>OY743153.1:20000000-22666253 GCA_963555695.1 Dasypolia templi
ATGGTATAAAAAGCTCTCTGGCACAACTTACGTTTAATAAATGATTTGAATTTATTAAGGCTTAGATCTTGAATGTGGCTTAGAAGTTTATTATAACAGCGTATACATTGACATCTGAATGAGCCACCTATTTTCTTGAGCCTTGTTGTAGGCATAACAAATTTGTGTTTGTTCCTAGTATTTATATGGATATCACTATTTTTAAACAATTTTCTTATAAACACGAACACGGCTCACATAGTTAGGAGTTACCTCTCTCTGGAGCCCTGACTGCCAGTAACTTGGACCTTGTTCCCAATACCGGTGGGATACTACTTTTTATATTTTTTAAAGTTTTTGTATTTTAATAAAAATATTTATATAAATAATAGTTTGTACCTATTTAAATGAAATAAATGCCAAAAGGCACATAAAAAAACGTCTTTATTATTATAATAAATGAAACAAAGGATATGAATTTGATCCTGTAATAATAAAGCAAGAATGAAATAAGCATTATATGTACAACATATTTATTATTTATATTATAAAGATTCCAATAAACATTGCACAGACATAATGGTGGATGACATAATAAAAATCACTAGATTTTCAAATCTGTTTGCATTCAACTTCTATGATATCCTATTTACCTATCACATTATTTAGTACTTGTATCACAAGAATTATTGCATCCCTCACCAACCCAATAGATTACATGAAATGAATGTGAAGGTTATATATTACTATAAAAAAGTTTTTCTTTCATTCCAAGATAAATAAAAATAAATACAATATTCATGTTAGGTTTGCTGGGGAATTTGTAAATAAAGCTTCTTTAGTAAAGTAGATTCAAATTTTGGTACTTGTTCACGTCCTACATTTTGACAAACTGATGTTACCAGGTTATTAACTTTAGTAAAAATATCAAGTACATGCTCAACATTAACAAACTTACGAATTGTTTTACATAATAGCTGAATGAATATTGATCCTCTTTTCTCATCTCTGTAAGCTTCTAGCTCAGGTGCTGTTGCATAGTAGATAAGGAAATTAGTTTTCTTTAAATCATAACTGGTTTTTGGGCTATCAGCTACTAGACAAGGAGGAGCTTCATCAACCTGGCAGGCTTGAACTATCAGCACCTTGGGAATGTTACGTATTTTCGCTGCAGCGTCAGAGTCCAGCATACTTTGAATATCATCCATTTTGACCTTCACAGAATCTGCTGCATACACTTGTCCTTTCACTCCATGAGACAGTATACACAACATGAAAATACTGTCATCTTCACTTACTTTATTCTTTACTGTATCCATTATAAATTCCATCATTTCCTTGTGGTCCAAATCTGTAGCACTGATCACTGTAAAGTTTAATGATTTCATTGTCTTTTCTAACACCATTTGGTCTTTGTCAGAGCCAACACGCTTATCCAATGAAGTATATTGACTATCAAGCTCAATACTATTCTTTGATGGGTAAAAATTTTCCTGATTTATAATAACACAAGTTCCCACATTTTTGTGATTTTTTATTTCATAACTGTAAATATCTAATTGCTGCCTGTCCGATTTTAAACTTTCATGTGTCAAGTTTTCATTTAACTGCAAGTCCATCAATTTATATATATCTTCAAAACCCTCTGTATAATAATCTGGATCAGCTTGTTCTTGCCTTGATTCATCTACTTTCATGTGTTTGAAGGAAGTACTTGTAGTAACCGTAACACTTTGTTTAGGTTCATCATTCATGGACTGTTGCAATATTTCTATTTCTAAAACTATTTTCCTCAATCCCGGTAAATTCTGCACAATTCTAATAAGTTTGTCTACATCCACTTTATAGCCCAACACCTTTTTATTGTACTGATATTGGTTAATTGATATGAACTTTTCACTCATGAGCTTTAGGAAAACTAGCTCACAGGAGTCATATTCTGTTGTATCGATATCATATGTAAGAAGAGACTTTTTCAGTTTCAAAAGATTGTCTGAGTTCATACTTTCACACAATTTGTACAAGGCTTTTTTCATAGGGTTTACAAACATTTTAACAGTAATTAAGTCAGTCTGATAATACCTGCGTGCTGAAAGTACATTAAACCCTAATTTTCTGACTATGCTGTGAAGTTGGCAGATCAGGAGTGCCTCCACGAATTCGTGTTTCCAGTTGGGGTTGTGCTTGGCATGTCGAAACCACTCGTGTAACATGTTCAGGCTCGTCGAACTGGCGGCATCGTTGGAAACTCGCTGGAACACTATCAGATGTTGCAGTGCGGTATCTGGTATATCGTACAGAAGATACACAAGGGATATCATGTCGTAGGGATTGTCCAGTAGCTCTTTTTCAATTTCTGACATCATTTCAAAGTTCATAGTATCGCTGTTCCCGATAATATTTTCTACATTTACTCCACTTACTCCCTGTGCTTGAGCACAGGTTTGAGAATCTGGCTGCATTATTTTTAAGTCGTTAAAAATAAACACAAATCACAGTCAAAATGAAAAAAAAAAAGCTTAATTGTCCTGAGCTATGAATCACTCATCCACAGAGTACTTTTACTATAGCAACACCCTGCTCATTAGCGGTGGGTAATCTTTATTCCGGCAAGTGAATTGATTCACTTATTCCGACTCCGGGTCCGGTACCGGTTCACCTTATTTATTCCTTTGGCACCGGCACTCACTCGCTCATTTTGGTTCCCCGGTTTCGCAGAACATTTTAATCATTTGGTTCACTGGATCATTTGGCACATTTTGAATTGAACAGTTGGTTAGTTAGAGCGATACGACGTGTTCCGAGTACTTCCGAGTGACTTGAGCGAGTGAACGAGAGTGAATAGTGAACGCGCGCTCCGCCCCGCTCCGGAATCATTTGGTACCGCGGTGCCGGTAAGGATTGTGAGGAATAAATAAGGTTTACGTATCCGCGTTCGGTACCGGCTCCTTTGGATCAGTACCTCCGGAGTTACCCACCGCTACTGCTCATCGTCGTCCGACCGTCAGTTTCGTCCGAACCACACACACAACACACACCACAGAACACTATTACTCCGCTAGGAGTAATAGTGTTCTGTGGTGTAATAATCTGGATCAGCTTGTTCTTGCCTTGATTCATCTACTTTCATGTGTTTGAAGGAAGTACTTGTAGTAACCGTAACACTTTGTTTAGGTTCATCATTCATGGACTGTTGCAATATTTCTATTTCTAAAACTATTTTCCTCAATCCCGGTAAATTCTGCACAATTCTCATAAGTTTGTCTACATCCACTTTATAGCCCATTCTGTGGTTTCGTCACACGGTTCTTTTCACAGAACATACTCCTAGCCACGGCAGCGAACAAAAAAATTCAACCGTATACTCTATGGTTGGAAGAAACAAACAGGGGGGGGACACATAGAACATTAAGCACATTGCAAAGAATGTAGGGGCATCTACATTGCTGAACTGGGAAACGTCTTCAGAAGTGTCAAAAAAGTGCCGATAGGTGTCGCTACTGTCACAATAAAACATATGATAAAATGTTTATAAACAATCAAATTTTATGGATTACTCATAAAATAAGGAACATTTTATATTACACCTAAATAAAATAATTATTTACTGTGCTACTTGTAGTTGGTGCTTCGTCTTTTGAACACGCGGACGGACACGCACACTGAAACACAAGTAATATGGCTGCCGGAACGTGCGTCTGCGTTTGTTTTGGTTCCTCTGTTCCTCATATTTTGTGTAATTTTTGTGGTTTTCCGAGTGTTTTCTCCGTATAGAAGTTGAGTTGAGAGTACTCCTCCGTCCTGATACTAAGACTATTCATAAAACCAGTGAGAGTACTTCATTTTTTTCAGCTGTGCCATTTTTTATAGAAAATAAAATATACTTTAAAACTAGTTTGTTTTATTCCAATTTCCAGAACATTATTTTACCTTGAAAATCACCTACGTCAATGGTAAGCAATTTTCTTCATACTACATATTTATCCATCAATTTAAAACATAGAGCTATAAAAATTATATCCTTAGTACCTACCCTAGTTCCTGTTCAGAAATACAGATGGTGTATAAAACTGTCATGCATAAAAGATTCGAGAGAGGGCGCTCTTTTCCTTTATAACTTATATTACTCTTTGGAAACAAACATGACAGGTTTCCTCGCCCCCTTTTATCATTCTTCATCCCTTTTTCCGCCTGGTGCCAAAACCATAGACCATTTACAAATGTCGCTGTCAAAGAACAATGCCCACTTCTTATACATTTCAAAACCTGATAATGAAAGTTTATGTACAGATAAGGTATAGTAGAAACACTACCTGTAAGTTTAGAAAATAATGTCATAAGGTCATTTTAACAATTGAAACGCTACGAAGTCCAAAAAATATTAATCAGGGGGCACGGTAGTGCTCCCACCAAGTCGAGCGCGAAGCAAACACTGCCGTACCATCCTTTACTGGAACCATTTCGCCGCATTTTCAGGCCCCTATTTGAGAACCTCTGGATAAGACCAGAACGCAGAAAAATTCGTCATCCAGTAAGCTACAATCACATACTTAAAATCCAAAATTTCAAGACTGTAGGTCATTTAGGTCCGAAGTTTAGCGAAAGCAAAGTTTCGCATTTATGACACTCACTCACTCACTCATGATCATCAGAATCATGAGTGAGTGAGTGAAACATCACTAAATCATCATCATCATCTACTAAATTCAGAAAGACAATATTTGCCTGGCTTTTAGACAACTGTTTCTATTCAGTGAACGAATTTTTTAATTATAAATTTTGATATTTCATTGTATTAATACGTTGTGTGTGTGTTTATTGAGTTTTTATTTTTAATTTAAATATATATATGTTTTTAAATTTAATTTTAAGTGTTTGACATTATATAATAAGTAAGTTGTGACATTCTATTCATAAATTGCATGTAATTTAAAAAAAAATCATTTTTTATTTAAATCTAATTTTTTTTTTTTTAATTTATTGGCGATATAATGCACTTTAATTTTAATATTTCTACACCGGCAACGGTAGTATATGTGAAGCTGTCCATTAATATTAAGATCTTAATGTATCATGTACTCCGAAATAAATATATAAATAAATAGAACTAGTACTTCCCATAAACTCAGAAAGCTGAAATTTGGTACAGAGTTAGGGTTTAATGGCCACATAAAGGGAAAACTATAAAAAACTAGGATAATCGAAGATCTGGAGTACCTGGTGACCCTGAATAGAAAACACAAGAGCCCAACCAAACTATAAGAGATCGACATGCTGCCTTTACAAAAAATATTCAACTTGGTGGGCCGCTTCATTTGATGTCAAAAATCGAAGGTCTGAAGTATCTGATGAAGAACCCTCAGCTGGTCTCAGCTGTATTAGAGATATGGTAATGCCCCCTTCTACTATTGGTACATAAAAAATCGACTGTCATTGCAAAAACCCAGCGTCGTTGGACACATCTTCTAATTTTATCTAGCCTTTAGCGTCCCACTGCTGGGCGAATGCCTCCCCTTCTGCTTTCTGCTTTGTCCACGTTTCTACAAAAAGATGTGAAATCCCACCAAAAACATTCTGTAAAAAGCTAGCCAAGTCTCGATGGAGCTGCTTGTTTATCTCTAAAAAGTAATGAAATCTAGACAAAGTCGTGCCAATAGAAAGTGAATAAAGAACCTTAGACAGGTTCCTTACTGCGATTTCTTTATTATTATAGTTAATATTGTGTGACTTGGCCGTTGAAGGGTACACAAGGGTACAAAACCAGGTGCTCCATGACACCATTGCACCAATCTGTCGCCAGAACCGCTACCCATTGACGATGGAAAATTGACACTTGGAAAACGTTGATTCAATAACCAGTCAATTGTAGACTTGGTAAAGCTGCGTATTTCAATAATACTTATGTATAGGCGAGCCTGGAACAAACAGTATTTAGAGGTATGTGGAACAGCACCCTAATTGCGTAATACACAATCAATCGGAATCTGAATCGTTTTGAAACAGATTGCTAATCCATTGCTTCTTGAGTTCGATAAAAATTCTGCTCATCAATATATAGAACGCAATGAATGTTCTTGAACCGTCAAAATCAAACAGATTAGTCGTAATCGTTTACGAAAATGTGTTACGTAATTAGGGTGCAGGGTGTAAAGTTCACTCATACTCTTTAGAAAAGGGAGGATCCTCCGACCAGATGGATGTCGTATCTGGTGGGCAACTGCCCGATGATTGTTGTCGGGAAGTTGTATATATGCTATCTGCGCGGTAAACTCTGCTTGCGCGATGCAGGATTGATGCGTTTGTTCGCATGTTGCGGTGTAGATGCCGCCACATCGCTCCCCTCCGAAAACCGGAGGTCGATAGTGGACTAAGTATTGTATCTTGCGATGCTTGCCAATGCCAGTTGGGTTCCAGTGGGTTGGAACCGGGTGTCGCATAGTTCGCGGTGAGTCGGAACTGTCTGCGAAGATGCCCCAGTGAGTCGGGGTGGCTGACTGCTGATGTCCACCAGGAGAGGGATTAAGCGCTCTGCTTGTGGACCGGCCGAATGTGCAGTGTGCTGTGCCAAGGTTGCTGATGAGGCTGAAGGTGATGACCAGGTATGCGCTTGCGCTGCATGCTGATTGTCAGGACAACCGTTCAAGCCGTGGTTGCTGGCTGGCTGTGTGACTTGCGGGAGTGATGATGATGACGTCACGCTGAAGTAGTTGCACGAAGGCTGCGCTGACGTTGATACTCGGGGTCATCAGTGAAGAGGTGATGTTCATCACGTCGGGGTCACCAGTGAATAGATATGAGGAACAGGGTTTAAAGTTCACTCATACTCTTCGAAAAAGGGAGGATCCTCCGACCAGATGCATGTCGTATCTGGTGGGCAACAGCCCGATGATTGTTGTCGGGAAGTTGTATATATACTATCTGCGCGGTAAACTCTGCTTGCGCGATGCAGGATTGATGCGTTTGTTCGCATGTGGCGGTGTAGATGCCGCCACAAGTATAAAACAATATTTCCAGTACAGACGGACTTCTAATCATTGATAGAAGTCCGTCTGTACGTATATTTATGTTAGATCGGTGGTCGATTTGACGCTACAAAAAGAAGTGAGCAGAAGTCAGCATTGTCAATGCTGAATGTATGTGTTGCACAATCAACAACAGCCTAAAATGAGACACTAGCGTCCAATTACCAATACCAGTATGGGTATACTACCTATGCTTGTTAAGCGAGATAATATCTCGCTTAACAAGCATAGGTAGTTACAACAGATATAACATTACGTGTAAACAAAATTGACTTGTACCCACTAACGTATAAAGAATGTTCAACGGCCAAGTCACACAAC
Organism: Dasypolia templi; assembly: GCA_963555695.1. Classification (NCBI taxonomy): domain Eukaryota; kingdom Metazoa; phylum Arthropoda; class Insecta; order Lepidoptera; family Noctuidae; genus Dasypolia; species Dasypolia templi. The sequence continues at coordinate 20,007,323 of OY743153.1, forward strand.
ATTAATACATATCTTTATTCTAAAACGTCTTTTTTACTTTGTGAATTCCTTAAAACCAGCTGCCCTTATGTCACTGCTTAGCTCTCGTTATAGAGCACAGACTACATAGAGATACTATGTATCAGACGACCCACTCCCCTCTATAGAAAATGGCTATTATAGATTGTCAAAGGTTGGAAGTTTAGAACATGACAGTTAGTTTTTTTTTTAATTTGGGTGTGTTGAGTTTTAGGCAAAGGCTCACACAGGAAGCCTCAACTACCCCGGTTGTACTGTGTTCGGATCACGTATTTTTTTTGCTGTTAGCAGCAAAATTCCAATGAGCTCTATTGGAGCTCATCGGTAACTAATAATTACAAGGAATTACTGAGAACTAGGTAAATGAAACACAAGAAATACTTATTCAAGTTTTTATTTTTAAATTTTGTTTTAAATTTATTATATGCCTTAAGTTGCATTCTAGGAAGAGATTTTCCAATTCGGGATATATCTGTGCCTTTCATTATTTTATTTATTGTACAACACCAGTTAAAAATTACTAATTTCAACCCATGGTCAAGAAAGGCCTTCTCTATGTCTTTTTTATGTTATAGAGTAGTTTTATTCTTTGCTGCTTAGACTCTCGATGATTGTCACTTTAAATTGAGTGTCGAGCATTAAATGTCAAACGTCAAAAAATACGTTTCAATCGTCCTAACTCAATAACATATTTGCATGATTCATTAATTAATAATTAAATTAATGAATCATGCAATATGTTATTGAGTGACATTTATTTTAAATTAATCTGTATTATACATTGACTAAAAAAGAAACAATTATTGAGTAAATAAAACGTAAAATAATGTATGAAAATCAGAAACAGAGTTGAATAATGTCAAGTAGCAGTGTGTAAAATGGAACGTTGTAAAAAAGGGTAGTTGGATGCGTTCAAAACATGCTAATATGTTTACCCTTGACGTAGAATAAGCAAAACGAAAAATTTAAATTTTAAAAAATCCTGCGTTTCTTATAAAACATTGTGGTAAGCGTAATTAATATACAATTTAATTAGCTGTATTTTAATAATTTTTTTCTATACATAGTCAAGTGAAAAATGGGCATTCTTTTTTAGGCAGTTTTTGACTAAGTTTTCACCCGCCAAGGGATGTTCATGTATTATACGTTTTTTTTTTTCGATATAATATATCGTATTGTTATATCGATACTTTGCGCTATATCGAACGAATATATCGATTATTAAAAAATATCTTAAGTAAGTACCTGATCCCTATTTAACCCCTAGACTAGTTGTCTAGGGATCAGGCTAATTATGAGTAAAAACACTTATGAGAGAAGAAACAAATCAACTTTTTTTTAAATCATACGAAAAAGAATCCAAGGACATACGACCCAAAAGCCATGTTTAGCATCTGCGCGTAAAGAATAGCAGCTTTTTCTTTTAATATGAAAGATTTATAAATCCCAGTACTTTTTCACTAAACCCTGCAAAAATAAAATTTTATTTACCCTTTTGGCTTGCAATCTGCTGTGTAAGAACCTGTGCGGCCTTTGAGAATAGTAGTTCAGAACTGAGCTAGCCACCATAGTTATATATTTAAATGCCACATTATATAACGTTGGGAACTGTATTTTATAGTCTGCCCACACTTCTCATGGGTTTTCGTTAAATCTACTGACTGGAGCCCTCAAATAAAACGATAACTCATTTGAAAGACTTTAATTACATTTATTTGTTTTCCAATTCCGCTGGACCACGATATATGGTATATCGGATGAAGTATATCGATATTATATTCGATAATAGTTGATTCGATAATATCGGATTGAAGCGATATATCGCGCACATGTATCGATATTTTTTGAAATATCGATTTATATCGCCCAATACTACCTGCCGCCATATCAGATTGTTGACTGTTGTTGAGACTTGTTCCACAGAGTACTTTTACTATGACTTGTTCTTGCTCGTTCAATGAACGGACCGCTCCGATCTAGTACAATCTGTGAAACGTACTAGTTCGGTCTACTAGAGAGTTTAACGAGTGCTTGTATGGTATCACGCAGATATGTTATCAAATGCAAATTTTTACAACTTCACGAATTCGCTGGCAGAAGCTAATAAATAAAAATAGTAACATTTTAATATTATATTAAGCAAATAGCATCATACATATTTAAATATATATTGAACAGAATAATAGCAGTGTTATAAATTGAAAATGAAAACTCACTAGAAAGTATTAAAAAAATATTTTAGTAGAGAAATCAGAAATTAATTTGAAAACTCGGCAACCTCGCATAAATGTTTCAAAATATATAAAGCAAAATAGATTAAAATGTTATCATGATAATGATCTGAAACAACTTGGCAAATCAGAGCTATGAAGTTGTAAGTTTGAGTACCTACTCAGAGTGCACCGAGTGCAACAGAGTAAAGAGTGCGTCTCTCTCGTTCCTTCGCCTTCCCGCGTCGCCAGGCGTTCAGTAAAATCACAGAGTACTTTTATATATAACGGAAGTAAAATTCGGTTGCGTCATCTTCCCCCCGATCCCAATCACACCGCCGATGTTCTCGACGTGGCGCTCCTACAGAACGTCAACCTACGGTTGGACTCTATAGAAGTGGTACAAGAGCTCGCTTCCGATCACCGTCCAGTAGTCATGAAACTGGTCCCCCGCATAGGTCTGCCCGATTCCACCCAACCCCTTCCCAACAAAGTGGTAACGGACTGGAGGAAAGTAAGCGATCGCTTAAAATCCACCACGTCCCCCCACTTGGACCCAATCCCCGATCATTTTGACTCTATCGCTGACACGACGGCCGCGATCGACTCATTCACAGCTCACGTACTGAACGATTGTTCAAGGGAAATTCCAGCGACGGAGGACCGTCGCTGGAAGTTGCCGGACGATGTACGCGAACTGTTGAATGAGAAGAACGCGGCTGTCCGTGCCTACAGCAACTTCCCCTGCGACGCGAACAAAGTCCATATGCGTTACTTACAGCGTACTGTAAGAACACGCATAGAGGAGCTGCGTACCGCCGGCTGGGACAAGATGTTGAGCGAACTAGAGCCCACCCACCTGGCCTTCTGGCAACTCCAGAGGAAGCTTAGATCCGGAGAAATAGTCTCCATGCCCCCCCTGATCCGTCCCGACAAGACCATCGCCTTCGATGATGTCGACAAGGCTGAGCTTCTAGCCGACAGAAGTCCAATGCTCGCCTAGCTCTCAACCAGTAGACCAAGCTCACCTCTCTGAGGTCGACGCTGAAATCGAACATAGAGCCTCCCTCCCTCCCGTCGAAGACCCAGAGTATCCACTGCCCCCCGTCACGCCAGACGAAGTGCACGACCTCATCAAAGGTCTTAAGGCTCGTAAAGCCCCCGGCTCAGATGGAATCACCATAAAATGAAATAATGCTACTGACCACCATCTTCAATGGTGCTCTGAGCAACAACATCTTTCCACAGGCATTCAAAGAAGCCACCGTCATCGGTATCCCGAAGCTCGGCAAGCCAAAGTCGGAGCCTACTAGTTACCGCCCCATCAGTCTGCTCAATGTCCTCGGCAAAATCTATGAGAGGCTTATTTATAAGCGCCTCAGAGACTACGCCGAGACAAAGGGCCTCATCCCCAACGAACAGTTTGGTTTTAGAACCCAACACTCGTGCGTACAACAGGTCCACCGTATAGTCGAACACATCAACTTCGGTTTCCAACGAGGTTTGATGACCGGTGCTGTCTTCTTCGACATAGCGAAAGCGTTCGACAAAGTCTGGCACAACGGCATATTATATAAGCTGTACCAACTCGGTGTGCCAGATCGTCTCGTGCTCATCTTACGGGACTTTTTGTCGAACCGCACCTTCCGTTATCGCATCGAAGGAGCGCTATCTTCCCCCCACCCTATTCGCGCAGGAGTCCCTCAGGGCTCTGTGATCTCTCCTCTAGCATTCACGCTATTTACCAGCGACATGCCCAAGTGCAGCAAGGCGCAGTTGGCTCTGTTCGCAGACGACACGGCCATTTACTACACCGGCCGCGATCCTGACTCGATATCTCGCATTCTCCAAACCCAAGTCAACAAGCTTGGCTCCTGGTTTAGGAAATGGAGAATTGAAGTAAATCCCGACAAAAGTCAAGCGGTTCTATTCTCGAAGCCGCGTCACACCCCCTGCCCCCTCGACCGATCACCATGTTCGGCAAGCCGATCCCTTGGGAGAAGCGAACCAAATATCTTGGTGTAGTTCTCGACGAACACCTCTCGTTTTCAGAGCACATTAAGGCGACTCGTTCGCGCGCCGCCTTCGCTCTAGGCAGACTCCACTTCGTCCTCAATGCACGTAGCAAATTGTCACTAAAGTGAAAATTGCGTATCTACACAGCGTGCATTCGCCCGATCATGACCTATGCCAGTGCAGTCTTCGCACACGCCAAGCCCGTTCGCTTCAATAGAATGCAGACCCTCCAGAACAAGTTCCTCCGTAGGATAACAGGCTCCCCCTGGTACGTTCGCAACGAAATCCTCCACGTAGACCTCAGGATTCCCACTATCCGTCAGTTCATGAAACGCATTTCAAAGCGTTTCTTTGAGACCGCCGCGAATCACCGCAACCCTCTGGTTGTGAAAGCCGCTAGCTATATTCCCTCCTCCATTAGTCATGTCCGCCGTCCCAAGCATGTCCTCACCGATCCCAATGACCACATAACTCTCATTCAGGAGAGCAGTAGGGCCACCAGTACAGTGCACAAACACAGACCGACATTCCGACCTCGCCGCCGAGGTTCCTCGCGAAGATCCCGACGTAATTGTCCCCCCTGACCCTTGCTCGACGAAGTGCCAGCCCGCGCCGTAGCTGAGCCTGTAGCTTTAAATTCCCCGAATAATAATAATCAACAAAATCTGATCCAGCCTGTCCCATCTTGCTGTCCTCCCGTCAGCGATGCCCTAAGCCGAGGTCCGTACCCCACAGGGGGTGCCCTTAGCCAGCGTTCGCTTAGTAATGTAAGTAGTTTTACGCCCCTGGCTGGAGGCTTCAGGGGGCCTAGACAAAATCCAAGCGTTTTCCGTTCCAGCGTTTTCCGTTCGTGCTAAGGACTTGACGTAAGCGTGTGTAAAATGGTAGACAAGTTACACATGGAACGCAGAACGCCCATTCCGCAGCGTTAACCGAAACACTCTATATTTAAGGGAATAGTGTGTAGCAAGTGTCACTATTGCGTTCAGTGTTCCTGTCACTGTCAAACGCAATAGCGCGCTAACAATATAATTCAAAAGTGTTGACTTTGAAAGTAATTGAAGAGTGTTTTATTACAATTATAGTGAGTGAACGGATTTAAATAGTAATTCCAGTTAATGTAAGAACTGTGATCTAGTCAGTATTTATGAAAAAAAAATAGTTTCTAGTTCGATGAGTACAATCAATACATATTTTTAAATTTTATATGGAATCTAGACTTCGGGCGAGTCCCGAGCCATTTAGTTTGCTGATGGAATTTATGGAAAGCCAGGTTTTTTCCGATACTTTATCATTTACTCCAAATTTGACTACCTACCATTTAACTAATACGGACCTACTTGAGATTATGGAATGCATAATGTAAACAACCGCACAATGGTGCGCTTAAATGATTACCTTACTTTTGTTATTCATAAAAAGATAAACTCGATTCCAAACCTTAATACTTCTTTCTTAAATAGGGTATTAGAATGCTAGTAGTAAACTGTATGTTTACTGACTCTTATCCTCACTGTACATTAATCATAACAAAAGTATCATTGTTTACTTTTTTTTGCGTTGGCGTCAGGGTTCGACCTCCCGCTAATGAAGCGTGTTGCGGAAACGCCAAAATATCATTGGCTTCTGTCAAAAGTGGCTAGATCCGCATGAGGAATACCACAGATATTATAATACTACGTACAGATACCCAATCCCATACAAAGAAATGACACCTCCATAAGTCTGGCAATTGAGCTGGCAATTTTTCGTCATCAAAATGTTCAACAGATGGCAGCATTAGAGATTCACTAATTGCCAGAGACTGTAGTTTTACAACGCCATCTAATAGTCGACCTACTTTTAAAACGTTTCGTGCCATCCTTTTTAATTAAAGTTTTATACTTCCGGTTTCAGAAAAACATTTTCTTTTATATTTTTATGTAAAGAAATAGATTTAAAATAAGTTGTTTCATTTAAATTTGTGACTTTATTAGTTGTTTTGAAGACAGGACAAATTTAGTAAAACGCCATTTATTGCAAAGAGCTCTAAACAAAATGATTAACAGATGGCTACTTTTATCATTTTATGGGTTCGAATTGAAGTTAAAAGCTTCATTTATGTTTTTTTGTTGAAAAACGACCTGTGAATAGATAAATCAGCATTTAACAAGGAAGTCTTGATTTTTACTAATCTTACTTTAGCCAAAATTCTGCCGTATATCGCTTTCTAATGATTGATAATTTCATATTGGTTACATATGCTGCCATCTATGATTATTTTTGAAGACTAATTATAAAATGTTCTAGTTGAGACCCCATGGGAATACTGACTTTGTCTACCAATTTAGCAGCAATCACGTGACATGTGGTCAGCAAATGTCAGCTCCATACAATTTGAGTTTTCCTTTGGCGGTAACGCTTACAGAAAAGGGATTTTGTCTAGGCCCCCTGAAGTACTAAATGACCGAAGTACTAATAAGCTTAGAAAATAGTTCATTCTAGTACAGTGTCATGAATGAATTCCTATTAGTACTTAGTTCATGTACTACACAAACAAGCCTATTGATCAACTATGTTGATCGAGTGAACTCTTCGTTGATTAATTTCCGTAGTCTTATCCTCTCAGTGATTAATAATATTTTCAAAAGAGAAATCTTTTGAAAAGCTGACTCTTAATAAGAATCCCTTGGCGAAACAGATAGTGTGGATGAAATTGAAGCAGTGCACCAAGGGCTCAAATGGTCGTCGATTTACTGACGAAAAAATGTTAATTGGTCTCTCAATTTTAAAACAGAGTTCGGAATGTTACAAATTTAAAATAATTTTAAAACTGAAAAAATAATAACTGGAATAAATATTTCTTGTGTTTCATTTACATATTTCGTAAGTAGCGGTATTTTTTTTAATTTACCGTCATTAAGTAAAAAGTGCTTTAGCGGGTTTTGAAAGTAGACTACTCAGTTATGTTTAAGTCCCATGTAATACGGGGCGAGCCTATTGCCATCTCCCGGGCACAAATCCAGACTTCGGGCTGCTACTGAGAAATTCCAGATAGAAAAACCCAATAACACGTTGCCCGACCTAGGAATCGAACCCAGGACCAAATACAATACAATTAAGTTACATCTATTAGACAAAGTAACCAATTTACATACATTTTTGAAAAGTTTTTGATAAGGTGAAGTATTTTCCAAAACTAAATGCACAAGTGTTGCCAAATTGTATTTTTTTGCGGTTTTGGGGAAAAAATTGATCTTTGGGGAAATAATATCTTTGAGGGGAAAATTGACATTGTGGAAATTTGTTGTTGACTAAGAACTAATTTTCGAATGGCTGAAATCTATGAAAATCCTTTTGAATTTTGCCTTAGTCATACAGCGTTCTTTTGAAAAAGCTGTTTTATTACCAGGATTTAGGACGAAGGCTAAGTTCCCTTTATTTTAGATCTGAAACATGTTGAATTTCTTTTCCTTATTACCAGCGGGAATTACAACTACTGGATCTGTTATAGATAATATTGTGTCTATGATAAGTTTAAAAAGAAGTGTTCTTCTATCACTTGTACATTGTCAGTCTATAGAGACGTCAAGGAAAATAAAATATTTATATCCTTTCTATAAATGCTTTATTATTTAATACCAGTTTCTTCTATGTATAATAGGTTATGGGCCCAGTATAATCGTGAGTAAAAATGAGTAACATAAATATTGAACCACTAAAAAGGGAAAATTAAGACACATGGTGGCGAATACACGCAAAAGCCCTTCTATTAAAAAGGTGCCTATGGAATTATGTCTCACAAAAAATAAAAAGACCTACTAGTGAAGGTGACGAACTAAATAAATATTTAGAAAAAGATGTCTTGGCACTAGCAGAATTATTTTTGATCATCTCACCGAGCGAACTGAAACAAGTGAAGAACTGTCAAAGTAGCAAAGATGTCTGGGACACACTTGAGGCTATTTACTACAGCAAAGGTCCTGCACGAAAGGCAAGTCTTTTGAAAGAATTAATCTTAAGAAAAATGAAAGAAGAGGACAATGTAGTAGATCACTTGAACAAGTTTATGAACATTGTCGATAAGCTTGCAGATATGGACATAGAAATTAATAAAGATCTCCTAAGTATTATGATGCTCTATAGTTTGCCTCAATCTTTTGAAAATTTTCGGATTGCGATCGAATCCAGGGATGATCTACCAAGTCCTGAAAACTTGAAGATAAAAATTATTGAAGAAGCTGAAGCAAGAAGAAATATGGCTAGTACAATTGAACAAAATTCTGAACAAGAAGCGCTATTTAGTAGACAGCGCAGAAGAAACAAAAAAATGTAGTTGTTGAATGTTTTAAATGTAAAAAGAAAGGACATAAAGCCAATGAATGCTGGTCAAAAGTCGTACAGTCAGCCCCAAAGGGATGTAATAAAAGTTTTTCAAATCTATATTGTTCTGAAGAAACGTGTCTAAATACAAATGCTTGTAAGGAAAAACTAAACAAGTGGTGTCTTGACAGTGGTTGCACGTCACGTATGACACATGAATTAGAAAGATTTCGAAATCTTGATAAGGATGAGAGCAAATCTTTAAAGTTAGCATCAGAGAACTGTACAGCACAAATTGAAGGTCGTGGTATAGCGAAACTCAATATCAAAGAAAGACCTGCACCCTAATTGCGTAATACACAATCAATCGGAATCTGAATCGTTTTGAAACAGATTGCTAATCCATTGCTTCTTAAGTTCGATAAAAATTCTGCTCAACAATATATAGAACGCAATGAATGTTCTTGAACCGGCAAAATCAAACAGATTAGTCGTAATCGTTTACGAAAATGTGTTACGCAATTAGGGTGCTGATTTGCAACTGACCGAAGCTTTATTCGTACCATCACTAACTACTAACCTAATGTCAGTTGGAAAATAAACAGACAAAGGTGCAACAGTTTTATTCAAACAAAAAAATGCAACTGTAATGTATAACGATCAAATACTGTTAAGAGCAGAAAGAAATGAAGACGGTTTATATTATGTTAATGAAGACATACAAGAAAAAGCTAGATTCTGCGAAGCAAATAAAATGCAGCAATGGCATAGAAAACTAGCTCATCTCAATGAGGGGCAAATGCGAATAGCTCTAGATAAAAAGAATATGGAAGGATTGGAATTTAATAAAAATGACACAGTAAAAGACTGTGAAGAATGTGCTAAAGGCAAAGCCACAAAATTACCATTTAATTCACCCAAAAATGAAGAAAGAACAAATTAAAAATTACAAATTGTGCATACAGATGTATGTGGTCCCATGCGACAATTATCTAAAGCGGGTTCCAAATACTTCATTACATTTACTGATGACTATTCAAGATATACACGAGTATATACAATGAAAACTAAGGATGAAGCCCTATCAAAATTTAAAGAATTCAAAAATGAGGCAGAAAGGTTTACCAAAACAAAAGATAGTTTGTTTACAAAGTGACAATGGGACGGAATACATAAGCCATGAATTTGACAAATACCTAAGAGACAATGGCATCAAAAGAAGGCTATCTACACCATATACACCCGAACAAAATGGCCTGGCAGAGAGAAAAAATAGAACATTACTAGATAAAGCTAGATGTATGTTAATTGACGCTAATATGAAAGAAGTTTTTTGGGCCGAAGCTATTAATACAGCTAACTACTTAGCAAACCGTAGTCCTTGCAGCAGTATTAATAATGGCGTTTGTTTTAAAAAAGGGAAAAAGAAACGGAAAATTTGAAGCGAGATCGACTGCTGGTATATTTGTAGGGTACTCGGAAAATCACAAAGCGTACCGTATCTTTAACCCAAAATCAGACAAAGTGATTATAAGTAGAGATGTCAAAGTACTGGAAAAAATGTTCTACGAAAATGAGGCAAAAGAAGAACAAAAAAGAGTTGTAGTTGATAGAAATGAAATTGAAGTTGTACTTTTTCCAGAAGAAGAAAATGAAGACTCGAATGGACATGAAATTAATGAACTAGATAAAGAATTGGACGTTAATGATGTATTTGTTGATGCAACTACAGAAACAGATGAAATAGACAATGAAAACAGGCAAGAAATTTATACAGATAATGAAATTGAAGCGACTACTTCACATAATGAAAAGAGACAGAGAAAACCACCAGTTTGGCAGAAGGATTATGAAATGGATGCTGAACAATCATTCCTCTGTGATATAGATGAGAATAGTGATGAATGGGAAGATGCAATATTAAGCGAAATTGAATCTCACCTAAAAACAATACTTGGAAAGTTGTACACAAGAATGAAAGTAAAAATTTGATAGATAATAAAATGATTCTGAAATATAAGTACAATGCACTGGGAGAAATTGACAGACGAAAGGCGCGACTAGTAGCTCGTGGGTTCAACCAGAGAGAAGGAATTGACTATAGTCATGGGGTCTCAACTAGAACATTTTATAATTAGTCTTCAAAGAAAGTCAAAGATGGCAGCATAGGTAACCATTATGAAATTAACAATCATTAGAAAGCGATAAACGGCAGAATTTTGGCTAAAGTAAGATTAGTAAAAATCAAGACTTCCTTGTTAAATGCTGATTTATCTATTCACACTCGTTTTTCAACAAACAAACATAAAATAAGCTTTTACCTTCAATTCGAACCCGTAGAATGATAAAAGTAGTTATCTGTTAATCGTGTTGTTTAGAGCTCTTTGCAATAGATGGTGTTTTACTCAATTTGTTCTGTCTTTGAAATAACCTTTATAGTCACAAATTTAAATCAAACAACTTATTTAAATTCTATTTCTTTACATAGAAACATAAAATCAATCTATTAACATGTTTTTCTGAAACCGGAAGTATAAAACTTTATTTTAAAAGGATGGCACGAAACGTTTTAAAAGTAGGTCGACTCCTAGATGGCGTTGTAAAACTACTGTCTCTTGCAATTAGTGAATCGCTGATGCTGCCATCTGTTGAACCTTTTTATGACGAAAAATTGCCAGCTCAATTGCCAGACTTAGGGAGGTGTCATTTCTTTGTATGGGATTGGGTATCTGTACGTAGTATTATAATATCTGTGCTATAGTGAAACATTTGCACCAGTAGCAAAAATGAGTACAATGAGACTATTGATTGCATATGCGATAGAAAATAATATGAAACTAAGTCAGCTGCTCATTGGTTCATTAATGTACCTAACTGTCGCAACAAGACCAGACATAATGTTTGCAGTAAGTTACTTAAGCCAGTTCAACAACTGTTATGACCAAAGTCACTGACAAGCGGCAAAAAGAGTTATACTTTACCTAAAAGGAACGAAGAACATATGTTTACGATATAAGAAAACAGGAACGTCAACGGCTCTTACGGGTATGGCCGACGCAGACTGGGCGGCATGCACTATTGATCGCCGATCATATACCGGTTATATTTTTAAGTATGGTGGTGGTCTTATTAGTTACGAGACAAAGAAGCAGAGAGTTTTCGCATTGTCAACAGCTGAAGCCGAATACATGGCAATGACAGAAGCGACGAAGGAAGCCTTGCATTTAAAACATTTGCTAGAAGACATTGGAGTGTCACAACAAACAGTCGTTATTTATTTTTGCGCAGCCATATTATCATTATGATAATATGGCTGCGCAAAAATTAGCAAGCAATATGATCACAGGAAAAAGGTCAAAACATATTAGCATTAAGGAACATTTTATCAGAGATTGTGTCCAAAAGAAGTTAGTGACAATTCGTTATAAGGACACAGAAAATATGGAGGCAGATATTTTAACAAAAGCGCTGCCACAACCAAGGTTGTTAAAATTACGAAGAATGTTGGGAATAGGAGTCACTCAGACCTTAAGATCATCTTCGTGAGGGGGAGTGTTATAGATAATATTGTGTCTATGATAAGTTTAAAAAGAAGTGTTCTTCTATCACTTGTACATTGTCAGTCTATAGAGACGTCAAGGAAAATAAAATATTTATATCCTTTCTATAAATGCTTAATTATTTAATACCAGTTTCTTCTATGTATAATTGGATCTTTTTAATTATTTTTGCTAATATATTTTTTATTTTAAAAGTTTGGGTATAAAAACGGGTAACTTTTGTGCCTTTTCAATAAATTATATTTAAAAAAAACATGTATTGTCACGTATTTCTATCGTATCATTTTGGCGAAAAATATTCTGAATCTGGGGAAATTTGAGAAGTCACATCTGGCAACCCTGACTTACACTGTCACTTATTTTTAGGTTATTTTATTGTCTTATTTGTCTTGGATGCCGCTGGTTTATTATAAATTAGATTATACATGAAAACGGTTTTAGAGCCGGATAATATATTTTAATTATCTAAAATGCAAGTTACAAGAACAGAGATTCTGAAACTTTACAAACATCTCATATTGTATTCTAAGTCGCTGACACTGACTGATCCGGTGTACTTTAGACGCAGAGTTGCCACCGAATTTAGAAAAAACAAAGCATTGACTAAACCTAAAGATATAACGTTTGCGTACGAGGTAAATATCCATCATCATAATTATTATTATCTCTTAATTATTTACTAATTACTCATATAGTTAGACATGACCTGTGTATGTATGTTGATATTTTTCTAATTTCTTTATTGTTTAGTCGGATAATGAGGTGGAATAATAAGACATTTGACCTTCACCTTAAATCAATGTCAGATTAACCAATTATCCTCACCTGTTGCACTTCTGTTCACTACAGTAAAAATAATAATTTAGCATCTCACAGTCTATGTTCATGAACTGATGAATAGTAACAAAATTCTTCATTTATGAGCCTATTATGTCCAATAAAACACGAATTAGGTAATTCACTGTTTTATTTCGTGGAAAGCATAAGCACAAGGTAGGCTTAAACTAAACTGTTTTTTTCACACAAGTGGGGTACTTGTACAAATATTATTTGTCAAGAAGATTTACAAGTACCTACATTAAAGAAACACAACATACCTTTCCCCCAAGTATGCATAAACATCTTATAAACATGGGGATTCTCGCCACAGTGTTCTTGGCTAGCACGTGTGTTTAGAATTTGTAGCTTTTTTTTTTTTTTTTTGTGTGTTGTTGACATTTGTGTGACTTGTTGTTGTTTGAAGAGTGTTCTTGTGTTCGTAACCTGGTTTCTTTTGTGATTATTTTGTTAAAGTCGCGTTTTATCCAAGATGGATCAGAATATACCCCCTGATCCTGACCCACCCGATATTCCAGTCCCTTCTTCTCCTTTTTCTCCGAACCCACTATCCCAATTCGCGGATGTCGTCTGTAGTATTATAGAGATGGATGTATCACAATCCCAAACAAACTCACGCAAACGCCCCGGTGTCGAAGAAATTATTGCACCCACTCTTCCGAGCAAACAACCAAGAAGTCAAATTGGTCGTACAAAGTACTCCGTTATGTATAAGGCTCCTTATATCGTACATGTTTCTCGTATAGAGACTCAACCAAATGCTGGCACAACCCTACACCCCGTTAATTTTGGTAAGTTCTTGATGACTAATAACATTGCAAACATTATTCGTGGTGGTGTTAACAGAGTCGGTAGAAACCGTGTGTCAGTGGAGTTTGCTTCCCCCCAGGATGCTAACTCTTTTTTGGTAAACAGTGTCGCATCCAAATATGGTTATTCTGCATCAATCCCTACATTTAATATTACAAGGATGGGTGTTGTTACTGGGGTTCCCTCAGACATTTTTTTTGTCAGTTCCCTCAGGTTGCGGACAAATACTAAAAGTACGCCGCATTAATAGAAAAACACAAATAGACGGTGTTCATGAGTGGAAACCCACTGAAACATGTGTTCTAACTTTTGATGGACAAGTGCTACCAAAAAGGATCTACTGTTGTTACACATCTCTCCCTGTTGAGCAATATATATACCCGACAATTCAATGCCGCAAGTGTTGCAGATTTGGACATGTCGCAAACCTATGCAGGTCTAAGCCACGCTGCAGTAAGTGTGGCCACGATCACCCTGGTGATGGTTGCAACATTTCTGAGGGTGAGGCCTTTTGTGTGCTTTGTTCGGGTAATCACTTTGCTGATAGCAGGTCATGCCCCGAGTATGGCAGGCAGAAGGCTATTAAGACTGTTATGGCTGAGAAAACTATTCCCTATGCTGAGGCTTGCAAGATTATACCAACAGCTTCCCGCAATTATGCCAACATGGCTAAAACTCCAATTTCTCAGTCTTATCGCAAAACTGTAACACTTAAACCCAGGACCCATGCCCCCCTTTCCCCATCTTATGAAAAAGCTGCTCATCAGCAGTTAGTTAGTTCTCCTCAAACTTCACAGCCTAATGGCTGTGCCCTCAATTATCAAAATGTCCCCTCTAATAACACAGTGTCTATTATTGAACTTCTTATAAAACTTATACCTACTATTCTTTCTTCTGCTTCTTCCAGTTCCCAATCACCGTCCAACGTTGCCGATCAACTTATTTCATTACTACTTCAAATAAAAAATGGCGTCCCGCCTAGTATTCCTTCAGTGGAATGTGAGGAGCGTGTGGCATAAAAAGCACGACCTCATATTTCTTTTGAATAAGTACAAGCCATTGGCTTGTTCTATAGCTGAGACTTGGCTCACCCCAAGTCTTAGCTTTCGTATGCCACACTTCAACATTCTCAGATGTGACAGATCTGATGGCTATGGAGGTTCGGCTCTCCTTGTCAATAATCGGGTCCCTCTTTTGTCCTTTCCTTTGACTTCACTCACAGGTGATTTAAGTATTGTTGCAGGTAGGGTGGAAGGCATTACAGTGTTTTCGATTTACATTGCTCACCCTCGGCATGAGTTTTTAGCTATTTTAAAAAACATATTTTGTAGTACTCAAGGACCAATTCTGGTCATGGGTGATTTTAACTGCCATCATTACAGATGGGGGTCCGAACGCTCTGACGCTTTTGGTGTAGCTTTGGTTGACATCTTGGATGATCTGGATCTCTGCATTCTTAATAATGGTTGCCCAACACGCAGATCTCCTCCCGGACAACAAAAGAGTTGTGTTGACCTAACATTTTGTTCGGTTGAGCTGGCAGCTTCAACCCATTGGGAATGTACGACCTTGTCGCATGGTAGCGATCACTATCCTATTGTTATATCTTTGACTACTAAGACTTATTTAGAGAAAACTTCTCCTCCACTGTTGAAATATAACTTGTCCAAACCAGATTGGGCAAAATTTGCATCATTATTGGAGAATAAAATTGATGTTCTTCCAAATTTAAATTCAAGTTTATTAGATTCTTCTGGTCACTGCCATGCCAAGAGCTGTTATGAGGGTTTTGTTACTGCCATCACCTCCAGTGCTGATTCCTGCTTTCCGCTGAAAAACAGTGCCCATAATAAAATCCCTTCCCTGAGGACCCTGAGTGCACTTTGGCAATCAGGAATAGGAACGAGGCCGAGGAATGTTATAATGCAGATATGAGCACCGAAAATCTATTGGCATATTGCCAGATTAATGCCAGAACCAAACGTCACCTTCGCAAGAAGAAACGTGCAGGTTGGGTTAAGTTCTGCACCTCCTTATCTCCCTCTACTCCTGTCTCGGTGGTTTGGAAAAGCATCAATAGGTTTAGACGTGGGTGCTCCCCATCAGTCTCTTCACCAATCACTAGGGAAACAGCTGAACTTTTTTTTGACAAGATTGCTCCCCCATATGTCCCTCTCCCTTCTGAATGCCCCAGTATTTCCCTGCTAAATGTATCAGAGGACCCTTTTGATGCACCATTTACTTTGGAGGAATTTAATGTGGTGCTCAAACAAGTCCAGGACTCCGCCCCTGGTAGTGATGGCGTGCCTTATTCATTTATAACTCATTCGGGCGACAAGGCGAAAACCTACTTTTTAAATATTTTAAATTTTTGCTATACTCAAGGTTGGGTCCCAGATCAGTGGAAATTACAAATAATAATCCCATTGCTGAAACCAGGCAAACATGCAGATGATCCGAATGGCCTTAGGCCAATAGCTTTATCTTCAGTCCTGGCCAAATTACTGGAGCACCTTATAAAAAAACGTCATAATCATAATCATAATCATAATCATCATTTATTGCATTCATGTAGTTTATAAGTTCTTACAAGTATACTGAGGTTTCATACATGAACCCTGCTAGGGCACAGCAATATAAATACATAGTTTAAGGTTCTACAGTGTCACAATAATAAACAATCCACTGTGCTTATACAAAAATACTTATTTTGACATGTTTAATTTAGGTGTCTATAATGGTAGGTAGGTAGGTAACTGTAACATAAAAATTATAAGATAGCGTAAGAACAATTAATTGGTCATCACTTCCATTCATAAATCAAACAAGATAATATTTAAATTGAAACAAAATAGCAATAACAATAATAATCATAAAATAAAAATATCATAGGTAGTCAAAATTGTAGGCGATGTGTGTTTGTGTATAGGTATGAATTTCAATGTCAAAATTTACGTATCGTCAAAGAATTCCTTTACAGTGTAATACGATTTTAGTATAAGGTATTTTTGGAGACTTTTATTAAATTTATATTCGTACTCTATGTCCTTAATTGAATTTGGAAGTTTATTATATATTTTAACGCACATGGCTAAAGGTCCTGAATGGAACATAGTTAATTTTGAGCTTGGTAAGGCTAATTCATTTTTATTCTGGCGTCTAACACTTCGATGTTGTGGGCGAAGGTCCTTAGTGAGTGGGAATAGTGACTGGTGTTTTCTGACAAATTTGCCAACTTCTAAAATATAGATACCAGTTAGTGTAAGGACCTTGTACTTTACAAAGAATGGCTTGCAGCTTTCTGTGTTATCTATATTGGCAAGAATTCGTAGACATTTCTTTTGTAGAATAAAGAGTCTATTTTTGTCTACACTATTTCCCCACACCACGATTCCGTAATTTAGCCAGGAGTGTGCGTAGGCATAATATGCTGTTTGAGCAGTTTTAAAATTGGTAGCTCTTTTAAGCTCCTTTAAGGCATACGTAAAGCTCGCTAGTTTGTTTGCTAAAGTATCTATATGGGCTTTCCAGTTTATATTGGTATCTATAGTCAAACCTAAGCATTGCAGCTTTATGTTGTTGTATGAGTAATTTATATCCAATTTGCGTTTTTGGTATGGTCTAAATTGCATTATTTTTGTTTTGTCCAAATTTAATTCTAAGCTATGATCTTTTAACCATGCTATTATTTTGGAGAGCTTATCGTCAAGACTTAAGTTTAAGTTTTCTATATTGGTGTAAGGGAAAATTATTGAAATATCGTCAGCAAACAAAATACTTTGAGCGTCAATTTCTCCAGGGAGGTCATTTACATAAACTAGGAATAGTAAGCATCCCAAAACGCTGCCTTGCGGTATTGACATTTTTGTTTTTGCTTTATTAGATCTTACGCGTGTTATTTGGCCAGTGTGTTGGTCGCTATGTTCTACCTCTACGTATTGTTCCCTATTTTCCAGGTAAGAGCAGAACCACTTGTGTGCAGTACCCCTAACACCTATTGCATATAATTTATTCAGTAAAATTTCATAAGAAACTCTGTCGTAAGCTTTGCTCATATCCAGTAAAATCCCTACTGCATAGTTTTTGTTATTTATTATATTTAGAGCTTCCTGGATATACTTAAATATTGCTAATGTCGTGGATCTATTTTTCCTGAAACCATTCTGGCTATCGTTGAATATTTAATATCTTTCGCAATAAGAATAAAGTCGTTTTGACATCGCAGTCTCCAATATTTTTGAGAAGGTCGGTAGCAATGCTATTGGCCGATAATTACTAGTGTCAGTCTTGTCTCCCTTCTTGTAAATTGGTTTCACTATCGATACTTTCAGCAGGTCAGGGACTGAGCCTTCATCTAAAGACTGATTTATTAAATAAGTTAGCGGTAACGTTAGTTCTTCAGCGCATGCTTTTATAAGTATAGGCGGTAGCTCGTCATGCCCATAACTTCGCTTGTTTTTCAATCTTTTTATAATGAACTGTGTTTCGTTAGGGTCAACAGGTCTTAGGTAAATGGAGTTTTCGCACTGGGAGGAGGTAGGACGGCCAGTTGGACAAACGTTCCCGTTTGCAGTGTCCGTTTTTCCTACTGATACAAAATAATCATTGAAAGCATTGGCAATGGTAGTCGCGTTTTCTGTCACAGTATTCTGTATACGCAATTTTATGTTATTTATGTTATGTTATTTATTAGCCGTCTTGAGTGGATTGTCGAATCGAGAGACTTACTGCCGAATTATCAATTTGGTTTCAGGAAAGGGCTTAGTACAATGGACAGTGTAGGTATTTTTCGGCTAAGATGATACAATGCATATGTGAGCTACTGTTGTTCCGCTCATTGGTCCTGAGAGTCCAGGGAGAGGAATTCGATAAAAGGCACACATGGAAGGGACTCCCACAAGGCTCTGTCCTAAGTCCCATACTTTACAACTTGTATACGGCTGATATTGGGTCCTGCCTAAATAATAATTGTCAGATCTTACAATATGCCGATGACATTGTTTTGTACGTGACAGATTCCTCCATTGTTGACGCTGCGTCATCTATGTGCCTCTCTCTGGATTCATTGAATCAGTGGCTTTTAAGCCATGGCCTGTCGTTATCTGCGGCGAAAAGTTCGGCAGTAATTTTCTCTCGCAAAAAACTCATCCCCCATGTGTCAGTGAGCATTTTAGGCCAAAATATTCCAATAGTTACTAAAGTAAAATTTTTAGGCGTTATTTTAGACTCAAAATTAACTGGCAAATACCATATGCTCACACAAAAATGTGAATGAATTATTTCAATTTTAAAAGTTCTTGCGGGTGTTTGGTGGGGTGCTCACCCCTACACCATGAAATTAGTGTATAATGCCTTAGTTCGTAGCGTTTTAGACTATGGAACGTATCTCCTGATTCCATGTAACAAAGGTGCTTTGGTTGGGCTGGATAAGGTTCAGTCTAAATGCCTTCGAATTATCTTAGGTTGTATGAAGTCCTCCCCCATTAACGCATTGCAGGTCGAGTGTGCTGAACCTCCCCTGTCCCTTAGACGTCAATATCTGGCCTCACGTTTTTTGTCTAGGCTAATATGTAGATCTTCCCATCCTCTTATAGGAAAATTGAACGAGTTAGATGCCGTATGCAGAAGCTCGAATTATTGGAAAAATAAAGAAATCCCCCTAATCCTAAACGCCTTTCGGCAAATTAAAAATTTAGCATGCCCGATTGCACAGTATCCCAGACTTCCACTTTTTAATGTTGCCTATGAAATTGTAAGTTATATTACAAAAATTGTCTTTGATATTGGTATATCTAAAAAATCCCCGTCAGCGAATTCGACTTTCAATGCGGTGGTGGGCGAGCGATGGAATGGTTTCCAATTATTTTTTACGGATGCTTCGAAATCATCAGATCTTAACCACACTGGAGCTGCGGTCTATTACCAAAGCTCTAGAATAGTCTTACAATTTAAATGTCATAAGGAGTCTTCTGTATTCACGGGTGAATGTGTGGCTATATTGGAAGCTTGCCTTTTTATAGAGTCACACCAAAATATCGAGAAAGCCGTAATTTTCACTGACTCCCTTAGCTGTCTACAAGCCTTAGTACAAAATCCTTTTAAAAGTAAATTGCACAGTTCCCTAGTTTTAAAAATTAAAAAGTCCTTATTATCCTGTGTTAGTAATCACAAAGAGGTTCAGTTAGTTTGGATACCTAGTCATTGTGGCATTAAGGGCAATGAGTGCGCTGATGCTTTGGCCAAAGATGCTTGCTCATCAACAGTAGCCGATCTCACCCACAATACCCATCAGGGGTATGATTTGTTGAATCTCCCACAAATTAAGCTACTATCTTCATGGCAGGAACAGTGGATTACGACTGGAAGAATAAAGGGCATGTATTACTATGCTGTACAACCAGTTATTAAATCAAAACCTTGGTTCTACGCATACAAGAAAGTCTCCAAACCCGTTATATCCGTCATTTGTCGTATTCGTCTAGGTTTTTGTAGTACTCCCGTGTTTTTGGAAAAACACGGGACAATTCAATGCCGCAAGTGTTGCAGATTTGGACATGTCGCAAACCTATGCAGGTCTAAGCCACGCTGCAGTAAGTGTGGCCACGATCACCCTGGTGATGGTTGCAACATTTCTGAGGGTGAGGCCTTTTGTGTGCTTTGTTCGGGTAATCACTTTGCTGATAGCAGGTCATGCCCCGAGTATGGCAGGCAGAAGGCTATTAAGACTGTTATGGCTGAGAAAACTATTCCCTATGCTGAGGCTTGCAAGATTATACCAACAGCTTCCCGCAATTATGCCAACATGGCTAAAACTCCAATTTCTCAGTCTTATCGCAAAACTGTAACACTTAAACCCAGGACCCATGCCCCCCTTTCCCCATCTTATGAAAAAGCTGCTCATCAGCAGTTAGTTAGTTCTCCTCAAACTTCACAGCCTAATGGCTGTGCCCTCAATTATCAAAATGTCCCCTCTAATAACACAGTGTCTATTATTGAACTTCTTATAAAACTTATACCTACTATTCTTTCTTCTGCTTCTTCCAGTTCCCAATCACCGTCCAACGTTGCCGATCAACTTATTTCATTACTACTTCAAATAAAAAATGGCGTCCCGCCTAGTATTCCTTCAGTGGAATGTGAGGAGCGTGTGGCATAAAAAGCACGACCTCATATTTCTTTTGAATAAGTACAAGCCATTGGCTTGTTCTATAGCTGAGACTTGGCTCACCCCAAGTCTTAGCTTTCGTATGCCACACTTCAACATTCTCAGATGTGACAGATCTGATGGCTATGGAGGTTCGGCTCTCCTTGTCAATAATCGGGTCCCTCTTTTGTCCTTTCCTTTGACTTCACTCACAGGTGATTTAAGTATTGTTGCAGGTAGGGTGGAAGGCATTACAGTGTTTTCGATTTACATTGCTCACCCTCGGCATGAGTTTTTAGCTATTTTAAAAAACATATTTTGTAGTACTCAAGGACCAATTCTGGTCATGGGTGATTTTAACTGCCATCATTACAGATGGGGGTCCGAACGCTCTGACGCTTTTGGTGTAGCTTTGGTTGACATCTTGGATGATCTGGATCTCTGCATTCTTAATAATGGTTGCCCAACACGCAGATCTCCTCCCGGACAACAAAAGAGTTGTGTTGACTCGGGTTGGTTCGGGACTCTTCTCTCTGTGAGTGCGGGTTGGAAGAGGGCACCTTGGATCACATCTTTTTTGAATGCTCAAACAACGTTCCATCTCTCAATCTATATAGCCGTCTTCCTAAATTTAAAATCCCTCTTCCGACTAATTTCCCCTCCTTGTTAACATATTCCTCCCCTGAACTGCTTGTGGCGCTGATGACCTTCATCCGTCACAATAACATAAAATTATAAATTATTCTGTCTATGTGGGTGTGGTATGCTTTTTATGCTTTTAACTACTTTATTATTACAATATTAATGTTAATATGTTTGTTGTTTGTTTCAGTCCCGTACTAACACAAAAAGATCCACATAGTGTTCAACAACATCAATCGAATAATTTTACTTTTGTCTTCAGTTGTTGTTTTTTTTTTTTTTTTTTTTTTTCCTATTTAGTAATTTTTTCTTCGTTTTAATTTTTAACACTTGTTTTTCCAATTCACTTTAGACATTGGCAGAATAGTCGACATCGGCTTTGCTTGCCATATAATAAAAATAGAATAGAATAGAATCTTATAAACATAATTGAACAAACAAAACATGAACATAAAACATCTTATTCTTCTCAATTCAACAAATAAAACAATTAAGTAAACAGGAGCAAAAGCAATCAATAAAACTTAACATTACACCAAATACACTTGGGAGCAAATAAATCGAGCCACTACCTTTTTTCACGTAAAATGGTAAATATTTTTGGGAATATGGAACGTATCAATTCGAACTATATATCGCCTAAAAGTTAAGTTAATAACCTTAACAATGAGGGTAAATTATTGAATAATAACCTTATTGAATGATAAATTATTGGCTCTGCAAGAAAAATGGTAATTTTGATAGAAAATTTAGTAGGGCTAAAACAGTCCATAAAAACAATAAAAAACAACATTATTGCAAAAAAAATATTCTTAATAACTGGTATTACCCCCCCGTGCCCTGATGCATTCTTGTAGCCTATTTGTCATCGATCTGATCAGAGTTACGATGACATATTGTGGTATGTTCTCCCACTCTTCAAGCACAGCGACTTTAAGCTCGGGAATGGATGAAACAGCGGGAACCCTGGCTCGGACTCTCCGTTTTAGCTCGTCCCATAGGTGTTCGATCGGGTTCAAATCGGGACTTCGTGCTGGCCATACCATTTGTTGAATCCCGATCGCAGACAAGTATTCCGTAACGATCTGCGCGGTATGAGGTCTCGCATTCTATGGGCCATTGTAGCCTGAAATAAATGGTTTATTATTATATTTTATTATTATAAACAAGAAATTTTCTCCGACAAAACCAGCATACGGCATTACGTGGTCTTCAAGAATGTCAGTTATGTATCGGTCAGCTGTTAATCCACGTCTACCACTGCCATCGTTGGCGGGGTCGACGAAGACAAGTTCCGTTTTTCCGTCTAGAGAATTTCCTCCCCACACCATACAAGAACCACCACCAAAACTCACAGTTTCTCGAATGCAACATTGGGCAAATCTTTCACCAGGACGTCTATACACTCGGTTTCTCCCGTCATTGCTAAAAAGACAGATTCTTGACTCGTCAGAAAACAAAACTGACCTCCAGTCTTCTAACGTCCAATTAATGTGTTCTCGAGCAAACTCCAAGCGAGATCGGCGATGAGCTACAGTCAATTTTGGGCCAGTTGCTGGTTTGTGTGATGTTAAATTTCGTTCCTTTAGTCTTCGTCTCACTGTCCACCTACTGATTGCGACACCTCGAACGTCACGTAACGCTTGCTGTAGCTGAACAGCATTAAGTCCACGGTCGAGCAACGAATTGGTTGCAATAAAGCGGTCGTCACGTTCTGTTGTTGCCCGTGGTCAGCCAGTTCCAGGTCGCCGAACAAAAGCACCAGTCTCCAGATACCTGCGGTATACCCGCTGTACCTTTGAACGACTCAAATGAAGTCTGCGTGCCACTTCACGTTGTCCGTGTCCAACCTCAAGTAAAGCTACAACTTGGGCAGCTTCCGTCGGTGTAGTATCTATTTTATCAGGTTATTTTGATTACACAGACACAGATAAAGACAACAATAACAAGTAATATGGGTATGATTAACAAAAACCTCAAATTTAATCTTTTCTTAACAGAGTACAATAAAAATGTCATAAGCAAATTAAATGCGATAATTTTATTCTACCCTTTAAACTTTAATTAAAATGAAATTTTGACAACTAACTACCCTCATTGTAAAGGTTATTAAATACCCTTTTAGGCGATATATGTTTCGAATCGATGCGTTCCATAATACCAAAAATAATAACCATAATGCGTGAAAAAGGAAGTGGCTCGATTTATTTGCTCCCAAGTGTAGTTGCTCTGGCTAGGCCTGGCATATGGTGACTTTTCGTAAGAAGAAACTTTGTTCTTTAGTTTGCCACCTCGATAAGAGGTATCTGCTCCACCAGGTATCCCAAGCGTGTGGGCCCATTCCTCTGAGCTAAGAATTTGGATTATTTCTTAATTTTTCTGACTTGACTCTTCCACTTGCTCCTGTATACTTTATTCCTTTTCCTCTTCCTTATCCTTCTCCTCCTCTCCTGTTGTAAAGTTTGATGGCTTCTTCTTAATCAGTTGGTCAATATGTCTGCTTACAAGATCTCCATTGTCTGATGTCACCTGATAGCTAGACGGGCCATTCTTACTTGATACAGTGCCTGGTAACCAACGTAGCCCTGTCTCATAATTTCTGTACATCACGCATTGACCAATTTCCGTTTCTCTGTGTTTCTTTTGTGTGTTATTGGTAATTTGTTGCTCGACTCTCATGTGCTGTTTATTGACTGGATGAATACTGTCCAATAAAGTCCTTAACCACCTGTTCATTATCAGTTCTGAAGGGCTCTTGCCTGTTCCTGAACATGGCGTAATACGCAGTCCCATTAACATGTAAGGTACCTTCATGTCCCATGATACATCATCCATTTTGTGTAACTTGTCCTTAACCGTCTGCACCATTCGTTCTGCCAATCCATTTGTAGCAGGATGGTATGGTGCTGTAGTGACATGCTTAATTTTATTTGAATCCAGAAATTGTTTCATTTCAACTGAAACAAATGCTGTTCCATTGTCTGAAACCAATGTCTCACATAATCCATGTGTAGCAAATAACATTCTGAGATGCCGAATCGCAGTTTGTGTAGTCGTGTTACTAACTACAAATACTTCAGGCCATCGTGAATATGAGTCAACACTTATCAAAAATACTTTATTTTGGTATGGACCAGCAAAATCAATATTTATGCGAGACCAAGGTCTTGTAGGTACTACCCACTCGCAACTTGTCTTGGGAGGCATGTGCCTATTTTCGAGACATTTGGTGCAATTATGCCTCAGTGTCGTTGTTTAATTCCGGCCACCACACATAGCTTCTGGCCAAAGCTTTTGTTTGAAATATACCACTGTGTGCCTTATGTAACTATGTGCACTACTGTCTGACCAAGCAAATTAACCGGTGTCGCCGTCCAGGTACGTAGATTGTTGTGTACGGGGCGCAGTTCGGGGCGCGGCTTTGCGTCACGCAGTCCCCTCCACGTGCGCTCGTTCACGAGTGAGAAACCAGCACCAGAGTCCACCTGCATACTCACTGACATCCCATTCAGATGAACCTTAACATCATACGCTGGCACCCGCAGTCGACTACTGTCGAAGCTGTATATACCATTCAACTGAACATGTGACTCATCCTCTTCTGTGAAATTGACTTTACTGTTCGAGGCTTTCTTCTTTGCAATGCAAGCCTTTTCTATGTGTCCTACCTTCTTGCAGTACCGACAAGTAACCTTGGCAAATCGACATTCTCCAAGATGACGATCACCACAACGGTAGAAAAGTTTTATGTTTGCTAGAACTGCATTGATGTCCATGGGCTCAGGAGCTGCTGGCATGGTCGTCGATGTACTCGCCGTCGAATCGAATCCGCTTGCAACGTTGC
This sequence comes from Dasypolia templi, assembly GCA_963555695.1. Classification (NCBI taxonomy): domain Eukaryota; kingdom Metazoa; phylum Arthropoda; class Insecta; order Lepidoptera; family Noctuidae; genus Dasypolia; species Dasypolia templi. Next base: position 20,032,706 of record OY743153.1, read on the forward strand.
TGGTGTTCCCATTTACATTTTGTATCATGCGAACAAGGGATGACCGCACTTTCGGAAGACAACATAGCCTCAACGACATTGTCATATCTAAGTCTCTTCAATAAATCATATTGCAGTCTGTGATCTTTCATTCCACACACGAGCCTGTCACGTAACATACGTTCTAAATCCGAAAAATTGCAATCTGAACTGATCTTCCTCAGCTGAGCAATTTATTCCGCTGATGATTCGCTTTGTTTTTGGTCACGTTTATAGAACTTATATGACACGGATATTTCGCAAAATGTTAGCCTGTCTATGTAATTGTTCCAATTGTCTGTTTGAGAATCAAATTCCGTAAACTTCACAGCCCTAAACTCCATTGTTTAAAGTTTATTCCTCGTCGCCAATATTATGTCCAATAAAACACGAATTAGGTAATTCACTGTTTTATTTCGTGGATAGCTTAAGCACTAGGTAGCCTTAAACTAAACTGTTGTTTTCACACAAGTGGGGTATTTGTACAAATCTTATTTGTCAAGAAGATTTACAAGTACCTACATTAAAGATACACAACAGAGCCATTACTGATTTAAATGAACACAGCCATTAATTAATAAAAGTTTTTTCCTTTACTATGTTATCATCATCTTTTAAATTGCTTAGTATAATCAGCCTATAATTTTCCCACTGCTGGGACACAGACCTCCTCTCAGTGAGAGGGAATGGCCTACAATCCACAATGCAGGCCCAGCGCGGTTTGGTAGATGTCACATTTCTTCGAAATTTCGGTTCTAGGATGTGCCGGTTTTCTCCCAAGTTTTTCCTTCACTGTTTTTAGAGCAGTGGTGATGAAATTATTTACACAAAGTAAAGCGCCTGTCTGGGTTCAAACCCACAACCTACAACTAAATAAGTCGGGACCATCACCAATGGACCCCACTGCTATCTTCAATTATAATTATGTTTAACTGTAAAAATAAAACTCAACTGTATACTTATTGACACAAAGTTGTTGGCTCTATGACTTTGCACTAGCCCTGCATGCGTAGCATGACCACATTCATAAGAAAATATCATTCGTTTTTTGAATTTTGACATTGCAACATATAAAACTTTCTACAATCTGTCATTTTATCTTCTGTATCTTCTGAACGTCTTTTGGTACGCGGTCGCCACTCCAGAACCGTTCGGCCCCATCGGCCATCTGTTCTATGAGCAATGTGCCCTGCCCACTGCCACTTAAATTATCCTAAGTGGGAAGCCTCCCACAAGGTGGACCTATGACCTTGTGATGCGGCAAGGTCAGAACCAGTTGAAGTGGCGGTGCTTAGGTCTATGTCCAGTAGTGGACATCTTTCAGCTGAAATGATGATGATGACAATCTTCTTTTTCTATAGTAGCCCTGCTACGCATGCTGGTGGGGCCTACATGATTATGTTAAACTTAACGTCATTTTTTGGTAAAAAGTACTTTAACGTTGTAGTGTGTACTTACGTAATTTATTTAATCATTTCAGAAAGGCGAAGCACTGTTAAGGCGAGGTGCTGTTGTCTAACATGCTGCTTAACAGACTGTACTGCCAGCATGCTGGGCTTGTGTCCCGCATGTGTGTTGCATTCAAACACACCATAGATTACTCCAAAGTGCCTAAGATCAATGAGAGTGACTTAACTGAACAGTTTATAAGGGGCAGTGGACCAGGAGGCTCTGCGGTCAACAAAAATTCTAACTGTGTAGTTCTAACACATGTTCCCTCAGGTAATTAAGTTCTAAACATGATTATAATTTATTTTTATTTTACTGAAACAATTTCATAGATAAGTCTAGTACTCTAATATTATGTAATGTTCAAATTCAAATTCATTTAGGGATGTGATTTTTGGTACATTTTACATAAGATCTTAATAATATATAATTACAGTTCCTCAAAAATCTACCTTAAAGGTGTACACTCATTCATGTGTGTTGTAATTAGTATAAACAGGAATAGTCAACAAATTAAAATAAAATAATTACAACAAAACACATCATAACTTAAATGGAAATAAAGATAATAATAAAATGTCAGAAATAAATAAATAACAATGTCAAGTAACTTACAATTTATCATTAAGGAATTCGTCAATAGTGTAATAACATTTTTCCAATAACAGTTGTCTTAATTTATTTTTAAATTGAATAATATTTAAGTCCTTAATTCCCTTTGGTAATTTATTAAATATTCTTGGGGCCATGGAAAGAGTGTGTATGTTATGGAGTTGATTTTCACCTCGGCATCTACCCAGCAGGGAAATACTAAGCTATGTTTATATACAGGGTGTCCCGTAAGTCGACGTCAAGCCGGAATCGGGTGATAGGTCAGGTCAAGTCATAACAGAAAAATATTTAAAAAAATATTCAAATTTAAAAAATTACGGGCATATATACGGCGAAACATAATATTATGTATTAGGAATAAAATTATAAAAATCTTATGCTTTTACTAACTGAATGCATGTTTTAGTCTTCAATGATTACTTTTTTGGGCAGAATAAGATTAAGTATAGTGCATGTAGTGAGAGGTCCCTTTCTCGGAACCTCCTGAACACCTCACTGGTGTGGCAACTGGATCCAACTGCCAAGAATGTGTCTTTATATCTCTTTCTCACCTCAAGAATATCCTGGTCACCTTTTCTGGCTTCTTCAAATGCACTGTAGATGTCTGCAGCTATCATTCTAGACCACAAACAACAATGGTATGCACTACCCCACTCAGACAAGACCTGAGTAAACGAAAGGGGGTGGGAATCATACTTGTCTAAAGGTATTTCGCATGGTATTTCGGCCACATCTCCCTCACAATATCTGTCCAGAAAGCCTTTTTGGTATGCAGTTCTAAGTCTTGTTTAGATAGGTACAGTTCTTTGCACAAGTTGTACCCTGCCGTGTGGTCTCTGATGTTTTGGAGGTTCTTCACTATTTCTTCCGGTAGAGGTTCATCTGTTTCAAAATGGCCATTCACTGATCTGATGGTATGTGAATCATACAGCCAGTGAGTCATCACTTGGCCACAAACCTCAGCAGCATCCCATTCCACATTAGAGAGTCCAGCTACCAATGAGTAGTTAGCTTTGGTCAGTAAATGACGAAGTGAGTGCCCAAATCTTTGGAACAGTATACTAACCTCATTGAAGGACATTAAGGAAGGTTTGTCATTGGATGGAGCTTGGAAATTAAATATTAATGCAGATAATGTAGTAGTGGTAGTGGATATGCATTTTTTTCTGATTGCAATGTGCCACATGCATCATCATAAATGCGTATTTTTTTATCCCGACGTGCATATGGGTCTAGATACAAGTTAGATAGAGGAGCCTTATCATACACATAATATCGGCGTTTTACCTGAAATAAAACGCTTATTAAACTACCTACCTTATTATTTAATCTTCCTCTTTGGATGCCCTTCACATCCAGGCAATTCAGTTTACCTTCTAAAATTAACTTGTCAAGTAGCCTCTGTTCTTCGTCAGTAAGTTTTTTTTGGCGAATATCTTCTGTAGCGGCTGCTTGGAAGATAGGTATGCTGTTGAATTTAGAAGAGCGTGCTTTGTGTGCTCTCTTATGTATTTTAATGTATGACTTTGTAGGCATAATATGTTAACTGTTTCCAAGGTACAGTGTCAAAAAAAAAACTGGAAAATCTACTGCTTGTGACGGTCTTTTAAGTCCTGTTGCTACAAATTTTAACTTATTTATCACCTGACTCCGGCTTGATGTCGACTTAGGGGACACCTTGTATAGATTACATGAATCTGTTATTGTCTCTCTAGCCACTGGAGTTTAGCAGGAATCATATGCAGTTAATAATAGGCCCTGATTCAGGTATGAGTTTACCAAATAACACAATAGATGAAGACATTAAGTCACAGGTTAATTCTCATCTAATAAAAATCATTTGCAGCAAGTGCATTATCATTATGTATTTATTTTGTCATTACAGGTACAGTAATAAAATGCCACACAAGTAGATGTCAAGACGAAAACAGAAAGAAAGCACGCGAGCTGTTAATTACCAAGTTAGACCAAGACCTAAACGGCGAAGATTGCATTACTGCTCAGAAAAAACGACTCGATACTAATAAATACAGAAAAACAGAATATAAAAAGAAAAAAATGGCACAAATGAAAAGTGAATGGAAGAAAAGAGAAGGCTTGGCTTAGAATTGTTAGTAATTATAGTGTAGCAATTTGATAAGATTTAGATTAAAGAAGCAATAATAATTGAAATCAAGAGTCATTTCTTTGCGGTCGCTCTTCAGTATTCCGTTTCAAAAGGACCTTTTGGGTCACCTATGTATGTGGAGTTTTTCTGGATGCACATCAACCGAAGTTACGTTGACATACATAAATGAACCCTGTGATCTGACCTTCAGACAGGTGTTGAGCTTGGCTTCATCATCCCGCTATATAGTCTCGATGACACTCTTTTGGTAATGAAACATTGTTTTTTGTTGTCGAAACCTTTGTTGCTTTGAAAATATGCCCCATATTGGTTCAGTATTTTTTGTATATACATCAACTACAGGTAAAGAATTACCATCCAAAACTACTCTCACGAGACCACCCGTACCGGGCTTGGAGTGTACTTTCTGATATTCAACAACAGATAGCAACTTCAGAACGCTCGCATACGTCAAGTTGTACGCTAAATTCAGATAACACAACACGAAAATGGGTCTACAAACTGTCCAACCAATTTTATAGCAAATAATTCTTCCATCTTGGGTAAATAATCTTCAGTTGGAGCGCTCAGACTAGGGCTTTTCGCGCTCTCTCTCTTTATAGATTTATGTTTTTTTACTATCCGAGAATGAGAAGCTCTTTTGGGTGGCAGCACTACATGTTTTTTATCCTGTGAACAAGCTTTATTAGCGTTTTAGTGAATGCTTCCTGGTGGTCATTTTTGAGACAGATACCGAGTTTATGTAAACACTCCATGTACATTTCGAGTTTCGTTTTCAAGTAAACCATAAACCGTTGTCATCTGTTCTCGTTTTCATCGTAAGTCAAGAGGAATTCTATAAAACTCAGGGACTGAATTACCCAAAAATTAAGGTACCTTTAAATTTGTGAATGACGTCATACCGTTAAATAAGTTTTACCGAAATATATCGTTTTTTTGTTAGTAGCGGAATTTTGAGCTTAGAAATGCAAACCGGTATATTTCGGTAGAAGTACTATAACCTATATAAATGTTTCTGTAGCAGTACCTAAACCTTATGAATGCATCAGTAGCAGTAGGTACCTAAACCTTAATAAATAGGGGTTTTCTTTGACGCATCGCCTCGCCACTCTGTCTGTCGTTCACTTGCTGATTGTTGCACATTATTTACGACTCAGTATTGGTTTTTATTTCCGATCGGAAGGACATGACAGTGTCAGTGTCAAGGCGGACTAAGCCGAGTGTCTACCTAAAATTTCCTTTCACCCTTCTCGTCCGTCCTCAGAGCCAACAGGCAGAATAAAACACACGGTTTTTCTTCAAGAGTCGCATAGAACTTCGTTTGCCAAGAAACACTATTTTGTTTTCAGCACGAAACTCTATAACCAGCTTATAATAATAATAAAGCCCTTTATTCTGAACTACACTGTTATGTAATGCATGTTGAGTTTGTATTTAGTTTAATTATTTATATAGAATGTCACGCAGCTCAGCGTGCCTCTTGGCATAGGCCTCCTCTAACCGTTTCCACTGGGCTCTGTCACGAGCTACCCTTCTCCACTGATGTCCCGCCGTCGTCTTCCCATCTGGTTTGTTGGCGTCCTCTGTTGCGTTTGCCATCTTTGGGATACCAGTCAGAGACAACTGTGCTCCATTTGTTTTGGACATCACGAACCATGTGACCGGATCACCTCCACTTCTGTTAGTCTATTCGGGTAAGTATATCTGTTACTTTGGTTTTCTCTCTTATTTTTAAAATAAGAGGAAATAAGAAAATATAACCAGCTTAATAAAGTACTAAAAATTTATCCCGATACTAAATATCAGCTCAAATCTAAGTAACAGGAATATCTTCTAAAACTAACTTATCGCAATACGGAGGACCTTCTGTTAGGAAATTTTAGAAATATAAATATATAGGTACATAAAGATAGTTATAAAAGATAAATTATGATAATTATTATACTCTTGCATACGCTCGCACACTTACTCATATCAATGGATGAAGGAAGTGAAAAAAAAAAAACGAAATATCGATGTATCGAAATTTAATAAAATATCAATATCGACATCGATATATCGAGAAAAAAATATCGATATATCGGGCAAATTTTCAGAAATTTTCGGTTTCAAAATAATAATGTATGCAGTTCAGTCTGGTTCAATAAAAGGTAGGTAATATTGATTTTTATACATAATGCACAATATATTAATGTATGAGAATCTTAATGAATAGAAGGCATTTTAATCATTATTCTTTATTAATATGCAAAATGAGAAAATATTAAAAGCTCAATAGCACTATTGTAATATTTTTAAGACTAATTTATTATTTCAGGCAAACTAGTAATTGTCTGGCAGTGAAAGTAGAAAAAATCTGCTCTTCACATGCTCCGGTGTCATGTGGCTTTGAATTTCTGTTAAAATATTCTGTTGTTATTAACAGAATATAATACATACATACATACATAATCAGCCTAATATGTTCTCACTGCAGGGACACAGGCCTCCTCTCCGTGAGAGGGAATGGGCCGTAATCCAACATAATATAATACACAAAATAAAATTCCACTAACATTTTTAACATCTACCCTACTAAAAACGCAAATCGGTTATTTTTGTTTACTTATTGTTGTATTTTCTCTGTAAGTGATTATTGTAATCGTTTGAGAAAATAAATGTCTTGAACGGTAACGAAATAAATTTGAAAAAATATCGTTTTCGATACGATTTTCTAAATTGAATATTTCGTATCGATAATATCGATGTATTGGTTCAGAATATATCGGCTAAAAATATCGATATATCGAATCAAAAATATCGATATTTTTTCAACAAGCCTATCAGCGCATTGTGACTAAGGTCGCGACAGGTCATAGCCGGCCCAGTTTTTCATGCGCTTTTTATAATTACGTTAACTAAAATCAACTTCTCTTTGTAGCCCACTTAGTTCAGTGTAGGTTTAGCGAGTAACAAGTAATATTACTGTTTAAAATATAATGAGTGATAAAGACAGGAAAAGACAAAAGAGCATAAGTGCGTATTTTTTTACCAAAAAACAAAAAACCGACGATGCAGTGGCAGATACAGGAAAAGGGATGTAATTTGGTGGTGTTCCATGTGCATCCACGTATGCGGCAACTACATCAATGCCAAAAAACCCATCAGCCTCTACTAGTTACATGTTGCAGGAACGAGCTATAGGTGGGTATCGTAATCTTTATTTATTTTATTTATTAATTTATTCATTTTCAAGTAACAATAGACTCATACAAATTATTATATACACACAATTTCAATTATAATTTCATACAGACACACAATATATTAAATGCAACTCATTCATTCACAAAATATTATTATTATTGGTCAGTAAATTAAATTAAATTTATCAATAATTATAATTTCCTAACCGGCATTGAAACAGCAACATGCCTGCCACAGCAATGCCGGACATAAGGGCAGTCCAGCCTGTCGGCGATCATTGATCACTCCGCTTGCGCATAGAAGCTTGGAAACAATCAGTGCGTGCCATCGCGAACATCCCTGATGCGCTACAGAAACGGGGCAGCCCCAACACCGCCCGGAACGCGTTATTGTACTGGACACGGAGGGCACTGTATGCCTTTTCAGTATAGTTAACCCACAGGCTGCACGTGTACAGGGATGTGCAGTACGCTCTAAAAAGCGTGACCTTAACGCCAGTAGTACAACGTGAAAACCTGCAGGCGATCATGTTGGTTGGCACTGACAGCGACCCTCCGCTCCCGGTCGATGTCAGCATGGTCTTTAAGGTCCTCGGTGAGTAGATGTTCTAAATACTTAAATTGGTTCACTCGGTATATTGGAAAACCATCGAAACTAATATTCGGAGTGTTCATAGGGCTCGACACACCGATGGCCTGAAACACCATGTATTGGCTCTTCTTCCCATTATATTTTAACCCATGTCCATTCGCGTATTCTGTACACGTACTGAGTAGTCTCCTCAGCCCACAGATCGACGCGCTCAGTAACACCATATCGTCCGCATAACTCATATTGTTGACACAAACTCCATCTATATAGCATCCGACATGTTGACTGTTGAGGGAGACGATCAGTTCGTTCTTATAAAGGTTGAACAATATAGGCGATTTCAACATTTTGTAAAGCTCTAGGAAGTGGCTATGTGTATTCGGGTGTCTGCGAATTGCGAACGTCCATTCTATGTGCAGCTTGTTCGTCATTCGCTTACCTACAAGTTATACCTACACACCTTGCTCCTGTGTTAAGCCTCTGTCACACGTAGCGAATACTCGTCGCTAGGCTATTTCAGTTTCTTATTAATAAATTATAATAATCGCACGTCTACGTAGGTATCTAAACAGTTCAGATTTTATTTTTTATTTTAGGTACACTATTAATCAACCGGCAACACGGGTTCGTTCTTACAGACGAAGAAAGGTACCAGTGGTTGAAATATACTTGGCAACCTACAACAGACTTGTAAGTTCCCACTGGTGCGTGAGCGAAAAAAGAACCGATCTTTTCAAATAAGCTTGTTAAAGGGACATGAATTGCTAGCATACACATCGATCACTAATAAAGAACTAGATACACAATCAGCGACAAAAAGTGTCCTCACCAAACGCGCACCCATTTGAACATTCGGGTGCGCTTTTAATCTAGTGGAATTCGAACGCTCGAACGGTAAACACGCCTCATTGCTCGTATAAAAACTGTAAAAATAACACATCTAGAACGCTAAAAAAGGATGGAGTTTTATATTTTCGGTAAGTATTAATATTATCATTATACTATTGTTATCACTTTATTGTAAATATTGATATTTTGTCAAGAAATCATCGTAAAACATTTTTTTAAATTAAATCATAATAAACAGCACGAGTTATAAAGCATCTTAATTGTAAAGACTCTTAGTTAACGTATTTACTCGTACTATCGCATGCCCACTTAAATTGTTCGGGTTACGTGCGTTGACTCTGTTCCATTGTTGGAGACGCTATTATTTCTTTTTTTATTTTATTATTAAAGAATGATTGTTTTGTTTTTTGTATTATGAGACTTCTTTACTGCTTCTATAAATATTATAGTATTATTTCATAGATTTTTATTTTTGTCTTTTTTGCTTTCCACGAGAACCAGTGAGGTGTGAAGAATGGATATCAGTATTAAAGCCGACCCAAGGAAGCGTTGTTTGTTCGAGGTTTTTTTTTAGAAAGTGATGACGAGTGATGGTAAGTGTGACTACGAAAAAAATGACAAGGCTATACAATACACGGAAAACATAAAAATCTATCGAAAAGACGATTATATAATAAACTCATTTCATTTCATGAAAAATAATAACATAGGTTAATTACATATGTAAGTCAGTTGTAGCTGTATTTTTTTTTTTTAATCTGAATATTACGTCAACAATTTCTTTTTGATTTTACAAGAACTTTCTGTACCTACTTTTTATATTATGTAACTATTGAATTTTGATATAAGTTGTTTGTCAAGCAATACCTTTATTATTTTATCACAAATTAAAGAAAAAATAAATAATATAATTTTTAGTTTAATTATTAATTTAATGTGGTGCCCTATCCAAAACCATCAATCAATCAATCAACTTTATTTTTTCTCACCACTATATACATAAATTATTTTACATTGGTCAGATTCGAGAAAGATACATAATTCTGGTAAGTATATATATTGTGGGAGACTGGTGCCTAAGCTAGGCTCGTGGCCTGTGTTTCAGGACACCAGGATCCCACCCCTTTACATTTTCTTTTATAAGTTATGTACTAAGCGCCATACGTATATGTACAAAACCATATTTACTTTTCAGGTAAATTATAATCATAACACTTATGCACCATAGACTAAGATAATTACCTACACCAACTTTTTGATGCATTGACAAAAAAAAAACATTTACCATTACAAACTAAAAAAAAAAATTTGAACAGTTCAACTCCACTCACTCCTTGTCCTAGCGGCGACCCTCGGTCGTAAAGTTTTATTGCTTTCATATGGCACATTGTATTTCCGACTTTGAAACATGCTTGTAAGGTTGAATTTGTTTTGATGTATGTTGACCAGCGAGTATCGCTCGTAAAAATTTATTGCTTTTTGTACATAGCTTTGTGAATACAACTTTGAGCGTAGCGTTTAAGGTTGAATTTCCATTACGTATATTTATTTCAACTAGAATTTCGTAAACATAATTGGGGACAGTTTTAAGAGAACTTTTGCATGGGATTGTGTATCTAGTTTTTTATTAGTGATCGATGAGCATACAGTAAAATTGCTGGTGGCGGATTGTGCAAAATGTGCATTCTTTTTGGTCGACGTGAAGCTGGTACAAATTATGTGAAGCTGGGAAAATTGGTGTGGGAACCAATGACAAGATATAAAAAGGCAATCGAAACGATCATACACCACGAGAGCACGAATTACCACCAAGCGAACGTGGCAGCATCTCAAAATGTTTTGATGGTAATGGAGGGAAAATCTATGGATGTTGTTGTCCAAATGAGATCCCAAGAAATGAAAATTGTTGAAGACAATCGTAAAAAACTTATACCCATTATAAAAACAATAATATTATGTGGAAGGCAAAACATACCGTTAAGAGGACACAGGGATGACGGTAGCTTAGAATCGGAAAGTTCTTACGGACATGGAGAAGGAAACTTCACCTTTCACGGCCCCGGACCCGGCGAACGAAATGTGTCATTACGACCGCGAAATTTCGTGATATCGCGGAAATGGGGAAGGCAACTGTCAAAATGGCGCTGCCGTAGCTAGTTCCCAACACAAGCTAATAATACAAGGCGTGATGTGGTTTTATTTTATTTTAGCCATATTTTGAAGGCGTTGGAAAACCTTAACCTGGACATTGAGCCAGGGTCAAGCATATGATGGAGGAGCCAACATGAGCGGGGAAATAAAAGATGTTCAGGCACGCATATCCAGCCTTCAGCCTTTAGCCTTTTTTACCCACTGTGCAAGCCATCGACTCAACTTAGCTATTAGTACAGCCTGCACCGTACCCAGCATAAGAAATACCGTCGGGGTTATCTCAAGTGTAGCAACTTTCTTTCGTGACTCAGCTCAACGAATACATCTTCTCAGAGAAGAAATGCAAGCTCACCTGGCAAAGGAAAAACAGAATATATTTAAAAAATTGTGTGAGACGAGATGGGTGGAAAGACATGAAGCGGTTTTGACATTTTTGGACGTCTTGCCATGTCTTCCTGAAATATTGCAAAAAATGGCTGATCAAGATCAAGGAAACAGAAGAAGTGCTACACCTCCATTTTCGTTGCTCCAATCTATAATGTCGTCGGAATTTCTCATAAGCTTGGTAATCCGCTCTGATATTTTAGAAATCACGCTGCCCTTATCCCGATCATTACAAGCCATTGAAATTGATATACTTACTGCAGTTTAGCTTATTAATACGACCACAGCAAGTCTGCAGTGGCAACGTGAAACTAGCACGGACACATTCAAAAAACTTTTCAATCAGGCTGAGGCCATCGCAAATGAAATTGGTGTAGAAATCACGGTCCGCAGAATCACCGGCCGTCAAACAAATCGGTCGAACATCAGTTGAGTCAGTCAGACTCAGTCAGTTGAAGAATATTACTGACTTTCAGTATATATTCCTTTTCTAGATTATATGTTAAGTGAAATGTCATCCAGGTTCCCTAGCGCTCCCATGCAAAGAATCGGACAGTTGCAAAAGTTGCTGTCCCATAACTTCAGCGACGAAGATGTAGACGATGTTTTGCAAGGCGCTGAAGTATATAAAGAAGACCTTCCTTGTTTGTTAGCTTTGAAGGGAGAGCTCAAAATTTGGCAACAGATGAGAGAAAATATCCCAGTATCTCCAGCAGATGCCTACAAAAGAGCAACGGTACTGCCAAATATTAGAACTCTTTGTCATTTGCTGTGCACGTTTCCAGTGACTACTAGCACTGCCGAGCGATCTTTCTCCACCTTACGCAGATTAAAGTCATATCTTCGCAACAGGATGACGGAAGAGCGTTTGAATGGATTGGCTTTAATGCATATCCAACAAGACGTTGCGGCAAAAATGAAGGCTTATGAAGTGCTGGACATCTTTAGCAGGAAACATAAAAGAAAACTGTCTTTACTTAACATTTAATGTTTTCAGTTTCTTGAACCTTCCTTTACATACTTATTGTTCTTTGACAACACAGTTATTGTTGATTTTTTTGCCCATCCGCCCCTTGTGCCCCTCCCAGAAAAAAATCCTGGATCCGCCCTTGCGTTCCGCGGTGGCGGCCATTTTAAGGACAATTGCGCGCATGGGTGACGCCACTTTTGGGTGTTAAGGCGGGAAAACAGCGCGTGTGATTAAAACGACGATATCTCCTAAGTTATACACGGGAGCTGTATGAAAGCTACGTCGTTGGAATCGTTATTAAATAAGCTAACATATTATGTATAGATTAGCCCAGTTTTGCTTGTAATTTATTAGTTTTACTAATTTGATATCTGGGTAAGGGAATTTTTCTCAGTTTCCTGTGTAAGGGACATTGTAATTAAGAAAATATACCATTGTTTCATAAAGTTTTTGCTTAATTTACATAAATATACACTATTTCTCAATAATCCATTAAAAGTACACACCTCCCCATACATTTTTTGCAAGCTACAAGCTTTACAAAAACATGACGTCATTTTGACAACTCGAGCGCGAGCAAAAAAACGGGTGTGTTCATAGGTCGATTCCGCGAGCACTAAAGGCTAAGTTGCTTGTGTTGTTATCTTACAATAACAAATGGTCCTCATACTTATTCACAGACAGAGTCTCAGCTGCTAGAAGTGTTTAGTTTAACAGTATCAAAAAACATCCACTCAAACATTGCATCATAGTTTAAATTCTGTTGTATTTATTTTAAATATGTATTAATTAACATTCTACATCTTGATGATGTTTACAAATCGATAAGCACAATTCAAAGGCATGCTGTCATGGAAAAACATAACGAAAATCAAGAAACAATTGCACTACGAAATGCACAAGTACAACGAACGACAGAAAACGGATACGAAACTTTGTTCCGATCGCAGACGGGAAAGCAAATTCCCATTTTTTTGCCATTGTGTCACGCATGGGATCGCTGGATCCCAAATTTAAAAAAAAAAAAAATTACTGTACTTGTTTAATCCTTATTTCTAAGTGGATAACCTTCTTGTCCACCCATTTCGATCATCGCGGATTTACGTCAAAAACCAAAGACTGAATCAATCTGACCAAAGTTGAGCAGACTGAATCAGTCTGATTTTTTTTGTTGCGTATTTTTCATTTCAATGTTACGCTAATTGCTTACGTTATCAGTTAAAATTAATGCATGGTATGAATAATACGATATATAACGACGTACGTAGTAGCAACAGCTTGATCACAATAGTATAATTATTAATTGTAATACGGGCGATTTAATGCAACGCCGGCTGCAGCAAAATGGCGCCAAAATAGCTCACGGTGTTTGTTGTAATAACAATTTCTAAAAATAATTAATAAAAAATGCTGCTTCAAATTTCATCGCGCCGGCGATTTGCGCTCTCCCCACGACCCCAACCACACCGCCGATGTCCTCGACGTGGCGCTTCTACAGAATGTCAACCTACAGTTGGACTATTGAAGTTGTACAAGAGCTCTCTTCTGAGCACCGTCCAGTAGGCATGAAACTGGTTCCCCGCATAGGTCTCCCCAACCCCACTCAAACCCTAAAGTGGTAACAGACTGGAGGAAAGTAAGGAAAGCACTCCCCACTTAAACTCAATCCCCGATCATTTTGACTCTGTGGCTGACACGACGGCAGCGATCGACTCATTCACTGAACACGTACAATCAGTCCTGAACGATTGTTCAAGGGAAATTCCAGCGCCGAAGGACCTTTAGTGAGAAGACTTACAGCGTACTGTAAGGACACGCATAGAGGAGCTGCGTACCGCCGCCGCGCCGGCTGGGACAAGATGCTGAGCGAACTAAAGCCTACACACCTGGCCTTCTGGGAACTCCAGAGGAAACATAGATCCGGAGAAATAGTCTCCATGCCCCCCCCTGATCCGCCCTGACAAGACCATCGCTTTCGAAGATGTCGACAAGGCTGAATGCCTAGCCGACTGTCTTGAAGCCCAATGCTCGCCTAGCTCTCAACCCGTAGACCAAGCTCACTTTCTGAGGTCGACGCTGAAGTCCAACATAGAGCCTTCCTCCCTCCCGTCGAAGACACTGAGTATCCTCTGCCCCCCGTCACGCCATACGAAGTGCACGATCTCATCAAGGGTCACAAAGCCCCCGGCTCAGATGAAATTTCCAATAGGGTGTTCCAATTTTTCCCTGCCCACTTGATGATGCTAATGACCACCATCTTCAATGGTGCTCTGAGCAACATCATCTTCCTGCCAGCATGGAAAGAAGCCACCGTTACCGCCCCATCAGTTTGATCAATGTCATCGGTAAAATCTATGAGAGACTTTTATATAAAAAGCTCTGTGATTTCTCCCCTCGCTTTCACGCTATTCACCAGCGATATGCCTAAGAGTAATAAGCTTGGCGCTCGGTTTAGGAAGTGAAGAATCGAAGTCAATCCCGACAAGAGTTAAGCGGTTCTCTTCTCAAAGTCGCGTCATAGGCCCTGTCCCCCTCGACCGATAACCATGATCGGCAAGCCGATCCATAGGGAGAAGTGAGCCAAAATCGAATAAGCCCATGATGAAAAATTTGTTTTTTTTTACAGCCGCTATCTTGGATTTTCATTTTGTTGTCACGATCGGCTTTAGCACCCTCGGAAACGATGAAAATGACGCACATGATAAAGAATTTCAAAAATTTCACAGCTCCCATCTTAGATTTTCATTTTGATCTCACTGTCGGCTGTAGCGTCCTCGGAAACCATGAAAACAACACACATGATAAAGAATTTGAAAGTTTACGCCGCCACCATCTTAGTATTTTATCTTGACCCCAATTTTTTTATCAGTGACCTCTAAAACCATGAAAATGACGTCACCCACGACGAAAACGAAAAAATTAAAGTAATTATAAATAATTTTTTTAATCATAAGAAATAAGCAGGTTCTACTCAAATCTGACATAGTGTCGTATCTGAATGTCGTACTGTGTGTACATAAATAAGAATATAAATAAATCATTAAAAAGGTGCAATACAAAGTCAACGATGATCGCTACTGACGCCAAATTGGACTGTTTACTTCCAGCCTGTCTAGAGCTTGAACATAACTGGCAAGTTTGTGGGGTGTATTACAGACCCCTGCACAACCCTATAAAATAATACAGCCCTAATGTTATGAAGAAATCTCATTTCCTCAACGTTTTTGCACAACTCCGTGCTTTCACGCAAGTGTCCATTCGCGCAAAAATAAATAAGTATAAGTACTTTTTTATAATTTAAACCTAATAACTAAAATAAAACATATTAATTGTTAGTAATTAGGTTCAAGTTTATACAATACGTACCTAATCTATGTATAACCTTAAAAATACATACTTGAAGAATATGTATAAATAATATATTACTATTTAAGATTACCGTGTAAGAATTAAAATATTTATGTATCCCTTCAATTATTTTATAAAGTATAAACACAATACATTATTGAGTAATGAAATATATTACAATTAACTTGATTAAACCACATTTCACATATTATCTAAAGTTCCCACGAAACTTATACTGCGATGGATCAAGATCGTTTAGTCGCCACACTCGCAACATCATTGTGCGAGCGAGTGAGAAGATGTAAAAGAAGGTATCGCTCACGTAATGCAGGTAGCCCCGCAATAAGTAGATACAGTAAATATTCAACGCGGAGCAAAATAGTACAGCAACCAAATTTACAAAATGGTCAAGTTCTAACTTGTTCGAACACCTCGCGCACCAGCGCTGCTAGGTCTCGCATGTTTTTGGGTACCGAAATCGTGTAATTGTTAAATAACGGTTAAGCCCAACCTTTATAAAGGTACTCGTATCGGTAAAGCTCAGCCTAAACCGGTACCGGTATATTTTTGAGGTATCTTAACCTTCAAACGTAACAGCTTTCAGTCCCTGCCATGTCCATTAAATATTTATGGATAAATTCATGGAAACATTTTAGCTCGCTTCTTTAGCTCTTGATTTCTTTTTCCTTTTGAATTCCCGGAATTGCCTCATAACTTTTTCTAAGTCTTTAGAGACTTGAAATTACGGTTTCATTTTCATTTGTTAGGATGAAATGAATGCTATTTCTCGGGACGCGACTCAACTAATGACTTTAAGTTGTTTCCGTCTCCATCAATTAAGAGGACACCGGACGTCGTACTATATAATTGCTGTTTTGCCTATCTTTGTTTTGACTCGAGAGAATATTCTATTAAAAGCATTCTTAACGTTGGGTCCACTTTGCATTCTTAAAGTTAACAGCGTAATGTTTAATTTTCATTTAAGTAATGTTTATTTTATTCGGTTTTTTCGTCTTGCAAACGCACCGTGCCTAAGTTAATTTCCTTAAAAAATTATAATTCATATAAAATACACTTTGTGGACAAGCATATTACAAATTTGAGAATTATATCCAAGATAGGAATACTTGGAAACATGCTGGTCCAGCTTCATAGGACAATCTAGAGTCTAGACAAAATCAAACTGGTTGCTTATTTAATTGTATACTTAACAACATATTTATAACTAAATTAAATTACTAAATAACTAACTAACTACCTATACAAATTAATATAAAAAATACTATATATTGTATACTTATATTATTAATGTATAAAAAATATTGTAAAAATATTGTTCTTGCCCATTCTTCTGCATACGAAACTACCTTTTGATTTAAATAGGGACGACTAGAATAAATTATATTTTAAAGTAAATGTTGACGTTCAAAAGTGCCTTTTAAGTCCCTATTTAAATTAAATGCTTTGACTCGTTTTAGTAGTCTAAGTGACCATTTGTGACCCAATTAAAAGGTATGGGTATAAAAAAGACCCTAACTTACATGGTATACTTAGACTCAGTTAATTGGCAGAATCCCGTTTCCAAGGATGATTTATCTTATTTGGATACAACGGATGTTAAATGACGTTATGTTATAACGGCTTCGTGATGGGTCTTTTAACACCCAGAGTAGATCACATCGACACTCTGGTGCGCTATGATGGCAAATAGTCGCACACGACTCATGATGCTCTAATGAACGATCCAAAAGAGCAACATGACCGTGAGGGCCACAACGCTTGCATAAACGCTTATGACCATATAAGTCGTCGAAGGAAATGAAAGAGCAGATAGGTACCCTGTACCATGTTTAATGACAATAAGTACTATTCTAATCTTTTGATACCGCATTGTTTCTTGATTGGTTTGAACAAAAAGGTTTCGTTTAACAACGAATTGATGATTAGTGTAACGGGAAATATTATCAAAGAGTTTATCGGAATCGTTATTAAATAAGCTAACATATTATGTATAGATTAGCCCAGTTTTGCTTGTAATTTATTAGTTTTACTAATTTGATATCTGGGTAAGGGAATTTTTCTCAGTTTCCTGTGTAAGGGACATTGTAATTAAGAAAATATACCATTGTTTCATAAAGTTTTTGCTTAATTTACATAAATATACACTATTTCTCCCCTCGCTTTCACGCTATTCACCAGCGATATGCCTAAGAGTAATAAGCTTGGCGCTCGGTTTAGGAAGTGAAGAATCGAAGTCAATCCCGACAAGAGTTAAGCGGTTCTCTTCTCAAAGTCGCGTCATAGGCCCTGTCCCCCTCGACCGATAACCATGATCGGCAAGCCGATCCATAGGGAGAAGTGAGCCAAAATCGAATAAGCCCATGATGAAAAATTTGTTTTTTTTTACAGCCGCTATCTTGGATTTTCATTTTGTTGTCACGATCGGCTTTAGCACCCTCGGAAACGATGAAAATGACGCACATGATAAAGAATTTCAAAAATTTCACAGCTCCCATCTTAGATTTTCATTTTGATCTCACTGTCGGCTGTAGCGTCCTCGGAAACCATGAAAACAACACACATGATAAAGAATTTGAAAGTTTACGCCGCCACCATCTTAGTATTTTATCTTGACCCCAATTTTTTTATCAGTGACCTCTAAAACCATGAAAATGACGTCACCCACGACGAAAACGAAAAAATTAAAGTAATTATAAATAATTTTTTTAATCATAAGAAATAAGCAGGTTCTACTCAAATCTGACATAGTGTCGTATCTGAATGTCGTACTGTGTGTACATAAATAAGAATATAAATAAATCATTAAAAAGGTGCAATACAAAGTCAACGATGATCGCTACTGACGCCAAATTGGACTGTTTACTTCCAGCCTGTCTAGAGCTTGAACATAACTGGCAAGTTTGTGGGGTGTATTACAGACCCCTGCACAACCCTATAAAATAATACAGCCCTAATGTTATGAAGAAATCTCATTTCCTCAACGTTTTTGCACAACTCCGTGCTTTCACGCAAGTGTCCATTCGCGCAAAAATAAATAAGTATAAGTACTTTTTTATAATTTAAACCTAATAACTAAAATAAAACATATTAATTGTTAGTAATTAGGTTCAAGTTTATACAATACGTACCTAATCTATGTATAACCTTAAAAATACATACTTGAAGAATATGTATAAATAATATATTACTATTTAAGATTACCGTGTAAGAATTAAAATATTTATGTATCCCTTCAATTATTTTATAAAGTATAAACACAATACATTATTGAGTAATGAAATATATTACAATTAACTTGATTAAACCACATTTCACATATTATCTAAAGTTCCCACGAAACTTATACTGCGATGGATCAAGATCGTTTAGTCGCCACACTCGCAACATCATTGTGCGAGCGAGTGAGAAGATGTAAAAGAAGGTATCGCTCACGTAATGCAGGTAGCCCCGCAATAAGTAGATACAGTAAATATTCAACGCGGAGCAAAATAGTACAGCAACCAAATTTACAAAATGGTCAAGTTCTAACTTGTTCGAACACCTCGCGCACCAGCGCTGCTAGGTCTCGCATGTTTTTGGGTACCGAAATCGTGTAATTGTTAAATAACGGTTAAGCCCAACCTTTATAAAGGTACTCGTATCGGTAAAGCTCAGCCTAAACCGGTACCGGTATATTTTTGAGGTATCTTAACCTTCAAACGTAACAGCTTTCAGTCCCTGCCATGTCCATTAAATATTTATGGATAAATTCATGGAAACATTTTAGCTCGCTTCTTTAGCTCTTGATTTCTTTTTCCTTTTGAATTCCCGGAATTGCCTCATAACTTTTTCTAAGTCTTTAGAGACTTGAAATTACGGTTTCATTTTCATTTGTTAGGATGAAATGAATGCTATTTCTCGGGACGCGACTCAACTAATGACTTTAAGTTGTTTCCGTCTCCATCAATTAAGAGGACACCGGACGTCGTACTATATAATTGCTGTTTTGCCTATCTTTGTTTTGACTCGAGAGAATATTCTATTAAAAGCATTCTTGACGTTGGGTCCACTTTGCATTCTTAAAGTTAACAGCGTAATGTTTAATTTTCATTTAAGTAATGTTTATTTTATTCGGTTTTTTCGTCTTGCAAACGCACCGTGCCTAAGTTAATTTCCTTAAAAAATTATAATTCATATAAAATACACTTTGTGGACAAGCATATTACAAATTTGAGAATTATATCCAAGATAGGAATACTTGGAAACATGCTGGTCCAGCTTCATAGGACAATCTAGAGTCTAGACAAAATCAAACTGGTTGCTTATTTAATTGTATACTTAACAACATATTTATAACTAAATTAAATTACTAAATAACTAACTAACTACCTATACAAATTAATATAAAAAATACTATATATTGTATACTTATATTATTAATGTATAAAAAATATTGTAAAAATATTGTTCTTGCCCATTCTTCTGCATACGAAACTACCTTTTGATTTAAATAGGGACGACTAGAATAAATTATATTTTAAAGTAAATGTTGACGTTCAAAAGTGCCTTTTAAGTCCCTATTTAAATTAAATGCTTTGACTCGTTTTAGTAGTCTAAGTGACCATTTGTGACCCAATTAAAAGGTATGGGTATAAAAAAGACCCTAACTTACATGGTATACTTAGACTCAGTTAATTGGCAGAATCCCGTTTCCAAGGATGATTTATCTTATTTGGATACAACGGATGTTAAATGACGTTATGTTATAACGGCTTCGTGATGGGTCTTTTAACACCCAGAGTAGATCACATCGACACTCTGGTGCGCTATGATGGCAAATAGTCGCACACGACTCATGATGCTCTAATGAACGATCCAAAAGAGCAACATGACCGTGAGGGCCACAACGCTTGCATAAACGCTTATGACCATATAAGTCGTCGAAGGAAATGAAAGAGCAGATAGGTACCCTGTACCATGTTTAATGACAATAAGTACTATTCTAATCTTTTGATACCGCATTGTTTCTTGATTGGTTTGAACAAAAAGGTTTCGTTTAACAACGAATTGATGGTTAGTGTAACGGGAAATATTATCAAAGAGTTTATCCATTTTCTTTTTGCTATCGCATACGGCCCTAAACCCTGTATTGTTGCGGCACCCTGTGGGCCCAATATCTGTAAGTAATAAAACCGATATAAGCTGTGAGAAATAAAACCGATATAAATGCTGAAAGGGGTGTAACAGTTTGCGGCTAGCTTTATATACACATATGGATATCGAAGAAAAACTCATTCATGTTAGGAACCTACGAACCTACGTTTAACTAAGTATACCTAGGTAAATAATATATTTTATGAATGGTTCTAGGTAATACCTACTTTTTGGACCATATGCGATAAGCAGCAAATTCGACTTAAGAATCTCTCAGTTATTTATCAGTTGAAAGGATATCTCAATCTGCCTAGCCAACTATGTTGGGATTGGCTTCCTGAATATCCGAATGCAGCTAAAAACCAGTAAACATTTTACAAGCAAGGTAGGATGTCGCGTCAAATAGTAACAACTGGGTAACGATTTTTAATGTATGCCTAAACAAGTGGCAGATGGGCAGAGGTGTTCGCTACTAGCTTTTGTAAATTCAATGCTGGTGTTCGCTCACCGCTACGCCAACCGCTTAGTCGACACATACAATGAGCGATTTAGTGAAATGTACCTACATACTATTTCTTAACCGTAATAAGTACTTACTTTTAAAATATTTTAGTTAAAATTCTGAGGGATCAGCAATAGTTTCAGTATGCTTAAGCAAATTATTAATAATATAATTGGATACGTAGGATGCAATACACACTCGAAGAGTTTTGTGTAGTTATTTTCAGTTTCTTTTGTTCATTTAATTGATTTTGCCCTGACTACAGTTAGGGAGTTAGGTATGTTAGCCGTCAGTTTGACCTCTTTATAATATTTGTATAGATATATTTCTGGTTGATTTCCAATAAGAAATACTGTAACGACTGTCAAAGATCTGCGAATGACAACCGGGACCAACGGCATAGCGTGCTTTCCGAAGCACGGAGGGATTTCAATATGGTATGGACCCTGTTTCCGAATTACTTTATAACTTAAAGTGTTGTGTTAGGTTTAAGTATCCGAACGACATTATGGGGTTTGGGTTTTTTAGATTCTCTATGGGAGTCGCCATCACAGAGTGTTTTTATTATTGTCGCCATTGGCGGCTATAGTTTAATGTAGAAAACATGTAAGATCTTGAAAGTAACCAGATTCAGTATAAAATTGAGTGGTTTCCTTACATGGTGTCAGAAGATGGCGGAAGAGTCGTTCAAGAACCTCTTCGAGCAGCAAGCCCACCTCTTAGATACGATGCAAAAGCAAATGGATGTCTTGCAACAACAACTTCAACACGTCGTCAACAAGAAAGTTTGAAACTAGATTCAGCCATAAAGGAGACGGGAATGACTCCATAGATTCCTGGGCCCAGGTGTTAACTGAATTAAACTATTTGTTAGTTAGTCGTTAGTTAGACGTTAGTCTTATTTGTAAGAGGATATTATAAAAACGCCTTACTGAAAATTTGGCAAAATTTGGCTATCCAGGAACCAAGATATATGAACTATAGTAAAAGTGCGGTTATATTATAACATTGTAGTACTTATTTTATGTTATTTACGAAATACTTTTGAATGGCTTCGGTTGTGTAAAGGGTTTATGCATGGAGCGTGTGACGTTGGCTTTCCCGCGCCCTGGAAAGTCGCCACAGTCGAAGACAAATTTCTACATCCAATATCCTGAAACCTAGCAGCAGTAGACACCAACCTTTTAAAAACTAAAAAAGGGAAAAGAGGAAGTAAAATAAAACACCAATATATGTATAAAGCATGTTTGATATAGAAAAAAGTGTTGATGTATACATGATTGATGACGAGAACTTCAAGTACGATTTTCTGATAGGATTAGACTTGATAAAAAACTTCAAACTAATTCAAGATGAAGATTAAAAAATAACTTGTAAGAGTTTAAATAATAAAATAATGTGGAAGAAATTTCTACGAATAAGAAACCTAACAAAACTATACAACAATACAAAATAATTTTTAATGAACATGTAAAACGAGAAGATTGTGAAATAATAATAAATCATACGAATCAGTTTCAAAAGTCTGAAATAGATAGACTGATTTGCAAATATGATTCTGTTTTCGCGCAACATATGTATGATGTGGGCAATGTTAATGAATATGAAGCGAGGATAGACTTATTAGTAGACAAATATTGTAGTAAGAGGCCTTACAGATGCACTATTGAAGACAAAAAAGAAATAGAAGAATCTACTACTAAATTATATAGATGACATTTTAATATTCTCTAAAACGTATTCAGAACACATCAATCATCTGATACAGTTACTGGAAGCGATACAAACATAGGGGTATAGGTTACAGTTTACAAAATGTACTTTTGCGACAGACCAAGTCAAATATCTGGGTCATATAATACAAAATAATTCGGTCAGACCCATAAAGGATAAACTGATTTCAATAAAGAATTTTCCTATTCCAAAAACACAAAAGAATGTAAGACAATTTCTTGGAAAGAATTTTTTTTACCATGAGTATACTCCAAGAAGTGCAATAATATTAGATCTGTAGCATAATTTACTCAGGAAAAATCAAAAATTCGTTTGGTCTGATGAATGCCAAAAAACATTTGAGATGATAAAAACTATGCTATGCTCTCAACGTAAATAAACATTAGTGAATAAAATCAGATGCAAAATAAATGGAGAAGAAAAAAAGAGAGCCTGGCCAACAATCGCTCAAGAATGCCTCACTAAATATAATAATACTTATATTTTATATGGTAGGTACAGAATTCGAATTTTTACCGAATGAATTGAATAAAGAAAAATCAAACAGTGTCTGATTTAGAAATAGAAAAACAGCACTTGAAAATACAATTAAATCACATAATTACAACAAAACATTATTTGATAAAAATTGTACACACTATAAATTTAATATAGGAGAAACGGTTTACACTAAACAGAAAAAAAAACAGATGAACTGAAAATAGGCCCATACGAGATTCTTGAAAAAAAATTTTAACTACAAGAACAAGGCACAGAAAAAATCAATTTTTTTTTCCATATCACAAAAATGATTCCGGTTCCTGTATCCGGAAATAAAGAAGAAGTAATAAAAGAAGGAGGGTAGTTAAAAAAGAAAATTTAATTGTAAATCTTCTTCCTTAAGGGGGGAGATGTAAAGAAAATGTATTTCTTATTTAATCTCAAGTTTGGAATCCTTATTACAATGTTTATATTAATCGCCTTGAAAGTATTCAAAGGCGATTTTTAAGATACACTCAATATCGTTCAAATACTTATCTGTCTAACTATACTAGTCGGTGTAAGAAATTTCATATTCTTCCTTTACACGAGCGGAGAAAAATTGCAGATCTTGCTTTCCTATTTAGTATAATGAACGGGTCGACTGACGCCTCACTTGTGGCCAAGATTGGACTTCTTGTACCGTCTGTGTTTCTTCGGAGACCTCATCTCCTTCATGTGCCTATTGTGATAACAATCTATCAATCTATCTATCAATCAAGGGTTGAACATGGACGGGGGTAAAGATTCTGGTGGTTGAACATAGGCAAAATTCATACAGCATGTAACGAAAACCCTGTCCGATCCTGAAGGGTATTATTTGGTATCGTAGTGCGTACACAAATACGTAATCATTTAATGGATACGAGATAATTATTTTTCCCCAATGAAAACAATTAATTTAAAAAATTATAAATAATAATACCAAAGGCAACACTGATCGCTCGACAGGGTTCACCAGAGTTCACCTACAGTTTCGTGTCAAAGAAGCCGCCTGAGCGCGGCGGTCTTTTGTCGCATGCCGCCAAAGAAACGTAGGACTAAAGACATCTACGTTTTGCCTACGCGTAGGTATCAGCTGATATTTTATTGTAGGCTTACGCACAATGACCCCGATTTCTGACCTTCTGTTTATCAAGAAACAATTATTATTGAATTAATGTCATGTGCTTTTGGCAATGTACCCACTGTAGGTATCAGTTTATTAAAATATTTACTTGTTACATAACTCTATCTATCTAGAACATTAGTACACATTCGACACCTTTTTATTAAATTTGCACGTGCTCTACGCAGCGCACATGTGTACGATTTGAGTGACTCGAAAGCTTCCACAATCCGAGCTGTTACTTCGATTTCCGAATCACACATTCACTCACAAATAAAAATTAACATATTCAAATATTCCTGATTGGCATACGACATTGTTCGCGATACGATAGCGGCACGTGATACGTATGGACATCCGATCGCAAGCTATCTCCACGTGAGACTGGTTATGAGTACTCGTTAGGGTCGTAAGGGTCGAGTACTCGTTATGAGTACTTACAATGCGGCTAGAGCACGGCGGTGTCCTTTGAAATAGCGGTGGGTAACTCCGGAGGTACTGATCCAAAGGAGCCGGTACCGAACGCGGATACGTAAACCTTATTTATTCCTCACAATCCTTACCGGCACCGCGGTACCAAATGATTCCGTAGCTCGCGTTAACTGTTCACTCTCGTTCACTCGCTCAAGTCACTCGGAAGTACTAGGAACACGTCGTATCGCTCTAACTAACCAACTGTTCAATTCAAAATGTGCCAAATGATCCAGTGAACCAAATGAATAAAATGTTCTGCGAAACCGGGGAACCAAAATGAGCGAGTGAGTGCCGGTGCCAAACGGTGCCAAAGGAATAAATAAGGTGAACCGGTACCGGACCCGGAGTCGGAATAAGTGAATCAATTCACTTGCCGGAATAAAGATTACCCACAGCTACTTTGAAATAAAAATAGGCAAAAAATAAAAGATTTCGCCGGCCGGTGGAGTGTTGTCAACTTATGAAAATTTACCATATTTAGTGTTACATTTCGCATGGTAACTAAAAATAAAAAAAATCAATAACTTTTGGTTTATATGAGTTACTTTTTTTTACGATTTTTGCTAGTACGTATGTTAAACCAGGAATACGCCTTTTTTGGATCGGACAGGGTTTTTGTTACATATTGTATATTTTAACAGCATGTCGAATGTTTAATATGGTGTGCCGGGATGTCGATTTGGATTTGTTCACAAATAGTGTCCAGAAATAAAATAAAACATTAAGTAACTTTTTCTTTGAAGCGTAACTTTGTTGTGTAATACGTATATTATTTTTGTTTTCTTTCGTTATCGTTTTTTCTATGATTAATTCTTACGCTATTTTTACCGTTTTGTCAATTTTATACATAATTTTATATAAGTGGAAACTTGTAATTGGAGTTCTTCTACATATTGCTTCTGAATACTTGATTTGTTAGCTGTGAGTTTTCTTAAAATTAATAAAATAAAAATAAAATAAATCATGAAAAAATGGAGTGACGTGTTTGAGGGATATGGAAGTTTACCAGGAGAGGTTACTCTAGAAATAGATGAAACTGTTCCAGCACGTCGCATTCCAGTATGTCTAAGAGAGAGGCTACGTGAGGAACTGGACACTCTAGAACATGATGGAACGGTTGGCTAAGAGATACAGCACACAGAATGGGTAAATAATATTTTGATAGTCAGCCGTGATCATAAATTCAGGATATGTCTAGATCCCATTCCTTTGAACAAAGCTCTCAAAATACCAATTTTTCAGTTCACAACACCAGATAAAATGTTACCTGAAAAGCAAGGGTTCTGGCAATGTCGGCTTTCTGATAGAAGCAGTGAGCATACTACATTTTGGACACCTTTTGGTCGTTACAGATGGCTGCGTCTCCCATTCGGGCTGAGTTTTTGTCCAGAGTTTTTTCAGCAGAGACTCACCAGTCTCGTTAAGGACTTAAAATGAATAGAAGCCATAGCTGATGATATTCTAATATATGGAGTTTGTGATACTATTAAAGAGGCTGTTACAGATCATAATCTAAAATTTGTGAAACTTCTTTTAAAGCTCCGAGAAGTGAATTGTAAGTTTAATAAAGATAAAGTAAATCTGTTACAAACTTCACCAACGTTTTATGGCCATATCCTCGCCAACGTACGCCAACTTTAAATAAATTTAAAAGCACTTTAATTTGTAAGTTAAGTAATCAGGACCTTACAATGAATAATGTTAATAGTTTGTATAAAGAATTCTTTTCGGTAGTTCAAACCGAGTTTAATAATATTTTTAAGAAGAAGTCTAAAAGTATCAGCCCTAAGTTTTTATTTAGTGACTGGGCAACTAAAGGACTTAGGAAAAGTAGGGAAAAACTTTTCGAGCTGTATGGCCTTAAGCCTTATATTAACACGGAAACTTTTAATAAGTATGTTGCTTCTTACTCAAAAATTTTTAAGAACACTTGTAAGGCTGCTAAAGCCTTATACATTAGCAACAAGGTAAAATCAGCAGACAATAAAATAAAGACGGTTTGGAAAATTATCAATAATGAAACGAACAGGATCAAAAAGCAAAATTCTGATTACACACTGGAGACGTCACGTGGTCTCATTTGCGATAACAAAAAAGTTGCTCAGGAATTTGTGAATTTCTTTACCAGTGTCCCACTAAAAACCACTGAAATCTTAAATTCTTCGCCCTCGCGTGCTTTTGATTTAATGAGGGCGAATATTTCTGCCTGCCCGATTGAATTTAACTTTAAGCATATTAACCCCTTAACAGTAATAAAATCTTTTAAGCAAATCAAGATCAAATTGACCGAAGATCTTTGGGGAATGTCTATTAAAGTCTGTACCTCCATAATTGAAACTATAGCACCTTACTTAGCCTTAATATTTAATTTGTGTGTGGATCAAGGAGTCTTCCCGGATCTAATGAAATACAGTAAGGCAATACCACTTTTCAAATCCGGGGACAGTAAAGACACTAATAATTATAGACCTGTGTCCGTGTTGCCGGTTTTCAGCAAGGTTTTTGAAAAGATAATGCTTAGTCAGATGCTCAATCATTTTAATACTAATAAAATCCTTCACGAGCAACAGTATGGTTTCACCAAAGGGCGTTGTACGACCGACGCTGGTGTTACCTTATTAAAACATATTTTTAACGCGTGGGAAGATGCTCAAGACGCCATAGGAATCTTTTGTGACCTCTCCAAGGCATTTGATTGCGTCGATCACGAAACCCTGCTTTTGAAACTTGAGCATTACGGACTTGGAAAACTTGCGCTTAGTTTAATAAAATCTTATTTAAATGATAGACAACAGCAAGTTCAAATAAATGGTGTCAATTCACTTGGTTTAAAGGTAAAAATGGGTGTTCCACAAGGCTCGATATTGGGTCCTTTCCTCTTTTTAGTATATATTAATGACCTACTCCATTTATTAATAAATCAACCACAAATGGTGTTATTTGCTGACGATACTTCCTTAATTTTTAAGGTAGATAGACGTGCTTCAAATTTTGACGACGTAAATAACGCCCTACTGCTGGTCCAAAATTGGTTCACGGCTAATAATTTAGTACTAAATGGAAATAAAACTAAGTGTATAAGATTTTCTTTACCAAACGTCAAGAGTAGTGATTGTGAGATAGTATTGAATCAAGAGAAGCTAGAATTCGTCGATAAAACGGTTTTCTTGGGGATCACGCTCGACTCAAGGCTACAATGGGGTCCTCATTTAACATCTCTAGCAGGACGGCTAAGTTCAGCAGCTTACGCTGTCAGAAAAATCCGTCAATTTACTGATGTAGATACCGCGAGGCTGGTCTATTTTAGTTACTTTCATAGTATCATGTCTTACGGTATTTTGCTTTGGGGACGGGCTGCAGACATCGAGTCTATTTTTATTCTGCAGAAAAGAGCCATCAGAGCCATATATAATCTCCGCAGGCGCGATTCTCTAAGGGAATTGTTTAAGGATATTAACATCATGACTGTACCTTGTCAATACATCTATGAAAACATCATGTACGTAAGAAAAAATTTACATCTTTACAGTAAAAGAGGTGAAAGACATAATTATAGTACTAGAAATCGGGACCTATTAGTTCAACCAGGTTTCAGACTGGCTAAAGTAGACTCATCTTTCATGGGGTACTGTCTAAAATGTTATAATAAAATACCTCCCCACATACTTCAACTGAATGAGACAAAATTCAAATCCTTTGTTAAACGCACACTATTCAGGCAGGCATATTATAGGTTGGAGGACTACATAACTGATAAAAATGCCTGGCTTAATGCCGGTCCTGCTCCACACCACAACTAATTAATTGACATTCGAATCACTGTTGAAGCTGCTGAAGATAGTAAGAATTTATTTGCATTATATAAACTCAATCTCCTTTTTATTATATAGATGCATTGCACAGATGTGAGTACTTTGTACTATAGAGCTACCATTTACCGGGTAATGTCATAGATTGACTTGAATGTGCCTTGGCGGCTGATAGTATGTCATGCTCACTCAAATGTCTCGCTGACGGTGGCGCGTGTGTCGGATCATTTAGCTCCCTTCAAAATGGTTGAGCTGAATGGTGCTGATCCATGCGTCATGTTCGTGAACGGGCGCCGTCAGTTGGGACTGGTCATCTCTTAGCTGCCAGGGCTTATTTTAATAAATTATTAGCTGGATTGTTTTTAATTATGTTTTGATGCACTCTGGACGCTTTTAACGTGTACGGTTTTTTGTACATCGTTCTCACTTATAGTGAACAACATTAATCGATGTAACTAAGATATATGTAAAAACATTATTATTTAAAAGAGTGTCCATGGAGTTTCTTGCCCGTTCTTCTCCATAGGTACCTACTACGCTTTGGAATGGGCAACTAGCTTCATATTTCTGACTGACCGACTCCTTGACAATTCAAAAGTGCCTGTAAATGGTTTAATTGAAATAAATGATTTGAGTTTGAGTTTGAGTTTGAAACGAAGGTTTAAAAGTAGATCAGTCCAAGGTCGATGCTATAAAAAATATGCCCTCTCCAACTTTTTACTTTAATTAAAATGGGTTTAGTCTTGACATTAGTCTAGGTCAGAGGTGACAGAGACAAAGTCTACGATGGAGTGAGCTTACCCAGTAGAAGCCTGTTCACTCTAAATTTGAGATTCGGGTTGAACGCGTTCGGGAACACAGACGCAGGTGGGTTCCACTCTTTTGCCGTGCGCATTATGAAGGACGTTTGGAAGCGCTTAGTGCGTATTTCTGGAATGGCAACTAGGTTTGGATCGTAATTAGCAGTACGTCTGGATGTCCGATGGTAGAAGGGGGCAGGTGGGATGAGGTCGTGGAGTTCTTGCGCACACACCGAAGTACAATCTATAGAATACCGACAAGCAGGCAACCTTGCAGCGGTGAGCCAAACTGTGAATCTTGTCATCCACCAGTTTTACGTCGCCAATGAGCCTCGTAGCTCTGCGTTACACTGAGTCGAGCGCAGCAAGTTGGTATTGAGCTGAGCCATCCCAAAGGTGGCTGCAATGCTCCATGCACGATCGGACTTGCGCTTTATATTGAGTTAAAAGCTGTCCAGGCGTAAAGTATCGCTTCATTCAATTTAAGATGCCCAGGTTTTTGGCCGCAGTTTGGGCTTTGCGCTCAATAGTGGCGGCAAAGTTGAGACTGGACGTCAACTCCATGCCTAGGAGCTCGAGCCGATCAGTTACAGGAACAGATGTCCCCAGCGAAGTAGGAGTTTGGTCGAAACGACTCCTTTTTGCGGTGAAAAGACAAGCCTGTGTTTTGATGGCGTTCAAAGAGACCAGATTATATAAATTTTTAATAAACTGTCGGGTGAACATGATCTGGATATATTCAATACCAGTGTATCTCGGCTTAATAATTTCTTAGTGGAATGCTTTTTTACGAAAAAGTAATTGCTTGTGTCTAAATCTGATTTTTAGTTTGTATTTGTTGATCGTGTACTATTTTTAGTTTGTATTTCCTGATTTATGTTATAAGTATTTTGTACCTATTTCTACTTCTCATATATGTATTTCTAGTGTTTATCAGTGGAAACTTGTAAATGGCCTTCAATTTTGTATCGTTTAAGGACACTGTATAAGTTAGCTGTAAGTTGCCCAAATAAAAAAAAACAAAAAAGAAACGTTGTCATCACCCCACTGGGAGACAAGGCTCAAGGTCAAATCATTCCGCTCTAGCATGGCCTCTCTTAAGGAACGAATTTCACCACCGCTGGTTTTAGGGCTGGACAAGTATCTTTCTGAAACGGTACTGTCATCTGCGTACCCAACAATACCAGGTTGAAGAAGGTCATTGATGTGCAGCAGGAAAAGAGTTGCAGAGAGAACAGACCCCTGAGGAACTCCGGCATCAATAGTCATATGCTCAGAGGAGCAGCCGTCAACGCCTACTCTAATCTACAAAAATCAGCCATGAGCAGGAAGCTTGCTGAGTAGACTTGCGTGCCAGACCCTGTCAAAGGCCTTCGAGATATCTAGCGATACAGCGAGTGTTTCTCGATGGCTTCACCAGTTGACCGTCCCCGGTGAAAGCCATATTGACGGTAACTGAGGAGATCATTGTCTTCAAGGTAGGTCAGCAACTTACTGTTCAGTACCTTTTCCATAACCTTGCGCAGAATGGAGGTAATGGCGATCGGACGGTAATGGGCAGGGTCTGCACGGTCGCCCTTTTTGGGCACTGGTTGTACATTAGCAAGCTTCCAGAATGTTGGCACCGTTCTTTTTTTTAAAGAGAAGCGGAAAAGCGCGTCAACACAGGAGACAGTTCAGGCGCACACTGCCTCAACAATCTCACTGGAATACCGTCAGGCCCGCTGACCTTGTTCACATATAGACTGCACAATACTCTTCGGATCTCTTTATTATGAATTGCGATCACCGGCATCGAAGCGTCACAACAGGTGGTTGCTTGGAGCCAATGTACAAACTGAATTACTTGCAAAGAGAGGCAAATAAATTTGACATCTCACTTGCAGTGTGAGCCAGCGACCCATCTGGTTTCATCATTGGAGGTAAGGTGGGACGACGAAAATTCGTTTCAACTGCTTTGGACAAGGACCAGAACTGTTTGCTTCCCGGAGGGTGCGATGCCAGCTTGGCCCCCATACGTCCAACATGGCCAAAACGAGCCCCACGTAGAACCCGCTTGCAGAATTAAGGGGCCGGTAAACAACGCACGTAAGAGGAATTCGAGGCTGGATTCGGAATGTTGCTATCTCTGTTTGACAAAAGAAGGGAGCGAGGGACGTGGTGCGCAGCCGTGTGTGTGTGTGACTGTGTGAGTATAGAGATAGCTATTATGAGCTGTACTGTACTAACTGTACCTTCCATTCATTCATAACGTCTCTGAAGATATTTCTATCTATTAGTAATTGGTTATGTTCATGATTTGCTTTATTTTTGTTGACTACTTTGGAGAATCGTTTGTAAATCTACAGACTAGTAATGCGTTTTTTGGAAATTTCTTTACAATGCCGGTATCTCAACATATAAGAATATTTCGAGATCTAGGCCTTGTAGAGAAAATCTAGCAGATATGTCATACTTACCTTTCCTAAATGTACCTATAAGCTGTCGTCCTATACATCGTCATCGCGCGCGGTCTTTGAGGGGAACCGGCCGATGACGTGTAAATATAAGTTAAAGGGATATTTATTTTTATTGTCTTTATTCATTTTAAGCCGGTATAAGATTATTTATTCCCATGGTCCTCACTTTAAAAAACGAAGGCTTCTTATGTCTCTCTGATGTTATCCTTTACCGTTTTGAGAGCAGTGGTGATGAAATAAATTACACAAAGTAAAGCGCCTGTCTGGGTTCGAACCTACGACCTACAACTCGTAAGCCGCGGCCATTACCACTGGGCCACCACTGCTCTCTAAGCAATAATGAATACAGGACAAATAATAAAGTGTTATGCAAAAAAAAAGACAAATCTAGGTACATATAAAAATAAGCGTACATATAAATAATAGCATTCTGTGCTAAGAATAATAAAAATAAATAGCAAGGATTTTGTATACAAATTTATTTTGATGTGTTCTTACTTCATAAATATCATTGTTAATATTGATTTATCTATTTAAAAAATATTAATCGAAACTTGATAAAGGTGACATTACCATTACCGACTAAACGAATAATACAATTATGGTAGTAGGAGTGTCAAAGATCCACACTAAACACTCTGATTTATATGATTTGGCTTTTTATCTGTAGTACCGGGCATACGATGATAATCAACCGTATTCTAGCGGCAAGAAGTTTTATTCCACAATTAAAATAGCATTAAAATCCTTGCAAGCAAAGTAAATGCGGCACAATACGAAATGTTTTAGTACTGAGCTCGAAACAGAATGGTTATGTAAGTATGTGCTGTAGCTAATTTAATGAATATGAATATCATTTATACTATTCAGCCGTTATAATATAGGTAATATCTACTCAATTTAGACAAACTGATTATTGAGGCATCAATATTCATCATATCAGGGGTATTGTATGAAACCTGGTTACGTCCAGCAAAAATATAATAAAAAATAATAATCTCTTCCTGGTCCTTACCGATTTCGGTCACAATATAGTAAAGCGCACAAGTTTGGGCGCAGACACAGGTGCACGCCCTATAGAGCCTATACCCTCACTCTCAAAGTCATGTTATTCGTAAACAACCTTGCAAAAAAACGTTCAACAGTTACTTATGATATTAACTTATTTTAAAGCAAGCAACAAGCATAACTATTTTGATACGGTTGTAATCACAAAACGATTGTCCATTTATTTTATCCGCTATCGCTTCAATAAGATACTACGCTATGACCTTTGATTATATGTTTAGTGACAATAAATAATCAATGAAATATGATATGACCTATGATTACGTGACGTTTCGATAGCTTATGTCAACCCCATACATTTTTTGGCTTTTCTACTAGCGTCATCGCTAATCGAATGTTACGAATGTTACTGGGATTGTTTCGCGCACTGGATCTTCAACGCACTGCTTCGCACCGAGAGTTGAAAATCCAACAGTGTTTAGTCGACGCGCTGGGTAGCACTCTGTTAGATTCTCAATGCTCGGTTTAACACAAAGAGTTGAGAATGCAGTGCGCGATAAAATCCCGGAGCGAGATATTTTCGTCCGTGCGAACATGGTCTAAACAAACGGAAATAACGACGTTTCATAGGTAGGTAGATAGGTAGGTAAATACTAATTTATGCAAAATATACTTAGGTACCTACTAGTGTGAAACTCAGACCAAGAAAAAAAGTCTTTATTTTTTTGGGCTGAGTCGATGTCCTCAAGCAATACTCGTAAGTCTGTAAAATTGTACTTTTTATTGTTATGTCGAATTCTTCATTCGGGTTGGGATAAATCTTAGTACATTGTTTTTTCATTTTTCGTAGTGTGATTTACAAAGATATCATGAATAATACTTTTATTATAGGGAAATTCAAAACAAAAATTATGACAAGAAAAGTATCTTTACGTATCAATACAAAACTGTTTTGCGTAAAGTATTGAATTTTCGTAAGTTGCTATTACCGACATAATGGCGTAAATGAATCGTGCAGTTCTTAGTAAATGTTAGAACGTGGTTATTGTCGAATTGTTTTGAGTCAGCTGCAACAGTTATGAGAACTTACAAGCTTTTAAAAGTAAATAATTGATGAATAAATAATAATGTGTCCCCCGGTCTCGTTTTTGACTACAACGGTTTGTATCGATACTGAGACTGTATCAAAGTAAAATAACCACAACAAAAAATAAAATAAATGCGTATCGTCTTTGAAATCCTACTATCCTACTAATCTTTCTATCCTACCTACTATACTACTTCAATCATGAAAGTTTGTGAGGATGGATGGATGGATGTTTGTTTGTTACTCTTTCACTCAAAAACTACTGAACAGATTTTGATGAAACTAAACAGTAATACAGTTATAGTCTATGTGTTATTCTGAATAAAAGTCCGCGACAGCATACATCTACCTTTTATGTGGAAGCTATTATAGCCAAATAGTGAGCCCATAAATGAATTGCTTTTTTGTTTTTACAATACACATTTTAGAGTATTTAGTTAACATAAACATAACATAACATCGGTTGGGCAGAGATGTAGCTATAGTACACCCGCATATCACCAGTTAGTCAGTTAATTTAGTTATTTCACATCAAAATGAAGATCTTTATCGCCTTTGGCTTTTGATGTAAGTAAACTTTGTTTTTTTAACACTTATTCATTTGGACGGATGGTTTAAAAGTTACTGAAGTCAAAGTCAAAAGTTTATTGCGAACTAAGTACGTAAACACCGCGGACCCCGCTAATCCGATGAACTGTGTTTGAAGCCTGGGGAAGAACATAGGCTATTTTTCATCAACACTCCACATGGGCGAAGCCGCGGGCGGAAGCCAGTAAGAAATAACGTAAGATAAGTCCGTATTGCAATGTTACGTATCAACTTACTGCATTATGTGTATATTACTGAAACAATTTACTTGTCTTATTTTTGCAATATTTAGTTTCTAAAACTGTATTTCCCACACATAAATTAATGTTGATATCGTAATTAAATCACACAAAGAAAATGCTTTCAGTTGATGTATCAATGAACGCAATACTTCGACTCCTTTGAAAAGATACATAGGTATTCAATAAAAACAATAGTTATTTGTGCAACAAGAGAGCAAAGTCCTTTTTTGCTGCGAGTGCTCATTTTGAATCCTGAGTGTGCAGCGAGGGATTCAAAGGCACGAGATGCAAAAAAAATTGCTGTCGTGTAACACACATAACTTTTCAATTCAGCAGCGAGAACACTTTAGGAGATAAAATAATAAACAAGAATAGATTGAAATAACTATTTATTATGAATCTAAATAATTAACATTGTAGGTAGAGGTACCAATTCAATAAAATGGAATATTTTAAAAGTTAAAAGTAAAGTTACTGCAATTCTGCAAATTAAAACTAACAGATTTATTTGGCAACGTTATAGTTACATTGAGTTGAGTTTGATTATCTGGGGTAAAGGTTTCTGTTTCGATGGCGGATTGAGAAGGAACAACGGTGAACGTTGGTGTCTCTGATTGGCTTTCTGTATAAGTACACTGTGCGTCGTTGGAAGTGGATGGACGTGGGTGAGACCAAGGATCCAAGGTCGAATTCAGACTTATTGTTTCCACTATACGCTTACAGATTTTAGACCTATTTTCTATTGAGTCTTCAATATAGCCTTCTGCAACCGTGTTGGACTTCCACCCGCCGTGACGTTTTAAAAGTGGTGAGATCGGCTCCGGAATCAGCCAAGAGCATTGCTGAAGTTCTCCGAAAGCAGTGACCCGTGTATAGCTGAGGCTCTTCCAGTTTTAAGAAAGTGGCAATTTCTCGGGGTATAGCACCTATTTTATTTACTCACATAGGCTGTCTTGAGCATTTATTAATAGGGTATTGTATGTAAAATCGGTCGGTTTTTGTATTGGCTGGACGTAAATTTTGGTATTTTTCTACAATAGTTACATATTGTTCGCGTACGACAAAAGACCTGTCAAGCTTCACAAGAACCTTGACAGGTCGAACCTTGACGAATTGAAAAATACGGAGACCCGTATTTTCAATTTTACTAATAGTAATTTATCTGAATGCTTTTCGATATTATCAACTGTTAGCTTTTATAGCTCGTTATTGCGACACGCTCCACTAATTCCTATGTCAGTACAACCTGTAATGAAAATATTACATAATTAATATGCAATTTAGCATTTACATCATCTTTTACATATTATCGTAATAAATATTTTAACAGTATTGCTATGCCATACTAGGATTCATTGCACCTCCAAAAAATAAAAAAAATTGTAGTAGGCAATAAGTACCTTTGTACATAACAGTCTACACAAAAAGAAGAATGCCCATTTTTCACCTGACTATGTATAGAAATGAAACAAATCTTAAAATACAGCTAATTAAATTGTATATTAATTACGCTTATCACAATGTTAAGAGAAACGCAGGATTTTTTAAATTTAAAGCTTTCTTTATGCTTATTCTATGTCAAGGGTAAACATATTAGCATGTTTTGAACGCACGTCAACTACCCTTTTTTACAACGTTCCATTTTACATACTGCTACTTGACTTTATTCAACTCTGTTACTGAGTTTCATACATTATTTTGCGTTTTATTTACTCAGAAAGTATTTCTGTTTTAGTCAATGTAAAAAACAGATTATTAAAAATAAATGAATAATTAAATTAAAGAATCACGCAAAATGTAATTGAGTTAGGACGATTGAAACGGATTTTTTGACGTTTGAAATTTAATGTCGGACACTCAATTTATAGTAACAATCATCGAGAGTCTAAGCAGTGACATACGAACAGCTGGTTATAAGGAATTCACAAAGTATAAAAGACGTTTTAGACAATAGAAATGTATTATTAAGTAAGTATTACTATTTTAGACTAAACTTCGAGTGTTAAATAATTCGTTTTAGCACATTTATTTCCTTATAACGGCAAATCCTAACCTAAAAAGTAACATTCATATTTTTTGGACTTCGTAGCGTTTCAATTTTGTAAACTTACAGGTAGTGTTTCTACTAAACCTTTTAACTATACATAAACTTTCATTATCAGGTTTTGAAATGTATGGGAAGTGGGCATTGTTCTTTAATAACTAACAACATAGATTCATAGGTACCACTTACTTTAGCAGCAAGAAAATTGCAGTCCGGAGCTTTATTAAGAAATTTTTCTATGTTAAGGGGTGTGAAAATGTTGGACTTTTTAGCCTTATGCCCAACTGACATTCTTTTTAGAAAAGATACGAGTTTTGCGTATGTTTCAATATGCACGTTATGTTTTGTTTTTAAATTAGCTTTCAACATTGAGTAAATACTCCACATTGTAGATGATCGCCTCGTCTGTGATAAATCAAAAAAATAAGATAGTGACACCGTCTCCAAAAAACTGCTTGCGCCCTTTGTAAGTCTCCATTCATTGAAGACATGGTATGCTTTCAGATATTTCTCGCGAGACTTCTCAGGTAGGAAACTTAATTGTGCATTCATAATTTGTTGTTTAAACTCTTCTGGTGTTAAAATACTGTTCGTCGCTAGTTTCACTTGTAAAATATGATTTTACGTTTTTTTTTAATAACTTATTCAACTCGCCAGCCACAATTTTTTTTCCCGCTCTTTTATTTAAATTAAGGCGTGTTCGGAAATAGCAGCCATGATATTTTATTATTCAAAATATATTACGTAACATTATTGAAAATTGAAATAAATATTTACAGGCTAAATATCAGTTTTATTTGCAGTAAATACTTATTTTCGTTTAAATACAACAAAAAGTTAAAAGATCAATAAATTACGTTAAAAGACATAATTATCTTTTTGCAAAATTTCTTTAGTTAGTACGAAATTCTGAACGTGTTGGTCTTTGAGGACGAATTCAAAATCGGAACTTCGAAAGGGCTATCGTTTGTCTCTCTCTCTTTCTAATGGCGGGAAAGAGATAGAGTGTGAATGTTTCGAATTGTATTAGTACCCTAGGCTGAATAAAATATTCGCAGCTTTCTGAAAACAAAAATTAAAAAGTTACTTTGTCTCACTCAGTGAGTAAAATCGCATTTTGCTCACTGATTTCAACAAAGTAACTTTTAAATTTTTGTTTGCAAAACCTACATGTTTGAGCTACTGAAGTGAAAAAATACATTTTTCCTGTAAAACTTGAGTTTTACGATAACCGACTTCAGCAATGCTCTTGGCCGATTCCGGAGCCGATCTCACCACTTTAAAACGTCACGGCGGGTGGAAGTCCAACACGGTTGCAGAAGGCTATATGGAAGACTCAATAGAAAATAATTCTAAAATCTGTAAGCCTATAGTGGAAGCAATAAGTCTGAATTCGACCTTGGATCCTTGGTCTCACCCACGCCCATCCACTTCCAACGACGCACAGTGTACTTATTCAGAAAGCCAATCAGAGTCACCAACGTTCACCGTTCTTCCTTCTCAATCCGCCATAGAAACGGAAACCTTAACTTTTTTGGGTGGGAAATCTTCAAATGACTTCTCCCGCTCTGGGTGAAGCGGGAGGGCGTGTCAGACTTTTACTGACTAAAACCCACCCGTGTTCCTTCAGTTGCCTGTGCCAGGGCCACGGTTTTCTCTGTGGAATAACCCGCGACCCTGAGGCGTCGGCCCTATCGGACCCCGTCACTTTGTGCTGACATCTCTTTGAGGCGCGCGTGGAACACAACGCGCCGTCGACCCGGGCCTGGTCCTTACCGGACGGCGAGCTACACATTGCTCGCCATCCGCAAGCCCGCGCCTACGGTGGCCGGGAATCTGCAGGCGACTCCCGACGCCCAGGGCGTCTCCTGCGGCGGCTAGTGGGGGCGTGAGGGCGCAATGCTCTCTCCCTCACCCGCTCCGCCTCCTCCTTCGCGAGCATTACTGCTTCGCAGAAGGAGGTGACGGCTTTCCATTCCCTCTCGCTCCGTACCATGGCCTGGACCAGGGCCGGACGCGAGAGATCGCCGCCGCCAATCGCCTCCGCGAGGACACTGCGGTGCTCCGCCCAAGCTGGGCATACCTCCACCGTATGCTCCACCGTGTCCTCCGGGCGATCCACACAATGGTGACACCCGGGCGTTTCCTCCCGCTTTATGCGAAACAGGAACCTCCCGAAACAACCGTGTCCGGTGAGGACCTGTGTCAGGCGGAAGGTGAGGACGCCGTGGGGCCTCTCCAACCACTCCTCAAAGAGGGGACTTACCGCCGCTATTGTGGCGTGCCCAGCACTGGGTTGCGACAATCGCACCCTCCATGTCGCCATGAGATCCCGCCGGAGCTCTGTCCGCTGTACCGTGATTTCTCGCGGCAGCGGAGTTACACCCCGGCGTTTTGCCTCCTCGCGCCACTCCCATACGTGCGCGAGGGCTTTTGCCTCCAGATCCCATGGCGGCAATCCGGCAAGGAGGCTCGCCGCCTCGCATGAGACCGTGCGGTATCCCCGGACCAGCCGGATGGCCATGACCCTTTGGGACGCGTTCAACCTGCGGGCCGGTCGAGGACGAGTCCCAGGTACTTCATCGTCGACTCAACGCCGATGTGAACCCCTCCCGCCGTTTTCTGGTAACCCGACGGTGGCGCGTTCCGAGGACCAAAACACATGGCCTCGGACTTGTGCAGGGCCACTTCGAGTCCCAACTGCCGGATCCTCTCGACGATTGTCGCAACCCCGAGTGTCGCATGTTCGGCCGCCTCCTGGTGCGACCTCCCCTGTGCCAGGACCAGCGTGTCGTCAGCGTAGCACACCACGCTGACGCCATTCGGGAGGTCGGCGCGCAGCACCCAGTCGTAACCAATATCCCACAGAAGCGGCCCCAGGACCGATCCCTGCGGGACACCGCACGACATCTCTCGCCGGTTCCACTCTCCCCGGTGACCGGGGTAGATGACGGCCCTGTCCGTCAAATAGGCCTCGACCACGCGACAGAGGTAGGTCGGCATCCGGTGATACCGTAATGCCTCCCTGATGCAACTCCAGGGCAGGGTGTTGAAGGCATTGGCGATGTCTAGAGACACCGCCAAGACGACCCCACCCCGGGCAACAGCCCCCCCGTCGTGAGGGCTCGCACGCGCATGATGGCGTCCACCGTAGAGCGCCCCCTGCGGAAACCAAACTGGCTCTCCGCCAAATCCGGCCGCACCCGCACCAGCCGCCCGACGAGGCGGTTTGCAATAACTCTTTCAAAGAGCTTGCCCACCTCGTCGAGCAGCACGATGGGCCGGTAAGCGGACGGAGAGTCCGCAGGGCGCCCCGGCTTCTTAATGAGGACCAGTTTCCCCGTCTTCCAGCGAAGTGGGAACTGGCCCTCCTCCAAGCATGCGCTTAGGAGCACCATAAGTCGAGGCCCGAGAGCCTCCATGGCCAGAACCCAGGCTCTTCCAGGTAAGCCGTCGGGTCCTGGGGCGGCATTTTTGGCACTAAGCCTATGTACCGCCCCCCCCATCTCTACGCCGGTCACCTCCGAAGCATCGTCGTCGTCGTCGGCAGTGTGGTCCGCATCCGGCACCGCTGTAGGCGGAGTCATGGGCGGGGGAGTATGCTCCCCCCGCGAAGGGAACGAAGTGCTCACCACCTCCTCCATGAGCTGGGGCCGGAGACTCTGCGTCAGTGGGGGAGCACATGGGCGGAGTTTATCCCGCACCATTTTGTAGGGGCGTCCCCACGGGCCCTGTTCAGAGTCACCAGCGACTCCTCGCGGGCCTGGGCCCTGGCCCGCAGGATCTCCGCTTGGAGGGCGGTCTTCGCCGCTCTGTACCCCTCGTACAGCTCCGCCTGAATGGCTTCCGTATTCGGAGGGCGAATACGTAGCCTGCGGTGCCTGGTGTACAGGTGTCGCGCAGCCACCCACGCCTTGCGAAAAGCCATCAGCTCCGGCGACCACCAGCACACCTGGCGCCAAGCACGTCCGGGCTGGACCCGGGGAATTGCCACGTCACTTATTTCGGACATGGCCTCCCGGAACCACTCCGCCTCGTCGTTGATGTCAGCAGGCCTGTCCGGTGGTGACACCCAGGCCTGCATTATCGAGGCTTCCAGGAGGAGCTCCCGGTCCAGCTGCTTTAGCGACCACCGCGGACCACTCGGGGCCTGTCGGACCGGCGCGCCGAGGTCTGGGCGGAGACGTCGAACCGGATGTACCGGTGGTCGGAATAGGTCTCCACCCCCTCCATGACGCGCCAGTCAATGACGTGCGGTGACAGAGCGGGGCTGGCGAACGAAATGTCCACCACTGATTCACCCCGCATACGCACACACGTTGGGACAGAACCCCGGTTTAGGACGACCAGGCCTGTCGTCAGAGCCCAGTCCTCCCGAACGAAACCCGACGACGACGACTCTCAGCTCCGCTAGGGAGTTGTGGAATTCGGCGAGAGTTCGGTTCGGAGAGAAGCACACTCCTACCACGACTATCTCCCCGAACCGTGCTGCCACGCAACCCCGTCCCCTCTTGACGGCCTCGAGGGACAGGGTACTGGCGGCGGCCGACGAAATTAGGGCCACTGAGCCGCTCAGGTCCTCCACCCAGTCATCCCTGGGCGGGACAAAGTACGGCTCAGCGACCACGGCGATATTAATCGACCACTGCGCCATGCTCTAGAGCAACAGATCCTGAGCAGAGGCGCAGTGGTTGATGTTCGCCTGGAGGGCCGCTGGCCGCACCGGGAACCTCCAGCATCCGGGCCCCAGTCGCAGTGATCCTTAGCCGGAGGCCATTGGTGACACCGAGCTCCCCGAGGTTTACCGCCGCCTTCGTCTTGGCGAGCACCTCGCGGTAGGTCGTGCCCTTCTTCTCCGCTTCCGGCTGTAGTGTGATCACTACAGCTGCGGACTTTGGGGCACGGTGCCTAGCCGCGACGCTTCGCTCTTTGCGCCGCTGCCGCCTCTGCCTTCTTCTGGCCGCCCTTGCTGCCTTACCCGCCTTCCCCTTCTCCCCGACTATTTGCCATTCGGCGTCGGTCGGAGGAGATTTTGAAGGCGGTTTGGAGGGCGGGGGCGGTCGTCTTACCGTCA
This sequence comes from Dasypolia templi, assembly GCA_963555695.1. Classification (NCBI taxonomy): domain Eukaryota; kingdom Metazoa; phylum Arthropoda; class Insecta; order Lepidoptera; family Noctuidae; genus Dasypolia; species Dasypolia templi. The sequence continues at coordinate 20,074,994 of OY743153.1, forward strand.
GGGCTTGGGCCCTTGGCGTCTGCGCAGACGCCGATTTCGCCAGGGGCGGGCCCGTGGGTTCCGCCACGGCCCCACATTGGGTCTGCCCCAAGGACCCTGGTTTGGCCGCGGTGGCGGCATAAGAGGCAGCCTTTCGCTGGCCCGAAACCGGCTGGCTTGCCGCTAGAGGGGGGCGCAGGACAATGGCATCCAGAGCAGAAAACCGACTCCGAAAGGAAGCCAGCTCCTGCCGCACCAGTGTCAGAACCCGGTCCTCGGCAGACACGAGCTGGCCTTGCTCCTGCTGCGCCCTTACTAGTGGCACCTCCCTGGAGCCAGCTCCTCGGCTCTTAGCAAGATCTGCTCGAAGCTCCTCGTTCTCCTTTCGGAGAAGCTCCATGGCGGCAGTTAGGCGGGCAACCTCCGCCCGCATCTCGGACATGCCGTCCGGTGGAGGCCCGAAATGGATGGACTCCGCTGCCTGCATAATGGAGGCCGTGGCTGCGGATATGGCCTTGTCTTTAGAGGATTGAACCCTCTTCAAGGCCACACCCTTGATCGCGGCAACCACGACCTCCGCAAATCTGGCCGATCCCTCCGATTTGGAGCCGCCAGCGGCATCCGGCTCACCACCTGACGACTCCGAAATACCACTGCCACTGGCAATTTCAGGGCGGCGTCCCTTCGTGGCTAGCCTTCCGGCTCGCTGGGCTTGCTCGGCTGGGCTGACTCTGCTCGGCTCCTTGTCCTCCTTGGTGTTGAGCCCTCCGCCCCTTCCTCGGACACCACCCCGCCGACTGATTTTCCGGGCCGAGGTCATTCCGCCATCCGAGAGTGACCCCTGGCCATCCCCCGGATTGGGCCGCTTCCGGAAGAACCGTTTGTTCTTAGCAGCAGCCCCCATTACTACGCGCTCCGGGCTCTTAAATGAGCCCTCCGCGCCAGATGCAGCGTCAGACTCTGACCGCTCATCTATCCCCTCCACTTCGCTAGTTTTTTCCCGCGAGTGAGAACGCGAACCTCCTTGGCTCGTCAGACATACGTTGTCCCCCCCCAGAATACGATTGGGGGCTTGACGTCCCCGAAGGGAACGTGGCGGATTCTCCGGCTGCTGAGCAGCCGGTACCGCCCTGGGGTAGTTTATTTTCGTCTGTCTTATTTTCCATTTTTTGTTTTCCTTTGAAGGGTGTGGTCCCTTGTTTCCCTCCCCCCCAGCGCTAGTGACCGGATTCCCTTCGGCCATTCATCCCCTCGGCACGCTCGACCTTGGGATTGAGGTAATTTTTTATAGAGGTTGTCTTCCTCTCCCCTCCCCACTCGACGCCCACAAAACTCACCCTCTGCAAACAGAGGGGGTGTGGACGGAGATGGCCACCAGACCTGTCCCGAAGACGGACTGGCCGCCCCAACCCTAACCCGGTTCCCTTCATCGACCATTATAAATGATCGATGATTGGAACCATGACCCTTCCCCGTTTGTTGAAGATTGGCCGCCAACCCCAACTGTCCACCAAAAGCAGGTGGACAGTTGGAGCTGACGTTGCCCAGGGTGCGCCATGTGGAGGCTCTTCAACATGCGACCCCTGGTACCTCTACCTACAATGTTAATTATTTTGATTCACATTAAATAGTTATTTCAATCTATTCTTGTTTATTATTTTATCTCCTAAAGTGTTCTCGCTGCTGAATTGAAAAGTTATGTGTGTTACACGACAGCAATTTTTTTTGCATCTCGTGCCTTTGAATCCCTCGCTGCACACTCAGGATTCAAAATGAGCACTCGCAGCAAAAAAGGACTTTGCTCTCTTGTTGCACAAATAACTATTGTTTTTATTGAATACCTATGTATCTTTTCAAAGGAGTCGAAGTATTGCGTTCATTGATACATCAACTGAAAGCATTTTCTTTGTGTGATTTAATTACGATATCAACATTAATTTATGTGTGGGAAATACAGTTTTAGAAACTAAATATTGCAAAAATAAGACAAGTAAATTGTTTCAGTAATATACACATAATGCAGTAAGTTGATACGTAACATTGCAATACGGACTTATCTTACGTTATTTCTTACTGGCTTCCGCCCGCGGCTTCGCCCATGTGGAGTGTTGATGAAAAATAGCCTATGTTCTTCCCCAGGCTTCAAACACAGTTCATCGGATTAGCGGTGTCCGCGGTGTTTACGTACTTAGTTCGCAATAAACTTTTGACTTTGACTTCAGTAACTTTTGAACCATCCGTCCAAATGAATAAGTGTTAAAAAAACAAAGTTTACTTACGTCAAACTCCAAAGGCGATAAAGATCTTCATTTTGATGAGAAATAACTAAATAAACTGACTAACTGGCGATATGTGGGTGTACTATAGCTACATCTCTGCCCAACCGATGTTATGTTATGTTTATGTTAACTAAATACTCTAAAATGTGTATTGTAAAAACAAAAAAGCAATTCATTTATGGGCTCACTATTTGGCTATAATAGCTTCCACATAAAAGGTAGATGTATGCTGCCGCGGACTTTTATTCAGAATAACACATAGACTATAACTGTATTACTGTTTAGTTTCATCAAAATCTGTTCAGTAGTTTTTGAGTGAAAGAGTAACAAACAAACATCCATCCATCCATCCTCACAAACTTTCATGATTGAAGTAGTATAGTAGGTAGGATAGAAAGATTAGTAGGATAGTAGGATTTCAAAGACGATACGCATTTTATTTTATTTTTTGTTGTGGTTATTTTACTTTGATACAGTCTCAGTATCGATACAAACCGTTGTAGTCAAAAACGAGACCGGGGGACACATTATTATTTATTAATCAATTATTTACTTTTAAAAGCTTGTAAGTTCTCATAACTGTTGCAGCTGACTCAAAACAATTCGACAATAACCACGTTCTAACATTTACTAAGAACTGCACGATTCATTTACGCCATTATGTCGGTAATAGCAACTTACGAAAATTCAATACTTTACGCAAATCAGTTTTGTATTGATACGTAAAGATACTTTTCTTGTCATAATTTTTGTTTTGAATTTCCCTACAATAAAAGTATTATTCATGATGTCTTTGTAAATCACACGAAAAATGAAAAAACAAATGACTAAGATTTATCAATAAAAAGTACAATTTTGCTGACTTATTGCTTGAGGGCATCGACTCAGCCCAAAAAACTAAAGAATTTTTTTCTTAGGTAGTATATTTTGTAAGTATATTTTGCATAAATTAGTATTTACCTACCTATCTACCTACCTATGAAGCGTCGTTATTTCCGTTTGTTTAGACCATGTTCGCACGGACGAAAATATCTCGCTCCGGGATTTTATCGCGCACTGCATTTTCAACTCTTTGTGTTAAACTTAGCATTGAGAATCTAACAGAGTGCTACCCAGCGCGTCGACTAAACACTGTTGGTTTTTCAACTCTCGGTGCTAAGCAGTGCGTTGAAGATCCAGTGCGCGAAACAATCCCGCCGCGATTTTTTACGGCGTATGTAAGTATCTCAAGGACACTGAGGGCCTAGACAAAGTAACATTCGTAACATTCGATTAGCGATGACGCTAGTAGAAAAGCCAAAAAATGTATGGGGTGTGACATAAGCTATCGAAACGTCACGTGATCATAGGTCATATCATATTTCATTGATTATTTATTGTCACTAAACATATAATCAAAGGTTATAGCGTAGTATCTTATTGAAGCGATAGCGGATAAAATAAATGGACAATCGTTTTGTGATTACAACCGTATCAAAATAGTTATGCTTGTTGCTTGCTTTAAAATAAGTTAATATCTTATGTAACTGTTGAACGTTTTTTTGCAAGTTTGTTTACGCATAACATGACTTTGAGAGTGAGGGTATAGGCTCTATAGGGAGTGCACCTGTGTCTGCGCACAAACTTGGGCGCTTTACTATATTGTGACCGAAATCGGTAAGGACCAGGAAGAGATTATTATTATTATATTTTTGCTGGACGTAACCAGGTTTCATACAATACCCCTGATATGATGAATATTGATGCCTCAATAATCAGTTTGTCTAAATTGAGTAGATATTACCTATATTATAATGGCTGAATAGTATAAACGATATTCATATTCATTAAATTAGCTACAGCACATACTTACATAACCATTCTGTTTCGAGCTCAGTACTAAAACATTTCGTATTGTGTCGCATTTACTTTGCTTGCAAGGATTTTGATGCTATTTTAATTGTATAATAAAACTTCTTGCCGCTAGAATACGGTTGATTATCATCGTATGCCCGGTACTACAGATAAAAAGCCAAATCATATAAATCAGAGTGTTTAGTGTGGATCTTTGACACTCCTACTACCATAATTGTATTATTCGTTTAGTCGATAATGTATGGTCACCTTTATCAAGTTTCGATTAATATTTTTTAAATGGATTAGTAGGTTCGAACCCAGACAGGCGCTTTACTTTGTGTAATTTATTTCATCACCACTGCTCTCAAAACGGTAAAGGAAAACATCAGATATTTATAAAACATAAGATTATTTATTCCCATGGTTCTCACTTTATAAAACGAAGGCTTCTTAGCCTTCGTTTTATAAAGTGAGAACCATGGGAATAAATAATCTTATACCGGCTTAAAATGAATAAAGACAATAAAATATCCCTATAACTTATATTTACACGTCATCGGCCGGTTCCCCTCAAAGACCGCGCGTGATGACGATGCATAGGTTATTAAGTTAATTAAGTTTATTCAAGAACACCTTATAGGTACATTTAGGAAAGGTAAGTATGACATATCTGCTAGATGTTCTCTACAAGGCCTATATCTTGAAATATTCTTATATGTTGAGATACCGGCATTGTAAAGAAATTTCCAAAAAACGCATTACTATTCTGTAGATTTACAAACGATTCTCCAAAGTAGTCAATAAAAATAAAGCAAATCATGAACATAACCAATTACTAATAAATAGAAATATCTTCAGAGACGTTATGAATGACTGGAAGGTACAGTTAGTACAGTACAGCTCATAATAGCTATCTCTATACTCACACAGTCACACACACACACGGCTGCACACCACGTCCCTCGCTCCCTTCTTTTGTCAAACAGAGATAGCATTATTCCGAATCCAGCCTCGAATTCCTATTACGCGCGTTGTTTACCTACCCCTTAATTCTGCAAGCGGGTTCTACGTGGGGCTCGTTTTGACCATGTTGGACGTATGGGGGCCAAGCTGGCATCGCACCCTCCGGGAAGCAAACAGTTCTGGTCCTTGTCCAAAGCAGTTGAAACGAATTTCCGTCGTCCCACCTTACCTCCAATGATGAAACCAGATGGGTCGCTGGCTCACTCTGCAAGTGAGATGGCAAATTTATTTGCATCTCTCTTTGCAAGTAATTCGGTTTGTACGCTGGCTCCAAGCAACTACCTGTTGTGACTCTTCGATGCCGGTGATCGCAATTCATAATAAAGATATCCGAAGAGTATTGTGCAGTCTATATGTGAACAAGGCCAGCGGGCCTGACGGTATTCCAGTGAGAGTGTTGAGGCAGTGTGCGCCTGAACTGTCTCCTGTGTTAAGGCGCTTTTCCGCCTCTCTTTTAAAAAAAGAACGGTGCCAAAATCCTGAAAGCTTGCTAATGTACAACCAGTGCCCATAAAGGGCGACCGCGCAGTCCCTGCCCATCACCGTCCGATCGCCATTACCTCCATTCTGCGCAAGGTTATGGAAAAGGTACTGAACAGTAAGTTGCTGACCTACCTTGAAGACAATGATCTCCTCAGTGACCGTCAATATGGCTTTCACCGGGGACGGTCAACTGGTGAAGCCATCGAGAAACACTCGCTGTATCGCTAGATATCTCGAAGGCCTTTGACAGGGTCTGGCACGCAAGTCTACTCAGCAAGCTTCCTGCTTATGGCTGATTTTTGTAGCTGAATATCAGACTTCCTTTGTGAACGATCGATTAGAGTAGTCGTTGACGGCTGCTCCTCTGAGCATATGACTATTGATGCCGGAGTTCCTCAGGGGTCTGTTCTCTCTGCAACTCTTTTCCTGCTGCACATCAATGACCTTCTTCAACCTGGTATTGTTGGGTACGCAGATGACAGTACTGTTTCAGAAAGATACGTGTCCAGCCCTAAAACCAGCGGTGGTGAATAGCGATCGTTCCTTAAGAGAGGCCATGCTAGAGCGGAATGATTTGACCTTGAGCCTTGTCTCCCAGTGGGGTGATGACAACGTTTCTTTTTTGTTTTTTTTTATTTGGGCAACTTACAGCTAACTTATACAGTGTCCTTAAACGATACAAAATTGAAGGCCATTTACAAGTTTCCACTGATAAACACTAGAAATACATATATGAGAAGTAGAAATAGGTACAAAATACTTATAACATAAATCAGGAAATACAAACTAAAAATAGTACACGATCAACAAATACAAACTAAAAATCAGATTTAGACACAAACAATTACTTTTTCGTAAAAAAGCATTCCACTAAGAAATGCTTAAGCCGAGATACACTGGTATTGAATATATCCAAATCATGTTCACCCGACAGTTTATCAAAAATTTATATAATCTGGTCTCTTTGAACGCCATCAAAATACAGGCTTGTCTTTTCACCGCAAAAAGGGGTCGTTTCGACCAAACTCCTACTTTGCTGGGGACATCTGTTCCTGTAACTGATCGGCTCGAGCTCCTAGGCATGGAGTTGACGTCCAGTCTCAACTTTGCCGCCACCATTGAGCGCAAAGCCCAAACTGCGGCCAAAAACCTGGGCATCTTAAATTGAGTGAAGCGATACTTTACGCCTGGACAGCTTTTAACTCTTTATAAAGCGCAAGTCCGATCGTGCATGGAGCATTGCAGCCACCTTTGGGATGGCTCAACTCAATACCAACTTGCCGCGCTCGACTCAGTGTAACGCAGAGCTACGAGGCTCATTGGCGACGTACGTGGACATCCAGACGTATTGCTAATTACGATCCAAACCTAGTTGCCATTCCACAAATAAGCTCACTCCATCGTAGACTTTATCTCTGTCACCTCTGACTTAGACTAATGTCAAGAGTAAACCCATTTTAAATAAAGTAAAAAGTTGCAGAGGGCATATTTTTTATAGCCTCGACCTTGGACTGATCTACTTTTAAACCTTCGTAGGTGAGGATATGGCCATAAAACTTTGGTGAAGTTTGTAACAGATTTACTTTATCTTTATTCAACTTACAATTCACTTCTCGGAGCCTTAAAAGAAGTTTTACAAATTTTAGATTATGATCTGTAACAGCCTCTTTAATAGTATCACAAACTCCATATATAAGAATATCATCAGCTATGGCTTCTATTTATTTTAAGTCCTTAACTAGACTGGTGAGTCTCTGCTGAAAAAACTCTGGACAAAAACTCAGCCGAATGGGAGACGCAGCCATCTGTAACGACCAAAAGGTGTCCAAAATGTAGTATGCTCACTGCTTCTATCAGAAAGCCGTCATTGCCAGAACCCTTGCTTTTCAGGTAACATTTTATCTGGTGTTGTGAACTGAAAAATTGGTATTTTGAGAGCTTTGTTCAAAGGAATGGGAACTAGACACATCCTTAATTTATGATCACGGCTGACTATCAAAATATTATTTACCCATTCTGTGTGCTGTATCTCTTTGCCAACCGTTCCATCATTTTCTAGAGTGTCCAGTTCCTCACGTAGCCTCTCTCTTAGACATACTGGAATGCGACGTGCTGGCTGGATACGTGCTGGAACAGTTTCATCTATTTCTAGAGTAACCACTCCTGGTAAACTTCCATATCCCTCAAACACGTCACTATATTTTTTCATGATTTATTTTATTTTTATTTGATTAATTTTAAGAAAACTTAAAGCTTACTTATTCAGAAGCAATATGTAGAAGAACTCCAATTACAAGTTTCCACTTATATAAAATTATGTATAAAATTGACAAAACTATACAATCAGCGTAAGAATTAATCATAGAAAAAAAAAATATCAAAAATAATATACTTAATACACAAAAAAGTTACGCTTCAAAGAAAAAGTTACTTAATGTTTTATTTTATTTCTGGACACTATTTGTGAACAAATCCAGCTCGACATCACGGCACACCATATTAAACATTCGACATGCTGTTAAAATATATGAATTTTTCCTATGTTCAACCACCAGAATCTTTACCCCCATCCATGTTGAACCCCTAAATGTTTGTCATAAAAAATCCATGTTCAACCCCTGATTGATAGATAGATTGATAGATTGTTATCACAATAGGCACATGAAGGAGATGAGGTCTCCGAAGAAACACAGACGGTACAAGAAGTCCAATCTTGGCAACAAGCTCAGAGACGTCAGTCGACCCGTTCATTATACTAAATAGGAAAGCAAGATCTGCAATTTTTCTCCGCTCGTGTAAAGGAAGAATATGAAATTTCTTACACCGACTAGTATAGTTAGACAGATAAGTATTTGAACGATATTGAGTGTATCTTAAAAATCGCCTTTGAATACTTTCAAGGCGATTAATTTAAACATTGTAATAAGGATTCCAAACTTGAGAAGCATATTCGAGATGGCTCCGGACAAAAGCACAGTTTAGAATTTTCATGGTTTTGATATTCTAAAACTCGGAGGAGACCCTAATAATAAAACCCATAGCTTCAGAAGCCTTGTTGTCCATACTGTCAATGTGCGCAAAAATCTGGTCTCAAGATGGTCTAACCTCAAACTAGGGACCCAGGGAATGGTCTAGTGTATCAATTCATTCGGATTTCTGACTCCTTCGCTGTATTCCCTCCGGTGATTTAGATTTTACCCGTGGTACACCAGGTGGAGACACGAAGAACATACTGGGATAAGCGCCTGCAACGTGGGCGTTTATTCCAAATCCAAGTTTCATCTCCGAAGAATTCTAACTGGCCTCCCACGAGGCTTGACTTCAAGAGGTACCACCTTCTGGCCTCTGCAACTGAGGTCACCTCCTAACTATCTATTTTAATTTTAAACAGCCTTCTACAATCCATTTAATTAAAGTCAGTAAAGAAAGATGCAATGATGAGGTAACAATTATATATATTTTGTTTAATATTAATTTTAAAGCTATTGGTAAAATAAACTGTGAACGTTCAAGGTTAAATAAACTGCGAACGTTTAATTGGTAAGTGATGTTATTCTTCATTATCTTTCCGATTTAATGTAGATAGACGCGTTCATCTACATTACTCGCCCGCATCTCCAGTTTTTTTTACCATAAAACGTTTCACCAAAATAAGTCAATCAAATGTCAAAGTAAATACTTGGACTTTGGACTTGTGTAAAATCTAAATATTTTAGACAAGTCAGAATAATTTATCAGTCAGAAATTAGTCAGTGCTGTAATAGGGATATTCATTGACAAGAACTTCTCTTGGACTGCCCAGCTGCAGGAAGTTAACCGCAAGCTATTTGCATCCGCTGCATCTTCGAAGAGCCTGCGTAATTTTCTACCGACTGCCAGCAAGATGCGCTTGCACAATCACTTCTTCTACCCATCCTTGATTATGCTGATGCCAGCTATCTTGACCTTACTCAAAACCAACTCGATAAACTTGAGCGGCTTCAAAATGTTTGTATAAGGTTCATATTCGGTTTGCGCAAATATGATCATATTTCCGAATTTCGTATGAAGCTTAATAGGAATGATGGCTGACATTAGAAATGTTCATAAAAATTTCAAAGTAGGCATAGTCAAAATGAGATAATCGAAAAAATCTGTTAAATCGGTGTAAATATGAAGAAGATACATGCTTTTAAAGTTTTTGGAGTGGATTATTCCCGTCCTTGTCACACGGTACGGACACTGTACGGCGCTAGTATGAAGTTACATGGACGTGACGTCACTTCTACGATAGTGCTGTCCTTATCTAACACTTATCTTAAAACGTTTATAACTTAGTATTATTTTTTGTATTTTTTTTGCACTATTTGGAAACAAACAATTTATTGAGATAAAATTTAAAAAATTGTCATCATCCCTATTGGTTACCAATTCGCCTCCGCCGGAACGCGCATATTTGTATAATGTGCTCGTTTCCCCATCTACCCCTCTCTATCTCAAGAAACGTTTCGAGTATCATTGCGACTCCCACATGAAATTTTTGAGGTCATCAGAGAACTTGAAGCTTAAAATACCTTTGCATTCCTTGCTTTGCTTCCAAATCCTTTACGGTCCAGGCAGTCGCAGCATCAATTTAAAAGACTTATGAAGGAACATTACTTGTCGTTGTGATCTTGTTTTCGTATAACTGTAACTATTTATAGTCTTCATTTACTTTTTTGATTATATATTTAGTATGTATGTATTTACGTATCTATTATTTAAGATATATAAATATATTTGTGTATCTATTTAAGCATGCTATATGTTATATAATTTAGTACTCTTATTATTTAAACCAACGACAACCCCTTTTTATGTCCAGACAAATCACTGTCCATTCCTAGGTTGCCTGGAAGAGATCGCAGAAAGCGATAAGGCAGCAACCCATTGTATATTTTGTAGTGTTTGTTTTAATTTTTTGTTTTGTATAAATAACACAGGGCACCTACTTCTTATTTTTTCTTGTCCTTTACTTTCAATATTTTGGCAACGTTTTATAAACTACTGTAAAGTTTGGATGTAATGCAAAGTTTGCTATTTTTGCGTCTATTTTTAATTACTTTAACTGACTTGACAAACAAACTATGAAACGTACCCTTTAAGTGTCAAGTTTTTCTTTAACGGTTTGATTAAAGAAGAGAGACAGAAATCAGGCAGATCTCTCAATCATCATTCCCTTACGCTTTAATTATCTCCTGTCACCGTAGTGTGAACTCATCAGTCCGTTTTGAATTGTCAAAGAGTCGTTCAGTCAGAAATATGAAGCTAGTTGCCTATTCCAAAGCCTAGTAGGTTAGGTACCTACCTGGAGATGAAAGCGCAAGAAACTCCGTGGAAACTCTTTTGAATAATATTGTTCTTACAAATATACTACTTAGATCATAAATGTTGAATATACACACATCAACAGAATCTAGGGATACCTTAATCCTAAGTTATTTACGAATTTGTAGTTTAAAATTTGTTTAGTTTCTATAAAAGTTTATATACTGATTGAAACCTCATTTATTCTATTTTCTAAATTTAAAAATGTAAATAAAAAAAACAAAAGAAACAAATTACGGCAGCATAATTGTTAGTAATTCGTAACGACAAGGAAAATTAATATTGTTTTATTAATATTTATTAATGAAAAGGTATGAATTTGTTTATTTAAATTTAACGTGCCGTGTGAGTTTTGAGAGTCATGTCACGTCGTCATTTGAGTCGACATTAAATGTTACGAGCCGTGGGCATGTTAGAAAATGGTGCTATTCAACGCGTCGTTGCCAACACCAGCCAAAACGTGATATCAAGGTTGTTGGTCACGTTATCGCAGTACTGGGGATGTGACTGAACGGCACACTGGTAGATATCTTGTTACTACGCAGAGACAGGATCGATATCTCCAAATGACGGCCAGAAGACAACCCAATATCACAGCGATGCAACTAGTACAAAGGCTCTAGGAGGACCACCAGCTGCTGGTAAGCGACCAAACCGTGCGAAGAAGGTTGCATGAAGTTGGTCTTCATGCTCGAAGACCGCTCCATGTTCCACCATTGCGACGTGGCAATCGCGGTTGGTGGCTTTCGTGGGCTCGGGAGCATTTAGCATGGAGTGACGAACAATGGTCTTTGATGCTATTCACCGATGAGTCCCGGTTTGGGTGTCATCCGGATTCACGAAGAACACACGTTTGCAGATCTCCAGGGAGAGTTAGCCGTCTACGGCACCCTCAGGAGGTCCACTCATACCAAGGCGGGACAATCATGGTGTGGGCAGGAGTTCGTCTTGGCGGTCGAACCCAGCTCGTTTGGATCCAAGGCAACATGACTGCACAAAAATACCACGAGGAGGTAGTTGAGCCTGTTATTGTCCCACGCAGAATCCAAATGGGCCAGGGATTTCTACTCATGCACGATAATGCTCCTTCCCATACGACGCGGCTGGTGGTGGCCGTTTTGGATTGGCCTGCACAGTCGCCTGACTTAAATTCTAGCGAGAATGCCTGGGACATGTTACAACGAAAAGCTTTGAGAGATTTCCCGCCAAATTACCGACGTAACAACTACTATACGACCACTTGCAAAGAACATGGGACCTCATACCGCAGCAAGACATTGACAATTAAATTTTAAGTATGAACAATCGATGTCGATGTGTAATTAATTTAAGAGGTGGCAACACTGATTAATAATAATTAGAAATTATATGAATTAATAGTTTTATAAGACGAAAATAATTATTTTATCATACTTATTTTCTACTGCAATAAAAATAAAAAATAAAATTTAAAACAAAAAGATCACGTTTTCGTTTATTTTTTTTTATAAAATAATTTAAAATAACCTATCATTCTTCCATTTACTATGTTATGAAATTCTTCATAGATTTAAAGATATTAGATGAATTATAAAATATCCCTAGATTCTGTTGATGTGTGTATATGTGAGAACGATGTACGAAAACCGTACACGTTAAAAGCTTCCAGAGTGCAGCAAAAAATGAATTAAAACCATCCAAAAAATAAATTATTAAAATAAGCCGTTTCAGCTAAGAACATGACGCATGGATCCGCACTATTCTGTTCAACCATTTTGAAGGGAGCTAAATGATTCAACACACGTGCCACCGCGGGCGCGAGACATTTGAGTGAGCATGATATACTATCAGCCGCCAGGGCGCATTCATGTCAATATAAGACATTACCCGATCAATGGTAGCTCAAAGTACTAAACACCTTGACTATGTATTTATGTAATATAAAGGAGATTGAGTTTAAAAATGCAAATATATTCTTACAATCTTCAGCAGCTCCAACCGTATTTCAAATGTTAATTAACTATTTAGTTGAGGTGTGGAGCAGGACCAGCATTGAGCCGGGCATTTTATCAGCGATGAAATCTCCTAACTTATAATATGCCTGCATAGTGTGGGTTTTATAAAAGATTGAAATTTCATCTCATTCAGTTGAAGTATGTAGAGAGGTATTTTATTGTAACATTTAAACAGTACCCCATGAAAGATGAGTATACTTTAGCCAGTCTGAAACCTGGTTGAACTAATAGGTCCCGCTTTCTAGTACCGCTTGACTATCACTGGGTTCTTAGAAGGCAAAACACAAATCATCCGTAAAATGTTTTTTTTAAACAATTGCTTACTCTACGAGTTTAATCCTTATTTCTTCAGTTTTAAGTCATACATTCTCATACTTTGCATATACACTTGGGAGCAAATAAATCGAGCCACTACCTTTTTTCTTTTATGAGCAGTGGTGGCCCAGTGGTAACGGTCCCGACTTACGAGTTGTAGGTCGTGAGTTCGAACCCAAGCAGGCGCTTTACTTTGTGTAAATAATTTAATCACCACTGCTCTCAAAACGGTGAAGGAAAACATCGTGAGGAAACCGGCATGTCCTAGAACCAAAAATTCGAAGACATGTGACATCTACCAACCCGCACTGAGCCCGCGTGGTGGATTACGGCTCACTACCTCTCATAGAGAGGAGGCCTGTGTCCCAGCAGTGGGAACGTTATAGGCTGATTATGTATGTTATGTACTACCTTTTTTCACGTAAAATGGTAAATATTTTTGGGAATATGGAACGTATCAATTCGAACTATATATCGCCTAAAAGTTAAGTTAATAACCTTAACAATGAGGGTAAATTATTGAATATTAACCTTATTGAATGATAAATTATTGGCTCTGCAAGGAAAATGGTAATTTTGATAGAAAATTTAGTAGGGCTAAAACAGTCCATAAAAACAATAAAAAACAATTATGCAAAAAAATATTCTTAATAACTGGTATTACCCCCCCGTGCCCTGATGCATTCTTGTAGCCTATTAGTCATCGATCTGATCAGAGTTACGATGACATATTGTGGTATGTTCTCCCACTCTTCAAGCACAGCGACTTTAAGCTCGGGAATGGATGAAACAGCGGGAACCCTGGCTCGGACTCTCCGTTTTAGCTCGTCCCATAGGTTTTCGATCGGGTTCAAATCGGGACGTCGTGCTGGCCATACCATTTGTTGAATCCCGATCGCAGACAAGTATTCCGTAACGATCTGCGCGGTATGAGGTCTCGCATTGTCATGCATAAACAAGAAATTTTCTCCGACAAAACCAGCATACGGCATTACGTGGTCTTCAAGAATCAATGTCAGTGTTAATCCACGTCTACCACTGCCATCGTTGGCGGGGTCGACGAAGACAAGTTCCGTTTTTCCGTCTAGAGAAATTCCTCCCCACACCATACAAGAACCACCACGAAAACTCACAGTTTCTCGAATGCAACATTGGGCAAATCTTTCACCAGGACGTCTATACACTCGGTTTCTCCCGTCATTGCTAAAAAGACAGATTCTTGACTCGTCAGAAAACAAAACTGAGCTCCAGTCTTCTAACGTCCAATTAATGTGTTCTCGAGCAAACTCCAAGCGAGATCGGCGATGAGCTACAGTCAATTTTGGGTCAGTTGCTGGTTTGTGTGATGTTAAATTTCGTTCCTTTAGTCTTCGTCTCACTGTCCACCTACTGATTGCGACACCTCGAACGTCACGTAACGCTTGCTGTAGCTGAACAGCATTAAGTCCACGGTCGCGCAACGAATTGGTTGCAATAAAGCGGTCGTCACGTTCTGTTGTTGACCGTGGTCGGCCAGTTCCAGGTCGCCGAACAAAAGCACCAGTCTCCAGATACCTGCGGTATACCCGCTGTACCTTTGAACGACTCAAATGAAGTCTGCGTGCCACTTCACGTTGTCCGTGTCCAACCTCAAGTAAAGCTACAACTTGGGCAGCTTCCGTCGGTGTAGTATCCATTTTATCAGGTTATTTTGATTACACAGACACAGATAAAGACAACAATAACAAGTAATATGGGTATGATTAACAAAAACCTCAAATTTAATCTTTTCTTAACAGAGTACAATAAAAATGTCATAAGCAAATTAAATGCGATAATTTTATTCTACCCTTTAAACTTTAATTAAAATGAAATTTTGACAACTAACTAACCTCATTGTTATTAAATACCCTTTTAGGCGATATATGTTTCGAATCGATGCGTTCCATAATACCAAAAATAATAACCATAATGCGTGAAAAAGGAAGTGGCTCGATTTATTTGCTCCCAAGTGTAGTTACATTCGTTTTTAACATCCGCGTATTTTGATGTATGACAAGATTAGGAGCGAATCGTCTTATGATTTTAAGAAAAATAAAACTTCTGTCATAATTTCGTTAATTCGTTCTTTCGTTCGTGGTGTGGTGTGTTAGGTCATTTGATGTTTTAATTGTTTATATAGATATTTCGCTTCAAAACGAGGTAAAAAGTGTGTGTGTGTTAACAATATAGTAAGTGATGTGAATTAGTGCAGGATTCAAGTCAGTGAGCAAACTATTACGTAAGTTATTGAATAATCCTTACCAAAAAAAAAAAAACTAGTTATTTGTTTTTTTTTAACGTGTAGGTGTCTTCATAACCTTATTTTAGTACAGTGTTTAATTCTAGTGCCAAAACGTTGTACAAATATGTTGAACCATTTAATAAGCTTACCACAGGCACCAATTCTTTTAATCTGCGTATCAGATTTAAAAAAATGATAATTATTTGGTCTGGGCGCGAAACTTTTGGTCCATCAAATTTTTTTTAGTCATACGTCTAGAAATCTAGATCATTTTACCAATTTATTAGTAAGTTCTCAGATGTGGTTTTATTTATTATTTATGTTAAGAATATACACATCGTGCATTAAAACCATAAAACCTATAGGTCACTGCTTGTTTTTTTTTTAAATTATAGCTTTTTTTATATCTAACAGAAAAAGCTTCTATGTTCATATTTACAACCAAGTTACAATACAATACAATCATAGGTACATTCAAACACAATGCACACAGTTTTAAAGGTCTGTTCCTTATCATAATAAAAACATTCAAGTGTAAGCACCATTCGAAGAAACTAAGTCGTATCCTTTGTTATGACGTAAACTCGCCGGCAGTCTACTTTTTTTTTCGCACGCCGTCGATAGTCAAGCGAATAATTACGTCTGTCACCTCTTTCACTGTAAAGTAAGTTGTTTCTTACGTACATGATGTTTTCATAGATGTATTGACAAGGTACCGTCATGATGTTATTTTCCTTTAGCAGTTCCCTTAGAGAATCGCGCCTGCGTATATTATATATGGCTCTGATGGTTATATAAAATAGACTCGATGTCTGCAGCCCGTCCCTAGAGTAATATACCGTAAGATATGATACTATGAAAGTAACTTAAATAGACCATCCTCGCGGCATCTACATCAGTAAATTGTCGGATTTTGTCGACAGCGTTAGCTGCTGAACTTAGCCGTCCTGCAAAAGATGTTAAATGAGGACCCCATTGTAGCCTTGAGTCGAGCGTGATCCCAGAAAAACAGTTTTATCGATGAATTCCAGTTTCTCTTCAATCAATTCTATTTCACAATCACTACCCTTGACATTTGGCAAAGAAAATGAACCAATTTTGGACCAGTACGTCTATCTACCTTAAAATTAAGGAAGTATCGTCAGCAAACACCACCTTTTGTGGTTGATTTATGAATAAATGGAGTAAGTCATTAATATATAAGGTGTATCTATTCATACACGAAATATTTGAAGAGGTGCATCTATAGGTCGAACTTGGGCTATAGAAATGAAAAAGAGTTTTTTATCTAAGCATCTAATTTAAAAAAAAAAAAAAAAATATTACTTAAACACACATAAAAATACTGGCTCTTTCATATTTTGTAACGTCCATTACGCTAGTTTCTACGAAAATACTACGTAGAAACTACTTTCATTGTAGCGGGCGAGGTCATGGCGGCGCCCTTAGATGTCGCGTGGCTTTTATGAATGATCAAAAGAGACCCGACTCGCGGCGCCGGCTTCAGTTGCCTCGCCCCGCGCCTGCCGCGCCGTCCGCCGCCGTGTTCAGTCTCGCGCGAACTGCATGTTGCACTGCACGCGGCTTAACTAACGTGGAACGCTTCGCGCAACAAACGCAACAGTGCCGAAATATTCCAACTAGGAGTACCATACATGGTGGACTGCTACAATGAGGGTGGTCTTATTTTTCTCACAGCACAAGCCCCTTCCTGGAGATCCTAGAAGCTCGACAGCGGCAACGGGACTACGGGGTCTACATGCCCCCAGCTGCAGACGGAGGCAGGCCTGATCTTACGCCGTTGGATTTCCATGTGTGGGGTAGGGATAGACCTGATTTATGGTAATGACGGCCAGACCATTTCTAGTGCGGAACAACAAAACGTGAATCGTGAACGCTTGTTTACGCAGTGATAGCTAGAGAGACATTGTTAAAAGTGCAACGACACATTATTTAACGTGCAACTGCAGGTTGAATATGTACAGCAATTTTGGTGTAAATAGTGTAAATAAAAACTACGTCGTTATGAGGTATGTACATTTTAAATTGTCCGCGCTATGCACTTCTTACAGTTTACATCTGTACAAATAGGTAGGTACACAACCTATCAATCAGCTGACAGATACGACTCGACGCACAGTTCGTAACCTAACAGAAGTCATTACCTTACGCGAATTCGCGTTGCGTCAGCTGTTTTTTTTCTATTATTATTAACTAAAAGATGTGTAACACTGTAGAATATGAATGTTTTAATCGAATCTAGGATCCTTTTCGTAATAAAAATAAGAAAATGATTGAAACGTTTCGATGCTCGTTCGTAAAAGTCGTAACCCCACAGAGGTCATTAGCTGCTTATTTAGATGTAAGTACCTGGTTTACAGAAGGTACTGTTTTTGTAAAACTGCGAGGAGGGAATTCAATATTGTACCTACTTAGATTTAGGTCGTTTTGTATTTTAAATTCACATTTATTTTTATTGTAAGCGATAACTCTGTTATCAAAATAAGACGAGGTCGAGTTACGAAGTCTACCTAAGTTGGTTTATTGTGAACATCATCACGCCTGCATTCCCCGTAGAGATAGGCAGAGGTGTATTGTTGAATGTTCATTACAGTTCACCAGTGATATGTTAAACAGAGAGACGACACGCGCACCGCGTGCCGAAGGCACCGCGCCCGCGCCTCTCCCCGCCGCCGCGTCTATGATTCATAGAGCAGGCCGGTTTTATGCAAAACACCTCAAGCAGTTTTAAATTATGATAATTACGTAAAATAAAAAAAAACATTTACATAAAAAAATCTTTTTCGTTTCTATAGCTTCTAAACGACCTATAAAGGTCCCTCTTAAAATATTTCGTGTATGAATAGATACACCTTATATACTAAAAAGAGGAAAGGACCCAACATCGAGCCTTGTGGAACACCCATTTTTACTTTTAAACCTAGTGAATTTACACCATGTATTTGAACTTGCTGTTGTCTATCATTTAAATAAGATTTTACTTAACTGAGCGCAAGTTTTCCAAGTCCGTAATGCTCGAGTTTCAAAACTAAGGTTTTGTATTCGACGCAATAAAATGCCTTGAAGAGGTAACAAAAGATTCCTATGGCGGCTCGGGCCTCTTACCACGCGTTAATATATATATTTTTTATAAGCTAACACCGGCGTCGGTTATACAACGCCCTTTGATGAAACCATACTGTTGATCGAGAAGGATTTTATTAGTATTGAAATGACTGAGTATTTGATTTAGCATTATCTTTTAACTTAACTAATGAGCATTAAATCCGTTAATGAACGGTACATCCCAGAGACATAATTTAAGGGTTCACTAGTTAATGACAGTATTAAGTATCTATAGGGCGAAGCAACATCAAATCATCATATCGATTGCATATCGATAAAGCGTTAGTGTAGCCACATTTGAAAACTTTTAATACTAAATAAAAAAAAAGTTTATTTATACACGTTGAAAACTATTATACGCAGTAATATGAATGACAATCAGTTCTTTTACTGTAAGTTTTTATTAAAGTGCAAAGCGAAATAGCTATTTTCATTTAAATAAGATAAAGTGATTGCTACATTTTTTTTCTATGGCATCACTGTGAACTGTCAATGTCAAATCATGGAATAATTTGATGTTTTTGTTATTCATTCACGGGGAGAGATTTTTGTTGTGTTTTAGTTTTATCGTTAGTAATTAAAAAAATAGTAAGTTTGACCGTATATATTTTCTTTCAGTGAAAATGTGATAACAATTAAACGACACACCTTGTGTTAAATTCCATTCATATTTCTGTTTCAATTTAGCGATGTAGCGTATTGTTATTTTATATAATAGCAACATTATTTCCGATGCAAATGGCAATCCTCTTTTCGTTGGTTTCCTGAGGTCGGATGCCAGCAACGGTTATATTACAATTTTTACAGATTCAGGTGTAAATCTGTGTCGTGCATGAAATTCTTGAATTGAGTATTTGCTAAAGGGATCAGAAGCATCTCGTAAATACCGCCTCTGTACTACTTCTCTATATCTTCTGGCATAGTCCAGACATTCAATAAAGTCTACCAAATCAAACATTATTGCTGTTATTATTGCGAAAGCGAAATCACATGTAAAAATATCACCCCAAACGTAAATGTCAAAATCAATCGTTAAAAAGTTAAGTAAAGGTTTTGCTGTACTTAACTTTAATTGTCATTAAGGGTCGCTAATGAACCGTTAACTGACTCTGAGGGTGAACCTTTTTTATTTATATTAATTTTTACTAAGGATCCCTTTAAGTAACCATTAGGCGACTCTGAGTGTGGCAGTAAGTAAGGCAATGTAGTCTCAATTATGGAGGTACAGACTTTAATAGACATTCCCCAAAGATTTTCGGTCAATTTAATCTTGATTTTATTACTGTTAAGGGGTTAATATGCTTAAAGTTAAATTCAATCGGGCAGGCTGAAACATTCGCCCTTAATCGATCAAAAGCGTGCGAGGACGAAGAATTTAAGGAATCAGTGGTTTTAAGTGGGACACTGGCAAGCAATTTACAAATTCCTGAGCAAATTCTTTGTATCGCAAATGAGACCACATGACGTCTCCAGTGTGTAATCAGAATTGTGCTTTTTGTTCCTATTCGTTTCATTATTAATAATTTTCCAAATCGTCTTTATTTTTGATTTTTTTTTGAGTAAGTAGCAACATACTTATTAAAAGTTTCCGTGTTAATATAAGGCTTAAGACCAAAGAGCTCGAAAAGTCTTTCCCTACTTTTCCTATGTCTTTTAGTTGCCCTGTCACTAAATAATAACTTATAGCTGATCCTTTTAGTGTTCTTCTTAAAATAATTACTGAACTCGGTTTGAACTACCGAAAATAATTATATATACAAAATGTTAATATTACTCATTGTAAAGTCCTGATTACTTAACTTACAAATTATTACTACATATTATTATTATAAATATCAATATCTAGTGTATCTTTCTTAGGAATGGAGACCTGTACCCTAATTGCGTAATTCACAATTAGTCGGAATCTGAATCGTTTTGAAACAGATTGCTAATCCATTGCTTCATAAGTTCGATAAAAAAATCTGCCTAACAATGTAAATAACGCAATGAATGTTGTTGAACTGTCAAAATACAACAGATTAGTCGTAATCGTTTACGAAAATGTGTTACGCAATTAGGCTGCTGAGCAAGTCGTGACTAACGGGTTCGCCGTTGCCTCTGTTCGGATTTCGGCTGCTGAGAGCCAGCAGGTTCACTTTGACTGCTTTAGAATTGCACATGTCCACCAACTCATTTGCAGCAAGGATGTGCTCCTGAATTTGTTTTTCAACCTTACATACTTAGTATACAGTGAATGAATTGTCCCTTCTAGTACCTGAATTTCAGACTGCAACCGTCCAGTATCAATATCATAAAGGTTTTTACTGTGTTCGATAAATATTATTGGAACTGTGTTTTGTGTGTTATTTATGATTTTATTTAGTTTTGCATATTTTTTCATTTTATTTTGACAAATTTTAGAACTACTGTTATTATGTTTTAATATAGAATCTTCAGTAAGGTCGGTTGTTATTAAGGACTGAGGGTTGTAATTGGTATGAAATAATTCATCATATTAGTTTTTTGTTTCCTTAGCCAGAGTACATTCTTTTTGTCTCAGAAATTTATTAATTTGTGCATATGAATGAATTAAATACCTACCACAGACTAAGATAATAACTTAAACTTAGCGCCTAAGTACGCATGAACGAGTCTCCTTTGAGATACTCGCAAGAAATAGCTTGAAAGATGTATGCTTAGGTTCTGTTCTATATCTTATGAAATATTACAGGCTAAATTGAAACATCTATCATCTTCAATACATTTTATGATACAGCGTGAAGGATATTTTCTGACGATTAATTCTGAATAATCTCTATTTAAATCATATGAGCAAGCATGAGTTTTAAGCATTAGGACCAGACTGCAAACTTTGATAAAACTACGAAATTACAGGGTTTATTAAGTACACTCAAAAGCTATTGTAGTAAAAAGTAGATTTTCTGTTGGTAGCTATTCGACGAAGTAATTACATGAGTAAGTAGATATTATCGGACTAACGATCGAGGCAAACGGTCTTGTATGTACTATCTACCTACCTACTAAATATAAAAAACTGGCTGTTGCCCGCGATTTCGTCTGCGATCCAAGGTGAGTTGTAGCCTATGTCCTTACACGCTGAGGGTGCAGTTACTGGAGTCGCACCGCAACGTCAACTTTAAGGCATTCGTGGTGCGCGTACCGAATTTATATCTGCCCGTCGTCATGGATGAAGACTTTTGGCCTCAGGACGTGGTGTTCCGTCGCTTCCGCGGACAAGTACCACAGGAAAGCACAAGAACGAGCTCGGGAAGTGCTACTAACATAGTTTTAAGCTACATATATTAACACAATTTGGTTTTATACTTTAAATATGTTAAACCAACTAACATACAAGTCTATGGGCCATTGTAGCCTGAAATAAATGGTTTGTTATTATTATGTCGTTTACTTATTTTTATGCTTATTTTGCAACAATTTTTAAATATTTTGATAAAACAATTTAAAAAAAACATTTAAAAATATAAAAAATAGTGGTCCGCGGACTAAACGCGGACTTCCTTTGAGATGTCAGGCTAGTATGCGAACTAAATAGCCATTTCAACCAAAAGTTGTGCAATCCATCCGGTCCTGGCGATTTCCAATTCAGTAACGGACGGACTGCTCTGGCAACGTCTGATGGCGTAATTAGGACTGATTCCATTTCTGGTATAGTTTCACACACTCGCTCGACATCCTGCATCCAGCCAGCCTCAGTGTGACAGACGGGTACTGACCAGATGCTGCGCCAGAATGCACTTGTGGCGGCATCATCTGGGCGGCACACGTCTGTCAAATTTTGTTCAGGTCGCTCCCAAGCTCTACATACCCACCTTTCATCGCTCTGGAACATGGGATTCTGCGTGTATCGATCAACCCGCCGCTTATACCGCCGAATACGGCTCGCCCATGCACAAACTTTCTGCTTCAGGAATTCGATGCGCTCTGTGACACGGGACATGTATTCTCGAGGGCTTATTTCAGTCCCCGAAAATGCCTGGTTGCCAGGCTGGTACAGATGGTTTTGGTCGAGCAGCTCCGTCACAATTTGGAAACTTGACGTTAGCTAAACGACATGCCGCAACAGCCGCGCAATACAGGATCGAGTGTGTTTCAACGAGATCCTCGCTGCTCTCGAACACGCTGACGGTTGGTTCTAGTTCCTGAAAGAGAGACAGCATCCTATCACGGTACGCAGTGAGGTGAGTTCCCCCCTCTGTAGACCCATAATATGCGCGCATGACGTTCTCGTTCATAGACTGAGTCCATCTCATGCGCTGCACACAACCACTGGAGCGGGGACCCGGCTCGGGGCCGGATGGCCCCTAAGTCCCAAGCTCCTCGGTGGCCGGCCTCTCCCCTGCCGACGAACAGGTGTTGGCGACGTCGGCGGGGATAAATACTCGTCGCTCGAGCTCGACGCAACTACCGCGGCCGGTGTCGTCACAGCACTCACGGTGGGGCTGGATACCTACCGGCGGCAGCGGGGCGGAGCTGGGCGAAGAGTCCGGAGGTGGTGGGCGTGCTTGACGTGCGGCTGATCTCGTCAACATTTTATTATCTTCGGTTTCACATTCTGGTTATTTGTTGTTTTACCGGAGGTGACATCTGTCATGACAACTCCGATTCGGTAGTTTTTGGTTTATTTACATAATGATGTAGTTTGGTGTCTTTTTGAATTTTTTGTGGTTTTCCAGGTTTCAGGTTTCCTTTAAAATAAAAATGTGTTGTTATATTGGGTCAAAAAAATACTTTTAACAATTAAAATTACGTAGATGAGATAACGAGACGTGTTGTTGACACGGTGTTGCCAGTTATTTTTATTAAAATAATCATAATTTTTAAATTGTTTAAAGTTTAAACATCTCTATAGTGAACAAAATGTTGAGTTTAAACTTTCACTTTTCCGTACTATTTTATAATTATTTTTATGCAGTCAAACCCAGTCCTGACAATCACAACAAAAAAAGAATGTGCCAAATGGGTGCAGCCGCTTTGTAGTGATGCGCGGATAGATAGATGCGAAATTAACACTGAATGTCTGTCTGTTACCTACCTTGTCACGCCTAATCACTGAACTGATCGTTAAGATGGATTGTAGCCTTTGACTTGGAGAAGGACATACTCTGGCTACTTTCCTGACCATTTGGATAAAAATAATATGAAATACGAAATACACGCAGACGAAGATGCGGGCAAGCAGCTTATGTGAAGTATCCATAATCCTAATCATTTATTTGTCAGAATATGGTACATTATATATGGTCTTAAAATTAGTCAATGGTATCATAACATTATACCGTGTGGCGTGCATTATAAGTACATACACAAACAAAGATTATAAATAGTTAATACACAACAAATTGTAGTTATGCATACTTATACACAGGATAAAGATTATAAATAGTCATAACATTGAAACGAAAGAGAACATAAATTTATTTGGCTATGTTATTTGGGATTTTTGCCCACAAAACAATAACAGCACAAGAAATGAAACATCACATACGGTGGTGGACATTCAGAAAGTTTTGCGAAAATAAAAAATAATTTTCTATAGGATTTTTTTTTTAATCTCTTCTAAGTACTCTCCAGATATTGCCATCGCCAAGCGTCAATGTCATAATCACATAGGTAGGTAGGTATAGGTACTTATAAATGTGAGAGCCGGTCGTTAATCAAATGGACGGCCGATAGAAAAGTGACGCAGTAAGATAAGATCAGCTAAAAATTACCTACTGGTGACAGCGGACAAGTTTTTATTAAAAGTTTGATGACAATGCCGGTTTTTTTTCCGGAAAGTGTTCTTCGCTGTGGATTTTCATAAACTAAAAGTTTGCCATTTAATAAAAGAAAAGATGGAGAATTGTCTCTAGTTCTTTATAAGAGTCGTAACAAAGAAGGTACGTGATGCAATGCAACAGGAAAAGTGCCCGAAAGGATGGCATCATTGAATCGTAAAATGTGTGTGTTGATTTTATGCGAGAACCTGTCCTGTCCAGTACATACATATTATACGTAACTAAATTATTAACCCAACAAGTAGATACTTTAAACTAACTGCAGCTATGATTAATGAGTACGTTAATCAGTAATCTCATTTCAGAAAAATAAAAATAAAAACCAGAAAATAGAGTCGACGAGCTGTACACTAATTATTATTTAACGGATCGTTACGTGATGTAAGTTCAATACTGTGTACGAAAGGATTATTAATATTAGCGAAAAATTGTTCAGCATTTTATACCAACCACTAGAAAATAAATTCGTATAATTATAAGGAATAAGGCCAATCATTTTGATTTATTGAATCAAGACGTGATGTTTCCGTTCAAAGGAAGCATATTCTTATTTTCTACAGTGGTTAAGGAGGATGAATATTCATCGTTATCATCGATCCGTGCACCACGCGTGGTTAAATGGGTATATTAGGCAATAATACCGCGTGACTGTTCATTTATCGGACCATAACAATTCCATATTGAATTGAGAATGGTAGAACCGCTATTTATATTTTCAATATTTTAATTGGTTGTATACATTCCTCTCACTTACATTTTGGAGCCGCGTAATGTATAACTTTCAGTAATGTTATTTATCGAGGTCAGCAATATTATTGAGTACCAAAATACTTGCCGTCTCGCGGTAATAAATCACAATCAGCATGATTTAATGTGTTTCTTGCAAGCCAGTTTTCGTGAAAGTCGATGCAATAACTCAAATATTTGTGGGCTGTATACCTTTTATTCCCATGTACTTTATATAAATTTGTCTATGCTTGTGTATTTCCATATGCCTGGTATCAAACGAGAGTCCAACAAGTCCTATATTATCACGACATCATCTTCCATCCAATCTGCAGTATGAGCTGAATCTCTTGATACGTAACTCGCATGTCTTGGATTAAAATTTTCACTGCTAGCTAGTTTTCTTCCATATCAGCCGTCAAAGAGCAACCACTTCTTTTTGAATTCGTTATACCAACGATACACGGTTGCCTTAGTAGGGCCTTCATCTATGAATGCTATTGGAAGTCTATCGTACAATTCGTCCGGTTTCAGACACTTGAATTCGTATAAATAAAAATTGCGCGAAAATGTTCCCGGCGCAGATCCATTTTTTTATGAGACACTATAATTTAAATTAGCTCGCAACCTATGTGGAAGGAAATTTTGAAATTGGAACGTACCTATTTTAACTTACAAATAATAACATTTTCAAAATTGACTATAACTGGCGAGTCACTAATACATAAAAACTTTTTTTCGCAATACGAGTGGCCTGGTACCAAGCGCGAGTTTCTCAGTGAGTGTTCTGCCCGCCAAGTGAGCATCCTTAAGTGAACACTCTCTTTGGTAGCTCTAATCGCTACGACAAACAAGCACTTGGCGGTGAGAACACTATAGGAAATCGCGGCACGTGCATAAATTCCTTTCGCGAGGCGCCCCACAAATTCATCCAGGCTCTCAATCGCTCGTAAGGGTGAGGCAAGCAGGTGCGGCATACGTCAAGATAGGGTGCACGTACTGTTTGTACGCGCCCAGCTTGAGGCGCACCAGGATGCGGGACGAGAGCACTGTTTTGAGAAGGTTGCGGGCGACCCTCTTCTGTGTGGTGACCTTGCGAACATGACGCCCCATCGTGAACCGACGGTAAATGGTGACACCCAAGCACTTGACTCGGGGCGACCAATCGATCTCGGCTCCTTGGAGTTTCAACGGTGGTAGGAGGCGCGCGAATCCGGTGACCATCGCCTTTTTTTTTGTTCCGTGGTGGAAAATCCTCATGGATGTCCTCCGCCCAGGGGTGGGATGAGGGGTCTGTCAGACTCTTACTGACTAAAAACTACCCCGGTGTTCCATCTCACACCTACGTCGGGGTCGCGGGAACACGTAATTCTTCCGCATCCCCGGCTGGTGCCGGCCCGCTTGCGCGGGCCCCGTCTCGGGCGGGGGGAGTGAGGTGTACTTCCCCCGCAACGTCTGTGAGTGGCGCGCGCGGAAAACTACGCGCGCCGCCTACTCGGGTCCTGATGTTGGGGGGCGACGGATGTCCCCGAATCCGTCGCCCCTGGGCCTGCTGCGGATCGGGAGAGTGGACGAGATCTCTCTCTCCCTTTCCGCAGCCTCCTTCTGCGAGGTCACTGTTTCGCAGAAGGAAACCACCGCGCCCCAGGACTCGACGCCACCGACATCGCACTCACAACAGCCGGCAACGACAGGTCATTGTCTACTTCTGAGATGAGGGCACGGCGCGGCTCCTCCCAAGCGGCACACTCTGCCAGCGTATGCCACGCCGTGTCCTCCCGGCAGTCGACGCAGTGGTGACACAAAGCGTCCGGCTCCCTGTTTATGCGACACAGGTACTTCCCGAAGCAACCATGCCCCGAGCGGCGACCCCGTTAAGGCCGCGGAAGGTAGAGCGGCGCACCGCAATACGGCACTCCTCTCCCGCCGCGGCTCCACCACAGTTGCGATGTCGCCCAACAACACCGCAACCTTGGCCGCTACGTCGTCGGCGTCAGCAAAAGCCCTGACGAGCGGCCGCTCCTCGGGTTCCTCTTAGCTTCACCGTGGGGCCCAAACCACGGTTACTGAGCCCCCCCACCTCCTCAATGCGGGAACCCATTTTGGGTGACCATCGCCTTTTTTTTATTGTTCCCGGGGTGGAAAATCCTCATGGATGTCCTCCGCCCTGGGGCGGGCGGAGGGGTCTGTCAGACTCTTACTGACTAAAAACCACCCCGGTGTTCCATCTCACACCTACGTCGGGGTCGCGGGAACACATAATTCTTCCGCATCCCCGGCTGCTGCCGGCCCGCTTGCGCGGGCCCCGTCTCGGGCGGGGGGAGTGAGGTGTACTCCCCCCGCAACGTCTGTGAGCGGCGCGCGCCGAACACTACGCGCGCCGCCTTCTCGCGTCCTGATGTTGGGGGGCGACGGATGTCCCCGAATCCGTCGCCCCTGGACCCATTTAGGGGGGCTGGAAGAGGGCGCTGTCCGCCCTCCGCCTGCGCCCGGTGCGCCTGCTGCGGATCGGGAGAGTGGACGAGATCTCTCTCTCCCTTTCCGCAGCCTCCTTCTGCGAGATCACTGTTTCGCAGAAGGAAACCACCGCGTCCCAGGATTTTTGCGAGACGATTTAACTGGGTCCCAATTGATGGGCATCTTGTTTTGCTGCCACTACTTGCGGAGGCGCCACGGCTGCGTTGTTGTCGCCGCTTCCAAGGCGCTTTGCATATAAGCAGTGACGTCATTCGCTGTCTGGTCTATGTCCGTGGAGGTGGCAACAGGCCGAGTCGGCGGTGTGGTCTATAACTTCTCGACAAACTTTGTCCAGTCCGTTGATCGGCATGGCGTTGAAGTGTATCCGTCGGTGGACTAAGATGTCCAGCACGACCGGCATGTACCGTGTGGCGTCCGGGTATTGTTTATGCGTCTCTGGGCCGGATACCATGTAGCCGAAGGCTTCCGCGTCCGCGAAGAGCCGTCTCCCTTCGGTAGTTGTTGTGTAGGTGTTCCACACCTTGTGCTTGCAATTGAAGTCACTGGCGAGGATGGTTGCATGTGTAGCGCTCATAAGCGCCCGCAGTTTTGACAGGTCCAGTTGGGCCGCGAGCGGCTTATAGGCCGGATAAATATTATGGTCCTCGCCAGCTATATGCAGCTGTACACCCAGCGCGTAAAAACTGTTAAGCGACGGCAAGGGGAGCTCCTGATGGACGTCTCTCCTTCTCACAAGTACTGCCAGTCCACGATTGCGGGTACTCTGAGCTGATCTTTCTTTCATCCTTTCTGTAAACGAGTTATCCCGGGAGTATGATGCTGTCATCAGGTCCCAGGAACGTCTCGCTTATTAGCGCCACGTCGATATTTTGTTCCCGAAGGAGGTAGCGGAGAGGGGTGGTCTGTCCCGTAGGCCGCGGGCGTTCCAGTGAATCACCCTCAACGATCTGTCCACTGTCACAGTGACAGCAGGATGGCTAGACCGTCATGGATGACCGTCTCCACATTTTAACCCTGCCTTATGGCCTTAATAAGGTCCATCAATAGTTTGATGGCGCAGGTCGTAAATTCTTGTTTAGTTGTGGTTTTCGCGCTGGTAGCGCCACCACTCGTCTTTCCGGGGAACTTTGTTCTCGGTAGTTCCTCTTGCTGCCGCGGCGCTATGCGGTGGAAGGTTCGCTGTTGTTTACGGCCCAGCCTTTGGGATCTCCTGTGTTGCTAGGGGGTTCCTCTACCCCGGAGAGGTGGCTTTCCTGTCCTTGGGCTCGTAGGCCGCCGTCATCAGCGTCGTGCCATGAGCCTCTTCATGAATCGGTTGTGGCTTCTCTGCGATCACTTGGGGCCGACGTGAAGCGGCGGTCCCCACTCGTTTGTTTCGGGTCTCAGCCGATGATATATGGATATATGCACAGGGCACTTTATTATGCACGCGGGATGCGGGCCGCCCCAATTGACGCAGGTTGCCGGCTCTTCTCGGGGGCGCGGGAAGTCGCGTGCCGCGTGTTCGTCCCCGCGTCGCACGCTAGCAAGCGCTTGAAACTGCTGGCACTGGTTGCACTGTGTGGGTTCACGTTTTCCTCGCCAAGCCTCTATTTTGATACATACATGAATACGGTGGTGTCATACATATACGGCCCGGATACACAGCCGTGTCATCATTGTGCGCCCTTAATATGGAGCACATACTCCGGCTGGTATCCCAACTCCCGGAGTTCCACCTCGATCTCCTTGGGGTCCGTTTCCCCCCCGTATGGCGATCTTTAAGTTATTCTCCGCTGGCAGCGAGTAGGCGAACCACGACACGCCGCTGTCCTTTTCTAGGCCCGTTGCAGTGGTAGCCCAGTGGTAACGGCCGCGACTTACGACTTGTTGGCCGAAGATTCGAACTCAGACAGACGCTTCACTTTGTGTAAATTATTTCATCACCACTGCTCTCAAAACGGTAAAGGAAAACATCGTGTGACCGGCATGTCATAGAACCAAAAATTTGAAGACATGTGATATCTGCCAAGTCGCACTGAGCCCGCATGGAGGATTACGGCCCAATTCTTCTTACAGAGAGGAGGCCTTTGTCCCAGCAGTGGGAACATAATAGGCTGATTGTGTAAATAATCACGGATATAGCACAATATACTGGATAAACTATTCCGAAACTTAAACGTTCTTCTTAATTACATTATTGTTTGCTGGGCTTCGGTAATGCAACCTTTTCAGCGTGGAGTACACGGCGAACAATTTTTAATGACATGACGTGTTGAATATTTCAGCAAAATTTCCGGTTGTTATGAAACCATTTCATATTCATTTACTAATTTGGCCAGATAATAATTTATATTTAGAAAAATATAATTGGGGTTTCCAGATCAGTTAAATAAGATCAAAAACCTGCAATTTTCACTTAGTGTTGCATTCAGAATCCTCTATTCAAAACGAGTGCAGTATCCAGAATCCACTATTCAAAATGAGTGTTGTATTCAAAATCCTTTATTCTAAGTGAATGTTGCTATGAATGTGCTTATGTGAAAGGTTAAAAAAAATACTATATCATTTAATATATTTATATATCGCTTTTGTAGCGCATCAGGTATGTTTGCAGACGCTCAAGTGGATGGCTTTCAAGCGATACATCGCAAAAGAATAGCATCTCTGATGCGCCGCATACGGGGCAGTCCTGACAGCTTCCTGCAGCTTATTTCAGGTAGAATGGATGTGGATTGCCCTTTCATGGACCATTGGACAAAACTACATGTGCGAGTAGTGCGGTCCTGATCCCATCTTTATATTGTTTTGTGAATGTTTATTAGTTGTGTTCTATGAATTATACATGTATGGATGATTATCTGAAATAAATAAATTGAATTGAATTGAATTAATAAGGATTATGATTTATTTACGGCATATTATTTGATACTTTTACTTTGGGTACGGGCTGCAGACATCGAGTCTAGTTTTATTCTGCAGAAAAGAGCCATAAAAGCCCTATTTAATCTCCGCAGGCGCGATTCTCTAAGGGAACTGTTTAAGAATATTAACATCATGACGGTACCTTGTCAATACATCTATGAAAACATCATCTACGTAAAAAAAAAAATACAACTTTACAGTAAAAGAGGTGAAAGACATAATTATAGTACTAGAAATCGGGACCTATTAGTTCAACCAGGTTTCACACTGGCTAAAGTAGACTCATCTTTCATGGGGTACTGTTTAAAATGTTACTATAAAATGCCTCCCCACACACTTCAACTGAATGAGACGAAATTCAAATTCTTTTTAAAACGCACACTATGCAGGCAGGCATATTATAAATTAGGGGATTACATCACTGATAAAAATGCCTGGCTTAATACTGGTCCAGCTCCACACCACAACTAATTAATTGACATTTGAAATACTACTACTGGAGCTGCTGAAGATTGTAAGAATATATTTGCATTATTTCAACTCAATCTCATTTATATTATATAGATGCATTGCACAGGTGTGAGTACTTTGTACTATAGAGCTACCATTTACCGGGTAATTGACTTAAATGTGCCCTGGCGGCTGATAGTATGACAGTATCCGCTTTTATAACAAGTTGCCAAAGTCGGTTACAGAACTTAGCGATGGAAAGTTCAAAACCCACATCAAACGTGTCCTTATAAAAAAAGCGTACTATAAGATTAAAGACTACGTCGAAGACAAGAAAGTTTGGCAATAATTCCCTCTGCACATGTGGCTTCCCTGGTACCTCATAAACGGCATCACTATGTAAATTTCTAATAACTGCTCCCAAATAATGGTGTTTAATTTTTATTTTTTATTATTAGATATTGACATATAAATAACTCTGACATAATATTTTCATTATTTGACATTGTATACCTACAATTTTTTATTAGTTTTGATTTTATTCTATTAGATTATTTCTATATTTTGTAAATGTGAGAACGTCGTAGGCCTTGTGGATTGTAAATTTATATACCATTGTCTATTTGTTTAACATATGGTACTTTTTGACAGGCCTACACTGTCCTCCCATACCTATTAACACTGTAACTAAAAATATTGTAAAAGACAAATATTTTAAAAGAGTAACCATGGAGTTTCTTGCCGGCTCTTCTCCATAGGAAACGTGCACCTAGAATCTGACGTTTCATAAGTGCCCATGTAGGTTTATGTGAAATAAAATATTTAGATTTTGATTTTGATTTTGACATGCTCACTCAAATGTCTCGCTGACGGTGGCGCATGTGTCGGATCATTTAGCTCCTTTCAAAATGGTTGAGCTGAATGGTGCTGTTCCATGCGTCATGTTCGTGAACGGGCGCCGTCAGTTGGGACTGGTCATATCTTAGCTGCCACGGCTTATTTTAATAAATTATTTTTTTGGATTGTCTTTAATTATGTTTTGCTGCACTCTGGACGCTTTTAACGTGTACAGTTTTTGTACATCGTTCTCACCTATAGTGTCAACATTAATGATGTAACTAATATTTTTGTAACAACAATATTATTTAAAAGACTGTCCATGGAGTTTCTTGCCCGTTCTTCTCCATAGGTACCTACTACGCTTTGGAATGGGCAACTAGCTTCATTTTTCTGACCGACCGACCTTGACAATTCAAAAGTGCCTGTAATGGTTTATTTGAAATTAATGCTTTGAGTTTGAGTTGCACGTATGGCCCTGTCCAGTCACAGTAACAGGCCAGTAAATATGGCGAACGAATGAAGTTGATGAGTTCAGAATTAGCAATTCAAATGCTTAGTCCCCGCAATGCATAGACGATGAGACTTCTAATAATGTCGTAAAACGATCGTATCTTTACAAGGTCTGCTATAAGATAAGAACTGTATTTTATGTACAATCTGTGTAGTTATTGTTATTATTGTTATTCTTCTAGTTTCGCTTTATAACACTTTCCGCTACACTCTCAAGTTCCACTTCGGACAATCCGCTTTCCTCAGTTACTGTTATGGAATTGTTCCGAGTATCGTTTTCCTCTCAATACGATCCAAAATGTACCCTTCATGCGCAAATATACCATAAAAGTCTTTATAAAATACGAGTATCAGCCAATAAGTCTTTTCACTTCGTTCAATTCAAAATAACACGGCAATGATAGGGAAGATCTATGACGGCTCAACAAAGTCAAGTTTTATTAAAAAGGAGGATAGTATTAATATTGCCGAATCTTTTATGTCGC
Source organism: Dasypolia templi (assembly GCA_963555695.1). Classification (NCBI taxonomy): domain Eukaryota; kingdom Metazoa; phylum Arthropoda; class Insecta; order Lepidoptera; family Noctuidae; genus Dasypolia; species Dasypolia templi. The sequence continues at coordinate 20,107,832 of OY743153.1, forward strand.
TGCCGAAAATATGACTCAAGGTTTTCATTCTATACGAAAATTAATATCTGAGGTATTGATCCACGGAATAACATTTAAAACGATTTTCGCTCAGTTGATCAGATTTTGCGGCCATTATCGTCAAGGTAAATTGTCGTCACATTAAAATTATTCCTCGTTCTCGTTTACAAATCACCTTATCCTGTATACACGACCCTGAAAAAAAATATGCAAGATTTTATTTGTTGAAACATGGTGCACATGATACATTGCATGCAAGATAGTAATGATTTACAGAAAAGTATCAACATGTTCAGCCGCATATCGTAGCGTGCAAATTGGTAGGATGAGATGGTGCATAAACCGTGATAAGATTCATCAAAATTCAATGTAAAAGTAAATATAAATTAAATTATTAATAAAATTAAATGTAACATAAATTAGTCAACAAAAGTATGAATTAATGTCATTACAATTACAAATTACAATAACATGTCAAAAATACAACATCGTCATCTCAAAAAAGAAGCAAAATTTTCCTCTTTTATAAACTCTTCTATACTGTTATATGCTCTTTCAGTTTGTGAACTCTTCAATTTACTTTTATGAGCAGATAGATATATTGAATGTTTTCCATGATTTGGGCAATTTATTAAAAAATGGTCGGAGCCATGCAAAAGATACTCTTACGCATAAGAGTTGTTTTAGCGGCGTGAACACAGAGTTTGAAATTATCACGTCTATTTCTAGGGACAGCATCAGACAAACGCTGAAATAAATGAGAATTGGATTTAATGAACATTACTGTTTCCAGTATGTATAATGTGGACAATGTCAATATCTTACGTTCTAAAAATAAGATAACCAATAGGGTTTAACGTGCAACCATCAATTTGCGATGAGCGCCTGTTTTTATATTTTTTGTCTGGTTGATGGTTTCATAGAACACTGAAAAAATAGGTTTTTACCGACTATACACTCTTAAAAGCAATTCGATTTGACGAAGGTTTATTGTGAAGTATGGTGTCACTCAAAGCTTTGCCGCAACCCTTTCATTGGGGAGCGTTAGTCTGTCAAGTCATTTATCATTCTCTTTTCGCTTCATTGATTGCTCTCTATTGTATGATAATAAGGCTTTTCGGAATTATATATATGTGACGAGTGAGCGATAGCGCCGTCATTTTGGGTTCGGTGGTATTGGGTTCGTTGCTTAGAATAATATTCACTATAATTACCTCAATCACAATACTTAATTTAAATGGTAAACCGACAGGTTCGTTCTTGAGGAGTGTCTTGGTTGGCGTCTCGAGTCAAAGTGCGCTCGGCACAATCCCCACTCTCCAACACGAATCTGTCCTCGTGCTGCCGTTACAAATGATAACTGACGTCACGGCGTTTGCCACTTCCTCACTAATACAGTAGTTGAATCAGCAACTTATTATTTAACAATATCGTATTCCACGACATATTTAATGGAGACGCATTGTCAGATTTTACGATACCTCACATCTTTGCACTACACTTTTTCAATGATGTAAAATACTAGTTGTTTGCAGAGCTCAGGCTTATTTTACACTGTTCAAAAAAACAGAAGAGAGAATGTAAGAACCGTAGCAGGTCAAATCTACAGATTGTATCCTACTCCAATGGGGAAAAGGAGCAAAGCAAGCAAATAATGCTTGTACATATTCAGGCCATGCCCCTAGTCTAACGTAAATGTACCGCGAGTACGCTTTTCACAATCATTAATTATGATGTGCGACTTGGTTGATCCCGTCAGTGTGTCTTCAAAGTCAAAGTCAAAGCATTTATTTCAAATTGGCACTAAAAGGCACCTTTGAACGCCAACTTCCATACTTATATACATAAATATGTTCCAACTTTTTGTCAAAAAAATAACTCTAAAAGGGAGTGATCTATTGGATGAAAATATGTTTGGAAAATTTAGCATTTCTTAAGTTAGGGATGTGTAAAATTAAATTGATGATTGAAACGGGGTAAAATAGGGGAAAAAAATCAAAGTTCACGTGATTATTTAATATTTTTGAACCTTATTTTTAAGATATTTAAGGAATTGAAAATATTATCAGGGCCCGTATCTTGCGGTATTAATTATTCTAACTGTTTAAAAGTTATTACAATTTGAAGCTATACAATAACCTAGCTAATATGTAGTAATACGGGGTCAATGGCGGCTAGTGTTTCACATTAATCATGATAGTTAACATTAAAATAAATAATAATAATTTTATGTTAGACATTTTGAATCACAAAAACCTGTTTAATAAAAAAAAAAACGGCCAAGTGCGTGTCGGACTACGCACAATGAAGGGTTCCGTAATAAGGATGAATTTATTCCAAGAACAAACTTGACATTGTACTTGAAAAACGTGTTCTGCCATACATCGATATATTTTTGTTTTTTATTTTTATTTATTTAACAAGTAACATGACTCAATTATTATGTTAGTAACAATGTTTCTTAACAACTATGTTAGTAATATTAACCTACACACTAAACCTAACACTGCCATATATATCTGTAGCCACCACTCATCACAGCACCTTACCACGTTTTGACCATCAGTTAAAGAAACACAGAAGCAAACAGTTCTGAAAAGAACGACATCCGTTAAAGAAATAGGAGCTGCAGAGGCCACACGCCGCCGACGTGATCTCCAGGACATTCCAGTCTTCGTCACACGAGGCACGTCTGCAATCCACAGCTCCCAACACGAATCTTCATTCGACGACGGCCGCTCTGCAAAGGAATCGCGAACTACGAGGCACCTATATTTATCCCTTCGGAGAGCCCGCCAAGTCGCAGCCGCGAGCACACAGGCGCTACCTCACGGATTCATTACGACCACAGTGTGCTGTGATGTGATTGGACGAAATAACGCAATCCTATTTGCTATGTTTTTGCAAACGTTGTATTTAATTTAATGTACACGTTTTATTGGTAGATTGTAGTTTGTAAAATAGTATAACATTCTCATTATTTTCATAATAAATTATTGACATTCATTCATCGACAACGAGTATTTCTTCCACCTTCTACTAAACCAAAGTCTTCCTAAATATCCATAAGAAACCCCCCTGCTACAAGCTTAACACCGATGTGGAAAGCTTGCAGCAACGATTCACACACAAGCAGTCCAGTCTGCTCGCGATACAACGCAGTATTATGTAGGGGCTGGCCCGCACCCGGCGCACCAGGGATGGCGCATCTTTTTCGCATCGTAGCGTAGAAGCAATCAACACGAGCTTCAGCAAACATACCTGATGCGCTACAGAAGCGGAACAGCTCCATCAACACCTGGAACGCATTGTTATATTGAATGCGAAGGGCGCTGTACGATTTTTTGTGTAATCTACCCACAGGCTGAATGTGTAAAATGGGGTGCAATATGCACGAAACAAGGTTTCTTCACTTCTTTAGAACAACGTGCAAACCTGCGTGCGATCATATTAGTTCTGACCGACAGCGCCCTTCTTTCTCTTTCAATATCATCAAAGTCTTTGAGGTCAGCGGTCAAAAGATGTCCCAAGTAATTCACCTTATATACCCTTACCAGCGGTATTCCGTTCAACTTGACCGGAGGTATAGTATCAGAACTAACGCATACTCTTCACAGATGGCCACCAACCTCCTAAGACCACAAACCGAGGCGCTCAGCAGCGCCATATCATCGTTGTTAACACATACTCCGTCAATGTAACAGCCGGCACGCTCTCTGCTCAGCGCCTCGATCAGCTCATTGACATACAGATTGCAGAGCGTGGGTGAGGTAAACCCCCCCTGCCTCACCCCGCACTCCAACCTATACGGCTCTGAAAAGGCCCCGGCCCAGCGTACCTGATTGACCTGGCCCCCATACCAGCATTTGAAAGTATTTATCAACTCTGGAGGAACTCCAGCTTCCTTTAACTTCCTCCAGAGGATACTGTACGCAACCAGAACAAAAGCTTTAGAGAGGACGAGGAAGGAAACATACGTAGGGGTTTTCCTATCCGAGTACCTCACCGCCCACTTTAGACACATTATGGCACTCTCAGTTGATAGTCCGGATCGAAACCCGAACTGATTGTCGTGCACCTGAACAAAGCTATTAAGTTGTCTGTTAAGCAAGCTGTCAAGTACTTTTGCGATAACCGTTGCCAAAGAAATGGGCCTGTAGTTGTTCAAGTCCGCGATATCACCCATTTTGTTTTTCATAATGGGCACTACAATATGACAAGGCATATACGCGTGACTAACACAAAAGTTGAAAAACATTGCTAACACTCTTGGTAAATGAGGGCCCGCGAACTTGAGGTGGTCGATGCTCAGACCATCGTGTCCTGGAGACTTGCCTCTTGACATGCTGTTGATAACACGTTTAACGTCCTTGGCTGTGAATCTCGTTCCAATGTCACCATGGTCGTGACATCAAGCTCGAATACGCATTGACCCAGATGCGACTTAATTCTAAAATGTTCCTTAAACAGGTCAGCAATGCCTATGGGATCGCTCTCACCACTGACCGATACAGGGAGGCCAGGTTTACTGCTCAGCCTGTTCGTGTGTTTCCAAAAAGAGCGAAAATCATTGCTTGAATGTTGTAAAGCCAAAATATCCATTTTTATTTGGTCTTCATTATTTTGACACCATTTTAAACGAGATTTATACATTCTCTTAGCTGAATTTTCTCCAAAAACTCAATCGCATACGAGTCGCTGAGGACATGCTAGAATGAGTCAGTTCCGGCCCAACATTCATAAAACGGATTGTTACTGGTGACGAGACGTGAGTTTTCGAGTTTGACATTCAAACTAGTCAACAAGCTTCGGAATGGCGCCTTCCAACTGAACCGGGACTGAAAAAACCACGCCAAAGTCAATAAAAAGTCAAAGTCATGTTGACTGTTTTCTTTGACTATCGTAGTGCTGTGCACTCGAAATTCTTACCGGAAGGTCAAACGGTAAATAAAGAATATAATCTGAGCATTATGCGGCGTTTAAAACAGGTAATTCAACGGAAAAGGCCAGATTTGTGGAAAGAAAATTCTTCGATATTGCATCACGATAATGCGCCTTCGCACAAGCCCATCATTGTGAACGAATTTTTGACCAAAAACTCAACAAATACCATCGAGCAAGCACCTTATTCACCAGATATGTCTCCAGCCTACTTCTTTCTTTTTCCTAAACTCAAATTACCACTTCGTGGCAACCGTTTACATTCGGTAGAAGACATAAAGGAGAATTCGCGGCGAGAACTGAACTAAATTCCGGAAAAAGCGTTTAAAAATGTTTTGATTCCATTATTCGTTGGCGTAAGCGTATCGTTTTTGAAGGAGCATACTTTGAAGGCGATAAAATAAATTTGATCATCAATAAATATTCCTGCTTTTCATACAATCAAACGTAATATGAAATGTGACAAACCCATGTGTAACACGTCGAAAAAGAATGTGTGTCCGGGGGTGGCTCTGTGTGAATGTATACGTGTGACGATAAAACTGACGTGGGGTGGCGCTAGCAATTTAAAAGTTTAAAGTAATACTGCGTCGTAGCTTGAAGGAATTGGCATATACCACAGCCGTCTTATACACGTAGTGAAAAAAGAGACCTATTTTTGTTGACGTGATTAAACGATGTGTTTCAAATTTAACGTAATAAAACGTTGCCGGAGACCCAAGAGCTGGTTTTTACTTTTACCAGAGGCTCAGCATTGCCATACAACATGGTAATGCCGCAAGTCTCTTCGACAGCGATGCGGTGGAATTTTTCGACGCCATATTTTTGTTTGTTAATAGTTTAGCTAAGTTTTTATTAAATTATTTAATTAGGAATTAGTTGTTTTTATGTACAGTTCACTTTAATTTTTAATATATTCTTAGTAAAGAGGCAGATTATTTTGATTTTAGATGAAATGTCTGAATTTATGAGTAGTTGATAGAGCCTTTTTATCCCAAAAACCTTTTGAGCGATCTGTTTCATTTTAAATTCTATGGAGTGTGAGCTATAATAGAGAATATTATAGTAGACACATAAATGTTAACGTTTTTATAAATCTTTTGTTGGTTGTCAGTTTACAAGTACATATAAAAATTAAGGGCGGAGACCTGGTGTCCTGAAATACAGGTCTAGAGCTTATTTGTTAATCTCTTTTATTTTAATGTGGCTAAAATAAAGAAATTAATAAATGTACATATCTTTGTCACAGGAGTTATAAAATATTCTCTTAAGATGTCGCAAAGTGTCTGGAATGTTTGCTTAATGCTTTTCAAGTATTATAATTTATTATGTTATCCATGACAGTTATCTTTGAGAAATCCAGTACATTTTACATATTTCATTGAAGAACATTGAACATTATTTAGTAATAAGAAATTACGTATATTATAACTTCATCATAATATATTCGTTGTATTTCAAAAACAATCTTTTTAATACACGGAATCTTTTTGGGGCAACTCTCATCTTTATTAAATAAAACATTCGAAGAAGCTCGTAATGATTTAGACTTATGTTGAACCGGAAATAAAAACATATTATACAGTAACAGTATTTGTCTTTCACGCAATTCATCCATTTATTATTTGGTCTGCCTCATTTCGAATACCTTTTTACATTAAAAATTCGGAAAAGAAAGTTACAATTAGTGGTTACATTCGACATTTCATTAACACAACTTAGACTGGGGCCAGTAATCTAATACTTATCACGGTTGCTGAAGTTGACCTCCTTTCTGAAGTTCAGGTGCACCTACAACAGTACCTACCAATCGAGCTTAACAACTTTCAAGAGCAGGGAGAGCAAAGGTCAATAAAAAAATAAGTAGGATTTAAAAAAAAGCGCTTTAATTTTCTGCATGCTTGAAGTTATATTTAACTGCTTTTACTTTTTACTGTTACTTTAATTTTTTTGGCACACAATGGGGACTTGTTGAAAATATTCGGTTTATTGAGAGAAACTGTGGCAGAGTATCCTATTGAGGACGGCGCAGCGTTTAACTGATTATACGTACGGGGCGCAAATGATAGTATTTAAGGATCTTAACAACATGAGTAAATTAGTTGCATATGCCAGTACAAGCATTCAGCTCCAACTAGGCTCAAAGATAACATGTGATCTAATTTATAGCTTTTAACATCATATCAATTTTACCATAGTGATGAAGCGGGCTAGTTATGTGCTATTATAAGATTGCGGTTAACAAGCTGATTTGTTAATCAGCTTATAAAAGGTCAACTATTTTCAGCAAGACGCATTATAACATTGTTAGTTAAAGTCACAGAATAATTGATTGCACTAAAGAAGTTCACATATTCTTTTTTTAAATGCCATCATTTTAAGGATACGTTTGTGGCCTTCCATTCAGAATATAGCAACCAAAAATGCAATAAAAGTGCTATATTGTAGCTGACAGTACTATTCATTACTAAATGCTGATTAACACTGATCTGTTCACCTATATAATAAGGCATCGGCAAGCTTCTCAGAACCAGAATGTTATTTGTAAGAATGGAGTTTTACATATTTAGTACATATGCGGGTTGACCAATCTAGAAATCTAGGACCCAACATCGTCTTAGATAAAGAGCTGCTTGAAACTGTATACTCGGCGGTTTTTCTGGGCATAATAGTAGATGCTAAACTTCAGTGGGGCCCACATATATCAATCCTAGCGGGAAGGCTCAGTTCAGCCCCCTACGCCATCAGGAAAGTAAGACAATACACCGACGTTGATACAGCTCGGTTAGTTTATCTTAGTTATTTCCACAGCGTTATGTCCTACGGTATTCTGCTGTGGGGCAAAGCCGCTGATATTCAAAATATATTCGTCCTTCAAAAACGAGTTGTCCGAGAAATTTATCAGCTAGGAGCCAGAGTTTCTCTTAGATTTTTTTTTAAAGATATTGGTATTCTCACGGTTGCATCTCAATTCATCTTAGCCAACATCTTATACTCGTATATTAGGTAGAATATACACATATACACTAAAACAGTGATTTTCACAATGTTAACACCAGAAATTTCACCGGCTTCATAAGGTTCATAACTCATTTGTTGGGCTTGGTATAACCTTTTATAACAAGTTGCCCTCTTCTTTACTAGATTTACCTTTTAATGCGTTTAAGGCTCAAGTTAAATCCAACTTTTGTTCAAAGGCATATTATTCCATTAACGACTACTTAAACGATAAAAACAGTTGGTCGTTGTGATAAACTTAAGACAATGTTAATACTGTTAGGGTTTATGAGTTCTATATTATTATTTTTTATTTTATTTGACGGTTTATGCAATTATTTTTTTATCTTCATTTATTATTGACATGATCTACTAATAAAACCAATGTAATGACAATGGTTTTTTAATGAGCTGTATTGCAATATATGGTTAGCTAGCGACCTCGACAATTGATAATATTATTCTTGCCTGAGCCACCTGCAGCAAGTTCGTCATGCTCCCTTAGATGTCACTGCTTGCGGTAGCATCGGGGGTCGGGTTTCTTCCTTCCCTCAAATATGGCGAGGGGGGAAATGGCTGATCTTTGCGTTATGCTCGTGAACGGGTGCTGCTTGTGGTGACTGGTCGTCTTGCTGTCTATGGTTTTATTATTGTTGCAGTAATGGTTCTGTTATTTTTTTTTACTTTGATGGTCCTAGTTTATCATTTATTTATTTATTTGTTTGTACAATATCCAGTATTGCATATGTAAGCTGCCATGCCCTTTAGGCGTAGAGGCTTTTATTTATGTATTAAGTTTTATTTACATTTTATTTTTGGTATTGGCGTGGCTAGCTGACGTATGGCAATTAATTTTAATTTAATGTTTTGGGAATTACTTACAATTGTATAAAATCCAGTTCAAATAACCGAACAGACAGCTGTGCTGCTGGGGAGTTTGTTGTGCCACTTCTTCTTCTCAGCTAAAGCACTAGAAAGTGGGGAAGGGTGGGCGTTTTGGTGGACTGTCTTATGTCATTTTGACGTTCGAAAAGTGCTGATTCTCAGCCTAATTTGAATAAATGACTTGATTTTGATTTACATAGGAATGTAATGTGACCTTTGAAAAACATTTCTAAGTTTAAGTCATAATGGGACAAGTTCACTGATAATTTCTGCCGGATACGCTACAATCAACAAATAAATAAGTTAATGAGAATCATGGTCTTAAGATAATTTCTAATATAATTGCCTATTGTAAGCATACGATTTCTCAGTTAAGAAGCTAAGGTAATAAAACAAACATACAAATAAACTCGTTTCCATCTTCTTGAAGGTCCCATCAGCCCCTGTTCTTATCTATAATTAACCGCCCCCGCCAGTTGTTTTCATAACAATAACGAAATTAATTAAGAACAATATTTGCAATTCTGTGAAACCTGATATCTCTAAGAACTTGTTGGACATGTTTTATTGAAAATTCCTAGAAATAATTTATTATATATTTCATCTGTTACTGTAACACTAATTAAAAGTTTTTACTTGCTTTTTTTTGCTGTGAGCACTCCCGATAACTAATTATTTTTTTGTTAAAAAACTAGTTAAAAGTTCGAAAATATTATGTGAGTGGACAACTTAAGTGACAAGTAACGTTTTGTGCTACTATAACGATTCGGTCTGGTGAACACTATGGATTTAATATTCACAAGAGTCCCACAATCCCACAAATATCGAACGTACATTGTAAGCTCCATAAAAAGTTGTGTTACGAAATTGTGGCCCAATATTGGTTTCAAAATCCAAAGGCGTTATTCAAATTGCCACAATCATATTGCTATAACCTTTTGGAACGGAGTACCAAACGAGAGACGTAATGACTTGCGATGTTTTTCAAGATTTGTTGGTGACTGATAAAATCATGGAAGCTTTGCAGAATGGTAACCGAAGACGGCGCTGGAAAAGTTTGGATTTCCATGACAGTGAGTATGAATTGGACATTTCTTATCAGAGTTTACCGAACAGCATATACAGAGATGAAATAATGGAAATCAAAGATAACTTTAAAAAAAATAACATGGAATTACAAATAACAAACAATGAGATTAAACGTTTAACAATTAAAAATAGCAACTTGAAAACACAGTTGTCAACATTCCAGCATAAAATAAATCTGTAGTTGTACAGATTTATAGAGGAAGACGCGTTTGAATTAAGGCCAGGTATTCCCAATTTCACATCACTCTGATGATAATTAACCAACAAATTGTGTTATATAATGCCAATATGCAAATATATATAGTAGTTGGTTATAATACATTTACTTTGACTGTTTGTGGTTCAAAACATGATATCAAAAACTTCACTCGAACAATAAAAAGTCGGAAGAGGAGCATTTTTTTTTTTTTTTAAATGTTTTTCTCATTTATTTTGAAGCTTGTGAACGTTAAACATTCACACGCTTCAAAATAAAAGAGAAAAACGGGCCATTTGTAAGGTACAGTAATACTGGAAAATTAATGTCAGTAAAAACTGACATTAATTTTCCAGTATTACTGTACCTTACAAATTCCATTCCAAATTCCAATTAATTTCCCTGCAAATGGTTGCTATGTTAACCCATGAGTATAAAAATACTCATGGGTTAACATAGCAACCATTTGCAGGGAAATTAATTTGAAAAAAAAGATTAATTTCAAGGTGCAAGTGCTTTCTGCATTCTGTATTGGTACCATATTTGTGTTCTGGCGTAACTTTTACAAATTTACACAGATTCCAATTATTTGTTTAAAAAAGTACCATAGGTTTTATTTTATGTTTGTCCCATTTATCACAACCTCTAAAGTCACTAACGTCACACGTCTTGGAACAAAATCTTGATGTAAAAGTTCTCTTGCTCTTGCCATTAAACCCTCTAATGTATTTTTAGGAACTTGAAACAAAGAACTTATACCAGAATCCTGAGTCACCATTTCTTAATTTCATTAAACATGCAGTAAACAGCATTTGAACTTCTGTGCATTTTGCTAGCCGTGGCGTTTCTATTAATAAATTTCTGAAGTCTTCCTTACTCATAAAAAAATTAAATAACATCAACCTGGTGCATCAAAACATTCAAGGGTTTTTAAACAAAGATTTAGAAGTAGAATTATTCCTGAATTGTAACAATGTAGATATTCTTTGTATGACAGATCATTGGCTTAAAAGCTACCAGTTCATGTTTCATTTTAAGCAATCACCAGATTAGTAGTTCGTTCAGCAGAGTTAATAGAATAGAATAGAATAGAATAGAATAACTGTATTTCGGACACAAAATATCCATATAGTGTTAGTATCATACAAAAAATTACTTATTGTCTAGTGTTAGTAACAATCAACCTCCTCACAAACTGTCGTATCATCGGAGATTCGAGACTCTCGGCTACAGTTTTCAGAATGCTGTTTTGACTTCCCCTCACTCTCCTCAGTAGCGACGCAGTTCTTTTGCGTATAATTGCATATAAGCCGTCGGTTCGGGCATGCGCAAACATTTCCGACGCGCTACAGTAACGAGGCAGCCTCAACAACATCCTGAAAGCATTGTTATATTGGACTCGCAGGGCATCAAGCGATCTCTTAGTATAATGGACCCATAGACTACCCGTGTACAAACTTTGGCAATAAGCCTTGAAAAGTGTTACTTTTACTTGGTCTGTACACCGCGCAAATCTACGGGACAAAATATTGCTCCGGACCGCTAGAGCCCTGCGCTCCCTCTCAACGTTCACATCGTCCCTAGGTACTTAAAAGAAGACACCCTTTTAAATTGTGACCCGTTTAATAGCAACTCGGGTCCTTCCCCCCGTCGTTTGCCGCTGACTTCAAAGACAAAGTACTCACACTTATTTACATTATATTTTAACCCATGTGCGGCAGTGTAGGTCTCCATGTCATCTGCATAGCTGATGTTGTTAACTCTAACCCCATCAACACTGCATCCGACACGCATTCTGCTGAGTGCTACTATCAGGCCATCCACGTAGAGGTTGAAGAGCCTGGGAGACGTTAGACCACCCTGTCTCACCCCGCACTCCAGCCTATACGGCTCAGAGACTGCATCATCCCATTTCACCTGATTGACTTGGTTACCATACCAATACTGGAATAACCCACATATTTCCACGGGAATACCCCTGTCCCCCAGCTTTCTCCAGAGCACATCGTACGAAACACGATCGAAAGCCTTGGAGAGATCAAGGAAACAGGCGTACACCGGCGTACCGCGATCTTTGTAATATTGAACGGTATGCTTGAGACTAAAAATAGCACTTTCAGTTCATAGTCCGGGGCGAAACCCGAACTGTGCATCATGAAGATATATGTAATTACTTAAGCAAGAATCAAGCATACCGTCCAATACCTTGGCTATTATAGTTGCAAGAGAAATGGGACGATAGTTACCTCTGTCCGAGATGTCACCTGTCCTGTTCTTCACAATGGGAATTACTATAGTCTTCATTAAATTAGCAGGTAAGTACGCGTGACTATTACACATTGTGAAAAGCATAGATAAGACTCGCGGCAAATGAACATCTGCGTGCCTCAGATGCTCAATGCTGAGCCCATCATGCCCTGGAGATTTGCCTCGTTTCAAGTTGTTAATGGTTGTACATACTTGCTTAGTTGAGAAACGTATCAGAGGTTTCGCACCAAGACGGATGGGCTCACAATCATTCACCAAGGTTGAGGGACCGAGAGGGGACTGAACTTTGAAATGGTCCTTGAAAGCATTAGCAATTCCCCTTTTATCACTTATCCCTTCCACACACGCAGATAGGCCAGGTTTCGCATCCAAATTGCTAATGCTATACATGGTGGCTCATTAATTTTAGTAAATTACCAGATTAAATTTAAAGACCGTAAGGATATTGTGAGCCTCTGTTGAGCGGACAATTGAAATAGCCTGTATGGAATTGAAGCAGTTTATTATATTAAGTGTGTAAAGACCTCCTTTACGATTGCATGATTGTTTTGAAAAGGTTATGGATGACGTGTTAAACAAAATCTGTAATTCAAACAAGTCTATCATCACTTGTGGTGATTTTAATGTTAATTTGTTAGAAAACTCTGGAATTAGTACTAAAATTATAAGTTTGTTTCAGTCATACAATCTTGCTAATCAACTTTTGGAGCCCACTAGAATAACTCCCACTAGTGACACATGCCTAGATAACATTTATACAGATGTAATACCAACTTACAAAGAAATTATTAATTTAATAGACTCAGATCATTGCGGACAATGGATCACTATTTCAAATATAAACAAAAAAAATACTAAAAAAGATATCACTGTTAATCCAAAAACAACTAAACGTTTGGAAACATTTAAAACTAAACTTTTGAGTGATTTACCACTTTTGTCAACTAATGATGACTCTAATCATCAATATAATGTTTTTTTTAATATGTATTGTACACAATTTGATAAAACTTTCATTCCAAAGACATTCTCGGTTAATGGTAACGCTTCCTTCAGTGATTGGGCCACTCGCAACAAGTGATGATAGACTTGTTTGAATTACAGATTTTGTTTCAAAGTCAAAGTCAAAGCATTTATTTCAAATAGGCCGATAAAAAGGCACTTTTGAACGTCAACATTTACATTAAAAATAGAACTGATTCTAGGCGCCACTTCCAAAAGGTAGTTTCGTATGGAGAAGAAGGGGCAAGAAACTCCACAGTTACTCTTTTAAAATGTTTTACAATATTTTGTATACATTAATTATATTTTGTAACCTTGCCACCAGTACTCTTCAATGGTATTATCGTTCCTTTTAGCACTGACGTAAAGGACCTAGGCTTGCACATTGATAGTACCCTGAACTGGCGTACTCAAGTCGCCCGGGTAAGCCAGAAGGTTACCGGAACGTTGCGCGCGCTGTATCGGTTGAAAAATATATTGCCATCGAGTACGAAGACAATGCTTGTGCAGTTCTTAATTTTCCCTATCATCGATTATGGTGATGTGTGCTACTATGACCTGAATGCAGATCTCCTCGACAAACTTGACCGTCTTCTCAATAACTGCATTCGATTCGTTTTCAATCTGCGTAAATATGACCATGTCTCTGCGCATCGGTCACTTCTAAAGTGGTTGCCCATACGTCAGCGCAGAGAGCAAAGGGCGCTGACCACCTTGTTTTCATTTCTTGTTTCTACCTCCTCCCCTGGTTATCTAGCCCCCCACTTTCAGTACATTTGCGCCAACCACAACAGAAGTCTTCGTTCATCACACAATCGTCTTCTTCAATGTCCCACTCACCGCACAGACTTCATTCACTCTTCCTTCTTCGTTCAGTCTATCTCTCTGTGGAATGCACTCCCCCAAGAAATCAGGGTTGCAACCAACCGATTATCCTTTAAAGTTAAAGTTCGTGAGCACATTCGCAAGAAGCTGGCAGTTTCATCTTAAAGGTAATGTTTTCTCATTGGTTGTTTTATTTGTTTTAGTATAATTATATATTTATGTATATGTATTTGTGCTTATATTTATATATAATTAGGTATATATGTATATCTATGTATTAGATTAAATATTTATTCCTTGGTTTTTTATAAATTGCACCTACCACTGCTTGTCTCTGCATCACCCAAAGGTTGACTGGTAGAAAATGCCTATGGCATTAAGTCCGCCGCTGTACAAAATGTGCGTGAAGTATAAATAAATAAATAATAAATAAATAAATGCACCACTAATAAAAATACTATACCACAATTGGTAAGAAGAATTTAAAATTAAGCAAAGGCAGATAAAATAATCACGCGATTGGTACATTGTGCTCACATATTTACAAACATTGTAAAAATATATGATTTTCCTAAAATATTAACTAGGAATAAGACAGTGTGTGAGTTGAGTAAAAAAAAAAAAAAAAAATTAGCTACCAGTGTGATTTCGTCTAGACGGGATTGTCCTATGGAGCTGGCCCATCATGTTTCCAAGCATTCTTATCTTGTATATAATCCTCTAACTTGTAATAAGCTTGTTTGCAAAGTGTACTTTTTATATGAAATTTAAATATCCTTTCATTTAATTGCAATATAACACAAGGTATTTTGTGATAACATAACATGATAACATTGTGATAACAGTACCCCATAAATGATGTATGTACTTTAGCTAATCTGAAAAATGGTTGATCTATTTTATCTTTATTTCTAGTATTAAAATTATGTGTATCACTTATTTTATTAAAAAGATGTAGATTTTTTCTTACATACATAATATTTTCATAAATGAATTGGCAAGGTAATGTCATAATATTAATCCCTTTAAATAGTTTACTGAGAGATTCGCGACGAGGAAGATTGTGTATGGCTCTCACAGCTCTCTTTAGCAAAATAAAAATGGATTCAATGTCAGCAGCTCGACCCCACAGTAAAATGCCAAACGACATAATGCTGTGGAAGTAGCTAAAAAGACCAAACGCGCGGTTTCTACATCTGTTAACTGTCTTATCTTTCTAACAGCAAAAGCGGCCGAGCTTAGCCGCCCCGCAAGAGATGTTATATGTGGTCCCCATTGTAATTTCTCGTCCAGCGTGATTCCTAGGAAAACCGTCTGATTAGCTAATCTGAAAAATGGTTGATCTATTTTATCTTTATTTCTAGTATTAAAATTATGTGTATCACTTATTTTATTAAAAAGATGTAGATTTTTTCTTACATACATAATATTTTCATAAATGAATTGGCAAGGTAATGTCATAATATTAATCCCTTTAAATAGTTCACTGAGAGATTCGCGACGAGGAAGATTGTGTATGGCTCTCACAGCTCTCTTTAGCAAAATAAAAATGGATTCAATGTCAGCAGCTCGACCCCACAGTAAAATGCCAAACGACATAATGCTGTGGAAGTAGCTAAAAAAGACCAAACGCGCGGTTTCTACATCTGTTAACTGTCTTATCTTTCTAACAGCAAAAGCGGCCGAGCTTAGCCGCCCCGCAAGAGATGTTATATGTGGTCCCCATTGTAATTTCTCGTCCAGCGTGATTCCTAGGAAAACCGTCTGATTAATAAATTCCAGTTTTTCTCCCTTCAATATGATGTCACATTCGCTACTTCTAACATTAGGTAATATAAATCTATTGCATTTGTCTTTTTTTTCATTTAGTACTAAATTATTTACCGATCTTGGACTTCAAGAATCGAGTTATTCACGTCGTCCAGATTTTGTGACCGTCGGTCTATTTTAAAGATCAGTGATGTGTCATCTAAACTTTCTATCTTTCAGGTATGATCTTAGTAGATCAAGAGCTATATTCCTAACCCCATAGTGCTCCAGTTTCAGAAGAAGGGTATCATGGTTTACGCAATCAAACGCTTTAGAGAGGTCGCAAAAGATTCCAATGGCATCTTTTGCTTCTTCCCAGGCGTTAAAAAAGTTCTTTATTAGAGAAACACCAGCGTCAGTGGTACAACGCCCTTTGGTGAAACCGTACTATTGTTCATGAAAGATGGAGTTTTAATTAAAGTGACGTAACATTTGATTGAGCATCAACTTTTCAAACACCTTACTGAGAACTGGTAGAATTGATACAGGCCTATAATTGTTGAATTCTTTACTATCACCTGATTTGAACAAAGGAACTACTTTACTGTGTTTCATGAGATCCGGAAAAACACTGGTGTTAAATATGACAGCTAAATAGGGCGCAATGGTTTCGATGAAAGTTTTACAGACTTTTACAGACATTCCCCAGAGATCTTCTGTTGATTTAATTTTAAGATCTTTAAAAGCTTTTATAACAGCCTGGGGGTTTGTATGCTGAAACCTAAACTCCAAAGGGCATGCATTAACATTCTTTCTAAGTAAGGCAGCAGAGAATTCGGGTGAGGAATTTAAAGCTTCAGTACTTTTTAGGGGAATATTAGCAAAAAAGTTTTCAAATGCCTGAGCTTCTTCTACATCTGAGTTGATAGGGCCGTGCAGTTTTTAAATTAAATTAAGTATTACGCTGTTTTTTCCTACCTGTTTCGTTATTTATTATTTGCCAGGTAGTTTATATTTTATCGTCGGCAGATTTTATTTTATTGCTAATATAAAGAGCTTTAGCAACTTTGCACACATTTTTAAAAGTTTTAGAATATTTTGCAACATACTGATGAAAGTTTATATTATTCATATGTTGTTGTGTTTGTGTTTTATTATATAGATGCATTGCACAGATGTGAGTACTTTGTACTATAGAGCTACCATTTACCGGGTAATGTCATAGATTGACTTGAATGTGCCTTGGCGACTGATAGTATGTCATGCTCACGCATGACATACTATCAGTCGCCAACACGGTGGCGCGTGTGTCGGATCATTTAGCTCCCTTCAAAATGGTTGAGCTGAATGGTGCTGATCCATGCGTCATGTTCGTGAACGGGCGCCGTCAGTTGGGACTGGTCATCTCTTAGCTGCCACGGCTTATTTTAATAATTAATTAGCTGGATTGTTTTTAATTATGTTTTGATGCACTCTGGACGCTTTTAACGTGTACGGTTTTTTGTACATCGTTCTCACTTATAGTGTCAACATTAATCGATGTAACTAAGATATATGTAAAAACATTATTATTTAAAAGAGTGTCCATGGAGTTTCTTGCCCGTTCTTCTCCATAGGTACCTACTACGCTTTGGAATGGGCATCTAGCTTCATATTTCTGACTGACCGACTCCTTGACAATTCAAAAGTGCCTGTAAATGGTTTAATTGAAATAAATGATTTGAGTTTGAGTTTGAGTTGCTTTAGACCATAAAGTTCAAACCCGTTTTCTCCTGCTTTTACGAATACCTGGAGTCGCCCAATTACTAAATAAGAACTTGTAAATACTTTTGCTTTTAAGTGGAAAAATTTCATTAAATTGTTTGTTCAATAGTGAAAAGAACTCGGCATAGAACTCATTTGGGTCACATATATTATAAAAACTTTGAACTAATAATTTACTGGCCAAAGAGTTATTTAATTTCTCTAACTTTTACATGTAATTTGCCTAAACCTTGTTTGAATTTTTTGTAAAGGCATGTATGAGCAAAATGTTACTGTTTGTCCACTGTGATCAGATGGCAGCTTATTTACAATTTGTGTGTCTAAGTAATCGCAGTTACAAAAAATATTTTTCTATGCAAGTGGCAGAAGAAGCTGTCACTCGGGTTGGTTCAATAAAAACATTTGATAAATCAAATGAACCAAAAAGAATTAATAATGTGACAGTAATCAAGTTATTTTCTAATAAATTAATATTGAAATCACCACATATGATTATTGACTTACTACTAGCACTAAGTTTCTTTAGCACATCTTCCATTACTGAATTAAACACACACAGATTCTGGTAACCTGGAGGTCTGTATGTGCATACTATAACATGCTTATCAAGCTCAACACAAGACAGACAGACCGATGATGTCTTTTCGTTCTTTACATTGAATTGTGTTTTTCGCTAAAATTAATGTCCCGCCATGTATCATATATTTTCGGTTGAAATTGCTAACTACACAATAATTTTCATAGTTAATTGCCAGTACCTGATAATGTTTTAACCAATGTTTAACACTTCATCCATAACCTTTTCAAAACAATTATACAATCCTGAAGGAGGTCTGAACACACTTAATTTAATTTGGTCTTTGTGACAGTTGGATAGATTTAACTTGTGAAGTTTGTATTGTTGTTAGAAGTGTTAAAATAATGTTGCTACCCCCCTTATTGTTGTTGTTGTGAAAATGTTGTTGTTTTTGCTGCTTATATAATTTTCCCATTACCTCTATAGCTGCATGTGCCCGTGACAACAATTGCCGGTTGCTACCCAGAACTCTCTTATTAATCGTCCGTGTAAATCTCATCCGTAATATATAAATAGCTACTGCAATGCGCACTGCATAATTATCTTTTGCTAGACTTGCCAGAATTATTCCCTCCAACGGGCACTGGTTATACAAAGAGTTATTAACTTGAATAAAGACTACTACGAAAGGCCTTTAGATTGTGAAATTCGAAATGACAAGAGGAGCTAAAGCGGGGTAATTGCGTAAAACACTAAAAGTAGGAATGGCTTTAATTTTGACAGTTTAACAACAGCCATTGCGTTGTGGAGCAGACAAATTTTTCGAACATATGAAGCAATGGATTAGTGAAATCCTTCAAAATGATTCGGATTGTGATTGATGGAGTGTTACGCTATTTGGGTTCAGGTAATTAGCAAAAGGCAGCTCGTTTGAGTTGCCTGTTGGAGCTTGTCTGCTCAAATATTTAAATGGTTGTAATATTAACAAGCTTAGATATAATTAGAATACAAGGTGACAGGAAAATTCAAACTATTCCTCGAAAGAGATTATACTAGAAATCTCTAGCAACAAATTAAATTCAGTCAAATAAGGGTCAGTCCGATAGATGAATACCGAGCTGTATCGGTTCTTCGATTTTTTTAAGATTATCTGAGTTGTTACCAAAATTAATTATTTAGGAAAAATACTACACTCAAAAAATTTATTTGATACTTTTCGGAAAGCTGAAAAATTAGTGATTATAATAAAATTGCTTGCCCAAATCCTACTTATTCTCAAAAATAACACGTCGTTAGTAAAAAATCTAAGAACCATCACAAGACGATAATGACCTTTAGTATAACTTCTTTCAAGAAATAGGTAAAATTTACCAGTCACCCCGTATTATATGTACGTAAGTACATACATAAACTCTAGCTTGCGTGTAGGACCAGATGACAGCACCGACAAGGCCGAATGCCTTGCTGACAGACTAGAGTCCCAGTGTTCTCCCAGCTCTCAACCAGTAGACCAAGCTCACCTGAACAAGGTCGACGCTGAAGTCGAACGGAGAGCCTCCCTTCCACCCGTCGAAGACCCTGATGATCCTCTGCCTCCCGTCACTCCAGACGAAGTGCACGACATCATAAAAGGGATCCAAGCTCGTAAAGCCCCCGGTTCGGACGGTATTACCAACAAGGTATACAAACTCCTACCTGCCCCTCTAATAATGCTCATGACCGCCATCTTCAATGGCGCCTTGAGCAACAACATCTTCCCACAAGCGTGGAAAGAAGCAACAGTCATCGGTATCACAAAGCCAGGCAAGCCAAAGTCTGAGCCCTCCTGCAACCGTCCCATTAGCTTACTCAACGTTCTCGGCAAAATCTACGAGAGGCTTATTTATAAGCGTCTCAAGGACTACGCCGAAGCAAAGAGCCTCATTCCCAACGAGCAGTTTGGTTTCCGTCCCCAACACTCGAGTATCCACCAGGTCCACCGTATCGTAGAGCACTTGTGCGCCGGTATGCAGCGTAACGCGACGACGGGTGTGCTATTCTTCGACATAGCGAAAGCCTTCGACAAAGACTGGCACAACGGTCCCATCATGACCTATGCCTGCGTTGTATTTGCGCACGCTCACCCACGTCATCTCCATAAGATGCAGACCCTCCAGAACCGTTTCCTCAGAAAGATCACGGGTGTCCCCTTCTATGTCCGTAATATAAATCTCCACATCGACCTTAAAATGCCTACCATAAACCAGTTCATGAAGCGCTTATCGAAGCGCTTCTTTGACTGTGGCATTAAACACTCCAACCCCCCGACGACGCCACTACCCTCCTCCAGGAGAGTAGTAAGGCCACCAGCACACTACATAAGCCCAAAACCCGATCGCCGTCCTACCGTCCTCGCCGCCGAGGCCCGCCGCGACGCCCAAATCCACGCCCCTCCCGACCCTTGCTCGAGCCAGCCCGCGCCGCTGAGCCTGTAGCTTTAAATTCGTCCCTAAATCACTCAATTCCTGATCCAGCTAGTCCCTTGCTGCCCTCTTCCAGCGACGCCCTAAGCCGAGGTTCGTACCCCACAAGGGGTGCCCTTAGCGTTGTCGCTTAGTTTTTAAGCTAGTACATAAGTTTAAGTCCTGGCTGGAGGCCTTAATTTATTAGGGCAACCACAGGCAAGTCAGCAGACGACAACCTCATAGGTTGACCTGCGAGATGCCATTCCCAAAAAATAAAAAAATAAGTAGGACCAGATGTATGAAGGTAAACGAAGCAAAAGGAGAATGTAAGGATCGTAGCCGGTGGCGTTCTGTGCTTTCTGCCTACCCCCATTGCAAAAAGGCGTGAGTTTAATACATAGCCTTTTGCGCTCTTTCTGAGCGACACTGAATCTGATGTTAACTGTTCACTGTAAGAAAAGACGACCAGTTTAAAGGTACTTACAAAAGCTTTGGTTACCTAAGAAAGCGGCGAATGGGCACACAATAACGGCTGACTACAGAGCGTTTGTTTGGTGAAAATTAAAAATTTTCATGACGGCCGTTATAATATCAAGGCCACCGCTCTTCTAGGAAACCTTAGCTTTAATAATAACAAATAAAATAAACACTTAATATCATTTGAGCCTAAAGACGCACACAGCTGGACCATAGGCCTCCCCCTAGGTAAATAAAACTTGATTGGAAAAACATACTAGAAAATACTGTCGCAAAAGAAATTTGGAACTCTGTATGAAATATTTATTACAGAAACTTATCCAGCAACTATGGTAAATAATTTATAGAATCCGGGGAGCTGAATACCTAGTTTGTGAAGTTAGCGTCATCGCCCGGCGACAATCTAACTTCGATGTGAATTCAATTACGCGGTTGATCTCTTGAGGGCGCTAGTTAAGTTTAGACGTCAAGTTAGGGCTGTCAAATATTGTTGCTTGCAGTTGCTGAAGTGTCTAGCTTGTTTGGGACCTGTATAATATCACACCTGTATTCTATGTAGGGGTAGGTAGGAGGTTTTATCACTCACAGCTTTTACAAATATTGGGCCCCAACAATTCGTGGAGGATGTAGTGAGCACTTTGTTCCCTTCGCGAGGGGAGCATACTACCCCGCCCATGACTCCGCCTACTGCGGTGTCGGATGCGAACCACACCGCCGACGACGACGACGGGCTTCGGAGGTAACCGAGGTAGAGCTGAGAGTGGCGGTAAATAGGCTTAGTGCAAAAAATACCGCACAGTACCCGACGGCTTACCTGGAACGGCCTGGGTTCTGGCCTTGGAGGCTCACGGTCCTCGACTAAGCGCACGCTTGGAGGGGGGCCAGTTCCCACTTCGTTGGAAGTTGCGGAAACTGGTCCTCATTAAGAAGCTGGGGCGCCCTGCGGACTCTCCGTCCGCTTACCAGCCCATCGTGCTGCTCGACCAGGTAGACAAGCTCTTTGGTTTCCGCAGGGGGCGCTCGACGGTGGACGCCATCATGCGCGTGCGAGCCCTCATGACGGGGGATGCTGTGGCCCAGGGTGGGGTCGTCTTGTGTTGTGTCTTTGGACATCGTCAATGGCTTCAAAACCAGGCCCTGGAGTTGCATCAAGGAGCCATTTCGGTATCACCGGATGCCGACCAACCTCTGTCGCGTGGTCGAGGCCTATTTGATGGACAGGGCCGTCATCTATCCCGGTCACCAGGGAAAGCGGAACCGGCGAGAGATGTAGTGTCAGACTTTTGCTGACTAAAACACACCCGTGTGCCTTCAGTTGCCTGCGCCGGGGCCACGGTATCTCTTTCGAACATCCCGCGACCATCAAACCCCCTCATTGTGTGCTGACATCTCTTTGAGGCGCGCATGGAACACGACGCGCCGTCGACCGGGCTGGGTCCTTACCGGACGGCGAGCTACCCATTGCTCACCGTCCGCAAGCCCGTGCCTACGGTGGGCGGGAAGCCCAGGGTGTCTCCTGCGGCGACTAGAGGCGTGAGGGGGCACGGCCCTCTCCTTCAAGCCCTTTGCCTCCTCCTTCGCGAGCATTACTGCTTCGCAGAAGAAGGTGACGGCTTCCAGCCCAAACAAGTACTGAGCCTCCGCCATGTGCCACTTTTTCCTCCACACAGTCTTGATGAAAGCGTTTCCCTGGTCTTCTGTACACCAACTGCCTACCATCATGCTTGTAAAGTATGAATTTCGATTCGTCCGTGAACATTACCCTAGACCAATAGTCCAGTGTCCAGTGTTGGTGCTCGCGCACGTATCTCTGTCTTGCAATTCGATGTTGCCGTTCCAGTTTGGGTTCATTTGCGGGCTTTAATGGTTTCAAGTTTGCCTCAGCATGACGTCTCCTCACTGTTTGCGCGCTTAAATTGCTACCACCAAAGCGAATAAAGTGGCTTTTTAGACCAACAGCAGTTTGTAAACGATTTCGGAGAATTGTAGCCACCAGGTATCTGTCATCCCTAGCCGTTGTGCTTCTTGGCCTGCCATTTCCTGGTCTCCGAAGGTGCGATCCGGTCTCTCGGTACCGCTGGACTACCCGCTGAACAGTCGACAAAGATACATCAATGTTTCTTGCTGTTTCACGCTGGTTCCGCCCAAAGTTCCAAGAAAGTCAGGATTCTGGTACATTCATCAAACGTGGCTGCCATGCTCCACCTCAGAGAATACTGAATATGCACGTGGAAGTCGTTCACATTTTTTTTTGTGACAGAATATAAATGGAAAGAAACCATAATGACATATAGCAAAAATGTTGTTTTAAAAAATTTCCATTTTTCAAATTTAGTTTTTTTGTAAATAAGTTTCATTCATCAGCCAGTATAAAAAGTATGTCATAAGAAGCGCAACTAAATAGTCTTTATTTTGTTTTTTTTATTTAATTGATCTTACTCTTACAGTTTTGTAGATATTCGAACTTATGTGACTGTCCCGTTATTTTTGGAACCGAGTGTAGTTTGTTTTAGTTTAGTTTTAGACGTTTGTTTTAGTTCTAATAATTAAGAAAAATGTTTCTGACAGTCCTAAACCCGTAAAAGTATGAAGGATGAATTGAAATAAACTGGCTTTTAAATACTTACAAACTGCTACATACTAAAAAATTAAGATTGCAATAATAAGTAAGAAACAAATTTTTGCGCTAGGTTTCAATGAACTGTGATAAAGAAGTCGCCGCGCCGCTGGCTCGGACCGCGCTCGTAATTTTTTTTGCATTTTTATCTAATTACACGTTCTAAATGTTTATTTTATGAATGTTTAGTAGTCATTGGATACATGAAGGGGGTTGCCATTGTAAGACGATTTAAGTGCCACAGTGTATTTTGAGTGTTATTATTTTACAGACTACAGAGGCAAATCTCACAAACAACTCTTTATTGTTTAAGTTCTCAAAATCTGGTCTCATCAATCCTTAGCTGCACAGCATTCAACACTATAAAAGTGAAAGAAAATTAAAACGGTTTAGTTTTACTCCTGTGGTTTTATAGAAAAGAGGAAGGATAAAATATTCTGCTTTACGAGTTTTGTCTTAGTACTTCCAAGCTCGTAGCCCGTAAAGAAGCATGTATATATTCCAATGGGGGGAGGCACTTTATTTTCTCTAACATCCATTTTGCACACTTGATAATACAAAAAAATATGTAAGGGTGGTGAAGGCAGGTGGCGTTTTGTAGTTTTTGCATTCCCCCATTGGAAGCAGGCGTGAGTTTATGGATGTTGATAATTTAATTTTTGTTTTTAGCACACAAAAAGTCCATTCTAACACCGAACAAGCGGGTCAATGACTGCCAAGCCCTTTCGCGCGTACTATTTGTATATTGCTGCTATAACTTTTCATTAAAAACCTTTCAACTGCAGTTATTTCTTGCTGTATTATTTTACCGCTTTTCACACGGTTCATTAATTTGATTGAAAACATAAGTTAATCTACTGTGTATAGAACACTTTTCAGAAAAGGTACTTATAAACTTCAAGACTTGCTATTTAACGGATCTACTTTAAAAGCTACTAAATAAATAGTATACGTATACAAGGTGGAGACGACAATATGACAATAAATATGACATTGTATTCGAATTTTAAAAACGTTAAAACAGAACACGCATTCTAAATTCGTATATATTCTCCCTTGAAAATGTTGCCATTTACGAATGTAAATAGAAATAGAGCGGAAGACATTGTAATTTCACCATCCATCCGACATGCGATAAAACATAAGAAATGAAGATCAACCCCCAGGATGACCTCCCCGACACACACATATACAGTCCGACACACACATATACAGTCCATAGCTACACAATGTACGGGTTGTGTGATAAGCGCCAGTTGTCACGCGCCGCTACTCCGTCAACCATGAGTAACGGCATCTCGGATATTTCGATAACCATGGAGTATGAAACAGAAGGATCAGTTTTGATGAGGATTTAGAACGTGCCGCTACAATAGCGACATTAATTTAACACACACACGGGTAGGGCTACTGGCCAGTAATCGTGAAAAATATTTAAGAACTAAAATTCGTAAATTGAACACTACGTTATTTGTTAATACGGTGTTACTGTGGTTATTTTACGTTGACAAATGAACAGTATCGTTGCGAAATATTGGTGTCACCGAAAACAGGACCGGAGACAGATATGTATTAACCAATTATTTACTTTAAAATGCTTGTTAGTTCCGAATACGGTTTGACCTAACTCAAAAAAATATTGACTACAAAAACGTGCTAGCGTTAACCAAGAACCGCGCGAAATTCATTTACGCCAAACAGTCGCCAATAGTAGGTAATAGCAACTTACCAAAAATAAAAACGCAAAACAATTTTGTATTGGTACGTAAATATACTTTTCTCGTCATAATTTAGTTTTAGAGTTTCCCTACAATTCAAGTGTTTTTCATGATATCTTCGTAAACATCACTACGACAAAAAGATGTATCCCGTCCATAATAGCACATTACCTACTTATTGCTAGGGGGCATCGATATGTTAATGTCATAAAACGAAAACGCGAAACCGTAAATATACCGCCACGTTGTATAAGCTTACTGATAAACGAGCAGTATCCGAGCGGTATGTGTAAGCAGCCGTATTTTAAAACGTTACCACGAAAAAAACATTTTATACGATACGTCGCTAATTGTGTTATATATTTTTCATGTCTTGTTTTTTTAATACAATTCAAGAAAACAATTGAACAAATTTCTAACATCAACTCCCCCCTTTCAAAGTAATACGAGTGTCAAAAATAAACTTACGTGCGTGCTGCAAATGAACGTATTTTATTTATTTCCTTATTAAGTACAACTCCATTCAAACATTATGGCGGCTCTGAAGTTCGCTTTTCGCTGCGCAGTACCTCACCCGCTGACACGTGAATTTGTTACTGCGCAGCGACATAAAGTTTGAATCGTCCTGTAGCAGTGTTTCTCTTAATATTTCGCTTTTCTGTTTATTGACCTTCTGGAGACTCTTTGGTACGTTCCAGGACGTGCTATATACCGAGATGTGGCCGTGATAATACAGAAACCATTTAACGAGCCTCATTAATATAGAGATGGTTTATCCATGTGTGTTATGGGAAT
Source organism: Dasypolia templi (assembly GCA_963555695.1). NCBI lineage: Eukaryota > Metazoa > Arthropoda > Insecta > Lepidoptera > Noctuidae > Dasypolia > Dasypolia templi. The sequence goes on from OY743153.1 coordinate 20,134,116, forward strand.
TAAGTTCATTATGTTAACCGCATTACTTGTATGTTTTGTGATAATTACTTACCGAGTTTCCATAGATAGATTATGTAAGAATTTGTCTCTTTCTTATTCTTTACTGTACACATTGCAAAAAAACTGTCATCAATTAATCCCAATTTAATTACCTCTAATGATTTATCGATAAACAAGCTAACCAAAAGTATAAATATCTCACTCATTTCATTTGATATTTCGACAAATAATTATCACTTATTTTTCAATCACTTCCGTAGTGAACACATCATTACGTTGCGCTCGCCTTATCAGTATCAGTTGTTTGTGTAACGGTGAGTTCTCAGAATTGCATTGTTTTAGAGTGGTGTTTGTGACATGGATTTCCAAGATCACGGTATGTTGTTACTAATTAGTTATATTTTAAAATTTACTTGATTTATAATGACGTGTTTTTACGTGTTACGCCACACAGTATTTCTACCAAATATTTATCTTATAGTTGACTTCACATAGACTTACAACTAATTTCAAACATAGTCAAATATCTTAAATTAAAGATCAAGTTGCCTGTTTTTTTTTCAGGTACTTTGATTAAATGTACTTTCTCAAGGATGCATTTCTTTGAGATTGGGTCTGCCGTAATTAGAAGTGTTCCTCAGAAACATCAACACATGTTGAAAACTATTCTAGCTTAACTGGATGAGGTCGACAACTAGACATTAGGAACTGAGATAGTAAGATACTAAGTTTTATGTAAAAGTCTTGATAGATTTTGGAAAATTGCCACTAGAAATAAATGATTGTTTTTGCATAAGTACTCAGATTGGTTAAGCGCGAGTACTTACGAATACGGACTTACTTAACAGGCTTTTACTCAGCTCAGACCCATTCATTACTAGTGTGGAAACTTCCCCGTAAGAAAAAGAGCGATATGTCGAGGCAAGTTTTAGATATATTACGAATTTAGTTTAAATTGAAATTAGGTTGGTTGTTGTAGTTATTTTAACTTAGTTGTGGTTATGATGACGTTTGTAATACAATTTAGTTTTAGTTTTCCTGCTTTTGTTGTATATAATATGTATATATCGGCGCAACTACATTAGTCAGTCTACTAAAATAATTAAATGATTAAGTTTACTAATTTAATTGTTTGAAATTAGTTCACAATCTATTGATTGATTATTACGATGTTAAACAACTTCTATTATTTAAAACATTAACAAAATAATTGTAATTCACATAGTTCCATACTTAACCTAAAAATGTGCACTCAGGACGATACTTATAAATACGGCTGCACTGTGAGAACTCGATTCATAGTCCGGTTAAGTAGTCACGACCTCTCTAGGTAAACTACCAGATGCCATACACAAAAAAAAGAACTCGATTCATTCTTGTTCGAGTCACTGGACAGTGCCGACCTCTCTGGGATATCGCCACGATGTCGTTTAAATAAAACGAACCTTTGAAACAAGTCGTGAAGTTTTCTTTTGAAAATCAAAGATGAGTGATCACCATGAAGACGACATCAGTGACGTCACACTTTTTAAAAATACCAAGGAGGTATTTCCTCCGTCTTAAATATACAAGAATACATATTGTATAGTTTTGTGTATATTATGTATTAAATTATGTAAATAAAGCATTAATGTACATTTGTGAAGTATTTAATGTATTATTTACCCTTCAGAAAAAATACCATTTAACAAATTTAATACAGTAAGGTATTTATGACCGCGCCTGTAGGGCGCTTGTACCACCGTGCACAGCGTAATAAAAAAAAAAGACTAACTTCGCCACATAATACTCATAATTTTGTAAAAGGTTAACTAAAATTAAAGGAACAAAGCGTAAGAAATATTGCAGCGTTGAACTATTTTTTACAGGGATTAATGAAGTAAATCTTAGTGGTAGATTGTTATTAACGCATGTTATTTTGGAACTTATACCTATTAAAATAAACGGACCACTAAACGCAAAATACTATCTTTACAATATGACGCACTAAGTTGAACCGTGGGTCCGTACACAGTAAAATCTAAGAATTAATTTAATTAAAACAAACTATTAGGATCCAGAAACTACAGTAATAATGATAATACGGTAGAAAGTGTGATTACGATAATCCAGTGTGAATAGGGAATCTTGAGATGTAGGTTGGCACACGTAGTCTAAGCGCAAGCCGAGAGGGACCGACGCTGATTTGACGGCTTCGGAATGGGTCACGAGCTGTTTACGATGTTCCAGCCCATCGGGCGAGCCGAAATTCGGCTTGCATTAAACGGTTGTCATCTGCAGATAAATAAAATATAGAATCAGACCAAAGATACAAGCAGAAACTTTGATACAGCGAGTGAGGATCAAAAGTGGAAACAGACGAAACAGTAATGAGGAAATTGCCGAAATCCGTACCAGTTTTCAAAAGAAAATATGTAATGTACCACTGAGATATTATTACACAACACCACATAGCTCTATGAGGTTAGAGATTATTAAAATATAGAGAAATTTAGTCGTATTGGATCAAATTCAAAATTAAATACTCCCATCAGTAAATTCTGCAATGATATCCTCTCGAAGAGAAGAAAAAACCGGCCAAGTGAGAGTCGGACTCGCGCACTGAGGGTTCCATACAAACCTGTAGGTATTTAAGTAAAAGTTCACTCGCATTCATGTGGAAAGTGGTAGTTAGTTTAAAATTATTAAAAGTATTTTCATTATATTATGTAAATTAAAAAAATACGGTTTTCGCAATTTTTCTTTTATTTGTGCTTTTTGAACGTCATAAAGCACAGATAACTTCGTACCAAATTTCAAGATTCTGAGTTCACGGGAGCCTGTACGTTTTGATTCCCTTGCGAGTGTCGAAAATTTGCGGCATAAACGGCTGTATCTTTTGATTGCGTTGGCTTTGAAGTTTGATTTTTTCACAGCTCCAAGGGGCAGTAGACTGATTTTTTAATATAAATTCCAGCTTGTTACATCTACGCGTTCCCGACTATTTGAGTCTTGACAGACATTCAGACGGACGGACGGACAACAAAGTTAATGTGTCATTTTTGACAAATCGAATTTTAAAATTACATAATTAAAACAATAAAAAAGGTTTGAATGTAGCAGTTAATGCTACAGCATACTTAAAATATAAGTACATGTCAACATGGATCGAATGTTAGCCATTATAATTATAAGGTTTAGATTAGAACAATAGCAATGAGTTTTGTATTTCAAACATTTAACATTTCACAACACAATCTTTAACTAGTTACAAATAGAAGAATTGTATTATTTGTACGTAATTTAATGATTTGTGTATGTCACAAAAGTCCGAATATCTCCCGAACTACGTATGCTATTTTAATGAAACGAATACTGTTCGATTGAGCATTTAATTATACAAAAAAAAAATATATTGAAACTTATGTGTACCTACCGTCATTCTTATTCTCAAAATAAAAATAAAACTAAAGTAAGACACTTTTTCTGAAATTTAAAAGTTTTGGAAGATTTTTTTTTTCATTACATGCATTATTTTAATACTTCGTATTGCCTTCCCGAGCTCTTCTTGCAGCTTCCAGGCGATTCGGCATGCTGAACACCAAATTTCGGAGCTGATTCTGAGGAATGGCTTCCCATTCCTCAGAACTGGCTCCGGTGATTGGTGAGGAGTTACGACGTTTTACGCAACGCTCAAGCTCGTCCCATGCATGCTCTATTATGGAGTAAATCAGGGCTTCGCGGACCTCTCCAAGGTATTCATTTACAATTCCGGCGGTACGGGGACGCGCATTATCATGCATTAATATGCTCATTCAGGATCTCCTCCACATACCTCTCTGCATTCAGAGTGCCATTTTGAATTAGCACGAACTCGGTGCGGGCCTCGGCAGAAATTCCAGCCCAAACAAGTACTTAGCCTCCGCCGTGTGCCACTTTTTCCTCCACACAGTCTTGATAGAAGCGTTGCCGTTGTCTTCAGTACACCAACTGCCTACCATCATGCTTGTAAAGCATGAATTTCGATTCGTCCGTGAACAGTACCCTAGCTAGACCAATCGTCCAGTGTCCGGTGTTGGTGCTCGCGCACGTATCTCTGTCTTGCAATTCGATGTTGCCGTTCCAGTTTGGGGCCATTTGCGGGCCTTAATGGTTTCAAGTATGCCTCAGCAAGACGTCTCCTCACTGTTTGTGCGCTTAAATTGCTACCACCAAAGCCAATAAAATGGTTTTTTAGACCAACTGCAGTTTGAACACGATTACGGAGCATTGTAGCTACCAGGTATCTGTCATCCCTGGCCGTTGTGCATCTTGGCCTGCCATTTCCTGCTCTCCGAAGGTGCGATCCGGTCTCTCGGTACCGCTGGACTACCCGCTGAATAGTCGATAAAGTTACACCAATGTTTCTTGCTGTTTCACGCTGGCTCCGCCCAAGTTCCAAGAAAGTCAGGATTCTGGTACATTCATCTAACGTGACTGCCATGCTCCACCTCACAGATTACTGATTATGCACGTGGAAGTCGTTCACAATATTTTTTTGTGACAGAATAGATAGGAAAATATAGATAGCATAACCATTTGTAGGTAACTCGGTAGTACCTAAATATACGTGGAAAAATAATATTATTAAAACCACATAAAGCGAATGATCAATAGACGATCCCTTTGCGTATTTCTGTAGATACGCAACCTAATACACCAGCTTTTTTCAAATTCAACATCAAATATAATATTAGTTTTGCTGACTCACCCATTATATTCGATCATATGAGTCAGATGTCACAGACCAAATATATTTGTCTCCGAACAGTTCGAGCGTATCTTTTTTTTTATCGACAGAAATGGGTCGCAGGTGGACAAAATAAATAAAATATCTTATATAATTATGTCTGTAACGATATTTTTCTTCCAAACCATTCGGTCGACAAGGTTGTTCTTCCAATAATTTGATCAATTTCAACTCCAAGAAAACTGAGCCATTTGATCTGCATTGGTAGGTCACGATATGAGAAGATGCGACCCTCGCTGTAATCCATCGGTATTGGGGCCCGATCACACGTACCTCAGCCACACCACCACCACAATAAAAAAACACGACGTCGACAAGTGCTAATTTGTATGAAAAATAATAATACGGACCATATTTTGCCGACAAAATCAACCGTGTGGACGAAGCAGCAAGAAGGCAACCAAAAGTGAGACCGCGCACTAGCGGACGGCCAATTGCAAACACAACGATCTGTCTGTCTGCAAACACTAGCTACAATGCAACCTCATCGCAACTACTAGCGCCAAAGCAACTGCAAGAAGCTGCAGCGACACTATTCACGCGTAACCATCACTCAACTGCTTGCCCACATTTTGGGGCTGCGATGTGGTGTGGTTGCAGTACGTGTGAACGGACCCTTAGTAGAAGGATTAGCGATTAATACCAGCGTACTCACAGAGTATTTGAGAGATTGGCCAGTTATAGTCTATTTTTAAGACATTATTATTTGTAAGTAAAAATTGGTACGTTCCAATTTATACATTTCCCTCTACATTGTTTGCGAGCTAATTACAATTATCGTGTCTCATTAAAAATGGATCTGCCCCGGGAACATTTACGCGCTTTGACTTTTTACGATTTCAAGTGTCGCCTGAAACCGGACGAATCGTACGATAAACTTCGAGTGGCATTCACTGATGAAGGCCCTTTAAGGCAACCGTGTATCTTTGGTATAACGAATTCAAGCGCGGTCGACTAACTTTGGGGAATGAAAAAAGAAGTGGTCGCCCTTTGACGGCTGTTACGGAAAAAAACGTGCTAGCAGTAAAAAAAAAACATACGTATCAAGAGATTCAGCATATACTGCAGGTTGGATCGGGAAGCTTTCACGAAATTCTACACGTGCATCTTCGCGGATAGATAGAGTCTTGGATTTAACAATACGATCCAGAATCAAAGCGCCCGTCGACGGTTTGGGTGTTTCAAACGAATCAACGCCTACCAAAGTGAAGCGATCTTGAAGCGGGGCGAAGATTTTGATCGCGAGCTTTTTCAATTTGACTGGCTACTCGGTGTCAATTCCTTTACGGAACCAAAGAAGCATCAACGCCGTATGGTATACCTACTACAAAATGCTTGGCAGAAGTTTTCTTTGTTGTGAGCAATAAGCGACTAAACACAAGGCTTCGGGCTACTGCTGGATTTTTATTCTCGAAAATAAAAAAAACTCTGCTCAAAGGGATACAATTTTCGTCGCCGGAAGATGCGCTGTCAGCGTTCGAGCAGGCTGTAAACGAGTTGTCTACCGCGGACGCGCGGGAAAAAGAGTTTCGAAAACTGTACTTTAAAAAGATTTATAAAAAAATATTTACATAAAGAACATTTATTTTTATTTTCGCTAAATTTCTGAGTGTCCCACGTAGTTAATAGAAATAATTTAAAATGGAACTATAAACCTAAGTTTCTTATTTGTAATTTGTCATTACGGCGGTGCAAAATATGCAAAAATTAATAATAGGTTCTTCACATTCCATACGAAGAATGACTTCTTTTTCGATTGTTTTACAAATCAAATAAACGTCACAATCATGAGAGCTCTCAAACATTAATACAATCAAAATATTGTAATTTGAATCTTGTAACACAAATACTAAGTTATGTTAGCATTGTATTTCAATTTCCAATGTTAAAACCTACTTTGTAGAATACACACATCGTTCCACTTAACTCGAGTGCTTTCAAAAGGAGATTTACGAAATGAGTACATAATATGATATTTTATTTACGATCGATCAGAGACTCGGAATTTCAAGCGAAGATTTTCTTTAAGCGGATTACGGAAGCGAACAACTTGGTATATTTCAATAATCCACACAAGTATTTTCGTATGTGAAAAATCTCAATTTAGCAGAAGAGCACTTTTAATGTAAAATCCGTCACAACTCTTTACTAACTTGCGAAATTAGCTGAGCTTTGCTATTTAAAAAGCACTGTAGTAGAAATGAAAACTTTTGATAAGGCTAAGTCGTTAAAGGGTTGGAGTCAAACGTGCTTAACGATTTCTGTAAAAATACGCTTTAGTTTTTTTTAACCTCCGTCCCACAGTGGACAAAGGCCTCCCTCAAGTCCTTCCAGGAACTCTTGTCCCACGCCACCTCAAACCAAGAGCTACTTTGAGGTGATGAAATACCCGCCGGAAATAGAAATAAGCATCCTAGATAAAAGTAGGGAGAGTCGTAATCAGGCCACGTCATGTTACTACGAAGGTTTTTAAAAAACCTCGGTAGGCTCCTAACTACACAGCACTTTTTGCCCTACTCGTTCTAAATGTATAGGACAGCTGGTTATTTTTTCGCGATTACGATGTGGAGAAAGATGTTCAGTTTGATGGTCTGTGCCACTCCCCTTAAATACAATCACACATTTCTGATACACGCTGTATAATTCAGCTAAGTTTTTTTTTAATAAAATATAATACTACATAGGTCTAAAGGGTTCTTTAAATAGTTTTTCTAACTAGTTTCTCGGGCCGCCAACATCCCTAGAGATAGGACTTACGTGAGCAATTGAAAACGCTTGAAGAAAAAAACAACGTGTCTAAATCGAGTCGGGCTCACGTAGTTCAGGTTTTGAAATAAACTGTACGTATTTTTGCAGTTTTTGGAATGGTCGCTGGCCACTCGTAATTACTGTATTTTGCGAAATAAATAAACTGGCGCTAGCACCTCACTTAACGCATCTTAATGACATAGTGTCAAAAAAAATTGCTGCACTATGTAACTCCTGCCTGCCTAATTACATTTTTTTTTGTCTGATAAAGTTAAAACTACTTAGTGTAGCGAAATAAAAAAGGATATTCCACCACATTAACACGTATAGTTTATTAGTATTAAAATAACCGATTCTAAACAAGATACAAAATGTTAAAATTCAATATTAACAATTGAAACAGTTTCAGAACGTATGGTACGTCAGATAGTAAATCTTTGCACGTATTTGGTTTCTGAACTAGGGACTCGATAGCAATCGGTTTTTAAGTTCGTGGCCGCTAAATTACACAAACTTTCAAATGAATATTATATAGATTGCCTAAATTATCCCGATAGAAAAACAGTAATGATTAAACATCAACTATTATTCGAATGTAAAACCGACAAATATTAACGATTAATATAAATGGGACGGTTTCCTGGATGGTTTTTGGATGCTGACGAACTGTAGCCTCGAAAAACTGCACGCATCGACGGAATGGGATCCCATTCCACAGACAAGGTCCAGTTAGAATGAATGCTAGAAGATCTGTTTAACAGATAATGGTCATTAGTTGGTGTCACGCGATCGCGCTATTGGAGACGAGCGGACCCGAAACGGAGGTCCCGAAATCCCGCGCCGATACCCAAAAGAGTCATGACCTAGTTCGAGAACATTCGGGAACTAATGATGACAGGCGCGAATAATAATGGATATAAGGAAGGTTATTTTTAGAATGATGCTATTTTAATTTTGTTGTTTGGTTTCTAATAGGAGTTCGATAAATTATGTTAGAGATTTAATAGGTACACATAAGTGTCTATTTCTTCATTTAATTTAACATTTAAACTAATTGAATAACACATTGGTACAATAAACGGAACAAACAAAACACACTTCCATCATCATAATTTCAGCTGAAATGTCCACTTCTGGACATAGGCCACCCCCAGAGTCAAACACATAGGTCTAATAAATAAAACTGGCGAGGGGTGGGTACACACGTGGTACCTATTATGTTATGCACAGAACAAAGCCTCCCTCATCAACTCATATCCCTTAGATTTTTTGTAGCATAACAAGTCTCAAATTTATGAAAAAACAACGTAATTTACCCTCGCTCCGTTTCAATGTAAATAAAGGGAAGTAACAACGATAAATTGCTATATGCCTGTACAGTACAGACGTTACACGGCGTAGCACGAAACATCTCGCATTATTACATACATAACATGTGTGAGCTTTTGTGAGTTAAGAAATAACATTGAGGCTATAACTTAGTACATAACTACGAGTAAATTACATTACAATGTTAGCCGAATTTGTAGTAAATGGATTCAAAACACATTTAGCCTTCAAGCGTTTACGCATCCTAATGTTCTTTAACATGAATTATAATATAATTATTCGTATAGATGTTAGAGAGTTTTAGGACCAAAGAAACGATAGGTGGACGGTGTGAAAGATGATATGGCTAGAAAGGGTAACTACCGAGATGGCGACTTACGACGACGATGGAGAAGTATGGAAGAGAAAGACATGCTGCGCCAACCACAAATTATTGGGAACAAGGAAAGGAGATAGATGGTCTTTGGATGTAGCCTTGGTAACAGAAAACCTGACTAGTTTTCTATTGTCGTAGTATAGACTTGTGTGATGTGGAAGAATGAGAAGCAGGTTACAAGAAAACTGTCCGACCAGCACCTCATTTGCGGAACGCATTTTATTCGAATCCGAAGGATTTTGAAGGAAATTAATGATCCATTGCTGTATATTATGTTTAAAACACCTTCTCGACAACGAAAATAACGCAATGAATGTTGTCGAATGGTACAAATGTAATTACATTGGCATCGTAACTGTGTTACGCAAATACCCCGCCGGTATATTTGAATGTTGTTAAGAAAATGTGTTTTTAGAAAATTGCCTCTTTTCTTAAAGCATGTTTTAATAAGACCAAATAGAATATGGATCGTTTGTGCGAAAGATAAAAATGAAGGAAAGTTAACACTGAGATGACATTACGGCAGATAGAGATGTATACGTGAAATATTTGCCGACCCTAAAATGGATAAGGGGAAGAGGATTTTGAATTTTATAATTAAACATAATGACATCCCGTCTGTAACCCCGAATGTGTGTGTATTCCCCGAATTTATATTTTTGGCAATGTTGTTTGTGTTTGCTATTTTTATTAGGTATACCATTATTTTTGTTTCCATATTAAAATTATTAAGTTTATACTTAACATAAACATCCAATATTTATACTGAAGCGCCTTTTTATTCGTTGCGTCACCAACCCGCAGCGGTTTTCTCGAAACATAAATCAAAATACAGGCTTTGCCGTCGGAATTGATTCATTTGTGAGTGAATTCTGTGGCGCTGTAACTCTGCTCAGTTTTAGTTGAATATGTTTATCAGGCCGATCTATTAATTAATTATGGATTACGACAAATTCGACACATTTAATTAAATTGTAGGTTTTGGACACATTACATATTCTCAACTTTATGTTAATATACGATTTCCTTTTTATATTTTCATTTTACTTACATTATAGTATTTCAGTGTTTTTTTTTTAAATCAAAATTGTAATTAAAGTCCTAGCACCTTTATTGAAAAAGTAACACGGCTTTCACAACATTTAGTGACATATCTCGAATTAATTAAGTAGGTTATATAAGTATACGACGACAAACTAGTGTCTGCGGCATATGGTTTCTTAGAATAACAAGGATTTATTAATATCACTAGGCTATTATTGTATTTTGATTCCATTATTTTGTTAAATAGACAGATTTCAGCGACATTGTTATAAACACATAAAGATGAGCAGTGGTGACCTATTGGTAACGGCTGCGACTTAGAATTAGAACAATTAGAATTAGAGATTATTTATTTGTAAGAATGTAGTTTTACAATAGTATGGTGTTCATATTTTTTAGGTTACTACACATTCTACCTCAACAATTATGGTGTACAAATATTCAGATGTCATTCTTATATTACTAAGTACAATTAATTTTAAGAAATGTAATTTATTATAAGTATATGAATTATTATTGTCAAAATTAAGTACATGTTATCTTGGATTTTTTACAACATTCAATATATTCGCCAATGTCATAAAAACAATTATCTAATAACAAACTTGTCAGCTTTTTCCTAAACTTGGGGATCGGAAGTTCCTTAAATAAGTTAGGTAACATATTATACACCTGAATGGCATTAACATGCGAGTATACATTCCTCCTAAACAATTGCAATCTACGTTGAGGTACATTCAATTCGTATTTATTTCTAGCAGAAACCGTTTTTTGGCTTACTTCTGATCGCATGCGATATATAATAATGCAGATATTGTTTCTTTGATGTGCATGCAGGGTAGGTGTTAAATATGGTGTTTTTAAATAAAGGCATACAGCTATCCAAAAACCAGCCATCAGTTATTTTTTTTGTAACACACTTTGTTTGTACCCGAAATGCCATTAAAATTTCAACTGAATTACGCCATAGTATCAGGCCGTATGACAGTACAGACGACCTTACCAGTTGTAGGTCGTGGTCCGAACCCAAGCAAGCACTTTACATAATGTAAATTATTTCATCACCACTGCTCTCAAAACGGTGAAGGAAAACATCTTAAGGAAACCGGCATTTCCTAGAACGAATTTTCGAAGATATGTGATATCCGCCAACCCGCATTAGGCCCATGTCGTGGATTAAGGCCCACTCCCTCTCAAAGAGAGGAGCCTGTGTGGCAGAGGGAACATTATAGGCTGATTGTGGAGTGGCATTGACTACCGAAAATGATTAAGTGAACCTCCTCATCAGAAAATGTTTAAAATGAGCTGGTACCTTCCTACCTTCCTCCATCAGGAAGGTTGACGACTATATGACTGGCCTAATTACTTATACAAAAGTAATACACTCCAGGCTCATCGTTTTTATGTACGGTACATCTAGTTCCAAATTTATATGAACACATTCTCTTTCCATAGTATATTTTATCAAAAAAACGGAGACCTCAATACTCACTAGAATATTCTTAGGAAAAGACGGTGATACAAAGATGAAGCGAAACAGGATAAGTAAATATTTTGCCAATGGGGAAATTTAAATATTAAAATGGAAGCTTGTTGTAGAGTTGCTTGTGAAATATATCGTTCAGAGAAAACCCAATCTCTCTTTAATTTTATTTTCGAGCCGTTTGGCGTTGAGAGTCTCGGGCCGTGGGGTCCGTGTGGCTCACAAGTCACACAATTTTCGGTTCAATATGATGTAGGGGTATTTTCATATAATAATATTATTCGACTAGCTTTCCCCTGCGAGGGAATAATCAGGAAAAATAAACCAGATATCTTGGTATGAAAAAAAATATAAACATCGATCCGTTGCATCATTGCTGCGTGAAAGAGGTACAAATCAAGCTCGCAAATGTCAAATTATATGTCACACAAGCCCTTTAAGACCTGAATTGGAATTTAGTAAATCTACATGATTATTAAACATTATTTAATTGGTTTTTAATGATTTTTTATTTATTATCTAAATTTCACAATTTAATTATATTAATTCATTGCTAGATTTATGCTTTGTTCTCCCTAATTCTGAAATTAATTGCTGTAATTGCAGTACTAATAATGTATTATTTAATTATATAGTGCATGTAGTGTTAGCCTGTAAATAATTGTTACACTTAAAAGTGTATATCGTGTACTTTTAAATGTAATGTAATGTGGAAGCAATTGTAGGCTAACCTATTATAAATAAATAAATAAAGCCTTACCTAAAGCAAGTCATGAAATCAATCATTATTGTAATAAAGGAGAATGGGCAACTTAGAATTTACCCTGGGCGGTCTGTGGTAATTCATGATTTTGTCATTTAAAATAACAACTAAACCACATCCAGTAGGATGTGGTTTAGTCATACAATTACTGAGTAGAAGTTTTATCACTGTGGTGTACAAAACTGATAAAATACATTTTTATTTCTTAACACTTTTTGTAGTTTTATTACTTTTTCTAGTATTATATGTCCAATGCAAAAATGAAAGGGACAGTGAAATAACTGTCTCAAAGATATGTATTATATAATAATGCACTAATTACATTATAAGTATGCTCAATTACCATATTAAGTAGGTATTACAATAATCTGCTTTTTGAAATAGCCAGAAACCAAAATAGGATACCATTTATCGTCAAACCATGCGAGCTAAGCTGTGGGCTTCAAATAGTATCTACCTATACTAATAGTGCCTACTCTTCATGATCTTTAATCGCACTTCATTCCGAAGCTGGGAATCGAATCTCCTCGGTTTGATTTCTTGCCCAGCTTATATACCACGCCACGCACATGGCATGTGCGCAGCATTCAACCGTGCGCCTTCACTCAAACATGAACAGTAATAATGGGTGATAGCTTCTCGTCGTCGTTTTGAAGTTAGGATTAAGTGTTAAACGCAACAATTCTGCGACATTGCTCTATACAATTACATTTTACTGGTATTTACTAAATAAAAATCAAAACGAAATACGCCCATAGCAGAAGTTATTCCTAAGTAGCAGTATTTTCATTTGATACAATACTGATCACTAACCGCCCAGAAGTGCCCATCCTCCTTTCATTTTGAGCCGATGGTGCCAAATGTGATTTGAATTTGGAACCAATTACCAAGAACCTTAGCTCAGGAGTTAACTCAGACCTAGAATCCTTAATTATCTCCTTAATCTTAATCCTTCCTTCGGGATTTAAAATAGTGCCAATGATAAATGATAAATGATTTTTATTTCTGTAAGTGGGTTTGTACAAACACTTTTACACGTCAAACATTTTTTTTTAAACTAGATGAGGTCGGCGTTTCCTATCTGACTACTCTGAGAAGAAAAGCCGAAACAAACTCAGAGGTCACAGTCTCTTTTAAAGTCCAGACATAATCTTGGTCAGATCATGTTAAGACCATGTGGATTGATGTCTGAAATGGTCTTTTGAGGAAAGAACCACACAGATTGAGTGGACCTGTCCATTCAGTGCACGCATTTGTCAGTAATCGTACAGCTCAACTCAAAACATAAGGAGCTCAACGATTCGACGAACAATACCAAAGAAAGGACATTGGATAGGCCGCATAATTACTCAAACCGCCAGACCAAGTTACGATTAAAATTAACTGAGATAATAAAATATAAAAAAACAAAAATAAAAAATGAAATGACCCACATAGTCTTAACATTCACAATAATAACAATAAAATAATACCTAGGTAAGTATTCATGTCATTGTTTATTTTACAGATCATATGAGGACCATGTAGGTAGGTGTCTGAAATGGTCTTTTGAGTAAAGAACCATACAGATTTGAGTGGGCCTGTCCAGTCAGTGCACGAATTTGTCATTAATCGTGCAGCTCAACTCAAAACGTAAGGAGCTCAACGATTCGACGAACAATACCAAAGAAAGGACATTTGGGTAGGCCGCTTTAAGTACTCAAACTGCCAGATATAAAAAAATATGAAATAACTGAGATAGACAAAATATATAGAAATAATACCCACTAAGTCCTCACACGAAATTAATGACATTAAGACACTGCTTTATACCCTTAGTGAACAATCTACTATTAAGGTATTAGATTTAGTAAGCTGCTATAAATTTATGGCGATGTCTCCATCCGTCATGCCTACTTAGTAAATATTTTTTCTTAAGATACCGAAATCCGATTCGAGTAATACTTACTCAGAAATATTACTTTCTGATAAAGTCTTAGGCTCGGATTTTCGCCATTGTGTGCAACCCATTCTGAAAATCTTCTATCATCTATGGAGATAAAAATATTTACTACAGGTACCTAGTAAGTTGGTAGTGTTAAACAGAGTGAAATGTGGACTGCCTCGTTGCGTATTGAAGCCATTCCAGTATTCAGAACCCCATTACTTCTAAGATGCGGTTGGGCTTACAAGCATTATCCACAGAAAATTACCTTCAACCATTCTGCTATTCAGAGTCATACGAATTATTGTAGAGAATCAAGTTTTTTCTAACTGAACAGATAGCTGTGCTGCAGGGGAGTTTGTCGCGCCACTTCTTCCCAGCTAAAGCACTAGGAAATGGTGAAGGGCGGGCTTTTTGGGAGACCGTCTTAGGTAATTTTGACGTTCGGAAAGTGCTGATTATCAGCCTAATTTGAATAAATTACTTTTGTTTTTGTTTTTAAAAGTTGCAAACGATCTGGATTACAATATGGTTTTGGGTGTAGTGTTCAAGACTTCATAATTATAACGCTGCTTCTACTCAGATCCCTAGAACCTACGTAGTGTGTATAGCCAAGTAATTGCGACTAGTAGTAAGTCAATAATCATATGTGGTGATTTCAATATTAATTTATTAGAAAATAACTTGAAAACTGTCACATTATTAAGTCTTTTTGGGTCATTTGATTTATTAAATGTTTTTATTGAACCAACCCGAGTGACAGCTTCTTCTGCCAATTGCATGTATAATATTTTTTGTAACTGCGATTACTTACACAAACAAATTGTAAATAAGCTGCCATCTGATCACAGTGGACAAACAGTAACATTTTGCTCATACATGCCTTTACCAAAAATTCAAACAAAGTTTAGGCCAATTAAATGTAAAAATTTAGAGAAATTAAATAACTCTTTGGCCAGTAAATAATTATTCAAAGTTTTAATAATATATGTGACCCAAATGAGTTCTATGCCTATGCCGATTCTTTTCACTATTAAACACACAATTTAATGAATTTTTTCCACTTAAAACCAAAAGTATTTACACGAGTTCTTATTTAGTGATTGGGCGACTCCAGGCATTCGTAAAAGCAGGGGAAAACTTTTTGAACTTTATGGTCTAAAGCAACATTTGAATAATATAAGCTTTCATCAGTATGTTGCAAAATATTCTAAAACTTTTAAAAATGTGTGCAAAGATGCTAAAGCTCTTTAAATTGGCAATAAAATAAAATCAGCCGATTATAAAATAAAACTATTTGGCAAATAATAAATAACGAAACAGGTAGGAAAAAACAGCGTAATAATTAATTTAATTTAGAAACTGCACATGGCCCTATCAACTCAGATGTGGAAGTAGCTCAGGCATTTGAAAAGTTTTTTGCTAATATTCCCCTAAAAACTACTGAAGCTTTAAATTCCTCACTCGAGTTCTCTGCTGCCTTACTTAGAAAGAATGTAAATGCATGCTCTTTGGAGTTTAGGTTTCAGCATTCAAACCCCGGGGCTGTTATAAAAGCTTTTAAAGATCTTAAAATTAAATCAACAGAAGATCTCTGGGGAATGTCTGTAAAAGTCTGTAGAACTTTCATCGAAACCATTGCGCCCTATTTAGCTGTCATATTTAACACCAGTATAGACCAAGGTGTCTTTCCGGATCTTATGAAGCACAGTAAAGTAGTTCCTTTATTCGAATCCGGTGATAGTAAAGAACTCAACAATTATAGGCCTGTATCAATTATACCAGTTCTCAGTAATTTTATTACGAAACAAATCTAGCAATTTATACCGATATTTTACTATTTTACGGTATTTTAATTTTATTTCGTTTATTTATTTTTATCCTTCTTTTACTGAATTTTTAAATGTTCTTATGAAACAGCATAAAAAAACATGTGGTCCGCGGGTATCGGGAGCAGGGTCCAAGCTAACGGTGTTTAAGGCTCCAGAGACAGGAACCTCCTCACGATGCGAGCCGTATCGAGGAGTACTGCCTTCTGAATCAGGCCCTTGATCCAACCGCCTAACGAAAGCCGAGAGATGTTGATCGAGGCTTTTGGCCATCAGGCCATTAGCCGATACTACAATCGGCACACTGACAGCCGAGCTCACATTCCATATGTCAGCAACCTCGTGTGCTAATTCGAGATATTTAATTTGTGTCTCTTTCTCAGCTTTCACGAGGGTCTCGTCATGGGAAATGGTAACATCGATAATCATTGTGCGGCTCGGTAATCGATCTATCAGTACTATGTCAGGCTTATTGGCGATAATAGTCCTGTCAGTAATGATAGACATCATGACATGGTCATTTTCGAGAACTGGGTTGGGCACATACTTGTAATATGGTACCTCAGAATCCACAAACGGGCTAGAAACTCTACGGAAACTCTTTTAAAACAAATTATGGTTACAAAATATCGGTTTCATCATTCATGTTGAAATTATGCACGTAAGAACGATGCAGTACGTTAAAAGCGACCGTAATATAAAGATAAAAACCATTCAATGTTACATTAAATTGAATTATGCCGTGGCAGCTAAGAGATGACCAGTCACTTCTGAGATCGCCCGTTCACGAACTGGACGCATGGATTAGCACAATTCGACTCAACCATTTTGAAGGGAGCAAAATGATCCAACACATGCGTCACCAACAGCGAAACAAAATGAGCATGACATACTCTCAACCGCCAGGGCACATTCAAAACCACTTCAAACCAATGACGTACGCAGTAAATGGTAGCTTCAAGCAAGTCCGACGCCATGTGTTTTCATGGTCCTCGGAACGCGCCATAGCCGGGTTTCCAAAAAACGGCGGGAGGACTCGTCCTCGACAGCCAGTGGAACATCGTGGAGCATTTTCGACGTTTCG
Organism: Dasypolia templi; assembly: GCA_963555695.1. NCBI lineage: Eukaryota > Metazoa > Arthropoda > Insecta > Lepidoptera > Noctuidae > Dasypolia > Dasypolia templi. The sequence continues at coordinate 20,151,464 of OY743153.1, forward strand.
CTCCCAGACTGGAGCGGACCGGAGCTGCCTTGAAGCGGCTCCTGCCCAATCTAGAGAGTCCAAACCTCCTGCCGGAGGCTATACGTGGGGGTCGTGCTGTCCATAACCCTTTACGGGGCACCAGTGTGGGCGCGTTCATTGAGGCGCCGACCAGCCCGCCGGTTGAACGCGTCCCAAAGGGTCTTGGCCATCCGGTTGGTCCAGGGATATCGCACGGTTTCCTGCGAGGCGAGCCTCCTTGCCGGGTTGCTGCTATGGGATCTGGAGGCAAAAGCCCTCGCGCACGTATAGGAGTGGCGTGATGAGGCAAAACGCCGGGGTGTAACTCCGATGCGGCGAGAAATCACGATTGTGACGACGAGAATCGACGTGCGATTGTCGCAACCCAGTGCTGGGCACGTCACAATAGCGTCGATAATTCCCCTTTTGAGGAGTTGTTGGAGAGACGCTACGGCGTCCTCACCTTCCGCCTGACACAGGTCCACACCAGACACGGTTGTTCGGGCGATTCCTGTTTCGCATAAGACGGGGGGAAACGCCCGGGTGTCACCGTTGTGTGGATCATCCAGAGGACACGGTAGAGCATACGGTGGAAGCGTGCCGAGCTTGGGCGGAGCACCGCCGTGTTCTCCTGGAGGCGATCGGCAGCGGCGATCTCTCGCGTCCGGCCCGGGCCCAGGCCAGGCCAGGAGCAAGAGGAAATGGGAAGCCATCACGTCCTTCTGTGAAGCAGTGATGCTCCCGAAGGCAGTGGCGGAGCGCGTGAGGAAGGGAGCCTGGCGCCCTCACGACCCTAGTCGCCGCAGGAGACGCCCTGAGAGTCGGGAGTCGCCTGGAGATTGCCGGCCACCGTAGGAGCGGGCTCGCAGTCTGGTAAGGACCAGGCGTGAGTCGACGGCGCATCGTGATCCACGGGCGCCTCAAAGAGATGGATGTCAGCAGAAATTGACGGGGTCCGATAGGGCCGATGCCTGCCGTGGTCGCGGGTTGTTATGAAAAGAGATACCGTGGCCCTGGCACAAGCAACTGAAGGAACACGGGTGGGTTATAGTAAGTAAAAGTCTGACACGCCCTTCCGCTCCATCCAGAGCGGAACAAGTCATTTGATGATTTCACATCAACAAAAAAATAAGCCTTGCCCTGTAACCCTTTACACAAAAGTAATCAAATGTTTGATTAAAGTTAGAAGCAAAACAATACATTTAACTTTGAAAATAACTTGTCTGTGGCAAGCCTACTATATTGTTTCTGTTCAGTTCAAAATATAATTGATCTTCCGTTCGTGACATTTGTATTATTGTATGTGATGTTTCATTTCTTGTGCTATTATTGTTTTGTGGGCTGACATCCCATAGAACATGGCTAAATAAATGTAAGTTCTCTTTCTTTTAAATGTTATAATCTATGTCGCGTTATGAAATTATGTACCTATACTAATATTTACCCACGGTAACCAATACAAATATTTGACCTAAGGTCAAATAGATAGAACCGTACCTAGATTAGACAAGAAAGTGAAAAATTTGAGTTTAGACATCTCTATAGAAAAAAAGTGAGTGTAGAAATTAGGTTGGGTAATCTTAAAACATATTGACAGATTGATTTTATTTCTTCACAAGATAGAAGATCCTTCTTAGAAAGAATCCTTAACTGTCCAGGCAGCTTGTTTGAGGAATGCATTGCCTGTTGAAATAAAACGCACGCAGTTACATGTTAATCTGACATGTGTGAAATATCTAGATTTTGTTTCTATTTACTTTTACATTTCATTGACTTATTTAGAGCCGTAGTATATTTGAATGTTTTACTTCTAATTGCTTTGAATAATGGATTCATTTATAATTATTTTAAGTTTACCTATTTATATTTGTACGCAGTTGAGACAAATCATGACTGTGATTTAATTGATAAGTTAGGTTTTTTTACAAGTGTCTAATCTCATCGGACGTACATTAGACGGCACGAGTGCACCCAAGATTTTTGTTTTGTTTATCAAATTGCCTGTCAACTGAAATTGTTCGTATATTCAAATTACAACTGTAATTTTTTGACACTTTTATGAAATGGCTATAATACGGAAAATTGGGTGGGGGGCAATTTTTCTGACCAAACCTTAATACACGAGTTAACGAAATGAACAAGCGATTCTTCCTATGTAAACCCTAATACTCGTTATCAGGCCCATGCATATTATAATAGCAACCACATTAAGTAAACATGGCCTATTAACATGAAATACCTATTATAATCACTAATTTATCCCCTGTTATATTTTAGGAAATGGACCTAACAGGATAATTATCTATTAAAAAGTAACTGTTTGCGACTCCACAGAATGAATGAGCTCTGTTCGATTTTGTTCGTATGAGATAATGCATCAACTTTAAAAGGATATGTCTTACCTGATCATAATCCGCACCGTCTATGGCAGTAATGGTTTCAAGATCTTCGCGTCTACAACGACTATATTGTGCAAAGCGTAACACGATTTGAAAAAGCATATGCTTTGCCGTGTCGTATCTTATTATAAAATCGCTTTCGTATGAGAAAACCAAATAGGTGTCCTACATGTTCGTAATATGCTCGCCCCCTGTTATATGGGACTTATACATTACTGGAAAAAAAAAAAAAAAAAAAAACTCGACCGATCACCATGTTCGGCAAGCCGATCCCTTGGGAGAAGCGAGCCAAATACCTGGGTGTCGTACTAGACGAACACCTCTCTTTTTCAGAGCACATTAAGGCGGCTCGTTCGCGCGCCGCCTTCGCTCTAGGTAGACTTCACTTTGTCCTCAATGCACGTAGCAAATTGTCACTGAAGTGCAAAATGCGTATCTACACAGCGTGCATCCGCCCGATCATGACCTATGCCAGTGCAGTCTTCGCACACGCCAAGCCCGTTCGCTTCAATAGAATGCAGACCCTCCAGAACAAGTTCCTCCGTAGGATAACAGGCTCCCCCTGGTACGTTCGCAACGAAATCCTCCACGTAGACCTCAGGATTCCCACTATCCGTCAGTTCATGAAACGCATTTCAAAGCGTTTCTTCGAGACCGCCGCGAATCACCGCAACCCTCTGGTTGTGAAAGCCGCTAGCTATATTCCCTCCTCAATTAGTCAAGTCCGCCGTCCCAAGCATGTCCTCACCGATCCCGATGACCACATAACTCTCATTCAGGAGAGCAGTAGGGCCACCAGTACAGTGCACAAACACAGACCGACATTCCGACCTCGCCGCCGAGGTTCCTCGCGAAGATCCCGACGTAATTGTCCCCCCCGACCCTTGCTCGACGAAGTGCCAGCCCGCGCCGTAGCTGAGCCTGTAGCTTAAAATTCCCCGATTAATAATAATCAACAAAACTTGATCCAGCCTGTCCCATCTTGCTGTCCTCCCGTCAGCGACGCCCTAAGCCGAGGTCCGTACCCCACAGGGGGTGCCCTTAGCGAGCGTACGCTTAATAATATAAGTAGTTTTACGCCCCTGGCTGGAGGCTTTGAGTCTGCTTAAGGCAGCCACAGGATAGTCCGGTTAAGTAGTCACGACCTCTCAAGGTCAACTACGAGATGCCATTATCAAAAAAAAAAAAAAAAAATGGAAAAATGTGGGTGTACTATAGGTGCTCCTCTGCCTAACCATTTGGGGAATGCAGGCGCAATTTTGTGTTACGTCAAACTTGAGCAATGCGCGTTGGTTTTGCTTCATGTTGCCAGCTGACGCACTATAAATCACGAACAGCAGGAATGGACAATGAAAGAACTTTTAAATAACTACTTAAATAATTTCAGTTATCTTTCAAGTCGACTCCCACAAATGCAGTATTTTTTTTTCGTCGAGAGCCTGTTTACAGCTTAACAATGTACAGAGCAGTCCAATTAGTGTTGTACCACTTAAAATTGTGCTGTGCCGTTTCAAGTGTTTTTGCTTTCTGTGGAAAATGAGCGAGAATTCCGGGAAAGATATGTTTTGAATAATATAATTTGTAATTGTTTCCAGGAAAAAAAAACTGCTTTTAAATTTAAAAGGGGTAAATATTTGAGGAGTTCAAATACAATATTAAGGTACTTGCAGTATACATTTATTTATTTATTTTATTTCGTTTATTTATTTTTATCCTTCTTTTGCTGAATTTTAAATATTCTTATAAAATTAATTTGACTGTATTATTAATTATTAAATTCATTTGATATTAAAATTATGAATTTTTGATTTTATTAGTACGATTTGGTTGATTGTATTATTTTTAACTTATTTGATTTTATGATATCTTTATATCTGTAAATACCCAGTAAAATAAAAAAAAGGAACTGTGGAAGTGCTGTTCACACCTTTAAGTGACATGTTCGCTGTAGCATTTAATTTATAATATGATAGCTAAGCAAGATAAGCTCTCTGTTAATATGTTTGTGAATTAGTCGTTGGAGTGCCTGCATAACCTTCTGGTAGTGCAGGAAAATGATAAGTAAGAATAGGGGACCATCCCCTAAAATAATACTATGGCTCTACACCACAGTGATCCGTCCCATGATCACCTATGGTGCCGCGGTCTGCCTCAATAACATAACCATTCAATGGATCAAAGGACACAGCGGTTCGCTGGGCAACGATGCAGCCGTCGAACTTGCCAGAAGGGGTCGAGTGATGCACCAGTGGGACCTGAACCCATCTTGCCACTCGGGTACTTACGCACTCTGGTAAGGAAACGCACCAGGGAACAACACCACAAAATATGGTCGGAACAAGGTGAGTGCAGGCTAGGGAAGCACTGCCTACTATTGACGGCCGCCTCACGAATCAGTTTCTCCGACTAACCAAACAACAGCTGCGTATAGTTACGGCAGCTCTAACTGGCCACGGGTCATTTAATAAACACTTCTTTGTCATAGGAGTCACAGACAGTCCGCTGTACAGGGTCTGCATGGAGGTGGACGAGACAGCAGCTCATGTGCTACTACACTGCCCTGTGGTCGCAACATACAGGGCAAAGTACTTCGGTAACCCACGTACCCTAAGCGAGGCTGTCAGTTACACCAAGGCGTTGCTGGCCTTCCTCGAGGAGCTGGGGTGGATCGAATGATCGATTTACCCACCGTAGGCAAAATACGCGCATTGTCGTGGAGTTGCGGACACTAGCCCGTATTACCTATTACCTGTATTGCAGTTACCTAGTGAAGCCTTTTGGACGCGTTCAACTCGATCGATATGGATCTGATAGGTAGGATTCCACACATGCGATGTATAATCCATTAAACTTCTGACGAGGGTGAAGTAGAGAAGTTTGAGGGTACTCAATGCAGACTCCCAGATTGCGAGTTGTGTTAACCTTCTGCAGAGTTCGACCATTCAATGAATACGAGGAAAGAAGGGTATTCCGTTTTTTTTTTGGGAAGTTCATGTGCTATCACTTTTCAGCTTTAAGAGTCATTCTGTTCTTTTTACCTTTACACTGAGTTGAGGTCCTCTTGCATCAACGAACTCGACATCGTCTGCAAAGAGTGAACATTCACTGTGCTTGATCCAGTTAATTATGTCGTTAACGAATGTTAGGAACAATATCGGACCCAAATTGAAGCCTTGTGGAACTCCGAAAGTGGAATAGTGAAAGGACGACTGATGCTCCTTTACTAGGACCTTTGTTTTCTGTCAGTCAGATAAGATTCGAACCATTGAAGCTGTTAGATCATTCAACAATGTATAATTCATATCTCGGTAATTGTATTTTACGGAGCTTTTACATTTAAGTGGATTAAGTAAACTATTTTTAATAACAATTTCCAATGGTCGATGATGAGAGTTTGCAACCGACAGGAGATCTGCCAGGAAAGGTACACAAAGTTAGATCAAGGGATTTACCATGTTGATTTTGTACAGGGTTCAACTGTTCAATACTATTTAGGGATAAGCAGTCTATTAACGAGTAACCTAGTGGGGTATTGTAGTTACTTGTCGACGTGAATGTACTTTGAGTTACGGTTTCGTTTAGTTTCCATTCAGTGGATCCAAGGTTGAAGTCGACGGCTCTTAAAGTTTGATTCCTGGTTGTGTCGATAACTGAGGTAATTTTGTCGAGAAACGAGTCATGTGTTGGATGCTGCACAGGTAGGCAAACAGCAACTGCGTAGGTAAACAGCACAAGTATGCGTTGAATCTTTTCCCATTTATAATCTTTGGACTTACCCATAAGTTTTCAGAGTCCGTCTCAAATTGTGGCATGCGAACGAACCCGATAGTCTTCAGAACTGCTGTTAGTACCCCTCCACCCCTTTTTTTTCGTGCATTTGTCGATGCTCTGTCTCTGCGGTAGATATTGTACCTACAGTTAAATATTACCCCATAGTTGACGCTGTCGTCTAACCATGTTTCTGTCCCTATAATCACCGACAAAAAGTGTCCTCACCAAACGCGCACCCATTTGAACATTCGGGTGCGCTTTTAATCTAGTAGCATTCGAACGCTCGAACGGTAAACATGCCTCGTTGCTCGTTTATTAACTGTTAAAATAACACATCTAGGACGCTAAAAAAGGATGGAGTTTCATATTTTCAGTAAGTTTTAATATTACCATTATATGATTGTTATCACTGTATTGTAAATATTGGTATTTTGTCAAGAAATCGTCGTAAAACATTTTTTTTAAATTAATTCCTAATAAACAGCAGGAGATATAAAGCATCTCAGTTGTAAAGACTCTTAGTTAACGTATTTAATCACACTATCGCATGCCCACTTAAATTGTTCGGGTTACGTGCGTTGACGCTGTTCCATTGTTGGAGACGCTATTGTTTCTTTTTTATTTTATTATTGTATGATTGTTTTGTTTTTTTGTATTATGTGACTTCAGATACTAGAGCATATCGGGGTGTTAATGTAGGGACTGACCATTATCTGGTTATGTGTCGGGTGGATGGTCTGTTCAGGCATTGGCGTCACCGAGTTCGAGTTCCTGTAACTGCTCTAGACAGAATAAAAGTAGAAGCACTGCAAGATTTGAAAGTAAAGGAGGAATATAAGAGGGAATTAAAAGTGGAGACGGATAAGATATTTGATGATACGAATGATTACAGTCTAGAAGAAGTATGGGAGATAGCAAAAGATAGTATGGTGCAAGTAGCCACAAAAGTATGTGGTCTGGCGCAGAGGAAGTGTGGTAGTAGAACGAATGATTCTTGGGTAGATGGTGAAGTAAAAGAGGTTGTGAGGAAGAAGAAAGAGGCCTGGCTTAATGTGTTAGCCTGTAAGGCCCAAAATAGGATGAATCACGCAACAAATGTGACCGATGATTTGGAAAGAGTGAAGAAGAAATACTCCGAAATGAAAACGAAAGTGAAAGAGATGGTAAAAATGAAAAAGGATGATAAAGAAGAAAAGTATAACAGGAAGTTCTCTGATAACTTCAGAGCCAATGTTAAGCTGTTCTGGAAACAGGTAAGATTGGCTCGCGGAGTGACAGGAATATCGAGTATGAATGTTATAAAAGCAGAAGATGGATGTATACTGAGCGAAGAAAGTAAGGTCTTGGAACGCTGGAAGGGATACTTTGAAAGTTTGTTTAGTTGTCAGGATAGTGTGCAAGGAGTGGGTAACTGGGCAGACGCCAGTTTTGAAGACCCAAGCTCAGAAATAGATGAAGAGAATGATATAGAAATAGATGAGATTGTAAGAGCGCTGAAAGTGATGAAAGTCGGCAAAGCTGCAGGGTACGACAGAGTGTCTGCTGAAATGCTTAAGGGCGGTGACGGGGTGGTGGCAAGCCTGCTGTACCTAATCTTTAATATGTGTTGGAGATATGGCCGTGTACCGGATGATTGGTGTAAGGCTGTAATCGTACCACTATATAAGGGAAAGGGCTCTCAGCAGGAGTGTAAAAACTACCGTGGCATTAGTCTTTTGAGCGTTGTCGGCAAACTGTATGCAAAGGTTTTGATAAACAGAGTCATAAGAGTGACAGATGAGAAAATATGGGATGCGCAGGCAGGATTTAGAGAGGGAATGGGCTGTATGGACCAAATCTTCTCCTTAAGATGCATAACCGAAAAACATCTGGCAAAGCATAAGAAAGTCTACTGTGCTTTCGTGGACTTGGAGAAGGCCTATGACAGTGTGTGGAGGGAAGAACTGTGGTCGACACTATCCTTGTACGGGGTGGACTGGCGCTTGGTACGTGCACTGAAATCCTTATACAAGGATTCCAGTGCTTGTGTTAGGATAAATGGGGCATACACGAACTGGTTCTCCATCTCGAGGGGTGTTAGACAGGGTTGTGTAGCGTCACCGTGGCTGTTCAACCCGTACATGGATAACTGTCTGAAGGATTTGAAAGAGGGTGAATGTGGATTGACGATGAATGAGTTGCCTGTTAAATGCCTGCTCTATGCAGACGATCAAGTGCTACTTGCATCGTCAGCAGAACAGTTGCAAGACATGGTGACTGTGATGGATGAAGCATATAAGAGGAAAGGAATGAATATAAATGTGAATAAGACGAAAGTCATGGTGTTTGAAAGAGAAGAGGATGTATCGGTGTGTGATGTGAAAATAAATGGTAAGAGTGTGGAGCAAGTAAGTGAGTTCGTATATTTGGGGAGTCTGTTTACAAGGGATGGAAAGATTGATGGAGATGTCGAAAGGAGAGTGAATGCGGGAAATAAAGTGAATGGTGCTACACATGCAATTGTGACCAACCAGTTGATGCCCAAGAAGGCACGACTGGCTGTTCACAATAGTGTGCTGGTGCCTACGCTTATGTATGGAAGTGAATGTTGGGTGTGGCAAAAGAAGCATGAAAGCAGAATAAATGCTGTGGAAATGCGTTCCTTGCGGAGCATGTGTAGTGTGACTTTGAATGATAGGCTGAGGAATGATGTGATAAGTCAACGATGTGGTTTAAAAGAAGATGTAGTGACAAAAATTGAAAAGAGTATGCTTAGATGGTTTGGTCATATTGAGCGGATGAATGAAAGGAGACTAACAAAAGGTATTTACAAGGCAGATGTGACTGGAAACGCCGGGAGGGGACGCCCTAGGAAGACATATAGTGACCTTATTGGTGATGTTCTTCAGAAAGGTCAGGTGCGAAGTACTCTCAACCGGCGCTCGTGTATGACCAGATGTATGAACGTAAAAGAGGCAAAAGGAGTATGTAAGGAACGTAGCAGGTGGCGTTCTGTGGTTTCTGCCTACCCCCATGGGAAGAAGGCGTGAGTTTATGTATGTATGTATGTATGTATTATGTGACTTCTTTACTGCTTCTATAAATATTATAGAACATTTTGTAGATTTATTTTTTATTTTTTTAGCTTTCCTCGAGATCAAGTCAGGTGTGGAGAATGGATATCAGTTATAGCACGACAAATATCCGAAGAATTCTTTCCCAGATACAAGGAATCGTTGTATGTTCGAAGAACTTTTTGAAAGTGATGACGAGTGATGGTAAGTGTGACTACGAAAAGAATCACAATACACGGAAAAACAAAAAAATCTATCGAAAAGACGACTATTTAATAAAATCATTTTATTTCAAGGAAATTAATAACATAGGTTAATTAAATGTGTTAGTGAGTTGTGTCCGTATTTTTTACATCATTCTGTGTATATTACATCAACAATTTCTTTTTGATTTTACAAGAACTTTCTCTATTTATTTTTTACATTTAGTAACTATTAAATTTTGATAAAAGTTGTTTGTCAAGCTTTATTTTTTATTTTTATGCTTTATTATTTTGTCACAAATGAAAGAATATATAAATAATTATGACTGTATAATTTTTAGTTTTATTATTAACTAGCGGCTCGGTACGTGCTTCGCTACGTATAAAGTGAAATAATAATTAAAAAAAACTGGAATATATGATATGCTTTATTACCTACACCAATTTTTTTATGCATAGACGAAAACAAAAAAACAGTTATAATTACATTACAAACAAAAAAAAACAAAATTACATTTTGACTCCACTCATTCCTTGTCCTAGCGGCGATCCTCGGTCGTAAAATGTAATTGCTTTCATTTGGCACTTTGTATTTCTGACTTTGTAACATGCGTGTTAGGTTGAATTTTCATTAACGTATATTTATTTCAACTTGAATTACGTAAACATAATTTGGCGACAGTTTTAAGAGAACTTTTGTATGGGATTGTGTATCTAGTTCTTTTATTAGTGATCGATGCGTTTGGCATAATATTGTTCAATTTGGTTTTCATTTCTCTAAAATAACATAAAACAACATCACAATCTATCCTGTAATCCCACAAGGGTTAGGCAGAGGTGTACGTGTTGTGTTATGTTATGTTATGTTATTATTATTATGTTTCTCTAAAAAGTTGATAGTAAATATTGAATGCTTGAGTTTAAAATAGGGTTTTGTGTCGGTACACTTTTTTTTTTGAAATTATTAAAGCAGTGCGACAGCTTCAAGGCTGCGTATTTGCTTGACTTAACAGAAATAATTTAACATAAAGTATAAAATTGTGTTATAAATATATAAAACTAGGATCAGACTTACAGTGGATTGTGGGAAACCCATTTTTCGTAAACAGCTGTAAAAATAATCAGATGGTTAAACATAATCAGTTTTAATACAAGGACTAACAGCGACACAGTATACTCAAATAGTTAAAATTATTAATAATTGATTCACAATCAATTATAAATATTTATTAAACAGAGAACCTACTTCATATGGTAGAGAAAGGTGTCCGCAATCCAGCGCGACGCGACAGCGTGACACGACACTAGTAGAACAATTTCTATAAACACTTCAAGGTAATTGTCTGCCACAAAGGAATAAACAAGCCACTTTTCCTTTGATAAAATTATCCAAAATAAGAGGTGCCGTTCTTAGTGGACAGCACCTCTTATTTTTGGATAATTTATTAACAATACAATTTTAATATCCAGAAAAACCACGAGGCGTATACTTAGATCTCCTGTTTCAGTACAAAACGGCGGGATTAACATAAAGTCAAAGTCAAAGTCAAAGCATTTATTTCAAATAGGCCCATAAAATGGCACTTTTGAACGTCAAAAATTACAATAAAAATATAACTGATTCTAAAAAAGATTCATTAAAAGATAAATGATTGTCGTTTTTTACTCGGAGGGTCCATTCTAAACATTTTGCGATAGAATTGTTTTTGAGTTTTTTTATAAACACTCTATGATGAGTTATGGTCGCTCGTTCGTTTTCATAATGAGGCGGCTTTGTTCCAGTGTTGACTCCCAGTGTGTCAAGAAAGCAGTCATTAACGTAACTTGAGGGTAACTTTGTCCGCTAATTTATATTTAATTAATACAATTCAAGCAGACTAATTATTTATATAACCGAAACAGACCTGCCAGGTTGATAAGGCAGATGGCAATAATTCCAAAAGTTGGGAGTTGTTTCGTAACAAATAAAGCCACTACAACGGTTAAGGTTGCTGCCCTCATTGATTTATCTCAAATTACCTCGTATTGAATCGTTTCCCTCACAGCAAACTACAGCCACAGACCACTTCTTACATTAAAGCGGATGCGCTAAGGTAACCCGACTATTTCAAATTTTCAGTTTTTTTGCAACTTGCTGGTCAGTGTATTTACATAAATGTAGTTGTATCGATGATTTAATGATTATAATTCTATGGACACATGTTTGTTATGGTCGCAAATCTGATTGTAATCAATAAACTTAAAAGAAAACGTGAATTTTGCTTACTACCCTGGCGCTTTTGCTTCAACTGTGGGTTGCGTAAACGTCGATGAAAGGATTACGTTCAGACGACGCGACGGGCAGCGATGTCCTATTGTGCACTGACAACAATGCTTTTGTCCCTGGCGCAGTTCTTGCGACTATTTCCTCTTTGAAATGTTGGGCGACTCGCTGCACTGTTAAAAGTCACACGCATATTATTTTTGCTTTATTTCCCTGACTACTGCCTTCTTCTCGTCCCGTCACTAGGCGCAGGCCGTTCATGTTCAGCGAATGAATAAGAAATACTCGTGTTACGATCCGAAATCGCAGTATTATATTTTGATAAAGGGAAAAAAACGAATGTTACATTGCAAGTACAATATTGTGAATGTGTTTGCAATGTTACGTTCATTTTTGAACAAGTCATTTTAAATTATTTATGTAGTGCAGTCTTCACCAAAGAGTGTCAGAATGATTTCTGTTTATTTCTTTCAACTTCTAGGCGGATTGCATTATTGCCATTAAACTTAAATGTTCTTTCAAATTTTGGCAGCCAATGTTTGGAAGATGCAATCTGCATTCAGGAAGAAAAATACAACTGTAGTTGTTGCGGTGATGACGGAACTTCTAATTATGTCCCATCCAACATTGTGTCGGGATTTAAATGGAAGCGAAAAATTTATTTTATAAAACATACCACATCACATTATAGTTAAAGGTATAACATACACTCTTATAGGGGCAATATAATTTGTTCCAGCGGTCAGTGGAGTTGGCATGGGCCATTATAAGTGTCACTTAATTATGGATAGTCAGTTTTTTTGCTACGACGATTATGAAACCAAAATTCGCAAAGGTACGAAACCACCAAAATATGTTCATATAATACTTATAGCAAAATTTTAATTTCTCGTGCGGGTTGTGTTTTTAGAAGGGGAGTAAAACAATCAAATAAGATTTCTATAAATACAATAAGGAAACTCCATTTTCCTCACAACTTTACAAATATCAACACCCTTCAGATTGAAAATCTGGTATTCGGTTTGAATCATGTTATTTAGGTATGTTGAATATTATAAAGTTTGATATTGATATAGATTACTGAATGCAGTTCAAGTTGCAGTTAACATAAGAATAATACTATAATAATATTTAGAGATTACAGAAGAGACCAGATTAGTGATAGGACCATGATTAGGTATTTAAGTATTGTGTTCATTATTTGGCGAAGAATGATTCGTGTGTAAATAAAACTCTGTTTATGATCATTGTTTGATTTATTTATGGTCACCCTATGTACTAAATTGTTAAGGAATGTTTAAATTATTGATATCTTTTAAAATACTGAATGTGCAGGAAGTTGAATTACACCAATATTTAGTAGAAATTTCTACTAAATATCTGCACTCTTATTTTCCAATTTAATCAACTGCTTTAGTAGCTACGACCATATATTTACATTTATTTGACCGTCAGGACTGAGGTGCCACATAAAATGTATTGTATTTACGAAATTATATAGCTTTACCATTGTATTTTTATAGTACGAATTAGAACACATTTACTACTAAATGATACTTAAAAATTGCTTCAATCGACTCATGACTTTCCGAGGAACAGCAAGGTGAAATTTGTGGATGTTATGAAAAATCAAAGCATTGTAGCGATCTCAAATTCAACCGTACAAAACCCTTTTCTTTTTACAGATTAAGCATAAATACTACTAAATCCTACCATATTTTCAAGAATATCGGTTGTCTAGTTTTCGAGTTCTAAGGTGGCTCAGTTCAGATGTCTGAATTGAGGAGCCACCTTAAACGTCCTGTAATTTTTAAAGGGTTTTACTACAAATTCCGGGATCGGGCCTACAAAATCGGATAAAGTACTACTAAATATTGGTAGAACCCGCTTTTAAATATGAGACATGGCTCCTCAGTCCATACGGACACGTAGGTTCTACCTAGGTAGCCTAAAACATATTGACAGATTGTTTTTTATTTCTTGTATGATTTAAATAGAGATTATTCAAGTCAATAAATCGTCAGTCAATCTTCACGCTGTATCATGTATTAAAAAATGATAGATGTTTCAATTTAACCAGTAATATTTCTTATGATTTAGAGCAGAACGTATGCGAAAATCTTACAAAGTTACCACAAGCTGTTTCTTGCGAGTATCTCAAAGGAGATTCGTTCATGCGTACTTAGGTGCTAAGTTTAAGTTATTATCTTAGTCTGTGATGGGTATTAAGGATAACTAATGAGGTGCTCGTGTTTTTACGTGCTTTCAGCAATAAAACTGACTAAGTACTTAGCTCTTAGCATCATCAAACAGTTTATTTCAAGTAGACTCTGGGAATGTTCTTTTGAGTTGTCGAGTCTGGGCAGTTTGGCCATTTTCAGCGGTACTTTTTTATGTTCCAGATTTTTTTTTGACAGAAAGTTAGCCAACATTTGACCGCCTCATTGGTTCAGTGGTCGCAAGCGCTACTGCTGAGCGTGAGGTCCTAGGTTCGATTCCCACGTTATCCAGGCAGTTGCCATTTTGAATTGATCATATCTGTCAGTGCTATCCAATTGATTGGCGGTCACTTGATGAGTGGGAAAGGGAGCGACGGACTGACGCTGTGGACTGATGAGTTCAAACCACGGTGATAGGGGATAATTGAGAGATCTGCTTGTCTTCTTAGGGGATGATTGAAAGATTTGTCTGAGATCTGCTTGTCTTCTTTAATCAATACGTTAAATAAAATTTCACTTGACGCTTTTCGTTGTCGAAATTCTCGATGGGTATGTTTCTTAATTTGTTTGTCAAGTCAGATAAAGCAACTCAAAATAGACGCGCCACTAGCAAACTTTGCGTTCGTGTCCGTATGGATTGAGGAGCCATGTCTCATGTTTAAACGCAGATACTACAAATATTTAGTAGTAAATTAGCCGATTTTGTAAGCATGATCCTGGAATTTGTAGTAAAACCCATCAAAAGTAACAAGACGTTCAAAGGTGGCTCCTAAAAAATGCCTGCTAAGAAATGACGATAAGAAATGAACTCAGAACAGCGCGACCAGATACATTTATGATATTGTTTGTTTACCTATTTATATTTTTTGTACGCCGTTGAGACAAAACATGACTGTGATTAAATTTTATGTTACTTCTGGTATGCCATGTGTGTATACTCTTATTTTGGTAAAATAAATAATTACATTATCTCATAGGACGTACAGTAAGCGTTCAAAAGTGGAGTGGCACGTTAAGAGTCGTATTCCTGTGAACTCGCGGTACGACTGTATGTGTTTAAACGACACAAACCACAGAGATCGCACATACTTATCGTCGCGTACTTACATCGCACTACAAGAAACAAAAATATATTTCCGTCGCTTTTGTTAGACACGGTCACTCGCATGATCACGCATCATGCACGTGTCCAAGCGAGTATATGTCGTAGCAAAATTTTTAGGTAATCTAATATGAGCTGGTAGCAGTAGGCGCCAAGCGTTGGACTAAGAAGCATCCAGCTTAGGTTCTGATCTCATAAGATGCAACGCAGATTCTTGCTTTTAAAATTATTTGGTTTTCAATAATAATAATATAAAAAATTTGGTGCTTTTTTATTTGTGTTGTTATTGCAATAAAGGGTTTAGAATAACAAATTCATTACAAATGATAACAAAAACAACGTATTTATTCGTTATAATGTATTACATAAAGATAACAAAACGCTACGATTACTTATAATAACTACTTTAAGATGTGAAATACTATACCAAGAAACTTAGAAGAAATTTGTATTATTATGACAAGTGAATTATGTGAAAAAATACAGCAACTTCTGAGGTAAAGGATTAACAATGCTTTTGATTTAGATTTATATTAAGTAAAATATGAAATATTTAAATGATGACACTCACACCTCGTCCGGTTTCATTAGATACTCGTATTTGTGTTGTATTACATCCACTTTCACGAAGCGCAATATATTTGCCAACGCTTTAATATTTATATTTGACTGTATTTTGACAATTATAACCACAATACTGGTAACACATTTAAACATTCGTCACTAACCAACAACATTCAATCAGGCGAATAGTCGTAAAGAACTGCATCTATCTCAAATAAATTGAAATAATTTACTTAGTTTCTGTGGTCTATCCACTAACTTTTATTATATATGTAAACAAGATGAACGAGACAAACAACGAATGATTATTAAACTACTACAAAAGTTTTCTTGAAATTAACAAAAACTATTAATTATAGGTGTTAGTAATAACATAATTATCCAAAACAATAAATAGAAATTATTTGAAATAAGGTGAGGTAAGGTGAGATTCGAACCCGCGGCTCGCCATAATCGCTCCTACTCGAGCACGGTAACGACTAAGCTAGCATGCCATATATTAACATAGTTGAAATTATGAACTACTATCAATTATAGACAAAGTGAGCAGTGGTGGCCCAGTGGAGCTGTGGTAGCCCAGTTGAACAGTGGTGGCCCAGTGGTAACTGCCGCAACTTACAAGTTGTAGGTCGTAGGTTCGAACCCAGACAGGCGCTTTACTTTGTGTTAATTATTTCGTCATCACTGCTATCAAAACGGTGAAGGAAAACATCGTGAGGAAACCGGCATGTCTTAGAACCAAAAATTCGAAGATATGTGACATCTACCAACCCGCACTGAACCCGCGTGGTGGATTACGGCCCACTCCCTCTCACAGAGAGGATGCCTGTGTCCCAGCAGTGGGAACATAATGGGCTGATTATGTATGTATGTATGTTGTGATGAGTGTGTGTACGTGTCTATAGTGTAAAAACAGCTTACAGAAGAAGTTCGTAAGTGAAGTCAAAGCGTCAATCTATTGCTTTTTGTTTGTTTGGCATCTCGCAGGTCAGGTCGCCTGCTTAAGTGGACTGGCCTGTGGTTGCCCTAATAAATTAAGGACCACAACCAGGACTTTAACTTAAATACTAACTAAAAAATAAACGACTACAGGCTTAGGGCAACCCCTATGGGGTACGAACCTCGGCTTAGGGCGTCGCTGGAAGAGGGCAGCAAGGGACTAGCTGGATCAGGATTGATGTCATTTTGGGACGAATTTAAAGCTACAGGCTCAGCGACGCGGGCTGGCTCAAGCAAGGGTCGGAAGGGGCGTGGATTTGGGCGTCGCGGCAGGCTTCGGCGGCGAGGTCTGAAGGACGGCGATCGGGTTTTGGGCTTGTGTAGGGTGCTGGTGGCCTTACTACTCTCCTGGAGGAGGGTAGTGGCGTCATCGGGGGCGATTAAGATATGCCTTGGTCTTCAGCGTCGACCTTGTTCAGGTGAGCTTGGTTTACTGGTTGAGAGCTGGGAGAACATTGGGACTCTAGGCTGTCAGCAAGACATTCAGCCTTATCGGGACTGTCGAAAGCGACACTCTTGTCGGGACGGATGAGAGGAGGCATAGAGAGCTCTTCGGAGGAGCGCAATTTCCTCTGTAATTGCCAGAAGGCTTGATGAGTGGGCTCGAGTTCGCTGAGCATCTTGTTCCAGCCCTCAGAGCGAACCTCCCCTATGCGTTTCTTTACAGCACGCTGTAAATGGCGCATGTGGGCTTTGTTCGCGTCACAATGGAAGGAGTCGTAGGCACGAATAGCCGCGTTCTTCTCGGTTATCGCGGGGTTAGCGGGTAGTTTCCACCGATGGTCGTCCATCACTGGAACTTCCCGTGAACCATCCGTCAATACGGATTGAACGTGCTCTGTAAACGAGTCGATTGCGGCCGTCGTGTCGGCGACTGACACTGTGTGAACGGGGATGGTGTCCAAGTGAGGCAACGTGGTTGATTTCAGTCTTTCGCTTACTTTCCTCCAGTCGGTTATCATCTGGGTCTGAGGGGGGCGGTTGGGATCGATCGGGCCCGAGTAGGGTGCAAGATGCAGGACTACTCTATCGATTGCAAACGGAGGTTCACATTCTTGAGCAGCGCAACATCGAGTACATCAGGAAGATGGTTGGGATTTCCGGGGAAATGAGTCGGGCTCATTGGAGCGATGACGTCAAAGTTAAGGGATTCGCCTAACTTGAAAACGATCCTACCTCTGGAAGAAGTCGTGCTACTATTCCACGCCGGGTGTTTAGCATTAAGACCCCCCACCAAGATGACGGCGTCACTCATACCGAAGAGGGCAGTGAAGTCCTTTTGGAGAGAGATGGGATCCTCTGGACCATTGTCTGGTGGGATATAGGCGGAGATGATGGTGATCGGTTGGTGACCGGTCATGCCGAGCCGACAGATGGAGGTCTCCAGATGGGATAAGAGAGGAGGTGGGTCTATAGGGATGCAATGCAAAGGTTTCCTAAAGTATATTAGTGTGCCACCCTTGTGGCATCGAGATTTGTCATTGCGAACTAGTTTAAAGTTGGCAATGTTCGGGTTTCGGTGGTGAGGCTTTAAAAAGGTTTCCTGTATGAGGAGGATGTCTAGCTGATGGTCGAGGAGGAAAGCGATCTCATCATATTTTCAGACTTAGTAGAGTAATGTAGCCAGAAAACGTTGATGCAGGTGCGTCATTAGAACGGTAGGACGCAGCACCCACCAGCCAAGGCAGCAGCCATTCTGAGAGCATTCTGAGAGCCGGTGATTCGGTCCGGTCTTTACGACAATCACGCTTTCTCTTCTCCATCTTGACAAGCCTTTATGTAATTTCGGTAGTCATCAGTTTACTTACAAGTATCATCCGCAGACATTGTTTTAATTTGATAAAATAATTCTGTTGGTAACCAATGTAAGCAAACAAAAAAAAATCTCTATTTGTGACTAAAAACGTTGACATTGACAAATAAACATCAGCTATGCATTCCGTTGTAGCAAAGTGAACTTACTTGACGGCCAAACCCAATAACCTAAGACAGACGGCTGCTCTACTGATGGTAGACAGTACAATTCTATTTATTTATTTATTTATTTATTTAAACTTTTCGAACCCAAAGAGGTACAAAGGCGGACTTAATGCCTTAGGCATTCTCTACCAGTCAACCAAGGGTGGTGAAGAGATAAGATGGCAGGTGCTTAAGTTGAAGGGGACGATAATGGAAGAAAAATAACTTTAAAAAAATAATATAACTTGTGAAGTGTGATGTAAAATAGATACTGTGTAACTTATAATACACATACATACATACATATTAAAAAAGTATATACTTACAATACATATATACATATATATATATATTTATAAATTTTATGGTGAAAGGTGTTGAGCTGACTCTACACTATTTGTTACGAAAATAACTCTGCAATTTCCGCTTAAATGCATACCGACTGGTGGCCGTCCTGATATCAAGAGGAAGCGCATTCCAAAGAAGAATGGACTGAATATGAAAGGAAGAATGAACAAAGTCAGAAGTATGAGAAGGACAAAGCAGGAGAAGATTGTTGGAAGAACGCAGTTTCTTAGCGTGAGATGAACATAGATATTGGAAGTGAGACATAAGATAAGAAGGAGGAGTGGGAGAGTTGAGAAGAGAGAAAAGTGTAGTCAAAGCGCGCAAACTTCTTCTTTGGCGAATGGACATCCATTTGAGCTCAGACCTATAGCTCGACACATGGTCATATTTTCTGATGTTGAATATGAACCGGATACAATTGTTGAGCAATCTGTCGAGCTTATCCAAAAAAACCGCATTCAAGTCAAAGTAGCACACGTTTTTTCTATCTGTCTGTTATTTCTATTATTATGTAATGTAGCCGGAAAACCTTGATACAGGTGCGTCATTAGAACGGTAGGACGCAGTACCCACCAGCCAAGGCAGCAGCCATACATAAAACCTGTGTTAGGTACATAAAAAAGTACAAGCTAGGTTATTTGTTTGGCCACCATGACGATTTGGGTCATTTTGGTTTTACGAAAACAAAGTCAATATTGGTTTCTTTCCTCAGTACTTATTAAACACTAGTCAAACTAATTATTTCCGAACGAATTCATTCTGCAATGCAAGCAAGGCGGCGGGAAGGTGGCTTGTTGTCGAAATGTCGATGTCAATATGAACCATGAAGCCGAGGATCGTATTAACTAATCTTTTTATAAAATTGTTTTTATGTATCTTAATTTTAAGGACCTATAATAGTACCTATAATAGTACCTATAGAGTTGGTTGATTTTATAAACATTTTGAAAATGATGACTCATAGTATCATGTCAAAGAATTACAAATAAATACCTGCCTTCATTTAAGGAAGTGGGTTTATAAAAATAAAAACAAATATTTGATATGTTACGCGAATGTTTTAGTATTTATACCTTTGAACTAAAATAAATGACTAATACATTATTGTTCACACACTTTAAATGCAATACCCGGATAAAAAAAGAACGTCATAAACATTTAATCACTGCATTTTAAACATGGCCAGACAGGTATTAAGGTATTTTATTACGTATTGTTTACTTTATTAATGTAAAATAACGATATTATTATTTACTCTATTATCCTTTAATTGTGACTAAAGATTCCACTGCTGTTTCTTTATTCAGTAGGTGATTAGTGAAAGTTAATAAACAAATTTACAGAATGATGGCAAAAGTAAGGAATTACCCCATAAAAAGGATATAAAGTAGCAAAATACTTATTTACGAAATAGTCAATGTGCAAGTTCAGGGTTAAATGGTGGACGCGTTAACACTTCCCAACCAAGCTCTTTCAATTGTTGCTGAGTGGTTAAAGATGTATGTGCTCGAGCGTTATCATGATAAAATAATAATAATAATAATCTTTATTTGGAACAAAAACACATTTTACAAAATTGATTGCGTACGTAAATAGCTACATTAGTTACAAACTGTGGCGCAGCTATTAACGCCCACCTCCAAGAAGGAATAAAAATAAAAAATACAATAAATAAAATAATAAAAATACCACCCTTTCTCTTGATCAATTCCAATTTCTTGCTTGAGCTTCATCAGCTGTTGGCAGTAGATATCCGAATGACACAGCGGTAAAAGCTCTATGCGCTTTAGAAGTGGTGTGTGGGATTAGAAGGACATCGTTCATTATGATGAACGATGTCCTTCTAATCCCACCATACACACAGCATCACCTTTTGGCGAGTTAATCCGGGTTTCGCTATAATCTGTGGAGCTTAACTGCCCTTTGACCATGATCTTTTACGCACGTTCCTGTCGTCCCTTTTCATCGATAGTGACCAATCATTAAAAAAAATGGTTTGGTTTCATCATTGAAACGTATTCAATGGAGAATCGGAAATGAGTACACGATTCATTAGGTTTCTTTCAGTAAGAAATCTGGGTATACCTTTTTTAGTTTACGCAGATTTTTCAAATGGGTCAAAACTTTTTTGTGGTCTACCCCTAACTCTTCAACTATATCGTAAAACTAATATGTCAATCTTGGTCCACATTAAAAAAGTCATCAACTTTATCCCTAACAGGGCGACCAAACCATCTGCATCTTTGAAATAAAAATAACTTTTCCCTTTTCTGTAACAAAACTTTAAAATGTATCGAATTTCTAACTCATTTAGGCGGACAGAAAAACAAATAAAAAATGGGGGGAAATCGTATTTAATCTATTTTTTTATGTAATCTATTTAATGGTACCTAACAGAACCTACAGCCTAAGAGATTTTACTGCAACTTTGAACCTAAAAAATTCGAAAAAAACTTTATCCCCGGCATAATATTACTTTAACACACTTTTCACTAGAACATAATTATAGTGGCCCATGAGTAACCTCAAAAAAATCGGTTGCCAAAACAATTTAAAATTCTTGAACGCCATTGTTACTATAATATTGTAACCAGAAATAATTTATCATACGACTCTAGAGTGTTGCCATGTTATGAGTTAAACTACGCTAATTTATTAAATCCTCTTCGGGGCCTGATTTAGTATTCTGTTCAAACAAGCCTTTACCCTTGGCTTATACCGTTGTGTTTGATAATATAAATTGAGTTTATGATTATTATTCTCGGTAATAATTCGCTGCATTGGTGCTCGGTAATATTGTAAAAGCCAGTAATTGCTCTATTCATTTATAGAACTTCAAGCTATAAAAGAAGCTAATAAGTTATTACATAACGAAATGTCACATATCCTGCTTATCACTATCTTCCAGCAAAAGCACGGTTTTGTGAAAAAGCTTGTTATTGGTATTATTGGTATTTTCTTGTGACCTCGAGTACATAGACATTTAAAAAGCTTTTGGCAAGGTCAAGTTCAGGCAACAATTCATGGCTTTCAATAGTATTCGTGATAACTTGTTGCCATGGTTCATTTCGTACATCACTAACCATTGTCAACGGGTTGTTATTAACGGATATCACTCTCATGCTACTCAAGTTAGATCTGGTTCAAGGCTCTATTTCCGGTCCTATTTTATTCATTATCTTTAAATAATATTGTTAACTGTTTTCATCATTCCAAGGTTTTCTTTTATGCTGATGATCTCAAACTGTATACCTATTAGTAATATTCAGGATTGCTATCTACTCCAAGAGGACTTGGATCGACTGACAGACTAGTGTTGCTCTAGTAAGCTCCATCTGAGCATTCCCAAGTGCAACTATCTAATAATTTTACTAAATATAAAAACATTATAAGGTTTTCATACATATTATGTAACGCTTTATTAAATAAAGTAAATGTGGTTCGTGATCTTGGCTGGCATATTGCTTGACTCAAAACTCTGCTTGGATTCTGAACATCTATCAGATTGTAAATAAAGCATATAAGAAGTACGGATTTATAATGAGATCGACTCATGACTTTAAGCAAAGGCATACCTCTGCCTGTATATAAAACCCAAGTCCGATCTCTGCTCAAATATGCAGTTTTCTTCTGGAACCCCTACTATGGTAAATACATCGATATGATAGAAAATGTCCAACGTAGATTTCATCGTGCAATGCACTACATATGTCACAACATTTGTTTACCGGTAAACCAATTGCTCAGTAAATACAGGCTTTAGACGCTCAGCTCTAGACGTAAACAATTGGAAGCAATGACATTGTACAAAATTGTTAACGAGAATTTAAATAATTTATTATATCAAAGTCAAAGTCAAAGTCAAAGTCAAAGCATTTATTTCGAATAGGCCCATAAAAAGGCACTTTTGAACGTCAAAATTTACATAAAAAATAGAACTGATTCTAGGCGCCACTTCCTAAAAGTAGTTTCGTATGGAGAAGAAGTGGCAAGAAACTCCACCGTTACTCTTTTAAAATGTTTTACAATATTTTGTATACATTAATTATATTTCTATATGTGAAGACGATGCACCAAGAATAAAAATACTATACCACTATTGGTACAAATTTTTTTAAAATAAAGCAAAGGTATATAAATTAATCACGTGATAGGTACATTGTGCTCACATATTTACAAACAATTGTAAAAATATATGATTTTCCTAAAATATTAACTTGGAATAAGTCAGTGTGTGAGTAAAGTAAAAATAACCAAATACACAATACAATAAGCAAATAGTATGATTTTGTCTAGGCTCTAGATTGTCCTATGGAGCAGGACCAGCATGTTTCCAAGCATTCTTATCAAGGATATAATCTTCTAATTTGTAATATGCTTGATTACAAAGTGTTTTTTTAACATGAGTTTTAAACTTTCTTTCATTTAATTGCAATATTTCACCAGGTATTTTGTTGTAACATTTAACACAGTACCCCATAAAAGATCTATGTACTTTAGATAGTCTGAAAAATGGTTGATCTATTTTATTTTTATTTCTAGTGTTAATATTATGTCTATCACTTATTTTATTAAATAGATGCAGATTTTTTCTAACATACATAATATTTTCATAAATGAACTGGCAAGGTACAGTCATTATATTAATCTTCCTAAATAATTCCCTAAGAGATTCGCGGCGACGTAAATTGTAAATGGCTCTGACAGCTCTCTTTTGGAAAATAAAAATGGATTCAATGTCAGCAGCCCGACCCCACAGTAAAATGCTGTATGACATAATGCTGTGGAAGTAGCTAAAATAAACCAAACGCGCGGTTTCAACGTCTGTTAACTGTCTTATCTTTCTAACAGCATACGCTGCCGAGCTTAGTCGCCCCGCGAGAGATGTTATATGGGGTCCCCATTGTAACTTCTCGTCTAGCGTGATTCCTAGGAAAACCGTCTGTTTACTAAATTCCAGTTTTTCTCCGTTCAATATGATGTCACATTCGCTACTTCTAACATTAGGTAATTTAAATCGAATGCATTTGGTTTTTTTCTCATTTAGTACCATGGTATGCAGTACCCAGAACTATCCATAGACGGTAGGCTGTGCGTGCAGGCAAACTCTTTTCAGAAGGTACCGGCCAATTTAACACTGGTCTACGTTCATCAGTTCGGCGAATGGCAGCAAGCAACAATAAAGGAAGCATTCGAACCCTTAAACATATTTACATGCTCTTTGAAAAGGTTTCGTAGCATTTTGTATGAGACAGTTGAGCTCTAAACTAATTGTTTATTGTTATTTTCAAAATACTTTTTTTTTGTAATGTAACTGTCACCATGCATGCATCAATAGTTCACCCCCTAGTGACTTCAATTTTATTTATAAATGGGTAATTTGTTAACAGCGCTGTGGGCTTCATTATTATTTATGTAACTTAGGTTTTTTTGTTTTTATTATTGCATAATGTAGCTGTTTGTAATTTTACTTTATTTCATTAAAGAGGAACACAGTTTAATGAAGTAAAAGGAAATTACGTCAGAATTTAATCCGACTTCACTAATGGTTCAGTAAAGACCCTATCACACGTCACACCACACCCACACCACAACGACAACACGTCAACGGACACTAATTTGTATGAAAATTAACAGTTTATTCATACAGACCACAATTGGCCTTAGCCACATCTAGGCCACGCCACTGCCACAGCGCAACCACCCACAGGCGAGAGCACGAACTAGTGGCCGACCACATTGTAAAAACCACGATCTGTCTGTCTGCAAACACTGGCAACAACGTTAGCACATCGCAACTAATAGCGGCAATGCAATCACATCGAAATTTTGTAGTTACCAATACGCAACTGCAAGAAGCTGCAGTGACACTATTCACACGTAGCCACTGCTTGCCCACAATTCGTCGCTGCGATGTGATGTGGTTGTGCTTGTGGTACGTGTGATCGGACCCTAATTGAAGTTCAAAACAGCCTGTTCTAATTTAATCCCTTGAGTGGTTTATTACAAACATTTCCAAGCAGTTACTAATGGCCGCTGCTCCATACGTAGAAACTCCGCTTAATGGACTTATTAGTCTAACCAGAAATTGGAACCTGGACTTTAAAAGCATTTGTGTTTCGGGGATTGGCGCTTATGTCATCAAATGAACCAAAGGCACCAGTCCCAGTCTCAAGAAAGGTATACAAAAATTGTAGGTTTCGCGTAATTATTAGTGATGCATATATATTAATTGTTACCGACCAGGCCCGGGTCGACGGCGCCTCAAAGAGATGACAGCACGAAATGACGGGATCCGATAGGGCTGACGCCTCAGGGTCGCGGGTGATTAGAAATAATAACCGTGGCCCTGGCACAGGCAATTGAAGGAACACGGGTGGGTTTTAGGCAGTAAAAGTCTGATACGCCCTCCCGCTCCACCCACAGCGGGAGAAGTCATTTGAAATCATCAAATGACTTCTGACCCACCCAAAAAAAAAAGGTATTAAATGGACATGATTTTTAATTGAATGTACGAAATGCTCTTATACATTTATGACTTTGTCCATATCTAGATATGGACAAAGTCATAAAAGTTATACTGCATGTAATAAAATGTTGATATTTATGATAACAACTTCAGATGACAAGCTAATAACTTGAATAACATACGAGTACCTAATTCGTTGTTTTTACTGTATAACATGACATACAGTATTTAATTTAAATTTATATTCATGGGTCCACTTTTTGAGCACCGTTTGAGCCCAGGCATATGGAACTACACAAGCATAGACAAATTTATATAAAGTTATGGTACACATGGGAATAAAAGATATATGTCACACGAATTTTTGAGTTATGTAAATACAAATAATGTATCGAGTTGCGCGAAAGCTGTCTATCAATAAACAACTACTCTTGGGTTATCAACTTCTCTTGGAAAATTCGCACCTTAATTGCGTAACACACTGCAATCACAATCCGAGGGTTTTCTTAATCTTCTTCAGGGATTCTTAATAGGTTTCAAAAATCGTCTGTTCAGCAACGTCCATAACGCCATGAACGTGGGTGAACTGTCACAATTAAGACATTGCGACCAACTGTCATTTATGTGTGTTAAGTAATTACCCCGCATGGTCTGTTGGTTTTGTCATTGGCAGCACGTACCTACTTTGTTACGACTCTTGTATAACTTGAGACAATACCTCCATCGTGTCTGTAAATACATGGCAAGCTTTAACGTTTATTAAAAACATCCACAGCGATGAAATACTTTCCGGAATGAAACCCAACATTGTCATTAACTTTTAATAAAAACTTGTCCGCAGTTACCTTTATGTAATTTTCAGCTGACCTTACATACTCTGACATTTATAAGTAAGTAATATTATGACATTGACGCTTGGCGATGGCAATATCAACGAGTTTCTGTTTAATGATAACCTATATTAATGTTAATAGGTGGCATCGTTTCTTGTTCATTTGACTATGCTAAGAACATCTTTGACAGTCGTTAAGGGTAGTCAGAAACCCAAATGTCTGACAAGCAATTTTACCAAACGGTAACGTGTTACCCAGTTATTAGGATGTGACGGTCAGAAGAGCATTGACTATAGAAAGTACTGCTATTCAGCTGCATCCAGTACAACTGGAAGCCGACGCCAACGTGGTTAGGTAAAGGCTAGGCAGATTGATTGATGGTAAGAACTAAGTTAATGGCTTAAATACAAAATACGATTTCATTCGCAGACAAACCAGATATAAAGGATATTTCAGATATTAATACAGTTTTATTTTTATTTTTATTGATTACACTGAGAAAACTAAAAAAATAAGCGTATCAGTTACTTATAGGTGAACACTACGTACATAAAACAATAAATAAGAGAACTAAGCTAACTTAGGTACAGTGGCGCTCATAAGTCCATAAGCAATCTCACAATGCAATGGATCGAAGCTTCGGTTTCACTTACGACCTTCTTCTATTATGTATATGTTGTTTCTATACTACAGACACGCACAACACTCACTTTGTCTGTAATTGATAATAAACACAATTGCAATCAACTTAACATATGGCATGCTAGCTTAGTCGTTACCGAGCTTGGGTAGGAACGATTATGGCGTACCTTTTTTTTTGGGTGGGAAATCATCAAATGACTTCTCCCGCTCTGGGTGGAGCGTTCATCTTGTCATCACGTTGTTGGATTTTCAACTGTCTGCGCTGAGCCGAGCGTCGAAAAGCACTCATTTAGGGTCGCCTAGGGTTAGTGAAAATCGGCATAAGTCTTTTAACTTACCTATTTAAAATTAAAAACTCTTTAACTTTATTTAATTCAAAATTTGTTTTCTCATAAAAAAAAAAAAAAAAAAATTATTTCACATAGACCTACATGGGCACTTATGAAACGTCAGATTCTAGGTGCACGGTTCATCATCTTTAAAGTTATCATATACGGTTCAAAATACTGTATAATTTGAATCGTATATGATTTTTTACGATTTCGAGTGTCGCCTGAAACCGGACGAATCGTACGATAGACTTCAAATGGCGTTCATGGATGAAGGCCCTTCTAAGGCAACCGTGTATCGTGGGGGATGAAGAAAGAAGTGGTCACCCTTTGACTGCTGTTACGGAAGAAAACGTGCTGGCAGTGAAAATTTTAACCCAAGACAATATGCGAGTTACGTATCAAGAGATTCAGCACATATTGCAGGTTGGATCGGGAAGTCTTCACGTAATTCTTTAAGTGCATCTTCGCGTGAAGAGGATAGTTTCACGCTGGGTAGCGTACAACCTCACCGATATTCAGAAGCAGGCCTGGGTGAAATGGTGCCGTGATATGATAAACAAATTTGAAACAGGCTCGTCTCTGCCTGTTTACGACATCATTGCAGGTGATGAGTCTTGGATTTATCAATACAATCCAGAAACGAAGTGCCAGATGGTTTGGGTATTTCAAAACGGAACAATGCCTACCAAAGTGAAGCGATCTAGAAGCGGGGGCAAGATTTTGATCGCAAGCTTATTCAATTTGACTGGGTACTTGGTGTCAATTCGTTTACGGAACTAAAGAAGCATCAACGCTGAATGATAGACTACCAAATGCTCGGCACAAGCTTTCTCTATTGTGAGACACACGGGGCTCCGCGGGCTACTGCTATACCACGACAACGCGCCTTCTCACCCCGCGCTCAAAACGAGGGACTTCCTGGACAGCACGCCGGTCAAACTCCTAAGTCACCCTCCTTACAGCCTTGACCTATCACCGTGTGACTTCTTTTTATCCCGAAAAAAAAACTGCTCAAAGGGATACAATTTTCAACGCGCTGTCAGCGTTCGAGCAGGTTGTAAACGAGGTGCTTACGGCGGACCGGAAAAAGTGTTTCGAAAACTGATTCTGAAAAGATGATCACATTTGTGCATAATTGAGAGAGTATCCGGTGACGCTCCCGTCACCAGGCGCATTCCGTTCCTGTCCAGACGTTCGCATCTAATCACAGTCTCAATATGAAGAATCAATATGATGATTAAGACCACTGTGAACGTTTTTAATTACGGGAATTGACCTCCAGTGCTCTGTTACCAAATGATTGAGCGATACAAAGACTGCGACAATATCGATCTACTAAAGGTATACCCCTTAGCCCTGCCCTGTAGCCCTTTAGCCAAAAGGGAAAACATGTTTAATTAAAAGATAGAAACAAAACAAGACACTCAAGAAACTTTGAAAATAACTTGTGGAAGCCTACTAAATTGTTTCAGTTTAGTTTAAAATATTACTGTTCTTATGTTCGTGACATGCGTATCATTATCTCCCTTATTTATAAATTAGCGACTGTTTAACCGTACATTTTTGAAGTTTAAACGTCTCTTAACTTTAAGCAACGTTTATAAATAAGAGGGTAAAAGTGAAAATTCATTGCATGTGCTGTTAATGTTTATTGAGTTCAAATCCTAAAGAACATGGCCAAACAAATGTATGTTCTCTTTCTTTTCAACGTTAAAACTATTTAAAATGTATGTCCTATATCGTTTGTAGGTTCTTATATCAATATTGCCACGCTTAAGGGGACACACCATACAGGACCTAAACGCAAGTTTTATGGTGCCTCAAAGTATATGATCTATTGCAGTTAACAAAATCTGATAAATATATGAAATTCTTCAGGATATATGCTATTTAGATAGTGTGTTGTAAACATAATACAACAAATTTGATACGATAGAAGAGAAAAAACCACAAACATACCTCTAATACCATAATATATATGCAATTATTCTGATTTTTTGTCAGATTATTCTACAAGCAACATAAGGTAATAGTGTTATTTTTTTAGGCCAATCAATAGTTTTTTTGTTGACCAGGGTTGTGTATTCGCGCTTCTCTTTCTTTTCTATGCAGTCTGACAGTGAACGCGCTTGGGCTCTTATCTGTTTACACAAAGGCAAAATAAATGACTAAGTTACTATACAAACAAAAACAATTATAAATGAGAAGAGGGCATAAAGGCAAAAAACAAGCATATCTTACATGAGGTAGCTTAACATTTTTGCGAAATTAGACAAAGCCTGGGGTCTATCTGAGAGATAGAACGAAGGTATTTTTTTGTCAAAGTACCCACGCATATAAAATATATAATTTTATTATTAGATGCCGATAAAGTAGACAAAAACGGACCTGCGGATCCACCAGCCTTAAAGGTTACCGATATTCCCGAGATACCAGTTCCTGATGCAGGAATACCAGAAACCGAAGCATCTTCGATTGAGCATGAACTTGACCCCGAAATTTTGTCTGCATTAGGAGAGCAATCTGACGACATTCCCGAATTTGGCGAAAGAATACACGAAAACTTGGCACAAAGATGGCAGCCCATATTAAAAAGAGGACTTCCCAAGGAAGCTAAGGACAAATTATTAAAAGAGCACAGTTGGAGGGGCCAACTGTGCTCTTTTACAAGCACCAAACTTAATGCCGAACTTTCGGCAGCTACTACCGATATGGCAAGAAATCGCGATAATAAGATGGAGTTATCGCAACAACTTCATGGCGCTGGGGTCACAGCCGTGAATAGGGTAATGACTCTTCTCATTACTGGCGAAGATAAAATCCAAGCCCTAAAAATACTAAGTGACAGTTGTCGCATATTAACCCATCTTCACTATATGGATACTGAAGCACGTATCAAACTGGTGACACCCGGCTTGGAAAAATCATTCCTAAATGTTATCAAGGAAAACGAAAGCGATAGCACTTTATTCGGAATAAAACTATCCGAAATAATCAAAGCTTCAAAAGCTATTGAAAGGCAAGGCCTGCAAATAAAAAAGGCTTTGGTGCCTCAAAAACCTCCACAAACTGTTCAATCGACCGTCGCACGACCTCGCTACCAGGAAAACTGGCCAGGTCCTTCGAACCTGTCGAACAGGGGGGGCGCGGAGGCCAGAGGTGACAACCCCCTGCAGCACGCTAGGCACAGACAGCGGCGCAACCTAGGTACTCGAACACGAACAAAACGCGTGCTCAGCTTCTACAATAGAACAGGTACATTCTGGATGAATACGTCATTTTTATTCTCACTGGCTCGAAATAACTTCCAATGACAACGTTCTCGAATGGATTCGTATAGGTTTTTCCATCGCATTATGTGAAACGTCGGTGCAAACCTTTTCGCCTCGTAATTGTCTTTCATCGGCAGATAAAGTGGATATGAATTTATCCATCAAAAATTACATGATATAAGCGCTATATCAAAATGTTTACCGACCGAGAATCAGTTCATATCAAAGATATTCCTTACTTCAAAACCAAACGGCGACAAGCGGTTTGTTTTGAATTTAAAGCCACTAAATAAGTTTATCTCTACGTGTTATGTATTGGTGATACCTATTCTGAATGTCGTGATAACAAATCAGAAACTTTGAAATTATTGGAATCCCTTGGATTCGTTATTAATTTCAATAAGAGTTCATTAGAACCAAAACAGACAATACTTGTTTTTTTTTTAAATACTTAGGTTTTATGTATGATTAAAAAAAAAATCCTTACCAGACGGAAAACGCACTCACATAGCTAGTTTAATTTATATTTTTTTACGATTACCACGCTGCACAATAAGAGAATTTGCTCAATTAATTGGGATTCTTACTGCTGCTTGTCCCGCAGCAAAATATGGATGGGTTTACACAAAACTCTTGGAAAGACAAAAATTCTTACCCTTAAAAATTTATAACAATTTTGATACAAAAATCTAATTGTCTAATCTAATTTTGAATGATCTGAATTGGTGGTCAAAAAATATTTCTGCAACTTCCAATTCCATAAGGGCTCAAGCATTCACATTAGAAATATTCACTGATGCATCCAGGACTGGCTGGGGCGCTTGTTGCAATAACGAACGCATTACCGGCGCTTGGAAAAATTCAGAATTAATGTTTCACATTAATTATCCAGAACTCTTAGCGGTATTTTAGCATTAAAACGGTTCGTTCACAATTATTCTGACTGTGCTATATTATTACGCGTTGATAATACAACAGCCATTAGTTATATCAATCGTATGGGCGGAATACAATTCCCACATTTGAACGATTTATATCGATCTATTTGGCAGTGGTGCGAGAGGAAAAATATCTGGTTAGTAGCTTCTTACATAAACACACACGATAATTTTATAGCCGACTAACAATCTAGAAGAACAAACGTAGACACAGAATGGGAAATATCAAATTTAGCATTCAAATTGATAACACAAGAATTAGGCCAACCAAAGATAGACTTATTCGCCTCTCGCGCCAATGCATAATGTGAGAACTATGTGTTTTGGCGACCAGACCTCGATGCCATCACAACTGACGCCTATACAATAAGCTTGCGCGATAAACACTTTTATGCCTCCCCACCATTTTCTGTCATATTGAAATGTTTACAAAAAATTGTTTTAGACAAAGCCGAAGGTATTCTTGTTTTTCCCATTGTGGCCATCACAAGCCTGGTATCCCCAGTTAAAGAGTATGCTTGTTCCCGAAATAGTTATTCTGAAAGCAAATAAAGGTCTTTTATCTTCCCGTTTCAGAGCACACTTTACAAGTCAGCTTACCCTGGGTGCCGCGGTGCTCTCCGGCTTGCGTTCACGCAGCGAGGGACGCCTCCAACCGCTCTCGACTTAATGTTAGCTTCTTTATCTCAAAACATTGTACAGCAGTATAATGTCACCTTCCAAATGTGATGGGAATTCTGTACATTAATTAGTATTAGCTTTTTGAGGTGTCAGTTCCCTTAATAGTCATCGCTCTGCCCTGTCGCTACTTCTAGGAAATAGTGTCGGAACAGGCGACTCCATAAAAAGGTTACTAAAAGGAGCATACAAGTTGAGACCGTGTGTACCCAAGTGCACGAGTACATGGGATCCTCAGGTGGTACTCAACTTTATATCTAGTTGGTTCCCAAATGAAGATCTCACAATAGAAAATATCACTAAGAAATTAGCAATTTTGTTAGCTATATGCACAGCTCACAGAGTTCAAACGTTTCTTCTCAAGACCTCAAACATAAAAATAAATTCCAGAGGCATCGAAATAATCGTAACGAACATTGTTAAGACATCGGCACCTGGCAGCGATCAACCAATTTTATTTCTACTTTTTAGATAAACCAAGCATTTGCCCGGCTGCGACATTAAAAAATTACCTTCAAGTGACTAATGGAATTAGACCTGAGAGCATACCAAATGACATGGCCGGATTCTGCCCGCAGAAGCCATTCAGGATACATAAATGTACAGTAATGATTAATATATGAAAATTACTTTTTAAATTTACTGAAATAAATCGCAACAATTACATTTCTTTAAAAAGGCAACAAAAATGCCAATAGAAATATGTGCGGTAATTGATTTTGTCCGGTTTTTATTTCGACATAATTTGCAAATCAACTCAACTGCGTTTGCGTTTGGATACACGCATATGACAAGCACTATATCTGTTATACTACTAAAGGTACGATTAAAATATTAAACCACCACAACTGCCAGAACAGTATGGCTAAGGTAAAAAAACCTATAAAAGTCAAAGATTTCACGATTATCACAGTCAACATTTTTCGAGCTACCGTGCGTCATAATGCCGATCACGTTACGTATTATGAATCGACAATATATTCAAGAGTGTGTATCTGAACGTCCTAGTTGTTTTGACGTTTCTGAACTGCGCGTGGTCCCGCTGTTCTGTCTGTCCATGTATATGTCTGTCACCTGTCACTCTGTGTCTTGATCTTCTCACGACAGAGTAACAATAACACAATTTACCACATAACGCTGGCAGAATAGTCGACATCGGCTCAGTTGCCAAACAAGGAAAAAAAAATACAATAACACAACACAGTAAGTGTTGTGCAGCAGCCTTTGGTTTCTCGGAAGAAAGTACATAGCAGAGTACTGAGCTACCCAATAGTGAATATTGGTTGTGCATACTCTATTATGGGAAGGCGTCACTCAGTGCGATACGAGGCCCTTGATGAAAATGTTCCATCAATCGATATTTTCTTCTCGTGGAATACCCACAATCAGGTAAGTGTGTGCTGTTGAGATTATATTTTTAGTCAACTATCTTGCCCTAGCTGCTGTTATTGAATTGTTCCCATGATGAAGCAAATTCCTCATGATTAATAAGTATGGGTGCAGTCTCACCTAGCATATAGCTACAACTATTTGCGAGTGTGCATAGTGTGACCGTTCTATTTGAAATAGTATTGGGACGCTAACACACAAACAATCAGCCGTAAATTATACGCCGAGTGAGATTGCGCCCTAATAATTACCATTTACTATTAATACTATTACACTGACCAAAATGTCAAACATAGTTACAGGACCGGAACACAGATCTGCAAGCATGTCATCCCTGTGATGCGAAATAATCGGCACTTCGTACTAAATATACACAGACAGGTTGAAGAACTACGGGAAAATGAACCTAGATTGCCCGAACCACCTCCACTCCCGGCACTTGCTAATCCAACGGTCGCCAATCCTGCTGAAGCACGAATTGACAATTGACCAAATGAAATTTGTATCATCCTTGTTAAGGTAATGTTGCATCAGTTACCGAATGTGCGATATAAATTTATTTGCTAATGAGTGGCATTTATTACCTGAGGGCACAAATATCTCGTCTTATTTTACTGTTCAGCAGTCAGAGGATTTATTATGATTTCTATAAAGAGATCCAGTGACTTTTGATTTAATCATATATGGATGCAATAATGTTTTTCATAAAATATCTCTAAAACAAGTCGAAGTAGATCATTTTTATAAGAAAATGTATATCCTACCTGCTTAATTAGATACCTAAGTAAATAAAAATTCAAGTGTAATTTATTTTAGTGTTTTATTGCCTATGCTCTCCGTTAGTGCGGCCTGCCTATGACGACGTTTGAAAGGTCTAGGCCTACTAGACCTTTCAAACGTCGACCTAGATTACTAATACAAGATGAAATTGAAAACTTACGCCACTTCGAAATAGGAGACTCAGTAACTGTTACATCGTCTTTTCCTAAATCAAAGTATTATATATTTGAATTTGGCGCACCTATAGGATGAATAAGTTTTACTCCGTATTTTGTAGTTTTTTGACTTATTTAAAATGTATGGAACACCGACATTGAGAGTATTTTATACATTTTCATAGAATTAGAAATTCACTGACATCGGTGTAAATGAACACACACTACGACAATGTCGTCAATAGATATTATCCATTGACGAGCTTGTATTGCTTCGTCTATAAAACTCGGAATTGTTGATCATTGTTATTAAAAATGCTTAGGCCCTTTTTTTGTATCCTGTTTCTAGTATCTCTCGCTTCATCTGAAAACTTAAACTATTATTAAGACATACCTGTTAGCTTTAATATGACGTACTGTATGCCAATGTTCATGAATATATTTTTGTGAGGGCACAGCTCTAATGAAATTCCGGCCGTGTCCTTTATTCCTAACGTATAAACGGCCTTATAGAGGCGCCACGGCGTAGTCAATCAGTCGCTGGATAAAACAAGTGTGTGCGAGCGGCGTGGACGAGACGACATTTAGCGCGCATAGCACGCGCCATGCCGCCACGTCCACGGCGCACCGCGCGGGCCTGTCCGTAGACGCCATCAGGAAGGCGGCTGGCTGGACAGCCGCTTCTCAAACGTTCGCCAAATATTATTGTCGGGCCTTACGCGAAGAAAATTCTTTCCCAAGTTCGGTTTGTTTTCCACCAAATCCACATTAAAAAGAGACTGATTAGCGCCTATATTATTCTACAATACACATAAGTGTGTATAGGTATGTAAACGTGTGTAGGTTTACCAACCTAAATAATATTATTATGATTGAAGTTGAATCTAGATTAAGATTACAATATTGTTGATATTGCGAATGTATGTTTAATAAATTACCAATTAATAATTATTTAAAATCAAAGGTTAAATTTACAAATTAAGTAAACAACTTATGTATTATTAGCAAAAATTCATCTCTAAACATCTACGTTGTGAATGTAATATCTGAAGAATGAAGCGCTGCAATATAATATATGATCAAACGAACTTCGACAAGTGAAGTTCGATCGATATTATATTAATCGCTTCATTCGAAGATATAACACCCACCCACCCCATTTCCCTATAATGAAGTTTTTGCTAAACTAAACTTACTCAAAAAAAATGAGATTTGACACACTGATCATAAATACCGGTACCTTATAAAATATTAGAGGAACTACGTTGTGAATGTTATATCTTCGAATGAAGCGATTAATATAATATCGATCGAACTTCACTTGTCGAAGTTCGTTTGATCATATAAAATCTGTGGCGGCATCTACACCGCCACATGCGAACAACGCATCACACAAATCCTGCATCGCGCAGTCAAAGTTTACCGCGCAGCTAGCATATATACAACTTCCCGACAACAATCACCGGGTAGTTGCCCACTAGATACGACATCCATTTGGTCGGAGGATCCTCCCTTTTCCAAGAGTATGAGTGAACTTTACACCCTGTTCCTCATATCTCTTCACTGGTGACCCCGGGTACGAACATCAGCGCAGCCTTCGTGCAACTACTTCAGCGTGACGTCATCATCATCACTCCCGCAAGTCATACAGCCAGCCAGCAACCACGGCTTGAACGGTTGTCCTGACCATCAGCATGCAGACAGTTCCGACTCACCGCGAACTATGCGACATCCGGTTCCAACCCACTGGAACCCAACTGGCATTGGCAAGCATCGCAAGATACAAGACTTAATCCATTATCGACCTCCGGTCTCCGGAGGGGAGTGATGTGGCGGAATCTACACCGCCACATGCGAACAACGCATCACACAAATCCTGCATAGCGCAATCAAAGTTTACCGCGCAGCTAGCATATATACAACTTCCCGACAACAATCATCGGGTAGTTGCCCACCAGATACGACATCCATCTGGTCGGAGGATCCTCCCTTTTCCAAGAGTATGAGTGAACTTCACACCCTGTTCCTCATATCTCTTCAAATCTATTGTTACAAATGTTTGTCCACACATGACTTTACGGCTGCGGCGGCGGCTTTGTTTTTAAAGCGACTGCACCTATTTGGCTAATTCCTTTTTTGTTGTATTTGTAATTGTCAGGCAAGGTTTGTAAGAAAGAAAATGTTTGAAAAATCGTACGGAAAAGTGAAAAATTTGAGTTCTAACCTCTCTATAGAAAAAAAGGGAGTGAATAAAATGGTTTCTAGGTAGGGTAATCTTAAAACATATTGATTTTTATTTCTACACAAGACAGAAGACCGGAACTGTGATCTGGGTAAGAACATAGGCTTCTTTTCATCTTGGATCGCAGACGTGGTCGCGGGCTACAGCTGGTTTATAATATTTAGAAGGTAGGTAGTACGTATAAGACCAATTGCCTCGATCAATAGACTGATATCTACTTATGTAATTATTTACTTTGTCGAATAGCTACATACAGAGAATCGATTTACGGAATACACAAGCTTTGTTTGTAGTTAACAAACGTTATAATTTCGTCAGTAGTCTGGTCCTAATGGTTAAACAAGATTTAAAACTCATGGTTGCTTATATGATTTAAATAGAGACTAATCAATTTAGTAAATCGGCAGAACAGACACACAGATCGACAGGACAGAGTTATCATTAGAAAATCACATCAAGTTTAAACCGCAGCAGGTGCAATTCGAACCCACGCACAGTGGTTCCGCCATAGGTCGTAAATCCATAAAACTCATATTCGAATTTCCAGAAACAAGTTACATATTTCGATAGACCATTAAACGAGCTATCCGGTGATATAAATGTTTTAATAATCAGGCACGCGCGCCCCCCCGACGCGAGACCCCTGCCCCGCGACCTGATAGCGGACCATGCCCCCATCGCACCGGATTGACGCCCGGGTAAGCTGTAATTCAGGTTACACGCAGCTTACCTGTGACACTTTGACTCCACACACATAACACACATCTGTTGCGTAACGTGTTCTAGGTTAATATAGGCGCGTTACGTAAACAAACACAGACACCCGCCACTATACAGACACCTAAACTCACACGCGGAGGCACGGTGCGGACCGCGATCCGCGTAGACACTGGGCGGTGTGACACACTACAATACCGCCCACACACTCGTGACGGCCCCTCAGCCCGGACAGTGAACGGCTAGCTCTGTGATCTGGACGGGCGGGGACCACTCACCTACTCTGTAGGCGCGTCGAGTCGGCATCTCCGTCGCTGGTCGTTGTTGCCGGGCCTCCCCTAGGTAACTAGGGGTCTCACCTGGCGGCGACAGACCGCCGAGATGTCGTGATGAAAGCGACGCTTCACTATAAGCGTCGCGACGCTCCTATAACAAAATAGCAATCACTCACATGGGCGCGCGTTGCCCGCGCGCCCAATCATCTTACCGGCCACTGTAGCCAACAGAATGAGGGACCCGTTTTTACGGGCCAAAGTAAAGCCTCCGCGGCAGGGGGGCATAGCCCTGGATCCGCTCGCCGCGCCCCCCTTACGGGGACGTAGCGACTTCCCACGAAGTTAATTATCACTTACTTTTTGACCTCGGAAGTGAACGCATCGTTACGTTGCACTCGCTGTTATCGGTGACTCATCATTAAAGTATTTGGTTACAAGTGAATTCTCGGAATTCTTTTGTTTGTGTTGTTGTTTTGTGCAATGGAAATTACAGAGCAAGGGATGTTTGTCACATTTGATTGTATTTTGAATAAATTGTCAGTATAATATTTGTACTATTTACGTACTACGCCATACATAATTTGTTGTAAATTTTTTCCAATATAATAACTTTGCTTAGAACTACAAAATTTTACAAGATTTTGCAAACATTCGCAACTATCTTAAATTGTAGTTGAGACTGTATATTTAAAAAATATTATACTTTGATTTGCGCCATTCTGCGCCGACGCACAGTGTACCGCGTAGAACATGTTAGGTGGACAATATTATTTTATGATATTTAACGATGCTTATATATATAAGTAGTCATGTATTAATAGTTTTTGGTATGATTTTGTAATAAAAAACAAATATTTAAAAATAATAAACAAACAACAAAAATGCATTAAATAAATAAATACCTACTGTACAAACTAACATAACCTAAACCTAATCATCAGAATCATCATCAAAATCTTCTGGTGAATCGTCATCATTTTGTGGTAATGTGCGACAATATGATGACGTTTCCGGTCTTGATGCTACTATGGTCGGGCTTACGATTAACTTTAATACTTCTGCACATATTTTTTCCGGCTTTTTTCGGGGAATCTCACGAAGGCCATTGATCAAAGGGTCAGATGTTATTATTAACATGGACAGCAAGTCTCTATTCGTGGCAACATGTGAGCACTTGCGGGTGTTGTACTCCCTAAATCTGCGGCAATCTTTGTTACGTGCTTCTTGAGCCTCTTCGGAAAGTAGCTCAATTGGAAGCAATGCCGCTTTGATGACCTCAGTACTGTGTACTAATATTCTATCTCGAATCTATATAGTATGCTAAGGCTTCGTCACTACTTAACTGCCTAGGATTAACGGAACTGGTATTTTCTTTTGACTTAATAATATTATCTGGCCTTTCACTAATGTCTCTAATCACATGGGCAACTTTTCTTTGCCCTGCTGAACGCATAGCAATTTCGGCAGCAGTCACTAATTCACTGGCACTTCGAGATTCTACGAGATCCACGACTCGACGTTTCTTCGTCTTAAACGACGATTCCTCGAAATCTTTGCGAGGTCTTCCTGCAGATGTCACAACCTCACTCGATGTTGAAGGTTGTGGGGCTAAAGAACTCACAGTAAACTGTATGTCTCCTTCATCCAGCCAAGTCTTATTTCTAATTAAAAAACGCTCCTTCGTTTTCCCGAAGCCAACCATTTGGCTTCAATCTTAGTAGAAAAGTTGGATATTTTCAACTTTATTTCTCTTTGGCTGCTTTCAGTAATGTCACCAAAGTGAAATTTTGAAGAAAGATAGTCATAAATACGCGATCTTTTATCATTCTTCGTGTGTTTCAACCACTCTTCAAAAAATGCTACCCTTGAAATAGAGTAAACGTGTTCTGAAAAAAAAAAAAAAAATATGTATACTGAAGTGTGCTGAACAAATGTGTATTTTTACAAACTACACAGTTATACCTACAATATATCTAAAAACTATCCCGAATAGAGGCGAATCAATGTATTTCCTGAACGTTCAAAGTTTTGTTTATGAAAAAAATTACGCAAAAATTTATGCATTAAGTTAAAAAAATGCTAATAATTAATTTTAATAGATTCTGATAAAAATAATATATTAAATAATAGTACATACCCTCAGTATTAATATGCATCACAAAAAACTTTCACAATATCACTATAAACCACTATGAGATGTGCACAAAAGTGTCGCTAAATTGCAACTGATTGACCGGAACGCTTGCATTAAACTCATTACCTGACTTCTGAACTCGTGTTTATGTAAAAGTCTTGATTATTATTGGAATCAAGTGGGTAGGAGTAAATCAAAGTTATTACTTAAGTATTCTGATTGGCTGAAAGACATTGAATGTTTTGAGTTAAGAAAGAGTTGAGCAACGTGTTCATGAAGAACTTCAACCAGAAGCGGGGCCATCTCGCGGGCGTCCAAAAAAAGATTTTACCTTTTCTTCGGAAACTTCCCCGTAAGAAAAAGAGCGCAATGTCAAATCAAATTTTAGATTTATTGCGAGTCTAGCTAATTTTAAATCTATTATGTAAGTTCTAATTTTATGTCTATTTTATGTAAAATATCCATTGATTTCCATTTTTATTTTTTCATTTATCTATTTAGTTGTGTCTTTTTGACACATAGAGAATACACCATTGTCATTGTCAAAAACGCTTCAGAACGGGGGACAAGCACACTTAATATATGTTATTTATTTTATTATTCTTTTCGTGTTAACAAATTATCAAATATACATACGATCATTATGTATTAATTTACATATACACTAATATATTATGAGTTTTTATTGCTACCTGAACCACTTCCCACGAAAAAAAAGCATTAAATAAGATTTTCAGTATTTATGACCGCCTTTGTTCGGCGGCTGTACCACTGTGCCACGCCACTGTGCGACTGTGCCACGCCGCCGGCTCGCCATAATCGATCACGGTAACGACTAAGCTAGCATGCCAATGATAAGTTAGTTGAAATTATGAACTACTATCAATTACAGACTAAGTGAGTGTGTGTGCGTGTCTATAGTACAGAAACAACTCATATAAGAAGGTCGTAAGTGAAACCGAAGCGTCAATCTATTTATTGCTTTGTGAGATTTCTTCTGGAATTATGAAGTAAGAAATACATACTTTCACCTCGTTTCAAGAGGGTCCTCGTCAGAGGGTGTTTTTTTTTTGTGCAAATCTGAGCCTCTATACTAAACGTTAGAAGACCTTTTAAGACTTCGAGAAATGCGTCAGTAAGGGACAAAATTTACGTAGTTTAGGTATTAATAATATCCATAGTATAAAAACTACGCACATAAAACCAAGCGTGTTTTACAAATCTTCTAACTACATTTTATCTTGAGAATTTAAGCGCTCTAGCATTATCCAGGCCGAAGCAGTGAGGGTATGAAAATACGACGAAACGCTTCGAGAAAAGGTAGATTTTTGATTTTGGCTGGTCTTGGCGGGGGTGATACCGTGTCCCCAGATTCCAAGAACAAACTTGACATTGTAGTGGAAAAATGTGTTCAGTCATACATTCCAATTGCAACTGTAAGTTTGTACGCACAATATTTAAAGATTGACCACGTTATTTTAAGACCGTAGTTCTGTTATCTATAGTTCTTATTTTTCCTTTTGTTAGAAATGGGGGGGGGGCGGAAATTGGTCAATTTTCAAATGATTTCTTAAATAAAAAAATTAATATATTATGATTTTACAAAGCTGTTTATTTTAAAATTATACAAAACATATATTTGAGACCGTTACAACAAGCCCTTTCATTTGACATGTTACACGGTACAGTTTGCAAACAGCGGACAGACAGACAGAGACACGAAACTGCGCACGCTACAGGGTGAAGGTTATTCGGACGATTTACATAATACATCATAAAATGTATTAAAGATGATAGATGTTTCAATTAAGCCAGTTATATTTCAAAAGATATAGAACAAAACATATTCAAAAATCTTACAAAGTTACCACAAGCTATTTCTTGCGAGTTTCTCAAAGGAGATTCGTTCATGCGTACAAATTTTAAGTTATTATCTTAGTCTGTGGTAGGTGTTGATGACTAATGAGGTACTCGTGTTTGAACGTGCTTTCAGCAATAAAACTTACTGAGTACTTGGGTCTTAGCTTCATCAATTAATTTATTTCAAGTAGACTCTGGGAATGTTCTTTTGTGTTGGTCAGTGGTTCCAGATAAGTTTTACTTAAAAATATGTAAATACATGCCAAACATTTGACTGTCTCGTTGGTTCAGTGGTCGCAAGAGCTACTGCTGACCCTCACGTCCTATCAATTCCCAGGTCGAGAAAACTGTTATTGGGTTTTTCAGGAATATCTGTTATGTAGTATTATACTATATTGAAACCTACATGTGTTACATTCTGTGTAAACATTAAACGTTATCAGGCTCATGAATATTATAATAGTAACCACATTAAGTAAACATGGTGTAATAACATGAAATACCTTGTGGCGGCATCTACATTATAATCACTAATTTATTCCCAGTTGATATATCAGGAAATGGGCTTAATAGGATAATTATCAGTTAATAATTTATTGGTTTTGACTCCACAGACTGAATGTGCTCTGTTTTTTCTGATAATATTTCAACTTTAAAAGGATCTGCGTGACCTGATCATTATCCGTATCGTCTGTAGCAGTAATGGTTTCAAGATCTTCGAGTATACAACGAATGTGTTGTGCAAAGCGTAGCACGGTTTGAAAAAGCAAATGCTTAGACATATCTAATTAGAAAATCGCTTTTGTATGAGAAAACCAAAAAGGTGTCCTACATGTCACAAGTCCGTAATAGGCTCGCCCCTGTTATGTGGGACTAAAACATAACTGGTAAAATGTGGGTGTACTATAGGTGCACCTCTGCCCAACCATTTCGTGAATACAGGTGCGATGTTGTGTTACGTCAAACTTGAACAATGCCCATTGGTTTTGCTTCATGTTGCCAACTGACGCACTATCTCTACTCACGAATAGCAGGAATGGACAACGTGAGATTTTTAAAGTTATAAATAGAGAAATAAAAAAACAAAAGTAACTGACAAAATGTATGTTATTTTACAAGGCAGATGTAAGTGTAAACGCCGGGAGGAGGCGCCCTAGAAGTACATGAAGTGACCTTATTGGTGATGGGCTTTAGAACGGTCAGGTGCGTAGTACTCACAACTGCCGTGTGTGTGTGAGCAGATGAAGGAACGTAAACGAAGCAAACAAAGGTTACATAAGTAAGGATTGTAGCAGGTGGCGTTCAGTGGTTTCGGCCTACCCCCATAGGAAAAAGGTGTAAGTTTATGTAGGTGTATAAATAAAAATAAGATACGAATCTTTCTTTCAAGTCGACTCCCACAAATACAGTATTTTCGTCGAGAGCCTGTGTACAGCTTAAAATTGTTCAGAGCAGTCCAATAAGTGTTGTACCACTAGAAAATAGTGCTGTGCCGTTTGAAGTGTTTAAGCTTTGTGCGGAAAATGAGCTAGAATTCCGGGACAGCTGCGTTTTAGATCATGTTTCTTTTTTTTTCCAGGGAAAAATTATGCTGCACATAGATTTTAAAGGAGGAAAAACTATAATGAGTTTAAATACAATTAAGAAGTACTTCCAGTATTAACTTGATAAAGTAAACATGGTACTGTACAAGTACTAAGTATTATATTTACTTATGAGGTGCAGTGATCACATAAACCTAAGGGAAAAGGAGGATAAACAACAGTACGTGCTCGGTCTACGAGAACTAAGAAGTTGCTTTGGGTTTATTGACTAAAATAAATAAGAACGTTGAAGTAAGCCTGAAATTGGAAGATATGTTCATTTGAGAGGATACTTTACATATAATACATACTTATACATAGAAGGGTA
Organism: Dasypolia templi; assembly: GCA_963555695.1. Classification (NCBI taxonomy): domain Eukaryota; kingdom Metazoa; phylum Arthropoda; class Insecta; order Lepidoptera; family Noctuidae; genus Dasypolia; species Dasypolia templi. Next base: position 20,194,971 of record OY743153.1, read on the forward strand.
TTTTGGAACTCTAGGGATAAGGAAATCTGAAGAAAATCGCGGCTAACAGCCAGTATCATACATACGTAGAAAGATATTCAGATTCTTCAATTTATTTCACAACTAGCGGTTGCCCGTGACTTCGTCTGAGATCCAGGATGAAGAAAAGAAGCGCATGTCCTTACCCTGGGCATGGTCTATCTGTGTGCCACAGTTCATTAAAATCTGTTCCGCCGTTTTGGCGTGAAAGCGTAACAAACGAACTTACTTTCGCATGAATTCAGCACATGCTTGCTAGACCTCCTAGCGAAGAAATTTTTTGTCGCTTAAAAAAAACTGCTGTTTCATATAAAAGTGTAATTCAAATTCAAAATCTTTCATTCGAGCGAGGCCACATATAGGGTTAGTAGCATTGTCCTTATAAGTAAGTGTTACTTAACAACACGATACGATGACACATATAACTGGCAGGAGTGAAGTACATATGGACAGTCCACTCTGTCAGCAATCATTTTCAAAACCCATGTTAGGGCTGGCCATTATTGTGTAAAAGCAATCCAAAACCCCCACCGCAAACTTTTGACGCACTGCAACACCACGGCAATCCCATCAGTTTTCTAAACACGTTATTAAATTGGACCCGAAGGGCCATACGACGCCTGCGAATATTTCTCCCACAAGCTGCATAATATGTAGAAGATGGTACAAAACGCTCTAAAGACCGTCCGATCTTTACCTCTGCAGTACAACGTGCAAACCTGTGGGCTATCATATTCGCACGCACGGAAAGAGCCCTCCGTTCCATTTCAATGTCAGCTTTGTCTTTAAGTTCAGTGGTGACCAAGTGACTGGGTATTTAAATTGTTCCACTCGCTCATGAGGAACACCGTTTAGCTGTATGGGACGCACAGAAATATATTATTTGCTTCGCACCTTAAAATCAATGTACTGACTTTTCTGAACGTTATACGACAACCTATGATCAATTGCGTAACGGTCACATGTGGCCAATAGTGTTCTTATGACGCCGACTGAAAATTATTGGCACAGACACAGTCAATACGACAACCGACATGATGACCGCTAAGCGCCTCAATCAGGGCATTAATGTATCAATTGAAGAGGGCAGAGGACCTCTGCCATAGGTGGCTCCGTCAGCACACCTGCCTACCGAACATTGTAGACCTGGTTTCCATACCAATGCTCGAAGATGCTCAGAAGCTCGATGGCTTATAGCTTCAAGTTTCTTCCATATTTCATCGTAGGAAACCAGATCAAAATCCCAAGACAGATCGACAAAGCAAGCGAAAACAGGTGTTCCACTTTTTGTGTTGAACAACATTAATTTTTATTTTTATAACCGTCGAAAAATTTCAACGGCAGAATCATGAACTTAGTCCATAGTAACAGTTTATGCGACGATGGGTATGCCACCCTGTATTATTATCATGAATGACAGCTTAGCTCCATAAAGGTATAGCGTGATGATAATCATTTATAAAGTTAAATCTGTAAGTATCTGCAAAATGCTAACCTTTAGACTCGTATATGGTCAGGTCAGTCTATATGCTATAGACGGACCTGACTTATAGGGAATATCTATGTAAAACTCAATCAAGATCTTTGCGATCGTTTTAGCGTGATGCTGGAACATACGATCAGACAAACACAAAAATTTAAAAATGACAATCGCGGTTGTATCGTTAACAGACTTCGCAAAAAAACGCTATAAAGAAAACAATGTACAGTTTTTACTTCGCTACGATTTTATTATATGTTTAGAAAACCAAGAAAACATTCTAATAAAATCTTTTCTGCTAAATTCTATCTTATAGCTTTATTGTGGAAAGCAGCTTCTATTTCCTATGTTTATAAATATCCTTTTGTGAGAACCTGACAAGTATTTTCTTGTTTAGATTTAACATTATTCTCTTTTAATTTATTGTCATGGTGTCGTTCGTAGCACTGACGCCATCGTTGCTACGTGACTACGCGCGTTCTACGGCGTAGAAATAAGGATCACAACCGTACACAACTCTAGTTTATTGGCTATAAGTGTATTTGTTTATGATTTGTGTTTATCTTTATGATTGCAAAGCTGTCGAAGTTGATAATTTTTTTGATAAATAAATATCAATTGAAGGTGATTGAGCAACTAATAAGACAGGATCTAGAACAAATAATCGAGTCTTTCAGGTTAGGTCGCGCAAAATTTTGATTATGTAAATCTCCTCATAATTTAATTGCAGGCTTACGAAGAATACAACAAAGACTGCTGTAAATCTTCATGTTCTTACTATATAATTGTTCAACGTCGAAGGGTCGTAAAATATCAATTCCTTGACGGGTGAAAATTGCGTGAATGAAGTACGAAATGTTTGAATTGAACATTGTGTCGGGTAAAGGGCACGAATTTTAAAAATTATCTGATATTCTATATTCAAATTTTGCCCTTCGAATAACATCAAACGTTATGTGGTAAAACATTGAACAGGACCGTTTGGGCTTTTATAATAACTTTGAGACAATGTAAGAAAAAAAAGAAAGACAAATTGTTTATTCAACACAAACAAAACGCACATTACAAAAACAAAATTACATAAAATAAAGAAAAAATACAAAGAAGCCAAAAGCCACGCATTAAACCAATGAAAATGTTACATTTTATCCATTGCTTGATGTCGGGCCCAGGCCGATTTTATATTCAATTAAATATAAAATTGTAACAGTGGATTGTGGTGGATAACTCACATAACACAAAACAAAACGCCTGTAATCCCAGAAAGGTTAAGCAGAGGTGTACCTATTGTACACCCACATTTCGCCAGTTATGTTTAAGTCCCATTTAACAAGGGGGCGAGCCTCTTGCCATTAACCGAGCACAAATCCAGACTGCGGGCTGAAGAACCCAATAGCACTTTGCCCGACCTGGGAATCGAAACCAGGACCTCATGCTCATGCGGATAACTCATTATACCAAAACAGCTGTAAAAAGTTAAAAAAGAAAATACAGCCGCCTGGATGGATAAACATAACCAGTTTTAATACAAGGACTAACAGCGACAAAGTATGCTTAAATAGTTAAACGTTATTAGGCACGGGGACATAGTGTATTCGATACACACGTGACTCACTGATGGTTTAATAGATATTTAAAATGTATTCATAATCAATCATAAATATCTATTAAAACGCGAACCAACTTCATCGAATTGAGGAAGGCTCCCGCAAACCGGCGCGATGCAACAGCGGGACGCGACACTACTTGAACAATTTCTATAAAACTTCATGGAAATTGTCTGCGGGAGCCTTTAAGCAAGGAAAGGCCGCTTTTCCTTTAATACAATGATCGCAAAAAATAAGAACTTAGATAGAGGTGCCATCCACCCAACAATACGAGAAACCACGAAGCGAATACTTAAAATATCCGTTTCAGTACAAACTGCGGGATTAACATAAAGATTAATTAAAATATAAATTATAGCCTAAAATAGCTATTTCTCAACGTTTTGCGAAAGCATATTTGAGTTTTTTTAAATACTTCATGATGGGTTATGGCCGCTCGTTCATTGTCATTATGAGACGGCTTTGTTACAGTGTTTACTAATTTCGGAGCGTGTTTGTTTTTCCTCGACATATTGGAAGTAACATGAAGGGAAGATAACGTCTTGTAAGATACTGAACAACGTCGTATGACGTCAAAGAAGCAGTTATTAACATAACTTGAAGATAACCATGTCCGTCAATTTATGTTTAAGTAATGCAATTCAAACAGACTATTAATTGCTATAGCGGAAATAGACCTGCCATGTCGATATGACCCTGCCAGGGTTTTACATTGATGCACGCAGGAACACATTTTTAAAACGTTTTTGTCCCCAGTCAACCGTTTTACAAAGTATGCTAAGGCAGTTGGAAATAATTCCAAAAGTTGGGTTTTGTTTCGTAACAAAAACAGCGACTACAACGGTTAAGGTTCAAATCAAAATCAAAATCAAAAGTAATTTAATCAAATTAGGCTGAGAATCAGGTCTTTTCGAACGTCAAAATTACATAAGACAGTCCCCCAAAAAGCCCGCCCTTCACCACTTCCTAGTGCTTTAGCTGGGAAGAAGAAGTGGCGCAACAAACTCCCCAGCAGCACAGCTGTCTGTTCGGTTAGAAGAACTTGATTCTAAACAATTGCAAGTAATTACCGAAACGCCAATGACAAAAAAAAGAAAAAAAATTGCATGTAAATAACACAAATACATAAATAAAGCCTTCGGGCCTAAAGGGCATGGCAGCTTACATATGCAATATTGGAATTATTATACAAACAAATAAAATAAATAAATGATAAACTAGGACCATCAAAGTAACATAAATCAACAGAACAATTACTGTAACAATGATAAAACCAAAGACAGCAAGACGACCAGTCACCACAAGCAGCACCCGTTCACGAGCATAACGCAAAGGTCAGCCATTACCCCCCTCGCCATATCCCCCCCCTCGCGGTTGCTGCCCTCATTGATGCATCTCAAATTACAACCTCGTATTGAATCGTTTACCTCACAGCATAATATTGACTACAGACCACTTCTACCTTAAGGCAGATGCGCTTAGAGAACCTGCCAATTAAAAATTGTCTTTAGTATCTTGCAATTTGCTGCAAACACTGAGTATGGACATTCGTGGGACACTCAGAAAGTTTTGAGAAAGTAAAAATAAATGTTCTACGTTCTATATTCTATCTCCACTAGCCTGTATACAATGTTTCATGCGTCTTAACCAGTTTTCGAAACACTTTTTCCAGTCCGCCGTAGACACCTAGTTTACAGCCTGCTCGAACGCTGATCGCGCATCTTTAGGCAACGAAAATTGTATCTCTTTGTGCCGATTTTTTATTTTTGGGAATAAAAGAAGACACAAGGTGCTAGGTCAGGGCTGTAAGGAGGATGTCCCATGAGTGTGAAGGCGCGTTGTCGTGGTGGGGCTTGTTGCTCACAGCGTTGATGCTTCATTGGTTCCGTAATGGAATTGACACCAAGTAGCCAGTCAAATTGAAAAAGCTCGCGATCAAAAGCGATCGTAAGCGTTGATTCGTTTTGAAACATCCAAACCGTCGACTGGCGCTTCGTTGCTGGATCGTTTTGGTAAATCCAAGACTCATCACCTGTAATGTTGTCGTAAACACCCCGAGACGAGCCTGCTTCATTTTTTTTATCATATCACGGCACCATTCCACCCGGGCCTGCTTCTGAACATCAGTAAGGTTGTGCGGCACCCAGTATAAATATTCTCTTCACATGTTGTAGATCGCATGATGTAGTTGTTTCGATAAATTTAATGATTATAAAACTATAATCTATCATCAATTCCGATTATTTCAACATGCAACCTAAAATTACATGAAATGACGTGACGGGCAGCGATGTCCTCTTGTCTACTGTCAACAATGCCTTTGTCCCTTCCGCGGTTCTTGTGACAAGCCGCTGATAAATGAGGCTTGTGGATTTTTAAAGAATTGTTCTTCTGTTTCGTAAAAGTAATCTTCTAAGTATTGCGGAAAAGCTTAACATTTTCTTATTTCGTTTAAAAAAATCTATGTAATGATCTTTTTTTCAATTAATGGATAAAACCTAAAACAAATTCAACTGATGTATTGACTAGCCTAGCTCGTACAACATACACTCGCTGACAGAAGAACATGGGTCAATACGAAAACCTAAAATTACTGTTAAAATAATAGAGCTAGCATGAATGAAGCTGCATGTTGCAGATAATAAAATAAAATAAATAATAAATAAGAATTGTTTTATTGCAGCAAAATACCCATGAACAAAAAAAAAAACCGACAGTAAAAACACGACAATTATAACGTGTTTGTGTGTGTGTCAAACTTTATTGACGCTTTCGGCTAGGTTCTTCTCCTAATCTCACATCCGTTTTCCTTCAAGAAGATAACAATTCAAAGTTTATATCACATGGCATCAGTAAAAGCAACCCGTAGCGGTACCTTCACTATTAGATATTTCAAACTCAAACTCATTTATTTCAATTAAAACCATTTACAGGCACTTTTGAATTGTCCAAAAGCCAAAGCGCAGTAGGTACCTATGAAGAAGAATGGGCAAGAAACTCCATAGACACTCTTTTAAATGATATTGTTGTTACAAATATTAATGTTGACAATGTAGGTGAGAACGATGTACAAAAACCGTACACGTTAAAAGCGTACAGAGTGCATCAAAACATTATTAAAAAAATCTAAAAAATGACCAGTCCCAACTGACGGCGCCCGTTCACGAACATTTCAGTATTGGACCACTTACTTCATTTCCGTAATACTCGTAGCTATGTACTATAAGTTAGTGACACGTTATGTAATACTCCGTACTGTGTAACAAATTTATGACGGTTAGGGCTTGACTTTAACATTTTAGCGTCGGGGGTCTAATTTGTAGCGAGATTAGCACTGACAACAATTTCTATGTCATATGCATTTTTACACGTGTTTTGTGATTCGGCACATAGAAACAGTTTCACTGAAACTTACTTTAAATAATAGTCCATAAAGAAAATGAGAGAATAGGACAGTGAAAATTATGTTTATTTTTTCTGCATTGCTTGCTAAAACTTTTTGCTTGTTAACCCAGTGCTAACTTTCCTGAACGCGCAAAGCGCCGTTTACTGGTTTGAACATTAGGACATTTTTTTTTTTATTCATGTTAGTACATACGCACAAACTGAAACGTCAGAAATATTGCCACTACTTGCGTATATGTACTTTATTTAACACATGCCTAATATCATAAGTGTATGGTTCACAAGAAGTCTCAGAATATACAGCCAGCTGCATATCAGTTGTAATATTAACACAACGAAAATCTCCCTATGCGAACTTTACACAGGTGACTATGGCGATTCAGTTAGGCCGCCGGTAACTAAAATTGCGAGTTCCAAAGTAGATAATGTTTCTACTTTTGGCATGCGGCGACAGCTCGCATTCGGCGGGTTACTACAATCGACTGTGAAACTGCTTAGTCGCAGGGGATCGCACGCTGCATGAGGGTCAACATTTAGATGCAAAATTAATTTGTCACCTGCAATTTTTATCGACCTGTGTAAGTGGGGTGGCGATTTCGTAAGCAACTAGCCACACAGCGACATTTGAGCTACTGTTACCATTACCCATTGACTTTGACAGCGCTTTTATGAAGTTGCCTTCATTCGTCTAATGGTTTTCGCAAGTGTTCTGACTACTGTGCAAAGAAAACATAAAAAATGATCAGGTATGTCAAATACTAAAACATTGCGCATCGTAAAAATCGGCAGAGATACCGACGCTGAAACTTGTTTTTAGTAAAGATAATGATAACGTGATACCGTAATGCTACAATAAACAGTGAGGGTAGACAAAACCTGAAGCTAAAACCACTAATTGTTCAAACGAATTAAGAGCGGGGCGACGTCTCAAACTCAAACTCAAACTCAAAGCATTTATTTCAAATAAACCCATTACAGGCACTTTTGAATTGTCAAGGGGCCGGTCAGTCAGAAATATGAAGCTAGTTGCCCATTCCAAAGCGAAGTAGGTACCTATGGAGAAGAACGGGCAAGAAATTCCATGGACACTCTTTTAAATAATCTGGTTACAGAAAATTTGTTTCATCAGTCTTGTTGAAATTAAACATGTGAGAACGATGTAGAAAGACCCGTAATAAAAAACATAAGAATCGGAAAAGAAAAATTAAAAAAAAAAAAAAAAAGGCGTGGCAGCCAAGAGATGACCAGTCCCCACTGACGGCGCCCGTTCACGAACATGACGTATGGATCAGCACCATTCAGCTCAACCATTTTGAAGGGAACTTAATGATCCAACACACACGCCACCACCAGCGAGACATTAGAGTGAGCGTGACATACTCTCAGCCGACAAGGCACATTCAAGTCAATGACAGACGTGCCCAGTATAGGGTAGCTTTATAGTAGGTACCACATAGTGCTCACACGTGTGCTTTGCAATTATACAATACTAAAAGATTGAATTTATACAGTGCAAAGATAGTTTTTACAATCTTCAGCAGCTCCAACAATATTTCCGAATGCTAATCAATTGTTTAGGCGCCCTTGTGGAGCAGAACCAGCGTTGAGCCAAGCATTTTTGTCAGAGATGTAATCCTCCAACTTATAATATGCTTGGCTGCATAGTGTGCGTTTGATACAGGTTTTGAACTTCGTTTCATTCAGTTGGAGAATGTGGGGAGGTATTTTATTATAACATTTTAAACAGTACCCCATGAAGGATGAATCTACTTTAGCCAGCTTGAAACCCGGTTGAACCAATTGGTCCCTATTTCTAGTCCCATAGTTGTGTCTCTCACCTCTTTTACTGAAAAGATTTAAGTTTTTCCGTACGTACATGATGTTTTCATATATATATTGACAAGGGACGGTCATGATGTTAATATCTTTAAACAGTTCCCTTAAAGAATCGCGCCTGCGGAGGCCATATATTGCTATAATGGCTCTTTTTTGCAGAATAAAAATAGACTCGATGTCTGCAGCGCGTCCCCATAATAAGATACCGTAAGACATGATACTATGAAAGTAACTGAAATAGACCAGCCTCGCGGTATCTACATTAGTAAACTGACGGATTTTTCTTACAGCATATGCTGCTGAACTTAGCCGTCCTGCAAGAGATGTTAAATGGGGACCCCATTGCAGCCTCGAGTCGAGCGTGATCCCCAAGAAAACCGTTTTATCAACGAATTCTAGTTTCTCTTGATTCAATAATATGTCACAATCAGTACTTTTAACATTCGGCAAAACAAACCTTATGCATTTTGTTTTTTTCCCATTTAATACTAAATTATTAGCAGTAAACCAATTTAGTACCTGCAGCAGTGCGTTATCTACGTCGTCAAGATTTGATGAACGTCTACTTATCTTAAAAATTAAAGAAGTATCATCAGCAAATAACACCATTTGTGGTTGTTTTTTTAATAAATGGGGTAGATCATTGTTGGGGCTTCAGTGATCTCCAATGAAACTCCCGTATCGAGGTATGGTTGTTTTATTTGGTATAAACTGTATTTTACATTAAATTATGTGAAGCGTACAAGTTCGCGACGATGGTGAAACTTTTCGACTTATAATAAAATTTGTGACGGTAAAAGTAAATTAAAAACGTATGGTGCCTGGCGTCTTTACAATGGCCACCAGGACATACACAAACACTGAATGTCTACACTATTAACGTAGGCGTTAACATCCTCCCCCCGTTGAAACTCAGGAGGTTTCAACTCTTCAATAACTCCTCTTCGGTGGGTAAGGGACAGATGCGAACCAGAGGGCGCCGTATAATTCCTCTAACGGTATTTATGTCGGCTACTCTTGAAACCCCATCTTGTCCTGGGAACAGCCTTGTGATGCGTCCAAGCCTCCAACATAGGGGTGGCACGCCATCCTCTTGAAGTAGGACCATGTCTCCAAGTTTGACTGTGTCAGTGTTGGTCTTCCATTTGCGGCGATGTTGCAATTCGGCGATATACTCGCATTGCCAGCGCCGCCAAAAATGTTGGTATATTTGCTGCAGCCTGGCATAGCGCTGCAAGTTGGTTGAGTGGCAATCTTCCAAAGCTGGTTCGGGTAGCGCGGTAAGAGCCCGACCAATGAGAAAATGCCCAGGAGTAAGACAATGGAAATCGTCAGGAGAGGCGGATAAGGGACAGAGAGGTCTACTATTTAAAACAGCTTCTACCTGCGCGAAAAGAGTTTGAAGTTCTTCGAAACCTAAATGAGAATTACCCATTACTCGCCTAATATGAAATTTTGCTGAACGGATACCGGCCTCAAAAATACCGCCAAAATGAGGAGCGTAAGCTGGTGAAAAGTTAAACTGAATGCCTTCCGAACATGCAAAGTCAGATATATCGTTTTGGTAAATCTTGAAAAAATCATTAATTTCTTTAGCCCCTGCGACAAAGTTGCGTCCATTGTCGCAGAATACCTCCGCTGGCCTGCCTCTTCGTGACACAAACCTTCGAAATGTCATGACGAAAGCGTCCTTAGATAGATCACTCACGGCTTCGAGGTGAGAAATTTTATATCGAAGGCATATGAAAAAACAAAGATAACACTTTACTAGCGAAGCACCGCGTCCCTTTCTGTTTACAATTAGGAATGGGCCAGCAAAATCCATTCCCACTGTATGAAATGGAAAATTTGGCGTGACACGTTGTGAGGGCAAATGTCCCATTATTGGCGCAATAGTCTTGCCCTGCAAGCGTCTGCACCTCGAACAATTATGAAAAATGCGTCGAGCTAATTTTCTGCCGTGAATCGGCCAAACGTATTCCCTAACAACGGCCAACAATAATTGTGGACCAGCATGCAATCCGCGTTTATGTTCGTACTCGAATATCAATTTGGTAAAATGATGTGATGCATGGAGGAGAACAGGGTGTTTTTTATTATAATTATAATCAGATGAGCCTAGTCGGCCACCAACTCGGATGACCTTGTCGTCACTTAAAAATGGGGTCAATGATAAAATATTTGATTTAGAACTTAAAGCTTTATTGTTGCATAACAAATTATATTCACAGAAGAATGATTCTTGCTGTGCGAGACGACACAAATAAAGAAACGAATTATTTAATTCATCAACAGTGAGATTGCCGAGTAGTTTATCTTGATTAATTTTTAAATTATTAATAAATCTTAGTACATAAGCGAAAGATCGTTTTATTTTAGTTAAGCTAGAAAAGTTTTTAAATTTAATTATAGGTTCATTTAGATTAGCAACATGAGTGGTAGTACAATTAGGTTTAGTTTCCGGTAAATCATTATTATTTATTTTATTAGGTTTTAAGATAGGCCAATTACTTTCAGGCTCTGTGAGAAATGGAGGGCCTGCCCACCATAGGTGGGTACTGCCGAGCTTATCCGGACTGATTCCTCTAGATATGAGGTCTGCAGGATTGACAGATGTAGGCACATAGCGCCACGACGAGGCATCTGTTAGCTCACAGATCTCCGAAATTCTATTAGCTACAAATGTTTTCAAATTTATAAAACTGGTGTGGAGCCAGGCTAGCACTACTGATGAATCGCACCAGTGTACTTGATGCTGAACCTCATATCGCAGTGACTTCCTGACAGCCTTGCATAACCTTGCTGCCAGTAGGGCAGCGCACAATTCTAGACGAGGGATAGTCGTACTTTTAATAGGAGCTACTTTGGACTTCGAACAAAGCAAATTGACTGTGACTTCATTCGCAGCATTAACCGAACGTAAATAAATGCAAGCTCCGTATGCGTGTTGAGATGAATCACTGAATGAATGTAATTCTACTGCTGCGGGTTCATTACAGAGCACACGCCGTGGAACTTCTAGAGCTAACAGAGAAGGTAAAGACAGCATAAAATTGTTCCAGTCTCTTTGAACTTCGTGTGGGACTGGAGAGTCCCAAGTTAAATTATGCAGCCACAGTTGTTGTAACAACATTTTCATTTTTATTACACATGGACTGATCAGTCCTAAGGGGTCAAAGATCTTAAAAAGAGACGATAGAAAAGATCTTTTAGTTAAATTATTGTAAGAGGAAAGTGGGCATTTGATAGGGAAATGTAACTGATCGGTTGATGGGTTCCATCCCATGCCTAGAGTACTGGTTGACTCGCTTACTAAAAGATTATCATCATTTTGAGTATTTGAATCAAACAATGATGGTAAATTAGTCTTAAACTTACGAAGATTAAAGCATCCTTTCCTTAATTCTTCAGTTACAGATTGGTGAATATAACGTAGGGTATCCTCACTTTCAGAGCCAGTAATGAGATCGTCTACAAAAAAATCATGTTGAATTATGTCCTTAACCATAGGATCAGAAGATTCTTCACCAATCTGCCATAGACAGCGAGTGCTCAAGTAGCTGGAACTTGACATTCCATAAGTCACCGTACCCAGCTGAAGCGTTTTGATGGGCAACGACTCATCCTCTCTCCATAAAATGAGTTGGAGATTTCGATCGTCCTCACGGACACGGACCTGACGGTACATCTTCTCGACGTCACCTGTGAGGAGGAACTTATGTTGTCGAGCTCTTATTAAGATTGAGAACAGTGAGTCTTGCATATTAGGCCCTACCATGAGGATATCATTGACAGACTGACTGGATGAAGTAGGAGCCGAACCGTCGAATACGACTCTTATTTTTGTGGACTCACTACTATCTTTGAAGACAGCGTGATGGCAGAGGAAGTAAGATGTAGAAGGTATAGGTACAGCGGATTCTGAAAGGTGACCTAAGTCTGCGTACTCACGCAGAAATTCTATGTATTGCGATTTCACGTGTGGTTGTTTGCGAAATCGCTTTTCTAAATTGAACAAGCGTTTTTTAGCTAGTGAATAAGATTCACCAAGACAATCAGGTGTATCCTTTAAGGGTAGACTGACTGAGAATCTACCACTTTCTAAACGAAGGGTGTGCGATAAAAAATGTGTTTCGCATGCCTTTTCGCAATGACTCATAAGTGTTTTAGTTTGAGGAACATTTTCTAAGTCCCAGAATTTTGTAAGTTCTTGGTGTATTTTGTCAACAGACGACAAATAAGAAAGAATTGAATGATTAGAATCTATAGTATTATCATTCTTCCTTAACTTATTATTTGTAGGTAAATTAAAATACAAAGGACCTGAAACCAACCAACCAAAATGAGAACTTCTCAACACAGGTGAATTAAGACCGAGAGATAATTGATCGCGGCCAATAATGTCCCAGAAAATATCGGCACCGATGACAACATCAACAGGTGCTGGTTGGTGGAAGTGAGGGTCCGCTAAAAAGTAATCACTCGAAATGTTAAGTTTTTTAACGTCAACGGGTATTCGAGGTATGTTACCGGTCAACACTGGCAACACCAGAAAAGAAGATGTGACGGTGAAATGCTTCATCAAAGATTTCAACTGAACCACGCAAGTTTCTGTAGCTTGAGTTGTGGTTTTATTGCCTATGCCAATAATATTGACATGCATAGTGGTGGTCGGTTCTAAAAGTAGTTTTGTTTTAAGAGATTGAGTGATGAATGATGACTGACTACCGCAATCCAAAAGAGCACGAACCTTCTGTGTTTGATTGGTGGTAGGATTAGCTACCTCAATATAAGCAGTAGATAGTAAAACTTGATGATTATTTTGATTAGCAAAATTAACGATAGTATCGTCAGTGGTATCGGGTGAAATGGTGACAACACTGGAAATATTTTTGTTACTAGATTGTTTATGCAAGAGTCTATTGTGCCTAGTGTTGCACATGCGACACGGGTGCATGCGACAATTGCGTGCAGAGTGGCCAGTCCTTAAGCAGTTGTGACAAAGCTTCAATCTGTTTACTTCACTGACCCGGTCATCCACACTTTTAGCCAAAAAGGTGGGACAATCATAAAGGCGATGATTATCATTACAAACGCCGCATGACATATTATCAGAAATACAATTATCTTCACTATTAGAAATGTATGACTGATGAGATTTTATTTTATTGTTAGAATCTGTCCTTAACGTTGTCTGAGTCTTAGGTTTAGAATATGATTGACTACTATTTATTGACTCAAGTACATCCGCGCGATCAATAAGAAACTTAAAGAAATGTTGTAAATTAGGTATATTAGTGTCCAACGTGCCCCGGTACTCTTCCCACTTGGTCTTGGTGTGGCTGTCAAGCTTGGGGCTCATTATGTGAATGAGTAAAATATCCCAGTCGCGTGAACCAAGACCGAGACTAGTTAATGCACGCAAATTTTTATTAACATGATCCACAAGGAATCGTAATGATTTATCAGACTCACTTGTGATTGGTTTTATATATAATAATGAATTTATATGATGAGTTATTAATTGTCGTGCATTGTCATATCTGTCACATAATAATTTCCATGCACACGCATAATTTGCGCTGGATACCTCCAAGTTAGCAATAATGCGCGCTGCATCGCCAGCCAAGTAGGAAATAAGATAATGGAATTTATGAATGGGAACGATGCGGTCGTTATTGTGTACTATAGATAAGAATGTGTCACGAAACTCAAGCCAACGAAAGCAAGATCCGTCGAACTTAGCAACTTGAATTTGAGGCAATTTAAAACCTATATCATGGTGATCATGATTACATGGACCTGCAGTTATCTGACTTGAATTTAAATCCTTGTAATTACTTTCATCATGACGGTTCGAGTTATGTTTTTGTGTAATACTTTGAGCAATTGCAATGTTGGATATAAATAGTTGCTCGATAGTATCACGTTCATCAATCTCGTTACATAAATTGTCAGAGTTTAGTACTTCTATCTGATTTTGCAAGTCATCAAAACGGCTATAAATAGATTCAAATTTGCTTAGTTTTAATGTTAACTCAGCTAACTCAATCTGAGTTAGCATTTCTTTAGAGGTAATATTTGATAAAAAGTTTCTAAATTTAGTGATTTGACCTTTTATGGAACTACGTTTCACTAAAAGATCCTGTAATTCTTGAAGATTCTTAGTGCTAGATTCACCTCCATAATCTTTACCCATTGTGAAATCAAAACTTGCCAATATTGTTAAATCCGATTGAATAAACAAACTGATTCCAAGTTGGTTTGATTATGGAAATATACACACACAAACTAGGTGATGATAATGTAAATAACTAAAAACTTAGCTCGCGCTCCTCGCCTAAAGTCACCTGAGGCCGGTCCAGCGCAGCAATGGGTAGGGCTCCGCTCCGGTCACACGGTGACACGGCAGGCGGCCCGACGTTGCGTTACACGGAGATTGACCTGGAATGTTCGGCGATGTGGGTGAAATATATGCTAACTAAAATAGCTATAAGCTTGTTAGGAAACACGAATAAAAACTATGATAATGTCCTATGAAGATAGCCTACCATTATATTCGTAAACGTTTACCAATTGATAAAGTCAATTTACTTTACTGAGGTGCGTTGGTATATTAATGTAATTATTTTAGGATACTTCAATTACTACAGACACCAATGCACTCCCAGAAGCTATTCTAAATAGGTATTGGATAGATTTATTTAGGTAAGGGTGTAAAAGATAAGGGTAAGTAGGTAATAGGGAATTCACAAGGAAAAATGGGCACTTAGCTGCATTGGCCGAGGCTGCGGTACGATGCTGAATGCTGATCGCTAACCGGCGGTGGCTGCAATGGCTGGTACACCTCCAGGGAACCCAGGTATGATGCTTGATTGAGATGAAAGGTGGCTGCGGCGCAATTGTTACACCGGCAGCGCGTGGTCGCAATGATCGAACTTGTTTTTCGCCAAAATTGCAGGTTTTGTCGTAGGTCGCCAGATGTTGGGGCTTCAGTGATCTCCAATGAAACTCCCGTATCGAGGTATGGTTGTTTTATTTGGTATAAACTGTATTTTACATTAAATTATGTGAAGCGTACAAGTTCGCGACGATGGTGAAACTTTTCGACTAATAATAAAATTTGTGACGGTAAAAGTAAATTAAAAACGTATGGTGCCTGGCGTCTTTACAATGGCCACCAGGACATACACAAACACTGAATGTCTACACTATTAACGTAGGCGTTAACAATCATTAATATATACTAAAAAGAGGAAAGGACCTAATATCGAGCCTTGTGGAACACCCAATTTTACTTTTAATCCAAGTGAATTGACACCATTAATTTGAACTTTTTGCCGTCTATCTTGTAAATAAGATCTAACTAAACTTAGCGCAGGTTTACCTAGTCCGTAATGCTCCAGTTTTAGGAGCAAGGTTTCGTGATTAACGCAATCAAATGCCTTGGAGAGGTCACAGAAAATTCCTATGGCATCTTGGGCATCCTCCCACACTGTAAATATGTGTTTTAGTAAAGTGACACCAGTATCAGTCGTGCAACGACCTTTGGTGAAACCATATTGCTGTTCGTGTAAGATTTTGTTGATGTTAAAATGATTAAGCATTTGATTGAGCATTACCTTTTCGAACACCTTGCTGAATACCGGCAACACGGATACTGGTCTATAATTGTTGGTGTCTTTGCTATCCCCAGATTTAAAAAGTGGTATAACCTGAATTGTCCATACAAACGTAATACCGAAACCATCTGCAATTTAAGCATATTTCCAACACATTATGCTTAGATTCGGATTAAGACAGTATTTATCTAGGTTTCTACGTTTTTTTGTGCAAAATACTTATCTAAAATGAAGTTTAAGCTAATTGGATTACGCACTTTTTTACAGTGTAAATGACATGTTTTCTTATCGTTTTTTTCTGTACTATAATCAACAATATCTATAATGTTCTTATATTAGAAACATAGCTTATGTTATCATAATGCAAAAGTCAAAAAAAGAAAGAAAAAAGATTACGTTTTAATTCATTGTTTTGTTTTGTTTTTCATGTATAGCTAGTAGTGCTATCGCGTCAAGCAAATGTCAATGTGTGCTTGGTCGTAATGCTCAGGGTAGTAGATGTGTATCGCTCGAACAAGCACACCCATAACAGATTTGGAAAACCCCGCCCCCGGCGGGCAATACGTTGCGGTTTTGCCCGCCGGGGGCGGGATTTTCCGTGTTTGTTGTCAGTGTTAGACGATTACTTTATTGTCCTGGGCATGCGTATTTATTTGCATAATTGTATTGTAATATTTTTGACACTATTGACTTATAAATGCTGTGAACTTGGATTTAGATTAGCCTTATATTTGGTATCGAGTAACCTAACCATTGATACATCAACTGAAATTTTCTTTGTGTTATTCAATTATGAATTAAACATTAATTTATGTGTGAGAAATACTTTGCAATTTAAGAAAACAAATATTACAAAAAAAAAACAGGTAAATTGTTTTAGTACACAATAATGCAGTAAATTTGATAAAAATGTTAATACGTATTACAATACGGACTTTCCTAACGTTATTTCTTACTAGCTTCCGCCCGCGGCTTCGCCCATGTGGAGTGTTGATGAAAAGTAGCCTATAAGTACATAGGCTACTTCCCCAGGCTTGAAACACAGGTAAATTGTTTTAGTACACAATAATGCAGTAAATTTGATAAAAATGTTAATACGTATTACAATGCGGACTTTCCTAACGTTATTTCTTACTAGCTTCCGCCCGCGGCTTCGCCCATGTGGAGTGTTGATGAAAAGTAGCCTATAAGTACATAGGCTACTTCCCCAGGCTTGAAACACAGTTCAGCGGATTAGCCGTGAAACATCACAGCCCCGCTCTGCGCGCGGTAGCCTCCGTTCGGATAGTGGTAACTTTAGAACAATCCGTCCAAATTAATAAGTGTAAAAGACAAAGTTTATCTACATCAAACACCAAACGCGATAAAGGTATTAATTTTGATGAGAATTAACTAAACACTCTAAAATGTGATTTGTAAAAACATAAAAGCAATTCATTTATGGCTCACTATTTTGGCTATAATAGCTTCCACATAAAATGTAGATGTATGCTGTCGCGGACTTTTATTTAGAATTGTTTATGACAAACAATCCCACGATACATTATCATCGTGTACTACGTCTACACCAACACCATACTGCTTAGACAGCGCACGACAACATAGCTCTCAGAGGGATGGATTTTTTCCGACTTACTTTATACTTATCATTATATTATGGACTAGTACTTCGCCCGCGACTTCGTCCGCGTGGATTTCGAAAAAAAAAGTTGCCTATGTTCATCAAACATATTTTGGGCTTCTACTGGTAAAACAATTTTTCAAATTGGTCCAGTAGTTTCGTAGGCTATTCAATACAAACAAACAATGAAAACTTTCCTCTTTATAATATTAGTACAGACAAATCACACAATCTTTACAAATTATAGTCCATGTGTTATTCTGATGTATATTACTGTAATGTTTCTTGGTTTGAGTTACACACTATTAGGTACCTAAGTATATTTAGTATAAATTAGTATTTACCTACCTATCTACCTACGTATAGAGCTTTGTTTGTTGCGTTTCTTTAGACCAAGTTCGCACGGATGTAAATATCTCGAGGCGGGATTTTATCACGTACTGCATTTTCAACTCTCGGTCTTGAACCAAGCATTGAGAGTTACAACAGAGTGCTGCACACTGTTGAATTTTCAACTCTCGGCGCTAAGCAGTGCGTTGAAGATCCAGTGCGCGAAAAAATTATCTCAAGGACACTGGACCTCTTTATTCATACTGTAACGTTTGTCCGACTTTATCACGTTTCGTTTTTTTAATAGATGAATCAACAATAACAATGGTACTCGTAATAGCAATATTTATGAAGAACATAACAAAAATAAATATTTATTCAAAATCCTTTATTTTTATTGTTCTTAGCTTAGGACGGTGTTATTGATGTACTCGTATCACGTAAATAGATATAAATTAGTGGTTTCTTTTTTTGATACTTTTATTATTTCACTTGTATTCATTATTTATATATTTAGTAACAAATTATGGTTTAGTAAAAGTAATAAGTACATAAATAAGACAGAAGAAGCCTTAGTTTTTTTTAAGAGGAGACCAAGGGAATAAATTATATATATCCCTGTAATTTGTATTTACTCGACGTACAATGTCGGCCGGTTCCCCCAAGGCATCGTCCTAATTGAACGCGCATGCACAATCATCGCAGGTTCGCGCGAATTTTACTAGTACGAACGCGCGATCAAACATATTGAACTCGAATAGTAGTCCTAACTGACAATCGCACGACGTAAAATATTTGTAAATCTATTCGTGTGAACTTAGCTCGTACGAACGCGCGATCAAACAAACTCAATTCGAATAGGTGTCCTAATTGAAATTTGCGCGAATCGCGTCGGCGCATCGGGACACCGCGCCCGCGCCCCTCTCGCCTTGCCGGCCCGGCCGGCTGGCCTCCAATTTATTTCGTCGCGTCGTCAAATCGCGCGATGATCAATTAGGACACCAGTTTTTGCTATCGCGCGTTCACGCGATGGTCGCATCGCTTACTCGCGCGATGATCACGCAATCGCGTTCTATTAGGACGGTGCCTAAGACCACGCGCGATGACGATGTATAAGTACCATGAGTAGTACCTTATATAATTTATTTAAGAACACCAACAGCATATAGGTACTTTTCTTGATTTTCTCTACAAGGCCTAGATGTCGATATATTCTTATAATTATGTTCAGATACCGGCATTATAAAGAAATTTCCAAAAAACGCATTACTAGTCTGAAGATTTACAAACGATTCCCCGAAAAAAACAACGCAAATCATGAACATACCTAATTACTAATAGATAGAAATATCTTCAGAGTCGTTACGAATTTATGGAAGGTACAGTTAGTACAGTACAGCTCATAATAGCTATCTCTCTACTCACACAGTCACACACACAAACGGCTGCGCACCGCGTCCCTCACTCCCTTCTTTTGACAAACAGAGATAGCAATATTCCGAATCCGGCCTCGAATTTCTATAACGTGCATTGTTCGTCGGCCCCTTAACGCTTCTTTCATATTGCGTAACTTTTGCGCAAGAATTTGTGGTGCTCGTTAAAATCTACGACTACGTGTGGTGAATTACTTGCAGTGTCATTCGCTAAGAATACGCTGTTTATCTGACATCATGACACGACTGACATGTGGCCAGTAGAGTTTACCTGAATGAATTTTACGAAAATACTGCTTCTCGAATTGCAGAATTTAGATGTAACTCGCATATAAAACCCTGACCAGGGTCCTTGAGTGAGATTTTCGTCAGAAGGTACCTCAAAATGTCTTGAATGTTAATTAATCCAGCGTCACACGTTAGCTGTCCCATGTACCGAATGCAGTACACGCCGCGTGGGTCCATCACGTCCGTGTATGTAAATGGTACACTCGCCCCTGTCTCTTTCTATGCGATCTAACTTCATGGGCTTGTGTGTTATGTTGCTCTATTTATCAGGACACCAATGAATAGAAAAAACAGAAATCATGTTTTTTTTGTTTCTTTCTAAATGTGGGTAGAGAAAAAAAAACAACTGTTTATTAGTAAAAAAGCTTTATGCAAAGGAACTACAGAATAACATTGAAGACAGTACGTCTTTTTACATTTATTACAGTGCGTTGTCACTCTTTTAGCTTTAGCTCTCGCATTCTTCGGAAGACTTCCCTGATCAATAAGTTTTTTTATAACACCCAACACATCGTCTTCGTACAGATATGCCCCTTACATAGCCAATATGTTCTAAAAAATGTGTAATCCTATTAGATCCTACCAGTATACTTGAGTATGATGAAGACAGGCTTTCGTATTGCCTTTGTCTTTGTAATTAGCCGTTCACAAGTCCACGATACACGCTGCATCAACTCGACAGTCCGTGTACCGAATACGGTACGAAAAATTATGTATAGGGACAGTTAACGTGTTAACACGTCGTGAAAAATATGTTTGAAAGCGGAAAGAAGGTCATGGTTTCTTTGTATAATATTATTATTATTTAAATTTCGTGTGAGGACTTAGTGGGTAATATTTTTATATATTTTGTCTATCTCAGTTATTTCTTTATTTTTTATATCTGGCAGTTTGAGTACTTAAAGCGGCCTACCCATATGTCCTTTCTTTGGTATTGTTCATCGAATCGTTGAGCTCCTTACGTTTTGAGTTGAGCTGCACGATTAATGAAAAATGTGTGCACTGACTGGACAGGCCCACTCAAATCTGTATCTACTAAATGGAAATAAAACTAAGTGTGTATGATTTTCTTTACCAAACGTCAAGAGTAGTGATTGTGAGATAGTATTGAATCAAGAGAAACTAGAATTCGTTGATAAAACGGTTTTCTTGGGGATCACGCTCGACTCAAGGCTACAATGGGGTCCTCATTTAACATCTCTAGCAGGACGGCTAAGTTCAGCAGCTTACGCTGTCAGAAAAATCCGTCAATTTACTGATGTAGATACCGCGAGGCTGGTCTATTTTAGTTACTTTCATAGTATCATGTCTTACGGTATTTTACTTTGGGGACGGGCTGCAGACATCGATTCTATGTTTATTCTGCAGAAAAGAGTCATCAGAGCCATATATAATCTCCGCAGGCGCGATTCTCTAAGGGAATTGTTTAAGGATATTAACATCATGACTGTACCTTGTCAACACATCTATGAAAACATCATGTACGTAAGAAAAAAATTACATCTTTACAGTAAAAGAGGTGAAAGACATAATTATTGATTGGGCTCAATCAGGACTTTATAATAAAAGAATTAGTGGACTGTATTAAAATAGTTTTAATACCGTAATTAACACGAACAACGGATAGTTACGATAGAACAATGGAATGCCCGTAGTGGCGCGCGTCTGTGAGCTGAGTGGTTTGAAGGGCGCGCAGCGGCCGTCGCGTACGGGTTCGGTACCCCGACACCCCGCACCTTTCCGCCGTCAATCACGCGCATATGTGGTGCGTCGACATATTCCCCGGGTTGAAGGGAAGTCTTCAATGTTCGACTGGAAGGGGGCAGATGCAGTTGAAGGCACGACGAATGGTGCCCCGCTTCGTCTTCAGTTCGGCCATTCTCGTGACCCCGTCTACGCCGGGATAGGTCTTCGTGACCCGGCCCAGGGACCAGAGCAGAGGTGGCGTTGTTTTGTCCTTTATCAGGACTAAGGACCCCGGCTTCACTTCACCTCTAGAATGAAACCACTTGGATTTTGCCTGCAGCAGAGAAGTGTATTCGTTATGAAACCGTCGCCAGAAATGCTGCCTGATGTGCTGGATTCTCTTCCAGCGATCCAGCTGCGTGATGTTGGCTTCAGCCACCTGAGGATGTGGTACTGATAAGAATGGCCGTCCAATTAGGAAGTGAAAGGGAGTAAGTGCCGAAAAATCGTTTGGGTCTGAAGAAAGCGGAGTGAGAGGGCGTGAATTAAGAACCGCTTCGATGTGAGTGAGACAGGTAGCCATATCTTCGAAGGTGAAATGAGCAAGATGCAGTAACCGTTTTAGATGATGCTTACATGATTTAACAGCAGCTTCAGCCAATGAGTTGAAATGAGGGCTGTAAGCAGGCGTGAAAATAAATTCAATACCTTGCTGCGCCATTTCAGATACAACATTTGATGATTGCAAGAACCTATACATCTCGTTTGATGAGCCTACGAAGTTAGTCCCGTTATCGGACGTGATGCTTCGAGGCTTGCCACGACGCGCCACGAAACGATTTAGAGCGGCCATGTAGGCCTCAGTGGTGAGGTCAGTGACGAGCTCCAAATGTACGGCTTTCACTGCCGAGCAAACAAAGATGCACATATAGGATTTTGTTAGTTTGCATCCCCGGCCTTTACGATTGGCCACCAATACTGGCCCAGCATAGTCAACATAACTATTCAAAAAAGGAAACTCAAGATTCGTTCTCGAGCTAGGTAGTTGACCCATTATAGGCTGTACGTTCTGAGCCTTATGTCTGAAACATTTAAGAAATTTATTCACGACAAACCTAGACAAGTTTCTGCCACCTAGAGGCCAATAAGTTTGTCGTATATGTGACAATAACAACTGTGGACCAGCATGTACAAGCTTTAAATGTTGCATTTGAAATATAAGTTTCGTAAGTATGTGCTTACTGCATAAAACAATAGGATGTTTCGCACTAAAATCGTAGGGGGAGTTATCGAGCCTCCCGCCCACGCGAATGAGGTTATGATTATCAATGAACGGTGTCAGAGAGGGCAATCTACTTTTGCTAAATGGTTAGTTTCTAGTTCTGTTGTTGTAAAATTACCATGCAGTTTGTTTTTATTTTTTACATTGTAAATAAAGCGTTGTACATAATGTAAATATATTTTGAATTTTCGTTAAACTAGAATACTTTACTAATAAATCATGAATGACTGATGAATGAATGGTTACGTCTAAATGATTACTAACTAACGATTGATTGTCAGTATCACTACCAATGATATGAGTCACTACTTCCGGCAGACTATCCTTCCCGCTGTTGGGCATACTGGGCCACTCATTTTCACTATACTGTAAAAATGAGGGTCCAGACCACCAGAGAGGTGTGTCCATGATAACGTTGGCCCTAAGACCACGGGAAACAAGATCCGCCGGGTTGTCCTTCGACGTACGAATGGTACGTAGCTCCAGGTATGACCACAAGTACTTTCCTGTATCTCATTAACTCTGTTTCTGACAAAAGGATTTAGTTGATTAGAAGGAGTAGAGAGCCAACCCAGGACAATGGTTGAGTCACACCAGAATCTACATTTATGAATGGGCATGGTAAGCGATTCCTGAACCTTAGTACACAGCCTTGCACCCAACAAAGCTCCACAAAGTTGAAGCCTGGGTATCGTCGTTGGTTTGATGGGCGCTACACGATTTCTAGAGACTAGAAGCTGTACGCCTATGGATCCACTGCCATTACAAGACCGAATGTACACACAAGCACCATACGCCCTCTCGGACGCATCGGTAAAGACGTGCACTTCATGCGTAATAGAGTCTTCACGCAAAACCCAACGAGGAATTTTTAGGTGATTTAATGCTGTTATTGTGCCTTCAAATGTAGACCAAAGGTTTCTGACTTCGTGCGATACTTCGTCATCCCAGTCATACTTATCTAGCCATAGACGCTGCATAATTATCTTAGCTTCGACGACGCACGGACCTACGAGGCCTAGAGGGTCGAAGATTTGACTGATAACAGAAAGAACATGACGTTTGGTGACTTTAGTAGTGGAAGTGATATTTATGGTATAAGTAAGTAAATCAGAGTGACAAACCCAGTTAAGACCTAAAGTCTTAGATTGAGATGAGCTTGAACCTTGCTCAGAAAAATATAAAGTATTATTTAACTGGTTATTTTGTGTTATCTCTTTAAGAATTTGAGGATTATATTTGTTATGAAACAAAGGATCGCGTTTAAATCGCCGTTCAAGGGATAGAAAACGATTTCTAGCATTCCTAAAAGAATGACCTAATGTACTAGGATCCCCTTTTAAAGGCAAAGTGACGACGAATCCCCCACCATCATTACGAATGGTGGTTTGAGCAAAAGACTGCTCACACATTCTCTCCTCAAGTGATAGAGAATGTTTTGAAGCAACGTTGTCAAGCTCCCAAAATTGAGTGAGGTCGGGAGTGACATTGGAATGATGGCAAAAATGATAAGCGGAAAAACATGATTGGCGCGAAATACTACCTGAAACTAACCATCCTAACCTGGTCTCGCATAATTTAGGTAGGTTTTTCCCTAAGTCTATTGTTTTGCTACCTAAGACATTCCAGAAAACTTCAGCCCCTACCAGGATATCTACGACCGACGGAACGTTAAAGTTCGGGTCTGCTAGCTTAAGACCTGAAGGAATAGGGACATGACTGATGTGTACGAATGAAGACGGTAGAACCTTTGTAATTTCAGGCAAAATGTGACACTCGATATCTACAGTAAAGACACAGCATAAAGACTCCATTGTGAGGTGACAAGACTGTGTACTGGTGGATATGTGATTATTAATACCCGTTAACTTGGTGCTCGTACCGCGTCGTAACAAACCCAGCTTCTCTGATAAGCTCTGCGTAATAAAGTTCGCCGTACTGCCATTGTCCAACAGTAGGCGCGCAGTGTACTTCTTACCCGACACGCCAATCACGTTCACCATAGCTGTGGACAGTAAAACATGCGCAGAAGTAGCAAGCTGCATGGAATTGGCTGAAAGCACAACATTTGAAGAAGGCGAAGCAGAAGGCAGTGCACTAGGCATGGCAGAAGGCAATGGATTGGAAGTAAGTTTGGGCTCGCTACTTTCTAAATCAAGAGCGTATTGTGCTTTGTTTTGTAATATTTGCAATGTGAAAATCTACATTTCTTAGAATTATGTCCAAATCGTAAGCAGTTAATGCAAACTTTAAATTCAATTGCTTTTTGTATGCGATCTTCTACTGATAAATTTCTAAAAGATTCACATTTAAATAATGTATGTGCTTGGGAGCAAAGTGGACATTTACCGTTTTTATTAATGTTTTCTAATTTTGTATTTGTTTGATTTTGCTTAGAATCAGTTTTATTCGTATGACTATTATTTAAGGCGACAATAGTATTCGTTTCAGAAGAACTATGATTAGACTCCACTGATTCTAACCAGTCTGATTTCTGGCTTAAAAAAGAACAAAATTGTGTTAAAGTAGGATCACCTTTAAAAGTATTGTTCCTATGCTCTTCCCAGTCAGGACTTGTTATTAAATCTAATTTTTTGACCATGAATTAAATAATAATATCGTCCCAATATTGAGGGGCTTTTGTAATGAAGTTAGCGCCCTAACATTTTTAATTATGACATCAACAAGGTTTCTGATGGAAACACTTGACTCTTTTATAATGGGTTCGACATTAAATAAAGCCTGAAAATGATTGTTCACAAGAAGTCGGTTGTTCTTGTAACGTTCGCACAACAGGTTCCACGATAGGTTATAATGATCAGCTTTAAAATCAATGTTTTTAATCATTAAGGCCGCATTTCCCTGGAGTGAAGCTCGCAGGTAGTGGAACTTATCAATGTCACTTATGCTAGAATTGTCGTGAATCAATGACCCAAAGGTATCCCTAAACTCAAGCCAGCATTGGTAGTTCCCATCGAAATGTGGCAAATCTATTTTAGGCAAACGAACAAAAGAATTCCTAAATGTAACATGTGCACCTGAGTCAGTATCTCTGAAGCCCGCCTCCGACGCAGCACCGTTAGCCGAGACACCGAGCAGGCTGCGTGTGAGTGCCACCAGGTTAAAGAACTGGCGGTCAAAGTCCTCACGCTCAGCCAATGCAGACTCGTCGTCATCGGAAAGCACTTCGATCTGTGTCTGTAAGGCATCAAAGTCGGTATGTAAGGTTTCAAATTTATGAAATCGCTCCTCTAAATCTAACCGTTGCAACTCAGATAATGCGGAACTACTACTACTTTTTACTAAGTTTAAAAAGTTGCTGTAAATAGTAAGCTTCGACTTTATTGAACTACGTTTTTTTATCACTGTTTTTAAAGTATCAGCCATTGTAAACTTAAATAACAGCTGGACGCACTGATGCAAATGTACTTAATAGATAAAAACTGCAAAACAGCTGTGCGTTAGTGAAAGGGATCGAGAATCAGTGTCAAGGTCAACGACTGGACACGCGGTAACAAAGTGTGAATAGTGCGAATTAGCAAATGACCAAGCGTTTTCGATACAATCAATGGGTATTAAACAAGCATTGCCGTAGAAAACACTATGAAAGCTCTAATATTAAAGCATTATATGCTAAGACTGTATGAAAACTGAAAGATGGAAAGACGTAACAACGATTTTCGGTAAGAAAAAGAAAGCAGGAAAATAGCTAATTGGAACGGACTCACTCAAATACAGTAGTATACTCCCAAAGAATGACATCAGCTCCCACGATGACGATGCAGGCTGCCTCGGGAACGACTTCTTTGTTCTTTTCTTCGTTGCCGTACCGCGTGCTTTTCGCGAGCGGTCAAAGTCGACGACCGACGATGAAGATGGCGTTAATTATAGCAAAACCGGTGATTATTTTGCGCGATCGAAGGACCATTGATTGGGCTCAATCGGGACTTTATAATAAAAGAATTAGTGGACTGTATTAAAATAGTTTTAATACCGTAATTAACACGAACAACGGATAGTTACGATAGAACAATGGAATGCCCGTAGTGGCGCGCGTCTGTGAGCTGAGTGGTTTGAAGGGCGCGCAGCGGCCGTCGCGTACGGGTTCGGTACCCCGACACCCCGCACCTTTCCGCCGTCAATCACGCGCATATGTGGTGCGCCGACAATTATAGTACTAGAAATCGGGACCTATTAGTTCAACCAGGTTTCAGATTGGCTAAAGTAGACTCATCTTTCATGGGGTACTGTCTAAAATGGTATAATAAAATACCTCCCCACATACTTCAACTGAATGAGACAAAATTCAAATCCTTTGTCAAACGCACACTATGCAGGCAGGCGTATTATAGGTTAGGGGATTACATAACTGATAAAAATGCCTGGCTTAATGCTGGTCCTGCTCCACACCACAACTAATTAATTGACATTTGAAACACTTGAAGCTGCTGAAGATTGTAAGAATATATTTGCATTATATAAACTCAATCTCCTTTTTATTATATAGATGAATTGCACAGATGTGAGTACTTTGTACTATAGAGCTACCATTTACCGGGCAATGTCATAGATTGACTTGAATGTGCCTTGGCGGCTGATAGTATGTCATGCTCACTCAAATGTCTCGCTGACGGTGGCGCGTGTGTCGGATCATTTAGCTCCCTTCAAAATGGTTGAGCTGAATGGTGCTGATCCATGCGTCATGTTCGTGAACGGGCGCCGTCAGTTGGGACTGGTTATCTCTTAGCTCCCACGGCATATTTTAATAATTAATTTGCTGGATTGTTTTTAATTATGTTTTGCTGCACTCTGGACGGTTTTAACGTGTACGGTTTTTGTACATCGTTCTCACTTATAGTGTCAACAATAATCGATGTAACTAATATATTTGTAACAACAATATTATTTAAAAGAGTGTCCATGGAGTTTCTTGCCCGTTCTTCGCCATAGTGAACTACTGCGCTTTGGAATGGGCAACTAGCTTCATATTTCTGACTGACCGATTCCTTGACAATTCAAAAGTGCCTGTAAATGGTTTAATTGAAAAAAATGATTTGAGTTTGAGTTTATGGGTCTTTCCTCAAAAGACCATTTCAGACACCTACCTACATGGTCCTCATATGATCTGTAAAGTAAACAATGACATGAATACTTACCTAGGTATTATTTTGTTGTTATTATTGTGAATGTTAAGACTATGTGGGTCATTTTTTTTTCTTTTGTTTTCTTATTTTATTATATCAGTTAGTTTTAATCGTAATCTTGGTCTGGCGGTTTGAGTAATTAAGCGGCCTACCCAATGTCCTTTCTTTGGTATTGTTCGACGAATCGTTGAGCTCCTTATGTTTTGAGTTGAGCTGTACGATTACTGACAAATGCGTGCACTGACTGGACAGGCCCACTCAATCTGTGTGGTGGTTCTTTCCTCAAAAGACCATTTGGTCACATGGTCTTAACATGATCTGACCAAGATTATGTCTGGACTTTAAAAGAGACTGTGACCTCTGAGTTTGTTTCGGCTTTTCTTCTCAGAGTAGTCAGATAGGAAATGCCGACCTCATCTAGTTTAAAAAAAATGTTTGACGTGTAAAAGTGTTTGTACAATTCCACTTACAGAAATAAAAATCATTTATCATTTATCATGCAAAGTTAAGCTACGGTTTCGTAGAAGAGCGGTGGCTGCCAAATGACGGCAGACATGAAAATGATGACACCGGATTTGACTTTAGAGTGGTAGCAGTTCATAAAAAGAATTTGGGACCGTTAAAGGTTGAAGAGCTAGCGGTGAAAGATCTTAATGCTCAGGATTATTTCATCAAGCAAAGTAGAGAATAACATTAAAACACACTCGAAGATACACAGGTATGGTATGAGGTATGTAGGTACATAACTGCTTTCGTTATTTTTTGTTCCCGCTTAGTTGATTAGAAATTCAGTACACAAATATGGGTCTTGCTAGGTTGCACGAGTCAAACCTCAAAATGCTGTTACTGGAGCGTCTCAAACTTTGGCAAAAAGACGCGTCCCTCGATCTCATGATGGCGTAGAAGTCCGGGCTCCTAGCTTCGGAAAACATGCTCGAGGCACTGCAGTATATTGGCAGTTTTATAAGGGTTTTTTGGTTGGGAAATCATCAAACGCCCTCCCGCTCCACCCAGAGCGGGAGGGCGTTTTTTAGTCACTAAGGGAGGCTGGTTTTTAGTCTATCAGACTCTTAGTGACTAAAAACCACCCCGGTGTTCCATCTCATACCTACGTCAGGTTCGCGGGAACATACGATGCTTCCGTAACCCCAACTGGTGCCGGCCCCCCTCTGCGGGCCTCCTCGGGTTGAGGGGGGGGGGGGGGGTGAGTGAGGTGTTTCCTTCCTTTACTGTCAAAAAGTTTTCAGTTCCAATGAAAAGCCAAGCCCCTAATCCTAGGAAAAGGGGGGAAAAAAGTTGGGAGAAGTGGATCAACACTGTTACTCACGTCGACATGACTCATAACAGTGAAAAGGCTTGGGGATTACCATGAAAAAGCCAACAAGTGAAACCGCGTGTTAACGAGAAGTTGGTGTGCTATCTGGTTAGATAACTGCTGCTTACGGTAAATCAAAACGCCCTTCCACTAAAGTATCTAAGCCACTAAAACCCGATGGCACCTGCGACGATATTAGTAAGCCGTTCAACCTTTCTGCTATAGCTTGGCCTTGCTCTTGTGTCGCGGTTGCTGCGACTATATAACAACTGTCTAGAATCAGCTTCAATACCCCGTCCCTGGAGAAAATCAAAAGTCATAGCCATTCCGATGCCATGTATAGCAACCGACGATCCAAAAAACCTTCGTCCAATATCCCTGCTCTGTCATACCTATAAATTATTCGAGAGGCGGTTGTTAAACGGACTAACGAGTGTTATTGACCCGGAGTTAATCCCGGAGCAAGCTGGTTTCAGACCCGTCAAGTCTTGCTGCAATTAGACCCTCAAACTAGTTCAGCACATTGAGGATGGCTTCGAGACAGGAATGGTCACAGGCACTGTATTCGTGGACCTGTCAGCTGCCTACGATACAGACATCCTGAGACGGTTGTTGTGGAAGGTGGAGACATTTATTAGCGATCAGAGTTTTGTTCGCAAACTACAAGAACTTCTCCACATCCGCCGGTTTCAGGTTTACATTTTTACAGGCTCTCGGAAAAACAGTCATTGGAGAGCGCAGAAAAACGGCTTACTTCAAGGTAGAGTCTTGGTACCGCTTCTATTTAATATCTATACCAACGACCATCCATCCAACCTAAACACGTCCCGTTTTCTCTATGCAGACGAGTTTGCCCTCACTTCTCAAGCCACCATCTTTGTGAAGGTTGAGATCCACTTATCAGGAGCTCTTGGTGACTTAGTTACGTATTACCTCGCTAACTCACTCAAGCCCAATCCGAGCAAAACCCAGTCTTGCATATTTCATCTCCACAATAGAGGCTTATGCGGAATCGTTCTGCCCATGCAAAGTTGGTGGATACAGCTTTGAATTAAACGGATCATCACTGGTTACGTAAAACCGACTCCGTTACAAATGCTGTACCCACTAGCAGGAATAGCGCCATCAGCAGTTCGCAGAGCGGTGGCAAGCTACAGCGAAAGAGCCAAAATGATCTCCGACACACGACATCCTTTGCACGACAATACCGTTGTGCCACAAAGGCTGAAAAACCTAAACAGTTTTTCAAAGTGTGTCGCCCCACTCACTGGAGAATGTTGTAAAGAAAGACTGAAGATGTGGCGACACAGTGCTTCCTTACCCAAACCTTTTGTTCCACCCGCTGAAGATCTTCCACCTGGACATGCTTTGGACACAGTTTCTTTTTAAAGGAAACCGTGTCCAAAGAAAACCTTCCGCTAAGAAGGGGTTTTTGGAAATTCGACCTTTAAGAGGGGGAATTTTATAGGTATGGGAAATCTTATCCCTTGAGTTAATAATCAAGAACACGACTCTATAATGAAATATATATTATTAGGTCCTGGGATCGATTCCCAGGTCGGGCAATGGGTTATTGGGTTTTTCTATCTAGAATTTCTCAGTAGCAGCCCGAAGTCTGGATTTGTCCCTATTACATGGGACTAAAGCATAACTGGCGAAATATGGGTATAATATAGGTACACCTCCTGTAGCGTGATGTTGTGTGTGTGTGTGTAAATTATATGATTGGGGATTGGGATTGCCTAAGTTTGTATGTAAGAATTTTATCGTAAGGTCCGATTAACTAGAATCTTAGTGCTTAGACTTAAGACCAACAATTAAAATCATGTGTATCAGGATTTTTCGAAAATCGTCCCCTGAAGGGGGGCAATCGTATACTGTTTTTTAAAGATCTTTTGATCAGCTAAAAAATGGTATGAATAATCTTTAGTTTAAGTTATGAAAAAATCCTAAACAATTATTAAAAATTCCACGTCTGGAGGACGAAAAGAGGGGATACAGTTTATAAAAATAAAAACTTATACATTTTGTTGATAAAATAAAACTTGGCAATATTTACTCCAGTAAATAATATATATTAAATCATTAAGTTTTTTAAACCGCCTCACAGAGGATTTAGAGGGTGTTAAAGTTAATAAGTAAAGGAGTTGTAGGATTAATTCGAAACTCGGTACTAATATTTAAAATAAAAATAAAAAGTACCTAACTCAGGGTTCCTAACTTTCTTGTATAACAGACAAAACAAACAACTGCTAATAAATTATGAGCGAGCCTGTGTCTGACCGAAATTATTACTGATAAAATGGCTGTGTGGTATCGAATTTAGAAACTTTACAGTGGCAAGAAATTTAAATTTGTTATTTTGTGTTCTCAACGATTCGCATGAACGCTAAATAAACATACCAAAGCATAATAGCATTTTAGAAAGTATTTTGTATGTTCGCAAAAACTTAGAACTTTTTAAAATAAGAAGCGATTTCCATAATATAAATACACGTAGTAAAAATGAAATTGTTATACCCAAATTTAGATTAACTAAAACAAGCAAATAATTTCTGATAAACAGTATCCGCTTTTATAATAAGTTGCCAAAGTCGGTTACAGAACTAAGCGATGGAAAGTTCAAAGCCCACATTAAACGTGTCCTTATCAAAAAAGCGTACTATAAGATTAAAGACTACGTCGAAGACAAGAAAGTTTGGCAATAATTCCTTCTGCACATGTGGCTTCCCTGGTACCTCATAAACGGCATCACTATGTAAATTTCTAATAACTGCTCCCAAATAATGGTGTTTAATTTTTATTTTTTATTATTAGATATGGACTTTTACATATCTCTGACATATTTCTTTCATTATTTGACATTATATACCTACAATTTTTAATTAGTTTTTGATTTTACTTTATTAGATTATTTTATATTTTGTAAATGTGAGAACGTCGTAGGCCCTGTGGATTATAAATTTATAGACAATTGTCTATTTGTTTAACATATGGTACTTGTTGACAGGCCTACACTGTCCTCCCATACCTGTTAACACTGTAATTGGAACATTGTAAAAGACATATTTTTAAAAGAGTAACCATGGAGTTTCTTGCCGGCTCTTCTCCATGGGAAACGACCAATTGGAACCGTGCACCTAGAATCTGACGTTTCATAAGTGCCCATGTAGGTCTATGTGAAATAAAATATTTTGATTTTGATTTTTTGATTTCATAAAAAGTTCCCTTGCCAGACCTTTCACTAAGTCAAAAAGATTCTTGCCTTAATAATTACGACGACCGCCGCAAAGAAATTAAATATCGAGGTCTGTACAGATATGTTCTCTTTATATGGCCAGAGAACATTTCGTAATTCATATTTAGATACCAACTCTGAAATCGAAAGCAGCTACTAATAAAAGTTACATCAAAGATTCGGAGTTCACACTTTAATTAGTTCCTGATGACATGCGAAAGTATTTTTTCTTCGTAGACTTCGAGTCTAAGAAGGTGATTTATTTAAAAATATATTCGTTTTATAGAGGT
This sequence comes from Dasypolia templi, assembly GCA_963555695.1. NCBI lineage: Eukaryota > Metazoa > Arthropoda > Insecta > Lepidoptera > Noctuidae > Dasypolia > Dasypolia templi. The sequence continues at coordinate 20,227,566 of OY743153.1, forward strand.
CAGAGCCTATTTAGTACGATAATGGGTTTACGTGTCTGTTTGCCATAAAATAAACACATCAGGTTAACAATAAAGGCCATAAAAAGAGGGTAATGGTTTACAACTTATATTACGATTAACGGATCCTATACTGCCAGCCGAAGCGGACCTTAGATTTAGGGCTGTTCAATATTGAATCGATTGCGACATTTACACCTTATCACAATGTCTTTGCACCTCAACAATACCTCAATTATGTACCCAGAATTGTTTCTTTCGGTATATTATCTAGATTACGGTACTAAGCGAATTGAACGTCAAAAGGTGTCGCTTAAGGTTTTTTTTACAAGTATGACCTATAAATGCGAAATTAAAGCCCTGTCTGTCTGTCTATCTGTAACCTTTTCAAGCCTTGCCGGCTGACCGGATTTGGATGGAATTTGGCACATGGATAAACTATGACCTGGTTAAGATATAGGATAATTTTTTATCCTGGTAGTACAATTCCGAGGTATAATTTTAGATCTACACGCGGGCGAAGACGTGGAAAAAATCTAGTACTTAATGCATAATAAAAAAGGGGTTCGAAATAAAAGAGATAACATGTTGTTTTGCGCAACACGGTTATATCAAATGACCTACATAGGAAAAAAAGGGATTTCGGACCATTTTAATCAAGTGCCCGTTGTAATACTTCCTAGGCGTTTCGCTCTACTTTGCATTTGCCTAATAAACATGAATATTTTATACCCTTAAGTATCGGTTAGGTAATACCTATAGGCCTGAGGTCGTTATCTGTTCCAAGATACAGCTAAGTTGTTTGTAATTGGATGATAAATAAAGTACCTGAAACAAAATGTTTTATTGATACCTAAATTCAGATTAGCAACAGTACTGTCCGGGTCGTCAGAAACTCGAAAGTCTGACAACTAGGCTTACCAAGGGGTATCGTATTAACCAGTTACTGGATTGTTTAGATCGAATAGGCAGTCATCCATGTAAAATATCGGTTAGACTGGAAGCCAAGCCCAACAAAGTCGGGAAAAGACAGGCAGATGATGAACAGCAAGATGTTAATATTCAAATTTGAATTATATAAAACTTTATTTCAGACAAAGGCCAATAATAAGTTAGTATTTGTTGCTAGTAACAGTGTGCTTAGGTCAATAGGTTAGTATTATTAATCAGTTCTACGAGTATGACTGTCGCCACCCAGTGTCCCTGAAAGTGACAGCCCTCTCTGGCAGCGATAATTTTCAGAATGCAATAAAAAAAAAAAAATTTTTTTTTGTAAAATCGAAGAACCATAACTTGTAAAATAATAATTAAGTTATCCCACGAAACGAAATATGTGTTTTATGCATTAACAAGTACGTAACCATTTCTTCTCTTGAATAATTTTTCCGAGCAGTTTTACTTTTAACAAAGGATTTTCACTTCCCGGATTATTGTATCTATGTGAATCAGAAAAAGGTACGTATTATTCACAATATTGTGAAAATAAAATTACACTTTACCGTACCTTCCGAAAGTAAGTTAAGTTCTGAATAATTTATTATAATTGCGGTGTAATGTAAGAATGAAATAGATAAAACGCTAAGTTAAATTATACGTTAAGTAACATACCTATACATCTTATCGGAAAATCGACTTTGTCCGGTAAAATGTATAGTGTAGGTATTATAAATTTTACCGGACTAACTCGATTTCCCGATAAACCAGTTGTCCCTGGCCCGCACTAGATTGTCAAACACGTGCCATGACATAAGTAGGTCCTATCTCATAACACGTGTAAAACTAACCTATCAATTACAACAGAATTTGTAAAAAATTGTGAATTTGTAGTTTGTATTTGTTGTTTTTTGTAAAAACATTACGAAACAACAAAAAAATTGCAGCATTTGCCTCGAGAGTGTTTAAGTAGGCTTTCGTTCAAAATCAAAATATTTTGTTCCAACTACACCTCCATGAGCATATGAAACGCCAAAATCTGTGCACGGTTCCAATTGGTCGTTTCCTATGGAGAAGAGACGGCAAGAAACTCCATGATAACTCTTTCAAAAATATTTGACTTTTACAAAGTGTTAATAAATAAATAAAATAAGTTTATTGACACAAAAAACCTTTGCATACAATAACTATACAAATACATTTCACAGATACCTACATTATATTTTGGGAAAAAGCTGCACAAATAGTTTAAAAACCCTATCTCCTAAACTTGGAAAACCCTGTGACCTAGGAGTCAGTGTTCTACTGTAACTTCGTGTACAAAAGATACCTTTATTTATTTATGTGTGTTATGTATATGTCGGCGTCACCGTTAGCGGTAGGTACAGCGGGCCGAGTTACGCTGTGCAAAGCGGACGTTCGCCTCCCCACTCTCCCCACTTCTGGAGCAACTCAATGTAAGCTAGTGCGCAGCGAAGAGGGGGAGCATTCTTGTGGCAGGCTCGGCCCGGTGCGCCTGCCGTAGCGCCTAGAGCTATAATCGCGATCTATTTAATTAATTAACAAGCTGTCGGAATAAAAGAGTTGGTTACTGCTAAAATGTCATACTTTCATTTAATATTTCGGACCTCTGCCTTCAGGTTATTTCATGGTGATTATTTTATAAGACATTGTGAGTGAAATAAAGTGATTGTGCTGTAACTAGTATCTCTATTTTCTTCGCCCGACAATCCACGCCTACTTACAAAGTGCAAGTGTAATATCGCTGATGAGGGCCTATCCCGATATCAGAATTGGGATTCGAAGGGCAAAAACCTGAAGAAAATAATGACGACAGTGAAGTGTGGGCTAACGTCTAATCTATTCAAAATGTGGAGTTTTTGCTATCACGACTTCCGGCAACCACTTAACCGCAAACGTCAAATTTCACCGCAACTGCGCGACTGATACGGTTTGATCCTGATAATGACAATCGCTTCAATGGCACATGCCATCGTTAAAGCACAACAGTCCAAAAATCAAGTGATTGAAGCAAGTGGCAGTACGAACCTTTGACCGAAGTGAAGAATTCGAATCGAGCACCAGCACCGAAGAGTCGTGATACGAACCGTCTCACCTGCTACGTGTATGGACAACCACATCATCCGGTGAGCTCGTTCCTTTTCTTTTTAATAGATAATCTGGTAGTTCGTTTGTAGCTTTTAGCTTTGTCAAAAAATCCAGGGTACTATGCGCTGTGATTTAGTTTACCTTACAGGTATACCTGTGTAAAGAAAACGTTAAATATGAATCGCAGAATAACTGAGCCGTGGTGAAATTCAACACGTCAGTGTCCTTTTTGTTTCATGTTGTGCCTGTTAACTCAATTACAGAACCAGTTATTATAGGTAGGGATCTATTAGATAGTAGATCCATGTACGTAACGATATTGCAAAATTACATTCTATTTGGGGTAAGAAAGTTAACGTTACTAAAGAGTTTCATTATCATATACCACAACATCAAAACTGACCTACATGGTGAAGATAAACTCGCATTAGTTCAGTGCGAAAGGATAATTGATTCTTTATTGGTGGTATGGTGTTTATGGTTAAAGAAATTTATTTCTCGAAAATAAATTACAAAGATTTCACTTACTTGAGAACGTTTTAAAACTTAAAATATAACTTGGACACACAAACTAAGCAGCTATTATTTTAATTTATATTAAATCATCTAAGTTGTAATACCATTTCTTTTCGTACGCAAATAACATTATTAACTAACACAACTTAAAACTTTTCGATCCACCCGCAAAAGAAATAATTTCCGTAGATAAGGAATGCGATCCCGGTGCCACAATAAAGCAATACAGTAGTAGGGCAAGTCTGTTTAATGGATGTGTTTGATCATTTAGAAAGTGATTTTTTTTTAAAATGTAATCTTGAAAATACCAAACGTTTAGTTCGCATTCTTTACTTCTATAGGTAGCTTATTATATTGTTGCCCTCCCGCAAAAATAATTGTTCTCTCGCCATTGACTGTCCGCACTCGCGGTAGTAAAATGTGATCCTTCCTACTATTGCTGCGATTGTGTACCTGATGTATTTTTGTGTGAATGAACTTACTTAGAATTTTTAAGTATTCTGGTGGAATATGCAGGAAGTTGTTTAATATTCATGAGTTTCGTTTCCCTGTAAATTTTAACTGTAGGTGTAAGGTAATCATAGTGAAATAATAGTTTAATAATTTTATTTTGAGCGATGTGTAGGTCTTTTAGATTAGTTTTTGGCGGTTTGCCCCATATTTCACGTGTTTTACGTTAAGAATCTTGAATCAAATTAAAAGGGCCTATCAAATGGACAGACAAGATATTTACAAGAAAGTGATCGAAATACTAACATCAGAACGGGTTCTGACTAAAATGATTTGACTGGAACGCACTGATTGAACTTCACACTTGTGTGTTGGGCCTCAAGGGATTGTTCGGGGCTCGCTCCATCCTATGCTTAGGGTTTCTGCACAATGTTATACTGTACATTTAGACATCGCGGAGAAGTTGTGTGGAGAAATCGATGGTAGGGAGTATTCTTGTCATTGTTGACTCTTTCACTAAATGAGTCCTTCTCGAGTGCACTTCTTAGTTGGATGCAGCAGGTGCAGATGAAGCACTAAAGGAGGCTCTGTCTTTTCGGTGCGACTTCGCGGATCATTTCGGATCGGGGTGGGTATTGTATTGGCGCAGACAGAGCAATTTTATGGTGAACATGGTGTAGAGTTGCACCTTGTTGCTAACGGTTCTGGCAGGGCATGTGTTCGGGTAGAGAGAGTCATGAGGACATTGAGGTGCTTACTTGTTATAATCGCAAGTGAATCTGGTGGGACCTGGCGCGGCGAGCTTCTCGAAGTGCAGCTAGCGACGGATGGTCCAAGGTCTAGGGTAACACAAACAGAACTTGTGTTTGGGACTCGGGCGCGGTTTTTAAGTGTGGCTTCATATTCTGAGTCTGGGTTTCGGTGAGATTTGGGTGAAATTCGTAAGTTAGCATTGGAGAATATTGGGAGAGTTGCTGCGTCACAGTAGGAAAAATGAGACCGTTCTACAGTGGTGATTCCTACTTCATTGTATGTGACCCCCCTCTGGGTTCATTTGGGCTTCGCAGGGAGTAAAGACTTCCCTTTGTTGTGTGTCTAATAGAGAATGCAAATATGGTCGTAAGCATTTTCGTGCAATGCCCGGGGGAAGTGAGGGCTTGGTGCATTTAGCTACCACTTTGACGGGTAGCTTGAAGGAGGCCGAGGTGGCGGCAGTCCGCGATTGACGAATGGAGTGGGCGTCATCGGGTGGTTTTAGTGATGCTTTGTCTATTTGTAGTTCACGTACGTTATCTGCCAGCTCTGAAAACCTCTCGGCCTCTGATAGTGAAGAAACGTAATTAAACGTAAAATTGGTACTAATCTGTGAGATAAAGTAAGGGTCCGACTCATGCGGGTTGACATCCTATGGTGTGTGTTATTGGGTAGTCTAAAGAACTGGCTTATGCAGGCCGATATTCTGGGTCATATTATAAAGTGATCGTCTAGTCTGAGAGGCTATGAGATCAATGGAGATATGTGTGGTACTAGTGAGTGATCGGAGAGACGCTGATTGGCTGCCTGGTCCATGTTATCTGGAGAGATAACTAGCTCAAGGGAGGCCTATTTAAGTAGTCCGGCTCAGCTCCTAAAGGTTGATTTTGTGGGTTATAAAACGTTGTAATGTTTGTCACCGATGGACGAGCGTACAGGAAAATCTACCAGTTTTATTATTTTTACAGAAAAATGGGCCCGCGGTGACTTTAAGGGGATGGAGACGCACAAGGACGTGTGAATGTCAGTCTGGCCGTGACGGCGCTTCAATACTTAAATTAGTGTTATTTAGTTTTCATAGATGTCGTTTGTTAGTTTAGAGTGTTATGTGTGTGTGAACATGAATTATGTGTCTGCTACGACACATTCAATGACATGACACTCAGTGACATTTTGCTGGCTGTATGACATGAGACTCGGTCGGCATCGCACAGGCGTGCTACGCATTCGGTGGAGTGTCTAAGTCAAGTCTATTCTTAAGATTAAAATAGTTTGTTTCTGTTATAGGCTCTAAAGTAAATGACTTTGGTGGTAGTGAAACTACCAATGAACATAGCATGTGTGGATTGTTGAGACAAGTACTTTAATACATTTGATTATATAATCTACAGGGACCATTTTAGTCCGGACTAAAAAAGAGACAAAAAAAAAGAGACAAAAAAAAAGAGACAAAAAAAAGAGAAAAAAAAAGAGACAAAAAAGAGACAAAAAAAGACAAAAAAAGAGACTAAAAAGAGACTAAAAAGGAGACAAAAGAGAGACAAAAAAGAGACAAAAGAGGTACAAAAGAGAGACAAAAAGAGAAAAAAAAAAAGAGCAAAAAAAAAAAGAGAGAAAAAAAAAACTGTATAAACTGGAGTGATCTTGTAGGGTCATTCATGACCGGACCAAGCAGTGACAATCCTGAAGGGTTTGTTATAACCGGACCAGGAGATTATAACTCTGTAGGGTCGTAAGACCGGACCAGGAGGTTATAATTCTGAAGGGTCATTTGACCGGACCAGGCGGTTATAATTCTGAAGGGTCGCTGGACCGGGCCAGAAGATTATAACTCTGAAGGGGTAAACCGGACCAGATTGCTAAAGTTCTGAAGGCTCAATAACGAGCGGTCCCGAATTAGTAGTAAACTCTGCAGGGCTGAACCGGACCAGATTACTAGTATAAGTCCTGAAGGCTCAATATTGAGCGGTCCAGAGTTGGTTGCACAGTCAGTAGGGATGACCTGGATCTTTTTTGCTCATCGAGATTGCTAGTCAGGATGAACGAACATCAATAATAACGTTATGTCTTTTTAGACAATGCTTGATGAGTCTACGCGTACGAGGACGTCCGCACGTCAGTATGGCCGTGTCGGCGTCACCGTTAGCGGTAGGTACAGCGGGCCGAGTTACGCTGTGCAAAGCGGACGTTCGCCTCCCCACTCTCCCCACTTCTGGAGCAACTCAATGTAAGCTAGTGCGCAGCGAAGAGGGGGAGCATTCTTGTGGCAGGCTCGGCCCGGTGCGCCTGCCGTAGCGCCTAGAGCTATAATCGCGATCTATTTAATTAATTAACAAGCTGTCGGAATAAAAGAGTTGGTTACTGCTAAAATGTCATACTTTCATTTAATATTTCGGACCTCTGCCTTCAGGTTATTTCATGGTGATTATTTTATAAGACATTGTGAGTGAAATAAAGTGATTGTGCTGTAACTAGTATCTCTATTTTCTTCGCCCGACAATCCACGCCTACTTACAAAGTGCAAGTGTAATATCGCTGATGAGGGCCTATCCCGATATATATGTGTAAAGGGCCCGGCGATAGCTGTGAGGGTCTGAGCGATGTAGTGTGGTGTATGTAAGGGGGGGGGTGTTTAGTGGGAGGATCTGTGTGGGTGTGTGTTTGTGGGGTGTGTGTGCGAGGGTGTGTGTAGTCGAGTAAGGAGTGTTCGTGTGTTGTTGCAAGTGTTTCTGTATCCGTCCTTGTAGAATAATATTGATTATTTTATACCTACATTTTGTATAAATAATGTCGTCTGTACGGGAATAGTTCTGATTAAACAGCCAGTTTTGTAATTTAGTTGTGAGTTCGTATTTATTTAAATTCCTCATTAGGATATGCTTGTTGATCCTTCTGTAAATGATTGAACTTATTACATAGACAGCTCTATGTAATAAGTTCAATCATTTCGGCTAGCGAAAGCTGTTTTGTGAGAAACTGATGGGCCCGCAGATTTGGCTTTACGAGTGGTTGGATCTAAAGGAGGAAACTGACTTGGCTTCCTGAGGGTGGCATTGAGCACAAAGAGCTGCCGCACAGTACGTACCCTGCATTCCGCGTACAATTTACTTGTGGGAAATCTATACGGCTTGCTGAGCATCACCTTGAGCACAGCCCTCTGGGCACGTTCCAATCCAAGCAGTTTAGTCTTAGCGGTGCCACCCCAAACCGGAATGCAATAACTGATGACAGACTGGCAAAGTGCAAGATATACCATTTTTAATGTTTTGGAGTCAGCGCATTGCCTTAGAGACTTGAAGATATAAATAAGTTTCCTGACTCTTGACGTTAGGCTTTCAACTTGAGAGTACCACTTTAGTCCGTCATCAATCACTACACCCAGGTATTTGGTTTGACTAACACGAGTTAGTGCTGAACATGAATATGAAGATTTTTTATTTAAATATTATTGCTCATACCTGCTTGGACTCCCCAAGCAGGTATGAGCAATAATATTTAAATCAGATGGAGCATTAGTCCAGCGACTAATGGAAAAAGGAATGTAGTTGGTTTTAGCCAAGTTAAGTGACAGAAGCATATTCTGCAGCCACTTTACAACCGTATGTAGCGAATGTTTTGGATGATATTTCACATCAGTCCATGTATCCCCATACACTACGATCGCAGTATCGTCAGCATATGTGAATAACTTGGAATTGGGGAGTGCTAGTGTGCAAAGGTCATTTATATATATTAGGAAGAGCGTAGGCCCCAACACACTGCCCTGCGGAACTGCATATATAATGATTTCTTCAACACTAGTGTATGAATCTATCTTAACACGGAGATTCCTGTTTTGGAGGTAGCTCTTGAAAAGTTCATGCGCTGTTACCCGAATGCCTACAGCTTCCAGTTTCAACAGGAGAGTAGGAACAGAGACCATGTCAAAGGCTTTCTGTAGGTCCAGGAATATTGAAAGGCATTTACGATGATAATCTAAATTCTTAGCAACAGTTTCCGTCAGGTCGGAAATTGCATCTTCCTTAGATACACAATTTTGTTTTCAAATAACACTGTCAATACGTATGGGAGGACAGTGTAGGCCGGTCAACAAGTACCATATGTATAACAAATAAACAATTGCCTATATATTTACAATCAATAAGGCCTACAACGTTCTCACATTTATAAAATATGAAAGAATCTTATAAAGTAAAATACTAATTTTAACCAAATGACATTATTGCCATTTCAACTGTGAATTAATATGCTGTCCACAAAAGCCAATAATGAAGAGTTGAAATTAAAATTGTAGGTATATAATGCCAAATAATGATAGTATTATGTCAAAGTTATTTAAAAAGTTACTATCTAAACAATAAAATTAAACACCGTTATTTGTGAGCAGTTATTAGAAATTTACATAGTGATGCCGATTATGAGGTACCACGGAAGCTAAATGTGCAGAAGGCATTATTGCCAAACTTCCTTGTCTTCAACGTAGTCTTTAATCTTATAATATGCTTTTATGATAAGGACACGTTTGATGTGGGGTTTGAACTTTCCATCGCTAAGTTCTGTAACCGAATTTGGCTATGGTTATATCGTTCAACTGCCTTATTTTTCTTACTGCATATGCAGCTGAACTTAATTTACCTGAAAGAGCTCTGTGTGAGCGGCTCATTGCAATTTTGAATCTAAATTAATTCCTAGAAATACAGTTTCCGAAATAGCATCTCTTTTCTTGTCATCAAGTTTTAAATTTAAACCCACTTGGGTTAAATTTGGTAATGAGAACTTGAGACATTTAGTTTTGTTCGCATTGAGTACTGCGAGCTGCGAACCATTTCGAAAGAACAGACAGACTATCCTTCACATGTAAGACAACCGTATCTTTTCTATCTATTCAAAAAATAAAAGAAGTGTCATTAGGGAATAAAATTATATCTGATAAGTCATTAATATAAACTAAAAATAAGAAAGGGCCAAAAATTTTACCTTGAGACACGCCCATCTTAACTAAGGACCCCGAGGACGTCGCCCCGTTAACGTTTAATTTTTGTTGCCTGCCCATTAAATTTCCATGAATTCTTTTTATCCTTGGAATGGTTTATTGCAAGACCCTTGGGAGCGCGCTTTTAGTCATCAATTTATTTGTTTGAATTAAGTATTATAAGATAAATAATTCGAAAAAGCTATGAAGTTGGACGGCCAAGTCTACAATTATCAAGTTACGTTCATCTATTATCTCAAATTATTATTATAAATTGTATTAATTTATTACACGGAAAAATAATTACTTAAAATTGAACATAAATTGTGTATTTCTTCATCATTTTAATATTTTAGTAACGTCCCCCGCACGTTCATCTTCATTGTTTCGCATTAGATTACTGATTTTTTTGTAACATAAAGGGGCAAAAAGTTATAGGTAAAAACATAATTAATCCGTCAAGTTTCTCAAAATTACACTTAACATGAAAGAGATTAGTTAAATGAAACTTCAACTTTCACAACATGCTAAAGAAACAGATTTAGTTACCTAGAATTATAAAAACTTTTTAGATACTTTAATTAATTTAAAACTTGTTCTGTTTTTATAATACGCAGGGTGGAAGGTAAAATGAAAAAACAGGTAAGGTAAGGTAAGGTATAATCAAATAACCGACGAAAAATGTCAACGCAGCGTTCAGAATCATTTACATGAATGTTGGCCACATTCATGTAAATTATTCTGAACGCTGCGTTGACATTTTTCGTCGGTTATTTTGAAAACAATTGCTCTGCCATTCATTTTGACCGCGTCGGTATTGCACTTTGCCACGCACAGTGATCATGGTTTCAATTTGCGCGTTGATGTCCCGCTGATGTAGCTGCCACCTTATATTGTTTGTTGCTAAGGCGAATTTTCGTAGTTACGGTAGGAAAGCAATGAGAGTCAGCTCGGACATTTTGAGCAATAAAACATCGAGAGGAAACCGGCATGCCACTGGGTCGGTGGTTTCCTTTCGATGTGACATGGTGACATTCTGTTAGACAGAGCACGCAATGCAACATCGCGCTACCTCCAACAGAAAGGCCCGTGTCACAGCAGCGGGAACGTTACAGGCAGATTATTATGATTAAACTAATTTATTGCGGGTTTAAAAACACACCGAACTAACTTTTCAATTTTATTCTTTATGGCGTCATTGCAATTACCCTCTACTAAACTCAAATACTCCTCCTGCTCAGTTGCGGCATACATTTAAACATTCAAAACATGAAAAAAGAGTCGTAAGCCCCTCCGAGTCCTGTATAATTATTCCCGAACGTAGTGGCAGCGTATAAATTTGGTGTGAGTGGGACATAAAACTCATCAAACCTCCCTAATTTCCGGACTTTCTAATTTAAATGGGACTTATTATCTTAAGAGAGCGCTATGAGGTGTTTTTAAGGCGTGTGACCTTCAAAGATATTACGTTAATTAAATTTATAGGATGAATTGTTATGATGACTGAGGTTTTTGAATTCCTGCAACATTTTAAATTAGACGTAAATCTATCTTGAACTACTCCACCACAAAATCCAGAAAACATTATTACCTGTGAGGATGCGGTTGCGGAACTTCAGGAAAGACAATCAAGAAGCAAAAACATAATCATAGTGGGCATTCCGGAAGCTAAATAACTACAAAAAGAAGACAGAATTAACTCTGACACTCGCGAAGTAACTAATATTCTAAAGTTAATACATCCTGAATGTCCCGAACCAAATATGATACATCGCCTTGGTAAATATAAACCCGAAGCAGTCCGACACATCAAGGTGTTTCTTCCATCTTCAGATATGGCAACAACAATTCTACGAAACAAAGCAACATTGATTCTTGAGCCATACAAAATATTCTCAGATCAAACTCCTTACCAACGTAGATACATTCAAAATCTTAAGCAAGAGCTGCATCTACAAACAGATAATGGTGAAACAGATCTTACAATAAAGTACAAATCGCACTCTAAAAATAATAAAAAAATCGTCAAAAAACCAAGCCAGCAAATGATCGACAAACCAATAAGTAGAAATAGAAACATAACATACGAAATAACCTACAAATACGATAGCCTTTGTACAACAACAAATTCCCTGAAGTGTTTTTATTCAAACATACGAAGTTTAGTCAAACCCGGGAAGATTGACGAGCTGAGGTGTATACTAACATCAATACAAGATGTTCATGTGGTGATACTGGTTGAAACATGGATTAAATCAGACGCAGAGGCACGGAGATTACAACTGCCAAATTACACACATTATTACAATTTTAGAACCAACAGCAGGGGAGGTGGTGTATCAATTTTTATTAAAAGCAACAAGAAACACGAGTTTATAAGCCAGAAATTGCAAGAAGATAAGTACTTCCTGTGGGTTCACCTCCAAAAATTTTCCTTGGACATATGTGGAATTTATACACCGGAAAGAACTAACGCAAGTAAATTCCTCGAAACCTTAACAAATGAACTACAAAATAAGAAAAGAACAATACTATTTGGAGATTTTAATTTTAATCTACTTGGCTCTGATCGAAACACCAACGAATATAAAGATACACTCTCGGAAAATGGCTATACAGTATTAAACAAAATTTATACAAGGCACTGCACTCGTGAAACATCTACTACACGTACTGTCTTGGACCATGTTTCTACAAACCTACGGGGCCATGATTTTCATTTAGTAATAATTGAATCAAGCATGTTCGACCACAAAGAAATCTGTGAACACTTCAACACCTACTTTGCCAGTATAGGTATTCTCCTGGCAAACAAAATAGCTCTAAAACACCACAATACTAACATTAACACTACTTCACTACACACCAACGCCCCAGGTCTCTCACAAATGTCACCAACAAACGTAGATGAAATCGCAAAAATTATTGATAATCTAAAATAAAACACCAGCGCTGGCGTGGATGGTATCACCGTCAAAGCCATTAAACATATAAAGATACTGATACTGCCAAACTTAGTGCAATGCATGAATAAATGTTTACTCGAAGGCAACTTTCCAGAAAATCGCGAAAGTAAATCCCATTTTTAAATAAGGCTCGAAATCAGACTCGGGTAATTACAGACCCATTTTGGTATTGCCAGTGATGTCGAAAATGCTGGAGAAATTAATTCATTCTAGACTTATTGAATATCTAGTTTCTTTCGGTTTTCTTTTTGATCGGCAATATGGATTTAGACCTAAGTCCAATGCACTAGTTGCTACGACTGATTTGGTCACGAAACTTAGGACTAACATTGATCAAAAGCAAATTGCTCTAGGAGTCTTTATAGATTTAAAAAAAGGCTTTCGAAACCGTAAGTCATAATGTACTCTTGCAAAAATTAGCGTCTATAAAAATACCAGGAAGCTTTTTCAGAATGTTCAAGTCTTACTTAGAAAATCGACTGCAAGTCGTTAAAATGGAAAACAACATCAGTAGCTCCAAGTTGATAGAATGTGGTGTGCCTCAAGGATCGATATTGGGTCCTCTTCTGTTCCTTATCTTTATCAATAATGTACACGAATTAGGATTAAAAGGACATTTAACACTCTATGCCGATGACACTTGTCTGTTTTACTTCGGTAACTCCATTGAAGCAATCACACAAGCCGCACAGGATGACCTAGTTATTTTGGAAAGGTGGTTCTTGGACAACCTATTGACAATTAATACATCCAAAACAAACTACATAATCTTCTCGGCTAAGAACAAAAAAAAATACAATCACAAGCCTCTATCGATACATGGAGATGTCCTTAATAAAGTAAACACAGAGAAATATTTGGGTCTTACACTTGACAGTCACTTAACGTGGCAGCCACACATTAAAAAGATTTGTTACAAGTTGTCAAATCTTACGGGTGCGTTACGTGGAATAGCTAGATGTCTACCATCAAAAATTCGGTATACTGTGTACAATTCATTAGTAAAGCCACACATTGAGTATCTAATTGAGGTATGGGGATCGACAACAAAAACAAACATACACAAACTTCAAATCGCCCAAAATAAAATTATTAAAGCCCTCTTTCAATATCCCTACTTAACATCCACAAATAAAATCTATAATGACACTAAGCTCTTTAACATCACCAAAACTTATCAATATAATACCTGTTTATTAATAAGAAAAAGTCCTTTCAAAAGAAATACACACAGAAATTACATACAAAAGGAATAATGAAGTGCAAACACGATCATCACGTCGTGCAAATGACCTAGTACTATTACACAGACCTAGAACAAAACACGGAAAGAAAAATACTGATAAGAAAAGCGCACTCGATGTGCACTTACATAGACGCGCGCGCTCTATATCTGAGTATTTTATTTCGATATACCCACACACCAAAATTAAAACGATTTTTTGTATTACTAGCTAACTGCACGACGAGCGCTCTGGACTATCTTAATTAATACCTACAAACTATTACTAAAACTTTGTTTCTCATTAAGTGATTATGTAAATCTTCGAGAAATAAATGATATTTTATACCGTAAACTAGCTTGGCAAGCGTTGCAATATCTTTAAAACCTGCTCCGGTGCGCACGCAACAACTGACCAAACTAACGAAACGAACGTAATATTAATCTGATATTTTATCTTATAACGTGGATTTAGTGTTTACATTATGAGATATCTTTACATACTCTACCTACCGAGCCTTTGTCTAGCTGCTATGAGATATCTTTACATACTCTACCTACCGAGCCTTTGTCTAGCTGCTGGACCTTAAATAAACAAATAATAAATAACACGAGTCTAAAGATAGCAAACAAGATAGGTATATTACAATTTTAGCTCTTTTTATTTTAATTATAACTCTCCAAATTAGATACTTTTCCTAAAATTTATATAAAATTTAACGAGTAAAGTGGACGGTGTGTCCGAAAATTCGTTTACATTAATTCTGATTTAATTTTCGCTGAAAGATAACACAGAAAAATATTGAACTGACCGCGTTACTTTGAGTTCGCATTACTTATCTTTTTGTTTCATACAGTATCATACAATAGGCATAACAATACAGTAGACTCCAACAGTGATAGTACCTACTGTTTTAGGGATAATATTTCTTAACGACTGGCAACACTGCAGTGTGATAAATTGGGTTGTGAAAATTTTAATTTGGAGATCGATTTACGTAAAAACAATGGATTTAATATTTACATGTAAAATGTAATTTTATCAAAAAAAAAATGTTTTTTGGATATGCTATAGCATCTTTTTAAACAACAAATTGTCATTTTGCTATATTGTTTGCGAGCTGTGTTCAACAGAGCATGATCTTGAGCAGTGACGATTCGCTGCGCTACCTAAGTCGTATTACGTATAGTTTGAGTTGCTTCACTTTTGATGCTCGTTTTGTATGGAGAAGAAGGGGCAAGAAACTCCACCGTTACTCTGTTTAAATGTTTTACAATATTTTGTATACATTAATTATATTTATATATGTGAAAACGATGCACCAAGAATAAAAATACTATACCACAATTGGTAAAAATAATTAAAATAAAGCAAAGGACTATAAATTAATCACGTGATAGGTAGATTGTCCTATGGAGCAGGACCAGCATGTTTCCAAGCATTCTTATCTAGGATATAATCCTCTAATTTGTAAATTGCTTGTTTACAAAGTGTTTTTTAACATGGGTTTTAAACTTTCTTTAATTTTATTGCAATATATCACAAGGTATTTTGTTGTAACATTTAACACAGTACCCCATAAAAGATGTTTGTACTCGTAGTTTAGATAGTCTGAAAAATGGTTGATCTATTTTATTTTTATTTCTAATGTTAATATTATCTCTATCACGTATTTTATTAAATACACACAGATTTTTTCTGACATACATAATATTTTCATAAATGAACTAGCAAGGTACGCAGGTATAGAGTATGCGCGGTTTCTACGTCTGTTAACTGTCTTATCTTTCTAACAGCATTTGCGGCCGAGCTTAGTCGCCCCGCGAGAGATGTTATATGGGGTCCCCATTGTAACTTCTCGTCTAGCGTGATTCCTAGGAAAACCGTCTGATTAATAAATTCCAGTTTTTATCCGTTCAATATGGTGTCACATTGGCTACTTCTAACATTAGGTAATTTAAATCGAATGTATTTGGTTAGTAGTACCAAATTATTTACCGTAAAAATCTTGGACCTGAAGAATAGAGTTATTCACGTCATCAAGGTTTTGTGACCTTCGGTCTATTTTAAAGATCAATGAAGTATCATCTGCTAATAACTCCATCTTCGGTTGATTTTGAAGTTACTGGGGTAAATCATTAATGTAAACCAAAAAGAGGAATGGACCCAATATCGAACCTTGAGGAACGCCCATTGTCATTTCAGACCCTAATGAGTTTATGCCGTTTATTTGAACTTTAACCTTTCTATCTTTCAGGTATGATCTTAGCAAATCAAGAGCTGCATTCCTAATCCCATAGTGCTCTAGTTTCAGCAGAAGTGCCTCATGGTTTACGCAATCGAACGCCTTAGAGAGGTCGCAAAAGATTCCAATGGCATCTTGTGATTCCTCCCAGGCGTTAAAAATGTTCTTTATTAGGGTGACACCGGCGTCAGTGGTACAACGTCCTTTATTGAAACCGTACTGATGTTCAGGAAAGATGGAGTTTTTATTAAGTGACGTAACATTTGATTGAGCATCAACTTTTCAAACACCTCACTGAGAACTGGCAGAATTGACACGGGCCTACAATTATTGAGCTCTTTACTATCACCGGATTTGAACAATGGGATCACTTTACTATGTTTCATAAGATCCGGAAAGACTCCTTGGTCTGCAGTGGTGTTAAATATGAAAGCTAAATAGGGTGCAAGGGTTTTGATGAGAGATCTACAGACTTTTACATACATTCCCCGGAGATCTTCTATTGATTTAATTTTAAGATCTTTGAAAGCTTTTATAACAGCTTGGGGGTTTGTATTGTGAAACCTAAACTCCTTATTAATACTTTTAGTCTTTAGTTGAAAAGTGTTATTAAGAGGTTTACGGAGTCTACAATGTTTTAATCACTGTCATTACAATGGCTGTTTATGAGGGCAATAGTATGATTGTAAAATGTCTATGATGATCAATGTTCAATCCTTGACCTACATAAACGTTGAGGCTACGTTCATCTCCCCTACCGCTTGTTAAGTGACTTCCAATCGAGAAAAATACCTATATTCGAAAAACAAATGTGACAGTGAGAACATTTTATCAACTTCACGATATCACGATCCCTCTAAATCGTCAATGACCGTCATTTATATTGGTCTTGCTTTGGACTTCGGTTTGAGATATATTAAATAAAACCTTTCTTTTTCAAGTTCGGTGACTGTTAGATAATGGTCATTGGTCATGATATGCTTAATGTATGTATTTATTTAATGTATAATCTCCTTCTCCCTTTAAATCCATCCATTAAAATATCACTATGTAGAATTTATCTATTTTATTCTATTGGATGCAAGAAAAATACAATTATGTAGTTACGCTTAATCTCACGCACGTGTAGTTTGGTCTGGGTTGGGGGTAGCGGGCTGACTGGGTCACGGTCGCTGACGTCACGGGACGCCCCAACCTCCCCATGCGCTTCGCCCTTCTCCTTGGGCAAACACTCATAAAACTGGTGCTAATGAAGAAATGAAATAATAGATATCGCACACTTACCTACACCACGTTTTTGTAACATAACTGGCGCAATGAGGATGTACTTCACACGTAGCGAAAGAATAGTCAAAATGTCAAATGAATAAATGTAATTTTGTCTATTCTTACCTCGACAAAAGTTAGTAATTCTACGCTTGCTGATGTAGGTACCATAGATACGTACCTCTGTATAAAACTCCTGGGAGTAGCAGGAACTCATACTGTAACCGTTGTAAGTGTTTTTAACACTGTTTTTTAAAAGTGTATCAAGTATCAAAGTATAACCTTTTATATGTGTTAATAAATGTTAATATGTGTAACGAAACAATCAGTTTTAGGTATAATTGCATGTTACCGAAACAACGCGCGCCGGACAGATAGCCTCAATCGAGTCGGGATTGCGGCTATTTTGGCAACGGCGCGTTTCCCTGTTATAATTATTAACACTGTTAACACTTTTATATCTCTTACAGATATATTACTGTTACACTTTTGTAAGTGCTTTGGGTTAACACATTGAAAAACACATTCATACGTGTTACATATTGATATTTGATTCTGCTATCAATTCAAAATGTACGAGTACCACTTAAACTTCTGTAACATTTACGAAGGTGTTTTTAAGTCCCTGATTACGAAGTATCCATGATATCCTATAATGAAAACCCTCAAATTAAAAGACCAGTGAAACTATAGGCGCCTGCCTACGTATCGAAATAAATGTGGAGCAAATATTGTTTTAATTTTGGAATTGTTGTATTATATTGTTTACAAATAAAAAGTTTTACGAGTCTAACAGGTCAGGAAACTAAAAATAATCAATATAAGTTTTCACTAATCATAATGATGATGCCACTAGGCGTTGTTTTTATCGAGTTTTAGAATGATTTTTACTATTTGTCAAGCCATTATGGCGCAAAGTTTATTTTTATACCATTAAAGGACCAAACGAGCATGCGGGTCACCTGATGTTAAGCAGTCGCCGCCAATTGTCATCTACAACTTCAGGGTTATTGCTGATGCGTTGCCACCCTTTTCCCACCCCAAACCATAGGTTGTCGGTTCTCTCACTCACCACTCGAAAATAATGTTGGTGTTTCACGTTGGAATTCTAAGTAAGAGTAAGATCGTAGTACCAGTCGAGCCAGCCCTGATTACGAGCCACAATCAGCTATTGACTACAACTACGAGTAGTTTCTCCGTGGCTCGGGAAACAAAAATAAGGTTTTTATATTTTTATGTTATAGTAGACTTAATAACAAAAATATTTTTTGCACGAATTAGTTAATTAATTTCATATTCATAAATAATTAAAATATGAAGAAAACACGGACATAATAAACATGCTGCATGTGGTAGTGGTACAGGTGGCTGTGTATGTGGCATGGCTGGCCCCACATTCACTCGTAAGCGCCTTGATGAATCCTGAATTAACTGGAGATTTGCTCGAGTGCAACAGGCCTAACACCTCCTTCGTAAATATAGAATGACTTATTAATATAATACATTTTTAAATGCTATTATAATGTTGAACATTGGTCATCCACCTTCAGACAGAATATGAAAAATACAGCATAGTACTGCGGTTGTTACCAATACTGCACTATTACTGCACCATTTATTTATTGTACGCATTTGCATACATAACTGTTAAAGTACCTGTTAAATAAATTTCTATGAAACCACAATCTTGTGCGTATACACTTGACTAATAGTTACTATCCTATCCAGGCATGTGTTGCGTTAAACATAATAGATTTAGTATTGATAGGCCTGGGTCATGTTAACCACCAAATAAACGCTGCTTTGTTAAGTTTTGCTGGCTCACATGTAATCGAACCGCTTTGGCAGACTTTATAGCTTTATTGTTGCTAAATAGTATTATTTCAATACACCACACATACTGGTACATACCTGATTGTTCAAACATCGGGAAGGCTCGCTTGCAGGGTAAGGTTAGCGTTGACATAATATTTGAACCCGCCTTACGGATATGACACAGTATAAGCACCTTATCATAATATCCATTTAACCGAATCGTAGAGCAAAACAGATGAATACTCTATAAAAAGCAATGGTAATAGGAATTTGTAGATTTCAGTGCGTAAAGAATAGCAACGGTCGTTAGAAATTAAACAAAGATTTCACCTTGTTGTTATTTAAGTCGCAACCGGTAATATAATCGTTTCCGGGCAGTGGGTAATAACTTATAATGGCTTATTACATGGGCATCTTCAAGGAATTCAAGGAATCAATCCTGTCAGAATCGGATAGGTTTTCACTCAAGAGGGGCAAATGTTAATGTCTGAGGAAGGGGGGTGGGGGATTTCTCAAGCCGCCTTTTTCACACAAAAAAATAGCTGTTCAATACATTTTGACCGCCTAGGTATTGAATTTTTCTATGAAACGGCTGTTTTGTTTTTTAATAACCGACGTAAAATGTCTTGAATCATGTGCAATGGATCCTTTATATTTTAGTTTACTGTATATCATGTTTACTGATACAAAGTAAAAATACAGATTATAAAACGTTTTATGTCTAATTTAGAGTTTTAGACTAAATAAATTACTCAAACTGCCAGACCGTGATTAAAACCAACTTTATTTTTTTTTAATACACTGATATATAAAAAAACAACAAATCCACACTGCCTTCACATTCACAATAATTAAAATATTATAATACTTTAGACAGTACATTTTCATGTCATTGTATAGTATTTCAAAGTGTATAAAGATCCGAGAATAAACTTGGTCAGATCATATGAGGACTCTGTAGACTGGTGTCTGAAATGGTCTTTTGAGGAAAGAACCACACAGAATGAGCGGGCCTGTCCAGTCAGTGCACGCATTTGTCAGTTGTCATGCAGCTCAACACAGAACTAAAGGAGCTAAACGATTCGACGAACAATATAATATAGTATAATAATAGTAGGCCGCATAATTACTCAAACCGCCAGACCAAGATTACGATTACAACTAACTGACATAATAAAATAAAAAAACAAAAGAAAAAATAAAAAAATACCCACATAGTCTTAACATTCACAATAATAACATTTAAATAATACTAGGTAAGTATTCAGGTCATTGTTTATTTTACAGATCATATGAGGACCATGTAGGTAGGTGTCTGAAATGGTATTTTAAGGAAAGAACCATGCAGATTTGAGTGGGCCTGTCCAGTCAGTGCACGCATTTGTCATTAATCGTGCAGCTCAACTCAAAACGTAAGGAGCTCAACGATTCGACGAAAAATACCAAAGAAAGGACATTTGGGTAGGCCGCTTTAAGTACTCAAACTGCCAGATATAAAAAAATAAAGAAATAACTGAGATAGACAAAATATATAAAAAATATTACCCACTAAGTCCTCACACAAAATATTATAAAAAGTAAATATTCATGTCATTGTGTTTATAATAATCATGAAATGTCAAAGTGTATATAAAATAATACAAAAATAGGTACCAAACAAAAAAAAAACATACTCAGTATGCAAAAATTGGAGCAGGTCAGTCCCAAGCCTTTTTATCCTCAATAAAGTCTTTGACTGTATAAAAAAGCTTTCTGGTACAACTTACGTTGAAATGATTTGAATTTATTAAGGCTTAGATCTTGAACGTGGCTTGGAAGTTTATTATAAAAGCGTATACATTGACATCTGAACGAGCCACCTATTTTCTTGAGCCTTGTTGTATACAACAAATTTGTGTTTGTTCCTAGTATTTATATTATGGATATCACTGTATTTTTAAACAATTTTATGTTTTTTGTGGGCATCTAAAAGATTTTCATAAATATACTGAGAAGGCACAGTCATTACATTAATTTCCTTAAACTTTTCTCTGAGAGAGTGTCTCGGACTTAATTTATAAATTGATCTAACAGCTCTTTTCTGCAAAACAAATATAGTTTGAATGTCGGCGGCATTTCCCCACAAAAGAATACCGTACGACATCACACTATGAAAATAACTAAAGTAAACTAAACGGGCTGTCTCTAAATCAGTTAAATTTCGAATTTTTCTAACAGCGTATGCTGCGGAGCTTAGCTTTTTTGACAATTTATCAATATGTGGGCTCCACTGAAGCTTAGCATCCAAAGTAAAGCCCAAGAATACTGTGCTGTCTTCAAGTTTCAATTCTTCGCCCTTTATCAACACATTCGTTTTCACCTGCCTAACGTGAGGTAGCGTAAAATAAATGCATTTAGTCTTCTTTTCATTAAGAAGTAAATTATTAACATTGAACCAGTGAACTATTTTTGAGACCGCGTAATTTACATCGTCAGTAACCAGCTGCTGACGTTTAAGTTTAAACAAAAGTGAAGTATCATCCGCAAACAACACTATATCATGATTATCCTTTATGAGGTAAGGCAAGTCATTAATATAAATATGAAACAAGAAAGGACCAAGAGTTGAGCCCCGTGGAACTCCCATTGTTAAGATAGATCCGGGAGATCTTTCTCCATTAACGTCAACGCTCTGAATCCTTTTACTCAAGTATGAAGTAAGAAGATCCAGAGCGGTGTTTCGGATCCCGTAGTGACGGAGTTTCCTGATTAACGTTTCATGAAGAACGCAATCGAATGCCTTGGACAAATCACAAAAGATACCCAAGGCATCGCATTTATCTTCCCAAGCATTATAAATATGTCCTAAAAGTTCAAAACCCGATCAGTAGTTAAACGACCCCTTGCCACTCTGTATATTGATTCGAGGTGCGCTAAATTCTTGGAAACATTTTAGCTCACTTCCTTCGCTGTAGATTTCTTTTTCCTTTTAAATTCCCGGAGTTCCCTTATTGCCTTCTTTAGAGACTTGAAATTACTGTTTAATTTTTATTCGTTAGTATGAAATGTTACATTTCACGCGACGCGACACAACTAATGACTTTAAGTTGTCTTAGTCCCACTTCAATTATGAGGTCTCCGGACGTTGTACTTCACAATTGCTGTTATAAGTGCGTGCCTACCTTTCTTTCGACTCGAGAGAATATTCGATTAAACAGTCTTGACGTTGGGTCCACATTGCGTTCTTAAAGTTTAAACAGTTTAATGTTTAATTTTCATTTCAGTCATGTTTTTTTATTCACTTTTTTCGTCTTGCAAACACCGTTCCTAAGATGATTCCCTCAAAAAAAAAACTCGTATAAAAAGTACACTTTGTGAACAAGCATATTACAAATTTGTGGATTATATCCAAGATAGGAATGCTTGGCAACATGCTCGTCCAGCTTCATACGACAATCTTGAGTCTAGACAAAATCAAACTGGTTGCTAATTTAATTGTATAATTATATTATTAGTGTATAAACAATATTGTAAAACATTTTAAAAGAGTAACGGTGGAGTTTTTTGCCCATTCTTCCCCTTATGAAACTACCTTTTGTAGGGGACGACTGGAATGAATTTTATTTAAAGTAAATATTGACGTTCAAGAGTGCCTTTTATGTGCATAGTTAAAATAGGAAAATGCTTTGACTTAGACTCGTTTTAGTAGTCTAAGTGACGTTTTTTGATTTAGAAGATATTGGTATTAAAAAGAGCCTAACTCACATGGTATACTACTCATACACAGTATATTTATTTATTTATTTAAACTTTTCGAACCCAAAGAGGTACAAAGGCGGACTTAATATCTTAGGCATTCTCTACCAGTCAAACAAGGGTGGTGATGAGATTAGATGGCAGGTGCTTTAATTGAAGGGAACGATGATGGAAGAAAAATAACTTAAAAAAATAAAATATAACTTGTGATGTGTGATGTAAAATAGATATTGTGTAACTTATAATACACATACATACATATTAAAAAGTATATACTTACAATACATATATACATATATATAAATTTAATGGTGAAAGGTGTTGAGCCGACTCTACGCTATTTGTTATGAAAATAACTCTGCAATTTCCGCTTAAATGCATACCGACTGGTGGCCGTCCTGATATCAAGAGGAAGCGCATTCCAAAGAAGAATGGACTGAATATGAAAGGAAGAATGAACAAAGTCAGAAGTATGAGAAGGACAAAGCAGGAGAAGATTGTTGGAAGAACGCAGTTTCTTAGCGTGAGATGAACATAGATATTGGAAGTGAGACATAAGATAAGAAGGAGGAGTGGAAGAGTTGAGAAGAGAGAAAAGTGTAGTCAAAGCGCGCAAACTTCTTCTTTGGCGAATGGACATCCATTTGAGCTCAGACCTATAGCTCTACACATGGTCATATTTTCTTAGGTTGAATATGAACCGGATACAATTGTTGAGCAATCTGTCGAGCTTATCCAAAAAAACGCATTCAAGTCAAAGTAGCACACGTCACCATAGTCAATGATAGGGAAAATCAAAGTCTGCACGAGCATGGTTTTCGTCTTACAGGGTAAAAAGTTTCTCAGACGATACAGGGATCGCAGAGTACCGTTGACCCTTTGGCTAACACAAGAGACCTGGCGTTGCCAGCTTAGTGTCGAGTCAAGATGCAAACCGAGATCTTTCACAGTAGGGGTAATGGGTATATCTGGTAGGTTCCCGTTTCCAAGGATGATGGCTTCGTGATAGCTCTTCTTACACCCAGAGTAGGTAACATAGATACACTGGTGCGCTATGATGGCCTAGGTCGCACACGACTCATGATGCTCTACGATCCACAAGGGCGACATGAACGTGAGGTCCGCAACGCTTGCATCAACGCATATCAATCTACGTCACACACAATATAAGTACTATTCCAATCTTTATTTTTCGCTTTGTTTTTTTTAATATCTTTGAACAAAAAGGTTTCGTTTAACAACGAATTGAGTGTAAGTGTAACAGCAAGTATTATCAACGAGTTTAAGCCATTTTCTTTTTACTATCGCATACGGTCCCTAAGCCTTTATTTTTGGGGGCACCCTCTGAGTCCAATATCCGTAAAAGCTGTGAGTGCTAAAACCGATATGAGTGGCAAAAGTTGTAGCAGCTTTGCAGTTGTGTGAGTGCACATATAGATAGTGTAGATGTGACGTCGGCCTAGAGCGCGATTGGTTATAACCAGTTTATACAATCGGCCTGAGGCGCTGTGCGTTCCTCCATTGATGCGAGGCCTCGCGCACTGTACTGGGTAACGCTGTTTAATTTATGCTGAAACAAGTTTGGTTGCCCTGATTTGTTGAACAGTTTGTGCATGGGCAGGAGTTGCGCACCAGGAGACTGTTCGCTACTAGCTTTTGAGAATCCAATGCTGGTGTGCGCTCCCCGCTACGCCACCCACTAAGTCAACACGTACAATGAGCGATTTAATGAAATCGACTACTGTTTCTTAACCGTGTACATTAAACATAATAGAGTTAAAATTCTGAGGGACCAGCAGTAGATTCAGGGATTTTATAGGACTCGTGGGATGCAATACACACCACAAACGTTTTGTTTAGTTGTGTTCAGATAATTTTTTTGTTATCTGTGGACAATGTAGTGGGTAGCTTTTCAACTAGCTTCTGCGCGCAACTTCGTCTGCATGAAACTCCTTGTTACCCCGACCCACCGCGTCGCATCGCATCACCTGCCCGCGCCGTCCCTTCGTTTTCGCAATTCTTTCAGGCTTTTGTTTTGGTTTTTGCTCGGCTCCTTAGGGTCATAGCGTGATGTTAAATAGCCTGAAGCATTCCTCAAGAACTGGGCAATCAAATACAAAAACAATTTTTGCTAATCCGATATCCGGTTCCAGAGATTCCCCCTACATGCAAAACTTACAAACAAACAAACCAATTTTACCTATTTATAATATTAGTATAGATATACTAGTGTTTGTTTTCTCTTATAAATTAAATAACATAAAACACGATATAGTCGCTGGCACGTAACTCGGCAAGGTTTTGGCGTAGTGTCAGTAAGTTCACGCATGTGCCCTTAGTGCAACATTTTATTTTTTGCACTTATATTTTATGGTTTTTGCCCTATTTTTTATAAACATCTGTTTAGAATAGGGTTGAAGAAAGGAAAAACGCAACTAACGACTCTTGCCAAGTTACGTGCCGGCGACTATATCGTGTTTTATACTATTTTATTTTATAAGAGAAAACAAACACTAGTGCATCTATACTAATATTATAAATAGGTAAAATTGGTTTGTTTGTTTGTAAGTTTTGCATGTCGGGGGAATCTCTGGAACCGGATATCGGATTAGCAAAAATTGATATTGTATTTGATTGCCCAATTCTTGAGGAACGCTTCAGGCTATTTAACATCACGCTATGACCCTAAGGAGCCGAGCAAAAACAAAACCAAAAGCCTATCCGAAGCACGGAGGGGTTTCGATATGTTATGGACCCATTAACTAACCGACCGCGGCAAGCGTAGCTTAACCTTCGACCGACCCGTGTCGCTGTTATCATTAAGCCACGAGGCCCTTACTTTAGAACCAAGTTTTCAGCTCATAAAATATCTTCTCAATCTAATCTGTTGAAAAGACATACATAGTCGAAATTGGCGCATCAGTAATCTGCAGTAAGACTGTGTGTCAACTGTTCGGTTACATACTCGTAACTTCTTTTATAGCCTCTGTAGAGCTTGAGATTAACTCATGGCACGATGTAACGATCGCAGTGCGAGGATCATACATTTTAAAAAACGTGGATTTTTTAAACTCAGTATTTTTTTAAAGCGATTGGGGCTACGACAGACGACTAAATCAAGCGTGCCAAATTGCAGTTTAAAAACTTTTTATTAAAGGAAGACTAAGAAAGATAAATCTTTTAGTTGGAACACGCACATAACATGCAAACAGTAAAAAAAGGAGAATTTAACACTAATAAAATGAACATAAAAAATAACCAAAAAAAACTATCAGTGCGAGGCCAAAAAGGCTCCTATCTCAGAATAATGCTGTGATATTTCAAAATAATTGCAAGTGCACACAAGTGCAAGCTAATGTAGTTTCTTTTGCACTCAGCAACATATTCTCATACCTAGCACGCTTCACTTGTTATTCTCTGAATTCACACGACACAAGAACATGAAAAACTTCGTAGCTTCGTAACTTTGTTGGTACTTGCGGCGGCAGTTAGTTTATCTCTTTTAACGAACAAAGTAGATTACGTGAAGTGGCCTCGCTGACCTCGCTTTGCTTGTTAATTTTCTGATAAAACTCATGACCGCGGATTCAACCATGGATTTGGAAAAATATCCCATTTATGCATTGTGTTCATATAACTGTCTTGTTTTACGAGGCGCACACAACTATATTTTCCGACAACTTCAACAATTATCGTCATATTTCAGCCAATTTATACAAAACCTTAATGAATAACTAAGTATCAATACACCTTAACATTCCTCATAAATCACTCCGTACATTGGTGAAATCCGTGTAAAAATCTGTTCGGCAGTGTTATAATTTGTTGTTGTATAATTTGTGTTTGCAGTTAGTTATATAATGTATTGATCTTCCTGAAGTATTAGCCCGCCTACACACAGGCGATTTGTTTACGCGGTGGTTTTATGTTAAATACTGGATTTTCATCTCTCGGTATTGAGTCGAACAGTTCAGAACCTAACAGAGCACATCCAAGCGCGTCATAAAAGCGCACTGTTGATTGTTGTGATTTTCATCTCTCAGCGTTAAGGAGTGCGTTGAAAATCCAGTGTGCAATAAAAAATCGTCGCGTTAAAAGTTGCCCTTGCCTACGAAGCCTTACGTTCCTCGTTATGAATGATGGCTTAGTAGTAAAGCCAACATCAATCTGGAACCTTAAGTACTTAACTACTTATAGTAGGTATAGCTTCCTATTCTGATTTTACTTGAAGGTACTACACAGCACACTTATTGCCGCCTGATAGATTGGTACAGATAATTCCATCCTGTGCTTTGAATGTAGACGTAGCCACAAACAGGTTTCGGTAACCTACCTACTGATAAATATTAGTTTAGGCCAGATACCAAAACCCAATCTGTAGTAAAATCGATTCATAAGAAGCTTATCTTCTTATCTCAATAACGAGAGTTCTTTTTCTGAAAACAGAACCTATTCAAGGTTATTGAAATCAAGGGGCTATTTCGATGGAACAACATTTTATTAACACCACAATTAATAACGAAATTTTTTCCTTGACGGAACAGATTTTTGTAACATAACATAACATTATGCCTTGTTTCTCCGAAGGGTTAGGCAGGGGTGTAACTGTAGTACACTCACATTTGGCGAGTTATGTTTAGGTCCCATGTAATAAGGGGCGAGCCTATTGCCATCAACTGGGCACAAATCCAGACTCCGGGCTGTTACTGAGAAATTCCAGTTAGAAAAACCCAATAACACGTTGCCTTACCTGGGAAACGAACCCAGGACCTAATGCTCAAAAGTAGCGATTGCGATCACTAGACCAACGAGGCAGACCGATTTTTGTGACTTATTATAAACAGTTTTACTCCAATCTTAAATCACTGTCATGTAGGCATACAACCTCCAACGCGCACCTTTAATGTAAAGCATGATGCATGCACAAGATTATATAAGTACCTACTCGAGGAATGGATTAACAGTTTTTTTTTCTCGATCTGCAATCAGCCCTTGAGCTTTAATCAGATTTGTTGTATCTTCACTTGGCAGTTCGAAATTGTTCACATCCAGCGATGCGTCATCTCGTTATGAGATTTGTGTTGGTTAGATTGACACTATTCGTTCTCTTTTAAGTCTGTAGGTATAGTCTGAGGACTTTAGAAGTGTCACAGCGAGTTCAATTTTATGTCATTGGAGTCGTTCCTTGTAATTGTTGTAGGACCTTTATACTACTTCCTTGATAGTGGGGATTTGTAGGTACTCATGTACTTCAATTTTTTTTGTGAACCAAGGTTCACGACTTAGATCCCAACACACTCACAGGAATTGATGGTATTAGTACCAAGGCATCCAAAAAAACTAATTCTTCAAAATCTAACAGATTCCCTAAATACATTTTTAATGGCCCGTCCATTAAAAGTTTATAATATTCTTTCCAGAAAATTTAAAAATAGTAAAGTCACCCTAAGTTACACAAGCTGGTACAAAATTAAATCCCGAAAGTAATCGTCCAGTTTCAGTACTACCAATATTATATTAAATATTAGAAAATATCATATGTATAAGGTTAGACGAATACTTGACTGAAATTAACTTCATGTACGGTCAACAACATGGCATTCGACTCAAATCTAACACCCTTGGCGCAACTATTGACTTGGTAACTTCAACAAAAACAAAGATGGGCCAAATATAAGTGGCGCTAGGTGTCTTTGTTGATTTAAAGTAGGCGTTTGATACAGTCAATCATACACTTCTATTACAAAAACTGGAAAGTATTTGTTTAACTGGAACCGCTTATAAAAAGTGTGGGAAAATTTTAAATTGGAACGTTCCTATTTTTACTTAAAAATAATCAAATTTTCAAAATACACTAAAAGTGGCTAGTCTCTCATACATGAAAACTTTTTTTCGCAATAGTTTCTGAGTGGCCTAGTATTATTTAACTTCATTACATCACATATTGCTGTTTAAAAAAACGACTTATATCCTGGCGATGACGCCCTGGCCTTAATTAATGCGAATATAACACTTTTTGAAAATATTTCATTCATTTGCAAATTCGACCTTTAGTAGCATTTTCGACCGTTCCATCGGCACCTCAAAATATATTATTTTGCTTCGGTAACTCGTTAGATAGCTTTATAATAAATGAAAATATTTTCGCCGTAATTTGTACGCTTTATGCCATAGATAAATGGTGTCAAAGTTCATGTAGTTAGATGTTTTTAAATTGATCAATAAGCTTATTCCTTTTACTTTAAACTGTTTGATGTTTTAGAACATTTGAATACATGGAAAGGTTTACTAAGGTATTGAGTCTACAATACAATAGCAATCAAGGCTATTCAATGTAAGAGTTTAGAGAAAAATATCGTAAAATTATTTACGATATCAGGGAATTTTTAACAAAATTCATTAAAAATGTTTTCGCCTAAGCTTCAAGGGATGTTTAATTAATTAAACGTTGGTGATAATTACTCCTTCCAAAAAAGTTTGGCCACAGAACACTTTGCGAAAGGCTCGTTGTAGGCGCATCTTCGGGAGAGGGGGTAGGCTTCACCAAGCTCCCCAAACTGGATTGGTAGTCGTTCTAAGAACGCTAGGGACCATGTCTCGATTACACACACCCGGCATATGGTACGCCAATTAAACAGACAGCTGTGCTGCTGGGGAGTTTGTTGCGCCACTTCTTCTTCCCAGCTAAAGCACTAAGAAGTGGTGAAGGGCGGGCGTTTTGGGGGACTGTCTTATGTAATTTTGACGTTCGAAAAGTGCTGACTCTCAGCCTAGTTTGAATAAATGACTTTTGATTTTGATTTTGATTTTGAATTTCTAAATCGACACTATTTATCGAAACACGACAATTTGGACACTTTGCCGCTGACAGCCGCACTGTATCCTCGAAATGGGGAAGATTAACGGGATTTGTGGTGACGAAATACCACCTCGGCAGGTACCGAGTACGATCGCGGGTTTTGCTACAGACACAGAGTCTACGGTGCGCTTGTGCGATATTTTCTGTTATCTTTGTAAGAAATAGGGCTAGGCTGCCGTAAAGGTGTTTTTAACATTAATACGCATTTAGAAGTGTATACTCAATACTTGCCTCCCTCAGTGGCAGTTTGGCTTCATAGTGCACTGTATCAAGGATTGAGTAAGACATTTATATAGTGCTTCAGAAACGTGTGATGAAATCGTATATTTCCTTCAGAGGATGTGTGTGTTAGGTATAGTAGAACACTTACAATGATACACACGTTGTAAAACGGTTCCCCGTCTTACTGAAATGACATACACAGCTATTATTAGTTTGATTAAAGCGCAAGCGTAGCGATTCCTTTACCCCTTCACATTATGAAGATTCTATTACAGGTATTATTAGCCCTACCTGTGAGAAGGGAGATAGACCAACATAGGAAGCGGTCGGTGTAAGGCTAGGCTAAAAAAAATAGGAGAATTATTGAGTGCCAGAGGCCTTGTCCAAGTGGGCTGTTGTAGGAGAGTGAGTTAATATTAAATAAGTTAAATATAGTTTTGATGAAGCACAGATTTGGTTTATTATTAGTCTATAATCTAGTATTTAACGTAGTATGTGTGTTTGTTGATGAGACTGGGTGAGTATTTAGTTATTATAATTATCCTAGGCTGGTGGAGTTGATAGTCATTTTAACTAATCAGACAGAGACGTGTTGCTGGGGAGTTTGTTGCGCCACTTCTTCTTCCCAGCATAAACACTAGGAAGTGGTGAAGGGTGTGGGGGCTGTGTATACACTTTCAAGAGAGTTGATTCACAACTCTATTAATGATGCTTGAGTTTGATTCTCTACTCTCATGTGCTCGAGTAATTCTTTAATGTTGTATTCGTTGCCACTGGCCGATTCTGGGACTTTAAACTCTATTTAATAATGATCCTTGAGTTTTGATTTCTCAACTCGATTAACTAGTAATTCTTGAATATTATATTATTTATCTGCTTGTGTTTATATTTATATATAATTAGGTATATATATGTATCATGTTTATAGTATAGGTATCTTTATATTTTAAATATTTATTCCCAAATGTTTTTTTTAATAAATTGCACGTACTGCCTTAGCTTCTTAACTGAGAAATCGTATGCTTACAATAGGCAATTATATTGGAAATTTTCTTAAGATCATGATTCTTACTAACTTATTTATTTGCTGACTGTAGCGTATCCCGCAGAAATTATCAGCCATCTTGTCTTGTCCCTCTCATTATGACTCAAACTTAGAAATGTTTTTCATAGGTCACATTACATTCCTAAATAGATTGGTCAACCCGTGTAGGTCTTTATGTAAAACTCCGTACTTAAAAATAAATACATTCTGGTTCTGAGAAGCTTGCCGATGCCTTATTAATATGTTGAAAAGGTAGGTAGCCACCGTTTCTCCCAATAAAACGATAATTTTCAACAATACCCCGTTGTGTGCCAAAACAATTAAAGGTAAGAGTAAAAAGTAAAAGCAGTTAAACATAACTTCAAGCATGCAGAAAATTAAAGCTTTTTTTTATCCTACTTATTTTTTGTTTTATCTTTGCTCTCCCTGCTCTTGAAAGTTGTTAAGCTCGATTGGTAGGTACCGTTGTAGGTACGTACCTGCATTTAAGAAAGGAGGTCAACTTCAGCAACCGTGATAAGAATTAGATTACTAAGCCCCAGTCTATGCAATTTTCTTAAAAATAAGCCTAATGCTTATTTTTAAGAACTAAGTTGTGTGACACATTTTGCTTTTGATCTTCTTTATGTAAAAAAGCTATACGTAAAGAGGCACACCAAATAATAAATGGATGGAGTGCGTAAAAGATGTTACAAATACTGTTACTGTTTAATTTGTTTTTTTTTCCGTCTCAACATAAGTCTATATCATTAAGTACACGAGCTTCTTCGAATGTTTGTATTTAATTAAGATGGAAGTTGCCCCAAAAAGATTCCAAGTAAAAATTTCAAGTAGATTGTTGTTAAAATACAACGAACGGCATACATTTTTTAGTTATGATATGCATAATATATTATTACAAATAATCTTCAATGTTCTTCAATGAAAGATGTAAATCGTCCTAGATTTCTCAAACTTAGAAAACTGGATAAATTATAATATTTGAGAAGCATTTTCACTAAGACAACAAGTTATGAGAATATTAAATAACTCCTGTAACAATGCTATGTATACGTCTATATTATCTATTATAACTCACACTCCATACAATTTAAAATGAGACAGAAAGCTCAAAAGGTTTTTGGGTTAAAAAAGCTCTATCATCTACCAACAAATAAAATCAGATATTTCATCTAAAATAAAAATAATCTACCTCTTTACTAAGAATATTATATATTAAAAATTAAAGTGAACTGTACCTAAAAATGGAATAAAAATGTAATATCCTAACTTAGCTAAACTATCAACAAACTAAAATATGGCGTCGAAAAATTCCACCGCATCACTGTCGACTAGTAATGTACCCAAGAGACTTGCGGCATTACCATGTTGTATGGCAATGCTTAGCCTCTGGACAAGGTATGATAATCTAACACTTTGAGCGGAGCAACGTTTTATTACGTTTAATTTGAAACAAATCGTTTAATCACGTCAACAAAAATAGGTCTCTTTTTTCACAACGTGTGTGCGGCTGTGGTTTATGCCAATTCCTTCAAGCTACGCAGTATTAATTTAAACTTTTAATTTGCTAGCGCCACCCCACGTCAGTTTTATCGTCACACTTGTACATTCACACAGAGCCACCCCCGTACATTTCATTCTTTTTCGACGTGTAATGGTTTTGTCACCTTTCGTATTACGTTTGTTTGTATGAAAAGCAGGAATATTTATTAATGACAGGTATTCATCCAAATTTATTTTATCGCCTTCAAAGTATGCTCCTTCAAAAACGATACGCTTACGCCAACGAATAATGTAAACAAAACATTTTTAAACGCGTTTTCCGGTATTTAGTTCAGTTCTCGCCGCGAATTCTCCTTTATGTCTAAACGGAAGCCACGAAGTGGTAATTTGAGTTTAGGAAATAGAAAGGAGTCGGCTGGCGACATATGTGCTGAATAAGGTGCTTGTTCGATGGTTTGGTTGATTTTCTTTCCACAAATCTGGCGTTTTCCGTCGAATAAGCTGTCTTAAACGCCGTATAACGGTCAGATAATATTCTTTATTTACTGTTTGACCTTCAGGTAAGTTTTCTGAGTGCACAGCACCGCGATAGTCAAAGAAAACAGTCAACATGACTTTGAATCGAGTTTGGCGTGGTTTTTTCGGTTTCGGTTCATTTGGAAGGCGCCATTCCGAAGCTTGTTGACCAGTTTGCATGTCAAACTCGTAAACTCACGTCTCGTCACCAGCAACAATGCGTTTTATGTATGTTGGGCCGGAATTGTCACATTCTAGCATGTCCTCAGCGACTCTTATGCGATTGGGTTTTTGGAGAAAATTCAGCTCCTTTGGGACAAGCCGAGCGGCAACATGTTTCATTGTACAAAATGGTACAGATCGACTCGTGAGAAACAGAAAGTTCCGCGGCTGTCTCTCTCAAACTTGAACGAGGATTTTCAGTCACTATTTCCTGCATCTTGCGATGTTAAGTTCAGTTGAAGACGTTGATGGCTTGCCAGAGCGAAGCAAATATTCCATAAAATCTCGACCGCTTTTGAACGCTTTGTACCACTCATAAGTAAGTGGTTTTGATAAAAGTCGATTCACTGTAAACCTTCTGTAATATTTTCAGTGTCTCCGAACACGAAATTCCATTGGCGATGCAAATTTTAGACAAACTGTTTGTTCGATGTTTTTGTCCATTATGATATTCGCAATACACACTAGATATGATCTAACTAAAAACAGCATTTTGTTTAATCTAACTTACAAATGCGTCTCAAACTCCGCTCCAAAATTGAAAACAGTTGTGGCAATCTAACAACAAAAAACAAATTAAACCAAACCAAAAACTTCGGTGTTTGATTCTGACTCGTAAAACGCCGGCAGTAGGAGTCCTAACTTTTTAACAATTGTCTAACCTTGTGTCCTAACCGAAAGCGACTGCCGCGCGAGTACGCGACTGTTGTGCATGTTGATATGAATACTGGCTTCTACCCGCTTTTATCTTTTTTAGGGTTCGGTACCTCAAAAGGAAAGAGCAAACCCTTATAGGATCACTTTGTTGTCTGTCTGTCTGCCTGTGTCTGTCAAGAACCTTGTCTCAGGAACGCGTGAAGGTATATGTTTAAAAAAAAAAACAAATACCTAAGTTTACAGTCCGTTGGAGCTCTAAATAAATCAAAGTCTTAGTCAACGCCATAAAAAACACGGCTATTGTTCAGAATTACTGGATACTAAATACATGAAATAATAATAATAATAATGGCATGGCAACACCGTGTCAACAAAACGTATGAATTTCCAATTTTGTAAAATATTTGCAGTGAAAGTAATTTTGACCAAATCTTACAACAGTTTTTCAATAGAAACCAAACCTGAAACATGAAACAAACTTTAAAACCAAAAGAGTGACCATAACACGTAATAACAAAATGTAACAAAGGACAATGCCAGAAACTCTATAGACCTTTGCCCCACTCAAATCAAAAAGTCATTTACAAGCCTTCAATATGCAGCATCTTAAAGCTTGTTTATTACTGCTAACTAAACATTTGTCCTAATGTCTGTTGAACTTGCGGATTCTGTTAAAATCTAAGAACAAAATTGACATTGATGCAGTGCAGGTGCAGTTTATAATTGTTAAAAAGCGATTTAAACAACATATAGGTACGTTACGCATTATCATAATTAATATAATCGTGATATGAGTTTTTGTTTTACAGGTATTTAATACTTTTTTTGTTGTGTATCATGCGCAATAGGAAATTCAGGGGTTGCTTTCCTTTTATCATTGATTTTTAATCGGCAAGTTCTACTGAAAAACAGTGTATTATGAAAAGTCCTATAATCATTACAACTATTTTCACTAATTGACATTTCCTGTAAATAGCTGGGGCAGGATCTGGCATTGTCATTTAATTAAAAATGACAGAATTGGAAGTGACATGACAGATGTCACCCCCGATAAAAAGAACATGAACAAGAACTGACGAAATTGAAAAATGAGGAAACTATGTTGACGAAATTAACCGCACGTCAAGCACGCCCACCACCTCCGGACTCATCGCTCAGCTCTGCCTCGCCGCCGTTACGTCATGCGATCATACTATGAGGCTACAGAGGGGGGAAACAATCTGACCGCGTACCGTGTTCGGATTCTCTCTCTTTTTCAGGTGCTTGAGCCAGCTGTCAACGTTTCGGCACAACGACTGTCGGATCAGATGCGGGTCATCCAACGTAATCATATGTTGGATGACACTGTGCTTGATCACTTGCGAAGTGAAATGCAGAGTAGCCATGTCGTCGCCACCCCGTCGCAGACTGTTGTGGTACTACCATAGTCCAACACAAATCAAGCTGACGAGGGAAGTGATGATAGGGTTACAAACGTAAGTACCCAGTGCAATGAGGAATTGAGGAGTGCTTTGGAGTGTGCGATTCGGGAATATCGGTTCATGTCGCCCGAACTTAGACCACGCTTACCTCGTTTGCCCATGCATAACAAAAATAGGGCGCTGGTGGCGGTCCTGGATTCGCAGTTATCAAACTATTTTTATGACTGCGAAGACCTCACCGATACTCATTCGATTCTGTACTGCGCGGCTGTAGCGGCATGTCGTGTAGCTCACGTCAAATTTGCCAATGACTCTAGAGCTACGCGACCGAAACCAACTGTACCAGCTTGGCAGTGCAGAATTGAGCACCGTATTGGTGGGGCCAGAGCGCTCATCGGCAAACTAATCTGCTTCAGGGACGGCAATACTCGTCCAAGAGTGATGCGCTTTGTGAGGCGGGCGTTCTCAGGGACTGATACAAGCTCTCAGAACTTTCTGTTCTGCGTCACAGAGCGCATCGACTTCCTGAAGCAGAAAGTGTATGCATGGGCTAACCGTATTCGTAGGTATAAGCGGCGAGTAGAGCGATACACTCAGAATCGCACCATCCAGAGCGATGAAAGGTGGGTTTATAGGGGTTGGGAGCGACCGAACCAAGGTGTCGCTGACACGTGCCTGCCAGATGATGCTGCCATGTGTTCTTTCTGGCGCAGTATCTGGTCGGTGATCGTGAAGATCGCACGCCCACTTGGCGGCCCACGATGGCTTTGGAGTTTGGTTCGCTACTCCAGTTCCTAACAACAGGAGTTACCCAACTGCTCCATAAATCAGGTAGCACCGCGGAACCCAAAAATTATAGGCCGATCACGTGTTTACCGACGGTCTATAAAGTGCATCAATTTTGAGAGCTAAAATTAATAAACATATAGACATCAACTCCATCATGTCTGCCTCTCAAAATGGATGTAGGAACGGGTCCCGCGGTACTAAGGAGCTACTCCTCATTGATATGGCCATTAGCCAACAGGTTCGTCGTTCCCAAAAGGATCTGTCGACATGTTGGATAGATTACAAGAAGGCCTTTGACTCGGTGCCACATACGTGGCTCATGAGGGTGCTGGAGTTGTATAAAGTGATGTCATGTATGAGGCGATGGAGGACGGTCCTTCGCTATCCAGGATGTCGGAATATACTGAGGAATAGCGAGCCGATAAGGAGCGAGGCATATTTCAGGGCGATAGTTTGAGCCCGCTTTGGTTCTGCTTACCCTTGAATGCTCTAAGCACACTGCTGGAGGATTCAGGTCTGGGCTATCGGCTGAGGAGAGGTGGTCAGGTTATATCTCACCTTCTGTACATGGATGATCTAAAACTCTTTGCCCCCAACAATTTGCAACTAATGGAGCTACTGAAAGTAACTAAAACTTTCAGTAGCGCCATCAGGATGAAATTTGGTGTGGACAAAATGCGCGGTCATGCGTGTAAAGCGAGGGGAGATTGTGGAATCCGTGGGAACCCAACTCTCGGATTCCATAAACGTCAGAGCCCTCTCCGCATCCGAAACCTATAAGTATTTGGGTATGTCAGAAGCGTTGGGCATCAATGGTAATGACATGAAGCAATCGTTGAAGGAGCGCTTCTTTGGCCGCCTGAAGAAAGTGTTTAATAGTCTTCTGTCAGACGGAAACAAGGTGCGCGCCTTCAACGGTTGGGTCATGCCAGTTTTGATGTACTCTTTCGGCATACTCAAATGGACTCAGACCGAACTCGACGCCTTGGATAGGAGGGTCCGTACACTGCTGACTGTAAACCGAATGACTCACCCACGGTCATCGGTAATGAGACTGTAAGTCCCGCGAAAGTGTGGTGGTCGAGGCTTTTTAAACGCTAAGACCCTACACAATCGCGAGATTTGCAGTCTCAGGGAATATTTCCTAGAAGCCGACGTGGGGATGCATCGTGATGTGGTCGCGATGGACAAGGGCCTCACCCCGCTCTCCTTGGCTAAAGAGAACTGGCGCAAACCTGCAGTGCTTGACACTAATGATCGCATGGAAGTCTGGCAGAGTTAGGAGCTTCACGGACGCTTTTTCCGGGCCCTACATGGACCCGATGTAGATTTTCTAGCGTCCGTAGCCTGGCTGCGTTTCGGTGACCTCTTTGGAGAAACCGAAGGTTTTGTCTGTGCAATTATGAACGAAGTTATGATGACGAACAATTACCGGAGATTTATTGTGAAAGACGGCACGGTTGACATCTGTCGGGCATGTCACCGTCCGGGGGAATCAATAAGACACATTATCTCCGGTTGTTCTTGTCTAGCTAACGAAGAGTACTTGCATAGACATAACCTTGTAGCCAGGATTATCCATCAGCAACTTGCTCTGAAATACAGCCTTGTGGAATGTGTGAACTACAGGTACGTGCCCGACCCAGTTCTCGAAAATGGAAATATCACATTGTACTGGGATCGATCCATCATCACTGACAGGACTATTGTTGCCAATAAGCCTGATATAGTGGTGGTGGATCGAGTAGAGCGTCGCACAATGATTGTTGAAATAACGGTCCCGCATGACGGTAACCTCGTGAAAGCCGAGAAAGATAAAGAAGTCAAGTATCTTGATTTGGCTCGCGAGGTTGTCGACATGTGGGATGTGGACTCAGCAATCATTGTGCCGATAGTCATGACACCCAATGGCTTAATAGCCAAGAGCCTCGACAAACATCTGAGGAGGCTCTCGTTGGGCAGCTGGATCAAGGGCTTGATTCAGAAAGCGGTACTTCTGGACACGGCTCGCACTGTCAGGAGGTTTCTCTCTCTGGAGCCCTGACCGCCGGTAGCTTGGACCCTGTTCCCGATACCGGTGGGATACAATTTTTTATATTTTAAAGGTTTTTTTTCAGATTTTTTAAAAAATATTTAAAAATATAATTTATAAGTTTGTAAAATGTAATACAGGAGATAATAATAATAATAATAAAGTTTATTTCAAAAGTTGTTTACAATGTATACACTTATCTTCTAAGCTATAAAGTTCTTGTTACAAATTAATTAGACATCTGTAGCCGAACTAGGCGAAAGCCTGTATTTCGGCTATCAGCGCCAAACCCTCAAACAATAAACACTTAGAAATAGCCATCAAGTAGAGATATAACATTCAAAACAGTGGTGATAATGAACAAATTAATTCGATACAATAAAATACTAATAAAATCCTTAAAGGCAATAATCATCTTTGCCAAAAATAATAAATCACTCACAACCGGGTCTGCGGAGTCTTTTGACTTGAGTCGATAGATTTCCTTTATTCTCGAGCTATCAATATCGACATTCAGCGTCTTCCCCAATTGTATAATCTCATTACACAATGTCTCGTTATTTTGCTTTGGTATATTTCGTATTTCGATACCAGTTCCCCGGGATTTTCGTTCTAATGTTTCCAGTTTTTCTTCTAGATCATTGATCAGAACCCTATCAGCTTTCCTTTCCTTCTCAAGTGAAATAATTTTTAATATAAATTCATCGTGGCCGTATCGGGACTGAGGAGCCATGTCTCATATTTAAAAGCGGGTTCTACCAATATTTAATAGTACTTTATCCGATTTTGTAGGCCCGATCCCGGAATTTGTAGTAAAACCCTTTAAAAGTTACAGGACGTTTAAGGTGGCTCCTCAATTCAAACATGTGAACTGAGGAGCCACCTTAGAACTCGAAAACTAGCCGACCGATATTCTTGAAAATTTGGTAGGATTTAGTAGTATTTATGCTTAATCTGTAAAAAAGAAAAGGGTTTTGTACAGTTGAATTTGAGATCGCTACAATGCTTTGATTTTTCACAAAATCCACAAATTTCACCTAGCTGTTTCTCGGAAAATTATGAGTCGACTGAAACAATTTTTAAGTATCATTTAGTAGTAAATGTGTTCTAATTTGTTCTATAAAAATAAAATGGTAAAGCAATATAATTTCGTTAATACAATACATTTTATGTGGCTCCTCAGTCCTGACGGTCTATAGTAAATATATGTTCGTAGTTACTAAAGCAGTTGATTAAATTGGAAAATAAGAGTGTAGATATTTAGTAGAAATTTCAACTAAACATTGGTGTAATTCAACTTCCTGCACATTCAGTATTTCAAAAGATATTAAGTATTTTAAAGTTCCTGTAAAAAAATCTGAATAGGGTGACCATAAATAACTCAAACTACGATCATAAATATGTAGTTTTATTTGCTTTTAAATAATTCTAAAGGAACGAGTACCTACGTGTAAATTAATTGTGGTTTTAGATTATATGAGACATAATTATAATGTACAACAAATATTTATTTAACAAATTAAATGAGATTCAGTAACCAGTGATGATTTGAATTATACTTGTTTTATGTTTCGAAATTTATCATAGTTGTGTTGTTATTTTCACAAATTTATTGCTATATTAACTTAAAGAATGTTAAAGACAAACATAAGTTTAGAAACAAATCGATTGGACATAAATTACAAAAACTATAAAAATACTTAATTGAGGAGAATGTTCATAGAATAGTAGAAAAGTTACAGTGTAACGGGTGCGTCTAACATTTAGGTAACAACCACACAACTGGATTGAATGTTACTAACAAAGTAAGATGCGTCCATAACAAAATATACCTAATGAATTAATAAAATAACAAAATAAGATTAGACTTACTGTATCGAATGAAAAAGAAATACTCGTTTTACGATCCGAAATCGCAGTATTATATTTTGATAAAGGGAAAAACACTAATGTGACATTGCAAGCACAATATTGTGAATGTGCTTGCAATGTTACGTTCATTTTTGAACAAGTCATTTTAAATTATTTATGTAGGGCAGTCTTCACCAAAGGGCACTATGAGGGTTACCAGGGGCTGCGACTGGCATATCTATGTCAGAATTAGCTGACGGGGGAGGTGTGCGATTTAGTGGCATGTTGTAAAGAGTATTTTTTGCTCAGGATTAATACAATTTTCTTATTAAATTTCCCTGTTATAACTTTAAAAAAAGTTATTTAATAAAAGGCAAAAGGAGTAACATTTACTGGGGTTCGATCCGACTGTGAGTACTTTTAACACTACGGCAGCGGCGTAGCGTTACGCCCCGAGACCATTTGTGCTCGTAGTTTGTAGTACAATTTAACTAATAGCTGCTGAGAGCTTATACTTGCAGTCAACTAGTGGTTCACCTTTCTACTTTGAAGGTCGGAATACGTAAGTCACTTCTCGGAACACAAACACTTTTTACAACAACTTTTTACGAAAGTATTTTGCTCACTAATGTTTATGTTGCTTCTCGCTTGTTTTTGTTTTAACACAGGTCACCCAATTCCTAGCCGAAAACTATAAGAATTATGTCTTACTACGTAATTTCTACATCACCCCGCGTGGTTCTAGTGCCTTGTGCCAAACAATTAAATTGACTGCGCAGGGCGTGCGTCGCGATGAGAGTCTGAGGAGAGAGTTCAAAGAGGATGAAAGTCAAGTCTACTTTCCTTTACTTGTACAGATAGTTTAATGAATTAAATAGAAAGTACAGGTGGGACTATAAAAACACTAAAACACGGTTCACACGACACAAAAGTTCATATGGAAGGCTTGATAAACAGCTGAAAGGTTCGCCCGGAGGAGGAGGATGAACGATCTTCGTAGATCGGCTTCATGTGCGTAATCGGCTCCGTGAAGGGAAGAAGAGTAGGAGATGGAGAAAGAGGGTCTTCAGGTGTCGAAGAGACACTTCAGAGTGCCAGTATCCTTCGACAAAGCTCGACACAGAATCTCCAGGCAGATGGTTATTCTGCAGAGTGCAGACGTAGAATTCCCAGGCAGATGGTTTGTTGACGAAGCCCGGACGCCGAATCCTCTTTCAGATACTTCAGCTCTTTCTTAAATAGGCAAAAATATTCCTTTTCCAGAATTTATTGTAGACGATTTTTGAAGTTTCAAAATTATGTTTTTTCCTTCATTCTGACATCTCATCTGCCATTCATAAAACCAGCCTGTGTGTTCAGCCAAGATGTAATAAAACCTCCACGATCGAGTCTGAGCGTGTCCTCATTATTTAAGATATCGAAATTCAGTTAACAATCGGTAATACAATATTTCAACTGAACCTATTGATAAAAATAATTCAAGTTATATAAACTAAAAAGCAATATTCATAGACTAATAGAGAAAAAGAAAAACAACGACAGTTTGAAAATTTGTCTTAGGTGTCACAACAATTGAAAATGTAAGAAAAAATTAAAACCTTTAAGGTACTTCTCGTTGCCATAGAATCATGTAATTCGGCCAGAAACAAGGTCTCATAGCACAAGTAAAGGAACCAGTCCGAAACTCGTAAATTTGTAGATTTATCACATAACAACAACACACACACACACACACTCACATGTTTTTTTTGCAATTACAAACTTACGTTTGTAGTTGGAGAATTGACCGTAGCGT
The DNA here is from genome assembly GCA_963555695.1 of Dasypolia templi. Lineage (NCBI taxonomy): Eukaryota > Metazoa > Arthropoda > Insecta > Lepidoptera > Noctuidae > Dasypolia > Dasypolia templi. The sequence goes on from OY743153.1 coordinate 20,269,458, forward strand.
ATTTCGATGTATGTTAGAACATGTTTTTCAACTACAAGGTAAAGTTGGTTCTTGGGATAAATTCATCCTCACTACGAAACCCTTAATTGTGCGTGGTCCGACACGCACTTGGCCGTTTTTTTTTATAAAACAGGTTTTTGTGATTCTAAATGTCCAACATAAAAATATTAACAATGTATTTAAATAATAACAAAGGGTTGCGGTAAGACTTTTAGTGGCACCATACTTTACAATAAACCTTCGTCAAATAGAATTGCTTTTAAGAGTGTATGGTCGGTATTAGCTGTATTTTATGCGAAAGATAGATCTTTTTCAGGTCTCTATGAAACCATCAACCAGACAAAAAGTATAAAATCAGGCAATCATCGCAAATTGATGATTGCACGTTAAACCCGATTGGTTCTGTACAAAACCCTACTCGAACAATAGTCTTTGATATTCTTGGTACTACAAAACTAGAACAATCTAAAAAACTTCCAAATCATTTTACAGGCAAACATAATATCTATTTTATTTTATTTTTACCTGTTAATAACAAATAGAAAGAGGTGACAAAAATTCCTTGAATTTCGGAATTCAATTTTTTTTTCAGGGTAGTGAAAACAGGATGAGGTGATTTCTAAACGAGGACGAGTATTAATTTTAATATGACGACAATTTACCTTGACGATACTGGCCGCCCAATCTGATCAACTAAGCGAAAACGTTAAAAGATATTCCGTGGATCGCATTTTAATATCTCTGATTTTAATTTTCGTATTGAATGAAAACCTTTAGCAATCTTTTCGGCAACGACCTAAAAGATTCGGCAATATTAATACTAGCCACCTTTTTAATAAAGTTTGACTTTGGTGAGCCGTCATAGATCTTCCCTATCATTGTGTTCTTTTGAATTGAACGAAGGGAAAAGACTTATTGGCCGATATTTTATAAAGATTTTTATGGTAGATTTGCGAATGAAGGGTATATTTTGGATCGTATTGAGAGGAAAACGATACTCGGAACAATTCCGTAACTGTAACTGAGGCAAGTAGATTATCCGAAGTGAAATATGAGAGTGTAACGGAAAGCGTAGTCTTACCATGACATGTTATGAAGCGAAACTAGAACGCCAAGAATAACAATAGCGACACAGATTCTACATAATATTCAGTTCAGACAATATCTTATAACAGACCATGACAATATACGATCGTTTTACGACATTATTAGAAGTCTCATCGTCTATGCATTGCGGTGCGCGGACAAAGCATTTGACTTGCTAATTCTGAACTCCGTCATTCGTTCGCCATATGTACTGGCCTGTTACTGCGAGTGGACAGGGACATACGTGCACAATTTATATGTCACTGCTACCAGTTCAACTCGTTCTGCGAAAATTGATTGTCAATGGTCGGAATGTTTCACTGTGAAACAGACAGTTCCGAAAATAACTCGAATTGTTGCAGAACTTTTAGTTTGAGTCCTGTGTTATATGGTCTTGAAATAATGTTTTAAGTTATTAAGCTAGAATTGATTTGGTTAAGGGTGCTTTTCATGTGCTGAGTTCTAAGTTTTAACAGTCTCTCCCTAATTCATAATGGATGGAATGGATTAGGGAGAGTCGATTGAAAATTAATAACTACTAGCTGTTCTTGCGGGCGCGGCGGCGTCGCCGTCGCCCGGGGTGAATTTCCATCTAAATGAGCATCAGCAGGGAAAAACCGACATTCTTGGAGGATTATTCAAAATAAATACTTTAAAACGAATATGTCCTGACATTTACAAAGATAACAAAAAAAAAAGAATTAGCCAAATAGGTGCAGCCGCTTTGAAGTGATGTGCGGTCAATCTATCTATATTAATAGATATAATGATATAGATAGATGTAGAATACGCTCTAATTTGGTAGGTAACTTGCTAGGTAGGTAAAATGAAACGATTTTTGATTAGTTCATTTATAATGATGAAGAATATATTTTGCGTAACAAAATCTAAATTCAGTTTCAATTCCAATCAGATTAAACACGCAGGAACCATTTTCCCAGTAATACTATTATAGGCTTTGTGAGCCAATTTATCCGAATACACAAAGAAAATAATCAAAAGCAAATTGAATTGCCCGAAATTGATAACGTAGATGTCCATCCAATTTAATGGAGACATATATAAATCGTTGGTGACTGAAATTGAAATCATTGAAAATAATTACGTTTCAGAAGGATCGACGACTGTTTACGAGGCTTTGGTGGTAATGACAGATATTCAATAATTACCTATATGTCTCGGCCGGTTGCTATGAGATCACGTCTCGTTTTACCAATTTAATCCTTATTGTTCTATTGACAAAGCCCTGAATAAAAGCTCGCAATCGCTACTGCTGAGCATGAGGTCCTGGGTTCGATCCCAGGTCGGGCAACGTGTTATTGGGTTTTTCTGTCTGGAATTTCTCAGTAGCAGCGCGAAGTCTGGATTTGTGGCCGGTAGATGGCAATAGGCTCGCCCCCTATTACATGGGACTTAAACATAACTGACGAAATGTGGGTGTACTATAGGTACACCTCTGCCCAACCCTTCGGGGAAACAAGGCCTGATGTTATGTTATGTTATAAATTCTTCATTCGAATCAGTCAATACTTAGGTCTTGTAGTAAGTTTATATCCAATCTAATCCAAAATAACATTATAAAAAGGTAAAATTGATTGTTTGTCTGTAAGAGGCAATCGCTGGAAACCGCCCCCAAATTGCGTAAACGTAACCAAAACTTCAAAGAAATGTGACATCTACCGACACGTACTGGGCTCGCATGGTGGATTACGGCTCCATCTCTTCATCTACCAACACGCACGCACGCATTATGAGATCAAAATTTGTTAATTTAAATCAACCTATAAATCAATTATTATCCACTAATAATTAGGTCTTGAAATAAGAGTCTATCTTATATAATCTAAAATAACATTCTCAGCCAATCTCTGGAAGTTCTGATCCAATTACAAAAAAGTTGTTACTAATAGAAAACTACACTATTGTCGAGTGCCATAGGATGTGTGTGAATGCCACATGTTTCATTGTATAGACTACTTTCTCGTGGACGAAGTTGCGGGCAGAAGCTAGTCCTTTAATAAAGCTAGCAACACAAATAAAACCTTTATTATATATACATCGATCAACTTGATTGTTTTTTGTTATCAAAACCTTCGGGTAACCGACTGTGATTGATAATAAACAACAAAAAATTGTTCTTGTATCTCTTAAATCTTTACCTTCTTGTATTTTTATTTATTTCTTCTTCTCTAGTGTTGGCATGAACTACTCGAATATATTTAACAAGCCGAGAGCACGATGGGATTTCCCATTATCAAAAATAACTATATTTCATAAAACTTTTGTCATCCCCTATTCAACCTCTTAAGGGGACGAATTTTGCAAAAATCTTTCCTGAGCTCACGTCGTTTAAACGAGAGATGACAAAATCTCATAATACTGTGGATTTTGACGTTTCTAAGAGGATTTGCTATGTATTGTCACTGTTTTTTGAGATATGGGATATTTTCGTTTACAACCACAGAAATAACTCTGTTATTTAAAGAAAAATGACGTATTACTGTGCACAGTCCGACACGCACTTGTTTTTTAGGGTTCCGTATCTCAAAAGAAAAAACCGGAACTCTTATATGATCACTTCGTTGTCCGTCTGTCCGTCCATTCGTCTGTCTGTCAGTCAAGACCCTTTTACTCAAGAATGCGTGGACTTCTCAAGTTCAAATTAATCTCAAATACGTACGTCTACGGTTCATCAAGAGCTCTAAAAAAATCATGCTTCTAATTCAACACAAAAAAAATACGGACATTTAAGCGACAAATTTGAACACTCGCAAATAAATCAAAACCTACAGGGTACTTCCCGTAGACCTAGAATCATGAAATTTGGCAAGAAGCATAGTCTTACAGCACAAGTAACGGATAAGTTCGAAAACCTTACATTTGCGGTTGGAGAATTGACAGTGACGGTATATCGATATATGCGAAAATACTTTTTCAACAACAACACGCAATTGGCCGGTTTTTTTAATTAGTATTTATCAGATAAAGACAACAACATTATAAGAGAACGTCGTGCACCGTGTTATGATCACCACAATTTTTTTGAAATACTTTTCATGTACCTAATGTATATTTATAACTTTTTATGGTGAGAAATAAACTATATAAACTATAGGGAAAATGTAGTGGATTTTAATTACCAAGTCACTGACAAAACAGATTTACTTTACAGAAAGTGGACGTCACAAACGTCATCTTAATATAAATCATTTAAAAACGGTCACAACGCCTACTTCATCAAAATTTAACTACCTTACTTTTGTGCTGGATAAGTGCGGTGAAAACAGTGCAAGGACTTTCTATTATCAGCATCATCAAAACAGCAACTGACTTTTGGACGCGACGCTGTCTCACGGCAACGGTTACCAGGGCTGCGCCAAAATTTCATACGGCGGCGCGGCGCCCAGGCTGCCAGCGCGACTGCGCCGCTGTCATTGTACTTCAGTCAAGCTCTGACAATTTTTATATGTCAATTTTGTTATTTTAATATTATTTTAGTTTTTTAGTTACCTAAAATTGTGTGAACGAAAAGTCGTGTAAGCAGTCTTTGTTTATTTATGCTGAATACTGACGACAGTAGTGACGCCGTACGAAGCGCCAGTCAACCTGCCACATCGCTGGATACCGTAGTGAGATGCCCGCATTGTCCCCAAGCACGTTTTTTTAAAGGTGAACGAGGCTTGAAGGTACATTTGGGGAAGAAACATAAACCCCACAATGTGCCTTCATCATGCCCGACAGTACACACTTCCCTAACACCTGATTCACCCGCTCAACCCTTTTGGAAAACCCTTGCAACAAGTAAAACGTCAACTCCAGTTTTAAAGAGAGTTCCTCGTGGTGCGAGACCATCCGTGGCTTCCTGTTTAGCGCGTAGTATCCGCCTGGCCATCCGAGAGAACTCTATAAGTGCTTGGGAGCAATTACTCACCTTCCCGTTTAGAATTCTACATGTGCAAAAAAAATTGGCAAATAAAAAAACGTTAACAGCACAAATCAAAGATAATTGTAACATTTCGGCCCTAAACTTCGACCCTAAATTAACAGCGCCCCTCCCCCAAAGAGGCTTATTGCACCACGTGGAGTCTAAACTAGGCGAGGGTGATATCAAAGGTGCGGCTAGGATCATCTTTAGCAGCGATGTGGTTGCGCCGTACTCTCCAGAGACACTTACAGCTCTGGAGAGCAAACACCCCGCCCCGGCAGATGACCTCTCCTTCCCTGACCCACCCCATTCGGAATCTAACTCACTTGAAATTATAGCTCAAAAAGTATGCGCGGCTGTGTACTCCTTTCGAAGTGGCTCCGCCGGCGGCCTCGACGGCCTGACACCTCAACATCTCAAGGACTTAATGTGTTCAGGCGCCGGGGAGGCTGGTGAGACCCTTTTGAAGGAGCTGACGGCCCTCATCAATCTCATGCTCTCCGGCAATGTGAACGAAGCCGTCATTGATATTTTATACGGTGCAAATCTATGTGCCCTGCGCAAGAAGGATGGCGGCATTCGTCCCATTGCCGTAGGGTCCACTTACCGTCGTATCGCAGCCAAAATTTGCTGTGCTTTTTACAGCGAAACACTGGCCAGCAAATTCCAGCCCCTACAGCTGGGCTTTGGGTCTAAAGGGGGCTGTGAGGCTGCGGTACATGCATTATCCACTTTCCTCAATAGTGCTAAAGGTGAGGTCATCCTTAAGGTTGACATTAAGAATGCCTTCAATTCCGTAAACAGGGACACCTTGTTGGCAGAAGTTCAAAAAGAAATACCCAAAATTTACAGTTTTCTATATCAATGTTACAGGTACCCCTCTAAATTACTTTATAAAGACAACCTTTTGAAATCAGCTGTTGGTTGCCAATAGGGTGATCCTCTTGGGCCAGTCATTTTTAGTTTGGCAATAAATCCAATCATTCGACAGCTAAGTTCAAAATTCAACGTATGGTATTTGGATGACGGAACCCTAGGAGGTGATGTAGACACAGTCATAAAAGACTTAACTTTTTTAAAAGAAAAATTCAGTGTTATTGGCCTAGACCTTAACTTTTCAAAATGTGAAATTTATCTTCCCGAAACCACTGACAGACAGACTACCTTAGCAAAATTTTGTACCGTAGCACCAAATATCAAAATTACGGAAAGAGACTCTCTTCACCTCCTAGGGTCCCCAATTTTTGACGAATCCTTTCCAACGTTCGTTGAAGAAAAAATAAAAAAATTCAATGATGTCTCGGAAAGACTTTTCAAAATTAACATTCATTCGGCCTTCACACTCATTCGATACTGCTGTTTTGGACCAAAATTTACATATAATCTTCGCTCCTCCCATCTGTGGAAACATCCACAACTTTTAGAAAAAGTAGACCAAGTTATTAGAAACACACTAACTTCGATCCTAAATGTGGCCCTGGACGACCGAGCGTGGCAGCAAGCCACACTTCCCATTCGCCTAGGTGGTCTCGGCGTCCGCAAAATTTCAAGTATAAGTTTACCGGCCTTCCTCTCCTCGGTCCACAGTACTGATAAATTAACCAGGAATATTTTATCTTCTTCACTGGTCGATTTTGAAGTACCGTGTTTGACCGATGCGTTGAACGCTTGGAAAATGGCTTGTCCCAATACGGTTTTCCCCGACAACCCGTCCTCCCAGAGACGGTGGGACGTGCCGCTCTGCAGTATTATACGGAATACCCTGATTAACACGTCACCTAATACTGTTGAGCGTGCCCGTCTCCTGGCTGTGGGAGAATGGGAGTCAGGCTTGTGGCTTCAGGCGCTCCCGTCATCCACCATAGGCACTATGATGGATGACTCTTCGTTTCGGCTCGCTACATGTCTCCGCTTGGGTGCACGTTGTGTTGCTCCGCATCGGTGTCACTGCGGTGAAGCTGTCGACAGTCTTGGGCACCATGGCCTGTCCTGTTACAGGAGCGCAGGTCGCATAGCACGGCACGCTAGTATCAACGATATTATTCGTCGAGCCCTTGTCACCGCCGGCGTACCTGCGGTTTTAGAACCAAACGGCTTGGTACGTGACGATGGAAAGAGACCAGACGGTATGACGTTGTTGCCTTGGAAGGTGGGTAGGCCTCTGGTGTAGGACGCAACCTGTGTCGATACCCTTGCTCCATCTCATGTTCCTAGCACGGCGAACTGTGCTGGCGCTGCTGCTGCGGCTGCTGAGACCCTCAAGCGGCGCAAATACTGTAACCTTATGGGTAACTACAGTTTTGAGCCGTTTGGGGTCGAAACGCTCGGGTCATGGGGCCCGAGTGCGCATCTAATTTTTAAACAAATTTCTCACCGACTAGTCGACACTTCACGTGACCAGAGGGCTGGGTTGTTCTTTGGACAAAGAATTAGCATTGCCATTCAGCGTGGCAATGCTGCCAGTCTTCTGGGCACTTTTCCAGATGACAGCGATGCGGACGAGTACTTCGACGCCTGAGGATTTTTTTATATTAATTTGTATAGGTAGTTAGTTAGTTATTTTGTAATTTAATTTAGTTATAAATATGTTGTTATGTTTGAAATAAAAATAATTAAGAAATAAACTATTTTTGTTTTTATTCTTATTTATTTTAACTAACCAAATCCATTTGATTCAAGCAATTTTGTAGATACAATTTGACGAGCGCCTCCACAAATGGGCTACCAAATCTCTGGGTGTAGCACGTAGACTTGCGTAGACTACTCTTGAGGCTGCCACTGAGTCTGTATAGCAGTAAGTCAGCTTTCTTTTGCCACATACTTATTAGTCTAAATCGATACTAATGAGAAATCTAAAGAGAATGTTTAATATTAGGGTTCCGTGCGTCCTAATGTAAAAATTAACCCTTTTAGGAAATCTCGTGTGTCTGTCTGTATGTCCGTCTGTCACAGCCGATTTGCTCCGAATCTACTGGACTGATTAAGTTGAAATTTGGTACATATATGAATTTACTTGAATTTAGAACCATTTTAGCGCCCCTGTCTACTCCTTGATATGCAATGGTCTCTATAGCACCATGAAGCAAGAGGCTTCAGGAGCTAGTGCGAATCTTGGGGTTCATTCGATTTATCGAGTCTGGTCAAACCATGCTGGGGTCAATGCATTTCATTCATTCAATTATTTTTCTAAAATAATGTCGACGTTTTCTAACATACATAATGTTTTCATATGTTTATTACCGACAAAATGAGATTTTTTTAGGGATATTTCGTTGAATATTTGATATATTTCGTTCTCAAAGTAATTAAAATATTCACTTTTGGGTGTCACATATTCTTATAAAATGGGGGCTTTATTAATTCTTGATTATCTAATGCAAGAAATACTTCTGAAACTTTTTGATTCTTTCTAGATAAATTTAGAACTTGTATCTTATTTTGAAGCCAGGTTAACATTAATATTTGTTTTAGTTTGGTGTCAATTGACTCTCTTAAATTTGGAATCCCTAATGAGTCTGGTTCTATGTTGGAAGCTACTGTATCTGTTTTACTGCTACTAGTTACTGAACTAATAGGGAAGTTATCTTGAAATAGGTCCGCAGATGTTGTCACGTCAGAGTCAGAATCTGAAATGGTTACTATTTCTGTTAAATTTTCCATTTCAGCAGAAACAGAAAATTGAACAGCTCTCATGCGTCCGCGTAGCCGGTCCCACGCGCCTGTGCAGTCGCCCAACGCCTGGCATGAAGATAGCTGATAGCACCCGAACTAGTGAACGAAAATAAACCCGAACCGACTTTAGATGTAAACTTTTCAAATTCCTTTAATTGTTTTATTATGAAGTAAAGTGTAATGTTTATTTCGGTAAAATGATACTAAAACCGGTCAAGTATGAATTGATTAGTCGAATGGTACAGCCAGGTTATTTTGCAAGTGCAAATAAACGTAAAATACCATAGTCAAATGGCGACCGCGGCCATGACAGTAACTGTGATTTTATGAAAACAATAATTTATGCTCATGTAAAAATCCTAGGAAAAACGGAGACAAATGTATATTTATTAAGGTTTGGGACATAGTTCATACGTGTACCTACCAAGTTTAAACTTAATCGGTCCATTAGATTCCGAGCAAATTGGCTCTGACAGACGGACAGACAGATAGACAGACGCGGGTTATCCTGTAAGGGTTACGTTAATGAATTCGGACGTACGGAACCCTAATAATGTTAAACCACACCCGCGTTCAAATGGTTTACTCGACAGTACGCTATTTATCGGCTTAGGCACCTGTCCCACCGCCGCCGACGAGAAGCGATTAGCATTCAACGATTTTCTTGAAACGTACAAAAGGTTGTCGGTTCTGTGTAAGAGAAAGAGATACATAACGGGTGTAATAAGACGCTTAACAAAGCCAAGAATCCTCCTCGTCATTGTGTGTTTTTTTTGTACTGGACCATACGTCCTGGTTACGGAGATAATGAAGGTCAAAATTTCAACCTTTACTGACGTTTTACGATAACAAGTTTTTTATGTTATAACACAACTTTAAATACCCCTATACCCCCTTTATATACCGACTGTTGTACCGTTGCATTCACCCATAAACACAATGTTTTGCGTGCGTTACGTTGCGTAACACCGTAAACAGCGATTTCTCACACCAAAATTACTTTTGTGCTATGTTACTTAGTTCGATGTACAGAATGCGTAGGGTCTTTTTACACCCTGTTTGTCAACAGTTGATCGCTAACTGTTCACACGAGTAGTACTCGTTTGTCGCAGCGACAAGAGTTATCAGAGAGAGAACTCGCTAAGCGACGCTCGCTTGGCTGGCAAAACACTCGCTGAGGGGCTCATGCTTGTTACGTAAATATACCAGCGAGTGATTGCTCGTCGCCGTCACGCTTTCACCGCTCGTTGCTCGCTGGCTTACTCGTTTTTAGTAGCTAGCTCTACCCGCTTTTCGTTGATCGTCGGCGTGGTAAGAGAAGTGCCTTACTTTTGGTTCAGATTTCCCATATCTAGTTCCGCGAAGGACGGATATTAGGGATAAAGTTACGCCCCCTCTTCTCCCCTCTAATGACAAAAGAGATTTGGGTCTACAGGCAGAGTTTTCATTAAAGAGCTCGTCCTATGGGCGTGTATTGTTTATGCAGTCGCTTTAGAAGAGTTTCTTTATAGTTTTCAACCCGAAAAATAGGTAATTTAGTAACAGTGCATATATAATTACAACATCACGCCGGTATTCCCCCAAGCATTAGGCAGAAGTGCATCTATAGTATATCCAAATTTCGACGGTTATGATTAGGCTCCATGTAACGGGGGGCGAGCCTATTGTCATCAACCGGACACATATCCAGATTCCGAACTTCCAATATTCAGAATCCTTGTACTTCAGAGCTGCTTAATCGATTTGAATATAAATTCCTACTGCTACTCAGATTAGCCTACCCTGCTTTTAGTTCAGTAATGCGGGATCCCGAACAATGTTCAGCTGGATTGCCATTGCGTTAAGCCGAATTTATATTTTTCTGACGTGTTGTGTTGTGACGCAACAGAACGGTATCGGTTTCATACATTTCGTGAAAGCATCACAACACATCACGTCAGACAAATATAAATCTAACCATACTAAATGTAGGAAACCGATACCGGTCTGATGCGTCACAACACAAGACGTCAGACAAATATAAATCTGGCTTTACATTTAACAAAACTGCTACCGACGCCCTGACTATTGGTTTGGGTTAGGTTAGAACGATGACCAACCTCCTATAAATTTTTGGAACACCAAATAAACATCTCCAAAATATCACAAGCACCAGAAGAGACCGTGAAATGCCCTAGGAAAGTATTAAGTTGTTCCGAAGCGAATTGTAAACAACCCGCAAAGAACTTGAGTAACAAACACGCCGTCATCGCCTCAGCTTTTACATCCATGTGTGGCCATGAAAACTGTGGAACAACGAATGATGAGCAAAGCGAAGGAACAGCATTTGTCAACAACAAAGGTTGAGTTGAACAGCAAAGCAGATAATGAAGGGTGGAATGTAGTCCATGAGAATAAAAGGAAATTCTGTAACTGTAGTGAGAGGGAGGAAAGTTTTAACGCCCAAAAATGGTGTATTAGATCTATGTCAAAACTTAAAAGCACAGACAGCTGTGAACTGTGTTTTGGTCTCTGAGGATACTGATTTTTCCATGTTTGTACATATTGGAGCTGGCAATTTTTGTAAAGACCAATTTTAAATTATTTCCGTCACTGGCGAAGTGGCCCCTTGAGATCCCAATACAAGAACTTGCTACATTCGGGTGATTGAAAACACTGTTTAGGAAAAGAATTGTGACGATAGGACCTGTAATTTTTAATAAAAACGTCATGATTTTAAGGATTACTCTTTAAACATTTTTTAATCCAAGTTAACTGCATTACTTTATGTTATTACTCAGTGAAAGACTTTCTAAATGAAACGAGCTTTTCCAGATAATGACTGTTTTAATCAATTGAAATTTTGACAATCTACGACTTTTGCACTTGACTATAATACTTCACTATAATTTCTGTTTTTTTCACATTATTTTGTATGTAAAATATTTTAATTAATGTAATAATTTGCACGCCGTAAGGTAGACTGTAGCCAATCTCATTACTTGATATACAACATCTTATACCTGTACCTACATTCATTGCAAATAAAATTACGATTCTGATTCTGAAACAAGGAGGAACGTTTCTTGTGGCCACACATGTGTTCGAGTTACGTAAACCGACAGTACCAGGCAGCGGCGGAAAAATAGTGTTGTTTACATTCCCTTATAATGGGGTTTTCAATTGGGACGGGTCGATGTTGGCAGCATATGGCAGCCATGTTGTTTTGGCAATTTTATTCTACCCAATTTTTTATTATTTATTAACTCATGCCAAATCACCATGACCAGTTACACGATTGGGCAGCACCTGCAAATGATAAAATTTTCAATACGAATCTTCGTTAATGGATTAAGTAATTGGGGGTTATTCTTTTGGAATCTTTTGGAACCGAGGTGTTGTGAACTGTTTTTGCTCTTATCTTATGTTGTACTGATTACTTGAATTTTCGATATGTTGTGATAATCTTGCGTTTGTCGATTCCTGCGTTAGAATTTGCTGGTAACTGTTGTAGTGGTTGTCGTCAATTAAATCCCAGTTATCATAGTGCTGTTGATTGTTGAAAACATGTGTGAAAACAGTGTTTTCCCGCTGTTCTTGTTATTCGTGTGAACAAACACGTTCACAAGGTAGAATTCCGACGCGGCAACAAGGATGTCTTCTCCTACCCATAGCGCCTCATTAAACTGCGTGGTTACGTATTTTGTCATCATTCGCTCCTGAGACAGACTATTGTTAGGCAGAAAGTCCTGAATATTATTTAACAGTGCTAAGTATGAATATACTTAGCACTGTTAAATAATATTCAGGACCTGCAAATGATAAATGTCGATTACTCGAAACAATGACAATTCTGTCATTGTTTCGAGTAATCGACATTTATCATTTGCAGGTATTACTCGAAACAATGACAGAATTGTCATTGTTTCGAGTAATCGACACAAGCTTTGCCAGATCGCTGCGTACGGATAAGTACATACTACATAAACAATTCCAGCCCCTTTATCATAGGTATTATTATAGCCAATGTATAGTTCCTGTTTTGTTCAAACGTCAAAGAGAAAGACACAGAAGGTTGATTTAGACAGGGGTACGATTAATGGGACGTCCGCGCTGCTTTCTGACGAAATTTATCAAAACCAACCTATAGGACCTACAGATCGCACAAAATAAAATTGTTCAACCATTATTTCACTATGATTACCTTACACCTACAGTTCAAATTTACAGGGAAACGAAACTCATGAATATTAAACCACTTCATGCACATTGCACCAGCATATTTATAAGAAAAAAATCTAAACAAGTCCATTTACACGCAACTAGACTTAACAAAAATACATTAAGTACGATTAGGTACCAGGTATTGAACCCTACGTAATCGGCTATTTTATTTACCTAATACCAATTTTTATGACATAGGGTTTGCAGACCTATGATAAGTAATTGCTGAGATATCGCAGTCACTGTGATTGCGGAGAATGGCACAACTTCGTTTAGACAACGATTGAGGTTCATCCCGCCCAATATGGTTAACAGAAGTAATAACAGCCGCACGGGCCGAGCGATCAGGCCAAGCCACGCCCGCCGCGGCCGGTCCGTGGATGGGACCGTCCCCACGCACCAAAACCCCTCCGCGCCATGGGAAGCACGCCAAGCAGCCGCGCCGGTCCCGATTACCATCCGCGGATCCCCGAGGACGCCACGGGTCGTCAAAGTCCGAAAAAGGCTAGGCAGATGATGAGGATGGTGATGATGTTTAACAGACTGCGGCGTCACAGAAGAACCGCTCAGTCCGTCCATACTTAGTTCCAACCTGTACTTGAAACCTTTACGCATTATATTTTTGAAACTTTGCGCATCAGACACGCAAGGGTCAGTTCCAGGTACCAGCTGGCATTCTGTTAAACAATGAGCACCGCTATTTTTTTACCGGACTGCGCCCTTAAACAATGCAACCTTCTGCTTTCTGTCGATCCCAGCCTTAATGCGCTTCCCGCGCTTGTCCGCCAGATGTGGACAATATGCGCATCAACAAAGCGTCTACACTTACAAAATATGTAGTTATGAATATCGAAATAATAATTTCAGCCTCTGTTAAATTATAACTTTGGTATGTTTGAGAAAAATATTACCTAGATTAAGATAAAATAAATTCAAACAGGCTTTCATTTAAACTCGAAAGGAAGCAATAATAATAGTCAGTGAATAGTGAACTTGGTCAACGTAGTTATGATAATTTGGCACAATGTGGATGAAGTATTAGGTCAAGAGCGATACCGTACTATACGGTCTGAAATAATTTATTTCTAAAGATTACAAATCACTTGTACGGAAATAAATACTGAATATTACTTTATTAAAACATTGATGTCCAGGGGTAAGAAGGGCTTTTATAGTGTTTACATTACGAATTTAAGCAGGTAATTGTTACAAGTTTTGTATTGTCTACCGCCGTGCGGCGCTTCTTTGTTTTTATGTATGAAATCAAAGGACTCGATCATAATTTGTGCCAGAATAACAGCTTCGTTTATCCCGCATTACTACATTTAATATGAATACACTTTCCTATAACAATTGTTTAAAATTATGTTGAACATGCGCGTGGCTTTGAATCGACGACCTAAAACGCAGTCGCAGCTTAGAAGTACAGCTTAGGGTACGGAACGATCTCACCAGTGACGCGGCGGAAGGGTTCAGGCCATGCAGCATCACTACTCGGCAGGTGTCTCAGCTGCGTGGACCGCACATTTATTTATCTTTTGAACCGATTTAAAATGTTTTGATTTGCGACACAGACACACACACACAAAAGAAACACGGTTTGATTTCTAAGTCCAGCAAGTAAACCACCATTTGTTGGGCACGATGCCTCTCGCGGAAACAAAGGCACGACCTTACTGGTCGGAGTTTCGAACCCAACTCTCCAGTGACTGGGCTACCATTGTTATATAAAAAATTAGAAAACGACTATATGAGTTGTTTATGATGAACGGACTTGTATAACACTGCTGAATTTAATTTAAATGTTAAGAATTATTCAAAATTATTTAAAAAAAGTTTATTGTATGGCCAGTTTAGTCACGTAACTTGAGTCCAAAAATTTAAAAATGTAGTAAAGTAATTGTTCTGTGTTGTAATTATTTGTTAATCTGTGGTGCACAGCACTATGTCATTGTCATCGAGGACACAAGCTACGAGGCAATCCCTAATGGTTGTGCTCTTAAATAAATGTAATTTACTGTAAAGTAGACTGTTATTAACAAGGTGTCTGAAATAAACTAAAATAACTTTGTAGCAGATGCACTTTCAAGAGCACCTACGAGTACTCCAAGTCGGGATGACTCTGATTCTTTTAATAATGCTAAATAATTTTTTGAGATTATTAGTAAGCATTTTTCAGCAAAATATCTCAAGGTCTCAAAAAAATAATAAAAATCATAAAAAAGAAATGGAGATAGATCCAGAGTGTCAAGAGCTCAAAAAGTACATTGTGAACAAATTTCCAGATTATATTTTAGATATGCCTGAAAATCTTTGATGGTTTTTATAAAATTGCCTCTGATCTGTCTATTCAGGATGAAATAATTTTTAGAAATGATCAAATTTTAATTCCCAGGTGTATGAGAAACGACATGTTGTCAAAAATTCATATAAGTCACAATGGCGTTGCTAGTTCAATTAAATTAGCTAAGCAAAATGTATTTTGGCCAGGCATGTCTGAAGATATAAAACTTTGTAGAAAAATGTAGCAATTGCACAAAATATTCTCCATCTCAAACTACATTCCCAATGTTATCTGATGACATACCGATGTATGCCTTTCAGTATGTCTCTATGGATGTGTTCAATGTAAAACTAAATTCTCAGTATCTTAATTTTATTATTACTGCTGACCATTATTCAAACTTCTATGAAATTGATTTACAAAAAAAAAATATCTTCTAAAGAAGATATCAATATATGTAAAAATAATTTTGCAAGATATGGTATTATGGTATATGGAGAATTTGCTATGCTTGCTGAAGAATGGGATTTTATCCATGTAACTTCCTCGTTACATTACCCTCGTTCTAATGGAATAGCTGAATCTACAGTAAAATCAGCAAAGAAACTTATTCTTAAATCATATGAAGCTAGTGAAGATTTTTGGATATCCCTGTTTCACCAGAGAAATGTACCAAGTGGCGGAGATGATTGTAGCCCTGCTCAAAAAGTTTTATCTAGAAAAACTAGGACTCTATTGCCAAGTATATCAGAGCAACTGATTCCTGTATTGATGACTGACATTCCAAAAAGAATTAAAGCTAAAAGAGACAAAAGTAAATTCTAATATGATAAAAAATGTATAAAACCAATCTCTTTAAATATCGGTCAGAATGTGGCGGTGCAAAAAGTCCCGAAAACACCAACACATGGAAATTAGGATTTATTGTAGAAAGAAATAATGAAAGGTCATATAAAGTGAATGTAGATGGGGTGATATTTAAAGTGTATCTATTCACACACGAAATATTTAATGAGGGACATCTATAGGTCGAACAGAAGCTACAGAAACGAAAAATATTTTTTTATCTAAATGTTTTTTATTTTACGTAATTATCATAATTTAAAACTGCTTGAGATATTTTGCATAAAACCTTTACGGCCTACTCTATGAACGAAAGATGAGGCGCTGGCGGGGCAGAGGCGCGTGCGCGGTCATGCCCGTCCGTCTGTAGCCGTGTGGCGCGTGCCGTCTCTCTCAGTTTAACATATCACTGGTGAACTGTAATGAACATTAGACAATACATCTCTGCCTATCTCTACGGGGAATGCAGGCGTGATGATGTTGACAATAAACTAACGTAGGTCGACTTCGTAACTCTATCTTGTCTTATTTTGATAACAGAGTTATCGCTTACAATAAAAAATAAATGTGAATTTAAAATACAAAACGACCTAAATCTAAGTAGATACAATATCGAATTCCCTCCTCGAAGTTTAACAAAAACAGTACCTTCTGTAAACTAGGTGCTTAAATCTGAAAAAGCAGCTAATGACCTCTGTGAGGTCATGACTTTTACGAGCGAGTATCGAGACGTATCTGTCAGCTGATTGATAGGTTGTGTACCTACCTATTTGTACAGATGTAAACTGTAAGAATTGCATAGCGCGAATTTATTTAAATAGCTTGCTATGTTTTTCGTAAAATCACCGGAAAGACCTTTGTAACCATAAAATAACTGCATTACGGTTAGATTATACGTTTTATTGACCAATCTTTTTGTTGGTAAACAACATTGTTAGTAGAAACATGGGTATTTTACGCGAAAATCAGTTATCCTACTGCATACGGTATGCAATGAATTATTGAAACAATAACTAGGCAAGCGTGTTTAAAAATTAGAATCAACTTATTTACAACAATTTAAAATATACATACCTCATAACGACGCAATTTTAATTTACACTATTTACATCAAAATTGCTGTACATATTCACCCTGCAGTTGCACGTTAAATAATGTGTCGTTGCACTTTTAATAATGTCTCTATCTATATCCATCACTGCGTAACAAGCGTTCACAATTCACGTTTTGTTGTTCCGCACTAGAAATGGACTGGCCGTCATTACCATAAATCAGGTCTATCTCTACCCCACACATGGAAGTCCAGCGGCGTAACATCAGGCCTGCCTCCGTCTGCAGCTCGAGGCATGTAGACCCCGTGTTCCAGCTCCTAGGATCCCTAGGAAGGGGACTTGTGCTGTGAGCAAAATAAGTCCACCCTCATTGTAGCAGTCCACCATGTTCTGGTACCCCTGGTTGGAATATTTCGGCATTGTTGCGTTTTTTGCGCGAAGCGCGATGCGTTCCACGTTAGTTAAGCCGCGTGCAGTGCAACATGCGATTCGCGCGCGACTGGCCGACTGGAAATCACGACAGAAACGACGAAACACGACACTCTTTTAATCATTCATAAAAGCCACGCGACATCTAAGCGCGCCGCCATGACCTCGCCCGCTTCAGTGAAAGTAGTTTCTACGTAGTATTTTCGTAGAAACTAACGTAATGGATGTTACAAAATATGAAAGAGCCAGTATTTTTATGTGTGTTAAATAATATTAAATTATTAAAATTTTAAAATTAGATGCTTAGATAATAAAATCTATTTCATTTCAATAGCTTCTGTTCGACCTATAGATGCCTCTCTTCAAATATTTCGTATATGAATAGATACCCCTTATATAGGCGAGACTTAACACACATGAAACCATATAAAGGGGTACTAAAATAAAATGAAGATATTACAAACAAAGATAAAGAAAAGAAGTAAACTGTTGTGTTGGATAATTATGAAAATAACTTCGATGCAAATAAAAAATATAGACAATACGGATAATGGTTGTGAACTAATTCTTGACAATAATGTAATTTCAAATACAAATGTCAACCATGATACAGCTAAGCCGAGCCAGTTTCAACACAGAGTCAAAGCACTAGACCTATTAGATCGAGATGTTTACCAGTAAGGTTCAATGAATACTCACTGTAATGAATGTTTACTGTAAGATAAATAAATACTGTATTACCTAACAAGTTAAAAATTTGTTCTAGAGTCTGGCCAGCGAGTCGTGTCACAAGGAAACCGTGGCAAATTTAAAAAATCTTCAACAACAAATATAGTCTAAAAAAACGATTTGATACTTTTGTGTTTTTTTTTATTACTCAGCTTGTAATAGTCCTGCTTATTGATATTTTATTTTATCCTCGAACTAGACCAATGATTATCGCAATATCCAATGCCTAAGTTCCTCAAAAGCGCCGTTGCTTCTGTTATAGGGCCATAATAAAACTTACATAACAACATAACGTCACGCCTTGTTTCCCCGAAGGGTTGGGCAGAGGTATACCTATAGTACACCCACATTTCGTCAGTTATGTTTAAGTCCCATGTAATAGGGGGCGAGCCTATTGCCATCTACCGGGCACAAATCCAGACTTCGGGCTGCTACTGAGAAATTCCAGATAGAAAAACCCAATAAAACGTTGCCCGATCTAGGAATCGAACCCAGGACCTCATGCTCAGCAGTAGCGATTGCGACCACTAGACCAACGAGGCAATCTGCTTACACAATACAACTTACATTCATATTCAAAGTCGTAACTTCGAAAGCTACTCAGTTTACAACTCTGTCGAGCCGTGTCTCGGATGACACTCAAAATCGGGATTCTATTCTTCAGGTTAAGGAAATTATGAGGTTTCGAATGAGTGTGAGTACATGACGAATATGGCAATTTTCAATAAACTCTTCAAAAGACTAGGAAAATCTGATAAAATACGCTTGTTTTAGTCAAAACTTCCTTGTTCATTAAGGAAGCCTTCAATTTGACAGTTGGTTCCTCAACTCAAGCTCACCTCGACTGAGGAAACTGAGATGGAGAGTAACATTGCACCTATGAATATGAGTCAAGTCGAGGAAATCATGAGGTTTTGATTAAGAATATGGGTGTTATTCTACAAACAATCAATAATAAAAATCAGACTTTCTTTGTATACACCAAATTAAAAATAACTAGTAAGTATTATTTAATTCGGAATTATTAATCAAAATCAGAATCAAGGAATTCAATGCCTGACAATGAATCATCGCTTTCATCATCACGGTGCTGTTTCTAGTTTTATATTTATTTACAACATTATTTATGTGGTCAGTACACTTTTTCCAATCTTCTGCTGTTGCACTAGCAAAACATTATTTGATGAGATGTTGTGTCTGAACCATGCACTCCCAAATTTTTGCTTGTCAGTTTTTTTTTATCAAGCTCCATATTAATTCGATAGCATTTAGATCACAGTGGTATGGAGGTAATTTTATAACTTTGTGCCCATATTGTTTCAACAGCTCTTCTGCATCATATAGAGTAGTAAACTTATTGTTTGTACTGGTTTTTTAACACAGTAAAATTCATTAATTTTATTGCGTATAATGCGGGGACGTTTTTTCCTGGTGTATTCCATTAACCGTAATGTATGGAACCTTCCTTTTTATATCTTCTTAATGTTCTAACACTCACTTCTGAATAATAGAGAAAATAAGTTAACCATAAACAATACATTCTACACTTTTCATTTAATTTTATATTGTAAAAAATACTATCTGTCATAGTCGAATGTTTCGTCAGATATTTAATATTTGATGAAACTTTCGACAATGACGAGTTGATGTCATTCATTTCATTGTTTTTGAGCTTTTTTACCAACTTTATAATTACAAATTTAAAATTACCGACATCCAAACCATCTAGAAACAAGTAAACGACTGAAATTAATCTCTCTTCTCTTTTCCTACATAGTTCGTTAAATTATTGTTATTTAACGAACTAAGTAGGAAAAGACAAGAGGGATTAAGAGTATTCTATTCTATTCTAAGTAGGTCCGTATTTATAGTTTTTTGCATTGTCTATTATGTAAAGCGAAATAAAAACATATAAACGAAATTCCCTATAGCTGACTAAGTCTAAAACTTTTCAATAAAGTATCAAAATGTTTTGGTTAGACTTACCCAATGTCGAAACGATTTCGTCTAAAAGTCGTTCTTTTCCCTTTATAATCGCATCTGTGCCACTTTTTAACTTATTGTAGTTTGTAATCATTGTCAATAACGTACTTCTAACACTACTTTTAATCGGTTTCGCCATTGTAATGTGAAAACTTCCAAAAACAATGCTTAGCAGAGGTCAAATCAATAAATTGTGACAAATCTTTTGACAATAAAAGTGTTGTCAGATGAAGAATTTGAATAAATAACTTGTGACACGACTCGCTGGCCAGACTCTAATTATTCATTGTGTATGACCTAGGTAGGGTTGAAAATATTCATATGAATGTCTTAATTTATCTTTGATGCTATGTGAGGACTGGTGATTTATAAGACTTAGAAAATAATAGATAATATACACATGACTGTAATTACTTCGAATGTTTTGATACATCAGAGAGGATGTTCTGTGTTGTAATTATTTGTTAATCTGTGGTGCACAGCACTATGTCATTGTCATCGAGGACACTCTTTAATAAATATAATTAACTGTAAAGTAGACTTTTATTAACAGTAATTAAAATGACATGGAATATCATTAATAGCGAAACGGGAAGGTCATGCAACCGAAGTAGTGACTGCAGCCCGCCATTGATGGCAACATAATTAAATAAGATTCTCAAGTCGCCGCGGCCTTTGAAAATTTCTTTGCAGAGATTCCCGTATCGACTACTATACCTCTAAACTCATCGCCCGCTGCTGCATGGTCTTTACTTAAGGAAAACGTTCTTGTGATTCTGAATTTAATTTCCAATATGTCACCTGTTGAGATATAATTAAAACCTTTCACACATTGAATGTTAAAAAGACCGCAGATTTATGGGGTAATGATAAATAATAAATGATTTTATTTCTGTAAATAGGTTTGTCCAAACACTTTTACACGTCAATCATATTTTAAAAACTAGGTGAGATCGGCTAGGTAATTCCGTGGACGTAAATTTGGGTCATATTATACAAGATCAGGAGTAAGTCAGGGCAGTAATGTGGGTCCGCTTAGTTTTATTATTATAATAAATGAACTGCCTGAGGCTGTCAGGGTTGCCACTTTTCTGTTATTCGCGGATGATCTTAAGTGGCTCATGGCCATTAAAGATAAAAGTGATTGTGCACGATTGCAGCAAGAAATAGATTATGTAGCTGAGTGGAGTAGGAAAAATAAACTGCAGTTTAACGTAAACAAATGCTCAGTCATAACTTTTAGCAGGATGAGAAAACCGCATCATCACGATTACAAGCTTGAGGGCATATCAATTGAGTGGGTGGAAGGCGTGCGCGACCTGGGTGTAGGCCTGAACACTGAGATAACATTTTGTATATGTTTGTAAAAATCCTAGAGAATTCTGGGTTTTGTTCTTCGACGGGCATCGAGTTATACAAATATGAAAGCAGTTGTAGCATTGTATAAAGCTCTTATAAGAACGCAGCTTAAGTATTATTTTGTCATATGGCCCCCGCATCTCATGCGGGGGCCATATGACAAAATGCCCCCGCATGAGACTTAATATAGTCTCTGGTTGAAGCGTATACAAAACATGAAAGAATCATGCGAAACAAAAATCTAAATTTTGTGTGTAAATTACAAACATAAACCAAGTTTTGTCAATAATAAAAGATTTTAGCTGAGTTTTGAATACTTGTAAACTTTTAGAGGTTCTAATTTGTCGTGGTAGTTTGTTAAACATGTGTGTAATACTTTTCATTCCGTAATTCATACGTATTCTCGTGAGAAAGATATCATTTGCGCTACGGAGGGGTCTTAACCCCCGAAGGGTTAAGACCTCTCCGTAGCGCAAATGATATCGTTCATTTTAAAAATTAGTTCCGAGAGTAGCCTTTTATCTTTATTGTTTTATTAAGATGAATAGATGCATCTAGTAATAGATTTGTTTTATATTCATTAATTTAGTTTCGGAATCAATTTTATGTGTTGGTGAGAGAAAGACCGATCAGTTTATTCTGTATTCTTTGGATGCAGTTTAGGTAAGTTTTGCTGCGCTACCCCATATTTCTATTAAATAATCTAGATGCGATCTGACGAGGGAGTGATAGATAATCAGTCTAACCTGTCGTGGCAAACATCGAACTACACCGTAAAGATGCCCTGATAACGACGATAACGTTGATCTTATTTTGATTATATGCGATTCTGGGGTTCTGAATACTGGAATGGTTTCAATACGCAACAAGGCAGTCCACATTTCACTCTGTATAACACTACCTACATACTAGGTACCTGTAGTAAATATTTATATCTCATTAGATGATGGAAGATCTTCACAATGACGAAAATCCAAGCCTAGGACTTTATCACAACTTAATATTTCTGAGTTAGTTGTACACGAATAAATCTCGGTTTCTTAGGAAAAAAATCACTACTTAAGCAAGACGTATAGAGAAATTGCCTTAAATGCAGCAGCTCACTAAATCAAATGCCTTTAGTGTAGACATTTTACTAAGGGTATACAGCAGTGTCTTCAAGCTTAGTTTAAGGAGAAGGTTTTAAAAAAAAACCATACAGTTGGTTCCAAATTCAAACCACATTATGCACCAGCGGGTCATAATGAAAGGAGATTGGGCACGGCCAGTAATCAAATTAGTGTCAAATGAAAATACTGAAGTTAGGAATAACTTTTATTATGGACGTTACACAGTAATTCATTTTCAAAAAAATCTATTTGAACATCAGTAAAATGTAATTGTACAGAGCAATGTCGCAGAATTATTGCGTGTTACACTTAATCCTGACTTCAAAACGACGACAAGATGCTATCGCCCGTTATTAATGTTCATTTCTGAATGAAGGCGTGCGGTCGGATGCTGCGCAAATGTATATGTACGTGGTGTGGTATGTAGGATGGGCAAGAAATCAAACGTAGGAGATTCGATTACCAGCTGCGGAAATAAGTGCAATTATATATTATGAAGAGTAGGCACTATTATTAAAGGTAGATACAGTCTAATGCCCGCAGTTTAGCTCGCATTGTTTGTCGATAAAAGGTATCCTATGTTGGTCTATCTGGCTATGTTAAAAAAGCAGATAAATTCGTTGTATCTTGTTATATTACCTACTTAGTATGGTAATTGCGCATACTAATAATGTAATAATTGCATTATTATATAAAACATATATTCTAACCTATCTTGGTTTGTTGTGATATATAGCCATAATACTAGAAAAAGTAATAAAACTACAAAAAGTGGACAGAAACAAAAATGTATTTTATCAGTTTTAGAAGTACACCACAGTGATAAAACTTATAATCAGTAATTGTATGACTAAACAACATCATATAATTACAAAATCATTAATGAGCGCGGACCGCCCAGGTTCCATACAAATTTGCCCATTCTCCTTTATGAAAATAATGATTGCCCGGCTAGAGCCTAGGGCTTTAAGGACTTCCTTTAGGTAAGGCTTGTGTGACATATAATTTGACATTCGCTTGTTTGGTTTGTCCCTCTTTCACGCAGCATTTTCTTTTTGCATACCAAGATGTCTAGTTTATTTTTCCTGATTAATCCCTCGCAGGGGAAAGCTAGTCGAATATAATACTCTGAACGATGTATTTCACAAGCAGCTCTACAACAAACTTCCATTTTAATATTTTAATTTCCCCCTTGGCAAAATATTTACTTATCCTGTTTCGCTTCATCTTTAAATCATCGTGTTTTCTTAAGAATATTCTGACTTCGAGGGAAATGTTATTCCAAAGATATCTCCGTATTTTTGATAAAATATTCCATGGAAAGAGAATGTGTTTATATAAATATTGTACCGTATATAAAAACAATGAGCCTGGAGTGTATTACTTTTGTATAAGTACTTAGGCCAGTCATATAGTCGTCAACCTTCCTAATGAAGGCGGGTAGGAAGGTACCAGCCCATTTTAAACATATTCTGATAAGGAGATCATTTTCGTTAATAAATGTCACTACACAATCAGCCTATAATGTTCCCTCTGCCACACAGGCTTCCTCTCTTTGAGAGGGAGTGGGCCATAATCCACCACGTTGGCCCAATGCGGGTTGGCGGATGTTACATGTCTTCGAACATTCAGTTCTAAGACATTCCGGTTTCCTCAAGATGTTTTCCTTCACCGTTTTAAGAGCTGTGGTGATGAAATAATTTACATTGTGTATAGTGTCTGCTTGGGTTCGAACCACGACCTACAACTCGTAAGTCGCAGCCGTTACCACTAGGCCACCACTGCTCATCTCTATGTTGTGTAATGTGTTTATAACAATGTCACGGAAATCCATCTATTTTACAAAAAACAATAGAATCACAGAAGAATAATCGCCTAATAATATTAATAAATCCTTGTTATTCTAAGAAATAATATGCCGCAGACACTAGTTTATCGTTGTATACTTATAACCTACCTAATTAATTCAAATTATGTCACTAAATGTTGTGGAAGCCGTATTATTTTTTCGTTAAAGGAGATATGACTTAAAAAACAATTTTGATAAAAAACCACACTGCAATGTAAGTAAAATGAAGATATAAAAAGAAAATACGTATACATCCTAAAGTTGAGAAAATGTATTGTGTCCTAAATCCACAATTTAATTAAATGTGCCAAATTCATCTTAATCCATAATAAATTAAAAGATCGGCATGATATAGATATTCAATCAAAACAAACAGAGGTACAGCGCCACAGAATTAACTCACAAATGAATCAGTGTCGACGGCAGTGTCTGTATTTTGATTTATGTTTCGATAAAACCGCTGAGGGCGGTGACGCAATGAATAAATTGGCGCTTCAGCATAGGTATTGGATGTTTATGTTAAACTTAATCCGTTAAAATTGGAAATTCAGTACATATTGATGATAAAATAATGTTTTACGTAATAAAAATAACAAACAACAACAACATTGCTAAAAATATCAATTCGCGAAATACAGACGTGTTATTATTATGTTTGTTGTATAATCCATCATATTCCTACCCTTTTCTAAATTTATTTGGGGTCATCTCAGTACGTACCTCCATGTTTCATGTATACATCTCTAACTGCCGTCATCTAATCTCAGTGTTACCTACCATCCTAGCCATTATTATCTTTCACACAAACCGTCCATAACTTCTTTGGTCTTATTAAAACATGCTCTAGGAAAAGAGGTCAGCTTCTTCAGCACATACTGGCGGGGTAATTGCGTAACACAGTTACGATGCCAATGTCATATATTTGGATAATTCAACAACATTCATTGCGTAATTAACGTTGTCGAGCTTCTAAATATGTACAACAATGGATAAGGAATTTCGGATTCCTTCGGATTCTGATTAAATGCGTTACACAATGAGGTGCTGGTAACATGCTTTCTTGTAACATGCTTCCCATTCCTCCACTTCTCACAAGTCCCTACTACGACAACAGAATACTAGTCAGCTTTTCTACCACCGGCGTTACTTTTAAAGGCTCATCGTTATCATTCCGGTAGTCTCTTTCTAGCCATATCATCTTTCACACAGTCCATCCATCATTACTTTGGTTTTAAACACTCAATATCTATACATATTATATTATAATTCATGCTAAAGAACATTAGGCTGCCTAAACGCTCGCAGGTTGAAAATGTGTTCTGAATCCATTGACTACAAAATCGGCTAACACTGTAATGTAATTTACTCGTAGTTATGCACTAAGTTAGAGCCTCAATGGTATTTATTAACCCGCAATAGCTCACATATGTTATGTTATATTGTAAGTTTCGTTGCTACGCCGTGTAACTTCTGTAGGTATAGACATATAGCAATTTATTGTTGTTACGTCCCTTTAATTACATTGAAAATGAGCGAAGGAAAATTAGGTATTTTATGTTATAAATTGAGACTTTACAAAAAATCGAAGGGATATGAGTTGATGATGGAGGCTTTGTTCTGTGCATAACATAATAGGTACCACGTGTGTACCCACCCCTCGCTAGTTTTATTTATTAAACCTTTGTGTTTGACTCTGGGGGTGGCCTATGACCAGCAGTGGACGACTTTCAGCTGAAATTATGATGATGAAAGTGTGTTTTGTTTGTGCGTTTTATTTTCCCGATGTGTTATAATATTACTTTAAACGTTTAATTCAATACAGAAATAGGCATTTATAACAACTATTACATCTCATTTCTAACACAATTTATCGAATTCCTATTTGAAATGAAACAACACAATTAAAATAACATCAGTCTAAAAATAACCTTCCTTATATCTAATATTATTCGCGCCTGTCGTCATTAGTTCCCGAATGTTCTCAAACTAGGTCACGACACTTTTGGGAATCGGAGCAGGATTTCGGGACCTCCCTTTCGGGTCCGCTCGTCTCCAATAACGGGATGGCGTTACACCGACAAATGACCATTTTCTGTTAAACAGATCTGCTAGCATCATGTGTTACTGGACCTTTTCTGGGGACTGGGATCGTGTTACTTTATCGATTAATTGCTGTCCGATATTATGCATGGAGTACATATTATGCAAGATAGATGGATTGTGCGAAAGATGATATGGCTAGGAAGTGAACATTGAAATTACTGGTGAAGTGCGAACTCTTTAACTTATAATTAATTGTATAAGAAAGAAAACAATATATTTTTTCATCAGCCAGCCCTTGCCCATTCTAGGTTAAATAGTTTATTTTCGGTTGAAAAAAAAAACCACACAGTTTGTTACTGAAGTTTTAAGTACCTACCAACAGCCATAACACCATTATTGTTTTTATAGTTCCGAACACATGAAAATACATTATAATCTCATTTTCTTGTCCGTCTGCTACAGAGGGTTTTCTCAAGTCTATGCAACGTAAGATTTTAAGTTTCTCAAAATGCAAATTCTGTATTTATTCTATAGTGTGGGGGGAGGGGGGGTGATTTTCTAGAGATTTTGTGTCGAGAGTAAAAAGAGGCAACGTTTTCGTGATAGGTGTCATCTTCATCATTTTTGAGGGCAACCGTGCCGAAAATCAGAAAAGAATTCCAAAAAGGCAGCCATAACCAAAGTGTGGATCTTAGTAAATGGTTAGTTTTTCACACGGGCAGCAGTAAGTGGGAGGACTTTTGAGGGGCAAGCAGATGTTGGAGAGGTTCTAACATCGTTTACGGAGAAGCGTTTTCTTAATTAAAACAAATTTTTAAGATATTTATTCATTTGAGATCTCCAACAAAGGATACACAGATACAATAGAAATCAAATAATATTATGTTAATAATGTCATAAATCGTTTTTTTTTTGGCATGTTTTTGATAAAAAAAATTCAACAGCGCTCTTAAAGCGTGATCCTTCACCATGATAGCGCTTCAGCGCACTCCTCCAGACGGGCAATCGATTATTTCTTTTAATCTCAAAAATTAAAGTGATGATTCCTCGCATTGACGTTATAAACCCTGAAGACGAAGACTGCATTCGAAAGGGCTGTGGTAGAGAACCCCAGGTAGCGCTTCCCACCAGGTAAAATCGGAAGACTCTTCCTTTTCAATGGCGGAGTGGTACATACCCCTTCTCTAAGCGAAACAATATTATTTTCCGACATGCACGCGAACGAAGTCGCAGGCACAGCTAGTCTTTAATATTTGTAGGATTTTACATTCGAACGATAGTGGATCTTTAACCATGACTGTTTTTCTGTCTCATCTAAAGTTTTCATATCTACAACAGTGCCTTATAGTTAATGCTAGAAATTTCCGCTTTTTTGTAGTCATTCGAACTTGGTCGGAAAACCAATAACGTAGCCGTTGTTTTGGTTTCTTGTTTATGTCTGCTTTAATAGGAGACATAAACATAAACACACTGTGCACTTTAAGTTTATAGCCACATATTGTGGAATGAATTTGTTTCTTGTATTTCGAGCTCAAAGTTACGTCATAGTTAATGTTAACTTCAACAGCTACAATTTCAAAACGCGTGCATGTACATTCTCATACATTTTTTGTAGATATTAAAAATTGCAAAGAAGAACCGAAAACCGTGTTTTAGTGAGTTAATACGCTAGCTTATTTAATTGCTATGTTTTGCTTTCAGTTTTGAAGAAAAACTATTTGGTATATTTGGCGCACATTGCTAGCAGATGAAGCACTAACTCTTTGCCCGATTAAATTAATTTTTGGAGATACTTTCCGCCTCATATCCACTCTACAACTCGCACAGCGCACGTTGCTTGCGCCGGTTAATCCCAGCGACGACATGGTCGGGACACCAGGTCCATATTCGCGCCGGAGTAATAATTAGTAAAAGCGGGACGAGAGTCCAAATGCGTATGAGGGTCTTCATTAAATGAGGGACAGCAGTTTCCACATTCACACCAGAGTTATCATTCAAACAGGAGCCAGGCTCCAAGTTCGCGCGTCTAGTCGACGATGAAGTACCTGGGACTCGTCCTCGACAGCCGGTGGAACTTCGTGGAGCATTTCCGACGTTTGGCTCCCAGACTGGAGCGGGCTGGGGCTGCCTTGAGGCGGCTCCTGCCCAATCTAGGGGGTCCAAACGTCTCCTGCCGGAGGCTCTACGCGGGGGTCGTGCGGTCCATGGCCCTTTACGGGGCACCGGTGTGGGCGCGTTCTTTGAGGCGCCGACCGGCCCGCCGGTTGAACGCGTCCCAAAGGGTCGCGGCCGTCCGGCTGGTCCGGGGATACCGCACGGTCTCCTGCGAGGCGGCGAGCCTCCTTGCCGGATTGCCGCCATGGGATCTGGAGGCAAAAGCCCTCGCGCACGTATGGGAGTGGCGCGAGGAGGCAAAACGCCGGGGTGTAACTCCGCTGCCGCGAGAAATCACGGTACAGCGGACAGAGCTCCGGCGGGATCTCATGGCGACATGGAGGGTGCGATGGCGACATGGAGGGTGCCCGCTATTGTGGCGTGCCCAGCACTGGGTTGCGACAACCCAGTGCTGGGCACGCCACAATAGCGGCGGTAAGTCCCCTCTTTGAGGAGTGGTTGGAGAGGCGCCACGGCGTCCTCACCTTCCGCCTGACATAGGTCCTCACCGGACACGGTTGTTTCGGGAGGTTCCTGTTTCGCATAAGGCGGGAGGAAACGACCGGGTGTCACCATTATGTGGATCGCCCGGAGGACACGGTGGAGCATACGGTGGAGGTATGCCCAGCTTGGGCGGAGCACCGCAGTGTCCTCGCGGAGGCGATTGGCGGCGGCGATCTCTCGCGTCCGGCCTTGTCCAGGCCATGGTACGGAGCGAGAGGGAATGGAAAGCCGTCACCTCCTTCTCCGAAGCAGTAATGCTCGCGAAGGAGGAGGCGGAGCGCGTGAGGGAGAGAGCCTTGCGCCCTCACGCCCCCACTAGCCGCCGCAGGAGACGCCCTGGGCGTCGGGAGTCGCCAACAGATTCTCGGTCACCGTAGGCGCGGGCTTGCGAACGGCGAGCAATGGGTAGCTCGCCGTGCGGTAAGGACCAGGCCCGGGTCGACGGCGCGTTGAGTTCCACACGCGCCTCAAAGAGATGTCAGCACAAAGTGACGGGGTCCGATAGGGCCGACACCTCGGGTCGCGGGCTAATCTAAAGAGAAAACCGTGGCCCTGGCACAGGCAACTGAAGGAACACGGGTGGGTTTTAGTAAGTAAAAGTCTGACACGCCCTCCCGCTCCACCCAGAGCGGGAGCAGTCATTTGATGATTTCCCACACCAAAAAAAAAAAAAAAGGCTCCAATTTCGCACGC
This sequence comes from Dasypolia templi, assembly GCA_963555695.1. Lineage (NCBI taxonomy): Eukaryota > Metazoa > Arthropoda > Insecta > Lepidoptera > Noctuidae > Dasypolia > Dasypolia templi. Next base: position 20,299,375 of record OY743153.1, read on the forward strand.
GCGTCATTTGGGTGAGGTTGATCGGAGTACATTGTCGTAAAAAGAGCACAAACTACGATATCGAGTTCTAGCGTGTGATGGCGAGATATTACAGTTTACTGTCAAACTAAAATCAAATCTCACCTGTCAAAAGATAATGTTGCCATATATTTTAAATATAAGCCGTATATGTAATACTTTACTATAATTGATGATTAAACGAACTTACCTGTACGTGAAGTTCAATCACAATTACTCGAAGAGCTTCGTTCGAAGATATTAGCATTAACACACATGTAGTTTCACTTACAGACTCGCCATTTCGCACTGAATTTAGGAGAAAAATAAATAATTTTATCCAATATAAGGTAGATTAAAAACTTTTGTTCGTGACTATGACATTCGTAACTAGCCAGCTCATTTAGTTTGGAGGTTTGCTGAGCTGTTTGTTATTTCACGACTAGGGGTTCAGGATGACTGGGAGGGAGGGATGCTAATATCTTCGAACGAAGCTCTTCGAGTAATTGTGATTGAACTTCACGTACAGGTAAGTTCGTTTAATCATCAATTACTCTCAAGCTTCGTTCTCGATATTAGCATTAACACACATGTAGATGTTTAGAGATTGCAGTCGTGAAATATACCTTATCTATTAAATAGGTACATATTGCATCTTTGCTTTGGGAGTATGAATGAAGAAAATCAATAAATCTAAAATAAGTATCTACTATTTTCCATAGCTATATTTAAGTAAATCACAAAATTTAATAGCTTTTAAATGATCACATTGTTATTTCTAAAATGAGATAATTATCCATTTAACACACTTGAGACAAAATCACCATTGGTAGACATATCGTTTGATATTATTCTATTATAATATTTAGCAAATACCGTAGAAGTTGAACTCCACCCTGCAGTTTTACGTATGACATCCAGACTAACACCTACGCTATACGCTTTAGAAGTGGCTGCGTGTCTGGTGCTGTGTGCAGTAAACAGCGAGATATCAATGCCACTGTTTTGTAACATGCTCTTTACCCATTTGCTCAAAGTCTGCGATGTTACAGCTCGGTATGGTTTCCTAAATGAAATAAAAAGTGATTGATGGTCTTGACATAACTGATTTGTCTTATCAAGATATACTTGAAGAGTATCAGCAGGGCATATTTGCGGCCTTTGTAAAAAATACGGTAAAGAAAACACTGGTTGTAAGGAACCCACTCGTGAAGTTTTAATTAAATCAGTTATCTTAATTATGAACCCTGAATCAGATTTGGTAATGTTATTGACGTGTATTTTTGATAAAGTCTGCATTCTATGGGCTGTTATTAGTGCCAGAAGGGTCACTAACTTTTTACTAAGTTTTTCAAGACTTAAATTTTCGTTTGGATATAATTCCGCCAAATAATTTAAAACTTGATCGGTGTTCCACGTTAAATTGTATCTAGGACATGTGGGCCGTAACCGAAAGATTCCTTTGAAGAATCTTTGAATACTTTCATTGTTTGCAATATCGTGTCCAAGTAACAACGATAAAGCGGATCGGGAGCTATTTAAGGTACCATACCGAGCTCCGGTATTAAACAATTGCGTTAGAAAACAGAGAATATTTGATGTTGAAGCATCGTAAGGTTCTATGTTGTTTTCATTACAGAACGTGAACCACTTCTTAAGGCATGTTTCATACTGCTTGACAGTGTTGTCTGACAGGGATGCTAGCATTATGGGTATGGACGACTGTGGAATTCCTCTTCGGAGAAATGATGTCCGGACAACCTCCCGACAACCAGTGTAATTTGTCGGTGAATTGCACGTTCGCTACAACGAGAAATAATTAAATCACCCGCTGATTTTAAAACGAGTGGTTTTGAGGTGAGGAGTCTTATAAAAAGAGGGTACCATGGCTGTGTTGGCCATTTTGGCACGACAACAATACCAGTGGCTTTGTCGTTAATAATTTTACGCAAGGTCTTTAAGATGACCGAAATTGGTGGAAACGCGTAAAAGTAATAATTAGTCCATGATATAGTGAACGCGTTAATTACATAAGCGTCAGGGTCCCTATGCCAAGAAACATAGATATCACATTTATGATTTATTCTGCTCGCGAATAAGTCAATACAAGGGACACCGAAGTGCTGTGTTATTTTATTATAACCAATCTGAGAAATTTCCCACTCTATGTCGGGGTGTAACCTTCTTGATTCAGCGTCCGCAACTATATTATCAGAAGAACGTATATAATCGGCATGAACCATAATTTTACGCGCTTCGCACCATTTCCACAATTGTTTCGTAACATCAGTTAAATGAGGAAATTGCACGCCACCCATTCTATTTATGTACGATATTGCCGTTGTATTATCAATACGTAACAAAATCTGACAATCTTTCAAATCTTGTGCAAAAGCTTTAAGCCCAAGAAAAGCTGCAAGTATTTCTAAGTAATTAATATGTCGAGTTTGCTCATGTTGACTCCAAGGTCCACTGGCAGTCTCGTCCCCACAGGCGGCGCCCCACCCCGTTGTTGAGGCATCACTAAATATCTCTAAGGAATATGTATCAACTTTTATTTTGCATACCGATTCAATTACCGCATTAAGCCACCAGTCAAAGATGGGAGATAATTCGATTGGTAAATTCATAAACTTATCATAGTTTTCATCATCTTTGAGGTTTAGGTATTTGCACCTCTCAAAGTCTTTAGTATAAAGCCAGCCGTACTCCACGGCTTGACATGCGGATGTTAAAAGACCAATGAAGCGAGCAAAATCTCTTATTTTACATCGTTTGAGCTTTCTAATTCTTAGTAACTCTGTTTTAATTTTCTGTCTTTTATCATCAGGTAATTTAACTTCAAATCTTTTGGAATCTATAATATTTCCTAAAAACTTGCAACAATTCGTCGGCACAACCGAACTTTTTTCTGTGTTGATGATGAATCCTAACGATTTCAATAATAGTTTTGTGTCATTCCTATTTTGTAAACAGTCAGTATATGATTGACCAATCAAAAATAAATCATCTAAAAAAAATGTTGATAAATATCCCAAAGACCTCAATAATTTTGCGACTGGTTTGAGAATCTTTGTAAAAATATAAGGCGCAGTGTTTAAGCCGAACGGCAACACGTTAAACTCGTATAGATTTCCATTAAATTTAAAACGTAGATATTTTTTAGAGTTTGGATGTATGCCTATTAAAAAATAGGCATCTTTTAAATCTATTGTTGACATAAAACAGTCGTTTGACACAAGTTTCAAAGCTGTTCTTAAATCTTCAAGTTTAAAATGTTGAGTTGGTATGAATTTATTCAATTGCTTTAGATTTAAAATGAAACGTTGTTTGCCGTTCGGCTTAGGAACAAGAAATATACTGGATATATGTTGACCCGCGCATGGTTGACATAAGGATACTGCTCCAGTACTAATAAGGTCTTGTATTGATTCTTTAAAAGCCTTGTATTCGGATTGCGAATATATAGGCTCTGATGGAACGGTGGTCTGAATAACTAGGTCAGAAAAAATAATTTTATAACCAGCAATCCAAGAGAGTATAACAGGATTATTAGTTAATAAACACCACTGTTCATAGAAACACGAAAGACGGCCCGCGGGGCTTACCGTGTCTAACGTCGGTGACCTGCTTGCGGCTGACGCAACGATGTCCTGGAAGCGTTGCTGTGCGTCGTCCTCATCTGCTGCCTCTGAATCTGAGTTAATGGTGCCGCCCGCGCATATTTCGCGCCCCCCGGCGGCGGTGGTGGGAACTGACGGCGACCCGTCGGAGGGGCTCGGTAGTTTAAAGGTCTGTTGACTGCTTTAGCCCGTTTTTGAGCCGTAGACTTCATTGTCGATGATGACCTTAGATCAGCTCCAGATTTTATTATTGTTTTCGCTGATTTTAAGGTTTCCGATAGGGTACTGCCAAAAAGCATTTCGTCTATTTTGGTTTTGTCTAACTGATCTTTTAGTTCCTTCTTGACAGTAGAAAGAATGAATGCACGTCGTGAGATAGAGTCCGTGTGTTGCATATCACCGAGGATTCGAGCTGTATCCATCAACAGCTTGAGAAGCTCAGGGATTTTATGACCTGATGCGAGCAGCGCGGTAATGGCCTCGCTGATGGAGGACAAGGCACAAGATGTTAATACCTGTTTACTTTCTATACCCTTATCTCGCTTCGCTTGAGTTTCTATCAGAGATGCTTGAATCTCCGGATTAAGGGTAGGCGCTTTTATGAACTTGCAGTTCGACGGTACCAAATATCTATCCTTTAGCTCCTTGCGGTTCTCTTTAGAGAGACCGGAGGTAGCAATGTGGTTGAGTCTAATCGCCAAATCCTTTTGGATTTCACTGCCATATTCTTTAGTCGAGGTGGGGTCCTTTCCTAATATTTCTATTAAGTCTGGATCTAATTCGGGAACATCTTGTTGAAGAGCAAGGGGATCAGGTTCACTCGCCTTCTGTAGATGTACGGCAGTTGATTCTACTGCAGGCGCAGCGAGTACTTGCGCAGGGGGCAGTGCGGCGGTCACGGAGCTCTGCGGCAGTGTGTTCACGTGTGCCGGGATGTTGTCGGTAGTAGACCCCTGTGTGATGGTCGGGGCCGAAACCTCCTCCTCATCACTACGTTCAGCTGGGACTTGTTGCCAGTACGAGCATCCAGGTTGTGGATCTGTGTCGCCGCGATATGACGCACAATCGTCGTCGATTGGGATTGGTTCGCACTCTGCAAGCAAAATGAGTATTTTGCTTAAATAAACCTATTTACGGGTGGGAAGTGAGACTCCTTGTGAGAAACACGCAATCCCAATTAATAGGTGATATAATATTTATTCCTCCAGGATTAACGTACATGCTATAGAAAAACCCCACAGGTAGATCCGAGCAGCAAGTACTTGGTTTTGGAAGTGGAAGGCCCCCTAAGGACAATCCGATTTTCCAATTTAATTATTGTTATGAATCCGGTAAGAAACCAAAAACACAAACATACCATTTTTACAGAACGGTATATGAAAAAGTGTAAGAAACCGAGCCCTGTAATCCACTTTGTTGCTATTCTAAAAGTAACCTATTAAAATGTAAACGCGAAATAAGTAGGTCAATCACTCACCCTGCAGGTTATAAGGCGTAGACAAGTCACCATCGGATGACGATGTACTTTCATAGCGAGTACGTCGCCCACGTTTTATTTCACGTTCTAACTTTTTAAGTTTTTTACACAAATTACTATAATTATCGCGATTATCACGCTTTCTTTTCGGCATTTTAAGGCTTTAATATAAAAACGCACTAGAATTACTGTAAAACAAAAGAATAGATGCGAAACAGCGAAGCACTGATGCGTGAATGAGCTGGCTAGTTACGAATGTCATAGTCACGAACAAAAGTTTTTAATCTACCTTATATTGGATAAAATTATTTATTTTTCTCCTAAATTCAGTGCGAAATGGCGAGTCTGTAAGTGAAACTACATGTGTGTTAATGCTAATATCGAGAACGAAGCTTGAGAGTAATACTAATATATAAGTAATACTATACTAAAATGTTATGGTACACTCTGGACTTGAAGATTGATGGGTGTTCTATTGATAGGAGCTAGGAGCAGTGGTGGCCCAGTGGTAACGGTCCCGACTTACGAGTTGTAGGTCGTTCGAACCCAAGCAGGCGCTTTACTTTGTGTAAATAATTTAATCACCACTGCTCTCAAAACGGTGAAGGAAACCCTCGTGAGGAAACCGGCATGTCCTAGAACCAAAAATTCGAAGACATGTGACATCTACCAACCCGCACTGAGCCGCGTGGTGGATTACGGCTCACTACCTCTCATAGAGAGGAGGCCTGTGTCCCAGCAGTGGGAACGTTATAGGCTGATCATGCATGCATGCTCATGCTATTGATAGGGTGCAAGAAGCCCGTAATCTTAGGGAGGTGTTTGATGAGCACCTGCATTTTGAGACGCACATCATGGAGGCAAAAGCCTTTTGAACCGTGTACGGCCCTACATAATTGTGGATATGCGTGTCATGCTGTGTGAGTCATTTGTTTTATCCAAGCTGAACTACGCTGACACTGTGTATGGTGCGTGCATTCTCGGTAGAAGCGAAAAGTTGATACAAAGAGTGCAGAATGCATGTGCGAGATTTTGCTTCAATGTCCCTCCACGATCTCATATACCTCCATTTTTAAAAAAGGGTAACTTGATGAGAATGTCAGATCGCAGAAAGCTTCATCTGGCTACCCTACTCTTTGGCACCGTTCTCACAAAAAAAAAACAGAATATAGGAAATTGACTTAGACTATAGGAAATTGACTTAGTCACGAGATATAAATCAAATTAAACAAGAGCATAGATCTTAACTCCTGTTGGCCTCAGCGCACTAAACTGCTGCATTCCGTGGATGCTTTAAATTCGCTGCCGTTTGACATAGATTAAATAGTGTTTATTTGAATAATCTATCTCACAGACAAGTGATGTTGGAGCGTCGGGCGTGGGTATAAGCGTATACAATTTTTTTAATTGTACACAAATACTGCATATATCTATTTTTGTTGCCGTATAAAATAACTTATTTATTTATTTTCATATCATTATTTTGATTTTTTTTTTAATCCCCTAGTATGATTTATTGATGTCCGTATGTCTGTCCGTGGCATCATAACGGGCCCTGTCAGAATATCAGCGCTGCGTTATTTATATTTTAAATGTCGCAGCATTATGCTGAGATAGGAGCCTTTTTGGCCTCGCACAGGTCTTTTTACTGTTTTTTTTGGATGTTAATTATGTTAGTTAATATTTTTTTTTGTTTATTTTTGTTTCCCTCATTTTATTTCTTTTACTATTTGTATTCCCTGTGCGTGTCACAAATAAAATATTTTCTTTCTTTCTTTCTTCTTTCTTTAATACAAAGCCCTAAAGAAGACAGTGATTTTACATAATTATATTTATGTATGTGTGGACTATAGGATCTGATCTGAGATGTTTACGATCATAATCGTTTTGACTAAAGGTCGAGTAGGTTTCGTCAAAGAAACCGTGGCCGTGGTGACATCAGAAAACTTTTCGCTATCAGTAGAAATAAATAACATGTTTCATATCATCATCTGTCCAGCCTTTTCCGATTTACGTTGTGGTCGACTTCTAGTCTGACCGGAGGCAGCTGAATACCCTTATTTTACATGGAGCCACTGCCTATCTGACCAACACAACCCAGTTGACAAGTTATACGATACCCCTTGGTAAGACCTGTTGTCAGACTTTCGGGCTTCTGACGACCCGTAAGATCCGTCAAATAACCACAAATGACAGCCGAGACCAACGGCTTAATTATTTAGCTACAAGCCAGAAATAAAACAACAAGACAACTTGTTTTTTTTTTCGAAGTGTTTAGTTTTTAGGTATTTTTTATTATAGCAATATTATATTATTATATTTTATTAATTACACTTTGTCAGCTAAGTCAAAGCTAAACAAGATGAAAGTGTAAAGGCTTCCGCAAAACGAAGCGACGCCACAGCGCGGCACGAAGGCACCACTCGTGGCGCGACATGCGGTGCTTTTGTGTCGCGCTGCAGCGTCGCACCAGTGTGTACGAGGCTTAAAGTGTCAAGAAATAGGACTGAAGTTTACACTGGTTCATCATCATCATCAACCGATACTGGATATCTGCATCTCCCTTCGATTGCACGCCACTGAGAAGACAGGTAGATTTACATATTTTTTTAACCGTTTTCGATTAGATTGATTAAATAAATTAATCGAAATTAAATTGACAAAATTTATATTATTTGATAATCTTTCTAAATGTGTTTGAGATGGGTCATAGATGGGCATTATTCTTTCAATTTTATTTTATTTCCATCAATTATTTATCGCTCATCCTTCTACTAAGGACCCGTTCACACGATCTACAACCACACGACATCGCAGCAACAAAATGTGGGCAAGCATTTGAGTGATGTTTACTTGTGAATGTAATTGAAGACAGACAGAACGTTGTCATTACGATGTGGGATTGATGTGGTAGATATCGTCCGCACGGTTGATTTGGAAGGCCAAATGTGGTCCTTGTCATTCATTTTCATACAGATTAGCATTCGCCCGCGTGTTGTCGTTGTGGTGGTGATGTGGCTAAGGTACGTGTAATCGGGCCCTAATAGCGATGGATTACAGCGATTGCCGCCTTCTCTCGAAATACCCTTACCTACTCAGACTTCTTGGAGTTGAAATTGATCAAATTATTGGATGACCAACCTTCTTGATCGAATGGTTTGGACAAAAAACATCGTTACGGATACATGTAGGATATTTAATTTGATTTGTCCACCTGCGACCCATTTCTGTAGATAAATTGGTTCAAAAAAAATACGCTCGAACTGTTCAGAGACAAATATATTTGGTCTGTGACATCGTACTCGTATGATCGAATAATATGGTTGAATCAGGAACATTTATTATCTGATGTTGTAATTGGTAAAGCTGGTGTAATGTAACTAATAATACAACGCACAAAACGACCGTTGATTTATTTCAGTTCGTTTACTTTATGAGGTTTTTATATTTCTTTTCAACGTAACTCGGTATTTTCTTTGGGTACGACCGAGTTACCTAAAAATGGTTTTTTCTTGTTCTACCGACTCAACCCGACGCATCGCATCACCTACCCGCGCTATTACTTCATCTTCGCTTAGCGTTCCTTCTTAGGTTAGGTTTAAGCGTGATGTTTATTAGCCTTGCTCAAGAAATGGTCTAACGAATGCAAAAACTTTTTTTTTTATTCGTTCAAACTTAATTGCAAGTAACCTGCAAACTTACTTGCAAGTAACCAACCTACTTACTTGTAAGTAGCCTAATTATTTGTAAGTAAGTTTGAGTTCTTAACCTCTATATAATGACATCACAGCAGTTACGTACCTAGTGTACCAAAATAAATGAAGTAAGGTAAATTAATGAATAATTAAGTTACTTAATAAGTCTCAGTTTTGTTGTTGTGTCCACACCACACATTACTACACATAATGTACTAATGGCCGTACTCTAGTTTATCTTGTTTATCCACATATGTGCTTTAGGGAATAGTAAATCAATAATTGATCAATTGTTATCGTAGCCCCGAGGTACGTGTGATAAGCGGCCATATTTACTTGTGTCTATCTACTAAATCGGATGGCATTGCTGTCTGCGTATTGAATCTTTTTTATTTTGGGATCACAGATATTTACCGTCTTTAGTTACCTAACGTGATTGTCGATGCTTTGGCCACTTTAGGGACAAAGTTGAATGCAGCTGGTGCAGATGAAGCACTAAAGGAGGCTGTCTGTCTTTTCGGTGCGACTTCGCGGATCATTTCGGATCGGGGTGGGTGTTGGCGCAATTGGTGCAGACAGAGCAATTTTATGGTGACCATGGTGTAGAGTTGCACCTTGTTGCTAACGGTTCTGGCAGGGCAGGTGTTCGGGTAAAGAGTCATGAGGACATTGGGGTGCTTACTTGTTGTAATCGAAAGTGAATCTGGTGGGACCTGGCGCGGCGAGGTGGTAGCTGTGTGAGGATAATGTAAGGGACCGATTCATGCGGGTTGACGTCCTATGGTGTGTGTTATTGGGTAGTCTAAAGAACTGGCTTATGCAAGCCGATGTTCTGGGTCATATTATAAAGTGATCGTCTAGTCTGAGATGCTATGAGATCAATGGAGATATGTGTGGTACTAGTGAGTGATCGGAGAGACGCTGATTGGTTGCCCGGTCCATGTTATCTAGAGAGATAACTGGCTGAAGGGACGCCTATATAAGTTGTCCGGCTCAGCTCCTAAAGGTTGATTTTGTGGGTTATAAAACGTTGTAATGTATGCCACTGATGGACGAGTACAAAGTAATGTATCTACCAGTTTTATTCTCTTTACAGAAAAATATGCCCGCGGTGACTTAAGGGGATGGAGATGCACACGATCGGCGCTTCAATACTTAAATTAGTGTTATTTAGTTTTCCTATATGTCGTTTGCTAATTAGAGTGTCAAGAACACGAATTATGTATCTGCTATGACACATTCAATGACATGACACTCTGACACAACACCGAACGCGTATGACATAAGACTCGGTTGACATCGCACAGGCGTACTACGCTTTCGGTGGAGTGTCTAAGTCGAGTCTATTCTTAAGATTAAAATTGTTTGTTTCTGTTATAGGCTCTAAAGTAAATGAATTTGGTGGTAGTGAAACTACCAATAAACATAGCTTGTGTGGAACGTTGAGACAAGTACTTTAATTAAGGCAGGCACAATAAAGTTATATTTTATTTTATGATAAAGTCGCTTACTTTCTCAATAATAGACCTTTAGGGATTAAAGTGTTCTAAGAAAAGCGACCTGATTTTTAACGCAATGTCAACATGACATTTCCTAAAACACAACCAAACGTGATATTAATTCGTAACATATTTATTTAGACTTGCCGATAAAAAAATGTGATCGGATTTTTTAAGCTGAAGTTGAAAACTGTCTCAAGAGGCTGGCGTCGAGCCAAGCGCGTGGTACGATGATATAACTTGATCGGTAAGCACACAATGTTTATCAAGGCTTTAGGTACATTGACTGAAGCCAAGTTTTATAACATTTTTACTTGTTTCGCTTCTTATCGGTTTAAGAACAAGAGATCTTTATTTCTCATAAATAATTTCATACATAATGCACTTACTGAGAAACAATATCTTAAGATTAATAATTTAGAGCGCACAGATGTACGTTTATAAAATAACAAAACAAAATATCAAAGAAAAAAAAAAGAAAATGTTGGGTGAACAGATAACATAAACTCGATCGTAGGTAAACCCATCACAACAAGGATAAATGATTTAGATTTTTACTAGATGTGGCATTGATGGCATAATCTGTTATTAGCAAGTTTAGAATTATAAACTGACTAGTTTATTTTTAGTTACTTCTATTTATAAATTTTTGGTATAAAACTTTTTGAGGATTGGATTTAATTGGTTTTTATTTAATTTAAGTAATCACTAATGTCTATTTTAAATTTAGAGGTTTTCTATTACTCTATAAAATGTTGTATTGTATTTTTGTTTGTAAATATGTATTTTTTACTGCTCCCTATTTTTACTAAACCACGTCTGCGCTGCTACGACACGTAGCATGGCGTAGCTGTAACGAAGTGGGGTCGCTGCTACGACGCTTAGCATGGCGTAGCTGTAAAAACTGAAGTCGCTGCTAAGCATCTGCTACGACATATAAACTGACCGGTTCGCCACTTTTTGATAAATCTTGGACTTTAAACAATGACTGAACCATTGTTTCATATATTGTGTTCATTGATGATGAATAATTATATTATTGTACTATAAATCATCATACATTTGGAAATGGTCTAATACGCAAATAATTAAAATACAAGTACAAATTATATCATTTATTTAATTATTTATATTTAATGTGTAGCTAGGTATAGATTGTGTTATCAAATATTAAATGCTGTATGAAATACAAAACCCATTGGTATTGTTCCAAACATCACATCATGTGCATTAACACCGATTTATTTAGCTGACATTCGATCCATGTATCGATGTATTTATATAATAGGTATGTGTTAACTGCTACGTTCAAATCTTATTTATTTTTATTGCAACTTGTTTGGGCAGAATGGCTGTCATTATTTTTATTGGTATTTTAAAATTCGATTTATAAAAAAATGTGATTTTTCTTCTCTTTGGGGATTTCATTGCAGAAAATATCTCATCAACGAAATACGTATTTCATTTTAAATTTGATCCAATACGACTCAATTATCTATATTGAAATATCCTCTGACCTCTTAAGCCTATGTGTTGTTGTATAATTTTATCTCAGCTGTAAATTACATATTTATTTTGAAGACTGGTACGTATTACATTAATTTAATCATTATCGTTTCGTCTGATTCCACTTTTGATCCTCACTAGCTCTATCAAAGTTTCTGCTTGCATCTTTGGTCTGATTTTATATTTATTTTATCTATAAATGACGACTGTTTAATGCTTCGGCTCGTCCGACGGGCTGGAATATCGTAAACAGCTCGTGACCCATTCCGAAGCCGTTTTACCAGCGTTGGTCCCTCACGGCTTGCGCTTGAACTGCGTGTGCCAACCTACAAGCGCATGATTCCCTTGTCGTGCGCACGGCACTGACAACACCGGATTCTCGTATTCACAATATCTACCTTATTCTTATTATTACTGTAGTTTTAAGTTATTAATATACTAATTAAATTCTTGGATTTTACTGTGTAAGTACCCACAGTTCAACTTAGTACGTCATACCGTAAATACAGTATTTGAAAACAATTACAGTTTTATTGGTTTATTTCAATAGGCATAACTTCCAGAATAACTTGCGTTAAAAACAATCTACCACTAAGTTTTACTTAGAAAAAACAATCTATCCGGCTCGAAGGACCAGTTCGGGCGCCTCCGACCACTCGGCAATCTTCGGCTGCTGTCGTGAGACGTCGGAAGGCGGCGAGAGGTGCGGCGTGCAGAACGCGGGCCATCGACCACTTCGCTACCGATCTCGGACGACGGCACGCGCGCGCACTCCATTCGCTTACCAACGTCTATACTATTGTACCATATTTGGATTATATCTATATTTTAATTACAGTCCACTGCTTTTCAGTTTAGTCCTTAGTTAGGTCCCTAACATATGGTCATTCGAGCCTCTTAATAGTCGCGTTTTGGAAGAACCCAATTTCGTCGGCTACTGGCATAACGACTCGACGTTGGTGAACTTTGGACACCTTACAAACTTGAATTCGCTGCGTCATCGGAGCAACGGCTTTTCTACCGAAGTCAATTGAACACGAAGAACAAGAACTGGACATCATTATATTTCACCAAGTCTTGATAACGACGCCGGCGCTTATTACATCGACTGGATTGGACGATTTACGCCGAGTCATCGCTTGGAAGGATTTTTTGGACAGGTATCTTGTGGATAAAGACTTGGTATTATGTTAGTTCGTTCCAATTTTTTCCTTTTATATCCTTTTCAAACAAATTTGAGTGTTTTATTCCGTTCAAATTATTAAGGAAAATTCAAATTATTTTCCGTTTTCACGTTCTTATTTGAGTCAATACGTGTTAAGATTATAGTTATCTCTTAAACTCCTATGCTGCTTACGCTTTTGCACTGCTAAATCGCCAGGCTATTTATCGTTTCGTAAGAATTGTAACAGCTGAGTGGTCATTGACCGGTGTAGCTGGCCGGCTCCCGTGATCATCAAGGTCACGCGGCTATTCATTCACATTTTTATGTGATTTGCTCAAACAATTGCCAATTTCATTACGAAACTTTGCTACGCATTATTAATTAGTGATTTTTTAACCAATAACCTTTCTTACTAGACTTCGCTATGGCCTCTTTAGATTTATTGTTGAGAAAGCGAAGTGCCATTACGGCAAAGCTTACGAATTTCACAAACTACAGAAATGTGCTTCTCAGTTGCAAAATTATTTCCGACGTTCAACGCTTAGAAATGGAAAGTCGCTTAAAAAAATTTGCTACAACATATGATGCTTTCGACAACTTTCAGGTGGACATCGAGGTGCTTTCGGATGATCCTGACGAGGCGTATGCTGAGAGAGCAAAGTTCGAGGACCGTTACCATGCACTCGCAGCGCAGGCGCACGGCCTGCTTGCCAGTATCGAGAGCGGTGATGGCGGGTCTTTAGCGGGCTCGGTAAACAAACACTCAGGTGAATCGTTCCAACAACGTAACTTTATACGCTTACCTAAAATTGATTTGCCCGATTTCGATGGTGGTTTTCAGTACTGGCTTGAGTATAGAGATACATATTTGTCACTAATTCATAATAGTAGTTGCATAGATGCCATTAGTAAGTTCAACTACCTCCGTGCGTCGCTTCAAGGCGATGCTTTAGAAATAATAAAAAATATTGATATTAAAGGTGATAATTATCAAATGGCGTGGAAGTTACTATGCGAACGCTTTGATAACAGTAGGCTTTTAGTAGATACACATGTTAAGGCCTTGTTCAATGTAGACTATATTACACAAGAATCATCCACTTCTTTGCGTCGTTTAAATGATGTAATTAATAAAAATATCGGAGCCCTTAATACAATGAACGAGCCCACGGACAATTGGGATACGTTGATTATTTATATGATGGCAATTAAACTAGATCCTATTACTAGCAGGGAATGGGAAGCTTATCGTAATACCATACCAACAAAACCAACAGTTTCTCAATTTTGTTCTTATATTTGTAAAAAAGCTGATTTATTGGACACATTAGAACATAAAAATACAACACTTAACATAGAATATAACACAAACACAACTAACAATCAAGTAGAAAACAAACATAAATAATTGATAATAGCAACTAATCAAACCGATAATTCAAATCAAAAATATAAAACAAAATGTCCCTTATGTAATCAAACTCACCTATTGTACACTTGTGAAGGGTTCCGAAAATTAAACGTAGAACAACGTATATTAAAAGCAAAAGAATTTAAAGTTTGTTTTAACTGTTTACGTAGTGGTCATCTAACAAAACGATGTAGATTAGCTCGTTGTAAATATTGTAAAGGTAGACATAATACCCTTTTCACATGTGGAACAGTCTACTCATTTCCAAGATCCAATGCCCAATAGTGTAGCATTGCCCGCTGATGTTTCTGGAGGTGCCGCTCCACATAATGGCACCTTAGAAAATACCTCCTTGTCGAGTGACACTCGGTCGCAACACACTACCTCTCATATTTTACTGTCCACAGCGTTGGTGAAAGTGGTGAACCACCGAGGCGTCGAGGCCGACGCCAGGATCCTGCTCGATAACGGTAGCACAGCTAATTTTATTCCACAGAAACTATGTGAGAATCTAGGACTTCCTCGACGTAGCACGAGTTCCACGGTGACAGGTATAAATAGTCGTACTACATTAAGTACACAGTCTTGCAAACCAACCATTGAATCGTGCAGCGGCAGCTATAAGACAGACATAAATTGTTTCGTATTATCTACAATTACCAAATTACTGCCGTCTACTTTAGTCGACATCAGTAGCATCCCCATACCATTCGATTTAAATCTGGCCGATCCGACCTTCAACGTTCCATCGGAGATTGATATACTGGTTGGTGCTGAAGTATTTTGGAATATTTTTGTTTGCCCAAGTTACATGAGACAAAACTCGGATGGATAGTATCAGGTTCCATGGCTCTTCCAAAACATCCATCCAAAAATATATATTCACATTTTTGTAATATCTCCATGAATGATTTAAATAACAGCCTCAATAATTTTTGGGAGCTCGATTCCGTTTCTTCTGAGCATTCCTTGTCACAGGAAGAACGAGCATGCGAAGAAAGTTTTCGTGTTAACACTGTGCGTGATCAAAACGGGCATTTCGTAGTTACAATGCCTCTTAAAATGATCCCAGTGAGCTAGGCGAGTCATATAAAATGGCTAAACGTCGATTTTTATCATTGGAACGTCGTTTCCAACGTGATCCTGCCTTTAAGGAAAGATATGTCGCATTCATCGAGGAGTACGTGAGCTTAGGACACATGACTGTGAATAACTCAACAAGGAAACCACATTCAGGTAACATAAATGAGTACTTTATGCCACATCATGGAGTCATCCGAGAATCCAGTACCACGACTAAGATCAGGGAAGTCATCGATGCATCAGCAGCGACTACTTCTGGAGTGTCTAATGACATACAAATGGTGGGGCCCACTGTCCAAGATGATCTCTTTTCTATACTGCTGCGTTTTCGTCAGCACCAGTTTGTTATTTCTGGTGACGTAGAGAAGATGTAGAGGGCCATTTAGGTAACACCATCACAGCGTTTATTACAGCAAATAATCTTTCGTGCTGACCCTAAGATACCACTTCAAACGTATAGTCTTAATACTGTTACGTATGGTACAGCTTCCGCCCCTTATTAGCTACTAAGAGCTTAGTCAGTCTAGCGACAACCGCCTCTAATGACATTGTAAAAGCGTCCATTGAACGAATTTTTTACGTCGAGGATTATCTGAGTGGTGGCGACTCGGTTTCCAAGGTGGTCCAGATGGCTAAAGAAGTTGCATCAATTTTAGCGTCAGCTAACTTTCATTTGAGAAAGTGACAATCCAACAGTTTAGAGATTTTAACAGAAATAACCGGTGTTTCAGGGCATTCTGGTAGGTTGAACTTGTCTGAGGATAGAAACGTGTCATCTAAAACGTTAGGCCTATATTGGCTAAGTAAATGTGATTCTATCGAGTATTCAATAAATGATAAATGATAAATCATTTTATTTTTTCCAAATAGGTTTGTACAAAGACTTTTACACGTCAATCATATTTTAAAACTAGGTGAGATCGGCATTTCCTATCTGACTACTCTGAGAAGAAACGCCGAAACAAACTCAGAGGTCACAGTCTCTTTTAAAGTCCAGACATAATCTTGGTCAGGTCATGTGAAGACCATGTGGATTGATATCTGAAATGGTCTTTTGAGGAAAGAACCACACAGAATGAGTGGACCTGTCCAGTCAGTGCACGCATTTGTCAGTTGTCATGCAGCTCAACACAGAACTAAAGGAGCTAAACGATTCGACGAACATTACCAAAGAAAGGACATTTGGGTAGGCCGCATAAATTACTCAAACTGCCAGACCATGATTAAAACTAATAATATAAAAAAATGCATAAAAAAAACAAGTCCACAATATCTTCACATTCACAATAATTAAAATAGTATAATCCTTTACAAAGTAAATGTCATTGCATATATAAAGTGCATCAATGTCAAAGTGTAAATAAAATATGAAAAAAATCTTGGTCATATCATATGAGGACTATGTAGACTGGTGTCTGAAATGGTCTTTTGAGAAAAGAACCACACGGATTTGAGTGGACCTGTCCAGTCAGTGCACGCATTTGTCAATCATCGTGCAGCTCAACTCAGAACTAAGGAGCTTAACGATCCGACGAACAATACAAAAGAAAGGACATTTGGGGAGGCCGCGTAAAGTACTCAAACAGCCAGACCATCATCATTAATAGAAAATGCATTGGGGTCATTGCATTTTCTATTAATGATGATGGTCTAGCTGTTTGAGTACTTTATTAAAAGCTTATTAAAAGCTATTATTTACCAGCTTCATTAAAAGAAGAAAAAAATGTAATGACCCACATAGTCCTCACATTCACAAAAATTAAAACAATATTATACTTTTTACAGTAAATATATACATGTCATTGTTTAGATAAAAAGGTACGTATATAGTAAAAAAACATTAAAAGAAAAACAAGTAAAAATAGCAAATTACACATCAATTATGTCTGTGTAAACTTATTGGAGCAGCTCAATCCCAAGCCTTCTTGTCCTCAATATAGTCCTTGACAGTATAATAGGCTTTCTGGCATAATTTCCGCTTTATAAAAGATTTAAATTTATTAAGGCTTAGTTCTTGAATGTGGCTAGGAAGTTTATTATAAAAAACGTATGCATTGACATATACACGAGCCACCTATTTTCTTGAGCCTGGTAGTGGGAACAACAAATTTATGTTTATTACTAGTATTTTTGTTATGGATATCACTGTAATTTTAAACAGATTAATATTTTTATGTGCATATTAAAGATTTTCATAAATATACTGAGAAGGCACAGTCATTATATTAATCTCTTTAGATTTGTCTCTGAGGGAGTGTCTGGGACTTAATTTATAAATTGAACGAATGGCCCTTTTTTGTAAAATAAAAAGTGTTTGAATATCGGCGGCATTTCCCCACAAAAGAATACCGTACGACATCACACTATGAAAATAACTAAAGCAAACTAAACGCGCTGTCTCTAAATCAGTTAAATTACGAATTTTTCTAACGGCGTATGCTGCAGAGCTTAGTTTTTTTGACAATTTATCTATATGGGGGCCCCATTGAAGCTTGGCATCCAAAGTTATGCCTATGAATACTGTGGAGTTTTCGGGTTTCAACTCTTCACCCTTTAAAAGAACACTAGTTTCTACTTGTCTAACATGAGGTATCGTAAACTTAATACATTTAGTTTTTTTCTCGTTAAGAAGTAGGTTATTAACATTAAACCAGTTAACTACCTTAGCGAGGGCGCTATTTACATTGTCAGTAACCAGCTGCTGACGTTTCAGTTTAAATAAAAGTGAAGTGTCGTCTGCAAACAACACTATAACATGATTATCCTTTATGAGGTATGGCAAGTCATTAATGTTCGTTATGGTGGTCAGGTCCTCAGTTTTTGTTAAATGATGAAATACATTGGCCAAAAATGCCAATTGAGAACTTGAAGCAAGATCTACCTGAAGTTGTATCATCACACTTCACTGATCACGCATCTCATCATCAATCATACAACAGTTTGTCACATCATAATAATAATAATTTATTCATTAAATCACTCATTCACAAATTTTCCAATTATAGCCACTTAGAGAGAGTCGTCGCTTATATACTAAGATTTATACACAATTTAAAACATAAACTTAAAAAAAGCCTTGGCTCCCTTTCCTATGAGGAACTTACAAACTCTGCAAATTTTATTTTACGTCACGCTCAAATGGATATGTTTCCTGGTGAGTATAATATTTATTGCAATCAGGAAAGTCTTTACAAAAAAAGAATAGGCTTATTTCTTTGAGTCCTTTTGCAGATTCGAACGGTCTCATACTCGTAGGTGGGAGACTTGACAACTCACCTTATGATTATAATGTCAAGCACCCCATATTATAATGTGCTAGGCACCATATAACTAAAATAATATTTTAAAAATATCATCTCGACCGCTTACACGCTGGCCCTCAGCTGCTCTTAGCAAAAATACGCCAAATGTATTGGCCTCTTCGTGGTAGAAATCTTTCTAAACATATTGTTAAAAAATGCATCAAATGTTTTAAAAACAAGTGTAAAATTGTGCAACCTACAATGGGTCAGTTGCCCTCTTCAAGGACACATTTAGAACACCCATTCTTGAATTGTAGTGTCGATTATGCTGGGCCAGTGCGGATAGCTGATCGTAAAGGGCGAGGGTGCAGGCTTATAAAGGCGTACCTATGTATTTTTGTTTGCCTTGCCGTTAAGGCTGTTCACATCGAGCTAGTTACAGATCTTACGAAAGAAGCCTACATGGCTGCCTTGAACCGTTTCATGGCTCGTCGTGGTAAACCCGAAAGCATCTTGTCCGATAACGGGACAAACTTTATAGGTACTTGCAATGAGCTACATAAGTTTTTACAAGACTCGAATCTCGTGTCCGAAGTTGCTCAACAAGGCATCAAATTTTCTTTTGCGCCTCCATACTCGGGGGGAGTATAAAATATCATCTCGACCGCTTACACGCTGGCCCTCAGCTGCTCTTAGCAAAAATACGCCAAATGTATTGGCCTCTTCGTGGTAGAAATCTTTCTAAACATATTGTTAAAAAATGCATCAAATGTTTTAAAAACAAGTGTAAAATTGTGCAACCTACAATGGGTCAGTTGCCCTCTTCAAGGACACATTTAGAACACCCATTCTTGAATTGTAGTGTCGATTATGCTGGGCCAGTGCGGATAGCTGATCGTAAAGGGCGAGGGTGCAGGCTTATAAAGGCGTACCTATGTATTTTTGTTTGCCTTGCCGTTAAGGCTGTTCACATCGAGCTAGTTACAGATCTTACGAAAGAAGCCTACATGGCTGCCTTGAACCGTTTCATGGCTCGTCGTGGTAAACCCGAAAGCATCTTGTCCGATAACGGGACAAACTTTATAGGTACTTGCAATGAGCTACATAAGTTTTTACAAGACTCGAATCTCGTGTCCGAAGTTGCTCAACAAGGCATCAAATTTTCTTTTGCGCCTCCATACTCCCCCCACTTCAACGGCATTGCTGAAGCCGCCGTCAAATCCACTAAACATCACTTAAAGAGACTTTTAGGCTTAACGCACTTCAATTACGAGGAGATGGCCACGTGCTTGACTCAAATAGAGGCCGTCTTAAATTCCCGTCCTCTTACCCCTCTTTCCACTGATCCTCTAGATTTTTCCGTTCGCACTGGACATTTCATAATTGGGCGACCACTAATATCTGTTCCGCATCCACAGGTTCCTGATCTCAACATTGGGCGACTGGAGCGGTACCAAAGAGTGGAGCATATAAAGCAACATTTTGGAACCGCTTTCAATTAGAATATGTTTCTCTGCTCCAGCAAAAAACTAAATGGACAGCGTCAACAGGCCAACTTTCAGTGGGAGCACTGGTTCTCATCAAAGAGAAAGGCAAACCGCCCTTGGTGTGGCCACTGGGGCGTGTCATCAAGGTCTTCCCTGGCTGCGACGGGACCACACGGGTAGTGGAGTTGAAGACGAAGAGAGGAACGGTGGTGCGGGCTTACAACAACGTCTGCCCACTTCCTCTCACTTGAATGCTTCAACCCGGGGAGGATGTTCGGGCGCCTCCGACCACTCGGCAATCTTCGGCTGCTGTCGTGAGACGTCGGAAGGCGGCGAGAGGTGCGGCGTGCAGAACGCGGGCCATCGACCACTTCGCTACCGATCTCGGACGACGGCACACGCGCGCACTCCATTCGCTTACCAACGTCTATACTATTGTACCTTATTAGGATAATATCTATATTTTAATTACAGTCCACTGCTTTTCAGTTTAGTCCTTAGTTAGGTCCCTAAAAATCTCTTTAAAAAATTGTTAAATGCTACAATGTTTCTAATGTTATGTTCCTGTAATTTTTTGGTTAATGTTTTCACCTTTTATATTTTAGGTGTTTTTTTACCTTATTACAAAAAATATACGTATTATGTGGCGAAGCTCATCTTTTTTTATTTCGCTATAATGGCAATGTGTACACTAAAGAATAAGGAAGATACAAATTCTTACATAATCTATCTACGAAAACTCGGTAAGTAATTATCACAAAACATACAAGTAATGCGGTAAATATAATAAACTTAATGCATGAGCATCACAAATAGACAAACTATCTCTATGTTGATGAGTCTCGTCAAATGGTTTCTGTACTAACACGGCCACATCTCGGTACATAGCACGTCCTGGAACGTACCAAAGAGTCTCCAGAAGGTCAATAAACAGATGAGCGAAATATTAAGAGAAACACTGCTACAAGCCGATTCAAACTTTATGGCGTCTCAGAAAATGAGGCGTGTCACTGCGCAGTAACAAATTCATGTGTCAGCGGGGGTGAGGGGTGTGGTACTGCGCAACGAAAAGCGCACTTCAGAGCCGCCATAAGTTTGAATCGCGTCGTACAAGTAGAAAGAAAGAAAGAAAATACGTTTATTTGCAGCACGTATGTACGTATTTTTTATCACTCGTTTTACTTTGGCAGGGGGCGTTGTTAGTTAACATTTAATTTTGTTCAATTGTTTTCTGTAATTGCATTGAAAAAACCAGATGGCGGCTCTGGTTTCGATATTAGCCACGTGCCAAACGATACTCGTACAGTCCTATTTGTGCCTCAAAGCAGCTTTACTGTGTTTTGATTTGGAGGTGCTGGTGTAGCAAGCCTAAAGGCATAAGAGACCTTACAACTTTGTCACAGGCCACAAGTATGATGCTTCTGGTACTTGGCTTTTTTGCCACCTAATAGCATTTTAAAGGGACCATAACCTCTGAGATCATTTCGTTAATATTTCTCAGGGATTAGTCAGCTAGAAAACGCCGGCGCAAAAAAATACGTTTAAAAGTGTCTTAAAGATCTACTTACCGCGACTGCTATTTAGTGCGCCGTATCTAGAAAATGATATTTTCGTGCGAACGTTTTAAAATATGGCAGCTTACACAAACCGCTCGGAAACTGCTCGTTTATGAGTAAGCTTATACAACGTGGCGCTTTAATAGCGACATAAATTTTCGTTTTATGACATTAACATAATTATCAATGCCCCCTAGCAATAAGTAGGTAATGTTCTACTATAGACGGGATACATCTTTTTTTCGTAGATGATGATTATGAAGATATCATGAAAAACATTTAAATTTTAGAAAAACTCAAAAACTAAATTATGACAAGAAAAGTATCTTTACGTATCAATACAAAAGTGTTTCGCGTATTTAATTTTGGTAATTTGCTATTACCGCCGACTAATTAGAGTAAATGAATTTCGGGCAGTTCTTAGTAATAGGCTAGCACGTTGTTGCTGTCGATATTTTTTTGAGTAAGCTCAAACTGTAATCTAACAAGCTTAAAGAAAATAATTGGTTAGTGAATATGTGTCCCCGGTCCCTTTATTCATGATGACACCAATGCAATGTTTTGTAACAATACTGTAACTGTGTCAAATTAAAATAACCACAATAACACGTATTAACAAACTACGTAGCTTTCAATTTACGAATTTAATTCGTAAATATAATTCTTAATTTATTTTTCATGGTTACTGGCTAGTAGCCCTACCCGTGTGTGTGTTAAATTAACGTCGCTATTGTAGCGGCACGTTATAAATCCTCATCAAAACTAATCCTTCTGTATCATACTCAGTGGTTATCGAAATATCCGAAACTCATGGTTGACGGAGGCGCTTATCACACAACCCGTACATTGTGTAGCTATGGACTGTATCATAAGTGTCGGGTTATTCGAGGTCATCCTGAGGGTTGATGTTCATTTGTAATGTTTTATCACATGTCCGTTGGATGGTGAAATTACAATGTCTTCCGCTTTATTTCTGTTTACATTCGTAAATGGTAAAATTTAAAAGGGAATATCTATACGAATTTTGAACAAATATTCTATTTTAACGTTTTTGAAACTCGAATATATTAATACAATGTGGAGACAAAAATACGACAATGAATGAATACACTGGCAATTCGTATTTTGGTAATAGAATCCTAGGCATCGAGATAAGGAAACGGATTATTTTAAACCAAATAAATAGTAGTCACAGACGATAATGGGTTTTGCCGATCAGCCGACTAAACTATTACTACGACGATATTTATATGACGACTAGATATTTGATTGAATTTTCGTATGCAATTTGGAAACGTCAATAGATATCAAAACGCTTGCTCTCTTGCTTGTCTTGCTTGCTTGTATTGTCGTGTCCATCTTGTATAAAAACACCATTTATAGTAGCTTTTAAAGTAGATCCGTTAAATGACAAGTCTTGAAGTTTAAAAGTACCTTCTCTGAAAAGTGCTCCATACACAATTGTTCATTAACTAGTTTTCAATCAAATTAAACAACCTTGTTAAAAGCATTATATACAGCAAGAAATTACTGCCGTTGAAAGGTTTATAATTAAATATTATAATATAGCAGCAATATGCCAGTACGGGTCGCGAGCGCGAAAGGGCTTGGCGGTCATTGACCCGCTTGTTCGGTCTTAAAACGGACTTTTTGCATGTTTGAAAGATGTCTAGAGTGAAATTTTATTATGTTATGCCGTAGTCCGTGTGCTGAAATTAAAAAAATATATTATATTATCAACATCCATAGGTAATACGTAATACGGGCTGGTGTCCGCAAATCCACGTCAATGCGCGTATTTTGCGTACGGATCAACATCCATAAACTCACGCCTTCTTCCAATGGAGGTAGGCAGAAAATACAGAACGCCACCTGCTACGATCCTTAGATATTCTTTTGTATTATCATGTGTGCAAAATGGATGTTAGAGAAAATAAAGTGCCTACCTATGTATTATACATGCTTCTTTACGCGCTACGAGCTTGGTAGTACTAAGTCAAAACTCGTAAAGAAGAATATTTTATCCTTCATCTTTTCTATAAAACCACAAGAGGAAAACTAATCCGTTTTATTATTTTTATAGTGTTTAATTCTGTGCAGCTAAGGAGCGATCAGACTAGAATTAGAGAACTTCAAGAAAAAACAAGTTTTTTGTGAGATTTCTGTCTGTAGTCTGTAAAATGATTGCACTCGGAATATAATATAATAGGTACCCTTCATTGTGTACACCATACAAATTACAGATATAAATATAGAAAACAATGGGTGGAACAGATACAGGAAGAAATATCCGTATGTCGAGCAACATAAAAAATAATTGTTCAGACCTCGCTGGTAATATCTAAAAGTCAGGTCACGTCAATAGTGCAGTGTGTTGGAACTGACAGCTTGTTTTTACCCCGGCATACCGTTTTGGGGTCCAACCGCATGTGTCAATACTGGGTCAGGGACGTGGCCAGGCCGTTCTGAAGTTCCGGCGCCGATTGTTTGAACTCGTTGGTTTTGTCTTGACATAAACGAGATCCCAATAGTCCAGGGTCTGATGACGGAGCCAGAAGGGACTGCAAACTTTTACAAAATAACCCTGTTGTGCTTGGGCTTTTTGAATAAGTTACATGTGAAGTTGATAGAACAGATATTTAAACAAATTCTAATGCTGCAAAGTACAAAAGGGCTGTGGCTTATCTTTAAGTGAGAGAATGCTATAAGTTTACGTTCAAGCTTTTCAAAAAATATTAAAGTACCATGTTGATGAAAGTTTATTTAGTACTTTTTAGCTCATTAAAAGCTTGTTTTTATAAAGCACTTTTACTAACATTTTAATTTTGTTGTAAAAAATAGCTGTTTACGGAAGCGCTCCAAGTAACGAACGCACAACATTTGGCTCATGGATGCATTTAACGGTTCAAATGTTCAAACGTTTCAAAATTGTTTACGTAAGAAAACTTTAAAAAAAAAAACTAGAACTTTTACTGCAATATCACCGGTCGCAAGTGTGGCTGCTCGGTGAAGTCCTAAGTCGTCCTAAGTCGTCGTATGTCGGGCAACGATAAGGTGGACATAGTTTTTTATTGTATTAAGGATTTTTTTGAAAAATTAAAATGATTATATATATTTTTTTTATTGTGAATGGTTTTTTATTGTGAGAGGTGTTTTTAACCAGTGGGTAAAATGTAACCATGAATTCAGCACATGTTTCCAGAACCACAAGCGTAGAAATATTCTGTCGGTTGTTAAAATAAACATCAGCTGTTTCATAGAAAAGTGCAATGTTAACACTTAATTTTTTTGCGTAATTGGCCGCAAGATTAGTTAATTAATTAAAAGTGATTTTTTTAAAGGGCTGTGGATTTTATGAATAAATAAATAAACAGCCCTAACTTGACGTCTGAACTTAACTAGCGCCCTCAAGAGATCAAACGGCGCAGTTGATTTCACATCAAAGTTAGATTGTCCCCGGGCGATGACGCTAACATCACAAAGTATTCAGCCGCCCGGTTTCTATAAATTATTTACCATAGTTGCTGGATAAGTTTCTGTAATAAGTATTTCACACAGAGTTCTGAGTTTCTTTTGCGACAGTATGTTCTAGTATGTTTTCCAATCAAGTTTTATTTACCTAGGGGGGAGGCCTATGTTCAGCACTGTGCGTCTTTCGGCTCAAATGATGAAAAGTTTTATTTACCTATTACTTTAATATGGAATGTTTTTTTCTTTATAGCTAGGGTTTCCAAGAAGAGCGGTGGCCTTGATATTATAACGGCCGTCATGAAAATTTGTCATTTTCACCAGCATGTGACATTAAGATGTCAAACAAACACTCTGTATTTGCACAACCGTTATTGTGTGCCCATTCGCCGCTTTCTTAGAGAATCAAAGCTTTTGTAAGTACCTTTAAACTGGTCGTCATTTCTTACAGTGAACCGTTACCATTAGATTCAGTCTTCTCAGAAAGAGCATTTGCAAAGCGTTATGTAGTCAACTTACGCCTTTTTGCCATGGGGGTAGGCAGAAACCACAGAACGCCACCGGCTACGATACTTAAATTCTCCTTTTGCTTCGTTTACCTTCATACATCTAGTCCTAAACGCAAGCCGGGAAAAAGGCTAGAGTTTTATGTATGTACGTACATATAATACAGGTAAATTTGACATATTTCTTGAAAGACGTTATACTAGAGGTCATTTTCGTGTTGTGATGGCTCTTGGATTTTTTACTAACGACCTTTTATTTCTGAGCTAATGTAGGATTTGGGCAAGCACTTTTTTAAAATCATCACTGATTTTTCAGCTTTCTGGAAAATATCAATTATTTTTTTGAGTGTAGTATCAATAAAGAATTTATTATGAAAAAAATATTAATTATTTTGGTCACTCAAAAAAATCGATAAACCGACACAGGTCGGTAACCATCTAGTTTAGACCCCTAATTGACTGAACAAAAATTTTTGCCAATGACTTCTAGTTTGACCTCTTTCAAGGAATAGTTCGAGTTTCCCTGTCACCTTGTATACTAATTATATCCAAAGTTCTTAATATTAAAGCTGTTTAAATATTTGAGCAGACAAGCTCCAACAGGCAACTCAAACGAGCTGCCTTCAATTTTGCTTATTATCTGCACCCTAATATCGTAACACACTATCGATCATAATCCGAATAATTTTGAAGGATTTGTTAGAGTTTGGATATCACTGAATTGTACTAAAAGACTTATAAGATTTATTTTTATTTTTATTTATAACGTATGTATATGTCAGTGTCAAGTGTGAAAATAAATGAACTAACGTCGCTATGAAATGAATCGTGTAACTGTGTCGAGACGAACTAATAACTCGGATATCCGCGCTCTGATAATCGTGAGTCTAAACATCATTAGGATTTTGCTAATCCATTTCTTCTTATGTAAAAAAAAATTGTTTGCTCGACAACGCAATGGATGTTGTTAAACTGTCAAAATAAAAGCCATTCCTGCTTTTAGTGTGTTACGCAATTACTCCGCTGGAGTTCCTTTTGTCATTTGCGAATTTAACAAGGTAAAAGCCTTTCATAGTAGTTTTAATTGAAGTTCACAACTCATTATATAACCAGTGCCCGTTAGAGGGACAAATTCTGACTAGTCTGGCAAAAACAATTATGCAGTTCGCATTGCGGTAGCCATTAAAATATTACGTATGAGTTTTACACGGGCGTTTAAATTAGAGAGTTGTGGGCAGCAACCGGCAATTGTTGTCACGGCCACATGCAGCATTATATTTGGAAAAAGGAAAATTATATAAACAGCAACAGCAAAAACTATTTCACAACATCAACAATAAGGGTGGTATAACTGTCGGCACGAGTCGTGAGCACAAATTACATATGGACTGTAGTTGTCGGCATCAGCGGGTTCTTGTATTTTGTTTTCTACCTCTAAATTAATAAGCTTGATCTTATATTACTCTCCTCTCCCTCCCTCTTGCCCCTGCCGTGTACGAATTGCCGTAATAGGAAATAAGATTTGTAAGGTTTACAAGTAGAGTTTGTGATCACATTATTTTAACACTTCTGAAAACAATTCCTAGTAATTTGAAACTTCACTTAGTTCAAAACTATCTAACTGTCACAAAGACAAATGGACCACATCGTTTTAAGACGTGCAAGTGACATTCAATCTAGGGTGGTAGAAATTACGAGTTAAACTACGCACATTCGGGTCGAGGAATTTGCCTATAGTGTTCCCACTGCTGTGAGACAGTGACCTGCTTTCTGTGAAAGTGGGCCATAACTCACCACGCAGACCCAGTGCGGGTTGGTACATATCACATGCCACCAATTACGCAATACATCCTTTTGTTTTATTAAAATTCCATCCTTACATTCATTGCATAATGCGCCATGTTATTTAATACGTAATCAGATAAATCAGGATGTCAAAACGCCAAACCTATAGTTTTATGACAGCTGCGCGCACAGATTATCAAAGGCCGGCGGCGAGACTGGACAGGATATACCGGTTTCATCACAATGTTTTTCTTCACCGTTTTAAGAGCAGTGGTGATTAAATAAATTTTACAAAGTAAAGTCCCTGCTTGGCTTTGAACCCACGGCCAACCACTCGTACGTCGCGGCCGTTGCCACTGGGCCACCGCTGTGCTTACCAAACCGTCCGGACTTAATTCTTTCACTGTCGCCAGGCTTTATATTGCTGCTCTTCAATGGTCATCATCTAAGTGCGGCGAGGTTTCGTATTGACTAGTTGCAACTCAACGCCTGTCTTGCCAATGATTGTAAACGGTAATTTAAGTATCTGGTGTTCCCAGCTTACATCTCCTGTAAACATAAAAATTGGGAATTGATAAAATTGCCAGCGGGCATTACGGATTCTTCCAACTTTTTGTTATTAAATCTAATAAGTTAAGTTATTCTGCCTGGTTATTGGCAAGGAGGTTCGCCTCTGTTACGTACAGACTACTACACACCTCTGTGGATTCATAATACGATGAATTACCTGCAACACTCTGATTGCGGCTACCTGTACTAATTACGTCACATTCGACATGTTTATTGCATTGCACGAGCTCGAGCGAACGAGGATTTTCAACCATTCGGCGCTCTGTACTTTTGATCCACGCAATTACTGTGTCGACCGTCTACTGTGATTTTAGCCTTGGCTTCAATATTAAAAAAGTTAAGGAAAATAACGAAAAAAACTTATATTGTTACAGCAAAATTACATAGTTTGAAGTTGACTTGAAGTTTGTTACGCAATCTGTCTATATAGTTCGCGAAAAAATACAAGTTTGACTAACATTGTGTTAAAAATCAGAGCGTATTCTGAAAATTCTTTCAACTTTGTTTTTTAGTACAAAGTTAAGCTTTCTGTTTCTTATAAAACAGAAAGCTTAACTTTCTGTTTTATAAGATAAAACATATTTATTGTAAAAGCCAAAGTTAAAGTTTTGTTGAAATACTTTCTGGCAGAATCAGGTGAATAGACAGAATATGGAACACTACACGTCTGTATTGTATAAAATTCTAGATATTTGCAGTTCAAGTGCATCACAGCTGTATTGAAAGAAAGAAAGAAAAAACCTTATTTGCGGTAAACATGACGCAGTGAACGAATACAAACACTGCTACGCATAACCCTATGCGAGACAGAGCCCCAGCGCTGGTTTTCAGCGACAGCCGGCGATGAATGACGTCAACCGGTGCAGCAAACACTACCCACTTTATTTATAAACGTTGCTTAAAGTTAGTAAATGATTAGCGACTGCTCGTCGTTCGTCATCGTTTATAAATAAGAGGGTGAAATTAAAATTAAACAAATTAAAATTAAAAAGCGTTTGTCCTGACAGTATTTTTTTTTTGTAAGACTTAAAAAGTCTTACAAAAAAAAAATACTTACCAAACTGCAAAGCAGTTTTTGGGCACATGTAGCTCCCATGGAAAAAAAAATATTTCGGGTACTTTTCCATTAACAAGAATACCTTTATTTTCAAACGTTACCTGCAATTAAACACACATATTTTACAGCAGCAAACAGGTTGACTATAATGTAATGCTATTATCATTTTAAATTGCACATTTCAATTCACGCCGGCGAAGCATCTCCATTTATGAGGTTTTGACAAAAGGTGTAAAAAATTAACTTCCATATTTTATTTTTTAAATACATTTTTGTGGTACAGTTACTTATTAAATCGAGTGGTATGCCATTAAAAATTGTTGGGACTAAGCATTATCTACAGGTTTGTCCATAATAGTTACTATAAGTAGATACTACAAATCTTCTAGTGCATTTATTCCTTTGAGGTCTTAGGTGTACCGTCTTTAAGCACACCAAAATAGCGGTGGTAAGTCCCCTGTTTGAGAAGTAGTTGGAGAGGCGCTACGGCGTCCTCTCCTTCCGCCTGACACAGGTTCTCACCGCATACGGTTGTTTCGGGAGGTTTCTGTTTCGCATAAGGCGGGTGGAAACGCCCAGGTGTCACCATTGTGTGGATCGCCCGGAAGACACGCTCCACCGTGTAGGTGGAGGTCTGCCCAGCTTGGGCGGAGCACCGCAGTGTCCTCGCGGAGGCGATCAGCGGCGGCGATCTCTCGCGTCCGGCCCTGGTCCAGGCCATGGTACGGAGCGAGAGGGAATGGAAAGTCGTCACCTCCTTCTGCAATGCAGTAATGCTCGCGAAGGAGGAGGCGAAGCGCGTGAGGGAGAGAGCCTTGCACCCTCACGCCCCTAGTCGCGCAGGAGACGCCGTGGGCGGCGGGAATCGCAAGCAGAATACCGGCCACCGTAGGCGCGGGCTTGCGGACGGCGAGCAATGGGTAACTCGCCGTCCGGTAGGAACCAGGCCCGGGTTGACAGCGCGTCGTGTTCCACGCGCGCCTCAAAGAGATGCCAGCACAAAATGACGGGGTCCGATAGGGCCGACGCCTCAGGGTCGCGGGTAATTCGATAGAGATAACCGTGGCCCTGGCAAAAGCAACTGAAGGAACACTGTAATTCTCGCAATTAGTTAACTTTTCAGAATCTTTTAAACCATGCTCATTAATAATGCTTATGATTCAGTATTTTTAAGGTTGGGACTTACAAACTGTGTCATTTGCATTTGGGCACGTATGGGTGACAATACTCAAAGAGGGATCTGGTTTGTCATTAATTTGAATGAAAAACGTGATGAAGGTCGTTTTTTCCACATTTAATGTAAGTAAATTGTTACTTAACCAACTGATCACAGTGTTCATGCCTATCTGAGCTTAAACAAAAACTGAATGCCAGGAGTTACCACTGAAATGTAAAGGCGTATCATCAGCAAACGCAAAATTTTTCGAATCCGGAAACATTAACTGACATAATAAATATAATTTATATACACTAGGAACAGCGTCGGTCCAAGAATACTGCCCTGTGGAACTCCAATTGTCACTGGAACCTCTTCACTAGTCATGTTACCGATTTTAACACATTGTGTTCTAACGGTTAAGTAATCTTTAAAAAGTTAATTGGAGATCCCAGATACCCACACTTTCGAGATTTGATCACAGAATAGTGACAGAGACTGTTTCAAAGACCTATGCTAAATCTAACAATATTTCAATGGTTTTCCTCTTTGAATATAAGTTGTTAACTATATATTTGTTTTGCTCCAACACAGCGTCGGCGGTGCACTAAGAACATTTTTCTTTTAAACGTTGCCCCACACTTGGAATTACTCCTGTTCGTGGGTGCGTTCACAAACATGAAAATTCACATACACAAGACACCCAGACCCGGAACAACTATTTGTAGGTCATACAAATATTTGTTCCGTGCGGGAATCGAACCCGCGACACGCAGCGCAGCAGCCGATCGCTCAACCACTGCGCCAACCGTGCCGTTGAAACTAGAGAGAATTCAGAGCAGTGTTAGGTATCTTATACTTTATAGAAATCCTAATTTTTGTCATTTATCGCGAATGAATCCGGTTTAGTAGCATGAGTTTTTAATGTTTTTGTTGGTATATTGGCGTATGCAATGCGTGCTAGCTGACATATGATAAATGATTAAAGAACAATGCCCACTTCCCATACATTAAAAAACCTGATAACGAAAGTATAAAAGAAGTAGAAAGACTACCTGTATGTTTAGAAAATAATGTCTTATTGTTATTTTTACGATTTAAACGCTACGAAGTTCAAAACATATTAATTTTTCTTTTTAGGTTAGGATTTGCGGTTACCAAATATAAAGAAAGCAATCTGCTAGAACGAATTGTTTAACGTTCGAAGTTTAGTCTAAAATTAGGAATACTTAACAGCTATGGTCTAAAGTAAAATGTGTAAAATGTGTGATGTACATGAAAGCAAACAAATAAATAAATAAATAAATAATAAATAAATAAAACGACTTCTTTACTTTGTGAATTCCTTGAAACCAACTACCCATACGTCACTGCTTAAACTCTCGATCACTATAGATTAAGTGTCGAGAACTAACTGTCAAATGTCAAAAAATCCGTTTCAATCATGCGAACTCAATTACCTATTGCATGAATTATTAATTTAATAAGTTTGTTATTTTTAATTAATCTGTATTGAACAAAGACTAATAAAGAAATACCAACTGATTAATTAAAACAAATAACAATGTAGAAAACTTAGAAACAGAGTTGAATAATGTCAAGTGGCAGTATGTAAAATGGAACGTCGTAAAAAAAGTGTAGTTGAGATGCGTTCAAAACATGGTAATTACGTAGAATAAGCTTATAGAAAAATTAAAAAAAAAAAAAAATCCTACGTTTCTTTTAACATTGTGATAAACGAAATTAATATACAATTCAATTATCTGAATTTTATGATTTATTTCATTTCTTTACAAAGTCAGGTGAAAAATGGGCATTCTTCTTTAATGTTTTTTCTTTGTGCAATGTTACTTACCTACTTACTATTGTATAGAATCAAGTTCTTCTTACTGAACAGAAAGCTGTGTTGCTGGAGAGTTAGTTGCACCACTTCTTAACGCAGGTGAGCACTAAGAAAGGATTTTTGGAAATTCATTGGCCAAAGACGGGGTTTAAAAATGACTAACTTGCATTCAAACTTTCATCCGCTATGGTTGAAAGTTTGAATGCAAGGTAGTCATTTTTGCCCATAGTAGATAGATAAACGATTGGTGCACACAGAAGCACAAATAAAAATTAAACCAATTTGCATTAATACATAGGATGTAAAAAGACCCATCACATAACCGTCAACTTCGCATTCAAACTAATTAACATTGCACAAAACAATTGCTCGGAAACGACTTTTGTGTTTCCTGTAAAAATTTGCTGTTTAAGGTAGTGCCTTTGCTCAGCAGTGGCACAATACAGGTTGAATATTATTATGATTTAAGGTGTCTTTGGCATATCTCGGGACCTTGGGGTCCCGGACCTTAGAAGGCGTGCGAGGGGCCGAAGCCAACTCGCAGAGGTCCGTTAGACGCTTTCAATTAAATCAGAGCACACATTTTGGTATGTTTGGATGCTTGGATGTTTGTTACCCAATTACGCAAAAACAGCTAATAAGATTTGAATAAAATTTGGCACACAGATGGTATATAACACAAAGGACACTTTTTATCTCAGTGGTACGTTTCCGTGGGATATTTTCGACGTATACGCGGCTTCGTCCGCGTTAACGAAAAGTTAGTTGTTCATATAACACGTTTAATAAAATTTCCTCCATTTGCTTTACTTGACGTCGCGTTAGTCGTTCGCTGTGGTGGCCTTTAGGGATTAGGAGGCTTGCGTTAGCAGTGAATGTAAGTACGTATTTGGCTAATAGGGAATATTATTAAAAACACAACTGACGTAATGTGGGTGTGCTATAGGTACACCTCTGCCTCACTTTTCTTCACAAAATGTTATTTTTATAAAAAGATATTAATAAGTTAGGATATGTGTATCGCAATAGGTTATCCTGTAATGATACATGTAAGTTGATAAATAAATAAATAAAATCGATGAAAACCGGCAGA
Organism: Dasypolia templi; assembly: GCA_963555695.1. Lineage (NCBI taxonomy): Eukaryota > Metazoa > Arthropoda > Insecta > Lepidoptera > Noctuidae > Dasypolia > Dasypolia templi. The sequence goes on from OY743153.1 coordinate 20,332,594, forward strand.
ATGCGCGTCACACCCGTTCCGGGTTCCGTTGTTTATATCTGTACCTAGAGGTTTAGACTCAGGATAAAAATACAATGTTATTTTTTGCCTGGATTGGAGTGGGGCTTTTTACCTGACTCCCCGGGAGGAGGGTAATGTTTGTGGGTACTTTCCTAATCTTGTAGTGAGATTTTTTTTTATTCTCAAATACCTATACTAATGACTACAATAAAGTAATATTATAAATCAAGTGCCTTTAATCAAGCTTACTTTAACAGTCGTAAAATAAAATATTATTAAAAATATTTTATAAACGGCTTACATTTAAAACCATGCAATCATTGATAATGCAGTAATTGATAACATATAGTACGTCATTACTCACTAATCAGCGCCAAATTGCCTCAACTGTTCTACAATTATTGGAAACCAAGTTCGACGTAATTTTGTATAGTTTAAACACAAACAACTCACCTAGCATTGTGTAGAAATGACTGAAATACTAGAATACGGTCACTTCGGAAGATGACTTTGTAAAGGTTTAAGTATTGTCGTTCGCACAACATAAAATATACTAGCAATTGTTTCGTTATATCGCCGTACATAAAAGAGCTTTCAGTTTACGAAGTAAATCGTATAAAACGACTATAAATCGGAACCGAAATCTCTTTTACCCGGGAGTAAAATCTCGCATTTCACTGACAGCATAGAAGTGTTAAATAGGTGCTAACAAGTTTCCATCTGGACTTAATTACAATTCATAGACTGGGGTACGGTGCGGCTACGCGCTACGACGACTACGCTTCGTAGACTTCGTACCCTCGTAACCTCGATATTAGAGCTAAATACAGGATGTATGGGACGTCGACGCGCCATCTGTTTAACATGAATTATGTGCATGATTCTAGAACCAATATTTAAATATTTCGCCTGCTACTAAAACAATGCTGGTACTTAAATTTTGAAAGTGCAGGAATTGCAGTTTTGTATGAAACATGTTGCTGAATTTATGGTAATACTTTAAATTAAATACATTGCTTATATATTTATAAAAAAACAACTACAATTTTAATATAATATATTTGCTAGATGATTAAGCAGCCTCGATGAAACACAAGGTTTTTTTTTTTTAAAGTGTGTAAATACATTAGCTCCGGGCGTTTTATACCTCTTAGCCGCTCAGGTAGAAACAATAAAAAAGTCGAGATACAATCGTGAAATATAAAATAATATAATACGTACAGTACCAATAAAGAGGTCCAGTGTCCTTGAGATAACTTTTCCCGGCAATCATCTTCAACGCACTGCTTAGAGCCGAGAGTTGAAAATCCAACAGTGTGCAGCACTCTGTTGTAATTCTCAATGCTCAGTTCAACACCGAGAGTTGAAAATGCAGTACGTGATAAAATCCCGCCTCGAAAAATATTTACTTCCGTGCGAACATGATCTAAAGAAACGCAACACACAAAGCTTCATACGTAGGTAGATAGGTAGGTAAATACTAATTTATACTAAATATACAAGTGTGAAAATCAAACCAAGAAACTTTACAGTAAAATAGCTTATACATCAGAATAACACATAGACTATAATTTATAAAGATTGTGTGATTTGTCTATACTAATATTATAAAGAGGAAAGATTTGATTGTTTGTTTGTATTGATTAGGCTACGAAACTACTGGACCAATTTGAAAAATTGTTTTACCAGTAGAAGCCGAAATTATGTCTGATGAACATAGGCTACTTTTTTTTCGAAATCCACGCGTACGAAGTCGCGGGCGAACTGCTAGTACATAATATAAAGTAAGTCGGAAAAAATCTAACCCTCTGAGAGCTATCTTGTCGTGCGCTGTCTAAGCCGTATGGTGTTGGTGTAGACGTAGTACACGATGATAATGTATCGTGGGATTGTTTGTCATAAACATTCTAAAAAAAAGTCCGCGACAGCATACATCATTTATGTGGAAGCTATTATAGCCAAAATAGTGAGCCATAAATGAATTGCTTTTATGTTTTTACAAATCACATTTTAGAGTATTTAGTTAATTCTTATCAAAATTAATACCTTTATCGCTTTTGGTGTTTCATGTAGATAAACTTTGTATTTTACACTTATTAATTTGGACGGATTGTTCTAAAGTTACCACTATCCGAACGGAGGATACCGCGCGCAGAGCGGGGCTGTGATGTTTCACGGCTAATCCGCTGAACTGTGTTTCAAGCCTGGGGAAGTAGCCTATGTACTTATAGGCTACTTTTCATCAACACTCCACATGGGCGAAGCCGCGGGTGGAAGCTAGTAAGAAATAACGTTAGAAAAGTCCGTATTGTAATGTTACGTATTAACATTTTTATCAAATTTACTGCACTATTATGTACTAAAACAATTAACTTGTTTTATTTTGTAATATTTATTGTCTTAAATTGCAAAGTATTTCTCACACATAAATTAATGTTGACTTCGTAATTGAATTACACAAAGAAAATTTCAGTTGATGTGTCAATGGTGTGGCTAAATCCAGGTTCACAGCATTTATAAGTCAATAGTGTCAAGAATATTACAATACAAATATGCAAATAAATACGCACGCCCAGGACAATAAAGTAATCGTCTAACACTGACAACAAACACGGAAAACCCCGGTGGCGCGCGGCGGTCAAAACGTTGCGATAAATCGGTTATGTGTGTGCTTGTCCGAGCGATACACATCTACTACCCTGAGCAGTACGACCACGCACACATTGATATTTGCTTGACGCGATAGGACTACTAGCTATTGAAAAATTGTGATACATTTTGATGTGTTCCGTAATACCAAAAGTAATGAATTAAAACGAGATAATATAAGCTATGTTTCTAATACAACAACATTACAGATATTGTTGTTTATAATACATAAAAAACTATAAGAAAACATGTCATTTACGCTGTAAAAAAGTGCAAAATCCAATTAGCTTAAACTCCATTTTAGATAAGTATTTTGCAAAAAAAATCTTCATCCGAATATAAGCATAATGTGGTGGAAATATGCTTAAATTGTAAATGGTTTCGGTATTACGTTTGTATGGACAATTCAGACGTCGCCCTGCTCTTAACGTGCCTATGCACTTTTGAACGCTTACTGTAAATTTTGACCAAGTTGTAATTTTTGTTAAGTCATGTATAATTAGGGGTTTGGCTCTTCGTACTTAAAGCAACCAACTTTAAATGAAATGGTTTGGTGGATAACATCATCGTAAGGAATTACAGAACCCTGTCAACGCGAGTTCAACTCGCACTTGTCCGGTTATTTTTTGTAATAAAAACCTTTAAGTACGCACTCGAGTCTTTAGTGATCTGCAAACGATTCTACTTGACTGGACAAAGGGGCGCTTTGATGTTAGTGATTTTATACAAGGGTGTAAAAAGACCCATCACATAGCCGTCAACATTCTGTACATCAAACTCATTAACATTGAATAAAAATAATGGGTGGGAAATTAATTTTGTTCTTGTGTGTGTAACGTAACGAATGCGCAGCGTAACGCATGCAAAACATTGTGCTTAGGGGTGCATGCAATGTTGCAGGGGTCGTGGAGGTTTTTAAAGTTGTGTTATAACATTAAAAACGTGTTGTCGTAAAAAACGTCGGATGAAGTTGGACTTTTGAACTTCAATATCTCCGTAACCAGAACTTTCCTGGAAATGGTCCAGTGCGGGAGTACAAGTGACTCGGCTTCGTTAAGTGTATTTTTACACCTGTTACAGAGCATAAAGTTTTTCGATAAAAACTATTTTAACACGTTCGAAGAAGTTGAAAGTTGGACGACGATCCATATTTTATATCTTCGAGATAGCTCGGTTAGTGATGATATAAAAGTTAACTAGGTGCCTCTGTTTACTTCATCTGGAAGATAATTTCATGCAATTTTTGATCTACTGTTAATTTTTCAGGTGGTATAAGCCTATCTATACACTGAAACAAGATCTCAGTCTTAAAACGTCTAGCTGCACTGATGCTCAATTCAAGAACCTACTTCGCTAAAATAATTACACCACGGTATGAAAATCAAAGGCTATGCAAATGTGATGAGGCGAAATCGCAATATAAAATTTATTCGAACAAGGCTGAAAATTACCATTCACCCTTTACTACCTCCTAGTGCTTTAGTTGAGAAGAAGAAGTGGCGTTACAAATTTCCCAGCAGCACAGCTGTCCGGTAAGTTAGATGAACTTGATTCTTATAACAGTATGCAAAGTAATTAACATTACGAAACACAAACATACATCCGACATTGCACGCCATAGTGAGATCAGAGGGGCAGTTCCCGTAATTTTAGGACCGTTCGCAGATTAATCTCAGTCTCAATCTGTCAAATATATCTGTAATTTACATTATTAACAAGTTTACGACATTTATGGTCGCTGAGATGAGATTGCGACCAGAGGGGAATTGGTCTTGAACAAATATTTAGGTGAGTATTTAGTAGAAGCAATTGGAGATTAGCAACATTCCGTCGCATGACTGAAAAACCTCGACTCCGAGACCTCGTTCGTGAGACGAACTCGGTCATGTTGACGTAATAGTCTGGCTGTGAGGTGTTGGCGAAGCGCTCCGTTGCAAAATAGAGTTTCAAAGCAGATGTTAATAAATTCAACGCAGTGCTACTACGTATTCGTTATTTCATCTCTTTGGATGCAGGGTTGATTTCTAGCATATATTCACACCTCTATTTCCCGAAGGGATAAGCAGAAACAGTAGTGCAATCATATTTTGCATGTTTCGTTACAGATCCCATTTAATTGGAGGCAAATCAATTAACTGTTACTGAGAATTTTATGTAATGGAAGAAACCAATAACACTTTGCCGATTTCGCGGGGCTTGAACCCAGGGTCAACGTTTAGCAGCTGGCGACAAATAAATCGCTGAGACAATGAATCAGAGTCAGGTTTTTAAGTGGCAATAGCATACCGGATAAAGTGAAGAAATAACTACAACATCAAAATGTTTTTCATATTTACAACAAAAAAAAAACTCCATTAATCGCATCTTGGTTTCGACTAACAAAACATCTAGGCAGCAAGTTGAACAAAGCAACATAACATAATGCACACAAAGAAGCATAATTTCTGACAAAATAAATAATTTATTTACATATTTACTACGAAAATTAGTCCGACAACAATACTAGGTACAATATTACATGTATGTACATACTCGTATAATATTTAGAAGCAGCATAATGTCTGACAAAAGTTAAAAATGTTATTTAAAAATCTGAATGTTTAAGATGACTTGCAGACAAAAATAATGAATACCTACACGTGTTAAACGTCCTTGGCTAGAAGTATTTTTTTTAATTTGTATTGAAACAAGAAAATGCTGATGCAAGGTTTTTCTTAATACAAATGTAGAATACGTTTACGACATTATATTGCCAACCATAAATATATTTGATCCACAAATATATGTAAATGTAATGTATTACGTTACTGCGATTTCATTTCGGCCACGTTTTTTCCTAAATGGAAAGGTTTTCTTAAAATAATAATTCCATATTAAAAGGTAAGTGGAGACGTGACGTTGGTAGTTTTTAATAACATTTTTCTAGCTCATAACCTGTTAACTCCACCACTTTGTGGATATCCTTAATTAAAAAACTTTCTCGGTCGCCTTCCTTCATTTTGTAATTAATCCGCATGATGGATGGTTAGATTCAGTCGACGTGGGAATAATTGCGAGTTCTGCAGCATAAATCCAAGACTGACGAGGGTTTCTAAGTTCTATGCGCTAATTACGTTCCTGGCTAGGAGTGCTGCAGATTGATTTACGTTATATTTTAAATATTTATAACTTGTCTATTGGAAATGATAAAATTGAGTATAGTAGGTAATTATCGATAAGTACGTAATTTCATTCAACGTTCAATCAAAATAGAAAGGTGTAACCATAACTAAAACTGTCCTAATAAAAATATAATAAAAAAACTGCATGACACGGAGATCAATTCCACGCCCTGCAGTTGCTCAACCAATAGTTAATCGAGACAGCATTAGTTGATCGAATGATTAAGGTAGTAATAACATCAATGGAGATCATTCTTTGGACTAAATTGGATGCAGTGGAAATTGTTGGAAGCTTTTGCCAGGAATGCTAACTTACGACTACTGAAGGGTTCTACACTTGATGAAGAAACTTCAGTAAGGGCTATTGATATGACACACAGTACCATCACTACATCAATTTGTGAATTCCATCGTAGAATATGTGTGTTCTTGCGATGGTACGGGGGGAGGGAGAAGCAATCAATTATTCTCGAGTAGCTCTGGACCAGCTCGATAATATTAATACCCCACCTGTGCATACCTGACGATAGGATTTAATTGAATACAAGACGGACCAGTTAATTGTACGTAGTTAAGTGGTGACACACAATGAATGTAAAAACCACACACACTGCAGACGGCAGCGGCGTTGCGGTCGACAATAAACGCAGGCGACAGTGCCGCTGCAGTTTTCATTCCGAATGTGACGTAACATCAATGACGGCAGCAGTCGCGAAACTGAAGAAGAGAAGTTTTCTTCAGCATCGCAAAACTCATTTGTCAGCATTACTGGTTCTGGTGTGGTGTCGCTGCTCGACAGCAGCAGCAGGCGTCACTATCACCATTTGCGGTAGCGTTTTCCGAGAAATACGTAGATACCAGATGGGTAATCGCGTAACACACTTACAGTGCCATGGCTTATTTACATTGTTGTTCAGGTAAATTTTTGTAACATTTATGAAGCACTGGATTAGCAATTTCCATCAAAATCCTTTTGATTATGATTGAAAGTGTGTAACGATTGGGGTGCTGTAATGTCGGTTTGCTCTGTCATCGCGTTTGGGCCGCTGCCGCAGTGTGACGTCACCTTCGGAATTAAATGATATATGATTCATTTTCTGTAAATAGGTTTGTACAAACCCTTTTAAACGTCAATCATATTTTAAAAACTAGGTGAGATCGGCGTTTCCTATCTGACTACTCTGAGAAGAAACGCCGAAACAAACTCAGAGGTCACAGTCTCTTTTAAAGTCCATGTGGATTGATGTCTGAAATGGTCTTTTGAGGAAAGAACCACACAGAATGAGTGGACCTGTCCGGTCAGTGCACGCATATGTCAGTTGTCATGCAGCTCAACACAGAACTAAAGGAGCTAAACGATTCGACGAACATTATTATAAATTACTCAAACTGCCAGACCATGATTAAAAATAATAATAAAAAAAAAAGAATTAAATAAAACAACAAATCCACAATGTCTTCAGGTTCACAATAATTATAGTAGTATAATCCTTTACAAAGTAAATGTAATTGCATCCATCAATGTCAAAGTTTAAATAAAAATATGAAAATAATCATGGTCATATCATATGAGGACCATGTAGACTGGTGTCTGAAATGGTCTTTTGAGAAAAGAACCACACGGATTTGAGTAGACCTGTCCAGCCAGTGCACGCATTTGTCAATCATCGTGCAGCTCAACTCAGAACTAAGGAGCTCAACGATTCGACGAACAATACAAAAGAAAGGACATTTGGGGAGGCCGCGTAAAGTACTCCAACAGCCAAAACATCATTAAAAGAAAAAAAAATGTAATGACCCACATGGTCCTCACATTCACAAAAATTAAAACAATATTATACTTTATACAGTAAATATATACATGGCATTGTTTAGATAAAAAGGTACGTATATAGAAAAAAACAATAAAAGAAAAAAAGTAAAATAGCAAATTAAACATCAACTATGTCTGTGTAAAGTTATTGGAGCAGCTCAATCCCAAGCCTTCTTGTCCTCAATATATTCCTTGACAATATAATAGGCTTTCTGGCATAATTTCCGCTTTATAAAATATTTAAATTTATTAAGGCTTAGTTCTTCAATGTGGCTAGGAAGTTTATTATAAAATGTATACGTTGACATTTAAACGAACCACCTATTTTCTTGAGCCTGGTAGTGGGAACAACAAATTTGTGTTTGTTCCTAGTCTGGGACTTAATTTATAAATAGAACAAATTGCCCTTTTTTGTAAAACAAAAATTGTTTGAATATCGGCGGCATTTCCACACAAAAGAATACCGTACGACATCACACAATGAAAATAACTAAAGTAAACTAAACGCGCTGTCCCTTAACTCTAGAGTTTGATATGTTCTATTTCACCATCCATCAAATTTCGTGTTATTATGCGAACTATTCGAAATCTAATTCATAATTCAAAATCTTTATAGTGGATCATACTCGTAAGTAGGTACACAACACAGGCCTTAAATATTAAATTATGATCAGCTATGTCCCGCCCTTAGGGCATGCAATAGTTAAATAGAAATTATTAATATTTATAATATTATAAAGAAAATAAAAAATTAATATGAAATATTAATATAATCGCACAACAGTGGGCCACCGAACGCATCATGACGGAGTGGGACTATATTGTCAAGAGGTCTTTTAACAGATCATGAAGATTATTTTTAAATGTTGTAATTTCCGTAATTATTCTAATAGGCCCCGGAATATTATAAAAGTTGCGTGAAGCTTTACAAAAGATACTTTCATGCATTGGATGAGTCTTGCTAGCTACTTTGCGCAATTTGTCTTTACGCTGTATACGGGGGTAGTAATCAAATATGCCAATATTATTTTTAACAAATACTGCTGCCTCAAATATACAGAAACACGGCAGTGGCAGTTCATCTATTTAAAAAACTGGCTTACAGGAGTCAGTTTCATGTAAGTTAAATATAGCCGTGATGCAACGTTTTTGATCTATGAAAGCGCGCTGCATCGCTATCTGTACAATTGCCCTAGAATATTACACCGTATCTGAGGTTAGAGCTAACGTAACCGTGGTAAGCTGTTAGTAACGTAGTCTGATTCGCTGTTTTCCCTAATCTCTGAAGTGCATATGAAAACTGTCCCAGCTTTTTGCATAAATGGTCAATATGTCATTTTTAATTTTATTATGTTTGTTGTAGGCTAGAAATTTTGTAACTTCAGTTTATTCAAAGTCGCTATCTAGGAAATGGATTTTTAAAGTACCCGTACGTCGAGTTCGTATTTAAAAATTAAGCCAGTCTCTAATTCATAAAGTTGTTTGGTTAATGTCAGATTCTAAATAAATAGTATTATCGTTAACGAATAAAACAGTGCCATCGTCAGAAAATTGTGTCATGATTTGTTACCAAAAGCATGTCATTTATATAAACAAAGAAGAATAAAGGACCCACGACACTCCCAGTTCCAGATCCAGAAACAAAGATTTCCTATGTTTTAATAGTGGGATTTAACCTCCTTACTTCTGTAAATTGTTGTCTGTTGTTGATTCTATAAGTTTGTAGACATTACCTCTCATACCATATGCATACATTTTTCTTAAGAGGATCTTGTGGTCGACACGGTCAAAAGCCTTCGACATGTCCATGTATAGCGCGACAGCTGGCAGCCCTTTGTCCAAGTTAGTCATTGCCACATTTATTGATTTGTTTTTTCTGAAACCATATTGACTGGACGTTAGGATGTCATGTGTTTCAAAGAATGTGTAAGGACAGTTAAACATCACCATTTAAAAAAAAAAACGAAAATAGGTCAATGCTATGGGCCTATACGTGTAGTTGCTCAGTTTTGTCTCCTATTTTAAATACTGGCTTTCTAACAGATAATTTTAGTTTTTCTGGGAAGTTGCCTTATACACATAAATTTACAATAAAGCTTAGTGGTTCAGATATAATATGAGCTATATCTTTAACAATATTTGTCATAATGCTATCATAGCCGGCACAGTTTTTATTTCTTAGTCCAATTATGATTTTATTAATTTCATCAGGGTTATTCAGTGCCATATAAAATGAATTACAATTATACGTCAGATTATTGGAACGTTTTTGGGGTACTCTAGTATTATTATAATTAATATCAAGAAAAATATCAATGAATGAATTCGCAATGTCTCGAGGATTATTTATGATTTCGCCATTTGTAATTATTTGGTTTACGCCTTCATTCTGTGTTGAGCTGCATGACTACTGACAAATGCGTGCACTGACTTGGACAGTTCGACTCATTCTGTGTGGTTCTTTCCTCAAAAGACCACTTCAGACACCAATCTACATGGTTTTCACATGACCTGACCAAGGTTATATCTGGACTTTAAAAGAGACTGACCTCTGAGTTTGTTTCGGCTTTTCTTCTCAGAGTAGTCAGATAGGAAACGCCGATATCATCTAGTTTTTTAAATATGATTGACGTGTAAAAGTGTTTGGTCAAACCTACTTACAGAAATAAAATCATTTATTATTTACTTGTCAGTCTGATTACAGTTTTACCTCTGCATATGCTTTGAAAGCAGTTTTGGTGGTTTAATTCGGGTTCCTATATTGCCATAGTAGTTGCCATTAACGTTTGCTGCATATTTTTAAGCCACGTCAGATCCAATTCGGTCTAGATCTGTTATGTATCCTGACTTTCTGTGGAGGAAAACAGAGATCGTACAACATAATGAAATAATTATAGAATTTGTTGTAAGCACTATTCGCATCCGTGCAACTATAAACGTCGCTATAGGTTTTTTTGTTTTAAATATTGCCTCGTTGGTCTAGTGGTCGCAAAGCCTACTGCTGAGCATGAGGCCCTGGGTTCGATTTCCAGGTCGGGTAAAGTGCTATTGGGTTTTTCTATCTAGAATTTCTCTGTAGTAGCTCGGAGTCCGGATTTGTGCCCGGTTAATGGCAATAGGCTCGCCCCCTATTACATGGGACTTAAGCATAGCTGGCGAAATGCAGGTGTACTATAGGTAAACCTCTGACTAACCCTTCTGGGATTACAGGCGTGATGTTATGTTATGTTATGTAGGACGGTGTGTTTTCCTGCACATTTTATTTTCAGCGTAAAAATGTTTGCTTTCCGATCTAGTATCCAAATTGCATTTGAAATTATTCTGCTGGGTTGCACGTGAGCTGGGGCTACTTATGCATATACTTTTAGCTAGTCGTAAAGGAGAATGACAGAGAGTGTTCACAAATTTTATCCCACAAGTTTTTCACGAATTACTCACCGATGGAGTCCAGATGAGTTTTATATAATACCTCTTTAGTCCGTTTCACAAGCTTTACAACGACTATATACAGCACAACTGAATTAAACAACTTTAGACCACTGATTACAAAAACAAACGGAGACAAAACCAATACGGCACTAACTCTTTGAATCTTAACGGTGTCATCAATCTAAAGCGAACTGTGTTTTGAATAGCAATGAGTTTTTTAATATGGGTAATAAAGATTGTCAGAATAATAGCCTTATGCAAGTAAATTCTTAAAAAGTGTCAAAAGCGGTCCTTTTGCTTTGACAAAAGGACCGCTTTTGCAACAAACAAACCGTAAAGAACTGTGTTGAAACCATAACTGGTCTTGGCGCAACACTATCATTTTTATATTGTTATATTTCTTGATAGCGTTTTGTCAAAAAAAGCAAGTCCTTTCTTGTGTTAATAAAATACTATTCGTTTAAAATTCACTTTGTACCATTCTTTCACTTCATTTTTCTAGCTAGCCGTGCTACAGGAATCCGTAAATATTTTAAGCAATTTCTTTGAGGCATATTGGTGTAGAGATTTTACATTTAATTTTGTGATATAGAGTATGTTAATAAATAAACTTGTGAGTAACCCAAACGCTAGCGTAACGGGTATTTGATCAGTCGTAACTCGCACGATACCTCGCATCTACACTCGGAGTATATTTACATTACATAAAGATACATTTCCATAAAGTGACGCCAGCGGCTTTTCAGCGGCATAAGCGTCGACATCATGCTCTTTTGGAGTCATGGGCCCTAGCAGTTCTCTCGAACTGATAAACGTGACAAAGCGGCTTTTCCTGTGGCAACCGTGCGACCGTCCTTGTCCAGCAACGGAGCAGCTAGTTCCAGCGGCATTGCGTCGCCATCATGCTCTTAAGGAGACATGGACTCTATCAGTCCTTAGACTGGATATATGAGAGATAGATGTGGTTACCCCTGGAAGTTCACTCTTTGCACAGCAATCATTTATTTGCAAGACACGTGTTCATGTCAGTCTAACCAAATTATTAGTCTGATCTAAAGAATACAACATTAAAGAATTACTAGATATAATTTTACTCTAACGAGTTGAGAAATCAAATAAACTCAAAGATCATTATTTGTGTGCCATAAAATAGAAATGGAATGGGTTTCTAAGAGGTTCAACATTGTTTCACAATTTCAAAGAATTAGGATACTTTGTTATTAATTATGCTAACGCGTCAAGCTGACACCATAAAATTGAGATTCAGTGTGTTTCTAAGGAGGGCCAAACCATGTGCATGGTTTTAAAATAAATATAATATTTTGTTATTAAATAGGAATGTGACAGACAGTCACAGTACGATAGTGATATTGATTTAATGTTTGTGAAACAAAACTTCCTTATTCCATTTCATTGAAGTTGTCAAAGTCCCGGCTGACCTTCAAGTGGAATTCGTTCGGAAACCTCGTGTAACAATTTACAAATTAATTCTATAGCGCAATATAAATTTTGTTCATATTTTCACCTACTTTTATACTAGAGTAACTATCTTAATATATTATATTTGTCGGAGCAAGAGGCCGATCAGGGTGAGGATCTTCCCTAGAAAACATAATGTGTGGGTGATAGGTTAGCGAGCAAACAAAGTATTTGATAATCACTGCTAATTTATTTTAATAACCAAGTTGGTACACTGAACACAACGAGTCGTATGACAGTTTCTAGACTTGTGTTGTCCGCGCGGCTGCCAGCAGTGAAGTGAAGTGAGTCGTCCCCTCCTGCGATTGGACCTCTCAAGCTTAGCCCGCACGAACTTCAATCTAGACTCCGTCGAAGCGTTGACGTCTCAACGCTTCCGCCTCGTTGTTAATTTAGCTTCCCTGCTAATAGCTTCCGTACTAATGACTTCTCCGACACGGCCATCCTACGAGACACGCGTCCCTGTGTGTTATTCTGAAACAATTTTCTTCACACAGTATCACATAGTTCGGTCACTCCTGACCTAAACCGTAAAATCAGTTTATGGCCGTCTGATTTATCAGAATTTAATAAAGTCGAAATTAGACAGAACTCTAAGGTTACTAAGGTTTTATTTAATTTATTCAAAATCTGTTTATACATCGTCTGCCAAACTGCATAACAGTACCAGTATACCGATACCCTATCTTATTACTAACAATCAATGACAAAAACATAAAAATAACATCTTATCAATAAACAGGAAATTCAAAGTACAACTGACTACACATTTATCGCGCATCTCGCAAAAGACTCAAGCAACAAACTTAAGCTCTGCATGTGATTTCTGGCTACGCATAGCCCAGTAACCTCCAGTTACTCATTTTTCCTTTATGCGAACCCCCACGGGAGCGCCGAGTCTCTCCTGGACTCTATGGTTTTCACCGACCTCCGCCAGAGTTGACTGCTTACCGCGTACTCACGGACTACTTAAGTAGTAGACGCCGATTTCTGTTGAGCTACGGCTACACGACAACCTCTGGTACGGTCCAATCATCATGCAAAATTAAATTAAATTATAATTTCCTCATTGTTACAACTACTACTTTGCTCAACCTCAGTTTCGTCAGTTATACTTTGATTTTCTGGCATTTTTCGCAACCTATCATGTGCGTATTTGTATTTACGGTAAGAGTTAAGTGCTTTTAAATTACAGCGATCACCGTCTAGAACCTCTATAACTTCAAATGGTCCTTTAAATTTTGGATCTAACTTTGTTTGATTACGCTCTTCGTTCAAAATCAAAACAAAGTCTCCTACCGAAAATTTATTGAGCTTTGCCCTAGTCTGGTCGAATCTACGTTTTTCATAAGATGCTGACTTCTCTATATTGCGTATCGCATCATATCTTACGGTATTTAAGTCAACCTCGTGTTCTTCATCATCGGTTGTCATCAACGATAGTGGCCGCGCAACCTTGCCAATTAACAGTTCTAACGGACTAGCTTTTGTCGTTCGGTTAACCGTACAATTTATCGCAAGTTGGACTTCGCCTAAAACATCCTGCCACGAACGGTCTTGTGTCTCTATAGCTGTTAACATCGACTTTAACACAGATATTACACGCTCTACCTGTTGTTACACGTGTTTGCGGCATACCGGTTATAAAATAGCTCGAATAGCGGGTCAACACAGAAACGATCGCCGATTTATGTTCAAGGGATACATCAGTATCAATAGCGGTAAATTGATTTATAGAGGGCTGGTCCTTAGCTTTTAAAGATGGGACGGTACTCACTAAATCAACCGAGGGTAATTGTAAATAACAATTGTTTACATCGAAGACTTTGGAAATTTTAAAGTGTGTCGCGGTCATACTAACGCTGAACCCTTGCAACAGTATTTCACGGCCTAACATAATATCACTCCTCCAATAGACATCGGGCGAAACATGCAATAAAATCTCGATTAAACTATTATCAATTTCAATAATACAAGTAATCTGAACAGTGCTGATTACACTTGACTGGCCCTTTAAGCTAACTACATTTTGTTCACGCTTGCCACTAAATTTACATGACACACTTTCCTTAATAAGTGAACACTCAGCTCCAGAATCATAATGAAATGTGAATAACTGACCTTGATGATTTAAAACTCCTGCCGGGGGATCAACGACGCACACGTCGACCCGTCTCTCGCTACGTGTTGCCTCGGTGCCGCCGCCACCTCCATTGGGGCACTGGGTGGAAATGTATCCTTGTTTTCCACATTTGTAGCAGACGATGGAGCTGGTAGTAGTGGCTTGCTGCTGAGTCTTGCCATTGATTCTTGAGGCTTGAACATTTTGTGTTTTCGTTGGTTTTCCTTTTGCTTGCTGCATATGAAAACAATCCGCTTGTCTATGTCCTATTTTCCCACAGTGGAAACATTTGATCGATGATGTTTGAGATGTCTTCATGCGTTTGGTTTCAAATGTTTTCTGATCCGGTACTGTACATGACTTGCGCTTCAGGTAAGTAAAAGCTTGTAATTCTTGCTTTAGTCGCTGGCGATTGTTTAAATCTGATGTAAAAGCCATTCTTTGCAATCTTGAATCGAACTGGGAAATATGTGCGACTGTTGTTGCCACCACAATCTGTTCGATGGTGAGATTCTTCCAGCGATTGAATAACAATGACATGACACGACTGCCGTATGCAGCTAAAGTTTCACCTTCTTTGGGTTTGTCGCCACTTAACTTTATCAGGGTTCCCGCAGGTGTTTCCGTGCTCACAAACCTCGCAGTAAACAATTCTTTAAAGTCCGCGCATGTCATACCGGGGTAGGACACTGAGGATAACCACGCTGATGCTGATCCTTTGAGAGCTTTGCTTTGCCGCCAGTTATCAACGCTACCACCATTTGAAGTGAAGTGAAGTGAGTCGTCCCCTCCTGCGATTGGACCTCTCAAGCTTAGCCCGCACGAACTTCAATCTAGACTCCGTCGAAGCGTTGACGTCTCAACGCTTCCGCCTCGTTGTTAATTTAGCTTCCCTGCTAATAGCTTCCGTACTAATGACTTCTCCGACATATTTATTATTTTGATTATAAAATACGTGATTTAAATAAAACCGTAACTTACCAATATTTTTTTTTGTGTTACTGAACGTTACGTCAGAGAATTACAAGCCCGCCCCAGACAAAATACCCAGCGTGAAGTCGCTCAGAACTATGAAAGTTATATTACGAAATTTAACCAGCCTGTGAAATGAATTGCCTGGAACGCACAGTTTTTTTTAAAGTTCGTAATAGGCCCCCCTGTTATCTAGAGTAATGTGTTATTATCTAAGTGGCGCCCCGCTAGTGTGTCGATAGGACTGATTCAGTCGGCTGTCAAAAAACGGGCATTTGTCTGTCAGACTGAAACCGACGGGATGTGACTCACATCTGTTTTGACGTTATTTGTTAAAAATGTGTTGTATTTTAAGCATTCAAAATTGCACAGAGTGTACTAAATGAAATAAGAATGCTATAAAATTGCATTTCCATTTACTGGAACGTGTCTACGGCAGTTGCCAGAGACATATCTAGACCACCCGTGCAGTCCGTTTTCGTGAGCGTGGCGTAAGCATGAATAGGTAAGTAATGAACAGTTTTTAGTGCTTACATGGAAACTACTGTTACCATTTGATTTTGTGAAGACACTTAAGAATAAGTGGAAAAGGGGAAAAGCGGAACAATAGTTCCTGTTTGCTGTAAAGGCATTTATGGAAATAACGTCAAGATCTTTTCGCCATGACATATAATCACGACATTTGGCATTAATATCTTGCAGGTAATATCTTCCTGACTAGGAGTTGATTCTTCCGCAGTCGGCATGGGAGCGTCGTCGGGGATATCATTAGGTGCATCTTCTACTTTGGTGCCGGGGGCGGAACGTAAGGATTCTTTATCATCTGGAATTTATAACGTAACTTTGAATACCACTTTTTTCCATTGTGTTAACTCACGGTTAACCGCTAGAATTCATAAAACAGCTAGGTTTCATTCTTGTGGGTCATCATTTAGATTGCAATAATTGTGCCCATAATAGGTAGTTCATAGTATAGCCATCGTGTTAACGCTCGGTTAACCGCCAGGCGAGACAATGTCACATATTGTACGGGAATTTATGGGATATGCCGGATGAATTAAACCAGGATGCTCGATGCAAGTAAAATAACTTTTAATTAGGTGTTAACAACACGGGTTCTGAAGTACAAGTGAATGTCATCAAGACCGGCGCACATGAGTAGCAGTATATGCTAATCAGGTGTATCTGCTATGCGAAATTGTTTAGGCTCACAACATTTCCCCGGGCGTTGAAAACAACAGATTCAACCAGATTCCGTAGACACAGGCAATGGGCAGATTCTGTTAAATGCCCGCCGAACGACTCCGATGGATGTCCGAATGTCAGCTACACGTGCGACGCCATCTGTTCCTGGGTGAACTGCCACAATTAGTCCACGTCTCCACTGCAGAGGAGGAAGGTTATCCTCCTTGATTACGACCAAGGAGTTTAACTTCAAACCATCCTTGCAGGAACGCCATTTTGAACGCAGTTGTAACTCTGCAACATACTCCTTGCTCCATCTGCTCCAGAAATGCTGGCGGAGTTGCTCAATCCTTTTATAGCGAGACAGATGGTTGGCAGAGAGATGCTGGTAGTCAGGTTGAGGCAAGGAAGTTAGAGGCCGCCCAACAAGAAATTTGTATTTGACTAAAGATAGGTATAATATTATTATGTACTATCTTTCTAACTATCACAAAAGACAGATAGCTGTGTCGCTATCATATGTTTTTCAATTACAGCCAAGAATTTAGCTAAACAACTTGCCTCCTTTGAGCAATGCAATGACATCTTAAACTATTCTGCCAATAATTTGGAACCAATTCATGACATTGATTTTAATTTAAATTAGAAATTAGGACAATAGAGGCAGCCTCTTGCAAAAATGTAAAGAAAGCAAATAAGAAATCAAATGTGTGTGTAAAAAAATTAAATAGCCTTAATGTAAAAACCCTTAACCTTAATGTTTTGATGCACCAGGTCAACCTGGTGCATCAAAACATTCAAGGGTTTTTAAACAAAGATTTAGAAGTAGAATTATTCCTGAATTGCAACAATATAGATATTCTTTGTATGACAGAATATTGGCTTAAAAGCCACCAGTTCATGTTCAATTTTAGTAATCACCAGGTTGGTAGTTCGTTCAGCAGAGTTAATGCTATACATGGTGGCTCATTAATTTTAGTAAATAACCAGATTCAATTTAAAGACCGTAAGGATATTGTGAGCCTCTCTGTTGGGCGGACAATTGAAATATCCTGTATAGAATTGGAGCAGTTCATTATATTAAGTGTGTACAGACCGCCTTCAGGATTGTATGATTGTTTTCAAAAGGTTATGGATGAAGTGTTGAACAAAATCTGTAATTCAAACAAGTATATCATAACTTGCGGTGATTTCAATGTTAATTTGTTAGAAAATTCTGGGTTAAGTACTAGAATTATAAGTTTGTTTCAGTCATACAATCTTGCTAACGAATTTTCGGAGCCCACTAGAATAACTCCCACTAGTGCCACATGCCTAGATAACGTTTATACAGATGTTATACCAACCCACAAGGAAATTATTAATTTAATAGACTCAGATCATTGCGGACAGTTGGTCACTATTTCAAATACATATTAACAAAAAAGTTACTAAAAAAGATACCACTGTTAATCCAAAAACTACTAATCGCTTGGAATCATTTAAATCTAAACTTCTAATTTATTTACCACTTTACCAAATAATGATGACTCTAATCAACAATATAATGCTTTTTTCAAAATGTATTGTACACAATTTGATAACACTTTCATTCCAAAGATATTTTCGATTAATAGTAATGCTTCCTTCAGTGACTGGGCTACCATAGCTATACATAAAAGTAGAAAACGACTTTATGAGTTGTATGATGAACGGACTTGTATAAACACTGCTGAATTTAATTTACATGTTAGAAATTATTCGAAATTATTTAAAAAAGTTTGTTGCATAGCCAAGTCACGTTACTTGAGTTCAAAGATTAAAAATAGCAGTAATGTAATTAAAATTACATGGATTAACATTATTATCGAAACGGGAAGATCGTGCAACCGAAGTAGTGACTACAGCTTTGCAATTGATGGCAATTTAATTCAATCGGATTCTCAAGTCGCCGCGACCTTCGAAAATTTCTTTGCATAGATTCCCGTTTCGACTACTCAATCTTTAAACTCATCGCCCACTGTTGCAGAGTCTTTACTTAAAGAAAACGTTCCAGTTTGTGATTCTGAATTTAATTTCCAATATGTCACTTGTAGAGATATAATTAAAACCTTTCACACATTAAATGTAAAAAAACCGCAGATCTATGGGGCAACTCTGTGGATGTTGCTAAGTCTATTATAAATATTGTAGCACCTACTTTAGCTGTTATTTTTAACCCAGATAAGCCTGAAACTATTATTTTCTGAAAACTTTGAAAAAAATCATATTGTTAGGTTTTATAGACCTTGTGTAATATTAAAAAAATGCTGAAAAAAATATTGCCGGTAAGGCTTTCAGGGAAATAGCCGTCCTATATGTAGGACAGTAGGATAATAAGGGGAAATAAAAGATCAGATGACGAAATAGCATGTAATCGTGACATGGGTACAAAAGCTTAAAAAAAAAGTTTTTATTAAGTAACGATTGATTAGGAACATTATGTATGAATGAGAATTTTCAAAGCACTTGACACACACTCCAACATCACATTTTTTGCAGCGTGTCAAACATTTCTTATGACATTGACGGCAGCTTGTTTGCTTGGATTGAGGAATACCCAGGTGATTGATTTGGTCTTTTCGACTATCAGCATGTTCATGTTGGGAGGGTCGGCTTAGCCCTCTTTTTGCATTTTTCTGTTTGATTCAATCAAAGCAGTTGCTTTCCTTCTGCGAAAACCGAGGTGATCAAGTTTTCCATGATTTATTTTAATTATTTATTATATAAGAATTCCATGTTCGGCGAGATCAATGATGTGTGTGAGCAATGGCATTTACCATTTCTTACCGCGTATACCAATTTGGTAATGAGAAATATTTTCATCACACCGGTCCACTCCTCCCATATATTTGTTATAGATTGCAACCATGTGAGGTTCTTCTATGACTGTTTCTATTTTCGCTTTGTGAAAAGCGTTTTGCAGATTGCTTAGGATTTATTCCCACAGCATTTGAAGTAATGCTACTGAATATATTATTATCATGCATGTTACTCTCTGACACCAACAAGCTATAAAGTTTTCAAACCACTCAATTGGGCTCTTATCTTGGAAAGCTCCTTGGACCTCAGGCCAATTCACTGGATTTATTTCCAAGTCCCGTTTTCTCCACGCATATGTTCGCCTGTTTTTTGTTCGACCTGTAGAATTAGAAGGTTCTTCTTCTGTATCACTTACCTACCGAACTGTCCTTGTATCGATACTTCTGCCGGTTGAAGTAGTATGTTTCGCGGCAAATTGTTCAGTGTCACATTATCTTCTTCCCCTGAATCTTCATCAGTAGGGCAATCGGGATCAACAGGAGCCTCCTCCTGCCAGTAGTAGTGTAGAATACATATCACTCTTTTTAAATAATCTTCTTCATCATCCGGAATGTTTTCCAAAGCATCCAACATTTCATGCGCAGCTAACGGCCTGTAAAGAAAAAGTTACTTGGATTATCCTACTGTCCTATATGTAGTACACCAGTATTTATAACGGATTATATCGAATTTTCTATTTGTTCTTGATAAAATACTTTATTAGTACTAAAGTTGAGGTTATCAAACAGGTGTCAATACAAAAAAAAATACCAACTTGTAAAAGACAATTATTTATACATACCTGTTATCCGACATGTCTGCAATTCACTTTTATTACACACTTTTCGCTGAATTGTTATAAAAACTGTTTAAATAACTGAAGCTTTTTTATTTTCTATATAAAGCACATACATTCTTCACTACAAATCACAAGAGTAAATATTGTTAGGTTATGTGGGTAATCTGAAATATTTTTTTATTTCCACTGTCCTACATATAGGACAGTAGGCATATCTGGGTTAATAGTTGTGTTGACCGTGGTGAGTTTCCTGATCTTATGAAAAACAGTAAAATAATACCATTGTTTAAATCTGGTAGCACATCAGACCCTACTAATTATAGACCTATTTCAGTGCTACCTACCTTTGGTAAAATTTTTGAAAAACTTATTTTAGATCAAATTTTTTAATAAACACAAATTACTGCATAACAAACAGTTCGGTTTTACAAGGGGTCGTTTGACTACTGATGCCGGAGTTGAAGAAGTTTTAGGACATGTTTATAAGGCATGGGAGGACAAATGCGATGCTTTGGGAATCTTTGGCGATATGTCCAAGGCATTCGTTTGTGTTCTTCATAAAACATTGATTATGAAACTGCACCACTACGGAATCCGGAACGCCTCTCTGGATCTTCTTACTTCTTACTTAAGTGATAGGATTCAGAGAGTTGATGTTAACGGAAAAAGATCTCCTGGATCTGTAGTAAGAATGGGGGTCCCCCAGGGTTCAAGTCTTGGCCCATTTTTGTTTCTTATTTATATTAATGACTTGCCTTACCTCATAAAGGATAATCATGATATAGTGTTGTTTGCAGACGACACTTCACTTTTATTTAAACTCCAACGTCAGCAGCTGGTTACTGACAATGTAAATAGCGCCCTTGCTAAAGTAGTTAACTGGTGTAATGTTAATAACCCACTTCTTAACGAGAAAAAAACTAAATGCATTAAGTTTACGATACCTCATGTCAGACAAGTAGAAACTAGTGTTCTTATTAAGGATGAAGAGTTGAAACCCGAAAACACTACAGTATTATTATGCACAACTTTGGATGCCAAGCTTCAATGGGGCCTAAGGTAATTTAACTGATTTAGAGACTGCGCGTTTAGTATACTTTAGTTATTTTCATAGTGTGATGTCGTACGGTATTCTTTTGTGGGGAAATGCCGCCGATATTCTGACTTGTTTGTTTTACAAAAAGGGCAATTCGTTCAATTTATAAACTAAGTCCCAGACACTCCCTCAGAGACAAATTTAAAGAGATTAATATAATGACTGTGCCTTCTCAGTATATTTATGAATATCTTTTGTATGCACATAAAAATATTAATCTGTTTAAAAAATACAGTGATATCCATAATCTAAATACTAGGAACAAACACAAATTTGTTGTTCCCACTACCAGGCTCAAGAATATTGGTAGCTCATTTAAATGTCTATGTATTCGTTTTTATAATAAACTTCCTAGCCACATTCAAGGACTAAGCCTTAATGAATTCAAATCTTTTATAAAGCGGACATTATGCCAGAAAGCCTATTATACTGTCAAAGACTATATTGAGGACAGGAAGGCTTGGGATTGAGCTGCTCCAATAAATATACACAGACAATCTTGATGTTTAATATTATTTTGCATTTTTTTAATATTTTGTGCCTTTTTACATACACAATGACATGTATATATTAACTGTATAAAGTATAATATTATTTTAATTTTGCGAATGTGAGGACTATGTGGGTCATTGTAGTTTTTTCTTTCAGTTGTTTTAATCATGGTCTGGCTGTTTGAGTACTTTATACGGCCTACCCAAATGTCCTTTCTTTTGTATTGTTCATCGAATCGTTGAGCTCCTTAGTTCTGAGTTGAGCTGCACCATGATTGACAAATGCGTGCACTGAATGGACAGGTCCACTCAAATCAGTGTGGTTCTTTCCTCAAAAGACCATTTCAGACACCAATCTACAGGGTCTTCATATGATCTGAACAAGTTTATTCTCGGATTTTTATACACTTTGACATTAATGGACTTAATATCCTATACAATGACATGAAAATGTACTTTGTAAAGTATAATAATATTTTAATTATTGTGAATGTGAAGGCAGTGTGGATTTGTTGTTTTTTTATATCTCATTTTATTTTTAATTTTTAAAGTTAGTTTTAATCATGGTCTGGCAGTTTGAGTAATTTATGCGGCCTACCCAAATGTCCTTTCTTTGGTAATGTTCGTCGAATCATTGAGCTCCGTAAGTTTTGTGTTGAGCTGCATGATTACTGACAAATGCTTGCACTGACTGGACAGGTCCACTCATTCTGTCTGGTTCTTTCCTCAAAAGACCATTTCAGACATCAATCTACATGGTCTTCACGTGACCTGATCAAGATTATGTCTGGACTTTAAAAGAGACTTGTTTCGGCCTTTCTTATCAGAGTAGTCAGATAGGAAACGCCAGTCTCATCTAGTTTTTAAAATATGTTTGACGTGTAAAAGTGTTTTTAAAAACCTACTTACGGGAATAAAATCATTTATCATTTATTTATCTCAAAACGACGGGGTCCGATAGGGGCGACGCCTCAGGGTCGCGGGTAATTCGAAAGAGTAACCGTGGCCCTGGCACAGGCAACTGTAGGAACACGGGTGGGTTTTAGTCAGTAAAAGTCTGACACGCCCTCCCGCTCCACAGAGAGCGGAAGTCATTTGATGATTTCCTACCCCCAAAAAATTAAAAAGATCGTTTGCAACTCTCAAAATCAAAATCAAAAGTAATTTATTCAAATTAGGTTGATAATCAGCACTTTCCTAATGTCAAAATTACCTAAGATGGTCCCCCAAAACGCCCGCCCTTCACCATTTCCTAGTGCTTTAGCTGGGAAGAAGTGGCGCAACAAACTCCCCAGCAGCACAGCTGTCTGTTCAGTTAAAAAAAAACTTGATTCTCTACAATAATTGGGATGACTCTGAATAGCAGAATGGTTTAAGGTAACTTTCTGGGAATAATGCTTGTAAGCCCAACCGCTGCTAAGAAGTAATGGGGTTCTGAATACTGGACTGGCTTCAATACGCAACGAGGCAGTCAACATTTCACTATCTACTTACTGGGTACTTTTAGTAAATATTTATATCTCATTAAATAATGGAAGATTTTCCCAATAGATTGTACGAGTACACAATGACGAAAATCGGAGCCTACAACTTTATCAGAACGTAATATTTCTGAGTAAGTAAAACACGAATCGGATGTCGGTATCTTAAGAAAAAAAATTCTATACTGACGGACGGAGACATCGCCTTTATAGCAGCTGTTTTGTTTGTTTGTTAGTTTGGCATATCGCAGGTCAACCTATGA
Organism: Dasypolia templi; assembly: GCA_963555695.1. Classification (NCBI taxonomy): domain Eukaryota; kingdom Metazoa; phylum Arthropoda; class Insecta; order Lepidoptera; family Noctuidae; genus Dasypolia; species Dasypolia templi. The sequence continues at coordinate 20,356,354 of OY743153.1, forward strand.
GGTTGTCGTCTGTTTAAGCGGACTTGCCTGTGGTTGCCTAATAAATGAAGGCCTCCAGCCAGGACTTAAAACTTAAATACTAACTAAAAACTAAGCGACCACACGCTAAGGGCACCCCCTGTGGTGTCGCTGGAAGCGGACAGCAAGGGACTAGCTGGATCAGGATTGATGTTATTTTGGGATGAATTTAAAGCTACATGCTCAGCGGCATGGGCTGGCTCGAGCAAGGGTCGGGGAGGGCGTGAGTTTGAGCGTCGCGGCGGGCCTCGGCGGCAAGGACGGTAGGACGGCGATCGGGTTTTGGGCTTGTGTAGAGTGCTGGTGGCCTTACTGCTCGCCTGGAGGAGGGTAGTGGCGTCAGCGGGGGCGATTAAGGTATGCCTTGGTCGGCGAATACTGCTAATGCGGGAGGAAGTATAGCGGGCGGCCGTTGAAATCAAGGGATTTGGGTGTTTGATGCCACAGTCGAAGAAACGCTTAGCTAAGCGTTTCATGAACTGGTTTAAAGCAGCTGACTAAATCTTATACCTTTATAGTAGATTGTTCACTAAGGGTATAAAGCAGTGTCTTAATGTCATTGGCGCTATTTTAAATCCCGAACGTAATGAAGGATTTTAGGTCTGAGTTAACTTCTGAGCGAAGCGAGGGAGTTTAGACTAAAACCCTGAGGGCAGCGAGGGATTCAAGCTCGCCCAAGACGAAGACACGAAGACACCTTTATCCTCGAGGAGAATAATATAATTTTCACACCTACTGCGAGGTAAAAAAACAATTTGATTGTCGAATTAGTAGATTATGAAACTGTAAAATAACTGGGAAATACCTAGTTATGTGTAGTTTTATACGTTTAATCTAAAATTATGCGTTTCATAAAAAACACAAAAAGTAATATGGTGAATAATGACGCCAACATTCTAACGCGTCACAGCAACCCAATAGTAAAACCTATGAATGGAGAAATATCTGGTTGTGGCTCTACTTTTATAGAAAAAACAAAAGAAAATTTTCCATACCATTGGTTCCAATTTCAAATCACATTTGGCACCAGCGGCTTAAAATGAGGATGGGCACTTCTGGGCGGTTAGCGGTCAGTATTGTATCAAATGAAAATACTGCTACTTTGGAATAACTTTTGCGATGTGCGTATTTCGTTTTGTCTTTTTTATTTAATTAAGTATCGGTAAAATGTAATTGTATAGAGCAATGTCGCAAAATTATTGCGTTTAACACTTAATCCTAACTTCCAAACGACGACTCAAAGCTATCGCCCATGTTCATGTCTGAGTGAAGGCGCACGGTCAAATGCTGCGCACATGCTATGTGCGTGGTGTGGTATATAAGCTGGGCAAGAAATCAAACCGAGGAGATACGATTATCAGCTTCAGAATTAAGTGCGATTAAAGATCATGAAGAGTAGGCACTATTAGTATATGTAGATACTATTTGATGCCCGCAGCTTAGCTCGCATGGTTTGACGATAAATGGTATCCTATGTTGGTCTCTCTGGCTATTTCGAAAGCAGATTATTGTAATACCTACTTAATATGGTAATTGAGCATAATAATAATGTAATAAGTGCATTATTAAAAAATACATATCTTTGAGACTATCTTGGGTTGTTATTTCACTGTCCTATTTTCGCGTAGGACATATAGCCATAATACTAGAAAAAGTAATAAAACCACTAAAAAGTGTTCAGAAATAAAAATATATTTTGTCAGTTTTGTACACCACGCTGATATAACTACTACTCAGTAAGTGTATGACTAAACCAAATCCATTAATAAATGATAAAATTATGAATGATCGCGGACCGCCCAGGGTAAATACTAATTTGCCCATTCTCCTTTATTACAGTAATGATTGATTTAATTACTTGCTGTAGGTAAGGCTTTATTTACTTATTTTTAATAGGTTTGCCTACAACTGCTTCCACATTACATTACATTTAAAAGTACACGATATACATTTTTAAGTGTAACAATTATTTACAGGCTTACACCACATGCACTATATAATTAAATTATACATTACTAGTACTGCAATTATAGCAATTAATTTTAGAATTAGAGAGAAAAATCATAAATCTAGCAATGTAACACACACATAAATTAAATTAAATCACAATCGAATTAAATTGTGAAATAGAGTGATGGGTTATAAATAAATTAATCTAAACCATGATTAAATTTTTGGTGCAAATTGGATAATAAATTAAATATAATTAAATAATGTTTAATAACTATGTAGATTAACTCAATTCCAAGTCAGGTCTTTAAGGGCTTGTGTCACATATAATTTGACATTCGTGAGCTCGATTTGTCCCTCTTTCACGCAGCAATGTTTTTTTTTTACATACCAAGATATCTCGTTTATTTTTCCTGATTAATCTCTCGCAGGGGAAAGGAAGTCGAATATAATACTCTGAACGATATATTTCACAAGCAGCTCTACATCAAGCTTCCATTTTAATATTTAATTCCCCATTGGCAAAATATTTACTTTTCCTGTTTCGCTTCATCTTTAAATCACCGTCTTTTCCTAAGAATATTCTGACTTCGAGGGAAATGTAATTGTAATGAGGTCTCCGTTTTTTTGATAAAATATGATATGGATAGAGAATGTGTTCATATAAATGTTGGAACTAGATGTACCGTGCATAAAAACGATGAGCCTGGAGTGTAATACTTTTGTATAAGTACTTAGGCCAGTCATATAGTCCTAATGCTTATTAGCCTTCCAAATGGAGGAGGGTAGGAACGTACCAGCCCATTTTAAACACCTTCTTATGAGGAGGTTCACTTAATCGTTTTCGGTAGTCAATGCCACTCCACAATCAGCCTATAATCCTCTCTTTGAGAGGGAGTTGGTCTTAATCCACGACATGGGCCTAGTGCGAGTTGGCGGATATCACACGTCTTCGAAAATTCAGTTCTAGGACATGCCGGTTTCCTTAAGATGTTTTCCTTCACCGTTTTGAGAGCAGTGGTGATGAAATAATTTACATTATGTAAAGTGCTTGCTTGGGTTCGAACCACGACCTACAACTGGTAAGGTCGTCTGTACTGTCTTATGGCCTGATACTATGGGGTAATTCAGTTGAAATTTGAATGGCATTTCGGGTACAAACAAAGCGTGTTACAAAAAAAATTACTGACGGCTGGTTTTTGGATAGCTGTATGCCTTTATTTAAAAACTCCATATTTAACACTTACCCTGCATGCACATCAAAGAAACAATATCTGCATTATTATATATCGCATGCAATCAGAAGTAAGCCAAAAAACGGCTTCTGCTAGAAATAAATACGAATTGAATGTACCTCAACGTAGATTGCAATTGTTTAGGAGGAATGTATACTCGTATGTTAATGCCACTCAGGTGTATAATATGTTACCTAACTAATTTAAGGAACTTCCGATCCCCAAGTATAGGAAAAAGCTGACAAGTTTGTTATAAGGTAATTGTTTTTATGACATTGGCGAATATATTGAATGTTGTAAAAAATCCAAGATAACATGTACTTAATTTTGACAATAATAATTCATATACTTATAATAAATTACATTTCTTAAAATTAATTGTACTTAGTAATATAAGAACGACATCTGAATATTTGTACACCATAATTGTTGCGGTAGAATGTGTAGTAACCTAAAAAGTATGAACACCATACTATTGTAAAACTACATTCTTTCAAATAAATCGAAATCATATGCCGCAGACACTAGTTTGTCATCGTATACTTATATAACCTACTTAATTAATTCGAGATATGTCACTAAATGTTGTGAAAGCCGTGTTACTGTTTCAATAAAGGAGCTAGGACTTTAATTACAATTTTGATTTAAAAAAAAAACACTGAAATACTATAATGTAAGTAAAATGAAAATATAAAAAGGAAATCGTATATTAACATAAAGTTGAGAATATGTAATGTGTCCAAAACCTACAATTTAATTAAATGTGTCGAATTTGTCGAAATCCATAATTAATTAATAGATCGGCAAGATAAACATATTCAACGAAAACTGAGCAGAGGTACAGCGCCACAGAATTCACTCACAAATGAATCAATTCCGACGGCAAAGCCTGTATTTTGATTTATGTTTCGAGAAAACCGCTGCGGGTTGATGACGCAACGAATAAAAAGGCGCTTCAGTATAAATATTGGATGTTTATGTTAAGTATAAACTTAATAAATTTAATACGGAAACAAAAATAATGGTATACCTAAAAAAAATAGCAAACACAAACAACATTGCCAAAAATATAAATTCGGGGAATACACGCACATTCGGGGTCACAGACGGGATGTCCTTATATTTAATTATAAAATTCAATATCCTCTTCCCCTTATCCATTTTGGGGTCCGCAAATATTTTATGTATACATCTCTATCTGCCGTAATGTCATCTCAGTGTTAACTTTCCTTCATTTTTTATCTTTCGCATAAACGATCCATATTCTATTTGGTCTTATTAAAACATGCTTTAAGGAAAGAGGCAATTTTCTTAAAGCACATTTTCTTAACGACATTCAAATGTACCGGCGGGGTATTTGCGTAACACAGTTACGATGCCAATGCATTTTAGCATTTTACGAATCGTTCTAAAACGATTTCTTTTATAATATCTTTAAAAAATCGTTCATTGTTTACATTTTCCATTGTTGTGACACAAGTCAATTGTCAAACTGTCATTAAATTTTCTCTTTTAGTCTATGAAGATTACTTTTTGGTTTATATAACTTGAATTATTTTTATCAATAGGTTTAGCTGAAATATTGTATTTTCTATATAATTACCGATTACTAACTGAATTTCGACATCTAAAATAATTAATAAGGACACGCTCATACTCGATCGTGGAGGTTTTAATACGTCTTGGCTGAACACACAGGCTGGTTTTATGACTGGCAGATGAGATGTCAGAATGAAGAAAAACAATTTTGAAACTTCAAAAATCATCAAAAATTAATTCTGGAAAAGGAATATTTTCCTATAAAAGAAAAGTCTGAAGAACCTGATGGGGATTCCACGTCTGGACCTATTTCACTAACCATCTGCTTCAGGATACCGCGTCTGGACCCGTTTCACTAACCATCTGCCTGAGGATACGGCGTCCGGGTTTTATCAACAAACACCTATCAATTCTACGTCTGCACTCTGCTGAGTAACCATCTGCCTGGAGATTTTACGTCGAGCTTTGTCGAAGGAGACTGGCACTCTAAAGTGTCCCTTCGACGCCTGAAGACCTTTTTTTTTCTCCACCTCCTCCTCCGGACTTCAATTCAAGCCTATTAACTTCAGTGTCGCGTGAACCGTATTGTGTTATTTTTATATTCCGACCTGTATTTTATATTTCATTTATTAAACTATATGTAACAAGTATAATTTCATCTTTTATGTAGTTAGGGTCGAGTTGTACGTTACATTTGGCGCCCCACTCATCAATTCGAACCCATTTCACCCTCTCAAAATTCTAAAAAAAACTATCACTAGTTCTATTTCCTTTTGGTTTCTTATTTTGACTTTATGTAATTAACCTATTTTTCCTCCTCAGCCCTCCTCTTGTAGATTTCCTTACTCATCCTTCATACTGAACATCACTAAACACTACACTCCTACATACATTCCTTTTACCCACTAGTAATTGGCATCCATTCTTCACTTGTAAGTGTTGTTAAAACCTCTCGGGGTCTCTTGCAAGTTGTGGTTTGGCTCACTCTACGACGGTTATTGGACAATATCCTATAATCGTTAATCTCGTACACTAACTCTCTACCAAAACATTTCTACACTGCATCCCACAGACTTGCACAACACTACGTTTACCCTCTGGTAATCGTACCCAGTAGTCGCTTGGTGTGTTTAAATCCACTCGTGGACACTCCCAAGATGGTTGCTGGGACACTTCACGACTGATACAGAAGAATATTCTGTGGACGTTTGTACAAACCTTAAACACTACGTTACACCCACTACAAATACTGCACTATCCTCGCACATTTATATAATATACTTTTATTATTTTCATCATCTGAGTCTGATCAGATAAGGTCTAGTATCGGGGGTCTTTAATTTTTTTTTTTTTTTAGTTAGTTAGAATTTTCTTTTGCATTGATTAACCGTCTTTTACTCCCAAACTCAATTTTATCCCCTTAATCTTGATAAAATCGTTTTAAGTCATGAATAGAATAATTTTCTTTGAACTTTTAAACAAGGCTGAGCTAGAATATGAAATAAAAATAAGATTAGAAGAACCAAAAGATACAGTTATACAGCTTAAAAAACAAATTCTTCAACTTGCACCTCTTACTCCTTCTGAAGATATTTTAGACTCGATATTGGACGTTAAAACTGATTTAGATGAAATTACTACCATCAAATATATCGAACCAAAAATACTATTGTTAGAACAGGGCAATCTTAGACTCTATAAAAAAAATCAAACTTATATCAATCATCTATTTCATCGACTAGAAATAATCGATATTGATTCGGATTCCTCGGAGGTAAGTCGTTTATCTCAAATCAAAGAGAGATTTTTCAACTTAGAATCAAAATTAAATTCCTTATCCACTGTTTCCAACGATATCAACCCTCAACAAATAACAGTTCACCGTCCCTCTTCAACTCCTAACAGTCCCAATGAGACAGTGTTCCATACTATGCTTCCCGACATTCAGTCTCAACCTTTAAACACTATTCCCAATAACTCCCTTAACGAATTAAAACGAATAAAATACGACGGAAACTCTTGTCCGCGTTCGTTTATCCAGAAAATTCAAGAATTTAGTATTTCTAGGAATATTTCTTCAAACAAACTATTGGATCATGCGTTCGAATTACTTACCGATAACGCTTTACACTGGTACCGTTTTAAACGCGACTCTTTGTTATCTTGGGATGAACTTTGCGAAGCTTTAATTGCAGACTTTAGCGGTTTTGACTATGACTATAAATTATTAGAAGCCATTAATAAACGAACTCAAGGCAAAGATGAACCTATAGTTATTTTTGTTTCCATACTGACTGGCATATTTTCCAGACTTTCAGAAAAACTATCGGAAACTAAAAAACTACAGATCATTATTCGTAACATCCGACCTTGCTATTCACCTTATATTGCGAATAATAATATAAATTCAATCCATACCCTAATTTCATGTTGTCAAAAATATGAAGAATTTTTAGACAAAGAGAAACGTTTCAACGAACCTCAAACTACAAATAATCCTTTAACTGTTGAATTTAATTATAAATCTCCTAAGCCCTCTACTTCCAACACGTTTCCTCCTAGAACAAACTTTAATCGTTTTAACTATAAAGTTAATACAATTAATAAAATTAATAATAATGCTTTTTGTGTACGCTGCCGCATTAACGGTCATACACTAACTAATTGCTCGCAACCTCGTACACTGATAATTTGTTTTACATGTGGTTTAAAAGATGTTAAATCTACGGATTGTCCTAACTGTAATAAAACTAGCAACTCAAAAAACTAAACAACGACTTGGGTAATAAAAACTTTAATCAATCAGACTGGCATGATTGGTTCCAAACAATTAAAAACTATTTTCTTTGTTATAAAATAGCTTCACTATATGATAATGAAAGGGATTTTAATCGTCCTTTTATTGATATTAATATCAGTGACATAATATTTTCCGGTTTACTAGATAGTGGAAGTTCTATTACAATACTTGGTAATAACTCTCATTTAGAAATTTTAAAATTAGGCTTCGCGTTATCCAAGTCTTTTCCAATAACGATTGCTACTGCCAGTAATCATAAATGTAAATCCATTGGCTCAATTGACATTCCGATTAGATATGATAATCAAACTCATATAATTCAAGCCTACGTATTCCCAAATATATCTCCTTCAATTATCTTAGGAGTCGACTTTTGGAAAAAAAATAACCTTGTTCCACACATACTTTCTTCGGCATTTAAGCCAAATATTAAATGTTCAGTGGTTACGGAAACTTCTAAACAAATACTTCCTTATAATCATCTCTCTTTAGAGCAAAAAACTATCGCTGATGATATGATTAAACGATTTAAGGCTATATCCTTCGAAAGTAGAGGAGTACTTGGCCGCACACATCTTATTAGTCATCATATTGATACTGGTGATACTCCTCCAATTAAACAACGATGTTATCGTCTTTCTCCTGTGAAACAAAAAGCTCTCATTATGGAAGTCGATAAAATGTTAGAATGGGGCGTTATTGAAAAATGCGAAAGTCCTTGGCTTTCTCCGGTTATCATTACACCTAAAAATAATGGCGAATGGAGATTCTGTGTTGATAGTCGTAAACTAAATTCAGTTACTCGTAAAGACGCATACAGCCTTCCATTTGTTAACGAAATTTTAGATAATCTTAAAAACGCTAAATTTCTTTCAAGCATAGATATTGCTAAAGCATTTTGGGAGATTCCTTTGAAAGAAGAATCAGATAAAGATAAAACAGCTTTTTTTGTCCCTGGTCGAGGCATGTATCGCTTTGTTATCATGCCCTTTGGTAACCCTTTGGTTAACTAATGCTCCTGCTACTCAGCACAGATTTATGGACATGCTTTTTACTCCTGAATTTGACAATAAGGTCTTTTGTTACCTTGATGATATAATAATGATCTCGGAATCATTTGAAGAGCATATTTCTTATCTAGTTAAAGTTCTTGAGAAATTGACGTTTGCTAAACTGACTATTAACTTCGATAAAAGTCAATTCTTTAAAAATGAACTTAAATACTTAGGATTCATCGTAGATGAAAACGGTTTACGCTCAGATCCGGCTAAAATTAAAGCAATACTTGAATTTCCTACTCCCACTACTCGTAAGGAAGTGAGAAAATTCATTGGAACTTGTAGTTGGTTTCGTCGTTTTATTCCTAACTTCAGCACAATTGCAACTCCACTTAATAAATTAACTTCTTCCGGTAAAAATGCCCCTAAATTCATTTGGGATAAAGATGCTACTCTGGCTTTTAATAAACTAAAAGACGCCCTTGTTACTACTCCTATACTAGCTTGTCCTGACTACGATCTTCCTTTCTGTGTACATTGCGATGCTTCTAACTTTGGCATCGGAGGTATGTTGACACAAATAAAAGACGATAAAGAAGTGGTTATAGCTTATATGAGCAAATCTCTTAATAAAAACGAACGAAATTACTCAACTACAGAAAGAGAAACTCTTGCGGTAATCTCAGCTTTAGAACATTGGCGTTGTTATATCGATAATGGTAAACAATTCACTGTTTATACAGATCACGTGGCACTTAAATGGTTTCTAAGATTATCCAATCCATCTGGTAGACTCGCGCGCTGGGCTCTTAGGTTGTCGTCTTTTAATTTTACGCTAAAACACAAAAGAGGTAAAGACAATTTAGTCCCTGATTTGCTTTCCCGTACATCATGTCCACTTGGCGTTAATCCCATTTCACCCATATCACCAGCGTTGGAACATTATAACAAACTACTTCTAGAATGTCGTAATAATCCTGATCAATATCCTAATTACACAATTCGCGAAAATAAACTATTCCGCTATACTCAATCTCCCTACGCGTTAACTGAAGATTTCGCGTGGAAGGAAGTTCCTCATCCTAATCTTCGGGAAACCCTTGTCAGAAACAACCATGGGTCTCCAGATCAGCCTCACCTAGGAATCTTTAAAACTTATAAAAAATTATCACTTCTATATTACTGGCCGGGTATGTTTAAGATAATTGCTTAACTTACAAACACGCAAATCACTCTCCTTTTAGCTTTATGGGTAAACCAAAAATTTGTTCCAGGCCCTTTCAAACGATTTCTTTGGATTTAATGGGTCCTTTACCTATGACTAGACGTAGAAATCAATTTATCTTAGTAGTTAACTGTTATTTTACTAAATACTCCCTGATTTTTCCACTAAAACGGGCTACTAGCGCTAACATCATCTCTAATTTAGAAAATTTTGTTTTTCTGGTTCATGGAGTACCTCAGACTATTATTATGGATAATGGATCGCAATTCCAATCCCATGAATTTCACAACTTTATGGTTAGATATAACATACCACACATATTTTTCACTCCTCACTATTGCCCTCAGGTTAATCCCACTGAAAGATACAATCGTACTATAATCACAGCTTTGTCATCTTTGGTTGGTGATGACCATAGATCTTGGGATATTCACCTTCCTAAAGTCCAATACGCTATGAATAGCTCCGTTAATGCTTCCACTGGTTTCTCCCCTAACTTCTTGCTCTTTGGACGTGAAACAGTTACTTCTGCCACTGCTCACTTTATACGCCAACTAATAATCTTGATGAAATTGTTTTTCTTCCTAGAGACACCTATGCTACTAATATAGGTTTATTGTCTGCAACTTTCGATAAGGTTCAGTTAGCTCTTCATAATGCTTATGCTCGTAATTCTTCTCATTACAATGAAAATCATACTTTTAAGGAATATAACGTTGGAGATACTGTCTGGCGAAGAAATTATATAAATAGTCAGGCTGGGATTTATTTTAGTGCCAAACTAGCGCCAAAATATGTGAGGTCCACTGTGTTGCAGAAACTATCCCCATTAGTTTATATACTTGAGGATCCTAATGGCAACCAAGCTAAATGGCATATTAAAGATTTTAAAATATAAAGAAATACTAATTATGTAAATTAAATTATTTCTTCATAATATACTCATGACTCATCCCTATTTTTTCCCTTCTAACAATGAGAGTGATTTTCGGCTTATTAACTCTATTAATTTTCTAATTTATTCATTGGTTCTTAAACCATCAAGATTTTTTTTCTTTTTTCTTTATATCTGTTTTTATCAGATTATACTACTAAGTGCTCTCTTCAAGTTAGTATGATTAATTTGTCACCATCTTTTACTTCTACTATGACTATAGGCTCTACAGCCATAGTTGTAAAACTGATGATGGCTCTACCCCATTCATCACCATCCTTCTATCAACTAACGGCCTAAAAGCCCTAGTTGTAATGATCATTATGGTCTACTCCATTGATCACTGGAAGCTTTATCAATAGGCTCTAAACCATTGGTAACTAAACAACCAAACCTATACATATATGTACTATCTATTACACTCTACAGAGCGGCTTGCAACTCTTGAAATAAGCCCATGCAGGAGCGGCTGGTGACTCCCTAAACAAGCCTATCTACTAAACTATCGTATCTATTTTCATATATGTTCTAAAGAGCGGATTACAACTCTGAAAATAAGCCTTAAAGTTAAAAATCTTTATTTCATCATATTAGTGGTTTTAGACGAGAGCGGATTACAACTCCGAAAATAAGCCTTAAAGTTATTGACTTATCAGGTTGCGTAGTGATCATTGAATGTGAATCCTATCTGACCTAACTTCGTAAGATGTCGGTATGTTTGTGTGAGTTATGTAAGATTTTTTGAATGCTGTAATATCTTAACCTTAGCAAAATTTTTGTTCTAGGCCAAAAGTTTTCTCGGGGTCGTTGGGGAAATATAGTATATGCTACTTATACTTACAACATTATTCATCATTCATTCATTCATGTCCCGTATCATATCCTTTTATTTGCTAGCATTTTACGAATCGTTCTAAAACGATTTCTTTTATAATATCTTTAAAAAATCGTTCATTGTTTACTTTTTCCATTGTTGTGACACAAGTCAATTGTCAAACTGTCATTAAATTTTCTCTTTTAGTCTATGAAGATTACTTTTTGGTTTATATAACTTGAATTATTTTTATCAATAGGTTTAGCTGAAATATTGTATTTTCGATATAATTACCGATTACTAACTGAATTTCGACATCTAAAATAATTAATAAGGACACGCTCATACTCGATCGTGGAGGTTTTAATACGTCTTGGCTGAACACACAGGCTGGTTTTATGACTGGCAGATGAGATGTCAGAATGAAGAAAAACAATTTTGAAACTTCAAAAATCATCAAAAATTAATTCTGGAAAAGGAATGTTTTCCTATAAAAGAAAAGTCTGAAGAACCTGATGGGGATTCCACGTCTGGACCTATTTCACTAACCATCTGCTTCAGGATTCCGCGTCTGGACCCGTTTCACTAACCATCTGCCTGAGGATACGGCGTCCGGGTTTTATCAACAAACACCTATCAATTCTACGTCTGCACTCTGCTGAGTAACCATCTGCCTGGAGATTTTACGTCGAGCTTTGTCGAAGGAGACTGGCACTCTAAAGTGTCCCTTCGACGCCTGAAGACCTTTTTTTTTCTCCACCTCCTCCTCCGAACTTCAATTCAAGCCTATTAACTTCAGTGTCGCGTGTACCGTATTGCTTTTTTTATATTCCGACCTGTATTTTATATTTCATTTATTAAATTTTCTGTTACAAGTCTACTTTCATCCTTTTCGTAGATAGAAACCACTATTACGTTACAGGCTACATCCAAAGACCATCTATCTCCTTCCCTTGTTCCCAATCATTTGTGGTTGGCGCAGCATGTCTTTCTCTTCCATACTTCTCCATCGTCGTCATAAGTCGCCATCTCGGTAGTTACCCTTTCTAGCCATATCATCATTCACACCGTCCACCTATCGTTTCTTTGGTCCTAAAACTCTCTAACATCTATACGAATAATTATATTATAATTCATGTTAAAGAACATTAGGATGCGTAAACGCTCGGAGGCTAAATGTGTTTTGAATCCATTTACTACAAATTCGGCTAACAATGTAATATAATTTACTCGTAGTTATGTACTAAGTTATAGCCTCAATGTTATTTCGTAACTCACAAAAGCTCACACATGTTATGTAAGTAATAATCCGAGATGTTTCGTGCTACGCCGTGTAACGTCTGTACAGGCTTAGCAATTTATCGTTGTTACTTCCCTTTATTTACATTGAAACGGAGCGAGGGTAAATTACGTTTTTTTTTTCATAAAATTGAGACTTGTTATGCTACAAAAAATCTAAGGGATACGAGTTGATGAAAATTAAAATAGCATCATTCTAAAAATAACCTTCCTTATATCCATTATTATTCGCGCCTGTCATCATTAGTTCCCGAATGTTCTCGAACTAGGTCATGACTCTTTTGGGTATCGGAGTGGGATTTCGGGACCTCCGTTTCAGGTCCGCTCGTCTCCAATAGCGCGATCGCGTGACACCAACTAATGACCATTATCTGTTATACAGATCTTCTAGCATTCATTCTTACTGGACCTTGTCTGTGGACTGGGATTCCATTCCGTCGGTGCGTGCAGTTTTTCGAGGCTACAGTTCGTCAGCATCCAAAAACCATCCAGGAAACCGTCCCATTTATATTAATCGTTAATATTTGTCGGTTTTACATTCGAATAATAGTTGATCTTTAACCATTACTGTTTTTCTATCGGGATAATTTAGGCAATCTATATAATATTCATTTCAAAGTTTGCGTAATTTATCGGCCACAAACTTAAAAACCGATTGCTATCGAGTCCCTAGTTCAGAAACCAAATACGTGCAAAGATTTACTATCCGACGTACCATACGTTCTGAAACTGTTTCAATTGTATCTTATTTAGAATCGGTTTTTTTAATACTAATAAACTATACGTGGTAATGTGGTGGAATATCCTTTTTTATTTCGCTACACTATGTAGTTTTAACTTTATCAGACAAAAAAAAATTTAATTAGGCAGGCAGGAGGAAAAAAAAATTGCTGCACTATGTAAATAGTGCAGCAATTTTTTTTTTACACTATGTCATTAAATGCGTTAAGTGGGGTGCTAGCGCCAGTTTATTTATTTCACAAAATACAGTAATTACGATTGGCCAGCGACCATTCCAAAGACTGTAAAAGTAGGTACAGTTTATTTCAAAACCTGAACTACGTGAGCCCGACTCGATCTTGACACGTTTTTGTTGTTCATCAAGCGTTTTCAATTGCTCACGTAAATCCTATCTCTTTGGATGTAGGCGGCACGAGAAACTAGTTAGAAAAACTATTTAAAGAACCCTTTAGACCTATGTAGTATTATATTTTATTTAAAAATAAAAATTAGCTGAATTATACAGCGTGTGTCAGAAATGTGTGATTGTATTTCAGGGGAGTGGCACAGACCATCAAACTGAACATCTTTCTCCACATCGTAATCGCGAAAAAATAATCAGCTGTCCTATAAATTTGGAACGAGTAGGCATTGAAGTTTTGTATGGGTCATTTAAATGTATAGTTTAGGAGCTAACACAGGTTTTACCACGGTTTTTCATGCCCGCTTTGTGTATTGCTAATTTATGGAATAGGGCAAAAAGTATAAGTGCTGTGTAGTTAGGAGCCTGCCTGTTACATGACGTGGCCTGTATACGACTCTCCCTACTTTTATCTAGGAAGCTTATTTCTATTTCCGTGAGGTATTTTGTACCGTGCGTCTTTCTCCACATCGTAATCGCGAAAAAATAATCAGCTGTCATATAAATTTGGAACGAGTAGGCATTGAAGTTTTGTATGGGTCATTTAAATGTATAGTTTAGGAGCTAACACAGGTTTTACCACGGTTTTTCATGCCCGCTTTGTGTATTGCTAATTTATGGAATAGGGCAAAAAGTATAAGTGCTGTGTAGTTAGGAGCCTGCCTGTTACATGACGTGGCCTGTATACGACTCTCCCTACTTTTATCTAGGAAGCTTATTTCTATTTCCGTGAGGTATTTTGTACCGTGCGTCTGACGCCACCTCAGCTCTTGGTTTGAGGTGGCGTGGGACAAGAGTTCCTGGAAGGACTTGAGGGAGGCCTTTGTCCAACTGTGGGACGGAGGGTTAAAAAAAACTAAAGCGTATTTTTACAGAAACATCGTTTCACTCCAACCCTATAACGACTTAACCGTATCAAAATATGCATAAATAAATAATAACAAATTACAAATAAGAAACTTAGGTTTATTGTTCAATTTCAAATTATTTCTACGTGGGACACTCAGAAATTTTGCAAAAATAAAAATAACTGTTCTTTATGTAAATATTTTTTTTTATAAATCTTTTTAAAGTACAGTTTTCGAAACACTTTTTCCCGCGCGTCCGCGGTAGACAACTCGGAACTTGGGCGGAGCCAGCGTGAAACAGCAAGAAACATTGGTGTATCTTTATCGACTGTTCAGCGGGTAGTCCAGCGGTACCGAGAGACCGGATCGCACCTTCGGAGACCAGGAAATGGCAGGCCAAGAAGCACAACGGCCAGGGATGACAGATACAATGCTCCGAAATCGTTTACAAACTGCTGTTGGTCTAAAAAACCACTTAATTCGCTTTGGTGGTAGCAATTTAAGCGCGCAAACAGTGAGGAGACGTCTTGCTGGGGCATACTTGAAACCATTAAATCCCGCAAATGAACCCAAACTGGAACGGCAACATCGAATTGCAAGACGTTCGCGATACGTGCGCGAGTACCAACACTGGAGACTGGACGATTGGTCTAGCTAGGGTAATGTTCACGGACGAATCGAAATTCATGCTTTACAAGCATGATGGTAGGCAGTTGGTGTACTGAAGACAAGGGGAACGCTTCCATCAAGACTGTGTGGAGGAAAAACAGGCACACGGCGGAGGCTAAGTACTTATTTGGGCTGGAATATTTGCCGAGGCCCGCACCGAGCTCGTGCTAATACAAAATGGCACTGAATGCACAGAGGTATGTGGAGGAGATCCTGAATGAGCATGTGGGACCTTTCATGGCGAGGATGGACCGGAATGGCATATTAATGCATGATAATGCGCGTCCCCGTACCGCCGGAATTGTAAATGAATACCTTGGAGAGGTCGGTATCGAATTGATGCAGTGGCCAGCGCGAAGACCTGATTTAAACCCCATAGATCATGCATAGGACGACCTTGATCGTTGCGTAAAACGTCGTAACTCCCCACCAATCACGCTACCCGAGCTCAGACAAGCACTGGTGGAGGAATGGGAAGCCATTCCTCAGTCCGGCTCCGAAATTTGGTGTTCAGCATGCCAAATCGCCTGGAAGCTGCAAGAAGAGCTCGGGGAGGCAATACGAAGTATTAAAATTATGCATGTAATGAAAAAAGCAGAAACAATAACCTTACAAAAATTAAAGTTTCTGTAAAAAATTTCTTATTTTGATAATAAGAATGAAGGTACACATTAGTTTCAATTCATTCCTTTTTATGTATAATTAAATGCCCAATCGAACAGTATTCGTTTCATTATGATAGCATACGTAGTTCGGGAGATATTCGGACTTTTGTAACTGACCCGTTATTTTTGGAATCGAGTGTATTCGGGATTCAGGCTCAGCCCCGTATAAGGTCTATGTTCGCCGGTAGTGGTACGGATGCAATCCTTCCACTTGTAAAACTCTCCATACAGTAGTAGTAGCTGACTTCGAAATGTCTGGCAGCCACTCTGGTACTCCGTCGCGGGCGTTCTAAATATTCCAATATGTTCTCTTCGAGAACAGGTGCGTATCGTGGGCGGCCCCGAGCTTGCGCATGCGGTGGGCTGCGAAACTGGCCATGATCAATCAATCGTTGTTGCTGCTAAAATGACTTGCAGTCCTGGCACTTGTGGGTTGATCATACCTCGGTTGCAAAACATTTCGAAATTATTAGGCGCAGCGTATATTCTCCTTGTTTCCCGTAAATGGTCACCACTTATTGCGTTCAGGCGCACCATTTGTACGTACTCGATATTCGAGTATTAATAGTTCCTATCACTCATTGTGAAGTAGGTAGGTACCTATTCTATTTCACATTGCACATAGTAGCGATTGCGAACAACGTTTGATAACCGGTAGCGCACACGCACTTCCGCTTCCGGTGTTCAGAGACACTGTGTGAGACTTGTGAGGGTGATGACCTTCACCTCTATTTTACAGTAAAAGGATAGCGTTAGAGCATCTCAATGGAGGATAGTCCACGTGGACTACGCTAGATTAGCTTACGATATTTTTTCTCATCGATAATGGTAATGGAATGATCTTCTCCACTCGTGCGCTGGGTAGGTATGTTCTCCGTTCAAACGTATACATTATTTACAGGATTTTTCGTAATTCTAATGCATTATTTATTTTTCTTTGTACCTATTATTTTTAATTAATGGTAACAATTTTTTATCGCACCTAGAGGTATTTTATGTCGGATACATTAAGTGGACCACCTTTGTATGACGGCTTAAATGCCACGGTGTAAACACGGTGAATACTCTTCAGTGTGTACACAATACAAATTGACACTTTGGTCTAGTGGTCGCAATCGCTTCTGCTGAGCATGAGATCCTGGGTTCCATTCCCAGGTCGGGCAACGTGTTATTGGGTTTTTCTATCTGGAATTTCTCAGTAGCAGCTCGGAGTCTGGATTTGTGCCCGGTTGATGGCAATAGGCTCGCCTCCTATTACATGGGACTTAAAAACATAACTGGCGAAATGTGGGTGTACTATAGGTACACCTCTGCAAGGCGTGATGTTATGTAATGTTATGTTATGATGTAAATATAGAAAACGTAGAGTGACACAATGGGCGGAACAGATACAGGAAGAAAAATATCCTTATGTCGAGCAACATAAAAAATAACTGTTCAGACCTCGCTGGTTATATCTAGGAGTCAGGTCACGTCAATAATGCAATGTGTTGGAACTGACAGCTTGTTTTTACCCAGGCCTACCGTTTTGGGGTCTAACCGCAAGTGTCAATACTGGGTCAGGGACGTGGCTGGGTCGTTCTGAAGTTCCGGCGCTGGCAAGATAAAATGATGACACCGATATTTTTTTTGTCAAGTTTCTGAATGTGACACGGATGTGATTGGGCCTTTATAAAGGGTGTAAAAAGACCCATCACAGAGCTGTCATCCACGTATTCGTTACATCAAACTAAGTAACATTGTACACAAGTTATTGTTGGGAAACGACTTTTATTACAAGCTTAAATAAACTGGTTACTCCCTTTGTCACCCATTTATCAAGTACTTCCTGGCATCCGATTGATCTGAAACTTAGCACACTTATATAACTTCGGTGACAACGAAAAAATAAAGTACCATAGAACTGGTCTGATAATAAAGTCCAAATGTGTCAAAAGGAACTCCTCAACTCGTTGAACTCGTTGGTTTTGTCTTTACAAAAACAATATTAATGGATGCTAGTAACGGTTCAAAGGTCGTGGTATTTAAAGTAAAAAAACGTAAAATATAGCTAGGACTTTGACCTGCAATATCTCTGGTCGCAAGTGTGGCCGCTGTGTGGAGTCATACCACGTAACTATGTAGGGCAGAGTTATGGTTGAGGGAGTTTTATTGTATTAAGGAATTTATGGAATAAAAAAAAATGTATATTTAAAAGATAAAGGAGAATGACCAAAAGCCGTACCAAAAAGTCTTATCCATCATGGTCAACATAGTAATCATTAGCATATTTTTTACGACATTTCGCGTCTGGGATTTGATTTTTGAACAGGGAATTAAATTTCAAGTTAGAGAGTATATCTATTGACGTAGTTACTCCACTTATATGACGTTCCATTTCACATGATATGTATAAACGAGTACCTTGAATTTTGAAAATGATATTGATCACGTCTTTCAAAAATAATGTAAAAAGTATACTTTGCCGATTCTAAATACATTATTTAGATATAATTAGAATATAATTTTTATTTAAAAGATTTTCATTCTTTTATCTACGCTTAAATAGGCCGTGCACAGCCAGTCATAGGGTTGTGAAAGGAATAGAATCGATTTTTGAATCTTTGAATCGACTTACCAGTCATTTTATTTACGTTTCTTTTGTATACTAAATAAGTATAACTTCGCGAAATATATGTATTAGCTTTGCTTTTGTTTTGTTGAATAAAAGTAACAATTATGTAAAATCAGTACACCAAATCGAAGTGATACAAAATCGATTTACGTACTACAGATTTTGATTTATCGATCACATCTCTAAATCCCGGCCAGCACATTTCTGACAGTTGAGCTGACGTATTTGTTTAGGTGTGTTGAGAAGTAGAACTTGTTTGTATTTTATGCAA
This sequence comes from Dasypolia templi, assembly GCA_963555695.1. NCBI lineage: Eukaryota > Metazoa > Arthropoda > Insecta > Lepidoptera > Noctuidae > Dasypolia > Dasypolia templi. The sequence continues at coordinate 20,375,374 of OY743153.1, forward strand.
ATATGTCGAGTCGTGGGGCTTCGACTGACTGACGCCGCCGTCAGTCACCCGGAAAAACCGATGTATCAATTGTGAGCCCCAGAAACCTCCCTACACATTCACTAGAACAAGCGTCGTGTCCGGTGTCCCACATAGATTGGTCTCGGGGGCCGCTTCTGTGGGCTATCGGTTACGACCTCCCTAGTGGCGTCAGCGTGGTTTGCTACGCTGACAACACGCTGTTCCTGGCACAGGGGAGGTCGCACCAGGCGGTGGCCGAACAAGCGACACTCGGGGTTGCCATAATCGTCGACAGGATCCGGCAATTGGGACTCGAAGCGGCACTGCACAAGTCAGAGGCCATGTGTTTTCATGGTCCTCGGAACGTGTCACATTCGGGTTCCCAGATAACGGCGGGACGGGTGCACATCGGCGTCGAGTCGACGATGAAGTATCTGGGACTCGTCCTCGACAGCCGGTGGAACTTCGTGGAGCATTTCCGACGTTTGGCTCTCAAACTGGAGCGGGCTGGGGCTGCCTTGAAGTAACTCCTACCCAATCTACCACCGTACGCGTAGAGCCTCCGGCAGGGATCCAGACGTATTGCGGTCCATGGCCCTTTACGGGTGGCGACCCACCGGCGTGGGCACGCTCTTTGAGGCTTCGACCGGCCCCCCGGTTGAGCGAGTCCCAAAGGGTCATGGCCATTCAGCTGGTCCGGGGATAATGCCCAATCTCCTGAAAGGCGGCGAGCCTCCTTGCCGGATTGCCACCATGGGATCTGGAGGCAAAAGCCCTCGCGCACGTATGGGAGTGATGCGAGGAGGCAAAATGCCGGGGTGTTACTCCGCTGCCGCGAGAAATCACGGTATAGCGGACAGAGCTCCGGATCTCATGGCGACATGGAGGGTGCGATTGTCGCAACCCAGTGCTCTTGGAGGAGCGGTTGGAGAGGTGCCACGGTGTCCTCACCTACCACCTGACACAGATCCTCACCGGACACGGTTGTTTCGGGAGGTTCCTGTTTCGCATAAGGCGGGAGGAAACGCCCGTGTGGCACCATTATTTGGATCGCCCGGAGGACACGGTGGAGCATACGGTGGAGGTCTGCCCAGCTTGGGCAGAGCACCACCGTGTGCAAATGGGAATGGGAAGCCGTCACCTTCTTCTGCGAAGCAGTAATGCTCGTGAAGGAGGAGGCGAAGGGCTTGAAGGAGAGAGCCGTGCTCCCTCACGCCTCTAGTCGCCGCAGGAGACACCCTGGGCGTCGGGAGTCGCCTGCAGATTCCCGGCCACCGTAGGCACGGGCTTGCGGACGGTGAGCAATGGGTAGCTCGCCGTCCGGTAAGGACCCAGCCCGGTCGACGGCGCGTCGTGTTCCAAGCGCGCCTCAAAGAGATGTCAGCACACTATGAGGGGTTTGATGGTCGCGGGATGTTCGAAACAGATACCGTGGCCCCGGCGCAGGCAACTGAAGGAACAAGGGTGTGTTTTAGTTAGCAAAAGTCTGACACTACATCTCTCGCCGGTTCCGCTTTCCCTGGTGACCGGGATAGATGATGGCCCGGTCCATCAAATAGGCCTCAACCACGCGACAGAGGTTGGTCGGCATCCGGTGATACCGAAATAACTCCCTGATGCAACTCCAGGGCAAGGTTTTGAAGCCATTGGCGATGTCTAAAGATACCAACAAGACGACCCCACCCTCCACACGGGGCCACAGCATCCCCCGTCATGAGGGCTCGGACGCGCATGATGGCGTCCACCGTAGAGCGCCCTCTGCGGAAACCAAAGAGCTTGTCTACCTCGTCGAGCAGCACGATGGGCCGGTAAGCGGACGGAGAGTCCGCAGGGTGCCCCGGCTTCTTAATGAGGATCAGTTTCCGCATCTTCCAACGAAGTGGGAGCTGGCCCTCCTTCAAGAGTGCGCTTAGGAGCCCGTTAGTCGAGGACCGTGAGCCTCTAAAGCCAGAACCCAGGCCGTTCCAGGTTAGCCGTCGGGTACTGTGCGGTATTTTTTGCACTAAGCCAATTTACCGCCACTCTCAGCTCTACCTCGGTTACTTCCGAAGCCCGTCGTCGTCGTCGGCGGTGTGGTTCGCATCCGACATCACAGTAGGCGGAGTCATGGGCGGGGTAGTATGCTCCCCTCGCGAAGGGAACAAAGCGCTCACTACATCCTCCACGAATTGTTGGGGCACCCTGTTGGCCCAATATCTGTAAAAGCTGTGAGTGATAAAACCTCCTACCTACCCCTACATAGAATACAGGCGTGATATTATACAGGTCCCAAACAAGCTAGACACTTCAGCAACTGCAAGCAACAATATTTAACAGCCCTAACTTGACGTCTAAACTTAACTAGCGCCCTCAAGAGATCAACCGCGTAGTTGAATTCACATCGAAGTTTGATTGTCGCCGGGCGATGACGCTAACTTCACAAAATAGGTATTCAGCTCCCCGGATTCTATAAATTATTTACCATAGTTGCTGGATAAGTTTCTGTAATAAATATTTCATACAGAGTTCCAAATTTCTTTTGCGACAGTATTTTCTAGTATGTTTTCCAATCAAGTTTTATTTACCTAGGGGGGAGGCCTATGTCCAGCTGTGTGCGTCTTTAGGTTCAAATGATATATAAGTTTTTATTTTATTTGTTATTAGAAGAGCGGTGGCCTTGATATTATAACGGCCGTCATGAAAATTTGTCATTTTCACCAAACAAACGCTCTGTATTTGCACAGCCGTTATTGTGTGCCCATTCGCCCTTTTCTGTAACCAAAGCTTTTGTAAGTAGACCTTTAAACTGGGCGTGTTTTCTTACAGTGAACAGTTAACATCAGATTCAGTGTCGCTCAGAAAGAGCGTTTGCAAAAGGCTATGTAGTAAACTCACGCCGTTTTGCAATGGGGGTAGGCAGAAAGCACAGAACGCCACCGGCTACGATCCTTACATTCTCCTTTTGCTTCGTTTACCTTCATACATCTGGTCCTACACGCAAGCTAGATTGTATGTACTTACGTACATATAATACGGGGTGACTGGTAAATTTTACCTATTTCTTGAAAGAAGTTATACTAAAGGTCATTATCGTCTTGTGATGGTTCTTAGATTTTTTACTAACGAACTGTTATTTTTAACTACTACTAACGAGAATAAGTAGGATTTGGGCAAGCAATTTTTTTATCAAAACTTATTGTTTCAGCTTTCCGAAAAGTATCAAATAAATTTTTAGAGTGTAGTATTTTTCCTAAATAATTAATTTTGGTAACAACTCAGATAATTAAAAAAAAAATCGAAGAACCGATACAGCTCGGTATTCATCTATTTGACTGACCCTTATTTGACTGAATTTAATTTGTTGCTAATGATTTCTAGTATAATCTCTTTCGAGGAATAGTTCGAATTTTCCTGTCACCTTGTATTCTAATTATATCTAATCGTGTTAATATTACAACCGTTTAAATATTTGAGCAGACAAGCTCCAACAGGCAACTCAAACGAGCTGCCTTTTGCTTATTACCTGAATCCTAATAGCGTAACTTTATCAATCACAATCCGAATCATTTTGAAGGATTTAACTAATCCATTGCTTCATATGTTCGAAAAATTTGTTTGCTCGACAAGGCACTGGCTGTTGTTAAACTGTCAAAATTAAAGCCATTCCTACTTTTAGTATTTTACGCAATTACCCTGCTTTAGCTCCCCTTGTCATTTTCGAATTTCACAATCTAAAGGCCTTTCGTAGTAGTCTTTATTAAAGTTAAGTTAAACGGGCACTGGTTATACAATGAGTTCATTGTATAACCAGTGCCCGTTGGAGGTAAAAATTCTGGCAAGTCTTGCAAAAATATGTATAATTATGCAGTGCGCATTGCGGTAGCCATTTATATATTACGGATGAGATTTACACGGACGATCAAATTAGAGAGTTCTGGGTAGCAACCGGCAATTGTTGTCACGGACATATGCAGCTATATAGGAGGTAATAGGAAAATTATATAACAGCAACAATAACAACAACTTCACAACAACAACAATATGGTTGGTAGCAACATTATCTTAACACTTCTGACAACAATACCTAGTCAATTGAAACTTCACAACTAAAAACTATTTAACTGTCACAAAGACAAATTATAGACCTTGTTTATAATTGATTAATATAATATAATTAATATCACGTGCTAGTGACATTCAATCTAGGGTGGTAGAGCAATTACGACTTAAGCTACACACATTCTCAGCAAAATGATTTAATGCGAAGTTGACTTGAAGTTTGTAACTCAAACTGTCTATACTTCGAGAAATTTTCAAGTTTTATTAACATTGTGTTAAAAATCACAAAGCTTTCTGAAAATTCTTTGTACTTTTACAGTTTTTTTTTGTACGATACTAAGCAGAAGTAAAAGTGTTACTGAAATCCTTTCTGGCGTAATAAGGTGAGCAGGCAGAATATAGAATGCCTGTACGTGGTACACTCTGAAAGTTTTGCGAAAATTAAAATTAAAGGTAAATTTTTGTATATATTTTGTTCAAAGTACTCTCCACTAGCCTATATACAAAGTTTCATGCGTCTGAACCAGTTTTCGAAACACTTTTTCCAGTCCGCCGTAGATACCTCGTTTACAGCCTGCTCGAACGCTGACAGCGCATCTTCCGGCGACGAAAATTATATCCATTTTTTTAAATTGGAACGGACCTATTAGACTGTAACTGGCCAGTCTCTGAAACATAAAACATTTTTTCGTAAAACTTTCTGAGTGGACTGGTACCATATGAGTAGGTTCCTATAGTATAATAATTATAATACGATTAGCCGCAGCTCAAACGCACTGTTATTTAATGTAACTGGAGTTGTTGTTGTCAACAACTGGGAACATTGTATAATAATATACCGAGAGTAGCTTGCGTACGTCGGTATGCCTTGATAACTGTGTAATATATTATAATACGGAATGTATTATTATATATTACACAGTTATCAAGGCACAGAGAAGTGTTAGGTATCTTCTACTTTATAAAAGTCCTATTTTCAGTCAATCATTTACTGATAGACAACCAAATAATTTAGTTTAATGTTTTGTGTTTCGTAATGTTAATAACCTACTTACTATTGTTGTACAGCTTTTTAAAGTAAAATGACTGACTGACTTGTTACTGACAAAAAACCCTTTGCAACGAACATACAAGTATCACGAACCACACACACTCAATCCACATCACATACACTCACCCACACGCGTTCACATACATTCACATGCATCCTCCCTTGCATGTATTCTTAAAAAAATAGTATATTACACTATTCTTATTAATAAAGTTTAATTAGCAGTATTGCAATATAATAATGTGTAAAATTACTATTTCATTATGAAACGAATCAGATCGTCTCCTGTGCAACAAAAATAATGTAAAACTTTGGGGCCTGGTGACCTGACATTCAGGATTTGTAAAAAAAAACTTAGTTCAGGCACCAGTCTTCCACAAATAAATTATGAAATTGGTGTAGACGATTAATTACTACCTCTGTAATTTGTGGTTAGAAATAAATATAATGATCATATTATTATTATTGTCTAGAATTAAGTTCTTATTACTCAACAGACAGCTGTGTTGCTGCACCACTTCTTCTTTCCAGCATTAAGAAGTGGTGAAGGGTAGGCGTGGACTGTCTTATGTGATTTTGTCGTTTAAAAAGTGCTGATTCTCAGCCTACTTTGAATAAATGACTTTTGATTTGGTTTTCTTTTTTTTCATTACATTTACGAGGAGAGCACTAAGACAGGATTTTTGGAAATTCATCGCCTTAAGGCGTTTAATTGGGGATGAAAGTTTGAATACAAGATCGATGTTTTTGCTAGATAGATAGACAGATATGTAAACCATTTATTCAGTGTGGGCTATTTTACGTCACACATCACATTTGTTTTTTTTTTTCCATCAATGTTCCCTTCAACAAAAGCACCTGCCATCAAATCTCTTCACCACCCTTGGTTAACTGGTAGAGAATGCCTAAGGCATTATGTCCGCCTTTGTACCTCTTTGGGTTCGAAAAGTTAAAAAAAAAAAGTGAAAGTTTGTGTGCTTGGAATTGGTCCATAATGGCTCAGTATCGAGTTGAGTGGAAAAGGATAGGCCTTTGCTCTATATTGGCACAATGGGGTCCCGGACTATAGAAGGCGAACTCGCAGAGGCCCCTTTAGACGCTTTCAATTAAATCAGGGCACACATTTTTGTATGTTTGGATGTTTGTTACTCTACTCAATCACGCAAAAACAGCTAAGTTGATTTGAACGAAATTCAGCACACAGATAGAACACAAAGGATTCTTTTTATCCCAGTAGTACGTCTCCGTGGGATATTTTCGACATCAATTCGGACGAAGCCGCGAGCAAAAGATGTTCATATAACATGTTTAATAAAATTTTCTCCGTTTGCTTTATAAACGTAATGGTTATGACATTAATATTACTTGACGTCGCGTTACAACGAACGCCCTATGGATTAGGAGGCTTGCGTTAACAGTGAAATGTAAGTACGAATAAGGAATATTATTTAAAAAAACACAACTGTCGTAATGTGGGTGTGCTATGGGTACACCTTTTCCACACACTTCGGGATATTGAATACAATGATTATGTTATGTTTTTATTTTCACGCCTATGTTTCCCAAATTGATAGAATTGTAGATAACTGTATCTACTGACACACTTTTTTTTGCTCAAATACTGACTTCAGGCTACTGAGAATGTTCTAATGGAAACACCCAATCACACTACAACTAACTCAGAGTCACCTAGGAAGCTAACCGCGCTTGCGATGCATAAAAACGAACATTTCAAGCCTTCGTAATTTAAAACGGTATGAACAGAACACAATGTGAGAACAAAAATAATAAAATCGATGAAAACCGGCAGAATGCGCATCACACCGCACGCACTGTAGTCTTCCGTAGTTTATATCTGTACCTAGATGTCTAGACTAGAGAAAAAAATACACTGTTATTTTTTGCCTGGATTGGAGTGGGCTTTTTACCTGACTCCCTGGGAGGAGAGTAATGTTTGTGGGTAAGTACCCACCTAATTTTGTAGCGAGTACTTTTTTAATCAAATATCTTTACTAATGGCTACATGTACCCTTGTTCTTGGTATAGTAATAGGATAGCTTTTGGTGAAATAAAGAATTTACTTATATATTTACAATAAAATAATACAATCAATAATAATGCAGTAATTGGGAACATTTAGTTCGTCATTACTCACTAATTAGAGCCAATTTGTTGTACAATTATTGAATACCAAGTTCGACATAATTGTGTTTAGTTTATACACAATCAAATATAGCCTAATACAGTTTCATTATTAATTAAGAGCTAGGATACAGAGTCAGCTATGATAATATAATTATAATAAGATATAATGAAAGTGAGTAGACGGCTACAACTATATGAACTCCTGAATTCCAAACTAGGTAAAAACCTGTATCTTGGAAATCAGCGCTCTTCCGTGGTGAACTAGGTGTAACAACTTACAAAATTACATACATGACAATTTAATAATAAAATAACTTTTAATAATAAAATAACTTATTCTAGACTATAAAAGGAGGTACATAAGTGAACTTGACGGGTGAGTGGTGTAAGTGAATGTGTGTGGTGTGAGCAGTGTATGTATAGGGTGCGAATAAGTGTAGTATGTGAAGTGTAGGTATAGGGCATGAATATGAGTGGTGTGTGTAGTGTAGATATACCTATGGTGTGAATGTGTATGCAATGAGTAGGTGTGCTTTCGGTATGTTAATTCTATTTTTAAAATATTCAGTGTTTTTTCCGTATTGGTATAATCAGGGCTTAGGAGCCATTTAGTGACCACTATTTTACATTGTTGTTTAGTTAAAGGATATATTTTTAGGATATTATTGACTTTGTTGTACAAATGGCTACCTAAGAAGTTGGAAAATCTCTGAGCAAAATGAGTGTGGCAAGCTTCACAAACGCAGACTGTATGTTTTCTACGTTTTTGTTGAATAGCTGTAGGATCATAAGTCAGTAAACCATGCTTTTTGAGGATAGTTTGAAGTATGAAAAGCTGTCTTACTGTTAAAACTTTGCAGGGTTTTTAAAGGTCGGTAGTGGGATGAAAGAATGGCAGGAACGCACTAACTTCAAGAAGTGCTCTTCGAGCGCGCTCAAGTTTCAAAATTATTGTTTTACACGCACCGCCCCAGGAGGTTATACAGTAGACCAATAGTGACTGACATAAGGCGGAGTAAACAGTTTGAAGTACTCGTACCTTAGGACTACCTAAACGTGGGCACGCCACAATAGCGGCGGTAAGTCCCCTCTTTGAGGAGTGGTTGGAGAGGCGCCACGGCGTCCTCACCTTCCGCCTGACACAGGTCCTCACCGGACACTGTTGTTTCGGGAGGTTCCTGTTTCGCATAAGGCGGGAGGAAACGCCCGGGTGTCACCATTGTGTGGATCGCCCCGAGGACACGGTGGAGCATACGGTGGAGGTATGTCCAGCTTGGGCGGAGCACCGCAGTGTCCTCGCGGGGGCGATTGGCGGCGGCGATCTCTCGCGTCCGACCCTGGTCCAGGCCATGGTACGGAGCGAGAGGGAATGGAAAGCCGTCACCTCCTTCTGCGAAGCAGGAATGCTCGCGAAGGAGGAGGCGGAGCGCGTGAGGGAGAGAGCCTTGCGCCCTCACGCCCCTAGTCGCCGCAGGAGACGCCCTGGGCGTCGGGAATCGCAAGCAGATTCCCGGCCACCGTAGGCGCGGGCTTGCGGACGCAAGCCATAGGCGAGCCATGGGTAGCTCGCCGTCCGGTAAGGACCAGGCCCGGGTCGACGGCGCGTTGTGTTCCACGCGCGCCTCAAAGAGATGTCAGCACAAAATGACGGGGTCCGATAGGGCCGACGCCTCAGGGTCGCGGGTTATTCCACAGAGAAAACCGTGGCCCTGGCACAGGCAACTGAAGGAACACGGTGGGTTTTAGTCAGTAAAAGTCTGACACGCCCTCCCGCTCCACCCAGAGCGGGAGAAGTCATTTGATGATTTCCCACCCAAAAAAAAAAAAAAAAAGGACTGCCTAAACGTCTGAGATTTTTGTGTGTTAGACGACTACAAATATGGGAGTGGGCCAAAATGGATTCTGATCTGCTATCAATCATTTGTGGGAGATTTCGGAGAGAAAACTTTATATATTTTGTTTTGTCAACATTTAATGTTATGAGGTTACATTTCAGCCACTGGTTAACGGCATCAAACCACCTTGAGCATGTTGAAACGTGCTGCTCCGTGAGCTACCTCTGAAAACAAGGGCTGTGTCGTCTGCAAAGGCAACTCTCTTCCCATTTAAGAGTTCAAGTACACAAAGGTCATTAACGTAAATGAGAAATAAAGTAGGTCCAAGGATACTACCTTGAGGAACAACGTAGATAATGGGAAGGTCGTTACTTATCCAATCGCCAACTCTGATACATTGATATCTTTTACTAACGTAGTCTGTGAAGAGTTTAAGCTGTAACCCTCTAACGCCCATATGCTCAAGTTTGACCAGCATCCTAGGGACAGAGACTGTGTCAAAGGCCTTAGACAAATCGAGAAAAATTGCCCGAACTTTATTTTTATTATCAATATTTTTAACAAAAAAGTCTGTGACTTTATGAACTGCATCACTAGTGTTTTTATTACATCTAAACCCGTATTGAGATGCAGAAAGTAGGTTGTTCGTCTCCAAGTAGTTAATCAGTCTTTTATTCATAAGATTCTCCAAAATCTTTGACAAAGTAGGCAATATTGAAATTGATCTATAATTATTAACACAGTCCCTGACACCAGACTTAAATACGGGTAAGATTTGTGAGATTTTGAAGGCTTGTGGGAAAGTTCCAGATGTAAATGCCATGTTGCAAATAAAAGTTAGTGGGGAAACCAGTATAGATCTATAGCGAAATAGAAAATTTGCAGATATATTGTCACGTCCAGGAGCACAGTTGTGTTTTAGATTAAGAACTAGGTTGTTTATCTCATTTTCATATGTGGCAATATTACGAAAGAATGAGTACAGCTAGGCTTAAGGGGTTCTGAAGAAACTGGCGAAGATTACGGAAGATTAAGAAATCACCTTGCATTGTGCAGAACTAACTCAAATACTGGAATATAGTTACTTTGATAGTAGACTTAGTAAAGGTTTAAGTATTGCCGTTCGTACAACATAAAATATACTAGCAACCGTTGCGTAATATCGCCGGACGTAAAAGAGTTCTCAGTTAACAAAGTCTAAATCAAATCAAACGACTATAAATCGGAACCGAAATCTCTTTTACCCGGGAGTAAAATCTCGTATTTCACTAACAGCATGGAAGTGTTAAATAGGTGCTAACATTTTTCCATCTGGACTTAATTAAAAGTCGTAGACCGAAGCTACGGTGCGGCTACGCGCAACGACGGCTACGCTTCGTAGACTTTGTAGACATGAACCTCGATATTAGCAAAAAATAAAGGGTGACTGGTTCATCGACGCGCTAACTGTTTAACATGAATTATGTTCATGATTCTAGAACCAGCATTAAAATATTTTGCCAGTTATAAAAAAAATTGATGTTACATACTTTTTGACATTGTAGGAATTGTAGCTGAATGTATGGTCTTATTTTGCGAGTTTTTTGCGTGTCGATGTTTCTTACATCGCGTATATTTTAATTAAGTGAAGCAGAGATGTAACATAATTATATTACTTTTACTTTTATACAAAAAACTTCAGCAAACTTATTCTATTCGATATTTAAACGTTTTGTTGAACGATTTTATGAGGCTATTCAAGTGTGCAAATACATTAGCTCCGGGCGCTTAGCTATCTCTTAGCCGCTCAGATAGATACAATAAAAAAGTCGAGAAACAAAGGCTACTGAGTACTAATCCGTTTTAGTACGCATTCTTTATCTTATGGACATTTTTTTTTACAGTTGAACTAGTTACTGCCACTGAGAGAGATTCTCCACAGAAATAAGCGTAAGATACAAAACAGCAAGTAATTTGGCTGAAAGTCGACCCAATAAACCGAAGTTAGTTTTTACGGCGTGTTTAACACGCCTTAAGATGAACAAAGTTTTCTTCGTTACACCAAAGACAGACAGTAATCATATTGAATACCTCATAACAATATTAAATAGATTAGTTTCCATCTCAATGTTCTGTTTAATTAAATACCAATTAATCCTTGTTACTTCGGTGAGTCTGTACTAACCTAATCTTTTTAATATGAAACTAGGTTAAGATTTTCGCTTTTCCATTACGCATTAAAAAATCACAGAGATAGACTAGCATCCTAATTGTGTAACACACTTTCTATCATAATCCTAAAGATATTGAACGTAATTCCTTACCCGTTGCTTGATTTCTTTAAAAAATCGTCGACATTTGAATGACATTGCTAATGTAAATGTGTATGCAATCACATAGCTTGTTTTATATTAAAACAATACTTTTTTATCCGGGCACATGAAGTAGTTTGCCTCGGATGTGAGTTAAACCGCGGCCACCAGTTAGTCTATGAAACAGGTTGGTCATCTGGCCCCTCAGGGCAGATTTTTTGTGATCGTTGATCTGTACTTTAAGAAAGTATTTTTTTTTTTTGTAAAACCTTTAAGGAAGCACTGAAGTATTTAATGATCTGAAAACGTTTCTACTTGACTAGACAAAGGGGCGCTTTAATGTTAGTGATTTATTTTACACAGGGTGTAAAAAGACTCATCACATAAGCGTCAACTACGCATTCTGCACAATAATAAAAAAATGCTGTGAAACGAATTTTAGTTTTGGTGTGAAAAATCGTTGTTTACGGTAGTGCGCAAAGTAACAAACGCAAAAAAATGTGCTTACTGTTAGAATAGGCCAATGTATTTAGTACTTTTTACTTAGCAACATTGTTACATATATTATAATGATGAAAAGTATTGAGTTGTCATTGTTCAATTGTTAATGGAGCCTTAGAATGGTCGTGATAATAAAAGTCTTCTAGTCTGTAAAACCTGTTGTTTTGCTTCAACTTTATCAGGTTATGGGCCCAGACACATAATCCTGTATCTCTGAGCAAAACAAAGGGCCGGATACTGCTTTCGTCGAAAAATACTGTTGGCATCTTCGCGGAATACGCGTGAGGTTTGGCTAGCAGGAAGGAAAATTCCTTGATTCGTCAAGGACAGGACGAGCAGGAAGTAAGCACGACGATGGAGGACAACTTAAGAACTCCTGGTTTGCATATAAAGCTGGAGGGAGTATCAAATTGGAATGTGTGGAAGTTTCAATCTGTCATTTTATTACGAAGTCAAGATTTACTAGATGTGGTAGAAGGGAAAAGTGTAAAGCCGGAGGCGGCGGCTGTTAAGGCAACATGGGAGAAAAAAGACGCAAGGGCCCAAACATGGCTTGTGACAAGGATGTCAGAAAACGCGATGATGCATATTATATCTTGTACTACGTCCGCGGAGATGTGGAGGAAACTGACTAGTGTCTATGAACAAAAGTCTGAAACTAGCATACAAATTGTACAACAACGTTTCTTCCAATATAAGTGCGAGGAAGGCGCAGAAATGTCTGTATTTTTGTCTAAAATTGAAGAATTGAATAACCAGTCAAAGCAGATGGGAGAAGATATTTCAGAAAAATTCGTCATCACAAAGATTTTGATGTCGCTTCCAGAATGTTATAAACATTTTGTGTCTGCATGGGAGTCAGCGCCGGATGATAAACAAACATACGATAATCTTGTCGCTAGACTATTGATAGAACAGGAACGATTAAAAGAAAGAGGGGAGGTGTCCCGGCAATCATCAGCTTTTGTTGCTAACAAAATAGATAAGAGTAACGTAAAATGTTTCAAGTGCAACAAAATGGGTCATTATCAAAGAGAGTGTCGGAGTAATACAAACAACCGTATTGCCGGTTCGACAGGTTCAGCTAGTGACAACAAATCTGGTAAAAAGTGTTTTTACTGCAATAAATCGGGACATGTTAAAAGCGAGTGTTGGTTTAGAAAAAATAAGGACAGAAACAGTACCGCGTTCGTGATAGCACGTTCAAGTGGACATTTTCAACAATCACAGTGGTTAGTGGATACCGGCGCAAGCCAACATATGTGCTGTGAACGAAATTTTTTCACCACATATTCTGCGCTGTCAAATAAATCAGTGATTGTCGGTAATGGGAACGAAATTAGTGCACATGGTTGTGGACAGGTGGCGGTACAGGTTTATAATAGCCGCGAATGGATAAACACAACCGTAGACAATGTTTTGTACGTGCCGTACTTAAGAACAAATTTATTCTCTGTGAATTGTGCGACAGATAGAGGATATGTCATGGTGACAAACGAAAATATGTGTAAGTTTTACAAACAATCAGATTCCATCGATAATTACGTGACACGATAATAAAATAACGAGTTTTTTTTTCTATTTGAACTTTACGTCTAAGCAATTTATCTTGAGATATAACATAAGTGTCAGCAATGTCTTTTGGGATTGTATCAGAACTAAGTTGTTTAACTATGTTTTTAAGAACTGGATCACGTTTTGATCTATTAGCAGCCAGTTATGATCACGTGTCGCAGAGTTTACTGAAAATTGCAATGAGATATTCCCGATAGGGATTTTACAGGAGCTCGCTACGACATTTCGACAAAAAAAATCGGCATAAGAATGTCTACGCTTCCTATACTCAATATCAAATTGGATAGTTTGTAAAAATAAGCATCTACCATACAATATGTTTAAAAGCTTTGACGACAGCCAATGTTTCGAGCTCATATGAATGGTATTTGATATAACCTTGCAGTCATATCTAAATAAGTGAAATACGCGCTTTACCTAACCTATAAATCTGATCGGCAATCAATGGTAAAGGAAAATTATACCTAGACGTGTTTGCATTTAACTCCCGAAATTCGACTCACAATCGGTCAGTCATATTTTTTTAATCAGTTTTGACCTCGGAAACACGAAGTACCAGAAGTGAAAGTGCCTTTAAATTTGTTTTAAATTTAGTTTAATTTTTCCAACGTGTTGAGGGTCAGCTAGGTCGGTATTTACTTTTGTTGTCAACTGTGTTAAAGAACATTCAGAAATAATAATATTTATCAAGACGTCATACCTTTATATATTAATGTGATAGTAAGACCCGGAATTTGCACTAAATCATAGACAATTAAAAAAATTAAACTAGGTTTGGTGATCTTCTACAACAAATAGTTCTAATTCTACACTAACTTGATCGATCTCAATAATCGCCGAGATACTCTGGGAACAAGTGACGTTCACGCCACCTATTCCCTTAAAAACTGCATTATCAGTCCTTTACCCGGAATCGAACCAGAAATGCTTTTACGATTAACAATCTGCGCCGGAATCAAATAGGCAAGGATATGAAGTAGCTCAAATTTTGAAGGTCGTGTAATGATTGATAGGACAACAAAAGTTAACGGTTTTTTTTCGTCCATTTGCTTACGGAAACAGGATTTCTCTTAATGACCCTTTTTAGGGCAATAGTTACATTCAATGCGTAACCTAAGAGGCTGGCTTTGCAGAAATATCAGAGGCTGTATTTTGTGTCGATTTTCCTTACAGTCACGAACTCTGTGACCAGGTTTTTTTTTTACAGTTGGAACAAATTGGCGACTGACCTAATAAGGAATTACGGGTTTACGAAAACTGGGGTCTTTTGTTAAGGTGATTTTGTCTATACTGTTAGTTTTCAGTAAGTCACGTTTACGAAAAGTTTTCAGAGCGGAGACTAGTTTGGGCAAAGAGTCAGGCGTATTACGTAACAATTCATATTTTCACATTTCACAAAATCAGGGTAGTGACCCTCTACCCAGTGACCCAGGGTAACCAGTGATAAAAGCGTCAATTACCTCGGTGTCCGCGGTTTCAGGCCGCACTCTCTTGAACAGCGTCCATCCTGTGGTTGCACTGTAATCCTCGTTGCTGCTTGCATGTTCCAACGTGTAGTCGCGCCACCGCTGGACGTACTCAGCATACCGGAACTCTTCGCCGAACGTCTGGATCTAGTCTTGCTTAACTTGCTCCCACGTAGTGGATTGTAGGGACCCGGAATCCAGAAGACCTCAGTAGGGGCTAGGTGGATACCACCGCTGCTGTCGGCGCATCATCGCTGTTGTTTGTCGAAGTCAAACATATTGGTTTGCACCAATATATCACACAAATACACGGTAATACTGAATGGCAGGAAGATATTTAAGAGAGTACAAAGAAAATACCTTACTTCAACTCAAGGTGTTTATTCCACATGTGTTTCCATTCGCATTACAATAGTTTTTATACACAAAATTACCGCCAAATAAAATTTATATAAATCAAGTGGGTTTGTCAAAATAATTCCTTAACATTTTAAATAATTCAATCGGGAGTGTTTCAAAACACATCCTTAATAATGTTAACTCAAAGGCAATTGCATTTTTAATAATTCAAGCGGATGTGTCAAGATAAATCCTTAGTACCAACAAACTTAAAATAAAGTCAACCGGAAAAGTACAATATTTTAAATAAATGAAAAGGAAATAGCTCAATAGTTTCTTTAACATCAATTCAACCAGAAACAACAATATTTTATATAAATCAAAAGGAAGTTGGTCAAAAAGAAACTAACATAAATTGAACCGGAAACAGCAATATTTTAAATATTGCAAAAGGAAGTTAGTCAAAAAGAAACTAACATAAATTGAACCGGAAACAACAATATTTTAAATAAATCAAAAGGAAGTAAGTCAAATAGAAACTTTAACATAAATTCAACCGGAAACCACAATATTTTAAATAAATCAAAATAATAACTTAGCATAGACTAACCGGAAATACAAGTGTTAATTTAATAAATTACATGGAAGTCAGATTGAGTACAAAATAATCGAAACAAGTTAAAATTAAAATCAAATAATGGTTTGGCGCCCATATAGACGTTATCCAGTAGATCCAGAA
Organism: Dasypolia templi; assembly: GCA_963555695.1. Taxonomy (NCBI): domain Eukaryota; kingdom Metazoa; phylum Arthropoda; class Insecta; order Lepidoptera; family Noctuidae; genus Dasypolia; species Dasypolia templi. The sequence continues at coordinate 20,391,354 of OY743153.1, forward strand.
TGAAGAATTCCTACGAGCTGTTCCTGTAAGACCAAATTACTCTATCCGGTGAAATGTGTGTGTTGTGTGAGTGTGCGTACATTACAGTGTTTTAATCTCGTGTGATAACTTAAAATAAGATTAGTTTTAAAAGTTTATAATAAAATTCAAGGTTACTTGTTAAGAGGCATAACGCTTCGATCCCAGTCGTCCTTATCAGTTGCGCATAACTTAAACATCCGGAGCCACCGTAGTACTCAGAACGAAATAACGTTTTATAAGTCCATACCAGTAACATAACATCACGCTGGTACTTCCCGAAGGGTCAAGCAGAGGCGTGTAATTTTTAGTATTCCATATTATTTTACAAACAAAAATGTCAAAATCCGAATTTAAAAGAGATATTAAAGATTCAAACGGTGATGAGGAAATCCCCATAAGTGTTGTTCTTAAATTTATTAAACTATTTAACGGTGATAGGGACAAATTAACAGCTTTCCTAAGGAACTGCCATAACGCAAGATCCTTGGCGTCTCCTCAACAAGAAGACGCCGTTTTTAAATATGTTTTAAGCCAATTGGAAGGCAAGGCAGAGACCGCGTGCTCTATAAAAGATTTTGAGACATGGCCATCACTTAAAGAATTTTTGAAAAGTCAGTTTGGTGAACGCAAACATTAGGCTCACCTGCTGACCGACTTGCAAGACTGTAGGCAAGGAAATCAAGAACCTGTTAGAAAATTTTCTTTATGAGTAGAAACGTGTTTACAAAAAAACTTCTTACGGAAGTCACTGTTCCAAATTCAAGGAAAACCGATCTTCCGGGCAGATTAACCGCGATGGAAGACCTCGCTGTCTATACGTTTAAATTAGGATTAATCCCAAGATTTACTAGTATTGTGAGCTGTAGAGACCACAAAACCTTAAGTTATATCATTAATGCTGCGAAATCCGAAGAGAAAATACAGCAGTTCTCATATCGCAATTTCAACAGGCAAAGAAGTAATGTATCCGTTAATAAAAAAATTGAAGCAAATAACATACCCGAAGTTTTCATTAATAGTAACAATTACAGTCAACCCAATACTTCTTACAATGAGTTTCTGCTCTGTAATTACAAACAAACAGACGTTAAATCAGGATCTCGTGTAAACTTCACAGATGAAGCAGACAAATCCACGAATGATACTGATTTAAACTAATTAATGTCCCGTTTAAGTATAGCACGGGGCAAACCCCTTTCACTCAAGCCGATACTAATTATTTAAACTGTTGCGAACATCTCATTTAAATCAGGAGCAATAACATTACCTTAGTGAAATCTGTCATCAGTACTCTGATGTATTTCATCTACCAGGAGACCAATTAACCTGTACAGATGTAATTCAACACGAAATTAAAACTAATTCCTCACAACCAATTAATGTAAAATCATATCGATTCCCAGAAATACACAAAGAAGAGGGTAAGCCCCAAATAACTAAAATGTTAGATCAGCAGATTATTAAACTGTAGCAGCATCTACAACGGCACATGCGAACAACGCATCACACTGACGTCACACAAATCCTGCAAAGCGCAATCAAAGTTTACTGCGCAGCTAGCATATATACAACTTCCCGACAACAATCATCGGGCAGTTGCCCACCAGATACGACATCCATCTGGTCGGAGTATCCTCCCTTTTCCAAGAGTATGAGTGAACTTTACACCCTGTTCCTCATATCTCTTCAAAACTATCCAAATCCCCATGGTCATCCCCTATCCCAGTAGTGGCTAAAAAAGATGACTCCATCGGGAAAAAGAGGTGGAGAATAGTAATCAATACAGAAAGTTATATGAAATTACTATAAGTGAAAATTACCCAATTTCTCAAATAAATGGAATCTTGGACAAATTAGGCCAAAGCAAATACTTTACAACTCTTGATATAGCTTCAGGTTTTCACCAAATTAGAATGTCTCCCGAAGACGCACCTGAAACTGCATTCAGTGTACCCTAAGAACACTTTGAGTTCAAGGCACATTGCTTCGTGTATTTAGATGACATAGTCATATATACACATGATTTATCTTCACACATCAAAAAACGTATTCCTGTCTTCGAAAAGTTGAGAGAATTCCGCCTTAAACTTCAGCCGGACAAATGTCAATTCCTGCGAAAAGAAGTCGCCTACTTAGGCCATGTAATAAGCAGTGAAGGCGTTAAACCCAATCCTGACAAAATAAAAGCTGTCGTGAATTTTCCTGTACCGCAATGCTTTAAAGACATAAAATCATTCTTAGTTTTGGCGTCATATCATCGAAGTTTCATACCAGAATTCTCAAAATACGCTAAGTCCCTAACTTCCCTACTAAAAAACGATATTGCCTTCAACTGGACTAATAATCAACAATTAGCGTTTGAACAATTAAAAGAAAAATTGCTCACTTTATTTACCCCGATTTTACTTTACCTTTTATTTTAACTTACGACGCGTCAAACTACGCCATTTCAGCTATATTATCTCAGGGTGTAATTGGCAAAGATCAACCAATCGCTTTCGCGTCGAGGACGCTTATTAAAGCGGAATGTAACTATAGTGTCACCGAAAAAGAATGTCTAGCAATTGTGTATGGAACTAAAACATTTCGACCTTACCTTTTTAGGCCGTCAATTTAAAAATATTAACGAAGTCAAAGTCAAAGCATTTATTTCAAATAGGCCCATAAAATGGCACTTTTGAACGTCAAAAATTACAATAAAAATATAACTGATTCTAGGCGCCACTTCCAAAAAGTAGTTTCGTATGGAGAAGAAGTGGCAAGAAACTCCATCGTTACTCTTTCTTTTTAAAATATTTTACAATATTTGTATACATTAATTATATTTTTATATGTGAAGACGATGCACCAAGAATAAAAATACTATACCACAAGTGGTAAGAAGAACTAAAAATATAGCAAAGGCAGATAAATGAATGACGCGATAGGTACATTGTGCTCACATATTTACAAACACTGTAAAAATATATGACTTTCCTAAAATATTAACTAGGAATAAGTCAGTGTGTGAGTAAGTAAAAAAAATAAAAATGAAAAATTAAATTAGCAACCAGTGTGATTTTGTCTAGACGGGATTGTCCTATGAAGCTGGACCATCATGTTTCCAAGCATTCTTATCTTGTATATATTCCTCTAATTTGTAATAAGCTTGTCAGCAAAGTGTACTTTTTATACGAATTTTAAATTTTCTTTCATTTAATTGCAATATATCACAAGGTATTTTGTTATAACATTTAACACAGTACCCCATAAATGATGTAACCGATCATAAACCCCTAAATTGGCTTTTTAACTGCAAGGACCCTAGATCAAGATTATTCCGTTGGCGCCTTAAACTAGAGGAATATATCTATGAAATTCAATATAGGAAAGGTAAGAAAAATACTAATGGTGATGCTCTTTCGCGATATCCATTAAATCCATTACAAAACATACAGAAAATTCAGACAAATAATACATTACCTAATAATCATCCAATACTTTATCCTGAAAATGAATCCACTAACCCTGACCAAATACTTATCGATGATCCTCCATAGTCCTCGCCACAATCGAATCCTGAAACCTTAGACCTTCCTTGTTGATTTTCTTCTTCCTGAAAATCTGGATCTACCTGATGATTTTAATATCCCTACACCACAATCTAGTGAAGTCATCGATTATGATGATAGTGGTTCTAAACGCCTGAAAACTATTAACAACAACCTAGTGACATTTGACACAAAAATTCTTGAATTTAATGAAAACTTTTTAAATACAAAATTAAAACATATTGTGACACCTACCTCGATCGATTTTGACGAGTCAAACCGTTAAGTATCTGAAATTATCGGTAATGTGACTGAAAGTAAAGAATTCCTTGCATTGGAAAGAACTCTACATTCATCAAAAAAGAGAATATCACTTATTATTTAATATCATTAAAGTGCATCATTATGAAACAACTACTTACGATGATATTTTTAAAAGTTTGAAAAATCTAAAGAACTACTTTTTTCTGTAAATAAAGGCGAGTTTAGCATCACGGATTTTAGAAATCCATTTGATAGAAATAGTTTTATAAAGAAATATTAAATAATCACGTACCTATTTCATAATACAAGAAGTTTAACCATTATTATTTACAAAAATATTCTATTGTCTCCGACTATGAGCGAAATTGCTAAAATTATGCGTGAAAATCATGATGTCCCCATTTCGGGTCACCTAGGCTGTAACAGAATGTTAACAAGAATCCAGGAAAAATATTACTGGCGTAATATGCGCAGTTACATTGAAAATTATTTCCGTAAATGCGTATCCTGCCAAGGTAATAAAGCGCTACGTCAAACTAACCGTGCACCGATGCAGATCACTACAACGTCGACACAACCGTATCAACGCGTTGCAATTTATTCTAACAGTTCAAGATGACTTGACTAAATATTCAGCTACTTATCCGATACCTTATACTACTGCAAAGGAAACCTCTGAATGCCTGATTCATTTTATCGCTCAATTCGGTATTCCAAAAACAATCCTAACTGACCAAGGCACGAATTTTACGGCCGAACTGTTCAAAAAAACTTGCAACTTAAAAAAAAAACAGCTCTGGTCTACCCCTTATCACCCACAAACACAAGGAGCCCTTGAAAGGAGCCACTCAACACTAAAAGAATACCTTAAATCTTTTGTAGATGAAAGCCAAACAAACTGGCCTAGATATGTTTATACAGCCATGCTTACTTATAATACAATAGTTCATAGTACTACAAATTTCACTCCTTATGAGCTAGTATTCGGTCATAAAGCATTTATACCCTCATCCATTTACGACTCCGCCTTAGAATCTACATACAATAATTACGTTAGGATCTTACAACAACGTCTACAATTTAAAATATACTAACATCAAAAGTAACTTCTAAAACTTATTATGATAAGCATACTAAACCAATAAAGTATAAAGCAATAATGTAATGTGGTATACGTCAAAAATCACTTACGACTCCTTAAAGCTTTATCAACTTTTTTTGTTTGTTTGTTTGTTTGGCATCTCGCAGGTCAACCTATATGGTTGTCGTCTGCTTAAGCGGACTTGCCTGTGGATTCCCTAATAAATTAAGGCCTCCAGCCAGGACTTAAAATTATATACTAACTAAAACTAAGCGACAACGCTAAGGGCACCCCCTGTGGGGTACGAACCTCGGCTTAGGGCGTCGCTGGAAGAGGGCAGGAAATGACTAGCTGGATCAGGATTGATATTATTTACGGACGAATTTAAAGTTACAGGCTCAGCGGCGCGGGCTGACTCGAGCAAGGGTCGGGAGGGGCGTCGATTTGGGCGTCGCGGCGGGCCTCGGCGGCGAGGGCGGTAGGACGGCGATCGGGTTCTGGGCTTATGTAGCGTGCTAGTGGCCTTACTACTTTCCTGGAGGAGGGTAGTGGCGTCGTCGGGGTCGATTAAAGTATGCCTTGGTCGGCGAATACTGCTAATGCGAGAGGGAGTGTAGCGGGCGGCCGCTGTAATCAGGGGGTTAGAGTGTTTAATGCCGCAGTCGAAGAAACGCTTTGATAAGCGTTTCATGAACTGTTTTATGGTTGGCATTTTGAGGTCGACGTGAAGATCTATATTACGGACATAGAAAGGGGCACCCGTGACCCTTCTGAGGAAACGGTTTTGGAGGGTCTGCATCTTATGGAGATGACGTGGGTGAGCGTGCGCAAATACAACGCAGGCATAGGTCATGATGGGACGGATGACTGCGGTATAGATGCGGAGCTTGCATTTGAGGGACAGTTTACTACGGGCTGTCAGTACGAATTGGAGCCTGCTAAGAGCGAAGGAGGCGCGCGCGCGAACCGCCTTAATATGAGCCTTAAAGGTAAGGTTCTCATCGAGGACCACGCCTAGGTATTTGGCTTGCTTCTCCCAAGGGATTGGCTTGCCGTACATAGTGATCGGGCTGGGAGCTTTATCAACATTTAGAAAGGTCCCTATAAAGTAATTCGAATAAATGGAAAGGACACACTTACCTTATCGATAAAACATCGGCACGTAAAACATCATTACGATGAAGTTAAACTTGCTGAAATTAATTACTAGTTTTAATGGGTAAGATTTAGACGTAGATTAGTTTCATAATCTTGAATTTTATTTTAAGAATATTATTTCAAAATCATCTCGTCTTGACAGTATATTAAAAGATATGAGATAAACCACGCAGATCTCTCAATCTGCGTGGTTTTCTAGTGTCGGTTCCTTTTTCAAACAAGTTATTCGCACAAAGGATGAGGACGACTCAATCAAGTTTAGTTCCGCAATTCAACACTTAGAAAATATTGATAAAGAAATTTAATATCTCTTGAAAGAAAATATTTTGATGACTAATACAGCATTAAAAAAAATAACACCCCAGCACACCGTCTTACAGTCAGTTCGGATTTGGCGTTCAATAAGTTGGGACGTATACCGAGTTCTCCGTAAATACATTGTCTAATGTTTTAGGAAGTAAAATAAAACTTTTTTTTCAAGATTCGGGTCTTTTCCATTCTAACAGTACGTACATAAATGTTTTTGCTTACTTCGTCAGAATCAGCACTTATTCGCAAGCAGTATTGAAACACGTGCCGCTCGTAAACGAAATAAGTTTTCTTCGTTGTTTGTCGCATTTTGTATACATAAAGAAAGCAAGCACAAATTCTTTGGTGAAATTTAATGGTTAAGCACAGCCACGTAGCTATGTGCAAAATTTCTTGAAAACAAAGCCAAAACAAAATTTTCATGGAGATTCCAAATGAAATTGTTCATGGTTTTTCTAAACAGACATAGTGTAGACTAATTTGTCGATACAGTAGACTCGCGTGTCACCTTACAAAATAGACTTTTAAGAGAACTAGTTGGTACGTATAAGCCCAAAATCAGGTCAAGTGCAAAAAAATATGACTAATTAATTGCCTATAGTTGTAACAACACAAGCTGAAAAGAATAAAAAAAATAGGAGAAGACTTTTTCATTTTGAGAGTACGAGAACATAACAAACAAGAAAGCTTGGAGAGCTAGAGTGCAATAATGAAAGAACAAAAACAAAAGAAACTCGGCTTGTGTTAATTTGGCAACCAACATACACCAGAACTGTTTTAATGTTCCGTATTTTGAGAAGGTATTTATTTATCTTACGTTGTACTCCTCGATCGATAATTTCGTTCTCTACGAACGACTGCCGCATGATAGACCAAGCGATCTCTTAGCTAATATAATATTTTCGAGCAAGTTCTACTATTTCACAGACGAATTTCAAATTGTAGAACTTGATTCGAGTTCGCTGGACTTTTTACGGAAATAATATGAGAACTTATTTTGATATTTCATTTGATTGCCTCAAGCGTGTTTTATTTTAGGCACCGGATAAGACGGTTTTGAGGGCGTGTGTTATGTTACACATAAGAACTTACATAACATGACGTTACGGCTATATTCCTGGAAGGGTTGGGCAGAGGTGTATATACATAGTAACAACCACATTTCGCCAGTGTAACAGAGGACGAGCCACAGTATTGTTACCTTACACCTTTTTGGTATCTAATAAAAACTTCATGGCTGCAACATCAATTTTTAGTGAAAAAGTTTTGTGTATAATTATCATCATCCAACAGAAAGACATCCACTACTGGATATTGACCTGAGCCAAGCGTCTAGCGGTCCTGTGCTTAGCGTATGACTTAATTAGCAATAATAAACCATTTATTTACACACAGTTCTATTTAAAAAAAATGTGTATAAACTAAAGCAAAAGACAAAAGGCAAGATAAGGCCAGGCCTAAATCTTCCTTTAGTGGGGTTCGGATGAAAGGGTCGACATAATTTCAACAAAGTATGAACAAATCTTCTGAGAATCCTGGCAAATACCCTAAGGGTGTAAATTGTATTATACAGACAAACCTGTGATCCTGTATTTTCAGATACAATTTTCTGCCTTTTTCAGAATCCACGAAGCTTACAATAACTCCTCGTGATTTTCTGAAACTAATATTAAATATCTGAACATAACTTTTCATTTAGCATGGTTCACCTGTTCGGTATTATTATATGGCAATTATAATCAAATGACAAACTACCTCCGATCATATTTGAATGTCTCTGGAAATAAGTACAGGTTAGGAATTATTACCTGGTCAGTTTTGGAAAATCTATGTTTAAGACCAGACATCAAACATATTTACGACCACGAAGCAAATAAAGAAATTCTACCAACCAACGATAAATTGTCATGCATATGGAAACATTACATTTTATATTTAATAGCGGCTACGCCTGCGTAATACTGAGACTGTTGACAATGCGAGCTAAGCCGTAGCAGGCCGTAGCTCGCTGCGTAGGAACACGCGAGTGCTGGCGCGTAGCACGCATTTTTTACGAATTCAAGCACAGTTTTAGAATAACTGTTCGATCACCTACAGCTTTAAAAAAACATACTATATTCATCCATATTTATATGATACAGTGTGTTATTTTTTGTTTAAATATGTTTTATGGCCTATGTATGGATATCTCATGACCAACTCATTAATGGTAAGGTAATTAACCACTCAACAAAGTGGTAACGGGCCAGACTGCAAATTAGCCCTGCGGTAATAATCCAATATGTTGTTCGCAAAAATTCGTTACCGAAATACCGTAGAGTGAATGAAGGAATGTTCGAACATTAGTTCAAAAGAGCTTTTAAAATGCATTCACGGCCCACAAAACTGAAACGATACGCGGAATATTTACGTAACTGCCTGCGTTACGTTTACGTTACGAGCACCGAAATAAACGCGGTGTGTCGCACAATTCCGATTGCAATACCCTTTGTTTTGTAATTTTTTTGACGTTAAATATTTTACAGGGCATTGATTTTGCGCAGTTAATGTTCAGAGGCTGAATGTTATGTCTGAAATGAGTGAAATCTCGGCCTAACTCAAAGGCGACTAGCCTTCGGCGAGAAAGATATTGTAGTGCACAAGTGTGTGTGCAGACACAGGTGCACTCTCTCTTCCCTCACAGTCCGATGGGACGGCAATCCGACACGACCGGAGAGAAATGAAGCGCAGGACTAACGGTTTTTTTTTTTGGTTGGGAAATCTTCAAATGACTTCTCCCGCTCAGGGGTGGACTTGGAGGGCGTGTCAGACTTTGACTGACTAAAACCCCCGTGTTCCTTCAGTTGCCTGTGCCAGGGCCACTTTATCTTTTTCGTCATCGCCACATCCCGCGACCCTGAGGCATCGGCTCCACCGTGTCCTCCAGGCGATCCACACAGTGGTGACACCCGAACGTTTCCTCCCGCCTTATGTGAAACAGGAACCTCCCGAAACAACCGTGTCCGGTGAGGACGCCACTAGGGAGGTCGGCGCGTAGCACCCAGTCGTAACCGATATCCCACAGAAGCGGCCCCAGGACCGATTCCTGTGGGACACCGCACGAAGGAATTTCGCGGCCGCGATCACAAAAACGTTTTTTTCTTAATTTTTTGTTCGATTCCGCCCACTATAAGTAAACTATTTTGGGTTCTTGAATAAACAGACCATATTGCAAAATAAAAACTCTTTCCTACAGTGGCGTGCCTTTTTCCTCTCGATGTCACATTACTCAAAATGTCGGTGTTAACTCTCACTGCTTACCGTTGCTACGAAAATTCGCCTTAGCAACTAAGACATAAACTCATAAACTCACGCCTTCTTCCCATGGGGGTAGGCAGAAACCACAGAACGCCACCTGCTACGTTCCTTACATACTCCTTTTGCCTCGTTTACGTTCATACATCTGGTCATACACGAGCGCCGGTTGAGAGTACTTCGCACCTGACCTTTCTGAAGAACATCACCAATAAGGTCACTATATGTCTTCCTAGGACGTCCCCTCCCGGCGTTTCCACTCACATCTGCCTTGTAAATACCTTTTATTGGTCTCCTTTCATTCATCCGCTCAACATGACCAAACATACTATCATCTAAGCATACTCTTTTCAATTTTTATCACTACATCTTCTTTTAAACCACACCGTTGCCTTATCACATCATTCCTCAGCCTATCATTCAAAGTCACACTACACATGCTCCGCAAGGAACGCATTTCCACAGCATTTATTCTGCTTTCATGCTTCTTTTGCCACACCCAACATGCACTTCCATATATAAGCGTAGGCACCAGCACACTATTGTGAGCAACTAAGGGTAATTAAATACAGGGTGGCAGAAACATCAGCAGGACATCGACGCGAAAACTGAAACCACGAAAAACTGCTATTACATAGAAATGAATGTATCGCAGAGCAATTATTTTTAAATATACGAGTAAACTTTCGACGCAGGTTCAGAATCATGTACTAAATCCACTGTTACAGGTTTTGCGTCGATGTTTGCTCTGTTTTTATGTTACACCACCCTGCATAATATAAAACAAAGCAAACTTTGACATGTTTCAAATTAATGAAAATGTCTTAAATATCTGAATGTTTGAAAAGTTTTTAATTCGAGGTACTAAATCTATTTATTCAGCATGTTAAGAAAGTTGAAGATTCGTTTAACTAATCTCTTTCATGTTAAGTGATGTGGTAGGTGTTCTTAAGAGTCCGTCTGCTCAGAATTTTAAGAATCTTGAAGGCATAATTATGTTTTTACAAAAAAAAAAAAAAACTTTTTATATTATAAATTCAATAACCTATTGTGAAACAAAGAAGATGAACGTGCCGTGGACGTTACTGCCTTGAGTTTAATATTGGTAATTCGTTTTATAAAAATCATTTGAAATTGCTACTACTGTATTAAATTTACGAAGAAATATACAACTTTTGTTCAATATTATAAGAGAACAATTGTGCGTAATAAATGAATGCCATTTAAAAATAATACTTTGAGATAATAGATGAATGAAATAACTCTTGACTTGCCGTCCAACTTCATAACGACTTCGTCGTATTTACATACATACATTATCAGCCTATTATGTTTCCACTGCTGGGACACAGGCCTCCTTTTTATGAGAGGGAGTGAGCCGTAATCCACTACGCGGGCCCAGTGCGGGTCGGTAGATGTCACATGTCTTCGAATTTTTGGTTCTAAGACATGTCGGTTTCCTCACGATGTTTTCCTTCACCGTTTTGAGAGCAGTGGTGATGACATAATTTACACAAAGTTAAGCGCCTGCCTGGGTTCGAACCTACGACCTACAACTCGTAAGTCAAAGCCCGTACCACTGGGTTACCACAGGTCTCGTATTATTTATCGTATAATAATTCAAACAAATCAATTGAAAACCAAAAGCCTGACAAGCGCGCTCCCAAATATATTCTTCCACTTATAAATGGAAAAGGAGTTTTTGGAAATTTGTTGGCTGGCGTCTGAACACTTCTTCATTGTTTTTTTACGAAATCTAAGACAAATAGGGCCAACAATATTACATTATGTGTAAAAGCTTAAAAAATTCAAGATATAAACGTTTAAAAATAAGTGTTAGACAAGGACAGCACTATCGTAGAAGTGACGTCACGACTATGTTACTTCATACTAGTGCCGTACATTGTCAGTACCGCGCGACAAGGACGGGAATAATCCCTTCCAAAAAGTGTGTATCTTCTTCATATTTACATCGTTTTTACATATTGTTTCGATTGTCTCTATTTTACTATGCCTTCTTTGACATTACATTATTTTAAGAACTTAGTAATGTTAATGTTCTTCCTCCTTTATTCATTAAGAACTTTCCAAAATTAACAGGGTGTAAGGTAGTTCCTGAGTTGGGTTGGGTTTCTATACGGGAAACGTGGACGATGAAAGGAGCCTTATCCATTGCCGAATATTTGACACGACCAATTTGACATTTTTTTTTGTTTGCTTGCAGGGGAAGGTGTCAAAATATCTTCGTTACCGGGACGTTTGCGGGAAGACTGATTTAATTGAGATTGGGAACATTGTGGTAAATCCATCTCTGTAATACTGCAAACAACATCCGCAAATTGCGATAGCGTATTAGGGGAAAGTGGGAATGGTGGACCTGCTATGTCGGGCGAATCAGGATCAGGAGGTTTATTTCTGTCCATCTTGGATAAAACGAATTTAAAATAAGACAATCACAATACAAACCTGTTTATAGACACAAGGACAACACACTTAAATAAAAACAAGTCACAAAATATCAACAATAACTTTCAAAAACAACAACAAATCCTAAACACTCGTGCTAACCAAGAACACCGTGGCGAGAATCGCCTCACTTAACCTAACACATCACACCACGAACGAAAGAACGAAATTTGGACAGATGATTATTTTTCTTAAAATCATAGACGATTCGCTCTTAGTGTTGTCATACATCAAAATAAGTGGAATTTAAAAACGAATGCAACTAAATGCATGGCATTAGAACGTATAACTTAAAATTAAAGAAATAAGGATTATACTCGTAGAGTAAGCAATTGTTTTTTTTTAAATGTCAGTTGGGAGCCAAAGGCCCCTAAGTCAAATTACGTTTAATTAATTTGGGATCCTTGGCAACCAACGAAAGTCGTCCGGATAGGCACCTTCTTCGCTCTGGAATACGCAAATAGCTTCACACTTCTGACCGACCGACTCCTTGACAATTTAAAAGTGTTCGACCTCCACACTTTTGCGGTATATACAGCCTTATTACCGATGACCGTGGGTGATGCATTTCATTTGCAGTCAGCAGCGTAAGTACCCTCCAATCCAGGGCGTCGACTTAAGAATCTTCCCTCGCTTTAAATGCGTGACCGCACATTTGTCCACACCAAATTTCATCCTGATGGTGCTACTGAATGTTTCCTTTACTTTTAGTAGCTCCATCAGTTATGAATTATTAGGGGCGAAGAGTTTTAGGTCATCCATGTAGAGAAGGTGAGATATTACGCGACCACCTCTCCTCAGCCGATAGCCTAGACCTGAATCCTTCAGCAGTGTGCTTAGAGGATTCAAGCAGAACCATAGTGGACTAAAACTATCGCCCTGAAATATGCCTCACTCGATTCTTATCGGCTCGCTATTCCTCTGGATATTTCGATATCCTGGATAGCGAAGGACCGTTCTTCATTGCCCCATACACGACACCAGGAAGGTACGCAGAGTTGCAACTACTTTATACAACACACCGGCACCGAGTCATAGGCCTTCTTGTAATCTATCCAATATGTCGACAGATCTTTTCGGCAAATCATGTACTTTTACAATATTTGTTAATATGTGTGCACCATGTATCTATCACATAGTCAATTTACCAGCCATTGCTATATACTTAATTCTTTTTACCCATTGTGGTATAGTAATTTCATTCTTGGTGCATCGTCTTCACATATAATAAGAAAAAAACATGTAATACGAGTGTGTTATAATAATAAGTGCCTGTCAGTCACACAAGTTGATTGAGCTTAGGAAGTCGAGCGAAAAAGTAAAAATATTGTAAAACATTTTAAAAGAGCAACGATGGAGTTTCTTGCCCATCCTTCTCCATACGAAACTCTTTTTGGAAGGGGCAACTAGAATCAATTCTTATTTTTTTTTGTAAAAGTGGAGGTTCAAAAGTGCCATTATGAGTAATAAAATGAAATTGAAATAAATGTTTTGACTTTGACTTTGAACGACGAACTTGACGGCTAATGACCATATCAATGAAGAGTTAGCTCCTTAGTGCCGCGGGATCCGTTCCAGATGAAAATGGATGTACATTTTGAGAGGCAGACATGATCGTATTGCTGTCTATATTTCTGATAATTTTAGCTCACAAAACGGATGTAACAACTTTATGGACTGTCGGTAGACAAGTGATCGGTCTATAATTTTTGGGCTCCGCAGTACTACCTGATTTATGGAGCAAGTGGGTAACTCCTGTCGTTAGGAACTGGGTTAGCGAATCAGAGTCCAAAGCAGTCTGGTATTGAGCCGCCAAGCGAGCGTATAGGTATAGGTATAGGTAATACGGGCTGGTGTCCGCAACTCCACGTCATTGCGCGTATTTTGCGTACGGTGGGAAAATCGATTATTCGATCCACCCCAGCTCCTCGAGGAAGGCCAGCAACGCCTTTATGTTACTGACAGCCTCGAATAGGGTACCTGGGTTACCGAAGTGCTTTGCCCTGTATGTGTCGACCACAGGGCAGTTTAGAAGCAAATGAGCTGCTGTCTCGTCCTCCTCCATGCAGGCCCTGCACAGCGGACTGTCTGTGACTCCTATGACAAAGAGGTGTTTATTAAATGACCCGTGGCCAGTTAAGGCTGCCGTAACTATGCGCAGCTGTTGTTTAGTTAGTCGGAGAACCTGTTTCGTGAGGCGGCTATCAATTGCAGGCAGTGCTTCCCTAGCCTGCCTGCACTCACCTTGTTCCAACCATTGTTTGTGATGTTGCTCCCTGGTGCGTTTCCTTACCAGAGTGCGCAAATATACGAAGGGGAGTGGCACGATGGGTTCAGGTCCCACTGCCGTCCCACTCGACCCCCTTCTGGCAAGTTCGTCGGCTGCATCGTTGCCTAGCGAACCGCTGTGTCCTTTGATCCATTGAATGGTGATTTTATTGAGTCTACCCACCTGGTTAAGGCGCTGGTGACACTCGTATATTAGCCCAGAATCAACTGTGTAGCTGTTTAGCGCTTGCAGAACAGCCATGCTGTCTGAGAGTATACGGATCGAGTGGTCCTTAACTTCCCTGGCCATGATGGCGGAAGCAGCCAGAGAAATACCCATGCATTCGGCCTGGAACACTGTGTTATGGACCCCCAATGGTGTGGCTATACGTATGTTGAGGTCCTCCGAGAAGACTCCAGCACCTGTGCCATTACCTGTTTTGGATCCGTCTGTAAAGATGCGCAGCTCTGCAGGGCACAAACCCTCGCAACTCCAATCCTCGTGAAGCTGGATCTTGTATTTTTTATCAAACATAAATTGTTTTGGTACCCGATCATTGATGGCTCTCGTAATGGGGAACTCCTTGTTGAGTCCCTCAAGTAGCGCGGTGTGTGGTGTGTCTCTCTTACCCCAGAGATCTAGTGTCTTAAGACGCACCGCCGCCAGTGTGGCTTCCTGCTGTATGAACAGGTGGAGCGGTGGCAGTTCCAGCATGGCTTCAACCGCTGCAGTCGGAGTGGTCCTCATGCAGCCCGTAGCCGCCGAGCAGGCTAGTCGTTGCATGCGTTGTAGTTTGTTTGAGGCTGTAGCCAGTCTGGTTCGGGGCCACCAGACCGCGGCTCCATAGGTGATCATGGGGCGGATCACTGTGGTGTACAGCCATAGTATAATTTTAGGGGATAGTCCCCACTTTTTACCTATCATTTTCTTGCACTGCCAGAAGGTTATGCAGGCACTGTTTAGTTTGTTGTCCAAATGACTACTCCAGTTTAACTTACTGTCTAGAATGACCCCCAGGTACTTGACCTCGTTGGCCAACTGAAGTTCTGTATTGAACAGTTTTGGTAGGCGGAAAGGGCCTAGTGCTCGCTTTTGAGTAAACATGACAAGTTCAGTTTTGGTGGGGTTTACTGATAGATCATATTCCCTGCACCAATTTTCTACGATACGTAGTGCTTGCTGGGTGAGGTTGCAGATCGTACCCGTCACCTTCCCCGACACAAGGATTGCGATGTCGTCTGCATACCCTATAGTATAATAGCGGCTGGCGTTGAGTTTGGTGATGAGGTCATTGATCACCAGATTCCATAGAAGGGGGGACAGCACCCCTCCCTGGGGGCACCCTCTGGCTATCATGGCCAGTTGCTCCTCACCCTCAAGGCGAACCACACGTTTGCTAAGCATGTTTGTAATCCAGTCCGTTAGTACCTGTTCTACTCCATGTCTGGTGAGGGCGCTAGTGATGCTGGAGAAGTTGGTTTTGTCGAAGGCTCCTTCGATGTCTATGAAAGTGCCCAGGCATGTGCCTTTTTGATTAATCGCTTCCTCTATCTGGCTGACTACCCGGTGAAGAGCGGATTCGGTCGACTTACCTGAGCTGTATGCATGTTGGTTACCGTGTAGCGGTATGGTTTTCAGAGCGCCGTCCCTCACCTCCCTATCACACAGCCTTTCCAGAGTCTTTAATAGAAACGAGGTCAGGCTGATTGGTCGGTAGGATTTGGCGTTTGTGTAGTCACCCTTACCTGGCTTAGGGATGAATATTACTTTCACTTCCCTCCATCCTTTAGGAACGTATCTAAAGGCCAGGCACGCTCTCATTAAAGGCACTAGTCTTATAGCGACAGCGGTGTCACCCCACTGTAGTAAGGCGGGGAACACTCCGTCAGGACCAGCTGCCTTAAAAGGATGGAAGCTCTGGATCGCCCATTGGAGTTTCTCCAACGTGATCACCCTGCTGGCGTAACGCCATTCATTGTCTGAAGGCGTTTGGATTACCTCTTGCCAGTCGATTACTTGTGCGAAGATACATCCAGGGAAGTGAGTTTCAATAAGGATGCGCCTCGTTTCTTCTGGCGAGGAAGAGAGTGTGTTGTCGGGTTTCCGGAGGGTAGCGGGCCCAGGTGTATTCTGTTGCGCCAGTACTTTCCTTACCCTGTTAGCTTGCTGACAGGATTTAATGCTACCACAGAATTTGCGCCATCCCGTGGTACTTCTGAATCTGATGCATTTTTTGTAGCTGGATTTGGCTGCATAATATTTATCCCAGTCCTCATCCGCACATGTGTTCATGGCTCTGTTTAGAGCTTTCCTTACCTTGCCACGCTTGCGCTCCAGATCAGCACCCCACCAGGGTTGTTTGCCTGGTGTGTTACGTGGGGTGGTCTCTGGACAAGCAGTTTGGTAGCTGTCTATCATTGATTTAGTAAGATAGCTTACTTGTACCTCAATTTGTGCCGTATCCGCAAGTGACAACGGAACGATTGCTGACGCCAGCTTGGATTCAAGGCTGCGTGTGTAGGTGGCACGATCCGTGCTGCGCGGATTGCGTCGTGGTGGTATTGGACTGACACGGACTTGGATGTCAAAGCGGATCCACCGATGATCAGAGCAGGAGGCCTCCTTAGAGACCTGCCACCCCGTGGTAATACCCGCCGCGCCCTCTGTAGCCAGAGTGAGATCTATGATTGTGCGGCTTCGCCTGGTTACGAATGTTGGTTCGGAGCCAGTGTTTAGTAGGGATAGGTTAGTCGAGAATAAGTAATCAACCAAGGCCTTACCCCTCTCGTTCTGCGTGTCCATACCCCAAAGTTGGTGGTGAGCATTGGCATCGGCTCCAACGACGGCCTCAAACCCGCTTCTCTCGCAAAGGCTCACGAGGC
The DNA here is from genome assembly GCA_963555695.1 of Dasypolia templi. NCBI lineage: Eukaryota > Metazoa > Arthropoda > Insecta > Lepidoptera > Noctuidae > Dasypolia > Dasypolia templi. The sequence goes on from OY743153.1 coordinate 20,408,628, forward strand.
GAGCGAGGCCGTGCGGGGGCGGCGCCTCCGCCTCGGGCATGTAGGCCGAGGCGAAAACGATCACCATCTCCTCGGCTCCGTCACGCTGTATTAGCAGCTTTACTGCAGAGACATCTCTGCAACAGAAGTCATTTAAAAGCTGTGTTTTAAGGTTACCTATGATATAGATGCACGATCTAGGATGATTGTGATCTGTGGTGACCAGGAGCTTACCGCCAAGATTGGAGAGTCCTTGTATGCGGCCAGCCCTGACCCACGGCTCCTGGATCAAGGCAATGGCTGTGTGTTGTACCTCCAGCCACTTACGAAGCTGAGCCGTCGCGGTCTGGCTGTGGTGGAGGTTGGCCTGGAGGATTTTAAAGGTCGACGAAAGGGACGCCATCGTTGGCCGAACCCTCTTCGTCTCCCTCCAGTCTGAGCCCGGCAAACAAATCGCCCTCGTCGAAGCCGTCCCCCTCCTGGGCCGAAGCCGGGGACAGGATGATGTCGTCCAGCTCCTCACCCGATGAAGGGACGACGTCCACGATGGCGGCAGCAGGGGCGGCCAACTCTGCTATAGCAGGTTTAGCCACTGATGCTTCCGGGTTGCTTGATGGGGGAGTGGACTCCCCTGCTGGTGCTGGCGTCTCGCCGATGGATTCCGTGGCGGGGTCCCAATCCTGGGGGACGTCGGTGAACCTGCCGTTCCGACCCTGGAACTTCACGTACACCGTCCCCAATCCTATTGAGAGACGGCGTCCGGCCTTCATCAGGGTCGGGATTTGGTCCACAGGGACACCGGCCACCACGAACCATGCCGCAGCCTGTTTATCGGCATGCAGGAGTACCCACCTCTTTATATCGACCCAGGGGTTCTGGTAGCTGAGAGCGCGCCCAATATTGGTCGGCTCTCCGAAGACCCCCTGCTCGTCTGGGATCACGACTCCACATCGTGCTCGCTTCATAATCTCCGACTGGCTCTTGACAACTAGCGAGATGCTAGTTGGGAGAGAAAGGTCGGAGACAGTTTTCCTTAGCCAGGCTAAGGTGTGGTCGTTGCCGCACCACAGTTTTAAAACACCCCCGGCGAACAGCGGCTTGGCGTTGAAGGTCGGCCCTGGAGTGTCTTGCTTGGGGGAGCAGGCCTCGAGTATAATCTGCTTCTGGATAGCAGCGAGTACCTGGTCCGAAACGTCCTTGCTGAGGATCCCCGTGCGGTCGCAGGTGATCGCGACGTCAAGGGCAGCGCTGGCAGCTTGGGCGTAGGTTCGTTGTGCGACTCGTTTGGATTGATCAAGGCGGGGCCGCTTATGCTCTCCCCGAGGTGTTAAGGTCTCGTTGAGAGCTCGCTTGGCCGCGGCCTGATCCCTCCAACCGGGTCGCTGTGTTTTGTTGGTACCTTCAGCTCCCTCTAGGACGCCGGTTGGCGGTTGACTGGGCGCTGGTCGGCTAGTGCCGGCCTCTGCCTGTGACCGCTTCCCGGCGGAGAAGTTTAGCTGGCCGCTGGTCGGTTTGACGGACCTGGCGGCAGTAGCCTGTTTGTTACTGGAGCCTTTACCTTGCTTCCATCGTGTTTGGCGGCGCTCCTTCCTCGTGATCCTGTCCCTCTGGTCGCCTTGTAATGAGGCAGCCGGTGGACCTGAAGGGTCAGTGCAAGGGCAACGGGCTTGTTTATTGGCTTTACCCTTGCCCTTGCGTTTCTGCACTTGCCAGGCGCGTGAAAACGCGTCCTCAGTGCACCTAGCCGTCTCCGTTTGAACGTTGACGGCTTTCTGGTGAGGGGAGGCTAGAAGAGCCACAGGAGGTGGAGGAGGTTTAGTGAGAGACCCGGTGCCAGTATTACCCAGCGCCGGGGTCTGTGTGGAGAGGGTCAGACCGGCAGTGGTATTAATCGTCGCCGTCTTCGCCTCTATATTAGAAGGGTCAGTACTGGTCCCAATCAGCGCCGACGTCCTTTGTTTAGGTTGGGACTTTTGTTTTTTGGTCTTAGCTGCGGTTTTCGCCACAGCCGGACCGACGCCCGCGCTGGTACCAACGGCGCTAGCCGCATGGCCACCAGGGGCGAGGGAAGTGCAAGCACCTCCCTTTGGAGTCTCATTGGCTTTTGCCTCCACTCCGCTGTTTCGGTTTTTTAATTGGCCTGTTTTGTCCATATTAAAATTTTATTTTAAAATTCGTCTCTCTGGCTCCCACCCTCCATGGAGCCCGCAACTGGGAACGTCTCACTGTAAAAAAGCTCGAACGTTAGGACTACCAGAGAGATATAGGGGCGCAAGGTTGGCTTACAGTGCGACATCGGGCGCTCGATCGGGCTGGCATAGGGGGTCCTAAGGGCCACCCCCCACGAACTGATCAACCCTCACTTACACCGTCAGCATGACCTTTACCTACCGCTTCGGCCGTCCGAGGACGACCTCAGCGGACCTCACGCACCTCGCCTGTGGCCCTCTGACGGGACACTATGACCATTTCCCTACCCCTGGCTAATGGGTAGGGCTACCGTTTCGCTTGAAATCCAGACCAAAGGGGGCGTGTTGCCTTACGGGCACATTACAAACCAGAGCCGCTCGGCTCAACCCCCCAGGACTCCTTCATCCCCGCTCACGGCGCTCAACTGCGCAGGTCCTAGCGCAGGTAACTGTTTACTCCTACTCGCCATCAGCTGTCTTTAGTGACGGACGAGCCCGCCACCACCCAGTTACAGGGGGTCGCAGTTAGGAGTGGGAATTGTGGAGATGGAGGTGGAGGGAGTAGGGATGTAGGTAGGATGGGGTGGGGGAAGGATGAGATTTGGGGCAAGGGGGGGAATATGAAGGAGCAGATAGGGGTTAAGGGACTTTTGGGAAAGGATGTGCTGTGATGGCGCCTGGAGGTTTTTGTTACGTCTATTTCTTAAGGAATTAGACCAAGAAACGGGGTGGCAACCTCGGGAAGGTGCATCCTCCAGACTTGCCTTGAGGATCTACACGACTGTAGCGCTCTCCCTCAAGACCCCGCCACCTTACCTCCTCTGAAGGAGGCGGCATGGTAGGCCTGCATCTATACTACCAAGCAAAGCAAAGCAAAGCATGTCGTTGTGCAACCGTGAAAGCATAAAAACAGACCCCCCCCGCCAAGCGAGCGTGCAAAACTATTTGATCCAGAAGTTGTGTAGCCCGTCCGGCCCTGGCTACTTCCAGTTTGGTAACCGACCCACTGCACGAGCTTCATCTTGGGGGCTGATGGTAATAGCCCCCGTTTCTGGTATTGGATTGCACGCCCGCTCGACTTCCTAAGCCCAATCACCTTCTGTGTGACTGACAGGCACTTATTATTATTATAATATATTACACAGTTTACAAGGCAGTCCGACGTATGCCAGCTACCCTCGTACATAATATTATTCAATGTTGTTTCGAATAAATATTGTATTATCCGTCTACTCTGAACATAACCACATAATTCCGGCTACACTAAATAACATTGCGAATAAAATAAAAATAAAGCACACGGCATTTAAATGACAGCTGCGCGCACAGATTATCAAAGGCTAACGGCGCGTGAGCATTCGATGCCCGGAATGTTACCATTTTATAAATACTGTTTATTGAATTTATTTTCTTGAACACTTATCTTTCATTTATTTTTATCTTAGCGTTTGCTGCAATGGTTGACGTCATTCATCGCCACCTGTCGCTGAAAACCTGCGCTGGGGCTCCGCCTCGCATAGGTAGCATAAGCTGAGCGATGGCCGTTTTGACGCATATTTTCCCCCAACTTGTTATTTTAAGTTTTTATAATCGTTCACTGCGTCATGTTTACCGCAAATAAAACGTTTTTTATTTCTTTCTTTCTATACAGCTGTGATGCAGTTGAACTGCAAATATCTAGAATGTTAGATAATACAGACGTATAGTGTTCCATATTCTGTCTATTCACCTGATCCCGCCAGAAAGTAAATTATCAAAACTTTAATTTTGGATTTTACAAAGAATTTGTTTTACAAGTATGTTATAAAAAAAGAAAGCTTAATGTTGAACTAATAAAACCAATTTGAAAGAATTTTCAGGATACACTGTGATTTTAACACAATTTTAGTTAAACTCAAATGTTTTCTCGAACTACATAGACAGATTGCGTAACAAACTTCACGTCGACTTCAAATATATAATTTTGCTGGAACATTATAAGTTTTTTTCGTAATTTTCCTTAACTTTTTTAATATTGAAGCCTAGGCTGAAATCACAGTAGACGGTCGGCACGGTAATTGCGTGGATCAAAAGTACAGATTGGTTGAAAATCCTCGTTCGTTCGAGCTCGAACAAAGCCATAAACATGTTGAATGTGGCGTAATTGGTGCAGGTAACCTCAATCAGAGTATTGCAGGTAATTCTTCATATTATGAGTCCGCAGGCAACTCATTTGCAACTGACGGTGACAGCAAAGGTTTGTAGTACCTCCACATTTCGTCACCTTATGTTTAAGTCTGTACGTAACGGAGGCGAACCTCATTGCCAATACCAGGCAGAATCTTATGACTTATAAGATTTACTAACAATGATATCCTTATTTAAAAAATACAGTGATATCCATAACAAAAATATTAAGAATAAACACAAATTTGTTGTTCCCACTACCAGGCTCAAGAAAATAGGTGGCTCGTTTAAATGTCAATGTATACGTTTTTATAATAAACTTCCTAGCCACATTCAAGAACTAAGCCTTAATAAATTTTAATCTTTTATAAAGCGGAAATTATGCCAGAAAGCATATTATACTGTCAAGGACTATATTGAGGACAAGAAGGCTTGGGATTGAGCTGCTCCAATAAGTTTACACAGACATAATTGATGTGTAATTTGCCATTTTTTTCTTTTTTTTTCTTTTAATGTTTTTTTCTATATACGTACCTTTTTATCTAAACAATGACATGTATATATTTACTGTATAAAGTATAATATTGTTTTAATTTTTGTGAATGTGAGGACTATGTGGGTCATTGCATTTTTTTTTCTTCTTTTAATGATGATTGTCTGGTTGTTTGAGTACTTTACGCGGCCTCCCCAAATGTCCTTTCTTTTGTATTGTTCGTCGGATCGTTGAGCTCCTTAGTTCTGAGTTAAGCTGCACCATGATTGACAAATGCGTGCACTGACTGGAAAGGTCCGCTCAATCCCAAGCCTTCCTGTCCTCAATATAGTCTTTGAGAGTATAATAGGCTTTCTGGCATAATTTCCGCTTTATAAAAGATTTGAATTTATTAAGGCTTAGTCCTTGAATGTGGCTAGGAAGTTTATTATAAAAACGTATACATTGACATTTAAATTAGCTACCTATTTTCTTGAGCCTGGTAGTAGGAACAACAAATTTGTGTTTGTTCCTAGTATTTATATTATGGATATCACTGTATATTTTAAACAGATTAATATTTTTATGTGCATACAAAAGATTTTCATAAATTTACTGCGAAGGCACAGTCATTATATTAATCTCTTTAAATTTGTCTCTAAGGGAGTGTCTGGGACTTAGTTTATAAATTGAACGAATTGCCCTTTTTTGTAAAACAAAAATTGACAGAATATCGGCGGCATTTCCCCACAAAAGAATACACTTGCTAATAACAGAATATGCCATCAATGCCACATCTAGTAATAATCAAATTTATATATCCATGTTGTGCATGGTTTACCTACGATCGAGTTTATTTTATGTGTTCACCCACATTTTTCTTTGCTATTTTGTTTTGTTATTTTATAAACGTACTTCTGTGCGCTCTAAATTATTCTTAAATTATATTCTTAGTTTTAGATATTGTTTCTCAGTAAGTGCATTGGGCAAACCGATAAAAAGCGGAAAAAGCAAGAATATTATAAAACTTGGCTTCAGTCAATTTACCTAAAGCCTTGATAAACATTGTGTGCTTACCGATCAACTTATTACTTCATACCATGCGCTTGGCTCGACAGCCTCTCGAGACAGTTTTGAACTACAGTTTAAAAAATCCGACAACAATCTTTGCATTACATTTTCTTGTCGGCATGTATATAAATAATTATGCTACGAAACAATTTCAATTTTGAGTGCGTTTTAGGGCAAAGTTTTTATCGGCAAGTCTAAATAAATATGTTACGAAATAATATCACGTTTGGGTGTATTTTAGGACAATGTCATGTTGATATTCCGTTAAAAATCAGTGGAAAGGTCACTTTTCTGAGAACGCTAAAATCCCTATACGTCTTTAGTTGAGAAAATTAGCGACTTTTAATAACAGTCATATCATAAAATAAAATATAACTTTATTGTGCCTGCTTAAAATCATTCACGGAAACAAAAAAAACGGGCTGGATAGGGTACGGGCAGCGACATAGGTCAGTGAACAACAGCACCATGCTTCAGAAGAGTTTTTGTTTGAAAACTGATTATTTATAAAGTGTTTGTAACAATTTATTGAAGAGTAGAGAATACTTCAAAGACAGGAATTATGATAAATATTCGATATAATCATTAGGTTCAGTAACATTCAATACTAAAAAATACGAAATTTTCATCGACTTCTGTCGCCGACTTTCAACTTATCTCTCACAGACTTACTACTTTGTATCTCTGTAACATACAACATCTATGATTGATTTAGTAATATATGTACCAACAAAAGGAATTCGTTGAGTAAACTAGAACAAGCAGTTTGATTTGAATCTAGGTTAATACATCTGCTTCGAGTAAATAACTTGGCGTATTGTATGATCTGTTATTGCTATTCTTATTGATCACGGTGACGTCATCACCACCCTGTGCCGAGCCTGTCCCAACTGTTTTAGGGTCGGCTTTCAGTCTAAAATATTAACAACATACTATGTAAACCTAAATTCTGACAAATAAATAAATTCTGGTTCTGATTCTAACCGGATGCAGCTAAATACCAGTACTTTACTTGAAGAGATTGCCTATCTGACTCACACAACTCAGTTCTTGAGGAACACGATACCACTTGATGACTTTCGGGCTTCGTACTACCCGTAACGACTGGCAATAATCTACTAATGACAGCCGAGACCAACTGCTCAACGTGCTTTCCGATGCACGGAGGGGTTCCGGTATGTTATGAATGGTCACCCATCCTCTACAAACGTCTTTAAATCATACCATTTAATAAAATTTGTTTATATAAACAGAACCATATATTAATTGTGTATTTATTTTATGTATTAACGTTATTTTATCGTAGTGTTTGCTACACCTGTTGACGTCATCACGTCAACGCCGGCTGTCGCTGTAAACCACCGCTGGGGCTCTGTCTCGCATAGGGTCATACCATTATACTGAGCGATAGCCGTTTTGCGTGGATGTGACGCATATTTTCCCCTAACTTGTTTTTTTTGTGTTTGTATTCGCTTTCTGGGTCATGATTACCGCAAATAAACGTTTTTTCTTTACCTTGAAGGTCAACCCGTGCGGCTGTTATTATTTAGTCACGAGCCCCTCACAACGTTGTGACATAAGTTATATAAATTATAGAATTGTGGTGAACAAGTCAGCAAAGTTAATTGGTTTCGACGGTGACTGCCTTTTTGCCGCCAAGCTGCAGGAGTTTTTACCCGTTTCACAGACATGGTTCGGTAAATTAACTATGGCTTGCTACTTTAGAGATAAACCTTAACCCCATTTCAACTTTGTCCCTAAAGTGGTCAAAGCATCGACAACCACATCGGGTAGCTAAAGACGGTAACTATCTGCGATCCCAAAATATAAAATATTTAACACGCAGACGGCATTATGTCATCCGATTTAGTAGCTAGACACAAGTAAATATGCCAGTTTATCAGACGTACCTCGGGGCTACGATAACAATTGTTCAATAGTTGATTTATTATTCCCTGAGCTCATTTGTGTATAAATAAGATTAACTAGAATACGGCCATTAGTACATTATGTGTGATGTGGACACAACAACAAAACTGAGACTTATTAGGTAACTTAATTATTCATTAATTTACCTTACTTCATTTATTTTACTACTAACAGCTGTGATGTCATTATCTTAATATTATACAGAGGTAAAGTACACAAAGTTACTAACAAGTAAGTAGGTGACTTGTAAGTAAATTTTCTATTTGTTACTTGCAATTAAGTTTGTATATCGGGGGTAATCTCTGGACCGAATTTAAAAAAAAAATGCATTCGATAGCCCATTTCTTGAGTAAGGCTAATAAACATCACGCTGATACCCTTAGGAGCCGAGCAAAAAGGAAAAAATAATCAGAAGGAAAGCTAAGCGAAGATGAAGTAATAGCGCGGGTAGGTGATACGATGCGTCGGGGTGAGTCGGGGAAACAAGAAATTTCACGCGGACAAAGTTGTGGACAGAAGATAGAGAGAATACTTATATTGCAGAGAAGTAAAATTTATGAGTTTTTATGTGGGGCGAACCGGCACCCGGGCGTTTCCTCCCGCCTTATGCGAAACAGGAACCTCCCGAAACAACCGTGTCCGGTGAGGACCTGTGTCAGGCGGAAGGTGAGGACGCCGTGGCGCCTCTCCAACCACTCCTCAAAGAGGGGACTTACCGCCGCTATTGTGGCGTGCTCACGGGTCGCCTACCTGAATCACATTTTTGTAAGCTTGTTGCTACAAAGTACAGATTTTTGAAAACAATGCTAATATTTTATTTTCATATTCAATGACATAGTGTTTGTAGAGCTATATAATACATAGTTTCTAAAATAACACGAGTTATGGTGAAAAAGGAGAAACAGCGCGATTTCGGTTAGATAACTGGTCAGGGACAGCGCGTACCTATGAGTTTACATATAAAGCTTCGAAGTCAAATGCCTCAAATATAAGGAACGATCTCACCAGGTTAGCTAGCTCGGGGTAGACTCCATGCTCCTCAACCGCAGGCTGAGAATCAGGAACGCACGTATTCCACTCTTGCATTTTTTGGTTTTAAATTATTTTAATTTCAACACAGATGCACAGGCACACAACTCACGCCATATTTTGAAAAGACGTCTGACTCAGCCGAGGGTCCCGGACCTAATCCACTGTTCAACCTTAGGGTTAAAATAAAAATAATGAAGACCCTAGTAGGCAGCAATTTAATTTCGCCAACAACTTTGTTAATATAAATAAATCCATTTATTTTCAGGCGACACAGGCCCATAGAAAATCAGATAGCATAACCATTTTTAAGTAACTCGGTAGTACCCAAAGATGATACCGAGTTACGTTGAAAATAAATATCTTAAAAAAAACACATTAAGTAAACGAACTGAAATCATTCAACGATCGTTTTGTGCATTTGCATTATTAGTTACATTACACCAGCTTTTCCAATTACAAGATCAGATAATAAATGTTGCTGATTCAACAATATTATTCGATCATACGAGTACGATATCAAAGACCAAATATATTTGTTTCTGAACAGTTCGAGTGTATCTTTTTGAACCAATTTATCGACAGAAATGGGTCGCAGGTGGACAAAATAAATTCAATATCGTACATGTTTCCGTAATGATGTTTTTGTCCAAACCATTCGGTCGGCAAGGTTGTTCATAGCAACAACGTGCTAGCCTGTTACTAAGAACTGCACGAAATTTATTTACTCTAATAAGTCGGCGGTAATAACAACTTACCAAAATTAAATATGCGAAACACTTTTGAATTGATACGTTACGATACTTTTCTCGTCATAATTTAGTTTTTGAGGGTATCTAAAATTAAAGCGTTTTTCATGATATCTTCATAAACATCACTACGGAAAAAGATGTATCCCGTCTATAATAGCACATTACCTACTTATTGCTAGGGGGCATCGATATGTTAATGTCATAAAACGAAAATGCGAAACTGTATACGTGTGTAAAATTAATGTCGCAATTAAAGGGCCACGTTGTATAAGCTTTATGATAAAGGAGCAGTAGCCGAGCGGTATGTGTAAGCAGCCGTATTTTAAAACGTTTCCACGAAATATCATTTTCTAGATACGGCGCAGTAAGTAGCAGGCGCGGTAAGTAGACATTTTAAACGTAATATTTTGGGTCGGCATTTCCTAGCCGACTGATCCCTGAGAAATATTAACGAAATAATATCAGAGGTCATGGTCCTTTTAAAATGCTTTTGGGTAGCAAACAAGCCAGGTGGTCCGCTTGAGGGTCACCGCCACTTAAGGAAATCTGCAGTACCGGAAGCATCGTACTTGCGGCCTGTGACAAAGTTGCAAACTACACCAGCACCTCCAAATCAAAACCTAGTGACGCTGCTTTGAGGCACAAATATAACTGGAAAGTATCGTTTGGTACGTGGTACTAATATCGGAACTAGAGCCGCCATCGGGTTTTTTAAACCAAAGTCATACGAGTGATAAAAAACGTACGTGCGTGCTGCAAATAAACGTATTTTCTTTCCTTCTTTATACTTGTACAAACCGATTCAAACTTTATGGCGGCTCTGAAGTGCGCTTTTCGCTGCGCAGTAGTGGCCCTCACCCCCGCTGACACATGAATTTGTTACTGCGCAGCGACACACCTCGTGTTATGAGCCGCCATAAAGATTGAATCGGCTTGTAGCAGTTTTCTCTTAATATTTCGCTCATCTGTTTATTGACCTTCTGGAGACTCTTTGGTACGTTCCAGGACGTGCTATGTACCGAAATGTGGCCGTGTTAGTACAGAAACCATTTGACGATCCTAATTAACATAGACATAGTTTATCTATGTGTGATATGAGCATTAACTTTATTATGTTTCCCGCATTACTTGTTTGTTTTGTGATAATTATTTAACCGAGTTTTCGTAGATAGATTATGTAAGGATTTGTCTCTTCCTTATTATTTACTGTACACATTGCCATTATAGCGAAATAAAAAAGATGAGCTTCGTCACATTATACGTATAATTTTTGTAATAAGGTAAAAAAAACACCGAAAATACGAGTATAAAGGTTAACCAAAAGTTACAGGAAAACCACGTCAGAAAAATTAAAGCATTTAACTATTTTTTTAAAGAGATCAAAGTAAAACTTAGTGGTATTGTTATTAACGCAAGTTATTCTGGAAATTATTCCTATTGAAATCAACCAATTTTTATTGCTTTCAAATACGGTTTTTTTTACGGTATGACGCAATAAGTTGAACTGTGAGTCCATACACAGCAAAATCTAATAATGGAATTAGTCTATTAATAACTAGAAACTAGGGATAAGGAACGAACTAAGAATAAGGTAGATATTGTAAATACGAGAATCCGGTGTTGTCGGTGTCGTGCGCACGGCAAGGGAATCATGGGCTTGTATGTTGGCACACGAAGTTCAAGCGCAAGCCGTGAGGGACCAACGCTGATAAAACGGTTACGGAATGGGCCACGAGCTGTTTACGATTTTCCAGCCCGCTTGCATTAAACAGAAGTTCTTTATAGATAAAATAAATAAAGAATCAAAAATAAATATAGAATCAAATAAATATAGAATCAAAAAGATACAAGCAGAAACTTTGATAGAGCGAGTGAGGATGAAATACGTACCAGTCTTCAAAAGAAAATATGTATTTTACAGCTGAGATAATATTATACAACACCACAAAAGCTTAAGAGGTCAGATATTTTTAAAAATCGAATTTTAAAATACCAATAAAAATAATGACAGCCAATCTGCCCATATATGTTGCAATAAAATAAATTTACAAAAGAGGGCAATCCGCGCGATCTATGAAATGGGTCCTCGCGAGTCTCTTAGAAACAAATTCAAAGAAATTTATATACTCACTCTGCCTTCCCTTTATATCTTAGAAAGTATTTTGTATGTTCGCAAAAACTTAGAACATTTTAAAATAAGAAGCGATTTCCATAATATAAATACACGTAGTAAAAATGAAATTGTTATACCCAAATTTAGATTAACTAAAACAAGCAAATCATTTCTGATAAACAGTATCCGCTTTTATAACAAGTTGCCAAAGTCGGTTACAGAACTTAGCGATGGAAAGTTCAAAGCCCACATTAAACGTGTCCTTATCAAAAAAGCGTACTACGTCAAAGACAAGAAAGTTTGGCAATAATTCCTTCTGCACATGTGGCTTCCCTGGTACCTCATAAACGGCATCACTATGTAAATTTCTAATAACTGCTCCCAAATAATGGTGTTTAATTTTTATTTTTTATTATTAGATAAGGACTTTTACATATCTCTGACATAATTCTTTCATTATTTGACATTATATACCTACAATTTTTAATTAGTTTTTGATTTTACTTTATTAGATTATTTTATATTTTGTTAATGTGAGAACGTCGTAGGCCCTGTGGATCGTAAATTTATAGACAATTGTCTATTTGTTTAACATATGGTACTTGTTGACAGGCCTACACTGTCCTCCCATACCTGTTAACACTGTAATTGGAAAACATTGTAAAAGACATATTTTTAAAAGAGTAACCATGGAGTTTCTTGCCGGCTCTTCTCCATGGGAAACGACCAATTGGAACCGTGCACCTAGAATCTGACGTTTCATAAGTGCCCATGTAGGTCTATGTGAAATAAAATATTTTGATTTTGATTTTTGAAATAAGGTTTGAATGTAGCAGTTAATGCTAACACATACCTAACATATAAATACATCGATACTTGGATCGAATGTTGGCTAAATAAATCGGTTTTAATGTACATGAAATAAGGATTGGATTAAAACAATACCAATGGGTTCTGTATTTCATATAGCATTTTACATTTCATAAAACAATCTATACCTAGCCACACATTAAATATAAATAATTAAATAAATTATAAAATTTGTACTAGTATTTTAATTATTTGCGTATTACACCATTTCCAATTGTATGATGATTTATAGTACAATAATATAATTATTAATCATCAATTAACAAAATATATAAAACAATGATTCAGTCATTGTTCAAAGTCCAAGATTCATCAAAAAGTGGCGAACTGGTCAATTTCTATGGCGTAGCAGATGCGTAGCAGCGACTCCATTTCGTTACAGCTACGCCATGCTACGCGTCGTAGCAGAGACTCCACTTCGTTACAGCTACGCCATGCTACGCTTCGTAGCAGCGCAGACGTGGTTTAGTACAAATAGGAAAGAAAAAAAAATCATATAAACAAACACAAATACAATACAACATTATATAGATTAACTATATACCTCTAAATAAAAAAATATACATTAGTGATTACAAATTAAACAAAAACCAATAAAATCCAATCCTCGAAATGTTTTTATAAACCTTTTATAAACCTTAAGAATGCCTTCAATTCCGTAAACAGGGACACCTTGTTGGCAGAAGTTCAAAAAGAAATACCCAAAATTTACAGTTTTCTATATCAATGTTACAGGTACCCCTCTAAATTAATTTATAAAGACAACCTTTTGAAATCAGCTGTTGGTTGCCAATAGGGTGATCCTCTTGGGCCAGTCATTTTTAGTTTGGCAATAAATCCAATCATTATAGTCCAATCATATAGTCATAAAAGACTTAACTTTTTTAAAAGAAAAATTCATTGTTATTGGCCTAGACCTTAACTTTTCAAAATGTGAAATTTATCTTCCCGAAACCACTGACAGACAGACTACCTTAGCAAAATTTTGTACCGTAGCACCAAATATCAAAATTACGGAAAGAGACTCTCTTCACCTCCTAGGGTCCCGAATTTTTGACGAATCCTTTCCAACGTTCGTTGAAGAAAAAATAAAAAAATTCAATGATGTCTCGGAAAGACTTTTCAAAATTAACATTCATTCGGCCTTCACACTCATTCGATACTGCTGTTTTGGACCAAAATTTACATATAATCTTCGCTCCTCCCATCTGTGGAAACATCCACAACTTTTAGAAAAAGTAGACCAAGTTATTAGAAACACACTAACTTCGATCCTAAATGTGGCCCTGGACGACCGAGCGTGGCAGCAAGCCACACTTCCCATTCGCCTAGGTGGTCTCGGCGTCCGCAAAATTTCAAGTATAAGTTTACCGGCCTTCCTCTCCTCGGTCCACAGTACTGATAAATTAACCAGGAATATTTTATCTTCTTCACTGGTCGATTTTGAAGTACCGTGTTTGACCGATGCGTTGAACGCTTGGAAAATGGCTTGTCCCAATACGGTTTTCCCCGACAACCCGTCCTCCCAGAGACGGTGGGACGTGCCGCTCTGCAGTATTATACGGAATACCCTGATTAACACGTCACCTAATACTGTTGAGCGTGCCCGTCTGCTGGCTGTGGGAGAATGGGAGTCAGGCTTGTGGCTTCAGGCGCTCCCGTCATCCACCATAGGCACTATGATGGATGACTCTTCGTTTCGGCTCGCTACATGTCTCCGCTTGGGTGCACCTTGTGTTGCTCCGCATCGGTGTCACTGCGGTGAAGCTGTCGACAGTCTTGGGCACCATGGCCTGTCCTGTTACAGGAGCGCAGGTCGCATAGCACGGCACGCTAGCATCAACGATATTATTCGTCGAGCCCTTGTCACCGCCAGCGTACCTGCGGTTTTAGAACCAAACGGTTTGGTACGTGACGATGGAAAGAGACCAGACGGTATGACGTTGTTGCCTTGGAAGGTGGGTAGGCCTCTGGTGTGGGACGCAACCTGTGTCGATACCCTTGCTCCATCTCATGTTCATAGCACGGCGAACTGTGCTGGCGCTGCTGCTGCGGCTGCTGAGACCCTCAAGCGGCGCAAATACTGTAACCTCATGGGTAACTACAGTTTTGAGCCGTTTGGGGTCGAAACGCTCGGGTCATGGGGCCCGAGTGCGCATCAAATTTTTAAACAAATTTCTCACCGACTAGTCGACACTTCACGTGACCAGAGGGCTGGGTTGTTCTTTGGACAAAGAATTAGCATTGCCATTCAGTGTGGCAATGCTGCCAGTCTTCTGGGCACTTTTCCAGATGACAGCGATGCGGACGAGTACTTCGACGCCTGAGTATTTTTTTATATTAATTTGTATAGGTAGTTAGTTCGTTATTTAGTAATTTAATTTAGTTACAAATATGTTATAATGATAATGGTTGTTGCCAAAAAAGTCTCGTATCTATTGACTGTATTATAATTAACGATTAAGTGCCCCTATTGGCAACAAACTATATTATTTCAATGTTAAAATCCTTTTTAAAGTTTCGTTTCGATTCACCCCTGCATCCCTATTCACCCCGTTTTACCGTTATATACCTTACTTTATTAAATTTGTGAAGTGGTTTTTTTTACTGAAGGGTAAATAATTAAAAATACTTCACAACTCTACATTAATGCTATATTTATATAATATAATACATATAAATAAATATAAATTGTCTGTATATGATAAGAACGCTGTTCATGAAGGAGTTATAATTGAATATGTATTCTTTTATATAATATACTTATTGATATATACAACAATGAGCAAGAAAACTAAAACTACAATTTATTTACAAACATCATAACCACAACAAAGTTAAAATAACTACAACAACCAAACTAATTTCAATTTAAACTAAATTCGTAATAAATCTAAAACCTGCCTCGACATAACGCTCTTTTTCTTACGGGGAAGTTTCGGAAGACTAGTAATGAATGGTTGTGAGCTGAGTTAAAGTCGGTTAAGTAAGTCCGTATTCGTGCTTAACCAATCTTATACAAAAAAAAATATTTTATTTCTAGATACAATTTTCCAAAATCTATCAAGACTTTTACATACACTGAGTATCTTACTATCTAAGTTCCTAATGTCTAGATTTTCGACCTCATCCAGTGAAGCTCGAATGCTTTTCAACACGTGTTGATGTTTCTGAGGAACATTTCCAGTTAGGGCAGACCAAATCTCAAAACCGCATCCTTGAAAAAGTACATTTAATCAAAGTACCTGAAAAAAAAAACGTATGTTTCGTAGACCGTACTACGCTTGTGCCTACGCAGTCGTAGAGGCTATATAGCCACTAAAGTCGCAAAAGAACACAATAAAATTATAAAGCCTTTTTTTTTCCAAAATCAACAGTTCAATCTTTAATTTAAGATATGTGAGAGTATTTGACTATGGTTGGAATTTGTTGTAATTCTATGTGAAGTCAACTATAAGATGAATAAATTCTGTGTGGTAGCACGTTAAACACGTCATAATAAGTCAAATAAAATTTTAAAATATGACTAATTTGTAATAACATACCTTGATCTTGGAAATCCATGTCACAAACACCACTTAAAAACTATGCAATTCTGAGAATTCACCAACAATAGTGCTAATGAGTTACTGATAAGGCGAGCGCAACGCAATGATGTGTTCACTTCGGAGGTCGAAAAACAAGTGATAATTAGTTTTTTTTTATGGCATCTCGCAAGTCAACCTACGAGGTTGTCTACTGACTACACGCTAAGGGCACCCCCTGTGGGGTACGAATCTCGGCTTAGGGCGTCGCTGGAAGAGGGCAGCAAGGGACTAGCTGGATCAGGATTTGAGTGGTTTTGGGAAGAATTTAAAGCTATGGGCTCAGCGGCGCGGGCTGGCTCGAGCAAGGGTCGGGAGGGGCATGAATTTGGCAGTCGCGGCGGCCTCGTCGGCGCGGACGGTAGGACGGCGATCGGGTTTTGCGCTTGTGTAAAGTGTTGGTGGCCTTACTGCTCTCCTGGAGGAGGGTAGTGGCGTCGTCGGGGGCGATTAGGGTATGCCTTGGTCGGCGAATACTGCTTATGCGGGAGGGAGTATAGCGGGCGGCCGCTGAAATCCCGCTGAAATCCCCTGATTTGGATGTTTTATGCCACAGTCGAAGAAACGCTTGGATAAGCGTTTCATGAACTGGTTTATGGTAGGCATTTTAAGGTTGACGTGGAGATTTATATTACGGACATAGAAGGGGGCACCCGTGACCTTTCTGAGGAAACGGTTCTGGAAGGTATGCATCTTATGGAGATGACGTGGGTGAGCGTGCGCAATTATAACGCAGGCATAGGTCATGATGGGACGGATGACTGCGGTATAGATGCGCAGCTTGCATTTAAGTGACAGTTTACTACGGGCTGTCAGTACAAAGTGGAGCCTACTAAAAGCGAAGAAGGCGCGCGCGCGAACCGCCTTAATATGAGCCTTAAAGGTAATGTTTTGATCGAGGATCACGCCTAGGTATTTGGCTTGCTTCTCCCAAGGGATCGGCTTGCCGTACATAGTGATCCCCGGCGCGAATAGGGTGAGGGGACGAGAGTGCGCCCAGGATGCGATAGCGGAAGGTGCGATTCGACAAATAGTCTCGTAAGATGAGCACGAGACGATCTGGCACTCCTAGTTGGTAAAGCTTGTATAACAAACCGCTGTGCCAGACTTTGTCGAAAGCTTTCGCTATGTCTGCACATCAATTACCTACTCCAACCTGGGATTGTTGGGTACGCAGATGACAGTACTGTCCAGCCCGAAAACCAGGGGGGGTGAAGTTCGTTCCTTAAGAATACCATGGTAGAGCGGACTGATTTGACCTTAAGCCTTGGCTCCCGGTGGGGTGATGACAATCTGGTCTCTTTTAACGCCACCAAAACACAGGCTTGTCTTTTCACCGCAAAAAGGAGTCGTTCGACCAAACTCCAACTTTTCGGGGTACACCTGTTCCTGTAACTGATCGTCTTGAGCTCCTAGGCATGGAGTTGACGTCCAGTCTCAACTTTGGTGCAACCATTGAGCGCAAAGCTCAAACTGCGGCCAAAAAACTGGGCAATCCAAATAGAGTGAAGCGATACTTTACGCCTGGACAGCTTCTAACTCTTTATAAAGCGCAAGTCCGATCCTGCATGGAGTATTGCAGCCACCTCTGGGATGGCTCAGCAAAATACCAACTTACCGCGCTCGACTCAGTGGAACGCAGAGCTAAGAGGCTCATAGGCGACGTAAAACTAGTGGATGCCAAGCTTCACAGCTTAGCTCATCGCCGCAAGGTTCCGCTCATCGCTGCTTGTCGGTCTCCTATACACTGTACTTCGGTGAGTGTGCGCAAGAACTCCACGACCTCATCCCACCTGCCCCCTTCTATCATCGGACATCTAGACGTTCTGCTAATTACTATCCATACTTAGTTGCCATTCCACCAATTCGCACTAAGCGCTTCCAAACATCTTTCATAATGCGCACGGCAAAAGAGTGGAACTCACTACCTGCGTCTGTGTTCCCGAACGCATTCAACCCGAATCTCTTCAAAGTTAGAGTGCACAGGCTTCTTCTAGGTAAGCTCACTCCATCGTAGACTTTGTCTCTGTCACTTCTGACCTAGACTAGAGTCAAGAGCAAACCCAACTCAAATAAAAAAAATAACAAAAAAAAAATGTCGAAGAATAGCACACCCGTCGTCGCGTTTCGCTGCAGACCAGCGCACAAGTGCTCTACGATACGGTGGACCTGGTGGATACTCGAGTGTGATCATTAGGTAAAATGGGTGACATATTTATACTTTTGGGTAGCTTGTTTATCGGTAGATTATTAAAAAAACTTCATCAGCATTAGGAGTAATTGATGATGAAATTTTTGCATTTATGACCTAAGGCGGTACCATCGTGCGCTGGGGCTCTGTCTCGCATAGGGTCGTAGCATTATGCTGAGTGATGGCAGTTTTGCGTGGTTCGTGACGCATATTTTTCCTTTACTTTTTTTTGTGTTTATATTCGTTTTCTGCGTCATGATTACCGCAAATAAACGTTTTTTCTTTCTTTTTTTACCTTGAAGACCGACGTTTAGTCACGGGCCCATCTTATCGTGGTGACAAAAATCTTTTTTCCCATTTGACAGACATGCGTCGGTAAATTAACCATGGATTGCCAACTATACAGATAAAGCTTAACCCCATTTCAACTTTGTCCCTAAAGTGACCAAAGCATCGACAACCACGTCGGGTAACTAAAGACGGTAATTATCTGCGATCCCAAATATAAAAGATTCAATACGCAGACAGCAATGCCATCCGATTTAGTAGATAGACATAAGTAAGTATGGCCGTTTATCACACGTACCTCGGGGCTTCGATAACAATTGATCAATAATTGATTTATTATTCCCTAAGCTCATTTGTGGATAAATAAGATTAACTAGAGTACGGTCATTAGTACATTATGTGTTACTACACATAATATACTAATGACCGTACTCTAGTTAATTGCCGTCTAGTTGTGTGTTAGTATGTGTGGTGTGGACATAACAACAAAACTGAGACTTATGACGTAACTTAATTATTCATTAATTTACCTAACTTCATTTATTTTGGTACACTAGGTACATACCTACTGTGATGTCATTATATTAATATTATACAGAGGTAAATTACACAAAGTTACTCACAAGTAAGTAGGTTACATGAAAGTAAGTTTGTAGGTTACTTGCAATTAAGTTTGTTTAAAGCTCAAACCAAACAAATCTCTGGAACGAACAAAAAAAAGTTTTCGATAGCCCATTTCTTGAGCAAGGCTAATAAACATCTGGACGAGAGCCAGTTCGGCTTTCGGCATGGGCGCTCTACCATACACGCTGTGTCGAGGGTGAGAGTCCTGGCGGAGGAAACAGTGTCCCGGGGCGGGGTGGTGGTGGCCGTGTCCTTGGACATCTCCAACGCCTTCCACACCCTGCCCTGGAGCTGCATACGGGAGGCACTGCGTTATCATCGGGTGCCTCTCTACCTCCGCCGCATCATTGGGGCTTATCTGGCGGGGAGGTGTGTCACCTACATGGGACGTGACGGCGGAAACCAGCGCCAAGTGTCGTGCGGTGTTCCACAGGGATCGGTCGTGGGACCGCTCCTGTGGAGCATCGGGTACGACTGGGTGCTGAGGGGCGAGCTCCCGCCGGGCGCGGACCTGACGTGTTACGCGGACGACACGCTGGTCACGGCCCGGGGGAGTTCGCACAGGGAGGCAGCGTTGCTCGCGACGGCGGCGGTCTCACTCACGGTGAGCCGCATACGGCGCCTCGGCCTGGAGGTTGCCCTCAACAAGTTGGAGGCCATGGTGTTTCATGGCCCCCGGCGGGCGCCGCCGGCCGGATCACACATTGTGGTCGGGGGGGTCCGGATCGCTGTCGAGCCCACGATGAAATATCTGGGATTGGTGCTCGACAGCCGGTGGGACTTCGGACCCCACTTCCGGCGGCTGGCGCCCAAGTTGTTGGGCGCGGCCGGGGCGCTGGCAACGCTGCTTCCCAATCTGTGGGGCCCGAGCGCCGCCTGTAGGCGGCTCTATATGGGGATCGTGCGATCCGTGGCGCTCTACGGAGCGCGGATCTGGGCGTCTGACCTGACGGCCGGCAGCATAGCTGTCCTGCGCAAGCCGCAGCGGGCGATGGCCGTCAGAGTCATTCGGGGGTATCGCACGATCTCCTTCGAGGCGGGTTGTGCACTGGCCGGATCACCGCCCTGGGACCTGGAGGCGAAGGTGCTCGCGTCACTGTACCGGTGGCACGGGAGCGTGGCGAGCGACCGATGCAGCAACATATCGAGCAGCATCGGTTGCAGCTCCGCGAGGTCCTGGTGGCGGAATGGCGGGTGAGGCTGTCACGCCCTACCGCCGCCCTCAGCACCATCGAGGCGATCCGGCCAGTGCTCGACCGCTGGCTCGGGAGAAGGCACGGCTCCCTGACGTTTCGGGCGACGCAGGTGCTCTCGGGGCATGGTTGCTTCGGGAAGTACCTGTGTCGCATAAACAGGCGTCGACTGCCGGGAGGACACGGCGTGGCACACGCTGGCAGAGTGTGCCGCTTGGGAGGAGCCGCGCCGTGCCCTCATCACCGAAGTAGGCAACGACCTGTCGCTGCCGGCCGTCGTCAACGCGATGGTCGGCGGCGCAGAGTCCTGGGACGCAGTGGTCTCCTTTTGCGAAACGGTCATCTCGCAGAAGGAGGCAGCGGAAAGGGAGAGAGAGATCTCGACTCTCGACCCGGCCCGCAGCAGACGCACCGGGCGTCGGAGGAGGGCGGACAACGCCCTCTTCCGGCCCCCCTAAATGGGTCCAGGGGCGACGGATTCGGGGAAATCCGTCGCTCCCCAACATCAGGACCCGAGAAGGCGGCGCGCCTAGTGTTCCGCGTGCGCCGCTCACAGACGTTGCGGGGGGAGTACACCTCACTCCCCCCACCCGAGACGGGGCCCGCGCAAGCGGGCCGGCACCAGCCGGGGTTGTGGATGAATAATGTGTTCCCGCGAACCCGGCGTAGGTGTGAGATGGAACACCGGGGTGGTTTTTAGTCAGTAAGAGTCTGACAGAACCCTCCGCCCGCCCCAGGGCGGAGGACATCCATGAGGATTTTCACCCCGGGAACAAAAAAAACAAAATAAAATCCTAATAAACATGCCAACTTGCCAACATAAACATGCCAACGCATGGCTTACCTACGGCGTAACCCTCTGGGGAAATAGTACAGATGCACTGACACTCTTTACCCTACAAAAGAAATTAGTTAGAATCTTGGTAAACATTGATCAAACCGACAGCTGCAAAACATATTTTCTAAAACATAATATTTTAACCGTCCCCAGTATTTACATTCTAGAAATATGTAAATTTGTCCGTAAACATCAAGAGTTATACATGTCGGCGTCACCGTTAGCGGTAGGTACAGCGGGCCGAGTTACGCTGTGCAAAGCGGACGTTCGCCTCCCCACTCTCCCCACTTCTCGAGCAACTTAATGTAAGCTAGTGTGCAGCGAAGAGGGGGAGCATTTTTGTGGCAGGCTCGGCCCGGTGCGCCTGCCGTAGCGCCTAGAGCTATTATCGCGATCTATTTAATTAATTAACAAGCTGTCGGAATAAAAGAGTTGGTTACTGCTATATGTCATACTTTCATTTAATATGTCGGACCTCTGCCTTCAGGTTATTTCATGGTGATTATTTTATAAGACATTGTGAGTGAAATAAAGTGATTGTGCTGTAACTAGTATCTCTATTTTCTTCGCCCGACAATCCACGCCTACTTACAAAGTGCAAGTGTAATATCGCTGATGAGGGCCTATCCCGATATCAGAATTGGGATTCGAAGGGCAAAAACCTGAAGAAAATAATGACGACAGTGAAGTGTGGGCTAACGTCTAATCTATTCAAAATATGGAGTTTTTGCTATCACGACTTCCGGCAACCACTTAACCGCAAACGTCAAATTTCACCGCAACTGCGCGACTGATACGGTTTGATCCTGATAATGACAATCGCTTCAATGGCACATGCCATCGTTAAAGCACAACAGTCCAAAAATCAAGTGATTGAAGCAAGTGGCAGTACGAACCTTTGACCGAAGTGAAGAATTCGAATCGAGCACCAGCACCGAAGAGTCGTGATACGAACCGTCTCACCTGCTACGTGTATGGACAACCACATCATCCGGTGAGCTCGTTCCTTTTCTTTTTAATAGATAATCTGGTAGTTCGTTTGTAGCTTTTAGCTTTGTCAAAAAATCCAGGGTACTATGCGCTGTGATTTAGTTTACCTTACAGGTATACCTGTGTAAAGAAAACGTTAAATATGAATCGCAGAATAACTGAGCCGTGGTGAAATTCAACACGTCAGTGTCCTTTTTGTTTCATGTTGTGCCTGTTAACTCAATTACAGAACCAGTTATTATAGGTAGGGATCTATTAGATAGTAGATCCATGTACGTACCGATATTGCAAAATTACATTCTATTTGGGGTAAGAAAGTTAACGTTACTAAAGAGTTTCATTATCATATACCACATCATCAAAACTGACCTACATGGTGAAGATAAACTCGCATTAGTTCAGTGCGAAAGGATAATTGATTCTTTATTGGTGGTATGGTGTTTATGGTTAAAGAAATTTATTTCTCGAAAATAAATTACAAAGATTTCACTTACTTGAGAACGTTTTAAAACTTAAACTATAACTTGGACACACAAACTAAGCAGCTATTGTTTTAATTTATATTAAATCATCTAAGTTGTAATACCATTTCTTTTCGTACGCAAATAACATTTTTAACTAACACAACTTAAAACTTTTCGATCCACCCGCAAAAGAAATAATTTCCGTAGATAAGGAATGCGATCCCGGTGCCACAATAAAGCAATACAGTAGTAGGGCAAGTCTGTTTAATGGATGTGTTTGATCATTTAGAAAGTGATTTTTTTAAAATTTAATCTTGAAAATACCAAACGTTTAGTTCGCATTCTTTACTTCTATAGGTAGCTTATTATATTTTTGCACTCCCGCAAAAATAATTGTTCTCTCGCCATTGACTGTCCGCACTCGCGGTAGTAAAATGTGATCCTTCCTACTATTGCTGCGATTGTGTACCTGATGTATTTTTGTGTGAATGAACTTACTTAGAATTTTTAAGTATTCTGGTGCAATATGCAGGAAGTTGTTTAATATTCATGAGTTTCGTTTCCCTGTAAATTTTAACTGTAGGTGTAAGGTAATCATAGTGAAATAATAGTTTAATAATTTTATTTTGAGCGATGTGTAGGTCCTTTAGATTAGTTTTTGGCGGTTTGCCCCATATTTCACGTGTTTTACGTTAAGAATCTTGAATCAAATTAAAAGGGCCTATCAAATGGACAGACAAGATATTTACAAGAAAGTGATCGAAATACTAACATCAGAACGGGTTCTGACTAAAATGATTTGACTGGAACGCACTGATTGAACTTCACACTTGTGTGCTGGGCCTCAAGGGATTGTTCGGGGCTCACTCCATCCTATGCTTAGGGTTTCTGCACAATGTTATACTGTACATTTAGACATCGCGGAGAAGTTGTGTGGAGAAATCGATGGTAGGGAGTATTCTTGTCATTGTTGACTCTTTCACTAAATGAGTCCTTCTCGAGTGCACTTCTTAGTTGGATGCAGCAGGTGCAGATGAAGCACTAAAGGAGGCTCTGTCTTTTCGGTGCGACTTCGCGGATCATTTCGGATCGGGGTGGGTATTGTATTGGCGCAGACAGAGCAATTTTATGGTGAACATAGTGTAGAGTTGCACCTTGTTGCTAACGGTTCTGGCAGGGCATGTGTTCGGGTAGAGAGAGTCATGAGGACATTGAGGTGCTTACTTGTTATAATCGAAAGTGAATCTGGTGGGACCTGGCGCGGCGAGCTTCTCGAAGTGCAGCTAGCGACGGATGGTGCAAGGTCTAGGGTAGCACAAACAGAACTTGTGTTTGGGACTCGGGCGCGGTTTTTAAGTGTGGCTTCATATTCTGAGTCTGGGTTTCGGTTAGATTTGGGTGAAATTCGTAAGTTAGCATTGGAGAATATTGGGAGAGTTGCTGCGTCACAGTAGGAAAAATGAGACCGTTCTACAGTGGTGATTCCTACTTTATTGTATGTGACCCCCTCTGGGTTCATTTGGGCTTCGCAGGGAGTAAAGACTTCCCTTTGTTGTGTGTCTAATAGAGAATGCAAATATGGTCGTAAGCATTTTCGTGCAATGCCCGGGGGAAGTGAGGGCTTGGTGCATTTAGTTACCACTTTGACGGGTAGCTTGAAGGAGGCCGAGGTGGCGGCTGTCCGCGATTGACGAATGGAGTGTGCGTCATCGGGTGGTTTTAGTGATGCTTTGTCTATTTGTAGTTCACGTACGTTATCCGCCAGCTCTGAAAACCTCTCGGCCTCTGAGAGTGAAGAAACGTAATTAAACGTAAAATTGGTACTAATCTGTGAGATAAAGTAAGGGTCCGACTCATGCGGGTTGACGTCCTATGGTGTGTGTTATTGGGTAGTCTAAAGAACTGGCTTATGCAGGCCGATGTTCTGGGTCATATTATAAAGTGATCGTCTAGTCTGAGAGGCTATGAGATCAATGGAGATATGTGTGGTACTAGTGAGTGATCGGAGAGACGCTGATTGGCTGCCTGGTCCATGTTATCTGGAGAGATAACTAGCTCAAGGGAGGCCTATTTAAGTTGTCCGGCTCAGCTCCTAAAGGTTGATTTTGTGGGTTATAAAACGTTGTAATGTATGTCACCGATGGACGAGCGTACAAAGTAATGTATCTACCAGTTTTATTCTTTTTACAGAAAAATGGGCCCGCGGTGACTTTGAGGGGATGGAGACGCACAAGGACGTGTGAATGTCAGTCTGGCCGTAACGGCGCTTCAATACTTAAATTAGTGTTATTTAGTTTTCATAGATGTCGTTTGTTAGTTTAGAGTGTTATGTGTGTGTGAACATGAATTATGTGTCTGCTACGACACATTCAATGACATGACACTCAGTGAAATTTTGCTGGCTGTATGACATGAGACTCGGTCGGCATCGCACAGGCGTGCTACGCATTCGGTGGAGTGTCTAAGTCAAGTCTATTCTTAAGATTAAAATAGTTTGTTTCTGTTATAGGCTCTAAAGTAAATGACTTTGGTGGTAGTGAAACTACCAATGAACATAGCATGTGTGGATTGTTGAGACAAATACTTTAATACATTTGATTATATAATCTACAGGGACCATTTCAGTCCGGACTAAAAAAGAGACAAAAAATAAAGAGACAAAAAAAGAGACAAAATAAAGAGACAAAAAAAGAGGCAAAAAAAGAGACAAAAAAAAAGACAAAAAAAAAAGACTAAAAAGGAGACAAAAGAGAGACGAAAAAGAGACAAAAGAGAGACAAAAAGAGAAAAAAAAGAGCAAAAAAAGAAAGAGAGAAAAAAAAACTGTATAAACTGGAGTGATCTTGTAGGGTCATTCATGACCGGACCAAGCAGTGACAATCCTGAAGGGTTTGTTATAACCGGACCAGGAGATTATAACTCTGTAGGGTCGTAAGACCGGACCAGGAGGTTATAATTCTGAAGGGTCATTTGACCGGACCAGGCGGTTATAATTCTGAAGGGTCGCTGGACCGGGCCAGAAGATTATAACTCTGAAGGGGTAAACCGGACCAGATTGCTAAAGTTCTGAAGGCTCAATAACGAGCGGTCCCGAATTAGTAGTAAACTCTGCAGGGCTGAACCGGACCAGATTACTAGTATAAGTCCTGAAGGCTCAATATTGAGCGGTCCAGAGTTGGTTGCACAGTCAGTAGGGATGACCTGGATCTTTTTTGCTCATCGAGATTGCTAGTCAGGATGAACGAACATCAATAATAACGTTATGTCTTTTTAGACAATGCTTGATGAGTCTACGCGTACGAGGACGTCCGCACGTCAGTATGGCCGTGTCGGCGTCACCGTTAGCGGTAGGTACAGCGGGCCGAGTTACGCTGTGCAAAGCGGACGTTCGCCTCCCCACTCTCCCCACTTCTCGAGCAACTTAATGTAAGCTAGTGTGCAGCGAAGAGGGGGAGCATTTTTGTGGCAGGCTCGGCCCGGTGCGCCTGCCGTAGCGCCTAGAGCTATTATCGCGATCTATTTAATTAATTAACAAGCTGTCGGAATAAAAGAGTTGGTTACTGCTATATGTCATACTTTCATTTAATATGTCGGACCTCTGCCTTCAGGTTATTTCATGGTGATTATTTTATAAGACATTGTGAGTGAAATAAAGTGATTGTGCTGTAACTAGTATCTCTATTTTCTTCGCCCGACAATCCACGCCTACTTACAAAGTGCAAGTGTAATATCGCTGATGAGGGCCTATCCCGATATACACAAAACGCGAAGACATCCAATCACAGTACACACTTAGGCACGGATCTAGGCTTAACATACCAACATCCAAGCTAAAAATGCATTCTACAAGTTTCTACGTCATGTCTATAAAAATATACAACAAACTACCAGACTTAGTAAAGATTGAAGAAAAGTTTAATATATTTATAACAAAACTTAAAAAATTACTAATACGGAATAATAGCATTTGTTTAATGCTATTATTCCGTAGTTATTTACGTATATTTAAATGATAAACATAAATCATAGAAAAAAGGTGCATAATTATGTTAAGGAAATTACTAATATAATAAAAAGTAATAAAAGAATAATAATTGATAACAGTAATTAATGATAATCGCGCAATCTCTAAGTATGTTTAACATAAATTAGTGATAGGGTAACAATGAATTATTAAGATAATAATAATAAATAAAAAAACATAATATTACAATTAATAATAAATTTTATAATTAAAGAATAATATTAAAATAATATAGCCATAACAACTATTCAAAGAAAACAATATAAATTAACTAATAAACAGGATATAATACATGTACATCTAAAAATAATCTAAAATATTGTAGTACATTTTGCAGATAAAGTGCAAAATAATGGTTAAGCGAAATTTTGTTATCTTATTTGCGATCTCCTGACTTTGTTTACATTATAGTTAAAATTTGCTCTTATAAATACTACTTGATTGTCTCCTGAAACAGGGCTTCCTCTCTCCTAAACTTTTGCTGTGCCCTACAGGGTCCATAATGATCGCAATTATATAGTTACCACCTAAGTACTCATTATGGTAAGGCAATAAAGATATTGAGTACATCACGCAGATACCCTTATCAGCCGAGCAAAGTGAAAAAAAAGGCAGAAGGAACGCTAAGCGAAGATGAAGCAATAGCGCGGGAAGGTGATGCGATGCGTCGGGGTGAGTCTGGGGAACAAGGAAGTTCACGCGGACATGAAGCAATAGCGCGGGAAGGTGATGCGATGCGTCGGGGTGAGTCGGGGGAACAAGGAAGTTCACGCGAACATGAAGCAATAGCGCGGGAAGGTGATGCGATGCGTCGGGGTGAGTCGGGGGAACAAGGAAGTTCACGCGTACAAAGTCGCGGACAGAAGCTAGCTATACTTTTATTGTGACGAAGTAAAATAAGTGAGTTTGTATGTAGGGGCTAGTCTTCGAACCTTCTCATCCGATATCAAAAGTTGTTTCACTGATAGAAAGGTACAATGTGGCCGTTTGTCATCGAATATGTTTTATGATAGGTTATAGTTTAGGCTTAGGCTTCGTTCGCGTGCTTCCACGCGAACAAAGTCGCGGTCGGAAGCTGGTAATTATTATAAAACAGCAACTAATATTTATTTATTTACACACAGATGGTGGTACACAAGACTTACTGCCATAAGGCATTCTCTGCCAGTCAACCTTACATCACATACATAATCAGCCTATTATGTTCCCACTGCTGGCACACAGTACCTCCCTCTCTGTGAGAGGGAATGGTCCGTAATCTACCACGCGGGCCCAGTGCGGTTTGGTAGATGTCACATGCCTTCGAATTTTTGGTTCTAAGATATTTTCCTCACGATGTTTTCCTTCACCGTTTTGAGAGCAGTGGTGATAAAATAATTTACACAAAGTAAAGCGCTGTCTGGGTTCGAACCTACAACCTACAACTCGTAAGTCGCGGCCGTTACCACTGGGCCACCACTGCTCAACCACTGTTCAACCTTGGGGTTAAAATAAAAATATCGAGTAGGCAGCAATTTAATTTAATAAATCTAAACAAAGCCATTTATTTTCAGGCGTCAAAGGCCGATAGAAAAACAGATACAATAACCATTTTTAGGTAACTCGGTAGTACCCAAAGATAATACCGAGTTACGTTGAAAAGAAATCATATCTTAAGAAAAAATAAGAAATCATATCATAAAAAACCACATTAAGTAAATGAACTGAAATCATTCAACGATCGTTTTGTGCATTTGCATTATTAGTTACATTACACCAGCTTTTCCAATTACAAGATCAGATAATAAATGTTGCTGACAATATTATTCGATCCACGTGTTCGATGTCACAGACCAAATATATTTGTCTCTGAGCAGTTCGAGCGTATCTTTTTGAACCAATTTATCGACACAAATGGGTCGCAGGTGGACAAAATAAATAAAATATCCTACATGTATCCGTTACGATGTTTTTTGTCCAAACTGAAAGGTCGACAAGGTTGTTCATCCAATAATTTGATCAATTTCAACTCCAAGAAGGCTGAGCCATTAGGTAGGTGGGATTAAAACAAGTAGGTCACGGTATTTCGAGAGGAAGCGGCCATCGCTATAATCCATCGCTATTAGGGCCCGATGACACGTACCATAGCCACATCACCACCACAATTACAACACGTGGACGGGTGCTAATTTGTATGAAAATGTATGACACGGACCACATTTGGCCATCAAAATCAACCGTGTGGACGATACCTACCACATCAATGCCACATCGCCATCGTAGTGATAACGATCTGTCTGTCTTGTAGACTAGCCACAACGTAACCTCATCGAAACTACTAGGGACAATGCAACTGACCATTCACACGTAAACATCACTCAAATGCTTGCCATCATTTTGTGGCTGCTGACGGCAGATAGAGATGCATACATGATTCATGAAGTTACCTACTGATATGACCCCAAATAAATTTAGAAAAGGGTAAGAGTATGATGGATTATAAAATAAACATAATAATAACACGTTTGTATTTCGCGAATTGATAACATCAATATACCGGCTGTTTTTTTTTACCGTCTCGAAAATAATATGGTGTGTTGTGTAAGTGGAACAGAAGCCATACACGAGAATATTTGCTTAGAAACATTGAGATGGTAAAAGTACCGAATATCCATAAAAAGTCATGAAAACTGTCCATCCTACGGCCCGTGCGTAAAAGTAATAATAGCCAAAATAGGGAGATTAGCTGCGATCCTGCATGAATGAAAATTGTACGTGCGAGCGAGGACGTCGACAGGTCGTTCGGTCGCCCCGTTGCTAAGCAACGACGGCGTACGCGCCTGTTTTAGCGTTCTGCACAAACACGTACAGAGAAACTTGATGTGTGCGAGTTCACCTACGTGATCACGTCGCGTCGACGAAATGTTATGTAAACAAACAATGATTATCCGTGCGTGGTGACTAGGTACTCTATGGTCTGTTGGCCGTCACTAACTAAACCATCCAAGGTCGAGGTGACCCGTTTGTTTACATTATTACTTTTAGATTTTCAACGATCATTCCTTCCTACTTTTGTGGGCCGTCTAATATGCTGTAGTTTCGTAGAGTTACGTACAAATTTAACTGTTTTCGTAGTAAATTGATAAAATATTTCTAATTAGTTTTTTTATGTCAATCGTATAATACAACATTCTAGGCGTATTTAAAAGATCGAAATGAATTTATTTACCAATTACACTGATTGTTTTTTTTTTTTTTATTAAAAAAAAAAAAATAGTTACCTTTTTAGCGATATCGCAGTAATTGTTCAAAATGTCCACCGTTTCTTTCTAAACATACACTAGCACGTCTTTGCAAATTGTTTGTTAAACTTCGAAGCGTGTCTCTATCACTTTTTAAAACATTAAAAGCGTCTATTATTCGCTGTTTTAAATCATCAACACTTTGAGCTTCTTCGGGATACACTAAACGTTTTAGTTCGGCCCACAAATAAAAGGGTGTTAGGTCTGGTGACCTCAGCGGCCAGTTCACAGGTCCACCGCGACCTCTCCACTTATTACCACTTATTAATATGTTTGTGCAGTATTTATAATGCTTGGGAAGATAAATGCGATGCCTTGGGCATCTTTTGTGATTTGTCCAAGGCATTCGATTGCGTTCTTCATGAAACGTTAATCAGGAAACTCCGTCACTACGGGATCCGAAACACCGCTCTGGATCTTCTTACTTCATACTTGAGTAAAAGGATTCAGAGCGTTGACGTTAATGGAGAAAGATCTCCCGGATCTATCTTAACAATGGGAGTTCCACAGGGCTCAATTCTTGGTCCTTTCTTGTTTCTTATTTATATTAATGACTTGCCTTACCTCATAAAGGATAATCATGATATAGTGTTGTTTGCGGATGATACTTCACTTTTGTTTAAACTAAAACGTCAGCAGCTGGTTACTGACGATGTAAATAACGCGGTCTCAAAAATAGTTCACTGGTTCAATGTTAATAATTTACTTCTTAATGAAAAGAAGACTAAATGCATTAAGTTTACGCTACCTCACGTTAGGCAGGTGAAAACGAATGTGTTGATAAAGGGCGAAGAATTGAAACTTGAAGACAGCACAGTATTCTTGGGCTTAACTTTGGATGCTAAGCTTCAGTGGGGCCCACATATTGATAAATTGTCAAAAAAGCTAAGCTCCGCAGCATACGCTGTTAGAAAAATTCGAAATTTAACTGATTTAGAGACAGCCCGTTTAGTATACTTTAGTTATTTTCATAGTGTGATGTCGTACGGTATTCTTTTGTGGGGAAATGCCGCCGACATGCAGACTATATTTGTTTTGCAGAAAAGAGCTGTTAGATCAATTTATAAATTAAGTCCGAGACACTCTCTCAGAGAGAAATTTAAGGAAATTAATGTTATGACTGTGCCTTCTCAGTATATTTATGAAAATCTTTTATATGCCCACAAAAACATAAAATTGTTTAAAAAATACAGTGATATCCATAATATAAATACTAGGAACAAACACAAATTTGTTGTACCTACAACAAGGCTCAAGAAAATAGGTGGCTCGTTCAGATGTCAATGTATACGCTTTTATAATAAACTTCCAAGCCATGTTCAAGATCTAAGCCTTAATAAATTCAAATCATTTATCAAACGTAAGTTGTGCCAGAAAGCTTTTTATACAGTCAAAGACTATATTGAGGAAAAAAAGGCTTGGGACTGACCTGCTCCAATTTTTGCATACAGAGTGTTTTTTGTTTTTTTTTTTGTTTGGTACGTAATTTTGTTTTATTTTATATACACTATGAAATTTCATGATTATGACATGAATATTTACTTTGTATAATATTATTATTATTTTAATTTCGTGTGAGGACTTAGTGGGTATTATTTCTATATATTTTGTCTATCTCAGTTATTTCATAGTTTTTTTATATCTGGCAGTTTGAGTACTTAAAGCGGCCTACCCAAATGTCCTTTCTTTGGTATCGTTCGTCGAATCGTTGAGCTCCTTACGTTTTGAGTTGAGCTGCATGATTAATGACAAATGCGTGCACTGACTGGACAGGCCCACTCAAATCTGTATGGTTCTTTCCTCAAAAGACCATTTCAGACACCTACCTACATGGTCCTCATATGATCTGTAAAATAAACAATGACATGAATACTTACCTAGGTATTATTTTATTGTTAATATTGTGAATGTTAAGACTATGTGGGTCATTTTATTTTTTACTTTTGTTTTTTTATATTTTATTATCTCAGTTAATTTTAATCGTAACTTGGTCTGGCGGTTTGAGTAATTATGCGGCCTATCCAATGTCCTTTCTTTGGTATTGTTCGTCGAATCGTTGAGCTCCTTATGTTTTGAGTTGAGCTGTACGATTACTGACAAATGCGTGCACTGACTGGACAGGTCCACTCAATCTGTGTGGTTCTTTCCTCAAAAGACCATTTCAGACATCAATCCACATGGTCTTAACATGATCTGACCAAGATTATGTCTGGACTTTAAAAGAGACTGTGACCTCTGAGTTTGTTTCGGCTTTTCTTCTCAGAGTAGTCAGATAGGAAACGCCGACCTCATCTAGTTTAAAAAAAAATGATGAAAGTGTTTGTACAAACCCACTTACAGAAATAAAAATCATTTATCATTTATCATTTACCGAATTCACTATCGAGATATGCACGTACAGATCGTTCGTAGTGATCTGGACATCCGTCGTGCTGGAAGTAGATGTCTCGCAGGTACAGCACAGGAACGTCATCCAGCAAGGTGTCAATGACGGAACGTATCATTTGTAGATACGTTATTCCCGTCAAACGACCTTCTATCCAAACTGGACCAATTATGCGATCGTGAATTATCGCTGCCCCAACGTTGACACTGAAGCGAACTTGATGTGCATGTTCTTTAACTTTGTGTGGGTTTTGGAAGCTCCACCAGTGCTCGTTGTGCACGTTGTAAATGCCAACGCGGGTAAATATGGACTCGTCGCTCCACAAGATGTTAGCCTCCGCATGGTTCTGTAGCCAGTGACAAAACTCCATGCGGGGTCCGGGGTCTGGTGCATGCAAAGTTTGCACTCGTGAAAAATGGTATGGATGCATATCCATTGAATGGAGTAGCTTCCACACCACATACTGGCTTACGCCAAATCGACGAGCGGCTTGCCGAGTGCTCCTTCTCGGGTGTCTTTGGAAATAATCCAGTATAGCGTCTTCAGTGTCTGGCCAAGGGTGGCCGGCCCCTGCTTCTGGCATGACTGGGTAGCTGAAACTGCCCATGCTCAAGTAATCGCTGATACGTCCGTAATATTAGAGCAGTGCTAGGAATTTGAGGAACAGGGATACCGTTTCTTCGCAACGACTGTAGGTGTTCTTCTTCTGCGTACATTCGCCTAGCACCATATAAGTTTTCACCAGACAGGATGTAAAATCGCACCATTGTTAGGTACTTTACATTAGAATATTCGTACGTCATGTTCTATCACTCAGGTGATGCACACGCGGTAACGTAAACAATGCGCCGTCACACCGTGACTAATTGCAGATGACTAGAGAGAAAGAGGATTATAATAATTAAATTGAGAGAGCGCGGGGTGCGGGCGGGCACTCGTGCGCTTGCGAAAGGATATTATTATCAAAGAGGCCGACGGCACGTGCGGCGAGTAAACCTACCTACCGGCCGGCTTCAAGAAATAGGATCGCGCTAGGATTTCATTGATAAATTCCGCGCATTTAGTAGGATGCGTATGATATGAATTTCGATATGTTTTCCTATTTTTTATATTTTTTTAGTTTCTCTTTTAATTGTTCTGGTATGAAAAGTTTGCTTCAAATGTGTAGTATTTATTGATATATCAATTTATTTTAATTTTATTGAAAAAAATAATTTAAAAAAAAAAACTATGCCATCGGCTTCTACTCCGTTCACCTAATATACCCTATTTTTTTCGAGACGGTAAAAAAAATCAGCCGGTATACTGAATTTCCAATTTGAACGGATTTAGTTTAACATAGACATCCAATATTTATACTGAAGCGCCATTTTATTCATTGCGTCACCGCCCCGCAGCGGTTTTATCGAAACATAAATTCTCTGGCGTGTAACGTAACGTTTAGCCGACTGGCTAAACGTGGTTACAAGTTAAAATGAAATTTTAGAATATGAAATACAAAAATATGTAGAAAAAGGTATGAGAGATGTTCGATCTTAGAAATGAAATGAAAGTATATAAGTGTGGACGTCAGGACCTCTCGTCCCTGTGTACTACCTTACCGTAACTTAATACTTTCTTAGGGCATTTCACGGTCTCCTCTGGCGCTTATGACATTTTGGTGATGCTTATGTTGGTCACGGTTCTAACCTAACCTAAACCAATTTTCAGGGCGTCGGTAGCAGTTTTGTTTAATGTAACGCGTTGGCATTCCAGCTGAACATTGTTCGGGATCCCGGATTACAAAACTAAAAGCAGGGTAGGCTAATCTGAGTAGCAGCATGAATTTATATCCATAACGTATAAACACGTATACGCTTTGCCTTTCTCGGCCCCGGAAACGGCTAACGTCATGTGGCAAAACGCTCGCAAAATTTCGCGATATCGCGGAAATTCGCCGTTTACGCGGTTTTGATAAAAAAAAAACTTTTTCATAAATTTTTGGTAGATTCCACCCACTATAAGTAAATTATTTTGGGTTCTTGAATAAACATACCATATTACAAAATAAAAACAGTATTCGTAATACGAGAGTTGAATATTGTAAATAAATGAAGAAATAATACTTACAATTTTCAAAAACGGTTTGTTTACGTAACACATTTTTGCACACAAAAACTTTTTTTTATGATTTTTCGCTCAAATAACTATCCACAACAATGAAATAACTATTCACAAGTAAATATCAATCCACTCACAGTCAATTTAAACACAAAAACACTTAAATTCACTAAAAAAAGAACATGCGCCATTGACAGACCACCCACGGCGACAAACTACGCGACTTTAACATTTTTTTTTTAAATATTCCGACAAAATTTATGGTTTCGAACGACTGATATGAATAGAGTAACTATCTGGCTCGACCCTGACATAAACCACAGACTAATATAACCTTTATTTATTTTACTGTTATAAAATAGAGATAAAACCGAGCGAAACGGTTGGATCCCAAATGGGGCCAGCGGGGCTTGAGAGAATTTTCGATTACCGAACCCAAATGGGACCAGCGGGCCTTGAGCGGATAAGTGTCTTTTTACACCAGTTTTGTATCTCTTTCGCTTACACAGAACCGACAACCTTTTGTACCTTTCATGAAAAGTACGTTGCAAGAAAATCGTTGACAGCTAATCGCTTCTCGTCGGTGGTGCGACAGGTGCCTAAGCCGATAAATAGCGTATTGTCGCGTAAACCATTTGAACATGGGTGAGGTTTAACATTATTAGGGTTCCGTACGTCCGAATTTATTAACGTAACCTTTACAGGATAAACCGCGTCTTTATATCTGTGTGTCCGTCTGTCAGAGCCAATTTGCTCGGAATCTAATGGTTACACGTATGAACTGTGTCCCAAACACGGACGTGTAACGTTAATAAATAAAAAATTCTCCGTTTTTCCCAGGATTTTTACATGATCTAAATTATTATTCTCATAGGTTCACAACTACTGTCATGGCCGCGGTCGCCATTGGACGATGGTATTTTAGAAAGAAAGAAGAAAGAAAGAAAAAAACGTTTATTTAGCACAGACTAAAAGGCACACAAAACAGGTAAAAATTATGAGAAAAACAATCAAAATAAAGATAAAAATAAAAATAAGGTGTACAGTGCGAAGTATGAAGCTAGCAGGGTAGTGTGCCTCACGGCTACGCCAAAATTTTACTTCTACTTGCACTTGCAAAATAACCTGGCTGTATCATTCGACTAATCAATTCATACTTGACCGGTTTTAGTATAATTTTACAGAAATAAACATTACATTTTATTTCATAATAAAACAATGAAAGGAATTTGAAAATTTTACATCTAAAGCTGTGTTCGGGTGTTGTCAGCTTCATGCCAGGCGTCGGGCTTACTTTCCGAAACACCCATGTCCCAAAAGTATCTGCCTTACCCTAAACCACAGAGAGCCGTGCCCCCTCCCGAGCCAGAGGTCGAGCACAGGCTGGACCGCCACGAACCGGGTGTGCACCCTAGAGTAATATGTAACATGAGTAGTTGTGAGACGGGTGTATACCTATGGGATATCTTAATTCAGGTCGAGATTCACCGGTGATTCTTCTGTTGGGGTTCAACTGCTTTCTCGGCTCTTTTCTATAACATTGTTCTGCCGTGGAAAATAATGCGGTTTCAATCTCGTCTTCTGTGGACTCGCTACTAACCGTTTCCGGTTTTTGTAGATATCATTATCAGCATTTTTGATTTCCTGCTGTGTCCATCCAAAAATGAGGAATACATTTTTGGATGTCGAATTAATTCATGTCCTGAACTATCATTCAAGTGTTTATGTTAATAAATATCACACTAGTTTCATGTACATTTCGCTTAACAACAAAAAACTCAGTTCACATGCACAATAGTTGAAGTTTACATTGCAATAAGGGTACGGAGTTGTCCACTTCATACTTGAAACATAAAAACTAGATTGCGCACTCACAAAAAAAAAACACTGTTTTGATTTGGTCACTACATGTTTGTAGCACTTTTGAACTTTAAAACGATTTTAAACACTACTGGTAAATGATGTAAAATGCAGCTTCGAGTTAAGAAACTTAAACATAGCCTGATACAGCAACGAAGACAAATGTCTACAATATAAGGAGCAATCTCACCAGGTAAGCTAGCTCGGGGTTTCAGCGCTCCACGAACGCAGGCCGGAGATCAGGAACGCACGTTTCAAACTTTTGCACCGTTCCAAACTATTTTAATTTGTGACACAGAGACACAGACACTACAAACAAATGATACCCGCCCAGTACGACAGTCAGGCTGTTACTCCACGGAGGAGATGCTTCACTGTTTTTCTGACATTACGAACTTACAGTCTTTTTCATAAACGTGTCTTAAATTTTAATGAATTGTAAGCAAATGATTAGCAAAATTCTTATTAATTCATAAACGCTACTTAGCGCTAAGAGGTCGCTAAGTAATAGCAGCCTTATTCATAAAAATCTCGCTAATAATTCATTAGCCACTGCTGCAATATATACGACAAAATCAACAAAATTATTAATATACTCGTATACCCACTTAATAAAACACAATGTGAAAAGAAAATCCAGGACTACCTATTCAAACTTATGTATGATGAAACAGAAGCGATTTTGAACATTCCCAAATAGACAAGCTACTACTATAGGTACTCACATATATTGTCTTGAACAATCATCCCTTTTACATCACACTACTCACAACACACATGCACTCACACACTGTTACAGAACTACTAGATCCTAAATACATAAAGGATGCAAATGGACTTGGTACAGATAGTTTAATGAATGAAATAGAAAATACAGGTGGGACTATAAAAACACTAAAAACACGGTTCACACGACACTGAAGTTCATAAGGAAGGCTTGATAAACAGCTGGAAGGTTCGCCCGGAGGAGGAAGATGAACGATCTTCGTAGATCGACTTCGTGGGCGTACCTGCTCTGTGAAGGTAAGAAGAGGAGATGGAGAAAGAGGGTCTTCAGGTGTCGAAGGGACATTTTAGAGTGCCAGTCTCCTTCGACAAAGCTCGACGTAAAATCTCCAGGAAGATGGTTACTCACAAGAGTGCAGACGTGGAATTGATGGATGAACAGATGGTTTGTTGACAAAGCCCGGACGCCGAATCCTTTGATGCTTCAGCCTTTTCTTATATAGGCCAAATATTCCTTTTCCAGATTTTTTTGTAAACGATTTTTGAAGTTTCAAAATTATGTTTCTCTTCATTCTGACATCTCATCTGCCAGTCATAATACCAGCCTGTGTGTTCAGCTAAGATGTATTAAAACCTCCATGATCTAGTCTGAGCGTGTCCTTATTAATTATTTTTGATGTCGAAGTTCAGTTAACAATCGTAATTTTATAAAAAATTCAATGACAGTTTGATAATTTGACTTTATGTGTCACAAAAATGAAAAATGTAAAAAAAAATATTCATGTTTTAAAGATATTATAAAAGAAATCTATTTAGAGTGATACGTAAAATGCTAACAAATAAAAGAATATAATACGGGACATGAATGGATGAATGAATGATGACTAATAGTGTAAGTATATATATAGCATTTAAGATGTATGGCTTTGTTATGAGATCGTCCACTGAGTTCAAGCGGGTCTCCACATACCTTTACCTATATAAGACCCTTGTACGGTCACAATTAGAATATGCCGTCCCTATTTGGAACCCGTTTTACCAGAAATATGTAGACGAGACTGAAAAAGTCCAGCGTAAGTTTCTGCGAGCCATGCATTACAGATGCCACAAAACGTATTTGTCGTACTCACAATTACTTGATAAATATAAGCTGGTCAACCTGGAATCTAGACGTAAATATCTAGAGGCTTCTGTATTGTATGGTATTGTTCATAGTGATTTTGATTGCATCGATCTCACGAGCAAACTGTGTTATGTAGTTCCACCCACTGTTCATATGCGTAGTATTCGTGCAGGTACCCTATTTGCTGTCAATACATGTCGTACTAATTCTGGTTTGCGCTGCCCTATCCGTCGAATGGTTGAATCTTATAATTCTAATGTTGCTAATATTGATATTTTTGTATGCTCAAAATCCAAATTTAAATGTAATGTAATGAAAATTATTATTAACCAATAATGTTATAAATGTAAGCTAATCAAGATTTTATTATTTATTTGTTTTTAGTGTTAATTATTACTCAGTTGCCAATCAATGGGAACTTCTATTTTGCATGATGTAATTAATTATTATGAATGTGATGTAATTTTTTTTACTACTTATTTATTACCTATCTAGTGGCACTCATTATCATATTTTCTTTGTAAATATGCGGATAATGTAGTGGGCTGCAATATTGTTAATATTTTGTATTGTCTTTTCATTGTTCCAACACATATTGTAGCTGTTTATTGTCCCTAAATAAATAAAATAAAATAAAAAAATAAAGTATAGCATATTCTATAACACACACACACGCATACACACACACTCACAACACGCTTACATTTTTTTCCTATACATTATGCATACTTTCCACGTACTTGGCAATCTTATAATGTTTACAATGTTATATAAGGCTATTAAATGTTCACAATTTATTTATGGGGATCAAATGTAATCCGAGATATAGGTTTAACACCTAGTTCGGATGCATATAGTCCCAAATTTTGTATATTGTCTTTATAAAATTTTGTGATACGTGTTTTTAATTTGGTGAATAAATTATCAATTAAAATTAATAAATAAAAATACAAAATATATAAATTAAATGAATAAATTGTTATACTTGTTTACAGGTACAAGTTTGACTGCTGCTATGTAAGCCACTATTAGCACCTAGCACCAATACTATTGAACCTCGCAAAGACGGGGAAGGAGGAGACCACCAGAGCTAAAGCTACGTGGAATTGATGAGAAATGAGAGTGGCATGAGAAAATAATGGCATAGTCCATGTCTTTGTAAGAAGAATATTGTAAATCAAAAATGGGGACTTTATTACAAAAATGTTACTTCTCGTTTCTACAAAATGTCTCTTGTTATTTGTGTGCCACGTGGCTATTCTTTAGTTTATGGCCTTCATGATCAATCAAAAAAATTAAAATCAAATCATTTATTCAAATTAGGCTGAGAATCAGCACTTTTCGAACGTCAAAATTACATAAGACAGTCCCCCAAAACGCCCGCCCTTCACCACTTCCTAGTGCTTTAGCTGGGAAGAAGAAGTGGCGCAACAAACTCCCCAGCAGCACATCTGTCTGTTGAGTTAGAAGAACTGGATTTTATACAATTGTAAGTAATTACCAAAACATTAAATTAAATTAATTGCCATACGTCAGCTAGCCATGCCAATTCCAATAAAAGAAAAAAAAGAAAAAAAAACTTAATACATAAATAAAAGCCTCCAGGCCTAAAGGGCATTGCAGCTTACTGCAAAACTGGATAATGTAAAAATAAATAAATGATAAACTAGGACCATCAAAGTAAAATAAATTAACAGAACAATTACTGTAACAATAATAAAACCACAGACAGCAAGACGACCAGTCACCACAAGCAACACCCGTTCACGAGCATAACGCAAAGATCAGCCATTACCCTCCTCGCCATATTTGAGGGAAGGAGGAAACCCGACCCCCCACGCTACCGCAAGCAGTGACATCTATGGGAGCATGACGAACTTGCTGCCGGTTGCTCAGGCAAGAACAATATTATCAATTGTCGAGGTCGCTAGCTAACCACATATTGCAATACAGCTCATTAAAAACATTGTAATGAGTAGATCATGTCAATAATAAAGAATGAAGATAACAAAATAATTGACTTATACCGTCAAAATAAAAATAAAACAAATATATGAACTCATATATACTGTCAGTAGGTAAGCTGATTCTGGAGAAAGAACACGAACATCGTCTTGAGCTAATCACAGCGACCAACTTTTCCTATCGTTTAAGTAGTCGTTAATGGAATAATATGCCTTTGAACAAAGGTTCGATTTAACTTGAGCCTTAAACGCATTAAAAGGTAAATCTAGTAAAGAAGAGGGCAACTTGTTATAAAAGGTTATACCAAGCCCAACAAATGAGTTATGAACCTCATGAAGCCGGTGAAAGGGAGCACGTAGTTTGTTCTTATTTCTGGTGTTAAAATTGGTAAAATCACTGTTTTAGTATATATGTTTATATTTTGCCTAATATATAAGATGTTGGCGAAGATGAATTGAGATGCCACCTTCAGAATACGAATTTGATCTTTAAAAATAACTTTAAGAGAAACTTTGGCTCCTAGCTGGTAAATTGCTCGGACAGCTCGTTTTTGAAGGACGAATATATTTTGAATATCAGCGGCTTTGCCCCACAGCAGAATACCGTAGGACATAACGCTGTGGAAGTAACTAAAATAGACTAAACGAGCTGTATCAATGTCAGTGTATTGTCTTACTTCCCTGACGGCGTAGGCGGCTGAACTGAGCCTCCCCGCTAGGCTTGATATATGAGGGCCCCACTGAAGTTTGGCATCTACTGTTATGCCCAGAAAAATCGCCGAGTCTACAGTTTCAAGCAGCTCTTTATCTAAGACAATGTTGGGTCCTAGATTTCTAAAATTCGGTAAGGCGAACTTCACACATTTCGTTTTCTTGGCATTGAGAACTAGGTTATTTGACGTAAACCAATCCGTAACCATTTAGAGTGCACTGTTTACGTCGTTAAAATCATGTCTATTCCTGTCTACTTTAAAAATAAGAGAGGTATCATCTGCAAACAGTACAACGTCACAGATATCATTTAAATAGAATGGTAAGTCATTGATATACACTAAGAACAAGAATGGACCCAGTATTGAGCCTTGAGGTACACCTAACTAAACTGGTAGCTCGGAAGATTTCACACCATCGACATCAACACATTGGAACCTATTATGTAAATAAGAATTTATTACATTGACAGCTTCGTTTTGGACACCGTAATGACGTAGTTTACGCAAAAACGTGTCATGGTGCACGCAATCAAAGGCTTTAGAGAGATCACAGAAAACTCCAATAGCATTTTGCGATTTCTCCCATGCATTAAATATGTATTTCAGCAGAGCAACACCCGCATCTGTAGTCGAACGTCCTTTTGTAAAGCCATATTGTTCATTATGAAGTAGGCTATTTAAATTAAAATGTCTTAGCAACTGATTAAGTATTAACTTTTCAAATATTTGCTCAATGCTGGCAAGATAGAAACAGGCCTAAAATTGCCAATGTTACTTTTATTACCAGATTTAAATAATGGTTTGACTTTACTACTCTTCATGAGGTCAGGAAAAGTTCCTAAATCAACACATTTATTAAAAGTAACAGCTAGATAGGGGGCTACGATGTTTATTATATTACTTAAAAGTTTAATGGAGATGCCCCAGTAATTACCAGTGTTTTTAGACTTAAGAGTGTTAAAGACGTTAATTACATCACTAGGCGTTACATTTTCGAAGCTAAATAAGCGAGTACATTTTGGCACACTACTATTCAAAAGGTTCTCAGCTTTAGACGGGGTCGATTTTAAGGAGCAAGTCGTAGTTATAGGTATATTGGCAAAAAACTTATTAAATGCCTCAGCTACGTCAGCTGCCTTATTAACTAATTTGTTATCGACCATAATCTCAACTTGATTTTCTTGTTTAAACGACTTACCCGTTTCATTATTAATAATTTTCCAAGTGGTTTTGACTTTATTATTGGAATTTTTAATTGAATCGCTTAAGAATTTTGATTTAGCAAGAGCACAAATCTTTTTAAATAATTTTGAATATTTTTTTACATATTATAAGAAAGGAGTATCAAACTTGTATTTTTTCAAACCATATAATTCGTATAGTCTCGCTCTTCTTTTATAAATGAGTTTTGCCATTGGTTGAAGCCAACGGAGGTGCCATTAATGTTAATGGTTTTGGTCTTGAAAATAGACTGGTATTCTTTTTGCACAACATCAAAAAGGGCTCCGTAAATTTCATTAGGATTCTCGTGTTCTACTAACGATGGTGTAATTCTGTGAGCTATATTATTTTTAAACTTGTTACAACGACTAGCTGTATAAGGCCTACATTCAAGTTTATGCAGTTTTTTATGTAATGTCATGGGGAAGCTAGCTAATAAACCACAGTGGTCGGACGTTAAGTCACTTATCACTAATTTATTTTTGGCAACACAATTACTAAATATATAATCAAGACAAGTTGACGAAGATGCCGTGAACCTGGTTGCTTCAAAAAACAAGTTAATCAAATATAAGACCTAAACAGATTGAGAAGTCTAATACTTAATGGAGTCACATCTAAAATTTTAATATTAAAATCTCCACATAAAATGATACTCTTGTTAATTGATTTTAACCCATTGAGAGAATCCTCCATTACCGATTCAAAACTAAGAAAATCACCAGATGGGGGTCGATAACCGCAGATTATAACGAATTGCTCTAGTTCAACACAAGACAACTCAATAGTGCGCTCGATAGAAAGATTTAATAAATCTAAACGTTGTTTACATTTCAACTTGTTTAAAACAAGAACAAAAGAACCACCGCAAATAGCATTATTTCTCACAAATGCACTTTGTACGGTAAAATTATAATCATCGATAAACACTACTTCATGTTCCTTCAACCAGTGTTCAGTCAAACATAACACGTGAACATCATAGTTCTCCATAAATAAACTTAACTCTAACTCTTTACCGGACAGATCCTGCATATTTTGATGTACAACATTCAAAATAGACGTTGTCGCACCTACATTTTAACTACAAGGCGTATCAAAAGTAGTATTAGTACCACTACTAACTGTAATCGACGGTACACTACAAGTACCCTTGTCACTTTGTATATTGTATGCTAAAAGATTAGCAATTTGTCTCCTACCAGCGCTAACCACCTCAAAATTAGTACCAATACTAATTGTGGTGCTAACTAAAGGTGACTTCGACATACTACTTATGTCTGGGTTAATAATAAAAGCTAATAGTCTAGCTATTTGACGTCTAAAACTTATCGGCAGATACACAGTATCCCTAGTCGACCTTAGCTTATCAACAAAAAGGTTGGTGTCAAAAAATATAAACTTGTCACTATGGTGACTAACTAAGAAATGCATGTAATTATTTAACATGTGAATGCAGTTGTTTTGCCTATTTGACAAGTGCTCAAAGTATGGGAAAGCACAGAAAATTATTTTCTTGCAATTTAACTTTAGTAGTTTGGTGACACTATCAGTGATGTCATCTTTTGTTACAATACAACTATTACCTACAAGTTCTGTAATAATGTCATATGGATCATATTCATTCCTAGTTATTGAAGACATTATTTGTGTGTAAAAGTGTCTGGCATACAGAAGTTTTGAGAATAATGACTCAGATTGTTGCTAACGAATGGAAATCATGTGTAATCATTCTCGTAATGGATTTAATCGAGCATTGTAGGTCTTCCTCCGTCTACTTCCTGGTGGCGTTTTAAAATTGTTTTAATTTTTATGCGTTGTTTTGAAATGTCGTAAAAGATTGTCGAATTCCATATTTGATAAAGAATCGATCAGCTGACTCAAATAAAAACCGACTCTTAGCATCCACATAACAAGCTACCGATAGTGTTTAAATTTGACAGCTACTAATCAATTGCTTAACGACCTCTTAGCGCTAAATAGAGTTTATGAATTAGAATTTGGCTAATCTTATGCTTTGCAATTGATTAAAATTTAAGACGCGTTTATGAAAAAGACCTACATACATTTCTAAAAGAGTATAATTTCAAGCTAGGATTTGAAAAAAAAATATAGCTTTTACATTCATTTGGTCAGTTTATATTAGTAAGTAGATATTTTAAGGATAAATACCTTTTCCTGTTTCCTCCAGTTATTGGAACTTATAATTTTTATTGCTACCGTAGCAAACACAATTAAATAAACGTAAAAAAATGCGATGAAATTTTTGACACACGTCTGTTAAAGTCACTACAGATACAAAAATCGTGGTTTTGACAAATTTATTCTTAAAATTCTGTTTTGTAGTCGACTATTTTGATTATAATCTGTACTGAACGCATAATTTCACCTCTATTTCGTTTCCCTACTAATCACCTGCTAACTAGCGTTTATAAAAAAAGAAAATTTAATCATTCATTAAGAGCTAACTAATTGCTAAGCAGTGGCTAATCAATGATTACCGAGATTAGTTTATAAATAAGGCTGTTTATTTTTATTTAATCACGTTTTAATTTTTGAATACTTCAATTGATATTAATGATTATCTTTTCTTTTTGGTAGTAAAATAATTTTAATTAATTCACAAATACAGTTGAGATAATGTCATGCTCACTTAACTGACTCAAGTATGGTGGCGTGTGTGTTGAATCATTCATTTTCCTACAAATAGTTGAGTTGGATGT
This sequence comes from Dasypolia templi, assembly GCA_963555695.1. Taxonomy (NCBI): domain Eukaryota; kingdom Metazoa; phylum Arthropoda; class Insecta; order Lepidoptera; family Noctuidae; genus Dasypolia; species Dasypolia templi. Next base: position 20,453,491 of record OY743153.1, read on the forward strand.
TGCTGATCCCCGCTTCATGTTAGTGAATGGGCGCCATCTGCTGAGATTGATCATCTCTTAACTGCCACGGTTTATTTTTAATCCTATATTTTAAATGCTTTCTTAATGACATTTTTTTAAAGTTCTCAATAATGGAAGCAACAAGAATTACCCACGATTTTGTAATAACTTGATTTAAGTAAGTGTGAGCGTGTCCTTGGAGTTCTTCTCCATAGAGATCTACGTTTTGGAATAAGTAACTAGATCAATTTTTTTGACAAACTGACCGACTCTTTGACAGTTCAAAAGTGCCTCTAGATGGTTAAATTAAAATTAATGCTTTGAGTTTGAGTAATAGATGGCTATTAACTAAAGTTAACATTGAAATGTATGAAGAAAGATTCAGTAGAGTTCTTAGAGTGTACAGAAAGAGTAGTGTGTATAGAAGACGAAAAAGTCTATGGAACACTAAAGGAAAAAATTGCCTTAGGGGAATTAAAGAAACTATTTTTAGAAAAACATACAAGATACGGTAGCAGCAGTTATGTGTGAAATAAACCCCGCAAAGTAATGGAATACAATAGAAAACCCATAAAACCAATGTTACAATTAACACAATTACAAGATGCCCCTTTACAAGAAATATTCGCTGACTTATTTAATAAATACGTTGTGAGTAGTGTATTTCTTACCTCTATTATTAAGTTCTAACCTATGTTAACTTATAAATATACTGCTGTTTGTTGTCCCTAAGTAAATAAATAAAGTAAACATCACCTAACGCTGGTAGACGCATTCAGCAAATTAGGACAAGCTATTAATATTTCAAGTAGGCAAACGACAGTAGTTTGACGCGAGCACTATTAAAGTATGTTTTTAAATACTGTGTTTCCAGAAAAGTATCCTGTGATACTGGCACTGAATTTTACAATTATATGCGCTCGAACTGTTGTATATGTCCAAAAGAAATTCACATAGCAACGCCAAACAATCCTAACTCTACTGCATCGTAGACCGATTTCACTCCACCATAATAGATATATAGGCTTGCAAAATATGAACGTAAATTTACGCACGCAGCTTCTGTCATGACCTATTCCATAATGACATATAAGACGTAATCATACCACTCGCTCACTCACTTCACTTACCTTATGATATTACTAGCTGCTCCCCGCGGTTTCAACCGCATAATTCGTGATCCCGTGGGAATATCGGTATAAAAAGTACTCTATGTGTTAATTCAGGTTATAAACTATCTGTGTGCCAAATTTCAATCCAAATCCGTTCAGTAGTTTTTGCGTGAAAGAGTAACAAACATCCATCCATACTTACAAACTTTCGCGTTTACAATATTAGTAGGATTTAAGCTAACTCAAGAACCACTAATTAGAATTTGACCAAATTTATATGGGACCACTTCATAAGTATACCTTTTCAAACAAAAGAAGAATTGTCCAAATCAGTTTATAAATGACGGAGTTCTGAGGTAACAGCCAAAAAAAAAATTAAGAAATGCAGCGGAATTGAGAACCTTATCTTTTTTTTTGAAGTCTGTTAAAAAGAAAAATAGTGGAAAGTAATAGTGCAGTAAAAACAAATTTGGTTATTTAAAAAAAATTGTTTATTTCTCACCATAAAAAGTTACAAACATACATTTGTTATATTACAAGCATTTCATCAAAACTGTGGTGATCATAATACAGTGGATGACGTTCTCTAATAATACTGTTATCCTTATCCGATAAATAATAATAAAAAAACCGGCCAATTGCATGTTGTTGTTGAAAACATATTTTCGCATATGCCGATATACGTCACTGACAATTCTCCAACCGCAAATGTAAGGTAGAGATTGTAAAAAAGTGTGATAAAACAACAAAATACTTAACGGTTTTAAAACTTATCCGTTATTTGTGCTGTAAGACCATGCTTCTTGTCAAATTTCATTATTCTAGGTCTAGGGGATGATCAAATATGTCGCATAAATGTCCGTATTTTTTAATGTATTCAATTAGAAGCACGATTTTTTAAAGAGCTGTTAGAAACTTTAGACATAGGTATTTGAGATTAATTTGAACTGGAGACGTCCACGCGTTCTTGAGTAAAATGGTCTTGACTGACAGACTGACAGATAAACGGACGGACGGACGTACGGCCAGACGGACGGACAACAAAGTGATCCTATAAGAGTTTCGGTATTTCCTTTTGAGATATAGAACTCTAAAAACAAGTAGGTGTCGGACTGCGCGCGTAATACGTTATTACCAATTGGTTCTACCGGGTTTCAGGCTGGCTAAAGTAGATTATAAAATGTTTTACTGTTTAAAATGTTATAATAAAATACCTCCCCACGTACTCCAACTGAATGAAACTAAGTTCAAAACTTGTATCAAACGCACACTATGCAGCCAAGCAGATTATAAGTTGGGGAATTACATCTCTGACAAAAATGCTTGGCTCAACACTGGTTCTGCTCCACAAGGGCGCATAAACTAATTGATTAGCATTCGAAAATATTGTTGGAGCTGCAAAAGATTGAGAAGAAGATTGTAAAAACTATCTTTGCACTGTATAGATTCAATCTTTTAATATTGTATAATTGCAAAGCACACGTGTGAGCACTAAGTACCTACTATAAAGCTATACTGGGCACGTCTGCCATTGACTTGAATGTGCCCCTGGCGGCTGAGAGTATGTCACGCTCACTGAAATGTCTCGCTGGTGGTGGCGTGTGTGTTGGATCACTAAGTTCCCTTCAAAATGGTTGAGCTGAATGGTGCTGATCCATACGTCATGTTCGTGAACGGGCGCCGTCAGTGGGGACGGGTCATCTCTTGGCTGCAACGGCTTTATTGTTTCCGTTTTTTTGTTTTTTTTTATATTTTTCATTACGGACGTCTTTAATGTGCGCGTCCTTCTACATCGTTCTCACATGTATAATTTCAACAAGACTGATGTAACAAATTGTCTGTAAACATATATTATTTAAAAGAGTGTCCATGGAGTTTCTTGCCCGTTCTTCTCCATAGATACCTACTTCGCTTTGGAATGGGCAACTAGCTTCATATTTCTGACTGACCGACCCCTTGACAATTCAAAGGTGCGTAATTGGTTTATTTGAAATAAATGCTTTGAGTTTGAGTTATTGACGCACAGTATAGATTTAAGCGGCTGCAAAAATAACATAGTAATTATTTCTCGAAAACACTTTAAAAAACCAAGTTATTTCTATGGTTTTAAACGAAAATATCACATACATCAAAAAGACAGTAGACATACATAGCAAATCCTCTAAGAAAAATCTAAATTCACAGTCGAGATTTTGTCATCTCTCGTTTATAACAAACGTGAGCTCAGGAAAGATTTTTGATAATTCGTCCCATAAAGAGGTTGAATAGGGGATGATGAAGGATTTTATAAAAACAAGTTATTTTTTCTTATGGGAAGTTCCATCATGCTCTCGGCTTGTTTAATGTATTCGCATAGTTTGTGCCCACACTAGAGAAGAAAAGAAGCAATAAATAAAAATACGAGTAGGTAAAGATATAAGATACAAAAGGACACTTTTGCAATATTTACATTTTCTTACAGACAAACAAGTCGGTTACCCGAAGGTTTTCTTAACAAAAAAAAAAAAACAATCAAGTTGATGGATCTATAATAAAAGGTTTTATTTGTGTGGACTAGCTTCTGCCCGCAACTTCGTTCACGAGAATGTTGACTATGCAATGAAGCATTTGGCATTCACACACATCCTATGGCAGTCGACAATAGTGTAGCTCTCTATTCGTAACAACTATTTGTAATCGGATCAGGACCAGAGATTGCTTGAGAATGTTATTTTAGATTATATTAGATAGACACTCCGAGACCTAATAATTAGTGAAAAATAATTGATTTATAGGCTGATTTAAATGAACAAATGTTGACCTGTTTTGTGTCACATTTCTTCGAAGTTTTGGTTACGTTTACGCAATTCGGGTGCGGATCAGTTATTCCAGAGTTTGCCTCTTACAGACAAACAATAAATTTAACCTCTTTATAATGTTATTTTGGATTAGATTAGTTATAAATTTATTCCAAGACCTAAGTACTTGTCAAGAATAATTGATTTATAGGCTCATTCGAATGAAGAATTTATGACATACATTATTTTTAAAAAGGGCTTTGTCAACATAACAATAAGGATTAAATTGGTAAAACGAGACGTGATCTCATACAATACGGCCGAGGCATATAGGTACTTATTGAATATCTGTCATTACCACCAAAGCCTCGTGAACAGACGTCGCTCCTTCTGAAACGTAATTATTTTCATTGATTTCAATTTCAGTCACCAACGATTTATATATGTCTCCATGAAATTGGATGGACATGTAGTTTTAAATTTTGGGCAATAATTTTTGCTTTTGATTATTTTCTTTGTGTATTCGGATAAATTGGCTTGGCTTGGCTTTGTGGATTGGTAATTGGTGTTAATGGGAAAATGGTTCCTACGTATTTAATTTGATTGGAATTGAAACTGAATTTGAATTTATTTTATGCAAAATCCACATAATTATAAATGAACTAATCAAAATCAAAAATATATTTCACTTCGGTAGTGGGTTACACCACGTAGGTACCTACCAAATTAGAGCGTATTCTAGATCTATCTATCTATATCATTATATCTATTTATATAGATAGATGGACCACGCATCACTTCAAAGCGGCTGCACCTATTTGGCATATTATGTTTTTGTTGTTTTTGTAATTGTTAGGACATATGTGATTAAAAGTTTTTGTTTTGAGAAATCCTCCAAGAAAGTCGAAAATGTTAATGCTCTTTTCTCTGCTGATGCTCATTTAGATGGAAATTCCAATGAAAACCCCGGCGACGGCGACGCCGCCTAATCCATAATCTCTTTAAACTAAGAACTCAGCACATGAAAAGCACCCTTAACCAAGTCAATTCTAACTCAATTACTTAAAAACATTATTTATAGACCATATAACACAGGGCTCAAACTAAAAGTTCTGCAATAATTCGAGTTATTTTCGGAACTGTCTGTTGCACAGTGAAACATTCCGGCCTTTGACGATCAATTTTCGCAGAACGAGTTGAACTGGTAGCAGTGACATCTAAATTCTGCACGTATGTCCCTGTCCACTCGCAGTAACAGGCCAGTACACATGGCGAACGAACGACGGAATTCAGAATTAGCAAGTCAAATGCTTTGTCCGCGCACCGCAATGCATAGACGATATAATGTCGTATAATGATCGTATATTTTCAGACACTGAAAATATACGATCGTTGAAAATACAGTTCAGACTATAGTCTGAACTGTATTTTACGGAGAATCTGTGTCGTTGTTGTTATTCTTCGCGTTCTAGTTTCGCTTTATAACACGTCATGGTATGACTACGCTTTCCGCTACACTCTCATGTTTCACTTTGGACAATCCGCTTTCCTCAGTTACAGTTATGGAATTATTCCCAGCATCGTTTTCCTCCCAAAACGATCCAAAAATGTACCCTTTATTCAAAACTCAAAACTCAAATAATTTATTTCAATTAAACCATTTACAGGCACTTTTGAATTGTCAAGGAATCGGTCAGTCAGAAATATGAAGCTAGTTGCCCATTCCAAAGCGCAGTAGGTCACTATGGAGAAGAACGGGCAGAAACTCCATGGACACTCTTTTAAATAATATTTTTGTTACAAATATATTAGTTACATCTATTATTGTGTGTATAAGTGAGAACGATGTACAAAAACCGTACCCGGCAAAAGCGTCCAGAGTGCAGCAAAACATAATTAAAAACAATCCAGCAAATTAATTATTAAAATATGCCGTGGCAGCTAAGAGATGACCAGTCCCAACTGACGGCGCCCGTTCACGAACATGACGCATGGATCAGCACCATTCAGCTCAACCGTTTTGAAGGGAGCTAAATGATCCGACACACACGTCACCGTCAGCGAGACATTTCGCAGATCTACCATAAAATCTTTTCAAAAATCAGCCAATAAGTCTTTTCTCTTCGTTCAATTCAAATAAATACGGCAATGATAGGGAAGATCAATGACGGCTTACCAAAGTCAAGTTTTATTAAAAAGTGGGCTAGCATTCATATTGTCGAATCTTTTAAGTCGCTGCCGAAAAGAAGGCTCAAGGTTTTCATTCAATACGAAAATTAATACCAGAGGTATTTAAATGCGATCCACGGAACGTGTTTTCCACGTGTCGCACTTTGTGGAGAACCACTGCGAAGAGTGGACAAATTTAAATATCTGTTTCACTCACTGGGTTTCTGAAGATCTTAAGGATAATTGTGACATTGAAAGGGAACGTAGGTCGCTGGCTGGCTGGCAGGTTTGCACGATGTACGAAGCCAGTTAAGGTAACGCTTTTCAAAGCTTACTGTCAGTCCTTCTACACGTGCAGCTTGTGGGTCGATTTCACTCAGCGGGCATACAGCGACCTACGCGTTCAATATAATAATGCATCGAGAGTACTGCTGAGGCTGCCGTGGCGTTGTAGTGCGTCAGAGATGTTTGCGGATATTAATATTAATGGTTTTATTGCGGTTATTAGGAATAGATCCCTGATGACGCGTGTTCGCGGCAGCACTAATAGTATTCTCAGTGTATTCGCAGATCGGTGGGATTCCCCGATGTTGCGTAGATGGATGCAGCTTCACGCTGAATTTTAATTTTATTTCGTTAAGTTGTGTCTGTAACCTACTAACACTAGAAGTTAAGTTAAATTGTTACTAACCCTATGGACTCCTGTCTGAAATAAAAGTTTTCTATTCTATTCTATTCTATAACTTTCAAAACGTATTTCGCTCAGTTGATCAGATTCGGCAGCCAGTATCGTCAAGGTAAATTGTCGTCACATTAAAATTAATCCTAGTCCTCGTTTAGAAATCACCTCATCCTGTATACACTACCCTGAAAAAAAAATTAACTGCGAAATTCAAGGAACTTTTTGTCACCTTTTTATTTGTTATATACAGGTAAAATAGATATTTTGTTTTAGCTGAAAATATATGACCTGTAAAATGTTTTTGGAAGTTTTTGGATTGCTCTAGTTTTGTAGTATTATCAAAGACTATTGTTCGAGTAGCGTTTTGTACAGAACCAATCAGATTTAACGTGCAACCATCAATTTGCGATGATTGCCCGATTTTATGCTTTTTGTCTGGTTGATGGTTTCATAGAGACCTGAAAAAGTCCTATCTTTCGCGTGAAAATAGGGTTATTACCGACTACACCCTTATGAGCAATTCAATTTGACGAAGGTTTATTGTGAAGTATGGTGCCACTAAAAGTCTTACCGCTACCCTATCATTGGGGAGCGTTAGTCTGTCAAGTCATTTATCATTCTCTTTTCGCTTCATTTATTGCTCTCTATTTTATGATAATATGGCTTTTCAGAATTAGATATGTGGCGGCATCTACACCGCCACATGCGAACAACGCATCACACAAATCCTGCATCGCGCAATCAAAGTTTACCGCGCAGCTAGCATATATACAGGCAGGTGCCCACCAGATACGACATCCATCTGGTCGGAGGATTCCTCCCTTTTCCAAGAGTATGAGTGAACTTTACACCCTGTTCCTCATATTCTTAAAGAAATATTCAATGGAGGTTTCTTGTCCGGATTGTCAGATTTTTACGACACCTCATTTCTCTACACGTCTCTTTTTCAATTATGTAAAAATACAAGGTGTTTGCAGAGCTCAGGCTTCATTTAAACTGTTAAAAAAAGAAAAAGGAGATCGTAAGAACCGTAGCAGGTCAGATCTACAGATTGTATCCTACCCCCATGGGAAAAAGGAGTTGGTTTACGTTTTGGAGTTATCATAGTTTACAGCGCAAAGCAAGCAAATATTGCTTGTACACATGCAGGACATATCCTAATCTAACGTAAATGTACCGCGAGTACGCTTTTCGCAATCTTTAATTATGACGTACAAATGGGACTTGATTGATCCCGTGAGTGACACTTCCATACTTATATACATAAATATATACCAAGTTATTGTCACAAAAATGACTCTAAAAGGGAGTGATATAGGGGATGAAAATATGTATAGGAAACCAGTTCTTAAGTTAGGGATGTGAAAATTTTAATTTATGCTTGAAACGGGGTAAAATAGGGGATAATGTAAAAGTTCACGTGATTATTTAATATTTTGTGAACCTTTTTTTAAGATATTAAGGAATTGAAAATATTATCAGAAGAATCAGAACTATTAATTATTCTACCCGTTTATACGAGTAAGTTATTCCAATTTGAAGATATAGAATAACCTAGCTATTATGTAGTAATACTGGGTCAATGGCGGCTAGTGTTTCAAATTATGATGGGTAATATTTAAATAAATTGTTATTATTTTTATGTTAGACATTTACAAACACAAAAAAACGGCCAAGTACGTGTCGGACCACGAACAATTAAGGGTTCCGTAGTGAGGATGAATTTATCCCAAGAACAAACTTTACCTTATAGTTGAATGTTATGTGATAAATCTGAAAAAAATCGATTTTCGGACTGGTTCCTTTACTTTGCCATGACACCTTGTTTCTGGCCGAATTACATGATTCTATGGCAACGAGAAGTACCATATAGGTTTTTAATTTTAACTAGTATCAAATTATGTCTCTATACAGCCGTGTTTTTTTAAGGCGTTGACATAGACCTTGATTTATTTAGAGCTCCAACGGACTGTAAACTTAGGTATTTGATATTAAAAAAAAAACATATCCCTTCACGCGTTCCTGAGACAAGGGTCTTGACAGACTGACAGGCAGACAGACAGACAAGAAAGTGATCCTATAAGGGTTTTGTTCTTTCCTTTTGAGGTACGGAACCCTAAAAAAGATAGAAGCGGGTAGAAGCCAATATTCATATCAACATGCACAACAGTCGCGTACTCGCGCAGCAGTCGCTAGCAGTCGTTAGGACACAGGGTTAGACAATTGTTAAAAAGTTAGGACTCGTACTGCCGGCGTTTTAGGAGTCAGAATTTTGATTCTGACTCAAAATATTTAAAAAAAACACTACTCAAGTTTAAAACGAAGTAAAAACTTTATTAATTCGGAATCGTAGCTTATAAAACTGTTACTATTAAATTGTTCAAGTTTTGTGGACGATTTGTTTATGGTTATTTTTTTCTATTTTTGTTGTTAGTTGCCACAACTGTTTTCCATTTTGGAGCGGAGTTTGAGTTGCATTTGTAAGTTAGAACAAAGTGCTGTTTTTAGTTAGATCATATCTAGTGTGTATTGCGAATATCATAATGGACAAAAACATCGAAAAAACAGTTTGTCTAAAATTTGCATCGCCAATGGAATTTCGTGTTAAGAGACACTGAAAATATTACAGAAGGTTTACAGTGAATCGACTTTTATCATATATTATGCATATCATAACTAAATAATGTATGCCGTTCGTTGTATTTTAACAACAATCTACTTGAAATTTTTACTCGGAATCTTTTTGGGGCAACTTCCATCTTAATTAAATACAAACATTCGAAGAAGCTCGTGTACTTCATGATATAGACTTATGTTGAGACGGAAAAGAAACAAATTAAACAGTAACAGTATTTGTAACATCTTTTACGCATTCCATCCATTTATTATTTGGTGTGCCTCTTTACGTATAGCTGTTTTACATAAAGAAGATCAAAAGCAAAATGTGTCACACAACTTAGTAACTTAATGCATATTTTTAAGAAAGTTGCTTCTTATCACGGTTGCTGAAGTTGACCTCCTTTCTTAAATGCAGGTACGTACCTACAACGGTACCTACCAATCGAGCTTAACAACTTTCAAGAGCAGGGAGAGCAAAGATCAATAAAAAAATAAGTAGGATAAAAAAAATAACGCTTTATTTTTCTGCATGCTTGAAGTTATGTTTAACTGCTTTTACTTTTTACTCTTACTTTTAATTGTTTTGGCACACAATGGGGGAAAATATTGGGTTTATTGGGAGAAATGGTGGCTTTCAACTTCAACATATTAATAAGGCATCGGCAAGCTTCTCAGAACCAGAATGTATTTATTTGTAAGTACGGAGTTTTACATAATACACAAGACCTACACGGGTTGACCAATCTATTTAGGAATGTAATGTGACCTATGAAAAACATTTCTAAGTTTGAGTCATAATGAGGGGGACAAGACAAGATGGCTGATAATTTCTGCGGGATACGCTACAGTCAGCAAATAAATAAGTTAGTAAGAATCATGATCTTAAGAACATTTCCAATGTAATTGCCTATTGTAAGCATACGATTTCTCAGTTAAGAAGCTAAGGCAATAAAACAAACACAAATAAACTCGTTTCCATCTTCTTGAAGGTCACATCTGCCTCTGTTCTTATCTTTAATTAACGGCCCCTAAAAGTTGTTTTCATAACAATAATGAAATTAATTAACAACAATATTCGCAATTTTGTGAAACCTCGTATGTCTAAGAATTTGACGGACATGTTTTTATTGAAAATTCCTATAAATAATATTTTACTGTAATGTGACAGTACCTAAATTACCCTAGGCTGATAAAATTTTCGTTTTTCCTAAATATATTAATATTAAGGTAGGTTTCCCCCTAAGGGAAATGCCGCACTCCACCTCGTACGGCCCTGTAGAGCTCGTCACCAAACTTACACCACCGTTATTAGTTCTTCTAACAGATCAGACAGCTGTGCTGCTGGAAAGTTTGTTGCGCCACTTCTTCTTCCCAGCTAAAGCATTAGGAAGTGGTGACGGGCGGGCGTTTTGGGGGACTGTCTTATGTAATTTTGACGTTCGAAAGGTGCTGATTCTCAGCCTAATTTGAATAAATGACTTATGATTTTGAGAAATGCATTCCCAAATGTATAGAAGTCCGATGCCTTGACATTATTAATAAGGCTAGGTAATAATTGCAACAAATGTTAAATGAGACTAGTGAATTCATAGTTATGAATTATAAAGAATGTGATTTTAGAGTGCTAAATAATAGAGGGATGCAGAGTAAATTATTATATAAACTTATGAGTAACCTAAACGCTAACGTAACAGGTATTTGATCAGTCGTAACTCACACCATAACTCGCATTTACACTCGGAGTACTCAGAGATACACTTCCATAAAATGACGCAAGTGGCTTGTCTGTGGCGTCGATATCATGCTCTTTTGGAGTCATAGCCCCTAGCAGTTCTCTCGAACTGGTAAACGTAACGAAGCAGCTTTTCCTGCGGCATCCGTCCGATCGTCCTTGTCACGCAAAGGAGCGGCTAGTTTTAGCGGCATTGCGTCTGCATCATGCTCTTAAGGAGACATGGTCCCTATCAGTCCTTAGACTAGATATGAGAAAGATGTGGTCACCCAAACCCCTGGAAGTTCACTCTTTGCACAACAAGCATATTTACAAGACACGTGTTCATGTCAGGCTGACCGAATTATTGGTTTGAGATATTTATTTATTTATTTAATACTCTATTATCGGTACGCACAAGGATGTACAGAGGCGGACTTAATGCGTAGGCATTTTCTACCCGTCAACCTTTGGGTGATGCAGAGTCAAACATTGGTAGGTGCAATTTATACAAAAAACATTTGGGAATAAATATTTAAATATAAATATAACTATACTATAAACATAATACATATATATACCTAATTATATATAAATATAAGCACAAGCAGATACATAATACAATATTCAAGAATTACTAGTTAATTTTAGTTGAGAAATCAAAACTCAAGGATCACTATTAAATAGAGTTTAAAGTCCTAGAATCGGCCAGTGGCAACGAATACAACATTAAAGAATTACTCGGGCACATGAGAGTAGAGAATCAAACTCAAGTATAATTAATAGAGTTGTGAATCAACTCTCTTGAAAGTGTATACACAGCCCCCACACCCTTCACCACTTCCTAAAGTTTATGCTGGGAAGAAGAAGTGGCGCAACAAACTCCCCAGCAACACGTCTCTGTCTGATTAGTAATAATGACTATCAACTTCATCAGCCTAGGATAATTATAATAACTAAAGACTCACCCAGTCTCACCAACAAACACAAATACTACGTTAAATACTAGATTATAGACTAATAGTATACTAAATCTGCGCTTCAACACAACTATATTTAACTTATTTTAATATTAACTCGCTCTCCTACAACAGCCCACTTGGACAATGCCTCTGGCACTCAATAATTCTCCTAACTTCTTTAGCCTAGCCTTACACCGCCTTGGTCTATCTCCCTTCTCGCAGGTAGCGCTAATAATACCTGTAATAGATTCTTCATAATGTGAAGGGGTTAAGGAAGCGCTACGCTTGCACTTTAATCAAATTAATAATAGCTGTGTATGTCATTTCAGTAAGACGGGGAACCGTTTTACAACGTGTGTCTCATTGTACGTGTTCTACTATACCTAACGCACACATCCTCTGAAGGAAATATACGATTTCAGCACACGTTTCCTAAGCACTATATAAATGTCTTACTCAATCCTAGAGACAGTGTACTATGAAGCCCAACTGCCATTGAGGGAGACAAGTATTGTGAATACAATTCTAAACGCGTATTAATATTAAAACACCTTTACGGCAGCCTAGCCCCATTTCTTACTAAGATAACAGAAAATATCGCACAAGCGCACCGTAGACTCAGTCTGTAGCACAACTTGATGTGATCGTACTCGGTGCCTGCCGAGGTGGTTTTTCGTCACCACAAATTCCGTTAATCTTCCCCATTTCGAGGATACAGTGCGGCTGTCAGCGGCAAAGTGTCCAAATTGTCGTGTTTCAATAAATAGTGTCGATTTAGAAATTGACGTACCATATGCCGGGTGTGGGTTTTATCGAGACACGGTCCCTAGCGTTCTTAGAACGACTACCAATCCAGTTTGGGGAGCTTGGTGAAGCCTACCCCCTCTCCCGAAGATGCGCCTACAACGAGCCTTTTGCAAAGTATTCTGTGGCCAAACCTTTTTGGAAGCAGTAACTATCACCAACGTTTAATTAAACATCCCTTGAAGCTTAGGCGAATCATTATTATGAATTTTGTTAAAAATTCCCTGATATCGTAAATAATGATATGTCACGGGCCTTGATTGCTATTCTATTGTAGACTCAATACCTTAGTAAACCTTTCGATGTATTCAAATGTTCTCAAACATCAAACAGTTTAAAGTAAAAGGAATAAGCTTATTAACCAATTTAAAGCTATCTAACGAGTTATCAAAGCAAAAAAAAATATTTTGAGGTGCCGATGGAACCGTCGAAAATGCTACCAAAGGTCGAATTTGATAATGAATGAAATATTTTCAAAATGTGTTGTATTCGCATTACTTACAGCTAGGGCGTCATATTCAGGATATAAGTCGCAAAATCTCTACCGTTCACAAAACTAAAGCAATTTTTTGAAACAGCAATATGTGATGTAATGAAGTTAAATTATACTAGGCCACTCAGACAGTATTACGAAAAAAAGTTTTTATGTATGAGAGACTAGCCAGTTTTAGTATATTTTGAAATTTTGATTATTTGTAAGTAAAAATAGGATCGTTCCAATTTCAAAATTTTTCACATTTTTCCATAAGCTACTTTAAATTATCGTGTCTTATAAAAAAATGAATCTGCGCCGGGAACATTTTCGCGCTACGATTTTTTACGACTTCAAGTGTCGCCTGAAGCCAGACGAATCCGACGATAGACTTCAAATGGCATTCATGGATGAGCCCTTCTAAGGTAACCGGGTATCATTGGTATGACAAATTCAAGCGCCGTCGACTTACTTTGGGGGATGACCCTTTGACGGCTGTTACAGAAGAAAACGTGCTAGCAGTGATTGCTTGTCAAGAGATTCAGTACATACTGAAGGTTCGATCGGGAAGCCTTCACAAAATTCTACCCAGCATCTTCGTGTGAGGAGGATAGTTTCACGCTAGGTGCCGCACAACCTCACAGCAGGCCCGGTTGCCCTGTTGTAGTTATCAAGTCAATAGTTACGCCAAGGGTGTTATATTTCTGGGGGGTCCGGATCGCTGTCGAGCCCACCATGAAATATCTGGGATTGGTGCTCGACAGCCGGTGGGACTTCGGACCCCACTTCCAGCGTATGGCGCCCAAGTTGTTGGGCGCGGCCGGGGCGCTGTCAACGCTGCTTCCCAATTTGGGGGGCCCGAGCGCCGTTTGTAGGCGGCTCTACGTGGGGATCGTGCGATCGATGGCCCTTTACGGGGCCCCGATCTGGGCGGCTGACCTGACGGCCGCCAGCATCTCTGTGCTGCGAAAGCCGCAGAGAGCAATGGCCGTCAGAGTCATAAGGGGGTATCGCACGATCTCCTACGAGGCGGCTTGTGCACTGGCCGGATCCCCACCATGGGACCTAGACGCGAGGGTGCTCGCGTCACTTTATCGGTGGCGCGAGGAAGCGAGGGCGCGGGGCGAGCGGCCGATGCAGCGCCATATGGAGCAGCGTCAGTCGCAGCTTCGCGAGGTCCTGGTGGCGGAATGGCGGGACAGGCTTTCACGCCCTACCGCCGGCCTCGTCACCATCGAGGCGGTCCGGCCAGTGCTCGACCTCTGGCTCGGGAGGAGGCACGGCTCGCTGTCGTTTCGGGCGACGCAGGTGCTCTCGGGGCATGGCTGCTTCGGGAAGTACCTGTGTCGCATAAACAGGGAGCCGGACGCTCGGTGTCACCACTGCGTCGACTGCCGGGAGGACACGGCGTGGCATACGCTGGCAGAGTGTGCCGCTTGGGAGGAGCCGCGCCGTGCCCTCATCTCAGAAGTAGGCAGTGACTTGTCGCTGCCGACCGTAGTGAGTTCGATGGTCGGCAGCGCCGAGTCCTGGAACGCGGTGGTTTCCTTCTGCAAAACAGTCATCTCGCAGAAGGAGGCTGCGGAAAGGGAAAGAGAGATCTCGTCCACTCTCCCGATCCGCAGCAGGCGCACCGGGCGCAGGCGGAGGGCGGACAACGCCCTCTTCCAGCCCCCCTAAATGGGTCCAGGGGCGACGGATTCGGGGACATCCGTCGCCCCACAACATCAGGACCCGAGTAGGCGGCGCGCGTATTGTTCCGCGCGCGCCGCTCACAGACGTTGCGGGGGGAGTACACCTCACTCCCCCCGCCCAAGACGGGGCCCGCTCAAGCGGGCCGGCACCAGCCGGGGATGCGGATGAATTATGTGTTCCCGCGACCCCGGCGTAGGTGTGAGATGGAACACCGGGGTGGTTTTTAGTCAGTAAGAGTCTGACAGACCCCTCCGCCCGCCCCAGGGCGGAGGACATCCATGAGGATTTTCCACCCCGGAAACAAAAACAAAAAAAAGGGTGTTAGATTTGGGTCGAACGCCATGTTGTTGATCGTATATGAAGTTAATTTCAGTCAAGTATTCGTCTAACCTTGTACATATGATTTTTTCTAATATTTTATATCATATTGGTAGTACTGAAACTGGACGATAACTTTCGGGATTTCATTTTGTACCAGCTTGTGTAACTTAGGGTGACTTTAACTATTTTTTAATTTTCTGGAAAGAATATTATAAACTTTTAATGGACGGGCCATTAAAAATGTATTTAGGCAATCTGTTAGATTTTGAAGATTTTTTTTTTGAGTGCCTTGATACATTAGTATCAAGGCACTCAAAAAAATTATAAGTATAGTATTAACCATCAATTCCTGTGAGTGTATTGGGATCTAAGTCGTGAACCTTGGTTAAAAAAAAAACACCGAAGTACATGATTACCTACAAATCCCCACTATCAAGGAGGTAGTAGAAAGGTCCTACAACAATTACAAGGAACGACTCCAACGACATAAAATTGAACTCGCTGTGACACTTCTAAAGTCCTCAGACTCTACCTACAGACTTAAAAGAGAACGAATAGTGTCAATCTAACCAACACAAATCTAATAACAAGATGACGCATCGCTGGATGTGAACAACTTCGAACTGCCAAGTGAAGAAACAACAAATCTCATTAAAGCTCAAAGGTTTTTTTTCTCGATCTGCAATCAGCAGTAAAAAAACTGTTAATCCATTCCTCAAGTAGGTACTTATATAATCTTGCGCATGAATCATGCTTTAGATTAAAGGTGCGCGTTGGAGGTTGTATAACTACATGACAGTGATTTAAGATTGGAGTAAAACTGTTTAGAACAAGTCACAAAAATCGGTCTGCCTCGTTGGTCTAGTGGTCGCAATCGCTACTGCTGATCATTAGGTCCTGGGTTCGGTTCCCAGGTAGGGCAACGTTTTATTGGGTGTTTCTATCTGGAATTTCTCAGTAACAGCCCGGAGTCTGGATTTGTGCCCAGTTGATGGCAATAGGCTCGCCCCTTATTACATGGGACCTAAACATAACTGGCGAAATGTGGGTGTACTACAGGTACACCTCTGCCTAACCCTTCGGAGAAACAAGGCATAATGTTATGTTATGTTACAAAAATCTGTTCCGTCAAGGAGAAAATGTCGTTGTTAATTGTGGTGTTAGTAAAATGTTGTTCCATCGAAATAGCCTCTTGATTTCAATAACCTTGAATAGGTTCTGTTTTCAGAAAAAGAACTCTCTTTATTGAGATAAGAAGATAAGCTTAATAAGAATCGATTTTACTGCAGATTGGGTTTTGGAATCTGGCTTAAATCAATATTTATCAGTAGGTGGTTACCGAAACCTGTTTGTGGCTACGTCTACATTTAAAGCATACGATGGAATGGACTTATTATGTGGGCCAATCTATCAGGCGGCTATAAGTGTGCTGTGTAGTGCCTTCATTTGCTATCAGCATAGGAAGCTATACCTACAATAAGTAGTTAGGTACGTAAGTTTCCAGAGTGATGTAGCTTTTACTACTAAGCCATCGTTCATAACGAGGAACGTAAGCCAGCAGTAGGCAAGGGCGAATTTGCACACTGGATTTTCAACGCACTCCTTAACGCTGAGAGTTAAAAATCACAACAATCAACATTGCGCTTTTTATGATGCGCTGGGATGCGCTCTTTTGGGTTCTCAACTGTTCGACTCAATACCAAAGAGATGAAAATCCAGTGTTTGATATAAAATCCCCGCGTAAACAAATCGCCCGTGTGTAGGCGGGCTAATACTTCACGCAGATCAATAAATATTATAAAACATACTGTCTGAACGCGATTAATTAATAAAACTGCCGAACAGATTTTTACACGGATTTCACCAATGTACGGAGTGATTTATGAGGACGGTTTAGGTGTATTGATACTTAGTTATTCATTAAGGTTTTGTGTAAATTGCCTGAAATATGACGATGATTGTTGAAGATGGCGGCAAATATCATTGCCTCGTAAAACAATAGAGTTATAAGAAAACAATGCAAAAATAGGATATTTTTCCAAATCCACTCGGGCGAAGCCGCGAGCAAGAGTTTTATCATAAAGTTAAAAAGCAAAGTGAGGTCACCGCGGAGCTTTAACAAGATTGTAGGCCACTTCAAGCGATCTACTTTGTCCGTTAAAAGAGAGAAACTAATTGCCGCCGCAATTACCTACGAAGTTACGAAGCTACGAAGTTTTTCATGTTCTTGAGTCTTGTGAATTCAGAGCATGGAATAATACGTGAAGCGTGGTAGGTATGAGAACGTGTTGCTGAGTGCAAAAGAAACTAAAAAAAAATACATTAGCTTGCACAAGTTTGCACTTGCATTTAATTTTTAAATATTGCAGCATTATTCTGAGATAGGAGCCTTTTTGGCATCGCACAGATAGTATTTTTTTTTTGGTTATTTTTTATGTTCATTTTATTAGTGTTAAGTTCTCCTTTTCATTTTGATTTTTATTGTTTGTATTTTCAGTGCGTGTCCCAACTAAAAGATTTTTCTTTCTTAGTCTTTCTTTCAGTAAAAGTTTTTAAACTGCAGTTAGGGCCTCGTGGCTTAATGATAATAGCGACACGGGTCGGTCGAAGGTTAAGTGGTCGGTTAGTTGATGGGTCCATAACATATCGAAACCCCTCCATGCTTCGGATGGCCCTGGTTGTCATTCGTAGATCTTTGACAGTCGTTACGGGTCGTCAGGAGCCTTAATGTCAAGGGGTATAGTCGCCGGCACGTAACTTGGCAAGAGTCGTTAAATGCGTTTTTCCTTTGACTCTCTTCTAAACAGATGTTTAAATGTTTAAAAAAAAGGGCAAAAACCATAAAATATAAGTGCAAAAAAAAAGTTGTACCAAGTGCACATGCGCGAACTTACTGACACTACGCCAAAACCTTGCCAAGTTACGTGCCAGCGACTATATCGTGTTTTATGTTATTTTATTTTATAAGAGAAAACAAACACTAGTATATCTGTACTAATATTATAAATAGGTAAAATTGGTTTGTTTGTTTGTTTGTAAAATTGCTTACAGGGGGTAACTACCGGATATCGGATTTGAAAAAAATGTTTTTGTATTTGATTGCCCAATTCTTGAGGAATGCTTTAGGCTATTTAACATCACGCTAAGGAGCCGAGCAAAAAGTAAAACAAAAGCCTGACAGAATTGCGAAAACGAATGGACGGCACGGGCAGGTGATGCGATGCGACGCGGTGGGTAGGGGGAACAAGAAATTTCACGCCGACGATGTTGCGGGCAGAAGCTAGTTGAAAATCTCCCTACTACATTATCCACAGATAACAAAAAAAAAACTGAAAATAACTAAATAAAACTCTCTTCGAGATACCAGGTAACACAGACTGTGCAACAAATCAGTGCAATCAAACTTGTTTCGGCATAAATTAAACAGTGTTACCTAAAGTAGGTATTACCTGGAGCAATTCATAAAATATATTTTTCTACCTAGGTATATGTAGTTAAACGTAGGTGCATAGGTTCTTAACATGAACACGTTTTCCTTCGCTATCCATAAAAAGCTAGACGCAAACTGCTACAACCATTTTGCCACTCATATCGGTTTTAGCACTCACAGATTTTACAGATATTGGGCTCACAGGGTGCCCCGACAATAAAGGGTTTGGGGCCGTATGCGATAGTAAAAAGAAAATGGATGAAACTCGTTGATAATATTTGATGTTACACTTACAATCAATTCATTGTTAAACGATACCATTTTGTTCAAAGATATCAAAAAACAATGCGAAACCTAAAGATAGGAATAGTACTTATTTTGTGTGTGACGAAGATTGTCATATGCGTTGATGCAAGCGTTGCGGATCTCACGTTCATGTCGCTCTTGTGGATCGTAGAGCATCATGAGTCGTGTGCGACCTAGGCCATCATAGCGCACCAGTGTGTCTATGTTACCTACTCTGGGTGTGAGAAGAGCCATCACGAAGCCGTCATCCTTGGAAACGGGATCCTACCAGATATACTGTGTATGTGTGTGTATACATTATGAGTTAGGCTCTCTTTAATACCAAAACCTTCTAAATCACAAAACGTCACTTAGACTACTAAAACGGGTCTAAGCCAAAGCATTTTCCTATTTTAACTATGCACATAAAAGGCACTTCTGAACGTCAATGTTTACTTTAAAATATAATTCATTCTAGTCGTCCCTTAAAAAAGGTAGTTTCATAAGGGGAAGAATGGGCAAAAAACTCCACCGTTACTCTTTTAAAATGCTTTGCAATATTGTTTATACATTAATAATATAATTATACAATTAAAAGAGCAACCGGTTTGATTTTGTCTAGACTCAAGATTGTCCTATGAAGCTGGACCAGCCTGTTTCCAAGCATTCCTATCTTGGATATAATCCACAAATTTGTAATATGCTTGTTCACAAAGTGTACTTTGTATACGAGTTTTTTTTTTTTTTTGAGGTAATAATCTTAGGCACGGTGTTTGCAAGACGAAAAAAGTGAATAAAATAAACCTTACTGAAATGAAAATTAAACATTAAACTGTTTAAACTTTAAGAACGTAATGTGGACCCGACGCCAAGACTGTTTAATCGAATATTCTCTCGAGTCGAAAGAAAGGTAGGCACGAACTTATAACAGCAATTATGAAGTACGACGTCCGGAGACCTCATAATTGAAGTGGGACTAAGACAACTTAAAGTCATTAGTTGAGTCGCGTCGCGTGAAATAGAATTCATTTCATACTAACGAATAAAAATTTAACAGTAATTTCAAGTCTCTAAAGAAGGTTATGAGGGAACTCCGGGAATTCAAAAGGAAAAAGATATCTAGAGCAAAGAAGTGAGATAAAATGTTTCCAAGAATTTAGCGCACCTCGAGTCAATATACAGAGTGGCAGGGACACCGGCGCGCAAACTGTAACCTCATGGTTCAGCTCATGATTCTAGCGTAGAAATTTTCGACGCTTCATAGTGCAATACTACTGTGCTACCCATGCGGTCAAAAAATAATTTGATTTGATTTAAATGACCTTTTTAGTCTCCTGAAAAGCTCTACAGTTCTGCTTTTACAAATAGGTGGGTACCGACACATATAACCGTACCGGGTTGGGACCGTACACGACTGAAGATATAAAAAAAACACACAATTTGTTTAAAAGCCTTTATATTTTTCAGAAAAAGAACTATTCTTTATATTGCAATTACCTAGCCCTTTGTGTATTGTTTGCAATGTACTTTTATATTGCGCTCTACGTACTTTATACGCGTATCAACATTTACCGCTGATACAAGCACTTACCTTGCATATGTATAAAACTTCTTAGGGTTCCGTAGTGAACAAAGAACCCTTATAGTTTTGCCATCTGTCTGTCTGTCCGCAGCTCACGAGTGCTCATAGACTCTAAGTAATAGAAAGCTGTAACTTAGCATGGATATACATATTAGTCACACCAACAAAGTGGTAAAAAAAAATCGTAACCTCCCCTACACGAATAGTGTGGATGAATTACTTTTGTCTCGTCTTTACCATGGTGTGGAGTGTCATTGGAAAGGTCGTTTAAAAATATTGCGGGTGAGTCAATACCATGTTTCGATTCAGGGATCCGTTCGCGAAGTATTAAGGTTCAAAGTGCAATTTTTTGTTTAAGTCTGGTGCGGACCTGGCAGGTAGGATCACCCACCTGCCAGCTAAATTGTTGTTTATGTATATGCGAAAACAGTCACGGCTGTAGATATATAAGGAAGTTAAAAGGAAGGAGTAATAGTTTACCAACTTACATTTGCAGTTGCAATGTCCCTTATATGTTTTTCAACTACAATATTACCCAAGTTTGTTCTTTGAATAAATTCATCTAATTACGGAACCCTTCATTGCGCGTGGTCCGACACGCAGGCGGCCGGTTTATGCTTTTTATGAAGCTTGCATCATAAAAAGCATAAACCGGCGGAAGA
Source organism: Dasypolia templi (assembly GCA_963555695.1). NCBI lineage: Eukaryota > Metazoa > Arthropoda > Insecta > Lepidoptera > Noctuidae > Dasypolia > Dasypolia templi. Next base: position 20,474,774 of record OY743153.1, read on the forward strand.
GGCCATCACGATTGCATTTTGGTGTGGATAAATAGGATAGAATTTTTTACCGCCCTCATGGTTGGTTCATGCGGGTCAAAAATTCCTGAAATAAGTAAATTAAAAAGGTGAGTACCAATGAAAAGAGAGAGAATTACAACATTCACAAAAAATAATTGGAACATCGTCCTAATCTTCAGTAACACGTTATTCTGAAGATCGAAACTTCCCATAACTCGGTGTTGTGCCTTGTTTTTATTTAATACCCTGTATTGTATTTAACAGCCCCGGATACACTTTACGATCCTCGAGAGGGTTGTCGAGAAGGTTGAGTGACTCGGCATCCTAACCCTGATTAAGTTGACTTTAGACTTTGTGGATTCCTACTCCATATTCGGGAGTCGCAAAGTCGGTAATCCGACTTAATGAATATGACATTAAAAAATTAGGAGCAATAGCTGCTAACTTTTTAATATCATATTCATTAAAAAGTTTATTTTCACGTGATAATCATTTAGAACTCAAATACGGTCGGTTGACACCGTAAAAAATTACAAGAAAGAATAAATTCAAATAATAAAAATAAAACCGACACAGAGATCAATATAAGGTTAGAATGAACTTAGCCTATTATAGTAAACACAATAACATAAACATAAAATAGTTAATTGCATCGGGCTGCAAACTGATCATCTGTGAGTGAAGCAGTGACCACATGACCGAGCTATTTAAATTGAGTGACGACTTTTAATGGTGTTCCCTGTAACGGTGGTAAATTCGTGGGTGTATTATTATGTATTTTATAACCACCACCCACCTCTCAGTTACATTACACCTCAAGCAATGAGCCTCCGCGTACGTCTCACACATGGCCAGCAACTTTTTTAGTCCACAGATTGATGGCCTGAGCAGCACCATGTCATCAGCATAACTAATGTTGTTGATTATTCTGCCATCCATAGAACAACACACCATAGTGCTACTCAGCTCACCAACCAGCCGGTCTATGCACAGGTTAAATAGAGTGGGTGAAGTTTACCCTCCCCCCCCCTGCCTCACTCCACAATCCAGCCCATAATCACCTGTCTTATTTCAACTATGGGAGCTACGAAAGTGTTTACGAGATCATCAGGCAGGTAAGAGAACACAAAAATTAAATAGTATGGCGAACCTCTCCGGTGTCAATGGGGAAGGCAACTGTCAAAGTGGCGCAGTATACGATTGTTCCAAATTATCTGTCAAATTGTATAGCATCTTATAAAATATGTTCACAACACAAATAACATAGAAATTAAAAAGTGTTGTGTAATTGGGTGTTAAAACGTAGGCCAACACAAATTTCCAATAAATCGTATTAAAAGAAGAATAGTGGATAGCTGCCGTAAGGATTAAAAACTGAGCCTACTATGACTACGAGGTTATGTCGAGAACATTTTCATGAAAATTATTACCAAACATTAAGTGTGAGTACAGGTGGGTGTTTTAAACGATAGTTCTTCTATTTAAGCTAGTATCTATATACCTAAATTGTTAACATTACATAATTTCTTTAAATACTTATCATTGTTCATCACACAAACTTTTAAAGAAAGAAGCAGTACCAAGTCTCTTTTCATGGAACCAGAAAAGGATATCAGCCAGTGCTAGTGTGAGAGACGAAAGACATGCTAAGAGAAACATTCAAAAGAATCTTTTCCAACATCTTTCAAGCAATAAAACCCACATCCTTCTATTTGTCGAGAGTGTATCACAAATAAAACTCATAAATTACTTTTAGGTGTCTTTATTATATTATAATAATCTTTATACAGATATTTATTCATAATTTCAGCCTTTATATTGTTATTGTAAAATAATCTAACTTTATAATATGTTTTCTATGAACAACTCATCTTTTTCAATATAAATAAATTACAGAATTTTCTGCCACTGCCGTACATTTGTCCTTGTACTTGAAAAACCATTTTGACTCTGTATATAAGGTACAGATTCAGGGCTAATAAGTCCGTTTCTGCTTACATGCCATGCCATGCCATGCTACGCCATGCCATGCCATGCCACCCTGGTCATCTATCTTGATGTCAACTTGATAGTTGAGTTGTTTCATTGTCTTCTTGACAAATCCTTTTATAAAAAAGTGATCATTGATAAACGCGGATCTTATCAATATGAGGAATCTGTCTTCATATAATTTTTCTGATGCATCTGTTTTTTGTTGAATCTTCAAAATGACAGAAATATTTCGTATTAGTAAAATAGGAACTACCTACCATCACATAAAATAAAACCGATAAGAAATATTCACCATTCAAAATAATCTAATACATTGTTTTTCCAGCGGAGGTAAAATAGAGTTAATATTTATGTCATGGTCTGTTGGATTTGGAGAGAGTTGTGGTGTACTAAAGTTAAAGTTTTTGTCATACAGCTCTTACCTGGAAAAATATAACCAATTATTCATCTATCTTTAACTCCAAAAGTAAAAAGAACTATTACTTAAGTAAAGTTATGCATTAGTTAAGCTGTTGTAAATATAATCATGAATTTTGATTCAATAATTTTAACTTATATACATACAAAACATGGCAGTATTCACAAACAATATAAAATTTAAAAATTTATAATAAATATGCATACTAACGACACTCACGCGTCCACACGGTAATTCGTTCCGAGCGAGTTTGATAAAGCCTCGTGGCCACCTCCAGGCCCAGGCGCCGTATGCGGCTCACCGTCAGTGAGACCGCCGCCATCGCGAGCAACGCTGCCTCCCTGTGCGAACTCCCCCGGGCCGTGACCAGCGTGTCGTCCGCGTAACACGTCAGGTCTGCGCCCGGCGGGAGGTCGCCCCTCAGCACCCAGTCGAACCCGATGTTCCACAGGAGCGGTCCCACGGCACCTGGCGCCTGTGGAACACCGCACGACACCTGGCGCTGGTTTCCGCCATCACGTCCCATGTAGGTGACACACCGCCCGGCTAAGTAAGCCCCCACGATGCGGCGGAGGTAGAGAGGCACGCGGTGGTACCGCAGTGCCTCCCGTATGCAGCTCCAGGGCAGGGTGTTGAAGGCGTTGGAGATGTCCAAGGACACCGCCACCATGGTGGCGTACCCTTTTTTTTTTTTTTTTTGTTCCCGGGGTGGAAAATCCTCATGGATGTCCTCCGCCTTGGGGCGTGCGGAGGGGTCTGTCAGACTCTTGCTGACTAAAAACCACCCCGGTGTTCCATCTCACACCTACGCCGGGGTCGTGGGAACACATAATTCTTCCGCAACCCCGGCTGGTGCCGGCCCGCTTGCGCGGGCCCCGTCTCGGGCGGGGGGAGTGAGGTGTACTCCCCCCGCAACGTCTGTGAGCGGCGCGCGCGGAGCACCAAGTGCGCCGCCTTCTCGGTTCCTGATGTTGGGGGGCGACGGATGTCTCCGTATCCGTCGCCCCTGGATCCATTTAGAGGGGCTGGAAGAGGGCGTTGTCCGCCCTCCGCCTGCGCCCGGTGCGCCTGCTGCGGATCGGGAGAGTGGACGAGATCTCTCTCCCTTTCCGCAGCCTCCTTCTGCGAGATCACTGTTTCGCAGAAGGAAGCCACCGCGTCCCAGGACTCGACCCCGCCGATCATCGTACTAACAACGGCCGGCAGCGACAGTGTGATGACCGGGGTTCAAGGTGACTGATTATTGAAAGAAGAACATAGGTGGTTCATACAATTTATTAAACAAAGTTTCTCACCTGCAATCTAAACGCTACACACCTTAATAACTATACATACATTTTCATTGATTGACTATGGCCGTACAAGATAACTAATCATAACAACGAAAAACAAAATAAAGCAAAACAAAATACAGAGATAATAAAACAAAGACTTCTTTAAAAATGTAAAAGGAAACTCCTCGGGTTGGGATCGAACTCGAGATCGATAATTCTAAACTCGGCCCTACGCCGCACGACCAGCCGGTTCCTTTTGTACCGCGACGAAAATGCATTTCGGTATTTCGCATTGAATCAATACGGATTACGTTAACACAATAACAATCATAAATATTGTACCAGGACGTTAAGGGCGTTTCCGCAAGCTGAGGACAAAATGAGAACAGTCAGCCTTGCAAACACATCTCCAATTAACAACCTACACTTCGTTAAATAGACGCAAACACTTACCCCGTTCCTTTCACTACTCGCACACAAATTCACAATATCGGCACATGAACAATAAAAAACCTCCAGGCCGAGGCGCCGTATGCGGCTCACCGTGAGTGAGACCACCGCCGTCGCGAGCAACGCTGCCTCCCTGTGCGAACTCCCCCGGGCCGTGACCAGCGTGTCGTCCGCGTAACACGTCAGGTCTGCGCCCGGCGGGAGCTCGCCCCTCTGCACCCAGTCGTACCCGAAGTTCCACAGGAGCGGTCCCACGACCGATCCCTGTGGAACACTGCACGACACCTGGTTCTGGTTTCCGCCATCACGTCCCAATGGTGGCGTACCCTGCGCCAGGGTGCGCAAGTCGCTGCTCCCAATCCACCTCTAGGGTCTTGCGCAGCTCAGCCATGTACACCTCGACAAGACGATGCATCAGGTGCTCGCCCCGCTCCAGTACATCCCGGCGCCACCGATGTAGTGACGCTAGGATTTTGGCCTCGATATCCCAGTGTGGTGATCCGGCCAAGAGGCTCGCCGCATCGACCGTACGGTATCCCCTTGTCATCATGACGACCATAGCTGTCTGTGGTCTACTCTGTATTGCAATGCTGCGGGCCGTCAGGCTGTTTGCCCATACAGGCGTTCCATAGAGTGCCATGGACCGTACGATTCCGGTATAGAGCCTCCAGCTGGAGGTATTTGCCCCCCGCCCATGCCACCTCCTACCACGATGTTGGACCCCGAAGGGGGCCCTTGGAGACAAATAGCTTCCAATTTTGCAGTGCCACCTGGAGACCTTGCCTACGACTTACGCGTTTTCCCCCGTGCCATTACCAGCATGTCATCATCGTAATAGATGACACCGACACCACGGAGGAGCGCACCACGCACCACACAGTCGTATCCTCTGTTTCACAGGAGTGGCCCCAGAATTGAACCCCGTCCAACACCACACATCATCTCTCGGAGTTAGTTTAGCACCCTATGATAGCGTATAGTGCCTCCCTTTTTTTTTTTTTGTTCCGGGTTGGAAAATCCTTATGGATGTCCTCCGCCCTGGGGCTGGCGGAGGGGTCTGTCAGACTCTTACTGACTAAAAACCACCCCGGTGTTCCATCTCTCACCTACGTCGGGGTCGCGGGAACAAATAATTCTTCCGCAATCCGGGGTGTTGACTCTCCCCGAAACGTTCAAGAGGGGCACGCTTGGAACACTACGCGCCGCCACCTCGGGTCCTGGTGTCTGGAGGGTGGCGGACGAGCGTAGTGCCTCCCTAATGCAACTCCAGGGCAACGTGTTGAAGGCATTGGCAATGTCCAAAGACACTGCACAAGACGTCTTGGGCCACTGCTTCCTCCGCCAGGACCCTCACGAAAGTGTGTCGGGACCTGGACGACATAATTTATCTATTTAAGAATACAGAAATACCCAGGAAGTGTGCCTATTTTGTGGCAAAGGACTTGAAAAAAACACTAAAAGTACAGATCTAAAGACACCGACTTTCGAAATTAGAGTATTTTTTTCCTTATAATGTTTTTTTTAAATTATACAGATTTTTTTTTCGTCCAACCACATGTAAGTACATCCATACAAGTATTCGTTACAGAGATCTGTTGAAGCATTATAAAATTTGGAACTTGGCTTCCAGACGTTCATTGACCATGGTAATGATTCTGTACTGTTTCTGCAACAATAAGTTCAATTGTCCGGAACTCTCTAAAAAGCTATTTCACGCAAGTAGTAACTTTTATTCAGCGGGAGGTGCGCACACTATATTCTACTCGATTATTCTACACGGACAGACGTAGAGCAATTAATGCTGTGGAGCGTTCATCTCTCTGCCGGTTTTTGTCAACACATAAATCACATTTCGCGCTATCAACGATGATGATGATTTTATTGATTATTATTCAATATCTACAAAAATAGACAAACAACTAATGCGTGGGCCACCTTACAGCAAAACCTTGAATATCCATCAACCGCAATAAAGCACCCCGTTCCGCCTCGATCCCCTATTACGAAGGGATGAAGGGAATGTGCCTATCGTTATAACCATTTGATCCATGTCATAGACGCAATAGCCTGGCTATGAAACTCATAACGAAATGTTCTATTATTATTTATTATAACGGTTTTGTTCTAGATACTTTCGACCTTTACTTTTACGTCGTCACCTTCTGGTGCTTTTTTCAATCCTTTTATAGTGTGTTTGATTAAGTGCTGTCTTCAATTGTTTTTGGAAATTTATGGACTCACACCTTGACCAGCATCATCATCGGCTTCCAGTCTCACCGGATGCAGCTGAATACCAGTATTTTATACGGAGCGGCTACATATCTGACCTCTACAATCCAATAACTGGGGAATGCCCTTGGTAAGACTGGTTGTCAGACTTTCGGACTTCTGACGATCCGTAACGACTGTCACAGATTCACGAATGACAGCCGGGACTGAAGGCTTAATGTGCTTTCCAAGGTACGAAGGGGTCTCGGTATGTAAAGATGGTCACCCATCCACGGTGCAACACGGCAAGCGAAGCTTAACCTGACCAAACTGCATTATTGGATGCCACATGGGGTCCACGTCGATAACTTTAGCACTTAAGAAGACTTTTGCAGTTCGAGTGAACTCACTCGAACTGCAAAAGTTTTCGCCTGTTTATTACGGAAATAACATTTTGATGTTGCGAGCGTTAATATAGGTGAACAGGTCAGTTTTAATCGGCATTTAGCAATCAATAGTAGTACTGTCAGCTACAAAATTGCATTTTTGTTGCATTGTTGGTTGCTATATTCTGAATGGAAGGTCACAAACTTTCCCTAAAAAATGATTGCATTTAATAAAAGAACATGTGAACTTCTATAATGCAATCAATTATTCTGTGACTATTACTAACAATGTTATAATGCGTCTTGCTGAACATATTTGAACTTTTACAAGCTGATCAACAAATCACATTGTTACACGCAATCTTATATTAGCACATAATTAGACCGCTTGATTACTGTGTGTAAATTAAATGATGTTAAATTACAGCAAACTGCCATAAATAAGATTACATGTAATCTTTGAGCCTAGTTGGAGCTGAATACTTGTCCTGGCATAGGCAATTAATCTACTCATGTTATTAAGATTCTGAAATACTATCATTAGCGCCCCGTATGTATTTTCGGTTAAACGCTGCGCCGCCCTCATTTGGATAAAAGTCGGTGATATTGTTTACGTTCAGCGACAACGAACTCTGTTGGGAAAGTAATTGAAAAAGTAAGTAATTGAAAAGTGTTTACCTCAAGACAGATATAAAGTTAAGAACATTAAAAAGAAAACATTTCAAATAATACCAAAAGACAGGATACGATTGTGGAATCGGGAGGCTGCAGAAAATGCAGTGATAGCCGTTGACAGCCAATAACGATGAGTCAATGTGAACGATAAGTCAATGTGCTCATCAAATAATAATTGAGTAAGTATAATAAAAAAAGGCGTAAGCATCTTTTATGAAAGTGTGCTGGGATCGCTAATAAAATAAAAAGGCGTCAGCAACTTTTTCGAAAGTGTGCTGGGATCGCTAATAAAATAAAAAGGCGTAAGCAACTTTTTCGAAAGTGTGCTGGGATCGCTAATAAAATGAAAAAGCGTAAGCAACTTTTTTGAAAGTGTGCTGGGATCGCTAAAGGCGTAAGCAACTTTTTCTAAAGTGTGCTGGGATCGCTAATAAAATGAAAAGGAGTAAGCAACTTTTTCTAAAGTGTGCTGGGATCACTAAAGGCGTCAGCAACTTTTTCGAAAGTGTGCTGGGATCGCTAAAATAAAATATACAATGGTGCGATCTACTTAATTTAACTTAAGACACAGTGTTCTATTTACCTCAGCTCGTGTTTCATTGCTCATACCCTAATTAAGAAGGGGGCACTAAACCACTTCAATGGTGTTGTGTTGAATTAAAACCAAACTATTGATACACACAGTGTTGGATTCAGGTGCAGATACTGGGGGAGGGCAACGGGTGTAGGTGATCTGGGCTTTGTCCACACCGAGTCTAAAACTCTAAATTAGACATAAAACGTTTCATAATCTGTATTTTAAGTTTGTATCAGTAAACATAATATACAGTAAACTAAAATATACAGGATAAATTGCACATGATTCAAGACATTTTACGTCGGTTATTAAAAAACAAAACAGCTGTTTCATAGAAAAATTCAATACCTACGCGGTGAATATGTACTGAACAGCTATTTTTTGTGTGAAAAAAAATCGTCTATGCTCTAAAGAACAATGTGCGTGTTCATAGTTACAGTTTGTGCACTGGTAAAAAAAAACTTATCCTATATATAAGCCGTCATCCATGAAAAAGGGACATTGACAGGGAGATATTGTGGAGATTAGAGCTTTTTCAAGGCTTTCGCGGCTTGAAACCCCCCCCCCCCCCCCCTTCCTCAGACATTAACATTTGCCCCTCTTGAGTGAAAACCTATCCGATTCTGGCAGGATTGATGACCTCCTTGAAGATGCCCATGTCATAGGCCATATTAAGTTATTACCCACTGCCCGGAAACGATTATATTACCGGTGAGATCTTTGTTTAATTTCTTACGACCGTTTCTATTCTGAACGCACTGAAATCTACAAATTCCGATTACCATTGCTTTTCATAGAGGATTCATCTGTTTTGCTCTACGATTCGGTTAATATTATGATGAGGTGCTTATACTGTGTCATATCCGTAAGGCGGGTTCAAGTATTATGTCAACGCTAACCTTACCCTGCAAGCGAGACTTGCCCGATGTTTGAACAATCAGGTATGTACCAGTATGTGTGGTGTATTGAAATAATACTATTTAGCAACAATACAGCTATAAAGTCTGCCAAAGCGGTTCGATTACATGTGAGCCAGCAACACTTAACAAAGCAGCGTTTATTTGGTGGTTAACATGACCCAGGCCTATCAATACTAAATTTATTATGTTTAACGCAACACATGCCTGGATAGGATAGTAACTATTAGTCAAGTGTATACATACAAAATTGTGGTTTCATAGTAATTTATATTTCAGGTATTTTAACAGTTAAGTATACAAATGCGTACAATAAATAAATGGTGCAGTAATGGTGCAGTATTGGTAACAACCGCAGTACTATGCTGTATTTTTCATATTCTGTCTGGAGGTGGATGACCAATGTTCAACACTATAATAGCATTTAAAAAATTATTTTATTAATAAGTCATTATATATTTACGAAGGAGGTGTTAGCCCTGTTGCATTCGAGCAAATCTCCAGTTAATTCAGGATTCATCAAGGCGTTTACGAGTGAATGTGGGGCCAGCCATGCCACATAGATCATTAACACCACTGTCTCCACAACCACCAACGCCACCACAGCCACCAGTACCACTACCACAAACAGCACATGCAGCATGTTTATGATGTCCGTGTTTTATTCATATTTCAATTATTTATGAATATTAAAATAATTAAGTAATTCATGCAAATAATATTTTTGTTATTCAGTCTAATAAAATATAAAAAACCTTTATTTTTATGGTGGTCATGCCACGGCAGTACATCGTCATTTCGCCAGTTATGTTACAAAAAACGTGTGTGTAGGTAAGTGTGCGATATCTCTTATTTCATTTGTTCATTAGCACCAGTTTTACGAGTGTTTGCCCAAGGAGAAGGGCGAAACGCATGGTGAGGTAGGGGCGTCCCGTGACGTCAGCGACTGTGACCCAGTCTGCCCGCTACCCCCAACCAAGACCAAACTACACGTGCGTGAGATCAAGTGTAACTACATAATCATATTTTTCTTGCATCCAATAGAATAAAATAGTAATATTCTACATAGTAATATTCACAGATAACCTTTGAATAAAAGAGACTAAACTGCAAATAGTCTGAGATTAAACAATTACATATACATTAAATAAATACATACATATAGCATATCATGACCAATAACTATTATCTAACAGTCACCGAACTTGAAAAAAGTTTTATTTAATGGATCTCAAACCGAAGTCCAAAGCAAAACCAATGTAAATGACGGTCATTGACCATTTAGAGGGATCGTGATATCGTGAAGTTGATAAAATGTTCTCACTCTCACATTTGTTTTTGGAATATAGGTGTTGTTCTCGATTGTAAGTTACTTAACAAGCGGTAGGGGAGATGAACGTAGCCTCAACGTTTATGTAGGTCAAGGATTGAACATTGATCTTCATAGAGATTTTACAATCATACTATTGCCCTCATTAACAACCATTGTTATGGCACCCCTGAACTGACAAGCCCCAATTGCGTCACTTCGCGAATGATGTCAAGCTCTCCGCGTTCACTAAAACGTCAATATCTCAAAAATTACGCATTGTAGCTCTACAAAATGTATGCCATTAATAATGTTATGAAATTTTCTATCTGAATATATCGGGTTTAGTATAGTTTTACCTTGGAATTTATTGTTAATTCGAAGTTGAAAGTACGACTTTTTCCCAATTTTTCGTATAAAATACGCCATATTTATATAAATAGCATTTTTTCCAAAAATTATTGTTGTCTTTACTTAAAAACATTTCATTTTACAATAATCAACAGACATCTCCATACATTTTTTTCATAAGATAAGCTTATCAATAGCACGACTCGAATCGCCGACCCGGACGGCGAACAAACAGAAAGAGTATATTTACACATTCATTACGGGAACTCTGTAAGCCAGGTAGTTAAGGTTATTATCTTATTACGTTGTTTGGTACACAAACATAATACAGACAAAGTTTTAGCTGTGGTAAAGATTTTGTTTACGATTAATGAGCAAAAATACAAGCACTTGAAAATAAGTGCTAAAAAGATCCTCTTATACTTTGAATCGTAGAGGAATTATTTTCGAATTTATTTTAAATATAAAATTACCATCTACATTATGAAGATATTTCCTTATCGAAAAAAATAAGACAATAGCATGTTGCGGAACAAAAACAGTAAGGAAACCAATAATTAAAACAATCACTTTTATTGCGAAAAAAGTGTCATACATTTTTTGCAATAAATGCCAGCAGCAACCTAATAGCAACCATAAAGTGACAATTATAAAGATCATTGTCAATTTGAAAGACCCAAAAACCTTATTATAATAGTTACAAAGATCAAAAAAGACTGTAACAAAAAAAACAAGATGGCGATTTTTTTAAATTACTTGTTCGATCTTTGTTTACAAGAGCACTTCAGAAAGTGGAACATTCCCGAGAAAAAATGTTTTGAGATGTTTGACATGTGATGTTATAAGCCTATCACAGCCTACATTCTATTTCCTACACTCTGTGTAAATTAGAGCAGGAAAGGTATATTCCAGACAGGCAATATTTCTCATTAAATCTGACTATGTGTTTTTTTTTGGCGGGGCTCAATGAGCGGGCTTGTCAGTTCAGAAGAGTGATTAAAACATTGTAGACTCCTCTTTTTATAAGTAGTCGCTCATGATAATGTTATTTTATTAACGGGATCGCACCGGTCTTTACAAAAAAGCTATTTCTTTTTTTCCATGTCCACGTAGTAACAACATAAAATCACACCAGGAGGTCTACTCCATGCACGAATTCCGTAGTTTCGGTCGAAGTTAGTTAATTAATTCGGAGTAGGGTTTTACTCCGAAGTTCCAAACTACTTACGGACGGGCTCTTCGTTGACGGACTTAGAGAGTAGGCCCACAGTAATCGCCCAGGAGCAGTAGTAGGATATTATTGGGAATTCTACACCACTTTCCGAAGCTGCGTTCGCCTCTGTCAGTCTCAGTGGTCTAGAAGGCCCAAAAAGATAAATGGATTTCATAGTGCAGTAAGATCAGGTTTAAGATAACTTTTTTATGAAAAGATACAATTTACTTACATGAAAATATTAAAACTACAACATAGGTCAGTATTGTTGGGCCTTAGAATAATAACGCATAGAAACCCAGAACAAGCATCAAAAGTGAAGCAACTCAAACTATACCTAATACGACTTAGGTAGCGCAGCGAGCCGTCAGTGCTCAAGATCACGCTCTGTTGAACACAGCTCGCAAAAAATATTGCAAAATGATAATTTGTTGTTTAAAAAGATGCTATAGCATATCCGAAAAACATAAATTGTTTGATAACATTACATTTCACATGGAAATACTTAGATTAAATCCATTATTTTTACGTAAATCGATCTCCAAATTAAAATGTTCACAACCCAATTTCTCACACTGCAGTGTTGCCAGTTGTTAAGAAAAAATATCCCTAAAATAGTAGGTAATAACACTGTTGGAGTCTACTGTATTATTATGCCTATTGTATGATACTGTATGAAACAAAAAGATAAGAAATGCGAACTCAAAGTAACGCGGTCGGTTCAATTTTTTTCTGTGTTATCTTTCAGCGAAAATTAAATAAGAATTAATGTGAACGAATTTTTGGACACACCGTCCACTTTACTGGTTAAATTTTTTTTTTTTTTTAGCAAAAGTATCTAATTTGGAGAGTTATAATTATAATAAAAAGCGCTAAAATTTTATTATACCTATCTTGTTTGCTATCTTTAGGCTCGTGTTATTTATTATTTGTTTATTTAAGGTCCAGCAGCTAGACAAAGGCTTGGTAGGTATCCACGATAAAAGATAAAATATCAGATTAATATTACGTTCGTTCCGTTAGTTAGTCTCGCAAAAACTCGAAAATGGCTCGATCGATTGCGATGAAAGATAGGTCAGTTGTTGCGTGAGCACCGGAGCAGGTTTAAAAGACATTGCAACGCTTGCCAGGTTAGTTTTAGATAAAAGCTTACTATTTTTTTTTTCTACTTGTCTCTGCGTATTAATAAAGCTATAATAAAGCTAAACATTCTGTTTGTTTGTTTGAATGCGTTTGTCTCTTAATGAATCAGTCGGATAAAAAAAAGTTGAATTGATAGGCTCATTTTTGAGGAAAATCACGATGCGATGTGACGCGGTGGGTCGTGGACCGAAATTTCACTCGCACGATGTCGTGGACAAAAGCTTGTTACCAATTTTTCGTATTTTACAACTCTCATAGCTCAATGTACCTATGTGTTTTTGCTTACTTTGTCAGAATCAGCAGTTACTCTTGCAACCAGTATCGAAACACGCGTCGCTCGTAAACGAAACCAGTTTTCTTCGTTGTTTGCCGCATTTTTATGAATATAGCTGTATATAAAGAAAGCTCTAGCACAAATTCTTTGACGGAATGAAATGGTAAAACACAGCCACGTAGCTATGTGCGAAAGCAATTTGAAAAAAAAAAAAACTAAGTGCCAACTAATTTGTCGACACAGATATTCACCTGTCAACTTAAAAAAATAACTTGATAAGAAAACTAGTTGGTACGCATAAGCCTTATATGAAGTAAAGAGCAAAAAAAAAGATGACTAATTGCCTATGACCAGTGGTAGCAATACGAGTATAAGCAGAATAGAGTTTGAAAAATTTCATTTTCATCTTTTATTTTGAGAGTACGAGAGCACAACAAACATGACAGCTTCGAGAGCTAGAGTGCAAAAAATAAAAACAAAAAAAATCTGGCTTGTTAATTTGGCTATCATTTTATACCAGCTCTGTTTTCATGCTCCGTATTTTCAGTAGATATTTTTATACGTACTCCTCGATCGATAACTTCCTTCTCTACGGACGACTGTCGCGTGATAGATGAGACTTTGAGATCTCTTTGCTAATAGAAATTTTTCGAACATGTTCTACTGTTTCACAGATGAATTCCAAATTATAGATCAATAGATTCGAGTTCGCGAGTGGGTGGAAACCCTACCTAAAATAATATGAGAACTCATTTCGATATTTTATTTGATTGACTCAAGCGTGTTTTACTGTAGGTACTGGATAACTCGGTTTTGTGGGTCTGTGTTATGTCCATAAGTATTTATATAACATGACATCTCGCCGGTATTCCCCGAAGGGTAGGTTATAGGTGTATTTAGTACAACAACATTTCAACAGTGTAATGGAGGACGAGCCACAGTGCGCAGTGCCACTACCTGGCACCTTGTAGGTAATAGCATTTTTATGGCGGCTACATTCTTTTCAGTAAACGAGCTCTGTGTATCATTTTCATCATTCAGCCGAAAGACATTCACTGCTGTATATCGGCCTCACCCAAGAATCGACCGGTCCTATCCTTAGCGTAAGGCGTATGCGTAATATTTTTGGTATAATCTGTTTCAATCGTAAATAATAAGCAACAACAAAACATTGGTTTACAGTACTATTTCATATATTTATGGATTAAATAAGCAAAGACAACAGGCAAAGATATGTTTCAAGGCCTGGCCTATATATGGGTAAGGGTCAACGTGAAAGATATAAAGGATGCGTTAAAAACTATGAAACGAGGCAGGTCACCAGAACACGATGGTTTGAGTGTTGAGCGTTTAAGGTCCGCTGGTGTACATTTACCTAGGTTACTCGCCATGTTATTTAATTTTTGTATGGGTCACTCTTACCTGCCGGCCGATCTCGTAAAAACTGTTGTAGTTCCTATAGTTAAAAATAAGACAGGTGATTCATCCGACAAAAACAATTAGAGGCCTATTTCACTGGGCACAGTCATTGGCAAAGTGCTGGACAGCCTGCTTGAACGACAGTTGAAGATGCATATCAAACTTAACGACGCGCAGTTTGGATTTAGAACCGGTTTGTTGACGGAAAGTGCAATCCTGTGCAGTACAACAGGGACAGGGAAACACCTGTATATGGTTGTTTTCTGGACCTGTCGAAGGCTTTTGACCTGGTGGATTATGACATTCTGTGGCAAAAAATGTCAGATGAAACAGACCTTCCACCTGAGCTTATAAGTTTATTTAAATATTGGTATGGGAATCAGACAAACTGTGTCAGATGGTCAGTTGCTCAATCAGTACAGTATGGGCTGGATTGCGGAGTGAGGCAGGGGGGGTTGACTTCACCCTCTCTATTTAACCTGTACATAGATCGGCTCGTTGGTGAGCTGAGTAGCGCTATGGTTGGTTGTTCTGTGGATGGCAGAATGATCAACAACATTGGTTATGCTGATGACATGGTGCTGCTCAGCCCATCAATATGTGGACTAAGGAAGTTGCTGGCCGTGTGTGAGAAATACGCGGAGGCTCATGGCTTGAGGTATAATGCCACTAAAAATGAGGTGGTGATTTTTAAAGTACATAATAAAACACCCACGAATATTCCACCGGTGACGTTACAGGGAACACCTTGGTCATGTGGTCACGGGTTCTCTCACGGATGACCAGGATATGGATAGAGAGCGCAGGGCGTTGGCAGCCCGATGCAATATGCTTGCCCGCAGGTTTGTGCGGTGCACTGACGAGGTAAAGCTGACGCTCTTCAGAGCCTATTGCCTGTCGTTTTACTCGTGCAGCTTGTGGGTTAGGTATACGCAGAAGGCTTACAACGCTCTGCGCGTGCAATATAATAATGCGTTGAGGATATTGTTGGGGCTGCCTCGGTTTTGCAGTGCATCGGGAATGTTTGCAGAAGCGCGAACAGATGACTTTCATGCCATCATGCGTAAACGGTGTGCATCGATGTTGCGGCGATTCAGGGGTAGCCCGAACAGTGTTTTAGCTACACTGGCGGACAAGGTTGATGGACCATTTATCAGGCTCTGGTCTGGCAGACATGTGCGTGCACATGTTCATGTAGCCAATTAATATTTAATTATTGTATTTTATGTTATTGTGTTTACTAACATAAGCTAAGTTCATACTAACACTATATGGATCTCGGGGTCTGAAATAAAAATTTTGAATTTGAATTTGAATTATATCTTCCTTTAGGGGAGTTCGGATGAAAAGGTCATGATAATTTCAAAAAAGAGCTCAAAATCCTTGTAAATAGCCTAAGGCGGTGTAAATTGTCTTATATAGACAAACCTGTGATCTTAGATTTAAGGGTACAACTTTCTGCCTTTTTCAGAATCCAGGAAGCATACAAAAACTCCTCGTGATTTTCTGAAAATAACATTAAACTTCTGAACATAACTTTTCCGTTTGCATGGTTCACCTATTTGGTAATATCATATGGCAAATGACAGACGACCTCCGATCATATTTCGATGTCTCTGAAAATAAGTATTGGATAGAAATGATTACCTAATCAGTAAACGGAAAATTCTTATCTAAGTTTAAGATAAGACATAAAACAATATATTTACGACTACGAAGCACATAAAGATGTTCTACCTACCGACGATAAAATTGTCAAGCATGGAAACATTATTTTATTAAATCACTCGCTGTGCCCGCGGCTATACCTACAGAATACTGGGAGCTTTGACAATGCGAGGTACACCGTAACAGGCCGTAAAGCGCTGCGTAGCAACACGCGAGTGCTGGCGCGTAGCGCGCATTTATAACAAATTCAAGCATAGTGTTCGATCACCTACTTGTTTTGAAACAACATACTAAACTTATCAACATATTAGATACAGTTTGTTCTTCTTTTGTTTAGGCATGACATATGTATGAGTAGCTCTTGACAAACAATGGTAATGGAAACTAACCAGTTATCAAAGTGGTAGCTGGTCAGACTGCAAAATAGCCCTGTGGTAATAATTAAATACCAACGTATTCGCACATTTTGCTTACCGAAATACCGTAGAATAGGAACGTACGAACATTAGTTTGAACGAGCTTCTCAAATGCATTCCGGCCCACAAAACTGAAACAGTACTCGGAATATTTACGTAACTGCACCGACCGCAATTCCGATTGCGGTACCCATAGTTTTGTACATTCTTGACGTTTTAAATATTTTACACGGCATTGATTTTGCGCAGCTTATATTCAGAGGCTGAATGTTTTGTCTGCATGAGTGAATTGATCGATCGTTTCGAAGAAATCAAATCAAAATCAAAACTATTCGAACGTCAAAATTACATATGAAAGTCCCCCAAAACGCCCGCTCTTCACCACTTCCTAGTGCTTTAGCCGGGAAGAAGTGGCGCAACAAACTCCCCTGCAGCACAGCTGTCTGTTCAGTTGGAATAAACTTGATTCTATACAAAAATAGGTATGCAAAGTAATAAACATTACGAGACACAGAACATCATTTGAATTATATGCCATATGTCAGCTAGTCACGCCAATGTACCAAGACAAAAAACAATCAAAATAAGAGAAAATGAATTATACGATAAAAAAGAAGCAAGAATGTCAGAGTCATGAGACACTTTGCATCGTGCACCGAAATTCGGCCATTGCGGCCTATATCATCGGAGACTAACTTTTGCAGCGGGAGATATTATAGTGCACAAGTGTATGTGCAGACACAGGTGTACTCTCTCTTCCGTCACTCTCATAGTCAGATGGGATTGGAATCCGACACGACCGGAGAGAGATCAGGTGCGGGACCAACTGATTAACGTGCTTATGGAGGCACGGGGGTATCACACCGCCAACTTTCAAACTACGGGCTGTTACGAGGAAATTCCAAATAACACTTTGCCCGACCTGGGGATCGAAACCTTGACCTCACGCTCAGCAGTCGCACTTGTGACCACGAGAATATAGATATTACGCAAGAGTGTACTTGTTTTCTGTTACTAACAATGTCAAAATACGAACAGTCTCCATCGTTCAAGATAGATTTACGTCTAATTTCAAATGTAGCAGAAATTCAAAACCTCGGTCATCATAACAATTCATTGTATAGATTTAATTAACGTAATATCTTTGGAGGTCAAACACGCCTTACAAATACCTCATAGCCCTCTTTTAAGATAATAAGTCTCATTTCAATTAGAAAGTCCGGAAATTAGAGAGGTTTGATGAGTTTTTATGACGCACTCACACCAAATTTATACGCTGCCACTACGTTCGGGAATAATTAAAGAAGACTCGGAAGGGGCTTAAACTCTTTTTTCATGTTTAGAGAATGTTTAAATGTATGCCGCAATTTGAGCCGGAGGATTAGACTGATGAGAACGCTTTTAATGTATTATTTTTGATGTAGAGGGTAATTGCAATGAGACCAAAAAGAATGAAATATTTTCGAACCCGCAATAATAAAAGTTTAATCATAATAATCAGCCTATAACGTTCCCACTGCTGGGACACGGGCCTTTCTGTTGGAGAGAGCGCGCAATGCAACATCGTGCGCTCTCTCCAACAGAATGTCACCGGCATGCCACGGTGGCATGCCGGTTTCCTCTCGATGTTTTAATGCTCAAAATGTCCGTGCTGACTCTAACAAAAATACAAGGTGGCTGCTACATCAGCAGGACATCGACGCGCAAACTGAAACCATGATCTCTGCCCATGTTTCTAGCCCACTAGCGTAGAGATTTTTCGTTTCGGTTATATAAAAAATAAGCTGTTTCAAAGAAAAGTGCAAAACCGACGCGGTCAAAATGAATGGCCGAGCTGTTTATTTTTTTTCAAAATAACCGACGAAAAAAATTCAACGGAGGGGCGTTCAGAGTCATGTACTGAATTTTGAACGTTCTTTTTACTATCAACCACCCTGCGTATTATAAATACAGAACAAACTTTAACTAGTTTTAAATTAATTAAAGTGTCTGAAAAGTTTTTAATTCTAGGTAAATAAATCAGTATCTTTGGCATGTTTAGAAAGTTGAAGTTTTATTTAACTAATCTCTATCATGTTAAGTGTAATTTTGAGTATCTTGACTGATTAATTATATTTTTACCTTTAACTTTTTACCTCTTTATGTTACAAAAAATTCAGTAACCCAATGCGAAACAATGAAGATGAACGTGCGGGGGACGTTACCGGCTTGAGTTAAGTAATTGGTTTTGAATAATAAAAAAATTTGATATTGCTACTGATGTATTAAAATGATGAAAAAAAAAACAATTCGTGTTCAACTCAACTCAACTCAAAGCAATAATTCCAAATAAACCAATTACAGGCACTTTTGAATTGTCAAGGTCGGTCGGTCAGAAAAATGAAGCTAGTTGCCCATTCCAAAGCGTAGTAGGTACCTATGGAGAAGAACGGGCAAGAAACTCCACGGACACTCTTTTAAATCAAATTATGTTTACAATAGATTGGTTACATCATTCATGTTGAAATAATGCATGTGAGAACGATGCAGAACGTTAAAAGCGTCCGTTATTTAAATATGATAACAATTCGAAAATAAAATTTAATTAAAATACGCCGTGGCAGCTAAGAGATGACCAGTCTCAACTGACGGCGCCCGTTCACGAACATGACGCATGGATTAGCACCATTCAACTCAACCATTTTGAAGGGAGCTAAATGATCCAACACACGCGCCACCATCAGCGAAACATTAAGGTGAGCATGACATACTCTCAGCCGCCAGGTCAATTTTAAGTTATTATTTTTCCGTGTAATATTTATTTATTTATTTATTTCTAAAACACTTAACATTTAACAAATTGGTTTCAGCCACACAACGAAAACCTCTCAGGGTTTATCTGTTGCTGGCGAGCCGTTGACTTATATTTTATTTTTTACATTTTACAGACTATACACACAACACTAAAGTGTTGTATAAAGAAACGTTTTGATTTGTACTTATAACTTTTCGAACTCATTTTGTATAACGTTTGCAAGTCTTCTGGAAGTTTATTAAGAAAAAAAGGTATTAAATATTCTGCAACCCGCATACCGTACACATTATTAATTTTTGGTAGGATGTTTTATTTTTAAGTGGTATTCTTCTGAGAAAGTCAGGTCTTGTTTTTTCGGTTAGCAGCTCAGGTTTATTTACTTCCGCAAGAGTAAAAAATTCAACTTTATGGAACACATTCATAACATTACAGTATTTAAAGAGATCTTCGTCACTGTTTTTGTATTTCTTCTTTAAATGTATTGGTATAATTACTTTTAATATTCTTAATTGTAACTTATAAATATCTGTCAGATATGTATGATAAGTTCTCCCATAACTGCTGAGTCCGTAGTTTATAACCGCGTCTGCTAGGGCCATATATAACATTCTAAGCGTTTTGTACGGCAGTTTATATTTTAGTATGCTTAGCTTACCTAGAATTGACCTCAGTTTGTTGCATACGTAATCTTTGTGCGGGCCCCAACAGAATCGGCTATCAACTATTAGACCGATATACATGTGTTTATCAACTACTTCCAATCTCGGGCATTTGCATGTCTTTAGCGGGTTATGCAAGCAAGGATGTTCGTGTGCTATAACTGGAGGTATAGTGGCGCATTTATTGTGTGATGAATGTATGTGAACAATTTTTGTTTTAGTTGCGTTTATTACTAAGCCTACGTCATGAGCCCATTTACACATTTGGTCGAACCTACGTTGTAGGGATTCCTCCGCATCATGGATGTTTTTATTTGCGACCAATATACACGTGTCGTCTGCGAATTGGTATACAGAGCCTGAATTTATAGCATTACTCATACCATTAACGTAAAGTAAGTATTCTGTCGGACCTATAATTGAGCCCTGGGCCGTGCCTTGCGTGGATGGAAGCTTTATACTATACGCATTTTGTATTTCAACAGTGTTATCCTGTTTGTGTGATAGTTTTTTAATAGTTTTAATAGTGGCCCTTGTATTCCATTTTGTGACAACTTGTCATAAAGTGTGTTACAACGGAGCAGATCGAATGCTTTGCTGAAGTCTATAAAAAGTGTCAAGACATGTTTTTATCATTTAAATGTTTATTGACTTCTTCGGTAAATTCTCTTAATAATTTTGTCGTACTCTTATTTTTCTGAAATACAAATTGATTATTATTGATTATTCCGTGTGTTTGCAAGAAATTGTTCATCTCATTTACAATGTATCGTTCTAAGATCTTATCTATACAAGACAGTATAGTGATAGGACGATAATTATTGACGTCATCACGTGAGCCGTTTTTGTGTATTGGTCGTATCACCCCTATCTTTAGGGATACGTACCAGTCTGCAAGCAGCAATTGATTAAGTGTGTAATAACTGGTATTGGATTAGCTGAAGCATACTTAACATCTTTAGCACGTATCCCGTCGTAACCTGGGCTTTCGTATCGTTCATTTGCTTGATGATCCGTTCAACCATGTCTTCTCGTGCAGGTTTCACTCTTATCGACCTATCAGGAATTATCTCGTACGTGAATTTGTCTAAAAGAGGCACATCGCAAGAGTTGGTTAGCTTCTTGATATTAGAATTAAATTCAGTCATGAAAGTGTTGGCCAATGTTGATGGATTCGTTCGAAAAGTAACGAGTAAAATGCTTTCAATACATTGCATAATTTTGCCGGTTAAGCTATTAACAATGGTCCATATCTTTTTGCTATTTTTAAAATTTTGAGATACTTCCATTATTATATGTTTATTTCTAATGTAATTTGTGTACTTGTTTGTTTTATTTCTATATCTATTGTATAACAATCTTTTTTGTGGATTATTTTCATCTTTAAGCCAAATATCAAATAATAAATCCCGCTCCACGCACATCTTTTTAAGTTTTTCATTGGCCCAAGGACATGTTTTACGTTTACTGAAACTGCTTTTACTAATTGTGAATTTACACTTATCGTATACATTATTAAAGCAAGTATGTATGTACTTAACAATCTCATTTGGGCACCCGTGTTGAAGGGGTATACTCCAGTCCATGTTATTTAGTTCACTGTGCACACGGCGATTATCGATCTTTGTTATTATTTGACTAGAAGAGTGTAAGCGCGCTCATTTATCGCACAGCCAGTTATGCAGTGATCGGCAGGCGAAGTGTATACAACAAATGTATAAATGTTGTACGCACTAGCATTGCGAATAAACACGTGATCTATGCATGACTTAGAGATTCTGTCACCGTATTTTTCGATGCGTGTATACGAATTAACGCCATGAATCAATCCAAGAGTGCACAACGAATCTAAATATTGTTTTACCACGGGGTTACATACTTTAAGATCTATATTCATATCTCCCATTATTACATAATTCTGTTTTACAGGATATTTCGCTATTAGGGTCGACAATTCCTTTATAAATCGAAGTTTGGATGTATCGGGCGGTCCATACACGGCACATAATCCGAATTTAAGATTATTTATACTTAGTTCGCCGGCCACACATTCAAAATCCTGTGTACACAAGTTACTATTTCTCATAAAATATGCAGACTTATGAATATACAATAGCACACCCCCACCTCTTTTATTCGTTCTTAATTCTGAATAAAGGTTGTAGTCAGGAAGTTCAAACATTTGCACCAAGTATTTTTTTATATTTACTTCATTTTATACTTACTTTGAGGTAATAGATGAACGCAACTTGATAATTGTTGACTCGCCGTCCAATTTCATAGCTTTTTCGAATTATTTATCGTATAATACTTAATTCAAACAAATCAATTCATAACTAAAAGGCTGATACCTAAGCGCACTCCCAAGGGTGTTTCAATAAACCATTCAAAGGATAAATGGAAAAGGAATTTATGGAAATTTAATGGGCAGGCAACAAAAAGTAAACGTTAATGGGGCGACGTCCTTAGTTAAGATGGTCGTGCCTCAAGGTTCAATTCTTGGCCCTTTCTGATTTCTAGCTTATATTAATGACCTTCCTTACATAATGGCTAACTTATCAGATATAATTTTACTGTGTTTCATTAAATCAGGAAACGTACCGCTGTCTAAACATTGATTCAATATGCCTGTTAGGACAGGGGCAATTGTGTCAATAATATCTACAAGAACCTTAACGGAAATCCCCATAAGTCTTCAGTGTTTTTTATGTTAAGATTTTTGAACGCTTTTCTTAATTGTGACAATAGAAATAGGTACGAATTTAAAACTAGGAATGTCCTTACTGAAGTTTTCTTTGAGTAAAGATTCAGCTAATACAGGTGATGAGGGAAGAGATTTCGTAACGTCAATTGGGATGTTGGTGAAGAAATTTTCTAGTGACCCAGCAACTTTCAACCCAGCCGCCGCCGACGCCGGATGCTACCGCGCGCCTCCAACCAGTAGAAGGCATGCCATGCATAGACAGTGCTCGCGTACGATAACGAAGTTTCGGGCAGTGAAGAAGATGGACCAAGTACAATTGGGCATACAAATGTGTGCCTTTTATATGGCTGTTCAATTTTTATGTGTTTAGTTGGACGACGAACTGTTGGATGTTGCGCTCATAGAATGACTGTAGTATGGTATCTAGGATGGGCCAGATATCAACCAAATATTTTAGCACCGCAGGTTTTCTTGATGACATTGTGATTAGGAATGATGAGGAATAAATATTAAAAAATATATTTTCTATTTATTTAATCTAACCCACCTATAACCTACCCCTACCATATAATTAATAAAATATATGTATAACTGTCCTAAGAAAGTTGGCTAAGATTATTAAAGTCCGCATTTGTACCTCTTTGGGTTCGAAAAGTTTAAATAAATAAATAAGATTATTAAAAAAATATACCTTTAAACTTTTATTTACGTAGGTACTTTATTTATTTATTTTATTTTTTGCGTTCAGAAATGCTCATGCATACTGCACTATCAAGGAGAGATAGTGCAGATATGTGAGACTCCAAGTCATCCGCGAACCCGCCGCGGCTGTCTGTCACTGGACCCTCCTCTGGGGAATACCCCCCATCACCGGCGCACCAGAACACATGGCACGCTGTGACCACCCCAGGGACCAACACAGCCCTGGGCGCCAGACAACCCCGCATCAGGGCACCCTAGGGGACCAACCCCTTGCGACGAGTCAGATAAATGGCCCCGTCGCCTACCATTTTTCGGCCGCAAAGGATAGGGAGAGCGGCCAACAACATACCGACACTACTCTTACCCTGCGGTCCCACCGCGTCCACCATCACGTGGTGGACGCGGTATGGCGACCCCGTTAAGGCCGCAGGAGGTAGAGAGAGCGTCGTACCGCAATACCGACACTCCTGTCCTGCTGCGACCTCAGTTTCGAT
This sequence comes from Dasypolia templi, assembly GCA_963555695.1. Classification (NCBI taxonomy): domain Eukaryota; kingdom Metazoa; phylum Arthropoda; class Insecta; order Lepidoptera; family Noctuidae; genus Dasypolia; species Dasypolia templi. Next base: position 20,498,817 of record OY743153.1, read on the forward strand.
GTAGCCCAAGCGGCACCGCAACCTTGGTCGCTACGTCGTCGGCTTTTCGGCAAAGCCCTCACGCAGCTCCACCTCGGGTTCCCGTGGGGTTCAAGCCACGGTTACTGAGCCTCCCCGCTTCGTCAATGCGGGAACCCACCGGGGGGGATTTACGTAGATAGGTCGCATTTGGGACGCAGACCTACGCACGTCGCGGTCAGCTAGGTTTATACTTAATACGTTGTCCGTAGTTTATTTTACTCTACATATACATCTATAAATGATATTAAAGTGTTAGATAGATATTTCTATATTTATTTTTCGGTTAGGGTCTGTTGTTGACAAAACATAACCTCTTGAACTTCGACTTGAATACCTTTTATCCTGTCCTCCTATAGAAGTACTGAAGACAAAACTGTTCAGGAATACAAACTGTATTTTTACATTTTTTTCATCGGTAGACGAAAAAAAAAAAAATGTCAACAAAAATTTGTTCGGGAGCTTGCCAATGTTCTTTACTTTTCCTATTTCATGTTTTATATTAAATAATTACATCAAAAAACGTGAAGCACTTTTTAGTTGTGTGTACTTATAATTACATAATTTAAACAAAGCACTTTACGGTTTTTGATTTAATCTTTGTATCTCAAAGAAGAAGTAATACAAGTAAATTTAATTGTAAAGATAAAATGTGTCTTTTAGTTTTATTTTACTACACGTAACATAACATCACGCCTGTAATCCCAGAAGGGTTAGGCAGAGGGGTGGGGGATAAATCGACTGCCCGTGTGGCGGAGTGTGTTGAAGCATTATCACGGTGAAGAAGGAATGATCCTTCTTCAAGTCTGCGGATCCTGTCCCGTCGGGGGTCCTCCGACCCTACACGTATTTTTAGTTTCAACAGCGCTCTTAAAGCAGACTTAAAAAACTCAGGAATAAAGTTCGAGATAAATTAGAAAATTGACGTAGCTGCCATTTTGGATTTTCATTTTGACCTCACTATCGGCTTCAGCATCCTCGAAAACCATAAAAACGATCCCCAAGATGAAAAATCATACATAATAATAATATTTGCGGTCGAAAACTATTCCCAAATATTTAATATGATGCGTATTTTGCTCCACATGGTTGCTGGTTGCCAGTAAGTAGGGCTTGGCGATTCCCATGGGGCCAGTAAGATGATACTAAAAGATAAGAGCATGGACTTTGATAACAGAACTCATTTATGAAATGGTTATGACTATGATGATACTAATGGAAATAGTTGTGTAGTCAATTTAGGAACATATTTAAATAAATAATAATAAATATCTTTATCTCACAAAAATACAGACAATTTATTGTGCCATAAGTTTACAATTTTGAAGTTTAGGTAGAGAAAATTTACATTAAACATTAGGATGCTGCAGAAATATGTACACTTAAGGTAACCTGTTTCATATGAGACAGTGTTTAAAGTACACATTGTTTTGTGAGGATAACAACGACCAATGACTATAAAGAAGAGTTGGTCTTTATTCGGCTATTGCCGTCTTTTGGCTGATAATGATAGAATTAAATAATATTTTATATGTCAAGTAGAAATTAAAATTACATTTTAAGTTGATCTTCTAGTGCCATGTTTTTAAAACTGGGTGATTTAACAATTCAGTTGATAGCGCAGTCTAATATATTGTTTACTTATCTCCACGCGACCAACGCCGCGGGCAGAAACTAGTCTTTACTAAACTCAGTCAAACAGAACTTCGCCCCGAAGCACCGGGTATTTGCCCAGGCCGAAGATCTCGAGTCCTCTGCTATAAAATTTATTGCAAGTAGTGGTATTTTGTTACACCAAAATCACATCTTATTATCTATTTATCTATTTAGCACCTGAGCTGTTGTGCACAGCAATTCTTTCCATGATTCAGTAGGTACTAAAGTCGTTATGAAAATTGTATGACGCTCATTTAACTTACATTTGTTTATCTGATAATTGTTGTACTGCTGAAAAGCAAACCTTTAGCTACCTCTGTCTATTTTCCACATCCATTTATCTCATTTCATGTGATCTCATACTATTTTCCTTTTATTGAATATTGTGACGTTTTGTATCAAACATTGTCATCTGTCAGTTTTTCTTTTTCTATAGTATAGACACTGAATGACGTGGTGGTGATGAACGTGTTAACTTGTTTTAAAGATCTTTTTTGTGTTGTGTTTGAGGGTACCAACCATTAATTTTGAAAGTAAAAATTATTGTTTTTTTTTAATGTAACGCGTTGTTGTTTTCTTAACTGGTAAATTATCTACATCTTACAGTTTCATTCATGCCGCTATTATTTTAATATAGCTATTCCTAGATAGATAAGCTAGATAGCTAGCTCTATTATTTTAAGCAAATTTTAGTTTTTTGTACTTGGCCGTATTCTATGTCTGCGATTGTATGTTGTATGAGCTAAGATAAACAATACAACAGTAGCATTTTTTAATGTTTTATTCATATGAAAAAAAATTGGTTGTTACTTAGATTTTATCTGTTAAAAAGTAAACACTACGTAAAAAAAGAAACAAGAAAATGCAAACCCTTTCTGCAATACTTAAGATTACTTTTACAAAACAGAAAAACCATTCATTACTAAATCCACAAGCCTCATTTATCAGCGGATTGTCTGCAGAACCATTTATCTATAAATGGTCTAATCGAAAGCAGCCTTGAAAATGATACCCAATACTTTCGTAATATTTATCTCCGAGATAGATTTCTCTCCGCCCGGCGACGGCTCGACTTGAAACTTTTCAACACAATAAATGTAATCGTCATCAAATTATTTAATTGAAGAACATCGTGTGTTATATAATATGACCGACAAACTAAATTATAAAACAATCCGAATAAAATCAATATTGGTCCTTGGTTTAATTAGGATTGACCTAATTTTCGTCACTGTATTGACTACGGAGCCATCTAAAAACCTGTATAATGGACGGTCAAAAAGGAAATTGTCACTAGAACCGCGCGCGCAAGTGACAAATGCATTGTTGACAGTGGACAATAAGATATCGCTGCCAGTCGCTCTGCTTTTACGCAACCCACAGTTGAGGCAAAAGCGTCAGGGTAGAACGCAAAATTCACGTTTTCTAATTTCAGTTTTAGTTCTTTGCAATTTCAGGTCAGTTACAGGTTGTATGTTGACACAACCCGGATTTGTGACCATAACAAATACGAAAATAATCGATTCTTTATTTTAGGGAAAGTATAGAAATCATTAGGGCTTAGGTCGGTCTTGCTCTAAAAACTCTTTTGTTCTGTGTGCGGTGTGAGAACTCGCATTGTCGTGATGGAGGATGATGCGGCGGTTGCAGTTCTCTTTACGGAGTTCAGAAGCGACCTGTGGCAAACAAATGCTAGCATACCATTCTGCATTAACCGTTCTTTGTCCCTCAAGAGGAATAGTCGTTACATGGCCGGTTTTGGAGACAAACGTGGCCACAATTTTTTTTGCAACACTCCGTGAACGAACAATTTTTGTTGGTTTTAACTCATTTTCGAACACCCAAACTCATGACTGGTTTTTTATTTCGGGTTCGTACGCGTATATCCAGGATTCGTCACCTGATACGATATTGTATACAGCATTTGAGGATCCTGCGAGGAATCTTTCGAGAATTCTGATGCACCCAGTAACGCGAGCCGCTTTTTGCTCTTCACAGAGCGAATGCGGTATCCATCGGGAAAACAACTTTTATACACCTAATTGTTCATGCAAGATTATTTGTATTTGACTCATGCCAATTTCTAAAGTTGCCTGAATTTTGCGGTATGTCACATGTCGATCTTCCTCAATCAGCTTACGCACAGCATCAACGTTTTCTTGGGTGACTGCAGTTTTTGGACGACCTTGACGGGGATCATCACTGAGCTTGACACGTCCACGTTGAAATTCAGCAAACCAGCGATAAATTGTGGTTTTGGATGGGGCTTCATCACCAAATGCAGAAATCATCCGGTCAACACACTGCTTTTGTGTTAAACCACTTCGAAAGTCATAATAAATCATCGCTCTTGAATTTTCTCGAGTCAATTCCATTTTCTCAACGACTAAACAAGTTTGACAAAACCTTGTGACAAGACCGAGAATCTTTTTTTAAATAAATTAATGATAGTCGATTTTTTAAACCAAGGAGTTTTCAATTAAAAAGATTTTAATATGACAGGAACAGTGGAAATATTCCATTCCCGATACTTTTAGTGCAGCCCTCGTAAAACGGTTGACGGGGGACAAAAACGTCTTATAAAATGTTTCCCTGCGTGCATCAATGTGAAACCCTGTCAGCAAGGTCATATCTACCTGGTAGGTCTATTTCCGTGATACTTAATATTTAATGGTCTGTTTGAATTGCATTACTTAAATAAAAATTGACGGACATAGTTACCGTCAAGTTACGTAATCACTGCTTCTTTAACGTCATACGACGTTGTTCAGCATCTTCCGAGACGGTAACTTCCGATATTACGGGGAAAAACAAACACGTTCTAAAATGAGTAAATACAAAGCCGCCTCATTATGACAATGAACGAGCTGCCATAACTCATCATAAAGTGTCTTTAGAAAACTCAAATAATAACTCAAATTCTATCGCAAAACGTTTAGAAACGGTCCGTGTAAAAACGGTCCATCTTTTATCTTTTAATTAATCTTTATGTTATTTCCACCGTTTTGTACTGAAACGGGTATTTAAAGTGTTCGCCTCGTGGTTTCTCTGGATAATCAATAGTATTTTTTGGTCGACGGCACCTCTATCTAAGTTTTTATTTTCTGCGATAGTTTTGTTATAGGAGAAGCGGTCACGTCAAGCTGTTGCGTCGCGCCTGTTTGCAGGAGCCTTCGTCTATTCTATGAAGTGGGTTCCCGGTTTAATAGATATTTATAATTATAAATATCTATTTAACCTATACATCGAAGAGTCGCGTGTATTTCGAATACACTATATCCCCGTGCCTAACGTTTAACTATTTAAGCGTACTTTGTAGCTGTTAGTCCTTGTATTACTCGTAAAACTGGTTATGTCTATCCATCCAGGCGGCTATATTTACTTTGTAACTTTTTACAGCTATTTAGGTATAATTTGTTATCCACAATCCACTGTAAGTCTGGTCACAATTAACACAACACACCACATTGACACAAAATAATAAGTAAACCGCTAACGGTGTTCGCGCCGCTATCATACGGTCAGAGAGTGAATCTAGGGTATGGTCACTTGCCCTTTTAATAGTTCACGCGACTTGCCTGTTTTGGATTCATTCATACGTCAGTCAAACATAACCTTCGCTCGCGCTCTTGAATGGTCTAATGAATCCACTTTGATCACATGAGTGCCGTTTGTTAGAAATCTGCTAAATACAGTGTAACCCGCTCTCTTCCATTTGTAAATTTTCCTCATAAACGAATCACCATTATTTTTGGTATATTTCGAAGCGGATAAAACCAGAATTATATCCTGTTACATCCTCAACCTAAGTAATACCTACAGAATTGCGTTTATAGCTGTGTCTTTGTTCAAATCAATTACGTCGTTTATTTCTATACTTAAAAACACGTGCGAATATCGTGCAGTGTTACCGCTTGCTTACTCGTAAGTAGCAAATAACAATAGACATCTAGCTAGTTAAACGTTCGCAAATTGGTGTAATGGAATTAAGTGTTCAATAATACGTGAATGGCATAATTCCAATAACTTTGGATTAGGAAATTACTTACTTTGGGTGACATTATTCAAAATGGCTACGCTAGCTAAATTGAAAATTGCATACCATATGATCCGGACTTTTTTGGCTACAGTAACGCAAAACCAGTATGGCTACAATAGCAACACCTTCCAGCAACTATTTATTCCCTGGAAGAGTGATAAGTCACCGAGGAGACATCAACTGGCCACCGAGGAGCCCTGATTTAACGCCTCTTGTTTTTTCCTATGGGGCTACATAAAAAGTTAAGTTTAAAGTCCATTGCCACCCAACCTGAATGTTCTGAAGCAACGAATCATTGATAAAATCAACTCTATTCCAAGAGCGATGCTCCAGCGAGTGATTGAAAATTTTAGCTACAGGTTAAATGAGTGTGAACAAGTGAATTGTGCGCATTTGCAAACGGTTGGATTTCATAAATAAACTTCAAGAACTGTTTTTTAATTTAACAATAAATCAAACGAGTTTTAATTGATATTGTTGTTTTTTATTTAACATCTAAAAAACGAAAAACATTCTTAGACACCCATTAGTTTCATCATACTCATTTATACGTGTGCGTGGAATTCAAAAAGCTTGCTGCTAAAGATCGCCTTAATTTTATTAAAGATAACAAAATGTGTACCCATTGTTTTAGCAGTAAACACACTACTTTTAATTGTGGTTCTACAAATGCATGTAGACATTGTAACAAATAACATCATTCCATGTTACATTTTTTTAAAACTCCACACACTACGCAGTCTATTGTCGGAATGGATAATAATCCTCCAACGTCAAATGGTTCATCCTCATTGGTGAACTTGGGACGTGCTCAGCCTGTGTGCCTGCACACAACTCATGTAATAAAAGTATATATAGAAACCGCTTTATAATAAGATGTTTAGTAGACAGTGGTTCTCAAAATAAGCTTATTACTCTCGCTTGTTGTATAAATTAAAACTAATTTCTGCCGCTAGTTAATTCAACTTTAAAATCAGTAGGTTCGATTTCCGCACCTATTAAAGGTTACGTATCGCTTACAATTCAACCGCGCGTGAGTGACGCTCAATATAAATTAACAACGTTAGTGATTGATCATATCACTGACTCGACCTACGCGCGTAGTTCAAGCATCCTTAATGGACCATTTTAAAGACTTACCGCTCGCTGACGATGTTCAAACTTACCTGGAAACATAGGTCACGCTATTCTAGGTACTCAAATATTCGTATTCATTCTGCTGTGAGACAAAGCCATTCCGTCTTTCATTCATTTCCATTCCATTCTGCTCGCACGGAACGATCTGATTTTGCGGACATCGCGCGTTCTATACCTCATGCCCTAGAAACCACGCTGGGCATATTGTCATGGGCGAGATACCTTCTGTCAACCGTGACAATGTTGCCTGGTCCTTCGGTCCGTTAATAGATACTTTTAACAATTTAATTTTAAATTTCTGGGGAATAGAGGAGATGCCTACTGTTAAGGCAATAAGTCGGGAAAATCAAGACTTTGAAGATTTTTATAAATCGACCGTTTCAACATTTTAAAAGTTTTCCAACATGCACAAAGCGTTACGACGATGAACGCAATATTGATTAAGTTGAAGAATATGTGACCAGTTTACCAGTATATAAAAACTAAAAAAATCTGTGACGAAGATGCCTTGGAAGGTTTGACTTTGTTATTGTCTGCTGCTAGGTGGTGGAACGGTGTAAAAGGCGACATCAAAAAGTGGACCCAAGCTTTCGAAACCATTAAGTCTGGTTTTGCGCCGAAAATGCAGCCACATAAATATTATTTGGAACTATACTCGAAGTAGCAAACAACTGAAAAACTTGCCTTACTCGCCCAGTTACCTGTGAAAAAACACAAGTAAGAAGAACATTTGGACTTTGCTTCCGGAATTCTCAGTATAAGCTACAAAAAGGAGTTAGCCTGCAAGGAAGTGAAGACGTTTGCTTAACTTTTAGATCGTGGTCGTCATATTGAAAGTCTGCTCAAGGAAACTGGAGAGGTAACGACATCAACAAAATCAGAACGGAAGCCGCTCAAATGATGTTCTTTTTGTGGCAAGAAGAGACATATTTTTGACGTATGCCGCAGAAGGTTGGCAAAACAAGAAGAAACGGCAGTATCTCAAATAAACAATAAGCTAGTCATCACGTGCTATGGATGTGGAGCACCGGGTGTTAACAGAAGCATCTGCAGTACTTGTTAAACCAAGGAAACTCCACTATTGCAATTTATACAGTACAAAATAGCTTACAGATACAAGTGAAAACACCGACGATAAAGGTAAACATAAAAGGGGAAGAAGGCTAAACTTGTTGACAACGACAACTGACATAAGTATTGGAGAACGCACACAGCCAATAACATTGCCAGTCTACCAGGTGCTATTGACAACCGTACGCTGTTAGGTATCGAATTCCTAGAACAGGCAAGAATCATACTTATTGCACCGCAGTGCAGTTGGAATTTCATTGACGAACCACAACCAATATACCACTTCATTCAACTGAACAATGACGCCATACCAATGAAGCCAGTGAAGCGGATGACCTTTGAAGTCAAAAAGGAACCTCAAAGTGGATATTAAGGCAGTGTCTGAGTTCATCCGCTGGGCTATCGATTTGGACATGTAGGCAACAGTATCTGACGTACAAGAAAGTAAACAAACGACCAAAATGGACATGCCATCAGGTCTTATACATCTACGAGAACCCACTGACAACCAATATTCTGTAGATCCACGTATTGTTTATTTGTAATAAACCCTTCTTCTATTTACATCTTCTGTGTTACTTACCGCTTATCAAATATTTGTATAACTTCGACAGCTTTCCAATCTTATAGATAAGTACACACTAACCATATAAATCTTATGTTGTGAGCGCTCGTAGATCCGGCTTATTACTACGCCGTAGAACGCGCTCAGCCGCGTAGCAGCGATGGCGTCAGAGTGCTACGATCGACACCACGACAAAAAATTAAAAGAGAATTATGTTTTACCTTAATAAGAAAATACTTATCACAGGTTTGCTCAAAATGATATTAACTTAATGGAAAATAAAAGCTACTTTCCACGATAAATGTAGAAGATTAGGGTAAACATGGAATTATCAGAAAAGATTTATTATGAATATTTTCTTGGCATTTTATCTATACATATAATAAAATCGTAGCGAAGCCAAAACTGTACTTTTTTTTTCTGAAACAAATTTGGCGTGGTCTATATACGATTCTAATGACAATTTTTTTTATTTTTATTTTCGTTTGGTTGTTTTTTTTTGTTAAAATTTTGTCTAGCTCAAATAACTTGACCAAATTTAACATGAGGGACGAGCAATATTGCAATATATTCGTATTCTTCTGTAGTTTACCGCAAAACGTGAAAAGACAGAAGGATAGAATATTGCAGAAAATTATACATTTAACCTTTTGAATGATTATCATTACGCTATACCTATAAGGAACTAAGCGGTCCATTCAGTTCGGACACACTAACCGTTACCATGGATTCAGTCGTGATTCTGACGTTGACATTTTTCGTCAACTATTTAAAAAAAGTTGATCCACACATTTTGACCGCGTAGGTGTTGTAACAGCCTAACTACTCTAACTGAAGACCAATTTCTCTAACGATCACAGTCGCTAAGGTGCTTGATGGTCTGCTTGATACACAGCTAAACGTGCGTCTCGTGCTGCACGACAATCGTTTCGGGTTTTGGCCAGGACTTTCTCCAGAGAGTTCAATTCTTCATCTCAAGCAGGCCGTTTGGTACTACACACAAAGAAGAACACTTGTTTTCGCTTGTTTTCTCGATCTGTCTATGGCTTTTGATCTGGTTTCTTATAGTTTGGTGTGCTGTCGGAGCCATATCAATCGGCGGTATTTCAGTCGGCGGTATTAGGACACTATTGGCCACATGAGAACGTTACGCATGTGAATATGGGTAATTGTATAACGTTCAGTAAAGTCAGTAAAAAAAATTTGAGGTGTAAACGAATGGAAATTGTATGTGGGAGGCCCATGCAGCTAAATGGTGTTCCTCTTGAGCGAGTGGAACAATTTTAATTCACATGTCATTTGGTCACCACTGACCTTAAAGACAACGCTACCAATTAAATGGAACGGAGGTATCTTTCCTTGCGTGCGAATACGATAGCCTACAGGTTTGCACGTTGTACTGCAGACGTAAATGTGACGCTCTTTAGAGCATTTTGTACCACCTTCTACATATGCAGCTTGTGGCAGAAGTATTCGCAGGCGTCGTCTGGAGCCTGATGAATGATTGCTGACAGAGTGGACCATCCATATGTAATTCACCGCTGTCAGTTACATGTGTAATCGTATCGTATTGTTTACTAATACTTAGTTATAGGGACAATGTTACATACCCTATACGAGTATTCGCTTCGAATTTGAATTTGAATTGAATTTTCTGTTTTTTTTTATCAAAACATCTTATGTTTTTTGCTAAGTCTACCCGCCATCTTGATCTGTCACTGTAGGTAGGTATTCTACTTTATAAAATGGAAGATTACGAAATTAGAATCAGATTATTTGAAGCCAAAAGCCAGGCATTTTATGAACGCTTAACGTCTCTTTATGATGTTTATAAAAAATCTACTTCGGGCACACTTCGCTCCACGGAAACATTTTTGGCAGACACGGAAACATTGTCTACAATCAGGCAGGTATTCAGTTCTTATTTGGATTTAAATCTGAAATAGATAGCAATACTTTAACATCTTTCGACAGTAATTATACCCGTGTAGAAAGGTCGAGGTCTCTTGTCGCGGCAAGTAAGTTAGCGACGCAGACTAGTTCTCAAGACGGTACGTCACAATATAAAGGTTGCGTTAAACTACCACTATACAAATTCCTTCATTTGACAGTAAAATTGATGATTGGCCAGTATTTTACGAATCTTTCCAATCTAATCAAAATAATACTCACAGTTTAATCACTAAGGCCCGCGCGGGCCCGTACGAGCCCGGTAATTTGCCAATACCTTCATGCCCGGCCAGGCCCGTACGGGCCCAACCCGCTTCGCGCGGATTTATCTTTAGTAGTAAAATAAATAAAGGTTATAATTGTCTGTGGTTTATGTAAGGGTCGAGCCAGACAGATAATCTGTTGAAATCATTCGTTCGAAACCATAAAGCTTGTCTGACATTTAAAAAAAACTGTAGAAGACGCGTGGTTCGTGGTCGTGGGTGGTCTGTCAGTGACCGCGTGTTCGTTTTTTAGTAAAATTAAGTGTTTTTGTGTTTCAATTGACTGTGTGTGGATGAATATTTACTTTTGAATAGTTATTTCATCGTTGTGAATAGTTATTTGTTCGAAAAAACATTAACAATAGTTTTACGTAAACAAACCGTTCGTGAAAATCTAACGTATTATTTCGTCATTTATTTACAATATTCAACTCTCGTAATACGATTACTGTTTTTATTTTGTTATATGGTCTGTTTATTCAAGAACCAAAAATAATTTTCTTATAATGGGTGGAATCGAACAAAAATTTAGGAAATAAATGTTTGTGATCGCGGCCGCGAAATCCTTCGAAATCGCGAAATCCCGCGGGGCTAAAGGGTCCTGAGGGCACATTTTGTTCCCCGGAGTTTTAGTCCTCAAACGTCAGTTAATTTAACGGGAACCGCTTTACAGTTAACTTTAGGTATCATACCGTCAGGAGATAATTGTAACGATATTTGGGACAGCTTAGTTAAAAGATACCAAAATGTAAGGGCCCTAGTTTCTCACTACATGTCAAACATATTCAATATGAAATCTGCTGTAAATGGTTCCGCATCCTTAAATACATTTATTGAAAGATTTCATGCTTCCGTTTCTGCTTTAGAACAGTTGCAAATTAAAGACTTAAAATATTTAATTGTATTAAACTGAATTGCCTTACGAAAATTAAATTCCACAACCGTGCATTTATTAGAAATGCATAGGCGCGATGTGGAGATTGGTTCTTATAAGGATCTTGTAGATTTTATTAAATCTCAAGCTAAAATATTAGACCGATCCGCGTCATCTGCATACTAAGATAGGAGTTTATTAAGTCTAGGACATTTCACCTTATACCGTAACTACATAGATTTTCCAAAAGGGCGTCATGGTTTACGTAGTCAAAAGCCTTGGTCATATCAGTAAATATAGCACATGTAGGAGTCTTATTATCTAGACTTGGCATTATATTGCATAAGAAATTGAAAATTGCCATTTTAATATTTCTTCAGTTTTTTCTAAAACCCATTTGTTCGTTTAATATATTATGTTTGTTTAAACATGTGTACAATGATTCGTAAATAATCTTCTCAAATACTTTAGATATTATATAATAGAGATTAACGCTACAGGTCTATAGTTGGACAATTCTTCTTTGTTATCGTTTTTTTGTATTGCTTTTATTATAACTCTTTTTAGACTCTTAGGAAAAATATCCAAAACAATACGCCTGTTCATAATGTGACATAAAGGTGAAACTATAATATAATTAACGAATTTAAGAACCTCTGTGGTAATATCGTCATAACCGTGACTTTTTTTTTTTAAGATTGGTGATTGTTCTAGTTATGTCGTCTGGTATTATTATCGGTGTTATAAATATTAAATTAGCTATGCTGTCTAAATCGATATTTTTATCGGATGTTTTTTTTCAATTGTAGTTTGAACTTGATCGATAAATAAATCATTAAAAGATGTTGTTATGTTAAAATATTTTGCTTAATGATACGAAAATCATTAAGCAAAATATTTTAACATGGTTCTTTAATCAATTTGGTGTTATTAATGATTTGCCATGACGCTTTGCATTTATTTTGAGCGGGCCTGAGAGGGCCCGTACAGGACCGGCAAAAACGGCCGGGCCCGTACGGGCCCACCCCGCTTTGCGCGGTTTTATCTTTATAATAGTAAAATAAAAAAAGGTTATAATGGTCTTTGGTTTGTGTCAGGGTCGAGCTAGATAGATAATCTGTTGAAATAATTCGTTCGAAACCATAAAGCTTGTCTGACAAATAATTATGCAAGTATTCTGAGCCTTTTGTGTTAGTTTCTTTATTTTTTAATCTTTGTGATTAGCTTCATTAGCATTGTGCTCACTATTAACATCTTAAAAATTTTTATCTGTATTTTTTTTTTATTTGACTAGATTTTCCCTTGAGTAATACCCGTTTGAGTGCGCCAGTAATTTAATTTGCAAGTTTTACTGACTTTGATTTTTAGTATTACAGATGAATGATCAGACAAAGCAAAATCAACAACATTATTTGAACATTTTGAGTTATAAGCAAAATTGTCCAAGCATGATTAGCCTCGTTGGTTGTCGTATCTGTAGCTAGAGGTTATAGTTTAGAAGAAGAAATTCAAAGTCCAGGTGATTCTGTTACGTTTGAGGATATCTATGTTAAAGTCTCCGCATAACACTACCCTTACTTTTGCTTTGCTGCTCCGGTAGTATTGTTTGCTGAACTACTTATCACAGAGTTATGGGATCTTCTTATCGATTGGGATGATACTCGACAGCATACCATTGTATCGCTTTTTCAAAAGTTTAAAGACCAACTGCATCTTCTTTCTTTATTAAAAATTACACGTCATTTTGGCGTCTCTATGAACTGCTTAGTAAATATCGTTGCGTCATATATTTGCATGTAACTGATATGAATGGTTACACACACGTACGTTTGGTGTGCACTAAATCTAAGGTCGCACCTGTAAAGGTAGTTTCTTTGGCTAGGCAAGAATTATGTGTCGCTCTTCTTATGTCGCACTCGTGTCGCAATTAGTAATAAATTTGCTTTCTCCGATTCTAAGATTGCCCATGAGTGGATTAATTCTTCCCCGCATAGGTGGAATATTTTGTTGCCAAAGCGCTATATGTCAGGAAATCTAAATTCTAAACATTTCTATCACGTTAGTGGTAAAATAAATCCGAGTGATTGTTTGTCTATAGGTCTTCTGCCGCATGTCTTATGGTGGCACGGCCCCATATGGCTTCATCTTCCTATAACCGAATGGCCTTTCACTCCGTTTTCCCCTATATCTTGTGAATAATTACCGGAATTCAAAAAAATCTTTACAATTCAATACGTCGATTTCTTTAGAGCTTGATCTAATTTATACTGACTCACAGAAATATTCTTCTTGGAATAAACTCTTTCATATTATTTATTCATTTGTAAAGGTACACCAACAGCTTCTGTACAAAAATATCAAATAACATTAGATAACGGTTTATGGGCTTATACAGTTGCCAATAACAGGTGAACCAACATTCTCAAATACAGTGATATCTTAAAGTAAAAACGAAATGAATAAAAATTAAGTGGCACAAACTATACAAACAGATATACAGGATATGAGTTATAAGATTACAGAGGTTTCAAGAAATACCTACGTCCTAATGCAATATTTTTTTTATTGTGCAATTTGCGTGTCATGGGACCTCAAAATTTGGGTTTTAAAGTTATTTACTGAGTCATGATACATGTCAACATCTGGAGTGGATTTTATATATGAATAATTCTCTTGGCTGAGCCTATTGAGAGGTGAGTTTACTCGTATATTTGTGTTGAATGCTTAAGTATGGAATATATGGATAATGGGATATTTATTATAGTTTACATACTGCGAATTGTACGCATTATTCCTCTTGGCAACTGTTATAATGTAATGAAATTACATTATAGCTATAGCTATATTAGCTATATTTAGCTGGAATATACTTTATCCGCTTTAAACTGTTGTCCGCTGAAACTCTAGTCCGTTCTCAGTTGGAATACGCGGTACGTATCTGGTGCCCGTATTACGACAAATATAAACATTCTATAGAGATGGTTCAGAAAAACATTATTCGTGCCACGTACTACAAGTGCTTCCACGCAAGGATTCCCTATGCAGATTTGTTAAAGCTCATTGATCATGGTTATGATGCTGTACAGTATATGCAACAACAAGTTTAATTGTATTGAGCTCTCTAATAGATTATGATATGTAGTACCTAGGACTGTAATTCGGCGGGAGGTGCGAGCACCTCGTCTATTCTACACCGCGCGTTGTAGAATAGACGAGGTGCTCGCTAAGGTGCTCACTAAGGCAGGTGTGCGGGCCCCTGTCAGCCGACTTTTAGAAACCTTTAACTCACAGTTTTGATATATTGATATTTTCGCGCTATCGCAACACAAATTTAAAAAATGGCTTCACTATTTCTTGCAAGTCGACCATAAGACGTTATTACTATTCACTATAGTCTTATTCTTTTATTTTTTGTTAGTTAATTGTTTTCCATTTTTTTTCTTGTTTAACATACGTTCGTTCTCTCATTCCGATGTCACTTCGTGGACAATAGTGTGGGTTATACGTTTTTCGACTGAATTGTAATTTCCTTTTGGAAATACTGTAATGTTTAACTGTTTTTTGTCCCTAATAACTAAAATAAAACACAATATGAGTAAATTGCACAGTTCCGTAGTTTAAAAAATTTTAAAGTCCTTATTATCCTGTGTTAGTAATCACAAAGAGGTTCAGTTATTTCGGATACCTAGTCATTGTGGCATTAAGGGCAATGAGTGCGCTGATGCTTTGGCACAACATGCTTGCTCATCAACAGTAGCCGATCTCACCCACAATACCCATCAGGGGTATGATTTGTTGAATCTCCCACAAATTAAGCTCCAATCTTCATGGCAGGAACAGTGGAATACGACTGGAAGAATAAAGGGCCGGTATTACTATGCGGTACAACCAGTCATTAAATCAAAACCTTGGTTCTACGCATACAAGAAAGTCTCCAAGCCCGTTATATCCATTATTTGTCGTATTCGTTTAGGTTTTTGCAGTACTGCCGTGTTCGACTCTTCTCTCTGTGAGTGTGGGGGAAGAGGGCACCTTGGATCACATCTTCTTTGAATGCTCAAACAACGTTCCATCTCTAAATCTATATAGCCGTCTCCCTAAATTTAAAATCCCTCTTCCGACTAATTTCCCCTCCTTGCTAACATATTCCTCCCCTGAACTGCTTGTGGCGCTGATGACCTTCATCCGTCACAATAATATGAAATTATAAATTATTCTGTCTGTGTGGGTGTGGTATGCTTTTTATGCTTTTAACTATTTTATTATTAAAATATTAATGTTATTATTTTTGTTGTTTGTTTCAGTCCCGTACTAACCCAAAAAGATCTACATAATGTTACTTAATAAATAGTTAGTAGAATAGTTTTACTTTTGTCTTCAGTTGTTGTTTTTCTTTTAATTTAGTAAATTTTTCTTCAATCCAACGAACCAATTACATCAGCTCATTTTTTTATGGAAGCCATAAAAAAAATAGCAGATGTAATTGGTTCGTTGCTTTAACTTCTCTGCCCATCGAGAATGTTACCGATGGAACGAAATCTCTTCGTTGTCGAAAGCTGTTAGAAATAATAGATAATAATAATTATAAGACCAGATGGTGTGTAGCTAGTGGAAAATGTGGCGTGTAGAATGTGTGAACAATCTTCAGATTAGACAGACATGGTTAACGCAAGTAGATAACGTAAATCTCGGTACAGTAGTTCTGATTCATGAAGATGATATTCCTCCATTACGCCAATGGGCATAATAACTGAATATATCCCGGAAAAGACGGTATTCACGTCGCTTTAAAATGGCTACCGGTAATTTTAAAAGACTTATTATAAAATTGTGTCCATAACCATCTCAATAAACTAAAAACCGCTAATTGAACATAAAAAGTGTTACCAATCGTTTTTTTTTTTTGTTTTTTTCAACTTCACTTCGTAACTAATAAGTATCTTCCGAGATACTTATAAAATTAAATATTTGTCTAGCTTTACTTTCACTTGAGAACACTGCGCATTCTCAAGGCGGCGGAGGATGTTGACGCCGAAAACGTAACATAAAATAATTTGACTCTTATAGTCTAAAAGGCCTAGTGCGCAAATCAGTAATTTAATGGTGTTATGACGAGCATACAGGCGTTTCCTGTATCCGTCTCTTCCTTTCCCATAATGATAGAGAGAAATAAAATGGCGGTCATTCCACCTGTAAACTCCATTGAAACCACACAAGAATAATTACGTGGGCGCGCGCGCACCTCTGAAAGTTATAAATACGTATTTATCTAGTGATGTAATTTGCGTGACCATTTAGCGTGAGGGCTGTGCCGAGATCTCGTGCCTAGGGAAGTACCGACCAGTGAAGCCACGTGAAGTCCCAGAAGATGACCCACACTAGTATTCCAGGTCAGTCCTAGATCCCTTCCTACATGTTGAATGCTCGTCTCGTGCGCGTCAAATAGTTTCAATGAGTTCGTTAACGGTACCTACAATCACCGCAATAATCATTAACACTAAATAAAAACAAATCACATACCACCACGTCTCACCTAATCAATTCGCATTACCAACAAGAAAATAGAAAGAAAATGACGAAACTGAAATCGAAACTTAGATTGGTGCGGCCATGTCCAAACACAGCTTTCATGCAATTCTCGCTCATTTTCCGAAAAGACACTTTAAACGGCACAGTACTATTTTCAAGTGGTACAACACTAATTGGACTGCTTTCGACGAGAATACTGCATTTGTGGAAGTCGACTTGAAATAACGAGTCGTATCTTATTTTTATTTACACACATATATAAACTTCGTATGCAAACTTTCTTTTGATTCGTTTACGTTCTTTCATCTGCACACACACTCACGGCAGTTTCGAGTACTACGCACATGACCTTTCTGAAGAACTTCAACAATAAGGTCACTTTATGTCCATCTAGGGCGTCCCCCTCCCGGCGTTTACACTTACGACTGCCTTTTTAAATAATACGTTTTGTTAGTTCCTCTTGTTTTTTATTTCTCTTTCCTTAACTTAAAAGATCTCACATTGACTATTCCTGCTGTTCGTTCTGCAAAATACCTTGTGATATAATGCAATTTAATGAAAGAAAATTTAAAAACTCACGTTGAAAGTACACTATGTAAACAAGCATATTACAAATTAGATGATTATATCCTAGATAAGATGCTTGGAAACATGCTGGTCCTGCTCCATAGGACAGTCTAGAGAATTCTGTACTGACTTTAACACATTATTACTTGTTAAAAATCAATTACTTGTACAATATTTGTAAATGAATGAGCATCATGTATCTATCACATAATTAATTTACCAGTAATTTACCATAATAATAATAAAATCGTTTATTTATATAAAAAAGGACACATTTATAATAAATACCATAACAATTTAAAAGAGCACAGTTGCTAATTTGCCTGAACCAGGTTGGACCTGTGTTTCAGGCTAGAAAGTACATAAATACTTAAGTAAATAAAAAACTTAGGTAAATTAATGTAAAATAGCATGTTGGTGGATCTATTTGCAAACAACTACTTGATCTTCTGTGTGTGCATAATCAATGGTTAGTAAATATTCATGTATAATTTGTTTACAGCTTCAGTTATTTAATTTAATGAGACTTAGTTGTATAGTGCTATTGTGGTATAGTAATTTTATTCTGGGTGATGCGTCTTCACATATACATAAAATATCATGTTAAGTAGAAATTATTGTTAACATTTTAAGAGAGTAACGGTGGAGTTTCTTGCCCTTTCTTCTCATTATGAAAGTACCTTTTGGAAGGGGCAAGTGTCGTGAAGTGTTCAGGGTTCATGTTCAAGTTCATCACCAACGCGAGGCAGTGTACAGTAGTCTGCGGTAAGCTTTTTCGAATCTTCACCCTTTCTACTACACATCACAGTCATGTTTTGTCTCAACAGCGTACAATTTAAAATAGGTAAACAACAAATAATTATAAATGCATCCATTATTTAAAGCAATTAGAACCGAAAAATTTAAATAAGAACGCATTGTAGAACATGTGTAATAAATAAGGCAATGAAATGTCAAAGTAAATAAGAATAAAATCTAGATATTTCACACAAGTCATTATTTGAATTACTTTATCTGACTTGACAAACAACCTATGCAATATACCCATCGAAAACTTCGACAACGTAAAACGTCAGGTAAACATTTATTAAACGATTGATTAAGGTAGACAGTCAGATTTCAGGCAGAACTTCAATCATCATTCCCTTACGCATCAATTATCCCCTGTCACCGAAATGTGAACTCATCAGTCCACAGCGTCCGTCCATCGGTCCCTTTCTCCGTCATCGGGTGACCGCAAATCAATCCGATAGCACTGACAGCCGTGATCAATTCAAAATGGCAACTGCCTAGATAACTAGCTAAATAATAGCATAAAATAGCATAAAATAGCTTAAAGATACAAGTCAAAACACCGACGATAAAGGTAAACGTAAAAGGGGAAGAAGGCTAAACTTGTTGACAACGACAACTGACATAAGTATTGGAGAACGCACACTGCCAATAACATTGCCAGTCTACCAGGTGCTGTTGACAACCGTACGCTGTTAGGTTTCGAATTCCTAGAACAGGCAAGAATCATATTTATTGCACCGCAACGCAGTTGGAATTTCATATACCACTTCATTCAACTCAACAATAACGCCATACTAATGAAGACAGTGTAGGGGACGACATTTGAAGTCAAAAAGGAGCCTCAAAGTGGTGTAGCCCACCGGATGAACTCTGACACTACCTTTATTCGGCAGTGTCGGAGTTCATCCGTTGGGCTATCGATTTGGATATGTTGTCACCGTTACCCATAATTATCGGCAACAGTATCCGACGTACAAGAAAGTCCACCAGTAAACAAACGACCAAAATGGACATTACACAAATTGGACACGCCATCAGGTCTTATACATCTACGAGAACCCACTGACAACCAATGTTGTGCAGATCATATTGTTTATTTGCCATCTATTTACATCTTGTGTTACTTACCGTTTATCAAATATTTGTACAACTTCGACAGCTTTACAACTTATAGACACAATAACCATAAAAAAAATCTTGTGTTGTGAGCGCTCGTAGACCCGCCTTATTACTACGCCGTAGAACGCGCGTAGCCGGGTAGCAATGATGGCGTCAGAGTGCTACGATCTACACCACGACAAAAAATTAAAAGAGAATTATGTTTTACCTTAACAAGAAAAGACTTATCTCAGGTTTGCTCAAAAGGATATTAACTTAATAGAAAATAAAAGCTACTTTCCAAATTAGGGTTTTTATCAGAAAAAAAAAATTAAATATTTTAAACATGGAATTTATCAGAAAATATTTATTAAGACCATTTTCTTGGCATTTTATCTATTTATATATAATAAAATCGTAGCTAAGCCAAAATTGTACATTGCTTTTTTTTCTAAAACAAATTGTGCGTGAACAACCAAACGAAAATTAAAAATAAAACAAAATTGTCATTAGAATCGTTTATAGACCCATAAACGATTCTAATGACAATTTTGTTTTATTTTTAATTTTCGTTTGGTTGTTTTATTTTTTAAATATTGTTAAAATTTTGTCAAGCTCAAATAGCTTGACCAAATTTAACATGAGGGACGAGCAATATTGCAATTTTCTCGTATTCTTCTGTAGTTTACCGCAAAACGTGAAAAGACAGAAGGATAGAATATTGCAGATAATTACACATTTAACCTTTTGAATGGTTATCATTACGCTATACCTATAAGGAACTAAGCGGTTCATTCAGTTCGGACACACCAACCGTTACCATGGATTCAGTTGTGATTCTGAAGTTGACATTTTTCGTCAACAAAAAAAAAAAGATGTTTCATACATTTTGATTTTGATTTTGATGTGTTGTAACAACCTAACTACTCTAACTAAAGACCAATTTCTCTAACGATCACAGTCGCAAAGGTGCTTGATGGTCTGCTTGATACACAGCTGACCGTGCGTCTCGTGCTGCACGACAATCGTTTCGGGTTTCGGCCAGGACTTTCTCCAGAGAGTTCAATTCTGCATCTCAAGCAGGCCGTTTGGTACTACACACAAAGAAGAACACTTGTTTTCGCTTGCCGTCTCGATCTGTCTAGGGCTTTTGATCTGGTTTCTTATAGTTTGGTGTGCTGTCGGAGCCATATCAATTGGAGTGAGACAGGGAGGGTTGACCTCCCCTGCCTCTTCAATTTGTACATGAATGACCTGGTTGAGGAGCTTAGCTGTTATCATGTTGGTTGTCCTATTGACGTGTCTGTGCTAATAATTTAAGTTACGCGGACAACATGGTGCTGCCGAGCGCGGTAGGTATTTCAGTCGGCGGTATTTGGACACTATTGGCCACATGAGAACGTTACGCATGTGAACATGGGTAATTGTATAACGTTCAGCAAAGTCAGGATTTTTTTTTGAGGTTTAAACTAATGGAAATTGTATGTGCCTCCCATGCAGCTAAATGGTGTTCCTCTTGAGCGAGTGGAACAATTTTAATTCACATGCCATTTGGTCACCACTGACCTTAAAGACAATGCTACCAATTAAATGGAACGGAGGGCTCTTTCCTTGCGTGCGAATACACGATAGCCTACATGTTTGCACGTTGTACTGCAGACGTAAATGTGACGCTCTTTAGAGCATTTTGCACCACCTTCTACATATGCAGCTTGTGGCAGAAGTATTCGCAGGCGTCGTCTGGAGCCTGATGAATGATTGCTGACAGAGTGGACCGTCCATATGTAATTCACTGCTGTCAGTTACATGTGTAATCGTATCGTGTTGTTTACTAACACTTAGTTATAGGGACAATGTTACATACCCTATATGAGTATTCGCTTCAAATTTGAATTTGAATTGTTTTTTTTTTTTTATCAAAACATCTTATGTTTTTTGCTAAGTCTACCCGCCATCTTGATCTGTCACTTTAGGTAGGTATTCTACTTTATAAAAGATTACGAAATTAGAATCAGATTATTTGAAGCCAAAAACCAGGCATTTTATGAACGCTTAACGTCTCTTTATGATGTTTATACACTTCGGGCACACTTCGCTCCACGGAAACATTTATGGCATACACGGAAACATTGTCTACAATCAGGCAGGTATTCAGTTCTAATTTGGATTTAAACCTGAAATAGATTGCAATACTTTAACATCTTTCGACAGTATTTATACCCGTGTAGAAAGGTCGAGGTCTCTTGTCGCGGCAAGTAAGTTAGCGACGCAGACTAGTTCTCAAGACGGTACGTCACAATATAAAGGTTGCGTTAAACTACCACTATACAAATACCTTCATTTGACAGTAAAATTGATAATTGGCTAGTATTTTACGAATCTTTCCAATGTAATCAAAATAATACTGACAGTTAATACAGTTCACACAGGACGCACTCAGGCCCGCGCGAGCCCGTACGAGCCCGATAATTTGCCAATACCTTCAAGCCCGGCCGGGCCTAATGGGGTTATAATGGTCTGTGGTTTGTGTCAGGGTCGAGCCAGATAGTTAATCTGTTGAAATCATTCGTTCGAAACCATAAAGCTTGTCTGACAAATAATTATGCAAGTATTCTGAGCCTTTTGTGTTAGTTAAGTTTTTTTGTTTCTTACAACCTTCTCTAAAATTCGACCAGAAGAAAAAATTTAATGTATCTCAAAGATCCATTAATTTTTTTCTTCTGGTCGAATTTCAACCCATTTCATTGGAAAACATTGATTGTAAAGTGGAAGAAAAATATCTAATAAACTATCATATGCTTCATTAGCATTGTGCTCACTTTTAAACATCTTTAAAAAAAAAATCTGTTAATATTTTTTTTAAATTTGACTAGATTTTCCCTTGAGTAATTCCCGTTTGAGTGCGCCAGTAATTTAATTTGCAAGTTTTACTGACTTTGATTTTTAGTATTACAGATGAGTGATCAGACAAAGCAAAATCATCAACCTTATTTGAACATTTTGAGTCATAAGCAAAATTGTCCAATCATGATTGGCCTCGTTGGTTGTCGTATCTGTAGGTTGAGGTTATAGTTTAGAAGAAGAAATTCAAAGTCCAGGGTGATTCTGTTACGTTTGAGGATATAATAATAATAAATTGTTTATTTTTTACACACTTAAAAAGAATATTAATAAGTACAACGATTAAAACGCAATTGTACATCAGAAAATATATCTATGTTAAAGTCTCCGCATAACACTACCCTTACTTTTGATTTGCTGCTCCGGGGGTATTGTTTGCCAAACTACTTATCAAAGAGTTATGGGATCTTCATTTCGATTGGGATGATACTCGACAGCATACCAATGTATCGCTTTTTCAAAAGCTTAAAGACCAACTGCATCTCCTTTCTTTATTAAAAATTACACGTCATTTTGCCGTCTCTATGAACTGCATAGTAAATATCGTTGCGTCATATATTTGCATGTAACTGATATGAGTGGTTACACACACGTACGTTTGGTGTGCACTAAATCTAAGGTCGCACCTGTAAAGGTGGTTTCTTTGGCTAGGCAAGAATTATGTGTCGCTCTTCTTATGTCGCACTCGTGTCGCAATTAGTAATAAATTTGCTTTCTCCGATTCTAAGATTGCCCATGAGTGGATTAATTCTTCCCCGCATAGGTGGAATATTTTGTTGCCAAAGCGCTATATGTCAGGAAATCTAAATTCTAAACATTTCTATCACGTTAGTGGTAAAATAAATCCGAGTGATTGTTTGTCTATAGGTCTTCTGCCGCATGTCTTATGGTGGCACGGCCCCATATGGCTTCATCTTCCTATAACCGAATGGCCTTTCACTCCGTTTTCCCCTATATCTTGTGAATAATTACCGAAATTCAAATCTTTACAATTCAATACGTCGATTTCTTTAGAGCTTGATCTAATTTATACTGACTCACAGAAATATTCTTCTTGGAATAAACTCTTTCATATTATTTATTCATTTGTAAAGGTACACCAACAGCTTCTGTACAAAAATATCAAATAACATTAGATAACGGTTTATGGGCTTATACAGTTGCCAATAACAGGTGAACCAACATTCTCAAATACAGTGATATCTTAAAGTAAGAACGAATAAAAATTAAGTGGCACAAACTATACAAACAGATATACAAGATATGAGTTATAAGATTACAGAGGTTTCAAGAAATACCTACATCCTAATGCAATAAAAAATATTTTTTTATATTGTGCAATTTGCGTGTCATGGGACCTCAAAATTTGGGTTTTAAAGTTATTTGCTGAGTCATGATACATGTCAACATCTGGAGTGGATTTTAAATATGAATAATTCTCTTGGCTGAGCCTATTGAGAGGTGAGTTTACTCGTATATTTGTGTTGAATGCTTAAGTGTGGAATTTATGGATAATGGGATATTTATTATAGTTTACATACTGCGATTTGTACGCATTTTTCCTCTTAGCAACTGTTATAATATAATGAAATTACGTAATAGCTATAGCTCTATTAGCTATATTTTTAGCTGGAATATACTTAAGCCGCTTTGTGCAAAAACAGCGTTTTAAATAATTGTATAACGATATCAAAAAAGGTAATTTACATTCACCACTTAAACGTCTCGATCTCTTTATCGACGACAGGAAAATTATTAGAATCGGAGGTAGATTATCGAATGCAAACCTTCCTTATGAAGCTAAGCACTCCGCTATATTACCCAAATATGATAAACATTACTCATGTTTTAATTGACTATTTTCAGCGCGTTTAATGCAATAGTCACCTTCTGAGATCGCTGTTGCGTCAGAAGTATTGGATATTCTCCTCTAGAAGTCTCATTAGAAAAAGATTACACACTTGTAATTTTTGTTGAAAAATTCCCCTTCAAACCTTAGCCCAAAAATTAGTGATTTGTTTATATGCCTTGTTACTACAGCCTTTCACGTTGAACTGGTTACCGATGTATCTTCCGATAGTCATTTCCGCTTTTAAATTTTGCTATTTTTCTTTTTTTTTCTTTTAATCTTTTTTTTTCTATATACGTACCTTTTTATCTAAACAATGACATGTATATATTTACTGTATAAAGTATAATATTGTTTTAATTTTTGTGAATGTGAGGACTATGTGGGTCATTGCATTTTTTTTTTCTTCTTTTAATGATGTTGGTCTGGCTGTTTGAGTACTTTACGCGGCCTCCCCAAATGTCCTTTCTTTTGTATTGTTCTTAGTTCTGAGTTGAGCTGCACGATGATTGACAAATGCGTGCACTGACTGGACAGGTCCACTCAAATCCGTGTGGTTCTTTCCTCAAAAGACCATTTCAGACACCAGTCTACATAGTCCTCATATGATATGACCAAGATTATTTTCATATTTTATTTACACTTTGACATTGATGCACTTTATTTAGGCAATGACATTTACTTTGTAAAGGATTATACTATTTTAATTATTGTGAATGTGAAGACATTGTGGATTTGTTGTTTTTTTTAATGCATTTTTTTTTAATTATTAGTTTTAATCATGGTCTGGCAGTTTGCGTAATTTATGCGGCCTACCCAAATGTCCTTTCTTTGGTAATGTTCGTCGAATCGTTTAGCTCCTTTAGTTCTGTGTTGAGCTGCATGACAACTGACAAATGCGTGCACTGACTGGACAGGTCCACTCATTTTGTGTGGTTCTTTCCTCGAAAGACCATTTCAGATATCAATCCACATGGTCTTCACATGACCTGACCAAGATTATGTCTGGACTTTAAAAGAGACTGTGACCTCTGAGTTTGTTTCGGCGTTTCTTCTCAGAGTAGTCAGATAGGAAATGCCGATCTCACCTAGTTTTTAAAATATGATTGACGTGTAAAAGTGTTTGTACAAACCTATTTACAGAAATAAAATCATTTATCATTTATCATTGAAAGATTTCTTTCTTTTATATTCCGATAACTGGACCAAATTCGTTGGAGCGTAAGCTCAGTTACAAAACCTACCAGCCGAATGCTACCGCATTGAATGGAAAATGATTCCACCCCGCGCTCCGTATTTGGGGGATAGTGGGAGTCCAACATAAAATCTTTTAAAACCCATTTATGCCGCATCATTGGTTCGCAAATTCTCTCATATGAGGAACTTCTGCTTGTTCTCACTCAAATTGATGTAGTCCTTAACTCGGGACCAGATGTTTGTTTACAATTCTCGCCACAGTGTTCTTGGCTAGCACGTGTGTTTAGAATTTTTAGCTTTTTTTTGTGTGTTGTTGACACTTATGTGACTTGTTGTTGTTTTAAGAGTGTTGTTCTTGTGTTCGTAACCAGGTTTGTTTTGTGATTGTTTTGTTAAAGTCGCGTTTTATCCAAGATGGATAAAACGCGGAATAAACCCCCTGATCCTGACCCACCCGGTATTCCAGTCCCTTCTACTCCTTTTTCTCCGAACCCACTATCCCAATTCGCGGATGTCGTCTGTAGCGGTATAGAGATAGATGTATCACAATCCCAAACAAACTCACGCAAACGCCCCGGTGTCGAAGAAATTATTGCACCCACTCTTCCGAGCAAGCAACCAAGAAGTCAAATTGGTCGTATAAATTACTCCGTTATGGATAAGGCTTCTTATGTTGTACATGTTTCTCGTATAGAGACTCAACCAAATGCTGGCACCACTCTACACCCCGTTAATTTTGGTAAGTTCCTGGTGACTAATAACATTGCAAACATTATTCGTGGTGGTGTTAACAGAGTCGGTAGAAACCGTGTGTCAGTGGAGTTTGCTTCCCCCCAGGATGCTAACTCTTTCTTGGAAAACAGTCTCTTATCCAAATCGTCTCGTTCATTGGATAACGGCATGAGCGACAAACTATCCGGACTGGAACAAAAAATTTAATCGCTGGAACAGCAAGCCCGACTCAATAACATTGAGATCTGCAACCTGCCTGAGAAACGTGATGAAGACCTGCTTGGGCACGTCGAAAAGATCAGTGCTACCATCAAGTGCTAAATTTCCCGTCAAGACGTACTAGCCGTTCACCGTGTCCCCACGCACGTACACAGGAAAGTAGCAAACCTAAAAAAAATATCGTGAAATTAGCTTCACGCACCCTTCATGATACTGTTTTATGTGCCTATCGTTTGTCCAAAACTGTTACGTCTGATCAAATTGGTATGTCAGGTTTCCCCTGTAAACTGTATATTAACGAGCATCTCACTCTTTATAACAAAAACTTATTTCGTGCTTGTCGTGAGATGACTAGGAAACATAATGTTAAGTATGTTTGGATTAGAAACGCTACTGTACTTGTTAAAGCTACCGATAGCTCTAAAACATTTGCTATACGATGTCATAATGATGTCAACAAGATTGCGAAGTGTAATCGTCAAAATGAATAGTCTATTACTTTTTTATGTTTACATAGATATGTATATTATAAAAACGCTTGCACTCATTCCTGTATGAAGATGTTTAAAACTCATATCGCATGCATTCAGTGTGCTTTAATTGTTATAGTCACAAAAATCGGTTTTATATCATTGTTTTGTAATGTTTCTTGCCATAGGTTTTCTTCAGAACTTGTTCTTTTAAGACTAGCTCATTAGCTGTTGTTATTACACATAACCATGCATGTAACTCAGCTTTATACCTGCCGCTACGCACTGTGAACAGAATCCAAGTTTTTAAAATATACCCGAATCTTAAAAACCTGCTTTACTTTTTTTTTGTTGTTTACTTATTTTTTACTTAAATACACGCAATGCCTAGTAACAATAATTTATCATTCTTTTACCAAAACTGTAGAGGAATCCGCACTAAATTGCACACCAACATTCTTTCCTTATCGTTTGACGTAATCATATTATCTGAAACATGGATTACATCTAATATATTGGACAAGGAATTCATTGATGACTGCTACTTAGTTTTTAGAGACGATCTTGACCGTATTGCTACAAACAAGCGCGAGGGCGGAGGTGTTCTAATAGCTGTGCTGCGCGGGCTTCGGCCTGTGAGGATTATCAGCCCCCTCTCACATTGGCATCGAGCATGTTACGATCCAGGTGCCTGCGTCGCGCTCCAACACTCACCAAGTCATTAGCGCTGCTTACATACCGCCACGCACACAGGACGATGTTTACTTGTCACATTTTTCCACGTTAGAAAATATTCTTACGGCGCCCTGTATTGAATCATTTTATATAGACGGTGATTACAACCTGTCCGAACTTGAGTGGTCGGGCAGTGGTTGTCACGTGAGTTCTCAGTCCCAAAACACTGTGAGTCGATTTTTACTTAACTTTATGGCTGTGTCAAATGCTTCGCAATGCAACACAATCAAAAACAATCTAGGTCGGACTTTGGACATTCACTCCGACATTTTACTGCTGCAGCCTGACAGTCACCGTCCTCGATTTTCGATGGAGACGCAATTAACACCCATGAAGCGTCATTCTACTATAAAATACAATTTCTTTAAGGCTAATTACCAAGAAATTAATGTAGAACTAAATAATTTGAACTGGGATGAACATTCCTTAATCTCTCCAGTGAACAGGCCGTAGATACTTTTTATGACTATTTATATGGCATCATTAGACTGCATGTTCCACTGTCACGTCATAAATCTACTTCCTTTCCTGTTTGGTTCAGCGCCTCCCTAATAAATATTTTCAGAAGTAAAGAACGCGCATGGATAAGATGGAAAAAAAACCAATTATGTTCTCTATTCTGCGTAAACGTTTCAAATTACTCTGTGAACAATGCTACAATAAGTACATGCAATCTGTTGAAGATAGCATACCTGTTAATGTCAAGCACTTCTGGTTATACATCTCTAACCGAAAGAAAGGTTCTGGTTTCCCAGCTAACATGCACCATAAAAATAAATCCTCTAACTGCCCCATTGAGATATGTTCTCTTTTTTCTGCCTTCTTCAATTCGGTGTCCGAGCCCTCAACCTTTGACCCTAACACGTGGACACCCCCTAAGATCCTTGACGAGAACTCTATATGCATTCCTGATATTTACCTCGAAAAGAATGACATACATAAGGCGCTTACCTCACTAGACTTAACAAAGGGAGCTGGTCCGGATGGACTGTCCCCTCTTTATTTAAGAATACGGCACAAAATATCCGTGTTTCGTTTCACATAATATTTAATAAATGTTTCAAGGAAAGGTTTTCTTCTGTTTGGAAGAGGGCTGTCATCACGCCCATTCACAAAAGTGGTGACAAAGGTAAAGTTGAGAATTATCGACCCATTTCCATCTTGTCCACCTTGTCCAAGCTTTTTGAGAATCTAGTGCAATGTCACTTATTTCCACAGTTAAATCACCTTATTATACCTGAGCAACATGGCTTCGTTAAATCTAAATCCACTACCACAAACTCAATAATTTTACCCAATTTTTGTTTGAAAACATGGACATGCGCACGCAGGTTGATGCTGTATACCCTGATTTTCAGAAGGCTTTTGACAAGGTGGACCACAAGTTGCTTCTCGATAAAATTGCTTTCAATGGCATAAGAGGCAATTTACTCAGATGGTTTGCATCATAAATATTTCGTAGAACTCAAAAGGTTGTTGTAAATGGTTTCGAATCTGATTATGTGGTCGTCGAGTCAGGTGTACCTCAGGGATCTGTCTTGGGCCCATTGCTTTTTATTTTATTTATAAACGACATAAAATCGTGCATAGTCAACTTTAAATTCCTAATGTACGCCGATGACATTAAAATCTATAAGGCGTGTGCGAACTCTCAGTATTGTATGCTACTACAAGAATACTTATGCAGGCTATCACAATACTGTATGGTCAACAAACTACATCTTAGTCTCCCAAAATATCACTTCATTTCATTTACTAAAAACAAAAATACGATTAACTTCCAATGTTCCTTGAACGACATTCAACTGAAAAAATCTGACTGCACTCGAGATTTTGGCATGCTACTTGATTGCAAATTACATTTAGACACCTATATCGACAACATAATTAACAAAGCCTTTCAGATGTATGGTTTTGTCATGCGGTCTTGTAAGGACTTCAAAAAGCCTTCTACTTTTCTCTTCTTATATGAAACTCTAGTCCGTTCTCAGTTGGAATACGCGGTACGTATCTGTGCCCGTATTACGACAAATATAAATATTCTATAGAGATGGTTTAGAAAAAAATTATTCGTGCCACGTACTACAAGTGCTTCCACGCAAGGATTCCCTATGCAGATTTGTTAAAGCATTACGAAATATTGAGCTTGGATTCCAGATGTTCATTGATCATGGTTATGATGGTGTACAGTATATGCAACAACAAGTTTAATTGTATTGAGCTCTCTAATAGATTATGATACGTAGTACCTAGGACTGTAATTCGGCGGGAGGTGCGAGCACCTCGTCTATTCTACACCGCGCGTTGTAGAACTAAGGCAGGTGTGCGGGCCCCTCTCAGCCGACTTATAGAAACCTTTAACTCACAGTTTTGATATATTGATATTTTCGCGCTATCGCAACACAAATTTAAAAAACGGCTTCACTATTTCTTGCAAGTCGACCATAAGACGTTATTACTATTCACTATAGTCTTATTATTTTATTTTTTGTTATTTAATTGTTTTCCATTTTTTTTTCTTGTTTAACATACGTTCGTTCTCTCATTCCAATGTCACTTCGTGGACAATAGTGTGGGTTATACGTTTTTCGACTGAATTGTAATTTCCTTTTGGAAATACTGTAATGTTTAACTGTTTTTTGTCCCTAATAACTAAAATAAAACACAATATGAGTAAATTGCACAGTTCCGTAGTTTAAAAAATTTTAAAGTCCTTATTATCCTGTGTTAGTAATCACAAAGAGGTTCAGTTATTTCGGATACCTAGTCATTGTGGCATTAAGGGCAATGAGTGCGCTGATGCTTTGGCACAACATGCTTGCTCATCAACAGTAGCCGATCTCACCCACAATACCCATCAGGGGTATGATTTGTTGAATCTCCCACAAATTAAGCTCCAATCTTCATGGCAGGAACAGTGGAATACGACTGGAAGAATAAAGGGCAGGTATTACTATGCGGTACAACCAGTCATTAAATCAAAACCTTGGTTCTACGCATACAAGAAAGTCTCCAAGCCCGTTATATCCATTATTTGTCGTATTCGTTTAGGTTTTTGCAGTACTGCCGTGTTTTTGGAAAAAAATCCGGGTTCGGGACTCTTCTCTCTGTGAGTGTGGGGGAAGAGGGCACCTTGGATCACATCTTCTTTGAATGCTCAAACAACGTTCCATCTCTAAATCTATATAGCCGTCTCCCTAAATTTAAAATCCCTCTTCCGACTAATTTCCCCTCCTTGCTAACATATTCCTCCCCTGAACTGCTTGTGGCGCTGATGACCTTCATCCGTCACAATAATATGAAATTATAAATTATTCTGTCTGTGTGGGTGTGGTATGCTTTTTATGCTTTTAACTATTTTATTATTAAAATATTAATGTTATTATTTTTGTTGTTTGTTTCAGTCCCGTACTAACCCAAAAAGATCTACATAATGTTACTTAATAAATAGTTAGTAGAATAGTTTTACTTTTGTCTTCAGTTGTTGTTTTTCTTTTAATTTAGTAAATTTTTCTTCTTTCCAACGAACCAATTACATCAGCTAATTTTTTTTTTATGGAAGCTATAAAAAAAATTGCAGATGTAATTGGTTCGTTACTTTAACTTCTCTGCCCATCGAGAATGTTACCGATGGAACGAAATCTCTTCGTTGTCGAAAGCTGTTAAAAATAATAGATAATAATAATTATAAGACCAGATGGTGTGTAGCTAGTGGAAAATGTGGCGTGTAGAATGTGTGAACAATCTTCAGATTAGACAGACATGGTTTATCGCAAGTAGATAACGTAAATCTCGGTACAGTAGTTCTGATTCATGAAGATGATATTCCTCCATTACGCCAATGGGCATAATAACTGAATATATCCCGGAAAAGACGGTATTCGCGTCGCTTTAGTCAAAATGGCTACCGGTAATTTTAAAAGACTTATTGTAAAATTGTGTCCATAACCATCTCAATAAACTAAAAACCGCTAATTGAACATAAAAAGTGTTACCAATCGTTTTTTTTTTTTTGTTTTTTTCAACTTCACTTCGTAACTAATAAGTATCTTCCGAGATACTTATAAAATTAAATATTTGTCTAGCTTTACTTTCACTTGAGAACACTGCGCATTCTCAAGGCGGCGGAGGATGTTGACGCCGAAAACGTAACATAAAATAATTTGACTCTTATAGTCTAAAAGGCCTAGTGCGCAAATCAGTAATTGAATGGTGTTATGACGAGCATACAGGCGTTTCCTGTATCCGTCTCTTCCTTTCCCATAATGATAGAGAGAAATAAAATGGCGGTCATTCCACCTGTAAACTCCATTGAAACCACACAAGAATAATTACGTGGGCGCGCGCGCACCTCTGAAAGTTATAAATACGTATTTATCTAGTGATGTAATTTGCGTGACCATTTAGCGTGAGTGCTGTGCCGAGATCTCGTGCCTAGGGAAGTACCGACCAGTGAAGCCACGTGAAGTCCCAGAAGATGACCCACACCAGTATTCCAGGTCAGTCTTAGATCCCTTCCTACATGTTGAATGCTCGTCTCGTGCGCGTCAAATAGTTTCAATGAGTTCGTTAACGGTACCTACAATCACCGCAATAATCATTAACACTAAATAAAAACAAATCACATACCACCACGTCTCACCTAATCAATTCGCATTACCAACAAGAAAATAGAAAGAAAATGACGAAACTGAAATCGAAACTTAGATTGGTGCGGCCATGTCCAAACACAGCTTTCATGCAATTCTCGCTCATTTTCCGAAAAGACACTTTAAACGGCACAGTACTATTTTCCAGTGGTACAACACTAATTGGACTGCTTTCGACGAGAATACTGCATTTGTGGAAGTCGACTTGAAATAACGAGTCGTATCTTATTTTTATTTACACACATATATAAACTTCGTATGCAAACTTTCTTTTGATTCGTTTACGTTCTTTCATCTGCACACACACTCACGGCAGTTTCGAGTACTACGCACATGACCTTTCTGAAGAACTTCAACAATAAGGTCACTTTATGTCCATCTAGGGCGTCCCCCTCCCGGCGTTTACACTTACGACTGCCTTTTTAAATAATACGTTTTGTTAGTTCCTCTTGTTTTTTATTTCTCTTTCCTTAACTTAAAAGATCTCACATTGACTATTCCTGCTGTTCGTTCTGCAAAATACCTTGTGATATAATGCAATTTAATGAAAGAAAATTTAAAAGTCATGTTTAAAGTACACTATGTAAACAAGCATATTACAAATTAGATGATTATATCCTAGATAAGATGTTTGGAAACATGCTGGTCCTGCTCCATAGGACAGTCTAGAGAATTCTGTACTGACTTTAACACATTATTACTTGTTAAAAATCAATTACTTGTACAATATTTGTAAATGAATGAGCATCATGTATCTATCACATAATTAATTTACCAGTAATTTACCATAATAATAATAAAATCGTTTATTTATATAAAAAAGGACACATTTACAATAAATACCATAAAAATTTAAAAGAGCACAGTTGCTAATTTGCCTGAACCAGGTTGGACCTGTGTTTCAGGCTAGAAAGTACATAAATACTTAATTAAATAAAAAACTTAGGTAAATTAATGTAAAATAGCATGTTGGTGGATCTATTTGCAAACAACTACTTGATCTTCTGTGTGTGCATAATCAATGGTTAGTAAATATTCATGTATAATTTGTTTACAGCTTCAGTTATTTAATTTAAAGAGACTTAGTTGTATAGTGCTATTGTTGTATAGTAATTTTATTCTGGGTGATGCGTCTTCACATATACATAAAATATCATGTTAAGTAGAAATTATTGTTAACATTTTAAAAGAGTAACGGTGGAGTTTCTTGCCCTTTCTTCTCATTATGAAAGTACCTTTTGGAAGGGGCAAGTGTCGTGAAGTGTTCAGGGTTCATGTTCAAGTTCATCACCAACGCGAGGCAGTGTACAGTAGTCTGCGGTAATTTTTTTCGAATCTTCACCCTTTCTACTACACATCACAGTCATGTTTTGTCTCAACAGCGTACAATTTAAAATAGGTAAACAACAAATAATTATAAATGCATCCATTATTTAAAGCAATTAGAACCGAAAAATTTAAATAAGAACGCATTGTAGAACATGTGTAATAAATAAGGCAATGAAATGTCAAAGTAAATAAGAATAAAATCTAGATATTTCACACAAGTCATTATTTGAATTACTTTATCTGACTTGACAAACAACCTATGCAATATACCCATCGAAAACTTCGACAACGTAAAACGTCAGGTAAACATTTATTAAACGATTGATTAAGGTAGACAGTCAGATTTCAGGCAGAACTTCAATCATCATTCCCTTACGCATCAATTATCCCCTGTCACCGAAATGTGAACTCATCAGTCCACAGCGTCCGTCCATCGGTCCCTTTCTCCGTCATCGGGTGACCGCAAATCAATCCGATAGCACTGACAGCCGTGATCAATTCAAAATGGCAACTGCCTGGATAACGTTGTTGCGCTTGAATGGCAGGTCATTTAGCTGAGTATCGCGACGTTTTTACGTAGCAGATTTCGTCAAATTTTATCGTGGAATTTTTATTTAGCGGCAAATGGCAATTTATTAACATAACATAACATCAAGCCTGTAATCCCCTAAGGATGATTACAGGCAAAGGTGTACATAGAGTATACTTCAGAAGTTATGTTTATTACATAAATAGGGGACGAGTCTATTGCCAGCAACCGGGCACTGATCCAGTCTCCAGGCTGCAACTGAGATTAAGCACGCCCCTATAGCGGCGGCAAGTCCCCTCTTATAAGAGTGGTTGGAGAGGCGCCACGGCGTCATCACCTTCCGCCTGACACAGGTCCTCACCGGACACGATTGCTTCGGGAGGTTCCTGTTTCGCATAAGGCGGGAAGAAACGCCCTGGTGTCACCATTGTGTGGATCGCCTGGAGGACACGTCGGAGCATAAGGTGATCTGCCCAGCTTGGGCAGAGCACCGCAGTGTCCTCGCGTAGGCGATCGGCGGCGGCGATCTCTCACGTCCGGCCCTTCTGCGAAGCAGTAATGCTCGCAAAAGGGCGGGGCGCGTGAGGGAGAGAGCCTTGCGCCATCACGCCCTTACGCCTGGGCGTCGGCCCAGGTCGTCTCCTGCGGCAGATTACTGGCCACTGTAGGCGTGGGCTTGCGGACGGTGAGCAATGGGTAGCTCGCCGTCCGGTAAGGACCAGGCCTGGGTGACATCTCTCGTCAGCAACAAATGACGGGGTCCGATAGGGCCGCCGCCTCTGGGTCGCGGGAAATTCGAAAGAGAAACCGTGGCCCTGGCTCAGGCAACTGAAGGAACACGGGTGGTTTTTAGTCAGTAAAAGTCTGACATGCCCTCCCGCTCCCACCAAAGCGGGATAAATCATTTGATGATTTCCCACCCAAAAAAAATAATATTGGCTGCTAATGAGATATTATGGAAACCTTAATAACACTTTTCTTGATCTGGGAATCGAATATAGGACCACATGCTCAGCAGTAACGCTTGCGGCCACTAGTCTAATGAGACAGTCTACTGTTGGCTAACTTTTTGCCTTTTTACATAATTTTTTAACCTTATCTCGAACAGAAAAAAGTACCAATGAAAAAGGCTAAACTGCCCAGACTCGCCAATTCGAAGAACATTTCAAGAGTCTACTTGAATAATAATTGTTTGATGAAGCTAAAAGCTCAGTACTTAGTTAGTTTTATTGCTGAAAGCACTTACTAACACGAGCACCTAACTAGTCATACTAAATACCTACCCCAGACTAAGAAAATGACTTAAACTCAGTACCTAAGTACGCATGAACGAATCAAGCTTGTGGTTACTTTGTAAGATTTTTGCGTATGTTCTGTTCTCTTTATCATATGAAATATTACTTGCTATATTGAAACAACTATCATTTTTAATACATTTTATGATACCGCGTGAAGGATATTCTGACGATTTATTAAATTGAATTATCTCGATTTAAATCATTTAAGCAAGTATGAGTTTCCATCTACATTTAACCATAAGGAACAGACTGCAAAATTGAATTTAAATGTCAATATGTAAAAAAAATGCAATGATCAATAATGATTGACCTGAATTAGCACATACACAGGCTATTTTCCTGAATATTTGGATTAAAAATGATGAAATACAAAGTACACGCAGACGAAGTTGCGGGCTTGTATTAAATTTTCATAATCATAATCATTTATTTGTCAAAAAATGGTAAATTGTAAATATTCATACACACAAAGATTTTAAATAGTTATTATAACAATGAAAAGAAAGAGAACATAAATTTATTTGGCCATGTTCTTTAGGATTTGAGCCCAAAAAACAATAATATCACAAGAAATGAAACATTTCCTTGTGTGTGGCTTGCCACAGACAGGTTATTTTTAAAGTTCCTCGAATTTCTTGTTTTGTTTCTAACTTTAATTAAACATGTATTCCCTTTTGGCTAAAGGGCTACAGGGCAGGGCTGAGGGCTAATTAGTAAACTTTTTTGCATAAATATGTAATAAGTTGGCAAGAGAGCACTGGAGGTCAATTCCTGTAAATATAAACGTTCAAAATTTAGTTGCAATCACACCTCATTGACATCATGATCATCCTTCAACGCGGATGCCGTATAACGCGTTAAAATATGATCACGTTTGTGCGCAAGTTGTCATGTGTCTCACATCTGTTTTTCATGGTAACGTTCCATTACAATATCTTTCGATGTTAATCGATGCTAAGTACATTTAAATCATAGTAAGTTCGATATTTTTTTAGATGCAAATATTTTTATCAAAATTTACTATAAAAAAAATTAATAATAACAATGACAACGCTCCAATTGGTAAGTATTTAAAACTTCTTTCCTCATGTAAATATTAATCAAAGTTAACCATTAAATCATGTTCCTCCTAAGTCTACCTCTCATAAGTATCGAAACATCAAAAATCGTGAAACAGAAAAGTTACATTATTAATGCCGAGGCTTCTAACTTTTCCAGCGGTTTATTTTACCGGAGCGAAATAGATATACTTTATATCCAAGGGCGGATCGAGGATTGCACAATGTACCTATCACGTGATTAATTTATCTGCCTTTGCTTTATTTTTAATTCTTTTAACCAGTTGTGGTATAGTATTTTTATTATTGGTGCATCTTGTTCACATATGTAAATATAATTAATGTATACAGGGTATTGTAAAACATTTTAAAAGAGTAACGGTGGAGTTTCTTGCCACTTCTTCTCCATACGAAACTACTTTTTGGAAGTGGAGCCTAGAATCAGTTCTATTTTAATGTTAATTTTGACTTTCAAAAGTGCCTTTTTATGGGGCTGTTTGAAATAAATGCTTTGACTTTGACTTTGATACCGCGCTCTATCCAAACAATAGCTCCGTGAATGCGGCAACTCATTATTGTAGTGTGTGTAAGACATCGTCACTTGACATTTGTCAGTTGACATTGATAACTAGTGTGCGTGAAGAATTGTGTTACCATTGTGTGCTCATTTGTTACTCTGCCGCTATTTGACTTCTTATTTTTTTCTTCAATATCGTACCTTTTTAGATAAACGACAAGTGCAGCGGGCCGAGTTACGCTGTGCAAAGTGGCACATTTACCTCCCTACTCTCCCCACTACTCAGGCCACTTTATGTAAGCGAGTGCGCAGCGTCGGAAGGGGGCATTCTTGTGGCAGGCTCGGCCCTGTGCGCCTGCTGTAGCGCCTAGAGCTATTATAGCGATCTATTTAATTAATTAACAAGCGGTTGGAATAAATAAAGGATTGGCTTCGTGGTGCCTACGCGAGTCAAATCCTTGTTACCGTAGTCTCGTACCGCGCGGACCGCTTATTGTTTACTGTTTCCTTTGTGTTTGCACAGGTTCCAGCCGGTACCGGTGCGAACACAGAGGGAGCCACCGTGCTGCTCGGTGATTATTCACCGCAGCGGTCGCGGACCCACCCGCCCCCGGGATGCCGAAGTCCGGCAAACGCAGCTCTCTGGGCCGCGATGCCGAACACCAGGAGACCCACCCGGCGATGGACCGGACGACGTCGATGCCGATCATCGACGACGCGTCGTCTGATGCACCGCCCGCTGGACCGACCCGAACAAATGAAGAAAGAACAGGAACACCACCGACGACATCAGCGCCTGCTCACGTCGCACCGTCATCGTCGACGAACCGCCAACACGCGGTAGTAATCCGCCCCGCCGCGTTTCGCCCGGTGCCAACTCAGGCTCCGGGGCCTACCGCAAACCCGGGCCGCGCGCCGCCCGTGCGCGCGCCTGCGCCCGCCCGCGCCCCTGCGCCCGCTGCGCACGCTGTGTCCGCCGCGCGCGCCGCCGCGCAGCACGCGCACTCCGCGCCACCCGCGCACGCACGCGCGTCCGCGTCCACTGCGCGTACCGCTGCGCCGCCGCGCCTCGCGTCGCCGCCCGATACCAATGCTGTGCCAGATCCGCGCGCCGCCGCAACCGGCCCCCGCCTCTCGCTGGCGGGACCGGTGTTGGCTGAGCGGGAGCGGCCGGTGCAGCACACACCTCAGGCGCCCGACTCACCGGCGCCCCCACGCGGCTCCGCCTACGACTCGCCGGCCGTGCTGTCGGCATGCTCGTCACGAGCCGGGTCGAGCATGTCGCTGGCATCAGCGGGCTCGGCCGTATCAACTGACACGACGCCGCGATCCGCGCAACGGCCCACCGTGGGAGGGGCCGATGCCCACATGACGTCGCCTTCATCGACGCAATCGCTGGGTTTCGGGTTTGAATTCAACCTCGAGCCTAGGGCCCAGCGGAAACAGAGAAGGAGGAGCTCCGGGGACGTGGAGGAGAGCAAGCGACTGTGCCCCGACCCGCCGCGCGAAAGCGTGCCGCGGGGTCCGGGCTCGCCTGCGTCGCCTACATTCGCCGACGCGGCGCGCCACTCACCAGCCGCCCGAACTCAGACACCGAGACCAACGAAGGCCACAGGGGTAAGTGCCCAAAATTTACCCCCCGCCCCCTCGACATCTACCGCCACCCCCGGCGCCGCGAAGAAGACGCAGCCGGGGGCAAAACAACAAAGGAAGCTGCGCTACCCGCCGCTGGTGGTTGAGAGGCTACCTGACTGGGCCGCACACTTCCGGGCCATCGCCGCCAAACTGGGCCGGCCTCCGAACGCTCGTTCATACGGGGGTGGAGTTCGCTTCACCCCAGACAGCGAGGAGGAGTACAGGCTGGTCCAGAGGTACCTGACTGGCCTAGAAAAGGACAGCGGCGTGTCATGGTTCGCCTACTCGCTGCCAGCAGAGAAGTCGCTGAAGATCGCCATACGGGGCCTACCGGCGGACACGGACCCCAAGGAGATCGAGGAGGAACTTCGGACGCTGGGTTACCAGCCGGAGTATGTGCGCCACATAAAGGGCGCGCAAGGACGACCCGGCTGTGTTTTCCACGCCATCCTGAAGAAGACCCCAGACGTCCGGGCTATCTACGACACCACCGTTTTTATGTACATGCGGGGTGTCAAGATAGAGGCTTGGCGAGGCAAGCGTGGGCCCGCCCAGTGCCACCGGTGCCAACAATTCAGGCACAGCTCACACCAGTGCCACCGCCCGCTCGCTTGCGTGCGATGCGGGGACGAACACGCGGCACGTGACTGTCCGCGCCCGCGGGAGGAGCCGGCCACATGCATCAACTGCGGTGGCCCGCACCCCGCGTGCAACATAAAGTGCCCCGTATTCCAGAAAGAGATCCGGAATAAGCGAGCGGGGACCGCCGCCATCACGGCCAACACGCGCCGGACACAAGCGGCCACAGAGAGGCCGCAAGTGGTACAGACAGAGGCCCAAGGCACGACGTTGATGGCGGCGGCCAACGGGCCCACAGACAGAGAAGCCACCTCCTCGAGGCGGAGGAAGAAGAGACGCGGGGGGAAAGGAAGAGGTAAGAAACCAAACCCCCCCCCAACAACAACGACAACGACCCAGGAGAACGCTAAGGCCGCCCCTGTCACAAACAAGGCGCAGGTTGTGGAAACACAACCTACCGCTGGCGCCGGCATAGCGCCGCGGACGGCAAGGGAACCAACTAGAAAAGAGTTCCCTAAAGAAACTAGTGGCGGCGCTACCGGCGTCAAAACTGCCACAACTAAACAGGAATTCACAACTTGCGCCATCAAACTGTTGATGGACCTAATCAAGGCCATCAGGCAGGGGCAAGACATAGAGACGGTCATCCTGGATGGCCTGGCCACACTATTGACCCTGTACCATGGCTAGGCCGCTCAGGGTGATCCATTGGAACGCCCGCGGCCTGCAAAACAAGGTCGCGCCCCTCCGCCACCTCCTAAGGGAACAGGACATCGACGTGGCGCTCATAAGCGAGATGCACCTGGGACCCGAAGATAGGGTAAGGTTCCCGGGATACCTCGTTTACAGGAAGGATGAAAGGTCGGCTCACAGAACATACCGTGGTCTGGCAGTATTGGTGAGGCGAAGAGTCGTCCATCAGGAAATCCCCTCGACGACACCCAGCACATTTTACGCGTTGGGTGTGCAGCTACACGTAGCCGGCGAGGACATAAACATCTACAGCTGTTACAAGCCGCCCGTGGCTCACCTAGACGTTACAGAGCTGCGGGCGCTTCTCCACTCATCGACGCACGAATCACCGGCGAGGATAGTGGATCCTCGCCGGTGATTTCAACTGCAAACACCCAGCGTGGAACTCGGCCACAACGAACACCGAGGGGAGGCGGCTCTTCGCGGACGCGGAAGCCTTCGGCTATACGGTGTCCGGCCCAGAAACGCCGACCCACTACCCAGACGCTGCACAGCACATGCCGGACGTACTGGACATCGTAGTCCACCGAGGGCTACAATGCCAGACCACACAGCAAGTCATAGACGACGAGTTACAGTCGGATCATCAACCTGTACTCGTCGTCATATCGGGTATGCCGACCCGACTGAAGCCCATAGCGCCACGTCGCAAAACAGACTGGACAACCTTCGTGGAGAAAGTAGAGACCGCCGCGCCGACTCGGCCTATCGTTTCCTCCGCGGACGTAGATCAGACGGCGGACGATGTCACTGCTTGCATTCAAAGCGCCTACGAATCGGCGACAAGCAAACAGCCGCAGGGGAGAGGGCTATTGCCGCCCCTGCCGGCTCGCCTGAATGCGATGATCGCCGCGAAGAGGCGCCTCCGCAAGCAGTGGCAACAACACAGATGCCCGACGCTGAAGACGCAGCTCAACCGTCTCGCGGAGAAGGTGAAGGCCGAGCTCCAGGCGCACACCGCCGCGGGCTGGGAGGACCGATTAGACGCCACGACTGACAACTGGCCGTCACTGCACAAACTGTGCAACCAGCTGACGAACACCCCAGTCCCGGTGCGACCGCTGCTTAACAGCGACTGGGCGCTTACATACGTAGCAGAGGACCGGGCGGAGGTCTTCGCTGAACACCTGGAGCGTCAGTTCCAACCGAACCCGACCAGCGACACCGCTCATGTCGCAGCAGTCGAGAAACACCTGGGAGACTACTTCGCCTCGCCGATAGCTCCCGAGGAGGACCCTATCTTCTTCTCGCCTGGGGCAGTCAGACGCGCCATCCTTAGGACGAGGCCTAGGAAGGCCCCCGGTGCTGACGGTATCACGAACACAGCGCTGCGCCACCTGCCGTACCGTATGGTAGCGGCGCTGGCGCGCCTGTTCACGGCGATACTGCGCACCGGGACCTTTCCCGCCTCGTGGAAGGAAGGGCGCGTCATTATGCTGCCTAAGGCGGGGAAAAACAGCCAGAAGCCGGAGAGCTATCGGCCGATCACTCTGCTGCCGACAATCTCCAAGGTGTTCGAAGCACTCCTGCTGCGACATCTCCAACCGCACATCTCACCTCGACCGGAACAATTCGGGTTTCGGGCGGAGCACAGCACGACGCTCCAGCTGTCGAGGGTACTGCACCACCTCGCAGCCGCGATCAACAAGAAGGAGTACTCGGTGGCAGTATTCCTCGACATGGAGAAGGCCTTCGACCGTGTATGGCACGACGGCTTGATATATAAGCTGGCCACATCGGACGCGCCCCGTCGCGTTGAGAAGGTGGTCTCTGACTTTCTCTATAACAGGACTTTCAGGGTGGTGGTCGACGGAGCGCTGTCTAGCGCCCGCCCGGTGCTCGCGGGTGTGCCGCAGGGTAGCTGCGTCTCGCCGGCGTGTTACTCGCGTTACACGGACGACATCCCCACCACGCCACACACAACACTCGCGCTGTATGCAGATGACGCCGCGTACATTACTACATCGCTCAATGCGAAGTACGCGGCGGTCAAAATGCAGCGCGCCCTCGAACTGCTTCCGGAGTGGTTGTCCAAGTGGCGGCTGTCCGTGAACGTGAGTAAGATGCAGGCCATGGTCACCGGGTCCGCGCCTCTCCCACCACCCCTGAAACTACAAGGAGCCGACATCGAGTGGACGCCCCGGGTCAAATACCTAGGGGTCACCATCGACCGTCGGCTCACGATGGGGACGCATGTCCACAATGTCGCCGCGCAGGGTAAGGTCGTCCACCATCTCCTTAAACCAGTGCTCTCGTCCCGCATCCCGGCGCGCGTCAAGCTGGGCGTGTACAAGCTGTACATCCGCCCGATTTTGACGTACGCCGCTCCCGCTTGGTTCGCCCTCACGAGCGAGACGAACCGCAAGCAGCTCCGCACGCAGCAGAACCAGGCGTTGCGGACCATAGTAGATGCCCCTCGCTTCGTGAGGAACGATGTCATCCAGCGGGACCTCGGTATTGAGAGCCTGGATGAGTTTGTGCGGCGACTCGCGAAGGGAATGTTCGCGCGTGCCGACGCCTCGGACCTCACGCATGTCAAAGACATCGCGCCCTGGCACGCGCGCCCCCCCGACGCGCGACCCCTGCCCCGCGACCTGATAGCGGACCATGCCCCCATCGCACCGGATTGACGCCCGGGTAAGCTGTACTCAGGTTACACGCAGCTTACCTGTGACACTTTGACTCCACACACACAACACACATCTGTTGCGCAACGTGACCTAGGTTAATATAGGCGCGTTACGTAAACAAGCACAGACACCCGCCACTATACAGGCACCTTAACTCACACGCGGAGGCGCGGTGCGGACCGCGATCCGCGTAGACACTGGGCGGTGTGACACACTACAATACCGCCCACACACTCATGACGGCCCCTTAGCCCGGACAGTAACGGCTAGCTCTGTGATCTGGACGGGCGGGGGCCACTCACCTACTCTGTAGGCGCGTCGAGTCGGCATCTCCGTCGCTGGTCGCCGTCGCTGGGCCTCCCCTAGGTAACTAGGGGTCTCACCTGGCGGCGGCAGACCGCCGGGATGTCGTGAAGAAAGCGACGTTTCACTATAAGCGTCGCGGCGCTCCTACAGAAACAAAATAGCAATCATTCACATGGGCGCGCATTGCTCGCGCACCCAACCACCTTACCGGCCACTGTAGCCAACAAGATGAGGGGCCCGTTTTTACGGGCCAACGTAAAGCCTCCGCGGCCGGGGGGCATAGCCCCGGAGCCGCTCGCCGCGCCCCCTTGCGGGGACGTAGCGACTTCCCACGAAGTGGAATAAATAAGTTGGTTACTGCTATATTTCATACTTTCATTTAATATGTCGGACCTCTGCCTTCAGGTTATTTCATGGTGATTATTTTATAAGAAGTTGTGAGTGAAATAAAGTGATTGTGCTGTAACTAGTTTCTCTATTTTCTTCGCCCGACAATCCACGCCAACTTACAAAGTGCAAGTGTAATATCGCTGATGAGGGCCTATCCCGATATCAGAATTGGGATTCGAAGGGCAAAAACCTGAAGAAAATAGTAACGACAGTGAAGCGTGGACCAACGTCTAATCTATTCAAAATATGGAGTTTTTGCTATCACGACTTCCGGCAACCGCTTAACCGCAAACTTCAAATTTCACCGCAACTGCACGACTAATACGGTTTGATCGTGATAATGACAATAGCTTCAATAGCACATCTCATCGTTGAAGCACAACGGACCAAAAATCAATTGATTGAAGCAAGTGGCAGTACGAACCTTTGAACGAAGTAAAGAATTCGAATCGAGCACCAGCACTGGAGAGTCGTGATACGAACCGTCTCACCTGTTACGTGTATGGACAACCACATCATCCGGTGAGCTCGTTCCTTTTCTTTTTAATAGATAATGTGCTAGTTCGTTTGTAGCTTTTAGCTTTTTCAAAAAGTTCCCGTGCACTATGCGCTGTGATTTAGTTTACCTTACGTATAGGTTACCTTAGGTATAGGTAAAGAAAACGTTAAATATGAATCGCAGAATACTGAGCCGTGGTGAAGTTCAACACGTCATTGTCCTTTTTTGTTTCATGTTGTGCCTGTTAACTCAATTACAGAAC
Source organism: Dasypolia templi (assembly GCA_963555695.1). NCBI lineage: Eukaryota > Metazoa > Arthropoda > Insecta > Lepidoptera > Noctuidae > Dasypolia > Dasypolia templi. The sequence goes on from OY743153.1 coordinate 20,542,916, forward strand.
CAGTTATTATAGGTAGAGATCTATTAGCTAGTGGTATCCATGTACGTACAGATATTGACAAAATTACACTATATTCGGGGAAAGAAGTTGTTACTTACTGAAGAGATTCATTATTCATAAATAACATTAATACTGACCTACATGGTGAAGGTAAACTCGCATTAGTTCAGATATTGCAAAAGGATTATGATTTCTTTATGGCAGGTATACCGCGTTGCATTACGACTGGTGTTTATGACTAAATAAATTTATTTCTCATCAAGAACTTACAAAGATTTCACTTACTTGAGAACATTTTTAAACTTTAAATATAACTTGGACACACAAACTAAGCTGCTAATCTAATTATCATCTAAGTAGTAATAACATTTCTTTTCGTACTCAAATAACATTATTAACTAACACAAAACTTAAAACTTTTCGATCCACCCGCAAAAGAAATAATTACCGTAGATAAGGAATGCGATCCCGGTGCCGCAATAAAGCAAAACAGCAGCAGGGCAAGTCTGTTTATTGGAGTAGTATTTGATCATTTAGATTGTGATTTTCTTAAATAAAATTTTGGAAATACCCAACGAGTTTGCATTCTTTACCTCTTTAGGTAGCTTATTATATTATTGCACCTTGAAAAAATAAATGTTCTCTCGCCATTGACTGTCCGCACTCGCGGTATAAAATGTGATCCTTCCTACGACAGCCGCGATTGTGTCACTGATGTATTTCTGTGAAATGTGACTGTAGGTGCAAGGTAATCATAGTGAAATAATATGTAGTTTAATCATTTTATTTTGAACTATCTGTAGGTTCTTGAGGTTAGTTTTTGGCTCGTTGCCCATATTTCACGTGTTTTACGCTTTGAACCTTGAATCAAATCAAAAAGGCAGATCAAATAGACAGACATAAGATATCCACAAGAAAGTGATCGAATTACTTACATCAGAACCGGTTCTGACTATAATTATTTGACTGTAACGCACTGATGGAACTAAACACCGAGCTCTGAGGGTACGGGGCAATATTGATATAAAGTAAGTTTTTTGTCTTGTCTGACTTTAGCCGACGAATAACTGATACAGAATCGCAGTGTTGTTTTTGCAAGTTGGAGACCCTGGCCGTCATTGAAGCTGTTGAAGGTTTCCAGCGACGGGCGTATACTGTGTTTACAGATCGTAGCTCCGTCAAGGCATCTAGTTCAGTGATCGGCCTCGTTCCAGGTGCTCACGTGAGGTGGGCCTTTTTGTGGGTCTATGACTTCGATAGAATCCATGGCCCGTGGAGTGGCATAGAGTATGCAGATGTTCTGTTCCTGAAATCGATTTACGGAGTTGGTGCATGGTCACGTCCCATGGTCTGGCAGGAAAAATTGTGTAGTTTGTTAAATTGCATCTGCGTTGGCTTTCATTGGTGGGGCCGCCGCGACTCTAGATCCATGATATCATGGGTGGGCGAAGCAGTCAGGCTGTGGCTCACACTTGCGACGTTCGTGGGATAGTATAGTGCAGGAGAATTGAGCGTGGTAAGTGTGTATTTTGGCTTCCATTAGTTCCGGGGTCACATGGACTTTGATAAGTCGTGTTCACACAGAGGTTGGATTCCTTGGTGCGGATGAAGCCCTTGCTGGGGTTTGTGAGCAATTCTGGTTCCCTGAGATGGCTAGGTGGGTGCGAAAGTAAGTCCTGCATTGTGTGCTGGGCCTCAAGGGATTGTTCGGGGCTCAATAGGTACGGGGACTCCATCCGATGCTTAGGGTTTCTGCACAATGGCATACTGTACATTTGGACACCGCGGGGAAGTTTAGTGGAGAAATCGATAGCAAGGAGTTTTCTTGTCATTGTTAACTCTTCCACTAAATGCATCCTTTTCGAGTGCACTTCCTAGTTGGATGCAGCTGGTGCAGTTTAAGTTCGAAAGGATGCTGTCTTTTCGGTGCGACTTCGCGGATCATATCGGATCGGATCAGGTATTGTATAGGCGCAGACAGTGCAATGTTTTGGTGCTCATGGTGAAAAGTTGCACCTTGTTGCTACCGGTTCTGGCAGAGCAGGTAGAGAGTCATGAGAACATTTGGTGCTTACTCGTTATAATCGAAAGTGAATTGGGTGGGACCTGGCGCGGCAAGCTTCTCGAAGTGCAGCTAGCGACGGATTGTGCAAGGTCTATGGTACACACGAACAGAACTTGTGTTCGGCACTCGGGCGCGGCTTTTAAGTCTGGCTTCATATTTTGAGTCTGGGTTTCGGTTAGATTTGGTTGAAATTCGTAAGATAGCATCTGAGAATATTGGGAGAGCTGCTGCGTCGCAAAGGGAAAAATGAGACCGTTTTATAGTGGCGATACCTTCTTCATTGAATGTGCCAGATGGGTCACCTTGCAGGGAGTACCGACTTCCCTTTGTTGTGTGTCTTAGAGCATACAAATATAGTCGTGAGCGTTTGCCTGCCATGCCCGGGGAATGTGAGGGCTTGGTGGATGTAGCTACCACCTTGACTGGTAGCTTGAAGGAGGCCAAGAATGCGGCAGTCCGGGATTGACGAGTGGAATGGGTGTCGTCGGGTGGTGGCAGTGATGTATTGTCTATTTGTAGTTCACGTACGTTAACCACCAGCTCTGGAAACCTCGCGGCATCGGAAAAGGAATATATGTATAAGGGACCGACTCATGCGGGTTGACGTCCTATGATGTGTGTCATTGGGTGGACTATAGAACTGGAATATGCAGACTGATGTTCTGGATCATAATTATTATAAAGTGATCGTCTAGTCTGAGAGGCTATGAGATCAATGAAGATATGTGTGGGTGGTACTAGTGAGTGATCGGAGCGACGCCGATGGGTTGCCCGATCCATGTTATTTGGCGAGACAGCTGGTTGGAGGGACGCCTATTTCAGTTGTCCGGGTCAGCTCCTAAAGGTTGAGTTTGTGGGAATATAAAACATTGTAATGTGTGTCACTGATGGACGAGCGTTAAAGTAATGTTTCTACCAGTTTTATTCTCTTTACAGAAAAATGGGCCCGCGGTTACTTACGGCGACATATGAGGATGGAGACGCACAAGGACGCGCGAATGTCAGTCTGGTCGTGACGGCGCTTCAATACTAAAATTATTGTTATTTAGATTTCATAGTTGTCGCTGCTAGTTTAGTGTCATGAACATGAATTATGTGTCTGATAAGACACATTCGGTGACATGACACTATGACACAACACCGAACGCTTATGCACATTGAAGTGACGATTTGCTGGCTTTATGACTTGAGACTCGGTCGGCATTACACAGGCCTACTACGCGTTCGGTGGAGTGTCTAAGTAGTGTCTATTATTAAAATTCAAATAAAAACTAATAAATAGCATATGAGGTAACCCTGTAGAGTCCGCAATGACTGGTCCAAAGAACAAAAAAAAAGGAACAAAAAAAATTATGAGTACTGAAGGTTCAAAAATGAACGGTCCAGAATTTGTAGCAAGCTCTGAAGGGGTGAACCGGTCCAGATTGCTAAAGTCCTGTAGGCTTAATAACAAGCGGTCCAGAATTAGTTGCAAACTCTGCAGGGGTGAACCGGACCAGATTGCTAGTTTTAGGATAAATAACGAAGGCTCGATGTCGAGCGGTGTAGAGTAAGTGGCAAACTGTGAAGGGATGATCCAGACCAGATTGCTAATCAGGATGAACGAACATTAGTACTAACGTTCTGTCATTTTAGATAATGCTTGATGAGACTACGCGTACGAGGACGTCCGCACGTCAGTATGGCCGTGTCGGCGTGATCTATGTAAACGACAAGTGCAGCGGGCCGAGTTACGCTGTGCAAAGTGGCACATTTACCTCCCCACTCTCCCCACTACTCAGGCCACTTTATGTAAGCGAGTGCGCAGCGTCGGAAGGGGGCATTCTTGTGGCAGGCTCGGCCCGGTGCGCCTGCTGTAGCGCCTAGAGCTATTATAGCGATCTATTTAATTAATTAACAAGCGGTTGGAATAAATAAGTTGGTTACTGCTATATTTCATACTTTCATTTAATATGTCGGACCTCTGCCTTCAGGTTATTTCATGGTGATTATTTTATAAGAAGTTGTGAGTGAAATAAAGTGATTGTGCTGTAACTAGTTTCTCTATTTTCTTCGCCCGACAATCCACGCCAACTTACAAAGTGCAAGTGTAATATCGCTGATGAGGGCCTATCCCGATATATATATTTACTGTATTAAGTATAATATTGTTTTAATTTTTGTCAATGTGAGGACTATGTGGGTCATTGTATTTTCTTTATTTTCTTTTAATGATGGTCTGGCTGTTTGGGTACTTTACGCGGCCTACCAAAATATCATTTCTTTTGTACTGTTCGTTTAAGCGTTGACCTCCTTGGTTAGGAGTTGAGATGCACGATGATTGTGACATGGGCGCACTGACTGGACAGGTCCACTCAAATCCGTGTTGTTCTTTCCTCAAAATAACATTTCAGACACCAGTCTAAAATAGTCCTCATATGATATGACCAAGATTACTTGCGGATTTTTATTTACACTTTGACATTGATGGACTTTATGTATACAATTACATGTAAATTTACTTTGTAAAGTATTATACTATTGTAATTATTGTGAATGTGAAGACACAGCGAATTCGTTGTTTTTTTTAATGCATTTTTTAAATTAGTTTAAATGACGGTCTGACAGTTTGAGTAATTTATGCGGCCTGCCCAAATGTCCTTTCTTTGGTAATGTTCGTCGAATCGTTTAGTTCCTTTAGTTCTGTGTTGAGCTGCATGACAACTGACAAATGCGTGCACTGACTAGACAGGTACACTCATTCTGTGTGGTTCTTTCCTCAAAAGACCATTTCAGACATCAATCCACATGGTCTTCACACGACCTGACCAAGATTATGTCTGTACTTTAAAAGAGACTGTGACCTCTGAGTTTGTTTGTCAGATAGGAAACGCCGATATCATCTAGTGTTTAAAATCTGTAAAAGTGTTGGTACAAACCAGGAATAAATCATTTATCATTTACCCGAGTTAATGGAAAAACATTTTATGCTGTGTGTTATAGTTAAGTTGTAAATATAGCTCAGAAATGCTTAAAAATGAACAATAAATTTAAAGCGAATGTCTAAATATATTTGTCTAAAGGTTAGGCGTAGGATTATTCTTTAGAAAAATGGAAGGTTTGTGTATCAATGATTAGGCCTCATTTTAAATACTTTTTTATTATGATTTACATACGACGATTGTTATTTCATTTTTCGATCAAGTTCCTTGGCGAAAGTTGTTCAGTTTCACGGGTAGAATCACGCCTTGAAATAGTGTCAGCTGACATTTTTACACCTAGATTCCAAAGATAAACATTCAATAATTTATAGAACTAGGTTAGATAAATGAAATAGGATATATTATGAAAATACAAAAACAATAAATTCACATTTTATAAAAATCTCAACCACGGGGAACTTGACTCTTGTATACGGCTGACTGAATGGCGTTTAGGGTTCATGTTATTTTATGTTGAAATTTCGAAATTATACGATACCTACTGATGGTATGTGATTCCAGTGTCTTTCTTATTCCTTGTAGTATTATTTTAAACAGTTTTACTACGCAAACTGGCATTTTACTTCGGATTATGCCCAAAATTTAATAAAACATTCGGCACGTGCACGTGACAGTGTGACTGGCTCATGAACGACAACTTTGCCGTGGTATTTGTTGCCGCATTTGACAAGTACGCCGCGCCGGCTGTATCTAGTCAAGCGCAGCGAGACCAATCATTTAACTAAGGTAGAAAGTTAAAGAATTAAATAAAAAAGAGCCAGCGAAGCGAGCTCAAAAAATTTAAGCATTCCGCCTCGAAGGTATAGGTTAGGTTTTCTTTCGACTTTAAGTTAAGAAGCTACTAAGACGTGTAACTAAAAGAAGTTCAAATGATATTCAGTTTGGCGTTCTTTGTTTTACTTGAACCGTCTGACCGCCCTTGTTGCTTGCTTGTCTGCGAATAATATCGTATTTTTATTATAGACATAGACTAGTGCGTAGCATCAAGCAATCTGCCAAGCATAATAATTAAACCGCGGTTTATCATTTTCATTTTATCATACCAGCCCAATAATCCTTAGAACAACATGCACAAAGCATTTGAAGCGAAATAGCTTAATGTTTGTTTATCGATAATTACTACTAATAAAAGAAACGAATGGTCTATAACAGGTGTCCTACCCTAAGAAGCAAGCGCGCGCGCACGTGCGCTGTCGTCTTTTAAGAACGCCGCTGTCTCGTGCAGCCTGTTTGAAGACGCCGCCAAAAGAAGCCGCTGCCGACGTACACCCACAGGGAATGTGCGTCCCAGTGGTAGGTTTTATTTACTTATTATTATTAGGCTTTTCAACAATGAGTACGTACACTGTTACTTTTAAATTTGTACATTACAAACTAATGTCTCAGCGCCTCATAACTAGGAAATTTCAAGGACTAATGTACCAAAATAATCAACGCTAACATTAAATTTAATAACTAGCTTACAATGATACCCATCTGACTTCCACAGTCCAGTTTCTGGGTAATACAATACCCCTTGGTAAGACTGGTGGTCAGACTTTCAGGCTTCTGACGACCCGTAACGACTCAAAGATCCACGAATGACAGCTGGGACAAACGGCTTAACTTGCTTTTATTAATTTTTTTGTTTGCTCTCATGCACATCACACATTTTACATATTTTACACATATTACTGTCGGTTTTTGTACATGAACCCTGTCAGGGCGCTGCAAACATAAATGGAATGTAAACTTATCAAAACACAATTCGAGGCACGGTGGGGTCTTGGTATATAAAGATCCATCCACGGACCAAACGTGGCAAGCGTAGCGTAACCTGATCGATCGATCCGTGCGTCTGTTATTGCTTAGCCACTAGCCCCCTTAACCACAAGCCCCCATAACTAAAATGTATTCAGGCTCGTCTTTGTGTCGCTGTCGAGTCGTACACATAGGCACGACTCGACAGCGCGACACAAAGAGACCGGTGTCTTTATGCTGCCTTTTTCTTTTATATTTTTTTAAACTTCTCGCTCACAAAGGTACAACGGCGGACTTAATTAAAGTCCAGCCTGTCGTTGAAGTGTACCTATTTAACATTTTAGGCAAATAAGTAGAATAGGTAACAGAGTGTCGTGATAGTTTGCATTGCGTGGCAACGTCGCTTTTCAAAGTTCATGGATTCAATCGTTGACCTATTTATCCAATTCCACAGTGTTCAAATTTTCTCAAAGTTAATAACACACTTTTTGACCTAATTACTGGACCGATTTCGTTAATTTTTTGTAATTTGTAATTGTAATTTTCCGTATACGAATTTACACCAAGTAGCCAGTCAAATTGAAAAAGCTCCAGATCAAAATCTTCCCCCGCTTCTAGATCGCTTCACTTTGGTAGGCGTTGATTAGTTTTGAAACGCCCAAACCGTTGACTGGCGCTTCGTTTCTGGGTCGTATTGATAAATCCAAGACTCATCACCTGCAAAGATGTCGTAAACACGCCGAGACGAGCCTGCTACTTGTTTACCATATCACGCCACCATTCCACCGGGGCCTGCTTCTGAGCTTCGGTGAGGTTGTACGGCACCCATCGTGAAACTATTCTGCTTACGCGAAGATGTACTTGTAGAATTTCAACCTGCAGTATATGCTGAATCTCTTGATACATAACTCGCTTATTGTCTTGGATTACATTTTTCAGTGCTAGCACGTTTTCTTCCGTAACAGCCGTCAAAGGGCGACCACTTCTATCTTCATCCCCCAAAGTTAGTCGACCGCGCTTGAATTCGTTATACCAACGATACACGGTTGCCTTAGAAGGGCCATCATCCATGAATGCCATTATACTCGTATAACCGGCTAAATAGTCTCTCAGACATATAAACTTTTTTTCACAATACTTTTTGACTCGCCTGTTATATGGGTATTGGGCAATAATACACCGTGACTGTTCATTTATCGGACCAAACAAGGCCATATTGAATTGAGAACGGTAGAACCGCTATTTATATTTTCAATGTTTTTATTGGTTTAATAAATTCTTCTCATTTACATTTACATGCCGCGTAATGTATAACTTTCGGTAATATTATGTATCAAGGTGCTGACCTCGATATTATTCAGTACCAAAATATTTGCCATAAATCACCATCAGCATGATGTAATGTGTTTCTCGAGAGCCAACGTTCGTGAAACTTGATACAATAACACAACTTTTTTTGTGACATAAACCTTTTATTCCCATGTCTACCAAAACTTTATGTCAATATTTCTATGCTTGTGTGGTGCCGTATGCCTGGGCTCAAACGGCGCTCTATCAATTCATAATATTATCACGACATCATATAAAAAGGAGCTAATTGAAATAACTATTGTATGTCGTGAATTATAGTAAGTACAGTAGAGCTCATAAGCAATCTCATAAAGCAATAGATTGACGCTTCGGTTTCACTTTAGACCCTTTTCTATAAGTTGGTTCTATACTATAGACACGCACACACACTTACTTTGTCTGTAATTGATAGTAGTTCATAATTTCAACTAACTTAACATATGGCATGCTAGCTTAGCAATTATGTCAAGCCCTGAGCTCGAATCCCACCTGAAATAACATCTAGTTATAGTTTTTGATATGTTACTAATAATGCCTAAAATGAATATTTTTATTTGTTTTAATAAAATTACTTGAAGTGGTTCGATAATCATTCGATATTTACATGTCTCGTTCATCTTGTTTACTTAGATAATAAAAGTTTGTAAGTTTTCTGTGGTCTACCGACTACAGAGAACTGAGTAAATTGTTTCCATTTCTGTGAGGTACGAGTAGATGCTAGTTAGTGCCGAATGTTTAATCTGTTAATTAGCGGTAGATATTGTGGTTATAATTTTTAAAATGCAGTGAAATATAAATATTGAAGCGTTGGCAATATTATTGCGCAACACATGGAAAAATGGATTAAGTGTGAGTGTTATCATTTAAATATTTTATATTTCACTAAATAAAAATGACTAATTTGTTTAAATTAGTGAATGATGAGTAAAGTGTTATAAACATAATGTTATTTATAATACTTTTTCTTAATTATTATACATTATAGTATTTTGCTTAGAGATGTCGAATAGTATTACATTCTTTGTTCTAGAGAAATACTGTGAGTCTGTGGGTTAAGAGAGGTGAGTAAGAGGGAATCCTTGCTAGTCGGAGCGCTTGTTTATGAAGTGGGAAGCCTATTTAAAACAAGACTTCAGATGGTGAATAAATATTAAACAAATTGTTTCATACCAACCGGATATTTTGCTGAAATATTCAACACGTCATTAAAAACTGTTCGCCGTGTACTCCACACTATAAATGTTGCATCACCGAAGCCAAGCTAACAATAACGTTTAAGTTTCGGAATAATTTATCCTGTATATTGCGCTATATACGAGATTATTTAATTTAAAAAAATGGAGGTTTAGTTTCAATCCTCTTTTCTTAGAGAAAATGAATACTCAAGCTATCCTCATTATGTAATCTAAATTCACTAAAGCCAAAATGAAATGTGAAATACTTAATGTAAAAGTAAAAATGTAAGGGCAGTTTGTCCTAAATAACCAATTATTAAAATCACTTTTTAATAGAATTTTGGAAATTAAAGATCGAAGCTTAATGTTTATGGTGAAATAAATCTACTTCTAATTAAAAAAACTATTCTACTTTTTTACATTTCACATGTCAAAATAAAACAAATTCCTTCTAAGTTCCATCCCATCGGTATTGCACATCGAATTTGGCTGAAGAAGTTATTAAAAATAATCGTATCGGTTTGTTATCTCTAATTAAAATATTATAACAAATAAACATGTTTTTATTTTTGTTATCACTTGTTTCGCTTTTTTTTATTCTAAACCCTTTATTGAATTTAAATTTATTTTTTTATTTAAAATGCATTTTTTTTATATTTTTGATATTACAAACCAAAATATCAAAAATTGGCAATAGAACTGCGCTGCATCTTATGAGATCAGAACCTAAGCCGACTGCTTCTCAGTCCAACGCTTGGCGCCTACTGCTTTTATTTGATCAACTCGTATTTTAGGAATGCCACAAACCGGCCAGGTCACGAGATTTTAAGTCAGTGTGTGCCGTGCAAAACTGCGATATTTGTGATGTGTGTCGTTTAAACACATACGGTCGTACCGCGAGTTCACAGCAATACGCTTCTTAACGTGGCTATGCACTTTTGACGCTTACTGTACATCGAACGTAGGTACTCGTATGTTGTTCGAGTTTTACGCTTGTTATCTGAAGTTGTTATCATAAACATCACCACTTTATTACATGCAGTATAACTTTTATGACAGTGTCCTTATCTAGTAAGTGCATCGTATATTCAAATATGTAAAAACTAGCACTACGCCCGCGACTTCGCCCGCGTGGATTTCTTAAAAAAACGTAGCTTATGTTCACCAAACATCATTTGGGCTTCTAATGGTAAAACAATTTTATAAATTTGCGTAGTTTAACTAATAGCATGGCAACACTCTAGAGAGGGATGATCAATATTTTGAGTGGCAATAATAGCGTAGCTAAAGCATTTAAGATTTTAAAATTGATTTGCTACCAGTTTTTTTTAAGTTTACTCGTCAGCATTATGTTCTAATGAAAAAGTGTGAAATAGTAAATATTTTCAGTAAATATAAAAGCAATGTAGCATTAAAAAAATAGTTTATGTTCGATCCCCTTTCAAACACTTATAATACTCGTACATAGGTATGGTTATTTTGGGACGTCTACTCACAAGGTTGTACTGCAAGGCAAGTTGCTAGTGGATAATCCTAGCCAGTAGATTGTGTCTGTGTAAGTAGGTACTCGCCGTTAGCAAGACGAGAACAACCAGAAAAAATATTTTGGATTGATTTACCGGGACGGTGACATGCCCGTCAGATGTCAACAGCTCAGTCTTTGACAATGTATTTCCGATAATTATTCGTCATGATAATTTCATACGTAATCGCACAGACAAATTCTTCGGTTGCCCCGAAGAGGTCGCCGAAACGCAGCCAGGATACGGACGCCAAAAAGTCTACATCAGGCCCATGGAGGGCCCGGTAAAAGCGTCCGTGAAGCATTTTGCCTTGCCATACTTCTTTACGATCGTTGGTTTCTAGTACTACAGGTTTGCGCCAGTTCCCTTTTGCTCAGTATAGCGGGGTGAGGCCCTTGTCCACTGCGATCACATCTCGGTGCATCGCCACGTCAGTTTCAAGGATATATTCCCTGAGAATCTCGCGGTTGTGGAGGGTCTTCGCATTTAAAAATCCTCGACCCCCGCACTTCCGCGAGATGTAGTCTCATTTTCGATGATTGTGGGTAATGCATCCGGTTTGTAGTCAACTGCACTGGCACGGACCCTCTTATTTCCGCCTGATAAAAGACTGTGTAACACTTTATTCAGGCGAACAAAGAAGCGCTCCTTCAACGATTGTTTCATGTCGGCAGCATTGATGCCTAATGCTTCTGACATACCCAAATACTTGTAGGTTTCGGTTGAGGAGGGGGATCTAAGGTGTATGGAATCCGTAAGTTTGGTTCCCACGGATTCCATAATGCCCCCTCGCTTTACATGCATGGCTGCACATTTGTCCACACCAAAATCCATCCTAATGGAGCTTTGAACGTTTCTGTTACCTTCAGTAGCTCCATTAGTCGTAAATTGTTAGGGGCAAAGAGTTTCAAATCATCCATATAAAGAAAGTGTGAGATCACCTGACCACCTCTTCTCAACCGATAGCCTAGACCTGAATCAAAACCGAAGTGGACTCAAACTATCGCCTCGAAATATTCCGTGCTCAATCCTAATCGATTCATCGATCCCCCGGATCTGTTGACATTCTGGATAGAGAAGGACAGTTCTTCATTGCCCCATACACGACGCCAAAAAGATGCGTAGTGTTGCGTCTATTTTGTACAACTCCACCACCTTTATGAGCCATATTTGTGGCACCGATTCATAGGCCTTCTAATAATCTATCCAACATGTCAACAAATCCTTCTGGGATCTACGAAACTGTTGGCTTATGGCCATATCTATAAGGGGCAGCTCCTTAGTACCGCGGTTTAATTGAGTTTTTCAATGTGGTGTACAATTTTTGCTCTAAGAATATATGTAGAACTATATAGACCGTCGTTTAACATGTAATTGGTCTATAGTTCTTAAGTTCCGCAGTACTACCCGATTTATGGAGCAGATGGGTAACTCCTGTCGTGAAAAACAGTGGTAGCGACCCAGTCTCTAAAGAAGACTGAAATTGCGTGGCTAACCAAGCGTGTGATCTTTGAAGCCATTTAATCCAGAAATTGTGCAGTCCATCCGGTCCTGGAGATTTCCAGTTAGGTAACGGACGGACTGCACGGGCCACATCCAGACGACTAATGACAATAGCCTCCATGTTTGGTATTGAATCACACGGTTGCTCAACAACACGCATCCAATCACCTTCAGTGTGACTGACGGGCACCGACCAAATGCTTTGTCAAAAAGCACTCACGGTATCATTATCCGTCGGACGCGCGTCAGTCACACCTTGAGAGGGAATGGGCCGCTCCCAAGCTCTGTATACCCATCTTTCATCATTCCGTTTACCGATCCACTCTTCACCTATACCGACGGATACGGTTTGCCCATGCATAACCTTTCTGCTCAGGAAGTCGATTCGCTCTGTGATACGTGATACATATTCTCGAGGACAGTGCATTACCCTTGGGCGTGTATTGCCCTCACTGAAGCAGGTAAGCTTCCCGATATGTGCCCTGGCCTCATTGATTCGACGCTCAATCCTGTACTGCCAGGCTAGTGCAGTGAGTTTCGGTCGTACAGCTTGGTCAGTGTTTGGAAATTTGACTCGAGCTATACGACATGCCGCAACAGCCGTGCAATGCAAGATTGAGTGTGTATCACAAAGGTCTGCGGTGCTTTCAATAAAATTTCAACAGCGCATCCAGGGCACACACCAGTACTCTGTTTTTTTATTCATGGGTAAGCGTGATAGCCGAGGTCTAAGGTCAGGTGATGTGAACCGGTACTCACGGATCGCATCCTCCAGAATGTTCCTTAATTCCACAATGCACAGGTTATCTGCAGATATAGCTCTGACGTCTTCCCGTTCATCATGCTGGTTTGCATGCAGTGGAACCTCGGCAGGCGCATGCACGACATCCTGGGGTGGGGGAGTGTTGAAAAAAATGTCGCTTATGTATTGACTGTATTATAATTAACGATTAAGTGCCCTTGTTGGCAACAAACTCTATTATTTCAATGATAAAATCCTTTTTAAAGTTTCGTTTCTATTCACCCCTGCATCCCTATTCACCCCGTTTTACCGTTACTGAATATTGGTGTACTGGAATGCCATCGCGCGCTTAAACAAATGAATGTGACAACAACAAAAATTAAATTCGGGAACACTTGTTGCTGCCGGAGAATAACTAAACCTTTGATGTGAGGGGGGCGGCGCGTGCGTCGGCATGTCAAACGTCAAAGGTGTAAGTCGGCAAATTAATACATCTCGCTCTTTCACATTAATCTTTCATTTGCAGAAAATGTACTACAAATGTTCTAATATTTTGGCTTTTCTGAACAAACGAATGTGTAAAACGATCTACAAATTTGGTCGCGCAATTTATAAAAGCTTTTTTTTCTTTGAGATAATATCTAAATTGCCTTAAATTAACTTCTTTTTTTAACAGGACAAGCTGAAATGTAATAAAAAGCAATGTTTATGTGTGTAAGAAAGCTATGATCGAACTACAAATTCGGTTTTGCATTTAAATAAGACTTTGAAAGAGAGCTTTGGAAAAAGGTTGAAGTTTCCTTAAATTGACTATTTTATTTAAACGCGCTTTACACATAGGATAACTATGAGTGAATTGCAAATTCGGCCGTGCATTTGAAAAGGCTTTATTCCTTTGCGACAAGGCCTAAATTTCCTTAACTTAATGGTAATGGCTAATGGTGGTACTAATTTCAGGTCAATTTAAACCACATTTAAATAATGACGGAAATGCATTCAGAAGCTGATTCTGAGCAAACTACTTTCAGGTCTTGCGCTTATTCTGTTACACGTTGTATAATGTACAAATGTAAAAAATATAAAAAAGGCGAAAGAGCTCATAGGGCATAAAAAAATACGTCCGTATCGCTGACAACGGGACAAGTGTCCAAAAGGCTGGCAGCATTGCCACGTTGGATGGCAATGCTGATTCTTTGGGCAAAAAATTTGCCAGCCCTCTGGTCACGAGAAGTGTCGACCAACAGCTCGGCGATGTCCCGAAATAGCTGATGAGCACTCTGACCCCAAGGACCTAGTGTTTCAACCCCAAACGGTTCAAACATATAGCTCCCAATAAGGTTGTTATACTTGCACCGTTTGAGGTTTTCTTCTCCTGCAGCAGCCGCCCCGGCACAGCCCGCCGTGCTAGGAAGATGGGATGGCGCGAGGGTGTCGACACAGGTTGCATCCCACACCAAAGGCCTACCCAACTTCCAAAGCATTATGGTCATTCCATCTGGCCTCTTCCCATCGTCAAGTGCCAAGCCATTGGGTTCTAAAACAGCTGGCACCCCGGTGGTGACAAGACCCCAAGGGTGATGTCATTGATGCTGGCGTGCCATGCCATCCAACCAGCGCTCTTGCTGCAGGATAGGCCATGGTGTCCGAGGCAGTTGACTGCTTCACCGCATTGACAGCGATGCGGAGCTCCGCAAGGAGCGCCCAGACGCAAACAAGTAGCGGGCGGGAATATGGAGTCACAGAGCAAAGTGCCTATGTTGGGTGACGGTAGCGCCTGAAGCCAGAGGCCCGACTCTCATTCACCTACAGCCAACAGGCGGGCACGTTCGGCAGTATTGGTGGACGTATTAATGAAGTTATTCCGTACCAACCTGCAGAGCGGCTCATCCCACTGTCTCTGGGAGGACGGGTTCTCGGGCAGAACCGTGTCCGGGCAAACCACTTTCCAGGCGTACACCGCATCGGTCAAACATGTTACTTCAGAGTCAACCTGAGAACGGGCTAAGATTCTTGTGGTTAACTTTTCGGTGCTATGGACCGAGGACAGGAACGCCGGTAGGCTTACACTGGAAATTTTGCGGACGTCGAGCCCACCAAAACGAATGGGTCGTGTGGCTGGCAGCCACGCACGGTCGTCCAATGCCACATTTAAATGGATGTTAGAGTATTTCGAATAATATGATCGATTTTTTCTAAAAGGTGTGACTGCTTCCATAAAGAGGATGAGCGCAGAAAACACATGAAATGATAGTGTTGCGCGAAGACCAGTTATCGTTTCAACACGGTTTTTACTGAATCGGTTTCGAAACCGGTTCATTTGATATTGTGAATTTTCTTGATAGTGTTTTGTCAAAGAAGGCAAGGCCTTTCATGTGTTAATAAAATGCTATTCACTTTGTACCATTTCTTTCACTTCATTTTTCAGACGGTCAAAGCTAGTCCCTTTGTGCAAAATTAAATGTACGTTTAAATGTTCGCCCTGTCGAAGCTTTTCCGCTTGGAAAAATAAAAGCTATCCGTGCTACAGGAATCCGTAAAGTCATCTTTTAAGCAATTTGTTTGAGGCATATTGGTGTAGGGATTTTACATTTAATTTGGTTGATGACAATTTATGTCGTTTCAAGTTTTAACCTCCATTAAGGTACCTATTTATGGAAATATTTTAGGTTGTGTAGGTCAGATAGGCAGTCACTTCATTTAAAATACTGGTATTCCGTTAGACTGGAAGCTGCCCCAAAAATTTTAGAGAAAAGGCAGGCAGATGATGACGATGTTAGGAAGCACGGAATAGAGAAAACAAGTGGAAGTGCCCGCCAGTTAACTCGCGTGTGTCACAGTTGTGCGGAAAATATGTATTATAATAACAGATAAATGCTGCTTTAGTAATTGAAGATCTTTTAGAACAGTGTCTACGTCAGCTCCTAGAGTTCCATCATCTACGAGTAAATACCAGACATTTAATTTAGAATTTAGTTGTAGTTTGGGATGGATAACCAAACTGAAAATGACTGGCCCGAGAGGATCACCTTGTTGGCATCCGACTGCAGATTACAAAACGTGAGCCCTAGGCCCGCGCGTCTGCGTCGCAGCTGTCAAGCTGTCACCAAGTGACTTGTCAGATAGACAGTTCCCAGTTTTATTGTGGACGTTTTTATAGTGTTTTTCAGTGTAAATATTTATTTTTGTGTATTTTTTCTATGTACTTTTTTTAAACGGAAACGGACTAAAGAGGTATATTTAAAACTCATCTGGACTCCATCGGTGAGTAATTCGTGAAAAACTTTTGTTAACACTTTCCTTCATTCTCCTTTACGAATAGCTAGAAGTACATGCATAAGTAGCCCCAGCTCACGTACAACCCAGCAGAATAAATTCGAATGCAATATAGATATTTGGTCGGAAAGCCAACATTTTTACGCTGAAAATAAAATGTGCAGGAAAACACACCGTCGTACATAACATAACATAACATCACGCCTGTAATCCCAGAAGGGTTAGGCAGAGGTGTAACTATAGTACACCCGCATTTCGGCATTTATGCTTAAGTCCCATGTAATAGGGGGCGAGCACAAATCCAGACCCCAGGCAACTACTGAGAAATTCAGAGATAGAAAAAGACAATAACACTTTGCCCGACCTGGGAATCGAATCCAAGACATGAGGTCCAGGGTTCGATTCCCAGGTTGCAGTAGCTCTTGCGACCGCTAGACCGTGCTAGAAGTACGGAAATCCCACCAGTTAAGACTTAGAGCAACAAACACAGAATAATTATCCTAGGCGATGGACAAGGTCGGGGTATATGCAACATATTACAAAACCTGCTTGGATTCGACTACGACGTTTTTCCTATCTAAAACCAGGTGTTGTTCTGAGTGAGATGTTGGAATGGTCAAAGAGCGAAATCAGCACACTACTACGTGATTGTATGGGGCGGATGCTGTAATGAAAACCCTTTCTTCGACTGCGAATACAAATGTGAAGAGAAGTATTCAGTAAAACTATTTACCACGCTATATCCGTAAGAAATATTAAAATGTATTGTTCATGGGCATGAGTTACGCTAGATTTTTACCAAGTAGGCGCAATTATGTACTAAATCTTGCAAGGTATACTATTAAAAGAAATATTGTGTATTCATTACCATTTCAAAGCATTGCAATACAAACAAAAATGACAAATAAAAATATAAAAAGTCTTTTGAAAGTAAATACGTGCAAGGTAACTTAGATACTGACCAAACTTTAATATAGAATTAATATAAACTGTATAAATGAACCCAGTAATCGGAATGTAACAAAATTGAAAACTCAAACTCGAATAATTTATTTCGTATATAGTTTTGTCACTAACCTTCATCACAATACTAATGGATTGCTCAATAAATCTGAACTTATTTCTGTTTGCATTGACGAGTTAGCTACCCTGTTGACATACTATGTATGACTGAGCACAACATGACGGAAGTGTATCTCACAATTACAAATTATAAACTTGCGTCTTACTACATGAGAGAGCAGACACGGATTCTCTTGTATATTAATTAAAAATAATATGAAATATAGAATTCTTCAAAACATTATAAAATTCTCAATCAGGAACACAATAGAACGCTCTGCTATCGAGCTATTGGAACATCAAATAATTGTTCTATGGATTTATAGGCCGCCACACAACGCCGCTGGCTCTATAGACTGCTTTTTTCACAACTTTAAATAAACTATTAAATTACTTCAGTTCAAACGAGAAGAAAATCGTAATATTCGGAGACTTTAACATAGAAACTATGAAGCATAGGTACACAACTTGCCAGTGAATTTATAGCACTCCTAACAAACAATAATTTGAAACTAAAATTCAAGCAAATAACGCGATTTGCTAGTAAAACATAGACAACATAGCTCATAACATAAGAGCTTGAAAAGACACTATCCAGGAATTAGCACTATCCTACCATAATGCGCAAGTTATAAAGGTTCCGGACAAAAAGACATGCATCATAAAATTTTGGTATATATTATAACGGGATTAATCTCAAGGCAATAGAGCAGTATTTATAAAATATTTTATTTCATTATGTTGTACGATCCTTGTTTTCCTCTACAGAAAGTCAAGATACATACCAGATCTAGACCGAAGTGGATCTGACGTGGCTTAAAAATATGCAGCAAACGTAAATGGCAACTTCTATGGCAATATAGGAACCCGAATCAAACCACCAAAACTGCTTTCAAAGCATATGCAAAGAGGTAAAACTGTAATCAGACTGACAAGTAAATGATAAATGATTTTTATTTATTTATATAAGTTTGTACAAACACTTTTACACGTCGATCATATTTTAAAAACTAGATGATTTCGGCGTTTCCTATGTAACTACTCTGACAAGAAAGGCCGAAACAAACATAGAGGTCAGTCTCTTTTAAATTCCAGACATAATCTTGGTCAGGTCATGTGAAGACCATGTAGATTGGTGTCTGAAATTGTCTTTTGAGGAAAGAACCACACAGAATGAGTGGACCTGTCCAGTCAGTGTACTCATTTGTCAGTGATCATGCAGCTCAACCCAGAACTTAAGGAGCTCAACGGTTCGACGAACATTACCAAAGAAAGGACATTTGGGTAGGCCGCATAAATTACTCAAACTGCCAGACCATGATTAAAACTAACTAAAAAATAAAGCTATGAAAAAAACAACAACAAATCCACATTGTCTTCACATTCACAATAATTTAAATATTACAATACTTTAAAAAGTAAATTTTAATGTCAATGTATATATAAAGTCCATCAATGTCAAAGTGTCCGAAAAAAATCCGAAAATAATCTTGGTCAGATCTTATGAGGTCTATGTAGACTAATTTTGTAAAAGGTCTTTTGATAAAAGAACCACACAGATTTGAGTGGACCTGTCCAGTCAGTGCACGCATTTGTCATTTATCGTGCAGCTTAAGTCAGAACTAAGTAGCTCAACGATTCGACAAACAGTACAAAAGGAAGGACATAATTTTTTTATGTCACCGACTATCCCTGATGATATTAACAAAATAATAATTGGACTAAGAAATAAAAATAGTGCCGGCTATGATAGCATTATGACAAATATTGTTAGATGTAGTTCATATTATATCTAAACCACTAAGCTTCATTGTTAATTTATGTATAGAAAAAGGCACATTCCCAGATAAACTAAAAATATCTGTAAGAAAGCAAGTATTTAAAAAAGGAGACAAAACTGAGCAACTACTCGTGTAGGCATTGACTTGAAAATTGTTGAAATGGAGATGTTTAACTGTCTTTATACTTTCTTTGAAATACATGACATTCTAACGTTCAGTCAATATGGTTTCAGAAAAAACAAATTCATAAATGTGGCAATTACTAACTAGGACAAAGGGCTGCCAGCTGTCGCACTATACGTGGACATGACGAAGCTTTTGACCGTGTCGACCACAAGATCCTGTTAAGAAAGATGTATGCATATAGTGTGAGAGGTAATGTGTACAAACTTATAGAATGATACCTAAACAACAGACAACAATTAGAAGTAGGGAGGAGTATCCCACTATTCAAACATAAATCTTTGTTTCGGAATCTGGAACTGGGAGTGTCGTAGGTCCTTTATTCTTCCTTGTTTATATAAATGACATGCCTTTGGTAATCATGACGTAACACTACTCGTATTTTCTGATGATAGCACTGTTTTATTCGTTAACGATAATACTATTGATTTAGAATCTGACATTAACAAAACAACTTTTTGAATTATGGACGGGCTTTAAATGAATAATTTTATTATTAACATTGAAAAAACTAAAATAATGATTTTTTTTAATACGAACTCGACGTACGGGTACTTTAAAATCCATTGCCTAGATAGCGACTTAATAAAATTTGAAATTACATATTCACCATGTATGCAAAAAGCTGGGACGTATGCACTTCAAAGATTAGGGAAAACAGCGAATCAGACTACGTTACTAACAGCTTACCACGGTTACGTTAGCTCTATCCTCAGATGCGGTGTAATATTCTAGGGCAATAGTACAGATAGCGGTGCAGCGTGCTTTCATATCTCAAAAACGTTGCATCAGGGCTATATTTAACTTATATGAAACTGACTCCTGTAAGCCATTACACACACATTCAAACACAATCAAACGGAATTTGAAGGAAATTGCTAATCCAGTGCTTCATAAATGTTAGAAAAAAATATCTAAACAACAATGTAAATAAGGCATGGCACTGTAAGTGTGTTACGCAATTTACCCAGCTGGTATCTATGTATTTCTCAGAAAACGCTACCGCAGATGGCGATAGTGACGCCTGCTGCTGCTGTCGAGCAGCGACTGCAGACCACCACCAGTAATGCTGTCAGTGGGTGTCACTTAAAGAGCGATAAGGTTTTTTTTTGTTTGACAAACGAGTTTCGCGAAACTGAAGAAAACTTCTCTTCTTCAGTTTGGCGACTGCTGCCGTCATTGATGTTACGTCACATTCGGAATCAAAACTGCAGCGGCACTGTCGCCTGCGTTTATTGTCGACCGCAACGCCGCTGCCATCTGCAGTCTGTGTGGTATTATATTCATTGTGTGTCACCACTTAACTATGTACAATTAACTTGTCCATCTTGTATACAATGAAATCCTATCGTCAGGTATGCACAGGTGGGACATTAATATTATCGAGCTGGTCCAGAGCTACTGGAGACTAATTGATTGCTTCTCACCCCACCCCCTGCCATCGCACGAACATACATATTCTACGATGGAATTCACAAATTGATATAGTGATGATGGTACTGTGTGTCATATCAATAGCCCTTACTGAAGTTTCTTCATCAAGTGTAGAACTCTTTAGTAGTTACATAACTTGTATGCATGCATTCCTGGCAAACCATCATGCGGATTCTAACCATCCATCATGCGGATTAATTATAAAATAAAGAAAGGCGACCGAACAAGTTTTTTTTAATTAAGGATATCCACAAAGTGGTGGAGTTAACAGGTTATGAGCTAGAAAAATGTTATTCAATAACTACTGACGTCACGTCTCCAGTTACCTTTTAATATGGAATAGTTATTTAAAAAACCTTTCCATTTAGGAAAACACGTGCCCAAAATGAAATCGCAGTAACGTAATAACGTATACATTACATTTGCATATATTTGTGAATTGAACAATGTTTTGTTTACTTTGACTGCCTCGTTGGTCTAGTCATCGCAAGAGCTATTGAGCTGAGCATGAGGTCCTGGGTTCGATTCCTAGGTCGGGCAAAGTGTTATTGGGTTTTTCTATCTAGAATTTCTCAGTAATATAATGTTGTATACGTGTTCTACATTTGTATTATGAAAAAACATGCTTTCAGCATTTTCTTGTTTCAATACAAAATAAAAAAATACTTCTAGCCAAGGACGTTTAACACGTGTAGGTGTTCATTATTTCTGTCTGCAAGTCATCTTAAAAATTCAGATTTGTTAATAACATAGTAGTATTCTTGTGGGATTTATATCTTTTGTCAGACAATTTGCTGCTTCTGAATATGTACATAAATGTAATGTTGTACCTAGTATTGTTGTCGGACCAAGTTTCGTAGTAAGTATGTAAATAAATTAGTTATTTTGTCAGAAATTATGCTGGTTTGTGTGCATTATGTTATGTTACTTTGTTTAACATGCTACCTAGATGTTTTGTTAGTCGTAACCAAGATGCGAAGAGATAAATTTGTTAAAAATTAAAAAAAAACGTTTTTGACGTTGTAGTCATGTCTTCACTTTACCTGGTATGCTATTGCCACTTAAAAACCTGACTGTGTTTCATTGCCTCATCGATCTAGCGGTCGCCAGTTGCTAAGGGCGTGGTTATTGGTTTCTTCCATTAGATGATTAGATAAAGTTCTCAGTAACAGTTAGTAGATTCGCCTCGAATTACATGGGATCTGTATCTAAACAAGCAAAATATGTTTGAACTTCTGTGTCTGCTTACCCCTTCGGGAAAAAGAGGCGTGATATTATGCTAGAAATCAACCCTGCATCTAAAGAGATGAAATGACGAATACTCAGACTCTATATTGCAACGTAGCACTTCGCCAACACCTCACAGTCAGACGAGTAAGTCAACATGACTGATTTCGTTTCACGAACGACGTCTTGGAGTCGAGGTTTTCAGTCATACGACGAAATGTTCCTAATCTCCAACTGCTTCAATGATAAATGATAAATGATTTATTTTCTGTAAATAGGTTTGTACAAACACTTTTACACGTCGATCATATTTTAAAAACTAGGTGAGATCGGCGTTTCCTATCTGACTACTCTGAGAAGAAACGCCGAAACAAACTCAGAGGTCACAGTCTCTTTTAAAGTCCAGACAAATCTTGGTCAGGTCATGTGAAGACCATGTGGATTGATGTCTGAAATGGTCTTTTGAGGAAAGAACCACAAAGAATGAGTGGACCCGTCCAGTCAGTGCACGCATTTGTCAGTTTTCATGTAGCTCAACACAGAACTAAAGGAGCTAAACGATTCGACGAACATTACCAAAGAAAGGACATTTGGGTAGGCCGCATAAATTACTCAAACTGCCAGACCATGATTAAACCTAATAATTTAAAAAAAAATGCATAAAAAAAAACAACAAATCCACAATGTCTTCACATTCACAATAATTAAAATAGTGTAATCCTTTACAAAGTAAATGTCATTGCATCCATCAATGTCAAAGTGTAAATAAAAATATGAAAATAATCTTGGTCAGATCAAAATACTCACCTAAATATTTGTTCAAGATCAATGCCTCTCTGGTCGCAATCTCATCTCGGCGACCATAAATGTCGTAAACTTGTTAATAATGTAAATTACAGATATATTTGACAGATTGATACTGAGATTAATCTGCGAACGGTCCTAAAATTACGGGAACTGCCCCTCTGATCTCACTATGGCGTGCAATGTCGGATGTATGTTTGTGTTTCGTAATGTTAATTACTTTGCATACTGTTATAAGAATCAAGTTCATCTAACTTACCGGACAGCTGTGCTGCTGGGAAGTTTGTAACGCCACTACTTCTTCCCAACTAAAGCACTAGTAGTAAAGGGTGGGCCATTTGGGTGAATGGCTGATGTAATTTAGACGTTCAAAAAGTACTGATTTGCTGCCTTGTTTGAATAAATTTTGTATTACGATTTCACATTTGCGATTTAGATCTATCATTTGCATTTTTTTGATTTTTGGCCTTTTCACATTTGCATAGCCTTTGATTTGCATACCGTGGTATAATACTATTAGCGTATTAGGTTCTTGAATTGAACATTAGTGCAACTAGATGTTTATAGACTTAGGTCTTGTTTCAGTGTATTGATAGACTTAAACCACCTGAAAAATTAACAGTGGATCAAAAATTGCATGAAATAATCTGCAAGATAAAGTAAACAGAAGCACCTAGTTAACTTATATCATCACTTACCGAGCTATCTCGAAGATATAAAAAATATGGATCAATCCAACTTTCAACTTCTTTCGAACGATTTAATATAATTTTAATCGGAAAACTTTATGCTCTTTAACAGATGAAAAAATACGCTTAAAGAAACCGAGAGTCAATTGTACTCCTTGTCATTGTTACCATTTTTTTGTACTGGTCACTGTAATTTTTTTTTTGTACTGGACCACACCCAGGAAACTTCTGGTTACGGAAAAAATGAAGGTCAAAATTCCAACTTTTTTCTATTTTTTTTTTTACGACAACACGTTTATAATGTTATAACATAACGTTAAAAACCTACAAGACCCCTGCAACATTGCATGCACCCCTAAACACCATGTGTTGCGTGCGTTACGTTGCGCACTACCGTAAACAGTAATTGTCCGCACCAAAAATAAAATTAATTTCCCACCCATTATTTTTATTTAATGTTAATGAGTTTGATGTACAGAATACGAAGTGGACGGCTATGTGATGGGTCTTTTAACACCCATGTATAAAATCACTAACATCAAAGCGCCCCTTTGTCCAGTCAAGTAGAAACGTTTGCAGATCACTAAAGACTCGAGGGCGTACTTAAAGGTTTTATTACAAAAAAAAAACCGGACAAGTGCGAGTTGAACTCGCGTTGAGAGGGTTCCGTACGATGATGTTACGCACCAAAACGTTGCTGAAAGCGTTACGTAAGTCTTTAAGTGAGAAGTGCCAAGCCTCTAAAGATACAAGACTTAATTTAACAAATATTACATCTTGGTCAAAATGTACGGCTTGGCCGTTTTGCGGCCGTCGCACAGACATGAAACGCTTCGAGGAAAGGTAGGAAGTTCCTGAGTCTTGGCGGGGGTATTGCCATGTCCTCAGTTACGCTACGTTTGTAGCAGTTTGTTCTTACCCCAAGAACTAACATTGTAGTTGAGAAACGTGTTCTCTGATACATTTCAACTGCAACTGTAAGTTTGTACGCACAATATTGAAAGATTTACTATATTATTTTAAGGCGAGAGATTTCGTTATTTTAAGAAGAAAAGTCATGAACTAATTTATATTTTTATATTTTTATTTAAGGCTCAGTAGTTTCGGGGATAAGGGGGGAGGGGGGAATGGTCAATTTTCATATATTTTCTGAAATAGCATCAAAACAGTTTATTTTAAAATGATACAAAAAAAGTGTTTGAGACCCATAAAACAAGACCTTTCGTTTTACGTTGAACACGGTACAGTGGATTTAAAGCAAACTGGCTGTTACAGGCGGTCAGACAAATAGACACACGAGTGATTCTATAAGAGTTCCGTTTTTCCTTTGGACGTCCGGAACCCTAAAACTTACTTACTTACTTGCTGGCCTTTTTTTTTTTTTTTTTTTTTGGGTGGGAAATCATCAAATGACTGCTCCCGCTCTGGGTGGAGCGGGAGGGCGTGTCAGACTTTTACTGACTAAAACCCACCGTGTTCCTTCAGTTGCCTGTGCCAGGGCCACGGTTTTCTCTGTGGAATAACCCGCGACCCTGAGGCGTCGGCCCTATCGGACCCCGTCATTTTGTGCTGACATCTCTTTGAGGCGCGCGTGGAACACAACGCGCCGTCGACCCGGGCCTGGTCCTTACCGGACGGCGAGCTACCCATGGCTCGCCGTCCGCAAGCCCGCGCCTACGGTGGCCGGGAATCTGCTTGCGATTCCCGACGCCCAGGGCGTCTCCTGCGGCGACTAGGGGCGTGAGGGCGCAAGGCTCTCTCCCTCACGCGCTCCGCCTCCTCCTTTGCGAGCATTACTGCTTCGCAGAAGGAGGTGACGGCTTTCCATTCCCTCTCGCTCCGTACCATGGCCTGGACCAGGGCCGGACGCGAGAGATCGCCGCCGCCAATAGCCTCCCTGAGGACACTGCGGTGCTCCGCCCAAGCTGGGCATACCTCCACCGTATGCTCCACCGTGTCCTCCGGGCGATCCACACAATGGTGACACCCGGGCGTTTCCTCCCGCCTTATGCGAAACAGGAACCTCCCGAAACAACCGTGTCCGGTGAGGACCTGTGTCAGGCGGAAGGTGAGGACGCCGTGGCGCCTCTCCAACCACTCCTCAAAGAGGGGACTTACCGCCGCTATTGTGGCGTGCCCAGCACTGGGTTGCGACAATCGCACCCTCCATGTCGCCATGAGATTCCGCCGGAGCTCTGTCCGCTGTACCGTGATTTGTCGCGGCAGCGGAGTTACACCCCGGCGTTTCAAGAAGGGCACGACCTACCGCGAGGTGCTCGCCAAGGCGAAGGCGGCGGTTAACCTCGGGGAGCTCGGTGTCACCAATGGCCTCCGGCTAAGAGTCACTGCGACTGGCGCCCGGATGCTGGAGGTTCCCGGTGCGGCCAGCGGCCCGACCGCGGGCGCTTTGGCAGATAAGCTGAAGGAGTGCCTGAATGCGGACGAGGCTCGAGTGTCCAGGCCAACGAAGTGCGCTGACATGCGCATTCTGGGCCTGGACGACTCCGTGACGGAAGAAGAGGTGGTGGCTGCCGTCGTTAGGACTGGGGGGTGCTCTGCCGAGCAGGTTAGGGCAGGCACCATTCGTCCTGACTTCACGGGGATGCGCTCCATTACGGTGAGCTGCCCCGTGACGACGGCCCTAAAAATTGCCGGGGAGGGCCGAAGGCTCCTGGTAGGCTGGGTTTCTGCGCAGGTTAAACTGCTGGAGCCCAGACCTCTGCGGTGCTTCCGCTGCCAGGTGGGCAACCACGTGGGAGTGCAATGCACCTCGGAGGTGGATCGCAGCGGTCACTGCTTCCGCTGTGGTCAGCCCGGTCACAAGGCCGGCTCGTGCAGTGCCGCGCCGCACTGCTTTATATGTGCGGCAGCTGGCAAGCCGGCCGATCACCGGGTGGGGAGTAAGGCCTGCGTACCACCCGCCAAAACCAGGGGCAGGGGCAAGCCCACTGCCACCGCCGTCAATGCCGCGTCCGCCGACACTGCCGCCGCCGCTGCTGCCTCCACCGTCGTCGCCGCCGCAACCATAGTGGCAGGGCCTTCACAGCGGGCTCGGGAGGGGGCTGATATGGAGTGTCAGTAATGGCCCCATTACGCCTCCTCCAGGCGAACATCAACCACTGCGCCTCTGCTCAGGATCTGTTGCTCCAGAGCATGGCGCAGTGGTCGATTAACATCGCCGTGGTCGCTGAGCCGTACTTTGTCCCGCCCAGGGATGACTGGGTGGAGGACCTGAGCGGCTCAGTGGCCCTAATTTCGTCGGTCGCCGCCGGTACCCTGTCCCTCGAGGCCGTCAAGAGGGGACGGGGTTGCGTGGCAGCACGGTTCGGGGAGATAGTCGTGGTAGGGGTGTACTTCTCTCCGAACCGAACTCTCGCCGAGTTTCACAACTCCCTAGCGGAGTTGAGAGTCGTCGTCGTCGGGTTTCGTTCCCTCCCCGTGCTCGTCCTTGGGGACTTCAATGCCAAGAACTTGGCTTGGGGTTCCCGGGTGTGTGCGTATGCGGGGTGAATCAGTGGTGGACATTTCGTTCGCCAGCCCCGCTCTGTCGCCGCACGTCATTGACTGGCGCGTCATGGAGGGGGTGGAGACCTATTCGGACCACCGGTACATCCGGTTCGACGTCTCCGCCCAGACCTCGAGCGCGCCGGTCCGACAGGCCCCGAGTGGTCCGCGGTGGGCGCTGAAGCAGCTGGACCGGGAGCTCCTCCTGGAAGCCTCGATTGTGCAGGCCTGGGTGTCACCACCGGACAGGCCTGCTGACATCAACGACGAGGCGGAGTGGTTCCGGGAGGCCATGTCCGAAATATGTGACGTGGCAATGCCCCGGGTCCAGCCCGGACGTGCTTGGCGCCAGGTGTGCTGGTGGTCGCCGGAACTGATGGCTTTACTTGCTGGCCTGAGGGGCCGGATCAGCAACCTGTTTCATGAACTAACTGGTAGCACCGGTTTCACTATTATAACGTATAAACAGTATTATTTTAATATAAAACATGTGAGGTGCTTTTGCATTCCAATGACAACAACATTTATTGCGTAATTTACGATTTCAACGAATTTTAAACAAGTCCAGCAACCGATTAGGAATTTCCTTCAATATCTTTCGGATTATGATAAAAAGTGAGTTACACAATTAGGATGCTAGTCTACCTCTGTTTTTTATGAAGCAGCAAAAATCTTAACATAGTTTCACATTAAAAAGATTAGGTTAGTACAGACCTACCGAAGAAACAAGCATTAACTGTGGTATTTAATTAAACAGAACAATGAGATGGAAACTAATCTATTTAATGTTGTTGTGAAGTATTCAATAAAACTACTCTCTCTCTTTGTTTTATCAAGGCGTGTTAAACACGCCGTAAAAATTAATTTCGGTTTATTTGGTCGACTTTCAGCACAATTACTTGATGTTTTGTATCTAACGCTTCTTTCTGTGGATAATTGAACAAAGGGAGTAACATCAGTATTTTTAAGGGCGATATTGTATTTCTTCTTGAATTTAAAGGCTATTTACCGAGTATAAAATCGTATATTAGGTGAAGACGATAATGCAACAGTAAAAAAAATTACCAAAAAAAATATGTTTAGTCACCAGCTCCAGTCGAATATTGACAAAACACATAGTCAGTCTATCATAATCCCAATATAATGTTCCTACTGCTGGGACGCAGGTCACCTGTCTTCAAGAGGGAGTGGGCTGGAATCTACCACGCGGGCCCAGTGCGTCGTTGGAGTGGTTAGAATGATGTTCTCCATTTCGATGTCAGGATTTATTTGATAGTTTCAATAATACTCCTATGCATTAGAATGATCAGTGTTTTCATTTGATGTCGTATGGACCGTCTCAAAGCAGTTTTGTAACAATAGTAACTGACTGGCCAAACAGAACCACTGATGGTACTAACATACAAACACCGGCTAACTGAAGCAACATACCTACTAACAGAAAAACAGGCACAGTCGTCAGTGTTGTATGGATCACTATGGAAGCTTGTTGACAGACCGTTTATTCTACGAAGCGGCATATACGTCGTACCGTAATGAAACCGTGCCGTGTAAAAAGTGCCTAAATATATTCCTTAGAGGGTTTACACGTACACAAGACCCAAGGTCTACTGCTAAGCTTGTAAACTGTTTAAACGGAGACTTGAATTTCTCAGTAGTTGCGCGGAGTCTGGATTTGTGCCCGGTTTATGGCAATAGGCTCGCCCCCTATTACAGGGGACTAAAATATAACTAGCGAAATGTGGGTGTCTATAGCTATACCTCAATACTCAGTATACTCAATATCTTTATTGCTTTATCATAATGTGTACTTAGGTGGTAACTATATAATAGAAATCATTATGGACCCTGTAGGGCACAGCAAAAGTTTAGGAGAGAGGAAGCCCTGTTTCAGGAGACAATTAAGTAGTATTTATAATAGCAAATTTTAACTACAATATAAACAAAGTCAGGAGGTCGCGAATAAGATAATAACATTTCGCTTAACCATTATTTTGCACTTTATCTGCAAAATGTACTACAATATTTTAGATTATTTTTAGATACCTGTACATGAATTATATCCTGTTTATTAATTAATTTATATTATTTCTTTGAATAGTTGTTATGGCTATAATATTTAATTATTTAAATTTATTATTAATTGCAATATTATGATTTTTTTATTTATTATTATTATCTTATTTATTCATTGTTACCCTATCACTAATTTATGTTAAACATACCTATAGATTACGCGATTATCATTAGTTACTGTTATCAATTATTATTCGTATATAACTTTATATTATATTAGTAATTTTAACATAATTATATACCTTTTTTTTCTATGATTTATGTTTATCATTTAAATATTCGTCTACGGAATAATAGCATTTGTTTATTAGTATTTTTTTAAGTTTTGTTATAAATATATTAATCTATTCTTCTTTCTTTACTATGTCTGGTAGTTTGTTGTATATTTTATAGACATTACATAGGGACTTGTAGAATGCATTTTTAGCTTGGATGCTGGTATGTTAAGCCTAGATCCGTGCCTAAGTGTGTACTGTGATTGGATGTCTTCGCGTTCTGTGTATAACTCTTGATGTTTACGGACAAATTTACATATTTCTAGAATGTAAATACTGGGGAGGGTTAAAATATTATGTTTAAGGAAATAAGGTTTGCAGCTGTCGGTTTTATCAATGTTTATCAAGATTCTAACTAGTACACCTCTGCCTAACCCTTCTGGGATTACAGGCGTGATGTTATGTTTATGTGTCTAACTAATTTCTTTTGTAGGGTAAAGAGTGTCAGTGCATCTGTACTATTTCCCCAGAGGGTTACGCCGTAGGTAAGCCATCTCTATCCGCCAGCCATCAACCTCTGCCTAACCCTTCTGGGATTACAGGCGTGATGTTATGTTATGTATTCGAATTTAATCGCGTACGAAGTCAAGGGCAATAACGAGGAAGCGACTAGCTATCAAAGCTTTTCTCGCTCAAGAAACGTCCGGCCGAGCCCGTCTTCTCCTAAGAATGTCGATGGCAAAAGAAACAAGAAAAAATAAAAATAGCTTTTTGATCCATTGGCAAACTAATGCTACCTGCCCCAATTTCGTTTTTTATCCAACCGGCATCATTTTTCTCTCACATTTTTCATTACGAGCAACAAAATAACAAACCGTTTGTTTCAAGTCTTAAATGTATGGGGTTTTGTAACAAAAACATCTTTCAGTTTCACTTATCTAACGAAAATATAGATGTCTGTTTTCTGTTTTTTGTCACAACAGAAAAGATTTAAAAAACCTAATTGCCGACCTAAATAACAAAACGCCTGTATTCAACGAAGGAGTAGGTAGAAGTGTGTGGAAAAATAACATTTCGCAATTTTATGTTATATTTCACGATTGTGTCTCGATTTTTTTATTGTTTCTACCTGAGCGGCTAAGAGGTATAAAGCGCCCGGAGCTAATGTATTTGCACACTTGGTTAAACAAAATTTTCCTTGAGTTTCATCGACGCTGCTTAATCATCTAGCGAATATATTAAAACTAAAGTTTGATGCGACTCGATGACCGGACTTTTTTTACGTTCGCTCGAAATGTAAGGTAGATTTGCAACGAATCACACTCAATACACGAAGCTCATTTGCATTTTAGATAATACATAACTAATGTCAAAGTAAATTTTTATTATATCGATGTTACTTGTAACAATATTTTAGTTTATTAAGTGTTATTAAAGTGCGTTTGTGTCTAATCATCGCGCTGTGCAGTACAATATTAATTTAACGTAAGTAATTGTGATACCTCTGATTTATAACAAGTAAGAAGTTTAAACATTACTATTTGTATTCGTAAATGTTTTATATAGGCGCCATAGTCTGCACAAAACACCCAATCATAATGTTAAATGCTTTTAGAATAAGATCTGAATTTCATTTATATGGTTGGCTTATGACAAAATAAAGAAATTTCAAACAAAAAAAACTAAAGTTTTCTTTTTTTTTGATAAAAGTATAAGCAATATATTTTATTTCAAGTATTACCATACATTCAGCAACATGTTTCATACAAAAGTGCAATTCCTTCACGGTCAAAATTTATGTAACAGCATTGTTTTTAGTAACAGGTGAAATATTTAAATGTTGGTTCTAGAATCATGCACATAATTGAGTAGTCTACTTTCAAAACCCGCTAAAGCACTTTTTACTTAATGACGGCAAATAAAAAAAAAATA
Organism: Dasypolia templi; assembly: GCA_963555695.1. Lineage (NCBI taxonomy): Eukaryota > Metazoa > Arthropoda > Insecta > Lepidoptera > Noctuidae > Dasypolia > Dasypolia templi. The sequence goes on from OY743153.1 coordinate 20,574,175, forward strand.
CCGCTACTTATTTTGTACTAGTTACAATACAGAACTTTCTCTGTAGTATCCATTTTTTGAGTATAGCAATGCCCTAAAACAGGTTTTATTGTCAAAATTGTAAATATATCGGAAATATTCACAAAACAAGAAGTCTACGAAGCCTAGCCGTCGTAGCGCGTAGCCGCACCGTACCCCAGTCTACGGTTTGTAACTAAGTCCAGATGGAAACTTGTTAGCACCTATTTAACACTTCCATGCTGTTAGTGAAAAACGAGATTTTACTCCCGGGTAAAAGAGCTTCCGGTTCAGATTTATATTCGTTTTATTCGATTTACTTCGTAAACTGAAAACTCTTCTATGTACGGCGATATTACGAAACGGTTGCTAGTATATTTTATGTTGTGCAAACGACAATACGTAAACCTTTACAAAGTCTACTACCAAAGTGACTGTATTCCAGTATTTCAGACATTTCTACACAACACTAGGTGATTTTCAATTACTGCTCACACGTGTTGGCCAACCAACCAGTCTTGCGCATGTCCCTCCCTTCAAAGGACAGACAACATAAAATACCTTGGAGTTACAATAGACCAATTGTTCAGCTTCAAACCGCATATAGACATCCTGGAAACGAGATTGCGCAAATTCATTTAAATATTTAAAGTCTAAAACATGTAGCCGACGTACCATCAAAATGGTCTACTACGCTTTGTGTCAGTCGTTAATTGATTACTGCACCATTTCCTGGGGAGGTGCTGCTAAAACGCACTTGATTGAGGCGGAAAGAGCTCAACGTGCCATACTTAAGGTTGCAGCCGGTCTTCCCTTCCGATTTCCTACAGTCGAACTGTACAAAAAGTGGGATGTACTGTCTATAAGGCAAACTTTTGTTTTGCATACAGTGCTTAAAAAGCACTCGCAGCTTGGTTACGATTCGCATCTATTAAAAGATAAACGAAGAAAGGGTACTGTATGCAATAACAAATTCTTCCGTTTACGTCAGTCCCACAAGTTTTTCTGTTACCTAGGGGATTATCTATATAACGTCATCAACAAGGGTCAAAATATATATTCACTGCACAAAACCAGTTGTAAGAAAAAAGTAACAGACTTCTTAAAAACTCTTTCCTATGTTGATACAGAAAAGTTGCTCCACACTATTACTTAATACTTGAACTCAAATAATGACTTACACATTCACCACCATTCACACACGCACCGACATTCATCTTCACGTTGTGGTTTCCATCCACCTACACAATCACCAACATTCACCTTCATTTAACACAGGGTTGTGACTGCTTTTTACGTTATTTAATTAATTTCTTACTTTTTAAATGTTTATTTTCGTTTTTAATTGTTTGGTAGAAAAACTTGTTACCAGCCTGTTAATTTATGATGCCACTAAGTGGGGTCTGGTGACCTGTAGTACAGGTTTTTCTAAAAACCTACTTCAGGCACCAGCTCTCATAATGTGACCTAGAGAGTTCAAAACTGTCAACGACGATAAAAACCATTGTGAGAGAAAATAAATAAAAACTTATTATTATTATTATTTGATTGTGTTTAAACTATCTATACACAATTACGTCGAACTTGGTTTCCAATAATTGTAGATCAGTTGTTTTTTTAATGAGTAATGACGTACTATAGGTTCTCAATTACTGCATTATCATTGATTGCATGGTTTTAAATGTAAGCCGTTTATAAACTTAATAATAATATTTTATTATACGACTGTTAAAGTGAGCCTGATAAAAGGCACTTGATTTATGTTGTTACTTTATTGTTGCCATTAGTATAGGTATTTGAGTATCAAAAAAGTATAAAATTAGTCAAAAAAGTACCCACAAACATTAGTCTCCTCCCGGGGACTCCAATCTAGGCAAAACATGGCATTGCATTTTTATCCAGAGTCTAGACATTGTAAGGCACTTGACAACTGCCATAGGAATTTAGTTTAAATAAAACAACTTACTACGACTTGTAGGTCGTAGGTTCGAACCCAGACGAGGCGCTTTACTTTGTGTAAATTACTTCATCACCACTGCTCTCTAAACGGTGAAGGAAAACATCGTGAGGAAACCGGCATGTCTTAGAACCAAAAATTCGAAGATATGTGACATATACCAACCCGCACTGCTGGCAAGGCTCCATTAGGTACTTCGTGAGACTTAAACAACAAAAGTCAAAAAATCAAAATCAAAATCAAAATATTTTATTTCACATAGACCTACATGGGCACTTATGAAACGTCAGATTCTAGGTGCACGGTTCCAATTGGTCGTTTCCCATGGAGAAGAGCCGGCAAGAAACTCCATGGTTACTCTTTTAAAAATATGTCTTTTACAATGTTTTCCAATTACAGTGTTAACAGGTATGGGAGGACAGTGTAGGCCTGTCAACAAGTACCATATGTTAAACAAATAGACAATTGTCTATAAATTTACAATCCACAGGGCCTACGACGTTCTCACATTTACAAAATGGGCACTGTGACAAACTCAAAGTGGGCACTGTGCCTACAATTCTATCCATTTGGGAAACACAGGCGTGGTGTTATGTTTTGCATTGTTTTATAATAACATAATATCATGGGAAGAGAAATGTAAGGCAGAGGTGTACCTATAGCACACCCACATTACGTCAGTTGTGTTTTTTAATCATATTCCCTATTAGCCAAATATGTACTTACATTTACTGCTAACGTAAGCCTCCTAATCCCTATAGGCCGCCACAGCGAACGACTAACGCGACGTCAAGTAATATTAATATTATAACCATTACGTATAAAAAGCAAACGGAGGAAATTTAATTAAACGTGTTAAATGAATAACTAACTTTTCGTTAACGACGAAGCCGCGTGGACGTCGAAAATATCCCACGGAAACGTACTACCGAGGCAAAAAGTATCCTTTGTGTTATAAATACTATCTGTGTTTCAAATTTTATTCAAATACGATTAGCTGTTTTTGCGTAATTGAGTAGCAAACATCCAAGCATTCAAACATACTAAAATGTGTGCCCTGATTTAATTGAAAGCGTCTAACGGGCCTGCGAGTTGGCTGCGGCCCCTCGTAACCTTCTAAGGTCCGATTCCCTGGGGTTCCGAGATATGCAAAAGACACTTATATAATAATAATAATCAGCCTGTATTGTGCCACTGCATGGCAAAGTCTTTCCTCTCTATCCTTTTCAACTCAACTCGATCCTGAGCCATTATGGACCAGTCCCATCATACAATCTTTTACATATTAAGTATTTATTATATTAGTAGGATACCAGGATGAATCAAAGTCAAATGTAGTGTAGTGTTTCGGGTCTGCCCAAGAAGACCGAGATCTTAGTTATTTTCCCATCATAAATACGCGCCAAGGTCGCGAGAGATAATCTTATATAAGGTTGTCTATTATATACCGGTATACCACATGACATTGTTTACATCATGAAGTATTGGTATGAAGGCCAAGCTAACGCAATAAAGTGGGGGGAAGCCGTGTCTTGTGATTATGTTCTCGGAACGGGCGTAAGACAGGGCGGATTAACATCACCCATATTATTTAATCTTTATGTGAATGATTTGATAGAGGAGCTGAGCGGAGCTGTGATCGGCTGTTCAGTTAACAACGTACCTGTAAGTAATCTTAGCTACGCCGACGACATGGTTCTGCTCAGCCTGTCTGTCACAGCAATGCAAAAGTTGATAGGAATATGTGAGGTATATGCGGATAAGCATGGTCTTAAGTATAATGTTAAAAAGAGTCAAACAATGTGTTTTCGCTACGACAACAGCACATTACATATACCGGACATATTCTTATGCAACGCTAAGTTGGAATCTGTCAAGTGCTTCACGTATTTAGGTCATATACTGAATGAAAAACTAAAAGATGAGGATGACATAGAAAGACAGAGACGTTCTCTTGCTGCCAAGAGTAATATGCTGGCACGACGATTTGCAAAATGTTCAAATCAAGTTAAAATCACGCTGTTTAACGCATACTGCCGGAGCCTTTACACCTGTGCCTTATGGTACAAATACACGCATCGTGCTTACAACACTTTGCGTGTTCAATATAATAACGCATTCAGGTGCATACTGGGCCTGCCTTGGCGGTGTAGTGCGTCCGGCATGTTTGCTGAAAACAGGGTAGATGACTTTCACGCAGTCTTGAGAAAGTCGCAGGCCTCCTTTATGAACCGCATACATAAATCTGACAATGGAATAGTGAGGGCCATATACGAGGTAAACTGTTTCTTCGTATATGGCAATTAATATTCCAGCTAAAGTTATTCTTATCTTTTTTTTTTTAATGTAATGTAATATTGGTATTAATTGTATTGTAATCATATATAAATTATCATTAATGTGTTATTTGTAATTTTGGTAATCTTGTAACATTTTGTAATCTTGTGCAAATTCTTTATGGGTGTATACCTGAAATAAATGATTTGATTTGATTTGATTTGATACTTCTAACTATATTGAGGGGGATGAAACGGGTGTATGACTTATGGGTGCATGAAACGGTACAGGGGTCGTAGGGGTATTTAAAAGTTACATTAAAAAAAAAGTGTCTTGGTATGTTTATAACGGGTGTGGCGGCATCTACACCGCCACATGCGAACAAACGCATCAATTCTGCATCGCGCAAGCAGAGTTTACCGCGCAGATAGCATATATACAACTTCCCGACAACAATCATCGGGCCCCGATCGACCCTGTTCAATTACATATGAACATATAATTAGCTAGTTTATTCTATATAGTATTTACCAAGTTTAATTTAAAACCTTAGTTAATATTCGTGTTTTCATGTTACATCTCTAGTTTAATAACTGGCAATATTATTCGTGTCTTCCTGATCCTTTCTTACTTAGAAAATTTGTCTTGGTCATGGTGCACATTGTGTTCCAATTTATAGAGAAATAAAAAGTTGTTATCCTCTAAAATTAACGCATTTCATTTCGAACATGCGTAGTGGTCCTTCGAATAAGTGGTAAAGTAAATTCAGTGCCTTTGGAAGATTTTTCTCGTCTTGCACCGTGTGCATGGGGAGTAATTTCGGGGCTGCTTGCCCGGCGGAGCCTCACCCAGCTCTTAGTTAGGGTGAAAATACCGACGCTGCATCAGTTCCAGCATTACAACAACGTGAGATCGCTAATTTGGAGCGAATTTCATCAATAAGGTGGTACATTCCAGAATACCTACATTTTACATTTCTTCAACACAACGAAATAGTTTGACATCCCACTAACGACTTGACAGTTAAAGTTGTCAATTTGACACTACGACGTAAACAAGTTTCAGTCTGAGAAGTTTTACCAACGAAAAGTTGAAGTTATTAGCTATATAGTGCATTAAAAGTGATACCTAGTGTTAAAATATACAGTGAATTTGTGTCGCGTTACAATGGCCGACCTTAAGAAGCTAAAACTTACGCGTTCGCAGTACAAGGGAACCTTAACACGTTTGGACAACTTTGCCAGTGATCCAATTAACCTAAGTTCAGCAACAATTGATATGTTAGAAGCCCGCAAGGACAAATTAACTGCAGTTTTTTATCAATACGAAAGTGTACAATTGGATATTTTGAGCTTGGATGCTGAGGACTCTGAAGATGTTGGTGCATTTGAGGAAAAGTTTTATAAAACTCTTGCCATTCTGAACGAAAATATAAAGTCACGTTCCAAATCAGACTCAGAGCCCTCCCAGACTGGCTGTTCCTCAAAATTACCTAATATAGATATTCCTACCTTTGATGGGAAAGACTACACCAAATTTAAACCATTTTATGAGCTGTTTATTGCTGTCATTGATAACAATACAACATTGTCGGATGTCCAGAAGCTGTTTTACTTAAGAAAATATTTATTAGATGAGGCGTTGTCGGTAATTGTGAACCTGCCTCTCACAAATAAGTCCTATACAGAGGCTTTAGAATTATTAAATAAACAATATGATAATAAGTCAAGATTGATTTGCAATCACATAAACCTGCTTCTGGACATTCCATCAATGCCTAAGGGCACAGCTGCATCTATAAGGACATTTGTTTCTGACATTCAGCAACAGATGCATGCATTGAAAAATCTAAATGAACCAGTCAATGAGTGGGATCGACTTTTAATATGTGTACTTTCTAGAAAGATGGATTTGTATACATATCGTGCCTTTCAACTTGACCGCAATCCAGAAACATTACCAACAATGGCTGAGTTTTTGTCTTTTCTTGAAAAACGTGCTACAGCATTGGAGGAAAGTAACCCACATAAAGTTAGTAATGAAAACAAAGGTAAGTCTGTGACACGTGTATCTAATTTATCTGTCCCTTCTCATTTGGTGTGCTCTTTTTGCGATAAAAAGGAACATGCAATTTTTAATTGCCCACAATTCAAAATGATCCCTATAGATGCTCGCATAACTTATGTTAAAGATAAAAAACTATGTTCTCTCTGTTTAAAGAGTCATGCTGACATTTGTAAATATAAATTTAAATGTAGAACTTGTAAAAAATCACACAATACTCTGTTACATTGTGAAGATAAGCCAGAGCCAGTCTCACTTTATTCAAATTCTCAAGTTACAACCTGTAATATTATGCTGCCTACTGTAATAGTGAATATTATTGACAAATATGGTCGTGATTTTAAAGCTAGAGCATTGCTTGACAGTGGCAGTCAGGGTTCCTTTGTAACTAAATCACTTGTTGAAAAATTAAAAATGAGTCCTACTCAGCAGGTTACCAATATTATTGGGATCGGCAATCATTCTTCAAAAATAAATCAAACTGTTAAGATTAACATAAATTCTTGTCAATTAGATGATGTTAAATTCAATGTAACTTGTTATGTTGTTGATTCTATCACTAAACCTTTGCCTCAACAATTTGTTGATGTTTCTAAATTAAAGATTCCTAAAAACATTCAATTGGCAGACATGGACTTCAATATTCCTTCAGTAATCTCCATCTTGTTGGGTGCTGATATATATTTTAACTCATTGTTAAATGGTTGTATAAAAATTTCAAATGGTCCTGTACTCCAAAACACTGTTTTTGGATATGTTGTAGCTGGCACAATTGGGGCATGCAATAAAGAAATGGTATGTAATGACCTTTTATCAATGTAAAATTAGAAGAGGTGATGGAAAATTTTTGGCTTACTGAAAAGCTACCTGAACCTGTTACTAAGGACGAACATGAGTTTCTTAAATCAGAAAATATCTTTCAGCAGTCTGTGCGCCTTGAAAATAATACTTTTCATGTTGACATGCCACTCCTCTGTTCCAAGGAAAGATTAGAGCTTGGAAACTCTTTCTCTATTGCACTTCAAAGATTTTGGTATTTAGAACGAAAATTTAAACAAAATTCTATGTTATTGGAGAAATATAAAGAATTTATAGATCAGTATGTTGCAATGGGGCATGCCATTGAAATTGATATAAGTTTATATGATATTGACTGTGGCTCTGTTTACTTTTTAGCCCACCATGCTGTCTTCAATGAGGAAAGCAAGACCACAAAGTTAAGAGTGGTTTTTGATGGAAGTATGAAAACCAAGAACAATACCTCATTAAATGATGTAATGCTGAATGGGCCTGTGGTACAGGGTGAGCTTTTCGATATACTTCTTCTATTCCGAACATATTTGTTCACTCTGATTTGTGACATAGAGAAGATGTTTAGGTGTGTTTTTATTAATAAACACCATACCAGCCTGCAGAACATTCTCTGGAGGGATCATCCCAGCAAACCCATCAGGTGCTTGCAGTTGCAAACCATTACATATGGGCTAAAGTCATCTACCTTTTTGGCCACTCGGTGCCTAAAAGAGCTTGCCAATAGATATAGGGAGCAATACCCTCTAGCTGCTAATGTTATTACTTCTAACACATACATAGACGATGTCATTTCTGGAAGTGATAGTGTAGAGGAATTACACCTACTAAAAGGTCAATTAATAGAGTTACTTAAATTGGGCAATTTCAATTTGCATAAATGGTGCTCCAACTATTCTTCAGTTCTCAAGGACATTCCAGCTCAACATCAATATTTTGATGAAGTCAATCTTAATACAGATAAGGTTGTTAAAACGCTTGGTCTAAAATATGATATCCTTTTGGACAATTTTACTTTTCAATCCCCACAGTGTGAAGAAGTTTTTAATACTAAGAGAAAAGTACTTAGCTACATCGGTAAAGTTTTTGACCCTTTGGGTCTTATTGGGCCTATAATAGTAGTGGCAAAGTTGATAATGCAAGAATTATGGCTTTTAAAAATAGAGTGTATTTTGCCGCCTAAACAGCTGTTAATATGGACAAAGTTTCTTGCCAATTTAAAACTTATGGTCAAAATATCAGTACCCAGAAGTATCAAAAGTCATAACTTAGTATCAGTTCAGTTGGTTGGTTATGCTGACGCTTCACAGAAAGCCTTTGGCTGCTGTATTTATTTGCGAGTTTTATATGGAAATGGAAAAGTTGAGACTAATTTACTATGCTCAAAATCCCGCATTGCTCCCGTAGCCAAAAAATTAACAATACCTCAGTTAGAACTAAATAGTGTATTATTGCTATCTCAGTTAGCAAGTAGAGTCAGTAAAGTTCTTGCATCAAGATTTAATCTGTCAGTTTATCTCTACAGTGATTCCCAAATTGTATTAGCCTGGTTACAGGCCGAAAAATTAGAACATAATATTTATGTTCAAAACAGAGTACGACAGATTGTCAAGCTCACACAAAAATCTTCTTGGTTCCATGTAAGGTCTTCTGATAATCCAGCTGACATACTCTCAAGGGGAATAGAGCCGCAAAAATTGCAAGATTACGCTTTATGGTGGCATGGTCCACCATGTTTGTCAAAGGCAGACTTCTGTCACGAAAAGCCAATATTAAATTATGTCAATAGTAAAGAGATTGTTGAAGGGGAAGTTACTTGTTTCTTACAAAAGGTAGAGCAGTCCTCCATAATGAACATTTTTGAAAAATTCTCTGATTTAAATAAAATTATTAAAATAGTCTCATACATATACAGATTTTATAATAATACATTAAAAAATAAAAAAGAGGCTATTGAGTCAAATCTATCACCTAAAGAACTGCAAGATGCTCTTTTAATTATCATACGTTGTGTACAAAAACAGCACTTTGCTGAAGAATTTAAACTGGAAAAGAAAACAACTCTTGCAAGTTTACACCCCTTCATAGACGCACATGGATTGCTTCGCGTAGGTGGCAGGTTGCTAAATGCAGGCATACCACATGATAAAATGCACCCCCTAATTCTTCCGAAAAATTGCCATATTACTTCTTTATTAATTAAAAGAGAACATCTCAGATTATTGCATGCTGGTCCCAGACTCGTCCTTAGTTCCCTCGCGCAGAAGTATTGGATCATTAGTGGCATCAGAGAGGTCAAAAAGGTATTGCATAGATGTTTAATATGTGTGCGTTTGAAGGCTGAAACGGCAAAACAGCTTATGGGTTCATTACCAGCTGAGAGAATCACCGCTACTAGACCCTTTCAGCATGTGGGTATTGACTTTTGTGGCCCGTTTAGTATAAAGGTCGGTAGAATCCGTAAACCACTCATAACAAAGGGGTATATAGCTATCTTTGTTTGCTTTGCCACTAAGGCTATCCATGTGGAGGTGGTATCAAACCTCACTACTGAGAATTTCTTGGCATGTTTCAATCGTTTTATCTCCAGAAGAGTTATGCCTACAAAGGTTTTTTGCGACAACGCAAAGACTTTTAAGGGTGCACAAAATCAACTCAAAGATTTATATGAGCTACAAAACTCAAAGTCTCATAGAGACTCAGTGCATAACTTTTGTAAAAATAATTATATTAGATTTGTATTTATTCCTAGTTACTCACCGGAGTTTGGTGGATTGTGGGAAGCAGGGGTGAAGAGTGTGAAATACCACCTTAAAAGGGTAGTGGGCAACTTGTGTTTGACCTACGAGGAATTTAACACAATTGCTGTGCAAATAGAGGGTGTTTTGAATTCTCGACCTCTGCTCTCACTGAACCCAAATGAGGGCAAGTATTTGACTCCTGGTCATTTTTTGATTGGCACGTCTGTGTGCAGCTATCCTGAGGTTAATTTAACAGAAGTCCCTATAAATCGTCTACGATTTTGGAAGGTTGTAACCAAGCTTAAGCAAGACTTCTGGAAAACCTGGTCAAATGATTACTTGACTCAGCTGCAAAGTCGTCCCAAGTGGAAACATGAATCACCAAATATGAAGGAAGGTGATATTGTCCTGGTAAAGCATTTAAATAGTTCACCATTAGTGTGGCCTATTGCTAGATTAATAAAAGTTTATCCAGGAATTGATAAATGTGTTAGAGTAGCTGATGTAAAATTTAATGATAAGATTTATAGAAGGAGTGTGTCAAAGTTGTGTCCACTACCTATTAATTAAAAATATGTTATGTTCTATCACTATGTTATATCTGATTAATTCTACCTATTTGTTAGCTTTAGTTCTGGCCCAACTATGTTCAATTACATATGAACATATAATTAGCTAGTTTATTCTATATAGTATTTACCAAGTTTAATTTAGTAACCTTAGTTAATATTCGTGTTTTCATGTTACATCTCTAGTTTAATAACTGGCAATATTATTCGTGTCTTCCTGATCCTTTCTTACTTAGAAAATTTGTCTTGGTCATGGTGCACATTGTGTTCCAATTTATAGAGAAATAAAAAGTTGTTATCCTCTAAAATTAACGCATTTCATTTCGAACAGACCCCAACCGCCCCCCTCAGACCCAGACGATAACCGACTGGAAGAAAGTAAGCGAAAGACTGAAATCCACCACGTCGCCTCACTTAGACACCATGCCCGATCCCTTAGTGTCAGTCGCCGACACGACGGCCGCAATCGACTCGTTTACAGAGCACGTACAATCCGTATTGACGGATTGTTCACGGGAAGTTCCGGTGATGGAAGACCATCGCTGGAAACTACCAGCTGACGTACGTGACCTGATAACCGAGAAGAACGCGGCCATCCGTGCCTACGACTCCTTCCCTTGTGACGCGAACAAAGCCCACATGCGCCATTATCAGCGAGCTGTAAAGAAACGCATAGGGGAGGTTCGCTCTGAGGGCTGGAACAAGATGCTCAGCGAACTCGAGCCCACTCATCAAGCCTTCTGGCAATTACAGAGGAAATTGCGTTCCTCAGAAGAGGTCTCTATGCCTCCTCTCATCCGCCCCGACAATAGTGTCGCTTTCGACAGTCCCGATAAGGCTGAATGTCTTGCCGACAGCCTAGAGTCCCAATGTTCTCCCAGCTCCCAACCAGTAGACCAAGCTCACCTGAACAAGGTCGACGCTGAAGTCGAACGAAGAGCCTCCCTCCCTCCCGTCAAAGACCCTGATGATCCTCTGCCTCCCGTCACTCCAGACGAAGTGCACGACATCATTAAAGGGCTCCACGCTCGTAAGGCCCCCGGTTCGGATGGTATTACCAATAAGGTATACAAACTCCTTCCTGCCCCGCTAATAATGCTTATGACCGCCATCTTCAATGGCGCCTTGAGCAACAACATCTTCCCACAAGCATGGAAAGAAGCCACCGTCATCGGTATCCCAAAGCCAGGCAAGCCAAAGTCTGAGCCCTCCAGCTACCGCCCTATTAGTTTACTCAATGTTCTCGGCAAAATCTACGAGAGGCTTATTTATAAGCGTCTCAAAGACTACGCCGAAGCAAAGAGCCTCATTCCCAACGAGCAGTTTGGTTTCCGTAGCCAACACTCGGGCACCCAACAGGTCCACCGTATAGTAGAGCACTTATGCGCTGGTCTGCAGCGTAACGCGACGACGGGTGTGCTATTCTTCGACATAGCGAAAGCATTCGACAAAGTCTGGCACAACGGCTTGATATTCAAGCTCTACCAACTAGGAGTGCCAGATCGTCTCGTGCTCATCTTACGAGACTTTTTGTCGAACCGGACCTTTCGCTATCGCGTCGAGGGAGCACTCTCGTCCCCTCATCCTATCCCAAAAAGTAAAAAGGCTCAGTTGGCTCTCTTCGCCGACGACACTGCCGTTTACTATACCGGTCACTGTCCCAACGCTATAGCTCGTACACTCCAAACCTCCGCAAACGTCTTAGGCGCTTGGTTCCGGAAATGGAGAATCGAGGTCAACCCCGATAAGAGTCAGGCGGTTCTCTTCTCGAGACGTCGTCGACTCCCTCCCCCACTTCCCAGCCCGATCACTATGTACGGCAAGCCCATCCCTTGGGAGAAGCAAGCCAAATACCTAGGCGTGATCCTCGATGAGAACCTTACCTTTAAGGCTCATATTAAGGCGGTTCGCGCGCGCGCCTCCTTCGCTCTTAGCAGGCTGCAATTCGTACTGACAGCCCGTAGTAAACTGTCCCTCAAATGCAAGCTCCGCATCTATACCGCAGTCATCCGTCCCATCATGACCTATGCCTGCGTTGTATTTGCGCACGCTCACCCACGTCATCTCCATAAGATGCAGACCCTCCAAAACCGTTTCCTCAGAAGGGTCACGGGTGCCCCCTTCTATGTCCGTAATATAGATCTTCACGTCGACCTCAAAATGCCAACCATAAAACAGTTCATGAAACGCTTATCAAAGCGTTTCTTCGACTGCGGCATCAAACATTCTAACCCCCTGATTACAGCGGCCGCCCGCTACACTCCCTCTCGCATTAGCAGTATTCGCCGACCAAGGCATACTTTAATCGACCCCGACGACGCCACTACCCTCCTCCAGGAGAGTAGTAAGGCCACTAGCACGCTACAAAAGCCCAAAACCCGATCGCCGTCCTACCGCCCTCGCCGCCGAGGCCCGCCGCGACGCCCAAATCGACGCCCCTCCCGACCCTTGCTCGAGCCAGCCCGCGCCGCTGAGCCTGTAGCTTTAAATTCGTCCATAAATAATACCAATCCTGATCCAGCTAGTCATTTGCTGCCCTCTTCCAGCGACGCCCTAAGCCGAGGTTCGTACCCCACAGGGGGTGCCCTTAGCGTTGTCGCTTAGTTTTAGTTAGTATATAAGTTTAAGTCCTGGCTGGAGGCCTTAATTTATTAGGGAATCCACAGGCAAGTCCGCTTAAGCAGACGACAACCGCATAGGTTGACCTGCGAGATGCCAAACAAACAAAACAATCATCGGGCAGTTGCCCACCAGATACGACATCCATCTGGTCGAAGGATCTTCCCTTTTCTGAGAGTATGAGTGAACTTTACACCCTGTTCCTCATATCTCTTCAAGGGTGACCCCGACGTGATTCTCATATCCCTTCACGGGTGTATAAAGACACTTAACACGGAGCCGAGTCACTTGTACTCCCCGTCATTGTATTATTTTTTTTGTACTTTACCTAACCGCGTACCTTTAGGTTACGGAAATAATGTTGGGCGAAATTCCAAACTTACTGACTTCTTTTTACGAAAACAAGTTTTTAATGTTATAACACAATTTTCAGTACCGTGCACCGTTGCATGCATGCATAAGCACGATGTTTTACATTGCTCACTACCGAAAACAGCAAATCACAGCAAAAACAAAAGTCGTATACTCGTACCAGCAATTATTTTGTGCAATTTTAATTAGTTTGATGTGCAGTAAGCGACGTTGACGGTTATGTGATGGGTATTTTTACATCCTGTACACATTCATGTAATTTACTATAATTTTATTTCTGCTTTTGTGTGCACTGAATCTATCGTTCTACTTTTCTATCTACCATGGGCAAAAATTACAAACTTGCATTCAAACTTTCATACATAGGGGATGAAAGTTTGAATGTAAGTTAGTAATTTTTAAACCTCGTCTTTAGCTGATGAATATCCAAAACTCCTTTCTTAGTGCTCACCTGCGTTACGAAGTGGTGCAACTAATTCCCCAGCAGTAAAGCTGTCTGTTTGGCAAGACGAACTTGATTCTATACAATAGTAAGTAGGTAAATAACATTTCGAAACACAAAACATTAAAAATAAATTATTCAATCCTGGACTCCGATGTTCGTGATGAATCTCGTCTATAGCTGAAATACAAACCCATAGGCCCTATAATAATAGACTTCACATCAACCATAAAGAGATTATAGTTTATAAAGGCTACGGGGTCATATACGAGGGTGACACTGAAAGTTCTTAGAAAATCTAAAACTGAACAAACTAGCAAGTTATTAGTTTTATTTTATCTATTCAAAATAGTGTCCATTTACATCAATACATTCCTGCATCCAATGGAACCACTAAGAAAGCACTTTGCTCACTCGTCGTTAGGCTGCTTTGCTCACTGCTTCCTTGGCGTCCGTAAAACGTTTTCCTCGACTTTTTCTTTTATTTTCGGAAATAAATAAAAATCGCAAGGTGCGAAGCCGGGGCCAAAGGGCGGGTGACCCCGTAATTCCACGTCTGACGTCGCCAAGTAGTCGATTGTTTGCGACGAGGCGTTGTCGTGGTGAAGGAGGATCCTTCTGCTAGGTCTCTACCGAACTTTTTCCAAGACAAGTGGCAAACAATTAATAGTGTACCACTCCGCAGTAACAATTTTTCGATAAATCCAGCTTTCGTCACCCAACACAGCATTTGAGTCACCTCCGTTTTTTCTTTGAACCATTTCACGACACCAATGAACACGACGGAGTTTTCGGGCCTCTGTCAAATTATGAGGTATCCACCGAGCACAAAGCTTCCCGATTGCATTTAGCAGTTCATGGAGGGTGACTCATACCGATGCCTAGGCTTGTCCGAACCTGCTGATAAATCACTATTTTGTCAGTCTCTATCATACGCCGCACAACACTGTTGTATTTAGTATGTTATATTTAGTCGTTGCCGTTGAAGGCCGTCCCTCACGCAGATCATCGGTGAGATTAGTGCGACCAAGTTTAAACTCATTAAACCAGTTGTTAACAGTGGCACGAGATGGGGCTTCATCTTGAAAGGCCAATCGAAGTCTATCATAACTTTCTTGTTGACTTAAATGACATCGAAAGTCATAAAAAACGTTGTACGAAAATGTTTTCGCGTTAAATTCATGCTGACGTGACACAGACAATTTTCAATTTGCCGCCAAATCGTAAACAAATGACAAAATTAATACAATACATAAACAATAATATTGGCAAAGAGTTCCATTTTCAAAATTTTAACTATTTTTTGTTTACAAGTGGCCAGTTGTAAAAACTTACAGTGTCGCCCTTATAATAGGGTAAATCGTGACAAATTTTTAAGTACTTGAACTTAGTAATCTTAAAATAGTTGGACCAGCAAAGCCAATATACGTGGCTGAATCTTTGACTGCTTCAATCAGACGTTTACACTACAAATCAAAATCAAATCAAAGTTCATTTAATTCGGACAACAGTGATCCATATAGTGTTTATATTACAAAATAACTTTTATTCTAGTGTTAGTATTACTAGTATACAAATAGGTAGGTTTGCGGAGGACGACCAGACAATTTAAATATTTATACTTAAACATATAAAATTTCTGACCTAAGCAACCTCCGCATGAAATGCCTTATACGAGTATTAGGAGTATAGCTCTCCGCCACAGCTCTTAGGATATAATTGCGACTACCCCGCACTCTGCTAAGCAGCGACGCGGCAGAGACGGGGCAGTCGCAAAAACATCCTGAAAGCATTATTGTATTGCACGCGCAGGGCATCCAGCGATCTCTTGGTTTAGTTGACCCAAAGATTGCTCGTGTAAAAGCTCTGACAGTAGGCCTTGAAGAGAGTAATTTTTACTTGGTCAGAACACCTAGCAAATCTACGGGCCAACAAGTTACCTCTGACTGCTAGTGCCCTACGCTCCCTCTCAATATCATCCCTAAGGTCGTCGGTGATAAAATGTCCAAGATATTTTAATTTTGCCACCCTTTTTATCGGGAGCCCATTCAGCCTTATTATTTCCTGAACAGAATCTGGACACCAACCAGCGGCCTTAAAGATCATATACTCACTTTTGGTCACTTTATAAATCAGTCCGTGTGAGGCAGCATAAGTCTCACACACTTTGAGCAGTTCCCTGATAGTCCCAGCAGTTGGGCCCAGCAGCACCGTATCGTCCGCGTTATTGATGTTATTAAAACTCACTCTATTTATTCGACAACCAATTCTACTGAGCTCAGCGATGAGGCCATCAACATACAGATTGAAAAGCTGGATGTCAAACCCCCTTGTCTCACACCGCATTCCAATCTATATGCTGAAGAAAGAGTGTTAGACCACTTTACGTGGTTCTTTTGATTGGCATACCAGTAATGGAAGATATTCAGTATTTGAGCAGGTACACCCCTGTCCCTCAACTTGTCCCAAAGCACATCATACGAAACAAGATCGAAGGCTTTTGAGAGGTCCAGGAAACAGGCGTACACCGGCGTCTTACGATCAGAATAGTATTGAACAGTATGCTTGAGACTCAAGATAGCAGTTTCAGTTGATAGTCCAGGCTGGAACCCAAACTGTGCTTCATGAAGATTTAAAATGTTTTTCAAACATGAGTCAAGCATACTGTCCAACACTTTAGCCATGATCGATGCCAAAGAAATCGGGCGATAATTCCCTTTACTCGATATGTCCCCAACCCTGTTCTTAACGATGGGAACTACAATAGTTTTCATTAACTTTTCTGGCAGAAATGAATGACTAACACACATCGTATAGAACAACGACAAGACCCTCGGCATGTGGACCCCTGCATATTTCAAGTGCTCAATGCTGAGTACATCATGACCGGGAGACTTGCCCCTGCTCATTTTTTGTACGACTCCTTTGACTTGCTTGGCAGAGAAGTGCATAAGTGTCTCCTTTTCCTGACAACAATAATCAGCACCTGCGGAAGGAACTGAAGGACCAAGGGGAGATTGCACCTGAAAATGTACACATACTACATAACCAGATTATTTGCTAAAAACATAATGACGAGCACTGCTGGACTTCGTTTGGCAAGGCGTTTCTGAAACGGTTAACCCCGTCTACGCGTTAACTGCGAAGAAGATCTTCAAAATATATAAAAAGATATTTGACTAGTCTTCCTCTCGAACGGCTTGTATACACTGCATGCATTATTTTTCACATGATTTATTTAATAAGCGCCTACCACTACATTATTCACATACACCGCATACATAACAATAAGATAATAACTCTCACAATACAACAGATTTATAATTTACTGATTGATTTATTGATTTATAACTCTACACTATATTTTATCAAAATATACTCTCGTATCATGTCCACGCTTCCAAAGTGTCACACAAATTCTAAAATATTATGACACGCGACATGACACAGTTTGTCAGTGTCTGAACCTTAAAAATACTGAATCATGAGCATTATAATAGTAAATTTAATAATATAAATGGCAACACCGTGTCAACAAAACGGACTCATCGCTCAGCTCCGCCTCGCCGCCGCCGCCGCCGGTACCCAGCACTACTGTGAGCACTGTGACGATATCAGCCACGGTAGTTGCGTCGAGCTCGAGTGACGAGTATTTCTCCCCGCCCACGACGCCACCACCGGCTCGTCGACGAGGAGGACGCCGGCCGCCGGAAGGCTTAGGACCTCGAAGCCCACCGGCCTCTGATAGGTTCCCAGCTCCCGGCGGAAGTGTGCAGCGCATGAGATGGACACGATCATCAATGAAAACGTCACGCGCTCATACTATGGGGCTACAGAGGGGGGAAACAATCTGACCACGTACCGTGTTTGGATGCTCTCTCTTTTTCAGGTGCTTGAGCCAGTTATCAACGTTTCGGCACAACGACTGTCGGATCAGGTGCGGGTCATCCAACGTAATCATATGTTGGATGACACTGTGCTTAATGATAAATGATAAATGATTTTATTTCTGTAAATAGGTTTGTACAAACACTTTTACACGTCAATCATATTTTAAAAACTAGGTGAGATCGGCATTTCCTATCTGACTACTCTGAGAAGAAACGCCGAAACAAACTCAGAGATCACTGTCTCTTTTAAAGTCCAGACATAATCTTGTTCAGGTCATGTGAAGACCATGTGGATTGATATCTGAAATGGTCTTTCGAGGAAAGAACCACACAGAATGAGTGGACCTGTCCAGTCAGTGCACGCATTTGTCAGTTGTCATGCAGCTCAACACAGAACTAAAGGAGCTAAACTATTCGACGAACATTACCAAAGAAAGGACATTTGGGTAAGCCGCATAAATTACTCAAACTGCCAGACCATGATTAAAACTAATTAAAAAAAACAACAAATCCACAATGTCTTCACATTCACAATAATTAAAATAGTATAATCCTTTACAAAGTAAATGTCATTGCATATATAAAGTGCATCAATGTCAAATTGTAAATAAAATATGAAAATAATCTTGGTCATATCATATGAGGACTATGTAGACTGGTGTCTGAAATGGTCTTTTGAGGAAAGAACCACACGGATTTGAGTGGACCTGTCCAGTCAGTGCACGCATTTGTCAATCATCGTGCAGCTCAACTCAGAACTAAGGAGCTCAACGATCCGACGAACAATACAAAAGAAAGGACATTTGGGGAGGCCGCGTAAAGTACTCAAACAGCCAGACCAGCATCATTAAAAGAAGAAAAAAAAAATGCAATGACCCACATAGTCCTCACATTCACAAAAATTAAAACAATATTATACTTTATACAGTAAATATATACATGTCATTGTTTAGATAAAAAGGTACGTATATAGAGAAAAAAAAAAGATTAAAAGAAAAAAAAAGTAAAAATAGCAAATTAAACATCAATTTTGTCTGTGTAAACTTATTGGAGCAGCTCAATCCCGATGCATCACCTGCAAAGTGACATGCAGAGTAGCCATGTCATCGCCCCCCCGTCGCAGACTGTTGTGGTACTACCACAGTCCAACACAAATCAAGCTGACGAGGGAAGTGATGATAGGGCTACAAACGAAAGTACCCAGTGCAATGAGGAATTGAGGAGTGCTTTGGAGTGTGCGATTCGGGAATATCGGTTCATTTCGCCCGAAATTAGACCACGCTTACCTCGTTTGCCCATCCAGAACAAATAAAGGGAGCTGGTGGCGGTTCTGGATTCGCAGTTATCAAACTATTTTGATGACTGCGAAGACCTCACCGATACTCATTCGATTCTGTACTGCGCGGCTGTAGCGGCATGTCGTGTAGCTCACGTCAAATTTGCCAATGACTCTAGAGCTACGCGACCGAAACCAACCGTACCAGCTTGGCAGTGCAGAATTGAGCACCGTATTGGTGGGGTCAGAGCGCTCATCTGCAAACTAATCTGCTTCAGGGACGGCAATATTCGTCCAAGAGTGATGCGCTTTGTGAGGCGGGCGTTCTCAGGGACTGATATTAGCTCTCAGAACTATATGTCCTGCGTCACAGAGCGCATCGACTTGCTGAAGCAGAAAGTGTATTCGTAGGTATAAGCGGCGAGTAGAGCGATACACTCAGAATCGCACCTTCCAGAGCAGAGGGGTTGGGAGCGACCGAACCAAGGTGTGGCTGACCAGTGCCTGCGATATGATGATGCCATGTGTTCTTTCTGGCGCAGTATCTGGTCGGTGCCTGTCAGTCACACCGAAGGTGATTGGGCTCGGGAAGGCGAGCGAGCCTGCAATCAAATCCAGGCTATTACCATCTGCCCCCAAGATGTAGCTCGTGCAGTCCGTCCGTTGCCTAACTGGAAGTCTCCAGGGCCGGACGGGCTGAAGAACTTTTGGATCAAATGGTTCACAAGATCGCACGCAGTTCCAGACGGCTTTGGAGTTTGGTTTGCTACCCCAGTTCCTAACAACAGGAGCTATCCACCTGCTCCATAAATCAGGTAGCACCGCGGAACCCAAAAATTATAGGCCGATCACGTGTTTATAAAGACGGTCCATAAAGTGCTTACATCCATTTTGACAGCTAAAATTAACAAACGTATAGACACCAACTCCATCATGTCTGCCTCTCAAAATGGATGTAAAAACGGGTCCGGAGGTACTAAGGAGCTACTCCTCATTGTCAACAAGTTCGTCGTTCCCGAATGAATCTGTCGACATGTTGGATGGATTACAAGAAGGCCTATGACTCGGTGCCACATACGTGGCTCATGAGGATGCTGGAGTTGTGTAAAGTAGATGCACCTTCTTGATGTCATGTATGGGGCGATGGGAGACGGTCCTTCGCTATCCAGGATGTCGGAATATCCTGAGGAATAGCTAGCCGATAAGGATCGAGCGAGGCATATTTCAGGGCGATAGTTTGAGCTCTGCTTAGCCTTGAATCCTCTAAGCACACTGCTGGAGGATTCAGGTCTAGGCTACCGGCTGAGGAAAGGTGGTCAGGTTATATCTCACCTTCTGTACATGGATGATCTAAAACTCTTTGCCCCCAACAATTTGCAACTAATGGAGCTACTGAAAGTAACTGAAACTTTCAGTAGCGCCATCAGGATGGAATTTGGTGTGGACAAATGTGCGGTCATGCATGTAAAGCGAGGGGAGATTGTGGAATCCGTGGGAATCCAACTCTCGGATTACATAAACCTTAGAGCCCTCTCCGCATCCGAAACCTATCAGTATTTAGGTATGTCGGAAGCGTTGGGCATCAATGGTACTGACATGAAGCAATCGTTGAAGGAGCGCTTCTTTGGCCGCCTGAAGAAAGTGTTAAATAGTCTTCTGTCAGGCGGAAACAAGGTGCGCGCCTTTAACAGTTGGGTCAGGCCAGTTTTGATGTTGGTGCTGAGGGGCGAGCTCCCGCCGGGCGCGGACCTGACGTGTTACGCGGACGACACGCTGGTCACGGCCCGGCGGAGTTTGCACAGGGAGGCAGCGTTGCTCGCGACGGCGGCGGTCTCACTCACGGTGAGCCGCATACGGCGCCTCGGCCTGGAGGTGGCCCTCAACAAGTCGGAGGCCATGGTGTTTCATGGCCCCCGGCGGGCGCCGCCAGCCGGATCACACATTGTGGTCGAGGGGGTCCGGATCGCTGTCGAGCCCTCCATGAAATATCTGGGATTGGTGCTCGACAGCCGGTGGGACTTCGGACCCCACATCCGGTGGCTGGCGCCCAAGTTGTTGGGCGCGTCCGGGTCGCTGGCAACGCTGCTTCCCAATCTGGGGGGCCCGTTTCGGTGACCTATTTCGGTCTGTGCAATTATGGACGAAGTTATGATGACGGACAATTACCGGAGATTTATTGTGAAAGACGGCATGGTTGACATCTGTCGGGCATGTCACCGTCCGGGGGAATCAATAAGACACATTATCTACGGGTGTTCTCGTCTAGCTAGCAGACACAACTTTGTAGCCAGGATTTTCCATCAGCAACTTGCTATGGAATCGGAAGTGCCGTACTACAGGTATGTACCCGACCCAGTTCTCGAAAATCGAAATATCACATTGTACTGGGTTCGATCTATCATCACAAACAAGCCTGATATAGTGGTGGTGGATCGAGTAGAGCGGCGCACAATGGTTGGTGACATATTTGATTGTTGATTTCTTTTAACCATGGTCTGGCTGTTTGAGTACTTTACGCGGCCTACCCAAATGTCTGAGCTCCTTATTTCTGAGTTGAGCTGCACCATGATCGACAAATGCGTGCACTGACTAGACAGTTCCACTCAAATCCGTGTGGTTCTTTCCTCAAAAGACCATTTCAGATACCAGTCTACATGGTCCTCCTAAGATATGACCAAGATTATTTTCGGATTTTTATTTACTATTTGACATTGATGGACTTTATGTATACAATGACATGTTAATTTACTTTGTAAAGTATTATGTTATTTTAATTATTCTGAATGTGAAGACATTGTGGATCTGTCGTTTTTTCATTGCATTTTTTTATAAGTTTTTATCATGGTCAAATGTCCTTTCTTTGGTAATGTTCGTCGAATCATTTAGCTCCTTTAGATCTGTGTTGAGCTGCATGACAACTAACAAATGCGTGCACTGACTTGACAGGTCCACTCATTCTGTGTGGTTTTTTCCTCAAAAGACCATTTCGGTTTATAGAAATTTATTTCTCATAAGAACTTACAGTCCGCTTATAATGAGATACAAAGTGTTGAATAAGATAATACAAATTCCTCTAGAGTATTAGAAGTTATAGTGTACATACATGTTTCTTAAGCTTATTTTCAAATATATTCACGTTATCCATTTCAGATATCAATCCACATGGTGTTCACATGACCTGACCAAGAAAATGTCTGGACTTTAAAAGAGATTGTGAGCTCTGAGTTTGATTCGGCCTTTCTTCTCAGATGAGTCAGATAGGAAACGCCGATCTCATCTAGTTTTTATAATATGATTGACGTGTAAAAGTGTTTTTACAAACCTATTTACAGAAAATAAATCATTTATCATTTGTAACGGTCCCACATGACGGTAACCTCATAAAAACCGAGAAAGATAAAGAAATCAAGTATCTTGATTTGACTCACGAGGTTGTCGACATATGGGATGTGGACTCAGCAATCATTGTGCCGATAGTCGTGACAGCCAATGGCTTAATAGCCAAGATCCTCGACAAACACCTGAGGAGGCTCTCGTTGGGCAGCTGGATCAAGGGCTTGATTCAGAAAGCGGTACTTCTGGACACGGCTCACATTGTCAGGAGGTTCCTGTCTCTGGAGCCCTGACCGCCAGTAGCTTGGACCTTGTTCCCGATACCGGTGGGATACTATTTTTTATATTTTTATATGTTTTTTTAAAGATTTTTAAAAATATTTTAAAATGTAATTTATAAGTTTTTAAATGTAATAAATGAGATAATAATAAGTATAATTTAATAAAAAAATATAATTTATTTCTTCAAAAACATACAACAATTTAATATTAAAGACACTAAAACTTTAAGACACTTGTTTCTATGAGTCGATTTGAACATATGTGCCTGAACTAGATATAAAATATCTGTATTTCAGACATCAGCGCTCTTCCCCTGACCTCTACATCTATAAAGACAACATTTGGTCCAAATAAAAACAATAAAATAGTAATAAAAAGTGGTCAAATATAGGAAAATAATCTTAACCCTAGAAAGATAATCATATAGCAACTAGCGTAAAAGATAATGTACGTAATACGTCTGTCAGACGTACCTTAGTAAATTATGATTTTTTTGTATGCCTACGGAAGTATTACGAGTATCATGCCTTATAGGTTTAAATAATTGTTTGTATTCTATCTTATGTTTGAGAAGCGGCCTTTGTCCTGCAGTGAGATAATGATAGACTGGTATTATTATTATTAACATCATCTGCATTCCCCAAAGGAGTCGGCGGAGTTCGTCGTTACACCCCTTCACCAGTTATATTTAAGTTTATGTAATAGGAGGCAAGTTATTTGACAAAGTGAGCAGAATCCCTACTTTATAGTTTATTGTTGGTTTAGGAAATAAAACGATAAAATAGCAATAATAAAGTTTAATTGACAAATTGCAAACAAAAATCGTAAACTTCTTTACAAATTAATAAAAACTTAACTTGTCTTTTATAGGAACATTTAAAATCACTTTCAGTCTTTATATTTTCATAATTTTATACTTTTACACTTAAATTAACGTAAACAATACCTACTACAATAATCAGTCTTTTACTTTCGGTTATCAAATGCACTTATGGCACACAACTCGTTTGTGTTCTCCACACACAGGTTTTTTGCACTTCACGCATGATAATTTTGACATCCTACGGCGTTTTGATGGACAGTACGAACAATATCTCTTTTTTTTACAGGCGTCTCTTCTTGCTGAACCTGGCCACTGTTTGCATTAGGATTAGGCAACAATTCTTCTATATTTTGCCGCACAGTTCTTTTCAGAGTTGTCATCTGTAACCTTTTTTCCATCCAAGGCGAAGTGAGATCTGTACCAAGTTTCTTCATAAAGTTCTTACGGCTTAGAGGCGTTTCGTTCTTTGAGAATATTAGAACAATAAATCACATATGAATTTACAAAGGCTATGTTGAAAATGCCATAAAGTACATCCATTGGCCATCTGTTCGTTTTTCTAGAACATGACATTGACGAACACATTTGGTCAAATGTGTCGACACCTCCCTTTGTCTGGTTATGAAACATTATAATTTCTGGTTTTCCTGTCGTTTGATTGATTGTACCTTCTTCATCACAAGATGATAAGAGGTAAACCATTTTTGATGGCTTTGGTTTGTATGACACAAGAGTCAAAGGACCGTCGTAACAATACCTGGAGATGCCAACCGCTCGAGATCGAGTATTTTCCATTTGATCTGGGATCTCTCTTTTATTCGAACGTATAGTGCCAACCATTGTGAGTTTATATGATTCCTGTAGCAAGGACTTTGCTAATGGCACAGAGGTAAACCAGTTGTCGCAGGTGATGTTGCGATTGGTACCATGAACCGATTTTGACAGTTCTTATACATAAATTCACCTTGAGGAACGCTGTTGGTGTTGGTTGCCTTGTCGATATAAGGCATGCCATTTTTCATGTATTTCGTCCCACTGTCGCACATCATGGGTATTTTTATTCCATACTTATTTGGTTTATTTGGAATATACATTCTAAATGGACATCTACCTAATGGGTCTATAGTCCAGAGCGCTGGGCGTAATGATTTGTCGTCCATTCGCAGACACCTGATCAGAAAGTCGAATAAGTCTCGACTCATAACTGATACGTAGCGTGTTCCTGAAAAAGAGCTATCAAAAAGTTCTTCCGTCGAGAGGTGGTTATACTTCATAGCAGCAGATAATGTCAAGATCCCAATAAGCGCACGGACTTCAATTTCCCCCGTTCAATAATCCCAGAAGGGTTAGGCAGAGGTACCTATAGTACAACCACATTTCGCCAGTTGTGATTAAGAAACAATCCAGACCAATAACATCTGTTAATTTAAATAAAGAATCATGCCCACTTTCCATACACTGATTGACCTGTCACATGATTCGTTTTACAGGTCGCGTCTACCTACAACGAATGTTGTCTATAAACAATTATTATTTATAATATCACAATGTCATATCATATTTTCATTTAGAGGCCAGGGAAAAATACTATTAAGTAAATAGGTTTTTGAGGTTATACAGCTGTCAGATAAGGTTTGACAGCTTTTAACCCTCAAAAACTATACGATTACTATGTTAACATCAAACTGTTTCATAGTTAGTCGCCGAGAGAGTTTCCATAACTCTGAAATAAATCCCTCTTCAATGTAATAAATATCATTATCAAATCGGCATGAGGCCGCAAACAGCAGTTATATTCTCGTAATATCCTGCCGATGCTGAGACTTCACATGTGATGTTAGGCCATCTTTGTTTTCTACACTACATTTTGTGTAAGTTAGAGCATTCTATGATACCAGCTTATTACTATCCGACTGCTAGGCAAAGGACTCAACTCATACAGAGAAGGCACAAGCATTAATCACCTCGCTTGGTCAAGACGGGGTGGCGATTTCTGACTTTTATTGAGATTGTTACTTGCCCGGATTTGAACTCACAGCCTCGTTCATAAAAGGCGAGGTGTCCAACAAATGACAGCCTGTGATAGAGTTCGTTTTAATAATAAATTGTAGTCTATGGTTTTATGCGTAACCTGTCAGCTGTACACTTATTTTTCTTTCCACACCCACGCCTCTTTTCTTAATATATATAAATCATCTCTGCAAAATGATGCTAGATAATGGTCGCGTTTTCTCATATGCAGATGACACTGCTATTACTTTCTCTGGTGATACGTGGGAATCTGTATATAAATGTGCTGAAAGGGGTCTTTCAAAAATTGCTGACTGGTTGAACTCACATCTTCTTACACTTAATATTTCTAAGACAAAATATATCGCATTCACAATATACAACAACACTCAACCTGGACCTAACACAACTCTCAAAATCCACACCTGTCATAATATATATAACACAAACTGTTCCTGCGAATATATTGAAAAAGTGACTCATATAAAATACCTTGGTATAATCGTTGATCAGCGGTTATCTTGGCATACTCACACAGATATGGTCATGGCCCGTATGAGAAAACTTATCTGGATATTTAAGAATCTAAGACATGTGACAACAAAAAAAATGTTAACTGAAATCTATGTCTCTCTGGTTCAATCAATTCTTACCTACTGCATACCCGTGTGGGGCGGTGCAACAAAAACGAAGTTTCTTGAGCTAGAGCGAGCACAGAGATCTCTTATCAAGGTCATGTATACCAAACCGTACAGATTCCCAACCAATGAGTTATACTCTCTTAGCGGTATTCTCACAGTCAGAAAATTATACATACTACATGCTGTCTTAAAATTACACAAAACCCTGCCTTATGACCCTCCCCATAAGGAAGGAAGACGAAAATACAGTGTTGCACCAGTAAAATTCGTTAAAACTGTATATGCTAAAAGACAATTCAATTCAAATTCCGCTGCCCTATATAATAAAATAAATAAAAAAATAAATATCTATCCCATGACCTCCAATGACTGCAAAAAGGCAATAGTGCAATGGTTAGAACGGAAGACCTATGATGACATTGAATTATTGCTGCAAGAATCGTCAATATGATTTGAAAAGATACACACATACACACACACAAACATACACACACATTCATGCACACACGAACTCACTCACACAAACTAACACTCACAATTTTTAGGATATATCACTTACTTTTATTTTATTTTATTTAGTTACAGTTCAAGTCTTGTCTTGTTTTGGTTTTGGTATTTTAACTTTAATTTTAAATTTTTGTATAATTTTTTGTTGTTTTTTATTTTTATTTTTATTTACTTTTGTACACCACTTTTACCATTTTTTTTTAAATTTGTAATTGAAGAGCGGAATCTCCTAGCACAGGTATATCTTTTACTTAAAAGGAGGTTCCTATGTAAGATTTACTGTAAAAGATGTACAAGATTCTGTAATAAACCTTTTTGTATTTTGTATTTTTTGTATACAGCTGTGATACAGTTGAACTGCAAATGTCTAGAATGTTATCATAGTACAGACGTGTAGTGTTCCATATTCTGTCCATTCCCCTGATTCCGACACAAAGTATTTCAATAAAACTTTTACTTTGGCTTTAACAAAAAAAAAATTATGTTATAAAACAGAAAGCTTAATATTGTACTAAAAAAAAAAACAAAGTTGAAAGACTTTTCAGAATACGATGTGATTAAAAATGATATTGTTAGTAAAACTTGAATTTTTTCTCGAACTATATAGACAGATTGCGTAACAAACTTCAAGTTTACTTCAAATTATATAATTTTGCTGTAACACTGTAATTTTTTTTCGTAATTTTCCTTAACTTTTTTAATATTGAAGCATATGCTGAAATCACAGTAGACGGTCAGCACGGTAATTGCGTGGATCAAAAGTACAGAGCACCGAATGGTTGAAAATGCTCGTTCGCTCGAGCTCGAGCAACGCCATAAACATGTTGAATGTGATGTAATTGGTGCAGGTAACCGCAATCAGAGTATTGCAGGTAATTCTTCGTATTATTATTATTTCGGAAAACAAATTTTGTTTCTTAGCTCTTTGGCTAGTTTAAGCTACATTAACGGGCCCAAGCCAAGTCAATGTAGCGTGTGTGGTGATTTTCGTGTTATTTACGTAGGATTAATGTTATGAGGACTAATTTCATTTTCCTCAATTTGCATGAACTTCCTAACTATTCTGCAGGTGTTTAAAATTGCTGCTTTTTGGAGTGTTATGTAAATTGTGTCTTTCAGGTCTATTAGTTTAAGGCTGTGGTGGAGGTGATTGGGTATAACACCCGTCGTGGAGACAACTATGGGTACCACGTAGACTTTTTCTTGCCTCCAAATTCGAATCACTTCTTCTTTCAGTTCAGCATATTTACTGATTTTCTCGCCTATTGTTTTTTGTAAATTATGTGTATTAGGGACTGCAACATCTATGAGGTATGTGACTTTATTAGCTTTATCTAAAAGGGTTATATCTGGTCTATTATAGTGTACGGTCCTGTCGGTTAGTATGGCGCGATCGTAGTAGAGTTTGTGTGTAGTACTTTCTAAAACTGTTTGTGGTACGTACTTATAATAAGGAGTGTTTGTATCTTCTATGAGTTTATACTTAAGTGCTAGCTTTTGATGGATGACGTTTGCTACCTGATTGTGTCTGTGTGTATAGTCTGTTTGTGTGAGTGTTGTGCATGCCCCTGTTATGTGTTGTATGGTCTCTGCTTGGCTGTGACATTTGCGGCATTTATCGTTTGTTATTGTGGGGTCTTTTATGATGAATTTCCTGTAGTTTTTAGTATTTATGATTTGATCCTGTATTGCGATTATAAATCCCTCGGTTTCCGGAAATAAGTTACCTATTTTAAGCCATTTATTTGATGCTATTGTGTCTATATGAGGTTGTTCTAGATCATGGGGGTGCCGTCCATGCAGCACTTTCTTTTTCCAGTCTTCTAACTTTTGCTTATGTGGGTTTTCAATGCTAGTATGTTGTGTATCTATCTGTTCGTGTAAGTTAAGTGGGGTGTAACTGATATCGTTCATAACTACGGCTTTATGAATATTGCTTGTATGTGATTTAGACTGAAAGAATGTTCTTAGTCTAGCTATCTGCTTGTGCCAAAGATGATGAACGTCTATAAGACCTCTCCCACCGTACTGACGTTTGAGGGTCAGTCTTTCTATTGCAGATTTGGGGTGAAGGTTATTGTGTTTAGTGAGTGTGGTGCGTGTTGTTCTCTCTATTTGCTGGATGTCAGTTTTTGACCATTTAATCACTCCAAACGAGTATGTTAATATTGGAATCGCATAGGTGTTCAATGCCTTTGTTAAATGTTTTCCGGAGAGCTGAGTTTTACATACTGCGATCACCCTTCTTTTATATTCAGTGTGTTATTATTATTATTATTATTATTATTTGTCAGATCCACAGTCAACTCATTTGCAACTGACGGTGACAGCAAAGGTGTGTCATACCGCATTACGTCACCTTATGTTTAAGTATGTACGTAACGGAGGTGAACCTCATTGCCAATAACCAGGCAGAATCTTTTAACTTATTAGATTTACTAACAAATAGTTGTAAGAATCCGTTATCCACGCTGGCAATTTTATCAATTCCCTATTATTTATATTTATGTACCGGAGTAGTAAGCTAGGAACGACAGATACATAAATTACCGTTCACAATCGTTGGCAAGACAGGCGTTGAGTTGCAACTAGGCAATAAGAAACCTCGCCGCACTTAGATGATAACCATTAAAAATACCCATGTACGTGGGACACTCGGAAAGTTTTGCGAAAAAAATGTTCTATAGGTATTTTTTTTTTATCATTTCAAAGCACTCTCGACTAGCCTCTATACAAGGTATCAGCGTCTGAACCAGTTTTCGAAACCCTCTTTCCAGTCCGCCGTAGACAACTCGTTTACAGCCTGCTCGAACGTTGACAGCGCATCCCGATCCAACATGCAACTGAATCTGTTAATACGTAACTCGCTATTTTCTTGGATAACATTTTTCACACAGCCGTTAAAGGGCGAGCTTTTCTTTCTTCATCCCCCAAAGTTAGTTGACCGCGCTTAAATTCGTTATACCAAAGGCCTTCATTCAATGCAATTTAAAGTCTATCATATCAATAGTCCAGTTTCAGGCGACACTTGAAATCGATAAAAATCATAGCGCGAAAATGTTCCCGGCGCAGTTCCATTTTTTAATGAGACACGATAATTTAAATAAGCTCGCAAACAATGTGGAGGGCAATTTTGAAATTGGAACCCAACTATTTTTACTTACAAATAATCAAATTTTCAAAATAGACTATATCTGGCCAGTCTCTCATACATACAAACTTTTTTTCGCGCAATACTTTCTGAGTGGCCTTTACGATTACGATTATGAAGATGAAATAAAACGAAACACTTTAAGAGCAATAATATAAAGCCTGGCGACAGTCAAAAAATTAAGTCCCGACGGTTTTGTAAGCGGTGATGGCCCAGTGGCAACGGCCGCGACGTAATTACGTACTACGTAAATTATTTCATCACCACTGCTCTTAAAACGGTGAAAAAAAAACATTTTGATTAAACCGGTATGTCTGTGCGCGCAGCTGTCATAGAACTATCAATTTGACTTTTTGACATACTGATTTAAATGATTACGTAATAATTAACATGGCGCATTATGCAATTAATGTTAGGATGGAATTTTAATGAACACAAAAGGATGTATTGCGTGATTGGTGACATGCGATATCTACCAACCCGCACTGGGTCTGTGTGGTGAATTATGGCCCACTCCCTTTCCCAGAAAGGAGGTCTAAAAATGGCTACCGCAATGCGCACTCCATAATTATTATTGCAGGACTAGCCAGAATTTCTCCCTCCAACAGGCACTGGTTGTAAAATGAGTTGTAAACTTCAATTAAGACTACTACGAAAGGCTTTTACATTGTGAAATTCGCAAATGACAAAAGGAACTCCAGCGGAGTAATTGCGTAACACACTAAAAGTAGGAATGGCTTTCATTTTGACAGTTTAACAACATCCATTGCGTTGTCGAGCAATCAAATTTTTCAAAAATCCTAATGATGTTTAGACTCACGATTATCAGAGTGCGGATGTCCGAGTTATTAGTTCGTCTCAACACAGTTACACGATTCATTTCATAGCGACGCTAGTTAATTTATTTTCACACTTGACACTGACATATACATACGTATTTTATAAATAACTAGCTGACCCCGCAAACGTTATTTTGCAATTTTTTTTTTTTTGAAAAATAGATGTTGGCCGATTCTCAGACCTACCCGATATGCACACAAAATTTCATCAAAATCGGTCAAGCTGTTTCGGAGGAGTATGGCAACGAAAACTGTGACACGCGAATTTTATTTATTAGATAATTACATATATTTTTTCTTATAAGTCTTTTAGTACAATTCAGTGATATACAACAACTCCTTCAAAATTATTCTGATTATGATTGATAGTGTGTTACGATATTAGGGTGCAGATAATAAGCAAAATAGAAGGTAGTTCGTTTGAGTTGCCTGTTGGAGCTTGTCTGATCAAATATTTAAGCAGCTTTAATATTAAGAACTTTGGATATAATTACTATACAAGGTGACAGGGAAACTCGAACTATTCCTTGAAAGAGGTTAAACTAGAAGTCGTTGGCAAAAAACTTTGTTTAGTCAATTAGGGGTCAAAACTAGATGGTTACCGACCTGTGTCTGTGTATCGATTTTTTTGAGATACCAATTTATTTTTTATTTTGATAAATTGTTTCTTGATACTACACTCAAAAAAAATTATTGATACTTTCCTGAAAGCTGAAAAATTAGTGATGATTTAAAAAAAAGTGCTTGCCCAAATTCTACATTATCTCAGAAATAAAAGGTCGTTAGTAAAAAATCTAAGAGCCATCACAACACTATAATGACTTCTAGTATAACGTCTTTCAAGAAATAGGTAAAATTTACCTGTATTATATGTACGTACATACATAAAACTCTCGCCTTTTTCCCGGCTTGCGTTTAGGACCAGATGTATGAAGGAAAACGAAGCAAAAGGAGAATGTAAATATCGTAGCCGGCGTTCTGTGGTTTCTGCCTACCCCCATGGCAAAAAGGCGTGAGTTGACTACATAACGTTTTGCAAATGCTCTTCTGAGAACACTGAATCTAATGGTTACTGTTAACTGTTCACTGTAAGAAATGACGACCAGGTTAAAGGTACTTACAAAAGTTTTGGTTCCCTAAGAAAGTGGCGAATGGGCACACAATAACGGTTGTGCAAATACAGAGCGTTTGTTTGACATCTTAATGTCACATGCTGGTGAAAATGACAAATTTTCATAAAGGCCGTTATAATATCAAGGTCACCGCTCTTCTTGGAGACCCTAGCTATAAAGAAAAAAACATTCCATATTGAAATAATGGGTAAATAAAACTTTTCATCATTTGAGCCGATAGACGTTCAGTGCTGGACATAGGCCTTCCCTTCCCTAGGTAAATAAAACTTAATTGGAAAAAAATACTAGAACATACTGTCGCAAAAGAAACTCGGAACTCTGTATGAAATATTTATTACAGAAACTTATTCAGCAACTATGGTAAATAATTTATAGAAACCTGGCGGCTGAATACCTAGTTTGTGATGTTTGACTTGGATGTGAATTCAACTACGCCGTTTGATCTCTTGGGGGCGCTAGTTAAGTTCAGACGTCAAGTTAGGGCTGTTTATTTATTTATTCATAAAATCCACAGCCCTTTAAAAAAATCACTTTTAATTAATAAACTAATCTTACAGCCAATTGCGCAAAAAATATAGCGTTCAGTACATTTTGATCGTGTTAACATTGCACTTTTCTATGAAACAGCAGATTTTTATTTTAATAACCGACAGAACATTTCTACGCTTGTGCGCAGCAACAAAGGAAGTAACCAGTTTATTTAAGCTTGGAATAAAAGTCGTTTCCCAACAATAACCTGTGTACAATGTTACTTAGTTTGATGTAACGAATACGTGGATGAAGGCTCTGTGATGGGTCTTTTTACACCCTGTATAAAGGCCCAATCACATCCGTGTCACACTCAGAAACTTGACAAAAAAATATATCGGTGTCATCATTTTATCTTGCCAGCGCCGGAACTTCAGAACGACCCAGCCACGTCCCTGACCCAGTATTGACACTTGCGGTTGGACCCGAAAATGGTATGCCCGGGTAAAAACAAGATGTCAGATCCAACCATTGCACTATTGAAGTGACCTGACTTTTAGATATTACCAGCGAAGTCTGAACAGTTATTTTTATGTTGCTCGACATTAGGATATTTCTTCCTGTACGTTTACTATATTTATATATGTAATTTGAATGGTGCACACAATGAAGGGTATTATATTCTGAGTGCAATTATTTTACAGACTACAGACAGAAGTCTATCAAAACACTTTTTTTTTCTTTAAGTTCTCAAATTCTAGTGTCGTCGCTCTAAGGAGCGAAAGAGCTGCACAGAATTAAACACAAAAAAAAGCAACGGATTAGTTTTCCTCCTGTGGCATTATATAAAAGGTGAAGGATAAAATTATCTTCTATACGAGTTTTGCCTTACTTCCAATCTCGTAGCCCGTAAAGAAGTATGTATAATAGGTACGCACTTTATTTTCTCTAACATCCATTTTGCACACTTGATAATACAGAAGAATATCTAAGGATCGTACTCGTAACCGGTGGCGTTCTGTAGTTTCTGCCTACCTCCATTGGAAGAAGGCGTGAGTTTATGGATGTTGATCCGTACGCAAAATACGCGCATTGACGTGGAGTTGCGTACACCAGCCCGTATTACGTATTACCTATTACCTATGGATGTTGATAATATAATATAATTTTTGAATTCAGCACAAGAACTACGGCATATCATAATAAAATTGTGTGATCGACGCGCGAGTATTTCTCCACGCTGCACGTCACCGAGGTACAATCAGGGTTGGCAATTCTTTCGAAGACCTGCACGAGATGGTAAGAAACTCATTTACTATCGAATCTATGGGAATATCCGGGAAACCACGCCAGAACGCTAATGAACTGCACGCTCTAGAACACCTGGAACGAACGGCAACATTAATTGATGGTCGATGGCACGTAGGTCTTCCCTGGAAAGATGCCAACTGTAAGATGCCTGATTCTGAACGTACGGCACTGTCTAGGCTGGATAGTTTGGAAAAGAAAATGTCCTTAAATGTACAGTATACGCACAACGGTACCGAGATCGCGTTAAGCATTTGCTAGACAATGATTTTGCTAAGGAAATTTCAGACATATCGAAACCAATAAAATCTTGATACTTACCTCATTTTGGGGTAGACAACCCAAACAAAAAGAATCTTCGTCTTGTTTTTGATGCGGCGGCTAAAACGCGCGGTTTATCACTAAATGACTATCTATTAACGCGTCCCGATTTATTGCTTTCATTGTTAGGCATTTTGTTGCGTTTTCGCGAACATGAGATTGTCGTAGTAGGCGACATCAAGGATATGTTTTTAAGAATTAAAATCATGGAGAGTTATCAAGATGCTCTTAGATTTTTATGGCGCGACAACCCTCACGAGCCTTTTAATACGCATAAAATGACTTCATTAATATTTGGTGCAAATTGCGCACCGTTTGTTGCACAATTTATTAAAATATGTTGTAAAGATTAAAGAAAATATGTTGCATATTATTTTAAGACAAGAGATTTAGTTATTTTAAGAAGAAAAGTAATGAACTAATTTCTGTTTTTTTTCGTAGCAACCACATGACCTTTAATTTTATTTGGAACACGGTACAGTGGATTCGAAGCAAATTGGCTGTTACAGGCGAACAAACAATCGGCACACGAGTGATCCAATAAGGGTTCCGTTCTTCATTTGGACGTCCGGAACCCTAAAAACTTACTAACTTACTTACTGGCCTGAGGTGCGGATGAGCAACCTGTTCCATGAACTAACTGGTAGCCGCGATTTCACTATTAAGAAGTATAAAATGTATTATTTTAATGTTAAACATGCGAAGTGCTTATAATAGCTACATTGCCACAACAACAACATTTATTGCGTAATTTACGATGTCAACGAATTTTTAAACGAGTCAAGCAATGGATTAGGAATTTCCTTCAATATCTATCGGATTATGATAGAAAGTGTGTTACACAATTGGGATACTAGTCTGTCTCTGTGATTTATTTATGAAGCAGCGAAACTCTTAAAATAGTTTCACATAAATAAGATTACGTTAGTACATATTTACCGAAGAAACAAGGATTAAACAGGTATTAAATTAAACAGAACATTGAGATAGAAACTAATCTATTTAATGTTGTTGTGAGGTATTCAATAAAATTTCTCTCTCTCTATGATGTAACGAAGGAAATTTTGTTCATCGTAAGGCCTGTTAAACACGCCGTAAAAGTTAAATTCGGTTTATTTGTCGACTTTCAGCAAAATTACTTGATGTTTTGTATCTAACGCTTATTTCTGTGGATTTTGAACAAAGGGAGTAACCTCAGTGTTTTAAGGTTGATTTTGTCTTTCTTCTTGTCTTTAAAGGCTATTAACCGAGTATAATTTCGTAAATAAGGTGAAGACGATAATGCAACAGTAAATAAAACTTCGTATTTCAAATTCTAATAGTTTAGTCACCAGCTAAACGAAGAATGACAAAATCCATAGTCGGCCCATCATAATCAGTCTCTAATGTTCCCACTGCTGGGACGCAGGCCACCTGTCTTCGAGAGGGTGGGCTGGAATCTGCCAGGCGGGCCCAGTGCGGCGTTGAATTGATTAGAATGACGTTCTCCATTTCGATGTCAGCATTTATTTGACAGTTTCAAAAATACTCCTATGCATTAGAATGATCAGTGTTTTTATTTGCTGTCGTATACGCACTCAAAAACCAGTTTTGTTACAATTGTAACTGACTGATCAAACAGAACCACTGATGGTACTAACATACAAACTTTAAGGCATTTGTACACACACGTTTTTCTTGCCGTAAAAACAACGGCTTTTTCGCCGTGTGTAGGCACAATCGTCAGTGTTGTATGGATCAGACTTGTTGACAAACCGTTTATTCTACGACGCGGTTTATACGTCGTACCGTAATGAAACCTTGCAGTGTGAAAAGTGCCTAAAGATATTCCTTAGAGGGTTAACACGTGCACAAGACCCAAGGTCTACTCCTAAGCTTATAAACTATTTAAACGGAGGCTTGAATTTTTCAGTAGCAGCCCGGAGTCTGGATTTGTGCCCGGTTTATGGCAATAGGCTCGCCCCCTATTACATGGGACTAAACCATAACTGGCGAAATGAGGGTGTACTATAGGTATACCTCTACCTAACGTGACGTTATGGTATCTTTTTGAATTTTTATTCGCGTACGAAGTTAAGGGCAATAACGAGGAAGCGACTAGTTATCAAAAGTTTTCTCGCTCAAGAAACGTCCGGCCGAGCCCGTCTTCTCCTAAGAGTGTCGATGGCAAAAGAAACACGAAAAAATCAAAATTTGTTTTTGATCCATTGGCAAACTACTATAGACCCTGTCACCAATTTAATTTTTGATCCAACCGGCATCATTTTTCTCTCACATTTTTCATTACGAGCAACAAAATAACAAACAGTTTGTTTTGTAACAAAAATATAATGTATGGGGTTTTGTAACAAAAACATCTTTCAGTTTCACTTATCTAACGAAAATATAGATGTCTGGTTTCTGTTTTTTGTCACAATAGAAAAGATTAAAAAAAAACTAATTGCCGACCTAAATAACAAAACGCCTGTATTCAACGAAGAAGTATGTAGAAGTGTGTGGAACAATAACATTTCGCAATTTATTTAATATTTCACTTGTAAAGAAATTTCCAAAAAACGCCTCACTAGTCTGTATTCCCCAAAGTAGTCAACAAAAATAAATCAAATCATCCTAATTACTAATAGATAGAAATATCTTTCGAGTCGTTATGAACGAATGGTAGGTAGGTACAGTTAGTACAGTACAGCTAATAATAGCCATCTGTCTACTCACACAGCCACACACACGGCTGCGCACCGAGTTCCTCGCTCGCCTTCTTTTGTCAAACAGAGATAGCAATATTCCGAACGAATTTTGTACTCGACTCGAAATGTTATTACGTGCTTGGTACGTCGGCCCCATAAAGGTCGTATAATAAAATTTATTATTGTGTTAATAAACAGCTAACATTTAAACCATACAATCAATGATAATGCAGTAATTGAGAACATTTAATAAATCATTACTCACCAATCAGAGCCAAATTGACTCAACTGTTCTACAATTATTGGAAACCAAGTTCGACGTAATTGTCTATAGTTTAAACACAATCAAATCACCTAGCATTGTGTAGAAATGACTGAAATACTGGAATACAGTCACTCTGGTAGTAGACTTTGTAAAGGTTTACGTATTGTCGTTCGTACAACATAAAATATAGTAGCAAGCGTTTCGTAATATCGCCGTACATAAAAGAGTTTTCAGTTTACGAAGTAAATCGAATAAAATGAATATAAATCTGAACCGGAAGCTCTTTTACCCGGGAGTAAAATCTCGTTTTTCACTAACAGCATGGAAGTGTTAAATAGGTGCTAACAAGTTTCCATCTGGACTTAATTTAAAGCCGTAGACCGGAGCTACGGTGCGGCTACGCGCTACGACGGCTACGCTTCGTAGACTTCGTAGACGTAAACCTCGATATTAGAGCTAAATACAGGATGTATGGGACATCGACGCGCCAACTGTTTAACATGAATTATGTGCATGATTCTAGAACCAACATTTAAATATTTCGCCTGTTACAAAAAACAATGCTGTTAGTAAATTTTGACCGTGAAGGAATTGCACTTTTGTATGTAACGTGTTGCTGAATGTATGGTAATACTTTAAATAAAATATATTGCTTATACTTTTATCAACAGAAAAAAAACTTTAGTTTTAATATATTCGCTAGATGATTAGCGTCGATGAAACACAAGGAAAATTTTGTTTAACCAATTGTGCAAATACATTAGCTCCGGGCGCTTTATACCTCTTAGCCGAGCCGAGGTAGAAACAATAAAAAACTCGAGACCCAATCGTGAAATATAACATAAATTGCGAAATGTTATTGTTCCACACACTTCTACCTACTTCTTCGTTGAATACAGGCGTTTTGTTATTTAAGTCGGCAATTAGTTTTTTTTAAATCTTTTCTATTGTGACAAAAACCAGAAACCAGACATCTATATTTTCGTTAGATAAGTGAAACTGAAAGATGTTTTTGTAACAAAACCCCATACATTTAAGACTTGAAACAAACGGTTTGTTATTTTGTAACTCGTAATGAAAAATGTGAGAGAAAAATGATGCCGGTTGGATCAAAATTGAAATTGGTGACAGGGTCTATAGTAGTTTGTCAATGGACCAAAAAAGCTATTTTTATTTTTTCGTGTTTCTTTTGCCATCGACACTCTTAGGAGAAGACGGGCTCGGCCGGACGTTTCTTGAGCGAGAAAACCTTTGATAGCTAGTCGCTTCCTCGTTATTGCCCTTGACTTCGTACGCGAATAAATTCGAAAACATAACATAATCACGCCTGTAATCCCAGAAGGGTTAGGCAGAGGTATAGCTATAGTACACCCACATTTCGCCAGTTAAGTTTTAGTCCCATGTAATAGGGGGCGAGCCTATTGCCATCAACCGGGCACGAATCCAGACTCCGGGCAACTACTGAGAAATTCAAGTCTCCGTTTAAATAGTTTATAAGCTTAGGAGTAGAATAAACGGTCTGTCAACAAGCTTCCGTAGTCATCCATACAGCACTGACGACTGTGCCTACAAACGGCGAACCAGCCGTTGTTTTTCACTGCAAGAAAAGCTTGTGTGTGCAAAAGCCTTAAAGTTTCTATGTTAGTACCATCAGTGGTTCTGTTTGGCCAGTCAGTTACAATTGTTACAAAACTTCTTTGAGACGGTCAATACGACAGCAAATGAAAACAGTGATAATTATAATGCATTGGAGTATGATTGAGACTAACAAATAAATCCTGACGTCGAAATGGAGAACGTCATTCTAATCACTTCCACGTCGCACTGAGCCCGCGTGGTAGATTCCAGCCCACCCTCTCGAAGACAGGTGGCGTGCGTCCCAGCAGTGGGAACATTAGAGACTGATTATGATGGGACGACTATGGGTTTTGCCAATCTTCGTTTAGCTGGTGACTAAACTATTAGATTTTTTTGGTTAACTTGTTGTATGCAGACTGGGAACGTCATTTTATATACGAACTTTTATTTACTGTTGTATTGACGTCTTCACCTTATATACGAGTTTATACTCGGTTAATAGCCTTTAAAGACAAGAAGAAAGATAATGTCGACCTTAAAAACACTGTGGTTACTCCCTTTGTTCAATTATCCACAGAAATAAGCGTTACATACAAAACATCAAGTAATTTTGCTGAAAGTCGACAAAATAAACCGAAATTAACTTTTACGGCGTGTTTAACACGCCTTAAAATTAACAAAATTTCCTTCGTTACACCAAAGAGAGAGAGTAGTTTTATTGAATACCTCACAAAAACAATAAATAGATTAGTTTCCATCTCAATGTTCTGTTTAATTAAATACCGATTTAATCCTTGTTTCTTCGGTAAATCTGAAACTATGTTGAGATTTTCGCTGCTTCATAAAAAAACACAGAGATAGACTAGCATCCTAATTGTGTAACACACATTCTATCACACTCCGAAAGAAATTGAAGGAAATTCCTAATTCGTTGCTTGACTTGTTTAAAAATTCGTTGACCTCGTAAATTACGCAATAAATGTTGTTGTTGTGGGAATGATATAGCTATAATAAGCACCTCGCATGTTTTACATTAAAATAATACTTTTATACTTTTTGATAGTGAAACCGCTGCTTCCAGTTAGTTCATGAAACAGTTTGCTCATTCGGCCCCTCAGGCCAGTAAGTAAGTTTTTAGATTTCCCGACGTCCAAATGGAAAACGGAACCCTTATCACTCGTGTGTATGTTTGTCTGTAATAGCCAATTTGCTTCGAATCCAATTTACCGTGTTCCATATAAATTGAAAGGTCATGTAGTCATAAATTATACGAAAATTGACCACGCAGCCTAAAATAAAAAAAATAAAAATAGGTTCATTACTTTAGTTCTTAAAATAACTAAATCTCTCGTCTTAAAATAATATAGTAAATCTTTCAATATTGTGCGTACAAACTTACAGTTGCAATTGCAACGTATAAGAGAACACATTTTTCAACTACAATGTTTGTTCTTGGGGTAAGAACAAACTGCTACAAACGTAGCGTCAACATGATACAGACATGGTAATACCCCCGTCAAGACTCAGAAACTTCCTACCTTTTCTCGAAGCGTTTCTTCGTATTTGAATAGCCCAAAGCCAATGTCTGTGCGACGGCCGCAAAACGGCCAAGTCTTACATTTTGACCAAGATGTAATATTTGTTAAGTCTTGTATAATTAGGGGCTTAGCTCTTCTTACTTAAAGCAACCAACTTTAGATGAACCCTTTCAACGCGGGTTCAACTCGCACTTGTCCGGTTTTTTTTTTTTTTGTAATAAAAACCTTTAAGTACGCACTCGAGTCTTTAGTGATCTTCAAACGTTTCTACTTGACTGGACAAAGGGGCGATTTGATGTTAGTGATTTTATACAAGGGTGTTAAAAGACCCATCACATCATTAACATTGAACAAAAATAATGGGTGGGAAGTTAATTTTATTTTTGGTGCGGACAATTGCTGTTTACGGTAGTGCGCAACGTAACGCACGCAAAACATTGTGCTTAGGGGTGCATGTAATGTTGCAAGGGTCGTGGAGGTTTTTAAAGTTGTATTATAACATTAAAACCGTGTTGTCGTAAAAAAACATCGGAAAATCTGGAATTTTGACCTTCAATTTCTCCGTAACCAGAAGTTTCCTGGGTTGGTCCAATACAAAAAAAAATATATAACAATGACGGGAGTACAAGTAAATCGGCTTCGTTAAGTGTATCACTAATATACACTCACCCAACATACAAAAACAAAAACATTTTTAACTTCTGATTGACACCCTATCGCTAAACGATCCCAGACGATCCATATTTTATATCTTCGAGATAGCTCGGTTAGTGATGATAAAAGTTAACTAGTTGCCTCTGTTTACTTTTTCTGGCAGATAATTTCATGCAATTTTTGATCCACTGTTAATTTTTCAGGTGGTTTAAGCCAATCTATACACTGAAAAAAGACCTAAGTCTTAAAAGGTCTAGTTGCACTGATGCTCAATTCAAGAACCTACTTCGCTTATACAATTATACCACGGTATGCAAATCAAAGGCTATGCAAATGTGAAGAGGCCAAAAATCAAACAAATGCAAATACTAGATCTACTGGCTATGCAAATGTGACATCGCAAGATAAAATTTATTCAAACTAGTCGTCAAAATTACATCAGCCAAAATGGCCCACCCTTTACTACCTCCTAGTGCTTTAGTTAGGAAGAAGAAGTGGCGTTACAAACTTCCCAGCAGCACAACTGTCCGGTAAGTTAGATGAACTTGATTCTGTACAACAGTATGCAAAGTAATTAACATTTCGAAACACAAAAATACACTGACATTGGACATTGCACGACATAGTGAGATCAGAGGGGTAGTTCACGTATATTTATGAACGTTCGCAGACTAATCTCAATCTGTCAAAACTATCTCTAATTTACCTATATTATGAACAAGTTTTCTACATTCATGGTCGCCGAGATGAGATGACGTGAATTGGCCTTGAACAAATTTTTAGGTTAGTAGTTAGCAGCAGTTGGAGATTAGCAACATTCCGTCGCATGACTGAAAAACCTCGACTCCGAGACGTCGTTCGTTGACTTAATAGTCTGACTGTGAGGTGTTGGCGAAGCGCTCCGTTGCAAAATAGAGTTTGAAAGCAAATGTTAATAAATTCAACGCAGTGTGTGTTCGTTATTTCATCTCTTTCGGTGCAGGGTTGATTTCTAGCATATATTCACGCCTCTATTTCCCGAAGGGGTAAGCAGAAGCAGGAGTGCCATCATATTTTGCATGTTTCGTTACAGATCCCATTTAATTGATTCCAAATCAATTAACTGTTACTGAGAATTTTATGCAATGGAAGAAACCAATAACACTGCCGTTTCCGCGGTT
The DNA here is from genome assembly GCA_963555695.1 of Dasypolia templi. Classification (NCBI taxonomy): domain Eukaryota; kingdom Metazoa; phylum Arthropoda; class Insecta; order Lepidoptera; family Noctuidae; genus Dasypolia; species Dasypolia templi. The sequence goes on from OY743153.1 coordinate 20,615,884, forward strand.
CCGGCCTACAAAACTTTTAAAACTAAATTCAAACGGACACAAAGATTTTACTTACAATAATTTAAATATAAAATTCTAACTTGTTTATTTATTTTCGAGAACCTTTCAAAAAGAAAATCATTTTAATACGAGTTTTTGAATGTGTTGTTCTTCAGTTCTTGAATGACAGGTTTTCTTTTTTTTATAAAAAAGTACTGCCACTGTAATCGATTATTCTAAATAATCAAAGCCATTTACTCTTTACTTTTTATTTACCACCTAACAATTTTGTTTTATTATTATTGTTTTTACCTTAATAATACGTTCATCGTGTTTATTATAAATACATTTAGTATTTTACAAAGAATATAAAAATGAAATTCAAGAAATCGATTCGATCGATAACTTAATCGCCATGTAATGGCAACCCTGTTAGGTTACGTCTTCTGTTATTGTGTCAAAATCGCGCGCGCTTAAACTGACAGTGAGTTGACGATGACAAGATGTTGAAGATCTTTGTTGTTGTCGGTGTTTTTCTATGTGTACGTTTGTTTTCTTCTCGAATTCCTCTGCGTTTGCATTATAGCCTTTTTGTGTTTTATCCATACAATACATTTTGTGGCAATGTCTTAGCAAACATATTGTATTAATTGTGGTATAAATGTGTTCCAGATGAAACGGCATTTAATTTACTCTCTGTAAAAATACATAACCTCCAATTTGAAATGTCTGAATAACTTATTTTATAAAAGTTCAGTGTTAACGTGGAAATCACAGATAAGCTTTTGACATTAAACTACACAAAAAAACGTAAGAATTTTCACTGTCCATGACAAATTAATATTGAGCCATGTTGCTATGGACATCTGACATTGTTCTTTTTACAAAAAAATAAATCTCCGTAAATCGCATCTTGGTTTCGACTAACAAAACATCTAGTCAGCAAGTTGAAGAAAGCAACATAACATAATGCACACAAAGCAGCATAATTTCTGACAAAATAAATAATGTATTTAAATACTTACTACGAAAATTTGTCCGACAACAATACTAGGTACAACATTACATTTGTGTACATATAAGATTTAGAAGAAGCATATTGTCTGACAAAAGAAATAAAGTCCGACAAGAATACTACTATTTTATTACAAAATCTGAATGTTTAAGATGACTTGCAGACAGAAATAATGAAACCTACACGTGTTGAACATCCGTGGCCAGAAGTATTTTTTTATTTTGTATTGAAACAAGAAAATGATGAAAGCAAGGTTTTTATTAATACAAATGTAGAATGCGTATACAACATAATATTGCCCACCTTAAATAAATTTGATTTACAAATATATGCAAATGTATACGTTATTACGTTACTGCGATTTCATTTCGGGCACGTTTATTCCTAAATGGAAAGATTTTTTTAAATAATTATTCCGAAATAAAAAGGTAAGTGGAGACGTGACGTCGGTAGTTTTTGAATAACATTTTTCTAGCTAACCAGCATAACCTGCTAACTCCACCACTTTGTGGATATCTGTAATTAAAAAAACTTGCTCGGTCGCCTTCCTTCATTTTATAATTAAACCGCATGATGGATGGTTAGATTCAGTCGACGCGGGGGTAATTGCGAGTTCTGCAGCATAAATCCAAGACTGACGAGGGTTTCTAAATTCTATGCGCTAATTACATTCCTGGCTTAAAGGCTGACTAATTTACGTTATATTTTAAATATTGATAACTTGTCTATTGGAAATGATGAAATTGAGTAAAGTAGGTGCATTTATCGATACTTAATTTCATTCAACGTTCAATCAAAATGGAAAGGTGTAACCATAACTAAAACTGCCCTATTTAAAAAACCCAAAAAACCAGCTGGGTAATTGGGTAACACACTTACAGTGCCATGCCTGATTTACATTGTTGTTTAGATAATTTTTTCTAACATTTATGAAGCACTGGATTAGCAATTTCCTTCAAGATTTTGATTGTTATTGAAAGTGTGTAACGATTGGGGTGCTGTAATGGCTTACAGGAGTCAGTTTCATATAAGTTAAATATAGCCCTGATGCAACGTTTTTGAGATATGAAAGCACGCTGCACCGCTATCTGTACTATTGCCTTAGAATATTACACCTTATCTGAGGATAGTGCTAACGTAACCGTGGTAAGCTGTTAGTAACGTCTGATTCGCTGTTTTCCCCAATCTGTGAAGTGCATACGTCCCAGCTTTTTGCATACACGGTCAATATGTAATTTCTAATTTTATTAAGTTTGTTTGTCAATATGTATACCTAGAAATTTTGTTACTTCAGTTTCTTCAATGTCGCTATCTAGGCAATGGATTTTTAAAGTACCCGTTCGTCGAGTTCATATTTAAAAATTCATACTTTTAGTTTTTTCAATGGTAATAATTAAGTTATTCATTTTAAGCCAGTGTTAATTCATAAAGTTGTTTGGTTAATGTCATTCTAAATCAATAGTATTATCGGTAACGAATAAAACAGCGCTATCATCAGAAAATAGTGTTACGTCATGATTACCAAAGGACAAGAAAGAATAAAGGACCTACGACACTCCCAGTTCCAGATTCAGAAACAAAGATTTCTTATGTTTGAATAGTGGGATTTAACCTCCTTACTTCTAATTGTTGTCTGTTGCTTAGGTATAATTCTATAAGGTTGTACAGTTTGTACACATTACCTCTCACACCATATGCTTACATCTTTCTTAAGAGGATCTTGTGGTCGACACAGTCAAAAGCCTTCGACATGTCCATGTATAGTGCGACAGCTGGCAGCCCTTTGTCCAAGTTAGTAATTTCCACATATATGGATTAGTTTTTTCTGAAACCATATTTACTGAACGTTAGAATGTCATGTTCAACTGTCTTTATAATTTCTTTGAAAAAAAAGTACAAAGACAGTTAAACATCACCATTTCAACAATTTTCAGGTCAATGCCTACATGAGTAGTTGCTCAGTTTTGTCTCCTTTTTTAAATACTGGCTTTCTAACAGATAATTTAGTTTGTCTGGGAATGTGCCTTTTTCTATGCATAAATTTACAATGAAGCTTAGTAGTTCAGATATAATATGAACTACTTCTTTAACAATATTTGTCATAATGCTATCATATCCGGCACTATTTTTATTTCTTAGTCCAGTTAATATCATCAGGGATAGTCAGTGACATGAAAAAATGAATGTCCTTTCTTTTATATTGTTCGTCGAATCGTTGAGCTCATTAGTTCTGACTTGAGCTGCACGATAATTGAAAAATTAGTGCACTGACTGGACAGGTCCACTCAAATCTGTGTGGTTCGTTCCTAAAAACACCATTTCAAACAACAGTCTACATGGACGTCACAAGATCTGACCATGATTATTTTCGGATTTGTATATACACTTTGACATTAGTGGATTTTATATAAGGTGTATCTATTTATACACGAAATATTTGAAGAGGGACATCTATAGGTCGAACAAAAGCTATAGAAACGAAAAATATTTTTTATCTAAAAGTTTATTTTATTTTACGTAATTATCATAATTTAAAACTGCTTGAGATATTTTGCATAAAACCTTTACGGCTACTCTATCAACGACAAACGCGGCGGGGCAGAGGCGCGTGTGCGGTGGCCGTCCGTCTATGCACGAGTGGCGTCTCTCACATGTCGCCCGCGCGGCGGTTAACGCACCTCCTTTTAGGTACATGGGACTTAACATATCACTGGTTAACTGTAATGAACATTCGACAATACACCTCTGCCTATCTCTACGAGGAATGCAGGCGTGATGATGTTAACAATAAACCAACATAATAGCGATTCGACACTTGGGGGGATGACCTCTGTGAGGTCACGACTTTTACGAGCGAGTATCGAGACGTTTCAATCTTTTTTTTTTTTAACGAATAGGATTCTAGATGCGATTAAAACATATTCATATTATACAGTGTTACACTCTCTATCAATCTACTAGATGTAAACTAGGTAAAAACGAATAAACAGCTGACGCAACGCCAATTCGCATTAGGTAATGACTTCTGTTAGGTTACGAACTGTGCGTCGAGTCGTATCTGTCAGCTGATTGATAGGTTGTGTACCTTCCTATTTGTACAGCTGTAAACTGTAAGAAGTGCATAGCGCGAATTTATACCTATAAAATAACTGCATTACGGCTAGATTATACGTCTTATTCAACAATCTTTTTGTAGGTAAACAGCATTGTTAGTAGAAACATGACTATTTTACGCGAAAATCAGTTATCTCGATATGCAACGAACTATTGTAACAATAATTAGGCAAGCGTGTTTAAAAATTAGAATCAACTTATTTACAACAACTTAAAATGTACATACCTACCTCATAACGACGTTGTTTTTATTTACATTATTTAGACCAATTTTTGTACATGTCGGCGTGATCTTTGTAAACGACAAGTGCAGCGGGCCGAGTTACGCTGTGCAAAGTGGCACATTCACCTCCCCACTACTCAGGCCACTTTATGTAAGCGAGTGCGCAGCGTTGGAAGGGATCATTCTTGTGGCAGGCTCGGCCCGGTGCACCTGCTGTAGCGCCTAGAGCTATTATAGCGATCTATTTAATTAATTGGAATAAAAGAGTTGGTTACTGCTATATTTCATACTTTCCTTTAATATGTCGGACCTCTGCCTTCAGCTTATTTTCATGGTGATTATTTTATAAGAAATTGTGAGTGAAATAAAGTGATTGTGCTATAACTAGTTTCTCTATTTTCTTCGCCCGACAATCCACGCCTACTTACAAAGTGCAAGTGTAATATCGCTGATGAGGGCCTATCCCGATATACATATTCGCCCTGCAGTTGCACGTTAAATAATGTATCGTTGCACTTTTAATAATGTCTCTATCACTAGCCATCACTGCATACACAAGCGTTTACAATTCACATGTTTTATTGTTCCGCACTAGAAATGGTCTGACCGTCATTACCATACATCAGGTCTTCAACGAACTTCTTCTATCAGGATTCCAACGACGTAACTTATAAACAGCTCCTGTGTAACACCCAGAAGTAGCGTGACATCTGCGCAAGATTGGCCAAAATGGCCGCCGACATTCGAAAGGCTGGCAATATTGTAGACTGTATGTAGGTTGTTGACTTGTTGTTGTCTTCGGGGAGGGGTCTACTGTTGGCGAACTATGTCGAACTGTTACCAACAGTAGCGAACTGTGTTCTGTAGCTAACTGTAGCGAACTGTGTATATAGACAAGCAACTGCGCCTGAATAGTTCCTAGATACAGGGATTTTCAATAAATACTGTTAGTTCTGTTCGTTTGTTTAAATTATTTTTAGCTTCAAACAGTTTAGAATTAATTTTTACAAATTTTGCAATTTCGTTAATGTAAATGCATGGAACGGTAAGAACCTTGTGCGATTTAAATACTGGTCTGCATGATTCAGACCAGCCCATGTAAAAAATTTACTGGAATGTTATTTTTTTTGTGCTATTTGTATTCAAGAATTTGTGGTATTCCCCCAAACAATGATACCGAATGATATCGAAACATGGAACATATTGTGACTGTCTGTCACTTATTCCTATTTAATAACATAATATTATATTTATTCTAAAACCATGCACGTGGTTCGGCCCACTTTACGAAACACATTAAAATCTTAATTTTATGGTCTGACAGCTTGACGCGTTACCCTAATAAATAACAAGATATCCTAATTCTTTGCACTTGTAAAATAGTTTAGAACCTCTTAGAAGTCCATTCCATTTCTATTTAATGGCACACGCAAATGGCCACTTATGGCAGCCGTCGTCGCTTGAAAGAAATGTTTAGACAATCGAAACCCATAGTTCTTTACAAATTCTGAGAAAGTTAAAGCGAGGGCGCGTTATTGCAACCATCTGTGAATCGTAAAAGCAATTAAGAAATAGAAAAATGTGTTTTAAGTCGAAGTTTACAAAAAAATAGTGTGGGAAAGTACCGAGCCCAGATTTTGGATAGTTGGCGGGGGTGGTGAGGTAGGACAGTTGGTCTTAGGACATGACAGGGTTCGGTCGTTATAGTCTCAAGAGGGAAAGCTAGTTAAGTTAGGAGGTTGGTGAGTGTTGTGAGCTGGGAGGAGCTGTGTTCGAGGTGAAGTTGGTACTACGTGCGGCATTTCGTGAGTTGTAATCTAATTCCCTACAAAGATATCATTGGTAAGTGTTAAACTCTTTACTAATAATGTGTCTTTTCCATTGTATTGTTCTCGTAGGCTGATTTGTTTTATGATTTGTAGGTAAAATTTAGATAATATCGCTGCAGAGCTATTAATAATCATTTATTCCAGCATAGCGACATTGCGCTATTAATTAACTCTATTTTCTATTGTATTACGTGTCCATCTCCTAATCCATACCCTAACAGATATTTGTCATTTGCGTTTGATTATAGGGAAACGGAGAAGGCCTTCCACTTTATTTGACACTGAGCACTGACGCTCGACTTTTGACGACTTTGACCTGTAACATGCGCAACCACATACGGAAGGCAGAACCGTAAATACTCTCAGTTCATTTAAAACAACATATGCTATAAAGTCGATCTAAATCGGCATTATAAAACAATCAAACGTTAGTGATAATTACTGCTTCCAAAAAGGTTTGGCCACACAACTCTTTACGAAAGGCTCGTTGTACGCGCATCTCCGGGGAGAGGGGGTAGGCTTCACACACTTCCCCAAACTGGATTGGTAGTCGTTCTAAGAACGCTAGGGACCGTGTCTCGATAAAACCTACACCCGGCATATGGTACGCCAATTTCTAAATCGACACTATTTATCGAAACACGTCAATTTGGACGCTTTGCCGCTTACAGCCGCACTGTATCCTCGAAATTGGGGAGATTAACGAGATGTGAGGTGACGAAATTACCACCTCGGCAGACACCGAGTACGATCGCATTGAGTTTTGCTACAGACTGAGTCTACGGTACGCTTGTGCAATATTTTCTGTTATTTTAGAAATGGGGCTAGGCTGCCGTAAAGGTGATATTAACATAAATACGCGTTTAGAATTTTATACTCAATACTTGTCTCACTCAATGGCAGTTGGTCTTCGTAGTTCACTGTCTCTAGGATTGAGTAAGACATTTATATTGTGCTTAGGGAACATGTTCTGCTAAAATCGTATATTGTCTCAGAGGTTTTATGCGTTAGGTTTAGTAGAACACGTACAAAGAGACAAACGTTGTAAAACGGTTCCCCGTCTCACTGAAATGGGTACATCATACACAGATACATTAACGTAGCTATTATTTATTGATTAAAGCGCAAGCGTAACGATTCCCTTACCTCTTCACATTATGAAGATTCTATTACAGGTAATATTAGCGCTACCTGCGAGAAGGAAGACAGACCGCGGTAGAAAACGGTCGGTGTAAGGCTAGGCTAAGAAAGTTAGGAGAATTATTGAGTGCCAGAGGCCTTGTCCAAGTGGGCTGTTGTAGGAGAGAGAATTAATATTAAATAAGTAAAATATAGTTGTGTTGAGGCACATATTTAGTTTATTATTATTCTATAATCTAGTTTTAACGTAGTATGTGTTAGTGTTTGTAGGTGAGACTGGGTGAGCCTTTAGCTATTATAGTTATCCTAGGCTGATGGAGTTGATAGTCATTATAACTAATCAGACAGACACGTGTTGCTGGGGAGTTTGTTGCGCCACTTCTTCTCCCCAGCATAAGCACTAGGAAGTGGTGACGGGTGGGCTCTTTGGGGCTGTCTATAGATTTTCAAGAGAGTTGATTCACAACTCTATTAATTATGCTTGAGTTTGATTCTCTACTATCATAACTAGTAATTCTTGAATGTTGTATTCGTTGCCTTTGGCCGATACTATAACTCTAAACTCTATTTAATAATTATTCATGATTCTCTACTTCTCAACTCAAATTATCTAATAATTCAAAGAATATTATATTCTATATCATAGACTAATAACTCGGTCAGACTGACATGAGCACGTGTCTTGCAAATATGCTCACTGTGCAAAGAGTGAACTTCCAGGGGTTTGGGTGACCACATCTATCTAATATCCAGTCTAAGGACTGATGTCTCCTTAAGAGCATGATGCAGACGCAATGCCGCTAGAACTAGCCACCCCGTTGCTAGACAAGGACAGTCGCACGGTTGCCGCAGGAAAAGCTGCTTCGTCACGTTTATCAGTTTGAGAGAACTGCTAGGGGCCATGACTCCAAAAGAGCATGATGTCGACGCTATGCCGCTGTAAAGCCGCTTGCGTCACTTTATGGAAGTGTATCTCTGAGTACTCCGAGTGTAGATGCGAGGTATTGTGTGAGTTACGACTGATCAAATACCTGTTACGCGCTAGCGTTTGGGTTACTCACAAGTTTATATAATAATTTACTCTGCATCCCTCTATTATTTAGCTTTCTAAAATCACATCCAATATATTTCATAACTATGAATTCCCAAGTATCATCTAATATTGATACATTGTTTCCTTGCCTCATTAATAATATTAAGGCATTTGGCTTCTATAAATTTGGGAATTCACTTCTATTATCGGTGGGAGAGTGACCAAGTCTGGTGACGAGCTCTACAGGGCCGCACGGGGTTGGAGTGCGGCCTTTTCCCCTTAGGGGGAAACCGACCTTAACGCTAATATTAACATAATTAGGAAAAACGAAAAATTTATCAGCCTAGGGTAAAAAGGTACCGTCACAATATATAGCCGTAATACACCATCATCGCGGTTTGTTAAGATGTATTATCTTTAATTTTTTTAAAGCATAAATAAATCTAATTATTTTCATACATATTTCGTCAATATGTTATTTTCTATTCGACTTCAATCCTACATTCAGATTTAAGATGTCGGCTTTTAACAAACTATAAGTAAAATTCAAATGCTCGTAATACTTACTTACTAGTATTTCGACATCACAGTCGTTAGTCAATTTAATCTCGGCTCGCACTGTTGGATTGATGCAATAAACTTCTGAGATAAAGAAAAATTGATCGCTATTCATGACGACGGATATATTGCCCACATTAGTAAATAATAATAATAAAAAGCTCTATGGTGTCTGTCACTGTCACCACGGAAAAATTTATACTCAACATTTTTTCATTGAAATAAATATAATTTCACAGTCTACATTCTAAATTATCATTTAATTACACCACCAATATTAACACCTACAATATAATGCAAGTGAAAATGATTAACCAAACAAAAAATGCCAAAAACATAAAAAAAATAGACTACCCGTATGTGAATGTACAATGTGAGTATTTATGTAAAAAATGCAGACCAAAGCTAGAGCTCTCATTTTTGTTTGCACGACAACAGGCACACCCATCATCTCTGGACTTGTCGCTCAGCTCCGCCTCACAGCCGGTACGCGCCTTAACCGCGACCGCAGTGTCACCGGTCGCTGCAGCTGCGTCGGGCTCGACCGACTAGTTTTTCTCCCCAGTATCGCCACCTACACCACTACGACGGCGAAGAAGAGGACGGCCACAAGCGAGCTTGGGACCTCGAAGCCAACAGGCCTCGAACAGGGCTCCCCGGGTCCACGCTGCCGGTGGAAATCTGTGATCCGCATGCGACGGACTAAGTTTATTAATGAAAATGTGATACGCGCATATTATGAGGCTACAGACGGAGGAATTAACTACAGACAGAGGAATTAATTACAGCGTACCTAGGTTGGATATTCTCTCTGTTGCAGGTGCTTGAACCAATGATTGTTGGATCAGGTGCGCGTCATTCAACACAATCATCGATTGTATGATGCTACACTTGATCGGCAGCGCTCGGAAATGCAGAGTAGCTCTGCTAGTAATCCTCCCCCACCCCAGAATGTCGTGCATGCGCCTGCCGAGGTTCCACAGCAGGCAAACCAGCATGATGAAGGGGAAGACGTAAGGGCTATATCTGCAGATAACCTGTGTAATGTGGAATTAAGGAGCATTCTGGAGGATGCGATCCGTGAGTTTCATCCGGTTCACATCATCTGACCTTAGGCTACGACCTCGGCTGCCACGCTTACCCATGAATTTAAAAAACAGAGCACTGGTGTGTGCCCTGGATGCGCTGTTCCCAAATTTTATTGAAAGCACCGCAGACCTTTGTGGTACACACTCAATCTTGTATTGCACGGCTGTTGCGGCATGTCGTATAGCTCGTGTCAAATTTTCAAACACTGACCAAGCTGTACGACCGAAACTCACCGCACTAGCCTAGCAGTGCAGGATTGAGCGTCGAATCCAGGGTACTTATCGGGAAGCTTTTCTGCTTCAGTGAGTGCAATACACGCCTAAGGGTGATGCGCTTTGTGAGGCGGGCGTTTGTATTAGTCCTCGAGAATATGTATCTCGTATTACAGAGCGCATCGACTTAGAAGCAGTAAGTTTATGCATGGGCAAACCGTATCCGTCGGTACAGGCGAAGAGTGGAGCGGTACACTCAGAATCGCATGTTCCAGAATTATGAAAGATGGGTATACAGAGCTTGGGAGCGGCCCATTATGTCTCAAGGTGTGACTGACGCGCGTCCATCGGATAATGATACCGTGAGTGCTTTTTGGCAAAGCATTTGAACGGTGCCCGTCATTCACACTGAAGGTGATTGGATGCGTGTTGTTGAGCAAGCGTGTGATTCAATACCAAACATGGAGGCTATTGTCATTAGTCCTCTGGATGTGGCCCGTGCAGTCCGTCCATTACCTAACTGGAAATCTCCAGGACCGGATGGACTGCACAATTTCTGGATTAAATGGCTTCAAAGGTCACACGCTTGCTTAGCCACGCAATTTCAGTCTTCTTTAGAGACTGGGTAGCTACCATTGTTTTAAACAAGACAGGAGTTATCCATCTGCTCCATAAATCGGGTAGTACTGCGGAACTTAAGAACTATAGACCAATTACATGTTAAACGACGGTCTATATAGTTCTACATACATTCTTAGAGCAAAAATTGTACACCCCATTGAAAATAACTCAATTAAACCGCGGTACTAAGGAGCTGCTCCTTATAGATATTGCCAAAAGCCAACAGGTTCTTAGATCGAGGAAGGATTTGTTGACATGTTGCATAGATTATTAGAAGGCCTATGACTCGGTGCCACATTTATGGCTCATTAAGGTGGTGGAGTTGTACAAAATAGACGCAACACTACACACCTTTTTGGCGTCGTGTGGGCAATGAAGAACTGTCCTTCTCTATCCAGGATATCAACAGATCCGGGGGATCGATGAATCGATTAGGATTGAGCGCGGAATATTTTATTTACATTAGGCATCAATGCTGCCCACATGAAATAATCGTTGAAGGAGCGCTTCTTTGGTCGCCTCAATAAAGTGTTACAGTCTTTTATCAGGCGGAAATAAGAGGGTCCGTAAACTGTTGACTACAAACCGGATGCATTACCCACAATCATCGAAAATGAGACTACATCCCACGGAAGTGCGGGGGTCGAGGATTTTTAAATGCGCAGACCCTCCACAACCGCGAGATTTTGCAGTCTCAGGGAATATATCCTTGAAACTGACGTGGCGATGCACCGAGATGTGATCGCACTGGACAAGGGCCTCATCCCGCTATCCTTGGCAAAAGGGAACTGGCGCAAACCTGTCGTATTAGAAACCAACGATCGTAAATAAGTATGGCAAGGCAAAAAGCTTCACGGACGCTTTTACCGGGCCCTCCATGGGCCTGATGTAGACTTTTTGACGTCCGCATCTTGGCTGCGTTTCAGCGACCTCTTCGGGAAACCGAAGAATTTGTCTGTGCGATTACGTATGAAATTATCATGACGAATAATTATCGGAAATACATTGTCAAAGCCTGAACTGTTGACATCTGTCGGGCATGTCACCGTCCAGGTGAATCAATCCGAAACTGGTAGCAAATCAATTAAAAAATCTTAAATGCTTTAGCTACGCTATAATTGCCACTCAAAATATTCATCATAACTTTCTAGAGTATTGCCATGCTATGAGTTATACTACGCTAATTTATTAAACCCTCTTCGGAATTCTTAGAATTCTGTTGAAACAAGCCTTTTCCCTTGGCTTTTACCGTTGTGTTTAATAACATCAATTGAGCTTATGATTATTATTCTCGGTAATAATTCGCTGAACCGCAGACTGAATATTGTGAAAGTGGATACTCGTTATTGCTTTTGTTCATTTATGCTAATGAGTTAATACATCAGAATTTAATCCGACTTCACTAAAGAGCGAATAAAGTACGTGTAGATGCGTCTTTTATCTACAGAATGATGTTACTTCAATGTACTTTTTCTTTTAATAAATTCATAGTTTATAAATGGACATCTACACTAATATTATAAAGAGGAAAGATTTGATTGTTTGCTTGTATATAATAGGCTCCAAAACTAATGGACCGATTTGAAAAATTGTTTTACCATTAGAAGCCCAAATGATGTCTGATGAACATAGACTACTTTTTTTTACGAAATCCACGCGGGCGAAGTCGCGGGCGAAATGCTAGTTTTTGTATATTTGAATATACGATGCACTTACAAGATAAAGACACCGTCATAAAAGTTATACTGCAAGTAATAAAGTGGTGATATTGACACACACCATAAAGATCGCAGGTTTGCACGGCACACACGTACGTAAAGTCGCGTACTCGCATCGCTCGTTTTGTGGCATTGCTAAAATTCGAGTTTATCTAATATAAGCTGGTAGCAGTAGGCGCCAAGCGTTGGACTGAGAAGCAGTCGGCTTAGATGCAGTGCAGTTCTATTGCCAATTTTTTTATTTTGGTTTGCAATAATAACAATATTAAAAAATAAATGTTATTGAAGTAAAGGGTTTAGAATAAAAAAAGCGTAAAGGCTCGTTCACACCGCCGCGACGCCACAGCGCGACGTGTCGCGAGGCGATTCTGCGACAGTTTCGCGCCGCAACACCTTTCACACTGGAGCTACAAGTCGTCGCACCGCGACGACTTGTAGTGCTAGCGACGCGACGCTACACCAATGGACCATTTTGTATGGTGTAGCCGCGATATCGCGGCTACATCAAGTAGCGCACGCGACACCAGAAGAGACTATAAATGGTGATGCAGTCCAAGTTGAGTTCATTAGTAGACGATCTTCGTCATAGGACGAAGGCAGGTCTGTGCGTGGTTGCTGAGCGAGGGGTCCTAGGTTCGATTCCCGCGTCGGTCGAAATAAGCCAACCTAACCTTAGTAGGTAGCCTTAGCTTGACCAAACACGCACGAAGGACGAAACTGGCGATTTCGGAAGTGTATTTACTTCAAATAATTAAGTTTTAGTTTTTAATTTATGTGATTTCGGAAAATTTACTTTAATTTCTATAATAATTTATATGTAAAGTGTACTTTCAGTCGGTAGGTACCTACTCGTACTCAGCTACTTAATTATCATTTGTAAAATTATCTAAAAGTTGATATTTGTAACTATATTGGAACTTACCTAGTACTTACTTTTAATTTATTTATCAAACTAATTCCTTTAGTGTCTAAGTGAATGATTTTCTTACAAAATTATGCTTAATGCGTTGAACTCGAACTGATTCACGCACAGCTCATATTATCATGTAATCGACTGCTAGCGGAGCCCAAGCACTCTTGCGTTGAATCGGACGCCCGCTCTGAACAGGCTAAAAAGTACGACGAAGCTGTCTGCGCAGCTTCAACTCATGCCGCCCGCCCATTTAGAATTATGGTAGGTAATATTATTGATATTTTTTTTTACTTTGTTTGTGATTAAACATTTTAAAAACAATATTATACATTGAACAGTTACTGATTTCAGATGTCTTACATAATGTTAATTATGAGTTTCATGCAAGTCCGCTGACTGCAATGCCGAAGAACACCAAATAAATTATTGAACAAATAAACAACTTCCTGCAGTTTCCAATAATTTTTGTTATCATTGAATCCTTCCAGAAGCTTGGTATTGTAAAATTATGCAATACTAAGCTGTATTCGCTCGGACACCGCGCGCATCTTTTTCAAAGAGAAACCGCGCCGCCACCGCCGCGCCGCCGCCGCTGCCGCCGCCTCTTGTAATGTACTCACGTGCCCGTAACCCGCAAGTAGGAGGAACATTAATATACTACTAGGCACAATGGCCCGCATATGATACAGCCGAATAAGAGGCCAGCACCCTAACTGCGTAACACACTGCTTACCAGTATCAATCACAATCTGAATCATTTTGAAGGATATTGTTAATCCATTGATTATGTTCGAAAAATTTGTCTGCTCAACAACGTACCTACATCAATAAATGTTGTCGAACGTTCAAAATGAAAACCATTGCTACTGTTAGTGTGTTACGTAATTACCCCGTAGCTAGCCTATGCTGGCCTCTAATAAGTTTCTGTCACAAACATACCTATTTTTATTTCTTTACTACGAGTTCAGGTCAAGGTCAAAATCCTACATCTACCTAAACCCTAATCTACCTAAACCTATATCTACCTAGTCGACCTATACAGGACGACTGCACCAATACGGGGTGAACGGAAATGACGTGCAACCACAATTTATTATTTATTATTACACTATTTTGGGCACAAAGTTGAAACTTTTCGTCTTCTTTTTCTTAATTATTACTGGCATTTTTGTGCAGTTTTTTTAAAGCTTTAATTGTACAACTCACAAAGCAATACACTTGCATAAAAAATTTGAAATAGCTACCAGCTCAGCTGTTTCGCTTAAGTTCACGCGAGGTCAACGCCAGCCTAGTATAAAAGTTGCTTTTCAAAAATCGCATTTTGTATCAGAGGCGTCTAGAAGTTTGGCACGATCTATACCACCTACCTACTCATGAAGCGCGCGCGCAAAGGATAAGCGGCGCCCGGTTGGTTAGCTCTGGCTTTTAGATTTGAAACTTTTATCTGAGAAATAAAAATGACGGCTTGACAACATTTGTGTAGAAAATATATCAAACCACCGTGTTATTATTACGTCCGATATAATTTCTCTGACGAATTATTATGTGTACTTACTTACTATTGAAAAATCAGCCCCAAGGTGATTTAAAATTAGAATTTTAGGTTTAAATCCTCAAGTACCTTAGTAATTCATTTGGGAATCTGTCGTCTAGTGATTGTTTAAACGGGCATTAGTAAATTAATAAATACCTACACATTACTGTATCGATATGTAGGTACACTTGTTTCTTTTATGTCATCAATCCTCATCGGAAGCGTTATTTAATGGGAATAAGTAAGCTAACTCCTTATGATTCTTACCTATAAATTAATAACGGCATGAAAAAAAATGAACAATAAGTAAGACCTTTTGTTATTTTTTTATAAGAATCAACAGATAAGTCATTAATTTTACTTGATATTAATGGTATCAATGTTGTCGTTAGGCGAGCCGGCACAGACTTGCGTATGTGTGCTGTGTAGGTAGTTAGTTCCTACCTACAGTGCGCGTGTGATGCAATATGACACTTTCTATAGGTAACCGATTACGAAAGTCATTGGAGTTTCGTATTTTTATTTAAGTCTATCAAAAGGTCGTCATCTGATGAAGAACTCATCATTAGGACCTCATGCTCAGCAAACACGCCGAAATCCGCCCACTTCCTATAAAAGGAATAAAAATGTGTTGCATGCGAAAAAGAACTTTAGGAGTTTATTATGTTAATGTTACTTTTACGAAATGACTTTTATTGGAAACTAAGAGTCTGTAAAAAAAACTTAATTAGGTACGCCTACCTAAGTCACTTAGCACGTCCAAATTCGCCAGTTTCGTAGTGCGTGCTTGTGTGGCCAATCTTAGGTACCTACTTAGGTTAGGTTGAATTATGTCGACTGACCAGGGAATCTAACCCAGGACACCACGCTCAGCAAACAAGCACAGACCTGCCTTCGTCCTCTGACGAAGATCGTCTACTAATGAGCTCAACTTGTACTGCATCACCATTTATACTCTCTTCTAGTGTCGCGTACACCATACAAAATTTTCCTTTGGTGTGGTGCCGCGTCGCGACTTGATGTAGCCCATGCGATATCGCGGCGACGAGTCGTCGCATAAGCTACGCGACGCGGTTGTAGTTTCGGCATCTTCAAAAAGGTACCTACTCCTTTGACCACGTCTCATGCCGCCAAAAACATTAGTAAGACATTGAAATGTAACTCTTATGCCATTGCAATAAAGTATAAATTAGAATGATCGACCTTTTCGTGGAATTTTTAAGTTTCAAATGGTTGGTTGATTGGTACTTGGGTTTCAAATTAATTTAATCAAATATTTATTTTTATAAACCTTATGACAATGACACAAGGGTCATATTATTTCAATGACATACTATTTTGCTTATGATTTCAATTTACTAAAACGTGAGGTTAGGTTGGGTTGTGTCGACCGACCGGGGAATCGAACCTAGGACCCGACGCTCAGCAAAGACGCACAGACGTGCCTTCGTCCTCTGACGAAGTTCGTCTATTAATGAGCTCAATTTGGACTGCATCACCATATATACTCTCTTCTGGTGTCGCGTGCACTACTTGATGTAGCCGCGATATCGCCGCGATATCGCGGCTACACCATACAGAATGGTCCAAAGGTGACGTGCTGCGACAGTGTCGCGGTGCGACAGGTCGCTCCTGTGTGAACTGTCGCGCGCGTTTTCATAGAAATTGTTCTACAGATGTAAAATCGCAGAATCGTGCGCGACCGTGGCGTCGCGCCGGTGTGAACGAGCCTTTACAAGTGATAACAAAAATAAAACAATATTTATTTTTATAATATTTTACTTATAAGGATAACAAACCGATACGATTATTTATAATAACTTCTTCAGCCAAATTGGATGTGCAATACTATATCAAGGTACTTGGAAGCAATTTGTTTTATTTTGACATATGAAATGTAAAAAAAATAGAAGTAGATTTATTTCACCATAAACCTTAATTAAGCTTCGATCTTTAATTTCAAAAGTAACTGATTTTAATATCTGGTTATGTAGGGCAAACTGCCCTTACATTTTTACATTTACATTAAGTATTTCACAGTTTATTTGGCTTTAGTGAATATAGATTACATATTGAGGATAGCTTATGTATTCATTTTCTTTAAGAAAAGATGATTGAAACTAAACCTCAAATTTTATAATTAAATATACAGGATAAACTATTCCGGAACTCAAACGTTCTTGTTTATTAAGTTATTGTTTGCTAGGCTTCGGCGATGAACCTTTATAGCGTGGAGTACATGGCGAACAGTTTTTAATGACGTGTTGAATAATTTAGCAAAATGTCTGGTTGGTATCGATTTTAAAGAAACGTGAATTTATCACATGAACATGTTTGTGGCCCTGAAAAGGGTCTTTTGTTTGTACTCCTGCCTTCCCGCGGCGTGCGGTGTGCGTTGTTCAGACGTTTGTCGTGGTTTGCTCGTAGCACGTGCATCGTGCGCGTCTCGTACGTACATACACGACACACAGCCGGGTATGTGTGTGCATGCACATTACGATGACAGTAACACAATTAACACGCACCACAGTCAAAAAGACAAACGAACAAGCGCACTGGGTTTAACACTGTCACACACACAAACGAGGGGGTGGCGTTGAGACGGGAGCGTCGCCGGCTCTTGCTAGCCTACCGACCGCTCACTTGGAGCTGGTGTATTTGGTTTGAGCTCGCCGGCAGGAGCCTGACGGACGTCTGCACCTCCCTGGACGTGATTGTCGATCTCTTGTTGTAGTGGGCGAGACGGGAAGCTTCGGCGGGGATACGCTCAAAGATGTCGTTCACGAAAGAGTTCATGATAGACATGGCCTTGCTGGAGATACCGGTGTCGGGGTGCACCTGCTTCAGGACCTCGTAGATGTAGATGGCGTAACTCTCCTTCTTGTGCTTCTTCTTCTTCTTGTCGGTCTTGGAGATGTTCTTCTGGGCTTTGTCAGACTTCTTGGCGGCTTTACCACTTGTCTTGGGCGGCAGTATGGAATTGTTGAATACGTGACGTGCTACCGAAACGGAGTTCAGTCGCAGTATAAAACCGTAACCGCGTTGGAAGTCGCTGCGTCCCCGTAACCGGGGCTATGCCCCCCGGCCGCGAAGGCTATACGTTGGCCCGTTAATACGGGCCCCTCATTTTAGTTGCCCCTGGCAATGATATTTGAGCGCGCGTGTAAAGTGCGCGCGCCCATGTGTGTGATTGCTATGAGTTTATCTGTAGGAGCGCCGCGACGCTTATAGTGAGCGTCGCTTTCTTCACGTCATCTCGGCGGTCTGTTACCGTCAGGTGAGACCCCTAGTTACCTAGGGGAGGCCCGGCGGCGACGACCTGCGACAGAGATGCCGACTCGACGCGCCTGCAGGGTGGGTGATTGGTCCCCGCCCGCCCAGCTCACAGAGCTAGCCATTCACTGTCCGGGCTAAGGGACCGTCTTGTGTGTGTGTGAGCGGTATTGTTTTGTGTAACACCGCCCAGCGTCTAACGTGAGTCGCGGCTCGCACCGCGACCACACGTGTGTGTTTACGCGCCTGTATTAGTAGGTGAATGTCTGTTTTACGTTAACTTAGCGTTCCTATATTAACCTAGAACACGTTACGCAACGGGTGCATATTTTGTATGTGGAGTCTTTATTGTCACGGATAAGCTGCGTGTAACCTGAATTACAGCTTATCCGGGCGTCATATCCGGTGGGATGGGGTCATGGTCCGCTATCAGGTCGCGGGGTAGGGGTCTCGCGTCGGTGGGGCGCGCGTGCCAGGGCGCAATGTCCTTGACGTGCGTCAGGTCCGATGCGTCGGCACGCGCGAACATTCCCTTCGCGAGTTGCCGCGTAAACTCGTCCAGGCTCTCAATCTTGAGGTCCCGCTGGATGATGTGGTTCCTCACGAAGCGAGGGGCGTTCACTATGGTCCGCAGCGCAAGGTTTTGTTGCGTGCGGAGCAGTCTGCGGTTCGTCTCGCTCGTGAGGGCGAACCATGCGGAGGCGGCGTACGTCAGTATAGGGCGTATGTACGACTTGTGCACGCCCAGCTTGACGCGCGCCGGGATGCGAGACGAGAGCACTGGGTTGAGTAGGTTGCGGGCGACCCTACCCTGTGCGGCGACCTTGCGGACATGTGGCCCCATTGTGAGCAGACGGTCGATGGTGACCCCCAGGTATTTCACCGTGGGCGACCACTCGATGTCGGCTCCTTGTAGTTTCAAGGGTGGCGGGAGAGGCGCGGACCCGGTGATCATCGCCTGCGTCTTACCGACGTTCACCGACAGCCGCCACTTTGACAGCCAATCGGGAAGAGTGTTGAGGGTGCGCTGCATTTTGACGGCCGCGTACTTTGCATTAAGCGAGGTGGTAATGTACGCGGCGTCGTCTGCATACAGCGCGAGCGTCGCGTCTGGCGTCGTGGGAATGTCGTCGGTGAAACGCGAGTCACACGCCGGCGACACGCAGCTGCCTTGCGGTACACCCGCACGCACCGGTCGGGCGCTGGAAAGCGACCCGTCGACCACCACCCTGAAGGATCTGTGGGACAGAAAGGATGAGACCACCCTAACAACGCGACGGGGCGCGTCGGACGTGGCCAACTTGTATATAAGGCCTTCGTGCCATACACGGTCGAAGGCCTTCTCCATGTCGAGGAATACTGCAACCGAGTACTCCCTCTTGTTCATCGCAGCTGCGAGAAGGTGCAGTACCCTCGACAGCTGAAGCGTCGTGCTGTGTTCCGCCTGAAACCCGAACTGTTCAGGCCGCGGGGCGATGTGTGGCTGGAGATGTCGCAGCAGGAGTGCCTCGAACACCTTAGAGACCGTCGGCAGCAAGGTAATCGGCCGATAGCTCTCTGGCTTCAGTATGTTTTTCCCCGCCTTGTGCAGCATAATGACGCGCCCTTCCTTCCACGAGGCGGGAAAGGTCCCGGTGCGCAGTATCGCCGTGAACAGGCGCGCCAGTGCCGCTACCATACGGTACGGCAGGTGGCGCAGCGCTGTATTGGTGACACCGTCTGCACCGGGAGCCTTTCTAGGCTTCGTCCGTAGGATGGCGCGTCTGACTGCGCCAGGCGAGAAGAAAATAGGATCCTCTTCAGGAGCCATCGGCGTGGCGAAATAGTCTCTCAGGTGTTGCTCGACCGCTGCGACATGATCGACGTCGCTGGTCGGGTTCGGTTGGAACTGACGCTCCAGGTGCTCGGCGAAGACCTCCGCCCGGTCCTCCGCTACATACTTAAGCGCCCCGTCGCTGTTGAGCAGTGGGCGCACCGGGACTGGGGTATTCTTCAACTGGCGGCACAGCTTGTGTAGTGACGGCCAGTTGCCTGTCGTGCCGTCGATTCTCTCTTCCCAGTCCGCGGCGGTGTGTGCCGTGAGCTCGGCCTTCACCTTCTCCGAGAGACGGTTCATCTCTTTCTTGAGAGTCGGACATCTGTGTTGTTGCCACTGCTTGCGGATGCGCCTCTTCGCATCGATCATAGCTGTTATATATGCCGGCAGGGGCGGCAATAGCCCTCTCCCCTGCGGCAGTGTGCTAGTGGCCGATTCGTAGGCGCTTTGTATGCAAGCAGTGGCATCGTCCGCCGTCTGGTCTACGTCCGCGGAGGTAACGATAGGCCGAGTCGGCGTGGTGGTCTCAATCCTCTCCGCATAGGCTGTCCAGTCCGTTTTACGACGTGGCGCTATGGGCTTCAGTCGGGTCGGCATACCCGATAAGACGACGAGTACCGGTTGGTGATCCGATTGTAACTCGTCGTCTATCACTTGTTGAGTGGCCTGGCATTTTAGCCCTCGGTGTACTACGATGTCCAGCACGTCCGGCATATACCGTGCGACGTCCGGGTAGTGTGTGGGTGTCTCCGGGCCAGACACCGTATAGCCGAAGGCTTCCGCGTCCGCGAAGAGCCGTCTCCCCTCGGTATTCGTTTGGTATGAATTCCACGCTGGGTGCTTGCAATTAAAATCACCAGCGAGGATGGTGGCGTGCGGTGATTTATTCAATAGTGCCCGCAGCTCTAAAAGGTCTAGATGAGCCGCGGGCGGCTTATAGCAGCTATATATGTTGATATCCTCACCGGCTACGTGTAGCTGTACACCCAACGCGTAAAAAGTGTTGAACGTCGACGAGGGAATTTCCTGATGGACGACTCTTCGTCTCACTAATACCGCCAGACCACGATAGCGGATGTTTAGTGCCGACCTTTCGTCCTTGCTGTAGACGAGGAATCCTGGGAACCTTATCCTATCTTCAGGTCCCAGGAGCGTCTCGCTGATGAGCGCCACGTCGATATTTTGTTCCCTCAGGAGATGGCGGAGGGGGGCGACCTTGTCCCGAAGGCCGCGGGCATTCCAGTGAATCACCCTTAACGACCTAGCCATTATAAAGGGTTAAGAGAGTGGCCAGGCCATCAAGGATGACCGTTTCCGCGTTTTGTCCCTGCCTGATGGCGTTAATTAGGTCTAGCAGCAGCTTGATGGCGCAGGTAGTAAATTCTTTGTTGGTTGCCGTCGTTTTAGCGCCGGTAGCGCCGCCACGAGGGTCGGTCTGTAACTTTTGTTTCATTAGTTCCGATTTTTGCCGCGGCGCTATGCCGGCGCTAGCGGTAGGTTCGATCTCATCTGTTTTTTGGACCTGCGCCCTGTTTGAGGCAGGGTCGGCCTTCGGGATCTCATCTTCCTGGGTCGCCGGGGGTTTGGGCTTCTTTCCCCTTC
Source organism: Dasypolia templi (assembly GCA_963555695.1). Taxonomy (NCBI): domain Eukaryota; kingdom Metazoa; phylum Arthropoda; class Insecta; order Lepidoptera; family Noctuidae; genus Dasypolia; species Dasypolia templi. The sequence goes on from OY743153.1 coordinate 20,637,553, forward strand.
CTTTGCCCCCGCGTCCCTTCTTCCTCCGCTTCGAGGATGTGGCATCTCTGTCCGTGGGCCCGTTGGCCGCCGCCATCAGCGTCGTGCCTTGGGCCTCTGTGGCCTCTACTTGTGGCCTCTCGGTGGCCACTTGGGGCCGGCGTGTGGTGGCCGTGATGGCGACAGTCCCCGCTCGCTTGTTCCGGATTTCTTCCTGGAACACAGGACACTTGATGTTGCACGCGGGGTGCGGGCCGTTGCAATTAATGCAGGTGGCCGGCTCCTCCCGCGGGCGCTGGCAGTCTCGTGGCTCGTGCTCGCCTCCGCATCGCACGGAAACAAGCGGGCGGTGGCACTGGTGCGAGCTGTGCCGGAATTACTGGCACCGGTGGCACTGTGCGCGCCCACGTTTGCCTCGCCACGCTTCTATCTTCACACCACGCATAAACAAAAACGTCGTGGTGTCAAATATAGTGCGGGCCCAGACGCCCGCACTATATTTGATATGTCCTCTTAAGTATTAAGTGGAATACGCAACCGGGTCGTCCTTGCGCCCCCTTTATATGACGCACATACTCCGGTTGGTACCCCAGCGTCTGAAGTTCCTCGTAGATCTCCTGAAGGTCTGTATCTTAGCTTTAATATTTAATTTGTGTGTAGATCAAGGAGTCTTCCCGGATTTAATGAAATACAGTAAGGTTATACCACTTTTTAAATCTGGGGATAGCAAAGACACCAACAATTATAGACCAGTATCCGTGTTGCCGGTATTCAGCAAGGTGTTCGAAAAGGTAATGCTCAATCAAATGCTTAATCATTTTAACATAAACAAAATCTTACACGAACAGCAATATGGTTTCACCAAAGGTCGTTGCACGACTGATGCTGGTGTCACTTTACTAAAACACATATTTACAGCGTGGGAGGAGGCCCAAGATGCCATAGGAATTTTCTGTAACCTCTCCAAGGCATTTGATTGCGTTAATCACGAAACCTTGCTCCTAAAACTGGAGCATTACGGACTAGGTAAACCTGCGCTAAGTTTAGTTAGATCTTATTTACAAGATAGACGGCAAAAAGTTCAAATTAATGGTGTCAATTCACTTGGATTAAAAGTAAAATTGGGTGTTCCACAAGGCTCGATATTAGGTCCTTTCCTCTTTTTAGTATATATTAATGATCTACCCCATTTATTAAAAAAACAACCACAAATGGTGTTATTTGCTGATGATACTTCTTTAATTTTTAAGATAAGTAGACGTTCATTAAATCTTGACGACGTAAATAACACACTGCTGCAGGTACAAAATTGGTTTACTGCTAATAATTTAGTATTAAATGGGAAAAAAACAAAATGCATAAGGTTTGCTTTGCCGAATGTTAAAAGTACTGATTGTGACATAGTATTGAATCAAGAGAAACTAGAATTCGCTGATAAAACGGTTTTCTTGGGGATCACGCTCGACTCGAGGCTGCAATGGGGTCCCCATTTAACATCTCTTGCAGGACGGCTAAGTTCAGCAGCATATGCTGTAAGAAAAATCCGTCAGTTTACTAATGTAGATACCGCGAGGCTGGTCTATTTCAGTTACTTTCATAGTATCATGTCTTACGGTATCTTATTATGGGGACGCGCTGCAGACATCGAGTCTATTTTTATTCTGCAAAAAAGAGCCATTAGAGCAATAAATGGCCTCCGCAGGCGCGATTCTTTAAGGGAACTGTTTAAAGATATTAACATCATGACCGTACCTTGTCAATATATATATGAAAACATCATGTACGTAAGGAAAAACTTAAATCTGTTCAGTAAAAGAGGTGAGAGACACAACTATGGGACTAGAAATAGGGACCAATTGGTTCAACCGGGTTTCAGGCTGGCTAAAGTAGATTCATCCTTCATGGGGTACTGTTTAAAATGTTATAATAAAATAAATATAGAGTTCAAAACCTGTATCAAACGCACACTATGCAGCCAAGCATATTATAAGTTGGAGGATTACATCTCTGACAAAAATGCTTGGCTCAACGCTGGTTCTGCTCCACAAGGGCGCCTAAACAATTGATTAGCATTCGGAAATATTGTTGGAGCTGCTGAAGATTGTAAAAACTGTCTTTGCACTGTATAAATTCTATCTTTTAGTATTGTATAATTGCAAAGCACACGTGTGAGCACTATGTGGTACCTACTATAAAGCTACCCTATACTGGGCACGTCTGTCATTGACTTGAATGTGCCCTGGCGGCTGAGAGTATGTCACGCTCACTCTAATGTCTCGCTGGTGGTGGCGTGTGTGTTGGATCATTAAGTTCCCTTCAAAATGGTTGAGCTGAATGGTGCTGATCCGTACGTCATGTTCGTGAACGGGCGCCGTCAGTGGGGACTGGCCATCTCTTGGCTGCCACGCCTTTTTGTTTTTTTTTTTTTAAATTTTTCTTTTCCGATTTTTATGTTTTTTATTACGGGTCTTTCTACATTGTTCTCACATGTTTAATTTCAACAAGACTGATGTAACAAATTTTCTGTAACCATATTATTTAAAAGAGTGTCCATGGAGTTTCTTGCCCGTTCTTCTCCATAGGTACCTACTTCGCTTTGGAATGGGCAACTAGCTTCATATTTCTGACTGACCGACCCCTTGACAATTCAAAAGTGCCTGTAATGGGTTTATTTGAAATAAATGCTTTGAGTTTGAGTTTGAGTATCTGCTGGTAATCCCCGGATGGCAATCTTCATGTCTTTGTCCGCTGGCAGTGAGTACGCGAACCAGGAGACTCCGGCTTCTTTCTCCAGGCCAGTCAAGTAGCGCTGGACGAGCCTGTACTCCTCCTCACTGTCGGGTGTAAATCGGACCCCACTCCCATAGGGCCGAGCGTGAGGAGGACGGCCCAGCTTGGCGCTGATGGCCCGGAAATGTGTGGCCCAGTTCGGTAGTTTTTCCACTACCAGCGGTGGGTACCTCGGCTTCTTCTTCGTGCCCGGCTGTTGTTTTGTCTCGTTCCTTGATGGTGGAGGCGTGCGGCGTGCAGCGTCCGCGAAGGTCGGCGACGCTGGCGGCGCGATCTCGCGCTGTGCCTGCGGCGCCGCCGAGCGTAGCCGCTTCGACTGCTCCTCTGCTGTCTCGTCCGAACTCTGCCTGCGACGCTGTTTCTGGGGCCTAGACTCGAGCTGGAACTCGAAGTCGAACCCCAGAGGTGGCATCGGTGTTGGAGGTGATGTCATTGCGACATCGGCGGCGACTGGTCCCACGGTGGGCCTACGCCCGGATCGCGGGGTCGTGTCCCCAGACACGTCATCGCGACTGGACGCGGCCGAGCCCACGGATGCCAGCGACGAACTCGAGCCCGCACGCGACGAGCATGCCGACAGCATGGCGGGCGAGTCGTAAGCCGAAGTTCGGGGGGGCGCCGGCGAAGCGGGCGCCTGTGTTGTTGTTTGTACCGGACGTGAAAGTGGTCCGGTACTCGCTGGCCGTTCCTGTTCCGCTGTCGCCGGTCCCACCAGCAAGAGGCGGGGACCGGGTGCGGAGGTGTGCGAAGTTGGCACAGCTTTGGTCGTCCTGGCCGACGGCTCGGGCGCAGCCCCCGCGGGCGCTGGCGGCGACGCAAAGCGCGGTGGTGCGGCGGTGCGGGCGGTGGTCGCGCGAGGGCGCGTGGACGGCGCGGGCGGGTATGCGTGCGGCGTGGTGGCGGCGCGCGCGGTGGACGCATCGGTGCGGGCGGGCGCGGGCGCGGGCGGCATGGGGGCACGCGCATGCGGTGCGCGGCCTTGGTTCGCGGCCGGTCCCGGTGCCTGGATCGGTACCGGGCGGAACGCGGCTGGTCGGATCACGACCGCGTGCTGGCGGCTCGTCGACGGCGACGGCGCAACGCGCGCAGGCGCCGATGACGTCGGTGGGCCGGCAGCTACTGCGGCACTCGTGCTCTCTGAGAAATTCGACGCAGGGACGGACCAATCACAACGCTCCTAGGCCATAGTGAAGTCGTCGCGCGGGGAGAGGGGATGCCCGCGAGGGAGGCGAAGGGGGCGGGGTGACGCTTGTGTTTGTAATTATTGACAAATTTTATAGTTTAGCGAGCAGCTACAGAAGCTACTTTCGGATATGGAACTAGAAAGCCTAGCCAATTACTACGTCACATGCGAAATCTCGCTCACAATAAGGTGCCAGATAACACACTACGGCTCATGTGGATGAACTTACTACGCGCACGTTTTCTCAGTACTTGTAGAAAGTGACACAATAAGAAAGGATAAGGCACTTGATTAATTAGCCAATATCGCCGAAAAAAAATGCTTCGACAAGCAAGTGAAGTTTCAGCAAAACCCACCTGTGAGCATACAAAATCATGTCGAAGAAACTGCTCGGGGAACCTCGGGGAAGCATGCGTACCAGCTGAAATTATACGTCTTTTTCGACCTCGCCGCCGAGGCCCGCCGCGCTGCCCAAATCCACGCCCCTCCTGACCCTTGCTCGAGCCAGCCCGCGTCGCTGAGCCTGTAGCTTTAAATTCGTCCCAAAATAACACCAATCCTGATCCAGCTAGTCATTTGCTGCCCTCTTCCAGCGACGCCCTAAGCCGAGGTTCGTACCCCACAGGGGGTGCCCTTAGCGTGTAGTCGCTTAGTTTTTAGTTGGCATTTAAGTTTAAGTCCTGGCTGGAGGCCTTAATTTATTAGGGAAACCACAGGCAAGTCCGCTTAAGCAGACGACAACCCAATAGGTTGACCTGCGAGATGCCAAACAAACAAACAAACGCTTACGGTTTTATACTGCGACTGAACTCCGTTTCGGTAGCACGTCACGTATTCAACAATTCCATACTGCCGCCCAAGACAAGTGGTAAAGCCGCCAAGAAGTCTGGCAAAGCCCAGAAGAACATCTCCAAGACCGACAAGAAGAAGAAGAAGCACAAGAAGGAGAGTTACGCCATCTACATCTACAAGGTCCTGAAGCAGGTGCACCCCGACACCGGTATCTCCAGCAAGGCCATGACTATCATGAACTCTTTCGTGAACGACATCTTTGAGCGTATCCCCGCCGAAGCATCCCGTCTCGCCCACTACAACAAGAGATCGACAATCACGTCCAGGGAGGTGCAGACGTCCGTCAGGCTCCTGCTGCCCGGCGAGCTCAAACCAAATACACCAGCTCCAAGTGAGCGGTCATTAGGCTAGCAAGAGCCGGCGACGCTCCCGTCTCAACGCCACCCCCTCGTTTGTGTGTGTGACAGTGTTAAACCCAGTGCTCTTGTTCGTTTGTCTTTTTGACTGTGGTGCGTGTTAATTGTGTTACTGTCATCGTAATGTGCATGCACACACATACCCGGCTGTGTGTCGTGTATGTACGTACGAGACGCGCACGATGCACGTGCTACGAGCAAACCACGACAAACGTCTGAACAACGCACACCGCACGCCGTGGGAAGGCAGGAGTACAAACAAAAGACCCTTTTCAGGGCCACAAACATGTTCATGTGATTAATTCACGTTTCTTTAAATTCGATGGCAGTCAAAACGTTACTTCTTCTACCTACCTAACGATGGATTTAGGTACCAACCTACATGATTGGGGGTGTTAAACAAATACCTACCGTAATTGTATTAGAAATAATACAGTAGTTTATTGGATTGGAGGATTAAATGCAGGAAATGTGATGAGATGCAGGAATCTCACCTGCTTTAGTGGGTGACGATTTAGACCAGCATGTTACATTTCCTATTTTGAATATTACGATGATGATGATGTGAATTAATTAGTCTTTTTTTATTGGATGAATTAATGCACTCGAGGACGAGTGATTTATAAGAATGGCTGTGACGGCAGCCATATTGATTAGCAGCTGCAAGAGACGGCGACTAGATGGCGCCAGTGGAACGTGCACCAGACGCATCATAAAGAAATCATTCACTCTATAGATCATTTGGCTCAAAAGACTTGAATTCAATCTAATAAAATATTGTGACGTTTCGCTACCAAGCGATCGCCTTTAAAAGGAGCTGCGCTGTTCAATCGGCACGCACAATTCCGCTTAAGCAGACGACAACCTCATAGGTTGAACTGCGAGATGCCAAACAAACAAACAACAATCGGCACGCATTTCGAACGGATGCGTCTTGGTGCACGGACCACTGTCTCTCGACAGTCAGTACTGCCCGGTTATTGGACGTGGAACGCTGTCTCTGACAATTAGTACTGTCCTATGTAACCGCCCTCGCTATTATTATTAGTTATTTAATTAATTTAATTCTATTTCTATACTTCTAGATTCAAGATACTTATTAACTGATTGTTCAATTGAAAATGTATTGTCATACCTGAGTCTTACTTCTGATCTCTGGGCCCAAATCCGACAGATGCATGATTATATGAGAATCATGCATCTGTCGGATTTACAAATATTGTAAAAGTATTTGATTTTTAACAAGTAATAATGTGATAAAGTCAGTACAGAATCCTCTAGACTCCCATATGGAGCAGGACCAGCATGTTTCCAAGCATCTTATCTAGGATATAATCCTCAAATTTGTAATATGCTTGTTAACAAAGTGTACTTTTAACATGAGTTTAAAATTTTCTTCAATTGCAATATACAAGGTATTTTCCAGAACGAACAGCAGGAATGGTCAATGTGAGATCTTTTAAGTTAAGGAAAGAGAAATAAAAAACAAAAGGAACTAACAAAACGTTAGTTTTAATAACGCAGTTGTATGTGTAAATGCCGGGAGGAGGACGCCCTAGATGGACATAAAGTGACCTTATTGTTAAAGTTCTTCAGAAAGGTCATGTCCGTAGAACTCGCAACCGCCGTGCGTGTGTGAGCAGATGAAAGAACGTAAACGTAGCAAAAGAAAGTTTGCATAAGAAAGGATCGTAGCATGTGGCGTTCTGTGGTTTCTACCTACAAAAACGCATAAGTTTACTTATATAAAAATGTAAATAAAAATTAGATACGACTATTTCTTTCAAGTTGATTTCCACAAATGCAGTATTCTCGTCGAGAGCAGTCCAATTAGTGTTGTACACTTGAAAATAGTACTGTGCCATTTAAAGTGTATTTGCTCTGTGCAGAAAATGAGCGAGAAATCCATGAAAGCTGTGTTTGGACATGTTCGCGCCAATCCGAGTTTCGATTACAGTATCGTCATTTTCTTCCTATTTTCGTATTGGTAAAGCGAATTGATTACGTGAGAGAAGGTTGTGGGTTATTTGTTTTTATTTAGTGATAATGATTATTGCTGTGATGTAGGTATCGTTCACGAACTCATTGAAACTATTTGACGCGCACGAGACGAGCATTCAACGTGTAGGAAGGGATCTAGGACTGACCTGGAATTCTGGTGTGGGTCATCTTCTGGGGCTCCACGTGGCTTCACTGGTCGGTACTTCCCTAAGCACGAGATTTCGGCACAGCACTCACGCTAAATGTTCACGGTAATTACAGCACTAGATAAATGATAAATGATTTTATTTTCTGTAAATAGGTTTGTACAAACACTTTTACACGTCAATCATATTTTAAAAACTAGGTGAGATCGGCATTTCCTATCTGACTACTCTGAGAAGAAACGCCGAAACAAACTGAGAGGTCACAGTCTCTTTTAAAGTCCAGACATAATCTTGGTCAGGTCATGTGAAGACCATGTGGATTGATATCTGAAATGGTCTTTTGAGGAAAGAACCACACATAATGAGTGGACCTGTTCAGTCAGTGCACGCATTTGTCAAACACCATCATCATTAAAAGAAGAAATAAAAATGCAATGACCCACATAGTCCTCACATTCACAAAAATTAAATGAATGAATGAAATGCACCGACCCCAGCGTGGTTTGACCAGACTCGATTAATCAAATGAACCCCAAGATTTGCACTAGCCCTTGAAGCCTCATGCTTCATGCTGCTACAAAGACCATTGCATATCAAGGAATAGACCGGGGGGCGCTTTAATGGTAGGGTGGTGGACGTGCCCTTAGGATAGGAATGAGAGTGAGAGCCAATCGAGTAGTGCACCCTAAAATTAGCATTGGAATAGTGGAGAGGCGGGTGATATTTGTCTGTGGGAGGGCATCTTTTAACGACGTCGCAGCCGGGTTGATTCAGGTCGAGCTTCATCGGTGAATCTTCTAGCGGAGTTCAACTGGTTTCTCGGCTGTTTACTATGCCACTGCTCTTCTGTGCTAAATATTGCTGTTTTCAAACTTTTCAATGTCTTCGTCTGTGGTCTCGCTAGTAACCCTTTCCGGTTTTTGTATATCTCGTTCTTGATGTTCCACCGTGTCCATCCAATAATTGAAGCGCTCTTGTCGAAATTTTGTATGTCTTGAGCTCTCGTTCAAGTCTTGATCAGCTGTTATTCGAAGTATCCAAAAGTAGAATGGGCACTGTTGGGAATCGAACCCAACTCAACACATTGCGCATGGTCTGCACGCGCAGGCAGAGTGTTTAGCACGTCATCGGCAGGCTGAGGCGCAGCGCGGTAACGACACTTACTTTCTCTGTCTTCATCGCGGTGGACGATACTCCTCTTACTTTAGTTTCATTATTAGCTGTTTGTCAGGAACGGTTTGATTTCAGTTGCGGTCTTCAGCGAGGACAGTTCCAGCAGGAATCATCAATACCTTGTTGAAGAAACTTCGCGTAGCACTGCACACGCCCAGAGGACGAAGTCATCCAGACGTCGACCGGCGTCGGGCTTCGGACCCGTCGAATGTTCGACTCGTCTTCGCAGGCAAAGAAGGACGAAAACTGCAGACCATCGTTTATCCAGTGGATGGTTTAGACATTTATTCGTTATTCCTTATATATATAAGTTATTCCTTATTTATTCGTTTACTTAGTCTTATTTCATATGTTTAATTAACAATATTCAAGTAAGTGTTTTCGTTTGTCTTCAAGTGGCAATCATTCTTATTAATTGCCTTATATTTTTTCGAAAATCACTTCTATTCTTATAACGCTAGAATATAACGGTTGGATAATCCACCTGTTTACGAAGTTCCTTCACATCACTATAACAGCTGATAACTCGGCGACGTGCTTCCCTGTTGTCTTCGCATCAGCTGTTCCTCGCCTAGTCATTCATTATCATAACACGTCATCGCTATGGCTAACGAAACTTTTGAAAAAATAGTTTAAAAAACGCACATGTAACGCACCGTTTTTAGTAACTTACTAATTTGCGTAAGATTTCATAGTTTTAAAAAATGATACCTTACCAGCTGCTCCCCGCGGTTTCACCCGCACAAATCCCGATCCCGTCGGAGCATCGGGACAAAAAGTACTCTATGTGTTAATCCAGTTCATAAACCATCCGTGTGCCAAATTTCATCCAAATCCGCTCAGCAGCTCTTGCGTGAAAGAGTAACAAACATCTATACTCCAATATCTTAGGTGTTGGTGGTAAATAACATATTATTACTTGTGTTACAAGGTATTCATTTTTGTATTGTGGCATTGTTTACGCTGAGCCACTGTCTGCTACACAGTAGAAAAAGAGATTGCAGTTTTATTAAATCATTTTGACAATTTTGTCTGCAATTCAACGCAGGCCTGTCATATGTCAACTAATTGCTGTGCTACCTATTAAAGATTACTTATCCGCTCTTCGATAATTTCCGGAATTCATTATACTCTTTTTATCTTCTTATCATTATTCTCCTATTACTTTATCATTGCTTGCAAGTTATGATTTCCAAATATTATGGCTACCTGCCTCACTCAAATAAAAGCTGAAGTAGTCTACGCTTCAATCCTGACAGCATGTTGGGAATCGAACCCAACACATTGCGAGCGGTCTGCACGCGCAGGCTGAGTGTACAGTGCGGCTTCGTCGCGGCGCGACATTCACTTTCTACCAAGACGGAACAAAAAAACTCATTCGATCACTAAATGTTTTTGCAGCACTTAACACTTAGCACTGGGACCGACCATTTGTGACAAACCTTTTTTTTTGTGACACCCTCGGGTAACTCTACCTGAAGCAAATTTTTGTAAGCGTTTTGCTACAAAATACTTTTTAAAACATTTTAAAACAATGCTTCAATTTTAATTTCCGATTCATTGACATAGGGTTTGTAGAGCTATAATACATAATTTAACAAGAGTTATGGTGAAGGCATAGAAGTAGCGCGATTTCAGTTAGAGAACTGTTCAGGGGCAGCGCGTACCTAAGAGTTTACATATACAGCTTCGAAGGCAAATGCCTCAAATATAAGGAACGATCTCACCAGGTTAGCTAGCTCGAGGTAGTCTCCTCAACCGCAGGCTGGGAATCAGGAACGCACGTATACCACTTTTGCACGGTTTTAAATTATTTTAATTTCGACACAGATGCACAGGCAAACAAATCGCGCCATATGTTGAAAACACGTCCGCCTCGGGCAAGGGTCCCGGGCCTAATCTCCCTCACATTCACAAAAATTAAAACAATATTATACTTTATATAGTAAATATATACATGTCATTGTTTAGATAAAAAGGTACGTATATAGAAAAATAACATTAAAAGAAAAAATAGCAAATTACACATCAATTATGTCTGTGTAAACTTATTGGAGCAGCTCAATCCCAAGCCTTCTTGTCCTCAATATAGTCCTTGATAGTATAATAGGCTTTCTAGCATAATTTCCGCTTTATAAAATATTTAAATTTATTAAGGCTTAGTTCTTGAATGTGGCTAGGAAGTTTATTATAAAAAACGTATACATTGACATTAAAACGAGCCACCTATTTTCTTGAGCCTGGTAGTGGGAACAACAAATTTGTGTTTATTCCTAGTATTTTTGTTATGGATATCACTGTATTTTTAAAACAGATTAATATTTTTATGTGCATATAAAAGATTTTCATAAATATACTGAGAAGGCACAGTCATTATATTAATCTCTTTAAATTTGTCTCTGATAAATACGTATTTATAACTTTCAGAGGTACACGCGCGCGCATGTAATTATTCTTGTGGGGTTTCAATGAAGTCTACAGGTTGAATGACCGCCAATTTTTTTTCGCTCCATCATTATGGGAAAGGAAGAGACGGCTCTAGGTACAGGAAATGCCCGAATGCTCGTCATAACAACATTAAATTACTGATTTGCGCACTAGGCCTTTTAGCCTATAAGAGTCAAATAATTTTATATTACGTTTTCGGCGTCAACATCCTCCGCCACCTTGAGAATGCGTACCTTGAGGCTGCTGCGCTCCGTGTCGCAGGTTCGATTCCCGCACGGAACAAATATTTGTATGACCTACAAATAGTTGTTCCGGGTCTGGGTGTCTTGTGTATGTGAGTTTTCATGTTTGTGAACGCACCCACGATACAGGAGTAATTCCTAGTGTGGGGCAACGTTTAAAAGCATAAAGTGTTCTCAAGCGAAAGTAAAGCTAGACAAATATTTAACATTATAAGTATCTAGATAAATACTTAAGTAGTTATGAAGTAAGGTGAACAAAACAAAAAAAAACTATTGTCAAAACTTATTTTGTTAAATTAGCGGTTTTTAGATTATTGAGATGGTTATGGACACAATTTTATAAAAGGTCTTTTAAAATTACCGGTAGCCGTTTTGACTAAAGCGACGCGAATGGTACCGTCCTTTCCGGGATATGCATCAGTTATTATGCCCATTGGCCAATGTAATGGAGGAATATCATCTTCATGAATCAGAACTACTGTACCGAGCTTTACGTTATCTACTTGCGTTAACCATGTCTGTCTAACCTGAAGATTGTTCAAATATTCTACACGTCACCTTTTCCAATAGCCACACACCATCTTATAATTATTATTATCTATTATTTCCAACTGCTTTCGGCAACGAAGAGACTTCGTTCTCATTGGGCAGAGAACATTCTCGATGGGCAGAGAAGTTAAAGGTGAAGCCATAATAAAATGTGCAGATGTAATAGGTTCCGGATACGGCTCCACAGATAAGACACAGTGATCTCTAGTTAAGGAATACCTCAATTTGAGTGAGAACAGCCAGAAGTTCCTCATAAGTGAGAATTTGCCAACCAGTGATGCGGTATAAATGGGTTTTAATTGATTTTATGTTGGACTCCCACTATCCCCCAAAGGGCGGAGCGCGGGGTGGAATCATTTTCCACTCAATGCGGTAGCAATCGGCCAGTAGGTTTTGTTACTGAGCTTAAGCTCCAACGAATTTGGTCCCATTATCGGAATATAAACATGAGACACGTACACGGCGAGAAAGAAATCTTTTAAAAGCGGAAATGACTGTATCTGAAGATACATCTGTAACCAGTTCAATGTGAAAGGCTTTAGGAACAAGGCTTATAAACACGCACATAAAAGCCTTTTGATTTATTTGACCACGGCGTCTACATAAAGTTACCTTTATTGGGCCAGCATAATCTTCACCCGTATACAAAAATGCCTTGGTATCCTGTACGCGGCAAGTAGGCAAATCAGTCATTTTTGTTCTAAGGTTTGAGGGGGAGTTTTGAAAACAAAAATTACTAGTGTGTAATCTTTTCCTAATGACACTTCTAGAGAAGAATATCCAATATTTTCGACGCAACAGTGAACTCAGAAGGTTGGTTCCAGTAATGCAATAAAGGCGGTAAAAATAGTCAATTAAAACATGAGTGATGTTATTGTCTTTGGGTAATAGAGCCTTCCTTATGAAGTTTGCATTAGATAATCTACCACCGATTCTAATAATTTTCCTATCGTCGATAAAGATATCGAGACGTTTATGTTGACTTGTATCATGACTCAGTAAATAACTTTAAAACCAAAATTTTGAGAGATTTTTAATTGTATTAGTATTTAGGTATTTCTTGAAACCTCCGTAATCTTATAACTCATATCTTGTATATCTGTTAGTGCCACTTAATTTTTATTAATTTCGTTTTTACCTTAAGATATTTGAGAATGTTGGTTCACCTGTTATTGGCAACTGTATAAGCCCTTAAACCGTTACCTAGTGTTATTTCATATTTTTATACAGACGCTGTTGGTGTACCCTAATAAATGAATAAATAATATGTAAGAGTTTATTCCAAGAAGAAAAATACTATGAGACAGTATAAATTAGATCAGACTAAAGAAATTGACGCATTGAATGGTGAAGATTTGAATTCAGGTAAGGACAAGATATAGGGGAAAACGGAGTGAAAGGCCATTCAGATATAGGAAGTTGAAGTCATATGGGGCCGTTCTAAAATAAGACATCGGCAGAATACCTATAGACAAACAATCACTCGGATTTATTTTACCACTAACGCAATAGAAATGTTTAGAATCCAGATTTTCCTGACATACAGCGCTTTGCTAATAAAAATATTCCACCTTAGAATCGGAGAAAGCTAATTTATTGCTTATTGCTACACGAGTGCGGTAAGTAAAATTGATAAGTGTAATAAGTTTAGACATAAGAAGAGCGACACATAATTCTTGCCGAGCCAAATAAACTACCTTTACAGGTACGACCATACTCATACTCAAAGCATTTATTTCAAATAAACCAATTACAGGCACTTTTGAATTGTCAATGTCGGTCGGTCAGAAAAATGAAGCTAGTTGCCCATTCCAAAGCGTAGTAGGTACCTATGGAGAAGAACGGGCAAGAAACTCCACGGACACTCTTTTAAACCAAATTATGTTTACAATAGATAGGTTACATCATTCATGTTGAAATAATGCATGTGAGAACGATGCTGAACGTTAAAAGCGTCCGTTATATAAATATGAAAAAAATTCAAAAATAAAATTTAATTAAAATACGCCGTGGCAGCTAACAGATGACCAGTCTCAACTGACGGCGCCCGTTCACGAACATGACGCATGAATTAGCACCATTCAACTCAAACATTTTGAAGGGAGCTAAATGATTCAACACACGCGCCACCATCAGCGAAACATTAGAGTGAGCATGACATACTCTCAGCCGCCAGGACACATTCAAGTCAATGAAAGACGTACCCAGTAAATGTTAGCTTTAAAGCATGTACAGTGGCGACGAAAAGTCCATAGGCATTCTCACAAAGCAATAGCTTGACGTTTAGTTTGACTTACGACCTTCTATTTCCAAGAGACACACGCATAATCGTTGTCGTCAACAAGTGATTGTCGTTCATAATTTCAACTTAAATATTAACATGGGTCAAGATGGCCTAGCGGTTAAGTGCGTGCAGATAGATGCGCGAATGTGAGTTCAAATCTCACGCATAAATCTATAGGCTTTTTGTAAGTTTTTGCTCGATTGGAAGTAATGGGACAGAAATATTATATTCTTTATCTTGTTCGCTTTGTCCACATATCGTAAAGTAAAAAAAGTAGATCATAGAAAATTGAATGTGAGTATTACATTTATGAATTGCCACTTAAACTTTTATTTGAAATGTATACCTAAGATTATTTGGTGACGTAAAGATTAATTATATTTATTCTTTTTTGAATCCATCATGAGGCCTGAAAGATTTATTGGATTAATAAATCCAGAGTTTTAATACTATATTTTTATATTAAATGAAGATTATTATACTATATAAAAATGGAGTCACTTTAAGTATTTTGTTATAGCTGCTTAATATATTATTTTTTTTGTTTTAGAGGAATACTGTAAGTCTCTGGATTAAAAGACATGAGGAAGAGGGTAGCCTTGCTAGTAGACAGCGAAGTGGAAGGCCATCGCTTATTAGCGAGGCGCAGCGACGACATATGGTGGGCGAGTATGAAACAAATGGTTTCACACCAACTGGACACTTTGCGGAAGTGCCCTCCATGCTGAAGGCTTGCATCACAGAAAACCAGCTCAAAAGGCATTGAAAATAATGGGGGTTATACAAAATATTAATACCCAGATGTTTTGTTTTAATTATTAGACGGTGTAACTAAATAATTAGTCAAATTAACATATCCGTAATTATTTAACGATCCTAAATTGAGGTTTAGTTTCAAACTTCTTTTCGTCAAGAAAATGAACAATTAATTATAATATTGGGGTTATAGCTTACTATAACCCCAATATTATAATTCATTGTAACGTTACATAAAAATCATAAAGTATTAATCATTATATTAGTTTTCAATAAACTCTGCTGAATACCTATAATAAGTGGGTATCAACAATTATGTTTGTGTTATTAGAATATTCTTTTCTTGTTATGTTATTATGAATTGAATAAGTGGGTATGCAACAAAAAAACTTATGAACGGTTACAAGAAAACTTATTTTATCTAGGTAGGAATGTGACGTCACAACTGTCATAAAAGTTTGTTAATTTTATATATATATAAAACGAATAAATATTTTTATTATCATATGCAGCACGATTTTTTTTAATTCCACCTTCCAACACCGAAGAGATAAATAAAAAATCACCTATATAGTTAAATAATAATACACTATGTAATGTTTAACTTCTTATAAAAAATAAATAATAAGCATGAAACAAGCATAAATAAACATCACACAAAAAATTGTTTAATTAAATTCAAAATAAAATATAACTTATGGTTTCAAAGAAACAAAAACAGCCACACATTGATACGAACTCAGATCTCATTGAACGTGAATTCATTATTAGGCCAAACGGCTACCAGCACATGTTAAAATTACGCGAATTTTTTTACAAGTTTTATACAATATTTATACAAGATTTAAATTTGGTTTCATTTAGTTGATGTATGTGGGGAGGAAATTAATGGA
The DNA here is from genome assembly GCA_963555695.1 of Dasypolia templi. NCBI lineage: Eukaryota > Metazoa > Arthropoda > Insecta > Lepidoptera > Noctuidae > Dasypolia > Dasypolia templi. The sequence continues at coordinate 20,653,205 of OY743153.1, forward strand.
ACATTTTATACAGTACCACATGAAAGATGAGTCTACTTTAGCCAGCCTGAAACCTGGTTGAACTAATTGGTCCCTATTTCTAGTGATATAATTGTGTCTTTCACCTCTTTTACTAAAAAGATGTAGATTTTTCCTAACGTACATTATGTTTCATAGATATATTGGCAAGGTACCGTCATGATGTTAATATCTTTGAACAATTCCCTTTTAGAGTCGCGCCAGCGGAGGCCATATATGGCTCTGATGGCTCTTTTCTGCAGAATGAAAATAGACTCGATGACTGCAGCCCGTCAAAATAGTAAAATACCATACGAGATAATACTGTGAAAGTAACTAAAATAGACTAGTCTCGCGGTACCTACATCATTAAATGAACGGATTTTTCTCAAAGCATATTATGCTTTGAGAAAAATCCGTTCATTTATAGTCATTTCTGATAATTAGACCGACGATATGCTGCTGAACTTAGCCGTCCTGCAAGGGATGTTAAATGAGGACCCCATTGAAGCTTTGAGTCGAGCGTGATCCCCAGGAAAACAGTTTTATCGACGAATTTTAGTTTCTCTTGATTCAAAATTATCTCATCGATTTAGTACACACCAAACGTACGTGTGTGTAACAATATATATATCAGTTACATGCAAGTATATAACGCAATGACATGCCTTCCTGCTGGCGTCTTCGAAACCCACAATACTTACTATGCAGTCCATAGAGACGGCAAAATGACGTAAAGTTTTTAATGAAGAAAGAAGAGGCAGTTGGTCGTTAAACTTTTGAAAAAGCGATACAATGGTATGCGGTGGAGTATCATTCCAATCGAAATGGAGTTCCCATAACTCTTTGATAAGTAGTTTGGCAATACCACAATATCACCGGAGCAGCAAAGCAAAGTAAGGGTAGTGTTATGCGGAGACTTTAATATAGATAACCTCAAACGTAACAGAATCACCTTTTTTTTTTTGGTAGGAAATTATCAAATGACTTCATCCGCTCTGGGTGGAGAGGGAGGGCGTGTCAGACTTTTACTGACTAAAACCCACCCGTGTTCTTTCAATTGCCTGTGCCAGGGCCACGGTTACTCTTTGAATTACCCGCGACCCTGAGGCGTCGGCCCTATCGGACCCCGTCATTTTGTGCTGACATCTCTTTGAGGCGCGCGTGGAACTCGACGCTCCGTCGACCCGGGCATGGTCCCTACCGGACGGCGAGCTACCCATTGCTCACCGTCCGCAAGCCCGCTCCTACGGTGGCCGGGAATCTGCTTGCAATTCCCGACGCCCGGGGCGTCTCCTGCGGCGACTAGGGGCGTGAGGGTGGGTGCAAGATTCTCTCCCTCACACGCTCCGCCTCCTCCTACGCAAGCATTACTGCTTCGCAGAAGGTGGTAACGGCTTTCCATTCCCTCTCGCTCCGTATCATGGCCTCGACCAGGACCGGACGCGAGAGATCGCCGCCGCTGATCGCCTCTGCGAGGACACTGTGGTGCTCCGCCAAAGCTTGGCAGACCTCCACCGTATGCTCCACCGTGTCCTCCGGGTGATCCACACACCCGGGCGTTTCCTCCTGCCTTATTCGAAACAAGAACCTCCCGAAACAACCGCTCCTCAAAGAGGGGACTTACCGCCGCTATTGTGGCGTGCCCAAACAGAATCACCCTGGGCTTTGAATTTCTTCTTCTAAATTAAAACCTTAGGCTGCAGATACAAGAACCAATGAGGCCAAAAAGTAATTCATGCTTGGATAATTTTGCTTAGAACTCTAATTTAAAATGTTCAAGTGAGGTTGTTGATTTTGCTTTGTCTGATCACTCATCTGTAATACAAAAAATCAGTAAAACTTGCAAATTAAATTACTGGCGCACTCAAAAACGGGAATTACTCAAGGGAAAAATAGCCAATTAAAAAATAACAGATCTGTCTTTTTCTGATGTTTATAGTGACCACAATCATAATGAAGCATATGATAATTTAATATATATTTTTCTTCGACTTTACAACCAATGTTTTCCAATGAAATGGGTTAAAATTCGACCAGAAGGAAAAATTAAATGGATCTCAAAAGGTATTAGGCTATGTAGTAAGAAACCAAGAAACTTACTATGGAAATATATAATGAATCCTTCTTATGAGAAAAAAAAAACACATTCAAGACGCAATCACAAAGATTCAAAAATATTATAAAACTAAAACAAAAGGCTAAGAATAATTACATAATTAATAACGCTCAAAATAAATGTATTTGGTGTTATTAATTATATGACATGAAATAATAAAATAAGTATGTATTAAAAATACAAAAAGTCACGGTTATGACGGAGGTACTACCACAGAGGTTCTTAAATTCGTTAGTAATGTTATAGCTACACCTTTATGTCACATTATGAACAGCCGTATTGTTTCGGGTATTTTTCCAAAGAGTCTAAAAATAGTTATAGTATACCCTATAAATAAAACATATAACAAAGAAGAATTGTCCAACTATGGACCTGTAGCATTAATCCCTACATTATCTAAAGTAATTGAGAAGATTATTTACGATTTGACAAATTTTATGCAAACATAATATTTTATGCAACAAACAAATTGGTTTCAGAAAAAACAGAAATATTAATATGGTAATACGTAATTTCTTATGCAATATAATGCCAAGTGTAGATAATAAGACTCCTGCATGTGCTATACATATTTACCGATATGACTAAGGCTTTTGACTACGTAAACCATGACGTCCTTTTGGAAAAATCATATAGTTACGGTGTATGGGGAAATGACTTAATAATAATATAATAACTTTTTATTTCAGAATAAAATTCCATAATAAATTAACTAATTTGTTAGCACATGCCGACTTAATAACTATGTTAGCGTACAAATACAAAACAAAACAAAAATGTTAGTGTCATAAAAACTTTAAAAAAACTATGTTAATAAGCTCCGGAATCTTACCGGAAGAACTCAACATACAGAAATCTCTAGAATATGCCTTGAAACCAAATGTGAGCTTAGATATACATCAGCCAGTAGGGAGGTCAAATACTCGTACGGTGTACCGCAGTGTATTGGGACCTCCTCTATTTCTCCTTCATATAAATGACCTGCCACGACAGACACTACAACCCATGGAGCTAATTGCAGACGATAGCAAAGTGTACCAATAATGAAAACTATGAAAGATAAATCAATAGCACATTAGAAACTATTATTCATTGGCTTGATTTAAATAACTGAATAATAGGTTATTGGTATCATTTTTTCATTCTAAGGTAACTGCAGTCCGCTGCACGCGCTAGTCGTACGGTCGGGATATAATACATACTTACGCACGAGAGAAACTACCAGAGGGGGAGGAATATTGATATACGCAAAAGAAAGCCTTGGCTTCAATGCTCAAAGAGTGGAGACAGAAGCCTTAGAAATGCTGCATGGCCCGCTTAGAACAGAAAAAAAACATAACTCATATTATTGCTATATTCAGACCACCTAAGAAGTATAAGTCAGGTTTCATAGAACAATTAGAGAATGTCGTCAGATCTATCTCTGCATCGAAAACGTTATTGTGCTTGGCGACACAAATATAGACATTCGAATGATGTAGTAAATCCAACTGCAACAAAGTACAAAAAAACCTTGTGCAGATGCGGCCTACAGTGCGTAATACCGAGTACAGAGATAGTACGCGAAGCTATCGTGGACGGGCATCTTCAGACGTCGTGCTTGGATCATGTATAGGTGCGAGCGGGACGTAACGAGTGCGGATCGTTACCGTATGTGCTCAAGAACCACATCTCTGATCAACATGCCGTCGGATTAGCGCTGGCGACGAGTATTAACAATAATAAGTGAATAAAGGTGATTAGTGGTAACAAAACGCATGAAGTGATTAGTGAAAAACTTGTTATACAAAACCTAAATGCATATGACTTGACGCAACTACTCGCTGTGTCATGCCCGTTAATGTTATTTCAAAAATAGTGTGCAGTGTTTTCCCAAATTTATAAGGAAAGTATGGGATACCCAGCCATACACAGCCATGGATAAATAAATACTTGTATGCCATGTTGTGTCGTAGGGACAACTTATTAAGAATATTGTATGGAAAGTATCACCAAAAGACGAATAAGCGATTAGAATATATATATGCACTACGGGAACTTTAAAAAACGGCAGATTCAAAAACTGCCTTATCCACTTACAATGCATATGCATACGCATTGCTTAAGTATGGGATAATTCTTTGGGGAAATAGTGTTGACAGCAACGACTTGTTTATCCTACAGAAAAAATGTATTAGGATAATGGTTTATATTGACAATGACGTAAGTTGTAGACCGCATTTTAGAAAACTAGACATTCTAACTTTGACATCAATATATATTCTAGAAATCTGTAAATTCGTAAGACAATATCCACACTTCACCTTAAAATTATAGACCAACCTCGCCGATATGCACTGCGTTCAAGATTTGAAAACCCACTCGTATTACCACAATGACGGCTAAAATTACAGAGCAAGTCCTCACGTAACATCAATTGAAATATATAATAAAATACCTAACGATTTGAAAATGATAAAATACTTATTAAACAGCTCAGGAAACTACTGGTGGATAGATGCTATTATTCACTGAATGAATTCTTAAATGATGACATCTAAATTAGATGACTTCCATCATTTATTCAGTTTTAGACATTTATATCATATTACATTTTGATACGACATTGATTTTGACTGAATCCTGAGTAATATTTTTTGTTAAATTTTATGTGTAAGGCTTTTAAAATTTTGTTAATTTTTTACTGATATTATTTTTAATCTGTTACATTATTTATTTTAAATGAATTGATTATTTCTAATGATTTACAGTTATAATTTGTAAAGACGTATATCATATTTAAATGTGATGTTATTTATTGTGGTTTAATTCGATTTTTAATGGCAACAATACTTAATTCTTATTACTTTATATATTATGAATGCTACTACTCTTAATGTATAAAATTGTTGTGCCCGACAGGGTCCATGTGAACTATATAACTATAATAAGACCTTGTAAACACATGTGATAAGCAATAAAGATTTGAATTTGAATTTGAATATATAAAATTTAGAAATAAGCTAAATTAAATTTTTAATCAGGCAAGAAATAGATATTAACAAGAAGAAATAAAAAAAAGTAAGGGAAATTTTAGAAAAATATGGGTAAACAATAACACGTGGTTGAGTCGAAATAAAACTAGTCTAGATGATGTGATATTAAGGCACTTAGGGAAAACAGACAGCATTACTGAAATTTGTACAAAATTTGCAAAAACTTTTACTGAGGAAATTCAAAGTATTAAACACGTTTGTGACATTTCTTTGTTGACAGAACGAATTGTTACTGTAAGTTTTTCGGTCATAGAAAATTAATGAATGTGTTAACGTGTGATAAAGCACCAGGGTTGGATGGAGTGAGGGTAAAAGACATTAAATACCTACGACAGCAATTAAGTCCTATTTTAGCTACATTCATGAACATGTGTTTGGCTGAGGGTATTAATCCTGATGAATTGAAGAATGCACTTATACGTCCTATGTATAAATCAGGAAGCCACCTCGAATACTTGAATTATAGGTCCATAGCCTTACTGTATGTCATTGATAAAAGTGTAGATAAAAAAATTGTAAGCCAAATAAATAAGTTCTTGGAAAGTCATTGTTTATTTGTCAGATACACAGCATGGATTCCGGAAAGGGCTCAGTACTGTCTCGGACCTAACAGCGTATAGTGACTATGTTAATGAGTGCCTAGACTCTGGTAAACAGCTGATAGCGCTTTTTATTGATTTAGGCTGTGGCGGCATCTACACCGCCACATGCGAACAAACACATCAATCCTGCATCGCGCAAGCAGAGTTTACCGCGCAGATAGCATATACACAACTTCCCGACAACAATCATCGGGCAGGATTGGCTTGTGGTCGTCACACAAGCTTGTCCTACGGAATATTCCATTCCGTTAAGTTTGTTCCGCGCGGACCGTCATAAAATTTTTATTCGCCTACCCGGTTTTTAGTACCGACGCGGTCGCGGAGGCCACACACCCGTGATGCCGAAACCCGGCACGCGCGGCTCGTTGGGCCGCGATGCCGGGTCACCGGAGTCCCGCCCGGCGCTGGATAGGACGTCGTCGATGCCGAACATCGGTGTCGCGTCGTCCGGTGTACCACCGGCCGGGTCCATAAAAGAAAAGAAGAAGAAGCCACCACCACCAACAAAGGAAGAAAGAAGAGGAGGGGGTTCGAGCGCCGCTGCTGCCGCCGGCCCACCGACGTCATCGGCGCCTGCGCGCGCTGCGCCTACGCCGTCGTCGAGCCGACCGCACGCGGTAGCGATCCGCCCCGCCGCGTTCCGCCCGGTGCCCATCCAGGCCCCGGGGCCTGCCGCGAACCCAAACCGCGAAACACAAGCGCGCGCCGCAGCTCCGCCCGCGCGCGCCGCAGCCCCGCCCGCGCGCGTGCCCGCTTCCGAGCGCTCCGCCGCACACGCCGCGCCGCACGACTCCGCCGCACTGCTCGCACACCTGAGCACGCCACCCGAGCGCGCACGCGCACCCGTCGCGCACACCATCGCGCCGCCGCGCTTCACATCTCCGCCAGCGCCGCCAGCGAGTGACGAGAAGAACAACCAAGCGGGGCCAGCTCCGAGCACCACCACACCCGGTCCCCGCCGCCTGCTGGCGGGACCGGCGACAGCTGGACAGGAGCGGCCAGAAAGAATACGACCAGCAGAAATAAGGTCAGTACACAGTGACGCCATCATTACGCCCGCCTCGCCGGCGCCCCCCCGTGCCTCAGCATATGACTCGCCCGCGGTTATGTCGCCATGTTCGTCCAACGGGTCAAACATGTCGCTGGCTTCCGTGGGCTCGACCGACTCCTGCTGGGTAGACGTATACAGGGAAGCGACCTCGCGACCCGGATACCGGCCCTCAGGGTCCAGGGCTGACGTCACCTTGATGTCGCCGGCGTCACCAACGCCGCCACAGGCCTCTGGCCATGGGTCACGGCCCGATCCCAGAGGCCAGCGGCAACGAAGACGCAGAAGCTCCAGCGAAACCGCAGTGGTGGAGGGGAAGCGGCTCTGCTCTGACCCGCCGCGGCCACCGCGCGAAAGCGCGCCGCGGGGTCCGGGCATGCCAGCGGCGCTTACCTTTGCCGACGCGGCACGCCGCTCACCCCCGCCACCTGCGTCTCCATCGCCGTCACCAACCGCGGGGCGCAGGCAAACCCCCGCCCCCGCTACCGATACCGCCGCCCCCGCCGCCCCTCCTGGCGCCGCTGCGACAACAACGCGGCAGCAGCCGGGAAAGAAGAAACCCCGATACCCTCCACTGGTGGTGGAGAGGCTACCCAACTGGGCCACCCACTTCCGGGCAATCAAGGAAAAGCTGGGCCGTCCTCCAAACGCGCGCCCATACGGGGGTGGAGTTCGATTCACCCCAGACAGTGAGGAAGAATACAGGCTGGTCCAACGCTACCTGACCGGCCTGGAGAAAGACAGCGGCATCTCGTGGTTCGCGTATTCACTGCCGGCCGATAAAAACATGAAGATCGCCATTCGGGGCCTGCCGGCGGACACGGACCCGAAGGAGATTGAGGAGGAGCTCCACATGCTGGGATACCAGCCGGAGTATGTGCGCCACATCAAGGGCGCACAAGGACGACCCGGCTGCGTGTTCCACGCAATACTAAAGAAGACGCCGGACGTCCGGGCCATTTATGACACCACGACATTTATGTTGATGCGTGGTGTCAAAATAGAGGCCTGGCGCGGAAAACGTGGGCCCGCTCAGTGCCACCGATGCCAGCAATTTAGACACAGCTCGCATCAGTGTCACCGCCCGCTCGCTTGCGTGCGCTGCGGAGAGGCGCACGCCGCGAGAGACTGCCCACGCCCGCGGGAGGAGCCGGCCACCTGCGCCAACTGCAATGGCCCGCACCCAGCGTGCAATATAAAGTGTCCGGTATTTCAAAAAGAAATCCGGAACAAGCGAGCGGGGACCGCCGCCTTAACGGCCACATCACGCCGTCCCCAAGTGGCCACCAACAGGCCACAAGAGCTGCCAGAAGAGGCCCAAGGAACGACGCTTATGGCGGCGGCAAACGAGCCCACGGACAAGCAAGCAGCCTCCTCCGGGCGGAGGAAGAAAAGACGCGGGGGTAAGGGTAAAGGAAAGGGAAAGAAATCCAACCCACCCCCGGCGACCCAGGAAAACTCCAAGGCCGCCCCTGCCACAAGCGGGGCTCAGGTTGTGAACAATCAACAACCCACCACTAGCGCCGGCATAGCGCCGCGGCCAGAGAAAGAGAAATCAAACATAAAGTTCAACAAAGAGACGAGTGGCGGCGCTACCGGCGCCAAAACAGCCACCAAAAAGACTGAGTTCACAACCTGTGCAATAAAATTGCTGATGGACCTAATAAAGGCCATCAGGCAGGGCCAGGATGTTGAGACGGTCATCCTGGATGGCCTGGCCACATTATTAACCCTGTACCATGGCTAGGCCACTCAGGGTTATCCACTGGAACGCCCGCGGCCTTCGGAACAAGGTCGCCCCCCTCCGCCACCTCCTTCGGGAACAGGACATCGACGTGGCGCTAATAAGCGAGACTTTCCTGGGACCTGAGGACAAGATAAGGTTCCCGGGATACATCGCTTATAGGAAGGACGAAAGGTCGGCTCACATGCGATACCGTGGTCTGGCAGTATTGGTGAGACGTAGAGTCGTCCATCAGGAAATCCCCTCGTCGACACTCAACACGCTATACGAGCTGGGTGTACAGCTACACGTAGCCGGCGAGGACCTAAGCATATATGCGTGCTACAAGCCGCCCGCGGCCCACCTGGACCTTACCGAGCTGCGGGCGATTGTAAACGGTACAACACACGCCACCATCCTCGCTGGTGATCTAAATTGTAAACACTCAGCGTGGAACTCATACAGCACGAATACCGAGGGGAGACGGCTCTTCGCGGACGCGGAAGCCTTCGGCTATACGGTGTCCGGCCCAGAGACGCCCACACACTACCCAGACATCCTACGGCACATGCCGGACGTGCTGGACATCGTAGTCCACCGAGGGCTAAAATGCCAGATCACGCAACAAGTCATAGACGACGAGCTGCAATCGGACCATCAACCCGTGCTCGTCGTCCTATCGGGAATGCCGGCCCGACTGAAGCCCATAGCGCCACGTCGCAAAACGGACTGGACTGAGTTCACAGAGAAGGTAGAGGCCACCACGCCGACTCGGCCTACTGTTACCTCCGCAGACGTGGACCAGGTGGCCAATGACGTCACTGCTTGCATCCAAAGCGCCTACGATTCGGCGACAAGCACGCAGCCGCAGGGGAGAGGGCTATTGCCGCCCCTGCCAGCGCACATAAACGCAATGATCGCCGCGAAGAGGCGCATCCGCAAGCAGTGGCAACAACTGAGATGCCCAACTTTAAAGACGCAGCTTAACCGTCTCGCGGAAAAGGTAAAGGCCGAGTTACAGGCTCACACCGCCGCGGGCTGGGAGGAACGAATCGACGCCACGACAGACAGTTGGCCGTCGGTACATCAACTATGCCGCCAACTCACAAATACCCCAGCCCCGGTGCGTCCGCTACTCAACAGCGATGGGGCGCTCAAGTACGTAGCGGAGGACCGGGCGGAGGTCTTCGCCGAACACCTGGAGCGTCAGTTCCGCCCAAACCCGACCAACGACACCGTCCATGTCGCAGCAGTCGAGAAACACCTGGGAGACTACTTCGCAACGCCGATAGCTCCCGATGAAGACCCGATCTTCTTCTCGCCTGGCGAGGTTAGACGCGCCATCCGCAAGACGAAGCCGAGGAAGGCCCCCGGTGCTGACGGTATCACCAACACAGCGCTGCGCCACCTGCCGTACCGAATGGTAGCGGCGCTGGCGCGCCTGTTCACGGCGATACTGCGCACCGGAACCTTTCCCGGCTCGTGGAAGGAGGGGCGCGTCATCATGCTCCCCAAGGCGGGGAAGAACATCCTGAAGCCGGAGAGCTATCGGCCAATCACTCTGTTGCCGACGGTCTCCAAGGTGTTCGAAGCACTCCTGCTGCGACACCTGCTGCGACACCTGCTGCCGCACATCACACCGCGACCCGAACAATTTGGGTTCCGGGCGGAGCACAGCACGACGCTTCAGCTGTCGAGGGTACTGCACCTACTCACAGCTGCGCATAACAGAAAGGAATATTCGGTGGCAGTATTCCTCGACATGGAGAAGGCCTTCGACCGTGTATGGCATGAAGGCCTCGTACACAAGATGGCCACATCCGACGCGCCCCGTCGCGTTGTAAAGGTGGTCTCTACTTTTCTCACCCACAGGACTTTCAGGGTGGTGGTCGACGGCGCGCTGTCAAGCGCCCGGCCGGTGCTGGCCGGTGTGCCGCAAGGCAGCTGCGTGTCGCCGGCGTGTTACTCACGATACACGGACGACATCCCCACTACCACAGACTCGACGCTCGCGCTGTACGCAGATGACGCCGCGTACATCACTACATCGCTCAATGCGAAGTACGCGGCGGTCAAGATGCAGCGCGCCCTCGATCTTCTTCCCGAGTGGCTGTCTAAGTGGCGGCTGTCGGTGAACGTGGGTAAGACGCAGGCGATGGTCTCCGGATCAGCGCGCCTCCCACCAAACCTGAAGCTACAGGGAGCCGACATCGAGTGGTCGCCCCAGGTGAAGTACCTAGGGGTAACCTTAGATCGTCGGCTCACAATGGGGCCGCACGTCCGCAAGGTGGCCGCACGGGGGAGGGTCGCCCGCAACCTCCTCAGACCGGTGCTCTCGTCCCGCATCCCGGTGCGCGTCAAGCTGGGCGTGTACAAGCTGTACGTACGCCCAATCTTGACGTACGCCGCACCCGCATGGTTCGTCCTCACTAGTGAGCCGAGCCGAAGGCTGCTCCGCACGCAACAAAACCTGGCGTTGCGGACCATTGTTGACGCCCCTCGCTACGTGAGGAACGACGTCATCCAGAGGGACCTCGGGATTGAGAGCCTGGATGAGTTTGTGGAGCGCCACATTTGACCGCGACCGCGATTTGACCCACGTCAAAGACATTGCGCCCTGGCATGCGCGCCCCCCTGACGCGAGACCACTCCCCCGCGACCTGGTAGCGGATGACGACCCCACAACACCGGACTGACTCCCAGATAAGCCGCAACCAGGTTACACGCGGCTTATCTGTGACAATAAGACTCCACATCCACAACACACATACCCGTTTGCGTAGCGTGTCCTAGGTTAATATAGGCGCGTTACGTAATCACAAACAGACATCCACCTCTACACATGCATTCTTACTCACACGCAAACGCGCGGTGCGGGCCGCGGTTTTCGCGTAGACACTGAACGGTGTCACACAGACACAATACCGTTCACACACGCATGACGGTTCCTTAGCCCGGACAGTGAACGGCTAGCTCTGTGAGCTGGACGGGCGGGGACCACTCACCTACTCTGTAGGCGCGTCGAGTCGGCATCTTCGTCGCCGGGCCTCCCCTAGGTAACTAGGGGTCTCACCTGGCGGCGACAGACCGCCGAGATGTCGTGAAGAAAGCGACGCTTTACTATAAGCGTCGCGGCGCTCCTACAGAAACAAACAAGAATCCACACACATAGGCGCGCGCATCTCGCGTGCGCCTAATACCACCCGCCAAGTAGCGACCCCTATGAGAGGCCCGTATTTACGGGCCACCGTACAGCATCTGCGGTCGGGGGGCGAAGCCCCGGCACCGCACGCAACGCCCCCTTACGGGGGCGCCGCGATATAGCTCGAATCATCGGGCAATCGCCCACCAGATACGACATCCATCTGATCGGAGGATCCTCCCTTTTCCAAGAGTATGAGTGAACTTTACACCCTGTTCCTCATACTCCTAAAAGCTATCTGACCAATAGAAAAATACGCACGATCATAGCAGGTGTGACTGGTGAGGAGGCGAGTGTGGATCTCGGTGTGCCGACCGGATCGGTGTTTGTGCCAGTAGGTTATATAATGCACGTGAACAGTGTGTCGAATGTTGTAAACAAGTGTCGTATGTTTATGTATGCAGACGACATGTGTGTGGCTTATGCTTCGAAGGCTTATCTCGGAGATACAAAAGTACGTACAAGAGGACTTCGAATATATCACCAAGTGGGCACATGACAACGGAATTATGTATTAAATCTGTACAAAACAAAATGCATGCATATACACTCACCCCATGATCTACGAGCTAAAAATGTACAGAGCGGATCTTAATGTAATTGGACATACCTACGAATGCCTACGAAATTATCAGGATAATTGTTTGTGTGAAATTAGAGTATGTTAGCACGTTTAAATATTTAGGCCTTAGTATTGATTCCAATTTTAATTGGAAAACGCATGTAACAGACATCTGTAGCAAGTTGAGATCTGTATTGGGGAAATTCAGATTAACAATGTGGTAAATAACCAGATGCTATTGATCGTTTATTATGCACTTGCTTACTCAATAATCAGTTATGGACTTGTTGTGTATGGGCTAACGGTTACAACGAGACAATTACTGAAAAGACTATTAAAGTTCCTAGTTAGCAAAAAAAATAAGAAAAACTGTAACAAAGAATATGAAATATTATTCCCCATTTGTAAAATCTTACCAATAGACAGGAAAGTTGAGTATTTAATAAACCTAGAACAATATTTTAGTGATGAATATAAAGTAACTGTTGAAAATAAATTTAATACAAGAAGTGTAAAAGAGAAACTAAAAGAGAAGAATGTCAAGATATTTAGTGCCAAATATTTTTAAAATATGTATGATACAAAACCCTAAATAAAGTAAAGGTAACTTAAAGTCAAAATTAAAGAATGTGTTTCTCGATAACGAGGTTTCAGCCTTTACCAAGACTTAAATTCATACCATTTAAATTCAAACAGGAGAATTGCCATGTAAGTTAGTAGTTTTAAGATTAGTTTTTTTCTAGATTAATAAAAAAAATAAAAATTGTTAACAAGCGCTTCTCGCCATGAAACTAGTAAGTTTGACGAGTAAAATTATTATAACAATAAAATATGTACCAATGTTTGTGAACAATAAAAAAAACTTTTAGCCAAAAGTTATTACTCAGTGAAAGACTTTCTAAATGGTACGAGCTTTTCCAGATTATGACTTATTTAATTTCAATTTTGACCATGTTAGGCTGTTGTACCTGGCTATTCTACTTCAATAGAATTTCTGTTTTGTTTTGTTGACATATTTTTTTTGTATAATATTTTAATTAATGTAATAATTTGCACGCCGTAAGGTAGACTGTAGCCGATCTCATTAATTCTTATACAACATCTTATACCTGTACGTTCGTAACAAATAATATTCTGATTCTGATTCTGAAAAGCCCAGTACATCCCACAGGCGAGCAATAGCGGAGAGAATGGACCTATTGGTGCATATCTCATCTAAGTCAGATGTAGTTAAAGTGAAACTATCATCTGAGGGAATCCATTTAAGTCCTAAATTTTTTAAATTTTGCATATCCGAGAAATTTATAGAAGCGCGGTTGGATTGCGGAACAGTTGAGGGCAAAACCACCAGCATTAAATAAAGCGATGAGTTCAGTGGATAGAACCTTAGCATCTTCCAATGAAGGAATGTATGTGGCCAGGTCATCCATATACAGTTCTTGCGAAGCTACAACAGCAGCACGAGTAAAACCATGTTTATCATCCGCTGATAACTGGCGCACCGTGCGCATGGCAAGAAACTGACTGGCTTTGAATTCAAATGCAACCCTGGTAAATTGAAATTCTCGAATAGGCTCAGCGAGTAATATTTTCTAATATCTTTAACAGCAATCTGAAAATACATCTGTTTTATATCTGCGGTAATAACAATTTGAAATAAGCGGAATTTTAATAATAATATAAATAGGTCATCCTGCAAGTTCGGCCCTGTGTGTCCTGAATAATTTCGTTATAACTGGCACGGAGCTCAGGATCTCGCAATTTGGAATATTTTAAAGAAAGGAAACGTCGAAACAGAATGAGAATTTCCTAAAACTTCTGGTATTTTACAAAACGGTAACGCTTTACAATATCTACCAGTGGAGTCACGTGAAACAGTAGCAGAATACTGCTGCTCACATTCCGTTTCTGACGGACTACAAAACGTTTTCTCGGGAATTTCCTGGAGATTCCAGAATATATGAAGCCAGTCATCTAACGAAATAAAACAATAATTATAATCACAAGTTGTGAAATATGAAGCGGTATTTAACTCAGTCGATGCAGTGTTACAATCGTACTGCACAGCGGGAATATCATCCATGTAAATATAACTGAATACGGTTTCAATAGCTGATGGAGAGGGAGGAAATACAATTTTTCCACCTAACAACAAAAATGGGTACAATTTTGCCGGGCATATGCCACAGAGGATCAGCGAATACCAAATCTACTAGATGTTGCAACATAGAAGTGTCAACATTCGTGTTAAGCAATTTGTCCGTAATTCAATCAACGACAAGAGCGGTTATGTTTTATGAATTTGCTTTATTTTTTTGCGGTAATTTTTATGTTTACGTATCCTTCAACAGGGCGGGATCGACACCTTTTATAAAAGATTTCGTACGCAGAACAACATTTAAATGAAACTGCTATCAATCAAACACCTAACTAATACGTGTTGGATGTTATTACTATTTACGTAAACTTGAGCGGTGGATTAAAAGGACAATTCCGCGTGATGAATTTAAATAGCATAGCGTTTTATTGTCATTGGAGGTCGCGTTCACCGTAGCTATCACGCATTAGGGAATGTTCGTCTTAGATGGAACAACAACATTACTAAATACGGCACAACAACATTAGTCAGTAGAACTTACTGAATTACTATTATTTTTATCCAAATGTAAAAGGGAATGATGATTTTTATTGCAAACCTTACAGATTTAGGTATATTTATATTGTCACGTGGTATGTGTAACACTAAGACAGCTTACACACCCTCGTTTAAATTCTAAACGAGATTTTGCGTGTATCGCTTTAAACGCTGGACAGTAATAAATTTGCAAATGATCTATGTTATTGCAATGGAAACAAGCGGATTTAATATTATTATTATCGCTAGTGGTTGAGTACGCACATTATTATTACTTTTTTATTAGATCCCGACCGTCAGCCTAATTGCGTAACACATTTTCATCAAATGATCGAGAGTTATTGTCTTCGTTTAGGCCGCACTCTGCTTGATTTTACGACTTATGTATTGCGTAACTTCACTAACATATGAAACCAATTCTAGTCTGTTTGAGACGACATAGAGTGAACGATATGCCAGGAAAAATAGGGCAAGCGCCTTTTTTTCGAATTGTGTAACCATTATGACAAGTGACAATTGGTTTGGATCACTGACATGAAACTTTCGTTTTCCGATCCACATATTTTTGGATTTAAACGTATTATCTCCTTACATAATTCGAAATCATGTAAGTGGTAGTCTTCCTGATAAATTGTGAATGTGATTTAGTGTAAAACCTAAATGATGAATCAATATTAGTGGCGTTTTAGTTAGCGAGTCGGCGAGGTGGATTTCTTGGAATAATTGTAATAAAAATCTCCTGATAACAGTGCTTACAACATATACTAAAGACACATATCATTATATTTCAGAAACGAGGTACTTTGGTGACATTTTGACGAAACACAAATACTTACGTACATATACGAGATATACCGTAACAAACAACATAGGCGACAAGGTTAGATAGCAACCCAGTCGACAACTTCATTGGAAAAGCCAGAAGCACTGAGAACATAGACACCATAACCATTCCACACCATTGAATGTTCAAGGTAATAGCAATATTATTTTCTTTACATGTGTTGAACAGTGAATGTGCCCAATATTGGAATGTAAATATTCTATCTTCAAAGAAGCAACAATGTTGTTGTTGTTACAAACATTGTTTGATAAGTAGGTAGGTACTGGATAATACAAAAATAGGTAAGGCACCACCGAACCCAAACCTCTTTGTATCAACCTAACCAATTTACAAAAATCTGTAAAAATGCCTACCCATTTATTAAATATGTATTTTGTCATAACCATATAGGATGTACCTAGTGTAAATCCTCATATTATACATACATTTTGAGGAACTATATTTTGGAATTTATTTTATGGAGCCCCTTCAAAATACTCTTTTGCGTTGAATTGGTTTTG
This sequence comes from Dasypolia templi, assembly GCA_963555695.1. Classification (NCBI taxonomy): domain Eukaryota; kingdom Metazoa; phylum Arthropoda; class Insecta; order Lepidoptera; family Noctuidae; genus Dasypolia; species Dasypolia templi. Next base: position 20,669,472 of record OY743153.1, read on the forward strand.
CTTGATACCGCATTGAGCAATGTATATGTATTTATACTTAGATATATTATAATATCCTAGGCCATCCACCTTTTCAACTAATAACAGAGGTTAGACAATAAATAATAGAATTGGAGGCACCACATTATTGTACATAGCAGAATATTATTGTTCTGTAGATAGATTGTGCATTGAAGTGTCTAAGGGAGAGGCCTATTAAACTTGTGGATGGATGATGGAAATTAATTAGGATTTACTCATTCTTTTTGGTGATCTTTCAGGTGTCAGTCTCAAAGAGGTACCTACATTATTCAGGAAAATAACTTTCTCTCAGCGCTCACAGCAAGCATTAGCAAGCAGATGGTATATAACTTATCTATGATGACTTCTATGAGAATACATTAGCTGCCAAATTCCACCAATCCATGCAATATATTTGTTCCAATTTCATATTGCCTCATGCCCAAATATTTCATGTTAAATGTGAAAAATTGCTATTTTCATGAAGGTTGTAATAATATAATAAAACAGTTAGTTTTTTTTTTACTGGTTTACCTTAATTTATTTGTTTCTATTTACATATATCTATTGAATAATAGTTCATTTAGTTAAATACCACATTTTTATAATTAGTATAACAATAAACACTTTCCTTTATTTAAAACAAAATTGTAAGTACTTAGTGTATTCTTAAATAGTTCATCCAAAGTTATTTTTAAAAGTTAACACTTTTTCAATTAACACAATAGGTACATAACTTTACATAGCTGTCGTGCAGACCAATCCACAAGGCCACAATCAATAGCGTTCTAATAAATAACTATGAATAGCTTTTATGAACAATTCAGTTTCTACGTTAAGCAGTAGAAGTATGTACAAAGTAGTAGCAGTGATGTCAGAAGTAATCAGCAGCAGTAGCCGAAGAAACAGCAATGGGGCACCATCACTCATGCTGCCTTTTTGTCTTTGTAGGTGAAACACGCCGGGAACTTTCCTACAGTTTGAAAACTAAATCAAATTATTTTCTGTTCAAATAAAGTAGATGCCTAGTTTGCCAACAATGCCTATGGCTGAACAAAAGCCATCGGCCTAGTCCTTGCTGTGGGTTGTATTATGTCTTCTTTATTTAGAGCCAATTATTCAGTCTCCAGATGTTTTTATTTAACATAACACTAAATTAGAATAGTAAACATAAAACATGTGATGTGACTACATAGAGAGATAGTTCGCCCAATGAATTATATTCACAATTATGTGAGTTGCCGCTTGATTCATAACTGTGTCAAAAAGCTTACCTTCAATTATTAATTCAGAAGATTGGTTTTCCATGTCCTGCGCAAAAACGTCTTTGTAAGGAGATCTCCCATATGTCAACTAGATTATTGATGGTATTTGTATTCCATTCTTGTAAGTTTTAGCACCGTCTGCAAAAATATTTTGATTAATTTTTGTAGTTGTTATTATAGTTTGTTTCAGTACATATGTACAAACAAAAACATCAATTTACAATTTCAGTTGTGTAGTGAGTTTGAAGGTGATATACAAATTAACAGTCATTATTTTATCTGCAACAAAAAGCTCACCCCACATAGGTTACTAACGTGTGTCTACACTGTAGACTGACCAATTAAGAACCTCTATCTACATAAATCAATAAGATATGAAGGTACACTCCTACACACGTTATTCCTTTATATATTGGCATAGGTACTTACTTGTAGTGATGATATTGACATAAGTACTTTTCGCTATAGAGTGTGTGGTGTGTGCAGCCAGAACAAAACGAAGACAGAGCCATATCAGCCCTAGCCCCTAGTCCTTGCAAAACGTTTTCAGCGATTCACACGCAACAAGAATACGAACTGTAACATAGGCCAACATGTATATGTACCTATAGGAATAGTAAGTAAATAAATAAGTAGATTCTGTGTCTCATTTTAAATTATTATGTGTTGAACAATAAAAAACACCTTTCGTATGTCAAAGCAAAACAATGCGAATCGTAAATATTAAAAATAACTTTTATCGATGTTGCCAACTTTTTTTCCCTAGTCCACTTGGGCCGTAGGACTAAACTTGGAGAACTACTCACTTTATTATCACAAATAAAATTACAATTTTGAAAAAGTTAGTGAAGATGTTTGGATGTTTGTTAGATACACATTAATGGCAAAAAACGGTTACATTTTTATCCTGGAAGTATGTTCCGTGTTTTTTTTTTCGAAATGACGTTGTTTTCGATCTTTACACGGGCGCAGCTTCTCATAAAATTCTTCGCTATATTCGTCATGCTAAACAGTCTTTACAAATCAGCGTTCAAATCCGAAGTAGTTTCGGCATTTGAAATAAATAAATGGCAAAATTTCTGACAGGTTTTAGATAAACAATAGTTTTAGTAGTTGATTGTAGTATTTTCTACAAAGTCTTATCCACCATAAATTTTATCTGCCGACCGCCCTAGTACGGGTGTCCAAAACTCCTTGTTTTAATGGAAGTCCCACTAATTTGACAAAACTGCTTTTCTACGATTTTGTCATTGGCCACAGATAACTAAAACGTGAAGAAAAGAACGTTTCGTTGCGTATTTCAATTTTGGTAGTTTATGGTAGAAATTGTTTTATTTATTGGGTTTTAATTTTTCAGCCATCATTGTACATTTTTATTTATATGCATTAGTAGACGGCCAGGTGTAGTTAAAACAAAATTAAATTGTAGCAAAACTATTCGAAAGCGAATAATTCCTTTTCGATGAAACAAAACGCGAGATAGAGCTATAAATGAAACACATCCTCCAACTCCATCCATCAATTGTATAGACAATTTGGCAGAATTGAGATCATTTTTATTACACAATTCCAATTATAGGAAACGATTAAGATCGCAATTTGTTTCATTTCAGAAACGCATTCAAAAACAAAATGTGTTACGCAATTAAGGTGCGTATGCATGTAACATGTGACCCGGATCGGTCCAATATTTTAGCTTGAGATTTATAAAAAATCAACAAGATCCTTATAAGAAGGAATCTCCACATCGCGCATAAGCATTTCGAATAAATTCACGGTTGTACAATCTAATTTACGTTAAGCAATTCTATTAGACAAATCTGAAGTTAAAGGAACAAAGTATATAAAATGCACTGCAGGTTAACATTCAGATCACACATTTATTATCATTTATCATGATTTATCATATCCATTTATTATAACATCATGATTTATTATAACATTACACGTAATACTTAGTATTTTTTGAAAATAGAACATTGTACATACTTGCTACATAATTCTACAACCAGCAACAGTTACGCAAATTATTATCCAACATTTATAACAAAATAATGGCCATAGTTTATAACTTTGTATGACATTTATAGAATACATAGTTATTAAATCAGATTGACTTACAGTAGATCCTTCACTTGATACTTTACAACTTGTTCTCTTGGTGTTCCGTGCTCGAATGATCCAGAGCCCAGATGGTTTCAACCTCTCCTGTGAGTGTTGAATCAACGGACAAAAAAATACAAACGTTAGTTGTCACGTGATGTGATAGGCAAAGGAAATGTAGTAAATCAGTCAATATGATTTAAAAAAATTGATACTTCTTGTGGAAAAGTGATAAAATACAATATTGATTCTCTAACAATTCAATTATATAAGTCTTTAATTTGCAACTGTTCTAAAGCAGAAACTGAAGCGTGAAAACTTTCAATAAATGTATTTAAGAATGCGGAATTATTTACGGCAGATTTCAGATTGAATTTGTTTGACATGTAGTGAGAACCTAGGGCTCTTACATCTTGGTATCTTGTATCTAAGCTGTCCCAAATATCGTTATAATTATCGCCTGACGGTATGATACCTGCGGTTAACTGTAAAGCGGTTCCCGTCAATTGACCTTTTAAATACCCAGTGTGAATCTGTGAGGTTTGTATTAATATGATTAGATTTTTAAGATTCGTAAAATACTGGCCAATAATCAATTTTACTGTCAAATAAAGGAATTTGTATAGGGGATAGTTTAACGTAACCTTGATATTGTGACGTACTGTCCTGAGAATGAGTCTGCGTCGCTAACTTACTTGCCGCGACTAGAGACGTGTGGCGACAGAGCGGGGCTGGCGAACGAAATGTCCACCACTGATTCACCCCGCGGTGGAGGCAGCAACGGCAGTGGCAGTGGCGGCGGGTGCGGCGTTGACGGCGGACAGTGGGCTTGCCCCTAGGGGCCCCTGGCTTTAGCGGTGGGTGCTCAGGCCTTACTCCCAACCCGGTGATTGACCGGGTTGCCAGCTGCCGCACATATAAAGCAGTGCGGCGCGGCAATGCACGAGCCGGCCTTGTGACCGGGTTGGCCACAGCGGAAGCAGTGATCGCTGCGGTCCACCTCCGAGGTGCATTGCACTCCCACGTGGTTGTCCACTTGGCAGCGGAAGCACCTCAGAGGTCTGGGTTCCAGGAGTTTCAACTGCGCGGAAACCCAGCCCACCAGGAGCCATCGACCCTCCCCGGCAATTTTTTGGGCCGTCGTCACGGGGCAGCTCACCGTTATAGCTCGCATCCCCGTGAAGTCAGGACGAATGGTGCCCGCCCTGACCTGCTCTTCTTCCGTCACGGCATCCACATTCAGGCATCCCTTGAGTTTTTCGGCCAAAGCGTCCATGGTCGGGCCCCAGTCGCAGTGACCCTTAGCCGGAGGCTATTGGTGACTCCAAGCTCCCCGAGGTTTACCGCCGCCTTCACCTTGGCAAGCACATCGCGGTAGGTCGGTCGTGCCCTTCTTCTCCGCTTCCGGCTATAATGTGATCACTACAGCTGCGGACTTTGGGGCACGGAGCCTAGCCGCGACGCTTCGCTCCGAGCGCCGTTGCCGCCTCTCTTTTCTTTTGGCCGCCCTTGCTGCCCTGCCCGCCTTCCCCTTCTTCCCGACTATTTGCCATTCGGCGTCGGTCGGAGGTGATTTAGAAGGCGGTTTAGAAGGCAGGGGCGGCCGTCTCGCCTTCAGGGCTGGGGCCCTTGCCGTCTGAAAGAAAGAAAGAAAGAAGAAAGAAAAACCGTTTATTTAGCACAGACTAAAAGGCACACAAAGCAGGTAAAAATTATAAGAAAAACAATAAAGAAAACATACAAATAATAATAAAAAAGTGTACAGCGCGAAATATGAAACTTGCAGGGTAGTGTGCCTCACGGCTGCGCCAAAAAGGCCCAGTTCAGCAAAAAATGCCAGACAACTAGTGCCCGACGCTGGTTTTCAACTGGACCTGAATTGTGAGGTAACGAATGTAAATCAGTTTTATCCTGCAAAGTGACGTGTGTATGCATACATATAAAAATAAAATTGTTTCAAATAATAATAGTCATGATTAAGTACATAAATAGAGTAAAATGCAAAACAAAAACAAAAAAAAAAACAACTAAAACGAGCCGGAACAAACCAAAACCTGTTTTAAACGATGCCAGACTTCCACGCTCCAACGCATTGTATAATTAATTAATCCGTGCACTACATTGATGCAACGCACAATACGCTGCAAACAGCCGAGCGCGGCGGACTATTTACGGACACTTTGCAACCTCAAACCTTTTTTTTTAAACTCTTAGCTATGGTTGGCATCTAGATTGCCCAAATACGATGGTTATCAACATGAATACATTTGTGAAAGTGAAATTGGAAGTAAATAAATAAATAAACAGTTTCATTAATTCTTTATAAGCGCGCAGCCACGGCCCCACTTTGGGTCGTCTGCCCTGAGGAACCTGGTTTGACCGCGGTGGTGCCATACGACGCCGCCTTTCGCTGGCCCGAGGCCGGCTGGCTCGCCACTAACGGGGGGCGCAGGACAATGGCTTCCAGACCGGAAAACCGACTCCGAAAGGAAGCCAGCTCCTGCCGCACCAGGGTCAGAACCCGGTCCTCGGCAGACACGGGCTGGCCTTGCCCATGCTGCGCCCTTACTAGTGGCACCTCCCTGGTGCCCGCTCCTCGGCTCTTGGCCAGATCTGCTCGGAGCTCCTCGTTCTCCTTTCGGAGAAGCTCCATGAGGGCAGTCAGGCGGGCGCCCTCCACCCGCATCTCGGACATATCGTCCGGTGGAGGCCCGAAATGAATAGCCGCCGCTGCCTGCATAATGGAGGCCGTGGCTGCGGATATGGCCTTGTCTTAAGAGGATTGAACCACACACACCTTTGATCGTGGCAACCACGACCTCCGCAAATCTGGCCGATCGCTCCGATTTGCAGCCGCCAGCGGCATCCGACTCACCACCTGACGACTCTGAAGGACCACTGTCACTGGCAACTTCAGGGCGGCGTCCCTTCGTGGCTAGCCTCCCGGATCGCTGGGCTTGCGCGGCTGGGCTGGCTCTGCTCGGCTCCTTGTCCTCCTTGGTGTTGAGCCCTCTGCCCCTTCCTCGGACCCCACCCCGCCGACAATTTTTTCGGGCCTAGGTCATTCCGCCATCCGAGAGTGACCCCTGGCCAGTCGCCAGATTGGGCCGCTTCAGGAAGAACCGTTTGTTCTTCCCAGCAGCCCCCACGCCAGATGAGCCCTCCGCGCCAGATGCAGCGTCAGACTCTGACCGCGCATCTTTCCCCTCCACTTCGCTTGTTTTTTCCCACGAGTGAACACGCGAACCTGGTCAGACATACGTTGCCCCCCCTCCCCCCCCCCAGAATACGATCAAGTCGTCGTGTCTTTTCCATTTTTGTTTTCCTTTGAAGGGTGTGGTCCCTTGTTTCCCCCAGCGCTAGTGACCGGATTCCCTCCGGCCATTAACTGGGCGAGTAAGGCACGTTTTTCAGTGGTTTCCTTCTTCGAGTATGGTTCCAAATAATAATCTTGTGGCTGCATTTTCGGCGCAAAAGCAGACTTAATAGTGTCGAAAGCTTGGGTCCACTTTTTGATGTCGCCTTTTACACCGTTCCACCACCTAGGACCAGACAATAACAAAGTCAAACCTTCCAAGGCATCTTCATCACCGATTTTTTTATTTTTTATAAATTGGTAAACCGGTCACATATTCTTCAACTTAATCAAAATTTCGTTCACCGTCATAACGATTTGTGCATGTAGCAAAACTTTTTAAAATGTTGAAACGGTCGATTTATAAAAATCTTCACAGTCTTGATTTTGCCGACTTATTGCCTTAACAGCAGGCATCTCCTCTATTTCCCAGAAATTTAAAATTGAATTGTTAAAAGTATCTATTAACGGATCGAAGGACCAGTCTACATTGTCACGATTGACAGAAGGTATCTCGCCCATGACAATATACCCAGCGTGGTTTCTAGGGCATGAGGTATGGAACGCGCGATGTCCGCAAAATCAGATGTCATAGCAAGAGGTGACGGAATGACTATGTCTCACAGCAGAATGAATGGGAATATTTGAGTACCTAGAATAGCGTCTATGTTTCCAGGTACGTTCGAACATCGTCAGCGAGCGGTAAGTCTTTAAAATGGTCCATTAAGGATGCTTGAACTACGCGAGTAGGTAACGAGTCAGTGATATGATCAATCACTAACATTGTTAATTTCTATTGAGCGTCACTCACGCGCGGTTGAATTGTAAGCGTTACTTAACCTTTAATAGGTGCGGAAATCGAACCTACTGAATTTATAGTTGAATTAACTAGCGGCTGAATTTTCAGTTTTAATATTTAACAACAAGCGAGAGTGATAAGATTATTTTGAGAACCACTGTCTACTAAACATCTTATTATTTAGCTGTTTCTACTTATAGGAACGTATACTTGCGCGGTAGGTAAATCAATTGACCTATTTAATTGGCTACAAGGTAAAACTTTACTTTTATTACATGAGTTGTGTGCAGGCACACAGACTGAGGACGTCCCGAGTTCACCAATGAGGATGAACTATTTGATGTTGGAGGATTATTATCCATTCCGACACTAGACTGCGGAGTGTGTGGAGTTCTTTCAAAATGTAACATGGAATGGTGTTTTTAGTTACAATGTCTACATGGACTTGTAGAACCACAACTAAAAGTCGTGTGTTTACTGCTAAAACAATTGATACACATTTTGTTTTCTTTAATTAAATTAAAGCGATCTATAACAGCAAGCTTTTAGAAATCCACGCACTCGTATAAATGAGTATGATGAGGTTTGTTACAGAAAATACAAGTGGGTTTATAATTGCTCACATTCATTTCCGTAACTGCAAAACCAAAGGGTGTCTCAGAATGACATTAACACTCGTTTATATTTATTGTTAAATTAAAGAGCAGTTCTTGAAGTTTAATTATGAAAACCAAACGTTTGCAAATGATCACCATTCACTTGTTCACACTCACTTAACCTGGAGCTAAAATTTTCAATCACTCGCTGTAGCATCGCTCTTGGAATAGAGTTGATTTTATCAGTGATTCTTTGCTTCAGAACATTCAGGTTGGCAATGGACTGTAAACTTAACTTTTTATGTAGGAAAAATCAGCAGGCGTTAAATCATGGCTCCTCGGTGGCCAGTTGATGTCTCCTCGGCGACTTATCACTCTTCCAGGGAAAAAATCGTGAAGAGCAGCTAATTAGTAATTTGTAACATGAGAAGTGGCTCCATCTTGCTGGAAAAAGGTGTTGCGGTTGCAGCCATACATACAATTTTTAATTAAGCTTGCGTAGCCATTTTGAATAATGTCACCCAAGTAAGTAATTTCCTAATACAAACTAATTGGAATAATGTCAATCACGTATTATTGAACACGTAATCCCATTAATTCAAGTTGCTTAGGTTTAACTAGATAGATGTCTATTGTTATTATTTGCTAATTACGAGTAAGCGAGCGGTAACACTGCACGATATTCGCACATGTTTTTAAGTTTAGAAATAAACGACGTAATTGACTTGAACAAAGACACAGCTATAAACGCAATTATGTAGGTATTACTTAGGTTGAGGATTAGGGAATGTAATAGGATATAATGCTGGTTTTATCCGGTTCGAAATGGACAAAAAATAATGGTGTTGCGTTTATGGGGAAAATTTACAAATGGAAGAGATGCGGGTGAGAATATGGATGAACGCGTCCAGATATTTTCAATAAGAGAGAGCCTTAAGAGTTACAGCACTTACCTACCTATTAATGGCCACGTGTCTGGATCCTTGAGCCAAGATTTCTTGAAAACAGCGGCTAGCGGGAGAAGCACGTTCACAGCGAAATATTCAGCAGATTCGATTTGTTATCTTGGGGGATACATATATTGTATTTAGCTGATTTGTAACACACGGCACTCATGTGATCAAAATGGATTCAAGCGAGCGAGCGAAGGTTATGTTTGACTGACTGTGTGAATGAATCCAAAACAGGCAATTCGCGTGAACTATTAAAAGGGCATGTGACTATACCCTAGATTCACTCTCTGACCAAAAGATAGCGGCGCGAACACCGTTAGCGGTTTTCTTATTGTTTGTGTCAATGTGGTGTGTTGTGTTAATTGTGACCAGACTTACAGTGGATTGTGGATAACAAATTATACCTTAATAGCTATTAAAAGTTACAAAGTAAATACAGTCGCCTGGATGGATTAACATAACCAGTTTTAATACAAGGACTAACAGCGACAAAGTATGCTTTAATAGTTAAACGTTACGCACGGGGATATATTGTATTCGAAATACACGGGACTCTTCGATGTATGGGTTAAATAGATATTTATAAATATAAATATCCATTAACCCGGGAAACCACTTCATAGAATAGAGGAAGGCTCCCGCAAACCGGCGCGACTCAACAGCTTGACGTGACCGCTTCTCCTATAATAAAATGATCGCAAAAAATAATAACTTAGATAGAGGTGCCGTCGACAGTGGTTTCTATCCACGAGAAACCACGAGGCGAATACTTTAAATACCCGTTTCAGTACAAAACGGCGGGATTAACATAAAGATCAATTAAAAGATAAAAGATGGACCGTTTTTACACGGACCGTTGAGTTTTCTATAAACACTTTATGATGAGTTATGGCCGCTCGTTCATTGTCAGAATGAGGCGGCTTTGTGTTTACTCATTTTAGAACATGTTTGTTTTTCCCCGTAGTTATGTCTCGTACGACGCTGAACAACGTCGTATGACGTCAAAGAAGCAGTTATTAACGTAACTTGAAGGTAACTATGTCCGTCAATTTATATTTAAGTAATGCAATTCAAACAGACTATTAAATATTATAACGGTAATATACCTGCCAGGTAGATATGACCTTCCTGATACGGTTTCACATTGATGCACACAGGGATACACGGGTCGACAGCGCGTCGTGTTCCACGCGCGCCCCAAAGCGATGTCAGCACAAAATGACGGGGTCCGATAGGGCTGACGCCTCAGGGTCGCGGGTAATTCGAAAGAGATAACCGTGTCCCTGGCACAGGCAACTGAAGGAACACGCGTGGGTTTTAGTCAGTAAAAGTCTGACACGCCCTCCCGCTTCACCCAGACCGGGAGAAGTCATTTGAAGATTTCCCACCCAAAAAAAAAAGGATACATTTTATAAGACGATTTTGTCCCCCGTCAACCGTTTTACAAATCAAGTTAAGGCATATGGAAATAATTCCAAAAGTTGGGTTTTGTTTCGTAACAATAACAACCACTACAACGGTTAAGGTTGCTGCACTCATTGATTCATCTCAAATTACAACCTCGTGTTGAATCGTTTACCTCACAGCATAGTATAGACTACAGACTTATGAAAAGACGCTTAGAGAACCCGCCATTTTTTTAAAAGTATAGTGCAATTTGCTGGTAAGTGTATGTACATAATTATGTCGTAAATCCGGTTTTTATCAACATACAACCTGAACTGACCTGAATTTTGTGGACTACCCTGGCGCTTTGCCTCAACTGTGGGTAGCGTAAAAGGCAATTAAAAGATTAGGTTCAGATGAGACGACATGCAGCGATGACCTCTTGTCCACTGTTAACAATGCCTTTGTCCCTCGCGCGGTTCTAGTGACAATTTCCTCTTTGACCGTCCATTATCCAGGTTTTTGGAAGGCTCCGTAGTCAATACAGTGACGAAAATTAGGTCAATCCTAATTAAACCTAGTTGATGGGAACAATATTGATTTTATTCGGATTGTTTTATAATTTAGTTTGTCGGTCTCATTATATAACACACGATGTTCTTCAATTAAATCATTTGATGACGATAACATTTATTTGTTGTGATTTGAATTCATCACTTCGAAGGCTGAAACGAAAAACTGTTAGTCAGTTGTGTTTTGATGACGATAACATTTATTTTGTTGTGATTTTTAATATGAATTCATCACTTCGAAGGCTGAAACGAAAATCTGTTAGTCAGTTGTGTTTTTTACAGGTTAAGTGGTTTAAAAACAAAGTCTGAATTAACACCGTTTTCCGCTTAAACAAAGTTATAATAGAATTCTGACAATAATTGACTATACGTGTAATCCACGCTCAGCCTGTTTCTAATCTTGAAAAGTTTCAAGTCGAGCCGTCGCCGGGCGGAGATAAATCTACCTCCGAGATAAATATTACGAAAGTAATGGGTATCCTTTTCAAGGCTGCTTTCGATTAGACCATATACAGGTAAATGATTCACCAAACGTGATGAAAAAGTGCTTGGACAAACAATCCGCTGATAAATGAGGCTTGTGGATTTAGTAAAGAATTGTTTTTCTATTTCGTAAAAGTAATATTTCCTCGTTGGTCTAGTGGTCGCAATCGCTACTGCTGAGCATGAGGTCCTGGGTTCGATCCCCAGGTCGGGCAACGTGTTATTGGGATTTTCTATCTGGAATTTCTCAGTAGCAGCCCGAAGTCTGGATTTGTGCCCGGTAGATGGCAATAGGCTCGCCCCCTATTACATGGGACTTAAACATAACTGGCGAAATGTGGGTGTACTATAGGTACACCTCTGCCCAACCCTTCGGGGAAACAAGGCGTGAAGTTATGTTATGTAATATTTTAAGTATTGCGGAAAAGCTTTACATTTTCTTATTTCCTTTTTAACGTAGCGTTTACTTTTTAACAGATACAATCTAAGTAACAACCAATTATTTTTTCATATAATGAATAGAACCTAAAACAAATGCGACAGTTGTATTGTTTATCTTCTAGCTCGTACTACATACACTCGCGGACAAAGAATACGGCTCAGTACGAAAACCTAAAATTACTTTTAAAATAATAGAGCTATCTACCTTAGCTAGCTTAAAATAATAGCGGCATGAATGAAACTGTATGTTGTAGATAATTTACCAGTTAGTAAAACAACAACACATTACATATAAAAAAACATCACTAATTTTTACATTGAATATTAATGGTTGGTACAATACAACACTAAAAAGATCTTTAAAACAAAATTAATACATTGTATTGAATCCACGGGCTCTTCTCACAGCTGCCAGGCGATTGAGCAGTGCATGCTGTTTATTATGTTTCGTATGATATTGGCCCATTCTTCCACTAACGCATGTTTCGGGTCTCGAAGTGTAGCTGAGGCGGGGTTTCGATTTCTTACACACCTCCCAAGCTCGTCCCAAGCGTGTTCAATTGAATTCAGGTCCAGGCTTCTCGCGGGCCAGTCCATGTGATTGATACCCCGATTCTTATGGTTTGCCCAGTGTCTCGGAAATGTTGGGCGACTCGCTGCACTGTAGTGACACGCAAATTGTTCTTTCTGTACAGTAAGCGTTCAAAAGTGCAGATTCGTATTGCTGTGAACTCGCGGTACGACTGTATGTGTTTAAACGATACGCACCACAAAGAGCGCAGTTTTGGACGGCACACACTGACGTAAAGTCGCGCATTCGCTTCGCACTACACGAAACAAAAATATATTTCCGTCGCTTTCGTTAGACACGCATCATGCTCCTGACCTGGCCGGTTTTGGTTTGCAATAATAACAATATAAAAAAAGCTGCTTTTTTATATTTTTGTTATTGCAATAAAGGGTTTAGAATAAAAAAAAGCGTAATAAGTGATAATAAAAATAAAAACATAGTTATTTGCAATAATATTCTACATTAGTATGGATAACAAACCGATACGATTATTTATAATAACTTCTACAGACAAATAGGATGTGCAATACTATATCAAGGAACTTAGAAGCAATTTGTTTAATTTTGACATGTGAAATGTTCAAAAAATTTGATTAGTAGATTTATTTCACCATAAACATCAAGCTTCTATCATTAATTTCCAAAATAAGGAATTTTAATAAGAGGTTATGTAGGACAGTTTGTTTGCATTGAGTATTTCACATTTTATTTGGCATCATTCGTGAATATTAGATTACATATTGAGGATAACTTAAGTATTCATTTTCTTTAAGATAAGATGATTGAACATAAACCTTATATTTTTTTATAATTAAATATACAGGATACACTATTCCGGAACTTAAACGTTCTTATTTATTACGTTATTGTTTGCTAGGCTTCGGTGATGCAACATAAAATTTTATTTGGTTTACTCCTCAAAAAAAATGTTCTGACTTTGCTGAACTTTATGTGTTCACATTCCATGTTCACATGCGTAACGTTCTCATGTGGCCAATAGTGTCCTAATACCGCCGACTGAAAACCTACCGCGCTCAGCAGCACCATGTTGTCCGCGTAACTTAAATTATTGGCACAGACACGTCAATAGGACAACCGACATGATAACAGCTAAGCTCCTCAATCAGGGCATTCATGTACAAATTGAAGAGGGCAGGGGAGGTCAACCCTCCCTGTCTCACTCCAATTGATATGGCTCCGACAGCACACCAAACTATAAGAAACCAGATCAAAAGCCCTAGACAGATCGAGATAGCAAGCGAAAACAAGTGTTCTTCTTTGTGTGTAGTACCAAACGGCCTGCTTGAGATGCAGAATTGAACTCTCTGGAGAAAGTCCTGGCCGAAACCCGAAACGATTGTCGTGCAGCACGAGAGGCACGTTTAGCTGTGTATCAAGCAGACCATCAAGCACCTTAGCGACTGTGATCGTTAGAGAAATTGGTCTTTAGTTAGAGTAGTTAGGCTGTTACAACACCTACGCGGTCAAAATGTATGAAACATCTTTATTTTTTTGTTGACGAAAAATGTCAACTTCAGAATCACAACTGAATCCATGGTAACGGTTAGTGTGTCCGAACTGAATGAACCGCTTAGTTCCTTATAGGTATAGCGTAATGATAATCATTGAAAAGGTTAAATGTGTAATTATCTGCAATATTCTATCCTTCTGTCTTATCACGTTTTGCGGTAAACTACAGAAGAATACGAATAAATTGCAATATTGCTCGTCCCTCGTGTTAATTTTGGTCAAGTTATTTGAGCTTGATAAATTTGAACAAAAAAAAAAAACAACCAAACGAAAATTAAAAAAATATACAAAATTGTCATTAGAATCGTTTATAGACCACGCAAAATTTGTTTTAGAAAAAAACAATGTACATTTTTGGCTTCGCTACGATTTTATTATATGTATAAATAAAATGCCGAGAAAATATTCTTTATAAATCTTTTCTGATAAATTCCGTTTACCCTAATCTTATAGATTTACTGTGGAAAGTAGCTTTTATTTTCTATTAAGTTAATATCATTTTGAGCAAACCTGTCATAAGTCTTTTCTTGTTAAGGTAAAACATAATTCTCTTTTAATTTTTTGTCGTGGTGTAGATCGTAGCACTCTGACGCCATCTTTGCTACGCAGCTACGCCCGTTCTACGGCGTAGTAATAAGGCGGGTCTACGAGCGTACACCACACAAGATATTTTTAATGGTTTTAAAGTATTAAAGTATTTAAAAAATTACACATTAAATATAGGCTAGTTACGAATACAAATGAGTTAAGCATCTGTAGCCGAACTAGGCAAAACCTGTATTTCGGCTATCAGCGCAAATCCCCTCAGATAATTTTACACTAATCATAGCCATTAACAATATTTTTTACAAGGTATGTAACAGTTAGTGTTATTTTACACATAGGTATTAAAAAATTTTAGTGTTATTATAATATGTAGAGTATGAATGCGTGACGTCTCATTGTGTGGGATGAAGTGTGAGTGTATGAATTGAGAGACTACACAGACTACACACACTTTCACACACCTCCCACACACCCTGTGTGGGAGGTGTGTGAAAGTGTGTGTAGTCCATGAGAAGTTTAGTATTTGGAAATATGTGTGTTTGATCTGTGTGAAGTATCAATCCAACAGTTTAATGCTAACGTAATCATTGTGTTATATGCAGCAGAAGTTCAATCTCTTCATAATTTAGCTTTCGTAGATATTCTGACACCTTTTTTTTGCATTGAATTTTTGTAAGTTGGTATATATTTAACGCCCTGTTCAATCTATATAAAGGGCCCAATGAAGTTCGCGAAGCGTTGGCTAAATTTACTTCTAAAGAGAGGAATTCTGTCACAAACCAAGTCAGCTCTTCGTTTTTGGTGGATTCGTGCATCATATACCTGCTTGCTATGCTGTAGAAGAGTGACACTTATTATAAATAACTGTCTAACAGTCATGACTCCACAAAGCTGATACAGTGTAGCAGTGGGCAAAATAAAGCGGCTTAAAATAGCTCACCTTTAGAATTGCACGTTGGGCGACCTCTAATGGCTTTAACGCAGTCTTCACCGCACCTCCCCAAGAAGATATACAATACGCAAGAAGCGACTGACAGAGTGCGAAATAAATTTTGCTTTAGCAGCACAGGATCTGCAACGTGCCTTAGATTTTTAAAAATATAAATGAGCTTTCTTATCCTACCGTTCAGGAGTCGTATGTGCTCTTTGAAGTTGAGACTGCTATTTATTATTACACCAAGATATTTAATATTTGGCACACGTTCCAGTGAACGGCACTTGCAGTCAAGTCAAGATTGACACTCATGTGCTAAGATATCTTGGCCGTGATGACTGTTAGTTGAGACCAAGTTTGCTCTCCTTATACCGAAGCAGATGTATTTGGTCTTATCTACATTTAATGTCAGTATGTTACTCTGGAGCCACCTTCCAACAGCAACAAAGACCTCATCCCATGTATCACCGGAAAAAAAGAGTGCAGTATCATCTGCAAATGATATGATTTCTCCTTGGGCAAGTTTAAGACCTGTGAGATCGTTTATATAAACGAGAAATAACGTAGGTCCCAGTATGCTGCCCTGCGGAACACCGTGAGTGACAGGGAGGTAAAAACTTTTTTGTTTATCTACTCGAACAGATTGAGAACGCCCGGTTAGATAGCTTGCTAAGAGTTTGTGCTGCGTACCTCTTATACCCAGCCTATCCAGTTTGTCCAATAGGAGTGAGACAGAGATTGTGTCGAATGCCTGGGCCAGATCTAAGAAAATGGTGAGGCATTTTTTCTTTTTATCCAAATTTGAAGTGATTGTAACCGCCGACTGGCCAAACGTGGTTACAAGTTAATGTAATTTTTAGATTATAAAATACATAGGTATGTAGAAGAAGATATTAAATTAAGAGTTAATCGAAGCTCGCGTAGGACGATCCTCTTGCCCGCAGTCTGTCGAGTTGAAGCTTGCAGCAGCCTCTCCGTGCTCACAGTCGCGAAGCAGCTCACGGTTGAATCAGCTCGCTTCGGCCGCTCCTCCGTCCCGCAGTCCGTCGAGTGGGAGCTCGCAGCCCGTTGCGAGGGAGGTCGCGTCGGTTGGTATTTCTTCCGGCGGCGGTGTCTCACGCCACGTTTATTAGTTCTATGCAAACCGTCCCGAACTCCTCTCGTAGACGCAAGTGGGAGGGTCGGAGGTGATCGAGTGAGTCGAACACATTTACACACACAAGATGTTTGTTATAAATTCACTGAGAATAACTTTTAGAAGGTTTATATTTAAATAGCTTTTAGAAAAACATAGAGTAAGAAAAAGTACGAAAAGAAAGAAGCCAAAAGAACGAGTCAAAAGACGGAATCAAAAAGAACCTGGTGAAAAGTATCGGATGGTTTATATGGCCCTGGCCGTTCGTTCTAGAAGTGACTTTTTTAGTTTTCGTTCCAAATACTTCTTAATTGGTTATCGGCCAGGAACTATAAAGATGGCTTACAGTGAGAACCCGGCTTAACACTAGTTTTACGATACCTTTACAATAAAATAGACGACCTCTTAGCTCTATACCATAGAAAAATAAAAACTGACAGATGACAATGTTAGATACAAAATGTCACAACATTCAATAAAAGGAAAATAATATGAGATCACATGAAATGAGATAAATGGATGTGGAAAATAGACAGAGGTAGCTAAAGGTTTGCTTTTCAGCAATACAACAATATCAGATAAACAAATGTAAGTTAAATGAGTGTCATACAATTTTCATAAATACTTTAGTTACAACAGCTCCTCAGGTGTTAAATACATAAATAGATAATAAGATGTGTTTTTGGTGTAACAAAATACCACATTATGCTATCTATTAGTTATTTACGGCTTGTTCAGTGGAAGTGCCTTGCCGAAAGCCATATTGGTTAACACAAAGCAAATTGTTTTTCGCTAAATAATTTGTAAGTCTTGTATTTATTATTCTTTCCAGTATTTTTGATAGGGATGGTAAAATAGAAATGAGCCGATAGTTTTTGAGACGCTCTCTGTCTTCATTTTTATGTATTGGACATACTTCTGCTTTTTTTAGGGCGTCAGGAAACACTCCATTGTGAAGACAATCGTTGAAAATTTTCGGTAGGAGTGGTACAAGCAAGTCCTTAAATGTTTTGAGAAAATTGGAGCTAATATTGTCCCACCACTGGCACAATCGGTTTTTAGGTCGAGGATAAGCCGTTCTACCTCTTCATTTTAAGTATCTGTTATAACAAATGAATTGACGACACTCGTGACGGTATTGGGTATATTTATGATGTTAGACGTTTGCGATTTTTTTTTGGTAAATCTTGTTAGCTAAGGAACTTCCTACATTTATAAAGTAATTATTAACTTCGTTAAGGGCTGTATCTGGAGAGGTTGATATCGTTAGCAGTTATTTTGGATGATTTATTTTTTTAGACGTGTTAGTGATCTCTTTTATTGCTTTCCAAATTTTTTTGTTGTCTTTGTTTGGAGACTTAAGTAGGTTTTTTTCAAAAGATCGTTTAACCCTTTTTTAGTATCGCATTACAGAAATTTCTATAGCGAGTGTATGTTAGCTTTAAGATGTCGTTTTCCGGATATGTTTTTTTTTAAATGTAATTTGTCTTATGGAGCAGTGATGGCCCAGTGGTAACGGTCCCGACTTACGAGTTGTAGGTCGTGAGTTCGAACCCAAGCAGGCGCTTTACTTTGTGTAAATAATATAATCACCACTGCTCTCAAAACGGTGAAGGAAAACATCGTGAGGAAACCGGCATGTCCTAGAACCAAAAATTCGAAGACATGTGACATCTACCAACCCGCACTGAGCCCGCGTGGTGGATTACGGCTCACTACCTCTCATAGAGAGGAGGCCTGTGTCCCAGCAGTGGGAACGTTATAGGCTGATTATGCTATGTAACTTGTCTCGATTTCTAATACATCGTAACAACCCTTGTGTTATCCAGGGTTTTATTATTCTATGGCGTTTAGGGAGAGTAGTTTGTCTAGTATTATTAGCGATTGCGGTTTGTAAATGTTGTGTTAGGTAGTTAATGGATACATTTGGGTCTGCTGTTTGATAAATTGGGCCAAAATCGATCTCTAACAGGTCTGGCTCCAAGCCTATATTGTAAACTTTAGTTATTGAAGCTACTGCCAACTTGCGTGTTTTCTTAAAGTTCATGCTCACTAGAACCGGGTAATGATCTATTAATGTTGTGTGTGGTACCACAGTGGTGATGGGGTAGTTTGTTTTTATTAGAGCATGATCCAAGCAAGTGTCACTTCCACTACGTGTTATTAAAGTGTGTGCTGGCAAAAGGCCATGTAAGGCTGCTAAAATTAGATAGCGCTCCCCAGCCATGTTGATTTTGTTAGGGTTTATATCTATATTTATATCCCCCATTACAACAATGTGTTCAAGGGCTGATCATGATTGTAGTAGTTTATCTAGCGATGATAGAAATACCTCTATATTTTTATAGGATGGAGAGCGATACAATGCTATTATAGCAATACAGTTGTCAATTACAGCCACCAGACAATCGCACTCCTGCATTTCAGGTTAGCGTGTACTTATCTATAAGATTGTAAAGCTGTCGAAGTTGTACAAATATTTGAAGCGTTAAGTAACACAGAAGGTGTAAATAGATGGCAAATAAAGAATATGTGAATCTACACAACATTGGTTGTCAGTGGGTTCTCGTAGATGTATAAGACCTGATGGCGTGTCCAATTTGTGTAATGTCCATTTTGGTCGTTTGTTTACTGGTGGACTTTCTTGTACGTCTGAAACTGTTGCCGATAATTATGGGTAACGGTGACAACATATCCAAATCGATAGCCCAACGGATGAACTCCGCAATTGCCTAATAAAGGTAGTGTCAGAGTTCATCCGCTGGGCTACGCCACTTTGAGGCTCCTTTTTCTTCACACTTCAAATGTCGTCCCCTTCACTGTCTTCATTGGTATGGCGTCATTGTTGAGTTGAATGAAGTGGTATATAGCTTGTGGTACGTTACTAAAATTCCAACTGCGTTGCAGTGCATTAATAGCAGTATGATTCTTGCCTGTTCTAGGGATTCGATACCTAACAGCGTACGATAGTCAACAGCACCTGGTATGACTGGCAATGTTATTGGTAGTGTGCGTTCTCCAATACCTATGTCAGATGTCGTTGTCAACAAGTTTGACCATTTATTTATTTATTTAAACTTTTCGAACCCAAAGAGGTACAAAGGCGGACTTAATGCCTTAGGCATTCTCTACCAGTCAACCAAGGGTGGTGAAGAGATAAGATGGCAGGTGCTTTAATTGAAGGGGACGATGATGGAAGAAAAATAACTTTAAAAAAATCCATCCAACTTTAAAAACCATTCCATCTGCTAATTTAAAGTCAGTTACTTATTGGTCTAACTGTGTTCCTTTATGTAACAACGTCTTATACAGTTGCATACTGGCAATATTACTAAAACTCGTTTTCATTTATTGTTAAATTAAAGAGCAGTTCTTGAAGTTTATTTATGAAAACCAAACGTTTGCAAATGCTCACCATTCACTTGTTCACACTCACTTAACCTGGAGCTAAAATTTTCAATCAGACGCTGGAGCATCGCTCTTGATATAGAGTTGATTTTTTCAGTGATTCTTTGCTTCAAAACATTCACGTTGGGTGGCAATGGACTGTTAACTTAACTTTTTACGTAGGAAAAATCAGCAGGCGTTAAATCATGGCTCCTCGGTGGCCAGTTGATGTCTCCTCGGCGACTTATCACTCTTCCAGGGAAAAAATCGTGAAGAGCAGCTAATTAGTAATTTGTAACATGAGAAGTGGCTCCATCTTGCTGGAAAAAGGTGTTGCGGTTGCAGCCATACATACAATTTTTAATTTAGCTTGCGTAGCCATTTTGAATAATGTCACCCAAGTAAGTAATTTCCTAATACAAACTAATTGGAATAATTTCAATCACGTATTATTGAACACGTAATCCCAATAATTCAAGTTGCTTAGGTTTAACTAGATAGATGTATATTGTTATTATTTGCTAGTTACGAGTAAGCGATTACGGCTCGCTTACTCGTAATTAGCAAATAATAACAACTGCACGATATTCGCACACGTTTTTAAGTTTAGAAATAAACGACGTAATTGACTTAAACAAAGACACAGCTACAAATGCAATTATGTAGGTATTACATAGGTTGAGGATTAGGGAATGTAATAGGATATAATGCTGGTTTTATCCGGTTCGAAATGGACCAAAAATAATGGTGTTGCGTTTATGGGGAAAATTTACAAATGGAAGAGATGCGGGTGAGAATATGGATGAACGCGTCCAGATATTTTCAATAAGAGAGAGCCTTAAGAGTAAGGGCACTTACCTACCTATTAATGGCCACGTGTCTGGAACCTTGAGCCAAGATTTCTTGAAAACAGCGGCTAGCGGGAGAAGCACGTTCACAGCGAAATATTCAACAGATTCGATTTGTTATCTTGCGGAATACATATATTGTATTTAGCTGATTTGTAACACACGGCACTCATGTGATCAAAATGGATTCAAGCGAGCGAGCGAAGGTTATGTTTGACTGACGTGTGAATGAATCCAAAACAGGCAATTCGCGCCATACCCTAGATTCACTCTCTGACCGTATGATATCGGCGCGAACACCGTTGGCGGTTTTCTTATTATTTTGTGTCAATGTGGTGTGTTGTGTTAATTGTGACCAGACTTACAGTGGATTGTGGATAACAAATTATACCTAAATAGCTGTAAAAAGTTACAAAGTAAATACAGTCGCCTGGATGGATAGACATAACCAGTTTTAATACAAGGACTAACAGCGACAAAGTATGCTTTAATAGTTAGGTAATCGTTACGCACGGGGATATATTGTAATCGAAATACACGCGACTCTTCGATATATGGGTTAAATAGATATTTATAATTATAAATATCCATTAAACCGGGAACCCACTTCATAGAATAGAGGAAGGCTCCCGCAAACCAGCGCGACTCAACAGCTTGACGTGACCGCTTCTCCTATAATAAAATGATCGCAAAAAATAATAACTTAGATAGAGGTGCCGTCGACCGTGGTTTCTATCCACGAGAAACCACGAGGCGAATACTTTAAATACCCGTTTCAGTACAAAACGGCGGGATTAACATAAAGATCAATTAAAAGATGAAAGATGGACCGTTTTTACACGGACCGTTGAGTTTTCTATAAACACTTTATGATTAGTTATGGCCGCTCGTTCATTGTCAGAATGAGGCGGCTTTGTGTTTACTCATTTTAGAACATGTTTGTTTTTCCCCGTAGTTATGTCTCGTACGACGCTGAACAACGTCGTATGACGTCAAAGAAGCAGTTATTAACGTACTTGAAGGTAACTATGTCCGTCAATTTATATTTAAGTAATGCAATTCAAACACACTATTAAATATTATAACGGTAATATACCTGCCAGGTAGATATGACCTTCCTGACACGGTTTCACATTGATACACACAGGGATACACGGGTCGACGGCGCGTCGTGTTCCACGCGCGCCCCAAAGCGATGTCAGCACAAAATGACGGGGTCCGATAGGGCTGACGCCTCAGGGTCGCGGGTAATTCGAAAGAGATAACCGTGTCCCTGGCACAGGCAACTGAAGGAAAACGCGTGGGTTTTAGTCAGTAAAAGTCTGACACGCCCTCCCGCTTCACCCAGACCGGGAGAAGTCATTTGAAGATTTCCCACCCAAAAAAAAAAGGATACATTTTATAAGACGATTTTGTCCCCCGTCAACCGTTTTACAAATCAAGTTAAGGCATATGGAAATAATTCCAAAAGTTGGGTTTTGTTTCGTAACAATAACAACCACTACAACGGTTAAGGTTGCTGCACTCATTGATTCATCTCAAATTACAACCTCGTGTTGAATCGTTTACCTCACAGCATAGTACAGACTACAGACTTATGAAAAGACGCTTAGAGAACCCGCCATTTTTTTAAAAAGTATAGTGCAATTTGCTGCTAAGTGTATGTACATAATTATGTCGTAAGCATAATTAGGTCGCAAATCCGGTTTTTATCAACATACAACCTGAACTGACCTGAATTTTACGGACTACCCTGGCGCTTTGCCTCAACTGTGGGTAGCGTAAAAGGCAATTAAAGGATTAGGTTCAGATGAGACGACATGCAGCGATGACCTCTTGTCCACTGTTAACAATGCGTTTGTCCCTCGCGCGGTTCTAGTGACAATTTCCTCTTTGACCGTCCGTTATCCCGGTTTTTGGAAGGCTCCGTAGTCATTACAGTGACGATAATTAGGTCAATCCCAATTAAACCTAGCTGATGGGAATAATATTGATTTAATTCGGATTGTTTTATAATTTAGTTTGTCGGTCTCATTGTAGAACACACGATGTTCTTCAATTAAATCATTTGATGACGATAACATTTATTTTGTTGTGATTTTTAATATGAATTCATCACTTCGAAGGCTGAAACGAAAATCTGTTAGTCAGTTGTGTTTTTACATGTTAAGTGGTTTAAAAACAAAGTCTGAATTAACACCGTTTTCCGCTTAAACAAAGTTATAATAGAATTCTGTCAATAATTGACTATACGTGTAATCCACGCTCAGCCTGTTTCTAATCTTGAAAAGTTTCAAGTCGAGCCGTCGCCGGGCGGAGATAAATCTACCTCCGAGATAAATATTACGAAAGTAATGGGTATCATTTTCAAGGCGGCTTTCGATTAGACCATATAAAGGTAAATGGTTGACCAAACGTGATGAAAAAGTGGTTGGACAAACAATCTGCTGATAAATGAGGCTTGTGAATTGGTCTATTTCGTAAAAGTAATATTTCTTCGTTGGTCTAGTGGTCGCAATCGCTACTGCTGAGCATGAGGTCCTGGGTTCGATCCCCAGGTCGGGCAACGTGTTATTGGGATTTTCTATCTGGAATTTCTCAGTAGCAGCCCGAAGTCTGGATTTGTGCCCGGTAGATGGCAATAGGCTCGCCCCCTATTACATGGGACTTAAACATAACTGGCGAAATGTGGGTGTACTATAGGTACACCTCTGCCCAACCCTTCGGGGAAACAAGGCGTGAAGTTATGTTATGTAATATTTTAAGTATTGCGGAAAAGCTTTACATTTTCTTATTTCCTTTTTAACGTAGCGTTTACTTTTAACAGATAAAATCTAAGTAAGAACCAATTATTTTTTCATTTAATGAATAAAACCTAAAACAAATGCGATAGTTGTATTGTTTATCTTCTAGCTCGTACTACATACACTCGCGGACAAAGAATACGGCTCAGTACGAAATACTAAAATTACTTTTAAAATAATAGAGCTATCTAGCTTAGCTAGCTTAAAACAATAGCGGCATGAATGAAACTGTATGTTGTAGATAATTTACCAGTTAGTAAAACAACAACACATTACATATAAAAAAACATCACTAATTTTTACATTGAATATTAATGGTTGGTACAATTACAACACTAAAAAGATCTTTAAAACAAAATTAATACATTGTATTGAATCCACGGGCTCTTCTCAGAGCTGCCAGGCGATTGAGCAGTGCATGCTGTTTATTATGTTTCGTATGATATTGGCCCATTCTTCCACTGACGCATGTTTCGGGTCTCGAAGTGTAGTTGAGGCGGGGTTTCGATTTCTTACACACCTCCCAAGCTCGTCCCAAGCGTGTTCAATTGGATTCAGGTCCAGGCTTCTCGCGGGTCAATCCATGTGATTGATACCCCGATTCTTATGGTTTGCCTCTCGGAAATGTTGGGCGACTCGCTGCACTGTAGTGACACGCAAATTGTTCTTGCTGTACAGTAAGCGTTCAAAAGTGCAGAGTCGCATTGCTGTGAACTCGCTGCACTGTAGTGACACGCAAATTGTTCTTGCTGTACAGTAAGCGTTCAAAAGTGCAGAGTCGCATTGCTGTGAACTCGCGGTACGACTGTATGTGTTTAAACGAGACGCACCACAAAGAGCGCAGTTTTGCTCGGCACACACTGACGTAAAGTCGCGCATTCGCTTCGCACTACACGAAACAAAAATATATTTCCGTCGCTTTCGTTAGACACGCATCATGCTCCTGACCTGGCCGGTTTTGGTTTGCAATAATAACAATATAAAAAAAAGCTGCTTTTTTATATTTTTGTTATTGCAATAAAGGGTTTAGAATAAAAAAAAGCGTAATAAGTGATAATAAAAATAAAAACATAGTTATTTGCAATAATATTCTACATTAGTATGGATAACAAACCGATACGATTATTTATAATAACTTCTACAGACAAATAGGATGTGCAATACTATATCAAGGAACTTAGAAGCAATTTGTTTAATTTTGACATGTGAAATGTTCAAAAAATTTGATTAGTATATTTATTTCACCATAAACATTAAGCTTCTATCATTAATTTCCAAAATAAGGAATTTTAATAAGAGGTTATGTAGGACAGTTTGTTTGCATTGAGTATTTCACATTTTATTTGGCATCATTCGTGAATATTAGATTACATATTGAGGATAACTTAAGTATTCATTTTCTTTAAGATAAGATGATTGAACATAAACCTTATATTTTTTTATAATTAAATATACAGGATACACTATTCCGGAACTTAAACGTTCTTATTTATTACGTTATTGTTTGCTAGGCTTCGGTGATGCAACATAAAATTTTATTTGGTTTACTCCTCAAAAAAAATGTTCTGACTTTGCTGAACTTTATGTGTTCACATTCCATGTTCACATGCGTAACGTTCTCATGTGGCCAATAGTGTCCTAATACCGCCGACTGAAAACCTACCGCGCTCAGCAGCACCATGTTGTCCGCGTAACTTAAATTATTGGCACAGACACGTCAATAGGACAACCGACATGATAACAGCTAAGCTCCTCAATCAGGGCATTCATGTACAAATTGAAGAGGGCAGGGGAGGTCAACCCTCCCTGTCTCACTCCAATTGATATGGCTCCGACAGCACACCAAACTATAAGAAACCAGATCAAAAGCCCTAGACAGATCGAGATAGCAAGCGAAAACAAGTGTTCTTCTTTGTGTGTAGTACCAAACGGCCTGCTTGAGATGCAGAATTGAACTCTCTGGAGAAAGTCCTGGCCGAAACCCGAAACGATTGTCGTGCAGCACGAGAGGCACGTTTAGCTGTGTATCAAGCAGACCATCAAGCACCTTAGCGACTGTGATCGTTAGAGAAATTGGTCTTTAGTTAGAGTAGTTAGGCTGTTACAACACCTACGCGGTCAAAATGTATGAAACATCTTTATTTTTTTGTTGACGAAAAATGTCAACTTCAGAATCACAACTGAATCCATGGTAACGGTTAGTGTGTCCGAACTGAATGAACCGCTTAGTTCCTTATAGGTATAGCGTAATGATAATCATTGAAAAGGTTAAATGTGTAATTATCTGCAATATTCTATCCTTCTGTCTTATCACGTTTTGCGGTAAACTACAGAAGAATACGAATAAATTGCAATATTGCTCGTCCCTCGTGTTAATTTTGGTCAAGTTATTTGAGCTTGATAAATTTGAACAAAAAAAAAAAACAACCAAACGAAAATTAAAAAAAAATACAAAATTGTCATTAGAATCGTTTATAGACCACGCAAAATTTGTTTTAGAAAAAAACAATGTACATTTTTGGCTTCGCTACGATTTTATTATATGTATAAATAAAATGCCGAGAAAATATTCTTTATAAATCTTTTCTGATAAATTCCGTTTACCCTAATCTTATAGATTTACTGTGGAAAGTAGCTTTTATTTTCTATTAAGTTAATATCATTTTGAGCAAACCTGTCATAAGTCTTTTCTTGTTAAGGTAAAACATAATTCTCTTTTAATTTTTTGTCGTGGTGTAGATCGTAGCACTCTGACGCCATCTTTGCTACGCGGCTACGCCCGTTCTACGGCGTAGTAATAAGGCGGGTCTACGAGCGTACACCACACAAGATATTTTTAATGGTTTTAAAGTATTAAAGTATTTAACAAATGAGTTAAGCATCTGTAGCCGAACTAGGCAAAACCTGTATTTCGGCTATCAGCGCAAATCCCCTCAGATAATTTTACACTAATCATAGCCATTAACAATATTTTTTACAAGGTATGTAACAGTTAGTGTTATTTTACACATAGGTATTAAAAAATTTTAGTGTTATTATAATATGTAGAGTATGAATGCGTGACGTCTCATTGTGTGGGATGAAGTGTGAGTGTATGAATTGAGAGACTACACAGACTACACACACTTTCACACACCTCCCACACACCCTGTGTGGGAGGTGTGTGAAAGTGTGTGTAGTCCATGAGAAGTTTAGTATTTGGAAATATGTGTGTTTGATCTGTGTGAAGTATCAATCCAACAGTTTAATGCTAACGTAATCATTGTGTTATATGCAGCAGAAGTTCAATCTCTTCATAATTTAGCTTTCGTAGATATTCTGACACCTTTTTTTTGCATTGAATTTTTGTAAGTTGGTATATATTTAACGCCCTGTTCAATCTATATAAAGGGCCCAATGAAGTTCGCGAAGCGTTGGCTAAATTTACTTCTAAAGAGAGGAATTCTGTCACAAACCAAGTCAGCTCTTCGTTTTTGGTGGATTCGTGCATCATATACCTGCTTGCTATGCTGTAGAAGAGTGACACTTATTATAAATAACTGTCTAACAGTCATGACTCCACAAAGCTGATACAGTGTAGCAGTGGGCAAAATAAAGCGGCTTAAAATAGCTCACCTTTAGAATTGCACGTTGGGCGACCTCTAATGGCTTTAACGCAGTCTTCACCGCACCTCCCCAAGAAGATATACAATACGCAAGAAGCGACTGACAGAGTGCGAAATAAATTTTGCTTTAGCAGCACAGGATCTGCAACGTGCCTTAGATTTTTAAAAATATAAATGAGCTTTCTTATCCTACCGTTCAGGAGTCGTATGTGCTCTTTGAAGTTGAGACTGCTATTTATTATTACACCAAGATATTTAATATTTGGCACACGTTCCAGTGAACGGCACTTGCAGTCAAGTCAAGATTGACACTCATGTGCTAAGATATCTTGGCCGTGATGACTGTTAGTTGAGACCAAGTTTGCTCTCCTTATACCGAAGCAGATGTATTTGGTCTTATCTACATTTAATGTCAGTATGTTACTCTGGAGCCACCTTCCAACAGCAACAAAGACCTCATCCCATGTATCACCGGAAAAAAAGAGTGCAGTATCATCTGCAAATGATATGATTTCTCCTTGGGCAAGTTTAAGACCTGTGAGATCGTTTATATAAACGAGAAATAACGTAGGTCCCAGTATGCTGCCCTGCGGAACACCGTGAGTGACAGGGAGGTAAAAACTTTTTTGTTTATCTACTCGAACAGATTGAGAACGCCCGGTTAGATAGCTTGCTAAGAGTTTGTGCTGCGTACCTCTTATACCCAGCCTATCCAGTTTGTCCAATAGGAGTGAGACAGAGATTGTGTCGAATGCCTGGGCCAGATCTAAGAAAATGGTGAGGCATTTTTTCTTTTTATCCAAATTTGAAGTGATTGTAACCGCCGACTGGCCAAACGTGGTTACAAGTTAATGTAATTTTTAGATTATAAAATACATAGGTATGTAGAAGAAGATATTAAATTAAGAGTTAATCGAAGCTCGCGTAGGACGATCCTCTTGCCCGCAGTCTGTCGAGTTGAAGCTTGCAGCAGCCTCTCCGTGCTCACAGTCGCGAAGCAGCTCACGGTTGAATCAGCTCGCTTCGGCCGCTCCTCCGTCCCGCAGTCCGTCGAGTGGGAGCTCGCAGCAGCCTCTCCATCAGCCCGCAGCCCGTTGCGAGGGAGCTCGCGTCGGTTGGTATTTCTTCCGGCGGCGGTGTCTCACGCCACGTTTATTAGTTCTATGCAAACCGTCCTGAACTCCTCTCGTAGACGCAAGTGGGAGGGTCGGAGGTGATCGAGTGAGTCGAACACATTTACACACACAAGATGTTTGTTATAAATTCACTGAGAATAACTTTTAGAAGGTTTATATTTAAATAGCTTTTAGAAAAACATAGAGTAAGAAAAAGTACGAAAAGAAAGAAGCCAAAAGAACGAGTCAAAAGACGGAATCAAAAAGAACCTGGTGAAAAGTATCGGATGGTTTATATGACCCTGGCCGTTCGTTCTAGAAGTGACTTTTTTAGTTTTCAATCCAAATACTTCTTAATTGGTTATCGGCCAGGAACTATAAAGATGGCTTACAGTGAGAACCCGGCTTAACACTAGTTTTACGATACCTTTACAATAAAATAGACGACCTCTTAGCTCTATACCATAGAGAAATAAAAACTGACAGATGACAATGTTAGATACAAAATGTCACAACATTCAATAAAAGGAAAATAATATGAGATCACATGAAATGAGATAAATGGATGTGGAAAATAGACAGAGGTAGCTAAAGGTTTGCTTTTCAGCAATACAACAATATCAGATAAACAAATGTAAGTTAAATGAGTGTCATACAATTTTCATAAATACTTTAGTTACAACAGCTCCTCAGGTGTTAAATACATATATAGATAATAAGATGTGTTTTTGGTGTAACAAAATACCACATTATGCTATCTATTAGTTATTTACGGCTTGTTCAGTGGAAGTGCCTTGCCGAAAGCCATATTGGTTAACACAAAGCAAATTGTTTTTCGCTAAATAATTTGTAAGTCTTGTATTTATTATTCTTTCCAGTATTTTTGATAGGGATGGTAAAATAGAAATGAGCCGATAGTTTTTGAGACGCTCTCTGTCTTCATTTTATGTATTGGACATACTTCTGCTTTTTTTAGGGCGTCAGGAAACACTCCATTGTGAAGACAATCGTTGAAAATTTTCGGTAGGAGTGGTACAAGCAAGTCCTTAAATGTTTTGAGAAAATTGGAGCTAATATTGTCCCACCACTGGCACAATCGGTTTTTAGGTCGAGGATAAGCCGTTCTACCTCTTCATTTTAAGTATCTGTTATAACAAATGAATTGACGACACTCGTGACGGTATTGGGTATATTTATGATGTTAGACGTTTGCGATTTTTTTTGGTAAATCTTGTTAGCTAAGGAACTTCCTACATTTATAAAGTAATTATTAACTTCGTTAAGGGCTGTATCTGGAGAGGTTGATATCGTTAGCAGTTATTTTGGATGATTTATTTTTTTAGACGTGTTAGTGATCTCTTTTATTGCTTTCCAAATTTTTTTGTTGTCTTTGTTTGCAGACTTAAGTAGGTTTTTTTCAAAAGATCGGGTAACCCTTTTTTAGTATCGCATTACAGAAATTTCTATAGCGAGTGTATGTTAGCTTTAAGATGTCGTTTTCCGGATATGTTTTTTTTAAAATGTATTTTGTCTTATGGAGCAGTGATGGCCCAGTGGTAACGGTCCCGACTTACGAGTTGTAGGTCGTGAGTTCGAACCCAAGCAGGCGCTTTACTTTGTGTAAATAATATAATCACCACTGCTCTCAAAACGGTGAAGGAAAACATCGTGAGGAAACCGGCATGTCCTAGAACCAAAAATTCGAAGACATGTGACATCTACCAACCCGCACTGAGCCCGCGTGGTGGATTACGGCTCACTACCTCTCATAGAGAGGAGGCCTGTGTCCCAGCAGTGGGAACGTTATAGGCTGATTATGCTATGTAACTTGTCTCGATTTCTAATACATCGTAACAACCCTTGTGTTATCCAGGGTTTTATTATTCTATGGCGTTTAGGGAGAGTAGTTTGTCTAGTATTATTAGCGATTGCGGTTTGTAAATGTTGTGTTAGGTAGTTAATGGATACATTTGGGTCTGCTGTTTGATAAATTGGGCCAAAATCGATCTCTAACAGGTCTGGCTCCAAGCCTATATTGTAAACTTTAGTTATTGAAGCTACTGCCAACTTGCGTGTTTTCTTAAAGTTCATGCTCACTAGAACCGGGTAATGATCTATTAATGTTGTGTGTGGTACCACAGTGGTGATGGGGTAGTTTGTTTTTATTAGAGCATGATCCAAGCAAGTGTCACTTCCACTACGTGTTATTAAAGTGTGTGCTGGCAAAAGGCCATGTAAGGCTGCTAAAATTAGATAGCGCTCCCCAGCCATGTTGATTTTGTTAGGGTTTATATCTATATTTATATCCCCCATTACAACAATGTGTTCAAGGGCTGATCATGATTGTAGTAGTTTATCTAGCTATGATAGAAATACCTCTATATTTTTATAGGATGGAGAGCGATACAATGCTATTATAGCAATACAGTTGTCAATTACAGCCACCAGACAATCGCACTCCTGCATTTCAGGTTAGCGTGTACTTATCTATAAGATTGTAAAGCTGTCGAAGTTGTACAAATATTTGAAGCGTTAAGTAACACAGAAGGTGTAAATAGATGGCAAATAAAGAATATGTGGATCTACACAACATTGGTTGTCAGTGGGTTCTCGTAGATGTATAAGACCTGATGGCGTGTCCAATTTGTGTAATGTCCATTTTGGTCGTTTGTTTACTGGTGGACTTTCTTGTACGTCTGAAACTGTTGCCGATAATTATGGGTAACGGTGACAACATATCCAAATCGATAGCCAAACGGATGAACTCCGCAATTGCCTAATAAAGGTAGTGTCAGAGTTCATCCGCTGGGCTACGCCACTTTGAGGCTCCTTTTTCTCCACACTTCAAATGTCGTCCCCTTCACTGTCTTCATTGGTATGGCGTCATTGTTGAGTTGAATGAAGTGGTATATAGCTTGTGGTACGTTACTAAAATTCCAACTGCGTTGCAGTGCATTAATAGCAGTATGATTCTTGCCTGTTCTAGGGATTCGATACCTAACAGCGTACGATAGTCAACAGCACCTGGTATGACTGGCAATGTTATTGGTAGTGTGCGTTCTCCAATACCTATGTCAGATGTCGTTGTCAACAAGTTTGACCATTTATTTATTTATTTATTTATTTAAACTTTTCGAACCCAAAGAGGTACAAAGGCGGACTTAATGCCTTAGGCATTCTCTACCAGTCAACCAAGGGTGGTGAAGAGATAAGATGGCAGGTGCTTTAATTGAAGGGGACGATGATGGAAGAAAAATAACTTTAAAAAAATCCATCCAACTTTAAAAACCATTCCATCTGCTAATTTAAAGTCAGTTACTTACTGGTCTAACTGTGTTCCTTTATGTAACAACGTCTTATACAGTTGCATACTGGCAATATTACTAAAACTCGTTTTCATTTATTGTTAAATTAAAGAGCAGTTCTTGAAGTTTATTTATGAAAACCAAACGTTTGCAAATGCTCACCATTCACTTGTTCACACTCACTTAACCTGGAGCTAAAATTTTCAATCAGACGCTGGAGCATCGCTCTTGATATAGAGTTGATTTTTTCAGTGATTCTTTGCTTCAAAACATTCAGGTTGGGTGGCAATGGACTGTTAACTTAACTTTTTACGTAGGAAAAATCAGCAGGCGTTAAATCATGGCTCCTCGGTGGCCAGTTGATGTCTCCTCGGCGACTTATCACTCTTCCAGGGAAAAAATCGTGAAGAGCAGCTAATTAGTAATTTGTAACATGAGAAGTGGCTCCATCTTGCTGGAAAAAGGTGTTGCGGTTGCAGACATACATACAATTTTTAATTTAGCTTGCGTAGCCATTTTGAATAATGTCACCTAAGTAAGTAATTTCCTAATACAAACTAATTGGAATAATGTCAATCACGTATTATTGAACACGTAATCCCATTAACTCAAGTTGCTTAGGTTTAACTAGATAGATGTCTATTGTTATTATTTGCTAATTACGAGTAAGCGAGCGGTAACACTGCACGATATTCGCACATGTTTTTAAGTTTAGAAATAAACGACGTAATTGACTTGAACAAAGACACAGCTATAAACGCAATTATGTAGGTATTATTTAGGTTGAGGATTAGGGAATGTAATAGGATATAATGCTGGTTTTATCCGGTTCGAAATGGACCAAAAATAATGGTGTTGCGTTTCTGTGGAAAATTTACAAATGGAAGAGATGCGGGTGAGAATATGGATGAACGCGTCCAGAGTTTTTCAATAAGAGAGAGCCTTAAGAGTTAGGGCACTTACCTACCTATTAATGGCCACGTGTCTGGATCCTTGAGCCAAGATTTCTTGAAAACAGCGGCTAGCGGGAGAAGCACGTTCACAGCGAAATATTCAGCAGATTCGATTTGTTATCTTGCGGGATACATATATTGTATTTAGCTGATTTGTAACACACGGCACTCATGTGATCAAAACGGATTCAAGCGAGCGAGCGAAGGTTATGTTTGACTGACGTATGAATGAATCCAAAACAGGCAAGTCGCGTTAACTATTAAAAGGGCAAGTGACCATACCCTAGATTCTCCCCCCGATCCCAATCACACCGCCGATGTTCTCGACGTGGCGCTCCTACAGAACGTCAACCTACGGTTGGACTCTATAGAAGTGGTACAAGAGCTCGCTTCCGATCACCGTCCAGTAGTCATGAAACTGGTCCCCCGCATAGGTCTGCCCGATTCCACCCAACCCCTTCCCAACAAAGTGGTAACGGACTGGAGGAAAGTAAGCGATCGCTTAAAATCCACCACGTCCCCCCACTTGGACCCAATCCCCGATCATTTTGACTCTATCGCTGACACGACGGCCGTGATCGACTCATTCACAGCTCACGTACAATCAGTCCTGAACGATTGTTCAAGGGAAATTCCAGCGACGGATGACTGTCGCTGGAAGTTGCCGGACGATGTACGCGAACTGTTGAATGAGAAGAACGCGGCTGTCCGTGCCTACAACAACTTCCCCTGCGACGCGAACAAAGCCCATATGCGTTACTTACAGCATACTGTAAGAACACGCATAGAGGAGCTGCGTACCGCCGGCTGGGACAAGATGTTGAGCGAACTAGAGCCCACCCACCTAGCCTTCTGGCAACTCCAGAGGAAGCTCAGATCCGGAGAAATAGTCTCCATGCCCCCCCTGATCCGTCCCGACAAGACCATCGCCTTCGATGATGTCGACAAGGCTGAGCTTCTAGCCGACAGTCTAGAAGTCGGTTTGGTCGACGCTGAAGTCGAACATAGAGCCTCCCTCCCTCCCGTCGAAGACCCAGAGTATCCACTGCCCCCAGTCACGCCCGACGAAGTGCACGACCTCATCAAAGGTCTTAAGGCTCGTAAAGCCCCCGGCTCAGATGGAATCACCAATAGGGTATTCCAACTTTTCCCTGCCCACCTGATAATGCTACTGACCACCATCTTCAATGGTGCTCTGAGCAACAACATCTTCCCACAGGCATTCAAAGAAGCCACCGTCATCGGGATCCCGAAGCTCGGCAAGCCAAAGTCAGCGCCTAGTAGTTACCGCCCCATCAGTCTGCTCAATGTCCTCGGCAAAATCTATGAGAGGCTTATTTATAAGCGCCTCAGAGACTACGCCGAGACAAAGGGCCTCATCCCCAACGAACAGTTTGGTTTTAGAACCCAACACTCGTGCGTACAACAGGTCTACCGTATAGTCGAACACATCAACTTCGGTTTCCAACGAGGTTTGATGACCGGTGCTGTCTTCTTCGACACAGCGAAAGCGTTCGACAAAGTCTGGCACAACGGCTTATTATATAAGCTGTACCAACTCGGTGTGCCAGATCGTCTCCTGCTCATCTTACGGGACTTTTTGTCGAATCGCACCTTCCGTTATCGCATCGAAGGAGCGCTATCCTCCCCCCACCCTATTCGCGCAGGAGTCCCTCAGGGCTCTGTGATCTCTCCTTTAGCTTTCACGCTATTCACCAGCGATATGCCCAAGTGCAGCAAGGCGCAGTTGGCCCTGTTCGCAGACGACACGGCCATCTACTACACCGGCCGTGATGAAAATTCGATAGCTCGCATTCTCCAAACCCAAGTGAACAAGCTTGGTGCTTGGTTTAGAAAATGGCGAATCGAAGTCAATCCCGACTAAAGTCAAGCGGTTCTTTTCTCAAAACCGCGTCGCAACCCCTGCCCCCCTCGACCGATCACCATGTTCGGCAAGCCGATCCCTTGGGAGAAGCGAGCCAAATACCTGGGTGTCGTACTAGACGAACACCTCTCTTTTTCAGAGCACATTAAGGCGGCTCGTTCGCGCGCCGCCTTCGCTCTAGGTAGACTTCACTTTGTCCTCAATGCACAGAGCAAATTGTCACTAAAGTGCAAAATGCGTATCTACACAGCGTGCGTCCGCCCGATCATGACCTATGCCAGTGCAGTCTTCGCACACGCCAAGCCCGTTCGCTTCAATAGAATGCAGACCCTCCAGAACAAGTTCCTCCGTAGGATAACAGGCTCCCCCTGGTACGTTCGCAACGAAATCCTCCACGTAGACCTCAGGATTCCCACTATCCGTCAGTTCATGAAACGCATTTCAAAGCGTTTCTTCGAGACCGCCGCGAATCACCGCAACCCTCTGGTTGTGAAAGCCGCTAGCTATATTCCCTCCTCCATTAGTCATGTCCGCCGTCCCAAGCATGTCCTCACCGATCCCGATGACCACATAACTCTCATTCAGGAGAGCGGCAGGGCCACCAGTACAGTGCACAAACACAGACCGACTTTCCGACCTCGCCGCCGAGGTTCCTCGCGAAGATCCCGACGTAATTGTCCCCCCCGACCCTTGC
The DNA here is from genome assembly GCA_963555695.1 of Dasypolia templi. Classification (NCBI taxonomy): domain Eukaryota; kingdom Metazoa; phylum Arthropoda; class Insecta; order Lepidoptera; family Noctuidae; genus Dasypolia; species Dasypolia templi. The sequence goes on from OY743153.1 coordinate 20,704,737, forward strand.
TCGATGAAGTGCCAGCCCGCGCCGTAGCTGAGCCTGTAGCTTTAAATTCCCCGAATAATAATAATCAACAAAATCTGATCCAGCCTGTCCCATCTTGCTGTCCTCCCGTCAGCGACGCCCTAAGCTGAGGTCCGTACCACACAGGGGGTGCCCTTAGCGAGCGTTCGCTTAGTAATGTAAGTAGTTTTACGCCCCTGGCTGGAGGTTTTGAGTCCGCTTAAGGCAGCCACAGGATAGTCCGGTTAAGTGGTCACGACCTCTCAAGGTCAACTACGAGATGCCGTACAAAAAAAAAAAAAAATACCCTAGATTCACTCTCTGACCAAAAGATAGCGGCGCGAACACCGTTAGCGGTTTTCTTATTATTTTGTGTCAATCTGGTGTGTTGTGTTCATTGTGACCAGACTTACAGTGGATTGTGGATAACAAATTATACATAAACAGCTGTAAAAAGTTACAAAGTAAATACAGTCGCCTGGATGGATTAACATAACCAGTTTTAATACAAGGACTAACAGCGACAAAGTATGCTTTAATAGTTAAACGTTACGTACGGGGATATATTGTAATCGAAATACACGCGACTCTTCGATGTATGGGTTAAATAGATATTTATAATTATATTTATAATTTATAATTATAAATATCCATTAAACCGGGAACCCACTTCATAGAATAGAGGAAGGCGGGACGCAAACCGGCGCGACTCAACAGCTTGACGTGACCGCTTCTCCTATAATATAACGATCGCAAAAAATAAGAACTTAGATAGAGGTGCCGTCGACCGTGGTTTCTATCCACGAGAAACCACCAGGCGAATACTTTAAATACCCGTTTCAGTACAAAACGGCGGGATTAACATAAAGATCAATTAAAAGATAAAAGATGGACCGTTTTTACACGGACCGTTGAGTTTTCTATAAACACTTTATGATGAGTTATGGCCGCTCGTTCATTGTCAGAATGAGGCGGCTTTATGTTTACTCATTTTAGAACGTGTTTGTTTTTCCCCGTAGTTATGTCTCGTACGACGCTGAACAACGTCGTATGACGTCAAAGAAGCAGTTATTAACGTAACTTGACTTGAAGTGGTAACTATGTCCGTCAATTTATATTTAAGTAATGCAATTCAAACAGACTATTAAATATTATAACGGTACCTAATATACCTGCCAGGTAGACATGACCTTGCTGACACGGTTTCACATTGATGCACACAGGGATACACGGGTCGACGGCGCGTCGTGTTCCACGCGCGCCCCAAAGCGATGTCAGCACAAAATGACGGGGTCCGATAGGGCCGACGCCTCAGGGTCGCGGGTAATTCGAAAGAGATAACCGTGGCCCTGGCACAGGCAACTGAAGGAACACGCGTGGGTTTTAGTCAGTAAAAGTCAGTTACGCCCTCCTGCTTCACCCAGTGCGGGTGAAGTCATTTGAAGATTTCCCACCCAAAAAAAAAGGGATACATTTTATAAGACGATTTTGTCCCCCGTCAACCGTTTTACAAATCAAGTTAAGGCATATGGAAATAATTCCAAAAGTTGGGTTCGTAACAAAGCAGCCACTGCAACGGTTAAGGTTGCTGCCCTCATTGATTCATCTCAAATTACAACCTCGTGTTGAATCGTTTACCTTCCAGCATAGTATAGACTACAGACCACTTCTACCTTAAGGCAGATGCGCTTAGAGAACCCGCCATTTTTTTTTAAAGTATATTGCAATTTGCTGGTAAGTGTATGTACATAATTATGTAGTAGTATCGATGATTTTCGTATTTGTTATGGTCGCAAATCCGGTTTTTATCAACATACAACCAGAACTGACCTGAATTTTGCGGACTACCCTGGCGCTTTTGCCTCAACTGTGGTTAGCGCAAAAGGCAATTAAAGGATTAGGTTCAGATGAGACGACGGGCAGCGATGACCTCTTGTCCACTGTTAACAATGCCTTTGTCCCTCGCGCGGTTCTAGTGACAATTTCCTCTTTGACCGTCCATTATCCAGGTTTTTGGAAGGCTCCGTAGTCAATACAGTGACGAAAATTAGGTCAATCCTAATTAAACCTAGCTGATGGGAACAATATTGATTTTATTCGGATTGTTTTATAATTTAGTTTGTCGGTCTCATTATATAACACACGATGTTCTTCAATTAAATCATTTGATGACGATAACATTTATTTTGTTGTGATTTTTAATATGAATTCATCACTTCGAAGGCTGAAACGAAAATCTGTTAGTCAGTTGTGTTTTTTACAGGTTAAGTGGTTTAAAAACAAAGTCTTCCGACCGTTTTCCGCTTAAACAAAGTTATAATAGAATTCTGTCAATAATTGACTATACGTGTAATCCACGCTCAGCCTGTTTCTAATCTTGAAAAGTTTCAAGTCGAGCCGTCGCCGGGCGGAGATAAATCTACCTCCGAGATAAATATTACGAAAGTAATGGGTATCCTTTTCAAGGCTGCTTTCGATTAGACCATATACAGGTAAATGGTTCACCAAACGTGATGAAAAAGTGCTTGGACAAACAATCCGCTGATAAATGAGGCTTGTGGATTTAGTAAAGAATTGTTTTTCTATTTCGTAAAAGTAATATTTTAAGTATTGCGGAAAAGCTTTACATTTTCTTATTTCCTTTTTAACGTAGCGTTTACTTTTTAACAGATACAATCTAAGTAACAACCAATATTTTTTTCATATAATGAATAAAACCTAAAACAAATGCGATAGTTGTATTGTTTATCTTCTAGCTCGTACTAAATACACTCGCGGACAAAGAATACGGCTCAGTACGAAATACTAAAATTACTTTTAAAATAATAGAGCTATCTAGCTTAGCTAGCTTAAAATAATAGCGGCATGAATGAAACTGTATGTTGTAGATAATTTACCAGTTAGTAAAACAACAACACATTACATATAAAAAAACATCACTAATTTTTACATTGAATATTAATGGTTGGTACAATTACAACACTAAAAAGATCTTTAAAACAAAATTAATACATTGTATTGAATCCACGGGCTCTTCTCACAGCTGCCAGGCGATTGAGCAGTGCATGCTGTTTATTATGTTTCGTATGATATTGGCCCATTCTTCCACTGACGCATGTTTCGGGTCTCGAAGTGTAGTTGAGACGGGGTTTCGATTTCTTACACACCTCCCAAGCTCGTCCCAAGCGTGTTCAATTGGATTCAGGTCCAGGCTTCTCGCGGGTCAATCCATGTGATTGATACCCCGATTCTTATGGTTTGCCTCTCGGAAATGTTGGGCGACTCGCTGCACTGTAGTGACACGCAAATTGTTCTTGCTGTACAGTAAGCGTTCAAAAGTGCAGAGTCGCATTGCTGTGAACTCGCGGTACGACTGTATGTGTTTAAACGACACGCACCACAAAGAGCGCAGTTTTGCTCGGCACGCACTGACGTATAGTCGCGCATTCGCTTCGCACTACACGAAACAAAAATATATTTCCGTCGCTTTCGTTAGACACACATCATGCTCCTGACCTGGCCGGTTTTGGTTTGCAATAATAACAATATAAAAAAAATGCTGCTTTTTATATTTTTGTTATTGCAATAAAGGGTTTAGAATAAAAAAAAGCGTAATAAGTGATAATAAAAATAAAAACATAGTTATTTGCAATAATATTCTACATTAGTATGGATAAGAAACCGATACGATTATTTATAATAACTTCTACAGACAAATAGGATGTGCAATACTATATCAAGGAACTTAGAAGCAATTTGTTTAATTTTGACATGTGTAATGTTCAAAAAATTTGATTAGTAGATTTATTTCACCATAAACATTAAGCTTCTATCATTAATTTCCAAAATAAGTAATTTTAATAAGAGGTTATGTAGGACAGTTTGTTTACATTGAGTATTTCACATTTTATTTGGCATCATTCGTGAATATTAGATTACATATTGAGGATAGCTTAAGTATTCATTTTCTTTAAGAAAAGATGATTGAACATAAACCTTAATTTTTTATAATTAAATATACAGGATACACTATTCCGGAACTTAAACGTTCTTATTTATTACGTTATTGTTTGCTAGGCTTCGGTGATGCAACATAAAATTTTATTTGGTTCACTCCTCAAAAAAAATGTTCTGACTTTGCTGAACTTTATGTGTTCACATTCCATGTTCACATGCGTAACGTTCTCATGTGGCCAATAGTGTCCTAATACCGCCGACTGAAAACCTACCGCGCTCAGCAGCACCATGTTGTCCGCGTAACTTAAATTATTGGCACAGACACGTCAATAGGACAACCGACATGATAACAGCCAAGCTCCTCAATCATGTGCAAATTGAAGAGGGCAGGGGAGGTCAACCCTCCCTGTCTCACTCCAATTGATATGGCTCCGACAGCACACCAAACTATAAGAAACCAGATCAAAAGCCCTAGACAGATCGAGATAGCAAGCGAAAACAAGTGTTCTTCTTTTTGTGTAGTACCAAACGGCCTGCTTGAGATGCAGAATTGAACTCTCTGGAGAAAGTCCTGGCCGAAACCCGAAACGATTGTCGTGCAGCACGAGATGCACGTTTAGCTGTGTATCAAGCAGACCATCAAGCACCTTAGCGACTGTGATCGTTAGAGAAATTGGTATTTAGTTAGAGTAGTTAGGTTGTTACAACACCTACGCGGTCAAAATGTATGAAACATCTTTATTTTTTTGTTGACGAAAAATGTCAACGTCAGAATCACAACTGAATCCATGGTAACGGTTGGTGTGTCCGAACTGAATGAACCGCTTAGTTCCTTATAGGTATAGCGTAATGATAACCATTCAAAAGTTTAAATGTGTAAATCTGCAATATTATATGCTTCTGTCTTTTCACGTTTTTCGGTAAACTACAGAAGAATACGAATAAATTGCAATATTGTGCGTCCCTCACGTTAAATTTGGTCAAGTTATTTGAGCTACACAAAATTTGAACAAAAAAAAAACACAACCAAACGAAAAAAAAAAAAAAAATATTGTCGTTAGAATCGTTTATCGTTTAGCCCCACGCAAAATTTGTTTTAGAAAAAAGCAATGTACAGTTTTGGTTTCGCTACGATTTTATTATATGTATAGATAAAATGCCAAGAAAATATTCTTTATAAATCTTTTCTGATAAATTCCGTTTACCCTAATCTTATAGATTTACTGTGGAAAGTAGCTTTTATTTTCTATTAAGTTAATATCGTTTTGAGCAAACTTGTGATAAGTCTTTTCTTGTTAAGGTAAAACATAATTCTCTTTTAATTTTTTGTCGTGGTGTAGATCGTAGCACTCTGACGCCATCATTGCTACGCGGCTACGCCCGTTCTACGACGTAGTAATAAGGCGGGTCTACGAGCGTACACCACACAAGATATTTTTTATGGTTAGCGTGTACTTATCTATAAGATTGTAAAGCTGTACAAATATTTCATAAGCGGTAAGTAACACAGAAGATGTAAATAGATGGCAAATAAACAATATGTGGATCTACACAACATTGGTTGTAAGTGGGTTCTCGTAGATGTATAAGACCTGATGGCGTGTCCAATTTGTGTAATGTCCATTTTGGTCGTTTGTTTACTGGTGGACTTTCTTGTACGTCGGAAACTGTTGCCGATAATTATGGGTAACGGTGACAACATGTCCAAATCGATAGCCCAACGGATGAACTCCGACATTGCTTAATAAAGGTAGTGTCAGAGTTCATCCGCTGGGCTACGCCACTTTGAGGCTCCTTTTTCTTCACACTTCAAATGTCGTCCCCATCACTGTCTTCATTGGTATGGCGTCATTGTTGAGTTGAATGAAGTGGTATATTGCTTGTGGTTCGTTACTAAAATTCCAACTGCGTTGCAGTGCATTAAGTATGATTCTTGTCTGTTCTAGGGATTCGATACCTAACAGCGTACGATAGTCAACAGCACCTGGTATGACTGGCAATGTTATTGGTAGTGTGCGTTCTCCAATACCTATGCCAGATGTCGTTGTCAACAAGTTTGACCATTCCATCTGCTAATTTAAAGTCAGTTACTTACTGGTCTAACTGTGTTCCTTTATGTAACAACGTCTTATACAGTTGCATACTGGCAATATTACTAAAACTCGTTTTCATTTATTGTTAAATTAAAGAGCAGTTCTTGAAGTTTATTTATGAAAACCAAACGTTTGTAAATGCTCACCATTCATTTGTTCACACTCACTTAACCTGCAGCTAAAATTTTCAATCAGACGCTGGAGCATCGTTCTTGGAATAGAGTTGATTTTTTCAGTGATTCTTTGCTTCAAAACATTCAGGTTGGGTGGCCATGGACTGTAAACTTAACTTTTTATGTAGCCCCATAGAAAAAAATCAGCAGGCGTTAGATCATGGCTCCTCGGTGGCCAGTTGATGTCTCCTCGGCGACTTATCACTCTTCCATGGAATAAATCGTGAAGAGCAGCTAATGGGTCATTTGTAACATGAGAATTGGCTCCATCTTGCTCTTGGAAAAAGGTGTTGCGGTTGTAGCCATACTGGTTCTACTGGTACTGGCATAAGTCCGGATCATATGGCATACAATTTTCAATTTAGCTTGCGTAGCCATTTTGAATAATGTCACCCAAGTAAGTAATTTCCTAACACAAACTAATTGGAATAATGTCAATCACGTATTATTGAACACGTAATCCCATTAATTCAAGTTGCTTAGGTTTAACTAGATAGATGTCTATTGTTATTATTTGCTAATTACGAGTAAGCGAGCGGTAACACTGCACGATATTCGCACATGTTTTTAAGTTTAGAAATAAACGACGTAATTGACTTGAACAAAGACACAGCTATAAACGCAATTATGTAGGTATTACTTAGGTTGAGGATTAGGGAATGTAATAGGATATAATGCTGGTATTATCCGGTTCGAAATGGACCAAAAATGAGTTATGGCAGCTCGTTCATTGTCATAATGAGGCTGCTTTGTGTTTACTCATTTTGGAACGTGTTTGTTTTTCCCCGTAATATTGGAAGTTATGTCTCGTACGACGCTGAACAACGTCATAAGACGTCAAAGAGGCAGTTATTAACGTAACTTGAAGGTAACTATGTCCGTCAATTTATATTTAAGTAATGCAATTCAAACAGACTATTAAATATTATAACGGTACCTAATATACCTGCCAGGTAGACATGACCTTGCTGACACGGTTTCACATTGATGCACACAGGGATACACGGGTCGACGGCGCGTCGTGTTTCACGCGCGCCCAAAAGCGATGTCAGCACCAAATGACGGGGTCCGACAGGCCCGACGCCTCAGGGTCGCGGGTAATTCGAGATAACCGTGGCCCTGGCACAGGCAACTGAAGGAAGACGCGTGGGTTTTAGTCAGTAAAAGTCTGACAAGCCCTCCCGCTTCACCCAGAGCGAGAGAAGTCATTTGAAGATTTCCCAAACAAAAAAAAAAGGGATACATTTTATAAGACGATTTTGTCCCCCGTCAACCGTTTTACAAATCAAGTTAAGGCATATGGAAATAATTCCAAAAGTTGGGTTTTGTTTCGTAACAAAAACAGACACTACAACGGTTAAGGTTGCTGCCCTCATTGATGCATCTCAAATTACAACCTCGTGTTGAATCGTTTACCTCACAGCATAGTATAGACTACAGACCACTTCTACCTTAAGACAGATGCGCTTAGAGAACCCGCCATTTTTTTAAAAAGTATATTGCAATTTGCCGGTAAGTGTATGTACATAATTATGTAGTTGTATCGATGATTTTCGAATTTGTTATGGTCGCAAATCCGGTTTTTATCAACATACAACCTGAACTGACCTGAATTTTGCGGACTACCCTGGCTCTTTTGCCTCAACTGTGGGTAGCGTAAAAGGCAATTAAAGGATTAGGTTCAGATGAGATGACGGGCAGCGATGACCTCTTGTCCACTATTAACAATGCCTTTGTCCCTCGCGCGGTTCTTGTGACAATTTCCTCTTTGACCGTCCATTATCCAGGTTTTTGGAAGGCTCCGTAGTCAATACAGTGACGAAAATTAGGTCAATCCTAATTAAACCTAGTTGATGGGAACAATATTGATTTTATTCGGATTGTTTTATAATTTAGTTTGTCGGTCTCATTATATAACACACGATGTTCTTCAATTAAATCATTTGATGACGATAACATTTATTTGTTGTGATTTGAATTCATCACTTCGAAGGCTGAAACGAAAATATGTTAGTCAGTTGTGTTTTTAACAGGTTAAGTGGTTTAAAAAACAAAGTCTGAATTAACACCGTTTTCCGCTTAAACAAAGTTATAATAGAATTCTGACAATAATTGACTATACGTGTAATCCACGCTCAGCCTGTTTCTAATCTTGAAAAGTTTCAAGTCGAGCCGTCGCCGGGCGGAGATAAATCTACCTCCGAGATAAATATTACGAAAGTAATGGGTATCATTTTCAAGGCGGCTTTCGATTAGACCATATAAAGGTAAATGGTTGACCAAACGTGATGAAAAAGTGGTTGGACAAACAATCTGCTGATAAATGAGGCTTGTGAATTGGTCTATTTCGTAAAAGTAATATTTCTTCGTTGGTCTAGTGGTCGCAATCGCTACTGCTGACCATGAGGTCCTGGGTTCGATCCCCAGGTCGGGTAACGTGTTATTGGGATTTTCTATCTGGAATTTCTCAGTAGCAGCCCGAAGTCTGAATTTGTGCCCGGTAGATAGCAATAGGCTCGCCCCCTATTACATGGGACTTAAACATAACTGGCGAAATGTGGGTGTACTCGCACTATAGGTACGCCTCTGCCCAACCCTTCGGGGAAACAAGGCGTGATGTTATGTTATGTAATATTTTAAGTATTGCGGAAAAGCTTAACATTTTCTTATTTCCTTTTTAACGTAGCGTTTACTTTTTAACAGATAAAATCTAAGTAATAACCAATTATTTTTTCATATAATGAATAAAACGAATGCGACTGTTGTATTGTTTATCTTCTAGCTCGTAGAACATAAACTCGCGGACAAAGAATACGGCTCAGTACGAAAAACTAATTTTTTTTTTTTTTAAATAGAGCTATTTAGCTTAGCCAGCTAGGGATAGCTAGCTTAAAATAATAGCGGCATGAATGAAACTGTTTGTTGTAGATAATTTACCAGTTAGTAAAACAACAACACATTACATATAAAAAAAACATCACTAATTTTTACATTGAATATTAATGGTTGGTACAATTACAACACTAAAAAGATCTTTAAAACAAAATTAATACATTGTATTGAATACACGGGCTCTTCTCACAGCTTCCAGGCGATTGAGCAGTGCATGCTGTTTATTATGTTTCGTATGATATTGGCCCATTCTTCCACTAACGCATGTTTCGGGTCTCGAAGTGTAGCTGAGGCGGGGTTTCGATTTCTTACACACCTCCCAAGCTCGTCCCAAGCGTGTTCAATTGGATTCAGGTCCAGGCTTCTCGCGGGCCAGTCCATGTGATTGATACCCCGATTCTTATGGTTTGCCCAGTGCCTCGGAAATGTTGGGCGACTCGCTGCACTGTAGTGACACGCAAATTGTTCTTGCTGTACAGTAAGCGTTCAAAAGTGCATAGGCACGTTAAGAGTCGTCTTGCTGTGAACTCGCGGTACGACGGTATGTGTTTAAACGACACGCACCACAAAGAGCGCAGTTTTGCACGGCACACACTGACGTAAAGTCGCGCATTCGTTTCGCACTACACGAAACAAAAATATATTTCCGTCGCTTTCGTTAGACACGCATCATGCTCGTGACCTGGCCGGTTTTGGTTTGCAATAATAACAATATTTTAAAAAAAATGCTGCTTTTTTATTATTTTTGTTATTGCAATAAAGGGTTTAGAATAAAAAAAGCGTAACAAGTGATAACAAAAATAAAAACATTTGCATTTGCAATAATATTTTACATTAGTATGGATAACAAACCGATACGATTATTTATAATAACTTCTTCAGACAAATAGGATGTGCAATACTATATAAAGAAACTTAGAAGCAATTTGTCTAATTTTGACATGTGAAATGTTCAAAAAATTTGATTAGTAGATTTATTTCACCATAAACATTAAGCTTCTATCATTAATTTCCAAAATAAGTAATTTTAATAAGAGGTTATGTAGGACAGTTTGTTTGCATTGAGTATTTCACATTTTATTTGGCATCATTCTATTCATTTTCCTTAAGAAAAGATGATTGAAAATAAACCTAAATTTTGTAAAATTAAATATACAGGATACACTATTCCGGAACTTAAACGTTCTTGTTTATTACGTTATTGTTTACTAGGCTTCGGTGATGCAACCTTTATAACGTGGAGTAAACGGCGAACAGTTTTTAATGACGTGTTGAATAATTCAGCAAAATGTCCGGTTGGTATGAAAACATTTGTTTCATATTCATTGACCGTGTGAAGTCGTGTTTAAATAAGCTTTCCACTTCATAAACAAGCGCTCCGACTAGCAAGGATTCCCTCTTCCTAACATCTCTTAACCCACAGACTGACAGTATTTCTCTAGAACAAAGAATGTAATACTATTAGACTTTTATAAGCTACTATAAACTATAATAATTAAGAAAAAATATTATAAATAACATTATGTTTATAACACTTTACTCATCATTCACTGATTTAAACAAATAATAATTTATATTTGGTAAAATATGAAATATTTAAATGATTACACTCACACTTAGTCCATTTGTGTTAATACATCATTTACGTCCACTTTTAAGCAGCGCAATAATATTTGCCAATGCTTCAATATTTACATTTCATTGCGTTTTGGAAATTATAACCACATCACCGCTAATTAACAAATTTAAACATTCGTCACTGACCAACAACGTTCAATTAGGTGAATAGTATAATGAATTGCATGTACGAGTACGTCACAGAAATCGAAATAATTTACTCAGTTTTCTGTGGTCTACCTACAAACTTTTATTATCTAAGTAAACAAGATGAACGAGACAACAACACTACAAGTAATATTATTAAAACCAACAAAAATTGATCATTCTAGGTATTATTAATAACATACCAAAAACTATAAATACATATTATTTGTAAATAACATCAAGCATAATCCGCAGGCGCAGGTGAGATTCGTCCTCAGGGCTCGCCATAATCGCTCCTACCCAAGCACGGTAACGACTAAGCTAGTACGCCATATGTTAAGTTAGTTGAAATTATGAACTACTATCAATTACAGACAAAGTGAGTGTGTGTGCGTGTCTATAGTATAGAAACTACTTATAGAAGAAGGTAGTAATTGAAACCGAAGCGTCAATCTATTGCTTTGTGAGATAGCCTATGGACTTATGAGCGCTACTGTACTTCGCTGACTTCTGCCTTCTTCAAACATAGTGACGATATGTATAAACTTTTCTGGTGGTAGCGACATGTCAGTAATTCAATAATGATGGTGAAGGACGAGAAAGACCGCCTTGAATCATTTTGATCTAACAGATTTTGAACAAAAGTGCGAAAACCAGCAAAATTGAAAAAATCGAGGTATTTAATTTTTTTACTTTTATATTACGTTGTAGATCATTTCAGGTTTTATTTCATACGACATTAAAAACCTCTGTAATCAAGCAATCAAGCACTAATTTTGTTAAACATAGTTACAGATTATAAGATGTTTGAAATATGTGCACTATGTTTTGCCAATGTATGGCGTACAAATATAACATAAACAACACGTACCAGTATTAATTTGCAAATTACAGGTATTTTTTATGTCTCGCTAACGCTGGCAGGTGTGTTGGATCATTTAGCTCCCTTCAAAATGGTTGAGCTGAATGGTGCTGATCCATGCGTCATGTTCGTGAACGGGCGCCGTCAGTTGGGACTGGTCATATCTTAGCCACGGCTTATTTGTATAATTTATTTTTTGGATGGTTTTTAATTACGTTTTGTTGCACTCTGGACGCTATTAACGGGAACGGCTTTTGTACATCGTTCTCACCTATAGTGTCAACATTAATGATGTAACTAATACATTTGTGACAACAATTTTATTTAAAAGAGTGTCCTTGGAGTTGCCATCAACCGGGCACAAATTCAGACTCCGGGCTGCTACTGAAAAATGCTAGATTGAAAAACCCAATAACACTTTGCCTGACCTGGGAATCGAACCCAGGACCTCATGCTCAGCAGTAGCTTTTGGGCTTACTCGGTTTAATTCTGATACAAATAAAAAGCACGAAAAATAATAAGTAATTAAACTTAATAATAAATTCCCACAGAATCCTTAGCGTCGGAATTCAAAGACCACAAGGCACGTGCAATACATTTTATAACAGAGGATCCGAGCTCTTCGGCCTGAGCATACACCAGGCACTCTGGGCAAACACCTGGCGCTTCGGGGCGAAGTTCTGTTTGACTGAGTTTAATAAAGACTAGTTTCTGCCCGCGGCGTTGGTCGCGTGGAGATCGGTAAACAATATATTAAACTGCGCTATCAACTGAATTGTTAACATTACCCTGGTTTTAAAAACATTGCACTAGGAGATCAACTTAAAAATTTCATTATAATTTCTACTTGAAGATTTACATATAAAATATTATTTCATTCTATCATTATCAGCCAAAAGACGGCAATACCCGAATAAAGACCAACTCTTCAATTTTCAATTTTCAAATTTATATCGAACTTTATTTCTGACGGGGGTCCTCGGACTCCACACGTATTTTAAATTTCAACAGCGCTCTTAAAGCAGACTTGAAGAAGGATCATTCCTTCTTCACCATGATAATGCTTCAACACACTCCGCCAGACGGGCAGTCGATTTATCCCCCACCCAGAGGGGCCTAACCCTTCTGGGATTACAGGCGTGATGTAATGTAATGTGTCGTTTAAAAAAAACTAAAAGACACGTTTTATCTTTATAATTAAATTTACCTGTATTACTTCTTCTTTGATATCCATTGATTAAATCAAAAACCGTAAAGTGCTTTGTTTAAATTATTTAATTAAAAGTACACACTACTAAAAAGCGCTACTCGTTTTTTGATGTAATCATTTGATATAAAAGAAGAACGAATACAAGTAAATTTAATTATTTTATAATAATTTGTGCGCGAAAAAAGCGTTTTTTATTAATAAGTCTGAAGTCACATTGTTTGCTAGCTAATTAAAATTTTCGTCTCTCATAAAAAATGGATCCGCCATTTTTTTTGTTTAAATTAGCTTTAGCACGCCGGGAACATTTTCACGATATGATTTTTTACGATTTCAAGTGTCGCCTGAAACCGGACGAATCGTTCGATAAACTTCAAATGGCATTCATGGATGAAGGCCCTTCTAAGGCAACAGTGTATCGTTGGTTTAACGAATCCAAGCGCGTTCGAATAACATTGGGGGATGAAGAAAGAAGTGGTCGCCCATTGGCGGCTGTTACGGAAGAAAACGTGCTAGCAGTGAAAAATATTATCCAAGATAATAGGCGAGTTACGTATCAAGAGATTCAGCACATACTGCAGGTTGGATCGGAAAGCCTTCACGAAAATCTACACGTGCATCTTCGCGTGAGGAGGATAGTTTAACGCTGGGTGCCGCACAACCTCACTAATGCTCAGAAGCAGGCCTGGGTGGAATGGTGCCGTGATATGCAAACCAAATATGAAGCAGGCTCATTACAATCTTGGATTTATCAATACGATCCAGAAACGAAGCGCCAGTCGTCGACGGTTTGGGTGTTTCAAAACGAATCAACGCCTACCAAAGTGGAGCGATCTAGAAGCGGGGGGAAGATTTAGTCCTCGAGCTTTTTCAATTTGACTGGCTATTTAGTGCCAATTCCTTTACGGAACCAAAGAAGCATCAACGCTGAATGGAATGCCAAATGCTTGGCAGAAGTTTTCTCTGTTGTGAGCAACAAGCGACCAAAGACAGGGCTCCGCGGGCTACTGCTCCATCAAGACAACGCGCCTTCGCACACCGCGCTCAAAACGAGGGACTTCCTTGACAGCACGCCGGAGAAACTCCTGGGTCACCCTCCTTACAGCCGTGCCCTAGCAGTGTGTGTTCTTTTTATCCCCGAAAATAAAAAATCTCTGCATCACCCAAAGGTTGACTGGTAGAAAATGCGTCAAGTATTAAATAAATAAATAATAAATAAAAAAAGACTTATGGGTATCGGGGCTTTTCGGAAATTGTCCCCTGAAGGTGCAGTCCTTTAAATAGGGGGGTTATCATTTTTTAAGGAGAGGATTGTACTGCGTGGCTTGATCAACTCAAAAATTGATACAAACACTCTTTAGTTTAACCTATGAAAACAATTCAAACGATTTTTCAAAATTCCACCTCTGTGTCACAAAGGATTTCTGATGTTATAATCTTCATAATGTGTAAGGTACCTTTATGGATAAACTTGAATCTTGGCAATACTTTCCTTAGTAAATTATAAAGATTGGCACTTTTTTTAGAGATTTAGAGAGTTCAGAGAAGTTAGTAAGTAAAGGCGCTGTCGGATTAACTCGAAAGTCGGTACTAATTAAAACAAAAACAAAAAGCACGTCATTCAGGGTTTTCCGAAAATCAACTCCTGTCGGGGTGGAAAAGGGTAATAAAGTTTGGATTTTACAGTTTGTGAATTTATTTGTATGGGTAATCTTTGATTAATGGTTCCTAAAATTCTTTCATTAATGGAAAGCCATTGTATTACCGAGTGTCATAGGATACATTTTATGATAAAATAAGAACTTTGACGCGGACGAAGACGCGGCCAGAAGCTAGTACCTACATATTATATAATATACAGCGAAAGGAACTTCGTTCCAACCGGTTGGCCTACGACACATCTCAACTTTCTTGTATTAGAATTGGTTTCCTTTATGCGAAATAAAATAACTAACATTAAAATAATTACGTTTGTGATGATTTTTTGTATGTATTTTTTTTTGGAATACATCATGTTCAATGCGCGTATGCATAGTAAAACATTTTGCAAGGATTTTAGGCACTGGCGGACGCCGGACCAAAAGGTCCAGTTATATAGCAGCTATATAAAAGTATCCGGTAAAAACCGGATACTCTTATATAACTGCTTAGAATAACTGTCTAGTATGTAAGGTATTTTGTAGTTGGGGGCCCCTACGCTTGCTAAATATATGAGGCGTTAAAATTTTCAAGCACGCTTCGCTCACTCTGCAACCTACATTCTCATTTTTCTCAGACGTGTATGTGTAAGTCGACAAAGTAACTCCTATTTATGTACGAATCGTCAAAAGAAAACCTTACCTATCCGGGGGCGGCCCTAAACTTTTCGAGCTGGCTTTGCTCGCTCTTGCATCCTACATTTTCAAAATTTTCTAAACTATAAGTTGACAAAGTAATTCCTATCTCTATGTAAATGTTCAAAAGAAAATTTAAACTATGCGCTATTCGTCTGATGCTCTAGCTTTTCTATACAAAGTATCTCCGATTGCTGTATGAAAAAAGAAAAAGAAAACCTAACATTTCAAGGCAGCGTGCTAAATAGTTCGACGTTCATTCCCGGGTGGGGGGTTCCATTTGGTTTTACCGCCCCGGAACCCAGACAGACTTAGTCCGCCACTAATTGTAGGATGATTTATAATGGAAAGAGGGTGGTCTAAGCAGCGTTGCATAATCATAAGTAATGCTCAATCCGAGAAACGAACGCGGATCAGTGCTACGTACCTAAGCGACTCATGGGTAATAATCTACAAAGTTTGATGCAAGATCTAGATATCATCATTGAAGAGTAGATTAATAAAAGTTTAATAAAGGTAAGTAATAAATTGTAATTAAAATAAGAAATAAATTGTATTTTATTATTGTATTTTATGTTTGTCTGTAATAATAAATTGTGTTGTAATTGTAATTTATAAGGTGTACGTAATACAGAGTTTTCAATCTATATATCTATTCAACGCGTCAAACTGACTTGCTTCCGGTTTTATTTATATTTTTCGTACCTATTCAATTTCTTGAGAAACTTGACAATACTTAAACTATCTTGGGGGTCAAATAAATAAGACAAAACGAACGATAAGTTATGAGCGAGGCTGTCACTGACCTAAATTTTTACTGGTGAAATGGCTGTGTGTTGGTATCGAAGTAACTTTACAGTGGCGAGACATGTTATTTTCGAAATAGACCTCTAAAACGATTCAGGTATGTAGTTATTTTGTGTTCTCTCCGATTTGCATGAACGCACCAAAGCATATAAAGGTTCCTTCGCCAGACATTTCACAAAATTAAAAAAAAAAACTTGCGTTAATTACTACGACGAACGCCGCAAAGAAATTACATAATATGGAGGTCTGTACAGAAATGTTCTTTTATATATCAAAGGCAAAAAAGTTGAAAAGAAGTTGCTCTTTATATGACCAGAGAAAATTTCGTATCTCATGTTTATATACCAACTCTTAAATCGAAAGTACTAATAAAAGTTACATCAAAGATTCCGAGATTGCACTTTTATTAGTTCCTGATGACATGTGAAAGTATTTATTCTTCGTAGTCTTCTTAGAAAGAGCAGAAGCCAATTTACTTTTTTATAGTTGAAATAGGTTTAGGTGTCTGTCTGCCATAAAAACGGAACATCAGGTTAATAACAAAGGCCATCAAAAGAGGGTAATGGTCTCCCACGATTTATATTACGATTGAGGGATCTTATCTAGAAGCGGACCTTAGATTTAGGGCTGTTCAATATTCATTCGGTTGCGACATTTACGACTTATTACAACAAATACTCAATTATGTACCTACTTCTTTCGGTGTAATAACCAGATTAAAGTAGCTATACGAATGGAACGTCAAAAGGTATCGCTTAAACGTATATTTTTGTCTACATGTCTATCTGTTACCTTTTCACGCCTTGCCGGCTCAACGGATTTGGATGAAGTTTGGCACATGGATCAACTATGACCTGGTTAAGACGTAGGATACTTTTCATCGCGGTAGTACAATCCCGAGGTATAATTTCAGACCTCCAGGTGGGCGAAGCCGCGGTATAAAAGCTTGTTCTTAAAGCATTGTAAAAGCGGTTCGAAATAATAGAGCAAAAAGTTCAAGGTTCAGAGATTCCTATTGTTATACGCAACACGGTTATATCAAACGACCTACATAGGAATAAAAGGGATTTGGGACCCATTTTCAGTAAGTGCTCGTTATAAGACTTTGTAGATGTTTCGCTCTATTTTGCATTTGCCTAATAAACATGAATATTTATACCCTTAACTATCGGTTTGGTAATCTCTATAGGCCCGAGGTCGCTATCTGTTCCAATATTTAGCTTAGTTGTTTGTTATTATATAACAAACAAGGTATCTGAAACTATGTGTTTTATTGGTAAATTCAGATAGCAACAGTACTGTACGGATCGTCAGAAACCCGAGAGTCTGACAAACAGTCTTACCAAGGGGTTTCGGGCAGTCGCTTCATGTAAAATACTGGTATTCAGCTGCATCTGGTCAGACTGGCAGCTGACCCCAATATTGTTGGAAAAAGCCAGGTAGATGATGATTACTGGCAAGTTGTAAGTATTAAATTAAATAAAACCTGCTTTTAGACTAATGCCCATAATAAGTTAGTATTTGATGTTAGTAACAGTGTGCTTAAGTAAATAGGTTCGTATTGTTAGTTTTTACAAATTAATTAATCAGTCCCATGACTATCTATCCCATGTCTTAAATAAGAGTAAATAAATGTTTTGTTATTGCTAATTAATTACGATCGAAATAGATTAAACCAAGAATAATACACTGAAGCCATACGCTAAGCATAGGACAGCTCGATGCTTGGCTGAGGTCAACATCCAGCAGTGAATGTCTTTCTGTTGAATGATGATAATTATACACAAAGCTTTTCACTGAAAAGGATGTTGCAGCCATGAATTTTTTATAACCAACAAGGTAGGTAACAATACTGTGGCTCGTCCTCTGTTACAATGGCGAAATGTGGGCCGCCACCCAGTGTCCCTGAAAGAGACAGCCCGCTCTGGCTGCGATCATTTTCAGAAGCCAATAAAATTAAAAAGAAATTAAATACATAATAATTTACCAGAAATTGTAAAATAATAATTATGTTAACCCACAATTTTCCTGGAAAACGAAAGGATCACTGTGTCTAATGCGTTATCACGTGCGTAACCATTTCTTCTCTTGAATAGTTTTTCCGAGCACTTTTTTCTTTTAACAAAGGATTTTCACTCCCACATTTGTGTATCTTTGTGAATAGAAGGACGTATTATTCACAATATTGTAAAAATAAAATGACACTAACGTTCCTTCAGTAGTTCTGAATAAACTATTGCCTTCTATTGTTAGAATTAAATAGAAAAAATGCAGAAGAAACATACATCATACACGTGGGTACTATAAATGTTACCGGCCAAACACAATTTCCCGATAAACTATGTAGTTAGCCCAGCAGAGCTAACATGCCAGACGCGACAATTACTCACTCTCGTATTTTCTCGTCGCGTCTATACCGTCACTTTACTCGTTTTCTGACAGCACTGCCATGCAAAATATTCGACTCGTTCTGTCATACTTGATGTTTTATCGTTAAACCCTAACATGGCACATAATTTATTTCGCATTTTGACAATTCCACATGAGAAAATCACAGATTTTCTCTAATTTAGTCGTCCTCAATTTTGACGACGAGAAGAGTAGACAAATATTATGATACAATAAAAATAAAATGAAAACTCCAAAATAACATGGCAAATTCATAATTATACTTATTTTGTTCCTAATTTTATTATAAAACATAATATTAATAAAAATACTTAGTTAAAACTACTATTTACATTGGAACGAAGGTCCTTTCGGCGGCCGCGAGAAAAACTGTGGCGGAGGGGAGCACTATTACATAGATGAGCATCACGTGTACGGCGGCGTACACGTGATGGCGTACAAATATACGGCGGCGGCGCTAGTATGAAGTAACATAGTCGTGACGTCACTTCTACGATAGTGCTGTCCTTGACTAATACATATTTTTAAACGATTATAACTCGATTTTTTTAAGCTTTTACACTGATTGTAATTCGCGGAGGGGAGCATTATTACATGGATGAGCATCACGTGCAGTAATAACTAGTCTCTTTGCCAATTATGGTGATTATCGAAATCTAGGAGGTTGTGGGTGTATATAATATCAAACTCACGCAACATTATAACTAAGTCCACTAATTTAGAATTTTAATTTTTAGTAAAAAAGTCGGTTACAAGAAACGAAACACAAATGAAAAGAGGTAGACGTAAAATCATTATAGTACATACTAATTCCATGAGTAAAATCGACCGATGTTGCAATGATAAAAATTATTTGTTTTTAATAACTTGCTACATCGGTATCTCGTCGCGAGATAAAGAAATGTCAAAGTACCTTTTTCGAGTTTACTCGAGCATAACGGTCATGTTCGGCATTTTAATAACGTCAGATTCGTAGACAAATTTCTATAAATCGAGATAGAGAGCGTTCTCGCGCCTGTCATGTTAGCCCTGATAGAGACCATCGAATTAATCTGTTAAAACGATGTAAATGTGAAGAAGATACACGCTTTTTGGAGGGGATTATTCCCGTCCTTGTCGCGCGGTACGGACAATGTACGGCGGCGGCGCTAGTATGAAGTAACATAGTCATCACGTCTCTTCTACGATAGTGCTGTCCTTGTCTAACACGTATTTTTAAACGATTACAACTTGATTTTTTTTAGCTTTTACACTGATTGTAATACTGTTTGCACTATTTGGAAACAAGCAATTTTTAGAGCTTAAAACATAAAAAAATGTCATCATCCCTATTGTATTAGATTTCGTAAAAAACAATGAAATAACCAAAATGTAACACAAAAACAAAAAAAGTTTTTCAAGAAGTGTTCAGACGCCAACAATTAATGGTGTTTTTCCTTCATAATATTTTCGCATTTGAATCGAGAGAGTTCAAGAAGGTTTTCATTAAATTTCCATAATCTCCTTTTCCAATTATCCGTGGAAAGTTTTATCGGAATATATTTGGGAGCGCTCTTATCAGCCTTTTGGTTTTAAATTAATTTGTTTGAATTACTATACATTATAGAATACGAGAGCAGTGGTGGCCCAGTGGTAACGGCCGTGACTTACGAGTTGTAGGTCGTAGGTTCGAACCCAGACAGGCGCTTAACTAAGGTAAATTATTTCATCACCACTGCTCTCAAAACGGTGAAAGATAACATCGTTAGGAAACCGGCATGTCTTAGAACCAAAAATTCGAAGACATGTGACATCTACCGACCGCGCCCGGCCCGGTGTGGTGGATTACGACCCACTCCCTCTCACAGAGAGGAGGCCTGTGTCCCAGCAGTGGGAACATAATAGGCTGATTATGCATGAGCAATGCAATGTTACACTATTATGCCAATAATTTGGAACCAATTAATGGCATTGATTTCCATTTAAATTAGAAATAAGGACAATAGAGACAACCTCTTGCAAAAATGTAAAGAAAGCAAATGATAACTCAAATGTGTGTGTATATACATTAAATAGTATCAACCTGGTGCATCAAAATATTCAAGGGTTTTTAAACAAAGATTTTGGAAGTAGACTTATTCCTGAATTGTAACAATATAGATATTCTTTGTATGACAGAACATCGGCTTAAAAGCCACCAGTTTATATTCAATTTTAGTAATCACCAGGTTGGTAGTTCGTTCAGCAGAGTAAATGCTATACATGGTGGCTCATTAATTTTAGTAAATAACCAGATCAAATTTAAAGACCGTAAGGACATTGTGTGCCTCTCTGTTGAGCGGACAATTGAGATAGCCTGTATCGAATTGGAGCAGTTCATTATATTAAGTGTGTACAGACCGCCTTCAGGATTGTATGATTGTTTTGAAAAGGTTATGGATGAAGTGTTAAACAAAATCTGTAATTCAAACAAGTCTATCGTCACTTGTGGTGATTTCAATGATAATTTGTTAGAAAATTCTGGGTTAAGTACTAGAATTTTAAGTTTGTTTCAGTCATACAATCTTGCTAACCAATTTTCGGAGCCCACTAGAATAAATCCCACTAGTGCCACATGCCTAGATAACGTTTATACAGATGTTATACCAACCCTCAAGGAAATTATTAATTTACTAGACTCAGATCATTGCGGACAGTTGGTCACTGTTTCAAATGTTAACAAAGATGTTACAAAAATGATATCACTGTTAATCCAAAAACTACTAATCGTTTGGAAACATTTAAAACTAAACTTCTAAGTAATTGAACAAAATTCGTAATTTAACTGATTTAGAGACAGCGCGTTTAGTATACTTAAGTTATTTTCATAGTGTGATGTCGTACGGTATTCTTTTGTGGAGAAACGTCGCCGATATTCAAACAATTTTTGTTTTACAAAAAAAGGGCAATTCGTACAATTTATAAATTAAGTCCCAGACACTCCCTCAGAGACAAATTTAAAGAGATTAATATAATGACTGTGCCCTCTCAGCATATTTATGAAAATCTTTTGTATGCACAAAAATATTAATCTGTTTAAAAAAACAGTGATATCCATTACATAAATACTAGGAACAAACACAAATTTGTTGTTCCCACTACCAGGCTCAAGAAAATAGGTAGCTCGTTTAAATGTCAATGTATACGTTTTTATATTAAACTTTCTAGCTACATTCAAGAACTAAGCCTTAATAAATTTAAATCTTTTATAAAGCGGAAATTATGCCAGAATGCTTATTATACTGTCAAAGGATATATTGAGGACAAGAAGGCTTGGGATTGAGCTGCTCCAATATGTTTACACAGATATTGTTGATGTTTAATTTGCTGTTTAACTTTTATTTTAGTTTTTTTCTATATTCGTACCTTTTAAGATAAACAATGACATCTGTATATTTACTGTTTTAAAGTATAATATTATTTAAATTTTTGAGAATGTCAGGACTATGTGGGTCATTGTATTTCTTTTTTTCTTTTAAAGATGGTCTGACTGTTTGAGTACTTTACGCGGCCTACCCAAATGTCCTTTCTTTTGTATTGTTCGTCGAATCGTTGAGCTCCTTAGTTCTGAGTTGAGCTGCACGATGATTGACAAATGCGTACACTGACTGGACAGGTCCACTCAAATTCGTGTGTTTCTTTCCTCAAAAGACCATTTCAGACACCAGTATACATAGTCCTCATATAATATGACCAAGATAATTTTCGTATTTTTATTTACACTTTGACATTGATGGACTTTATGTATACAATGACATGTTAGTTTACTTTGTAGAGTATTATATTATTTTAATTATTGTGAATGTGAAGACATTGTGGATTAGTCGATTTTTAAAGCTTTTTTTTTTTTAGTTTTAATCATGGTCTGGCAGAAATTTATGCGGCATACCCAAATGTCCTTTCTTTGGTAATGTTCGTTGAATCGTTTAGCTCATTTAGTTCTTTGTTGAGCTGCATGACAACTGACAAATGCGTGCACTGACTGGACAGGTAGACTCTTTCTGTGTGGTTATTTCCTCAAAAGACCATTTCAGACATCAATCCACATGGTCTTTACATTACCTGACCAAGATTATGTCTGGACTTTAAAAGAGACTGTGACCTCTGAGTTTGTTTCGGGCTTTCTTCTCAGAGTAGTCAGATAGGAAACGCCGATCTCATCTAGTTTTTAAAATATGCTTGACGTGTGATAGTGTTTTTACAAACCTATTTACAGAAAATAAATCAATTATCATTTATTTATCATTTAATACGGAATCGTTATGAAGTTGGACGGCAAGTCAAGAGTTATTTCATTCATCTATTATCTCAAAGTATTATTTTTAAATGGCATTCATTTATTACGCACAATTGTTCTCTTATAATATTGAACAAAAGTTGTATATTTCTTCGTAATTTTAATACAGTAGTAGCAATTTCAAGTGATTTTTATGCAATTCATTACCAAAATTAAACTCAAGGCAATAACGTCCACCGCACGTTCATCTTCTTTGTTTCGCATTAGGTTATTGAATTTATTATCTAAAAAGATATATTTTTTTGGTAAAATCATAATTATGCCTTCAAGATTCTTAAAATTCTGAACGACTCTTAAGAACACTTAACACATCACTTAACATGAAAGAGATTAGTTAAATGAAACTTCAAATTTCTTAACATGCTGAAGAAATAGATTTAGTTACCTCGACCTAGAAACTTTTCAAACTTTCAGAAATTTAAGACAATTTCATTAATTTGAAAAATGTCAAAGTTTGCTTTGTTTTATAGTAAGCAGGGTGTACTATAAAAACAGAGCAAACATCGACGCACTACCTGTTACAGTGAATTTAGTACATGATTCTGAACCTGCGTCAAAAAAAACAACCCTCACGACGGGGGATGCTGTCGCCCGGGGTGGGGTCGGGATGCCTTCAATACCCTGCCCGGGATTTGCATCAGGGAGGCATTTCGGTATCACCGGATGCAGACTTACCTCTGTCGCGTGGTCGAGGCCTATTTGCCCATTTCCCTACTCGCATACATAAAAAAAATTGCTCTGCGATACATTTTGAGCGCGTAGGTATTGCAGTTTTCTATGAAATAGCAGTTTTTTTATAACGAAAAATTTTCAACGCTTGGGGCTAGAATGATGTGCTGATTTAGTGGTTTCAGTTTTCGCATCGATGTCCTGCTGATGTTACTGCCACCTTTTATTTTTCCTTTTCTTATTTACTAAGGCAAATTTTCGTAGCTACGGTAAGCAGTTAGAGTCAGTTAACACCGACATTTTGAGTTATAAGACATCGAGAGGAAAAAGGCACGCCACTGTATAAATAATATGGGTAAAACCTACCTTCTCGCTGTGGTTACTTCCTTACTTATTTTGCTGTATGTAGTTAGTGTGATTGGGGGCGATGGAATGAAAGTCTTCAGACCTGCTGTTGCTGACTTATAATACATTCTAAAGCAGTACACTTATATTGTAATTATAAGAAGAACAGAGGATTGAGAAGCATAGATAGGTTCCAAGTTTGATAACAAAGTTAACAAGCACAGGTGTCGAAAGCAAAGGTACTGATGTTCAGGATAGCACGGTAAAATAAAATGCAAAATGACTTTTAGCATAAACAATATGCGGGTATAAGCAGAACGGTAAGCAAGCGAGCAACGAGCGCTCCGAGTCGAGAGTACATCAAGAATGGTGTGCCAATGAGCGGGCGCCTGCGACCGGGCGGCGCAACCAAACAGGTATTCGGTCACAGCGGTTGAAGTTCCGACCCAAATTACGGTTGTGTAAATACTATGTATAATTGTATATTACATATCTATGTAAATTATATGTTTACGTGAGCATGTACATAAATAACCACTACACCACCAACCTGCATTGCCGCTCCCTCGAACAGAAAGGCCCGTTTCCCAACAGTGGAAACGGTATAGGCTGATTATTATGCTTATATGCTTATATTATTGCTGATTCAAAAACACACCGAAGTAACTTTTCAATGCCATACTTGCTGGTCTCATTGCGATTACCCTCTACATCACATATGACTGAACAAAAGGATAGGTTTTATCCTTCTGCCCAATTGCGGCATACATTTTTAACATTCTCTAAACCTCAAGAAAGAGTCGTAAGTCCATCCGAGTCCGCTTTAATTATTTCCGAATATAGTGGCAGCGTATAAATTTGGTGTGAGTGCGACATAAAAAACTGATATTACCTCCCTAATTTCCAGACTTTCTAATTAAAATGGAACTTATTGTCTTAAGAGTGGCACGTTAATTAAATCCATAAGATAAACTGTTATGATGACTGGTGTTTTTGAATTCCTGCTATATTTGAAATTAGACGCACACCTATCTTGAACAATGTAAACTTTTCGTATTTTCGCATTGGTAGTAAAAGAGAACAAGACTTATTACTGAGAACTGTACCACACTGCTATTCAGTACTCTTTCATATCTATCTATACTTAGAACCCCCCCGTTGGTCTCGTGGTCACAAGCGCGACTGCTAAGCCTGGGTTTGAGTCCCAGGTCGGGCAAGTGTAGTGGGTTTCATCATCATCCATTAAGAATTTCTGCGCAACAGCCACTTACTTCCAAGGTCACGTATGTATCACACCAAGCTCCGAGCTTGGAAGTTGGTGGTGTGTTACACACGTTATTAGGAAAATACGTAAAGCCGTTGGTCCTGCGCTAGATTTCTCTGCGGTTGTGACGTATTGCCGCACCATCGGACTATGAGAGTTGTAACGTAACGTATAGCCGGCTGGCCAAACGTGGTTACAAGTAAATATAATTTTAAAATATAAAACACAAAAAGTATGTAGAAAAAAATATTAAGAATTAGAAATTAAATCGATTAGTAGCTGCTCGCGTCGGCCGCTCCTCCGGCCCGCAGTCTGTTGAGTGGGAGCTCGCGGCAGCTGCTCCACCAGCCCGCAGCCCGTTGCGAAGGAGCTTGCGTCGGTTGTTGTTAGACAGGGAGGCAACCGCGTGGTGCGCAATCTTCAGGCGGCGGCGTATCACGCCACGTTTTTAGATCACGCCAATACGTTTCGAATTCCACTCGAAGACGCAAGTGAGAAGGTCGGAGGTGATCGAGTGAGTCGGACACCTTTACGCACACAAGAAGTTAATAATAAATTCACTGAGATTCACCTTTTGAAATGTTTATATTTAAGGAGCTTTTAGAAAAACATAGACGGGTGAGTAAGAAAAACTACGAAACGAAAGAAGCCAACAGAGCGAGCCAAAAGGGCGAGTCGAAACAAGGAGTCAAAAGAACCTGGTGAAAACTAACGGTTGCCTTTTATAGCCCCTGGCCGATCTTCTAGAAGAGACTTTTTTAGTTTTAAATCCAAATACTTCTTAATTGATTATCGGCCAGGAAAAATAAAGATGCCTTACAGTGAGAACCTGGCTTTACACTAGTTTTACGATACCTTTTACAATAAATAGACGAACTCTTAGTCCTATAACATAGAAAAAGAAAAGTGACAGATGACAATGTAAGATAAAAAATGTCAAAACATTCAATCTAAGGAAAATAAGAACATATTGGATTATTACCGCAGGGCTAATTTGCATTCTGTCCCGTTACCATTTTGTTGACTGGTTAATTACCTTACCATTAATGAGTTGGTCATGAGATATTCATACATAGGCCATAAAATATATAAACAAAAAAGAACACAGTGGTGCCGATTCTCTTTTCACAAATGCCTCTAAACTAGACTAAAAATCACTAAAATTTGGTTTGATTCTGTCAAATGACGATTTTCCATTCTGAAATTTACTATAGTGACACATCTTAACTATATTTTAGTTTGACAGCACTAAGATTGCACTGTGTTATTAATTTAGTGAAAATGGCAATTTTGCTATTCTGAATTTTACGTTTTTTAACTAAAAATTTGATTGTCTAACTAAATCTGAACATGAATCTGACTATTTTTAATCGCGATTAAAAAGGTGTGGAATAAAATTAGGTGGCGTAGACTAAAATTCACACCAACACCTCGACTTCAGACGTGCAAAAACGGTACTCTAACTTTCTTTTTCTTTTTTTGCTCATATCTCGAAAACGGTGTGTCCTATCACAGAAATAATGAAAATTTCGACCCCCTTTGTGTGCTTTGTAGCTCTGAAACTTCTTCCATATAAAACACGTCGAGGCTGCCCCAGGCTGCCTCCGGCTCTAACAAAGACGTTGCGAAACCAAAAGAAAAAAAAAACACGTGCACTCGCGATTGTCAAATTCGATTATAGTTGTGTCAAAATTATTTTTAAATTTAGAGATTATTTTTCGCAGAATAGCTTCAAGATTTTCATAGTAAAAAGTTAGGAATTTTAGTGATAGTTTAGTTCGGTGTACAAGAGAATCGGCACCACTGTCTCATATAAATATAGATGAATATAGTATATTTTTTCAAAGCTGTAGGTGATCGAACAGTTATTCTAACACTGTGCTTGAATTCGTAAAAAATGCGTGCTACGTTAGTAAGTTATGTTCAGATGTTTAATATTAGTTTCAGAAAATCACGAGGAGTTATTGTAAGCTCTGTGGATTCTGAAAAAGGCAGAAAATTTTATCCGGAAATACAGGATCACAGGTTTGTCTGTATAATACAATTTACACCCTTAGGGTATTTGCCAGGATTCTCAGAAGATTTGTTCATACTTTGTTGAAGTTATGTCAACCCTTTCATCCGAACCCCACTAAAGGAAGATTTAGGCCTGGCCTTATCTTGCCTTTTGTCTTAAGCTTATTTTATACACATATATTTTTAATAGAACTATGTGTTAATAAATAGATTATTATTGCTAATTAAGCCTGTGGCGGCATCTACACCGCCACATGCGAACAAACGCATCAATCCTGCATCGCGCAAGCAGAGTTTACCGCGCAGATAGCATATATACAACTTCCCGACAACAATCATCGGGCAGTTGCCCACCAGATACGACATCCATCTGGTCGGAGGATCCTCCCTTTACCAAGAGTATGAGTGAACTTTACACCCTGTTCCTCATATCTCTTCACTGGTGACCCCGACGTGATGCATTGCGCCTCCTCATATCTCTTCAAGCCATACGCTAAGCACAGGACCGCTCGACGCTTGGCTGAGGTCAATGTCCAGCGGTGGATGTCTTTCTGTTGAATGATGATAATTATACACAAAGCTTTTTCACTGAAAATCATGTTGCAGCCATGAAATTTTTATTACCAACAAGGTGTAAGGTAACAATACTGTGGCTCGTCCTCTGTTACACTGGCGAAATGTGGTTGTTACTATGTATATAAATATGAATATGAAATACAGACGTAACGTCATGTTATATAAGTATAAATATGTAACATAACACACTCCCACAAAACCGTCTTAACCGGTACCTAACATAAAAGACGCTTGAGTCAATCAAATGAAATATCAAAATGATTTCTCATATCATTTCCGTAAAAAACCATAAAGATTACCGTTAAAAGTCCAGCGAACTCGAATCTTTTGTTCTACAATTTGAAATTCGTCTGTGAAATAGTAGAACTTGCTCGAAAATATTATATTAGCAAAGAGATCGCTTAGTCTATCACACGCCAGTCGTTCGAAGAAAACGAAATTATCGATCGAGGAGTACAACGTAAGAGAAATATCTTCTGAAAATACGGAACATTAAAACTGTTCTGGTATATGTTAGTTACCAAATTACCAAGCCGAGTTTCTTTTGTTTTTGTTCTTTCATTATTGCACTCTAGCTCTCCAAGCTTTCTTGTTTGTTATGTTCTCGTACTCTCAAAATGAAAAAGCCTTCTATTACTAAAGCTATTTTTTTAATTCTCTTTAGCTTGTGTTGTTACTACCTATAGGCAATTAATTAGTGATCTTTTTTTTGCACTTGACCTGATTTTGGGCTTATACGTACCAACTAGTTCTCTCAAAAGTCTATTTTGTAAGGTGGCACGCGAGTCTACTGTATCGAAAAATTAGTCTACACTTTGTCTGTTTAGAAACACCATGAACAATTTCATTTGGAATCTCCATGCAAATTTTGTTTTGGATTTGTTTACATTGTATTGTAAATGTTGTAATTTATAAGGTGTACGTAATAAAGAGTATTCAATCTATCTATATATTCAACGCGTCAAACTGACTTGCTTCCGGTTTTAATTATATTTTTCGTACCTATTCAATTTCTTGAGAAACTTGACAATACTTAAACTATCTTGGGGGTCAAATAAATAAGACAAAATGAACGATAAGTTATGAGCGAGAGTCCCTGACCGAAATTATTACTGGAGACATGGCTGTGTTGGTATCGTATTTGGAAACTTTACAGTGGCGAGACATTCACAAAGTCAAAAAAAACTGGCGTTAATTACTACGACGAACGCCGCAAATAAATTACACAGTGAGGTCTGTACAGAAATGTTCTTTTATACTCGTATATCAAAGGCAAAAAAGTTGACAAGAAGTTGCTCTTTATATGACCAGAGAAAATTTCGTATCTCATGTTTATATACCAACTCTTAAATCGAAAGTACTAATAAAAGTTACATCAAAGATTCCGAGATTACACTTTTATT
Source organism: Dasypolia templi (assembly GCA_963555695.1). Lineage (NCBI taxonomy): Eukaryota > Metazoa > Arthropoda > Insecta > Lepidoptera > Noctuidae > Dasypolia > Dasypolia templi. The sequence continues at coordinate 20,733,819 of OY743153.1, forward strand.
AAGTCCTGATGACATGTGAAAGTATTTATTCTTCATAGTCTTCTTAGAAAGAGCAAGAACTTCAAAAGGTATCGCTTAAACGTATGATTTTTTCTGAATGTTACCTTTTCACGCCTTGTCGGTTCAACGGAATTGGATGAAATTTGGCACATCGATAAACCATGACCTGGTCAAGTCGTAGGATACTTTTCATCGCGGTAGTACAATCCCGAGTTATAATTTCAGACCTCCAAAGTCGCGGTATAAAGGCTTGTTCTTAAAGCATTGTAAAAAGGGGTTCGACATAATAGAGCAAAAAGTTCAAGTTTCAGAGATTCCTATTGTTATGCGCAACACGGTTATATCAAACGACCTACATAGGAATGAAAGGGATTTCGGACCATTTTCACCAAGTGTTAGTTATAAGACTTTGTCGATGTTTCGCTCTATTTTGCATTTGCCTAATAAACATGAATATTTATACCCTTAACTATCGGTTTGGTAATCTCTATAGACCCGAGGTCGCTATCTGTTCCAATATTTAGCTTAGTTGTTTGTTATTGTATAACAAACAAGGTATCTGAAACTATGTGTTTTATTGGTAAATTCAGATAGCAGCAGTACTGTACGGATCGTCAGAAACCCGAGAGTCTGACAAACAGTCTTACCACGGGGTTTTGCATTACCACGTAACTGGGTTGTGGAGGTCAGATAGGCAGTCGCTTCATGTAAAATACTGGTATTCAGCTGCATCTGGTCAGACTGGCAGCTGACCCAAATATTGTTGGAAAAAGCCAGGTAGATGATGATTACTAGCAAGTTGTAAGTATTAAATTAAATAAAACCTGCTTTTAGACTAATGCCCATAATAAGTTAGTATTTGATGTTAGTAACAGTGTGCTTAAGTAAATAGGTTCGTATTGTTAGTTTTTACAAATTATTTAAACAGCCCCTGTCGCCCCCCAGTGTCCCTGAAAGAGACAGCCCGCTCTGGCAGCGAGCATTTTCAGAATGCAATAAAATAAAAATGAAACTAAAAATTATAATAATTTACCAGAAATTGTAAAATAATATATTTGTTAACCCACAATTTTCCTAGAAAAACCATAGGATCACTGTGTTTTATGCGTTATCAGGTGCGTACCATTTCTTCTCTTAAATAATTTTCCGAGCACTTTTTACTTTTCACTCCCACATTTTTATATCTTTGTGAATCAGAAGAAGGGACTAAGGGATTCACAATATTGTTAAAATAAAATCACACTAACGTTCCTTCAGTAGTTCTGAATAAACTATTGCCTTCTATTGTTAGAATTAAATAGAAAAAAATGCAGGAGAAACATACCTATACTTCATATACGTAGGTACTATAAATGTTACCGGCCAAACACAATTTTCCGATAAACTATGTAGTTGGCCCTGGACCGCACTAGTTTGTCAAACACGTGTCATGCATGAGACAGGTAGGTAGGCACCTATCTCATGACACGTGTACAACTAAAACAACAATTGTAACAGAATAGGGATAAGAATATATCCATTATTGACAGATAAAAAGTAGCAAAAATACACGCGTTTGAACAAACGATTGACAAAAACTAAAGAAATTATAAGAAATATCCGACATCTAGTTGTAGAACAAAATAACGCTAATCGCGAACAACGAAGTCAAAACAGAGTTAATCGTTGGCATTGTGTTTGTTCCTTGATTACAATGTGAGTTGAGGCAATAGCATGAAACGCAATTTCTGTAGATATAACATTGATTGTTGTACGTTTAATACTTTTCGAGAAAATCGAACTAGATTTCAAAGTTAGCCGGTGGCCCGATTTAAATCCTGTCCAGTGTATATTTCGTATAAAATACATTATAACAAATTTCTACTAAACAGACTTTTCTTCGCATGTATTTTTATTTAATTTACTCAGAAATGCATAAATGTTATATCTGTGAACGTTAAGCAATACAGTTCATTTCGCAGTGAAAATTACCGAATTCGGGGACAATTTAATGTTTACTAGTACAAATCTACCGGGTACTAGTACAATTAGCCCATTATTTATTTTTATTGTAATATTGTTAATGAAACATTGTACTTTTATTAATTTATTTATTTATAGTACATGGAGGATTTACAGCTAATAAAAACAAACAAAAAAAGGGGACCATAGCCACCAGGAAGCCAATTACAAATCCTCACGTATAGACTCATAGTAGTTAATTATGGTGTGAGCACAAAAACAAAAAACACATCGCCTTATTTAAATTAAGAAGCTATATAAATACTAGTTTTACAATTTAATGACTGAAATAAAGGAGAAAATAATGAAAACAAAACAATAAAACCTACCGCTACTTAAAAAAATTGAGACTTAACCACCTTCTGGCCGAATTCAATCTAACTGTGAATGGATCAAATATCTCATTAAAATTTCTGCTTGCGCGCACAACATAACTGTTTTGCCTATAATTCGAAGATGTATGAGATACACGTATGGGTGGATTAAAGCGAAGTGCTTTACTTGGCACATTAAAATAAAATTTTGACAATAACTCAGGGTTATCAATATTGTTATTGAGGACTTTTAACAAAAATAAACAGTCTGCAATTTTACTGATTTAAAAAAAAGATAATTACACTAAAACAAGCTTAAACTATCTGTCTATCCATGTAAAATTAGTTTTTTAAGTCTACTAGTTTTGGCATAGCAGACCTGCAAAGCCAAGTTCAAAACTTCACGGTTACTGGGCCGTTTACCCTAATGACTAATATTAAAAATGAAATGTTTATAACTTGTTTTTTTTATCGTTTTCACTTATTGTAATATTTTTGGCACTGTCTGTCTTAGATTTCGTAAAAAATAATGAAATAACAAAAAAAAACACGAAAACAAAAAAGTTTTTTCAAAAAGTGTTCAGACGCCAGCAACAAAATAATGGTGGTTTTCTCTCATTTTAATCGAGAGAGTTCAAGAAGGTTTTCAATAAATTTCCAAAAACTCCTTTTGCATTTATAAGTGGAAAGTTTTATCGGAATATATATGGGAGCGCGCTTATCAGCCTTTTAGTTTTCAATTGATTTGTTTGAATTATTATACGATAATTTCATCACCACTGCTCTCAAAACGGTGAAGACAACATGGTGAGGAAACCGGCATGGCTTAGAACCAAAAATTCGAAGACATGTGAAACCTACCAACTCGCACTGGGCCCGCGTGGTGGATTACGGCCCACTCCCTCTCACAGAGAGGAGGCCTGTGTCCCAGCAGTGGGACATAATAGGCTGACTATGTATGTATGTATTGTGACGGTACCTAAATTACCCTAGGCTGATAAATTTTTCGTTTTTCCTAATTATGTTAATATTAGCGTTAAGGTCGGTTTCCCCCTAAGGGGAAAAGGCCGCACCCCAACCCCGTGCGGCCCTGTAGAGCGTCACCAGACTTGGTCACTCTCCCACCGATAATAGAAGTGAATTCCCAAATTTATAGAAGCCAAATGCCTTGATATTATTAATGAGGCAAGGAAACAATGTATCAATATTAGATGATACTTGGGAATTCATAGTTATGAAATATATTGGAAGTGATTTTAGAAAACTAAATAATAGAGGGATGTAGAGTAAATTATTATATCAACTTGTGAGTAACCCAAACGCTAGCGCGTAACAGGTATTTGATCAGTCGTAACTCACACAATACCTCGCATCTACACTCCGAGTGCTCAGAGATACACTTCCATAAAGTGACGCAAGCGGCTTTATAGCGGCATAGCGTCGACGTCATGCTCTTTTGGAGTCATGGCCCCTAGCAGTTCTCTCGAACTGATAAACGTGACGAAGCGGCTTTTCTTGCGGCAACCATGCGACTGCCCTTGTCTAGCAACGGAGCGGCTAGTTCTAGCGGCATTGCGTCTGCATCATGCTCTTAAGGAGACATGGTCCCTATCAGTCCTTAGACTGGATATGAGATAGTTGTGGTCACCCAAACCCCCGGAAGTTCACTCTTTGCACAACAAGCATATTTGCAAGACACGTGCTCATGTCAGCCTGACCGAGTTATTAGTATAAGATAAAGAATATAATAATTCTTTGAATTACTAGATAATTTGAGTTGAGAAATCAAAACTCGAGGATTATTACTAAATAAAGTTTAGAGTTCTAGTATCGGCCAAAGGCAACGAATACAACATTCAAGAATTACTAGTTATGAGAGTAGAGAATCAAACTCAAGCATAATTAATAGAGTTGTGAATCAACTCTCTTGAAAGTCTATAGACAGCCCCAAAGAGCCCACCCGTCACCACTTCCTAGTGCTTATGCTGGGGAGAAGAAGTGGTGCAACAAACTCCCCAGCAACACGTGTCTGTCTGATTAGTTATAATGACTATCAACTCCATCAGCCTAGGATAACTATAATAGCTAAAGGCTCACCCAGTCTCACCTACAAACACTAACACATACTACGTTAAAACTAGATTATAGAATAATAATAAACTAAATATGTGCCTCAACACAACTATATTTTACTTATTTAATATTAATTCTCTCTCCTACAACAGCCCACTTGGACAAGGCCTCTGGCACTCAATAATTCTCCTAACTCTCTTAGCCTAGCCTTATACCGACCGTTTCCTACCGCGGTCTGTCTTCCTTCTCGCAGGTAGCGCTAATAATACCTGTAATAGAATCTTCATAATGTGAAGAGGTAAGGGAATCGTTACGCTTGCGCTTTAATCAATCAATAATAGCTACGTCAGTGTATCTGTGTACGATGTACCCATTTCAGTGAGACGGGGAACCGTTTTACAACGTTTGTCTCTTTGTACGTGTTCTACTAAACCTAACGCATAAAACCTCTGAGACAATATACGATTTTAGTAGAACATGTTCCCTAAGCACAATATAAATGTCTTACTCAATCCTAGAGACAGTGAACTACGAAGCCCAACTGCCATTGAGTGAGACAAGTATTGAGTATAAAGTTCTAAACGCGTATTTATGTTAATATCACCTTTACGGCAGCCTAGCCCCATTTCTAAAATAACAGAAAATATTGCACAAGCGTACCGTAGACTCAGTCTGTAGCAAAACTCAATGCGATCGTACTCGGTGTCTGCCGAGGTGGTAATTTCGTCACCTCACATCTCCTTAATCTTCCCATTTCGAGGATACAGTGCGGTTGTCAGCGGCAAAGCGTCCAAATTGACGTGTTTCGATAAATAGTGTCGATTTAGAAATTGGCGTACCATATGCCGGGTGTAGGTTTTATCGAGACACGGTCCCTAGCGTTCTTAGAACGACTACCAATCCAGTTTGGGGAAATGTGTGAAGCCTAACCCCTCTCCCTGGAGATGCGCCGGCAACGAGCCTTTCGTAAAGAGTTGTGTGGCCAAACCTTTTTGGAAGCAGTAATTATCACTAACGTTTGATTGTTTTATAATGCCGATTTAGATCGACTTTATAGCATATGTTGTTTTAAATGAACTGAGAGTATTTACGGTTCTGCCTTCCGTATGTGGCTGCGCATGTTACAGGTCAAAGTCGTCAAAAGTCGAGCGTCAGTGCTCAGTGTCAAATAAAGTGGAAGGCCTTCTCCGTTTCCCTATAATCAACCGCAAATGACAAATATCTGCCAGGGTATGGATTAGGAGATGGACACGTAATACAATAGAAAATATAGTTAATTAATAGCGCAATGTCGCTATGCTGAAATAAATGATTATTAATAGCCCTGCAGCGATATTATCTAAATGATACCTACAAATCATAAAACAAATCAGCCTACGAGAACAATACAATGAAAAAGGCACATTATTAGTAAAGAGTTTAACACTTACCAATGATATCTTTGTAGGGGATTAGATTACTACTCCCGAAATGCCGCACGTAGTACCAACTTCACCTCGATCACAGCTCCTCCCAGCTCACAACACTCACCAAACTCCTAACTTAACTAGCTTTCCTTCTTGAGACTATAACGACCGAACCCTCTCATGTCCTAAGACCAACTGCCCTTCCTCAACCGCAACACCCCCGCCAACCATCCAAAATCTGGGCTCGGTACTTTCCCACACTATTTTTTTGTAAACTTCGACTTTAAACACATTTTTCTATTTCTTAACTGCTTTTACGATTCACAGCTGGTTGCAATAACGCGCCCTCGCTTTAACTTTCTCAGAATTTGTAAAGAACTATGGGTTTCGATTGTCTAAACATTTCTTTCAAGCGACGACGGCTGCCATAAGTGGTCATTTGCGTGTGCCATTAAATAGAAATGGAATGGCCTTCTAAGAAGTTCTAAACTATTTTACAAGTGCAAAGAATTAGGATATCTTGTTATTTATTAGGGTAACGCGTCAGGCTGTCAGACCATAAAATTAAGATTTAATGTGTTTCGTAAAGTGGGCCGAACCACGTGCATGGTTTTAGAATAAATAATTATAATATTTTGTTATTAAATAGGAATAAGTGACAGACAGTCATATTCCCCCCTCTGAAAATCAGACGCGTGACGCAGTACAGCGGATGAGCTTTCATAATAGGTGAAGCAATGCCTTTCCATGAAAGTGTTTTAGAATATATACCCATAGGTATGCTAAGTTCATTTAACCAAGCAGTTAAGCTCAATCCAGTTGGAACACGAACCCGATAAGATGCAATGTCTGCTATAATTTTGTACTGCTTCGCAGAAGCATCTTCTTAACTTATTTGTCTTAAAAGTAGTCCTGTCACCTTAATCAGGTTACACTACCGCGCTTCAAATATGTTCCGAGAACCTGTGCATGCTTATAATATAGTTTTACATACCAGGGTCTCTTTAAAGAGTACTTGTGCTATCGAGCCACGCTACCTGCGGTGCTCCCTCGTTCTAAACTCAGCCTATCGCGGTTGCCGCTGGACAGAGGCCTTTCCTTGTCCACCTTAACGCTGAGTCAGCTTAGTCAGCTGTCGGCAGTCATATCCGAAAACAGCTGAAATAGTCCGCACATAAACATATTAGAGTGTATTCCAATAATATTCTCTATCACAATAATACTCTGATTCTAAGAGGTTAGAGCAGGTTTCAACAAGAATCGGAAAGTTATACTTATTAGAAAAAATAGGTATCCTTGATTGTGCAAACAATTATTGGTTTAGTGTAACAAAAGGTGTTCTTTTATTATTTTTATTTATAAATTATAAAATTGACATAGTCCGTGCATGAACATATAAGAGTTTATTCCCATAAGACGCCCGCTCTGATTCTAAGAGGTTGAAACAGTTTTGAAATCCGATAAGAGTTGGAAAGTTAAACTGATTAGTAAATATAGATACCTATCCTAGACGACTTTGCACACAATAAACAACCCTAGTGTGACAAAAGATTGTCAATTTCTCCCTCTAATTATGAAATATTGACAATAAGATTTTCTAGCATATGGAAAGTAATAACTATAGTACCATTGCCTTTAAACATAATGATTATAAGTGAGATAACAAAATCATACTGCGTAGGTTATAACGGGTCACTGAAGTATCTAATAAAAAGTGAAACTTAGCTTCGTAACAGGAGCCAACCTACAGCCACTGCTGTTGAAGTCAGCCGATGTCAGCAGATTTTGTAGAAACTTGAAACCAAGTGCGACGCACAAACCAGAGGTTTAGACATAGCGTAGTCGCAGCCAAGTGGAGACTTAAATATCCTGGAATTTGAAATAAGGCCAAACGAGTATCTATTCAATTATATGACATGCGCTGTATACTGCAAAGTTAGAAAGATTTATGTTAACTTCCTATGATTATGGTTAATGTACCTCCTCGGTAAATTAATAGTCATTTACAAAATGCTAGAAGCTTCACGCTTCATACGTCTTAGATAATAATAAAATTAGGTTTAATCATAGTTAAGAGCGAGTTCTACAATTAAACTCACCCACTCACACACATACATAACTAACGCGTAAACATATTTCATGTTCAAATACTATCAGATACTAAACTCACGTTTGCTGGGAGTCGAACCCATTACCTTTGTAGCACAAGAGCCCAAGCAAAAATCATACCATCGCCTACTTTATAAAAATACGTCCTTGCATGTGGGAATCGAACCCACTCTATTTAGCATCGGAACCAAAGCTATACATTCTACAAATATGCTTAGCTATTCATGCGGGAATTGAACCCACAAACCGTGACACAGGAATCCAAGCAATCTTCACACAATTAATCTAGCGGGAATCGAACCCTAAAATCCATGGCGATGGAATCTTAAGCACATATTCTAACGAATCGCGCGGGGTTTGAACCCACTACGAGTAGTAAGCATTCAACCACCATTATCAAACCTTAACTTAATTAAACATAAATTATTGTAGCCGTTGTAACTATTGCCGTCTCTAGCAATTCATAGGATCATAAAATTACGTTGTGTTATTGTTTACGTTGTGTTTTTCTTGTAGTAACTCTTAATTAGTTCTTTCTCGTTGCACTGAAATGAATCAGTACATTTAATGACGAGAATCCTGGTCACGGCACCACATGTGACGGTACCTAAATTACCCTAGGCTGATAAATTTTTCGTTTTTCCTAATTATGTTAATATTAGCGTTAAGGTCGGTTTCCCCCTAAGGGGAAAAGGCCGCACCCCAACCCCGTGCGGCCCTGTAGAGCTCGTCACCAGACTTGGTCACTCTCCCACCGATAATAGAAGTGAATTCCCAAATTTATAGAAGCCAAATGCCTTGATATTATTAATGAGGCAAGGAAACAATGTATCAATATTAGATGATACTTGGGAATTCATAGTTATGAAATATATTGGAAGTGATTTTAGAAAACTAAATAATAGAGGGATGTAGAGTAAATTATTATATCAACTTGTGAGTAACCCAAACGCTAGCGCGTAACAGGTATTTGATCAGTCGTAACTCACACAATACCTCGCATCTACACTCCGAGTGCTCAGAGATACACTTCCATAAAGTGACGCAAGCGGCTTTATAGCGGCATAGCGTCGACGTCATGCTCTTTTGGAGTCATGGCCCCTAGCAGTTCTCTCGAACTGATAAACGTGACGAAGCGGCTTTTCCTGCGGCAACCATGCGACTGCCCTTGTCTAGCAACGGAGCGGCTAGTTCTAGCGGCATTGCGTCTGCATCATGCTCTTAAGGAGACATGGTCCCTATCAGTCCTTAGACTGGATATGAGATAGTTGTGGTCACCCAAACCCCCGGAAGTTCACTCTTTGCACAACAAGCATATTTGCAAGACACGTGCTCATGTCAGCCTGACCGAGTTATTAGTATAAGATAAAGAATATAATAATTCTTTGAATTACTAGATAATTTGAGTTGAGAAATCAAAACTCGAGGATTATTACTAAATAAAGTTTAGAGTTCTAGTATCGGCCAAAGGCAACGAATACAACATTCAAGAATTACTAGTTATGAGAGTAGAGAATCAAACTCAAGCATAATTAATAGAGTTGTGAATCAACTCTCTTGAAAGTCTATAGACAGCCCCAAAGAGCCCACCCGTCACCACTTCCTAGTGCTTATGCTGGGGAGAAGAAGTGGTGCAACAAACTCCCCAGCAACACGTGTCTGTCTGATTAGTTATAATGACTATCAACTCCATCAGCCTAGGATAACTATAATAGCTAAAGGCTCACCCAGTCTCACCTACAAACACTAACACATACTACGTTAAAACTAGATTATAGAATAATAATAAACTAAATATGTGCCTCAACACAACTATATTTTACTTATTTAATATTAATTCTCTCTCCTACAACAGCCCACTTGGACAAGGCCTCTGGCACTCAATAATTCTCCTAACTCTCTTAGCCTAGCCTTATACCGACCGTTTCCTACCGCGGTCTGTCTTCCTTCTCGCAGGTAGCGCTAATAATACCTGTAATAGAATCTTCATAATGTGAAGAGGTAAGGGAATCGTTACGCTTGCGCTTTAATCAATCAATAATAGCTACGTCAGTGTATCTGTGTACGATGTACCCATTTCAGTGAGACGGGGAACCGTTTTACAACGTTTGTCTCTTTGTACGTGTTCTACTAAACCTAACGCATAAAACCTCTGAGACAATATACGATTTTAGTAGAACATGTTCCCTAAGCACAATATAAATGTCTTACTCAATCCTAGAGACAGTGAACTACGAAGCCCAACTGCCATTGAGTGAGACAAGTATTGAGTATAAAGTTCTAAACGCGTATTTATGTTAATATCACCTTTACGGCAGCCTAGCCCCATTTCTAAAATAACAGAAAATATTGCACAAGCGTACCGTAGACTCAGTCTGTAGCAAAACTCAATGCGATCGTACTCGGTGTCTGCCGAGGTGGTAATTTCGTCACCTCACATCTCCTTAATCTTCCCATTTCGAGGATACAGTGCGGCTGTCAGCGGCAAAGCGTCCAAATTGACGTGTTTCGATAAATAGTGTCGATTTAGAAATTGGCGTACCATATGCCGGGTGTAGGTTTTATCGAGACACGGTCCCTAGCGTTCTTAGAACGACTACCAATCCAGTTTGGGGAAATGTGTGAAGCCTAACCCCTCTCCCTGGAGATGCGCCGGCAACGAGCCTTTCGTAAAGAGTTGTGTGGCCAAACCTTTTTGGAAGCAGTAATTATCACTAACGTTTGATTGTTTTATAATGCCGATTTAGATCGACTTTATAGCATATGTTGTTTTAAATGAACTGAGAGTATTTACGGTTCTGCCTTCCGTATGTGGCTGCGCATGTTACAGGTCAAAGTCGTCAAAAGTCGAGCGTCAGTGCTCAGTGTCAAATAAAGTGGAAGGCCTTCTCCGTTTCCCTATAATCAACCGCAAATGACAAATATCTGCCAGGGTATGGATTAGGAGATGGACACGTAATACAATAGAAAATATAGTTAATTAATAGCGCAATGTCGCTATGCTGAAATAAATGATTATTAATAGCCCTGCAGCGATATTATCTAAATGATACCTACAAATCATAAAACAAATCAGCCTACGAGAACAATACAATGAAAAAGGCACATTATTAGTAAAGAGTTTAACACTTACCAATGATATCTTTGTAGGGGATTAGATTACTACTCACGAAATGCCGCACGTAGTACCAACTTCACCTCGATCACAGCTCCTCCCAGCTCACAACACTCACCAAACTCCTAACTTAACTAGCTTTCCTTCTTGAGACTATAACGACCGAACCCTCTCATGTCCTAAGACCAACTGCCCTTCCTCAACCGCAACACCCCCGCCAACCATCCAAAATCTGGGCTCGGTACTTTCCCACACTATTTTTTTTGTAAACTTCGACTTTAAACACATTTTTCTATTTCTTAACTGCTTTTACGATTCACAGCTGGTTGCAATAACGCGCCCTCGCTTTAACTTTCTCAGAATTTGTAAAGAACTATGGGTTTCGATTGTCTAAACATTTCTTTCAAGCGACGACGGCTGCCATAAGTGGTCATTTGCGTGTGCCATTAAATAGAAATGGAATGGCCTTCTAAGAAGTTCTAAACTATTTTACAAGTGCAAAGAATTAGGATATCTTGTTATTTATTAGGGTAACGCGTCAGGCTGTCAGACCATAAAATTAAGATTTAATGTGTTTCGTAAAGTGGGCCGAACCACGTGCATGGTTTTAGAATAAATAATTATAATATTTTGTTATTAAATAGGAATAAGTGACAGACAGTCACAGTATGTAAATAATACGAAGTCGTTGTGAAGTTGGGCGGCAAGTCAAGAGTTATTTCTTTCATCTTTTATCTAAAAGTATTTGAGTTATTTGAGTATGTATATTTAGTTAATAGTTTATCATTTAATAACAATAAATTTCAATGCTCTACCAGGCAACTAAGTTCTAATTTTTTTGAAGAAGTTAATAACTTCTTCAAAAAAATTACACTTAGTTCGCAATAAAGAATTTGAATTTGAATTATAATTTTTAAATAGCATTCATATATTACGCACAATTGTTCTCTTCTAATATTGAACAAAAGTTGTATTTTTCTTCGTAATTTTAATACAGTAGTAGTAAAAAACATTTGATATTGCTACTCAAATGTTTTTTTTTTAATTCATTACCAAAATTAAACTCAAGGTAGTAACGTCCACGGCACGTTCATCTTCTTTGTTTTGCATTAGGTTATTGAATTTATAATAACATAAAAAGAAAAAAAAATTGGTAAAACATAATTATGCCTTCAATATTCTTAAAATTCTGAGCAGACTGACTCTTAAGAACACTTAACACATCAGGTAACATGAAAAAGAATAGTTAAATGAAACTTCAAGTTTCTTAACATGCTGAAGAAACAGATTTAGTTACCTCGAATTAAAAACTTTTCAAACATTCAGATATTTAAGAAATTTTCATTAATTAGAAACATGTCAAAGTTTGCTTTGTTTTATATTATGCAGGGTGGTATAATATAAAAACAGAGCAAACATCGACGCACAACATGTTACAGTGGATTTAGTTCACGGTTCTGCGCCCTGCGGACTCTCCGTCGGCTTACCGCCCCATAGTGCTGCTCGACGAGATGGACAAGCTCTTTGAAAGCGTCATTGAAAGAAACGCCCGGGTGTCACCACTGTGTGGATCGCCTGGAGGACACGGTGGAGCCGATGCCTCAGGGTAGCGGGATGTTCGAAAGAGATACCGTGGCCCTGGCACAGGCAACTGAAGGAACACGGGTGGGTTTTAGTCAGTCAAAGTCTGACACGACCTCCCACTCCACCCATAGCGGGAGAGGTAATTTTAAGATTTCCCACCCAAAAAAAAAAACCGTTGGTCCTGCGCTTGATTTCTCTCCGGTCGTGTCGGATTGCCGTCCCATCGGACTGTGAGAGTGAGGGATGAGGAGACACAGGTGCACTCTGCACATGTGTCTGCACACACACTTCTGCACTAATATATATTTCTCGCCGAAGGCTAGTCGCCGTTGAGTTAGACCGCCATGGCTGAAATACGGTCTGGAGGACTAAACATATACTTAGAACACGCAAGAAGCAAACTCTGTCATGACTCTGCAATTATTGCTTCTTTTTTATCGTAGTCCTTTCGTCTCTTCAACTCATTTCAGATATATCATTCAGCCTCTGAACATAAACTGCCCAAAATCACTGCCGTGTACCGTTTCAGTTTTGAGGGCCGTGAATGCATTTTAAAAGGTCTTTTGAACTAATGTTCGAACATTCCTTCATTCATTCCACGGTATATCAGTAACGAATTTTTGCGAACAACATATTGGATTATTACCGCAGGGCTAATTTGCAGTCTGTCCCGTTACCACTTTGTTGACTGGTTAATTACCTTACCATTAATGAGTTGGTCATGAGATATTCATACATAGGCCATAAAATATATATAACCAAAAAAAAGAACACACTGTATCATATAAATATAGATGAATATAGTATGTTTTTTCAAAGCTGTAGGTGATCGAACAGTTATTCTAAAACTGTGCTAGAATTCGTAAAAAATGCGTGCTACGCGCCAGCACTCGCGTGTTGCTACGCAGCGAGCTACGGTCTGCTACGGCGTAGCTCGCATTGTCAACAGTCTCAGCATTACGCAGGCGTAGCAGCTATTAAATGTATGAAATAATGTTTCCATATGCATGACAATTTTATCGTCGGTTGGTATAATATCTTTATGTGCTTCGTAGTCGTAAATATGTTTAATGACTAGTCTTAAACTTAGATTAGAATTTTCCATTTACTGACCAGGTCATTTCATTATGATCAGAGGTAGTTTGTCATTTGATTATAATTGCCAAATAATATTACTAAACAGGTGAAACATGCTAAATGAAAGGTTATGTTCAGATGTTAAATATTAGTTTCAGAAAATCACGAGGAGTTATTGTAAGCTTCGTGGATTCTGAAAAAGGCAGAAAATTTTATCTGAAAATACAGGATCACAGGTTTGTGCACAAATGCATTTAGGAAACAAATCCAAGCAACCCTACAGAATCAGCAAGGTATTCTATTCTAAAGTATTGTATTGTATTGAAGTGAAGTGAAGTAATGTTTAAAATCCAGATATGAGTTCTGTATCGATTACATAGATTATCTGTGTTACTAGCTAGTTTTTTTTTGTTTTTTTTTAATACTTAATTTTAATCTGTGGAGAACGTAGTCGGTAGCATTATTGTTTTAATATTTAGTATTTAAGATATTATGACTATTTTTATTGTGCTACTGTTTGTTTTTCCTTAAATAAATAATACAATTTACACCCTTAGGGTATTTGCCAGGATTCTCAGAAGCTTTGTTCATACTTTGTTGAAATTATGTCAACCCTTTCATCCGACCGGTTATTAACCGGTACCTAAAATAAAACACGCTTGAGTCAATCAAATGAAATATCAAAATGAGTTGTCATATTATTTCCGTAAAAAATCATAAAGATTTCCGTAAAAAGTCCAGCGAACTCGAATCTTTTGTTCTATAATTTGAAATTCGTCTGTGAAATAGTAGAACTTGCTCGAAAATATTATATTAGCAAAGAGATCGCTTAGTCTATCACACGTCAGTCGTTCGAAGAGAACGAAATTATCGATCGAGGAGTACAACGTAAGAGAAATATCTTCTGTAAATACGGAACATTAAAACTGTTCTGGTATATGTTAGTTACCAAATTACCAAGCCGAGTTTCTTTTGTTTTTGTTCTTTCATTATTGCACTCTAGCTCTCCAAGCTTTCTTGTTTGTTATGTGCTCGTACTCTCAAAATGAAAAAGCCTTCTATTACCAAAGCTATTTTTTTAATTCTCTTTAGCTTGTGTTGTTACTACCTATAGGCAATTAATTTGTCATCTTTTTTTGCACTTGACCTGATTTTGGGCTTATAAGTACCAACTAGTTCTCTCAAAAGTCTATTTTGTAAGGTGACACGCGAGTCTACTGTATCGAAAAATTAGTCTACACTTTGTCTGTTTAGAAAAACCATCAACAATTTCATTTGGAATTTCCATGAAAATGTTGTTTTGGATTTGTTTACATTGTATTGTAAATTTTGTAATTTATAAGATGTACGTAATAAAGAGTATTCAATCTATCTATATATTCAACGCGTCAAACTGACTTGCTTCCGGTTTTAATTATATTTTTCGTACCTATTCAATTTCTTGAGAAGCTTGACAATACTTAAACTATCTTGGGGGTCAAATTAATAAGACAAAATGAACGATAAGTTATGAGCGAGAGTTCCTGACCGAAATTATTACTGGAGACATGGCTGTGTTGGTATCCTATTTGGAAACTTTACAGTGGCGAGACTTTCACAAAGTCAAAAAAAAAACTTAATTACTACGACGAACGCCGCAAAGAAATTATGTGAGGTCTGTACAGAAATGTTCTTTTATATATCAAAGGCAAAAAAGTTGACAAGAAGTTGCTCTTTATATGACCAGAGAAAATTTCGTATCTCATGTTTATATACCAACTCTTAAATCGAAAGTACTAATAAAAGTTACATCAAAGATTCCGAGATTGCACTTTTATTAGTTCCTGATGACATGTGAAAGTATTTATTCTTCGTAGTCTTCTTAGAAAGAGCAAGAAGCCAATTTACTTTTTATAGTTGAAATAGGTTTAGGTGTCTGTCTGCCATAAAAACGGAACATCAGGTTAACAACAAAGGCCATCAAAAGAGGGTAATGGTCTCATACTATTTATATTACGATTGAGGGATCTTATCTAGAAGCGGACCTTAGATTTAGGGCTGTTCAATATTCATTCGGTTGCGACATTTACGTCTTATTACAATAAATACTCAATTATGTACCTACTTCTTTCGGTATAATAACTAGATTACAGTTGCTATACGAATTGAACGTCCAAAGGTATCGCTTAAACGTATATTTTTATCTGTATGTCTATCTGTTACCTTTTCACGCCTTTCCGGCTCAACGGATTTGGATGAAGTTTGGCATATGGATAAACTATGACCGGGTTAAGACGTAGGATACTTTTCATCGCGGTAGTACAATCCCGAGGTATAATTTCAGACCTCCAGGTGGGCGAAGCCGCGGTATGAAAGCTTGTTCTTAAAGCATTGTAAAAATGGGTTCGACATATTAGAGCAAAAAGTTCAAGGTTCCTACATAGGAGTGAAAGGGATTTGGGACCCATTTTCACCAAGTGCTCGCTATAAGACTTTGTAGATGTTTCGCTTTATTTTTGCATTTGCCTAATAAACATGAATATTTATACTCTTGTTACGAGCCCAACTTGCAAGCTCAGCACATCGTACCGATAAAGTGACCGATCGGATTACGACACCGCGCTTCCCATAGCACCGACGATTATCATCGTCTTTCTTTACCTAACTTCGGTGGGAACGGACATTGATACATTAAACCTAACTAATACTCGTAAGACATCTATTTTATATTTTAAATATGACATTTGTGAACTCTCAAATACATTTCTAAACCTAAAAGGACGTACTTATTGAAGAGTTTCCCGACACACGCCCCCACACATATCTGGCGCAGTCGGTAGTTCGTCAAAGACTTAAGTTGTGGTGATACCTAAAAATCAGGATTACGCCGCATCAACCGTCTGGACGAAGAACCTATTGGAGGCCTGTCGAGAAAGCTGTTGCTACGGAGATTGGGACATCCAAAAATCGATAAAACACCGCTCGCAAGCAATGCTACTCATGTAAGTACATAAGTCCTATTATAGGTTGCTATTTTTAACGCAAGGTACTATAATTGTCCAAAATTTTTCACCCACGTAGCAATAGGGATCTTAGTCTTAGTAGGCGAAGTCAACTCCGCAACGCGCGAAGTGACGTCTTTCGTAATTTAAAAGATATTACTGAAAATTCAGAAACCATGACGGAATCGAGTAGTAGTTCTACATTTGACATGAGTCAAATAGATTTATCGGATAAGATTTATAAATCACTGAGGCTAGTTCCGGAATTTGACGGAAATCCTAATGTTTTAACTCGATATTTAAACTTGTGTGATCAGTTAGTGCTCACTTATATCAGTCCAGAACCAGGACGTCAGCTTTCAAACTTATCTTTGATAAATGGAATTTTATACAAGATTACTGGTGACGCTGCACGTACTTTGGCAACTAACGGAATTCCAAGTGACTGGAATGGTACAAGATCAACCTTAATTAATACATTTTCAGATCACAGAGATGAATATTGATACTAAATGAGAAAAAAACCAAATGCATTCGATTTAAATTACCTAATGTTAGAAGTAGCGAATGTGACATCATATTGAACGGAGAAAAACTGGAATTTAGTAATCAGACGGTTTTCCTAGGAATCACGCTAGACGAGAAGTTACAATGGGGACCCCATATAACATCTCTCGCGGGGCGACTAAGCTCGGCAGCGTATGCTGTTAGAAAGATAAGACAGTTAACAGACGTTGAAACCGCGCGTTTGGTTTATTTCAGCTACTTCCACAGCATTATGTCATACGGCATTTTACTGTGGGGTCGGGCTGCTGACATTGAATCCATTTTTATTTTGCAAAAGAGAGCTGTCAGAGCCATTTACAATCTACGTCGCCGCGAATCTCTTAGGGAACTATTTAGGAAGATTAATATAATGACTGTACCTTGCCAGTTCATTTATGAAAATATTATGTATGTTAGAAAAAATCTGCATCTATTTAATAAAATAAGTGATAGACATAATATTAACACTAGAAATAAAAATAAAATAGATCAACCATTTTTCAGACTATCTAAAGTACATACATCTTTTATGGGGTACTGTGTTAAATGTTACAACAAAATACCTGGTGAAATATTGCAATTAAATGAAAGAAAGTTTAAAACTCATGTTAAAAAAACACTTTGTAATCAAGCATATTACAAATTAGAGGATTATATCCTAGATAAGAATGCTTGGAAACATGCTGGTCCTGCTCCATAGGACAATCTAGAGGCTAGACAAAATCATACTATTTGCTTATTGTGTTGTGTATTTGGTTATTTTTACTTTACTCACACACTGTATTATTCCAAGTTAATATTTTAGGAAAATCATATATTTTTTACAATTGTTTGTAAATATGTGAGCACAATGTACCTATCACGTGATTAATTTATATACCTTTGCTTTATTTTTAATTTTTTTTACCAATAGTGGTATAGTATTTTTATTCTTGGTGCATCGTCTTCACATATAGAAATATAATTAATGTATACAATATATTGTAAAACATTTTAAAAGAGTAACGGTGGAGTTTCTTGCCACTTCTTCTCCATACGAAACTACTTTTTGGAAGTGGCGCCTAGAATCAGTTCTATTTTTAATGTAAATGTTGACGTTCAAAAGTGCCTTTTTATGGGCCTATTTGAAATAAATGCTTTGACTTTGACTTTGACTTTGAATCGTCGTTGTATACTGATCTTTCTCTCTTAGTTCAACACTTATTATGCACAATTATGACGTACATCGAATTACAAGAATCTATAAAAACTACCATAGAATCTGAAAGAGACAGCCCGTTCTGGCAGCTATCATTTTCAGAATGCAATAAAATAAAATTGAAATTTAAGAATTTAAAAATTTACCAGAAATTATAAAATAATAATTTTGTTAACCCACAATTTTCCTGGAGAAACCATAGGAACACTGTGTTTTATGCGTTATCAGGTGAGTAACAATTTCTTCCCTTGAATAGTTTTTTCGAGCACTTTTACTTATACGAGTAACAAAGGATTTTCACTCCCACATTTGTGTATCTTTGTGAATCAGAAGAAGGGACGTATTATTCACAATATTGTTAAAATAAAATTACACTAACGGTCCTTCAGTAGTTCTGAATAAACATTTGCCTTCTATTGTTAGAATTACATAGAAAAAAATGCAGAAGAAACATACATCATACACGTGGGTACTATAAATGTTACCGGCCAAACACAATTTCCCGATAAACTATGTAGTTGGCCCTGGACCGCACTAGTTTGTCATACACGTGTCATGCATTAGACAGTGAGGTAGGCACCTATCTCATGACACGTGTACAACTAAAACAACAATTGTAACAGAATAGAGATGACGACTAGTATTGAAAAAGTTCGTAAAAATAATGTAATTTCAAAGAAGGCATAGTAAAATAGAGACAATCGCAATCTGTTAAAACGATGTAAATATGAAGAGGATACACGCTTTTTGGAGGGGATTATTCCCGTCCTTGTCGCGCGGTACGGACAATGTACGGCGCTAGTATGAAGTAACATAGTCGTGACGTCACTTCTACGATAGTGCTGTCCTTGACTAAGACATATTTTTAAACGATTATAACTTGATTTTTTTTGAGCTTTTACAATGATTGTAATACTGTTTGCAATATTTGGAAACAAACAATTTTAGAGATAAAAACAAATTTAAAAAAAACATCTTCCCTATCGTATTAGATTTCGTAAAAAAATAACACAAAAACTAAAAAGTTTTTTCAAGAAATGTTCAGACGCCAACAATTAATGGTGCTTTTCCTTCATAATATTTTCGCATTTGAATCGAGAGAGTTCAAGAAGGTTTTCATTAAATTTCCATAATCTCCTTTTCCATTTATCCGTGGAAGTTTTATCGGAATATATTTGGGAGCGCGCTTATCAGCCTTTTAGTTTTCTATTATTTTTTTATATAATACGAGAGCAGTGGTGGCCCACTGGTAACGGCCGTGACTTACGAGTTGTAGCTCGTGGGTTCGAACCCAGACAGGCGCTTTACTAAGGTAAATTATTTCATCACCACTGCTCTCAAAACGGTGAAGAAAAATATCGTGAGGAAACCGGCATGTCTTAGAACCAAAAATTCGAAGACATGTGACATCTACCAACACGCACTGGGCCCGCGTGGTGGATTACGGCCCACTCCCTCTCACTGAGAGGAGGCCTGTGTCCCAGCAGTGGGAACATAATAGGCTGACTATGTATGTATGTATGTAAAATAATACGAAGTCGTTATGAAGTTGGTCGGCAAGTCAAGAGTTATTTCATTCATTTGTTATCTCAAAGTATTTGAGTTATTTGAGTATGTATATTAAGTTAATAATTTATCATTTAATAACAATAAATTGCAATGCTCTACCAGGCAACTAAGTTCTAAGAACCTACCTATTGTTAACTTCTTCAAAAAAATTAAACTTAGTTCGCAAAAAAAATAATTGAATTTGTATTATAATTTTTAAATAGCATTCATATATTACGCACAATTGTTCTCTTCTAATATTGAACAAAAGTTGTATAGTTCTTCGTAATTTTAATACAGTAGTAGCAATTTCAAATGTTTTTTTTTAATTCATTACCAAAATTAAACTCAAGGTAGTAACGTCCACCGCACGTTCATCTTCTTTGTTTCGCATTAGGTTATTGAATTTATAATAACATAAAAAGAAAACAAAAATAGGTAAAAACATAATTATGCCTTCAATATTCTTAAAATTCTGAGCAGACTGACTCTTAAGAATACTTAACACATCACGTAACATGAAAGAGAATAGTTAAATGAAACTTCAACGTTCTTAACATGCTGAAGAAACAGATTTAGTAAACTCGAATTAAAAACTTTCCAAACATTCAGATATTCGAATTCAAGACATTTTCATTAATTTGAATCATGTCAAAGTTTGCTTTGTTTTATATTATGCAGGGTGGTATAATATAAAAACATAGCAAACATCGACGCACAACCTGTTACAGTGGATTTAGTTCACGATTCTGAACCTGCTGGCGCGCCCTGCGGACTATCCGTCCGCTTCCGGCCCATAGTGCTGCTCGACTGAGATGGGCAAGCTCTTTGAAAGCGTCATTGAAAGAAACGCCCGGGTGTCACCACTGTATGGACTGCCTGGAGGACACGGTGGAGCCGATTCCTCAGGGTAGCGGGATGTTCGAAAGAGATACCGTGGCCCTGGCACAGGCAACTGAAGGAGCACGGGTGGGTTTTAGTCAGTCAAAGTCTGACACGCCCTCCCACTCCACCCAGAGCGGGTGAAGTCTTTTTAAGATTTCCCACCCAAAAAAAAAACCGTTGGTCCTGCGCTTGATTTCTCTCCGGTCGTGTCGGATTGCCGTCCCATCGGACTGTGAGAATGAGGGATGAGGATACACAGGTGCACTCTGCGCCTGTGTCTGTACAAACACTTGTGCACTATAATGTCTTTCTCGCCGAAGGCTAGTCGCCGTTTTATGGAAGAAGTTGCATGAGGAAACAACGCTTCCAGGGAAATTGGTTGAGTTGTTTAAATATTGGTACGGCCATCAAACCAATATGGTGAAGTGGGCAGGCTCGCTATCCGATCCGTATGGGCTGGAGTGTGGGGTCAGGCAGGGCGGGCTTACTTCACCAAAACTCTTCTGTCTGTATGTGGATCGGCTGGTTCGTGAGCTCAGTAGCACTATGGTAGGTTGTTCAAGTGACGGAACATTTGTCAATAACATAAGTTACGCCGACGACATGGTGCTGCTGGCCCCATCGATCAGCGCCCTCAGGCCACTGCTAGTGGTGTGTGAGCGATATGCGGAGGCACAGGGTCTTAGATATAATGCAGAAAAGAGTGAGTGTCTGCTGTTCAAGGCAGGCACTAAGACCTATGATGTACAGCCTATCACACTCGAGGGGACCGCTCTAGAGTGGGTCACATCCTTCAAATATCTGGGGCACTGGGTCACAGCTACACAGGACGATAACATTGACATGGAGAGGGAACGTCGGGCGCTGTCAGTCAGGAGCAATATGTTGATCCGTAGGTTTGCGAGGTGTTCAAATTATGTAAAGTGTATGCTGTTTAGGGCGTACTGCCAATCTTTTTATAATTGCAGTCTATGGGTCGACTACACGCAGAGGGCTTACGGCGCCGTGCGAGTCCAATACAATAACGCATTCAGGGCACTGTTGGGGCTGCCGCGACACTGCAGCTCATCAGGGATGTTCGTAGAGGCTCGTGTAGATGACCTTTATGCTATTATTCGAAAGCGTATCGCATCCCTGGTGTGGCGGGTGCGTAGCAGCGCCAACAGTCTCATGATGACCGTATCTGATAGGACTGATGGCCTTATTTGGAAGCACTGGACGAAGACGCTAGTGTTGCCGTCAAACCGTGCCCAGAAGTAGTTTATGTAATTTTGAATGTATTTGCTATTATGTTGTACTAACACTAGTTTGTAAGTTGTTTTATGTCCTTACTAACAATATTGGATTGTAATGATCTGACAAATAAACTTTATTATTATTATCTCCTTTATTATATTTAACAAACTTATAAATTACATTTTTAAATATTTTTTAAAAAATCTGAAAAAAAAAATTTTAAATATAAAAAATTGTATCCCACCGGTATCGGGAACAGGGTCCAAGCCTGCGGCGGTCAGGGCTCCAGAGAGAGGAACCTCCTGACAATGCGAGCCGTGTCCAGAAGTACCGCTTTCTGAATCAAGCCCTTGATCCAGCTGCCCAACGAGAGCCTCCTGAGGTGTTTGTCGAGGCTCTTGGCTATTAAGCCATTGGCTGTCACGACTATCGGCACAATGATTGCTGAGTCCACATCCCACATGTCGACAACCTCGCGAGCCAAATCAAGATACTTGATTTCTTTATCTTTCTCGGCTTTCACGAGGTTACAGTCATGCGGGACCGTTATGTCAACAATCATTGTGCGCCGCTGTACTCGATCCACCACCACTATATCAGGCTTATTGGCAATAATAGTCCTGTCAGTGATGATGGATCGATCCCAGTACAATGTGATATTTCCATTTTCGAGAACTGGGTCAGGCACGTACCTGTAGTACGGCACTTCCGATTCCACAAGGCTGTATTTCAGAGCAACTTGCTGATGGAAAATCCTAGCTAAAAGGTTGTGTCTATGCAAGTACTCTTCGTTAGCTAGACGAGAACACCCGGAGAAAATGTGTCTTATTGATTCCCCCGGACGGTGACATGCCCGACAGATGTCAACCGTGCCGTCTTTCACAATAAATCTCCGGTAATTGTTCGTCATCATAACTTCGTCCATAATTGCACAAATAAAACCTTCGGTATCTCCAAAGAGGTCACCGAAACGTAGCCAGGTCACGGACGCTAGAAGATCTACATCGGGTCCATGTAGGGCCCGGAAAAAGCGTCCGTGAAGCTCCTTACTCTGCCATACTTCCATGCGATCATTAGTGTCAAGCACTACAGGTTTGCGCCAGTTCTCTTTAGCCAAGGAGAGCGGGGTGAGGCCCTTGTCCACCGCGACCACATCACGATGCATCCCCACGTCGGCTTCTAGGAAATATTCCCTGAGACTGCATATCTCGCGATTGTGTAGGGTCTTAGCGTTTAAAAAGCCTCGACCTCCACACTTTCGCGGGATATACAGTCTCATTACCGATGATCGTGGGTGATGCATTCGGTTTGCAGTCAGCAGTGTACGGACCCTCCTATCCAGGGCGTCGAGTTCGGTCTGAGTCCATTTGAGTATGCCGAAAGAGTACATCAAAACTGTTTCCGCCTGACAGAAGACTATTTAACACTTTCTTCAGGCGGCCAAAGAAGCACTCCTTCAACGATTGCTTCATGTCAATACCATTGATGCCCAACGCTTCCGACATACCCAAATACTTATAGGTTTCGGATGCGGAGAGGGCATTAAGGTTTATGGAATCCGAGTCGTCTGGTACTGGGCCGCCAAGCGAGCGTGCGATCTTGTAAACCATTTAATCCAAAAGTTCTGCAGCCCGTCCGGCCCTGGTGACTTCCAGTTAGGTAACGGACGGACTGCACGAGCTACATATTGGGGGCAGATGGTAATAGCCCCCATTTCTGGTATTGGATTGCAGGCTCGCTCGACTTCCCGAGTCCAGTCACCTTCGGTGTGACTGACAGGCACCGACCAGATACTTCGCCAGAAAGAACACATGGCATCATCATCTGGCAGGCACGTGTCAGCCACACTTTGGTTCGGTCGCTCCCAACCCCTATAAACCCACCTTTCATCGCTCTGGAACGTGCGATTCTGAGTGTATCGCTCTACTCGCCGCATATACCTACGAATACGGTTGGCCCATGCATACACTTTCTGCTTCAGGTAGTCGATGCGCTCTGTGACGCGGGACAGATAGTTCTGAGAGCTAATATCAGTCCCTGAGAACGCCCGCCTCACAAAGCGCATCACTCTTGGACGAGTATTGCCGTCTTTGAAGCAGATTAGTTTGCCGATGAGCGCTCTGGCCCCACCAATACGGTGCTCAATTCTGCACTGCCAAGCTGGTACGGTTGGTTTCGGTCGCGTAGCTCTACAGTCATTGGTAAATTTGACGTGAGCTACACGACATGCCGCTACAGCCGCGCAGTACAGAATTGAATGAGTATCGGTGAGGTCTTCGCAGTCATCAAAATAGTTTGATAACTGCGAATCCAGAAGCGCCACCAGCGCCCTATTTTTGTTATGCATGGGCAAACGAGGTAAGCGTGGTCTAAGTTCGGGCGACATGAACCGATATTCCCGAATCGCACACTCCAAAGCACTCCTCAATTCCTCATTGCACTGGGTACTTACGTTTGTAGCCCTATCATCAGCTTGATTTGTGTTGGACTGTGATAGTACCTCAACAGTCTGCGACGGGGGGGCGATGACATGGCTACTCTGCACTTCACTTCGCAGGTGATCAAGCACAGTGTCATCCAACATATGATTACGTTGGATGACCCGCACCTGATCCGACAGTCGTTGTGCCGAAACGTTGACAGCTGGCTCAAGCACCTGAAAAAGAGAGAGCATCCGAACACGGTATGCGGTCAGATTGTTGCCCCCCTCTGTAGCCCCATAGTATGAGCGCATGACGTTTTCATTGATGGATCGTGTCCATCTCATGCGCTGCACACTTCCGCCGGGAGCTGGGACCCTATCAGAGGCCGGTGGGCCTCGAGGTCCTAAGCCGTCCGGCGGCCGGCGTCCTCCTCGTCGACGAGCAGGTGGTGGCGTCGTGGGCGGGGAGAAATACTCGTCGCTCGAGCTCTACGCAACTACCGCGGCCGGTGTTGCGTCGAGCACACCGGAGCCACAGCGCTCCCAGTAGCGCTGGGTACCGGCGGCGGTGAGGCGGAGCTGAGCGATGAGTCCGGAGGTGGTGGGCGTGCTCGACGTGCGGCTGATCTCGTCAACATTTCTTCATTTTTGGTTTCTTATTCAGTGATGTTTTACCGGAGGTGACATCTGTCATGTCACCTCCGATGCGTTAGTTTTCAAAATTACATTATGTTGTAGTTTGATGTCGTTATTGAATTTTCTTTGGTTTTGCAGGTTTCAGGTTTACTTCAGAATAAAAAATCGTAAACGTAATTATTATATGTAGATTCTAATGCGAAGTCGTAAATGGATGAGGGTAAAAATGTTTTATGACCGAATACTAGCTCATAAGGGATGAAATTTGTAGTACTATAAACTGTTTTATTATAAGTAAGCATGGCTGTATAAACATATCCAGGCCAGTTTGTTTGGCTTTCATCTACAAAAGATTGAAGGTATTCTTTTAATGTTGAGTGGCTCCTTTCAAGGGCTCCTTGTGTTTGTGGGTGATAAGGGGTAGACTAGAGCTGTTTTTTTTTAAGCTGCAAGTTTGTTTGAACACTTCGGCCGTAAAATTCGTGCCTTGGTCAGTTAGGATTGTTTTTGGAATACCGAATTGAGCGATAAAATGAATCAGGCATTCAGAGGTTTCCTTTGCAGTAGCATTAGGTATCGGATAAGTAGCTGAATATTTAGTGAAGTCATCTTGCACTGTTAGAATAAATTGCAACGCGTTGATACGGTTGTGTCGACGTTGTAGTGATCTGCATCGGTGAACGGTTAGTTTGACGTAGCGCTTTATTACCTTGGCATGATACGCATTAAGGACATAATTTTCAATGTAACTGCGCATATTTCGCAGTAATATTTTTCCTGGATTCTTTTTAACATTCTGTTAGAGCCTAAGTGACCCGAAATGGGGCCATCATGATTTTCACGCATAATTTTAGCAATTTCGCTCATAGTCGGATACAATATATTATTTTTGTAAATATTAATGGTTTTACTTGTATTATGAAATAGGTACGTGATTATGTTATATTTCTTTATGAAACTATGGCTATCAACTTGATTTCTAAAATCCGTGATGCTAAATTCGTCTTTATTTACAGAAAAAAAGTGGTTCTTTAGATTTTTCAGGCTTTTAAAAATATCGTTAAATAACTCCCACGTTAGTCTAGTGGTCGCAGTCGCTACTGCTGAGCATGAGGTCCTGGTTTCGATTCCCAGGTCGGGCAAAGTGTTATTGGGTTTTTCTATCTGGAATTTCTCAGTAGCAGCCCGGAGTCTGGATTTGTACCTGGTTGATGGCAATAGGCTCGCCCCCTATTGCAAGGGACTTAAAACATAACTGGCGAAATGTGGGTGTACAGGTACACCTCTGCCCAACCCTTCGGGGAAACAAGGCGTGATGTTATGTTAAAAATATCATCGTAAGTAGTTGTTTCATTATGAAGCACTTTAATGATAATAAATAAGTGATATTCTCTTTTTTAGATATCAAGAATGAATGTAGAGTTCTTTCCAATGCAAGGAATTCTTAACTTTCAGCCATATTACCGATAATTTCAGATACTTAACGGTTTGACTCGTCAAAATCGATCGAGGTAGGTTGTCACAATATGTTTTAATTTTGGCTTTAAAAGGTTTTCATTATATTCAAGAATTTTTGTGTCAAATGTCACTAGTTTGTTGTTTATAGTTTTCAGGCATTTGGAATAACTATCATCATAATCGATGACTTCACTAGATTGTGGTGTAGGTACATTAAAGTTATCAGGTAGTTCCAGATTTTCAGGAAGAACAAAATGATCAGGTAGGTCTAAGGTTTCAGGATTCGATTATGGCGAGGACTATGTGGAAGATCATCGGTAAGTATTTGGTCAGGTTTAGTAGAGAAATTTTCAGGATAATGTATTGGATGATTATTAGGTAATGTTTCACTTGTCTGAATTTCCTCTATGTTTTCAAATGGATTTATTGGATATCGCGAAAGATTTAGTATTTGTCTTACCTTTCCCATATTGAATTTCATTATTATATTCCTGTAGTTTAATGCGCCAACGGATTAATCTAGATTCAGGGTACTTGCAGTTAAATAGCCAATTTAGGGGTTTATGATCGGTTAATATTTTAAATTGACGGCCGAAAAGTAAGGACGAAATGTTTTAGTTCCATACACAATTGCTAGACATTCTTTTTCGGTGACTATTAATACATTCCGCTTTATTAAGCGTCTTCGAAGCGAAAACGATTGGTGGATCTTTACACCCTGAGATAATTTAGCTGAAAGGGCGTAGTTTGACGCGTCGCAAGTTAAAATAAAAGGTTTAGTAAAATCGGGGTAAATAAGGACTGGTGCAGTAACCAATTATTTTTCTTTCAATGGTTCAAATGCTAATTTTTGATTATTAGTCCAGTTGAAGGGAACATCCTTTTTTAGTAGCGAAGGGACTTGGGTATTTAGAGAATTCTGGTATGAATCTTCGATAATGTGACGCCAAACCTAAGAATAATTTCATGTCTTTAACGCATTGCGGTACAAGAAAATTTACGACAGCTTTTATTTTGCCAGGATTGGGTTTAACGCCTTTACTGCTTATTACATGGCCTAAGTAGGCGACTTCTTTTCGCAGGAATTCACATTTGTCCGGCTGAAGTTTAAGGCGGAATTCTCTCAACTTTTCGAAGACAGGAATACGTTTTTTGATGTGTGAAGATTCAATCATGTGTATATATGACTACGTCATCTAAATACACGAAGCAATGTGCCTTGAACTCAAAGTGTCCTTGGGGTACACTGAATCCAGTTTTAGGTGCGTCTTCTGGAGACATTCTAATTTGTTGATAACCGGAAGCTAAATCAAGAGTTGCAAAGTATTGCTTATATGCTTTGGCCTAATTTGTCTAAGATTTCATTAATTTGAGGAATTGGGAAATTTTCACCTATAGTAATATCATTTAACTTTCTGTAATATACGAGTATTACTATTCTCCACCTTTTTTTCCCGGTGGAGCCATATTTTTAGGCACTATCCCAATAGGGGATGACCATGGTGATTTTGATGGTTTAATAATCTGCTGATCTATCATTTTTTGTTATTTGGGACTTAACCTCTTCTTTGTGTTTTTCTGTGAATCGATATGATTTTACACTAATTGGCTGTGAGGAAACAGTTTTCATTTCGTGTTGAATTACTACTGAACAGGTTAATTAGTCTCCTGGTAGATGAAATACATCAGAGTTCTGATGACAGATTTCACTAAGGTAATTTAAGTCCTCCTGATTTAAATGAGATGTTCGCAGGAGTTCAGATAATTGCCGTGACCTTTCAAGTCTGCTACCTAATCTATTACGAGGGCGACACTGGAAGTTTTTAGAACTTGCCACTTGTAAACGATATAATAAAAAATAAGTTTAAATTTTGAAAATGGAACTCTGCCAATATTATTGTGTATGTGTTGTATTCATTTGTCTGTTGTCATTTGTTTAGGATTTGGCGGCAAATTGAAAATTGTCTGTGTCATTTCAGCATGAATTTAACGCGAGAAAATTATCCTACAATGATTTTTTATAACTTTCGATGTCATTTAAGTCAACAAGAAAGTTATGATAGACTTCAATTGGCCTTTCACGATGAAGCCCCATCTCGTGCCACTGCTTAAAACAGGTTTAATGAATTTAAACGTGGTCGCACTAATCTCACCGATGATCTGCGTGAGGGACGGCCTTCTACGGCAACGACTAAAGATAACATCAGTATTGTGAGGCGTATGATAGAGACTGACAAAAGAGTGACTTATCAGCAGATTCGGACAAGCTTAGGCATCGGTATTAGTCAAGTACACAAAATCCTCCATGAACATTTAGCGGTCAGGAAGCTTTGTGCTCCGTGGATACCTCATAATTTGATAGAGGCCCAAAATTTCGTCGTGTTGATTGGCGTCGTGAAATGGTTCAAGATTTAACGGAGGTGACTCGAATCCTGTGTTCGACATATTTACGGGTGACGAAAGCTTGATTTATTATTATGATCCTGACCGCTAAATGTTCATGGAGGATTTTGTGTACTTGACTAATACCGATGCCTAAGCTTGTCCGAATCTGCTGATAAGTTTCCTTCCGAGGTGTTACCAACTAAAGTGAAGAAAGGTCTAAGCATGGGAAAAAAGATGGTGGCGTCGTTCTTGGGAAGGACAGGTCATTACGCAACAATTGTTTTAGAGGATCGAAAAACAGTTACTGCGGAATGGTACACTAACAATTGTTTGCCACTAGTCTTAGAAAAAGTTCGGGAGAAACGACCTCGCAGTAGGATCCTCCTTTACCACGACAACGCCTTGTCGCACACCGCCAAGCAAACAATCGACTACTTGGCGACGTCAGATGTGGAATTACCTGGTCACCCGCCCTATAGCCCCGACCTCCCACCTTGCGATTTTTATTTATTTCCGAAAATTAAAGAAAAACTTCTACTACTAGCGTTTACTAGCGTTTAAAATGCCGTCGAAGAGACCCCTAAGGACGAGTGGGCAAAGTGCTTTTCTCAGTGGTTCCATCGGATGCAGCGATGTATTGATGCAGACACTATTTTGAAAAGATATATTAAAACTAATAACTTGCCAGTTCAGTTTTTGATTTTCTAAGAACTTTCAGTGTCACCCTTACCAGGTGACACTGAAAGTACTCACCCCCGCCAGGTATCATATTACATTGAGTAAGGTCAAGTGGACCTCCCCCCGGTGGGTTCCCGAATTGACTAGGTGGGGGGGGGGGGGCTAAGTAACCGTGGCTTGACCCCCACGGTGAAGCTAAGAGGAACCCGTTGAGGGGCTTTTGCCGAAAAGCCGACGACGTAGCGGCCAAGGTTGCGGTGTCGATTGGGTGACATCGCAACTGAGGCCGCAGCGGGAGAGGAGTGCCGGTATTGCGGTGCGCCGCTCTCCCTACCTTCTGAAGCCTTAACGGGGTCGCAGGGGAAGAGGCCCGAAAAATGGTAGGCGAAGGGGCCATTTATCTGACTCGTCGCAAAGGGGTTGGTCGTAGGCGGAGGGCGGACAACGCCATCTTCCAGCCTCTCCAAATGGGTCCAGGGACGTCCGCCGCCCCCCATACATCGGGACCCGAGGTGGCGGCGCGTAGTGTTCCACGGGCGCCCCTCTTGGAAGTTGCGGGGGGAGTCAAACACCTCACTCCCCCTCACAACACGAGGAGGCCAGCCGAGGCGAGCCGGCACCAGTCGGGATTGCGGAAGAATCATATGTTCCCGCGACCCCGACGTAGGTGTGAGATGGAACACCGGGGTGGTTTTTAGTCAGTAAGAGTCTGACAGACTTTTTTATTATCGGATTCATTAGTTATTTGCCTGTTGAAATTGCGAAATGAGAATGGGGATGATGACAATTTTTATCTCAAAAAAATGTTTATTTCCAAATAGTGCAAATAATATTACAAAAAGTGTAAAAGCTTAAAAAACAGCCAAGTTATAAACGTTTTAAAATAAGTGTTTTATATTTTTCTTTTTTAGATTGCGATTTTGACATTTTTGTTTGTAAAATAATAGGGAATACTAAAAATTAGTAGAAGTACCGGCGTGATGTTATGTTACTGGTATGGACTTAAAAAACGTTATTTAGTTCTGAGAACTACGTGGGCTCCGGATGTATAAGTTATGCGCAACTGATAAGGACGACTGGGATCGAAGCGTTATGCCTCTTAACAAGTAACCTTGAATCTTATTATAAACTTTAAAACTAATCTTTTTTTAAGTTATCACACGAGATTATGACACTATAATTTATGTACACTCGCACAACAAACACATTTCACTGGATAGAGTAATTTGGACTTACAGTCTCACTCGTAGGAATTCTTCATTCTGGATCTACTGGATTACGTCTACTTTAGACGTATGGATGGGAAGTTGATGGCTGCCGTCAGGTCGGCGCTGGATACGAGATGAATTGTGTGTAGCAAGTGCTACCCAACTGCCTAACACCACTTATTAGGCAGATACGCATTGGACCCCGAGCGGCGATACGCAGCTTTGGACCAAGTCGAATAGTCTCGACCTTCGATGAGATGAGTTCGGATTGGGGTGTTTAATGGGTGACACAATCACAGGGCACTTTTAGGAACACCGACACACACAAGCTTTTGTACGTATTTACCGTTTTTTAAGGTCACTGGGGATGTCTTATCCCACCGCTGCCGCCAAATGTTAGAATGGAAAAGTCCCGAATCTTTAAAAAAAGGGTTTACTTTACTTCCCAAAATATTGGAAAATGTATTGAGGGAACACTCGGTATACGTCCCTGACGACTGGAAGACGGTGTGCAAACATGTTTTAGGAGGGCCGGTGCTGACTAAGCATTAGTATCAGCATTTACCGTTACAAAGTAGGGATGTAATATTGTAGTGACGAAATATTGGTAACTAGCTTCTGTCAACGACTTTGTCCGAGTGAAATTTCAGCCCCCGCCCACGCTTTTACTACGATTTAGCTTAGCGATTTAGTTTAGTTCTCTTTGACTGTTCTTCATTTTGCTCGGCTACTAAGAACGGTAGCGTGATGTTTCTCTGTAATTGGGCTATCAAATACATAAATATTTTTTCAAATCCGAATGGTTGTTCAAGAGATTATAGCGCGTTCACACAAACAAACAAACTCTTCAGCTTTAACAGAGACAAGTAGAAAAAAAAATGAGTAAGCTTTTATGTAAGATGTATATCCCATCCCACCTATTGCATTGACAGGTAAAGTCACATGATGTAGTTATATTAATCTGATAGTTTCTCTTATCTTTTTATATAGTCGTTTTAGTGCTCGCATATTAATTTCCACACTCTACCTACCAAGCCTTTGTCTAACTGTATAAACAAATAATAAATATAACTCGAGTAGAAATATAGCAAGCAAGATAGGTATATATTAATACATATAATACAACTATAGCCCTATTCGAGCCGCGATACTTGAGGCAATCAAATTACTCTCCAAATGAGATGTTTTTGCTGAAAATGTTAATGAAATTGACCCAGTGAAGTGGACCTTAACGCTGTGTCGAAAAATTTAAATTTATTAATAAATTTTCGCTGAAGGTAACAAAGAAAAACATTGAACATGACCGCTTTACTTTGTCTTTGTTTGTCACGCTTTCACGTTAAAACTGCTGAACGGATGAAATTTGGCACACAAATAGACCATGACCTGAGTAAGAACATAAGGCTAATTTTCATTTTGGATCGCAGACGACGTCGTAGACAACATCAGTATTTAATAAAGAGAGGCTACACGATTTGCTTTTGCACACTTAGCATACTGTTTATTATTGCGTTGATACCTTACAGCAAACAACTACAACAAAATAAAACGGACATTAAATCTGTTCAACAAGCTAGAATCCATGATTTCTCATTTCTTGATATTTTACTCGTAAACCTAGATTTACTACTCGTGGAAATTGAGCCTTTAATTAAGCTAAGCGTTTCCAAGTCCACCAAGCCGAGAGAAATGATTGCATCACTGCGTCGAAGTACGAGGCCACGACGCTACGAGGCTACGGAACGCGTAGCTTGTAGCCCGTAGCCGTGATACAGATTACGTCGATATTGGAAATGCAATCCAAGTGTGAAAACTATTTCACCCGCAGAGGGAATACATGAGGATTATTTACTTCCGACACTTTTTGAAAATGCTGTTTTAGACAAACACGTTTTTTCAGCTGCGTGTATCTGGATCCAGTTGCATTCCATTGGGAAACTGGAAACGAAGCTATTTTGGTATTGTTTGTGACAGAGCAAAGTTGCAAATATCAATTATGTTAACGGTTTGTGGAGTTTCTGAACGTAGCACTGATTTATATTTAACTTGGCCGATATAAATGTGGGTGAATGCACATTAATATTTCCCGGTTTGGGTTACGAATATGGCTACTCAGATCACGTCTCGCGGGCGTCGTTTGTGGCTACTTTGAGAAGATATCAAGAAGATGGATATGATGAATGATTTTATTTTCTGTAAATAGGTTCGTACAAACACTTTTACACGTCAAACATATTTTACAAACTAGGTGAGATCGGCGTTTCCTATCTGACTACTCTGAGAAGAAAGGCCGAAACAAACTCAGAGGTCACAGTCTCTTTTAAAGTCCAGACATAATCTTGGTCAGGTCATGTGAAGACCATGTGGATTGAAAAATGAAATGGTCTTTGGAGGAAAGAACCACACAGAATGAGTGGACCTGTCCAGTCAGTGCACGCATTTGTCAGTACAGAACAACACAGAACTAAAGGAGCTAAACGATTCGACGAACATTACCAAAGAAAGGACATTTGGGTAGGCCGCATAAATTACTCAAACTGCCAGACCATGATTAAAACTAATAATTTAAAAAAAAATGCAGTAAAAAAACAACAAATCCACAATGTCTTCACATTCACAATAATTAAAATAGTATAATCCTTTACAAAGTAAATGTCATTGCAAACATAAAGTCCATCAATGTCAAAGTGTAAATAAAAATATGAAAATAATCTTGGTCATATCATATGAGGACCATGTAGGCTGGTGTCTGAAATGGTCTTTTGAGGAAAGAACCACACGGATTTGAGTGGACCTGTCCAGTGAGTGCACGCATTTGTCAATCATCGCGCAGCTCAACTCAGAACTAAGGAGCTCAACGATTCGACGAAAAATACAAAAATGTCCATTCATTTGGGGAGGCCGCGTAAAGTACTCAAACAGCCAGACCATCATTAAAAATTTAAAAAAAAAATACAATGACCCAAATAGTCCTCACATTCACAAAAATTAAAACAATATTGTACTTTATACAGTAAATATATACATGTCATTGTTTAGATAAAAAGGTACGTATATAGAAAAAAACATAGCAAAGTAAAATAGCAAATTAAACATCAACTATGTCTGTGTAAACTTATTGGAGCAGCTCAATCCCAAGCCTTCTTGTCCTCAATATAGTCCTTGACAGTATAATAGGCTTTCTGGCATAATTTCCGCATTATAAAAGATTTAAATGTATTAAGGCTTAGTTCTTGAATGTGGCTAGGAAGTTTATTATAAAAACGTATACATTGACATTTAAACAATCCACCTATTTTCTTGAGCCTGGTAGTGGGAACAACAAATTTGTGTTCGTTCCTAGTATTTATGTTATGGATATCACTGTATTTTTTAAACAGATAAATATTTTTATGTGCATATAAAAGATTTTCATAAATATACTGAGAAGGCACAGAACAGATAGTACCGGACAAGCAAAAAGTATGATGATGATAATGGCAGGATGAAATCAGTTTTTATTTTTCGTACTATTCTTGCAGGTATTATCTCACTAGAACTTAAGGCTCTATATACAAGTATAAAATACATCGGATAGACCGACATAATAATGGATGGAATATTAAATTCATGTTACGCTCCATAAAATGATTTATAGTCAGGCGCTTATCTATATATCATTATTTATAACGCTAAGCGACTCATAAATAGGTACCTACTATACGCCTTTATTGCACAGAATAAGGGAAGAATACCTACCTACACCAACTGTGATAAAACCTATATTTCGTGCCACTTTTTATAATCGAATATCAGTGTGTGATGTATCGATGATTGGCAGCCGTCGCTGGAAATATTTGCTCTGCCGAAAAGTTGATAGTGTTGGTCGAAACACAAATTACAATCTGGATTTTTCATTTATTTGGGCGGAGATGGACACAGGTCTCAGTTATTTAGTTATTTGGGTCACACAGTATTTTCAGTACAGATACTGCTAGCTTTAGGAAAACTTTAACCAGGGAAGCCAGCGAACTTTTTTTTAGTAATTGCAGGTCAGTACCTACTAGGTTTTCGATGATCAAAATATGATTCGCGACCATAACACATATGTTTTCACAGAATAAATTATACTCATCAAAATCATCAATAGAACTCTATATGTACATTTGTTACGATCGAGAATTACTGTCTGTGTTATAACATGTTTGTGATTAAATTCGACTGACATTAAATTATGGACACACAAAAATTTATTTCCAAAATTATTTCGGATTTTTATTTAGTTCACCATAAAAACTCAATTGTCTAGCTAGTGCATGCACTAATAACGTAATATAATCAAGCTCCTCGACTTCCTTGAGCTGGTGTCACTCGTAATCTCGTAATGACGTCGCCCAGCGTTTTCGAGCGCTTTGGCGCAACATTATGCATGTTGCAACAAAGGAATCCACTCCATGAAAGAAGCGCTGTTAGTACAGTTTTTTTTTTAAATAATCATCGAGAACGATATGAGCAAATTTCTACAGAAGAATTAGCGCAAAATCGCGATGCATCACAAGAAACGCTCAGCAATTCGATGATCCAATAATAGAAATTCAAAACGGCTTATTTAAAACATAACTTTACAATTCACACAACATTACACTACAGCCACATCACATTTTAATTTCCAAAAAACAAAAGGTTTACCGTAACGTGAGATGACATGATTATTATTGTACCTACGTATTTCCTATAAACACATATCTACGACAAATGCTTAAGCCCAGCGTGAGATAGGAAAGTCAACACAATCGGGGACCCTAATTAATCAGGCGGTATTGTCTGTTCATCTGGCCACAGAGCTTTTGTCTCACAGCTCCTAGATAATATAATAAGAGACGGGAAGGAGAGACTGGTCGCCATGGCGGGGGAAATATAATGGCTTTTAGATCATAGTTGTTGGTTACTTTAAGATGTGAATTCACAAGGCATTTTGGATGAAAAACATAACCTGCTCGGCGACTGTGCGCTGTCCGATACCCGTTCTGTGGGCCTATCACGAACGCGCAGAGTACCTACGTAACGTGGGTACCTAACATTAATTGGAACAAATAAAAATACGTGTTTCGAATATAATATTTACCTATACTTTATTCATAGACTTGTGCTTGGCGCATAAATGTAAACAAAAACATTGTAGGATATTGAAAAATTGGTTTTAAATAAAACAATTGAATTTACGATAGTGTTAGCACACACGTGAAAGTAGTCCCCTGTCTAAATAAAAAGCACCCTGACCAACTGTCAGGGTGCATTCAATCTGTCCGTTTCAAAACTGAAAATGAAATAACAACGCCAAACAAAGAATAAATAAACACAAAAATCCTACTTGCGCGACACCAAAAAATAAAAAAGTACACACGAATATAATAACCCTATTATAAACGGGCAACGGCCGGTAGGTATCACACGGCGGGGCACGGAAAATATGGGTACCGACGGTAACATTTTCATTTTCACGTTGAAATTTTCTATTGCACGACATTAGGGACAAACACTTTTCGCGTTGGGTAATATTGCAACGAGAAAAAGCTTTCCAATTGTAAGGTACATATAAACGTACCAATACTCGTCGTATTTTAAAATTCAGTGATTTTTTAAAGTCTTCAGCAGTACTTTAGAACTGCTGTGTAAAAAGGATTTAATTTAGATTGAAACTTACTTTTTGCATAACTAATTATTAAATTTATCCGTTACTCTAAGTAAGTAGTAGATTTCAATTCATTGAAAAATCACGGTACAAAAAGTACGAAAAAAGATAATATTTCAGTCAAAAATCAAGACAGTACAAAAATGGTCAGGGTAAAGCTGTGGTCGCATGCCTGTATACCATGTGGGTATTAGGAACACCTACAACTGCTTAATTGTTTCAAATGGGTCACACTCACGGCCCAGAAGGAATACGTCAAATTACAAGTCAACCTATATAACGCTACCTCAACGATCCTCAAACTCAAACTCGAAGGAATATATTTCAGATAAGGACTTGAATCAAGTCATCTGAATTGAGGGAGGGAGAGGAGGGGTTGAGTCGCCCCCCACCTTTCTTCCTCGCCGGAGGTGCATATTTTATTTTAAAGGTTAAAAGAAATACTGAATGATTCTTCGAACCTAAACTGTCCGAGTCGGGGTGCCCCAAGTCTCGAGCTCGCTCTTGCAGTCAATAAAACACCAAAATATTAATATTACCTATAATTATTTTTACGTTACGAGTATATCTGTCACTGTCAGTCTTAACAAATTTCAAGCATTAATTAGTGGTTAATCGTATTTTTTAAATATTTCGACGCAGCTCAGCATCTAGAATTACATGGCGCTTGAGATAAACCAACTTGAAACCCCACAATGAGACTTAAAAGAAGAAAGAAAGAAAAAAACGTGTATTTGCGGTAAACATGACGAGTACAAACACCAAAAAGAACAAGTTGGGGGATAATATTCGTCACATCCACGCAAAACGGCCATCGCTCATCTTTATGCTACGACCTGCGAGAAAGAGCCCCAGCGCTGGTTTTCAGCGACAGCCGGCGACGAATGACGTCAACCGGTGCAGCAAATGCTAAGATTAAAATAAAAACATACACATAAAAACTAGATAAGTGTTCAACAAAATAAATATAGTTTAATAAACAATATTTCTAAAATGGGTTCTAACATTCCGGGCATCGAATGCTCTCGCGCCTTTAGCCTTTGATAATCTGTGAGCGCAGCTGCCCTTTAAATATAGGTTTGACGTTTTGATCATGGTTCATACTTTTATGATATAAGTCGTTCATATTGCAATCCGTTATAACGGATGACTATATGTCATTTTTATGTTTGTTTTTGTTTTTCGCGATTCGGCCCTAAATCTATATGAACGCATCAGTAAAACGTTCTATGTGAACTGCCAATCAGAATATTTAATTTCAAACTGGTGCAATACGTCACATGACAAAAGTCAAACATTTTTGATATTGCAATTGGTTCTATGTCAGGAATTGAGCGGGAACGGTTTTTCTAGACGGTGAATTTTTCTGATTGTTTTTTGTCGCATTATTGGTAAGTTCTTACTGTATTAACTTGTAAAGTTGTGGCAAATTGTCTAAACTTAACACTCACTATATTTCTTGCGCTTGTTAACTTTTTTTCCGTCGCTTAAAAT
Organism: Dasypolia templi; assembly: GCA_963555695.1. Lineage (NCBI taxonomy): Eukaryota > Metazoa > Arthropoda > Insecta > Lepidoptera > Noctuidae > Dasypolia > Dasypolia templi. The sequence continues at coordinate 20,771,844 of OY743153.1, forward strand.
GTAACAGCTACCGCATTTATATATATTGGCGTATACTTTACAAAAGTTTTATTTACCCGAAACTTTATAAATACGATTTTGCATTTAAAGTACGTAAGTAACTATGGGTGATATTTAGATTCTTAGCTAACATTATCGTCTTTATTTTAAATAATGCAGTGGTTTCAAGATGGTTTATGTCTAACCTCATACAAAAATATTATGACATAGGACATATTGCATCGATACTGGTATTTTTTGCATGGGTGTGAGATGCTTTGCTTGTATTTTTTAAAGGTACAACATATGAATCGGCTGAGAAGTGGAAGAAGGTTGGTAGATTTGGTTACTGCACAGCGTTCAACCAATGAACAATGTGTAGAACACGACGAAATTACGGCGGAGTTTCGACCCGCTCTTGCTTGCTCTCAGGAACAGTACGATTCGTGTGGTGACGACACTATCTGAGACTTTTCGGATTTGGAGTCAGTCGAGCCTTCGGATCCTGAGTATGTCGATCATTTACTTCTGCTGATTCGTCCGAGGTTAACACGCAAACGAAAAAGGAATGGCCGTAAGGAAAAACGAAAGAGTAAAGGTCAAGCAGATAAGTCAAAATGGACAAGAATAAAAAACTCTGAAGCTAAACTTAAAGGAGAACAATATGAGGGCTTTAAAAAAGATCAAGATGGGAAACGTCAGCAAACTGTCGTACGCCCAGCAAAGGTCCTGCAAAGTGCCTACGATGGTCATACCAAAATACAACATGGAGTTCCATAGCAGCAATTTGAATTTGAAAAATATGACTGAAAATGACCGTCAGTTATTATTTCAAGAGTTTTGGAATATGCCATCGTGGGATTTTCGAAAAGTTCATGTTCGAATCTTGGTTACCATGAGCGCACCCCAGCATCGTCGAAGTTCTTCTAGCAATCAAAATAGCGGAAAAGGAACTTCTTTCAAGTATTTTTTGATGTTGAGGTCATACAATACTGTTAAAAGAATACACGTCTGCAAGGTCATGTTTATGAGAACTTTGGCCATTGGCCAAAGACAGCTACAAGACTGGCTTGCACAAACTCCTTTAGCTAAGACGGATCCTATTCATTCTCCAGCCCCACCGCTAACTGGAAATTATGAGTCAGAAGAGATTAACAGTATTGTTGAGTTCTTTAATAAATTGCCGAAAGTAGAATCGCATTATTGCCGGTCTTCTACCACGAAGAAATATTTAGAGCTTATTTGGAATAGCGTAACAGGAGATTTGTATAGTGAATACCTACAGTTTTGTTCCACTATCATCAAGAAGAAATATTGTACTGCTTCATCTTCTAGAAAGTTTCACGAGTTAAACTTATCTATTTTAAAGCAAGAAAAGACCAATGCAAATGTAAGCATTTAAAAATGGAAACGTAAATGAAGATTATTATGCTAACAATTTACAAAGAAAAGAAAGGTCTAGGGAGGAGAAGGCGAAAGATAAAGAACATTCTGAAGCTGACACGATTGTGTATACTATGAATGTGCAAGGTGTGGGCTTATTATAAAACAAAGCTAAAAGTCCATAATTACACGCACTATAATTTGAAGACAAAAGAGGTGTTTTGCTATCTGTGGCATAAGGGTAATGGTGGTCTGGATAGCAATGTGTTTGCTTCCATATTAATCAAGCATCTTAGATCTGAGCTGGAAAAATCAAATGCTTCCGCAGTAATTTTATGGAGTGATGGTTGTTGCTACCAAAACCGATCGGTCAAGTTGGCGAACGCGCTGCTCGAATTGGCAATTGAAAAGAACATAATGATAGAGCAGTAGTATCTTGAAGTTGGCCATACACAAATGGAGGTGGATTCAATCCACAATACCATCGAAAGGAAATTGCCTTCACACCGTGAGATTTATATTCCAACCGACTATAAAATATCATAAAAAGCACCAGGAGAGATACGTGTAATGTGATATTTTTAAACTACGATGATTTTTCCAAATATGATGGCGGAAAATATTCAAGTATAAGACCAGAAAGTAAAAAAGGGTGATCCTGTTGTCACCGCTATTTGTGCCTGAAAATACTTACCAGAAGGTAAAATTAAGTACAAACTCGATTTTGAGCATGCCTTTGAATATTTGCCAAGGCGGCTTTCGAATACTGGCATGATTACATCTCCCTTGTACACATTGCACTTGCCTATCGACTTAGCAAAGTTTATTCATTTGCAAGAGATGAAACCCTTGATCCCTGATGATTACAACCCATTTTATGATTTCCTGGAGCATAATAATTGTTCCTCCTCTTCCTCTTTGGACTGCTGTCCAAAAAACACAAAATAATAATAATAATCCTTCCAAACCGCTTTCGGCTACGGCGACCGTTTCTTTAACACCCTACTGGCGTCTATCATGGGCTCTCATGTGGCTAGCAAAACCACCCTTGTTTACAAATATTCTTGTACAGAGTGGACAAGTAAGAGCACCACTAACATAATTATAACTGATTACCGCTGGCGGTCGGGCTTTTAGTTCGTCACGCTTAGAATCCAGTTTTGTAAGCCGACGAGTCTCAAAATCAAAAACTTTCTGCTGTACCAATGACCTCCACTCTCCGCGGTTAGACGCAAGCTCTTCCCACTGAGATGGATCTACGTCACAACCCTTCATGTGTCGCTTAAGTACATCCTTAAATCTTAGGAGTTGCCCGCCATGCTTCCGCTTGCCCTCCTGAAGCTCCGAATAAAGGATGCGCTTCGCCACTCTCTGCTCCGACATTCGTGTCACATGGCCGCACCACCGAAGTTGCCTTTTCATGAGGTACGCCTCAATGCCTCCCACATTAGCTCGTCTCAATACTTCCGTATTGCGCACTCGATCAGACCAATGGACGTTAAGGATTGAACGGAGGCATTTGAGATGGAATCGGTCCAATTGTTTAATGTGACGTCGGTACGGTGTCCATGTTTCGGCAGAGTATAAAATGTTAGGCAGCACAACAGCCATATATACCGATATTTTTGTGGCGCGCTTTAAGTCGTGTGAGCAGAAGACCCTGGCATTTAATTTACCGAAAGCTGCAGCAGCAGCATTGATTCTGCTGTTGATTTCGGCATCAAGGTCACACTTAGATGTTAATGTGCTCCCCAGATATCGAAACTTTTCAACCTGCTTCAGTACGTCTTCTCCAAGCTTAATGTTCAGTGTCTCATTTCCATGAACGTCCAGAGACATAACTTCCGTCTTTTTGACGCTGATCTTTAGGCCAAATTTAGAACACTGCTCGTGAAGGTTCGTAACAAGCTGTTGAAGCCCTTCTGGGTATTCTGCCACAAAACACAGGTCATCTGCGTACATAATTTCTTCAATATGTGCAAGAGACACTTTTGTGATTGCCTTTAGTCTCGATAAGTTGAAAAGACTGCCATCTGTTCGAAAACGCAGCCGGACACCCTCTGAAGATATCGCAAGGGCTTCACGGATGACCACTGCAAAATAAAGGGCGAAGAGAGTGGGGGCCAAAACGCAGCCCTGCTTCACGCCACAGGTAACCGAAAAGAACTGCGACTGCTCATCCTCCGCCACTACACAACACTCCATGTCATCATGCAGGAGACGCACAAGTTTTACGAACTTCTCCGTACATCCCAATTTTTGCAGTACTATCCAGAGGGCCTCACGAGGAACGCTATCAAACGCTTTTTCCAGGTCGACAAAGCAAAGGTATAAGTGTCTGCCTTGCTCTCTGCTCTTCTCCTGCAGCTGTCGAACTGCGAAGATTGCCTCGCAAGTACCCCTATCCGGTCGGAAACCGAACTGCGTTTCTGGCAAGATCTTTTCTGACAGTTTCCTTAGGCGGTTAAGCAACACTCTGGCGAAAACCTTTCCGGGGACTGAGAGGAGTGAAATGCCGCGGTAAGAATTGCAATCTGCTCGATCACCCTTGTTCTTATAAAGGGCCCTAATGCGCGAGAGTTTAAATGTCTTGGGAACTTGTTCCTCCTCCCACATGCGAACAAATAGTTCCCAGACCAGCGTGTGCAACTCAGTACCGCCGCATTTTAGCAGCTCACCTGGTATTAGGTCCAAGCCAACCGCACGTTTGTTTTGCTGTTCTTTTATCGCACAGACAACTTCGTCCAGAGATAAGGGATCATCTAGCTCTTTTTCAGCTTGGAGTTGAGGTAGATTACTAATGTATATTAGATCTGCAGTTCGATCCACGTTTCGATTCCAAAAAACACAAAATAAGTATGTAATAAAGTTAATAGTAACATAATTTCTGATTAATTACCAAATTAATTGGTCTACTTTTAGAGAAGTTATATTATTATTTCATAGTCATTTTCTTTCGAACATAAACTTATTTATTAGATATTTGTAGGTAGTTTTATACAATCTCATTTGGTATTACATTATGTAATAAGTAACTAGTATAAAAAGTGCTTGTTTACGAATATTTCAAAAAGCAAAATGTTATATGTCATAACAAACGTAATAATAAAATCCTTACAACTGAATGCAATAGGTTCTATGTCACATTATCTCTTGACAGAAATAATTCTATTATTAAAATCTAATCTCAAATCATGGGAAACAAAGTTACAAACAAACATTTAAAAAAAAAAATTGCCGTAACCCAACAGTTTCAACAAAAAAGTGTTTTTCGCCTCTCCTATAAAGTGCGTCAAAACTGACATGAACCGTATTGCAATATCAACGACTTATAAATTGTTCTACCTGAATTATGTAATAATTAAATGGCGCATTATGTAATGCATGTTATGATGGAATTTTCAAAACAAACTGGATGTATTCGGTGACTGTGTTGCTATGGCTATTGGAAACATTGCTTGTGAGTTATGCTAGGAAATGCAGATGACAAACTCGGTGAAATAATGGAGAACCAAAGATCAATGACAAAACAGTAAGTACGAAATAATTATATAATTAACGTCGTGATTATAAAGAATAAACTATTAAAATAAATGAAATTAATTGTTTGAATTGTTTAGATAGATACAGTGTTTAGACTTCTCAAATTCAGGCGACTTTTAAGACCTAATCCATTTTTTCATGTAGAAGATGTGTATTACTATTTGGCATAAGCCATATTTTGATAGCAATTGTACACAAATATATTATGTATTGTGTTATGTATTAATACAATATTATGTATTGTGCGTTGTTACAGGTATCACAAAGTTTACGTTGCGAAGCCTAAATATGCAAATTTAGGCTTCGCAACGTAAACTTAAAACCCGCTAAATGCTCGTCGGACCACGCACAATGAAGGGCGGAACCCTTCATTTAATATGTCGGGATAAACAAAAATACACAATTATTCCATCACAAAGGGCGGTATTATTCTAGACTTAATACCTCATGCTTTATTGTAACATTGTATCAAATCCCCAAAACTACCTCGAACAAGCCTTCTGTTCACTGACTGTTAGGCAAGTCCATCGCACCAACAGCACAAAAAACGACCCTGAATAATTGATGAAGATCCATTTCTAAGAAAAATCTCATAAATTGCCTGTCCCATTTCTAGTTTAGCCATCTTGGGCACCCTTGCGCATATCGGTAACAAACAACCCACAAACAATAGCTTTTACAATGTATAAAATTGTACATATTTTACATAAAACATGACATCACGCCTTGATTCTTTGAAGGGTTGGGTAGGGCAGAGGTGTACCTATAGTACACCCACATTGACAAAAGACGGTAATTGTCTGCTTAGAGCAATAACCCACCAAATTAGTAAATTAACGGGACGCTTTATATATTCTGAGGCATCGAGATGACGATATAATTCGTCTAGCGCTTAAAAATCATATACAAGAATTTCTCCCTAACGCCAAGACGGTCGCGTCCGCCCTTGTGGTGTCTTCGTCAACATGTAGTAGTGCTATCGCGTCAAGCAAGTGTAAATGTGTGCGTGGTCGTACTCTTCAGGGTAGTAGGTGTGTATCGCTCGGACAAGCACACACATTACCGCAACGTTTTGCCCGCCGGGGTGTTACGTGTTAGTTGTTAGTGTTAGTCGATTACTTTATTGTCCTGGGCGTGCGTATTTATTTGCTTTCTAAATTGTATTTATATATTTTTGACACTATTTACTTATAAATGGTGTGAACTTGGATTCAGATTTGCCTTATATTTGGTATCGAGTAACCTAACCATTCTTACGAACTTTAGCTTTACTTGCGGATTTATCATAAGTCCGTAAGACTTATTATTTAAGTTTTTTTTTTCGATATGGTTTGTTTGCCGATATGGACTCCGAACGTTGTGATGTATTTAAGAGTTAGTATTACCCAATGACATATTATAACTTACTTACCTTCTACCTTCTTAGTTATTTATTTATTTATTTATTAGGGACAAAAAACAGTTACATGCTACAAAATACAGAGAACTACTTAAACTAAGTTTTAACAAACACGTAACCCACACCATTGTCCACGATTTAGCAAAAGGTTAAAAGCCGTGCTGAAGACAAGTGATATAAAAAAATAAAATAAAAATAAAACAAGAATACAGTAGTCGCTGTCACAATATTGCTGAGTTAAATTAAACTACTCGCTAGACAAAATATCCAAAGCCATTTTCTTAAATAATTGTTTAGATAGACAAAATATATCTAATTCTATAAAATGTGTGTTGTAAGAATCAACAAGGCGACGTAGCGGCGCACGTTCCCCAGCGTTAGTCTTGCATATTCCTGTATGGAACAGTTGAGGCACGCGCACCCCCCTTCGAATAACACTTCTGGGTACCTTGTAACACAATTTGTTTGTAAGGTCTATACAGTCAAATTTGTTATTGCATATGCCGTGCAGTGTCATGACATCAAGTAACAGCCGCCTAGATCCCAAATCCATAACGCCATACCGTTTCAATAGCTGCACGTAAGGAACCTTTGATCGGAAACACTTATAGTTCATAGACCGTAAGAACTTCTTTTGTACCCTTTACGTTTTTTTTTTCGATATGGTTTGTTTGCCGATATGGACTCCGAACGTTGTGATGTATTTAAGAGTTAGTATTACCCAATGACATATTATAACTTACTTACCTTCTACCTTCTTAGTTACTAAGTGGTTTGCAAAGACACCCCTAAGCAATAAGTCGGTAATCTGTTTTTGAATACATATATTTTCAAGGAGTCGAAGTATTGCGTTCATTGATACATCAACTGGAAGCATTTTCTTTGTGTAATTCAATTACGATGTCAACATTAATTCACGTGTGAGGAATACTTTGCAATTTAAGAAAATAAATATAACAAAAATAAAACATAAATTGTTTAGTAATATGCACATAATGCAGTAAATTTGATAAAAATGTTGATACGTAACATTACAATACGGACTTTTCTAACGTTATTTCTTACTAGCTTACGCCCGCGGCTTCGCCCATGTGAAGTGTTGATGAAAAGAAGCCTATGTACTTCCCCAGCCTTCAAACACAGTTCAGCGGATAAGCCGTGAAACATCAGCTCTGCGCACGGTGTCCGCCGTTCGGATAGTGGTAACTTTTGAAAAATCCGTCCAAATTAAAAAGTGTGAAGGACAAAGTTTATCTACATCAAACACCAAAAGGTATAAAGGTATTAATTTAGATGAGAATTAACTAAATACTCTAAAATGTGTATTGTAAAAACAGAAAAGCAAATCATTAATGGCTCACTATTTTGGCTATCATAACTTCCACATAATTATATTATGTATGTAATAAATTATATTAAGTACTAGCACTTCGCCCGCGACTTCGTCCGCGTGGATTTCGAAACAGATAAAATATGTAGCCTATGTTTGTAGTAAGTATTCTCATGGTAAAACAATTTTTCAAATCGGTCCAGTAGTTTCGGAGCCTATTCAATACAAACAAACAATCAAATCTTTCCTCTTCATAATATTAGTATAGACAAATCACACAATCTTAATAAATTATAGTCTATGTGTTATTCTGATGTATAAGCTATGTTACTGTAAAGTTTATTGGTTTGAGTTTCACACTACTAGGTACCTAAGTATATTTTGTATAAATTAGTATTTACCTACCTATTACCTACCTATGGAGCTTTGTTTGTTCGGTTTCTTTAGACCATGTTCGCACTGACGTAAATATCTCGTGGCGGAATTTTATCGAGTACTGCATTTTCAACTCTCGGTGTTGAACCGAGCTTTGAGAATTCCAACAGAGTGCTGCACACTGTTGGATTTTCAACTCTCGGCTCTAAGCAGTGCGTTGAAGACCCAGTGCTCGAAAAAATTTCTCTCGCTCCTCTATATTGTCCGACTTTATTACGTTCGTTTTTTTTAATATATGAACCAATAATAACAATGGTAATATCAATATTTATGAAGAACATAACAAAATAAATATTTATTCAAAATTCTTTATTTTTATTGTTCTTAGCTCAGGACGGTGTTATTGATGTACTCATATCGCGTAAATAAGTATAAATTATTGGATTATTTTTATATGACACTTTTATTATTTGACTTGTATTAATTATTTATACATTAAGTAACTTTTAATTTTTTATCTTTAGTAAAAGTAATAAGTACATAAATAAGACAGAAGAAACCTTAGTTTTTTTAAAGAGGAGACCAAGAGAATAAATTAACTTATACAGGCTTAAAATTAACAAAGACAATATCCCTATAATTTGTTTTTACTCGACGTACAACGTCGGCCGGTTCCCCCTAAGACCGCGCGCGATGACGATGTACCCATAAGTACCAAAAGTAATACCTTATATAATTTATTCAAGAACATCAACAGCAGGTAAGTACTTTTCTTGATTTTCTCTACAAGGCCTAGATTTTGAAATATTCTTATATGTTGAGATACCGGCATTGTAAAGAAATTTCCAAAAAACGCATTACTTATCTGTAGATTTAAAAACAATTCCCCAAAGTCTTCAACAAAAACAAAGGAAATCATGAACATACCCTATTACTAATCGATAGAAATATCTTCCGAGTAGTTATGAATGAATGGTAGGTAGGTACAGTAAGTCCAGTACAGCCAATAATAGCTATCTGTCTACTCAAACAGACACACACACACGGCTGCGCACCGCGTCCCTCGCTCCCTTCTTTTGATAAACAGAGATAGCAATATTCCGAACGAATTTTGTACTTGCCTCGAATTCCTATTACGCGCGTTGTTCGTCGGCCCCTTAAGTTCAAAACTGCTACAAACATTTGGTTGTATTTTTACATTCCATTGGATATTTCAAATTTTCAAGTCTCCAGTGGACGACTCAGGTGGTCGTAGTCGTACCCTTGGGCGCCAGATGTGGTTGGTGTATTTTAAAGAAGGAAAAATCCAATTATTGTTCATGAAAATATTGTATTTTGTTATAAATTGAAATGTACATGAAACAAGTGTGATACTTATTATTTAACATAAAACTCGCAAGGCGCAAGAGTGCGTACGGCGAGCGCGTGCGTTGTGGTCGGGTGTCTTTAGCCGAACCACTACGAATCCTTTGAAACCTGAGCGTTATGCAAGCTCTGTGCTGCTATCCGGGGAATATTTGACATTCGAACGATAGCTCAGGATATGAGATACTTTGAAAAGGAAATCAATTTTTGGATGTACACGGCAAAAGATCCAGAGCGCTGCTAGTGAGATTTACAAAAACTAGAAACGTTTAGTAGCGAGACCTCATACGAAGACAATGAAAACAGCAACATTTATCAGAACAGAGCAATGCCATAGAAAAGAGCCGAGAATGCAGTTGAACCCCGCCAAAAGTTCACCGGCGAAGCTCGACCTGATAAACCCGGCTGCGACGCCGTTAAAAGATCCCATAGATAAATATTACCCGCCTCTCCACTAGTCCAATGCCTACTCTAGGATGCATATCCGGAACGGCTCGCAGTCCTCTCCTATCCTAAGGGCACGTTTTCCCTACTATTACAGCGCCCCGCGATCTACTTCTCGAAAACCAATGGTCTCTGTAGAACCATGAACCATGAGGCTGCTTGGGCTAGTGCAAATCTTGGGGTTCATTCGATTAATCTGGTCAGGTCAAACCATGCTGGGGTCGGTGCATTTCATTCATTAATTCATAAACGACAACAACTATTTCGTATTTCGCAAACGGATACCTGAATCTAAAAACGGATTTCACTCACCCGTAATAATTTTGAACGGCCTATCCGAAAACACCATGGGATTGACGAGAAAAACACAAAATCCCCACTTTCCGTCTAAGGGAGGTTCCCTAAAAATAAGATTTTTTCGAGAGGTAATTTTACCACTTTGTTGGCGTGATTTATTTGTATACGAGTATAACTACGCCAAATCACAGTTTTGTAGTAATATGTGTCTCTGAGCGGAAATTATAAGGGTTCCTCGTTGACTACGAAACCTTAAAAAGGATATAAATATTTCATGGAATGTCATGCAGCTTTCTCGCAACTTTACAAAGCTCTTACAAACTAGAAATTCGCAAAAGCTTCAAAGTGAGAACTTCTAAGTACCTAACAATTTAAATAACGAATACTTTGCGTGTTTCGGAATGAAATCTTGTTAAGAAATGTTGCGATATTTTGTGACTAAATAACAACAATACTTGTTAAATGCTTCCTATTCGCGCCTGAGACGCCACTGGTTAGCAAAACTTTGCCCATTATGAATCGTTTAAGCTTCGGATCCGAGTTTATAATTCGATTAAGCACTTTCTTGAATCAAAACTTGATATCTTAGACAGAGATGGATTGGGCTGTAGTAAATGGGTGACAACTATTTTATGGATACATAGGTTCAGGAACCTGTCCCACCGCTCTCGAGGAAGTGACTAGCTCAGTAGCTACGGTTTTCTCGCTCAAGAAACGTATGTACCTACATAATATTGTAGGTCCCGTGTAAGTAAGAGAGTACCTACTTGCTCAGCGACGCTCACTTGGTGGGCAGAACAGTCGCTGAGGGACATACTGTTTTCTTAAAGTCTCTTGGCAAACTTCGTGTTACGTCAGTCGTACGATTTCTTTTAGTTACTCTTGCACTTGGTGCAGACCGGACCCTCTCAATCGACTTGCACTGCTCATATCGCAGGCACGACCGATTGCCGAGGGACATTAAGAAAATAGTTGTACTGTACATATGTACCAGCGAGTAATCGCTCATCGCGGTCGCGCACTCGCTGCTCGTTGCTCGCTTACTCGTTTTTAGTTGCTCTACTCTTTGTCCTTAATTGCCGGCGGGTGTCTAACCAACCATGGCGCTATGCGCATGACGACAGACATGCTAATTAAAGGGTTGCCGCGCAGTAACCCTGCCGTTATCCCGGACTTTAGTAAGTATCCCAAAGTATGGACTAGCAACACTAAGGTTCTAATTGGATTTTATTATTAACGTACCTACGTGATGTTTTTTATATAAAATTCCTGTTTACAATGGGTAACACAAAAGCTGTAAATTACTATCCTCTCCGGCAAACATCCGGGGAAGCATTTACGGTTCACCAGTTTTTTTTTCAAAGGAACATTTTTAAATGTTTACAAATAGATAGCATTTCTTCAGCCGGTGGCAGTCGTTTTCTCCATGGAAAGAGAGTATCATGTGAACTGGGTGTAGGCGAGACCGGGGATCGAAGTACCGTGGGTAAGTTGTTCCGGCACGAATAATTTTGTTTAGAAAGAGGTAGCAGTAAATGTGTAATGCATCACAGAACGTTGTACCACCGCGCTGCTTCGTCAGTCATTTAACAGACGCTGCAAAGACGTGTTAGTTTGGTTTTCATTTGGTGGTATATACATTTTTGTTACGCAAGTACATTTTTCCGTTCTTACACTTTTTGGGTCTCCTTCAATCTTACAGCAATTTATGTGCGAGTTGCACGCACTTATCAGTTGGTAAAAGTAAAGGGTATGGTAAGGTAAGGGTATTTTTTATCGCGTTAGTAATTTGTTGTTTTTTTTTGCGTTTGAGTTAACTCTAAAAAAAAAATTGATGCTAAAAGTTCCTCTGGTTTGGGGTCAGTTGTACCGAGAAACACGAACACAAAATGAAGCAACTAATAATAAAATTTAAAATATTTGAAATTTAAACATATTTTACAATGAGATAATATGATCGACATGTTCGGATTTCTTTTTGTTGCACAACAAGAGGATATCCAAACAGGGCAAGAACTCAGTAGAACTGCGGCAGCGAGCTAAAAGCTAAAAACGGTAACTGGAGATCAAGAAATATGTCACTTGTTGTAAGTTATACTTTGTTCTTTTTTTAATAATTGAGACATGAATATTTGACACTAGATAGTTTTGCATAATCCATTTTCGGTTATTGCATCACTAATTATCTCAACGATGGAACAACAAACTCCATGGTGGGTTGTTCCTTGTCGACTTTGTGAAAAAAAAAATGTTTCTGGCCAAGAAGATATTACTAAACTTAATAATGACCATTCAGCCGCTTTATTTCCGAAAGTCTTGTCCTTATTATTACGATTTTTTACAGTGTTGGAGGACATAGCTGGTCTGTTTAAGTCCTACTTCTCTGTAAAGCCTCAGTTAGGAAGGCAGACTGCGGTAGTCAATGCTGGGGAGCGGACGGGAGTAATGGAGACGAGGATTATGGCCAGTGAGGTGGGTAAAATCATAAAATATATGACCAGAGACAAATCTCCTGGCCATGATGGCCTAAGTAATGAACATCGGAAGTTTGCCGGCCCGCATGTGTCTAGGGTTTTAGCTATGTTTCCTCGACCTGTCCAAGGCCTTTGACCTGGTATCGTATGATGTGTTGTGGCCTAAACTTGAGGGCATAAACGTGCCGCATGAACTTGTTAACATCTTCAACGTCAGATGGGTGGGTACATTACAGGCTTACAGGCTTGAATGTGGGGTGAGACAGGGTGGGTTCACCCACACTTTTCAATCTCTACATGAATGCACTCATCGTCGCGCTCAGTAGTCGTCATGTTGGTTGCCATGTTGATGATGTATGTGTAAACAATCTGAGCTATGCAAATGATATGGTGATTCTGAGCGCGTCGGTTTGTGGATTACACGAGCTATTGAAAATTTGTGAGGAGTATGCGGGCAACAATGGCCTTATGTATAATGTCGCGAAAAGCCAATACATGGTATTTCAGGGAGCCGCCAAATGTCCACAGCAAGTACCCCATATTCGCTTGAATGGTGTACCCGTAGAACGGATGACCGATCTGAAAGACCATGTCGACATTGAGCGGGCGCGGAGGGCACTTTCTAAGAGAGCAAATATGATAGCCCGTAGGTTTGCACGCTGTTCAAATCAGGTAAAAATCACTTTTCAAAGCTTTCTGCACCTCCCTATACATGTGTAGCCTATGGGCATCTTACTCACAAGCTGCTTACAGTGCCCTTCGTGTCCAATATAACAACGCGTTCACTGCCCTGAACGCGTTGTTGGGGCTACCCCGCTTCTGCAGCGCCTCGGGCATGTTTGCGGAAGCGCGCACCGACTGTTTCCACGCCACCATGCGCAAGCGATGCGCGTCCTTGGTGCGGGCTAGCTTCAATACTGTCCTGGTGATGATTGCTCAACGACTGGATTGCCCTTACATTGGGCATTGATGTAGCAGGCATAATACTGGTGCTTGATTTGCCTTTTTATTTAAGTAATGATGGGTATTTTTGGATATTTTAATTTTTCTTTTTGTTTCTGACACAATCTTATTTAATTCATTTGTTTCATTATTTTTAAAAAATATTTTGCTGTGTTCTGGACAACAATTGATTTCGCGCTGTACACTTTTTTTATTATTATTTGTATGTTTTTTTTATAATTTTTACCTGCTTTGTGTGCCTTTTAGTCTGTGCTAAATAAACGTTTCTTTCTTTCTTTCTATCTCTTTATTTAACTGTTAAATTTTTACGTCATTTCATTAACTTATATCATGAATTCATTAGCCATTTAATTATTAATTACTCTAATATTTATTCACATTTACCTTGTAAAATTGTCAAAATGGAATTTTGTGTTGATTTTTTTTTGTGTGGGTTAAGGGCCCGAAATAAATGTTGTTTTTTTTAAATAACTTTGTACCCCGGCCTCCCCTACTAAACGCCCACCAGATATTTTAAATTCCCGAATCTCCAGAACTAACGCACTAAAGCAAACGTTAACTGTTAAAACAAACAATGACGGAATATCCTCCTATCGTTTCATAACATAACATCACGCCTTGTTTCCCCGAAGGGTTGGGCAGAGGTGTACCCACATTTCGCCAGTTATGTTTAAGTCCCATGTAATAGGGGGCGAGCCTATTGCCATCAACCGGGCACAAATCCAGACTCCGGGCTGCTATTGAGAAATTCCAGATAGAAAAACCCAATAATACTTTGCCCGACCTGGGAATCGAACCCAGGACCTCATGCTCAGCAGTAGCGATTGCGACCACTAGACCAACGAGACCAACGAAAACAAAAGCCAGCCTGGCGTTTGTTTTCCAATTACTAACCAGTATTGTTCGTCTACTTTGTATCTGCGGCGAGTACATTATCCAACGTGTACTCCCCAGGCGCTGCAGGTACTTCGCAACCTCCTTTTTTTAATTAATGTGAAAGCATTCCCTAGTACTTCTAAAAACACTTTTTACTCCATTAAACTTCGCTGATCCATTACTCGACGCATTGAACGAAGCTTGTAACAACATCATTAGCATATTTCTGTTAACCTTTCATTCCTTTCTCGTTAAGCCTACAAGGTCTCAGTTTCGGGAAAAAACTAAACAAGTTCCCTCATTTGGTTTGATTTATTTTCATAATATTCAACTGTTGACAGATAACAAAGATCTTACAATATCCAATTTGTACATAATGACTTAAGAAAATATGGCAACACTCATATTTAACAATAAATACATGATGTTTAGAGGTTGTATAGAAATCTAACTAGCAAGGGAAGTCATGTGTGTCACTGGAGACATTTCAAAACACCCATTTCTCCACATTTTTATACATTCTCCATGTTAACTTCGTTTTTGAAACACTTATTTAAATATGTGGTGAATTAGGTTTGTATTTTATTGGATTTATATTCTCAACCATTATTAATAAAACTTTAACATGTAGCGGTAAAGTGAAGTTCTGTCTAGTTTCTGATGCTGTTTATTAAATTTAGGTTGAAATATGCGTCATGAGATTATCTGGAAACAAGGGCTCGTCGTCGAATTGGTGAAGGGCTTTATAAAGGGACAAAACCTGACGTCATTGGTAAATGTGTGTTTGAACGCCAAAATGCGTCTAAGGGCAGATTTTTCATTAGTCCAGTAACTTACATGAACAATAAATATGTCACTCTGACATGTTTTCTATACAATAACTGTCAAACCGCAATCTGCCCTTAATGTAACACGCACGCCTTGTTTCTAGATATTATTATTGGTACAATCTAAACAATGTAAACATTTAACAAGTTATTTAGACAGTCAGTTAGACAATTTCCACTTAGTTAAAACACTAGTCACTATAATTAAGCTTGTCTTTTTACAAATCATTCGCGTAAAATACAGTTGATATTACATATTTCCAAGCGTTTCTTATGTAGAAAATAGAAAAAAGAACTGTACAAATAGACTAACTGCCTCGCAAACAAGGTACTTTATTTTGGTTTTAGTCAAAAACCACTCGATATCATGTCGATGGAACAGTAAATGCGGTATTATTCTGACGGGACTATCGCTACATTCCCGGTGGCGAGCTCCGACGCTTCGCCGATTCACGCTCAAATTGAATTTGTCGCCAAATCGTTATTATATCTGGCCGAACTGTTTTGATTACATCAAGTGCGGTCGTGCTCCGTATTCTGGAATCATTTAAGCATTTAATGCACTTATAACAGGTAACCCGTGAATGTAGCAACACCCGCATAAAGCGATGACTTTTACATTTATACAACACGTAATACATCTCAAGATAATTCTTGAGATCTCAAGTATGTTTCGTACAACGAAAAACATTTAACGTACTGTAATTTAAAAATAGAATGACAAACGTTTTTCAGCTAAAGTTCTATCTAATACTTTCAACAAACAACGGTATTCAAGTCTTAGTACAGAAGTAGATTGATCACCCAAACTAAGTGAGGAACGCACAGTATCCGCCACCATCTGGGCTCGATCCTAGCAACATCTTATAGCAATAATGAAGTTGTAACAATAGATGCGACCCGCCCACCCTGCGTCGCGACACACAGCGTCGCCCGCACCCGTTCGTTGAAAAACTTGATACGACGACCCCAATAATCGCACACTCATCAACTTAATTTTAATCTATAAACATCTCTTTAAAATATTTGATATGAAGAATAACTATTCTAAAATTATCTTGTGCGCTAACATGCAAATACAAGGAAGACGATAATTATTACAAAACCATTGAAACACGCAAGTTTTCCAACGAACACCTCACTCGCTAAAGAGAAAGTACATTAATTCGTAAGTAAATCACATTAGATTTTATGAATAATAACGTGGTGCTTGAAATTATTACTCGGTGACGCTTTAAAATACATTAAGTCAAAATGTAAAAATATTTACATCGGTTGTCCATTACCTCTGGCTGTCCACGTTGTTTGGTGCCGTACGAGTATGAAGCGACGTACCAGTGACGTACCGCGGCGCGGTGACGTCCCAGGAAATTATTCCCGCCGCACGATTCAGTCCGACACGTTGCGCACTGATACGCGCGTAGCATTTACATGATATAAACACTCTCTACATTTCCATCTCTCCTGTGAGGAGTCCGATACGTGTCTGGTGGCACGCTATACAATCATTGAATGTCATAATGAGTCCACCTGCTAGCGTGACGCTCGCCTGTGCCGTTGATATCTCACACGTTACGCTATCGACATGTAATACTGCAGAATACCTACGATGACATCGATCCCCGTCAAAACAATGATCGAACATCACAATTTACAACTTTTACGACTAGGTATATGTTTAACGTTTATAAATTTCAGAAAAGACCTATCTATTATACTATAAGTTTGCTACGCATTAATATATATCTATTACGACTACGCTCTGACCAATCATACTGATACGATAGTTCCGAACACAAATCTACGTTCAGGCGTCATGTTTCCGAATAATCTTTGCATCATAAGGCCGCGTCCTATTTAAAAGCGATCGTCGCACGAATACGCTAACGTCGCGTTCATATGACACTTTTTGTGATTCCGCCGACAGAGGGCGCTTTCCGGTTTTCCGATCAAAAAGTGACAGGTGCGCGACGATCTCGCATGAATTCGCGCGACGATCGCTTTTAAATAGAAAGCGGGGTAATAGTGAAGCGAGAATAATTTTTATTACATATTTTGGCAGTTTTAAAATAAGAAAAATATTATTATGCATTATACCGCCATAAAAATACTTTATCGATCGCCACTGAAAGCGACAACTACTTAGAAATTAAAATTAGAGCTTTGAAAGCCAGTTTCAAACGTTGAATACAAACATTTGGATGTATCGTTCCTTTTTTAAAGTCGGGCTCAGAGTCGGGACACGTTCAGTGACCGAAAAAATGCGTCATAAAAGCTCTGTAGCATACAAAAAGTTACGTTCATGAAACGAAGTAAAGTTCAAATCAGTTTTTAGTTTACTTCTACTGCATTACGGCTAAATAACATAACTACTTAGAAAAAGCAAGCTCAATTGGTTCCTGGCTCTGAGCCTAACAGTCATAATTTGAATTACATAACATACTGCACAATACAAAAAATACGGATTTCCCGAAAATGTAGCGAGTTCATGAATCGCATAACTAATGAATGTGAAAGTGACAAGTTGGTTAACAATTCACCTTTGGTTAACCCACTACGGCCGAGGCGATGAATATATAACTTTAAACCACATCATCTACCTACATAATTAGACCTGGGTTGCGTCACATCTGCATGCGAGTTCTGTTTTCCTGTTATCATAATGTTATGTTATCCTTAAAGTTACAACATTCAACAAATATTCTTAGGAATTATTCGTTACAGGGTTAATCGCGAAGCACTGTAAAGATAAGATGAAAAATAGAGACATCGATGATGTAATAATATATTATATGCTGTGACGTGTCGGGGCGGCCCGTTTGTGTTGGAGGTAGTATGAATCTCGCATGAGACGAACATACACGTCGGTAGCCTGGTGGCGGTACCTCTACGCGTCTTCGTTGAGTTTTTTGAATAGTAAGGTCTCCTCAAAGATGTACTTCTTGAGCGTTTCCTTGGGAAGATCATCGAGTTCCATCGCGAAACGGAACGGCTCCTCTGCCACGGGCTGTAATTGAAATTCGTGTTTGAATGGTGTTCGACAACTTGTCTAAGTTTATCTTAAACACATCTATATGTTTGAATTAGTATATATATTGTTATGTTTTAAACTATTTTGCAAAGTAATGGTAATTTTCACACTTAGTTAATGAAACTTAGTTGCCAATCACTTGCAGGCCTATGTATTGTGAAAAGTACAAGTTTTGTGAAAAACTATGTGATATTTGTGTTTTATTTTTTTTCTGTGTTTTTGAGCATGAGGTATTACTGGGTTCAATTCCCAGGTCGGGCAAAGTTTTATTGGGTTTTTCTATCTAGAATTTCTCAGTTGCAGCCCGGAGTATGGATTTGTGCCCGGTCGATGGCAATAGGCTCGCCCTCTATTACATGGGACTTAACCCTTCTGGGATCACAGGCGTCATGTATGTTATATTTTATATGCATTTTTTTTGTTTGATGCAGGTTACAACATCGGTGCCGAAAAAAAAAATTTAAAAAAATCTCATGTTACTTATCAATTGAAATAAATAAACACGGTTTTATGAGTAATCTTTTCCGAAAAAGCTTAAGTTGCTGTGCATCCACACTGAAATAACTTCTTGTGGTGCAACATTTGCAAGTGTTTAGTGGGCAACAACATACAATGAAAAGGTATTTGGTAAACTTACTAAGTTGCGACCAGTGAAACTGAACGCGATCAGCACATAAACTAGGTTTAAGAGCTGTCAGTGTCATTATTTTCCATGGATATTGACACTGACAGCTCTTAAATGCTTTCAGTTTCATTGGTGAAATCGGCACGAAAAGCTAAAGAAAGTTACATAATGTTACAAATGTTGCTCGACAAACAGTAACTTCGGTGTGGATGCACCTTTAGACAACACACAAAGTGACTTACCTCATCATTAGGGTCGTAGTACTGTTCGAGGTAGGGGTGTGCGAGCGCCTCTTCTACGGTGATGCGCTTGTGTGGGTTGAAGGTCAGCATGCGGTGGAGCAAGTCCAGTGCGCGCGCGTCGGCCCCGGGGAACAGCTCAGTCCAAGGCACGCGCGGCTTGTATGGCAGGGACTCCAAGTAACCCCGAGCCTATAGAAATGTAGAATACAGTTTAGTTTTTGTTTGGGTGAACATTATTGATTAATTTTACAAATACCAACATGTCTTTTATATTTGTAATACTGAGTCAAACGGTGAAGAAAAACATCGTGAGGAAACTGGCATGTCATAAAATTCTGAGACTTGTGACATCTACCAAACGGCACTGGGCCCGCGTGGTGGATTATTGCTCCCTCCCTATCACCGAGAGGCCTGTATCCCAACAGTGGGAACATTATAGGCCGATTATGTAATATAGAGTACTCTATTCTTTCCATTTCTTCAGTACTTTTGAAGTATGTGCAAGTAAAAATGAACTATAAAGTGCTTATCCTAACTTAATTCTTTGACTGTACTTATGGCACAAGTTGGTCAGTCAGTCACACTACCGGCTACCACCAGGCTGAGTGACTATTATTCCTAACGGCATGAGTTGCTCCGGTTTAATTCGTGTAATACTAGTTTTATTCGTATGGATGATAATCTTGGCATCTTTATGCTAGCTAGTTAAAAAAAAAAACAAGTAAGTACTATGAAGAGAAAAGATTTCATTTGTTTTACGTTTGTTTGTTACGCTTTCACGTTAAAGCGGCTGAACGAATTTGCATTAAATTTACCACATGGTTAGACCAAGACCTGGAAAAGGACAAAGAAAGAACGAAAAAACGTTTATTTGCGTTAAACATGGCGCAAAAAAAAACACAAAAAAAAAGAAACATGCGACACATCCACGCAAAACGGCTATCGCTCAGCATAATGCTGCGATCCTATGCTAGACAGCGCCCCAGCGCTGGTTTTCAGCGACAGCCGGCGCTGACGTAAAGGATACCTACTTTTTAACCCGCTATTCTTACGGGATCGAGACTTATGCGGGAGAAACAGCGGGACGAAGCTAGTAGCTAATTAAACCTTTATAAAAGTACTGTACTCGATACATATTCGTTTCCAACTTCATCTAACTAAAAGGATTAAGTAAATCAGATAGATAAGTAATAGATATTTGTCGTTTAAAATGTAGCTTTTTTGATAATTTTTGTTGTTTAAAATGTAACAACGTTTTTTGATATAAACGTAAGTCCTCTTTTCCAAGTTAACGTAAATTAAAGCACACGCTTTGTGCCTTTCGCTTAGTATTTTATTTAAACCTTTGTAACAGTTAACCAATAATCTATATAGTTAACATAGGCTAGAAGTAAATACAGAAAAGAAGAAAACTTTATACGCTATAGCTATTCAAACCACCATCAAATTCAAGGACTATAAAAATCCCTATTCGAAATTTATAATGAAACATTATAAATGTATTTGGTAAAAGGAAAGTAAAGGTCGTTCCGCCATTAAAAACTCGTTGCGTCGACTTGAATTTAATCTATGGTCAAACTTCATATCTTATTCAGGACGACCTCACAAGAAAAATATAAAAAAAGTTTCCCGATTGGCCCATTCAATGTCCCCGACGAAGAAAATCTAGGGAGACATTGTGAATAAGTAAAGATATACAGCGGTAGCTAGTAGCTACACTATACTGTACCCGTAGTATTACATACAAAGTAACACAAAACTAGACATTTGTTTTAAAAAGAGTAACCGTGGAGTTTCTTGCGCCGGTTCATAGGCAACGACCAATTAGAACCGTGTTTCTATTGAAGTTTCATTAGTGTCCATGTAGATAAACATCACGCCTTGTTTCCCCGAAGGGTTGGGCAGTGGTGTACCTATAGTACACCCACATTTCGCCAGTTATGTTTCAAGTCCCATGTAATAATAGGGGGCGAGCCTATTGCCATCAACGGGGCACAAATCCAGACTCCGGGCTGCTACTGAGAAATTCCAGATAGAAAAACCCAATGACACGCTGCCCGACCTGGGAATCGAACCCAGGACCTCATGCTCAGCAGTAGCGATTGAGACCACTAGACCAACGAGGCAGTCCATTTATATGTTATGAAAAATATGATTTTTTATCGTTTTTAACTCTTTACCTGAGTACTTCCCAGTAAATTGAAACTTCACTAAAGTTGAAACTACTTGTCACAGACAAATAGACCTTATCATTTTATGACGTACACACGGCTACATATCACACTATACATTTCCAATGTAAGCTGATCTCGCATTGTATAGGATTTCCGTACAATGAGAGGTAAAGCAATAGGGATGTTGACCAATATAAAGTATTAAGTTCGAATAAAAAATGTAATTTCAAAGAAGGCAAAGTAAAATGAGATACTTAATCGAACAAATCTGTAAAATAATCCCCTCCAAAAACTTCAGAGCGTGTAGCTTCTTCATATTTACATCGATTCAACAGATTGTTTTGATTATCTAATTTTTACCATGCTATCGTTGAAATTACATATTTTTTTTCGAGCATTTTAAATATTAGCCATCATCCCTATTCTTGTCGATGTACACATTATTTTGGGACTGACTATACTCGGTTTAGGAAGCCTTGAAAATGATACTGTTCTCTTTATAAAAAACGCTAAGCCAAATGCAACTATTTATTCGCGACGAATAAACAAAGACCGTGGCCATAAATTGCAGTCACCCTTTGTTTGATGTTTTAATTAAGAGTCTAACAAAACAGAGGTGATGTTTGTCTACGTATTTATACCTAGTGGTGTATTTCTGTGACCACCTATGGACGGAATGAACAACGTTGAATACACCTGCTGTATTGTCTCGGTTAAATTCAGTTATTTAAGTACTGGCTTTACCAGCACCCTTTTGGCATTAACACAATTAATTTGAAGACGACGTAACTTTTTCTAAACATTTCTATGAGACGATATCTCCGTGTTCACCCCTAGCTATCTTTCACACAATTTTCTTTGGTCTTCCTTTATTCTTATTTATCCACGTTCATACTGGAAGCTTTCTATACAACAATGTCTCTTATCCCTCCGTAAGTATATTGGTTACAGATAAAGAAAAATAACGCGACAAAATAAAAACCAGGTTTGCAAATTCTATTGGACGTCTTTTCTGTCCTCGATTCAATTAGGTTATTCCTTTAAAATTTTCTAAATCTCGCTCATTATAAAATTACCCTAATTACGACCATATTTTTCTGAATCCATAAATTATTTTTATCTTCAGACTGTGCGTCTCTAGCAAATTGTTTGCGACTAAATTGCCAAGTAAGTACGTATAGGCATGATCACGTGCGACATTAGAGGAGGGGAACCTAAACACACAGTGCCCGGAAAGTTTTAACAGAAATCAATTTCACCGGCTCTGCGGCGTTGACACAACTATATATAAACTTTATTTTTACCAAGCTACACTTCTCACGAGTTTATACTTTAAATTACGAAGGTACCAGAAAACGTATGTAGTCCGGGTATACACTTGAAAAATCGTACAAGCATTAAGTCCACCTATGTACAGTATATTTTTACTTATGCTTTAAGTTTTAACAAATAAATAAATACTCTTCAAAGGCAATACTCTTTTTATACTAAGGGGGGGGGGGGGGGGTAATTTTCGATTGCCTCATCCAGAAAGAACAATAGCCATTTTGGACTAGAAAAAAAAAGAATTTGTTTCCGATCTGAGACTAATTACCAAAGAAAAACTAGTTCATAAAATAAATATCCAAACATACCTTCTCGTTGATAATACAGTCGAGGTCCTCCTGGCTAGGTGAACCGAGTACCCCCAGGATATGGTTCAGCTGGTCCAGGTAATGCTTGCCGGGGAAGATGGGCCGGTTGCTCAGCATCTCTGCCAGGATGCAGCCCACCGACCAGATATCTATCGACTTAGTGTAACCCTACGGACAAGGAATTGTATTACTTTACTAGATTTTTACGAAGCAGTTTTGTTTTATAATGTCGGAAGGTTCTTGCTTTAATCAGAACTTTATTTAGAGATGCATCGGACAGTTAGGCAGGGACATGGACGTCCATGGATTCAGTACATGATTTTGAACTTCGCTGCGTTCATATTAATCATCGGTTCTTTAAAAAAAGTTGCTATTCGGTACCTTTTTACCGCGTTGGTAAGGTGCACTTTTCTATGAAACAGGAGTTTTTTTTTTTATAACGGACGAAAAATGTCTACGCTAGGGGGTCTAGAATCCTGTGCTGAATTAATAGTTATGCTTCGACGTCCCTGCCGAACTGTATTACTCTGTATTGTAGGGCTAAAGCTGCGTTTGCTGCGACGTTTTTTTTTAATGCGAGCTATGCTTCATCTGCAGACGGACCTACACCTACGTTTATTCTACCGTTGATCTCGAACATTGCAAACATCTCAAAAATTTCAACACTGCTATGTTTCACTAAAAGGTTTTGTTCGATTAAGCAGAACGTTCCATAAGCTCTACCCTAAATTACTAGAGAATACATAAACAAATATAGGTACTACTACGAGGATTACTGTTCGGATCTCTATCTCATCTCTTCGGCTAAGACAACCGATCTCAATTTACGAAAAACGCTGACGCACTTTCTCAAGGGCCATCCACAATTCAGTCTATATATGTAGACACAAAAGTGTAAGATTAGTTACCCAACTTTTTCATTTTATTTGAAGCCTCTACGGCCCGTTGTGACCAGTTGTTTTTATAGACAGTAATATTTCCAATCAATATAATGTGCGAAGAATGCCAGACCTTTTGTTCAAACACCTGTTTCCCAAGTCATTCACGAACACTGTCCCACGACAAATTCCGTTGCTGCGCGGTTTTTGCAGACATTAAATAAGAACAAATTACTGTCCATTACGAAAACATTAAAAAAAATGACTTAATGTATTAAATGGTATTTTAATATTCATAAAAGCGTCATACTTTTCTGAATGCTTCATCGCTTGAAAGGCTTCACAGAATGATGGCGAATTATGAGGGAAAACATGTAAACGGAAAAAAAGACCTTATGTAATAAAGAAAATGGTTTATTGTTCAGTCTGTCAAAAGCCTTAAAGGTCGGAGGCACAGCAAACAGCTTGGATTCTGCTGTGATGGTAGTCTTTTGTTGTCGGAAATAGAGGGGTATTATCAAAATGACGCAAACAGCGAGACGGTTCTGAATTCTGAATGGAGCAATATATTGCGAACATAAAATGAAATCTAGCGCTATATTTGGGTAGTTTACTGCTTTAGACTTTGCTGCTGAAGCTCTCGTTACTTACAGTTGTTTTGGAGAAAAAATATATTCCAATTGGTACCTAAATGGTTTGTTGTTTTGCTAAGCATAAACTTAGGAAACGGTTTTAATGAAGTTTTTTTAACTGATCGAACTTACGAATCGGACTTATGACGAGAAGTTTCCGTTTCCTGAAATACAGACATACATACACATACATAAACTCACGCCTTTTTTCCCAAGGTGGTTGACAAAGGCTACAGAACGCCACGCGCTAGTTTCCCATACACCTTTTCCTTCGTCCTGAAATATTGTAACAAGCTAGCAAATGAAACAAAGGACACTGGGCAAAGTTGTATGGGAAGTCGTCTCTGAACCAATACAGATTTGGTTAATATTATTTTGAAGAGTAGTGGTGACTGTTGGCCACTTGGCAACGACCCCACTTAGGATTCCAACCCAGGCAGACATGTACTTTACTTATGCGTTTTTATCATTGACGTAGATGTCCTTGATCTATAAAACGGTGAAGGACAACTTTGTCAGGAAACCAGCATGTCTTAGAATAAACAAAATCGAAGGCATTTGAAATCCACCAATCCGCCCTGGGCCCGCAAGTCGGATTACAATAATTACCTTCCACAAAAAGGAAACCCGATTCCCAGTAAAGGAAACACTGTAGGCGGATATGTATTCATGAATGTAAACTCAGGGGAAATTTAATTTTCCTTCAATACAAATAAATCACAACTGGCAGGGTGTCAATTTGCAAAACAATTAATTTCGCCGACTGTACAAATCCCTATTGGTTCATAGACCAATTTTGCCCAGTCTCCTTTAATGTTAGTAAAAGTGTATTAATAATGCTTATAATAATAATACTAAATGATGGTGATCCATGCAGCATTTTCGTAAACGGACGCGGTCTATTGGGACTGGTCAATGGTCATACAGCAGGGCAAGCCTAAGGCTAAGCTTTGAATTGTACTTTTATTCAAAATTCGAGATGACTTACGGACAGCTAGCGTCCACTTTCCGTGTAACTGATCGACTCTTTGACAGTTCAGAACTAAATGATTTAAATGAAATTAATTCTAGAAGTTAGCGTGTATCGGAGCTTCGAGTTTCGATTGTACTTCACATCTTCGTACTTACAATTTCGTACTATATTCAGTTCCTGATTAACTCTGTGTGATATTTCACGAGAGCACGCTAGTGAAAGTGTAATGTTGACATAACATGCATATCAAGTAGGTAATAAAGGTACGAACGTTATTAATTTCCGCGCTAGGTCAGGAATGTACACATGGGACTTGATGGGACGTATTTACTATCTCTGTTTTGTCCCAGAATAGATCATTATGGCGACGGGACACTTAACGCCTTTAAACATGATAGCAATAAAACTACTATCTTGTCTCGAACACAAGACTTGTTTCAAAACTAAACGCGCTAACTCAGCGTAGTATACGTTCGACAAACGCCTAGACGTAATGGGTATGTGATGTCTTAGATATATAATAACACAGATAAATACTCAATTATTGAAGTACCACTTACCTTCGAGTTAAGCATGATTTCCGGTGCTCTGTACCACCGAGTGGCCACGTATTCGGTCAGGAAGCCGGTGTGGTCGTGATCAGGGTCAGCGACTCGCGCCAGCCCGAAGTCACAAATCTGTCAACAAATATTCATAATTAATTTCTACTTTATCTTGGACATTACTGACATAGGTGAAGAAAAACAAAACTGAAATCGCCCGTACTGAGCAAGCGTGGAGATCAATGCTTGTGCCTTCTCTCTACGAGAAGAGGCTTAGCCCTGCAGTGGGGCAGTAAAAGGCTGCTATTGTTATTTAACTTCTAGAGTCTAAATTACCCGAGGATAGGTATTGTTTAGAATCTAGACGATACCTTTCCTCAGTTTCCTCTGGTAATTTTATAAATTGCACGATCCTAACGAGTAGGTATTTATAATCACCAAAGTAAGATACAGTCCGATTCAAGGCTCCGGCAGACAGCGCGAATCAAAGGCAACACTGGCCGTGCGACTCGCGGTGCCTTTGTGCCGCGCTATCGCTTCGCGCCAGGATGAACGAGCCTTCAAACTTTATGGCGGTTCAGAACATGAGGTAGATCGCTGCGCAGTAACAAACTCACGTGTCAGTGTGTCGGGGGTGAGGGGTGAGGTACTTCGTAGCGAGTAGCACTCATCAGGCGGCAATAAAGTATGAATTGGGCTGTTATTCTTGTTAATTGCTTATTTGTTTGTGAATTGCGTTGCATAAATTGTATTCAGTCATCGGTGCGAGCCTAAATGTAAATTTATATGAGCACAGGGTGTGCCAAGCAACGTCCCGAACCGACCAAGCGAGAACTGTGCAATATTGACACGAATCATTTAAAGCCCTTTTTGACCCTTCTCTTATTCTGAAAATTTGTAAATTCTGAGAAGGGTAATTTTTGCCAAAATAAACATTTATTTATTACGTTTAGATGGGATAGTTTCAAGATTGATAAGTATCCAAATACCTACACCTATATTTACAGTTCTAAGTAAGTCTCTCTTCCACTTAAAATATTTGAAAAAAGCAGCATTAGTATCCATATACCCACGGGCGACTTTAAAACGCGGCAATTTCATATCGCGCACTCGATTTTCAACGCAGCTAAGCGTCGAGTGTCGGAAATCCAACAGTGCATATTTTTGACGCGGTGGGATGCACTTTGAAGGATTCTCAATTCTCGGCTCAACACCGAGAGTTGGAAATCAAATGCGCAATTAAAAAAATACGTCAAAAACCTAGGCTTACCCCTCATAATATGCTGCAAACTTTGCTACAAAAAGTAATGAAGGCGCGCAACTCCCGCTAGCAAGCTGTTTGAGTAAATACGGCGCCATATTGCGCCTACCGCTATTAATGATGACATTACATGTATACCAACCACAACACTGCGGTCGCTTTGACTTAGCAATTCCCTTTGAGTTGGAGCAACTAAGTCTCAATAGTGAAGTACCCGAGATTTTGTTGTAAGCTATTTACACGTAAACCTACGTAGGTACGAGAATAATGTACAGTTGGGAGATGGGGGTTGTTTTCGATCGCGCTCTAGGCCGACGTCACAGTTAAACTATCTATATGAGCACTCACACAAATGCAAAGCTCAGCTTACGCCTCGCGGAATGTACAACACTCTCAGACTTTGGTTTTGTCTCGTTTACTACCGCTGTATAATTTGCACGTGTGAGAAAGTTTTGCTCAAAAACTTACGATACGATTTACATATTTACGATTCAAAGCTCCCGCAAACAGGCGCAACGCGACAGCGCGACACAAAGGCACCACTCGTCGAGCGACACGCGGTGTCTTTGTGTCACGTTGTCTCGTCGCACCCGTGTGTACGAGCCCTTATGTGTTTGTAACGTCCTCCCAGCCGACATGACCTACTATTTGGAATTTTTATAAGGATCTTAAATGTTACATTTCAGATCGAATTTAACACAGCTGTTGTAACCAAAAACGACGCCGGGAACGTCATAAGCCGGATTACACTAAAGGATACTGAGCAGAATAGCCAGATTGCTCAACTTTCTGTTTATGAAAACCTATTGCCACATCAAAACATTAAATTGCAGTTCTTTATGAGATTGATTAGTAGCGTATCACAGTAGCGTTAATCGAAGCGCGCAAGTTGGATCTAACATTATATGATGCGTATGCTGAACTCTATTGGCTTAGATATTTGACATAATTATGGTATCTTTCTACATTACGTACGTTTTTTTTTTTAAATACGTATTTTAAACAAGAAAGTGTCATGAAAAGTTTAACATACATTAATAAAAGAGAAAACTATCGTAAAAATCTAAAATAAATTTAAATTTATTTTAGATTTTTACGATAGTTTTGTTATATTAACCCTTAAACTTCGTTAAAAGTGCGTGTGAATAGGCTTTATTGATATTTCGGTATTTATGCTTGCCAGTCCAATTAATTAAATATAATTTAATTAATTGTAATTTGTAATAAAAGGTTTATTATAGCACCCATGAATCACGTGGTCTTCTTTGTTTACCCTTTAGTTAATTACCTTAACCAACGGAGTATCGGTGCTAAATTTATTTAGTAATCTCACACTTATACTAAGCAGTCCGAGTACATTTCACTATGTGTCTTGCTTGACATTCATGCATGCGCGGCTTCAAGCGTTAAGTTGGCCCTGGCGATAGTAAACTGTACGTTATTTCACTAGGGTGTGTCACCTACCACGAAGCGTAGTTTTAGATCTAGGAGCTTTGTGCTATAAGGCACCAAACGAAGCACTCGCTTCTGTAGCTTGGGCCTTTATACGATACAGCCAAGATACTAAAAACTAACTTTGTCCGTGACTTCGGCCGCATGTTTTAGTAACATAAAACATAGTACGCGGCAATAGTATAGCTTTATCTCGGTTTAGATTTTACAAATTTCCTACTAATTTTATAAATGCGAATGTTTGTGAGGATGGATGGATGGATGAACGGATTTTGATAAATCTTTACAGTAATATAGCTTATATATACATCAGAATAACACATAGGCTACAATTTATTATTCTTTGTTCATAATATAACGATAAGTATCAAATAAAGGCTCGTTCACACTGGCGCAACGCCACGGTCGCGCGCGATTCTGCGACATTACATTACATTACATACACGCGCGCGTATTCATAGAAATGTCGCTGTGGCGTCGCGCTGGTGTGTACGAGCCTTAAAAGGTAAAGAACACTGGCGCGACGCCACAGCGTGACGTGTCGCGTAGCATTTCTGCGACATTATCGCGCCGCAACATCTTGCACACTGGCGCTACAAGTCGACTTGTAGCGCTAGCGACGCGACGCCATACCAAAGGACCATTTTGTACGGCGTAACAGCGATATTGCTACCGCTACATCAAGTAGCGACACGAAAACACAAGAGAGTATAAATGGTGATGCAGACCCAGTTGAGCTCATTAAACGGCAAGTCCGTCTAAGCAGACGACAACCTCATAGGTTGACCTGCGAGATGCCATTTATAAAAAAAAAAAAAAGTTGAGCTCATTAGCAGACGATCTTCGTCAGAGGACGAAGGCAGGTCTGTGCGTGTTTGCTGAGCGTGGAGTCCTAGGTTCGAATCCCCGGTCGGTCGGCATAATTGAACCTGTACGTATTTACAGAATCATAATCATCAAGGACTGGAAGACGAAATGTCGGACGACCGGCGCGCGGCGGTGAGATGGGCGGACGATATTGTTGCCATCGCGGGTAGAACCTGGATGAGGCTGGCACGGGAGCGTGGAGATTGGCACAAGAAAAGAGAGAATGATGATGATGATGATGATGATGATGATGATGAATCATTAAAATCAGCAATACAACCCTCTAAGTGCATTTAATCGCTCTGAATGACTTTTTCATGAAATTGACATTCAATTATGATTCTGTAAATACAAACTTGTTATAAAAATACTCTGTTCAGCAGGGCTAACATGGCAAGCATTGTCATCTCGATTTCTCGAAAATTGTCTACGATGTTGACGTCATCCTAATGCCTAACATGACCGCTAAGCTCGAATAAACTCGAAAAAGGCACTTTGACACTTCTGTATCTCGCGACGAGATACCGATGTAGGAAGTTATTAAAAACAAATAATTTTTATCATTGCAACATCGGTCGATTTTACGCATGGAATTAGTATGTACTATATTGATTTTACGTCCACCTCTTTTAATTTATGTTTAGTTCCATATAACCGACTGTTCTGACTGTTTTTATTTGGCATGCTAAAATTACAATAAAAAATTAGTGGCGCTTATTATACTCACTAGATAATCACCACAATGGGGAAGGTCGGTGAAAGCTAATTGTAGATGGCGTGACCATAGCTAGGTCCCTACAGCCTACAATAAATTTGACATTTCGTTCATTCATTCCGTTTCATGTTCATTCATGAGTTTGGTTTTATTCCACTATTATTATTTTCGGTGATTTCAATATTTTAAAAACAATATGTATTCGATTTGAAATATATTAGAATTGAAAACCTTAAATATTGCTTATTTCCTGGGAATCACTTTCTTTAAAATGTTTCCGACATGAACTCGAAATCTGTTGTAATTGAAATAATTCTCTTCGAATAGCTTTAAGCCACAATCTGCTAAGCTTTTGGTATTTCGGAAAATGGTGGACTCAAATTTCCGAGCATTTAGGAACATAACAACGAATCATTTTCGCAAAAATAAATAAAAACCGCCTCACGCCTTGCAATGATGGCTTTTTTTGGGAACTAGCTACGACAGCGCTATTTTGACAGTTGCCTTCCCCATTGAACAGTCACTATTCGACAAAGCGAAGGTTGATGTAACAATCACCATAAAACATATGATATTTCTGTTACTTACCAATAAGCTAGGGGAATAAGCTGGCGATTTTCGTAATTATGTTGCGTAGATTAGATATTGCCATACAGTCGTAACTCCCTAGATTTCGGTAATCACCATAATTGACAAAGATACTGGTTATTACTGCACGTGAACCTCATCTACGTAATAGTGCTCCCCTGCTCCACCCTTTCTCTCGCGGCCGCCGAAAGGAACACCATTCCAATGTTTATAGTAGGTAGTTTAAAACTAAGTATTTTCATTATTATTATGATGTCTGATAAAATTAGGACAAAAAAGTATAATTATGAATTTGCCTTGTTATTTTAGATATTTCATTTTATTTTTATTGTCTCATAATTTTGTCTACTCTTCTAGTCGTCAAAATTGACGACGACTAAATTGTTGAATTGTCAAAATGCGAGATAAATTATGTGCCATGTTATGGTTTAACGAGAAAACATCAAGTTTAACAAAATGAGACGAATATTTTGTATGGCAGTGCTGTCAGAAAACGAGTAAAGTGACGGGATAGACGCGACAAGAAAATACGAGAGTGAGTAATTGTCGCGTCTGGCATGTTAGCCCTGGGTCATGATAGAAATAACGACTTAAAAACTTAGCTTACTTACACAGTTAAATCGATAAAGTAAATTGTTGATATAACTGTTGTAATGAATCGATTTAATCGAATAACCCCAACTTTACATTTAATAAAGCTCTAAGCAACTGGCATGTGTCATACGACCCGTGCTCCGTTGAAGAAACTTTCTTCATCATTATAATCATTCGTTCCCACTGCTGGGTCACACGCTCCTCCTCTCTGTGAGAGGGAGGGGAGCCCGTGCGGGTTGGTAGATGTCACATGTATACTGTGGATAATCGCTACGTCCCCGTCAGGGGGCGCGGCAGGCGGGTTTCGGGCATGGCCCTTAAAGCCCCGCGGTTTCATACTATGCCCGCCAATACGGGCACGTTCGTTGGGGAGCCATGTAGGCCTGGACTGGGGCAAGTGCGGCTGTAGCGCAACTTGCCAATGTGTGTGGATGCAATTGGTATTCAGCAGGAGCGTCACGGCACTGATCCACAGTACCGTTTTCTTCACGCCAACCCGGCGGTCTGTATCCGCCAGGTGAGACCTACCACTTGGCCACCACTGTTCTCGTGTAGGTATTTATATCGTACCTTCAAATCACATGTTGTGTTAAGTAGCAAGTTAGAAGGCTTCAGGTCTCTATGAAGTACATTCGCCGAGTGTATGTACTTCAGCCCGCGGAGAATTTGATACAAGAAGTAACAAATGTGATCGTTGCTTAATTTCTGGAACAAAATATATCATTAAATATCTTGAAATGAAATGGGACAGGGAAAGTTCTCTTTAGGACTGAACTCAATTCTTCGGACGAGAGACGTTAATTAATTAAGGTTTCATTCAAAAGAGTTTCCTTCTCTTTTAATACATTTCATTTTCATTAATAAATAAGGTTGATTAAAAAGCGTAATTATGGTTTTATTACCTGTGTTTTTAACAATTTGTAAAGGTCCGTTTCCATTAAACATTGTACGATGTAAACATCCCTCATTGAGTCTATGCATTCAGCCCTTAAAATATCTCGAATGTCGATTATCTGAAAAAGAACAAACATTGTTAAAATACAGTCTCCTCCGTATGTTCATGTTATTTTCGATCAGTAAAAAATGGATAAAGTAAGTGAACGTTAAACGTGTACACAAAAAGATTGTATTTATTAGATAATATCGGATATTTTGCCCCTAAAAACAACATTGAAATGTACTCTTGAGTTTGTTCTTTTGACCTCAAAAAATAATCTGAGCAAATATTGAATAAAAGATTCTGAATTTAAAAATATATTTAAAACTGGCTTACATTTTCATGCTTAAACCGGGTTAAGATTTTGATTTCCCTTAGTGTCCTCTGACAGTATGTCTGATGCTCGAACGGTGATATTTTCTTGATAGCGACTTTTGTTTTCTTGATGTTGTCGTGCGCGGACCTGTGAAATAATAACCATTTTATATTAATTTGTTTGACACATTGACATTAGGATGAATTATGATACAAGGTTGCCAAGAGCCTTTCAGATTATTAGAATCTGAAAGGCTCTTGGCAACCTCGTCACATTATTCATATCGATAAATAATTTGACAAGACTCGATTGGTTCGCTCAGTCGTATTTTCTGCAAGTAATATTAATTATAAGTACCTACGTAGTTAGTAATAAGCTAGTTTTCTAAAATAACCATAATAATTCATTTTAAAAAACCAGCCTGTTCGTATAACAAAAACTCATCAGGTAAGTTCAAACCAGTTTTGAACTTACAAGGTTCAAAGCAGACAAACAGACGGAAAATAACGTAAACCAAATACCAACAAGCTTGTAAAAATTCATACACATTTCGAATTGAAAATCCCTAACATACCTTCAAGGTGGTCAAAATAAGATTGGTTCTGGATGTTCAAGTGAGCCTTCATTGAAAAAACCGTTTTGTAGTAAGACTGAAAATAAATTATTTTGTATGTGTCACGTAGTCTAATGGCTAATGATAATATGGCAAAACATGTGCGAACCATAAGCCGGCTGGAAAGATGTTGAGTGATTTTGTAATCAATTGTCATTGCAGAGCACATGTTCTTCCATTCCTCCCAGTGATTCATTATGTTATGAACAAAAGACAGCTTGTGCATTGCATTATCAGCCTATTATATTCCCAATGCTGGGACACAGGCCTCCTCTCTGTGAGAGGGAGTAGGCCGTAATCCACCACGCGGGCCCAGTGCGGGTTGGTAGATATCTAATGTCTTCGAATTTTTGGTTCTAAGACATGTCTTTTGCATTATATTTTATTTAATTTCCATAAATGTTATCGGTAAAAATGACGAATTTCACACAAACTTTCATCCCCTTTTTAACCCCTATACATGGTTCATGCACGCACGTCAGTCACGTCAACGTCAAGTCGCCGATCAGTCACAAACAGATAGACAGTCAGTCATAGCAAAGCATGATGGATAACATGTGCACTTGATGATCTTATGGCAGGATCAGTAAGAGGAGTTAACCAGCTGAATTTTGTTTGAACTTTTTGCCATCGACACGCTAAGAAGAAGAATAGGAACGCGCCTCAATCAATTTTTCTTTATTGTTTCGTTTGTTGCTATGCAAGTTTTGAATAACCGGTGACGCAAAGTCGACTGAGACGCGCCGGTAGTTGTGCGTGATGTGTGTAGCCAACGTCCTACAACTTCTCGACGTCGACTGATCGGCGACTTGACGTTGACGTGACAGACGTGTGTTTCAAAATTCTTCCTTAGTGCTATTATGGAACTCTTGTGCAGAACAGCGGTTTGGGAGGTGCTTTTCGTGTCAGTGAATTTAAGAATTTTATTAAAAGTGGAAGATATACTTGTATCATATGGGAAATAGAATGAACAGCAAACATAGATATTTTTTCTGAGCTGGGCCACGTAATTGACTCTGTTCGATGTTTGAGATCACAGATAAGAAAATAGTCCAGCGCGTATCGAGATCGCGCAAGTCCTAAACACACTCAAATATTAATTCTCAATGGATAATACGAGAGTAAACTGTAACAAACCCTGATCCCTTAAATTAGGCTTTTTCAACGCAAATGGCGTTTCAGGTCAACGCAATGAGATCGCCGCTTTCTTCCGCGACCATCAGCTTGACATCCTCCTCATACAGGAAACCTTTTTAAAACCTCACCACAGAAACCCGAATATTGCCAACTATAAACTAGTTAGCAATGACAGGTCTCGATGCCACAAGGGTGGCACACACTAATATACTTTAGGAAATCTTTGTATTGCATCCCTATAGACCCACCTCCTCTCTTCTCCCATCTGGAGACCTCTATCTGTCGGCTCGGCATGACCGGTCACCAACCGATCACCATCATCTCTGCTTATATTCCACCAGACAATGGTCCGGAGGATCCCATCTCTCTCCAAAAGGACTTCACCGCCCTCTTCGGTATGAGTGACTCCGTCATACTGGCGGGGGATCTTAATGCCAAACACCCGGCGTGGAATAGTAGCACGACTTCTACCAGAGGTCGGATAATTTTCAAGTTAGGCGAATCCCTTAACTTTGACGTCATCGCTCCAATGAGTCCGACTCATTTACCCGGAAATCACAACCATCTTCCTGATATACTCGATGTAGCGCTGCTCAAGAATGTGAACCTCCGTTTGCAATCAATAGAGACGTTCCACGAGCTTAACTCTGAGCACCGCCCAGTAGTCATGCATCTTGCCCCCTACTCTGGCCCAAGCGATCCCAACCGCCCCCCTCAGACCCAGATGATAACCGACTGGAGGAAAGTAAGTGAAGGACTGAAATCCACCACGTCGCCTCAATTGGACACCATCCCCGATCACATAGTGTCAGTCGCCGACACGAGCACGTTCAATCCGTTTTGACGGATTGTTCACGGGAAGTTCCGGTGATGGAAGACCATCGCTGGAAACTACCTACTGACGTACGTGACTTGATAACCGAGAAGAATGCGGCTATTCGTGCCTACGACTCCTTCCCTTGTGACGCGAACAAAGCCCACATGCGCCATTTACAGCGTGCTGTAAAGAAACGCATAGGGGAGGTTCGCTCTGAGGGTTGGAACAAGATGCTCAGTGAACTCGAGCCCACTCACCAAACCTTCTGGCACCTTCAGAGGAAATTGCGCTCCTCCGAGGAGGTCATCCGCCCGACAAGAGCGTCGCGTTCGACAGCACCGACAAGGCCGAATGCCTTGCTGACAGCCTAGAGTCCTAGTGTTCTCCCAGCTCTCAACCAGTAGACCAAGCTCACCTGAACAAGGTCGACGCTGAAGTCGAACGGAGAGCCTCCCTTCCACCCGTCGAAGACCCTGATGATCCTCTGCCTCCCGTCACTCCAGACGAAGTGCACGACATCATAAAAGGGCTCCAAGCTCGTAAAGCCCCCGGTTCGGACGGTATTACCAACAAGGTATACAAACTCCTACCTGCCCCTCTAATAATGCTTATGACCGCCATCTTCAGTGTCGCCTTGAGCAACAACATCTTCCCACAAGCGTGGAAAGAAGCAACAGTCATCGGTATCCCAAAGCCAGGCAAGCCAAAGTCTGAGCCCTCCAGCTACCGTCCCATTAGCTTACTCAACGTTCTCGGCAAAATCTACGAGAGGCTTATTTATAAGCGTCTCAAAGACTACGCCGAAGAGCCTCATTCCTAACGAGCAGTTTGGTTTCCGTCCCCAACACTCGAGTATCCACCAGGTCCACCGTATCGTAGAGCACTTGTGCGCGCGCCGGTATGCAGCGTAACGCGACGACGGGTGTGCTATACTTCGACATAGCGAAAGCCTTCGACAAAGTCTGGCACAACGGCTTGTTATACAAGCTTTACCAACTAGGAGTGCCAGATCGTCTCGTGCTCATCTTACGAGACTTTTTGTCGAATCGCACCTTCCGCTATCGCATCGAGAGTGCACTCTCGTCCCCGCACCCTATTCGCGCCGGTGTCCCTCAGGGTTCCGTAATATCTCCTCTAGTCTTCACGCTGTTCACCAGCGATATCCCACAGAGTAAAAAGGCTCAGTTGGCTCTCTTCGCCGACGACACTGCCGTTTACTATACCGGTCATTGTCCCAATGCTATAGCTCGTACTCTCCAAACCTCCGCAAACGTCTTAGGCGCTTGGTTCCGGAAATGGAGAATCGAGGTCAACCCCGATAAGAGTCAGGCGGTTCTCTTCTCGAGACGTCGTCGACTCCCTCCCCCACTTCCCAGCCCGTTCACTATGTACGGTAAGCCGATCCCCTGGGAGAAGCAAGCCAAACACCTAGGCGTGATCCTCGATGAAAACCTTACCTTTAAGGCTCATATTAAGGCGGTTCGCGCGCGCGCCTCCTTCGCTCTTAGCAGGCTCCACTTTGTACTGACCGCCCGTAGTAAACTGTCACTTAAATGCAAGCTGCGCATCTACACCGCAGTCATCCGTCCCATCATGACCTGTGCCTGCGTTGTATTTGCGCACGCTCACCCACGTCATCTCCATAAGATGCAAACCCTCCATTACCGTTTCCTCAGAAAGGTCACGGGTGCCCCCTTCTATGTCCGTAATATTAATCTCCACATCGAACTTGGAAATGCCTACCATAAACCGCTTATCGAAGCGTTTCTTTGACTGTGGCATCAAACACTCCAACCCCTTGATCTCACCGGCCGCCCGCTACACTCCCTCCCGCATTAGCAGTATTCGCCGACCAAGGCATACTTTAATCGCCCCCGACGACGCCACTACCCAAGCACACTACATAAGCCCAAAACCCGATCGCCGTCCTACCGTCCTCGCCGCCGAGGCCCGCCGCGACGCCCAAATACACGCCCCTCCCGACCCTTGCTCGAGCCAGCCCGCGCCGCTGAGCCTGTAGCTTTAAATTCGTCCCTAAATCAAAGAAATCCTGATCCAGCTAGTCCCTTGCTGCTCTCTTCCAGCGACGCCCTAAGCCGAGGTTCGTACCCCACAGGGGGTGCCCTTAGCGTGTAGTCGCTTAGTTTTTAAGTTAGTACATAAGTTTAAGTCCTGGCTGGAGGCCTTAATTTATTAGGGCAACCACTAGCAAGTCCGTCTAAGCAGACGACAACCTCATAGGTTGACCTGCGAGATGCCATTCCCAAAAAAAAAAAACGGAATCGGAGGGTCGCCAAATCTGGCCACCTTAATACAAAATGCATTAAGGCATAAACAATGTTGCGAGATAACTTGTATTCGCGACTGCGTTCGCAATAAAAAGGGGTTATTTGTGAAACTTTTCAAATAATCTCATCTAAAAGCAAACTGGGAATGGGTGGTCTTAATGGTCGCAGCATGAACGTATTTTAATTAAAGTTTATAACGTTTATCTTTCGCTCTCCTTTTTCAGACATTATGCCGTTTTTATGTCTGTTTTGATTAATTAACAGTATAGCAATTAGCAACTTTTATACGTACCTACTTCCCAAGAGCTCCAAAATTGAAACATACCAAATCCGTCCTAAAATATCAGAGTAGTGTTTTTTTTTTGGAGTTTATTTTTTAGGGGCGTGTAAGCGTGTTTTTTTTTTAATAGCTCTTATTTTGGCGGGGTCCGGCATAATGGTGACAGACTTTTTATTTGTAGATGAAAACAACCAGAATTATCACGTATTTAACATCAAAAACATACATACATAAACTCACGCCTTCTTCCCATGGGGGTAGGCAGAAACCACAGAACGCCACCTGCTACGATCCTTACTCCTTTTGCCTCGTTTTCGTTCATACACCTGGTCATACAAGCGCACCAGTTGCGAGTACTACGCACCTGACCTTTATGAAGAACATCACCAATAAGGTCACTATAATTATGTCAATGAACATCAAATGTGTATTTAAAATTAACAGAAACAATTTCATGTGTTCACATCATTTATCACTATGACTCATCATAGTTCCTGATACAACCAAATTACTAGGGAAAATAATCATTTAGCTAATGTCGATTAAATTACAAATTTACAGTGTAATCGTGTCGTTCAGAATATCTACAAGCTATGTACAAATTACCAAGTCAAATTAAAAATTAAATTAATTATTATGAAACGTTTGAACTATTTAATTAATACGACACGCGAGTGAAAACCTTTTGGCGTCGAAAACTTCGATATCTATTTAATTACTTTTAGTTAAAATGAGTTTTGTCACTTTCGTTCCCTGGTTTATGCCTTTCTGACAGAGATGATTAAAAAGACGAGAGTACACTATAATTTATACTAAGGTTAATTTTATGAAAAAGATGCCTCTTTGCGATACTTCGCGATCGCGAATTAGCATTTGTTTTGCATGGAGGTGACATCGAGGTAGCGAGCTAAACAGTGATAGCGTGGTATCGCATTGAGGCATCTTCAGCATGTAATTACCCTAAGCAATGACGACGAGACGTATTTAATTTTTTTAATAAAAAACTCTCCCCGATTTTACCCAGCCTCCCGGACATACTATACAACAAAAAACGTCACGCGTTATCTCCTTTATCCGGGCTAAGCCGTAACGGGCGGTTACAATTCATTTCGCAAAACCTTCCAGAGGAATAAAATGTTATTACAACAAGAGCAGTTTAAAAACATAATCTGCAGCACTTTGTACGGACGAATTAGCGACTTCAGCGCACTGAGCCGCAATTTTAGTTCCTGTGACCGTACCGTAAGTTTAATCACACACTCCCTCAGAGACAAATTTAAAGAGATTAATATAATGACTGTGCCTTCTCAGTATATTTATGAAAATCTTTTGTATGCACATAAAAATATTAATCTGTTTAAAAAATACAGTGATATCCATAACATAAATACTAGGAACAAACACAAGTTTGTTGTTCCTACTACCAGACTCAAGAAAATAGGTAGCTCGTTTAAATGTCAAAGTATTCGTTTTTATAATAAACTTCCTGGCCACATTCAAGAACTAAGCCTTAATAAATTCAAATCATTTATAAAGCGGAAATTATGCCAGAATGCCTATTATACTGTCAAAGGCTATATTGAGGACAAGAAGGCTTGGGATTGAGCTGCTCCAATAAGTTTACACAGATATTGTCTATGTTTAATTTGCTGTTAAACTTTTATTTTTGATTTTTTTAGATAAACAATGACATCTTTATATTTACTGTTTAAAGTATAACATTGTTTTAATTTTTGAGAATGTGAGGACTATGTGAGTCATTGTTTTTTTGTTCTTTCAGTTGTTTTAATCACGGTCTGGCTGTTTGAGTACTTAACGCGGCCTACCCAAATGTCCTTTCTTTTGTATTGTTCGTGGAATCGTTGAGCCCCTTAGTTCTGAGTTGAGCTGCACCATGATTGACAAATGCATGCACTGACTGGACAGGTCCACTCAAATCAGTGTGGTTCTTTCCTCAAAAGACCATTTCAGACACCAGTCTACAGAGTCCTCATATGATCTGACCATGTTTATTCTCGGATTTTTACACTTTGACATGACGTGAAAATTTACTTTGTAAAGTATTATAATATTTTAATTATTGTGAATGTGAAGGCAGTGTGGATTTGTTGTTTTTTTTTTTTTTATCTCAATCTATTTTTAATTTTTAAAATTAGTTTTAATCATGGTCTGGCAGTTTGAGCAATTTATGCGGCCTACCCAAATGTCCTTTCTTTGGTAATGTTCGTCGAATCGTTGAGCTCCATATGTGTTGTGTTGAGCTGCATGATTACTGACAAATGCGTGCACTGACTGGACAGGTCCACTCATTCTGTTTGGTTCTTTCCTCAAAAGACCATTTCAGACATCAATCCACATGGTCTTCACATGACCTGACCAAGATTATGTCTGGACTTTAAAAGAGACTGTGACCTCTGAGTTTGTTTTGGCGTTTCTTCTCAGAGTAGTCAGATAGGAAACGCCGATCTCATCTACTTTTAAAATAGTATTGACGTGTAAAAGTGTTTGTAAAAACCTACTTACAGAAATAAAATCATTTATCATTTATCATTTATCATTAATCAGCAGCTTTTAAAACGAGAAAATAGACTGTATTTGCAACTTTTTTGAGCTAATATTAGAATTTACACAATCGCAAAACGCATTTGCAGAACTATGGTGCGGACAAATATGACCCGTTTGCCACGGACAAGTAAAATTAACTATTCAACATTTTCTCATATAGTTTTGGGATCTATTTTCGACATGAGTACCTGCTCAAGTGACGAACTATGTCCTAAACAAATATAAAAGTAATCAAGCTAGTCGTTAAATAATATTTATGCAGACACTTGAGCAGTCAGGCGCAAGTTTCTCGCATTATCGTTAACTAAGACTGCATTGTGAGTAGAAAAACTTTGTTAATTAAGAAACTTAGTAAATAAGCTTCTTGTTTAACTATTTCCATAGTAAAAAGTGATTGTGAAAGGAAAAACAATAAATTTCACGCCTGAATTACATGCCGTTTTTTCAACACAATTTGAAAATATTTCCTCCAAGGAATAAGATTATTCATCCCTTTTCCGGAATTACGCTTCCCAGAAACGTGTGTGGAAAATTCGTAGAAATAAAGTGTGTTTTTCCTTCCGATAAAGTGTTTTCGCTCAACCTTATCGAAAACTTGATCAAGTGTTTTCCATAATCTTATTATTATTTTTGTTACTTATTTCATCATCGTGATAAATGAATATGTAATTTATTGGCATACTCGATTATTAAAACCTATCAACTACCTACTTACTGAATTTAATCTGCCAGAAGTTTTTTTTCTGTCTACGCAATTTTATGATCTTCTAGATTAATTTGTTGTTGTTTTAAAACTAAATTATGTAACATGTCTGACCGACGACCCACATGAAAAAAAAGACTTTACATAGTTTTTATTCGATGTTTCCTACGCAACACCATGATATCATACTTAATGCATCATAAAAATATGGCACTTGCCAGTGAGCCACCGGGAAGCCTAATGGGCCGTTACTTTCACTTTCGTCTGCCGCTGCCGCAAAATTCTGTTATAGCGTGTCTGAAACACTGCCAGGAAAATTTAAATTCCCTTTTACAGTAATTTTCCTGTAACACAATTATAATAATTTTGTTACGGGTGAGGTAGTTTTTTTGGAATCCGAAGCAAACTTCGGACAAAACCGACCGCGCGCTCTTTGCAAAATTACCACCAAGTTTTCAAGCCCTTTTCGAACCAAGTTAATCTCGCACGTCAATGTTTTTGAGGGTAACGACCACCAAAAAGCGGTATTCCCAAATTCATAAGCATAGCTAGATATGCAACTTGGAACAGTTTAAAAAAAAAACTAACGTGTTCAAAACTCATTCATTTGTTGGGAACTCTGACTAACAAGATCATCAATCATAGCTCTAACTTCCAATCAAGCTAGAGCTTTATAATTTGGTCATACACATACTTAGGTTCATTCCCTAAACTATAACTTCATAAACCAAACTTTAACATTAATCTAATGGTTATTAATGAATTAATGTTGTAGGTTACCTTCGTGTTTGGATGTAAGACCCGCATCAGACCCTTGTCGGGTACTCGAGTAATTTTACTGGCTAGCACCGTGTGTCCTAACATATTATTTTGACGACATATTAATACTCCTTGATAAATTAATATTTGTTTATGTACATATCCTTATTTTTAGTAAAGGAACGCAATAAAATGCTCTCCGTCACCTTTTTATTTATTTCCCGCTGTTTTCCTTATTAGACGCGTTCAATATGCTGTGTGAGGATATGCACACAGGAAAATCAATAGTAGCTCTAACTTAATTCTGTTGTATCTTCAATATCTCTGTCGTAAAACCCAGAGAGGACTACTGCGGTAGGTACAATCGACATAAAGGATACGCAACTATTCCTTTGAATTTGTATTGATGCGAGGACGGACTTGGCGAGATTTGGATTTAGGGAAAAGGGAAACTTATTGGTTATAGACGAAGTCCTGTGTTATTATAGCCTTGTGGTTGACAAAGAAGGATACTATACCATCTTATAAAAAATCCACGGGAATACCTGGGATTCGGAAGCCTCTAAAACAATCCTGCACACAGAACAAACACCCGCGTATCAGCAACAAGCCTAGACGAAAACACATAAAGGATGAATCATCAAACAACAATATTCGTAAACAATGGCCGACACAGACGATCGCGGTTCAAGCACGTAATGACATCCGTATCTCCGTACAACTCGTATCAGGAAAGAATCATGCCCACTTTCCATACATTGATTGACCTGTCACATGATTCGTTTTACAGGTCGCGTCTACCTACAACTAGTGTTGTCTATTAACAATTATTATTTACAATAACACAATATCATATCATCTTTTCATTTAGAGGCCAGGGAAAAATACTATTAAGTAAAGAGGTTTTTGAGGTTATACAGCTGTCAGATAAGGTTTGACACCTGTTTAGCTGCTGACTGCTGAGAGAGTTTCGATTACTCTGAAATAAATCCCTCTTCAACGTAATTAATATCATTATCAAATCGGCATGAGGCCGCAAATAGCAGTTATATTCTTGTAATATCCCGCCGATACTGAGACTTCACATGTGATGATAGGCCATCCTTGTTTTCTACACTACATTTTGATAGGCCATCCTTGTTTTGCATTCATACAGAGAAGGCACGAGCATTAATCACCAGGCTTGGTCAAGACGGGGTGGCGTTTTCTGAATTTTATTGAGATTGGTACGTGCCCGGATTTGAACTCACAACCTCGTGCATAAAAGGCGAAGTGTCAAACAAATGACAGCCTGTGCTAGAGTTCGTTTAAAGTAGTATAAATTGTAGTCTATGGTTTTATGCGTAACCTGTCAGCTGTACACTTATTTTTCTTTCCACACCCACACATAAAAAAATCATAGCTGGTCATAATAAGTAAAGTAAACTAGAAACATTCAATAACCACATGACGAACGAACAAGTTTTTCGTATTATGTGAAACGGAACGTGTGTAAAGCACGCTCCGTTTCAGAAAGTCTAATAAGAATGTTATACATAGTAACATTGCTTTTTTTCTTGGCTTTATTTGAAAATTCAAAAAAGTGATACGCAATAAGCAAAAAAAAAGCAATTTATTTAGATATTTTACATCACTAGACGCATTCGAAAATTTTCAGGTCAAGACTGAACATGATTCTTTAATGGCGCGGTAGCCTAGCACCGAAGATCCGCGATAAATGATTGTAACTGCCAAATGATACAGAACAAACTAAAACGAGATTGACGAATATGAGAAAAAGGAAAATTGTGTCTCGTAGAAAAGCTTTTATGTCGAAATATTGGAATTGTATTGCTAATAGGAAAGTTAGGAAGGTCAGATAGGAAACGCCGATCCCATCTAGTTAACATCTAGTTGTAATAGCATAACATTAGACATAAATATTCCTATTACTTCGGATTAGTCTCCTCGTATTCAAAGTGGGTTTTATTGATGACGTCAATACCAATAGTCAACGGGTAAAGTTGGGCAAGTAAAACTTTAAGATCGTCAGCCAATCCGTCAGCGTCTCCGGTTTTCGAAGGTGCTATCAGACACTGAAGTCAAAATGAAAATCCAAAATAGCAGCTGGGATTTTTTAAATTGTTTCCTCATGTGTGTCGTTTTCATGATTACTGAGGGTGTGTTAAAGTCGATGCACACACATGCAAACATCGGGTTTTATTATTGTTTGTGTACACACACATGTTTGACCAATAAATGTATTTTCCTATTTATTACTTTAACCACATGAAATAAAATTCACAACAACTCGACTTCAGGTGCAAAAACAGGACTGTACCTTTTTTTTCTTTTGTTTTGC
Organism: Dasypolia templi; assembly: GCA_963555695.1. NCBI lineage: Eukaryota > Metazoa > Arthropoda > Insecta > Lepidoptera > Noctuidae > Dasypolia > Dasypolia templi. The sequence continues at coordinate 20,816,063 of OY743153.1, forward strand.
TTCTATCTCGAAAATGGTGTGTCCTATCGCAAAAATAATGAAATTGTCGACCCTTTTATAAAGCCGTTCGTAAGCTCGTTGGTCTAGCGGTCGCAATCGCTACTGCTGAACATGAGGTCCTGGGTTCGATTCCCAGGTCGGGCAACGTGTTATTGATATTTATATCTGGAATTTCTCAGTAGCAGCCCGAAGTCTGGATTTGTGCCCGGCAGATGGCAATTGGCTCGCCCCCTATTACATCGGACTTAAACATAACTGGCGAACTGTGGGTGTACTATAGGTACACCTCTGTCCAACCCTTCGGGGAAGCAAGGCGTGATGTTATGTTATGTTATAAAGCCCTAAAAACCCCTAAAACTCAACATGTTGGTAATAATTTTTCATATTTTCCATACAAAAAAGTTAAAAATTCCTTATAAAACACGTCGAAGCGCCCCTGCAGGCATAGCATTTTGTCGACGGAAGGATTAACAAAATGACAGATAGAATAGACAGATTTATTTATTCAACTTTATAGAAAACTTACTTTATAGAAAACTTATTACTTTTTTTTTACAGAATAGCTTTAAGATTCTCATAGCCAAACGTAAGGTGTTTTAGTGATAGTTTAGTTCGGTGTACAATGTACGGTACCATTGTCCATCTATCTAAACAAATATCGGCCTAAGATCCATCATTACTTTCTGGAGTCGTATGCAAAAATGGTGACCTTCGTGCGCACGTCTGCGGCCCTGCATATTCTTTGGTCGTCGTTTTGGTGTAGCGCGACACCGCCGCGCGTTACGTCTGCGCGAGAGAAGTGCGTTTAGCTCCGCCCACATGAGCAAGGTCATCGACGCTTCTATACACCTTAATTTCTTATGGATGTCTACATCTACATTATTAAAAAAATACGTAATTAATTGATGTTTAAACGCTACAAAAAATATTTACATACATACATCATGCATAATCAGCCTATTATGTTCGCACTGCTGGGACACTGGCCTCCTCAGTGAGAGGGAGTGGGCCGTAATCCACCATGCGGGCCTAGTGCTGGTTGGTAGATGTCACATGTCTTCAAATTTTTGGTTCTAAGACATGCAGGTTTCCTCACTATGTTTTCCTTCACCGTTTTGAGAGCAGTGGATATGAAATAATTTACACAATGTAAAGCGCCTGTCTGGGTTCGAATCTACGACCTACAACTCGTAAGTCGCGGCCGTTACCACTGGGCCACCACTGCTCTCTAAAAACAATATTTAACCCTGATCAATACATCACCCAGTTCCTTCTAAACATTCAAACTAGCTAAACTAGTGTCATTCGTCTGTACAATCAGCATGAGTCATTGTATTACGGCCAAACGCATGACGCGACTTCCGTAAACGGTGCCCGTGCGCACCGGTCCCTAAATACTGTTACTGTCAGCGCCCACGCAGTAACTGTTACCCAGTTACTAAACACGACCACGTTATTAATGCGTAACCATAGCTATTAAAACATTCCATGAAGCTATACTGGCAATTAATCAAATGTCACTCGGTGTCTTGCCTGGATTCCAGACATCAAATTCATAGAGAACAAACGACAGTCTCTGCGCAAACCTTTTTTTACGCTTCAAAGCCAGCCATCAGTGTTTGAAAGGCGGACATTAGGCGTTACAGCTAGGAGGACGCGAACATTCCGCGCTTAATATAAATTAAGGCTAATTTGTTGTAGCGATCGCTGTTAAAAGTTTGTTATCAACGTTACTAATGATTGAGGTAAATGCGGACAGAAATTGTCTATGGGTGTTTCATATCAGCATGCAGAACAAGTAAAGGAGTCGTCACGTGTAACATGAATGTTTTATTCATATAGAGCTACAAATGAATAAGAAAAATTCAGTCGTCCCAGCCGGCTAACGAAATATTGAATGAAGATTACTTAGAGACAAGTGCTGGGCAAGCAAAAGGTCAAAATACGTTTCGCTTGCCCTCACCTGTTAACCTTTATTAAACCGTGTTCTACCTTCCCAAAGCGCCCGAAACCAACCACAATTCCAGTAATAGTATTAAATTGTCCATGTTTCGAACAACGTTCAATTATTTGTTGCCCCTTTTGCTGGCCGACTCCCGTGCCGATAATTGCATGTTATTTGTGTATCCCTTATTATTATTTGTCTTTGATTTATTTAAAATAAGTACCTGCAACGAAATTATAGACTGCTTCATGCAAGTGGAATGGGATAACCGCATCCCACTCCACCATGTTTTCCTTCGCTATTTCGTAAAGGGACATGAGAGAACGATGTATAGTTTTAATAACTAAGTAAATTTACTCTTTACGTGATCATGACTTGTTCAATTTCAAATTTCACAAAGAAACTACACATCACTTTTACAGATTCTCAGATTCATGGAAACTGTTGTATACCTAGTATGTCATGAGACAGCTTTCTACAACGACACGATAACTATGTAATAAGTGGTCAATAGGTCAATTCGGGAATCCGGTAACACCTACGCACGCTTAATTTCCATCAATGAAATCGCCACAACATTGCTATCAAAAATAGAACAGAGTAAGTAAGAACGCAGTTTTTTTTTCACTTGCAACCCCTTAAATCATATTGTTACAACCTCATATCCTAGTAACAATCAATTTTAATTACACAGCCAACCACATGATAATTTGAATCTAAGTTATTGGCTCAAAAGCGTAGATTCCTATGAAGAACAAAGAGCAAGAAAAGTCCGTTTACTTTTCCTCCTAAACTTGATTATAAAAAATCAATTCAGCATATCATATACTAACAATTGAAGTTCGGTCATCGGTACGGTTGCCAACCTTACCATGTAATATAATTAAAGTATCCTCCTGTTTTAGAATGAGCTTTAAACGGTCAAATTAGTGTATTTTGGTCCTGAAAAATATAATATGTATGTCATAGATACATCCTTGTTTTAGGGAAATTAACGGTTCAAAACACGATACATCGTAATTTGCTCGATGAAAACAAAAATCCCAAACAGGGTCGATTTCAAAACCAGTTTTCGTCTCTTTTCCCAAATAAAGCATAAAATAATATGAAAATTGCATGTATCATAAGGTAATCGTATTTAAGAGGGAATTTAACGCTTAGAATGATAAGTTCCATTTTTTTTTATAAACCCAAAAATAGTAAATCGGGCTTTATCGGTTCGCGCTCAGAGTCCTGCGGGACAAAAAAAATCGCTCGCCTTGCTATAAAAAAAAGACAATGTAAAGCGAAAAAATACGATAATACAACTTTCACTGGCAACAACAATAAAAATAAGAAAAAAATAACTGTTCCAAACAAAAGTGCAACACGACTAAATGTATGGAATATGATAAAAGTCGTAATGATATTTCTCGAAAAGCGGAGCTACCAACACAATATTTTTTCTCGAATCCGAGATTTTATCGTATTGGCTCAGTGTGAACAACTTTCAGTTTTGAACTCAAAAAAGTCACTGTCACTACTGTGTGCCATAAAATTTCCATAAATGTGCTTCTTGGTGGGAGTTTAAAGGTAAATCTTCTTGTTGAGCTACCCACTCCTGGAAGTGGTCTCGCATTGTGAACGGAACATCCGTCCTGTATAAATTCGATTCGATGGCCAATGGGATAAACAATTATACCGGTCCGAAGCAAGTTTTTTTTTTAATTGTCCACGTAATCGACACCTGCCTTACGAACAGTGACTTCGCATATTTCCATGGTCCCAGCGGCATTCATCCACCCCCAAAAACCGCATGAGATACGCCCTCTTCGTCAGTTCGGAAGAATGTTTTTTTCCATTGTATCTAGTGTTGATATTAAGATAGACATACGCCCATCTGTATCAGACACAAAAACTTTTTCGTCCATAAATGCCACGTTATCAAAATAGTACTGTAAAAAGTACACAGCGGATCACTAGGCAACGACGCAGCTGACGAATTAGCCAGGAGAGCATCCAGCACATCGGCTTGCGGGCCTGAACCCGTCATACCCATCCCCTTCAACCAGATACGCAGGTGGCTGCGGGAATCCACCCACACACTAGCCGAGAGGTGGTGGACCTCGACACCAGGCTGCAGGCAGTCCAAGGAAGCTTTGCCATCCTTAAATGGCAGGCTATCCAGACGGTTATTACGCCTAGACAGAAATGGCCTGCGCCTGGTGACGGGGACCATCACAGGACACTGCTCGCTAAACAAACACCTTCACACAATAGGCATCACGCATAGTCCACTGTGCAGAGCTTGCATGGAGTCGGACGAAACCGTTGCGCATGTGCTCTTTGAGTGCACAGGCGTTACCCAGATAAGAACAGAAACCCTCGGGACACCCGGATCTTTTACAGATGTTCTCGACAGACCAGAAGCTTTGATCGGCTTCTGGAGGGAGGTGGGCTGGTTGGAATATTAACCACCGACGGCCGCCATGGCCCACGCACAATGGTCCACATGAAGGACTAAGTGCGGAAACCAAACCCTCTAACATAGAACATAGTACTGTAAATATCTGTTGGCTGACTTCAAATTAAATTTGTTTCAAAGAAAAATATTACAATAGGATAATTATATGGTATGTAAAGAGATTGTTCAAAGAATTTAAGACGTAAGTTAGATAAATAAATTTTAAAGATATTTTTCATAGAAAACGTTTGCAAGATGTTATTGATGCCACTGGAGGTTTAAACAATGGCGCTGCCAGTTTTAGAATCCGGTATAAAACTGGCAGCGCCAAGTTTAGTAAGTCGGAAGTCTCTAGTAGATCTGTTCTAGTGGAAATTACCTTTAAATCAAAACATCAGTGAACAAAATATCTGTGAACTTCATTTTATTGGCGATTTCTGCAATTCTCTTGATTGTGGTTGCCTGTTTCTGTTATCTTCTTGGCTACGATTGGTTGATAACATGTAAGAAGATCACTGATATTAATATGTAGGTGTTATAGTACAAATATAAATATGTGCATGAAGAACAAAATAAGTTTATAGTTATCTTTTTATTAACTTGACCGAGTTATACACTATGAGGATGTTCATATACAGATCGTTGATTTAGATACCTGCAACCTGTCACGTTTGTCGTCGCTCATTGGATACCGATTACCGATCATACTGATTTCATAGGAAAAGTTATGCCAGTATGAGGGAATTACCTCATTAATTGCACATATCAACAGCTTGTATTTTATAAGTTTTTTTTCTTCATATTTTGCCGTCGTATAAATGTATTTCTAAGTACTTTAATCTGACGATCTTAAACTCTAGTTTTAATTAAATTTGAAAGGTAGCTGGTTTCATGAAACCTAGAAAACTTTATAATGATATGTTCAAGTTTGAATGGAAAAACACTTAAACAGACTATGACAGAGACTATGTTGACAAAATCTAGTAGCGGTCATATTTAGGGTCTTGTCTTTCAAAGCCATCGGAAACTCAGAAAAACTGCAACATATACTCTGATTTCTAAGGGGATTAAGATAGAGCGGTAGTTTGTTTAAACCTTGCCTGGAAGTTTCCTACCTCATTTTAAATGTAAGGTTTTCCGAAAATCAAAATAAGAATTTAAGAATAATAACATAACAATGGAAGACTAAAAGTAAATGGTATTATTATTTTTTAAACCGACTGAAAAGTTTTAAACAAATAGGTAGGTGTAGTCTGCGTTGACCTTAAGATTTCCCTATGCGTTGACCATAACATATCCTACAACTTAATATGGCATTATTGCTTTATTACTCGGTCTTCTGCTCCGGCAAGCAAAAATAAATTCAATGATAAAGGCTATTTAGTTGAATATTCAAAGCTGTAAGATATTTACGAATTCTAGATTGCACCAAATATATGTATTGAAATCTAGAGTATTTAGATATTTCTGTTCCGAAGACTAGTCAGATATTTTTGACTGCACTACCGTAATATAGGTACTTATATGAACCGTTTTTATGATAACATTTTATTGATGTCAAAGTTTGTATTTATATCAATTGCTTGCTGCACTTACAGTTAATACCAAAACACGCAGCAAGCCAACATTTACAACAACAAAACTAACATAAAAATATTTAACAAAAAGTCTTCGTACAAACATATTTAACAAATAAACTTCATACATACATTAAACATAGATTTACTGCAATACAAAAATATGTCAAAATTTGGTTTCTGAGCAATCAGGGCGTTCAGCAGATTGATTGCCTGAGTTGTGGGAGCATATCGAGCAGTATGGGTACGCACAGGCGGAGCCGCGAACAGGCACCGCGAGGCACAGGCGCGCAACCGCCGCAGCCAGTCCGGAGCAAACAATGAGCAGCGAGCTAGAGTAGTCACGTCATCGTTCTTATTGTTAAGCAATAAGTATTAGTGCATCAACAGCGCACACTTAAGTCTTAAGGCTCCCGCAAAACGGCGCGACGCCACAGCGGGACACAAAGGCACCGCTCTCGTCGCGCTACACACGGTGCCTTTGCGTCGCGCCAGTGTGCACGAGACTTCAGTTCCAACGTGTTGATGCCTACCATCCCGGCAACAAATAGACGGATATAAATACGGATAATACCCATATATTTTTTAAATAGGTAGCGAGCAAATTTTCGTTGGACCCGTCCTATCAGCTTATATTTTTGTTCGTGTGAAATAGATGATCATTTCAACGCTTTCAATATTTCGAAACATTGCTACTGAGAAAAAATAAGTGAACTGTGGCATGGATTTTCCGCGAAATGGTCGGCGGCGCATCGTAAATACGAGGGCGGGTCAATAAACCGTGACTTTTGGAAGAAAACACAGATTTTTTGATAAATAAATGTTTTTTTTTCAACGTAGTCTCCCTTGAGCTCTATACACTTTGTCCAACGCTTATCTTTTTTTATCCCTTCCAAAAAATATGATTTGTCGAGGTCCTCAAAATAGGCCTTTGTTTGCGAGATGACTTCAGTCAAAGTCAAATCTTTTTCCACCAAGCCATTTCTTCAGATTTGGGAACAAGAAGTAGTCACTCGGAGCCAAATCTGGAGAATAGGGCGGATGAGGGAGCAATTCATAGCCCAATTCATGGGTTTTTGCCATGGCAACTGCACATGTGTGCACCCTTGCATTGTCTTGGTGGAAAAGAACTTTTTTCTTGGCCAAATGAGGTCGGGTTTTTTCAAATCGTCATTGAATCGGTCCAATAAGTTGGCATAATAGTCCCCATTGATTGTTCTTCCCTTTTGAAGGTAGTCAATGTAGATTATCCCGCGTGCATCCCAAAAAACAGTCGCCATAACTTTATTGGCTGACAAACCCACCTTAGCCTTCTTTGTCGAAGTCTGGCATCATTTAAAGCAGGTTTTGGTTTGTTCTGGCTCGTTTTCGAATTATTTCTCTATTTTCGTCTCATTTATTTATCAGTATGTTTTTTTTTTGTATTGCATTTTTCTCTATTTATGTACTTAATCATCACTATTATTATTTGAAACAATTTTATTTTTATATGTATGCATACACACGTCACGTTGCAGTATAAAACTGATTTACATCCGTTACCTCACAATTCAGGTCCAGTTGAAAACCAGCGTCAGGCACTAGTTGTCTGGCATTTTTTTGCAGAACTGGACCTTTTTGGCGCAGTCGTGAGGCACACTACCCTGCTAGCTTCATACTTCGCACTGTACACCTTATTTTTATTTTTATCTTTATTTTGATTGTTTTTCTCATAATTTTTACCTGTTTTGTGTGCCTTTTAGTCTGTGCTAAATAAACGTTTTTTCTTTCTTTCTTTCTTTTTTTGGCGCCGATTCACCCTTAGAAACCCACTGTTTTGACTGTGGTTTGGTCTCTGGTGTGTTGTGATGGATCCATGTTTCGTCCACGGTTACAAAACGGCGCAAAAACTCCTCCATATTGCGATTAAACAACGCCAAACCTTCCTGTGAAGTTGTTACACGATTGCGTTTGTGGTCGACTGTGAGCAAACGCGGCACCCATCTTGCGGAAAGCTTTCTCATGCCCAAGTGATCATTCAAAATTGAAACCACTGAGCCATGCGAGATCCCTACGGCTTCAACAATCTCTTGCACTTTCAATCTTCGGTCGGCCAACACCATATCGTGAATTTTTTCGATTGTTTCGGGTGAAGAGACCTTAACTGGGCGTCCAGGACGTTCGGCATCTTCAGTGCTTGTACGGCCACAAAGAAATTCAGTAAACCACTTTTTTACCATTGAAATCGATGGTGCAGAGTCCCCATAGTATTTATCAAGCTTAGGCTTGGTCTCGGTAATGGTTTTTTTTCGCAAAAAATAATGCTTAATAAGCACACGAAATTAACTTTTTTCCATTTTCTCCTCAAATTACTGGGTAGTCTGATAAAGATAGCTGTCAAACACAAACTAACTGACGCAGCAAGTTCAAATTTTGACAGGAGTCAACTGACAGATGCCTGTTGACAGGAGTAGTGTTGCTTTTGCAGTAAAGAGGTCAGAAATTCAAAAAGTCACGGACTTATTGACCGGCCCTCGTAAGTACGTCGCACTGCATTTTGGGGATGTGGAGCTAACGTTTCAAAGGCCTACAGGCCCGGAAAACCCAGCCTTAATACTATAGTAGGCGAAACTACTATTTTCATTTCAATACAAAATGGCAAGATGATAGATAGATGGCCGCAGTAGGGGCCAGTATTAATGTCAATGGTATTTTATTTAGATTGTAATAATTAATAATTTTCAGACATTAAAAAAGTAGCAAAGAGGTTATGCATTTCGAAAATAAAATATTTTTGGAACATCTACTATATTTTTGCAGGATTCGATGGCTTCGAAAATACTATATTTGACATTTAAAAGTTCAACCCTAGTCATCGGTCACCATGGCAGAGTAATTACAAGGCAGTTCACTTACACTACGACTAAATCATACCGGAGCTAACGGAGCTGTGGAGTGAGAAATTAATTAGAAAAGTACATGCCTCGTTTATGAGCAGCATTATGAGGGACTGGGCTAGGCTTTGAAATTGCCAGCGACAGAAGCAACGTCGTAGAATAAACTAACTTGAGCTCGGCGAGTTGGGAGTCTAACCAAATGCAACCATTCAATTATTCTGCAGCTCAGAATACAATGCGAAAAAACAACAAGACGAAATTATTTCTCCTCTGCTTTGAGCTACCCAGCTGAATCAAACGAAAACGTAATATCGAATTTTCGACCCTTGTTTTATTCCTCGCCCATTAATGCTAGCTTGACTTCCAGAAAGGTTCTCGCTATTTATTCATCAACTTATATTCAGTTGAGAAAACAACAAAGCAAAGACAAAGTTCAGAGACGAGATGGCCACGCGACTTACGTTTGAAAAGTTTGGCGAGAAAAAGACAGACGAAATAAATTAAACACTTCGTCTTTATAAAGTGCACCCAACTCAATTACTGTTACAGAAAAAAGGGCGAAGTTTGGAAGAAAAGCAATGTAAGTTTATGCTCCAAGTCTGTTTACCAGCCGAAAGCTATCAAAAGGTGGGCGGGGCGACACGACAGCATTAAAAGAGCTAAGTTTGCCTTAAACTTCTGGGAATCGCTGAACTATAATGGTTCTTATAGGTACATACACAGTGACTAATACAAGATTATTATAATTTTATGAGAATAACAAGTATAATATATTACTTTTTTTTAGCAGTGTTAGCCAAGCGGTAACCCGCACTGGGCCCGCGTGGTGGAGTAAGGCCCACTCGCTCTCACAGGGACGAGGCCTGTGTCCCAGCAGTGGGAACGTTATGAAGAAGAAGAAAAACTTTTATTTCAGACAGGAGTCCATAGGTTTAGTAACAATTTAACTAACTTCTAGTGTTAGTAGGTTACAGACAAACTTAACAAAAAAAACAATTAAAATCAGCATCCATCTCCGAAACATCGGGGAATCCCACTGATCAGCGAATACACTGAGAATACTATTGGGGCTACTGCGAACACGCGTCATCAGGGATGCATATCTATTCCTAATAATCGCGGCAAAACCATTAATCCGCAAACATCTCTGACGCACTACAACGCCACGGCAGCCTCAGCCTCAGTTATAGGCTGAATATGCTTATACTTTCGTTTTTAGAATAGCTTGGACGATTACCAGTATTCAAGCTTAGCACTAGGCTGTGGAGTTTTCCAACTGACATGTGTAAGTGTGACCTTGGCTACCGCCGCAAAATTCGCCTGAAAGTCTACCATTATGTATCCAGTAGATCAATTACATGTGATAGTGTTGATAAGTATTCTTCATTTAATCCAGAAAGAGAAACATACATTGAAAAACCTGTCTTTTTCATAGCAGGGTAGCATTCTGAACCTTTGCCTAATTCAGTACTGTAGTAATTTACGGCATGTAAATAAGCCTTTGAAATAGCGACTTCATCAAGGTGAAGGTTGTCCAATGCGCGATTTTGTTACTAGGCAATTTCATTTTGTAAGACTACGACCTTTATCAAGGACAGTCGCCATCTTTACGCAGTCATTTTCAAGGAACGTTTGTCGTTACAAGTACTCCTTCGATGTTCTAAAAGGTGTTGATTTTAGGTACAAAAGACGGAGAGTTGCTGAAGATGTCACCTAAGGTCAAATGTTTTAACTATAAGTCATGATGAGATGAGTGAGATAACTAAAGGAATGCCAGCTACAAAGAACAATGCTAAAGGCATTCTAAGGTAAACCATTTTAAAGGTTGACCCTTTGTAGTACTTTGAGATAACTTTAGAGCGTAGTTTCTAAAGAATCGTCTTTGTCTTCGAGGCTAGCAAAAATTTTAGCAGCTAAATTCTAAATGCCCTCGAGTATAATAAAAAAGAGCTGCACTAATTTATTAATAATGTATTCCCCGTGTAATCGCTAGGAGTCAGTGACCGATAGGTGCGGTTACACGGGGCCAGTTACATAGGTATTTCCTTTTTTTTTCATAGAAATAGAAACTTTATGCGCTAGAGAAAAATATGCAGCTGTATTCAATAATGTTTCCAGCAACTCTTACCTTCAGCGTAGCTTTGAAAAAGCAGGTTCAAGGTTCTCCGTCCTTATATGAAATATAATAAATAAAATGTCTGTCTAGCTCTACATAGATTGTTAATATCGCGGCCATTTTGATATTAATATAGCACCTTAGCAAACAATAGAATTCGTTATTAGGAGCCTAAGAGATGGTTATTGTGGTGAATTCAATGAGTAGAAACGTGACCGGAATGAAACTTACGATGATTTCATGATGGGCACTGTTGGAGTCACGGAAACACAACCCTATCTGACAACATTCATTTTTTTTTCGCAATAAATAAAAATTTAATTGCCTCGGAAAGAACGTTAAAAAGAAGCCTTGTTATGCCGTTGTCATTTGTAGATATTTGACAGTCGTTAAGGCTCCCATAAACAGGCGCGACGCCACAGCGCCACACAAAAGCGCCGTGTGTCGCGCGACGAGCGATGCCTTTGTATCGCGCTGTGGCGTCGCGCCTGTTTGTGGGAGCCTTTATGGAAAGTCAGAAGCCAAAAAGTCTGACAACCAGTTTTATCAAGGGGTATCGTGTTACCCAGTAACTGGCAGTCGCTCCATGCAAAATACTGAAATTCTGGTGCATCCGGTAAGACTGGAAGACAGCCCCAATATAGTTGCAAAAAAATCTAGGCAGATTGACTACGATTCAAAGAATAAGAATTGGATGCTAAACTATTTTAGTTACGTTTGACTAATTGTAAACGGTCGAGAAACCAGCTGTTAGTAAAAATGAACACATGTTTGAAGTGGTTGGAACGAAATTCTTTATTGCAGCTTTACGGTAGGAGTATTCTTTTTGGAAAAATTGTAGTAATCGTCACGTAACGAAAAAACATTATGCGCCGTTTTGTATAAAAATAAATAAAATGCAAGATGCGACTCCTGCGACTTTTTATTATATATATTAGAAATAGACAAATAGAGCGAGAGATAGTTTTCATGGGTTTCGAGGGTGCTGAAGCCAATAGTGGATCAATTACATTGGGTGTTGAAGAAAAAAGTTAAGGAACTTCTTTTCTGACTTTGTTTTTTTTAACGTAAATCGCATATTTTACCGAGTCTTACACTCGCTGCCTGAAAACGTGATCGGCCGCGGCGATCTCTCGCGTCTGGCCCTGATGCAGGCTATGGTGCGGAGCGAGAGGGAATGGGATGGCGTCACCTCCTTCTGCGAAACTGAAATGCTTGAGAAGGAGAAGTCGGAGCGCGTGAGGGAGAGGCAAACCATGCGCCTTCACGCCTCTAGTCGCCGCAGGAGACACCCCGGGGCGTCGGGAATCGCCAGAAGATTCCCGGCCACCGTAAGCGCGAGCTTGCGGAGGGCGAGCAATGGAAAGCTCGCCGTTCGGTAAGGACCAGGCCCGGGTCGACGGCGTGTCGTGTTCCGAGCACGCCTAAAAGAGATGTCAACACTGCGGGGGTCCGTTAGGGCCGATGTCTGCCAGGGTCGCGGGTTGTTCGAAAAAGATACCGTGGCCCATGGCAGAGGCAACTGAAGGAACACGGGTGGGTTTTTGTCAGTAAAAGTCTGACACACCCTCCCGCTCCGCCCAGAGCGGGAGAAGACATTGTTTTGATGATTTCCCACCCCAAAAAAAAAACGCGTTTAGTAACATTGGTGAAATTGGCACTAAATGAGGATTTTACATTATCACCATTGAAACTGAACGCGATCAACACAAAAACTATGTTTAAGAGCAGTCAGTGTCATTATTTTGGAATACTGACACTGACAGCTCTTGAACGCGTTATAGATGTCCTGAACGCGTTTAGTAACATCGTTTCGCGTTTGGTGATTTCGGTGAATTTGCGGTCTTAGGAAACTGTTGCTATAGTAACTGCAAATATAAAGGCAAGGTAACGTTTAGACAGTCGAAAGGGACATCTGACACTCCCCTTTCGACTCTCTATACTTTATTGGAATTGAAAACTTGAGACTGACATCAGAGTTATTTTGTACAGAAGTTACGTGTTGCTCAGGTTGTTAATTGTGAAACAATCTCGGTAACAGTCCTCCAGAATTTAGCCATGGCGGTCAATCTCAGCGGAGACTAGCCATTGACGCGGGAGATATTATACTGCACAAGTGGGTGCGCAGACACAGACAGGTGCACTCTCTCTTCCCTCACTCTTTAAGCCCTATGGTCCCATGAGGCGGCCATCCGTCACGACTAGAAAGGGATCATGTCGATTCTGTAAAAATCTCACCGTGAAGACTTGCGTGGAGTGAGCTGTCAAGTGTGGGTGACACGTCTTGGTCAATCTCTAGCATCAGTGGCACAGACAGCTCACTCCACGCTCACGTCACCTCGTTTTCACGGTGAGATGGTTACAGAATAGCCAGAATAGGACCAACGGCTTAAAGTGCTTTCCGAGGAACGGGGTTTTCACACCGCCAACCTCAAAATTCCGGGTTGTTGCAGAGAGAAATTTCTAATGGAAAAACCCAATACACTTTGCCTGATCTGGGAATCGAACCCCACACTCAGCAGTCGCACTTTACCACGAAACAACCGGGCAGTCATTGGCAATATGTAGCTATGAACACATATAAATACCAGTTAACTTTTATTAATTAACGTTCAATGTATATTCTGTTAGCGTAACTATTTTAAATAAATAAATAAACTTAGGCTGACAATGACAAAGCTATGGAGACGTTGCTGTTGTTCATTCTTTAATCAGATATTAATTAAGCATATTAATATTCATTGCACTTCAAGAGGCGTGGTACATATTTGTTGTTGAGAGATCCAACCTGGCTGAACCAAACTTTTCAATATTTTGAGAAAAGTGTTTTCTCCTGCGGTTTTGTGTCTGCGCATAGTTTTACGCTTTTGCGGGTAAAGTTCCGAAACTCCTCAAATTTCAGTCCGTTTAGAAGCGTCCTTGAATTAAGGGATTTTCCGCATACCATGTCGAAATACTTTTGGCAATATTTTCCGACACTCACGTGGTTACTTTAACTTTATATGAGCAATCCATCAGCTAGAGCGAGTCGGTTGCTTTTATAGGTTCTCACTATTTTATCAAACAATTATCAAGATAAGCACTGATGTTATAAATGACATACTAACCGACCAACACGTAATATTCACACGAAATGCAAACAGACTAACCTTATCAAATCCTATTAATAATGATTCATAAAGGTGTAAGCCGCAGAGCTCTTGTTAACATGTGGTATGTAGGTAAGAGGGCTAAATGCAAGGTCAAAACCCAACCCAAGATTAGCACTATTTGTAAGTCGTTATCAGTGACTGGTTTACAGGCTTCATTTGGCATGTGACCGACAGAATTTGAGCGTACACGGGCGTAATAAGACACTTAACGAAGCCGAAAGTCACTTGTACTTCTCGTCATAGTAATAGTTTTTTTTTGTACTGGACCATACCAGGGAACCTTCTGGTTACGGAGACAATGAAGGTCATAATTCCAACTTTTACTGATTATTTTATACGAAAACAAGTTTTTAATGTTTAAATGAACTTAAAATACCCAACAACCTCAGTACCGTTGCATGTACCCATTAGCACAATGTTTTGCGTGCGTTACGTTGCGCAAACAGCGGTTTTTCACACCAAAAGTAAAATTATATTCCCAGCAATTATTTTATTTAATTATAATTTGATGTATTCAATGCGTAGTTGACAGCTATGTGTTGGGTCTTTTTACACCCTGTATGTTTACAGATCAACACTGTTTTGTGTTTTCAACTTTTCCTATGCAACGTAACAGTCTTTATCTGGCAACGTGTTTTTTTGTTTTGTTTTAATAGATAATAAAGTATTATTTATTTGTGAAGACCGCAGGAATCCGCTGGATGCGAAAAGCACAGAACCGTTCGATGATGCGACGCTTAGGAGAGGCCTATGTCCAGCATTGGACGTCTCTTGGCTGAAATGATGATGATGATTATTATTATTTTAATTTATTTAATTTTAACAGTTTTCAGATGTTAAGGTGTAAGTGTACCAACACCCGAACTAGACATGGCCCATAGACAAATTGCGCCATCTTATGTTTCGCGGCGTGACCTTGCAAATCCGATACACTACAGAACGTGTAATGATGGTCATGATCGTATCGGAGCAAGGTCAACTATTGAAAACAATCGACTCAAGTTTAACGCGATCCAAATGCTGGTGACTGGACAAACGCCGCACCCAAAAAGCGTCAAATAAAGAAGAAGAAGATGAAAATACGTTGAGTCAGACAAAACGGCCATCGCTCAGCATAATGCTGTGACCCAATGCGAGACAGAACCACATCACTCGTTTTCAGCTACAGCCATTAAATCACCCGTTTTCCGGACTTTTGCATCAAGTCTATCGCGGCGTCGCACTGTGGGCTGGATTCAGGCTTTCATAGACTTATAATCTTAATGTTTCAAGTGTCGACTTTTATGCTTGAATATGATTTGAAAGAACAACTACATGCCTAAAATATATCATAATTATGGAATAATATAGTAAACAGCACTAATGGAATTTTTTCTTGAAAAATTTGTATGGAGTTGGTAAGAAAAATCATCATATCTCCGCTCTCGCACAATTGGCTTTATTCTTTTCCAGGGGATTAATCTATATAGGTAATATTTAGAATTTTTTGACATACGCCATGACACGGCTAACGGTGCGTTTTTTTTTCTCTATAATTGACAATGATTTTAATTTTGTAATAAAAATATAAACTTTACGTCTTTAGGCATTGCCTAAATTATTTACAGACCACAATTTTCAATAACCGCGTCAATTCATATTAAAGCATAAAAGTCGACACTTGAAACATTAAGATTATAAGTCTATGAAAGCCGAAATCTAGCCCACTGTGCGTCGCCTTCTTCAGGTCATCGGTCAGGAACCGATGGCCGACGGACAAGATATTTCACACGGAAGAAGTTGCGTACAAGCTAGTACTCTATAAATGCTAACACAACTGCTGATTGTACTTTTCAATTATATAACAATGTGAGTTGTCAAATTGTTCTGGTGGCTTTAGCACATCATGTCTTTAGGCACACTGAAAACCTGTATCCTGTATCATACATGTAGATATGGGAAGAACCTTATTCCTAGCCTAGCAGCCTTCCATATAACATGATAAAAAGACTGAAAACTACTGAAATGAGATTGAGATTTCATGGACAGTTGGGGTGTTTTAGGTTGTATCTATGATGCGAAAAGTGTATTTGGTTGTTTGATGGTGCATCATGTTTTTACAAAAAAATCTGAGCAACCTTTGGACAAACACTTCATAAACATGCATTTTTGGTACATGGATATAGTGATGTGCGACTCATGTATATGAATTTACTAGCATTACTTACTGAGAAATGATTACTGAGAGATGGCAGTGAAAGTCCACATATCATTATAGGTTGTAAGGGAGACCAACTATTTGAATATTCCAGATTTCCAACAATATTATATAGGTACAATGTAGGTTACATCCTTTAACTCTAGAAACCGGTTCTTATGTAACATTTCCTGGTAAGATATAAAGGCAAGGAGTAATGATTGCAGTTATTCCCACAAATGTGGATTTTGGGTTTGCCCAATTACTATATTGTTGCATTGATAACATAACTGGTGAAATGTGGGTGTACCTATAGTACACATATTTCACAAGTTTCTGCCTAACCCTTCGGGGCTACAAAGGCATGATATTATTTTATGTATTGGTAGTATGACGAAAAGGTGTGCATCATCAAGTGCATTATCTTAAAAGATAATTTTGAAATGTATGAACTGATGGCATGTGTTAAGAACTGTCCACTGATATCAACGCATAATCACCTCTTCTTGGCAATTGAATGTTGTTGTATTTTTATCTGCAGATTAACATATATTTTTTACGGAATGCCATGATTCAAAATAATTAATGTTCACATCAATCATTGAATGATGCACCATTATTAATGCAGACTTGAAATGAAACTAAACAAGATTTATTTAACCATCCAGTTCTAAATAAAGTGGTTCATAATTTCTTAGTGAAAACATTATTTGTTTCAGGTCTCTATGAAATAACCTAGACTCCTATGCCAGGAAAGGTTCTCACTTTTGATACAATTTAAGTGATAATTTCTTCGACTGAACATAAACATAGTTTGTTTGTCTGTTTGCCTGATTATAAACTTCAAATCTGAACTCTTTGAACCAGAAAGCTGTAAGAAAGTACCAAACTAAGGTTTTAAAACTTCCTGCACATATTGTACAGCTAAAAAGCATGCTCAAAACATAACTTCAATGTTTTCACACAACACCTAGATTAAAGAAATATGCACCTGCCATCAATCTACAAAGTTTACTTTTACTGAAACAACAAACTGTACTTTTACATTACTTATAAAGGTTAAGCTTGTTGTAGTGTAACACTTTATAAACTCACAAGCTTCAGTGGTTTTAACGTAATCCAATCTGTACTTACACAACCATGCCATAGGCGCCTTCGCCGATGTATTGTAGATTAGTGTATCTGGGCCCCACTTCAAACACCTGGCCCCGAATGATCTCCGCGTTGGGATTAGTGCTCGCGGCACCTGCAGCCTCGGCCATCGTGACACAGAGGGAAGCCACTTAACCAACGGTAACAATACTGAATTTAGCATAAATTTTTTACACACACGCGACACCTGACTGGCGATTCCTCAGTCCACAATTGCCGAAACAAATTATGAATCGACCTACATTATCCACTATCCGAACAAATCGTTCACTTGTCACTTGCTTATCATTCTCGCCAGCCTGTTTGTCCGACTTTTCATGGACACTCCCATAACTAGACGCAGTACCGTTACAAAATGAACTCGATTTTTTCTCCATCTCTACAAGCGTGTTCCATATTGGGTTATTTTAACATCTTTTCTATTAGATGTTGCTGTTTCCCTTCATTGATACGTATCAGACCGAGACAAAGCTACACATTGCTGAAGGAATATTGTCCATCCCAGCTATATTAGCATATTATACATTACATACTGAAACATTAATATTTTACAGATCCAAAATTAGAGGAATATCAACAAATTAATTATATATCTTAGCACGACAAGTCACAAGTAAAAAATTCGATAAATTATGGAATATTGTTTTGGGAAATGTTGCGAGAATATCATTCCCTAGGAAATATACAAATGTCGCATTTTGACAATGACAGCATGCTGTCAACATTGACATTTCTGCTATGACGTTTTACGGTTTTTTGATGGAGAGAAATGGAATAGCAGTAGTTTTTTTTGTAATAATAATAAAAAAAAATATTACTATTCTTTTGTACCTGTAAGCATTGCTTTTTGTGTTCAAATTCGTGAAAAATGTAATGTTCCATTAAGTAACCCGTTATTTACATGGAGTAAAGTCATAGAGGCCCAGATTGACCTCAACGACTGAATTCGAAGTACTATCGTGCAAATAATTTAGGTATGTCGGTTTGGTCAGCCAGTACAGCTGGAAATAATTACCACTCTGTATTGCCAGGCGGTCAATACGGTTCTTCTAATAACTGGTGTCCAAAGTTAAGCAAGGTATGATATAACTTTATTTACTTGTAGTGGTACAATCGTTTTGCTTACACTTAGTAATTTGATTGCAAAATGACAATTAGAAGTTACTGTTTACTAGAAGTTGTTCTAAAGGAGTATCAGTCGTGTGGAAGTGCGGCGCACTTTACACGCGCTTTGAGTTAAAATGTTTTAATAATTCTCATAATATATTGTTTTAACAAAGTGACTATTTGATGACTATTTTAATATGTTAAAGTTGGTATTTCAACATTGTTGTCCATAGTTTGATGATTTTGTTGTAAGTCATTTAAACGGTATGATCTTCTATTTTAGTATAAAGAGATATTACACAGTCACCAGCTTAGTATTTATTTTGTCTTATATCATAACTATGATGCATAATGTGTTATCTATTTATTCATAATATTACCATTATAATAATATTGATTTTGCATATATTATCAAATAACTAGTGTTACTTAATATTTGCAAACATGTGGTTTTAAAATTATTTATTTAAGTATTTGAAGCATTAATTTATTTATCATTCACTTATTATAATTCCATCAACATTTAATTTAGTTTATATTCAATATTATTTTTATATTTGTATTGCATGCAGTAATGAAGTTTGTGTTTTAAATTAATTTTATTGTTTGTTTTTTTTATTTTGTTCCACAAAGGAGTGGATGACAGGTATTTAGCGAGCATTTTGATCAGTTTTCTGGCACACTGAAGCAGAAGATTGTACTACTTATCATTATCTAACAAGAGTGAGTTGAAAATGGTTGTTATTGGAATCAGGGCTTCAGTCATGCATTGTTTTTTTTTTTGTTCAAGGAGTTCATATATCACATTTTAGTTATTGCATAAAGTGTGTTTTTCTTAACTTTTCAATTTAGGGCAGATTTTTCAATAGCCAGAAAACTTTCATTATATTAATAGACATATTGTCTACACATAAGCTGCAATAATAATTCTTCAGATGAAAGTTAAGCAGGTATCTGAATGTTAAAAAAACAGCCATTGCCATGTTTAAATAAAATTAATGCAACTCAAAGCAAGTTTTGATGTAATTTTCATACCTTCCGTGTTTCTTAAAAAAATCATGAGGTTCAAATCTAACTTAAACAGTGTGATTGATGTCTAAACGCACAATCTCTGTACCATGTTTGAAATAAGATTGGTCAGGAAAAACACACTGTCATACTGAAAGTTCTCCAGATAATATTAAAATAAGCAGTAATATCAAGGACAAAATGATTGGCTTATAGTACCTACAGCTTTTTTATCTCAATGCCATACAAAGCCTTATCAAAACATAAACATACTATAATATGTAATCAGTTGATATAATGACATGTATTGGCGTATACAGATTTTCGTTTTACACTATTTTGGGACTGCCTTAAAGTTAATATTGTAAATATAATTGACATATGTGATATATGGATGACGTCTTGGCTGTAATTAGGGCTTGGTGGAACTGCTTTCTAAATAACATCTAATGGATTTTTAAAATCCTAGTTGATTTACACTTAGTCATTGACTCAAGGTGGAAAAATCGGCACTTATTACTATGCAATGTACAATTTAATACAGCTAACATTCTTTAGCAGTTTGGTTGAAAAAGTATTTTGGAGGACACCTTAATGCTCTTAAAAATACAAATTTTTTGTCTGGCCATAAAGGCGTCTTTAATTGACTTCCTATTTATGACAAAGCGTAATGTGTCATAGCTCCAACAAATGTAGTAGCATAGTAGTAAGTTTGGGCCCCCTCAAAAGTGGCCTAGTGCGATATTAACTGCCAAAAAAATACCAACCTTGCGACAGTTGAAATAAACTCTAAAAAAGAAATAGTCCGCGAGAGAAACAAAGCGGGTTAAAATTATTTATTTTCGAACTTATCTGGCATTGCTTTGGCAGCTAAAACCGCGATTAGGGGTTGCGTGTGTTGCTAGGAGAGATATTTGTTTAGTAGAAGCTTTCCAAAATAAGGTGCCTGCATTTTATCGGTATAATATTATAGTAGTGGGATGGCAATAATGGTTAATCTTCAACGTAACAATCATAAAGGCGGTAGAGGACCGGGGGCATGTCGGGTTTAGACGGGAAGCGGATGCGGCCTGTTTCTTAAAAATTACGAGTCTTGCAATACTTTGTCCTATACAGCTATGGTTCCCTAGAAAAGCGGTGGCCGCCAAATAAGGGTAGCAGTGACGGCTCTCATTAAAATGATAGCGGGTTTTGACTTTACGGTGTCAAAAAACGTTCAGTGACGGCATTCTTCGGTAAGTTGCGGGACGCTATTTGGCGGCTACCGCTCTTCTAGGAAACCCTAGCTTAAGTCAGGGCTGCCAGGTGAAAAAATTCTGCAATCGTACCACAGCATTAAAAAAGTCGTATACCCAAGGAAAATTCGAAACAAAAAATCGTACATTATTATTCATCCGTTTATTGGTTTATTGACTTTTATTACAAAATTAACAATAAAAATACTACGAAATAAGTAATGATATGTAATGAAAATAATATGAAAATTTAAATTATAATAATGAAATCACTTTTTTTTGTATACATTTTCCGTATTCATTAGTTTAATCATGTCATCTGTTGGTTTAAAATCGGTGCAGTTTCCGGTGACTCTTATCATTTGCTTTGCCAGCAAGGTGCCATTGACAGTTTCGTTGGCCAAACTATTTCTAAGTTTGGTTTTTAATTTAAGGAAATTAGAATAAAAGGGAATTCCCTCAACACTCTGGGCAGGCTGAGCACGTTCGTTTCGTTATTTATATTATTCTGTCACTGCTCTAGATACTTACTCTTTTGAGAAAAAAGTTTGTTACTTTGTTGCCAGACCTAATTGAATAAAATAAATGGATCGAATGTAAAAAATCGTATGTTTTCCGTACGATTTCGATGCTTCGATCGTACTCGTATGAAATCTGCAAAAAGTCGTACAAATACGATTTAAATCGTACAAATGGCAGCCCTGGCTTAAGTACTTTGTAGTAGACAAAGTAGTAACAATTTCGTAATTATATATAATAGTAACAGATGGGGTTTACTACTACGGTTTTTTTCATGGCGGTCCTATGGGTTTTCCTAGTTTAAAAAAAATATCTTATTAATCTGTTGTTATCGCAAATCGCGATTAGATTACTCAGAAATTATAGGTATTTGTTGTGTACGTTTTTTTGTTGTTGATGTATTTATTTGTAAATTATAATCAAACGTTTCTTAAAATATTTATGTAGGTATTATTATTATTGTTTTAGTATTTGATGTGCAATTGTTGTGTTGTTTAATGTAATCATATTATATGTACTATATTAACTGATGACACCCTACTCCGGGACTTCAGGCGGAAATCAACGGCTTTTATCAATGGCTATGGACATTTAACGTAAAATTGTACAATATTTCAGATATTATTATCTACATGTGAATACCATTTCATGTCTCCACAATGCCTCCATAACTAAAACATGATTTTCCCATAAGAGCTCTATTACACTGACGATTTACCTGTGGGTTTCCAGCCAGGCGATTTGTGAACGAGCCCTCCGCGGTTGCGAAGCGAGCTAGCCGCGTCTACCATTTTCACAGGACTGTACTCTCGATTGTCTTAAATTTCTTACATTCACGTCAATCGCTCTCGTTTCAAATTCGCGGAGAACACGTGGCGTGCTCGCTACGCAAACGAAGCGAGCGCGTTAAAAAATAGCCTAACTAAAAACACGCTCGCAAATCGCCAGTGTGCTATGGCCCTCAAAAAGCCACTTCGCGATCCATAAATCAGTTTTACAATATAACAAGGTGTTGGATTATGTAGTTGAGTTTTAAATGTTAATGTGTTTTGATATTTGCAGCAGCACAGGTGCGTGATGTCGGGCGAGACTCCCATTCAGTCGGCGGATGTACTCCACACGCCAGCCTACTTGTCATGGAGGAAGCTTCAGCTTAGCCGAGCCAAGCTCAAAGCCTCCAGCAAGACTTCAGCGCTGCTCTCCGGATTTGCTATGGTTCGTCAATTATCAATACTAATAATAATATTGTAAGTTAGCTGTGTCCCACGGTTTTACCTGCATGGTGATAGCCACAAGAACCGAGAAAGGGAAATGCGCAGGCATAAAGTAGGTATCCTATGTCATATTGTCAGTCTGGAATAGTATAACTTGTATTGCGAGTGATTACGTTCTACAAACCTACAAAACAAATAATCTCTTTAAAATATTTGAAAAAAAGGGTTTTAATTTAAGTAGATACGTACAGTAAAGAGGGAGAGGAGCGGAGACGAGAGGAGATGTGTTTTGAAAAACCAATAATATATAGTTATTTCCACATCTCTCCGCTAAGCTTCGGTTGAAATGGATCAAGCGGAGAGGATAAGAGATGTCTTATCTTTCCATAGAATTTTGTGCCGTGAGCTGACAAATGGCTCGGCAGAGCGGAGATGTGTGTAGTCGGACGACTGGGCGGCGTCGGCGCCCACGGTCTTGCGTACCGTTCCCCACTGCCTTCTCCTCGCGCACTTGACTGATTTCGAGCTCGGCGCGGCGTCGGCGCCCGCGGTCTTGCGTACCGTTCCCCACTGCCTTCTCCTCGCGCACTTGACTGATTTCGAGCTCGGCGCGGCGTCGGCGCCCGCGGTCTTGCGTACCGTTCCCCACTGCCTTCTCCTCGCGCACTTGACTGATTTCGAGCTCGGCGCGGCGTCTGCGCCCGCGGTCTTGCGTACCGTTCCCCACTGCCTTCTCCTCGCGCACTTGACTGATTTCGAGCTCGGCGCGGCGTCGGCGCCCGCGGTCTTGCGTACCGTTCCCCACTGCCTTCTCCTCGCGCACTTGACTGATTTCGAGCTCGGCGCGGTGTCGGCGCCCGCGGTCTTGCGTACCGTTCCCCACTGCCTTCTCCTCGCGCACTTGACTGATTTCAAGCTCCTCACACACAGCTCACATCTCCGCTATGTTATTTATTATTAATTTGATATCTAGCTTTTTATTAAATTTTTGAGAACCTACTTACTGTTTTAATTGTTTTAATTTATTATGTTCATATTTTCATTTAATATCTTGAGTCCCTAAACCTGACTTGGTTTCCGTACGTAATTTTTGGGTGACTAACTAACCCTCAACTTTGTTTTATTTCTAAAGATTATTTAACAAAAAAAATTGTAACATATCGCGTCTACGATCAAAACTATCAAAACATTGCCAAAATATATCAAGATCGTTTAATATAGATATCGAATCTAACGAGTCATCGTTGTTTGCAGGTAGCGATGGTGGAAGTGCAACTTAATCCGCCTGAAAACACAAAAGTGCCTAACGCAATGCTAGTAGCTTTCACTGTGTGCACCACTCTGTTGGTAGCTGTCCACATGCTAGCGCTCATGATAAGCACATGTATCCTGCCGAACATCGAAGCTATTGGAAACCTCCACAGCATATCCCTGGTTCACGAATCACCGCACGAACGACTCCACTGGTACATAGAAATAGCATGGGCCTTCTCCACACTCCTAGGCCTCATACTCTTCCTCATAGAAATAGCTATTCTTTGCTGGGTGAAGTTCTACGACCTGAGCCCGACCGCAGCATGGTCCGCCTGCGTCGTACTGATTCCAGTCATGATAGTGTTCCTAGCATTCGCCATACATTTTTACATGTCCCTAGCAAGGCACAAATACGAAGTCACCGCTACAGGCATCAAAGAACTT
Organism: Dasypolia templi; assembly: GCA_963555695.1. Classification (NCBI taxonomy): domain Eukaryota; kingdom Metazoa; phylum Arthropoda; class Insecta; order Lepidoptera; family Noctuidae; genus Dasypolia; species Dasypolia templi. The sequence continues at coordinate 20,840,281 of OY743153.1, forward strand.
GAATTGCTCAAAGAACAGATCGAGATGGGTGACCACGATGCTCGTATGAATAATTTGACGTTGCTCGATCAGAGTCGCATCGTGTGATTGGCGACGTGTGTGTCCTATGTCCTTTTTGGAATGTTATTATTGCCTTTTGTTTGTGAGTGATTATTTAGGTAAGTTCTGTACTTAGATTGTTAAGATTGTACTTATTGAGTGCCAACTTACAGGTTACACAGGAAGTAACACTCTTAAGAGCGCTATTATTGCTCAGTTTTGCTATGGGGTTACAGAAACAGCGTAGCTATTGATAAAGCAAAAAATATATTTAGCAATGACAATGTCAAATGTTTTTTTGCTAGCGCAATTACTCGTATGCTATAGCCCTGTAGCATTTTAAATATAAATAGTTTTGCGGTATCAACGTGTCTTCTAGAATTTTAACTTATACTCTGCCTCCGGTCTTCCTGTTAATTATGGGACTATTCGAAAACAGGTATTCTGAGTTATTTTTGATGCTTCCGAAAGTAGTCATCTTCCACCGTTGTTACCGCGATTCGTTATTTTCTCCTAAGACCGATAATAAGTCGGATTAGAGTCGCACCATGTTCCAATATTATTTTTAAAGATCATGTGCGTTAATATGACTTTTGGCAGCAGTTTAAAATGAATTCACGGTTAAATAATATCTCATGTATATTGTCTTTGTTGATTTACTTAAAATCTCAGTTAAATACAGGTAGTAGAAAATCAAAAGTATAGAAAACTAGTTTTAATATGATTAACGAATCTCTGTAAATACAATCATAATTAGAACATTTTAAATGAAGGACTAAGCTCATTAAAGACCCTCCAATGTTGATCAATGAACGCGCTAATCGATTATAGGTAGTTAGGAGTAATTGATACTGTATGGATTGATTAAATCCTGGGACTTAAGTACCTACAGTTAAATTAACATAGCAATCAGCATATCATCTAGGAAGAACCGACTAATCAATCATGATCTTTGCTTTGAATGCAATCATTTACAGCTTTTCAAAGAAAAATATGCGCTTCGGGAATCATGGTCTTTCATCGGAAATACGAACACGCGAAAATAAGATCTAAACGTATAGGAGTTGTTACACTTATATATTAGTTGTTACACTATTATATATAGTTGTTACACTTATTATTATAGTAATTGCATATTTTGTATTAACATACATTCATAAACTCACGCCTTCTTCCCATATGGGGTAGGCAGAAACAACAGAGCGCCACCTTGTATTACCATGTTTACAAAACTATATATGTATTCAACAACTCTGCATTCCATTTTTTTGTGACAGATGACGATCTCAGATGATCGGAGTAGGTAACCGGACAGAGGGAAACCTTCATTCAAACGCCCAACGATAGTAGGTGCGCTACTACAAACCACGGTTGTACAAAACTGTGAAGCATTAACTGTAGGGGTCACTTTGTGGCGCGACCGTTGTGCTAATTCCAAAACACGAAGATGTACCGAAACGCATACTTTTCTCTTGAAGGCTGTAGTTTTGTAAAGTTTTAACTACTCTCTATAGTTTATCGGGGGCATAGGTTGGGATTTTCGTTATCACACTTTTGAGCAGTGTTGTTTTAAGATTATTTTTTTGGCAGACTACTGACTACAATGGCTAGGTTGTCGCAGGCTTGTTATCGCTGCCTGTTTGGCCAGTGCATATTCCGCTCTGAGTTCGATCCACACACTGGTTGTTTTTTTATATAAGTCAATTCATCCTCTAGTACGCTTCTCGTCCCTAATGGGACACTGAGACCGAATATCCTAAAGGCCATTTAAGCCCTGACTCTGATATTTGTGGATAGACCCTTTCTTTTTATTCTCTCTTATCATTTTCTCAATATTGTTTTCTAAACTTTACCTTACAACACATCTATTAGATTGCCATTTTAAGTAATTAATTATTCCGAATACAAATACTTACAATAAAAAACTTAAATTTGTTGCAATAATTCTAGTGATAGATTGGTAGACATGAATGTAGGGTCTAGGAGCCTACCTAATAAGTCAATTTCAGCGTCTCAAGGCTCCCTCCCGCAAACCAGCGCGACACAAAGGCACCGCTCGCCGCGCGAGACGCGGTGCCATTGTGTCTCGCTGTCGCGTCGCGCCAGTGTGTACGAGCCTTCACTACTTCATTTGTAATATCCTTTATTGAATAAGAATATATGGGTTGTATGTACATGGTCATATTATGTGACTGATACATATCTGGGTAATCCTAATCATTTATATATAGAAATAATTAATATTTAATAATATAGAAATAATTAATAATTATTTCCTTTTAAACTTTTTTTTTGAAAATTCATTTTTAGCACTGGTCAATTTTATGGTTCAAGCATACAAACGCTTACATTTCAATTCGTTGATAGTAAAATTTTAATGTTAGAACTAACTAGAAAATATATTAGGTAAATTAAAAATCCAAAATGTATCGTATATGCTTGAGAAGTTAACCGATTCATTGCTACATCATTTAACTTGACATTTTCCACGTAGTCTACGTCAGGTACTTATTTTTATGCATGACCACACATTTGAGTCAAACATGATCGCTCAGAGGTATCACCCCCACATCGAAGCGTGTAATGTACCGTAAATGTCACAGGAGTTATGTTACAACCACAGGTAGGTCCAATGAGACGCTTCACTGATATTTCCCAACAAAATGAATTTAAAAAAAGCTGTCAGGAAGCCTACAAAGTGGGTGATATTCCAAAAACGAACGAAACAGTAAAATACTGTAATACATTTTGGACTGCTCATAAAAATATTGTTTCCTTTTCCAAAAATCCAGATTCAATACGACACGTGTTAGCTTTTAAACTAATTATACCATACATAATTAATTTAATAGTAGGTAACGTTCTCCGTTAGGTAAGTTTCACGTTAAATATGTATTAAAACTAAACGTGCTCAAATAAATATTGCGATAAAACTAGGATCACGACACCATGTCGGTACCTAGGTATCAACTTTGTAATAGTTCTGCTAATTATCTATGGGCTAGCTATGTTACAAAAGGTATGCAATGTAATTGCATATGTAACATTATTACAAAATAAATAAAAACTAATGATGATAAATACGAAATAAATTAGGCGGTGGAATTGAGTAAAGGCTCCTTCAAATAGCCGTGACACGCGCGCGACACAAGGACACCGCTCGTCGCGCGACACGCGGTGCCTTTGTGTCACATGTCGCGGCAGTCTTAATGAGCCTTAACACACTATCAATGGCAATGTCATTCATTTTGACAGTTAAACCACATTCTATGCGTTATTTACGTTGTTGAAGTATTTTTCTTCAATATTGTAACGCAATTCGAATGCTGCAGGGTAGTTGCGTAACACACTATCAGTAGCAATCGTTTTCATTTTGACAGTTCAACAACATTCATTACGTTCTTTACGTGGTTGAGCATACAAATTTTTCGAAAATATGAAGCAATGGATTAGCAATATCCTTCAAAATGATTCAGATTATGGTTGATTGTGTGTTACGCAATTTTGGTGCTGATTAAGTATCATTCATTCATCATATATTGTAGTCTGCCGCGACCCCAACTCACTATATCAGATCTACAGTCTTGTGTTTATCAGACCACATATACTAAACATGGCATGTGGCGTCCATACCATCATAAAAGGGTTCCTATTTTAAGGTGTCCATTGTAAAGTAATTAATTAGTATACCAAATATCACAAAGAAGTCATGTTAACTACCTACCTGGGTACCCCTATGTGTTAAGTTAGAAGTCGTCAAGTCATTAGAATTGAATCGGTTAACTCGATACCAGTGTACCTTTTGATTAGAAACAAGTTTTATACAGTATATTAATAATTATAAGCCGATAACGTAGGGCAATAATATGATATTGACTGTATTTATTACTTAATCCAATAAGTACTGTGATATAATAATGAATGACATTAATAAATCTGTTAATATATAATTTTTAGCATTAAGTATATAAAATGTTCATCTAAAAGTAATCTGTAGAATTTTTGAAGGATACTTTACTATGTTATTAATTTTAATGATCTTGTAAAACACTTATTACATTTGGTCGATGCAATATTTGAGGTTTTTGTCAATGTCTCCTACCTTCTGCAGCATCCACAACTCACTATTCTCCAAAAGAGCCTTTGGGGATTTCAGCTGATGCTGTAATAGAAAATATTTGCATTTAAATATATATATAAATACAAGATGGCTGGCCCTAATGACTTGGTTTAACCTACAGACTGAGTTGCCTTGGCTCTAATATACTACAGACCCAGGTTGGTCTCAACAGCCTCATTGGGTAACACATTTTAGTAAGCGATCACGACTAATCTTTCTTTACATTGTTGAGCAGATTTTTTTTATCGAACTTATGAAGCAATGTATAAGCAATCAGCTTCAAACCGAAACAGATTCCGATTGATTGTGTATTACGCAATTAGGGTACTGCTCTTGTGGAGATTAACAGATAACTCCGCCCTGGAGTGTAAATGTGTTCATCATCCTCATAATCATTTTAGCCGGTAGACGTCCACTGCTAGACATAGGGTTCCCCCAAGCACCGCCACTTCGACCGGTTCTGTGCTTCCCGCATTCAGCGGATTTTTGCGGCCTTTACAAGGTCATCGGTACACCTTGTGGGAGGCCTTCGCTACGTCTTCCGGTACGCGGTCGCCACTCCGGAACCTTTCAGCCCCATCGGCCAACTGTTCTGCGAGCCATGTGCCCTGCCCACTGCTACTAAAGGCAATACTTCAGGCTATGTCGGCTGCCTTGGTTCTCCTGCGGATCTCTTCTTTTCTGATACGATCACGTAGGGAAACTCTAAGCATAGCCCTCTCCATTGCCCTTTGGGTGATTATTGGCCTAAATAAATAAAAAAGGACAATGTGTTGCAGTTCCAAACAATAGGACACAAAATGTCCTTTTGTTTGCACGTTACAGGAACTAATAGACGCTACTGAAGGTGCCAGACTGGTAGCCAAATTCGGGCCGACTCTATCTAGATTACCATCGACACGACACTAAAAAGGACCTACGGGCTGAATTTTTCAAGGCGTGTGCATAACCAGCCTATACAACAATCGGTGAGAGGATGTGTGCGCGGGTGGCTACATCCGAAACTAAGTAAATACCTATAAGAATGAGCAAAACGAACCTAGGTAGTCTCGGGGCCGTTTTTGAGGAAAACTAAAACAGAATTTTAGCTTAAGCTTCATTAAATAAAAGGCTATTTTGACCAACTCGATCGACCTATGAAATCAAGTTTTCTTTCAAAACTTGATTCCGCTGTGTTACGATGATGTCATCAGTAAATGTTAGTCTAGAAACAAGTTATTATTTATTATAGCCGCTCTGCTATATTTTGATCAATGTATGTCGCTTCTTTATAATAGCATATTCAGTCTATAACGTTCCCACTGCTGGGACACAGGCCTCTGTGAGAGGGAGTGGGCTATATAGGTAATCCACCACACATATAGGTACTGTAGAGATGTATTAAAACCACTTCTCGCGAGTCATGTAGGTACACAATGAATACCTTTTTTGTGTAAATTTGCCCACATTGCGTATTAGGACAAACTAAACGATGGTCACAGTACTTAGCATGCTTTAATTTTTTTTCGCCCTTTTCAAGGCATCGGTACCCAATTCATATCCCGTTTACGCCATGTCTCCCTATTTTGCGCCATAGGTATGTTTATTTATTTATTATCCAATTCATAATTAGGCCATCAACACTTCTTGCCATGCAATCGATCTTCTAAATAAACAATTCAAGCTCAAATGAGTCGCTATGACGATGCAGCGCTCGTCTCACAGAAAATTTAATAATGCAGCAAAAAAATTGTATATTATTGTACAAAGCATTTCGACATAAGTTTTTCTTGAAAAGTTTTTGCGAGTTCAAAACAATGTTTGTTAACGAGTTTTCGTGGCGCATTGTGTTCAAAGTTATTAGGTTAATTACCGCACTGACAGTTTTTGATTGGACTGTATCTGTCACCATATAATTATGAACATCGCTAGTTTATAACCTATATCGCGAGATTAAAAAATATCGAAAATTGGGGAACAACCCATTTAGAATTTTAACGCATTATTTTTCGATTATTTATAATCTGTCCAGCGTAAGGCGACAAATTTGGAGTGCGACGGATCACACCTTGCGCTAATACTAAGTAGTCATTAGCCAAGTATGTGCGACACACTTTGAAGTAGCGCTCGCTGGCAGCTGCCGCGGCACCGCTCAGTTCGCGCGCACGCTCAGATTGTAAACCCCGTGTGTCGGTAAACAAATTTTGAACGAGCGTGCAGGCTCGTTCACAATTTGTTGGTTTGACCTAGATCATAAACTATCTTAAATATTGTAAACAGTTTGGTACAGTTCACAATTTAATGACAGTCTACCGTCTCGCGAGATAGATAACTTACCTACGTGCTTTCCGAAGCACGGGGGGCTCTTGGAATGTAAAGATGGTCACTCATCCACGGACCAAAAAAGCAAATAATTAAGCAAAGTAACAATAAATTTCCCTGCCTTTAAAAAATACTTAATATTATAAACTAACGGTTCACAATCACGTTCGCACGGACGTAAAAATATCGCGGCGGGATTTCTTCGCGCACTGGATCTTCAACGCACTGCTTAACAACGAGAGTTGAAAATCCAAAGTTGTGCTTTTTCGACGAGATGTTGGATTCTCAATGCTCGTTTCAACAAGGAGAGTCGAAAATCCATCGCGGCGGGATTTTTTCGCGCACTGGATTTTCGACTCTTTTACTTCCGCGCGTACGGTTACATGTTTCTCAATGCTCGTTTCAACAAGGAGAGTCGAAAATCCAGTGCGCGAAAAAATCCCGCCGCGATGGTTTTACTTCCGCGCGTACGGTTACATGTCTATATCAACCTGAGATTGCAACCTGCAGTGCGTAGGATTAGTGACCTACCTACCTTGTTGACTGGTCATAAAATTCATCTGTCACGCATTAAAATTGATAAAACCATGTGTTTAACACCTGTCTATAGCCGGTAATTATTAGGTACATAATTTACAATCACTCATTGTGTTTTGATAGCAATACCTATATACTAGAAGGTGTATTGTTATCGACAACTATCGTCTCGTTTCATATTCTTACTACCTATTCTCCATCGAGATCGAATGAAGGTGGAATAATAATAAGGTTGTTACGTTTTAAGGACACTATTACACTAACTAAACCCATTCGTTCCACCTGCTGTAAATCTCGCACCTGGACATGAGTTGCCTTAGCTTACCTGGAAGTCTTTAAATATACTTCGGACTCAGGTAGGCTAATTGCGTAACACACGATCAATCACAATCTCAATCATTTTGAAGGAAATTGCTACCTCATCGATTGCTTCATAAGTTCGAAAAATTTGTCTGCTCAACAATGTAGAACGCGACCCTCGCAGGCATCGGCCCCCGTCACTAGGTGCTGACACGCAGCACGACGCGCCGTCAACCCGGGCCTGTACCCTAATTGCGTAATACACAATCAATCGGATAATAATAATTAATACGTAAAACAGATTGCTAATCCATTGCTTCTTATGTTCGGTCCTTACCGGACGGCGAGCTACCCATTGCTCGCCGTCCGCCGCAAGCCCGAGCCTGCGGTGACCGGGAATCTGCAGGCGACTTCCGACACCCAGGGCGTCTCCTGCGGCGACTAGGGGCATAGGGCGCAAGGTTCTCTCCCTCACGCGCTCCGCCTTCTCCTTCGCGAGCATTACTGCTTCGCAGAAGGAGGCGATGGCTTGCCATTTTTTCTCGCTCCGTACCATGGACTGGACCAGGGCCGGACGCGAGAGATCGCCGCCGCCGAGATGACTGCGCTCTGGAGTGTAAATGTGGTGCTGTCCCACGAACATGTCAAGCGTCTCCTGTGGTCAGCACGCTACAGGAACTGATGGAGGCTAGCTACTGAAGGTGCCAAGCTCGTAGCCAATAGAGTTATAATTTTCGGTGTCAAATTATATACTAAGTATATCTATCCCTGGCCTAGGCCTAGGTAAACAATGACACTAGACCGCTCAGTAGGTACTAAATCCCACACAACTCCACGACGGGGCGTGGGAAACCAAGCCAAATTCCCCGCGCGGTATTACGTTAGTTTTATTGAATCTATAGGAAAAAAAACACGCTCGTGGTGCGTGGGTAGTGTGAGATCCGCCTCACTAGCTCAGTTGAAAGGGTTCAATTAGGTTCTTGCTTATTTTTGATTAGGTACCTCAATGGCCTATCGCTGGTTTATTAGAATTATCAGCTCGTTGACGTCACAAAAATAATCGCCCGGCGATTGTTTGCATAATTTAAACCCCGCAGATTATAAAGTTTATTTACTCATCGGAGTAACCGGCCTTCACTTAATTGAAGATTGAGGTGGAACAGAAGACGAAGTTTATCCAAAAATAAATGCGTATAATAACAATTAACACAAAAACAATATTTACAATAAAATATACTAATAAATAACCTATTGATTGTCATTCGTGTCAAGAAGAAAAAATGTCGTGGTCATATTTATTTTTGGATAAACTTCGTCTTCTGTTCCACTTCAATCTTCAATTAGTTATCCCGACAAGAGTTGAACGATCAACGTGTGGTCTCTGGCAGACTGCTCCTCCCAACACAGGTAGAGGACATCTATGAGGACTTCCACACGAGAAAAAAATAAAATTTCCGGCACAGAATAGACATCATCTCTTCTTATGTTACCAACGTTAAAATTAAAAGTGACAAAAGTACAAGTTATTATCCAATATCCAAGGTTGAATCAAATTAGCTAGAAACTCCGCAGTTGTGTTGGTAGCTATATAAACATGATATAACAAATAAACACGTTTTGATGGAATTTTTAGAGGTCAGTGACTGCTGGTAGCAAAGGTATCACGTTTGCGGAATTTGGCCCTGTAGAGATGTAGGGTAAGCGTACACGAGCCACACGCCACAAACACCGGTGGCTGTCGCCTATTGCTGCGGTGTTTAGGTGTTGAGTACTGCAGGCACTGCAGGTGTAGCGGGCAGCCGTCACCAGCCACACGTGTGCGACGGATCCATACAAAACGAAGGAAAAAGCATGTAAACTGCTTGTCGTTGGGCTAGCGGTGGCTGTGGCTGGTGGCTCGTTTGTGCTTAGTCGTAGATACCTGTAACTTACCGGTGGTATGGGATACGGTGTAGGCAGCTCGCAGGCTTGTCTTATAATAATATCCGACATCACAGACTTGACACAAATATCTTCAATCCAGCATCCTTCTTGAAGCTGACCAGTATTCATGTGGTAAAACCGGCCGATGCCACTTTTGATGCCCTTCTCCCAATGGCCTTCATATCTGCACCCATTTTCTGTTTGCGACCAGATAGTGTTGTAAGTAAGGTCATAAAAATAAACAAGTATTAAAATGTGAAGGGACGGTCAACGAAAGAGAGACGTACCTATGCAAAGTACTTATTTTCATACTACTACTAATGTACCTAAAATATTTATAACCCATGTGCTTAGTGCCTTTAGTGGTCCCTTCTGCTGGACATAAGCGTCTCCGACACATGGCATTCAATTCGCTCCTCGGCATCTCTTATCCGGCTGCAATTCAAATCTTTGGCACAATTCGTTAGAGTTATTACCTAAATGGGTACATACCTAGTACCTATACATTCAAGTCAGTGAATATTGCAGTGCTAAAACCTTAATGCTGTAAACTATTTTGTCGACTGTACCAAGAACAATGTGTGTATCGTTCTTATCGTGGGAACTTTATGAAATATTCTGTTGAGAGAACAAAAGAAGGCAATTTTAAACAAGGGAGGTAGTATTTATAGTTGCGTTTATTATGCCGACATCTGTCGCCTCGATAGGTAGCATGTGGATCTCCTTCCGGCGTTTTGCGTCGACACTTCGGGACACGTGGTTAAAAACCATTAGATAGGTACCAAATGATAGGTAGGTATCTAATATAATATATGTATGTGGTTATCAAATCGATAAAGGATTATCTTCGACGCCTCATACGCGGCGCAAGTTGGAGAATTTGGCTTAAGCGCTGAGGCACAGAACAAAATAGTAGCCTACCTACAGATGTGAATGTAAAAAAGTCTGGTTTTTTGCATGAAATGTGGTACTCATGGTTAAAAGAAAACCATGTATGTTTGCGTAGTTTTCCGTAGCAATGATTATCCAGATTAACATATGTACCGAGTTAGTTCACGTTGACCTACTTAGAACTAACCAAGTGTCGACAAAGCCTTTTTGTGTGACAATAGGTGCTACCTTTACTCACCGAGCAGAAACAACCCCAAACCATGTCTCACATCATTTTTCCAATAGCCGCCGTAAAACGTATTGTTAGCGTACCACATATTTCCGTAACCACACCTCTTGTCCCTTTTAAAAAACCCTAAGTAAGTATCTCCGTTTTCATAGTGCATCCAGCCAGGGCCTTCCATCTTACCTCGGACCCATTCGCCCCGGTACACGAGTCTATACATGCCATTCGGCTGGCGCTTACTGAGCAGGCCAAACCCGTTTCTGATGGTGGAAAACAGCTGGATTAGTTTGATGTAAACTGAGTTATGAGGCCTGTGATACGAGGGCGGGTCAATAAGTCCGTGACTTTTGGAATAAAACAGATTATTTGATAAATAAATGTTTTATTTTTCAACGTAGTCTCCCTTGAGCTCTATACACTTTGTCCAACGCTTCTCCAATTTTTTTATCCCTTCCAAAAAATATGATTTGTCGAGGCCCTCAAAATAGGCATTTGTTTGCGAGATGACTTCATCATTGGAGTCAAATCTTTTTCCACCAAGCCATATCTTCAGGTTTGGGAACAAGAAGTAGTCACTCGGGGCCAAATCTGGAGAATAGGGCGGATGAGGGAGCAATTCATGGTTTTTTGCCATGGCAACTGCACATGTGTGCACCCTTGCATTGTCTTGGTGGAAAAGAACTTTTTTCTTGGCCAAATGAGGTCGGTTTTTTTTCAAAACGTTATTGAATCGGTCCAATAAGTTGGCATAATATTCCCCATTGATTGTTCTTCCCTTTTGAAGGTAGTCAATGTGGATTATCCCGCGTGCATCCCAAAAAACAGTCGCCATAACTTTATTGGCTGACAAACCCACCTTGGCCTTCTTTGGCGCCGATTCACCCTTAGAAACCCACTGTTTTGACTGTTGTTTGGTCTCTGGTGTGTTGTGATGGATCCATGTTTCGTCCACGGTTACAAAACGGCGCAAAAACTCCTCCATATTGCGATTAAACAACGCCAAACCTTCCTCTGAAGTTGTTAAACGATTGCGTTTGTGGTCGACTGTGAGCAAACGCGGCACCCATCTTGCGGAAAGCTTTCTCATGCCCAAGTGATCATTCAAAATTGAAACCACTGAGCCATGCGAGATCCCTACGGCTTCCACAATCTCTTGCACTTTCAATCTTCGGTCGGCCAACACCATATGGTGAATTTTTTCGATTGTTTCGGGTGAAGAGACCTCAACTGGGCGTCCAGGACGTTCGGCATCTTCAGTGCTTGTACGGCCACAACGAAATTCAGTAAACCACTTTTACCATTGAAATCGATGGTGCAGAGTCCCCATAGTATTTATCAAGCTTAGCCTTGGTCTCGGTAATGGTTTTTTTTCGCAAAAAATAATGCTTTTTTTCCTCAAATTACTGGGTAGTCTGATAAAGATAGCTGTCAAACACAAACTAACTGACGCAGCAAGTTCAAATTTTGACAGGAGTCAACTGACAGATGCCTGTTGACAGGAGTAGTGTTGCTTTTTCAGTAAAGAGGTCAGAAATTCAAAAAGTCACGGAATTATTGACCCGCCCTCGTAGTATACAAAATGAGGGGTAAATTAATGCTTAAAAGAAACGAAACACTGCCTACGTGCTTAGAGATTGCTTGCAGGTCTGATGATGGAAAACAGCTGGATTAGTTGGGTGTCTACAGAGTTTAAGAGGCCAGTGATGATAAACACAACTCAAATGAGGGGAATCCAATAAATAGGCATAATTGGCAGATAAATTGATGGTCCGTAAAGTTATGTTGTTATTCTTGCATAGCGTTTGCTAGATTCAAGAGTGCGCTGCTGTCAAGTTTTGATCGTCTTTGTCTCATACACATGAGATGTTTTCTGTTATCAATGAGGAACCCTTATAGTTTCGCCATGTCCGTCGTGTCGGTCTGTCTGTCCGTGGCTTAGCTCAGAGACTATTAGTACTAGATAGCTGTAACGTGGTTGGCTTGGGCACTAGGTGTATACATATTGATCACGCCGACAAAGTGGGTAAGTTTTTTTTTTGTACCTAAGTAAGTACATATGTAAGATACGTATACGACCTACGCGTAAAGTGCGGTTGTTATTTTTTTTCGTCTTTCCCATAGTGTGCGCTGTCGTTGGATAGGCCGTTCAAACAATTGCGCGTGTAAAAATCATTTGTTTTTCAGGAATCCGTTTGCGAAATATTAAACTTTAAAGTGCAACTTTTTACTAGAATCTATCACACACATTAAAAGGAAAACTATCACAGCTAAGTAGGCTTTACAAGTTAACGAGAAATGGTCTACCTACATAGGACATACATGCAGTTGGAATGTATGGGAGAACATGATTTTCATTACAATGTTAAGTTTTATCTTGGGATAAATAATTCATCCCAACTACGTAACCCTTCATTGGGCATGGTCGACAAGCATTGGCCGGTTCTTATGTGGAACTGATCGAACCACATACAAGCGTTTCAATTTGAACATAGAACAGCTATGGGCATTATAAATGGTACAGCTAGGTACTGATAATTCACTTACCTATAACCTTTATACCAGTCACCTTCGTATAACATCCCGCCGATCGTTGTAAACGTTCCTTTGCCTGTGGAGTGTGGACATTTAGTTTCATAATTGTACTTTGCTGTCGACTAAAGTTTTATTTTTTTAAGTTTAAGAGTACAAAAGAGCTCTAAGATAGAGTAGGTACATAGTAGACTTGGGTAAATAAAACACTCTGTAAAAACTATGAAACAAGAAAATAGAATTGTCATAATGTGACGTCGCTTCTCCTGTATCCAGCGAACGATCAAAACCAAAACGCTGTTAACGCTGTCAAAAGTTAGCTCCTTTTTGCTTCACCGTAGTCGCGGAAAAAACAAGCAAAAAAAAAAAATAGGCAACCACCCTTCAGTACCTACCTACCAACGGGCTTGTAGGTCACTCAAAAAGTATTGCGAAAAAAAGTTTTTAAATAAGAGAGACTTGCCAGTTTTAGTCTATTTTGAAAATATGATTATTTTTTGTAAAATAGGTCCGGGTAAAACGGGCTGAATAGGGATGCAGGAGTGAATCGAAACGAAACTTTAAAAAGGATTTTAACATTCAAATAATATAGTTTGTTGCCCACAGGGCAGTGTCCACACCTTAGGGTATTTTACCCTAAATTTAGGGTATTTTTATGCGTTTAGGGTATTTTTAGGGTAGAAAATTATTTGGGGTAATTTTCAGGGTAAAATAAATAAAGGATTTTTATAGAATGTTGAAAACTCCTTGCAAGCAAAATGGTGATTGATTGAATACGTGTTTCTGAACGTATATAACTTGTTGTGACGATGTACCGTTCTCTTCAGTCTTCCGCTAGCACAAGAATCTATTTTTGGGAGAAAAAAAATTGAATGAAATGTACGATTTTAATTAAAAAATACTGCAGATGACATAGAAGCCTAGACTGTTAAGGATGCATTCCAAGAATGTTTGGAAAGGGTGTAATAGTTTGGCTATTAGTTTATTACTAAATTGCATTTATACGTAAATTTATTTGTATACATAAAAAAAAATTTAGGGTAAAAACATAAAAAAGTGCCTAATTTAGGGTAATTTCGGCGAGCGTTAGGGTAAAAAACAAATACGAAGGTGGCAACACTGCCACAGGGGCACTTAACCGTTAAATAAAATACATTCACTATAGAAGAGACATTTTTGGCAACAAACATTATTATTTCAATGTTAAAATTTTCGTTTCGATTCACCCGTGCATCCCTATTCACCCCGTTTTACGGTACGTTCCAATTTCAAAAATTCACTCCACATTGTTTGCGAGCTAATTTAAATAATTGTCTCTTAAAAAATGTGCCGTTATAATTATTATGATAAACAAATTTGAAGCAGGCTCGTCACGGCGTGTTTACGACATCATTACAGAAGATGAGTCTTGGATTTATCAAAACGATCCAGAAACGAAGCGCCAGTCGACTGTTTCAAAACAACGAATCAACGCTTTGCAAAGTGAAGCGATCTAGAAGCGGGGGGAAGATTATGATCGCGAGCTTTTTCAATTTGACTGGCTACTTGGTGTCTATTTATTTACGAAACCAAAGAAGCATGAAATCTGAATGGTATACTACCAATTGCTTGGCAGAAGTTTTCTCTGTTGTGAGCAACAAGCGATCAAACACAGGACTTCGCAGGCTACTGCTCCACCACGACAACGCGCCTTCGCACACCGCGCTCAAAACGAGGGACTTCCTGGACAGCACGTCGGTCAAACTCCTGGGTCACCCTCCTTACAGCCCTGACCTTGCACCGGGTGACTTCTTTTTATTCCCGAAAATAAAAATCGGCTGAAAGGGATAAAATTTTCGTCGCCGGAAGATGCGCTGTCAGCGTCCGAGCAGGCTGTAAACACGAGTATTTTATCCCATTTTCATAATATCTTTTGAAGAGTTTATTGAATATTCATATTTGCGAGGCCTCGACTCACACTCATTCGAGGGACCTCATATTTTCCTTAATCTCGACGACTGACGATGAATACCGATTTTAAGGGGCTTCCGAAGCACGGCTTGAGGTCTCTTCGACAAAGATGTGAGGTGAGTCGAGGTGATACGTCGCGAATTCGAGGTAACGACTTAGTGCTAGGCTGCGTTGCCTGTCAGTGAATGAATTTTATTAAGTAAAGATGCGATGCCATGAATAGGTACTTTCGCCCGGAAGGCCCAGACCCTGATAGACTTCTTTATAAACTTAGATGGCCTTTACATTTCTGTCGGAGACAAAATCCTGAAAGCTTAGATAAATGATTGGTCTCGGTGCGCTCGTAAATTTTACCTTCCTTCAAATCACTTTTCCAATCGCCAACATAACTGTCGAACCTCGACGTAAAGATAGCGTGACGAAGACCATTCTTTCTAGCTTTCCTGTCGGCCGCTACCGACAGAGGTGTAAAACCCCGTGAGTGGTGGTAATACGGCATGCTGGTTTAAAAGTAAGGTGTGAAAATTATCATTAAAATACTTTGCACAGATCGAGTGTGATTGTGTACTAAAATCATAGATAATACACTATTTATTATAAGAACTAAAATGACACCATTTGTATACTAAAAGTACTTTGTGAATGACACTGACAGCATCGTTTTTTTCTTGTACTGACATTTTCGTCCATCAATGAGGTTTTTTATTGTGGTTTATTATAAAGCCTTGGCAAACTTGACCATTAGAGGTCACACCATGCAGGAGCATGGAGCGACCAAAGAGCAAAATAAATACTAACAATAAAAACACAAATCCAAACTTAACTATTTCTTTAATTACATTACACATTAGTTCACTACATAAATGCTTTATTGTTTGCCGTGCGCCTTCTGCAAGCCTCTGCTGAGGTCAATCAGTTGTTGGTAATGCTCCCTATAGCCTTGCAGAGCTAACTCTTGCTGGCTTTTCATTGAAGAGTTGCTGATGATGTACTTCTCTATACATTCTACACATTTGCTATCAAGCTGGATGTCTTCTTCCGTGAGGGTCTCGGGTTTCGTCAGCTGCACTGGCGTTGGTAGTATCTGTAATGTAGCAAGTTTAGTAAAACACTGCTTAAAGCTCTGCTAAGAGCGAGTCAAGAGTTTGTTTGATTTTCAGAATGAGAGTGTGGCAAAACTAAACAAAAAGCAAAACACACTCACTTGCTGTGCGATAGTTCGAGCTACATCGCCATTAGCCACATCACCATGTATATCATGCCTCAACGCCGTTAGAAGTACTGCCTCCCTGACAGTGCCGCTCTGCAGTAGTTCCAGCATTAGCTTGTCCATGCTCTGGTGCCAGGTCAAGTAGAATACTAGCGGACCGAAGTGACGGGTTGATCTGGAAAATATGAAGATGTTTTGGATTGAAGTATAGATATTACTGAAATATTAGCAGCAAAGGTATTTGGTTTGTGCAAAATTAATAGCCAGTTTATTGTTGTGAACATATTTTCGGCAACTCCATTGTAAACTAGACATTAATTTTCTACTAGATTGCAGTAAAAATGAAAATGAAATTAATCACCATTCGACGAAATGGAGCTGGATCGTTTGGTATCTTGGGCTGAATAATTGCGATTTTTCTTGTTTGTGATAGTTATGTTCGAAAAATATGCATTTAAATGGTCTTCAACTCTAGAAATCGTTCCTCACCTCAAAAGCTCATACTTGCTCTTGTTATCAAGATGCTGGTATGTTATGCTGGTCACCTTCTGGTATGAAGGCTCATCAGGTTCGTACTGCACACAAGCACGGTCCAATACAAACTCATACTGTTCTCTGTCCAGTAAACTGTTGAACTTGTCCTGGTCACTGAACATCACTGGTTCCCTTAATTTACGACCATGGAGTGGGAAATACACCTGACATTAAAAAAGAATAAATTTAAAATTAGAAATTTGTTAATCTGAGGACAAGTATGTCCTCAGATTAACTAGTCCAGTTTAGTTGTTTGGGGGAAGCAGAGCTCAATCTTTTAGACAGGAACCCTGAAAAACAGACCCATTAAAAGTGGCTCTAATAATAGTGATATTCAAGACTGCTAAAGTTGGGTACAAAAGATGAAAAAGGTGCCCCAGTGAATAGCATACTGGATAAGAATGCACATTTTGAATAGTTTTAGGTGGTTTAAGCTTAAAAGGCCCAGCTCTTTGCAGGATTTTTTGCAAGAAAAATAAATTTGTTTACCTGGTTCAATCTTTTTCTGACATCATGATCACAGCTACGGAGAAAGCCATCAGGATCCCTGTAAAAAATCATAAAAAAATAATTTGGTTTGTCAACAATGTGCAGTTAATTATGATAAAGGACACCATTAGACATAATATAACTTAATTATGTTTCTTTTTAACAAATCATGTATTATTTAATAAGACGAGGATTTCATTTTTTAAGAAAATTATGTTTACCGTTCAACAATAAATCTGTGTTCATTAGCCACACCAAAAGTGATGTCAGTAAATATGAACTTAGCTGTATCATAGCCCACCAGAGCCGGGTCTTTGGACAGAACGTCTTCAATGTGTTGTTGGATCTGAAAATGATAAGTAAAACTTTGGAGAAACAGTCATGGGATTGACTACTTTAATAAAGTCTGACAGACAAATTGTTTTGTGATTTTGTTCTTCATAGGCAAATGGCATGAACATAGATACCAGCAGATCAGAAAAGGTTATAGTTATACCAAATTATACTGAAGAAATCAATCAATTATTCATTTTTCTCACCTTTACAACAGGAGGCATTTGTAGCAATCTATCAGCCCTTTCATTGGCTTTAGCAACTTCTTCTTCAAGTTCCTCATTAGTTAAGAATTTGTAAGTTGGTGTCTTTAGGATGCTTAGCCCGTGGTTGGTCCTTTTACGAAACACTTTGTTGTAGTCGGGTCGAGTCAATCGTTTCAATAAAATTTGAACATTTGATGAGAAGAATTTTGGAGCTGGGTCTTGTTCTCCATCTAGAAAAAGATAATTAGAAAAAGGGATATATATTTTTGAGTTATACTTACATTGTTACGTGAATGGTCTTACCGTAAACGGATGGAATTATGCTCAACTTGCGGCATGATATAACGAGTATTTGGGCATCTGTGATGATGTTTCTTGGATTGTTTCGTGCTAGTTTCCGAAATATAAGCGACATTTTAATCTTTTACAAATATTTTCTGAATCCTAACCTAACAAAATAATGTTTATTTTAATTTTCTTTACGGGATAAGTCATAGTAAATTTTATTTTGGAGTTTGAATTCAAGTCTTTTGAATTAAATTTGGCTTTCATTCTCGCATGTAGCACTAAGAGTTTGATTTCATCATACGTAGTATTTTTAAATAATGTAGTCTGTAATTTGAACATAAACAAAGAAAAATATACTGGATTTGAATTAGGCCTTTCTTGTGTTTTTATTTTTATTTATTTATATTCTGGAAAACAAATAATTGCGCACTATACATGGTTATTACGATACCCACAGGTTATTTAGTCAAATTAAAAGGATGCGCATGAGTGAAATATTACTAAATAACCATACAAGTTAGTAAGTCTTACTCTTTAAAGAATACAACAAGAATAACATGTAATAGCGGTGGGTAACTCCGGAGGTACTGATCCAAAGGAGCCGGTACCGAACGCGGATACGTAAACCTTATTTATTCCTCACAATCCTTACCGGCACCGCGGTACCAAATGATTCCGGAGCGCGCGTTCACTGTTCACTCTTGTTCACTCGCTCAAGTCACTCGGAAGTACTCGGAACACGTCGTATCGCTCTAACTAACCAACTGTTCAATTCAAAATGTGCCAAATGATCCAGTGAACCAAATGAATAAAATGTTCTGCGAAACCGGGGAACCAAAATGAGCGAGTGAGTGCCGGTGCCAAAGGAATAAATAAGGTGAACCGGTACCGGACCCGGAGTCGGAATAAGTGAATCAATTCACTTGCCGGAATAAAGATTACCCACCGCTAACATGTAAGACGAATTATACATATGTATGGATACACATATATATGTATGGATTCATGAAAATGGGTTAATCTTCTGCTATTTCGATCATTTTAAGTAACTCAGTGCGAATTTTGTTAGCTGACATAGAGAATAAATCTAGTTCCGAGAAAAGGGAATAACAATTATTTGCTTAACGTCGTAGAGGTGGTTCCAAACCATTACAGCATACTCCAACTGAGATCAAACCAAAGATTAATATAGATGAATGTACGTGCGAGTACGTTAAAAGTCGGTCATGCATCTCATTACAAATCCATGCATGCGAAACGCGTTACTAATAATCAGGGCTGGGCAAAATACATGCTTTGCATTAATTGAAATACAAATTAAAAAATACGGTATCGCAAGTAATTAAAATACTAAATGTCTTTATGTGAGGTATTTGAAATATAAAATACAAAATACAGCATTTTAGATGTTTTTAATTGAAATACGAAATACAAATGACAAAATAAGTAATCTAGACCAGAAGCTTTGTTAATTTCGTGAAAAAACTAAAAAAGAACCGTTAAAACTTGACAAATTAGCGTGACATTGATAATTTGACGTACATTTTATTGCGTTTTGTTGGTAAATTTTGACGCACAGTCATAGCGTACAGTGTACACAGATGCACTGTTGCCAACTCTAATAGCTGCTTTACCATCACTCAAAGAGTACTACTATAATTATACGGCCATCACTGCACTCTCGCCTCGCACTCACACTCACGATCTATCAAGAAGAATGTATTTTAAGGGTTAAAATGTATTTTGAAGCCTCAAGAATTTGAAATACAAATACCAAATACGTATTTGTATTTCAATAACGTATTTTAATTACAAGTAATTCAAATACTGCCCAACCCTGCTAATAAACTTCACCTGCATCAATGTGTTGATGCAGGTGAAGTTTGCTATCCAGTATTATTGTGTTAGGTGAGTATTGTGAGGTGGTAATGGCATGGTACAGAGTCAGACATGGTTGTCAAAGTGTTGCCATAATTGCCATTTGCTATTTTTGGCAAAAGGACGCAACAAGCAGCCACGTTAAAAAAAAAAAAAAAATTAATAGTTGCAACTCTGGGGAATCCAATCCAATTCGATTTGTCAAAATAATATTTTGGCAAAGTCAAAATAGTACTGTGTTTTGTGTAAAATAATTTTACTTTTACTCCAATTTACGCAAAGATATCGCAATAAACTTTACTTCCAAGGGTAAACAACGTCTTGATGACTTTAGTCTTTTTATCATGGCCAAAAGGAAAGCAGCTGTAAATGATATCATTTATGAATTGGACAATGAGGACATCGTACTCAGCAGTGAAGATGAGGTTAAAGAACCCAAAATAAATCGTTTGGAGACGGTAAACAGTACAAACGCTACCTCAACTGACAAAGAAAGTAATGTAGAAATTAGTTTAGAAGTATCTGAAGCTAAGCCAGGAGAGGACGTCTGTGATAACAAGACTCCACCGACGATGCATAATGGAGGGAAAACGCTGAGCGACGTATCTACTGAAAATACTCTAAACGGTATCAGCTCTCAGCAGGCAGTTGATGAAGTTGATAGCGTCAAGAAAACAGGTAGCGACGGTGCAAAAACCACTATATTAAACGAGGATATATTAATAGATTCTCCCGGTAATAGCGATCTTGGTGTGGAGGGTTGCGAAAATAGGACACCCTTAGTAACAGTACGATTTAAAGATAGTAAGATGGCCAGTAATTATAAGGAACAGGTGAAAGCATTTATGTTAAACTTGATCAAGCTTCATGAAGGAGAGAGTTTGGGGTCTGATTCTGAGACAGATGTAGAACTGGACATTTGGCCCGAAGACTTAATTGAACCGGAATTAAGTGAAAATATTGTTGAAAAAAAGGAAGAAAGTAGTTTGTTCTTTGTGGACACTGACCCGTGTGCTGACCGGCCCAACATTGTACCTAGATACAGTCAGGTAAGCTTTTGCATTCTTTGTTTGTAGTTTTAAAAACAGTTGTAATACCTATTTGGGGAGAGAATTTTGCCTAGCTGTGGGATGATACAGACTAACAGTTACAGTTTATAAATTTTAATCTTTGTAATCTCTTCTTTATTCTGAAACTGGCCTAAGCTGAGCTTTGCGTGAGTGATTACCAATCTCACCAATGTGATTGCACAATGATCACGCAAGGAACACACAGTGCCTCAGGCCGATTGTGCTTTGGCAAAAGACGCATCGCTATGTGCACTCACACAAATGCAAAGCTCAGCTTAGATCTACGTGGACTGTAATACATCATACCTTGCCAGTCCACATTTTACAGCTAAAATTACACATTCAATTTCTATGGATCATAAATCAAGACATTCTTTCCACAACAAATTACTTTTCTTAATTTTATTAAACTACATAGTGCAAAACTGACTTGTTTTGTTATGACTGATTTATTTGCACTGTTAGAGACCAGTGATTGTAAGGGCCAACTATTTGTAAGTAGATATTTGTGTTTCAAAATGAGTGAAAACAGCAAAATTTCCATCAAAATTAAAATGATATGATTTGTTAAAATAAAGCTGACTGTAATATATTTCCAGATGTACATAATATTAAATCTTAATTGTTTAAAACAATTACTCTGACTTAATAAGCCAACTTGTTGTTTTCAGGCATCATCAACAGTTATAACTAATGTCCCTGACAAGGAAGCATCCCCTCCACCACTACGGAGAGGGCCATGCTGCTTCAACTGTGATGGCAGTCATCAACTCAGAGAGTGCCCCTTGCCAAGAGATCACGCTAGAATAGCAGAGAAAAGAAAGGCTATGAATTCATCAAGAGTTGGGTAGGTTATCAATCACAATATTTTTAAAACAATAGCAGCTACTGAACTCAAATGCCTGTTATTAAAAAAATCTTGGTAATGTTAAAAGTTAAAAAATAAGTTTCTCATTCAGATTTTTCATGTCATGGTAAGAACATTACAGGTTGGGGAAAGGTTTTATTTTAAAAACATTTATTTTCACTTATTGCTTCTTAATGCAGGGATAATATTGTATATTGTGTTCATAATCATTATTATCTACTGTTAAATTATCACTAAAATTTTAAGAATCAACAAATATCTCAATAATTTTTTCACAAATTGTTTATGTATCTCATTTACAGACGTTACCATGTAGAAGATGAACAGAAATATGGGCATCTAATACCTGGTAGAATATCTGGGGAGCTGCGGCATGCGCTAGGTCTGAAGAGGCATGAGTTGCCACTCCATATTTACCGCATGCGGTTACTGGGATACCCACCTGGATGGCTTGAGGCAGCCAGGATATCTCACTCTGGCATCACGATGTTTGATTCAACGGTAAAAACATAGAGTGGCAGGGACATTGACGCTCACACTGATATCATGGATTCAGGGCATGATTCTGAACCCCTGCATTGAAATTTTATGTCGTTGTTTTTTAAGTTTATATTTCATTCATTTCACCTCATAAGTATTACACTTTTCATTTTTTTTATAACCAACAAAAAACTTCTACGCTAAGAGTGGCAGGGACATTGACGCTCACACTGTTATCATGGATTCAGGGCATGATTCTGAACCCCTGCATTGAAATTTTACGTCGTTTTTTTTAAGTTAAATTTCATTCATTTCACCTCATAAGTATTACACTTTTCATTTTTTTTATAACCAACAAAAAACTTTTACGCTAAAGGGGTATAGAATCATGTGCTGAATTCATGGTTACTGTTTGGCCGTCAATGACCCTGCCACCCTTAATTTACATACTATATAAATATTTGAGCATATACCACAGTGATTGACTACTTACCACAAAGACATACCCACCCTCTCACATTCACTCACACTATTCAGTTTTTTTTTTTTTGGTTTATTCTGTAAATAGTTTTAGTAATTTATTGTATCAAATTAGTTGCTTATTTTTACACACAATCGTTTTTTTTTTGTCATTTGTATTTTGTGCTTCACAAACTGGGCGCAAATAAATATTTTTCTTTTTCTACTTCTGACATACTTTTTTATCTAAAAAATGTTGACATCTCTACCCGATGGGTATTTTTAAGTGTCTATTATTTGAGGGTTTTGGCGCTGATAGCCGAAATACAGGCTTCACCTACAGATAAAAAAAAATCAGAATTTGAGATAATATTCAATTTTCGGAACAATAACCCCAATGTCATACATAACAAAATCCACAAAAAAAAAAAAAAATGCTAAACTAGTTAGTTGAGGTAGTGGTGATGATAATAATTAACTTGACTAAATTCCAGCACAGATTAATGCAGCTACCGCTGAAGTCAAGAGTGAAGCATGCATTCAATTTCAATTTTTATTTGCCTCCCTCTTTGTTAATTACAGGTGTACAATATATGTATGTGTGTGGTCTTAAATGAATAACTTCAATCCTCTCCAGGGTAACGCCATATTAGAACCTGAGGAGGAAGAGGGCGAGGTGAGCGAACCTGGCTCCAAAGACAAGTTCGACATCAAAAAGATACTTGACTTTCCTGGATTCAATGTACCAGCCAGTTCGCGGTATATAGAGGTAAGATAACATTTAAATGGTACAGTATAACTATTTTCTTAGTGTCCCTCGACAAACTTCGTGTTTCGTCAGTCCTCGGATTCCTATCGCAGCAGCGGTTGCTCTTTGCACTTGGACCATACGCTCTCAATCGACTTGGAAGTATACAGAGTTGTTAATACTCTTTTAACATAATGTAATTTATTTGTAAAAATTTGAGGCAAGCTGCTAAAGTCGCAGGCACGACAGGTTGCTGAGGGACATTAAGAAATTAGTTGTAATCACATAGGTAACTAATGTCTATTTATTTAACTGCGCAGGATGACCTTTACAGTCCGCGAGGCCTAAGCTGAGTTTGCATTTGTGTGAGTGATTACAAATCTCACCAAAGTGATAGCGTCACTTGCTGCCTCGTCATATTTATTGAAGACCTACAGAAGGTGTATACAAAAATCACATTACATAAAAATAAGTTTATGTCTGGACTCAATTTCAACGCCAAATCAAAATCATTAAACCATAAACTAGACTAAATTAACTTAAAAACTGAAATACAACACATTGAACAAAGAATAAGCAAGATGAGTAGCTGGCTAGGCATAATTAATATTAGTTGTAGTGCTAAAGCCATTGGTACAAGTGTTATTTTGTGGCGGCGCGAAATTCACCTCTACAGGCCAACCTTACTAGGCCGTGTTCAGTTTTGCAAATGAGAACACATTTTTATTTTCTTAGTTTAGTTGTATGATGTGATGACAAAAATGAATTGTAATTCGTGCGAATATTATTTTTACAATTAGAGATACTACTACCACTTCTATTTACTACGATACTATTAGAAACTGGATGGTTTTTGACTTCGATCAATAATAGTACTAGATTCAGTATCAGGAACAAAAATAAGTCGCCCAAGTGGCCACGTTTGCACACAGGTAAACATCTACATTTCATAGAAAAATGTATAATATTATTAACAACTTCAGATGATTATAAACCTTAATGCTTAGTCATAACGTTTAATAACCATTTAGTAATATATTAATTTAAGTCCTTTCATCGGAGAAAGATTAGAAGCAATAAATTTAAAATGTCGCTTGAAAATAAAAAGTCATCAGTACAAAAATAATTATTCTAAAATGTTTAAGGTATTTATTTATTTATTGGATAGCCAACAGAGGCTACACAAATACGTGCATGTTAAATTGAACATTCTGCACAACAAAATGGGTCACTAGGAAATCTAGAAACAATAATAACTTTACACAATAACAACACTACTCCAAGCTTTCTCTGTTCAAGAACAGTCGATGTTTGATACGATAGTTGGTGCGTTGTAGCAAACATTAGCCAAACAATTATAACATTCGCTAATTGAATTGTATTTACAGTTTAATTCTCTTTTTATTATTATATTATGAAAAAACATATTAGCTTTCCGAAAAAAGATATCCCTTCCAAAACCTTGGTGTTACGGTGGTTTTTACACAGTTTATGAACGCGCACTGCGGCATTTTGACGTCTTAATGTTGACTATGATTGGACCATACTAATTTGAAATAAGAGCACAAATACATTTGTGCTCTTATTTTTCGGGCCGCTTTTGAATTGATCGAAGGTTTTTGAGTACGAATTCCGAACGTTGCCAGTAAAGCCATCTGTTGTAGAAATATGAGAATCTTTGCAAAACTTCCCAATGGGACGACAGATTACGGACACTCTTTTGAAATTTTGTTGTTATTTTGGTGTATTGTATTTTTAACAACGCATTTTCTTGATCGGTACTCTCATTTGTAACTAAATCGTTACTTGTTGTGGTTTAGTTCGGGTAACTTTGGAAACTTGCTACGTGAATATTATAACATCATCATTCATCAACACACAACGTAGATTGAAAACATATTATCGAAATTAACTCATAAACTACTCAAGCAAAGTTAACAAGAAAAATAATGCTCTAAGCATAACCTCCTTCTTTTAATAAAACTGAAAACTAATGTTAGTTTTTAATCGTAAGTCGATTAAAAACATTAGTTGTCAGTTTTATTTAATTGTATGGTTCCTTATTTTCTTCTATAAAAATTTCCAGGAGTCGCAAGAGTTTGGTCTGCCGCCAATGGCAGAGCAGGACAGCAAGATGTCGATGCTCCAGTTCCTGGCCCCAAACGCTATGAAGGCGTACAAGCGCAAGAAACTAACGTTCTTCCCGTCGGCCTCTGCTAACAACACGCTCGAGGGACAAGCTGAGATGGAGCTCGATAGTGGAGACGGTAAGTTGCGCATCTATATAAATATACATAATTATTATAAACTAACTGTTTCCGGCGACTTCGTCTGCGATCCAAGCCTATTAAGGACATACGTCCCAGGTCATGGTCCCGGTCTTGTGAAGAAAATTTAAAAATTTAAACACAATTTTTTTAATTTTCCGTATGACTTTACAAATATTTTCTTTCATACAAACCTTGTCCTGACAAACACAACTTTTTTTTTTGCTACATACGAGAAGTGATGCGCGGCCAACCATTATTGGCACTTCTTTTTTTTATACAGATAGATTAAAGTCTCTTTTTGTGTTGCGCGTTGTTCTTCTAAACTACACAAAGGATTTTGATGCGTTTTTCGCCTTCGTTTAGATAATTTATACCGTAAGGTTTATCTTAACTAATATTTTATAGAGGAAAGATTTGATTGTTTGTTTGTATTGAATAGGCTCCGAAACTTCTGGACCGATTTCAATAATTGTTTTACCATTAGACGCCGAAATTATGTCTGATGAACATAGGCTACTTTAAAATTAAAATAAATGTCTCGATGTTTTTTCAAGTCGTAAAACCGTGCTATGCAGGGGGCATCTCGCTATTTGATAATATACTGCTATTGTTACTGACAAATAAGTGCACTGACTGGACAGGTCCACTCAAATCTGTGTGGGGCTTTCCTCAAAATACCATTTCAGACACTAATTTACATGGGCCTCACATGAGCAAGATTATGTGTAGACTTTAATTAAAAGAAAATGACTGCCGGAACGGAAACAGCAGCCTCATCTCGTTTTTTAGAATATAGAGTGTTTGTATAACACACAGAAATAAACATCAACATTATCATTATGAACCGAAAAATTACTTAGCCTCACCTGCCAGTTCATCAATCGTCCTGGCTCGCGCAGTGCCCGTAGTCTTGTATTGTGCCTGGTTGATGGCAATAGGCTCGTCGCCTATAACATGGGACTCAAACATAACTGGCGAAATGTGGGTGTACTATAGGTACACCTCTGCCTAACCCTTCGGGGATAACAAGCGTGATGTGTAAAAGTTAATACCTGCCTCGTTGCTCTTAAGCTTGGGGTCCTGTTTTTGCTCCTCAGCACACGTACAACAGCACACTTTTTTCGACGGGAGAATAGACAAAATGCCAGATTTATTTTGTTCATCTTTAATTTTGTCTATTCTTCCGTCGACTAAAGTGGTTTCTTTCGAGTTTTTTCAGTAGCAGGCAGGATTAGGATAGATTGATGGCTATAAGATCGCAAACTATTACGTGGGACTTAAACTTAGCGAAATGTGGGTGATACACCTCTGCCACATAGGCGTGTTGTTATTATTGTTCAATAAAATTCCATTCTTCTTGCCTTTTAATTAATAGTGCTATGAATGTTCTAATAACAATACCAGCTTATTATTGTCTTATTGCAAGGCAAAGGTCGCGTCTCATACAGAGAAGGCATGTGTGTAGCAATTACTAATTGAAAGAAATGAGTTGAATTTTTTATAATAAATTCCAGAAGTAGCAGAATTCCCGTCAAACCCTCCACTGCCGGACGAGGCCCCTCCCCCGCCGCCCCCCCCGCCCGTGGTGCCTCCCCCCCCGCTAGAGGTTCCGCCCCCGCAGGAGATGCCGCCGCCCCCTCCCCCCGCGGACGACAAACCGGAGAGCTTGGGGGACGAAATCGAGGTCATAGAGGTCATCAAGATTGGGGACATACCTATTCCTGTCACTGATCTTATCACTATTGACGAGGATGATGTAAGTTATTGTATTTTCGTTTTATTTATTATTCATTTATTTTTGAGAATTTTCTATTATCATCGTTCAACCGAATGACGTCTACTACTGGACAGAGGTCCTTATCTTCTTAAACATTATGTTACATTGTGTACATATCAAGTTGAGTTTTACAGATCAAAGGTTTAAACAGTACCACCAACCGACATACCTATAACCCATACAATACGTTAAAAACTTTCAGGACAAGTCCCAAAGCAGTGGACGCGGTAGTCCAAGCCTAGACGATTTAGAAGAAAAGAAACGGCTACTATTAAATGCATTAGAAGGTGATGGTACGCCAAACACTTCCATTATTAGTATACTAGACAGCACAGAGGAGAATATAGAAGACAAGACTAGTGACGATATTGACGTAAACATGGACACTGCGAATGTTGACGAAAAACCGAATGTAAAAGATGATAGTCAAGAAGACAATATTATAACTGATGCTGAAAGTAATCAAAACACACATCCTGAGAACAGTGAAATGGTTATCACGCAAGAAGAACCTAAAGCTGACGCCACGTGTAAAGAAACTCAGGGTGAAGCCACAAGTACAGAAGAAACTCCAAGTGAATCAACAGCAGAACCATCAATCAAACCACAATCTTCTAAAATAGCTGATGAAGAATGTTCCACATCTTCATCAACCATTCCAGAAGTTAATGACAATGTGGACAACATAAAAGACAGCGTCTGTGATGTCCTCGGCACTCCTGAATCAAAACCTGGCCATGTAAAGGGGACGCTATACGGAACACCAGTCATGAACATCGCTTCCTCATACCTCAAATTGCCTACAGACGACAAATTCGCTAAAGACATCTGTGACGTCATCAATTTCGAAAATCTACCTAACTCCACAGGAAAGTACAAGAAAATAAGTGCATTACTTAAAAAGGTGAAAGGTGAAGTGGACAGGATACAGGACTCATGATAACCACCCCCTGCAGGGGGCAGAACTGTTCTAAGTTTTAGTATGCAAGGTGTTTGTACGGAAATGATGTTAGAGAGTAATTGTAAATTGAGGTAACGTATTTTTTATACTACTCAATAGAATAACTCCATTTTTGGATGAGAAGCAATATTTTATAGGTATGTTTTGATTAAATAGTCGTTTTAAGTTACCAGTCGCTGGTGCGTTTTAGCATAATCCGTTGTAAGTACATTTTAACCAAGTTTTAGCTAGAAAATTTTCACGTTCATATTGACAAAACTCGCATTTTGCAATGTTAATTTTTCTTTTATCTTCCAAATACATAGTTTTACATCATTGCGTACTTTATTCAGTCAGGCACATATTCATTTGTTGTATTCTGACTAGTTGGACTACTAAATAACCGATATATAGACCAGTAATAAGCAAAATTTCATAACTAGAGCCCCATGTACATGGTGAAGGCTCTCAGATCTGGAACGTTCAAGAGCAATAATCGCATGCCATAAAGCACGTTAAATGTTTGCCATTTAAGAATTGCATGCAAGTGCTTACACGCGTGCGATTTCCATAAAACGGCATACAATAGTTGATTGCAAGTTATGCCATTCAATAGTTACATGCAGCATGCAAGATTTGCCTCGTCTAAACACAGAGTTGCACGTCCTTGTACACTTCTTTAAGGATTTTTTTACCTCAAAAGAACAGGAACAATTAACGCACCCATAATCAAAGCACTTATAAAAACATGCCATAATGCGGTTTAAAACCGAAAGCTGGACATAGGTGGCAGCAGGGAGGCAAACTGAAAATCAAAAGACCTTCTTAAAGTTACACGAAATTGACTTCGACGTTTAGTAGCCTCTTAACTTTTCGTTTAAGTCGAAAGAAAACCTAACCTATACCTACGAGGCAGGATGCTTAAATTATTTTTAAAATTTTTAAACCTTCCTATATACCGTGACAACGTAACTCCTATAACAGTGTATGGTCAAAATAAAATCTATCCAATCCGTCTGCCCCCCCCCCCCAACCCAAAAAATAATTCCTGGATCTGCCCTTGGTCGATCACAAATTAAACGAAAACTAGATAAATCTGATGAGATTTGAAGAGGACGAGCTAAGAAAAAGAGAAGCGTGATAGACGCCTCCGTTTTTCTTAGCTCGTCTTTCTCGACTGGTAAAAAGCAGCTTTAGTGGAAAAGACAATAAATTATAAAAGTTTTATAATTTATAGGTTATCTTGTGTTTGACAATACACCAGCAGTTATAGTCGCTGGTCTAAGCGTGATTAAAATAAGAAAAAGCAGATCGGTATGGGTAAAAAAATATAGAGAACGATTTGGTCATTTGCTCCTGCAGGCTTAGCATGGCGTTTTCTCTTTCTACTCTACTGTAGAATAGAAATCGCTTTCTACGCTCCTCGAAATCTCTTTTTCGCGAGCACGAGGACACACTTAGACTCAGGTTGCTTTATAGACAGTGATTTTCCATAGCAACGGGTTAGTTGCTAGTGATGTGTATAACTACCCATTTTTACCGTACAATTGCGTTTCGTTTCTGTGTAGACAGTAGAAAATTTTCTACTGTCTACACAGAAACGCCATTTTTGTCTACTCTTCCGTCGACAATACGCTTCTCTAGGGCGCTCGTGCTAAGCCTTTTTTTTTTTGGGTGGGAAATCATCAAATGACTTCTCCCGCTCTGGGTGGAGCGGGAGGGCGTGTCAGACTTTTACTGACTAAAACCCACCCGTGTTCCTTCAGTTGCCTGTGCCAGGGCCACGGTTTTCTCTGTGGAATAACCCGCGACCCTGAGGCGTCGGCCCTATCGGACCCCGTCATTTTGTGCTGTCATCTCTTTGAGGCGCGCGTGGAACACAACGCGCCGTCGACCCGGGCCTTGTCCTTACCGGACGGCGAGCTACCCATGGCTCGCCGTCCGCAAGCCCGCGCCTACGGTGGCCGGGAATCTGCTTGCGATTCCCGACGCCCAGGGCGTCTCCTGCGGCGACTAGGGGCGTGAGGGCGCAAGGCTCTCTCCCTCACGCGCTCCGCCTCCTCCTTTGCGAGCATTACTGCTTCGCAGAAGGAGGTGACGGCTTTCCATTCCCTCTCGCTCCGTACCATGGCCTGGACCAGGGCCGGACGCGAGAGATCGCCGCCGCCAATCGCCTCCGCGAGGACACTGCGGTGCACCGCCCAAGCTGGGCATACCTCCACCGTATGCTCCACCGTGTCCTCCGGGCGATCCACACAATGGTGACACCCGGGCGTTTCCTCCCGCCTTATGCGAAACAGGAACCTCCCGAAACAACCGTGTCCGGTGAGGACCTGTGTCAGGCGGAAGGTGAGGACGCCGTGGCGCCTCTCCAACCACTCCTCAAAGAGGGGACTTACCGCCGCTATTGTGGCGTGCCCAGCACTGGGTTGCGACAATCGCACCCTCCATGTCGCCATGAGATCCCGCCGGAGCTCTGTCCGCTGTACCGTGATTTGTCGCGGCAGCGGAGTTTTGCTTCCTCGCGCCACTCCCATACGTGCGCGAGGGCTTTTGCCTCCAGATCCCATGGCGGCAATCCGGCAAGGAGGCTCGCCGCCTCGCATGAGACTGTGTGGTATCCCCGGACCAGCCGGATGGCCATGACCCTTTGGGACGCGTTCAACCGGCGGGCCGGTCGGCGCCTCAAAGAACGCGCCCACACCGGTGCCCCGTAAAGGGCCATGGAACGCACGACTCCCGCGTAGAGCCTCCGGCAGGAGGCGTTTGGACCCCCTAGATTGGGCAGGAGCCGCCTCAAGGCAGCCCCAGCCCGCTCCAGTCTGGGAGCCCAACGTCGGAAGTGCTCCACGAAGTTCCACCGGCTGTCGAGGACGAGTCCCAGGTACTTCATCGTCGACTCGACACCGATGTGAACCCCTCCCGCCGTTATCTGGGAACCCGACAGTGGCGCGTTCCGAGGACCATGAAAACACATGGCCTCGGACTTGTGCAGGGCCACTTCGAGTCCCAACTGCCGGATCCTATCGACGATTGTCGCAACCCCGAGTGTGGTGCCAGGACCAGCGTGTCGTCAGCGTAGCACACCACGCTGACGCCATTCGGGAGGTCCGCGCGCAGCACCCAGTCGTAACCGATATCCCACAGAAGCGGCCCCAGGACCGATCCCTGTGGGACACCGCACGACATCTCTCGCCGGTTCCACTCTCCCCGGGGACCGGGGTAGATGACGGCCCTGTCCGTCAAATAGGCCTCGACCACACGACAGAGGTAGGTCGGCATCCGGTGATACCGCAATGCCTCCCTGATGCAACTCCAGGGCAGGGTGTTGAAGGCATTGGCGATGTCTAGAGACACCGCCAAGACGACCCCACCCCGGGCAACAGCATCCCCCGTCGTGAGGGCTCGCACGCGCATGATGGCGTCCACCGTAGAGCGCCCCCTGCGGAAACCAAACTGGCTCTCCGCCAAATCCGGCCCCACCCGCACCAGCCGCCCGACGAGGCGGTTTGCAATAACTCTTTCAAAGAGCTTGCCCACCTCGTCGAGCAGCACGATGGGCCGGTAAGCGGACGGAGAGTCCGCAGGGCGCCCCGGCTTCTTAATGAGGACCAGTTTCCCCGTCTTCCAGCGAAGTGGGAACTGGCCCTCCTCCAAGCATGCGCTTAGGAGCCCCATAAGTCGAGGCCCGAGAGCCTCCATGGCCAGAACCCAGGCTCTTCCAGGTAAGCCGTCGGGTCCTGGGGCGGTATTTTTGGCACTAAGCCTATTTACCGCCACTCTCAGCTCTACCCCGGTCACCTCCGAAGCATCGTCGTCGTCGTCGGCAGTGTGGTCCGCATCCGGCACCGCAGTAGGCGGAGTCATGGGCGGGGGAGTATGCTCCCCCCGCGAAGGGAACAAAGTGCTCACCACCTCCTCCATGAGCTGGGGCCGGAGACTCTGCGTCAGTGGGGGAGCCCATGGGCGGAGTTTATCCCGCACCATTTTGTAGGGGCGTCCCCACGGGTCCCTGTTCAGAGTCTCCAGCGACTCCTCGCGGGCCAGGGCCCTGGCCCGCAGGATCTCCGCTTGGAGGTCAGGTTTAAAAAGAATAGCACATAGTCTCGACCAATGTCTTGACGAAATATCTGGTTTCCAATTTTTTTCGGAGAACTCCCCTCAATTTTCGTCTTTTAACATCTTTGGCAAGTACATGGGCCCCAGTTATTTTGCAGTCAACAACTGCGTAACGGGAATTACTAAAATAATTATGAGTAAAGGAAGTTGCTAGTTTACAAAATGTATGTATAGTGACAGCTAGCTGTCAAATTCTTGTACGTTGGATAGCAACGACATCAGAAGTGAGCAAGTGGCAGTTTTTGTCCCCATTGAATGCGATGTATTGTACCTACGTACTGTCTACACCCATACCAGTTTTGAACGACAACTAACTTGCCCGTATCGTGCAACAATCGTACAACTCGGGCGAATTAACATGGCACCTGGCTCGAATGTCGTTTCATGAACGAAGTTCCGAGCTAGGTGCTAGTTGAGTTAGAGCTAGTTGTAGGTTGCTTCAATTTTGTGGTATGCCACAAGCAATAAACTTGCACCGGGTAAATGGAGCTTTAGTTGATCTATAGTAAGCCTAGTTTGGTGGTCCTTGCGTAAGAATCTAGGGTTTATTAAACGTAGTAGGAAATAAAACAATTTGTTTCTCACAGTTATTTATTACTCTCGATAAATATAATCTCGATTGGTTTTGTCAAAATGAAAATACATAATATGAATAATGAATATTATGTTGAATCAATACAGTAACTCAGAAATAAAAAAAGGTTGAAAATATTACCCAACCCAAGTGAATCAACTATAACTAGTGGAATATGTATTAGTTCGACTCGAAAAATAAAAACAACTAAAGTTTTTGAGGAAAAATAATCTCCTTGCATGTGTTCATATGATATGACGAACATTAGTTGTTTATTTTATTTTTCTCATCTCACTTTTATACTAAGTGCAACTAAAGCAAAAATTAAGAACATCGCAAATACTTAATAATTATTTGCATCAGAGGCAAAGTTATGAACAACTTTTTAGGAGGTTTTATCACGATTGAGGAGAAATCTTATTTCCCCAATTAATATACGATATTACAATCTCGTAAAATGAACTCTTTTATAGCCGCAGTCATTTGTTTCCGCTCATTAAATGGCCTGCGCAACTGTATGGCATTCGCAATCCAATAGAGGGTTATTATATAATCCAACAAACAATGGAGGGCAGTGTATTGCAGCTCGAACTATGTAACTGCGAGTAAAATATATTTTTCTCGATAACAAATTCATGCCACATGTCTTTCATCGCGTTAGGTACTTTCAATGTAAACTTTACAACACTTTACTAATCATTAATCACTTCATAAAAAGTCAGATCTTGATTATAGTTCGAGATTTTATAATTATTGCACTTACTGTGTTGTTAATAATATTAGTACAGGAGCTATAGCACTTTAGAACTCATTTTATACCAGCTGATATTAATACCAATGATAGGTTTTCTATTAGAAAATAAATCTGTCCGCTACGCATGTAGTGATGGAATTAACGGTAACAAATGCTCGAACTTGCGATTAGAAATATCGTTAAAAGTAATTTATGCCGGCTGATTTTATAGTCTGAAAATCTTTTGCAGTCGACGATTATTTTTGTTTTGATATTGCCCGAAACATCATTCTGTATAGACCGGTATAGCTTTTTAACAAGTTCAAGCTTTCCTAACTTAAAGCTCCACCACAGGTTCACTAACGGACTCCTCTATTTTGCTAATCATTTATTAAGAATATACTCTACAAGTACGAAGAATTGGCCGATATAAAATCAATTGCAACGATAGCCCCCGTGCTATATTTTCATGTCGTACTAAAAACATAATTAGTATTTGTATAAGTGCATATTAAAAATGATTAAAAAATATCAATGTTTTCTTACAGATCATGTTAAACAAAGAAACACCTGTTTTTGAACAGACTCACATAGGTAGATGAAAAAATATAGCACCAAATGATAAAAAGAAAATAATAAATATCCAAAATTTTACAATAAATTAGGGAGCAATGGACCAATTCATTCTTAAATCGTCATAAATTCCACGTTAATAAGAATTATTATTGTGACGTCGTCTATGCATTCAAAATTTAATTTTTAAAGGCAAGGCAGCAACAGCGAAACTAAATTGTTTACTTTATCGAAACTTTCCAATCGTTTATAATAACCTTATCAGTACATAATACCTATACAAGATCTTATACATCTACACTTAAGTTGTGATGACGTTTTCGCTGTCCACAACTCGGTACATTTTACTATATAATACAATTACTGGAATTCATTGTTAGCGTGACCCCTTGACGATGGACTCCTTGTCTTATATTCTTGGAGGCGTTGGAGGCGCGCCGTCGTGATCCTGGGGACAAATTCTAATTTATTATTTATTTTCTGCACAAAATGTTTTGAAAAAAAAGGGCTTAATCTAAAATTGTGAGGGACTGGTACTTAAAAAAGGCATAAAATACTTGTGTTACGGGTAACCAGGCCCCCCCAAGATTTACATACAATAAAAGAATCGTCAAAATCAGACTACTTTATTAAAAGTTATGCATGGCCATGCATAAATAAAACTAATAAACGCGTCTACTTGACCTGTTTTCGTCGGTTATAGTAGGTTCAAAATTAATGTAGTCGGTAGCAATACAAAAAAACTGATGTTTCAATCTGTCTTTTATTTTTGAGCGATATAAGTGGAGGATGTGTGTGATTGTGTGTATCGGAATAATCAAGTTTTGCAAAGTTAATACCGTTTTAAAGGTCAGAGATCAGACACGCTTGGCCATAGAGGTCATACATTTATTTGTGTCTAATATGTATGATGTTAATTCTGAAAGAACCGAGCCAAAACAATAATATCGGTAGCTTATCGTCCATGTATAGTTCCTGGTGGTCTATGCTATTTCATATTAACTATGTTATTGCTTTTTTATATGGTGGTATATTTCTTTTTCCAGTCTTTACTTTCAGGGTTTAGCAGATTGTCAAGATTAGAACAAGTTAATTCGACCAGAATCGAATGCCAGACCATTATCTAAACAAAAACCACTTGAAACAATTGCAAAGGCTTGTGGTATTCACATTCACAGTAAATGTGAAAAAAAATGAAATAAAAAAATTATAAAACCCGAGTATCCTCGACTCGGTTTTTATCATTTTTACACCAGTCAAGAGTTCAGGACATTGAAGAACTTGATGTTGAGGATATATCAACTTGTTAAATAATGTAGCTGTTAAATGTGTAGCTTCACCAGGCAGTGTCAGGACACTGCCTGGTGAAGCTAATTTGTCGAATCGATGAAGTTGTGCTTTATTTGTTTTTGTAAGACCTATCTATTCTAAAAAAAAAAAATTGGTATAAAGGCAGGGCGATGATAAGTTTAAATACTCTTAAGATAAATATAGACCCCCTGACCCTCCCTCGGGGCAGTGTGTCTACATTTATCTTTAAAATGTTATGGATTTAACTAAGGTTTGTTGTGGATTTACCTGCAAAACTGTGTCTGGCTCATGGTTGGCGACAGAAAGTGCCGTTACTCGAAAAAAATCAATAGCATTCCATAACAATCAGGTTTCATTATCGGAACTTGTATCAATTAACTTATCATGTTATCAGTTTATCTTAATAGTTTTTCTGGAAATTACTAGTTGCATTTAGGTAGATAAAACAATAGCATTCATATTAAAACACAATTAAATATTACTTTTTTTTAATGAGTTGGTCGAGACTACAAAGGATTTTTAACGTGAATTCATACGTTTTGTAAGCTGATCAAACAGGAAATAACCGCCAATATTTGCTCTCTTTTTCCGTTACTTGTTTTCGCTGCTATTTGGGATTGAAATGTACGTAGTTATATAGCAATAGCGACTAACAACAGTAAATTTTTTGGCGACATGACCCAGATCGAATATCTGCCTAACTCAGCACAATTCAAACTTTTTTGTAAATACATATTAGGTTCGACGCTGTCGGTAATTTCGTCTCGATACTGGATCGCTGTATTGTGTATTTAACACAATGGTACGTATTATAGTGTGGTGGTGATGGTATGGTATTTACATTCAAGGTCTATTCACGAATTGCCTGGTTGGGATTTATATAAGCGGGTGGACGTTTGCTTGCTACAGTTGCCACTTGATAATAAAATATTTTTTATTTAAATATTTTAGAATTTTCTGTATATTTTCAAATCCGACCAAGCATGACTCGTTTAAAATAGTCGAAAAAATGCCATTTCCTCACCAAATGTAAAATAGTACGTATATTAAGTACATAAATTAAACATTAGATTTTTTTATTCGTCTTCGATATAGGAAGAATGCATTATATTCTAAGTCTAAAGATGTTCTATATCATTCGATTTCTTCAGCACGTTTTGTCTGATGTGACATCGTCGATCGACTTTTGAGTAAGGGTTATACGTAACTAAGTATTAAAACATGAGTGACATTTTACGTTGATATACCGATGCGAGCGTGAGTCAGTATTAAATATTTAAATGCTGGGATCGTAGTATACGTAGTAGAGGTTACAACTAAAACTTTAAAACCATGTAAAATATTAAAACAACATAGTAATTCCAGCAATGTTTGTTTGCTTTCTTAGTAAAGAAAGTGAAAATCAAAATCTTACCTGAGAATTGCGCGTAGGCTTCGCAGCGTCTTGTATCTGGTTGCGGCGCGGGCGCATGGCGTACATGGCAAGCGCGAGCGCCATCATGAGGAACATTACCATGAAGCTGTTTGCAGACGACTCGGGCCGCGGGAGCGCGGGCATGGCTTCCAAGCAGTCACTGTCTGTGCAGTACGACTGGCCCTGACGGAGCTGGGTGAAAGAAAAAACTTTGAGAAAAAAGGGTAACTCTACTTATGTAGTAGTAGATGAATGTATAGAAGATGGCGCCTTCAATGTTTGTGTCTTCGTGGTAGGCAACCGCATGAGTAGCATGACCATAGAAACGAGTTTTATAATAAGCTTTATATAGTTTTATAATAAGAATAAACTCCGTAATCGAATTCACAGATTCCGTGAGCTTGTATCGCAAGTTAATATTAGGTGTCCGTCCATCTATGTCAGTTATTTTATATGAGTAAATTACCCATATTATACATGGTGGCAGCAGTGGTATCGGCCCCGACATACGAACTCGAACACAGGCAGGCACTATACTTTGTGTATTTAATTTAAACATCAATGCTCTCAAACTGGAATGTCTTAGAAACCAAAAGTTCGAAGACATGTGACAGCTACCATCCCGCACTAGGCCCGCGAGGTTGATTAAAGCCCACTCCCTCTCATCAGAGAGGAGGCCTGTGTCCCAGCAGTGGGAACATTATAGGATGATAATGCTATGTAGGATGGCAGTTACCGCGCAAAATGCAACCACAAAAAATATCTAGACGTAGCCTAGAAATTTTTCGTCCGTTATTTAAAAGCTGTTTCATAGAAAAGTGCAATACCTACGCGGCTACGGTCAAAATGTATGGAAAAGCATAATTATATTATTATCAAAAACCGATGAAAAATTACAACTCAGCCCTCAGTTTCATGTACCATGAATCGTCGATGT
Source organism: Dasypolia templi (assembly GCA_963555695.1). Taxonomy (NCBI): domain Eukaryota; kingdom Metazoa; phylum Arthropoda; class Insecta; order Lepidoptera; family Noctuidae; genus Dasypolia; species Dasypolia templi. Next base: position 20,878,308 of record OY743153.1, read on the forward strand.
CCCTGCCTGTATAGCATAATCTGTATTATCTAGATTGAATAAATAACAAGTGTTGGGTCGTTGAGCTCCCTAAAATAGGGTTGAACTACAAGATGACTGATGCATGCCGTTTGTTGGGACAGATCAACTCAAAGCTGCAATGGCTCTTTCTTCTCAAGATCCTTCCAGACATGGCCATGCATTGTTACTCACATTAATCCAAATAATATAATGTTTAGATTTTAAAAGAGACCATGCCCTCTGAGTTTGTTTTGGCATTTCTTCTCAGGGAGCTAAGAAATGCCGCATGCATCTAGTTTTAAAATATTGACCTACAAAAAATTTCCATGTAAAAGTGTCTTAAAAGATCTACTTACAGAAATAAACATTTCATTTCATGGTTACATTATAGGTAACACCAGGCACCCTGTATACAAAAATAAGCTGTGGGCACAGCTTACGGGTTGTTTTAGTGAATATTATTATAATTTACGCATTTTCAAAAACATTGCCTGCATACAGACTATTACGGGTCGGGCCGAGAACCTCCTTTTATTTCAAGCCTGAACGACTTGAAAAGGATAGACGGACTATGCACCCAAAAATTACTTAGGATACCAACGAGTTAGGCAACCGTCACAAGCAATCTAATAAAAATAGCTGGTATTACAGTAATTAAAATTTACGTATAAGCATTTATTTACGTGAATCATTAATTATTTTAGAATCACGGTCGGCGAAATGTATTTCCTGCGTTTGTTTGTAAATATGTTCATAAAGGTATTTGTTGGTGTCATTGAATATTTATTTTTCATTTGTTTTGTTTATACATTACGGAACTTGGAATTGCATGAATGACCGTTAACATTTACGATTACTGTAAATATGAATACAGTTCACACGTAAATATTTATTTCATTACTTGTGGGAACCAATCTCGAAATCAGTAGCTTGATCGTTAAGTTGCTATAATTCTAGGGTTTAAAGTAGGTTTTATAGTTCAACCTACATTCTGCATCGTAGTGCAGAGTGTAAGAAATTGATTTTGTCCGTATCGAAACATGCCTGTCGCATTATTATGGCAAATTCGAGTGTTTGAGGAAGAATATTTATTCAACCATGTAAGTACACACATATAAACAGACAAGAAGAAAAAAACAGAAAATACGTACAAAAGTGTTGCTTATTTATAAAGATATCTCTTCCAGCATACCTGCGTTAAGAGAGTATATAATAGTTGGTAGACAACGAGAAGAAGAGACAACAAAATACATAGAAACAAAACAATTCTCTAATTTAAATATAAACACACAATATGAAAATGTACTTACAAACATACATACTTCTAAAATAAAATAATATAAAGTCATAAAAAATACAAATGCGATTATGACACAGTGGAAAATAGGGTTCTTTTACTCTCCTTGTAAACACTGCAACAGTTTGACAGGTTCATAATGTCAGGCGGAACCGCGGAAGTGAATTCCACAACCGAACCACGTGCACAGAGAAAGAGTAAGCGTAGAAGTCAGTTGAGTGGGGAAGGGATTTGAGGAATTTCTAAGGTGCGACCTGCAAGGCTCATCGAAAGGACGGGCGTAGGAGAAGCGTTCCCGGAGATATAAATGGCGTTATAGGGTTGTGAAGTATGTTAAATAGCAGACACAATAACCGAGATTTCCTGCGAAGTCGAACAGAGCGCCACTTGAGTATCTTGCGAAAGTTAAAAACGTGGTCATACTTACAAAGTGCAACTTACTTGCGTGTTACTTACGTGGCAATATAATTATCATTCATCTTTCAAATACAGTAGATTTCCTAGTAACCAATTCTGTTCTTGCGAGCAATGCACAATCAAATGTCCGCAGAGACGCGAACAACGCTGAAGGAACGTGGAGACCAGGACCGGACGCAGACGCGGCACGAACGAGATACGGATGCGACTTTTCAAATTGTATAGAAGAGACGAGGCGCAGACACGGACGGATGAAAACGTTTTATACTTGTACTGTCTTTGAGTTGACACTTCATCTTTATTTCGAGGACAGCAGCGTGAGGTTGTGAGCTATGACATTTTAATTTTAGTTCGGCGATCACGCCGCGCCCTCTCCGCAGCCCTTTGCGTCTGCGCCGTGTCCGCGTCTCGTCACTTTAGTATATTTTAAGAATAGGACGCAGACGGAAAAGCGACGCGGCTGCGTCTTATCCTTTCTGTATGTTTTGTGCCAGACTACGTGATGAAGAATAATGAAGATACAGTATTTTGAAACGGTATCTTCATTATTTGTTATTATTTATACTTGTTTCGTGAGATAAAAGACTAACGTGAAAGGACGCCACATCTGCGTCCCGTTCTCGTTTCACGACTCTTCGGGTTGGTCCGCGCCTAAGAGACCGCTACAGCAATTTACGATTGCGGAATTGTCGAGTTTGGGAAATGAAAGAACATCATTCGTTTAGCACCGTATTGGAGCAAAGAAAAATACCTGAGTCGATTTACGTTCTCATCATGGCCCATTTATATGACCAAAACCAGCTTGGCCTTTTGTTTTACTTTAGGCATTATCCAAGGTCATTTTGGATTTTAATCGTACGAATCTTTTGTTTGTTCATTGCAGCTGTCTCTGAGTTGTTATGTGTGTGCGTATTGAAATGCACACATTAATTAAATTGGACGTCAACTCGTGATATAGTGGTGCGAAGAATTTCATTTGTCTACCTACTTGTTTATTATCGTACTTATAAAAATGATAAGCTATTTCTTACACAAATGCAGCGACCGTAACATTTTACAAATTGAGAAAGTTATAGACGGTTTGCAAAAAAGCTCGAAAATAAAAAATGTTTCCTTTAACAAAAGGGGGATGCCCGTTTTCGGCCCTAAAGGCACAATAACTTACGTATAAGTAAAAAAACGTCGTAATTTATATTTATTTAAAAAGTTATTTATTTATCCGAACAAGTTGGCAATATTTTTGCAATAATAAAAAGTACTGAAACGAAAAATGAAATTCGCGGTTGTGGATAAAGCAGCAGTGTTGCCAATACTTATCAATTTCGTTCACGAAATAATCGATCATGTTTTCATGGATTAAAAAAAACACATCCGTAATGCTTGTTATACGATCTGTTATAACATATACGGTGTTATGTTTTTACTTTTGATATTAAAAGCACAAACTATTTAATAGTTGATATTATAATAATGAATACCGGATTATAACAATTCATGTTTAGCACAATAAAGATCAAATATGACAAAAACGTACTTATCTTCAGTGGCGTTTTAGTAGTGATTATAATTTTGTATTAAATTATGATTCGAATAAAAGTCGAATCGATTTTTTTGTTTTGCTAATGTGGCAACATTGAACTACTCTGGCCGGCTGTCAAGTCATGACACAGTCAAGTGTCAAATAACAAAAAATCTACAGAATGTACTTTCATTGTTTGCGGTTGCCTTACTAAGTTTAATTCTCGTGGATTTGTTATTTTATCCATCAAATAACCATATTTAATGGATTTCGACAGTTATTTTAACCCTAACTTAAATATCCAATGATAGTAAAGCAATTACGTTAGTTAAGATTAAAAACTATTTTATATTTTAAAAACCCTAACATTTTTGTAAACCAATTCCTTGACCAGTTAATTGATTAAATTGCACATTATCCTATCCATATACTTCAAAATGTGTGCACTCGAGGCCGAAGTGTCTATGGACGGCGGGCATTCCCCTTTACGTATAGGAACCGCAGTTGTCCCAGCTTGAATTAACACGGTTTTCAGTAGTCCTTCAATTCTCTGACGTGTTTAAACACATTAGAACTGTAGTTTGGTAGGTACTTCGAACACAACTGCGTGCTGAAGCTCATAATTGGAACACGTACACGATGCAACACAATCTTATCGGACGCATTATCATAACATTACCAGATAATATCGCTCTCAATAAAGTTCTGTACACGTTAACTATACAGTTTAAAACGAAAATATTTAGACATAAAAAGTGCATAAGTCGTGTAAGGCAGCGTAGCAGGACAAAGAACCAATACCGTTCTTTTAAAATATGTATCCTAAGCTTGCGTCCAATCCATCATCATCGAATCAATGGTGCTATGTGAAGAAATTCAGCTGACAACAAATATGAGAGTTGCATTGCTGAACGATAAATCTGCTGAAGATTCCTCTGAGCAATTTCTGACTATCGGTAATGGTCGAGTACCTGTCGACCAGGGACTGAAAACTGTTACGGTTAAAGGTTAAGGTACCTCAAAAATATACCGGTACCGTTTTAAAATAAAGCTTGAGCTATACCGATACCTTTATAAATAAAGGTTAGGCTAAACCGTTATTTAACCGTTACACGATTTCGGTACCGAAAAACATGCGAGACGGCGGCGTGCCGCGCGGGCGCGGGTGCGCGAGGGGGTCGAACACGTTAGAACTTGTGTATTTTGTACATTTGGTTGCTGTACTCCTCTACTTATAAATCTCTTTATTTCGCTCCGCGTTAAAATATTTCTGTACCTACATATTGCGGGGCTACTTGCATGATGAAAAATAAAATTTTCTTCATCCCCATTACTGTCCCCCTGCTGGGAATGGGCATATGAAACAATTATTACACTTAATAATAAATTATAGTAAGTTAACCAGTAAGTATCGTACTTGATATTTTTTCCAAACATACATAACATTTTTACCACATTTTTTGGTCTCGAATAAATCCGGTGAACTTGGGGAATTTAGTTCTGGAGTTGTGCATTCGGGGTCTATTTCATAATTATATTTATCAGTCTGAGATAATAAGTCTAATTCTTTGTCATCTGTTATAGAGACATCTGAGCTTTCAGATGAATGATGACATGTTCACCTGCAATTGTACAGTTTACTTGCATCTATGAGCCCTGTAACATTTCGGCACTACGCTAGCTCAGGTATTTTTTACGCACCGAGTGCGCGGCGCGTTACGTGAGTGTTACCTTTTTTTACGTCTTCTCACTAGCTCGCACCATGATGTTGCGAGTGTGGCTACTAAACGATTTTGATCCATCGCGGTATAAGTTTCGTAGGAATTTTAGATAATATCTGAAATATGGTTTAATAAAGTTTGTTTTAATATTTTTCATTACTCAATAACGTTAAACTGTTGATACTTTATAAAATATTTTAATTCTTACACAGTAATCTTAAATAGTGGTCAGAAAGAAAATCATGTTGCATACTCATTGATTTATTATATAATTAAATAATATTTTTATTTAAATATTTTACTAGTATGTATTTTTTTTTAAGTTAGACATAGATTAGGTACGTATTGTATAAACTTGATAATGAAGTGTTAGTTATTAGGTTATAATTATAAAAAGTATAATTATTTATTTTTGCGCGAATGGACACTTGCGTGAAAGCCCGCAGTTGACGATGTTCTAACACGCACACGATAGCAGCGTTGACACGGCTAGCAATGCACACTACGATAGTATAGACACGACAAAGAGCGCGAAATAAGTGGCATAGGTCCGTCCTCGACAAGCATTCGTGTGGTACTTTTTTGTCAATGGCATCTCGTAGTTAATCTTGAGAGGTCGTGACTACTTAATCGGACTATCCTCTGGCTGCCTTAAGCGAACTCAAAGCCTCCAGCCAGGGGCCAAAAACTTACATTACTAAGCGACTGCTCGCTAAGGGCACCCTTTGTGGGGTATGGACCTCGGCTCAGGGCGTCGCTGGAGGGAGGACAGCAAGATGGGACAGGCTTAATCAAATTTTGATGATTATTATTATCAGGGGAATTTAAAGCTCAGCTACGACGCGGGCTGGCACTTCGTCGAGCAAGGGTCAGGGGAACAGTTACGTCGGGGTCTTCGCGAGGGACCTCGGTGGCGAGGGCGGAATGTCGGTTTTTGTTATCTGTGCACTGTACTGGTGGCCCTACTGCTCTCTCGGATGAGAGTTATGTGGGCATCGGGATCGGTGAGGACATGCCTTGGACGGCGGACTTGGGTAATTGTGGAGGCGGTATAACGGGCGGCCTGGACAACCAGAGGGTTGCGGCGATTCGCGGTGGTATCGAAGAATCGCTATGAGTTGCTTTTCATATATTGACGGATAGTGGAAATTTTGAGGTCAACGTGGAGGATTTCGTTGCGAGCCTACCAGGGGGAGCCTGTTTTCCTACGGAGGAATTTATTCTGGAGAGTCTGTATTCTATTGAAGAGGTGGGGCTACGCGTGTGCAAAGACTGCACTGGTATAGGTCATGATCGGGCGAATGCACGCCGTGTAAATACGCAATTTGCACTTGAGTGACAATTTGCTACGTGCATTCCGGACGAAGTGGAGTCTACCTAGAGCGAAGGCGGCGCGCGAACGAGCCGACTAAATGTGCTCTGAAAAGGAGAGATGTTCATCGAGCACCACACCTTGATATTTGGATCGCTTTTCCCAAGGGATCGGCTTGCCGAACATGGTGATCGATCAAGGGGGACAGGGCCTATGACGCGGCTTCGAGAAGAGAACCGCTTGACTCTTGTCGGGATTGACTTCGATTCTCCACTTCCTACACCAATCGCCAAGCTCATTGACTTGAGTTTTGAGAATGCGACATATCGAGTCCTGGTCGCGACCGGTGTAGTAAATGGCCGTGTCGTCTGCGAACAGAGCCAACTGTGCCTTATTACTCTTGGGCATATCGCTGATGAATAGCGTGAAGGCGAGGGGAGAAATCACAGAGCTCTGAGGGACTCCTGCGCGAATGGGGTGGGGGGAGGATAGCGCTTCTTCGATGCGATAACGTAAGGTGCGGTTCGACAAAAAGTCCCGTAAGACGAGTACGAGACGATCTCGTTGGTACAGCTGATATGCTAATAAGCCGTTGTGCCAGACTTTGTCGAACGCTTTCGCTATGTCGAATAAAACAGCACCCGTCATTAAACCTCGTTGGAAACCAACGTTTATGTGTTCGACGATACGGTGGACCTGTTGAACGCAAGAGTGTTGAGTTCGAAACCCAAACTGCTCGTTAGGGATAAGGCCTTTTGTCTCGGCATAGTCTCTGAGACGCCTATAAATAAGCCTCTCATAGATTTTGCCTAGGACATTGAGCAGACTGATGGGGCGGTAACTCGTGGGCTCCGGCTTGGGCTTGCCGAGCTTGGGGATACCGATGACGGTAGCTTCTTTACATGCTTGCGGGAAGATGTATTTGCTCAATTTCATTATCAGGTGGGCAGGGAAAAGTTTTAATACCCTATTGGTGATTCCATCTGAGCCGTGGGCTTTGTGAGCCTCAAGACCCTTGATGAGATTGTGCACTTTGTCTGGCGTAACGGGGGGCAGATGATACTCAGGGTCTTCGACGGGAGGGAGGGTTTCTCTGTTCGACTTCAGTGTCGACCTCAGAAAGGTGAGCTTGATCTACTGGTTGAGAGCTAGGTGAGCATTGGGCTTCAACACTATCGGCTAGGCATTAAGCCTTGTCGACTACATCAAAAGCGATGTTCTTGTCAGGGCGGATCAGGGGGGGCACGGATCTAAGTACCCTCTGGAGTTCCCAGAAGGCCAGGTGTATTATAGGCTCTAGTTCGCTCAGCATCTTGTCCCAGCCGGCGGTACGCAGCTCGTCTATGCGTGTCCTTAGAGTATGCTGTAAGTAACGCATATGCCATATGCGTTACTAACAAAGCCCATATGCCATATGTGCTTTGGTCGCGTCGCAGGGGAAGTTGCTGAAGGCACGGACAGCCGCATTCTTCTCATTCAACAGTTCACGTACATCGTACGGCAACGTCCAGCGAAGGTCCTTCGTCGCTGGAATATCCCTTGAACAATCGTTCAGGACTGATTGTACGTGTTCAGTGAATGAGTCGATCGCCGCCATCTTGTCAGCGATAGAGTCAAAATGATCGGGGATTGAGTCCAAGTGGGGAGTGCTTTCCTTACTTTCTTCCAGTCTGTTACCACTTTGGGGGTTGAGTGGAGTTGGGGAGACCTATGCGGGGAACCAGTTTCATTACTACTAGACGGTGATCAGAGGAGAGCTCTTGTACAAATTCTATAAAGTCCAACCGTAGGTTGACATTTTGTAGAAGCGCCATGTTATATAAAATAAAAATAGGATGTAAGTTACATGAGTAAAATTGTTTCGATGAATTATATTCATCCGAATTCGCAAATTAGAGCTCTCAAATCAGCAATTCATTAGTTTTTGCTTAAACATGCATCAGGCGAACGATTATTGCTAAATAAATATTTAATAAATTGCTTTATTATTATCATATAAGAGGCAACGAACTATTTTTACCAAGTAATTGTTATTTATACAAACCAACGATTAATATTCTATTTCAACGAGGAAATCATGCGTCTACGGACATTTTTGTAACCTTAGGTAGGCACTCGGCTTAGTCCGGCTAACACAGTCATGTCCTTCCGATCGGAAATAAAAACCAATACTGATTAATAAATAATGTGCAACAATCAGCAAGTGAACGAAAGACAGAGTGGCGAGGCGGTGCGTCAAAGAAAACGCTATTTATTAAGGTTTTGGTACCGCTACCGATACATTTATAAAGGTTAAGGTACTGCTACAGAAAAATTTATAAAGGTTATAGTACTTCTAGCGAAATATACCGGTATGCATTTCCAACCTCAAAATTCCGCTACTGAAAAAAATAACGGTATTGAAATATTTCGGTAACCCATATTTAACGGTATGACGTCATACCGAAATTTAAAGGTACCTTAATTTTTGGGTAATTCAGTCCCTGCTGTCGACGAATCGAACGGATTGATTTCATTTCCTCCGAATTTATGTAACCTTGTCACATCGAAAGACGAAATCATCAACAAAGTGTTCCCAAACATCATTAACAACCACAAAAATGGTTGAGTGAGCGAGCAATTTTGGCAGCTAAGAATAAAGATGGAGATGACATAAACTACATTCAGAATGAGATCATTGGTACATTCATTTAAATCTATTGACTGTGTAACAAATGAAGATGAAGCCAAAAAATATCGAATTGAATTTATTAACTCCTTAGTTGTGCCTGGCTTACCATCGCACAATTTACGAGCAAAGGTTGGCTCCGTAGTAATCATGCTTCGAAACATAAACCAACCAAAACTGTGCAACGGAACGCGTTTGGTGGTAAGTAAATTGATGTACAATGTGATTTACGCCACGATACTCAAAGGAAAATTTGAAGGTGAGGAAGTTCTCATTCGGAGGATAACGATGATCCCAACCGATATGCCGTTTGAATTTAAACGACTTCAATTTCCGATCTGTCTTTCATTCGCCATGACCATTAACAAATCACGAGGCCAATCCTTTAAAGATTGTGGTCTGAATCTAAAAAATCAATGTTTTTCCCATGTGGCATGTTCACGGGTCGGAATACCATCTGCGTTATAATAAAACGAAAAATGTCGTCTATCACAAGGTGCTTCACTGAAGAGTGCAATCCATGCACCAAAATACATGGCCAATAAAGAATCGTTGAAATACTTAACTTCTTTTATTTATATTTATTATGCTACTAAAAATAAAATAAAAATATGCTAATTTATTGCCTCTAAGGCGGAACAAAGTTCAGCTCTGTTTCGGGTCAGCTTGTAATATTATAAAAATCGCTTTCCATTGTTGGTTGATTAGTGGCGCTAAAAGAATTTCAAATAAAAACGGTGACAGTGTAAAATTATAATAATTGATGTGTTGTTCTGAGTGATAAAGAATGCAAAATAAAAAAAAAAACAAAATCAAAATATTTTATTTCACATAGACCTACATGGGCACTTATGAAACGTCAGATTCTAGGTGCACGGTTCCAATTGGTCGTTTCCCATGGAGAAGAGCCGGCAAGAAACTCCATGGCTACTCTTTTAAAAATATGTCTTTTACAATGTTTTCCAATTACAGTGATTAACAGGTATGGGAGGACAGTGTAGGCCTGTCAACAGGTACCATATGTTAAACAAATAGACAATTGTCTATAATTTATAATCCACAGGGCCTACGACGTTCTCACATTTACAAAATATAAAATAATCTAATAAAGTAAAATCTATGAATGCAATGTTACATAATTATATATCAGTTTGATTTAAAAACATTTATTGTATGTCGAGCGAGTATCGTGTTAACCACTGTAAGTAATCGATAGATGGCGTTGAGCAAATGTTGTGATTTTCTGAATCGCGGTGTTAAGATTTTCAACAGAATGGTGAGTCATTCGTATAGTTGTTGATACAATTTTCTTGTTATAAAATTGAATTGTTTTAATAACATCGTCGGATAAAGTAGTTTCGTAGATGCTGTTCTGGAGTTCTCTAGTCTGGACTTGGTTCTTGGAAATCTTGTAATATCTAATATTTGGTTCTGGATTTCTCGTTAGTGGTCTCGTGAAGTCCCTTCTCATTAAGAAAGTAAGTAATTTCAAGTTCTAACTCAGTTCTCTCCAACCGAATCTTTTGAAGAAAAACTGAAGATTATTAGAGGCATCCGTATAACCGACTTTAAAAAGGAGGAAATTCTCGATTCGTCTGTTTTTAGGGTTCCGTAGCCAAATGGCCGTATGTCAAACAGCCAATTTACTCGGAGAATTACTTTTTGTGAATGGGAAATCATACGGATGATGAAAAATAGTAGCTGGTCAAGTACCTAACAGTGGTCAACTGATCATGGACTGCGAAGAAACCTACCGCCACGGAACTCCTCAATGACGAACATATAACCTACGTACTGACTGGTTTATTGTACGGTATGAGAAAAAACAAAATAGCACACGTACATTTGTTTGGTAGGTTCCACAGTTCTAAAACTAAAAACTTTTTACCGACTTCAAAAACAAAACACTGCAAAGTGCAAAAGACTTTTAGTTTCGGTATTTTCGTGCTACGACTTCCCAAATTAAAGTTATTTGCAATTTGTAGGTAGTGATTTGAAGTGAAGTCGGTTATATTGTTTTTTTTTTAATATTTTTTAAAGTAGGGGTGTAATTTATGTTTAGGGGAGTAAAAAGAGGCATCAATTTCGTTATGGGTGTTATCTTCATAGTTTTTGAGGGCCGGCTTATTATAATAATATATAATACACGGCTACAATAGAAATCAAACCCCAGGTAGCGCTTCCCACCAGGCAAAATCGGAAGATTTCCTTTACAACGGAGGAATGGTACCTACACCTTCTTTAAACGACACATTATTGTTTTCCGACGTGCACGCGAACGAGGTCGCGGGCACAGCTAGTAAGTAATAAATATTGGACTCAGATTTAATAATATTTCAGTTTGGATGGTTTTCCTACCTATTCATTATTAAAAATGCGAAAGTAAGTTGGTTTGTTACGCTGAAACGGCTGATCAGATTTGGATGAAATTTGGCACATGGGTAGACCATGACCTGGAATATGATGTAGATATCTTTTCATCCTGGATCGCAGACGAAGTCGCGGGCAAAAGCTAGTATCACATGAATTAAACTTCGTTTTACTAACTATTAATATAGGAAGTCTGAAATCGCCAATTTGCATAGAGCAAGCGTGGGATCAATATTCATGCCTTCTATGAACGAGATGAGGCCTTTGCTCAGCTGTGGGACAATAATAAGCTGGTATTATTATTTTCGAACTAATAACGTCCCCAGTCGACATACAAACAAATAATCAATCAAATACCTACATACAACTCGGGCAAATTAAAATGGCACCTGGCTATGAACATTTTGAGATATATTTAATAGTTTTTTAAATATTAATAATACTAAAATCCAATGTTTACGAATGTTAGATTTTGTTTTGTCGTGTGGTATATTAAGATATAAAACGAAATAAAGTTTTTAACTTTAATAATAAATAATTGATTTTACTTCAACTTTATTCAACAAACGTCATACGAGCCAGGTGCCATCTTAATTCGCCCGAGTTGTACGTATTAGCCAATTAGGCACTGTATGTTTCTAGCTGGCTGTGTGGCAAAACCCATAGTCGATCTATCACTACTAATTAGATTGTTTCAAAATATATATATTATGTTGGTACATATTTGATGGTTTCAAAATACTCGTCATATAGTATACTTATCGTATCCCGACATGGTTTATGAAAAAACAGCGACATAATGTGTGCTTTGTTCTAGGCATTCAGGATCGAATTCATGATCCGAGTTCAATCCGAATCGGGAATGTTCTTAATTCGGACGGACAGAGTTCGGATCTAGTGCGGCAACCCCTCTCAAACAAATAATAGTACGGCTACTTCGGAACTACATTTCTCGGATTCGGATCGGATGCAGTGCAGAACCGCTCTGCGCTCCGCTCGGGCTTCCTTCGCACGGATGGGAAAAAACCCACACACAGGGTGTTGTTTGTTTTTTGGTTTTCATCTAGATAATAGAGGATTATTTAGCCTTTCTGAAAATGCGTGTTGGTCACACCAACCTTATCGAAGATCCGAAATCCTCGATATCAGTTCGTCAGTTCAGATAATGCACTAGCGAGTAGGTAACAACAAGCCTAATAAAGGTTTCAGTCTGAGAGACCGAAGTGAGAAACGGGTCTGTGACATTGCAAATAGCGGGAATTCAGGGTTCTGCAAATAGCAGAAAGATCGTCAGTTTACGAAAACGACGGTACCGAAGATCTGTAATGTTCGATGTCAGTTCGCCAGAACAACTAATGCACTAGCGAGTAACACCACGTCACGTCCTATAAAAAGGTTTCTGTCAGAGAGACCGAAACTGGTCTTGTGTCATAGTAACAAATATTAATTTAATTAATTCAAATAGCGGGAATTCAGGGTACTGCAAATAGCAGAAAGGCGAGTTTACTAAAACCCTAGACGATTTATGTCGAAAGTTTTGCCTCTTTACGTAACACAAGATGTGAACCGGAACGTGACCGATTAATATGTTACAGAAATCTTTTGTCATTTGTGAATAAACTAGCCTTTAGATTATGACATTGACATCAGTATCCTTAGCAACTGTTTACTGCAGATTAAATTGTAATTCTAGGCAGAATGGAAGCCGACTCCGAAAATGTTTAACATAACTAAATGGCGCCGAAACAGTACAGTAGGCCGGAGGTCAGTGGAAACACTGACATTAATCTGGCCTTGTGTAGTACTGAGATTCATAGAATAAGAGAGAACAGCTTAATACTACTGTTACCATATACTGCCAGGCCAAGATTCGAATGTTGTTAGGTTACGTGAATTCTAATCAAATTCTACAACCGCATATAAAAATAACGACGCAGTGAATATAGGCAATCATGAAAATGGTAGTGTCAGACGCGATAAGGGACCCAGTTAACACTTTAATTGTATGACAGTTTTACATACTAACTGCTCCAATACAAACCAGTTAGGTACAATGTAATGACTTTATAACTTAACTTAAAATACGACTAGGTATGACATAATATTCCTTTTTCTTTTACATTAATTAATTAAAACATGTATACTTAATGACGTTCTTCATTTGGTAGAGACACCCCTCGAACGTAAAAAGTCAGGAGCTGACCGCGATTGATCAAAAGGAAGATAATATTCTTTCTTTCAGCTTCCTAAAATAACAAGTCTACTAATTTTTTCCACCTCCTTAGAAGGTTGCAATGGTTTTTCATAGTTGGCAACAATTTAAACAAATATTGCTTTAAATAAAAAACATTGTTTTTATACAGCCATCATCAAGTTAACAGGATGTTTGCTACACATTATACTTGTGTTTTTTTCAAAACAAGGTAATTTTACTCCTTCTGACACATTTGCTATGGCTTGCAGTTACTTAAGTATTTATCAATACTGTTGTGGGTTGGCACATTTATTTACTTAGTACACATTATTTATTTCTAAAAGGAGTCTTATTTGTTTAATGTTAAATATTTACAGCCCAGAGTTGAATATTAATGAATGTTCCCAATAAAAGTTAGGAAAATAAGACTTCCTCATAGACATAAATTATATGTTGATGGTCAAATAAATGGTAGGTGTACCTATATAACCAAACTTAAAAACTATGGCTGTGGCTGAAGGAAGCATACCATCAAACTTTTTTTATGTCTCCTTATCTATTTTGAGAAGAAAAAATATTTATTTATTGAAAAAATATAATATTGTTTGTAACAGATCCACTTTTATTGATAAAGGTTATTGGTGGTTTAAATCAATTATTCAACTTATGATAAAATAAACAAGGGCTCAGCTGTCTTTTACAGCACCACATTTGTTTTGTCAGAAACCTTCCAGCATCTACTTATGCATTTTCAAATATAAAAATAAGAAATAATGGTAGAACCTAGCAAACAATACAACTTCTGTACTGTGCCCAATTCATAATAGCGGGTGCACACACAGTACACCCAAGTGAAATGTGTGGATGTTAAGTTGGAAGTTTGTTCGCTAAACTCAGCACAAATAATTATGTGGACCAGCTGTTATAGTAAAAGACAAAAAGAAACTTGTTTTAAATTTCATCTTAATTATTCACACCACATACAATTATTGTTTTGAATTAACTATGTGGTTGTTATAAAACAATAACTTTTAGATTTCAATTATATTCACTGTAGTAAACTACCTACTATGAATGTTCTCAATGAGCATTTTAATAAGAATTTTAAGATATTTTGAACCTCATGGGTAGTTCTAGATGGCCATGGGCTACTCCCTACTCTTAATACTGAAAAAGGAACTTTTAAATGCTATTAAATAACATTTAGACAAAAAAAAACATGTTTCTTGAGGCAAGTAGGTCAAATTAGCAATCAATATTTACCAACAAATAATGCAATAAAAAAACCTATGTTGGTAAGCACACACAAGAACAATAAAGGTATGGAATATTACGAGCATAATGTAGACGTGGACGTTACATACACGGCGGTCCACCCACTTTAATTACATCTCATCATACAAATTCCCAAGGACAAATAACTCACCAGAGAGATGAGCCGACGCATCGCCATCTCATGGTTCCACAGGCACTCGCAAGGGTCCATTTCATCTGCCATATCTAAGCAAAAAATTAGCACTTAGAAATCGCTCTGTCGACAATACTTTCGTACCCCCAATTTGTTCTCAACTCGATCATTTCAATAATCAGCTGACATGCAAACAATATGTACCCAAGATGATTACGTCAACAGCTCAACATAACACTTTTCCTCCTTATCGATGTAAGCAGTAACCACTGAGCAATAATAATCCACATCTTTGTTTTTATTTACAAATACAAAAAAACCTGGTCAAGGATAACCTGTCATGGGTCTACAAACGGGAAGAGAAAGTTATACAAAATTCTTGGGCATACCTGCAGCACTAAAACACACTAACTTATGTGCTATTGTTACTAAAAGTGAACGCTTACTGCGTTTTGGTTTGTAAAATGTTAGGTAAATGTTGAAGTCTCAAACACTAGTCACTATAACACTACACTGGCGACGACATCTTTTTTAAGATACGAGTGCCTGTAGCTTTTTGATTGGTAGTTGGCGAAAGATGATTGGGTGGCAACATCCAATCAACGACGAGTGGCATGAGAGTTGACAGCTTTTAAATTTTTATTGTTGCCATATACCATATTTCTTCTTTAAATGGTAGAATTAAAAATTCAATTAGAACATGCTTTAGTGAAAAGCCACTATGTGAGGCAAAACTAGGATTTTTTTACTCACCTGAGCAAATTAAACAGAGTTGAATTTTGTAAGCGAATGCTGACCTACCATAGGTACAAACTTGGTTTGTAGAGATATGCCTAACAAATAAATATCTTTGTCTCTAATGTTAATATTTGGAGCAGCCATTCATTGATTTTTTAAATTGATTTATTATTTCCTTTATAAAAGTGTGTTCCTAGAGTCAATTTTAGGCAGGGATTAGATATTTAATCAGGAGCCTTTTTAAAGTAAGTTGGATGTTTATAAACGCGTTTGGAACGACCAAGTTAAATTAGTACAAGGTCCGGTAACTCTTTTTTATGTAGGTACACAGGTTTCAAGTCTTTTGGGTTGGTATCGGTCTTAACGGGGTAAAGATAATCACCAAATGAGATGAATATGACCTACTGAAATATGTCGACATCGTGACACTTTAGGGCACATCACGAGTTTATTTTTGTTCCTTCCCCATCTAGGTAACAATTTCATCGACATCGTGCGCAACTTAAAAAAACCGGCCAAAGATTAAGGGTTCTGCCATCATCATCATCATCACCATCAGCCCATATTCGTCCACAGCTGGACGTAAGCCTCTCCTTCTCTTATTGAACGCCACTGAGCCCGATCTTCGGCTCTCGTCATCCAGTCTCAGCCAGCTACCTTTCGTAAGTCGTCGCTCCACCTGGCCGGGCGGCGGGCGTCCCACACTACGCTTGTCTCAACGCGGTCTCCACTCTTGAACTCGTTTTCCCTATTCCATTGCCACTTCACCTGGCTTATTGTTGGGGCTCTGTCGGTTACCTTTGTTCTCTGGCGGATCTAGGGTTCTGTAGTTGGAATGAATATTTGGATACGCATGCACAGTATTGGTTTTATTACCGCAAAAATAAGTTTGTACGTCATACAATAAAAAAACTGTAAAAAACAAAGTTATTTCTGTGGTTGTAACCGAAGACCTTTGATAATATAAACATTATTTAATCAAAGCCGAAAACATATACCCATCCACAAACATTGACTTTAACATATAATTATATTAAAGTAGACTGCCTCGCTGGTCTAGTGGTTGCAAGAGCTACTGCTGAGCATGAGGTCCTGGGTTCGATTCCAGCCCGGTGGCAGCCCGGAGTCTGGATTTGTGCCCGGTTGATTGCAATAGGCTCGCCCCCTATTACATGGGACTTAAACATAACTGACGAACTGTGCGTGTACTATACACCTCTGCCTAAGCCTTCTGGGATTACAGGCGTGATGTCATGTTATGTTATATTATGTACTTGAAATCATTGTCCCTTCACTGTCACTTTTGACTTTCATAAAAAATCACTTAGAAACATAGTAATCTTTGTAATTATGGGATCCAATACTCCGCGCTTGTTGAGCAACAACGAACCATGGCGCAAAAAGTAAGCAATGGCAAGTTAAACGAAAATAAGCGGAAAGATGAATGGACGCTGGTTCAAAAGCGGAACAATAGTAAACGCTTTGCTGGGATGACAGGAAAAGCAATTTCTAATGTGGCAGGGAATTTTAGAGCGGCTGAACAATTAATCCCTTTGTTCATATCGCATGTCAATAAGGAGACCACGGAAACTGACATTTGTGAGTACGTAAAGATGAAATCCAATGAAATGGTTACTTTAGAGAAAATTAATATGAAGAAAGAAAGGCCTTACAATGCTTTCAAATTATATGTACCCAAACTCAAAATAGACACTTTCTTGGATGACAACCTATGGCCGGAAGGTATAACCTTCAGACGGTTTATTCATTTCAAGAACGGCAGAGCCACCATATCGGTGATTAAGGATGCAAATAAACAACTCACATAATGGATACAGTAATTAGAAATGTGAAATTTACGACGTTCAATTGTAAGAATATTGTTAGATCAGCTGATTGCGTGCGAGAATTATGTGAAGTTAGTGACGTCATAGCTTTACAAGAGACCTGGCTGCTTCCTCATGACGTAGCATACTTGGGGAATTTGAACAGTGATTTCACTTTTACTGGCAAATCAGCCGTGGATACATCAGCCGGAGTTTTAATTGGAAGACCTTACGGTGGAGTGGCTCTGTTGTGGAGAAAGTCCATGTTCCAAACGGTAACAGTGTTGTCGTGCCAAAGTGATCGCCTAGTAGCTATTAAAATTGACTATGCGGATAGTTCTATATTGGTTTTCTCTGTGTATATGCCTACTAATTCGACCGAAAATCTAATAGAGTTTACTGACTGCCTCAGTGAGATAATAGCAATATGTGAGAATAGTGATACGGAGTGTGTATTTATATTGGGCGATTTTAATGCACATCCCGGTGAACTTTTTGCAAGCGAGTTAATGACGGTGTGTGCGGAGCAAGTGTGGTCATGTGTGGACATCGATTTGTTACCACAGGACACGTATACGTTTGTTAGCACCGCGAATGGTGCATCACGATGGCTAGACCACTGTGTGGTGAGTAGTGCTGCGAGACATTTAGTTGTGAAAGCGTCCGTTATGTATGATGTGTACTCATCTGATCACATTCCGGTGATAATTGAATGTAATTTAAAATTAATTATACCCAAATTAGTGTCTAGAATCAATAAATGTAATAAAGTTATATGGGGTGAAAGGGATAATAATAAAATTATGGATTACTTGGGCTATTGTCATACAAAATTAAAACTTATTGATTTTCCTATGGATTTCATTAATTGTGCTCATGGAATGTGTTCTGATACTCACCACTTCACACTGTTGAACCAGATGTATTCTAGTTTGGTTAATATATTAACAGAGGGCGCTGAGTTAACTTTTGTGGGGAGTGCTTTAAATAATAAGAGAAAATATGTACCTGGTTGGAACATGCATGTTCGTGGCGCTCACGGAGAGGCTCGACTGTGGTATCAAAATTGGCTTTTGCACAACAAACCCAGGGCAGGGTATATTTATGATAATATGTGTAAGTTTCGAAATATATTTAAGAGCAAACTAAAATACTGTCAAGATAATGAACAGCAAATTAAAATGAACATAATAGCAAATAACCATTCTAAGAAACAGTTTGGGTCATTTTGGAAGTCCACAAATCGCCTGAATCCGAGGTCGAGCCGCCCAGTGAGTGTAGCGGGTGTGCATGAACCGACAAGTATAGCAAATGCTTTTAAACAACATTTTAAGGTTGATTCACTACCTAGAGATCAGACTCAGATGTTCGATGCAGAGGCCGTCTCGGGTGACGTTACCGTCCACTTCACTGCAAAGGAAATTGCATTGGTGATCTCGGGAATGAAAAGAGGTAAGTCGCCCGGTCACGACAGTCTTAGCATGGAACATCTGAAACACGCCGGCGTACACCTGCCGCGAGTGTTGGCCATGTTTTTTAACCTTTGTGTTAGTCACTGCTATTTGCCTGATGACCTTATATACACTACTATAGTGCCTATTGTTAAAAATAAAACCGGAGATGCCTCTGACATTTCCAATTACAGGCCTATATCATTGGCGACTGTCATAGCCAAGTTGCTGGACAGTCTGCTTGAGAAACAGTTATCGAAGCATATTAAGTTGAAAGACAATCAGTTTGGCTTTAGACCAGGGCTCTCCACCGAGAGTGCTATTTTATGCCTCAAGCAGACTGTAAAGTATTATACTGACAGGAAAACTCCTGTGTTTGCCTGTTTTCTGGATTTGTCGAAGGCATTCGATCTCGTTAATTATAAAGCACTGTGGCGTAAGCTTCAAGAGGAGACTGCCTTGCCGATTGACATCATAAAATTGTTTAATTATTGGTATAATAATCAACTAAACAGTGTGAAGTGGGAGGGGTCGTTTTCTGATGTGTATCGGTTGGAGTGCGGGGTGAGGCAGGGGGGATTGAGCTCACCTCGACTTTTCAATCTGTACATGAATCGACTGATAGTTGAGCTCAGCAACACTAATATCGGTTGTCATATAGATGGAGTGTGCGTTAATAACATTAGTTATGCCGACGATATGGTATTGCTGAGCCCATCTATCGGTGCCTTGAGGCGACTGGTGTCAATCTGTGAAGCGTACGCGGTAGCTCAAGGACTCAAGTATAACGCCAATAAGAGCGAAATAATGGTTTTTAAAGCCGGTGCTGTAGGTTACCCAAATATACCAGAGATATCGCTCTGTGGAGCACCTTTAAATAGGGTGACGAATTTTAAGTACTTGGGTCATTGGGTTACCGAGGATTTGAAAGATAATATGGACATTGACAGGGAACGTAGATCGTTGTCGGTACGCTGCAACATGCTGGCCCGCAGGTTTGCACGATGTACGGAAGCGGTAAAAATTACTTTATTTAAATCTTTTTGCTCGTCATTTTACACGTGTAGCCTGTGGGCTAGTTATAGTTTGCGTGCATATAGTGATCTACGTGTCCAGTATAATAACGCACTCAGGATACTGTTGAGGCTGCGATGTAGCGCGTCAAAGATGTTTGCTGAGAGGCATATAGATGGTTTTGCGGCCATCGTACGTAAAAGAACCGCTTCTCTGCTTGCTCGTCTTCGTGGCAGCACCAACACAATCTTGTATTTATTCGCAGATAGATGGGAGTCTCCAATGCTGCGACATTGGATGAAACTCCATACTCTATAACTTGTATGTCTACTAACACTAGTTTTTTAAGACCATTGTTACTAACACTATGGGCGTAGCCCGAAATAAATGCTATAATAATAATAAAATAATACCCTATAAGCGTATGTGCCACTCGATCCTCTCTGCCCACCCTGTATACAACAGCTTAAAGTTGTCATCATAAAAAAAATATTTTTAACACTTAACACATTGCGAAGTAATACATTTATAACCTGGTTCTAATTCATATTTTCTATGGATTTCTATGAAATTTTATAAATTGGTCGACTCGTTAACTTGTCTTCCTACGGAACGCTAAAAATCAACATTGAAAGAAAAGAAAATGCTATGCTTCAACAGCACAACTTTTTTTTGCTACGCTGGCCACATAATCGCGTTCTTTTCTGAAATTACTAGATAAAACATAATTAAGTGGCGCGAACAAAAGAAAAATGGTGACGCGCGGCTTATAAAAAGTTAGATATTTAGGTAATGATGTGCGTAGTTGATTACGCCGACGGGATGTGATCGGCCTTTGAGGCTTAGCATACAAATACCTACGTTCCGTATCCGGAAGGATTCATGAGTAATTACTTTTCTGTCTAGAATGTGTTCGCTGGAGTGACGGTATGGATGCAGTCAAAAGCAATTACCGACGGTATCACGGTATGCACACTGATGAATTCTTTCAAGCGGAAAGGACAGCCATTATTTCGAATGGTCACTGGGTAAGTGGGACTTGTTAGTATCTATGTTGGTATTTGTACAAAAATAATATGATCATATTTTCATCTTTGTCTTCCTGCCTTATTCCCCTGTAACTTGGGGTCAGCGCAACACGGTTTCTTTTTCCATTACCCCCTGTCAACCGTCACGATATTACGGCCTCTTTCACATCATGATCATAGATTAAACGATTTTAGTCATTCGAACCGTACAGCGCGGCATCGTCGTTTCTTGGTTGATCTCGCTTTGGAATGGGCAACTAGCTTCATATTTCTGACTGACCGACCCCTTGAAAATTCAAAAGTGCCTGTAATTGGTTTATTTGAAATAAAGCTTTGAGTTTGAGTTGAGTTTGAGTTTGATGCGTTGATTTTGTGTTTTTTTCGGGATCGATAGATACGGTTCTAAAGAAGTGTCCATGAAGTACCTACTGCTACACGCTCACAAAATAGACTGTATACCTACGCAGTCGTTTTTGAATTATTCTGACTGAGAGTTTGTTGCGTCACTTCTTCCCATTCGGCACTTGGAAGTGGTGAAGGGCGAGCGTTTTGGGGACGTTTAAAAAGTGCTTATTCTCAGTCTAGATTGAATAAATGACTTTTATTATTATTATTATTTCAGAGAATCTCTGTATTATTTAAATTATTTTAATATTGTATCACAAAAACATAAAATGTTAGTGTGTTAGTGATGAAAATTGTAAGTAGTCGTCGATTGTGCTCAGCAGCGGCAGCTCATGCGGCAGCAACCACATCTCCTGCAAGGCTACTATTTCAGCTTGCTGACATAGTGCCCTGACACCTTTTGATTTGTTTTTGATTCTGTGGCATCTCTTAATCTGCATATACCTAAGTAACTGAGTTTGTCAATAGACGCTGTTATCTCTTTCCAAATCTATTTTATTTCATGACATGTGAGGGTAAATGTCTTAATACTGAGTCATGAAATTTGAATGCACGCCTACTAATCAGTGTTTTACATATTAGCAAATATATAAATAAA
Source organism: Dasypolia templi (assembly GCA_963555695.1). Taxonomy (NCBI): domain Eukaryota; kingdom Metazoa; phylum Arthropoda; class Insecta; order Lepidoptera; family Noctuidae; genus Dasypolia; species Dasypolia templi. The sequence goes on from OY743153.1 coordinate 20,900,274, forward strand.
TAATAAAAATAGATTCAGTAAGGGCACTGCAAATATTAAATATCAAATTAATGAATTACACAATACTACCTATATTTATTCTAATTATTACAATTTATCTACTTATAAGTTCGACGGAATGCTTTTGAAAACAGCATTTTACATTGCATTATTTGTTTATCCAAGCTATAATCAAGCGGGTTGCAAAGGCATAACATACTAATTAATGTTATGTACATTCTTAGATGCACTCGCCTGGAATCTGGGGGTACGGCAATACCCCCGCCAAATCGAGAATAATATTTACGAAACCCGGCTAGAGAAAATATCGATAAATTTAAAAGATCACGCAAATGGAATACCTATAACTAACAGCTAACGTAGGTACATGAGAAGAGTTCATAGGATCGTGATGCGCTGCCTGCTGTCGCGAGACGTTCCACGCCTGAAACCATAGTTACAGTATTATAAAGCTTGTGAAAATACCAAACACTGAAACATACAATGACACGATAGTGTAATAAATCTTTCATTTACGAAGATTTCAACATTTAAACCGTTTTGATTAACACCACAAACTGATTAAAGCCTTCTCCACAATTTTGTGGGACACAAACAACTGTGTGGAAGTTGTTGGACCCCATATAAAAGCTACCACATTTATTTCGGCAGGTGGGCTTCCTAAGTCTTACCTCTAGGTGCGTTTGACTAATTGACTATAAATGTTTCTCTACGCCGTACCACGCCGTAAGTTACCGCGTAGTTCGCAACGACTCCTATTCTCACCGTGCGCGATACTACGCCGTGGGCTACAGCGTTGTCTGCTACGACTCGTAGTCTCACCGAAAATAGTACTACGCCGTAGGCTACAGCGTAGTCCGCTACGACTCGTAGTGTCTCACCGAAAATCGTACTACGCCGTAGGCTACAGCGTAGTCCGCTACGACACGTAGTGTCTCACCGAAAGTCGTACAACGCCGTAGGCTACAACGTAGTCCGCTACGACTCGTAGAGTCTCACCGAAAATAGTACTACGCCGTAGGCTACAGCGTAGTCCGCTACGACTCGTAGAGTCTCACCGAAAATCGTACTACGCCGTAGGCTACAGCGTAGTCCGCTACGACACATAGATTCTCACCGAAAATCGTACTACGCCGTAGGCTACAGCGTAGTCCGCTACGACTCGTAGAGTCTCGCCGAAAATCGTACTACGCCGTAGGCTAAAGCGTAGTCCGCCACGACTCGTACCGTGTTATTACAAAACTCCATCTCACTTTATCCCAAGCCTAAAGTTTAATTAAGTTCTATTACTTTATTAAAGTTCTAAATACAAAATTGAGTACATAAGACCGAACTAAGTTGTCAGTTTAGTAAAAGAAACTTTATTTAGATTTTTGTTAGGTTTTTATTTAAAAACATGTTCGATGGTTTATTAAACCACTAGCACTTCGCCCGCGACTTCGTCCGCGAAGATTTCGTAAAAAAAAAACGTTGCCTATGTTCATCAGACATAATTTCCGCTTCTAATGGTAAAACAATTTTCCAAATCGGTCCAGTCGTTTCGGAGCCTATTCAATACAAACAAACAATCAATTCTTTCCTCTTTATAATATTAGTGTAGATATCTAAAGAAAAACCTTGTTTTTGTAAGACCGGTAGTTTCACCGTGTCGTACTACGCCGTAGCCGACGGCGAAGTTCGCTGCGAGGGCTACAACTCGTGGACTTTCACCGCGCATAACTACGCCGTAGACCACCGCGAAGTCTGTTACGACTCGTAGAGCCGTACCCTGCGATTACTACGCCGTAGCTGAAAGCGTAGTCCTCTACGACTAATAGTGTCGCCGTCAATCGTTCTGCCCCGTAGACTACAGCGTAGTCCGCAGTATAGCATATAACACTCAATAAATATGTATGCTTTTGCAAAATAATATATTACCCAATTTATAAAAACTTGTATGAAATGCATTGTTGATTGATGATGACCGGTTAGATAATGTGCGGTCTGTTCCAAAAACATCTACTACAATGTATACATGTATACAAAAATGTATACAATGGATCAGAAAACGTACACGTGGATGCCAATTTATAGTGCTACTTACAAATAGAATGTTTTGACTTGATTGTTGGAATACTTAAAGCCAAAATTCTAATTTTAAATCACCTTTGAAGATGCGTTTCATTGGAAAACTGAGGTTTATTTTGGTCGATGTTTTAATCAAGTTATTCATGCAATAACTGTTGGATAAAGTGGTGTCAATGTACTCGTAATAGATGAATGAGTTACTAATTCCCTTTCGTTTGAAACAGGCGGTTTATTAACCTGAAAGGGTTTGTTTACACATTCATCAAATACTTACAATTTAATTTTTGTTGTCGTCGCAAGCGGATTCTTGGCCACAGCAGGCGCGGGCTTGCGGACGGCGAGCAATGGGAAACTTGCGTTCCAGTAAGGACCGATTCTGTAATAATATCACCGTGAAGCCTTGCGTGGAGTGAGCTGTCAGTGTCATCCCGTCTTAATCAATCACTTAATTAATCATTAACAAACCTTTCGATGTAACCAAATTTTCTAAATCATCAAACAGGAGTTAAATAGTCATTTTGAAAAATCATCTACGGCCGTGTACTTTAACACCAGTTATAAAAAAAAACAAAGGCATTAAGCATACAAATTACGGGAAAGACATCTTCATTTTATCAGCTGTCTAACGAGGTGGAGCAGTCAAACAATATTTAGAGGTACCAATGAAACAGTCCACAATGCTGACATAAGTCGAATTTGCAAATTCTCGAAAAAATGCTGTGTGAAGCGAATTAATTAACTGGTTTATGCCATCCCACTACTTGCTAACCTCCCAGCAATCCAGCACAAGCCAGGCACCAAAGTTGTCATGACCAGCATTTCGATTCTGTAAAAATATCACCATGAAGACTTGCGTGGAGTTAGCTGTCAGTATCGTCCCGTCTTGGTCAATCCCTAGCATCAGTGGCACTTTTACATCGGGAACTCTTAAATCGAATGGCCTTCAATTTAAGATTTTAGAGACAAGTGATGTTTAGTGACGAATTCTGGGAAATTAAAAAGATACCTGTAAAATTGGGTAATCTCGAATCCCAGGAATTTTAATTTTCACCTAAACTTTATGGGTTGACGTTCAAAAGTGCCTTCTAGTGCCTATTTGAAATAAATGCTTTGACTTTGACTCTTTGCTAAATATTGTTGAAAATGGGTTTAACTTTAAGGAATAGTTCGAACTTCCCTGACACCCTGTTTAAGTACTAATACGTTGCTGATCAGGACATATCTATTTTTTTCATCGGTTTTAGTATCAATATTAAACTCATTAGCTTTCTCACTCATAAGTAGTAGAAGACGAATTACCCACTTAGGAAAAATATTTGTAACAGAAACACAGACATATTGACAAATCATTTTAAGTGGAATCTTAGAAGTGTTCGTGTGAAGCGACAAGTCGTGATTGATACAAGTGGGCGGCAATCTGGCGGGGCGTGCCTTCAGAAGCTCCGCCTTCCGCTAAGTAGGGCAACCCGCCCGCCTTCCACTAATTGATTACTTTTATATAAAGAAAGCATAGGCTATGATTAGGTATTATATTCTATCAAAGCCTATCCGATTAGCTTCTTATTTTATGTTCGCTCCTATGGAGTAATTGGAATTTTCTAATAGAACATTCTTATTGGAATGGAATACATACCTAAATTAAAACATCAGCACCTTATTTGCGTAACACGTTATTAATCACAATCTGAATAATTTTGAAAAAAATTGCTAATCCATTGCATCATATGTTTGAAAATTTTGTCTGCTCATCAACGTAAAAAACGCAATGAAAGTTGTTGAACTGTCAAAATGGCAGCCATTCCTACTGTTAGTATGTTACGCAATAAGCCTGCTGGGCAGTTATGAGACTACAAATAGATTCTGAGTCTACATCCTATCATAGATAAATAAAATAACCTTATCAAAGTTGAAAGTTATCCTGTAGGCCTTCGACTTAGGAGTTTCCTAAACAAAAGGCTACGCGCCTTATTGTTTAAGAAACTCGTGATAGTATTTCCGAGCTGCAAAAATTACACACTTCCATCAAGATTTTCATCCCCTACTTAAATTCCTTCAATCAGTGGTTAAATATCTTTTCTAAGTGCTCACATTCATTGTAGGTCTAAGGAAGTCTTTTGCAAAATTTGAAGCTTGACCCAGAACCAGACCCAGTGCTTCGGCTGTGGTCTGTCTATCAGTGAATAAAAAAATTGCTTGAGACCCTATTCCTTCTCCATCTCTTCTGTCAAAGTATTAGCGTTAATATTCTGCCATTTCCTTTTTAAAAAAAGCTCCCAATAAACTTCGCTGGGCATTTTTCAGGCTTGATAAGTCCTGTTCCATACCGATCAGGTCTGTATCCTGGGCGTGGCTTGTTGCCGGCTGACGCCCAGCGCCAGTCGAGCGCGCCGCGACGCCGTCATTCTGGCACAGGCACGGCGCCAAGCGGACATGGCGCCGGCAATGCGACCGCCGACACGCAAGTGAGTAACACGCCTTTTCATATTTTTTGTAGATAATAAGGAATTCAGGACGTTAAAAAAATGTATTAGATATTTTGAAAGATTCTCGTAAAAAGTTTTGTAGATTAACTTTTTTTAAGAGAGACCGTATTTAAGAGAGACGTATGAATTTTTTTCCTTGGTGTATGCCATTATATTGTTTAACTTATAAGTACTTGCTTAGTTTAAAATATATGAGGAGGAACGATTTCACGTCCTTCTCGGAGTGAACTTGCGAAGTTTGCTATCGTGTGAAAAAGTTTATTTTCTAAACTTTTAAAGAAAATTAAAAAAGATTGGTAGGTCTAAAAATACCCAAAATTATGATAAACGGTGTCAGATTACATTGTACTAAGTTAAACATATCACTTGACTTTCAAAACAACTTTTTATCTACGTTTAACTTTCCAATATTTGCTTACTTAAACTTGTAAAGTATTTTCTACTTGTGTTTTAGCTTGATTTTAATTTTATTACGTTCATGATTTAAAACTTATATTTAAGATATTTGACACAATACAGGCTGTAAAAAATACATCACATAGCCGTCAACTACGCATTCTATAGATGAAACTTAGACAAAAATAACTGGTGGAGTTCGAATTTTATTTTCGGTGTGATAAATCGCTGTTCTCGGTAGTGCGTAACGTACCGCACGCAATACATTGTGTTTATGCGTTCATGCAACTCTACATGGGTCGTGAGGGTTTTTAATTTTAAAGTTTTTTTATTATTATTTTTTGCTTACACTGTCCTACTCCTGGGCCAAGTCCATTTTATAACATTAAAAACTTGTTTTCGTAAAACAACATCAGTAAAAGTTGGAATTTTGACCTTCGACGTAAGCAGAAGTATGGTCCCGTACAAACAAATGATTATGGGAGCACAAGTGAGTACGAGTATCGGCTTCGTTAAGTGTCTTTATACAGCTGGCCCCTGGATCCCGCTATCGCATCGCCTTGCCCGCCTGCACTATAACTTCGTTTTCGCGTTGCGTTCTTCTTACTTTTCTTTTTACTCGGCTCCTTATTGGTCGTAGCGTGATGACAAATAGCCCATAAAAGATTTGTGCGTTCAAACAGAAAAACAAACCCTTCAGCATCACTAAATTAATAATATCAACAAAAAAAGTCTAATTAAATCTCGCGGTAAACTGTTGAGGAATATGGACGTAATGCAATATTTCAATCGCCCATAAGAAATAGCGTGAACATGTATAGCCTATTCGTTGATCAGACCTTTAAGAAATATTTGTGCAAAATTTTGAAAAGTATCTATTCAGCGTCAACTTTGGCGCCAATCCGGAATACATCCAGAAAAAACGGAATCGACATCCAGAATCGTTCCGACACCTCGTACCAATTACGTTTTGCCAAAAATATTCAATGTACAGTTTTGACTTACTATTTTATTGTTTTGTAAAAAATCTACAGAAGATTTTTGTCGTTTGGCCTTACTTTTTCCGTATTTTATTTATATTTCGGATTGGTATTGGTACTTTTCCGTCGGTTAGCTTAAACTACTTTAAATAATATGATGAGAGAAAACTCTGAATTCTTGTTAGATAATGATTTAATTTTCATACTAATCAAAAGCGGTTGCGAGTACTCTTCGCAGCAAACGTATTCCTACGTCTCTTGACATTTCTGGTCAAGGTCCGGGACCATTGTAAAGCGTACGAGGGGCCGAATCCAACTCACAAAAGCCCGTCAGATGTTTTTACCTATTACCAATTGGCATGGCTTTGATTTGTTGTCTGCAGATATTGGAACGATAAAAGGCTGTCATTTAAAAATGTATTATGATATCGGAATCACTAGTCAAAAAGAATAAGCTGTCCTCCCATACCTACTAACACTGTAATTTGAAAACGCACTTACCTACATAAGTGCGTCAATAAAGAACATAATTATTTTATCAAAAGTTTTCGCTTGAGAAAATTATCATTAGGAAAATTATCTTTTGCGTCAAACTGTTTTCTTTTGTTTGCGGAGCCTTAAAAAAATAGCATATTAATAAATAACAATACAATGATGCGAGCAGCGGTTATTAGTTTTTGAAGTTCATGCAGTGCTTATAATTGCGTGTGATACAAAAAATTAATTAGATACCGGCTGCAAAAATCATCAGTTTTTTTAATGGCTTTGTCCTACTACGAGTATGACAGCAAATTTAACCTCAAGTCCTTAGATAAACAAAAGCTAACTGTTCTACTCAAAGTTGCATCAGAACCCTTGCGAGATACAGATATTATTAATATAATTTTTGGCGCAGCCGTGAGGCACACTTCCCTGCAAATTATTACACCGCCCTTTACACTTTTTATTTGATTTTTAGTTTCAAATGTTTCTATCTGCTTCTTTTTTGTTTTTTCTTTCTTAATAAAAAACGCAATAATCGAACAAAAGTAACCAAACACCATAGAGTAAGCATAAGCATAATCAGCCCATTATGTTCCCACTGCTGGGACACAGGCTTCCTATCTGTGAGAGGGAATGGGCCATCCACCACGCGGGCCTAGTGCGGGTTGGTACCTTGTCACGTGTCTTCGAATTTTTTGTTCTAAGACATTCCGGTTTCCTCACGATGTTTTCCTTCACCGTTTTGAGAGCAGTGCTCGTATTTTGTTTTTTTACCAAATACCAACTAAAAACATTTTTTATTTCCCATACCCAGATAAATAAGAAATAAGTGACTTTCGTATTCCGCATTGTGATAGATAAAAAAGAAATCCCTGATCATTTTTCAAAGTAAGTGATATTATATCTTATGTCTTTAAAACAGATGCAAGTACTTAAGTACCTACGTAGTTTTAATGCCTTCGGGTTAATTTCACTAGCTCGCCGTAACTAGACAGGTTATGTTGGTGTATGTATCACAAACACATTTATTTTAGTGATGATAGAAAATAGTACAAAATAGTACCTATAGGTACCTAACCTAGTGAAAACAGCAAACTACACTATGTATGAAGTATCGGCAGAAAAGGCCATGGAGCTCTGGGGAGTGTGTTTATTCATAATATATTTACTTAGCCGTATCACATTTTGATTTTACTCTTTTTCCTCATTAATAAATAGGTCTAAGTAATTGAAGAACTTTTTTTAAAATTACAAGTGTAAAAATTTCAAACTTTCCTATCCGTAGCTCCACTCAAATACTCAGTAATAAATGTCAGTGGCGTCGTATTCGAAATTCAATTTGTCGACTAGTGGTGCGCTCTGTAGCGATGACATACGATTTTTCGTCGCTAAATCGACCATCGGTTAATCGGACCGCTAGCTGGACGTGACAGCCACTCGCGTACTAGACAGAGAGCTTGCACTAGGGTTGGCACCACGGCATTTTAAAGACTTCATGCGGGACAAAATAAACAAAGGGCTTACCTACTTACATTTTTAAATTATGTTTGATTGGAAATAGGCAACTTTGTGAAAATATGTGGATTTGCATCTGCAGCAAGTATAATTTCGAGAGGTGTAATGGTTTTAATTTAATAACTATTTCCAACCTACAGCGTTGGGCACCGAAATTTGTAGAAAAATCGTAAGAAATGTTGTATTCCACGGACTATATTGAAGGAATGAACGTTCGCCCGAAGAATCATAATCATGATAATTCACGGCGATTGTTAAACTACTAAGGTGATGTGTCTGTTCGTGGACAGTGAACGTGTTGGTAGAGACCGATCTACCTATGCTTGTTGCAGTAGGAGTAACAATAATCACTTCTTGCAATCTGTCGGCAAACCAATTTTTTACACATTTCATTGGAGTATGGTTCTTGATATTATTTGCCACAAAACCAAACAAAAGACCCGTAGCCGCCGTAGCCGTTGTGTAGGTAAACGCGTCTTAAAAACATAACCATAACTGAAATCCTTAAAATAACTGTAAGAGCTTGGTCAACCTTGTTTTAAAGCCGCGCGGTCAGCGGTCAGCGAGCGTGAAGTGTGTGCCCTCTGTCACGCGGCGCGTCATAACATTGTCACTTCATTATGTCGTGTCGTAATTGAGGACCACGGCCCCACTCACGATATTTCTGCTTCCAGTTAATTAACACTCGGATAAAAGGTCAAGTGGTGTAGTTTGGTTGGTACGTGTTTAAAACAGGATTTGTTTTCTTTTAAATGGGTACATCTTAATTGGTGTGGGGTTTATATGCACGACGAAATGTGGGTTTGCAATGTTTGGCTTGGAATAAGTGAATCGATTTTGGTCGAAATTTGTAATTAATAATCATAAAACGTATGCCTCATTTTCATTGAACATGCACTAAATTCCCTTCGATTTACGTTTTTTAATTTTGTTGCATAAATTGTTACTATTACAAAAAATGGGTGAAGACACTGACTCCAGCCTGTCGATTCTGTAAAAATCTCACCGTGAAGACTTGCGTGCAGTGAGCTGTCAGTGTCATTCCGTCTCGCATCCCTAGCATCAGTGGCACTGACAGCTCACTCCACGCTCACTTCAATTGTGTTTTCACGGTGAGATTGTTACAGAATAGCACGACTGTTACACAGGTACCACCTAGCTCAGGAGTAAGAGCTTCAATTGAAAATGTTACACCTTTCTAAATGTCAGTAAAACATTTATTTATTGCGACATACCTACATAAAATAAAACATAGTAACTTTGTGTATGGTCGCAGGTACCTAAACCTTGCTAAAACGTAAATAAGAAATGCATACATAATCCCTTAATACTAAACCACCAATAATACTTATAGTAGGTAATTCAAATGGTTTTTTTGAGTAAGTAGCGTCATGCAGAAGAAGATATTAAAGATATTATTTCGTCCTCAGGGTGTGGCGGGTTCCTGTGGTCGGGCAGTAGGATGGCGCTGAAGACGCCTACGCCGGTCGTCGGCGAGCGCGAGACATGGGGCAAGAAGGTAGACTTCCTGCTGTCGGTCATCGGGTTCGCCGTCGACCTCGCCAACGTGTGGCGCTTCCCATACCTCTGCTACAAGAATGGCGGCGGTGAGTACTTTTGTTGCCCTTTTTTTGTTTGTGGAATACGTGGAAGTTTTATGACTAACTGAAAAGAAGACAGACGGTTTTTATGTTCTTGGATGGCAAACTAGCCGACGACGCCTTGGAAATGATAACTGATTTTCGAAACGATTTTAAAATGAAAAAAAAAAAAGATTTTTAAAATTCAAATGTGGTTTCGGTACATCGAGTGGTGATTGTATGCGGTTTACGTAAATTTACAATTAAACTAATCTTACTTTAAACTTGCAAAAGTATTTCTACGAACTAAGATTATTCTTAAATTTTTTTTCGGATTCCCGTAGATTCCAAAAAGTTTAAACGCTGCACCACAGTCAATCGTGAATCCAATACATCACACACAAGTCTCTTCAGCAATCACCTATATGTTGCTCGCCCCATAATCAATTAACCTAATGATCCATTCTAGGCGGTCTAGAACGTTGTGTCGGTGTCTAGAGTGGCGCGGTTGTGCCTTGAATGGCTCTAAGTGCCTCTTGCGTCGCTAATTGTGCCTCGCGTCTCTCCGACGAGTTCCGTCACGTCATAAATGCTCAGACGGCACACTTGATGATATTTTTCGGTTTTGTTTGAACTTTACTAGAAGTTAGGAAAATTCGCGAAATTGAAGACTTGCTGTTTGATTCATTCAGTAGTTGTGTTTAAAAAAAAACTTTTTGAAGAAGAATTGGAGTGAATACTTAAAACCGAAGTAAATCTATTTGTTCAATTCAATTCCCACATCAAAACATACGAACTTCGTAAACCAGAAACTATTTCATTTAATTCCAAATGAGAAATTGATTCGTGAATTCATTCAAGACTACTGTGTGATTGCGTGCCACCGGCTGTAGGGCACTCGAGGTATAATAGGCGGTTAACAATCGTACGCCTTGTGCGGCTTGTGCCTCGCCTCGCCTCATGCAACGCCTCGAGTGGCCTGCACTACGCTTACACCTGCGGCTTGCTAATTGAAGCTTCACATTCGCCAGTGTGCTGTGAAGTACTCATGTAATAGCGTTATACACTCAACACACAGTACAGTTGGAACTAACTAGCACTATGCAGAGCGAAGACATATACTAGACAGATTGATGTCCTGATAAATACAAACTTAAAACAATTTTAAATACTATATATATACATAGGCCTCCTGGAATTGCGAAACGCTCTACTAATATTTCTGACCTGCTGTACCATACCATTTTCGCGTAGCGCGTATCGAAACGATTCTGAACAAATCAAGATTCGGATTCCACAACTTGTCTACCATTTCCACATAGTTGTAGACAAAACATGGCAAGTGACAAGCAGCAATATGGCGAGCCTTCGCTATACTCCACGCGTCTTTACTGAAACGGAAATGAAGCGCCTCAAGCAAGAGCATGGAATGGACAGTCAAAGCCCCGGAAACGACTTAAATGAGATTTGTTTGCATGTTCGTTAAATTGTACGGCTGTACAAATTCGTCCTAACTTACTTCTATCATTTTTATTATTGTTCTTGAAAGGGGCGTACGACGGGGTATGCAGGTTATCATGCGGTCTACGACTTTATACTTTCAAAAGATTTGTCACGGAAAGTTACAGGAAATGTCTTCAGATTTAAATATGCTAAAAAGTGGTTCATGCATTGCAAAAAGTTTTAATACGACTAAAGATAAGGAGAAGGTTTCTAAAAATAAATCTCACCCTTAAACACTACCCTGTGCACAACAAACACCCATAGAAGACATGCTGACCTCATTACAAAACCCTATACACTACAGAACATTTTGAAAATACTTGGGCTCATAACAAAGTTTCAGCCACACACATTAATTGCATCCGCTGCTGTTGCTTTGATCGTCGGTCGCACCATCCTTTGGCGTCCAAGAGTCAGTAATTGACAATCAAAACGCGCCCTTTACGTCGAGAAAACTTAGTTAGCTCCTCGATGTGCAGGAAAATTAGTAACGTAATAATGGGAGCGAGTAATAAGATAATGGAGAGGGGAGGTCATCCTCTCTCGGCAACGCAAAGGCCGATCGGGCCGCGTCTGTCCGTGATCTAATTAAATGGCAATTCTCGTGAAATATTGAAATGTGATCTTGTCTTTGAGCCGTTCAAGCTGAGAGGAAATTTATTTCAAACGGCTGCTGGCGTGTCGCTTCTGTGTTATTTACTTGGTTGGTGTAGAATCTGAATTTGGGTAATATTCAGATTTAACACAATTCCAGTTTTCCAAGACTGCCATATTTGTGTTATTTACTTTTTTAGTAATATCACACAATATTAGTAAAAAGAGACAACATATTTAATTCCTAATTCCCTTCTTAATATACCTACTATACGACACTGAACTAAAAACTCCAGTAGGTAGTAGTGTTAAAATATGTTCTTCTATGTATTGATTTAATTTTTGTCCAGTAGGTATAAAGACAGTGCCAAAGAAAAGTACCATTGCACTTGCCTATCTCTTATCTCTGCGGCGTGCCAAACAACACAAACGAAATAATGGTATTATTTGGCTATTTACAATATTTCGATAGCCTCAGTCGACATTACTAACCCTTCCGAATGGCCCTGATTTATGGCCGTGTTCGGTCATAACCGTGGTTCCCTACTAATTGATTGGGGCGCCACTTCATCATGTGACCCTCGCTATCCATCATTGCTAACGTAGACTACTCCATTATACACTAATAAGAAGCTGTAATTATTTCGTGATATGACAGTGTTGGTTTGTGCATTGATTGCTATTGATTTGCGGATGTAGGTAGACTGGAACCCACGATACAGGGAATCCAAGTGTGGGGTCCAGGGAATTTGTAAAAATTTAGCGCTCAGCTCCTCTCCTCTATAATTGTAACGTGTTTTTTTTCTGAACCGTATCTAAATTTTGTATTAATTTTATAGGTAGGTACAAGAATTAATTATTAAGTATCAATAATTAGGTGCCAGCTATGAAGGTAGAGGTCATTTAAATTCAGATTTTACTTTGAAATGTCCATCAAATCTCGAAGATCTTCTGTTCAGTAATTGTAAGGTAATATTATTAGCATATTTGATAGAATTGCTTTTTGATGGAATTATAGTAGGTACCTACCTACACAATATTTTGTAGAATGGAGACTCTTTCACTTTGTAATAAAAACTCAGATGGGTAAGGAGTTTTATATACTCAGGCACTTAGTAGGAATCTGTTTAATTTTTAAACAGAATAGCATGCATAGCAAAGTTTTATAATAATAGCAACGTTTCCACTGCTTGAGAGGAGGCCACTGTAATCTGTAACCCACCACGCGGACCTGGTGCGGGTTGGTAGATGTCACTCAAATCGTCGAATTTTTGGTACTAGGTCATGTCGGGTTCCTCACAATGTTTTCCTTCGTTTTGAAAGCAGTGGCGATTACATTATTTAAACAAGTTAAAGCGCCGGCCTGGGTTCTAACCCGCGACCTTCTACTCGTAAATCGGGGCCGTTACCACTGGGCCACCACTGCTCTTGAACAGAGTAAGCGGTTTTTAAATTAACACAGTAACAGTTATTTTAATGGTCGAATTCGGTCCATTCGGTACTTATTTCACGAGCTTGGTAAATTTTAAACTGCATACATAAGTACCTACTTTAATTCAATTTGTATGATGATGATGATTATATCCTTAAAATTACAGTTCCGTGCTTCAGTACGTACCCAAAGTGATCCGGTATGATTCACCAACTTGTCATACGATAAGACGCGAGAAAAGTAAGGAAATTAAATGGTCCTTTTGTTCAATCACACTTGCAATAAACTAGTAACAACACAAAAGGTTTGATTGGCATCTACTAGATGTGAATCAGTGAATCCAGCATGCAGCCAGCATACACCTGACAAACGTACTTTTTTGTCTTTAGGATTCCCGTATTTTTATTTAAACATAGATTGTGATATTTTGCTTCTTCTTTAATGACTTTTGGTAAAGCTCGACTATATCAGACAAGATAGCGTTCATCATTTGTTTTTTTGTAATCGGATTATGCAGTTTAATAATTGGCATTAGAATACTCGTATCATAGAGTTTATGTAAAAGTAGTACTTCGGTCAAACTGAAAGTTTCTGAATTCTGATAAATAAGACCAGATATGAAACTTATGATACATTTATTGTTTTTCAAAGTATTTGCCCTCATAAGTTTTTGTATTCGCTGGAACCATTGTAAAAAGCAGTTGTACCAGTCTTCCGTATGGACCTCTTCAATGGCTTCCTGGAACGCATTCACGGCTCCTTAAACGTGTGCCTCTAAGTTAGTCTTTAATTTTGGGAAACAAAAAGAAGTCGCTAGGTGCGTGGTCAGGGCGGTATGGCGGATGTGTCATCAGTTCTACATTTGAGGCCTTCAAATTCGCTTCCCTTACCTTAGCGAAATATGACGACATTCCTTCGAGGACGCTTTTCGCGAACTTTTTCTAAGACTGGGCAAGCAAGTGGTGACGTGCCAATCTGCGGTCACTGACCTTTGGTCTTCAAGCAACACTGTTGTGTAAACAATATTTTCTTAACTTTCGTCGGCAAGTCTTCAAAAGGAAAGACCCATTCTGCCGGCTGGCTTTTTCTTTCCCGTTCAAAGCAGTTTACCCAGGTTTCGTCACAAGTCGCGATATTATAGACGGCCAATGACTGTCCTCCATTAAACGTTTTTTTATCATTTTACGTCACCACTCGATACGCAGTCGTTAATGGTCTTCCGTTAAATCATGCGGTATCCATCGAGTGCAAAGCTTCTGAACCTTCAGGTTCCCATGCATAATGTTGTGCAATTGGCTCATTCCAATGCCTAATCCAGTACGAATTTGATGACAAGTAATTTTTTTGACCTGAACGTGCATCGTCATGGAGGTGATCACGGGCACGTCTAAATTGTCCGAGCTACGAATACGGCTTTATCAAAAAATGCCTATTGAAGTATCTGGACACTCTCTTGTTGACTACTTGGTTACTATAGCCGCAACGAAAATCGTAAAAAACATAGAGCGAAAATTTTCATTAGGTACATTCATGTACCTAATAGCGACTAAGTGCAGTAAGAGCGACAAATTTTTATAGGACGCCACAATGAAAAAAACCAAATTAAAGTCTCGAAAAATAAAAAGGAACATGTTCCCAGAGAGTTCCATTTTCGAATTCTGTAATTCCTTTTTTTTACTGTAAGTGGCCAGTTCCAGAAACTTTCAATATCCAATATACCTACTCGCCAGTTCGCCACTTAATTGAAATCAAAACACAGCTGCCTATAAATCACAATTCCATAAACATTTCAGATGGAAATAATTCGGGCCTTACAGTGTGGATGATTTAATGGAGCCCTATCGGCGGTAATCTCGTAATACCCAATCATCCGGCCTTCGGTCCGCGGGGACCTCGGGCTCTCGGAAATAAGGCGATTCGATTACCATTTTAACATTCGGAACAGATTCGAAGAAAATAGAGCTCTAAATTAAATCATCGTGAGCCGATTAGGATTTTTGCAGCGATTTTAAAAGTAAATTAGTTCTCAAGCTAGTCGGCCTAGTTTGACTAGTTTTACTCAAGAAGTTGTTGTCTTATCGACTTAGTTCAACAAAATGAAATAGTGACGACCGAAGGTATTTTCTTTTTTTAATTTTCTTTGGCGATGCTTGCTGGAGGCCTATTTCCAACAGTGGACGTATTACGGCTGTAATTATGACATTCTTTAAACAAAGATTTATTTTCAATTCTTTTTCACAATATAGTCAAAAATACTTACCATGCTTGAAATCTCTACGTATCTTTCAATCTACATCCATTTGAAAGGGGCTTGTTTTAAAACTTGCACAATGTAATAACTTCATAAAATTTGCAGCGCAATACTTAAAATTAAATCACCCACCCTATCATGACGAAAAGCCGCACTATTCCATAAAGCCCTATTATCCCCTCACTTAAGAGACACGAAGATTCTCCGAAGTCACTTCTCCCCGTCGTCGACTTACAGAAAGTTGGTCGGAATGTTCTCCATTCCCCTCTTATCCGCGACCTGTTGCATCCGGCAATAAAGCAAATCCTTGCCATATTTCTCCTTGCCGGGGGGGGCAAAGAGGTTTCAAGACGCATTGCTCTTTAGATGTGGGTACTTCTTCATAGTTTTTTATTCGGCCTAGAATTGTTTCGGCTTTCTACGAAGTTCTTTAACAACTAAGTTGTAAAATTATGCCAGAAATTGTTGACATGCATTCACTAACAGCTCTAGACATTGCCTAAATTCGTTGAAACTTGACTTTTGGCACTCGCAGCTTACCTATTAAAATACAGCAGCTGATGATGAGTATTTATTAAATCGGCAATTAAACGGTTGTAGAAAAGGATCGTAGCAGGCGTAAGCTAATGTATATATCTTTTGTGAGTGGTTAAATATAGTACAACGATTAATTTCTACCTTCGGCATCCCATCATAATCGGCGCCGAATCGAACATCAATCAATGTTATCAAAGAAGTCCTCTAAGGAGTCCGCTGTTCAAAAATCCGAAACCCGAAATTTTTGACAGTGTTAACCAAATAGACGACATCTAATCTTCCAACGGCTACGTGCTGCCGTGGACTGTGTCATTTTCGACTCGGATGGTTGTAAATACCTATGCAGACCATCATTCCTGACATATTCTTGCAAAACCAGTGCCCTGTAAGACAAACGATTGTGTGGGTTCAGCCGGCAATATACTTACCCAATTATAGTGTACGGAAGTTCGTCATTTAGCAATTGTGTCCACTACTCATTACTGTTTACTTGGAAACTCGTCGACACACGTGCACCAGACAGTTTAGTTCATCCTTTTACTAACCTCATTTTAGGAACCCCAACGGGCTTTAAGATGAGTAGGAGTAGTTGGTTTCGAAATTGCAGAATGGTATCAATTTGATGATGTTGATACATATATAAATTAACAACATTACTGCAGAAGGTCTTTCTACTAGTTGGTGTATACGACTGAAGTGAAGATCATGACTTTTACAAGGTTTTTAGAAATGTTGAGGTAAATAAAACATTGATAAGCAACAAATGCTTGTCCGAAGACAAAGATTTCAAGGTTTCGCAATATTTCCCGACTTCATTGAAACATTTAAAGCGCTCTAAAAAAGCTAATTATTTTATTACCAACACATCTATATACCTACGTTTTATAAATCTACATTAAATGAGCTCGAAGGCTGAACATCTCAAGTTTCGTAAAAGCGTATTGGAAGCAAATGCGAGAGCCTTAAAAGGCCAATTACAGGACAATTTGCGACGCCCTCTCTCTCGGGGCCGATATGAAATTATTGCTAGTAGGTATATTTCTGAGATTGTGATGGAACTCTTCGGGGGAAATCGACTGAAAAAATTACGTTATTACTGGCACATTAGTTGGGATTGGTAAAACAATAAGGCTTTTGTTGAAATAATTCATTTTGGGGTTTATTCTGTGATACAGGAATGGCGTGAACTGGATTTTGTACATATTCTCAGGAGCCTTTAATTATATATTTGCTTATACATTATTGAAGTATGTACTTTCAATAATTTATGTAGAATAATTGTATTCAATTGTTTAGTATTTGCTTTTACTAATATCCTACAAATAATATTATAAACGCGAAAGTTTGTGAGGATGGAAGGATGTTTGTTACTCTTTCACGCAAAAACAACTGAACATATGTTGATGAAACTCTACAGTAATATAGGTTATAGATCAGAATAACACATCGGCTACAGTTTATAAAGATTTTGTGTGATTTGGCGATAATATAACGATAATTATCAAGTAAGTCAGAAAAAATCCTGCCCTCTGAGCGCTGTCTTGGCGTGCGCCGCCTAAACCGTTAGACTTACATGAAGATAATGTATCGTGGGATTATAGAGGGGCTGTAATGTTCCACGGCTAATCCGTTGAACTGTGTCTGAAGCCTGGGCTACATTTAACCAAATACCACGCGGGTCAATCTAAGGCGAAATGTGTCATTGCACTAACAATTTATATAGCTACTACCTAAGGTTACCTAGCATCTTTTGGACCGCATTTACTGCAAAAATTACTTTGACTTGACTTTATCTTTTTTCGTTTCTCTGCTAAAATGAATTTTCGTAAATGACGATAGACTTGCCCGTGTCGCATAATGGTAATCGAACATGAATTCCGACATAAAAATAAATACTAGCTGAGAGAGTATAAAATTCCCTTTTGAATAGAGAATATATTCTGGAAACAACGTCCTAGAAAGATTTTTAATGCAAGGACGTAATCTTAATAATTATTACTGTTACCCAGGCGCTTTTCTGGTGCCGTACTGCATCATGCTGGTGGTGGGCGGGATCCCGCTGTTCTACATGGAGCTGGCGCTGGGGCAGTTCCATCGGAAGGGCGCCATTACCTGCTGGGGGAGACTAGTTCCACTCTTTAAAGGTAAGTGCATAGAGGAAGGCACCTAATAGTAGGTACTAGTTAGTGTCAGTTTAACTTAAGGGCAAACACTCAGAAAAGCGATCAGAACATCTAAAAACTGCTGATCGCGTTCAGTTGCATTGGTGAAATCGGCACTTTGTAATAATCAATTTACATGTAGTTTTTTTGCTGCTGGCCGTCGATAAACTTTTGGTCCTTGTATCCGGTATACCAAATAAGTCTGTATTCATTTAATTAGAGGGATATTTCGTTTGGCTACAGGAAAATGCTTATTTCAGGTTGTAAAACAGGTGATAAGCATAAACGATGCGATGAAATGTTTAAACATCATGCATAATTGCTTGACATAGTTTAAAGAAGGTATTTTTGCTAATTATAACACTATATAAGAATGGCACTTTACAATGCTTTTGAAATAAATACGTAGCACAAAACTAACGTCTTTTAATTTTAAATAGGCACGATTTCTCTTTACTTGGCTCAGTTTTATGGGCTCACGTGCGACTCATACGCCAGATTTATTGCGGCCCGGTCACGTCCCGTCGTCGGCTAATGTCATCGGTATGGTGGAAGCCGCATTTGGCGATCAAGAGTTATAGTGCCCACCACTTAACTTTCCGACTACTTTTGCAGAATTGTTGATATTGGTCGTATCTACACAGTGTTTTGTTATTTAAAGAATGTAGGAGTTAAACACTGACTTGTAAAATAATTGAATTGCGACTTCAGCAGAATTGTTGTGCCAACTTATGCCATCAATTAATGGGTTACGTTCTTAGTGTTCTTATATAGGAATTATTTTAGAAGTATTTATATATGTAAGTATATTTTCACATTGTATGTTTATTTTTAAGTTTGTGAGTTGTTATGTATTTTGTTTTCTGTTCTACTATTACACACGTTATCTACATATATTTACTCTCCTATCGCCGATATGCTGGAAAAGATTTCTTTAGAAATAAGCATCACCTTTGTACGTACAATTCTGTTCCTTTTCTTTCTTGCCTGTTTATATGTGTCTACATAACCCATTAAATAAACAAATAAGAATGAGATAAACAAATGAAAAATAATTTGCACTTTGATTAACTAACGATTCAAAAGTTATCTTGTACCTAGGTTAAGTGTCAAAAACCTTCAGATTTTCACTCTAGTAAATCCGATAATGTTGTGTAACATAGTTACAACTTCATACACCACTTCGGCGGCGAACTACCATGACATTACGACGTAAGTTTAGTTGGAGTTTTAAACCGTTATCTACAAAGAACAAATATGCCTCACGGACTCAAGGACCAAAAAATCACACGCTCCAATAAACAACTCACCCAACTTCAAGACTTTTATGCAAAACATGGGACACGTCATTTACAAGATCGCGGTCTTGTCGGACGTCGCCCTCGCACTTAACACCCATAATTGACACCATTCCCGGGGCTCCCCTTAAGTGCTCGTCCCATACGGTCTCAAAAGGCTCCGGTAGATTTGCGAGCCCGGCTTATGCCCGTTGATTTCATTTCACGCGATTGTCACGTCTCGCGCCCTGAGTGGCTCGCACAACGAAATGATTTTTGAAGAGAAATAAAATTGGTAATGGTCCGGAAAGGTGGTGGCAATCCGCTTGAGTGAAAGTATTTTTTGACGAAATGAACATAGAACATTCGCGTGTTAGATCATTGTTATGGTGGAATGGTTTTCTTGAAGGTTTTATTTAAGACTTGTTATTAGTTAGGATATGTAAAGAGCTAATATATAGTAGTCAGCTAATCAGTTGACCATTTTGACGATA
Organism: Dasypolia templi; assembly: GCA_963555695.1. Classification (NCBI taxonomy): domain Eukaryota; kingdom Metazoa; phylum Arthropoda; class Insecta; order Lepidoptera; family Noctuidae; genus Dasypolia; species Dasypolia templi. The sequence goes on from OY743153.1 coordinate 20,920,028, forward strand.
GATTAGGAAGGTTCTATAATTTCTTTAGAATTTGCATAAAAATAACGAGTGAGGTACCTACCAATTTGTTTCAAGGGCCTTCAATCCACTATGACCTTAATAACCAACACTTCACTGGCCTTCATAGCCTTCTTTTTAGTACAGCTGTACTGCAGTACTTTTATGCTTTTTTACCTTTTACATTAATGTTAACCATGTCCTTATCACCGTAGGTATCGGGTATGCGGTAGTTCTGATAGCATTCTACGTGGACTTCTACTACAACGTCATCATTGCGTGGGCTCTGCGTTTCTTCTTCGCCTCCTTCACCACCATGCTGCCCTGGACGAACTGCGACAACGAGTGGAACACACCTGCTTGCAGGCCTGTGAGTTGTTAACTGTTAACGTTTATTATCACGTTTTTTTTTTCTGTTAAGGCAGAAATACATCATTTATTTAGTGAACACAAAAACAATTAAATGATAACAAACATGAATAAAAAGAAAATACGAGGTGTCACTACACAAAATAAAGCTAACACTATTTCTTTTCTTCTTTTTTTATCCGATTACTTTCGTAGATTTGTTTTACGTAAATGGTTTTTGTTTAATACTTATTCTAATCAGCACGTGAAGCATAACCACAGAAGAAACAAATAAAATAACATCAACATAATTATGTTCGTGCCCGGCGTCGCACGGGGTGAATTTCGTACAAAAATAGCATCTAAATTTCTGACTTTCCCGGTGGATTAGCCAATTTTTTCTTTCAATTGTTTTCCAAATTATTCTGTCCAGACAATTACAAACACAACCAAAAATTAATTCACCAAATAGGCGAAGACAATTTTAAGCAATGCGTGGACCGACATTTTTTGGCAGTTGATTTTTATTTATTTATTTCACATAAACCTACATGGGCGGCACTTGTGAAACGTCAGCTAGGTGCACGGTTCCAATTGGCCGTTTCCTATGGAGAAGAGCCGGCAAGAAACTCCACGGTCACTCTTTCAAGGCCTGTTTTTTCCATAGTTAGATAACTTTTATATGAAGCAAATTTCTGACAATTTGACATATTATTATATTCTTTACAAAAGCTTTCAAACCAAAACATTCATTTCTCAGAAAGTTATCTGACTATTGAAAAATCGGCCCAAACAATTGGCTCTTACAATGTTTTTAAATAACAGTGTTAATAAGTATGAGAGGACAGTTTAGGCCTGTCAACAAGTACCAGACACTTAACAAAATCAAATTTGGTCGACAAATATATAGGTACAGTATACAAACCCTACAACAATTTTACATGCACAAAATATAAAATAATCTATATAATAATGAATAAAAGATAAATAAAATAATAAAAACCTGTATAAACCAAATAACATGGTTATAACTGTAACAAATAGTAATTAATATCCTGTCTACAAAAGCCATTAACTAGAATTGTAGGTATTTATGGTCAAATAATGAGAGGATTATGTAAAAGAAGTATGTAAAACAAAAGCGTAATACGAAGTAATGCCGTTAATGAGGTATCTACCAGAGAAGCCACATGTGCAGAAAAATGTACCTATTGCTAAGATTCCTTGTTTTATAATATGCTTTATTGATAAAGACACGATTGAATGGGTTTTGACCTTTCCATCGCTAAGTTCTGTAACCGGCTTTGGCAATTTGTTATAAAAGAGTTTCATCTAAATTTGGGTTTCACAACTAATATCAATTTAATTTTTACTACGTGTAATGGATGGTATGGAAACAGCTTCTAGTTTTGAAAAGTCCTTATTTTTTGCCAACATTCAAAATACTTTCTAAAATATAAAGTGAGTTGGTATATCAATTTTTTTTAAATTGTTTCTAAGAGACTCGCGAGGCATTGTAAAATCAAAATTGTCCACGTGTTCGAAAATTTTTTCTTCTTTCTAAAATATAAAGTGAGTTGGTATATCAATTTTTTTGAAACTGTTTCTAAGAGACTCGCGAGGCATTGTAAGATCAAAATTGAATCCACGTCAGCAGTCGATCCCCACAGAAGAAAGCTATAAGACATAATACTGTGGAAATAAGCAAAATATAATACCAAACCGTGGCTATATCAGTCAACTGTCTTATTTTTCTTACTGCATATGCAGCTGAACTTAATCTACCTGAAAGAGCTCTTATTTTGGCGACCCATTGCAATTTTAAATCTAAAGTAATTCCTAGAAATACAGTTTCCGTAATAGCATACTAGTTTCTTGTCATCAAGATTTAAAACATACACAATTGGGGTACATAAAGTAAAAAAATATAATTAGGAATAGGAATGGGCCAAGAATTGAACCTTGGTTTTGAAACAAATTGCTAATCCATTGCTTCATAAGTTCGATAAAAAATTCTCCTCGACAATGTAAATAACGCAATGAATGTTGTTGAACTGTCAAAATCAAACAGATTAGACGTAATCGTTTACGAAAATGTGTTACGCAATTAGGCTGCTGGTCTAGCATAATAGATTTTACTCAATGCTGGTAGCACAGTAATTATAGGTACCTACATAATAAGAGGGATCTATCTTACTACCCGTTTTGAAAGTTGGTACTACTTAACTATGTTTATTTAAATCAGGAAACGTACCGCTGTCTAAGCATTGACTAAATAATGCCTGTTTGGACAGGGGTAATTGTGTGAATGATTTCTCCAAGAACCTTAACGGTAAAACCCCCTATGTCGAATCTTCAGTGTTCTTATAAGTTAAGGCTTTTTAATGCTTTTTTAATTGTGACAATGGATTGGGCTTGAATTCCAAACTTGGAATGTCCTTACTGAAGTTTTCTTTGAGAAAAGATTGAGCTAATATAGATGATGAGGAAAGACATTTCGTAATTCTCTATTGGGATGTCAGTAAATAAATGTTCTCGTTTCTCAGCATCTTTAATCTTATCTGAAATGTTTTCATTTTAAATTTTTTGAGACAATTCATTCTGATCTCGCTGTTTTGTGCTATCAGTTTCCAGTTTGTTATTAACCTGTCTACCAGCTTTTATTTTACTATTATAAACACTAATTTTGTTACTTATTTTTTTTATTTAGCTTGAGCCCAGAATCTTTTGAATATCTTAGAATAATTTCTTACATAATTATGAATCGTTTGATCAGACGTCAATGATTTCTCGTGATACAAATTATTCAAAATACACTGGTTCATGTAAAAAAAAATGGTTTAGTGTTGACTGTATTTTGTTTTACAGGACATGCTATATTGAATTCTTGGTATGCCGTAGAAAATAGTGTACCGTAGTTTATAAGTAATACGATCTTGTGAATCAAAACTGTCGAAAACGGAGGGACAAAAGACAAAATGATAGATTTTTATGGCACGATGTCAAAAAAGATGAAAATAATTGGCACTTTGTACCTATACAAGAAGATACGACTAGTCTTCGCAGAGTATTAATGGAAGTGGTAATGCTATGCGGGCAGACCAGCAGCAGACTCAGTCAGCTTACTAGCTGCTGGCAGCGTAGGTAGTACTGTTTGTTGTTTTGCGGCTAAAGACTTTCACTTTTCTACAGTTCGAAGCAATCTGGGAAGCTTCCAACAAAACTCGCGTACGCAACAACAGCTCCTCAGGATTCTTCCCCCCGCAGACAACACCGTTTACATCAGCTGCTTCTGAATACTTCAAGTAAGTTATTTTCAACAGAACGATAAAAATCGTCCCCTTTTTCAGTTGTTTTATACTTAATTTAAAAGAGTGTCCATGGAGTGTCTTGCTCGTTCTTCTCCATAGATTTTTCTCCGTAGCTTAACATTTTTGACTGATCAAATTTCAAAAGTGTCTGTAAATGATTTAATTATATATATATATATATATATATATATATATACGCTATGAGTTGTGAGTTTTTCAATTTAACAAAATTAATTATTATAGTCGGGCCATCTTGGAACTGCAAGGGAGCGAAGGTCTTCATGACTTGGGTGCCATAAAATGGGATATGGCTCTCTGTCTGCTAGCAGTCTACATAATCTGCTACTTCTCTCTGTGGAAAGGAATCAGCACTTCTGGAAAAGTACGTATATTTCTTGGTTTTTATGACTCAATTGATTGATTAATCAATAAACAAAATAAGTAAACCACCAGGAAACTTAGTAAAAAAATGGGTGCAATGTGAATATTACAAAAACGTATGATCATGCCCCAAATAACCTTATTCTTATCTTGCAGGTGGTTTGGTTCACGGCCCTTTTTCCATACGCTGTTCTCCTAATCCTTTTAGTTCGTGGCATAACCCTCCCTGGCTCCGCTACCGGTATCCAGTATTACCTAAGTCCTAACTTTGAAGCCATCACACAACCTCAGGTAAGTTAATAAGAATCCTTGAATTTATCATAAAACGATTTGGTTTACTATTTATCATGTTCAATTGTTTCGGATCCAAGGTATGGGTGGATGCAGCAACTCAGGTATTCTTCTCTTTGGGACCTGGATTCGGAGTGTTGTTGGCTTACGCGTCTTACAATAAGTATCACAACAACGTGTACAAGTAAGTTTTACTTGCTTCTGCTGGGACCAAAGTCTTAAAATAAATAAATTGATCCTTCTATACGCGACATATTTTCTCAGGGACGCCATTCTAACAAGCGTTATCAACTCAGCGACCTCTTTCATTGCTGGCTTCGTGATCTTCAGCGTGCTTGGGTACATGGCCCACGCTTCAGGCAGGGAGGTGCAAGACGTGGCTACCGAAGGACCAGGCCTTGTGTTTGTGGTCTATCCAGCTGCTATAGCAACCATGCCAGGATCTACTTTCTGGGCTCTCATATTCTTCATGATGCTTCTTACACTTGGGTTGGATAGCTCTGTAAGTAATTCTTTACTTCTAATGATAAGCTACTATAAATGGTTTCTTAATGGAGATTGAAGTACTTATCTCTTTTTTTGGTGTCATATATGCAAATTTAATTTCTTAAAAATATTTCCGTTTAAACTTAGTTCGGCGGCTCCGAGGCAATAATAACTGCGCTCAGCGACGAGTTTCCTCCGATCGGTCGTCACCGCGAGATCTTCGTGGCGTGCCTCTTTACACTGTACTTCTTCGTGGGATTAGCTTCCTGCACCAAGGGAGGCTTCTACTTTTTCCAACTGCTTGACAGATACGCTGCAGGGTATTCCATCTTAATTGCCGTGTTCTTTGAGGCTATTGCTGTGTCTTGGATTTATGGTGAGTTGGTACAAGATGTGATGGTCTTTTATTTTTTGGTCCTTAGGTTCTCACGTTGTTTTGGTTCCATTAAGTTACAGAATGGTTTAAAACTAACTATGTATTTCGCCGTTGCTGCGTTTTCATACCTACATTTTGCCATTTAATGTTACTTAACTACGGAATTCCTAGTTTATATCCTTTGAAGATAATAAGCAAACAGCTTATCCTTAGTTGGATAAAGAAGCTTTTAAGTTGACAAAAGTGATTCAATGATTTTTCATGAGTCAATGGATGTACATAACATTAATTTCACTATACTTGCCCAGTTCCAAAATACACCTTGAAACCTGGTCTTCATTCACTTCTTAACTTTACCAGGTACGGAACGTTTCTGCGAGGACATCCGCGACATGATAGGTTTCCGTCCCGGTCTATACTGGCGCGTCTGCTGGCGATTCGCGGCCCCTGCCTTCCTCCTCTTCATCATCGCTTACGGACTCCTGGATTACGAACCGCTAAGATACGAGAATTACATCTACCCACTATGGGCTAATGCGCTGGGTTGGGCCATTGCTGGTTCCAGTGTCATGTGCATTCCAACCGTGGCCGTTTATAAGCTGCTTACCACGAAAGGAACTTTTGTTGAGGTATGATGTCGCTCATTTACTTAGTTTATCTGAGGAGCTTGATAGACTTTCTCCCTGAAATCCCTGAATTTGTCCGTCATAGACCTTTGTAGTTAGGTATTTAATCAAGTTATTCTGCCACCTATTGGTCTCAGACTGTTTATGGCATATTAGACGCTTAGCTACGCAGTAGACCCTTAGCCACTTAGATCATTAATCATCAACTTCTTTGCAGCGTCTACGCATCCTGACGACTCCCTACGCAGACACACAAGGCCACGGCACCGTCCACAACGGAATGGTGGTCTCCGAGAGCGGCGGCGTGCGCCTGGCGTCCGCCGCCGTGACGCCGCCATCGCCGCCGCCCGCCGCCTCCCCGCCACCCGCCACCTCCCCGCTGGCCCCGCTCGCCACGCCGCCGCCCGCACTCGTCTGAGCTCACCTTTCCTTCGACGTCTACTACGTCTAGACGTACAGCACACGGCCATTGATAACACACATGGGGCTTTTCACTTAGACTGTCACAAATTTACTAAGTACTTGTGACGGACAGAGACGGCGCTCTACAGAGCTGAAACCAATTTTTTCTAGAGCTCCGTGTGCCACATCAACAGCCGGGCACTGTACCAAAGATAAGGAAGAAACAAGGAGTGCTGTTTCACCCTAGAGTCACTTCTAATGTCGTGGGAAACGGATTAGTTGAGCTGCATACAGACATCGCGAGACATCGGGTAGTTTGCAACACAAACCTAAGGGGCGTGCTCTCTGTGAGCATTCGTGGCATCGAAGAACGCCTCGCGAAGTGTGGACGCGGCTGCAGAACAAATACTGTCGGCGTCGTTGGACTGCCAGACGACCCCTAGCACTCCATTTGTATGTTACCCCGAGTCTATGATTTTGCTTATTCCTTTTTCAAACTTTGAGCATTTTTATGTAAGACGTTTTGAGATTAAATGTTAGTTGTAAGATGGTTGCGTGGTAAGCATTGAAGGCGGTGTCGAAAGAGTAAGTAGTGATGGGCTAATTGTATAAGAATTTGATACTCAACGTTTGTAATCGCTTGGTTATGGACTTATAATTTGCTTGATAGGTCGAGCAGGTCACTGAGCAAAAAGGTTTATCACTCATATAATAGTAAAGGTACAGTAGGTGCTTCAAATTTTATGTCTAATATTCATAATACAAAGTTGTAACCAATGTTGTATTTAATTAGAAGAAAGTTTTGATATTTTTATGTCTATACTTATTTACGAAAGTATTTTAAAATGTTCTTAGGATTAAATAATAGTTTGACTAATTAAGTTTTCGCGTAAGTTATACACGTCTAAGATTTAACCAACAATTCAGCAAACCGTCGATGTTCTTAGCTGTAGTTTAGATAATACACCCATCAAGCATTAAGGTTGACGCTGGAACAATTATTATTATGAAAGAAAATGCTTCTTGAACGCTTCGAGAACTCAATGTTAGTTTTACAATATAATTTAAAAAATCCTGGTTCTTCGTGTAGATAATTATATCCCCATTTTGTAATTTATTTGAATGCTGGTATACAAAAAATAACTTAATAATAACAAAAAATGGTAGCATTTTTCTTTTATAAGCTGGCAATCATGAAACAATTAAGTGCTGCGAAAAGGAACTAAACTTACTAATCGACTACCTTCGTGAATGAGCTTAAAAAATCAATATTTCTACCTTCCCACTATAGTTAATAATTAATATTAAGAATATGTAAATTTAGAATTCAAAACGTGTATTGTAGCATTAATAATGTAGGATTGTCTTTTAAATATTTGCTGTTAGCCAAATATGTGGCTGTTTATTAAATTAAAAAAATAAGAATAAAGTATGTTAAGATATAGATAATTTTAAGTAGTAAACAGTATATCGTTTTAGCGCAATATATTTTGGCGCAAAAAAGTACCTACCAAAGTAGCTAAAATATATTCAAACCTTATTAAATTTATACTCATAAAAAATAGCGATTAACTTAGGATTAAGAAAATTGAAATGCTGTGTAGATAATAGAAACAATAAAATAGTAATATAATCAAACGTAGAATCTAAATTAATAAATGTATTGGAACTGAAAGTTCATGTACCCACATAATTTGCTTTGGTTGTAGGGCTGTAGCGCTATGTCTAGTTGAATAATATTCACTTACTAACATCATGTTTAAATCTTAATGTTGTGGTTAAATTCAATGTTCACGTGCTCCATTTTTGTAATTGTGTTTCCGATGTTTCGTTGTCTCTTTGGTTAAAATTACTATTCCTCACTCCGTCATGGGCAATGCGGACTGATGAATTGTATAACGATTTTTAAATATGAAATATTTGGATATCAATGGATCTTCCATTACTTTAGGAATGTGACACACGCTCCACAGGCGCTACACTTCAGCTTACTTGATGTGTAGTGTAGAATATTGTCTCTTTCATTCTCTTGGTGTTAGTAAATAGTAATTTTTACAATCTTTCAAATTATGTTTGATATTATTAGTGTTTGGAATATTTAGTCGAATCTGTAGTTTCTCATAACCTTTATGTATTTTATGAGGTATGTATTTACTGTTTATTAATTTTAGCTTATAATATTCTGTATGTTAGGATCGTATTGATGTATCAAAGATGTAACGCGTATTTATAGCTGTTGATGTTATATCAAAGGTCATACCAGCCATTATGACTATTGATTGTTAGAATAAATTTATACTTACTAAAATTGACTTTTATTGCTAAAATAACCCAAAACTTTATTTTTACGAAGCATTATTTTGTTTTTTTTCTGATCACCTTTAAAAATGGAAAAAAATATATTTAAAAGGAGAATGGCGAGCTTGCAAGTAATTTGGGACCCATTGATAGGTATTGCGTATATAAGGTGTATCTATTCATACACGAAATATTTGAAGAGGTGCATCTATAGGTCGAACTTGGGCTATAGAAATGAAAAAGAGTTTTTTATCTAAGCATCTAATTTAAAAAAAAAAAAAAAAGAATATTACTTAAACACACATAAAAATACTGGCTCTTTCATATTTTGTAACATCCATTACGCTAGTTTCTACGAAAATACTACGTAGAAACTACTATCATTGAAGCGGGCGAGGTCATGGCGGCGCCCTTAGATGTCGCGTGGCTTTTATGAATGATCAAAAGAGACCCGACTCGCGGCGCCGTCGCGCCGCCGGCGTCGGCTTCAGTTGCCTCGCCCCGCGCCTGCCGCGCCGTCCGCCGCCGTGTTCAGTCTCGCGCGAACTGCATGTTGCACTGCACGCGGCTTAACTAACGTGGAACGCTTCGCGCAACAAACGCAACAATGCCGAAATATTCCAACTAGGAGTACCATACATGGTGGACTGCTACAATGAGGGTGGTCTTATTTTTCTCACAGCACAAGCCCCCTTCCTAGAGATCCTAGAAGCTCGACAGCGGCAACGGGACTACGGGGTCTACATGCCCCCAGCTGCAGACGGAGGCAGGCCTGATCTTACGCCGTTGGATTTCCATGTGTGGGGTAGGGATAGACCTGATTTATGATAATGACGGCCAGACCATTTCTAGTGCAGAACAACAAAACGTGAATCGTGAACGCTTGTTTACGCAGTGATAGCTAGAGAGACATTGTTAAAAGTGCAACGACACATTATTTAACGTGCAACTGCAGGGTGAATATGTACAGCAATTTTGGTGTAAATAGTGTAAATAAAAACTACGTCGCTATGAGGTATGTACATTTTAATTTGTTCGCGCTATGCACTTCTTACAGTTTACATCTGTACAAATAGGTAGGTACACAACCTATCAATCAGCTGACAGATACGACTCGACGCACAGTTCGTAACTTAGACAGAAGTCATTACCTTACGCGAATCCGCTTTGCGTCAGCTGTTTATTTTTCTATTATTATTGTCTAAAAGATGTGTAACACTGTAGAATATGAATGTTTTAATCGAATCTAGGATCCTTTTCGTAAAAAAAATAAGAAAATGATTGAAACGTTTCGATGCTCGCTCGTAAAAGTCGTAACCCCACAGAGGTCATTAGCTGCATATTTAGATTTAAGTACCTGGTTTACAGAAGCTACTGTTTTTGTAAAACTGCGAGCAGGGAATTCAATATTGTACCTACTTAGATTTAGGTCGTTTTGTATTTTAAATTCACATTTATTTTTATTGTAAGCGATAACTCTGTTATCAAAATAAGACGAGGTCGAGTTACGAAGTCTACCTAAGTTGGTTTATTGTGAACATCATCACGCCTGCATTCCCCGTAGAGATAGGCAGAGGTGTATTGTCGAATGTTCATTACAGTTCACCAGTGATATGTTAAACAGAGAGACGGCACGCGCCCCGCGGCAAGGCACCGCGCTCGCGCCTCTCCCCGCCGCCGCGTCTTTAATTCATAGAGCAGGCCGGTTTTATGCAAAACATCTCAAGCAGTTTTAAATTATGATAATTACGTAAAATAAAAAAAACATTTACATAAAAATTCTTTTTCGTTTCTATAGCTTCTAAACGACCTATAGAGGTCCCTCTTAAAATATTTCGTGTATGAATAGATACACCTTATATAAGGGGAAACCTATGAATAGTTAAAAAGGACATAAGACTAACAAAAAGCAAACGATAAGTAGGTTAGAGAAGTTGGGAGGTTGGGGTTTATATAAATGCCGTAGTCTAGGTTGGTGTGCAGAATAGTCCGTACAAAGGTAAGCCAAGTCGTCAAGAATCCACAAAATCGCAAAAATATCGTAAAAATCCGTTCGTTGAACACAAACAATGGAATGACAAATATGTTATTTGACATGACAATTGACATTCACGTTACATTTTCCGTTTCATGTTTTCAATACCGTTAGAATACAAAATAATTTATAAATTTTTATGTACGGTATGTTCACATTGTAGGTACTTTTTATGTTTCGTTTTATATGTTTGTAGTTTATTCATCTACAAATAAGTTTATAAGAAGCAAAACCGCCAATCAAAGACGTACTTAGGTGTAAGAAGGTAAATTATTAGTGTAGATTGGAATGTATCAATGAAATTCGCGAGAAACATTCCGTTCGAAAAGTCCTCAAACGCGCCATGATTTAAAAACCGCTCTGGTGGCTGCTTTGGATGAAATTAAGTAAACATTAAGAACATCATCCAGAGCATCGCATGCAGGCGATGACCAGAGAGCTAGAGGTGGAAACACACGTTATTGTTTATTTTTTAATTAACATTGTTTTGTGTTTTTATTCTTTATTTTAATGTTTGTGTTAATATGCTTGGGCTAAATTCCATGACGCTGTGAAGGTATGTCAAAAGCGTAAAGATACAAAATACTTTATTAAACTGAATCAATTATTTAAAACTGCTTTTGATCTCATTCATATGATCAGACGAGATTCTCTTAAACTGGTTTTGAATGATTTATCTAGACTAGCACAATAAAATAATAACTGCCTAGCGATTTGTGCACTTCAAAACATAACATTATTATTTAAAAAAAAGTATAAATGTTTCACGCAGATAATTATATATTTTCTTAACTTAATTAACAGGTTCGCGCAGTTGCCTATAACTGTTATCTGCAGGTAAACTTAGTTGTCTGCAGTAAGCATAGTTTAGTTATACTGATGAAATACAGACCGATATGGCGCTCAAAATAAATTAACGTGGATGGTGGCATTGCATGTGTATGAAGATGTGGGGAAGAAAACAAAAACTTGTAAAACGCAGTACTTACATTTAATTCAAGTTAGTTCCCTATTTCGCCATGTTTACAAAAAAAATGTTCGTATCATGCATATTAGAAAATAAAAATAGATAGCACTCTTGCGAGTAGTTTTTGCTAACTGTTTAGTGTGTACCATAAATATTTTAAAATTAATTATTTTTCAAATCGACTATGTTTTGGTCTATTACTCTAACACTGCACATCTCTTTCGCTCGACAGCCCTGGAACTGTCAAGCTAACTTTGACATTGACAGTGGACTTTATAGGTTGTTTGCTTCTGATAGCATCTTTCCGTTCGATAAACTAAAAGTTTTCAGAAAATCGATATGGAGGCGAAAAGTGATGAAAAACCTGGTGCTGAAAAAACAGTATTCGATGCCATAGCTCAAAGTGACTTGACAGAATTCAAAAATATTTTGGCCCAACACAAAGGGGCCGTCGATTTCTTTGACGAAAATGGTATGACTGCGCTGCAACACGCCGCGTATAAGGGCAACAAAGATATGGTTCAATTGCTGCTCGATAGGGTACGTAACTTTCATTGAAATTTTTGGCACGACACATTGGTTATCGTCACACTAATTGTTTTTATCATCTTTTCCAGGGCGCAGACGTGAACTCTGGCAAGCATGAGTACAACTACACGGCTCTGCACTTCGGCGCCCTGTCAGGGAGCTCCGAGGTGTGCAAGCTGCTCCTAGACGCAGGAGCGAAGTCGATCGCCACCAACTCGGTCGGGCGCACAGCCTCGCAGATGGCGGCGTTCGTTGGTAACCACCACACCGTCGCGACCATCAACAACTACGTGCCTCGCAGCGAAATAGCCTACTTCAGTGTCATACAAGGACAACAAACAGAACCGTACCTACCTGCAGCCTTAGTTGACCCACTTCACAAGTTTGTCCTGGGTGTCAACATCCACCCCGTGCGACTGGCACTTAACCTTCAACACATACCTACCTTACTTGACAATGCTGAAAAAGTTATTCAAACACTTGAGCTGTTGTGCAAGAAGGAAATGACACGAGGTGGTGATACTAATGAAGTGATGGCGTTTAAATACCACTACCTGGCTTATGTTCTCAGAGAAATACACAACATTAGAGATAAGAAAACAAATACTGATAAAGATGATAAGAAACATGATGTTGTTGAAGTATTCTCCAAGAAGTTATTGAAGCCTGGCAAAGATGGAGTTTCTCTGGACTTGATGGATACATTCCTTAAAGATTGTGTGAGGGAGTTCCCTTTCAGAGAATGCACAACCTTCCACCAGATGGTGTCTTCCTTGACCAGTAAGGATCCGCCGCCTGCACTGTCAGTCATCAACTGCACTATCAATGGTCAGCGCGGGTTTGTTGATGCAATCCCTTACTGCAGTACTTGTGGGGAGGAGAAGCCTGCTAAGAAGTGCTCCAAGTGCAAATCTGTGCAGTATTGTGACAGGGAGTGCCAGCGCCTGCACTGGTTTGTGCACAAGAAGGCTTGCAACAGAGAGTCAAGTGCACCTGCACCTGCTTCCAATGCTAAAGTCAACATTGATGCCAATGAATTAAGTTCTGAGCTTCAAAACCTTGTTGCTGGATAGAAAAGAAACTCACCATAGTGATTGGTGTCTAACTAAATAAGAATAAAGTAATTCCACTTTTAATGCCTGGATGTATTTTCTTGTAATGTAGGTACATGTTTTATCTTGGACATAAATAATGTGCTTCTATGTTAGAATAGGAGTGCAATATTTTTCTAAACAATCACAAATTATTATTATTTAATTTTGCAAATGGCAAATTAAAATGAAATGCTGTTACTGGTTAAATATTGTTAGATGCATTTGTTGTACATAATTGTGTTAATCCCTCTTCTGTGTGTATGTATCTTAAAAGTCAAATATATTAAAATTATAAATTGTAAAGTTTGGTTTATTTGAGTCAGAATAATGCCCAAGAGCTGGATATACCCAAAATACTATAACTATGCTATAAAATTATGATGAATTAAATTATAGTCAATGTGTGTATAGGTCACACAAAGAAAATGTTGCTTCGTGATATTGAAGCAAGTAAAACCAAAAAATATCTGTGTTTGAGCTAAAGTGACCGCGGCATGCCAGAGATGACAAATGATTTTCTTCACAATAAGTCATTATTTTCTTGAATTTTGTCATTGCGCCGTAGAAATCCAACTACAATCTGTTAGTTTGTCTTCAGTTTCTTCCGTTCTTATCACAGAGTACTTTTACTATTGGTTCTTACATTGGCCATGTTACGCCACATTACCACAGATTACTTTTAATACAGGCACATTAGGGACGCCAGCAGGACCGGAGTAAAGCTGAAAATGACATACTTCTTGTATAATTTCATAGATGGCGCTATTGTACACATAGAAAGGCAAACAAAACTACGCGGTTGAAACTGTTTTTCCGACAGATGGCGTTTGATTAATTTTCTACCATGATGAAAAGCGCGAAAATAAAATGAACTAGCACTCCGGCCGCGTGAATTTCGTACTATCTCTAAAAAATTAAACAGCCATCCGAAAAACCCAAAATCTTATTGTTGTTGCCTTCTGTCAAAAGTATTAATGAGTTTCGACATAATCGGACCCCGCGTTAAAATTATTCCTTAAAACGAACACCCCCTGAGAGGGATTGTTTTCATAAAAAACAAACTTTATTGCATATACAAGTATTTGAGCCAAGCTTCTAGTTTATTAACCAAAGGAATAAGATTTTTAATACAAATCCGATTTGTGGATTCCGGCTGGCATGCGTGATGTCATTCGTATTTTTCATACAAACAAAATCCCCTCTTTATATTCCCTTAGGTGTCATAAGTTTATACGCAATCATATTTTAAATACTAGATGAGATCGGCGTTTCCTATCTGACTACTCTGAGAAGAAAGGCCGAAACAAACTCAGAGGTCACAGTCTCTTTTAAAGTCCAGACATAATCTTGGTCAGGTCATGTGAAGACCATGTGGATTGATGTCTGAAATGGTATTTTGAGGAAAGAACCACACAGAAAGAGTGGACCTGTCCAGTCAGTGCACGCATTTGTAAGTTGTCGTGCAGCGCAACACAGAACTAAAGGAGCTAAACGATTCGACGAACACTACCAAAGAAAGGACATTTGGGTAGGCCGCATAAATTACTCAAACTGCCAGACCATGATTAAAACTAATAAAAAAATGCATTAAAAAAAACGACAAATCCACAATGTCTTCACATTCACAATAATGAAAATAATATAATACTTTACAAAGTAAATTAACATGTCATTGTATACATACAAAATTTCATATTCCTAGGCTATGTAGTTAAGGCTGTGTGTTGATATTTCAGTCATAGTCAATCGTATAAAAGTGATAAGTGATGTGCCCACAGGGGTTTCTGATTTGTGTGATCGAGGCGCATACAGAACTATTCCTAAGTTACCTACCAACTATAACTAACCTAATCTACGGTATTTTTCGGGGCACGGGGTGTGACACTGCTGTGAAGCCTGTGGTGCTGCACCTGATCTCTCTCCTGTCGTGTTAGTAAGATAACCCTCCCATCGGATTATGTGAGTGAGAGAAGAAGAGAGTGCAGCCGTGGTTTCATGTACACTTACCAATAGTGCGTTCTGTCGATGGATAGTATTGATTGCAGAACCGAAATTCGGTCCGAAAGACTAAATATTAGGTAGGTAATTAAGTACGTACTACATTATGTATAACTTAATAACAGACAAACAGCTTGACGGAGTTCCAAATGAGAAGGTTGTTAACAGAGTTTGTAGCATTAGAAGACCTCCGGTTTTTGTTTTGAACTGCATGCGTGATGTCATTCAGAGTTTCTAATTTCGTGATAGCATTACCTGTATAAGACATATAGGTAGGTGCAGTCTCGGTAATTTTTTTTTTATCAGTTTCCATATTAGATTCAATAACACATTGTGTGCAAAAATATATTTTTGTTTCACTTAATCTTAGATGGGCACGTATGAAACGTCAGAAGTGATGAAACAGGCATTTGGCACACTTTAATTATAATGACATTGATTAAAGAGAATTTTTATCTGGCACTTCCGTCATCATGGGATGAACACGTTTGTCCTTTTTTCCCTGTGCCTGTAATGTAAGTTTGATACTAATGTTATCTATGTGTAATAGTTTGTGACTTGCTATTTATGATAACTCGATGATCAAGGAATACATAAATAGTTACTTGAAGATTTTGTGTTTTAGTCTCACCACATGCCACCTTTCATATTGCCCGTAGCGACTCTGTACGACCACACCTTAAATTAGCTTCGCTGACTAAACTGCTCTGTTCAGATAGTACGTAATAACAAGAAGCTAGGTGCACGGTTCCAAATGGTCGTTTCCTATGGAGAAGAGTCAGCAAGACACTCCACGTTACTTTTTAAAAAATAATTGGCCTTTACAATGTTTTCAAATGACAATAATAATAGGTAGGAGTACAGTGTAGGCCTGTCAACCAGTACCAGCACCCTAATTGCGTAACACACTGTCAAACACAATCTGAATCATGTTGAAGGATATTGCTAATCGATTGCTTCATATATTCGAAAAATGTGTCTGCTCAACAACGTAAATAACGCAATGTATTGTTAAACTGTCAAAATGAAAATGATTGCTACTGATAGTGTGTTACGCAATTACCCCGCTGGTACTTAATAAAACAGAAAATGGTCTTCAAATCTACAGTCTACAAAGCCTACAACGTTACGCACAGCCTCACATTCACAAAATTTAAAAGAATCCATATGAACGATCAATAAAATAATCAAAATAAAAATCTATTTAAAGCCAAATGACATGATTGTCATTAAAACCACTAATATAGAGGCTAATAAAGAGTTGAAATTATAATTGTAGGTGATGGGTGTAAAAAGACACTTAACAAAGCCGAGAATCACTTGTACTCCCCGTGATTGTAATAGTTTGTTGGTACTGGACCATACCTTCTGATTACGTAGATTTTGAAGGTCAAAATTTCAACTTTTACTGTTTTTAATGGCTATTCCTTTGACCTTTTCTATACTGTTTTAACAAATATGGATAAAAATACTCCAGTGTGTGAAATATTTTGTGTAATGTCTCAGGCATTTGATTATGTGTAACATAATATTTTACCAAAATTGCTTGACGCTTACGGAGTAAGAGGAAATGTCCTTGAGCTCTTAAAATCGTACCTACATGACAGAAAACAAGTTACAGAAAAACAGACATAATGGAAGCACCAAAACAGACAAAATCTTTTTATCGGATGAACGTTATCTACAGAGATCCACAAGGAAGTATATTAGGACCGCCGCTTTTTACACTTTACATCAATGACTTTCCAAGGGCAATCAAACATCCTATGGCACTGTTCGCGGATGACAGAACAATAACGAAACCGTGTATTCAAAGAGATTTTATAAATAGGAAATAAATATTACACTAAAAGAAACAATAGAATGGTTAGACAATAATAGCTTATTTTTTTTTATTATTAATTAAATTAAAATTCATTTAATTCGGACAACTGTGATCCATATAGTGTTACAAAATAACTTATATTATAGTCTAGGTAGTTAAAATAATTTACACTCCAAGCAGAGGACGACCAGACAATTAAACATTTATAATTAAACATATTTCCTACCTGAGGAACCTCCGCATAAAATGCCTAATATTTGGAATATAACTCCGCCACAGCTCTCAGGATATAGTTGCGACTGCCCCGCACTCTGCTAAGTAGCGACGCGGTTTTTTTTGCGAATTATAGCGTGAAAACCATCTGTGTGGGTCTTAACAAACATTTCTGAGGCGCTGCAGAAACAGGGCAGTCGCAACAACATCCTGAAAGCATTATTATATTGCACGCGTAGGGCATCCAGCGATCTCTTGGTGTAGTTGACTCATGGCAGATTGCTCGTGTAAAAGCTCTGACAGTAGACCTTGAAGAGAGTAATTTTTACTTGGTAGAACACCGAGCAAAACTACGGGCCAATATGTTACATCTGACTGCTAGTGCCCTACGCTCCATCTCAATGTCTATTTCATCCCTAAAGTCGTCGGTGATGAAATGTCCATGATATTTAAATTTTGACAACCTTTTTAACGGGAGCCCCAGTCTTATTATTCACGGAACAGAATCCGGACACCTACCAGCGGCCTTAAGATAATATATTCACTCTTGGTCACATTATAAATCAGTCCGTTTGAGGCAGCATAAGTCTCACACACTTTGAGAAATTTCCTGATAGTTCCAGCAGTTGGGCCCACCAGCAACATATCGTCCGCGTAGTTGATGTTATCGATGCTCACTCCATTTATTCGACATCAAATTCTCCTGCTACTGAGCTCAGTGATGAGGCCATACAGATTGAAAAGCCTAGGGGATGGAAAAATCAAAATCAAAAGTCATTTATTCAAATTAGGCTGAGAGTCAGCACTTTTCGAACGTTAAAATTACATAACACAGTCGCCCAAAACGCCCGCCCTTCACCACTTCCTAGTGCTTTAGCTGGGAAGAAGAAGTGGCGCAACAAACTCCCCAGCAGCACAGCTGTCTGTTCAGTTAGAAAAACCATTGAACTATACAATTATAAGGGAATCAAAGTTAAAAAACACAGAAAATCATATTAAATTATCTGCCTTACGTAAGCTAGTAACGCCAATATACCCAAAACAGAAACCAACAAAAATCAATGAAAAAACAACATAACTTAATATACAAATAAAAGCCTCCTGGCATAAAGGGCGTGACAGCTTACCTATGCATAATTGGATTAATTTTTAAGTACACACAAATGATAAACAAGGACCATCGAAGTAAAATCAATTAACAGAACAATTACTTTAACAATAACAAAACCATAGACAGCAAGACGACCAGTCACCACAAGCGGCACCCGTTCACGAGCATAACGCACAGATCAGCCATTGCCCCCCTCGCCATATTTGAGGGAAGGAGGCAACCCGATCCCCGACGCTAACGCAAGCATTGACATCTACGGGAGCATGACGAACTCGCTGCCGGTTGCTCAGGCAAGAATAATTTATGATCAATTGTCGAGGTCGCTAGCTAACCACACAATTGCAATACAACTAGTTAAAAAAAACATTGTAATGAGTAGATCATGTCAATAATAAATGAAGATAACTAAAAATTTACTTATCTAGTCAAATAAAATTAAAATAAATATACTAACTCGTATACCCTGTCAGTAGGTAAGCTGATCCTGGAGAAAGAACATAAACATTGTCTTAAGTTAATTACAGCGACCAACTATTCTTATCGTTTAAGTAGTCGTTAATGGAATAATATGCCTTTGAACAAAGGTTGGATTTTATTTTACTTGAGCTTTAAACGCATTAAAAGGCAAATCTAGCAAAGAAGAGGGTAACATGTTATAAAACGTTATACCAAGCCCAACAAATGAGTTATGAACCTTATGAAGCCGGTGAAACATTGTTCTTATTTCTAGTGTTAACATTGTGAAAATCACTGTTTTTAGTGTATAAGTGTATATTTTGCCTAATGTATAAGATGTTGGCGAAGATGAATTGTGATGCTACCGTGAGAATATCAATATCTTTAAAAAAATCTCTAAGAGAAACTCTGGCTCCTAGCCGATAAATTGCTCGGCGAGCTCGTTTTTGAAGGACGAATATATTTTGAATATCAGCGGCTTTGCCCCACAGCAGAATACTGTAGGTCATAACGCTGTGGAAATAACTAAAATAGACTAACCGAGCTGTATCAACGTCAGTGTATTGTCTTACTTTCCTGACGGCGTAGGCGGCTGAAATGAGCCTCCCCGCTAGGCTTGAAATATGTGGGCCCCACTGAAGTTTGGCATCTACGAGTAATGCCCAGAAAAACTGCCGAGTCTACTGTTTCAAGCAGCTCTTTATATCAGACGATGTTGGGTCCTAGATTTCTAACATTCGGTAAGACGAACTTTACACATTTAGTTTTCTTAGCATTGACAACTAGGTTATTTGACGTATTGGTTTACGTAACGTGCGTAACGTTACGAACAGTAACCATTTAGAGTGCACTGTTTACGTCGTCAAAATCTTGTCTATTCCTGTCTACTTTAAAAATAAGAGAGGTATCATCTGCAAACAGTACAACGTCACAGATATCGTTTAAATAGAATGGTAAGTCATTGATATACACTAAGAACAATGGACCCAGTATTGAGCTTTGAGGTACACCTAACTGAACTGGTAGCTCGGAAGATTTCACACCATTGACATCTACACATTGGAACCTATTATGTAAATAAGAATTTATTACGTTGAGAGCTTCGTTTTGGACACCGTAATGACGTAGTTTACGCAAAAGCGTGTGATGGTGCATGCAATCAAAGGCTTTAGAGAGATCACAGAAAATTCCAATAGCATTTTGCAATTCCCCCATGCATTAAATATGTGTTTCAGCAGAGCAACACCCGCATCTGTAGTTGAACGTCCTTTTGTAAAGCCATGCTGTTTATTATAAAGGAGGTTATTTAAATTAAAATGTCTTAGCAACTGCTTACGTATTAACTTTTAAAATATTTTGCTAAATGTTGGTAAGATAGAAAAAGGCCTGAAATTGCCAAAGTTATTTTTATTACCAGATTTAAATAATGGTATGACTTTACTACTCTTCATGAGGTCAGGAAAAGTTCCTATATCAACACATTTATTAAAAGTAACAGCTAGATAGGGGGCTACGATGTCTATTATATTACTTAAAAGTTTAATTGAGATGCCCCAGTAATCACCAGTGAAAGTCAAAGTCAAAGCATTTATTTCAAATAGGCCCATAAAAAGGCACTTTCGAACGTCAAAATTTACATTAAAAATAGAACTGATTCTAGGCGCCACTTCCAAAAAGTAGTTTCGTATGGAGAAGAAGTGGCAAGAAACTCCACCGTTACTCTTTTAAAATGTTTTACAATATTTTATATACATTTATTATATTTCTATATGTGAAGACGATGCACCAAGAATAAAAATACTATACCACAATTGGTACAAAAAAATTAAAAATAAAGCAAAGGCATATAAACTAATCACGTGATAGGTACATTGTGCTCACATATTTATAAACAATTGTAAAAATATATGATTTTCCTAAAATATTAACTCGGAATTAGTCAGTGTGTGAGTAAAGTAAAAATAACAAATTATACAATACAATAAGCAAATAGTATGATTTTATGGAGCAGGACCAGCATGTTTCCAAGCATTCTTATCTAGGATATAATCTTCTAATTTGTAATATGCTTGTTTACAAAGTGTTTTTTAACATGAGTTTTAAACTTTCTTTCATTTAATTGCAATATTTCACCAGGTATTTTGTTGTAACATTTAACACAGTACCCCATAAAAGATGTATGTACTTTAGATAGTCTGAAAAGTGTTTTTAGACCAGTGTTTTAGATTTAAGTGTGTTAAAGACGTTAATTATATCACTAGGCGTTACATGTTCGAAGCTAAATATGCGACTGCATTTTGGCACACTACTATTCAAAAGATTCTCAGCTTTAGACGGGAACGAATTTAAGGAGCAAGTCGTAGTTATAGGTATATTGGCAAAAAACTCATTAAATGCCTCAGCCACGTCAGCTGCCTTATTGACTAATTTGTTATCGACCAAAATTTCAAGTTTATTTCCTTGTTTAACCGACTTACCCGTTTCATTGTTAATAAATTTCCAAGTGGTTTTTACTTTATTATTAGAATTGTTAATTGAATCGCTTAAAAATTTTGATTTAGCAAAAGCGCAAATCTTTTTAAATAATATTGAATATTTTTTTACATACTCTAGGAAAGGAGTATCAAACGTGTATATTTTCAAACCATATCATTCGTATAGTCTAGCTCTACTTTTATAAATACCTGGACTCGCCCATTGGTTGAAGCCAACAGAGGTACCATTAATGTTAATGGTTTTTGTCTTGAAAATAGATTGATATTCTTTTTGCACAACATCAAAAACGGCTCCGTAAATTTCATTAGGATTCTCGTGTTCTACTAACGATGGTGTAATTATATGAGCTATATTATTTTTAAACTTGATACAACGACTAGCTGTATAAGGCCTGCATTCAAGTTTATACGATTTTTTATGTAATGTCATGGGGATGCTAGCTAATAAACCACAGTGGTCGGACGTTAAGTCACTTAACACTAATTTATTTTTTGCATCACAATTACTAAATATATTATCAAGACAAGTTGATGAAGATGCCGTGATCCTAGTTGGTTCAAAAAACAAGTTAATTAAATTATGAGACCTAAACAGATTGAGAAGTCTAATACTTAATGGAGTAACATCTAAAACATTAATATTAAAATCTCCACATAAAATTATACTCTTATTACTTGTTTTTAACCAACATATTAAGAGAATCCTCCATTACCGATTCAAAACTAATAAAGTCACCAGAAGGGGGTCGATAAACGCAAATTATAACGTATCGCTCGAGTTCAACACAAGACAACTCAATAGTGCGCTCAATGGAAAGATTTACTAAATCTAAACGTTGTTTACATTTCAACTTGTTTGAGACAAGAAATAAAGAGCCACCGCGAATGGCACTTTTCCTTACAAATGCGCTTTGTACAGTAAAATTATCATCATTGATAAACACTACTTCATGTTCCTTCAACCAGTGTTCAGTCAAACATAACACGTGAACATCATAGTTCTCCATAAATAAACTTAACTCTAGCTCTTTGCTGGACAGACCCTGCATATTTGATGTACAACATTCAACATATGCGGTTCACCCGTTGTCGCACACGCACACAAAAGTAGTGTTAGTACCACTACTAACTGTACGAGTAATCAATGGTACAATACATGTACCCTTGTTGCTGTGTAAATTGTATGCTAAAAGATTAGCAATTTGTCTCATACATCTAGGTGGCAAATACATTGTATAAACCCCCTTGTCTCACACCGCGTTCCAATCTATCTGCTGAAGAGAGAGTGTTAGAACACTTTACGTGGTTCTTTTGATTGGCATACCAGTAATGGAAGATTTTCAGTAATCCAGCAGGTGCACCCCTGTCCCTCAACATGTCCCAATGCACATCATACGAAACAAGATCGAAGGCTTTTCAGAGGTCCAGGAAACAGGTGTACCCCGGCGTCTTACGATCAGTATAGTACTGAACAGTATGCTTGAGACTGAAGATAGCAGTTTCAGTTGACAGTCCAGGCTGGAACCAAAACTGTGCTTCATAAAGATTTAAAATGTTTTTCAGACATGAGTCAAGCATACTGTCCAACACTTTAGCCATGATCGTTGCCAAAGAAATCGGACGATAATTCCCTTTACTCGACGAATTAACGATGGGAACTACAATAGTTTTCATTAAATTTTCTGGCAAAAATTAATGACTAACACACATCGTATACAACAAAGACAAGACCCTCGGCATGTGGATCCCTGTATATTTTACGTGCTCAATGCTGAGTCCATCATGACCGGGCGACTTGCCACTGCTCATTTTTTGTATGACTCCTATGACTTGCTTGGCAGAGAATTGCATAAGTGTCTACTTTTCCTGACAACAATCATCAGCACCTGCGGAAGGAACTGAGGGACCAAGGGGAGATTGCACCTGAAAATGTTTAATAAATTAGTTTGCAATATCCCCTCGACCACTCTTCAACCTACCTGTGGATTTCCAGTGTTTGCCACAGTTCTAAGCAGCTCTTTGTTCTGTTAATATGTCCATTTTAATTTAGCACTGACGGCGCCTATTTATAACATAATAAATAGGCGCCGTCAGTGGGGACTGGTCATCTCTTGGCTGCCACGGTTTTTTGTTTTTTTTTTTGTTTTGCATGTTTTTCATTACGGACGCGTTTAACGTGCACGTCTTTCTACATCGTTCTCACATGTATAATTTCAACAAGACTGATGTAACAAACTTTCTGTAACAATATTATTTAAAAGTGTCCATGGAGTTTCTTGCCCGTTCTTCTCCATAGGTACCTTTCGCTTTGGATTGGGCAACTAGCTTCATATTTCTGACTGACCGACCCCTTGACAATTCAAAAGTGCCTGTAATTGGTTTATTTGAAATAAATGCTTTGAGTTTGAGTTCTTGACTCTTTTGGCACCATTTCAAGCGACTTTTGAAAACTTTACGAGCCTCTTGCATTTGCTCACAAACGTAACCCTGAGTCGGTCGTCTATCCAGGTTTTAAGTTTAAGCCTAGCCTCGTTGTGAGCATCCCGTACATGTTTAGTCCAGCCATAGAGTGGCCGATATTGTCTGTGAGACCTATAGTCACTCGTCTCCTTAGATTGTTCAGCTGCCTCACACAGAACGTTCACAATCCGATCATACAACTTATCTAGTATAATTTTATGTTCGGCCAGGCTGCACGACCCATGACTTCACTTCCAAAATTCTTGGGGGAGATCAATGTCTCGCAATTTGCCATCGCAAAAAACTGGTACCTGTCACTTTTAGAACAGTTCCTTACACCCCATACAATCCCACTACGGAGCACTGTCGGAGTCACCCGTTTTGACCTTACTATACTCAAATCACATGCAATATAGATGGGTAAATGATCAGAATTAAATACACCTTCCTTAATACCTACATCTACAACAGTGTGTCACGCCGATAGGTAAAGATTCCACACAGTGGTCGAGCCGTCGCCTACACCCATGCGCATCACTAATAAATGTGTAGTGATTACGCTCACTAGTCCGTACAAAAGTTCATCAATTCACTAAAAAAGTTTTCTTTGGGGTACACGTTAAAATGTCCAATATTAACACGTTTTCAACATTATAGCTTTCTACAATCTCACTTTAAACATCAGTAAACATAGTTTAATTATCTGGCGAATTTATAGGCATATTGTCAGAGAAAACAATAATAAAGCGCTCCCCAATCACTGCCATAATGGCCACGATCCGTTTACTACTACAATCCAAAACAGAAACTAAATCAAACATACCTTTCCTCCAGATAATGGCCTCTCCCCCATACGGTCTTCCTCTTAACGGTCCGACGGATGTGTCAACAGCTGACTTATCAGTAAATTCAAAGTCTTGACTTATGGTCCCTAACATCATTATGTCATGGGGAAGAAGCCATGTCTCTTGGAGGGCTACAAGATCTGACCACGCACAGATTCCAAGAATATTATCAACAGATCATTTTGCTGACTGACAATTAAAACTAGTAAATTTTGAGTACTCATTCGATTATTTACATTGTGAAAACATTTTAGTAACTTTTACTTTAAGACTCAGCGTTGGTTCGATATATGAAATGCACAAACCGCCTAAAAGTAATGCCATCTGGCCACAACTGGTAAAAGTTATTAGCCAGACTTTTTCCAATCTTGACATAACATAGGTACGATCACATTACAATTGACGCAGAAAATATAAATTAGTTTCTAGGACTTTTTAAGTAAGTTTATAGATCGAAATTTAAGTTAAAAGGTGCATGTAGAGGCCCTGACTAAAAGGTTAAACAGTAGTGCGTACTCCTTGTATATTCTGTCACGCACTGTTAATTTAGATGAGTTATTAACTGTTTTCTACGGGCTAACTGAATCTGTTTTCAAATACGGTGTTATCTTTTTAGGTAACTCAACTAATACTGAAGTTGCATTCAAAGCAGAAAAGAGTTGCCTCAGAGCCATGCTTAAGTTGGAAATCACATCACAGTTGTATGCCCTATTTTATTCGCTTTAAAATTTTGCCACTGGCATGGCATCCCTTTGATCTGGAAATAGTACTTTTGTTTGTTACAAGTAATTGTAATTTATTTTCGCGAATGGCCGATAAAGCAAGAAACGGGCATGATCAAAGTCAGCTCTGTCTGCATAGGAGTAGGACTGCACTTAGTGTTTTTTGCATGGTTCCCATTATTCATTATATGTTACCAAAAAGTTGGAGGAAGCTTAATAACGCACAATTGAAGAAACAACTAAAGGTAAATCTAATTAACAAAACTTATTATAGTATTAATGGTTTTCTGACGCTTTTATTTTGAAATAAATTTTATGCATTGCTGTATTTTTACTATTTTTATATATTTTTTTTTTACTATTGACATTTATAATTTATGTATTACTGTTTGCTGATTCACATAAAATATTATTTAGACTAAAACTTAATAATTTAAAATAATTATTATTCGTAATATTTGCACGCCATACTATGTGGCAAACACGTCAGTTTATTTTTTTAATGTTATCCTGCATGCATTTTATTCTTGTATATGTATGTGTACATATTCAAGAATACAGTTTGAGCAAATAAATTTACCATAACTTATCGAATGTTATAATAATAACACAAATTTAAATACCCGGACTCCTGTACCGTTGCATGAATCCATACAATGCCACTCAGAAAGTATTGCGAAAAAAAGTTTTATGCATGAGAGACTGTCATAGTCCATTTTGAAAATATGATTATTTGTAAGTAAACATAGGTACGTTCCAATTTGAAAATTACCCTCCACATTGTTTGCGAGCTCATTAAAATTATCGTGTCTCATTAAAATATGGATCTGCGCCGGGAAAATTTTCGCGCTATGTTTTTTTACGATTTCAAGTGTCGCCTGAAACCGGACGAATGGTACGATAGACTTCAAATGACATTCATGGATGAAGGCCCTTCTAAGGCAATTGTGTCTCGTTGTTATAACGAATTCAAGCGCGATCAACTAACTTTAGGGGATGAAGAAAGAAGTGGTCACCCTTTGATGGCTGTTACGGAAGAAAACGTGCTAGCAGTGAACAATTTTATCCAAGGAAATAAACGAGTTACGTATCAAGAGATTCAGTACATACTGCAGGTTGGATCGGCAAGCATTCACGAGATTCTAAACGTGCTAAAAGATGAACGTTTAGAAACTTCCCCACCCCACCCAGCGTAAAACTATCTACGCCTTTACGTGAGGAGGATAGTTTCACGCTGGGTGCCGCAAAACCTCACCGATGCTCAGAAGCAGGCCTGGGTGAAATGGGGCCGTAATATGATTAAAAAGCAACAAATTTAAAGCAGGCTCGTCTCGACGTGTTTACAACATCATTAAAAGTGACGAGTCGTCTTGGATTTATCAATACGATCCAGAAACGAAGCGCCAGTCGACGGTTTGGGTGTTACAAAACGAAACAACGCCTACCAAAGTGAAGCGATATAGAAGCGTGGGGAAGATTTTGGTCACGAGCTTTTTCAATTTGACTGGCTACTGGGTGTCAATTCCTTTAGTGAACCAAAGAAGCATCAACGCTCAATGGTATGCAACCAAATGCTTGACAGAAGTTTTCTCTGTTGTGAGCAACAAACGACCAAACACAGGTCTTCGCGGGCTACTGCTCCACCACGACAACGCGCCTTCGCACACCGCGCTCAAAACGAGGGACTTCCGGGACAGCACGCCGGTCAAACTCCTAGGTCACCCTCCTTACGGCCTTTTTTTTTTGTTCCGGGGTGGCAAATCCTCATGGATAACCTCCGCCCTGGGGCGGGCGGAGGGGTCTGTCAGACTCTTACTGACTAAAAACCACCCTGGTGTTCCATCTCACACCTACGTCGGGGTCGTGGGAACATATGATTCTTCCGCAACCCCGACTGGTGCCGGCGGGTCTGCCCGGGTTGGGGGTGGGGGGGGGGGAGTGTGGTGTTTGACTACACCCACAACGTCTAAAAGGGGGGCGCGCGTGGAACACTACGCGCCGCCACCTCGGGTCCTGAAGTATGGGGGGCGGCGGACGTACCCGAGTCCGCTGTCCCTGGACCCATTTAGGGGGGCTGGAAGAGGGCGTTGTCCGACCTCCGCCTACGCTCGGTGCGGCTGCTGCGGATCGGGAGAGTGGTCTCTTTCCCTTTCCGCAGCCTCCTTCTGCTAGATAACTGTTTCGCAGAAGGATACCGCCGCGTCCCAGGACTCCTGCGTCGCCCGAAACGACAGGAAGCCGTGCCTCCTCCCGAGCCATTCGTCGAGCACTGGCCGGATCGCCTCGATCCCTCCTTACAGCCCTGACCTAGCACTGATCGAGCTAAACGATCTGCACAAAAGGATACAATTTTCGTCGCCAGAAGATGCGCTGTCAGCGTTCGAGCAGGCTGTAAACGAGATGTCTACGGCGAACTGGAAAAAGTGTTTCGAAAACAAAATAAAAAAACTATGGTCAGCAAGACGACCTGTCAGCACAAGCCGCACCCGTTCGTTCGTCATGCTACACTCCTGCTCCCTTAGATGTCACTACATTTAAGGGAGCAGGACGAACTTGCTGCCGGTTGCTTAGACAAGAATAACTTGATCAATTGTCGAGGTCGCTAGCTTACCACATATTGCAATACAACTCATTAAAAACCACATTGTAATGAGTAGATTGTGTCAATAATAAATTAAAATATAATCAAAATAAATTGTCTTAGCCAAATGAAATAATAACAATATAGCAACTCATATAACCTGTCAGTACTCAGTAGGTAAGCTAATTCTGGAGAAAGAACATTCACATTGTCTTGAGTTAATCACAGCGACTACCTAATATTTTCGTTTAAGTGGTCGTTGATAGAATAGAAAAGGCAAATCTATCAAAGACGAGGGAACCTTACTATAAAAGTTATACCAAAAAATGTGTTATGAACCTTATGAGCCAAGTTTGTCCTTTTCTCTGTCTATATGCCTACAGATTCGCCAGATAATTTAACTATGTTTACTGATGTTTTAAGTGAGATAAGTGCTATTGTAGCGAGCTGTGATGTTGAAAACGTGTTCATATTGGGAGATTTTAACGCGCACCCCAAAGAAAACTTTTATAATGAGTTGATGAACTTTTGTACGGACCAGTCATGGGTTTGTGCCGATATTGAAAAACTAGGTGCTGAGCGTAATCACTACACATTTATTAGTGATGCGCATGGGTGTAGGAGATGGCTCGACCACTGTGTGGTATCTTTATCGGCTTGGCACACTGTTGTAGATGTAGGTAATAAAGAAGATGTATTTAATTCTGATCTTTTACCCATCTTTATTGCATGTGATTTGAGTATAGGAAGGTCAAAACTGGTGACTCCGACAGTGCTCCGTAGTGGGATTGTATGGGGTGTAAGGAACTGTTCTGAAAGTGACAGGTACCAGTTTTTGTGCAATAGCAACTTGCGAGACATTGATCTCCCCCAAGTATTCAGGGAGTGCAGTCATGGGTCGTGCAGCCTGGCTGAACATAAAATTGTACTAGATAAGTTGTATGATCGGATTGTGAACTTTCTGTGTGAAGCAGCTGAACAATCAAAGGAGAGGAGTGACTATGGGCGTCACAGACAATATCGGCCACTAAATGGCTGGAATAAACATGTACGGGATGCTCACAACGAGGCTAGGCTTAAACTTAAAACCTGGATAGACCATAAACGGCCGACTCAGGGTTACGTTTGTGAGCAAATGCAAGAGGCTCGTAAAGTTTTTAATAGTCGCTTGAAGTGGTGCCAAAAGAGTCAAGAACAAATTAAAATGGACATATTAACAGAACAAAGAGCTGCTAAGAACTTTGGCAAATTCTTGAAATCCACAAGTAAGTTGGATACTAGGCCTGGCCTCGCGGTGAGTGTGGATGGGAAGAGTGATCGAGGGGATATTGCAAACTTATTTATGGAACATTTTCAGGTGCAATCTCCCCTTGGTCCCTCAGTTCCTTCCGCAGGTGCTGATTATTGTTGTCAGGAAAAGGAGACACTTATGCACATCTCTGCCAACCAAGTCAAAGGAGTCATACAAAAAATGAGCAGGGGTAAGTCTCCCGGTCATGATGGACTCAGTATCGAGCACTTGAAATATGCAGGGGTCCACATGCCGAGGGTCTTGTCGTTGTTCTATACGATGTGTGTTAGTCATTCATTTCTGCCCGAAAAGTTAATGAAAACTATTGCAGTTCCCATTCTTAAGAACAGGGTTGGGGACATATCGAGTAAAGGGAATTATCGCCCGATTTCCTTGGCAAAGGTCATGGCTAAAGTGTTGGACAGTATGCTTGACTCATGTTTGAAAAACATTTTAAATCTTCATGAAGCACAGTTCGGGTTCCAGCCTGGACTATCAACTGAAACTGCTATCTTGAGTCTCAAGCATACTGTTCAATACTATACTGATCGTAAGACGGTGTACGCCTGTTTCCTGGACCTCTCAAAAGCCTTCGATCTTGTTTCGTATGATGTGCTTTGGGACAAGTTGAGGGACAGGGGTGCACCTGCTCAAATACTAAATATCTGCCATTACTGGTATGCCAATCAAAAGAACCACGAAAAGTGGTCTAACACTTTTTCTTCAGCACATAGATTGGAATGCGGTGTGAGACAAGGGGGTTTGACATCCCCTAGGCTTTCTAATCTGTATGTTGATGGCCTCATCTCTGAGTATTGGATGTCGAATAAATGGAGTGAGTGTCAATAACATCAACTACGCAGACGATATGGTGCTGCTGGGCCCAACTGCTGGGACTATCAGGGAACTGCTCAAAGTGTGTGAGACTTATGCTGCCTCACATGGACTGATTTATAAATAACCAAGAGTGAGTATATGATCTTTAAAGCCGCTGGTAGGTGTCCAGATTCTGTTCCGGAAATAATAAGGCTGAATGGGATCCCTTTAAAAAGGGTGGCAAAATTTAAATATCTTGGACATTTCATCACCGACGACCTTAGGGATGATATAGACATTGAGAGGGAGCGTAGGGCACTAGCAGTCAGAGGTAACATGTTGACCCGTAGATTTGCTCGGTGTTCTGAACAAGTAAAACGTACGTAATATTTACTCCATTTTTTTTACATTTTTTTTGCACACAGATCGGGTGATAGTTTCCGGGGTCGGTTTTAGGTCCTGGTTTATAGATTAATGTCACCTTTGCAATCTTTAGGTTGTCTGGAAATTCCCCGCCAGACAAGAGTTTTATAAACAATTTGCCAAGCTTTTTGAGTTTTTTTTTAATGACTTTTGTGCTTATTCTATCAATACCGCTACTTGAATTTGGGTCGAGATCATTAATAATTTTAGTAATTTCATCAGCACTACATGGGTCTAATGTAAAAAAGTCTTGTTTATTATTTTTTGGGATTTGAAAACACATTGGGTAGTCATGACATTTTTTTTGGTTTTCTGTCTGTCAGTAGTCTGCCAGTCATAAGGTAGAAAAATACTCGTTAAAATCTCGCAAGTTTGAACTGTGTAACTATGTTAGCATCAACTAAGGTCTGATTTCACCAATGAAATGGGGAAGGCAACTGTCAAAATGGCGCTGTCGTAGCTAGTTCCCAACACAAGCTAAAAATACAAGGCGTGATGTGGTTTAATTTTATTTTAGCGAAAGTTGACTCGTTGTTGTGTTCCTAGATACTCCGAAATTGGAGTCCGAATTTCTCGTAAGCCTCTAAAATTAGAAGATTGTGCTTTAAAGCTATTCGTACAGATTTTGTTGAGTTCGAATTTATGTCGTGATCATTTTGAAGAAAGTGATTACGAGGAAATATTCAAGGTTTAAAATTCTGACACTTTCCATGTCAAGTACTTGATTTAAAATACGGAAATCACCGAAAATAACGAAATAGTGAAATGAAATCAAACTCATGAATGAACATAAAATGAAATGAATGAACGAAATGTCAAAAATTTTGTAGGCCGTAGGGACCTAGCTATGGTCACGCCATCTACAATTAGCTTTGCCCGACCTTCCCCATTGAACGCGATTAGTACTTAAACTCCGTTTAAGAGCTGTCAGTGTCATAATTTTCTTTGGATAATTGACACTGACAGCTCTAGAACGTGTTTAAGATGTGCTAAACGCGCTGAAGGAGCAGCACTACTTTTTTTTTTTTTTATAAATTATTGACGTGACCATGTTTTTTTGGGGTTGCTAGCACAATTTTTAAATAGTTTTTTAGTAGTATGAATTTTTAGTATTTTGAATTAATTTAGCAATTCTTTCTTTCAGCTCTATATAATATAGAGAAATTATTAATATATTTTATGTCCTGTTGTTTTATGTGCGATGTTTGTACTTTTTTAGTGTTTTATTTTTTGTCAGAAGGTTAAAATCTCCAAACACTATTGCTCTAATAACTAATTTTCCTGATCATTCCTATGTATATGTTGTATCCATAGATGGAGTTTTTGGCTGGTTCCAGTAATTATATCGTTGTTAACCCAAACTTCTTGGGGTGGATTCAAAAAATTTGTTCTCAGTACTTCATTGTCGTCAACGCACCTTTGATTCTAGTTCACTTTAGTTGTTTGACATGTCTTCTTTTCTACATGATTTTATTTTTTTAATCTATTATTTCATAACTTAGGCGTATTTTGGGACGAGGTTCCAATTTTATTTATTTGTATGTGTATTTGCTTATTATCTGAAATGGGTGAATTGAAGAAAGACATGTTGAAATGTTCATCTTTTAAATTTGTACTGACATGGTCTGTGATCGTTTTCTTTGTATTAGAGTCGCTAGTGCAATAGGTTTTATTTACTTTGTTAAAAATTGAATGTCCTGTTGTTTTATGTGCTGTGTTTGTACTTTTTTTATTTCTTGTCAGAAGGTCAATGTTAAAATACTATTGCTCTCTTCTAAACACTATCTTAAATATTCTCCAAACACTATTGCTCTCTTCCGTTGCTGTAATTGTGTGTCATATACATCCAGAAACTTTTCAACATTTGTGTTACCAGGATTTTAGACGACGCCAATATTTAGCGCGAGTTTATCAATTTGGACCCACAGGGAATTGATTCACTGAGGTTGTGCTTTAAATCGTTGTGGTCGTAAGCTGACACTCCTCCACCCCTTCTTTCTGTTCTATAATTGTAGTGATGTGTATAGTTATCTATCTGCAGTAGTAAGATTTAATTTTCATTTTGTATTCAAAAGAGAATGACGAGCTAAGATGCAATTTGGGACCCATTGATAGGGGTTGCGTATATTATGGAAACTTTTGAATAGTTAAAGAACGACATAAGCCTTTAAAAAAAGCAAATGGTAAGGAGGTTAGAGAAGTTGGGAGAGAAAAGATATGAAAGATAGAAGATTATAACCTAAAATAATCTAAAAGTAGTTTGGGTATGGACTTATTGCTCATTATTTAGTAGCAGAATGACTTATTATTATACATAGAAGAAACTGGTATTAAATAATTAAGCATTTATATAAAGGATATGAATATTTTATTTTCCTTGACGTCTCTATAGACTGACAATCTACAAGTGATAGAAGAGCACTTCTTTTTAAACTTATCATAGACACAATATTATCTATAACACTCCCCCTCACGAAGATGATCTTTAGGTCTGAGTGACTCCTATTCCCAACATTCTTCGCAATTTTAACAACCTTGGTTGTGGCAGCGCTTTTGTTAAAATATCTGCCTCCATATTTTCTGTGTCCTTATAACGAATTGTCACTAACTTCTTTTGGACACAATCTCTGATAAAATGTTCCTTTATGCTAATATGTTTTGACCTTTTTCCTGTGATCATATTGCTTGCTAATTTTTGCGCAGCCATATTATCATTATAAATAACGACTGTTTGTTGTGGCACTCCAATGTCTTCTAGCAAATGTTTTAAATGCAAGGCTTCCTTCATCGCTTCTGTCATTGCCATGTATTCGGCTTCAGCTGTTGACAATGCGACAACTCTCTGGTTCTGTGTCTCGTAACTAATAAGACCACCACCATACTTAAAAATATAACCGGTATATGATCGGCGATCAATAGTGCATGCCGCCCAGTCTGCGTCGGCCATACCCGTAAGAGCCGTTGACGTTCCTGTTTTCTTATATCGTAAACATATGTTCTTCGTTCCTTTTAGGTAACGTATAACTCTTTTTGCCGCTTGCCAGTGACTTTGGTCATAACAGTTGTTGAACTGGCTTAAGTAACTTACTGCAAACATTATGTCTGGTCTTGTTGCGACAGCTAGGTACATTAATGAACCAATGAGTTTTTGATAAGGAAAGTTATCCCTCACGTCTTCATTCTCATATTTCTCTAACTTAAGAGCTGGCTCCATTGGTGCAGACACGGGTTTACATTCTCCCATGTTAAATCTTTCTACCAAATTATCAACATAAGTTTCTTGGGACAGCGTCATCTCTCCCCCTACATGGGTGAATCGTATACCCAAACAGTGGTGAAGAGAACCCATATCTCTTCAGTCAAATGCTTTTTCCAATTTGGATTTGACTTCCTTCAATATTTTCTCTGATTTGTATGCCAGAATTAAATCGTCGACATATACATTGGCAAACAGTTTTTCGTCTCCTTGTTCAAATATGTACAAACAAGGATCCGCTGTAGCATTTCTAAAACCAATTTCTAATAATTTTCTGTGTAATTTTAAATACCATTGCCTTCCTGCCTGTTTCAATCCGTATATAGCTTTATTAAGTTGACATATTCCATTGTTTTTATATAGATTTATTTCTATTAGCATTTCTCTTGCTTTTCTCATCAACTCTTTGTCTTTTCCGTGTGATAAAATAATTTTTAAATGTTTATCGAGATTTTTTGGCTTCTTCATATAAATTTGTTCTTCTATATCACCATTTAAAAATGCTGTACAGACATCCAGCTGACTTGGTTTCATATTATTTTCTATCGCATATGCAATCAATAGTCTCATTGTACTCATTTTTGCTACTGGTGCAAATGTTTCACTATAGTCAATTCCTTCTCTCTGGTTGAACCCACGAGCTACTAGTCGCGCCTTTCGTCTGTCATTTTCTCCCAGTGCATTTACTTATATTTCAGAATCATTTTATTATCTATCAAATTTTTACTTTCATTCTTGTGTACAACTTTCCAAGTATTGTTTTTTAGGTGAGATTCATCATCATCTTCATCAGCATCTTCCCATTCATCACTATTCTCATCTATTTCACAGAGGAATGATTGTTCAGCATCCATTTCATAATCCTTCTGCCAAACTGGTGGTTTTCTCTGTCTCTTTTCATTATGTGAAGTAGTCGCTTCAATTTCATTATCTGTATAAATTTCTTGCCTGTTTTCATTGTCTATTTCATCTGTTTCTGTAGTTGCATCAACAAATACATCATTAACGTCCAATTCTTTATCTAGTTCATTAATTTCATGTCCATTCGAGTCTTCATTTTCTTCTTCTGGAAAAAGTACAACTTCAATTTCATTTCTATCAACTACAACTCTTTTTTGTTCTTCTTTTGCCTCATTTTCGTAGAACATTTTTTCCAGTACTTTGACATCTCTACTAATAATCACTTTGTCTGATTTTGGATTAAAGATACGGTACGCTTTGTGATTTTCCGAGTACCCTACAAATATACCAGCAGTCGATCTCGCTTCAAATTTTCCGTTTCTTTTTCCCTTTTTAGAACAAACGCCTTGGTTCCGAAAATGTGGAAATGCCTTACAGATTGAACTCTATTAACCCATTTTTCAAATGGAGTCTCATTATTAATACTGCTGCAAGGACTACGGTTTGCTAAGTGGTTAGCTGTATTAATAGCTTGGGCCCAAAAAAACTTCTTTCATATTAGCGTCAATTAACATACATCTAGCTTTATCTAGTAATGTTCTATTTTTTCTCTCTGCCAGGCCATTTTGTTCGGGTGTATATGGTGCAGATAGCCTTCTTTTGATACCATTGTCTCTTAGGTATTTGTCAAATTCATGGCTTATGTATTCCGTCCCATTGTCACTTTGTAAACAAACTATCTTTTGTTTGGTAAACCTTTCTGCCTCATTTTTGAATTCTTAAAATTTTGATAGGGCTTCATCCTTAGTTTTCATTGTATATACTCGTGTATATCTTGAATAGTCATCAGTAAATGTAATGAAGTATTTGGAACCCGCCTTAGATAATTGTCTCATGGGACCACATACATCTGTATGCACAATTTGTAATTTTTCATTTGTTCTTTCTTAATTTTTGGGTGTATTAAATGGTAATTTTGTGGCTTTGCCTTTAGCACATACTTCACAGTCTTTTACTGTGTCATTTTTATTAAATTCCAATCCTTCCATATTCTTTTTATCTAGAGCTATTCGCATTTGCCCCTCATTGAGATGAGCTAGTTTTCTATGCCATTGCTGCATTTTATTTGCTTCGCAGAATCTAGCTTTTTCTTGTATGTCTTCATTAACATAATATAAACCGTCTTCATTTCTTTCTGCTCTTAACAGTATTTGATTGTTATACATTACAGTTGCATTTTTTAGTTTGAATAAAACTGTTGCACCTTTGTCTGTTATTTTTCCAACTGACATTAGGTTAGTAGTTAGTGATGGTACGAATAAAGCTTCGGTCAGTTGCAAATCAGGTCTTTCCTTGATATTGAGTTTCGCTATACCACGACCTTCAATTTGTGCTGTACAGTTCTCTGATGCTAACTTTAAAGATTTGCTCTCATCCTTATCAAGATTTCGAAATCTTTCTAATTCATGTGTCATATGTGACGTGCAACCACTGTCAAGACACCACTTGTTTCGTTTTTCCTTACAAGCATTTGTATTTAGACACGTTTCTTCAGAACAATATAGATTTGAAAAACTTTTATTACATCCCTTTGGGGCTGACTGTACGACTTTTGACCAGCATTCATTGGCTTTATGTCCTTTCTTTTTACATTTAAAACATTCAACAACTACATTTTTGTTTCTTCTGCGCTGTCTACTAAATAGCGCTTCTTGTTCAGAATTTTGTTCACTTGTACTAGCCATATTTCTTCTTGCTTCAGCTTCTTCAATAATTTTTATCTTTAAGTTTTCAGGACTTGGTAGATCATCCCTGGATTCGATCGCAATACGAAAATTTTCAAAAGATTGAGACAAACTATAGAGCATCATAATGCTTAGGAGATCTTTATTGATTTCTATGTCCATATCTGCAAGCTTATCGACAATGTCCATAAACTTGTTCAAGTGATCTACTACATTGTCCTCATCATAAGATTAATTCTTTCAAAAGACTTGCCTTTCGTGCAGGACCTTTGCTGTAGTAAATAGCCTCAAGTGTGTCCCAGACATCTTTGCTACTTTGACAGTTCTTCACTTGTTTCAGTTCGCTCGGTGAGATGATCAAAAATAATTCTGCTAGTGCCAAGACATCTTTTTCTAAATATTTATTTAGTTCGTCACCTTCACTAGTAGGTCTTTTTATTTTTTGTGAGACATAATTCCATAGGCCCCTTTTTAATAGAAGGGCTTTTGCGTGTATTCGCCATGTGTCATAATTTTCCCTTTTTAGTGGTTCAATATTTATGTTACTCATTTTTACTCACGATTATACTGGGCCCATAACCTATTATACATAGAAGAAACTGGTATTAAATAATTAAGCATTTATATAAAGGATATGAATATTTTATTTTCCTTGACGTCTCTATAGACTGACAATCTACAAGTGATAGAAGAACACTTCTTTTTAAACTTATCATAGACACAATATTATCTATAACACTTATTTATACATATTTACTTAAGCACACCCATATATCACGTGGGGGAAGTTAGCACCTGCTACGATTCTTACACACCTACTCATTTTGCTTCGTCCACGTTTATACATCCGAGTCATAAACGCGCGTTGCAGTACAACTTACCTGACTTTTCTTTTCTAAGGATATCAGGGTGTCTTCTCATGGCCAATAAAAATAATACTGAAACTGAATAAAAATCTCTATCAATAGGTTCCTTCTACATCTGTTTAGCCAGATAAACCTGGTGTATTTGAAGTAGGTACTAAGGTTTCCTTTGCATAAACACATATCTGTTGCCGTCTAATTGAGGATGCATTCAACTTAGCAGTTTAAGGAATCATACGTCTGCAGGGATTAGGGAGCTCTATGTACTCTAATTACGGTGATCGGATTAAACCAAGCTGAAAAAAGCAGGTATCAGATAAAGAAGTTTTAATAGCATCATCCTCCTGCCCGTCCTTTTATATAACGGGGTTTGTTAAATAAAAATAATAAAAATCTCTTTTATTTACTTTATAATATTACTTATAAAATATTCAAGACATACAATAGTTTCGTACATAATTATTTTCCTTCTGTTTTCTTATTCAATCCCAGATAATCTTGTATTAACCTCTGCAAAAATCTCTGAAAAAAAAATCCTGCACTTATAGCAATTCACAATACGTTTAAAAACATTGTAATTCATTCTACTGATTTTTTAGACATGTGTACATTAAACTATTGGATGACTTACTATAATATCACAGATATACTAAAACCACGAATAGGCATCATCACCTGTCCAAAGAGATTTTTCAACCCCCCATGTCGGAAAGACTATTTTTTCTCTTCGATATCTGAGCGTAAAATCCGTTTTATCCTCTAGTGGATAAAGTAAATTGAATTTAGAACATCGTGTGCACAAAATTTGTGAATTTGAAACATTATTAAACCTTTTTACTTCTACCTCTATGGTGCTCTATTGTTCGGAATTTGATTCGGAAATTAAAAAAAAATTGCTTCGCGCGTTTTTCTTTTCACGTTGATCATATTTATTGTTAAAACAAACCAAGTTAAAAATAAACTTGAAAACCAGTGTAGAACCAAAAATGAGTGATTCAAGTGACGAGGAAGTTTATTTGACGCCTACAGAATTGATTGAAACTGTTAACAATGCGCAAACGAGTTTTCTCCCTCAACAATCACGTGAGAAGTATTTAAAATAGTACGATATGTTTAACACGTGGCGACTAGCTAAAGGAGCCAAATCTTTCTCGGAAAACGTTTTGTTGGCATATTTTATTGAATTATCCGAGACCAAGAAGTCAAGCACTCTATGGAGTACATATTCAATGCTTAAAGCAACAATAAAAATGAAAAAA
This sequence comes from Dasypolia templi, assembly GCA_963555695.1. NCBI lineage: Eukaryota > Metazoa > Arthropoda > Insecta > Lepidoptera > Noctuidae > Dasypolia > Dasypolia templi. The sequence goes on from OY743153.1 coordinate 20,958,427, forward strand.
GACATACATATCAACACCTATCATAAATTAGTGGCATTTTTGAAAAGAGCGTCATCTGGTCATCAACCCAAAAAATGGAGGGTTTTCACTGAAGCTGAAATTGAAAAGTTTCTAAACGAAGCACCTGATTCCGTATATTTTGCGGCAAAAGTAATTAACATAATCTAATACGTATACGCATATCAACTTTATTTATTTATCTAATACAATACTTTTTACGTTACAGGTTGTTTTTATTATTGGTATAAACGGAGCATGTCGAACTAATGAATTAACACAACTTAATATCAACAATATTGAGAAACATTCAGATAACTTCCTATTAATTAATTTACCTAACACAAGGACAAAAAGAGACCGCAACTTCGTCATTCGCAGGGAATATGTAACAATTGTTTAGAAATATCAAGCCATACGCCCGCCTAACACTCCAATCAATCGATTTTTTCTACAATACCGCAACGGAAAGTGTATAAGACAGCCTATGGGTGTGTAAAATTGGCAGTATCCCACGAGACATAGCAACATTTCTTGAACTTCCAGAACCCATGTTTTACACGGGTCATTGTTTCCCGTCGGCCAAAAGTGTGGCTGAAGTTCGTCAACTTCAGCCACACTTTTGGCTGATTCAGGAGCTGATCTCCTGTCCCTTAAGCGCCATGGAGGCTGAAAGTCCAATGCGGTTGTAGAGGGATACATAGAGGATTCCACCCAAAATAAGTCTAAAATATGTGAAGGCGTCGTAGGAGCCATTACACTGAAAGAGCCTCAGTCGGACTGGCCCTTCTACATCAAAAATGATCCGTTACGAAACACCTAGCGATCGCCCTCTTTCGCCAACATTTACGCCAAGGGAATCCAATGAATCAGTACATCTATTAAGTATGACAGATAGCTTACATAAAAATATTACAAAAGTCACTAACACCAACGTTACAGTACCTAACAAAAATATTACACTAAACTTTACTTAAGTTTAGTGTAATTTTGTACTGTAGCAACGTTACTTTAAATTTTTCTTAATTATACTTAAGTATTATTTGTTATACATACCTAATTTAAAGATTATTATGTAATAGGTATTAACCTATCATAATGGATTAGTTATTAACTAAACTGAAATAAAATATCTTGTAAATGTGTTTTTTTTTGCATTTAGTCATTTCCTCGCTGAGGTGGGATGAAAAGTTACGTGTTGCACTCGAGTGCAAAGATTTTTCACCTTGTGCTCTTTTGATTCCGTCGCTAACGCTCAGAATCCTAATTTTAGAATCCTTCGCTTGCTCGGTCATCAAAATTGAGCACGCGGTTAAAAAGCAACTTTGCACGCTTGTATAACAAATAACTATTGTGATACTACAGCTTACGTAATAAATGTATAAGCTTTCTTGAAAGTCAATATGCAGTATACTTTAAAAAAAATACCGACGGGTCTAAAGAAGGCAATAATTTCATGGGAGTAGCTAGTCTTTGACCCTCAATCTGATACCTTGATGAAATTTAATATTTCTAACAATGTTTCGATCATGTATTTAGAACTTTTCGCAATTTAGAATTTTAGCAATGCCATAAACCGGCCAGGTCACGCGCATGATGCGTGTCTAACAAAAGCGACGAAATATTTTTTTGTTTCGTGTAGTGCGATGCAAGTGCGTGACTTTACGTCAGTGTGTGTCGTGCAAAAAGTCTGCGATCTTTGTGGTGTGTGTCGTTTGAACACAAACAGCCGTTCCGCGTGTTCACAGCAATACGACTCTTTACGTGCCTATGCACTTTTGAGCACTTACTGTACATGTAATAAGACTTTGCGTGGATTGAATTCAGGCACATACAATATATGGGTGGTTACCAACAAATATTCCTTTTAGAGGAGTCTCATCCCGGCAAACTTCTATAGCGTACATTCCGTAGGCTCTTAAGTGCTCCCCTACATATGTAGGTATATTACTACTTGCCGTTATCCAGAAGTAAAAAACATATTAGGTGTAAGAAGGTAATCATTAGTGTAGATTGTAATGTATCAATGTAATTCGCGAAAAACGTTCCGTTCGGAAACTGCACGATAACGTATTTATAAATAAATCAAAACCATTAATAACTTTTAATTCCCATCACCTAGTAACTCGATATTTTTTAGATAGTACTCCTATAAACTTGTAATTATAATTAATATAAACTTGTCCGTGAACGGTGCTCAGTCAGTTTTTAAATTACGCGGGTCCAACCTTGCCATCCTTCTTTCCGTTATCAAAATTATGTGTATAGTTGTAGATATAGATTTTTATTACATTTAATTAAGCATACTTTTCGTCTCCTCCATATATTTCGTATGTTTAAATATAGTAGTGCTAGGCGTGATTTTTCAGTTTTCGCTTTCCATTCACTCTCGCTGACCGAGTGAGGAGACCATTAGGGCTACGTGGAATTGGTGAGAAATGAGAGTGGCATGAGAAAAGAATGGAACAGTCCATGTCTTTGTAAGAAGAGTATTGGAAGTCAGAATTAGGAAATTTATAACAAAAATGTTACTTTATTAAGATTATTTCTACAAAATGTATCTTGTTATTTGTAACTGCCACAACGTGACTTTTTTTAGTTTTTGATCTTAGATCTGGAGTCATAAGATAAGGTGCGCATGGGATAACACATTGGATAATCACTATCTCCGATGAGCTTCCTCTCGAGAGGAAGCTCATATAGGGAAAACTCAATCAGGAGAAGGCTCAGTAAGTGGTGGAGAATGAGTACGAACGCATTCTCTTCCTCCAGAGTAAAGGAAATAAAGAGATAACTCAATCAGGAGAAGGCTCAGGCCTTCTCCTGATTTCAAAATTTCTAATTTCAAAATTCAAAATTATTTAACTTTTCGGCGTCCTTCTAAAATGCCGTAAAAGATTGTCGAATTCCATATTTACTAAGGCACAGCTCGATATTGCGAACAAAATAACTTCGTGGCACTCAATAATCCTATTGAATCGATCAGCTGATTCAAATTAAAACCACCATATTTCCTCTTAGCATCCTCCTAACAAGCTACCGTTGGTGTTTAAATTTAACAACTACCAATCAATTGCTTAGCGACCTCTTACCGCTAAATAGCGTTTATGAATAAGAATTTCTTTAATAATTTGCTGAGCATTTGATTAAAATTTAAGACACGTTTATGAATAAGACTGATAGTGTATAAAACTGCGTGATAGCGAAGAGTTATGTTTTTCATGCGGACGTATCTATGTATCTTTGTATGTGGAATACTTTATATCCTCGAAGCATCCTAACGGCTGGATGAATTTCAGAATTTGAATGCATGAGGTGTCTTTCGACTCGTCTGGGTCGCACAACGGCTAAGTTTTCTTTTTATAAAATCAAAATGGCGGATTTTAGACGTCAATAACATCTTGAAAAAACAAAATTGTATCACGATTAGGTGGGGTATCATAATAAAGGGCTTGAAGAGACGATTCCAAAAACTAACACACTAAAAGTATTCGAATAAATATGACAAAATCAAAAAACCCAACTTCTACAAGATTCTAAACAAGCTCACCTTTCAAGCAATCTGATGCAGTTGCTGGCATCAAATCTGAGATTGAACAAAATAACTTACTGCCTGTCGGGTTTTTTTGTTTTAAATCTGAACTCATGCAATATAAAAACACAATAAATAATATCGTCAAAAGAGCGTCACGCGTCAGTCCAAATCCTAAATACGAACGCGCCACATCAACCGATAATTTTGTTGTTTGACGGCAACTAAAACCTATGAAGTGATAACTCTTTGGTCGAGCTGCACATTAATAGAATAATAGGTATTTTCACCACACTACCTATTATTTGCAATTTTTACCCATCGATTTCCGAGGGTAAAAGCCTTTTTTGTTATCTAGAGTGTTAAAGTGTTTTAAAATTCGAAGGCTTCCGATTCAACATTTACTCGAAGTTTTAAATAAAACCAAAGAGCTAAAACGTTTTTAAGACAAAAGTTAGGAACGTTCAAAACCTGTCAACCGAAAATACCTGGTTATTCAGAACCGAAAATATCCGCGTTTTAATTTATTTTAATAAACAGATTTTACACGTATTTTACTGTTTTTCTTTCTTTTTTGCAAGTTCCTCGTAGTGTGGTGAAAATTGTTGTGTTTCACTTATGGGTAAAAGTTTTTAGCGTTTCGTGATTTGAAACCTTCGCGACACTCAGGGCTCTTCTTTTAAACCACTCGCTTCGCTCGTGGTTTAATTCTAGAACGCTTCGCTAGCTCAGGTTTCAATCCAAGCAATCACGGCAAAAAACACTTTTACCCATAATTATGGAAAACAAATAACTATTGTGTAACAAGAGAGCAAAGAGAAGCAAGACTGAGCAAAAGTTTTCAATGCGAGTGTTGATTTTGAATCCTGAGTAAGCGAAGTATTCTATAATTGAATCACGAGCGTGTCGAGTCATCCTAGGTTAAAATTCTGAGCGAAGCGAGGGGTCCAAAGACACGAGATGCAAATAACTTTGGTCTCGTGTAACATATACAACTTTTCACCTCAGCAGCGAAAACATAAAGTACCTAAAGGTAAAAAAAATACAACATGGTAAAATTTTAACCACATGTATATTATTTGTGAAACAAACAATTTATCAATAAGTTAATTACATTTCAAATCTTAACAGATGATTTGCAATTTTACGGTTATAAGTGTATCTGAACCTTGTAAGATTTGTTTCTATTTTGGGCCTATTTACTAGGTATGAAATAAAAAATCAAACTTCGAATCAATGTGTTTCTATTTAATTTTTCGTACCTATCGAACTGAAAGTGACAACAAAGTGAAGTTAAAATCTTTCGAATTTTGTGAGTAGACCCAGCACTGTTCTAGGCATTTAAAAAAAAGTTACATTTCACCACACTACCTATTATTTGCAATTTTTACCCATCGATTTCCGAGGGTAAAAGCCTTTTTTGTTATCTAAAGTGTAAAATTGTTTTAAAATTCCAAGGCTTCCGATTCAACATTTTCTCGAAGTTTATATAAAACCAAAGAGTTAGGAACAAAAACGTTTTAAGACAAAAGTTAGGAACGTTCAAAACCTTTCAACGGAAAATACCTGGTTATTCAGAACCGAAAATATCCGCTTTTTAATGTATTTTAATAAAAAGATTCTATACGTATTTTACTGGTTTTCTTTCTTTTTTGCAAGTTCCTCGTAGTGTGGTGAAAATTGTTGTGTTTCACATGGGTAAAAGTTTTTAGCGTTTCGTGATTTGAAACCTTCGCGACGCTCAGGGTTCTACTCGCTTCGCTCGTGGTTTAATTCTAGAACCCTGAGCGTCGCGAAGGTTTCATTCCAAACACTCACGGCAAAAAACACTTAGCCATATGTAAAACAAATAACTATTGTGTCACGCTCGCAGCAAAATCGAATTTTGCTCACTGTCTTTAAAGTGTATTTTTTTTTGTTTTGGGGAGTTTGTTGCGCCACTTCTTCTTCCCAGCTAAAGCACTAGGAAGTGGTGAAGGGCGGTCGTTTTGGGGGACTGAGGCCCTAGTGTGAGTTTCTTTTAACCGTTTCGACTTTACGCATCGACCGCGTTCGGCGCTCCGATTGGCCCTTCACCGTTCGATCTTTGCGCTCCGATTGCCAAGGGCCAATCGGAGCGCCGAACGCGGTCGATGCGTTAAATCTAGACGGTAAATATAAACTCACACTAGGCCCACTGTCTTATGTAATTTTGACGTTCGAATAGTGCTGATTCACGGCCTAATTTGAATAAATGACTTTAGATTTTGATTTAAACAGCAAACTCTGCTTTAGTTTGAGGTGTTGAGGTGAAAATTTTAACCCTTAAAATGGCAAGTTTAACCCTGCGACAAAGGGCTGAACTATTATTCCTCCATGAAGCTGTCTTGAATATTAGTGCTTTAAGACGAGAACTCAAGTAGGCAAATAACTGATAGGTACGAGTATGTTTCGACATTACGAAGAGCAAAACACCTTCGTAAAGGTTACAGAATTATGAGTGTTACATTTTGAATTGATAACAGAATCAAGTATGTAACACTTATAAATGTGTTTTCAGTATGTTAACCCAAAACAATGACAAAAGTGTAACAGTAATATATCTGTAACCGATGTAAAAGTGTTGCCAAAATTTGGCAACGCCGCGTCTCACGCGTCTGTCTGCCCGCTGCGCGTTGTTGCGGTACCGTGCAATTATACCTAAAACTGCTTGTTTCTGTTATACATATTAACAAATTTAAAGGCTACACTTTGATTCTGTAACATGATTGTATCTGTTACATTAATAAAGATGTTTTCTTTTAAAACAGCGTTTCACAGACTTATTGACGACTTATTACGGTTACAGTTTGGGACCCTGAGTAGAGCACGGATTCACACAAACTAGTAATTTTGCTGCATTGTATGATGTGAGTCCTCGGACGATTCGACGAGATTTGCAACGAGCGGTGTTAAACTACAGACATGCTATTAAAGTGGAACTCATACCACACTACAAAACTGGTCGACTTGATTTGAATTGGTCGATTGTTATATTTACCGACGACTAAACTTTTCAATCGAGTCAAATCGGTAGATTGGTGGCGTTATAATCGCACTCGATTATGATGCTCATATCGTGCCACAAAATAAATGTGGTCGCATAACAGCCAACTTATGGGGGTGAATGAGTCACGGCGACGTCGGAGAACTGACGTCGTTAGAAAGTACAGCTACTGCGAATAGTTATGTGTCGCTTTTGGAAAAGGTGATCCTGCCTACTGTGCGTATCCTGCAGCAAAATTCCTACAAATTGAAAACGCTCCAGATAACGCGCGTGGCGTGGTTCAACGTGCACCGTGACATTCGTTTCCTTCAATGGCCTTTTCGGTCAGCAGATAATATGAACCCGATTGAAAATCTGTGGGGCATAATGGTTCAACGCTGAGATTGTCAGTACGAAAAAAACCCTGAAGCTCTTAGATCACATTGTACACGGGAATGGAATGATATCAGAGGGACTGATTTATGCGCGCGCCTTGTCGCATCTATGCAAGATAGATCACGTGCCATCATAGCTGCTGATGGAGGCTATACTTGTTATTAAAACAATAAATTGTTGGTAGAGTTTAAATAATATATTTCCTTAAATATGTTTTGAATATGATGCAAAAATTTCTTCCTTTCTTTGTTTTTTTTTTAAGTTCGACCTTGCTTGGTTAATGTCTGTATATGCTAGCAAATATTTTAACGTTTTTTACAAAAATCTTTTCTAAATTTATCCTAGACGACGACGTGTAAATTTAAAGAAATATGCACTGAACCTAAACAAATCACATTTATCATCGACCGTGTGACATAGATGTGATGTGTGCATGCAATTATAAACCTTAAGGTGATTAGCATTTTCAGACCGCGACTGTACCTGCTTAGGTACAAGTATTGGCTTCAAAATAATTCATATACCTAAACTTTCCTAAAAAAAAACTGTATGTGCTTCGGTTAAGGCGCATGTGAGTCCAAAAACTAGGCATAAATTTATTCTACTATGAACTAGGTTTACGGAACTGAACTATAAACCTGTCTATCAGCCAGGAAAAACAAAAAAAGCACGCCACGTGCGAGGTGTACCTAGGTACTCCCGTCGGAGGTTTTGTACCTTGGGAGGAAAACTATTTTATAATTTTCTAAGTATTCTGCTAAAAAGTTGCTAGTTAGTCAATCTTTTATTTTTAATATTAACTTAGTGAAAAAGTTAGGTACCTAAAACCTTTGTTTATGACTTTTGTTCGGTATAATGGGAAGTAGGTAAATAAAATAAAATGCCATATTATATATAATCAAATAAAAAATATATTGTAATTACTTTACTGTTGACTGATATTATTTACATTATGTACAGTTTACATCAATCTAAACGTTTTTAATAAAGTATCATTTTTATAGAACTAAGTAATTTAGATACATAGTAGTTATAGGTACAAATTATTTTCACATATATCGGGTAACTAATCTACGCTTACTTAACTATAGACCTATGCATATGACATGACTAATTAAATTATTTATTTATTTAAACATTTTATACACTAACTTAAGGCACTGCTATCACAATACAATATTCATTACTTACGTATTTTAACGAGGTAGGTATAAAGTAAAGTTTTATTAATTAAACATTCAAAATGAAACAATGTTGAAATTATAATTATTTATATTAATTTATGGTAAGTAGGTATTGCGAATATCCCTGTCGCGTTAACATTCTTAATTATTATTTTAATTTAAGTACTTTATAGAACAGCTTCATGGCGTACCTAAATACAAAAAGTAACATCCATTCGCGAAGGGACAAATAATATTTGTCAGCACTTAACATTCTAAGTCATTTATATCCAGAAGAAATGTGTAAATATGAGCGTCAGCCTTCGCCGAGTAGGGCACTGATCGTGAAGCTTTTTACCCGTCGGCAGGGCGCCGGCGCGGCGGGGGGCGAAGGCGCCGGCGGCGGGGGCGGGGGCAGCGCGGGGCCCCACGTGAAACCGCTAGGTATAGGGCTGCCGGGCCAAAGACCTAAGTGCATGGGCATGTGTAGGGGGAGGTACGGTAACTCTGGAGGGTAGAGGGCAGGTGGTGGGGGTGTGATGTTCTCTGGCGGGGTGATAATTGGAGCGGGGGACTCGACTAAAGGCGGGGACCTAGGTGACGAAGACCGTAAGCTTCCTTCCTCTGAACATGAGGAAGCAGCATCAGAACAAGGTCTCTTAGCCTCACTGGGCTCGGCACTAGGTTCTGGGTTGCCCTCGCTGCCGGAGTCAGGGTTCTTCCGCTTGCACTTGGACTGGCCACATGCTCGGAAGCCTTTTGCGAAGGGGTTGTTGTCGATCTTTAACTTTGTTATGCGGTCATTCTGTGGACAAACAAAAATGGCGTGTTAAAAATATGTAGAGCAAAAGGGTTTTATTGTCTTATTAATAATTAAACAATTTATTGCCATTTGTTAGATATCATTTACAGTTTAAAGCAGTAATGTGTCGCTCTCACAACTTCTCAGTTATCTATCCCTATCAAAAAATCGTGGCTGGCGCGTCACACGGAAATCTCCTTATCTCATTTACAGAATGCAATTTAAACATCCGTTTCCGTATATATCCCGGCGTCGCTAATAGCTTGTAAGGGATAATTGTCGCACATGTGGCGTGGACTTGGCGACAAGCCAATTAGCATGGCATGTTCGCGTGTCGCCGTGTCGCCGCGACGTCGCCCGCCCGTTGCGCGGCAGTTATACGCGAACTACTCTAGTAGGCGCCTGTTACACGCGGCAAAAACACTAAACACTACCGTAACATGAAATTTGATACAAGCACCTCTGTGGTTGGTGTAAGTGACGATGGCAGTTGCAACATTATATTTAGCTTTCGCAACATTTCCTTATTAAATAGTACGTTCGAAATTTAACATGTTTTTTTTCGCGTCTCGCCCGAAAATGTGTTTGCAATCGAAAGTCGAAATTATCTAGCGAAATCCTGAACGCAAATAGTGAGTTCGAGATACGTGAAGTCACTTGTAACGATTGTTTACCCGGCGTGATAAGGCGGCGCCGGCGGGAACCCTGCTTGCTCCACCAGATAACCGCCAGCACGGTGAAACACCGGAGAGTGCTAAAAGCCTGTTATTAGCAGAGCAAAGTGCACTTTTTAAGTCGGTCGGTTAGCAAAACGTGATGCTCGAGAGTAGTCAGGCGCCGCCCCTGGCCCGCCCTGTCGCCCGTGACGTCACCACACAAACTTGCCGTCGCTCTTACTTTTTGCGTGACTATTTCACATATTGGCGACTGTCGCCGGTTTTTTAGAACTGTGTAATTAGGGTCTGAGTAAATTTGGTTTATTTATCTAGCAGATAGGACCATAATTTACGGGTGGACCGGCAAACACGCGATGACAAGCTGGAACGACGCCGGTGCTGTATTGAATTCACAACATTAAGGCATTGTGTTGTTGTAATTGAACTGGTGTGCCACCTAGTTACGCTCTTGAATAAAGGGGCGGCATTCCCAAAGACGATTTCTAATTCGTTGATAATTCGCAACAATGGTTTAGCCGTCGAGCGGTCGCCTGTCCGGGGATAATGCGCAATGATACGCCGCCGACCATTGTCGGCGGGAGGGTTCCGTTAGCCGGACAATCGTCGGATAATCCTACAAAGCTTCCGATGAAATGGACGCGAGAAAACTTTCGCGCCTCGTTGCAGTCAACATGAAGGACGCCGCGTGGCAAAGAAAGCCGCTGCTTAATTACGACCGGGGATTATGCAAGGGATGGCCACGCTGCGATGAACGCGAAAGCCAGTAGTTAGTTTGGGATAACAAACAGCGGGGGGCTGAATCTCGGTACTTATATAAAAGCCTCGGGCCAGATTTAATAAATGGAATTAAAGTATACCGCAACTTTATTGCCCAAGGCAGATGCAAGGCGATGTTCTTTCAAATATGTATTGGTTTAGTTTAGTTACTCACGCAACTCACATTCTGTCTGCAGCCCAACGAAGGTACTTAATCCAAATCGTGTGAGTTAAATCACAATAGGCAACTCTAACTGAACTTCTGCTTACATCGCTCACTCCATTGTTTTCCATAAAGCTATGATATCATTCGGTACCGTATTTACCGCTTGAATTCACTGTTCAGCTTCTGCAGAAAGTAACTGTAGTGAACCTGATACACTTCCAAGATTTACCGAACGGCCCACAATGCTTCACAAACGCCGCTTGAACAAAAACACCAAATTAGCCGGTATTGTTTCGTTAAGAGTCCTTACACAATGCCCGTTCGTCGCAATCTTATTTTTTGTCGATGTAACTGGCACCAACTTATGTTCGATTTTCGTAAAAGCTTTGGCGCCTGGTGTAGCGAAAAAAAAGCCGACATCATCGCCACGCCGCCGTATGTGCGAATCGGTGGGGTTCGTAGAATCGTAGTACGTATTCTGAGAAATGGAGGTGCGATCGTATCATGTGAGGTATTCCCTTGATGTCCTACTGATTGTACGTTTTAATATGATTGATTTAGTGAGGGTTGTAATCTTAATAAACATTTGATTTGTCGCTACGACACAAAAAAAAAATTGGGTGAGCCAAATTACATGAATTGGATATTTTGTATATAACGTTGGCGTCCGCATTTTTATAATTTTAGATTACCTAAACAGTTTCTAAAAATTCCTAGTATGTTCCCCGAAGTAGTTTCGCAGAAATACTGCTTATTCTAACTTAATAAATACCTACAAGATCCAGGTTCTGAAAGCTTTAATAATTTTTACCAATATACTATTTTTATGCCTTGTTTAATAAAATATAATGAAAGAAAACACATTTATTTGCACTAAATATTAACAGTACTACTACTTATGTTGGTGACTTGGATTGAATTAACCATCAATAACCGCGGTCACTCGTTATCAAAACGTTAACTTTTACAAACCTGGTAAGCGGTGACAGCAATGAACTCCGTCTCGGGGAAGGAGAAAGATGCATGGGGTGCACCCCAGGCGAGCGCGGCGGCATCACGAGCTCGCACCACCAACACCCGGGGACGGTACTTATGCATGGAGGTCAGGACCATCTGGAAAAGAAGGAGGATATTAGTTAAGGCCCAAAACAGCTACAAAGCGAAATGAAATTAATATGTTTAAATATGGACCATAACCGCGGACTGTCGAGCGAATAGCTGTTGGTCTTCTACATTGGAACCTCCTGGTTTGTTACACCCTACAAAGATGAGGCTTGACTCCGGGAAAATTATAGGCTGTTCGCGTTGCACTGTTGCCGAATGAAGATATTTTCCGTAAGAACTTTTAAGGTCTCACTCGGAAACACAAATCACACCTTTGAGCACTTTTCAAGCAATTTTGTGTTGTTCTAGGTGTTAGTTTAGGTCAGGCCAACTGTTAGAGGAAGTTTTACCAAAACAAGTAGGCACCATGGCATAATAGGAATATAAGCAACTACTTCATCTGTCTTTTTAATTTCAATCGCCTTAATACAACAGGACGGTTTCTACATTTGTTAGAAAAGCTTTCTGAAAAAAAAACTGTGCAAACTTTGACACACGTAAGAGAATTTTACAATTTGCTAAATCATTAAATGTATCTCCATCATCAAAGAACAAATAAACTCAGGTCTGCCAGTATCTGGCGACACGACTGTCGCGTCGTTCCGTCGTTCGCTCTTGTATAAGGCGCCTTATATTCCACTTGACTCGAATAACGCTATACCTGGGCAAAGCGCGGGCGCCGCCGCCGGTTGCAACCACTTCAAACATAGAAGGGTTCGCATTCTATTGTCTATAGATTTTAAGAGAGGTTAATCTTAATAGTTAAAAGAGGTTTTATTTTAAGTAAAAGTGTGATAATTTTAAAAAGTTGCTACTTTTTAAATTTTGTTTGTTACTTTCGAGTGGCATTGTTCTGCGTTCAAGTTACAATGCTGAAGTATGAAGGAACAATGCTAATTTTATTTAACTTGTGACTGTTGTATTGTCTATTACAAAGACAGAGGATAAAGTGCAATGGCCGTTTTAGACCATTGCAATTTTGTTATTTCATTGTAAAAACATCTTACAGATTGGGCTTTTATCAAAGCAAAATCGGCTTGGCCTATTGCCTAATTGTTCGTTAACAAAGAAATGAGACACCTTAAATAAAGATGATCCATGATAACTATATAACGAAATAAAAGTTAGGAAAATCTTATCTAAGTGCACCTATTCACTCCCAAAGATGTTGCTGCCGTCATTTGGTTTGAGCTGCCCGTTGTCAGTCCGGGAACTGCTTTAAATAATATGGACAGATGATATGACGAGAAATGATATTTGAAATATTCCCACAATGTCCGATGTGCCGGACAGTTTGACAGATAGACAATACAAAGTTAGCCGCGTTCGGTAGCTCGTCGATCATAGCGAGGTGTGTTCAATCAAAAAGATACAGCCTTCAGATTGGGCTGGTGAAGTTCGGGAGTTTTTTGCGAGGTACGGGAGGATAGTGATCATGTTAATTGATAGGTCTTTGATTAAAAGTGTTGTTCGTTTACACTATTTGTGATTTGTAAGAGCTCTTTGTGAGACGGTGCAATCTTATTGAATGCATAAAATTCCGATAAATCACATTTTATGTCCTAAGAAAAAAAACTTGCATTGCTATGTAGGCACACCTCTACCAAACCCTTTCGGAAAAACAGGAGTGATGCTAAGTTACGTGTGAAAAATTCCTTGACATCTAAGTACGAAAGGAACTTAGGAAGCCAGATGGATAGAAATAATTAATAGGAATAGAAAATTGTTGTATTCTTTTGTCCAACACGCTACAATATTGAGACCATCTTTGAGTATACATAGCTAGTAATTATTCAAGATTAAATCACGCTAGGATTAAAAAAACATGGTTAAAAACAAATTGGAAGGATTATATATCTGCAAAATTCTTGTTCACCATCAACATACGGCCACCTTCGAGCATAACTCTAATTATAAATCAAGAAATGCTAGAAGAGAGATACATAGTTAAAAGTTTTTGGTAAGATTAGGAAATTGCAAATTCAAAATTTGACCCAATAATTACTTATAAGACCACCTTTGAACATAGCTTACTTGAATCATAAATAAAAACTAGTTCTAATAAAATGGCGCATAATTAACCATACACAGGTATACATATAGATTCGATAAAGTTAACCAGTGATTAAATAGATGGGCGGCGCGAGGAACATTATTGATTCACGAATAAACATTTTAAATCACGCCTGGGGCAATAATGTGAATAAACACCATCTATAAATTACAGAATTCGAGTAAGATATCATTTTAGAGAACGATTAATAATTCAGTGAATGAAATGTCTAACCTACCTACATAGTTGTAGGCATACAGACTATGCCAACAAGGACTTCTATCTGTACCACAAATCACTGTAAAACGTTTACCTTTTGATATCCCATAACTCTATATATTGTGTTAATGGAACCATGTCAAAAAATCACATGGCAAATCTTTTTTTTTTTTTGTTCGTTCGTGTAGCGTTCAGTAACATTCGTTCGTTTAGGATTTGCAGTGAAATTATAATTAGGGTGGATTTCACCGATGAAACTGATCGCGATCAGCACATACACTCCGTTTAAGATTTGTCGGTGTCAATAATGACACCGACAAATCTTAAACGTAATAATTTCTATGGAACATTGACACTGACAGCTCGTGAACGCGTTCAGTAACATTGGTAAAACCGGCACATAGAAGTACTGATTCAAAACTATTTTAAGTATGTACGAGGCATTTACGGTGAACGTTTAGGTAAGGCACGATTATCTGTGTGTGTAAACAATCATTCTCAATTATTCTGATTTGAAAGAAATTTCAGGAAAAATGGGTATGGGATATAGAAAGCGTCTAGCAAAATTCATCAAAAAATTAATACAATTTGACTATCTAATCTCTAAATTCTCAACTTCACCTTCTTAAATTTGAAATCGACCAATCCTTATAGTGGTAGTATTGTCTTTTTTCAGTCCATCAGACATGTGTAATCTTAACATACATCATCCTCTATCTCCAATCTCTCAGAAACACGTGTCTATCACTAATTAGTGGCCACAATCGTGTCACGCTACTGATAAGGGGTAGGTTTCCCGCACAGGCTCGAACCCCCGGCCTTCCGCTTCGCTAACCCGATCGCTTGTACTGATAAACTTGATGCGCCACAAAAGTTGATGTTTTGCAGTTTTTATTGTAGTTTTTGTTGCTATTAATGGTGGGTTATTCTGCCTTACAAACAATCTTGGAGTAAAAAAGTTCTGCAAAGTGCGTCTGTAATGACTCGCGCCTTCCATAAACTGACGACTTTGATAAATATTTATTTTCGTTATCGAAAGAACAACAGAAGTTATTATAGTCCAGCGCTTTCCAAGGTTTTTACTTCACAGGAACCGAACATAATGTCATAGACGGCTAACGGCGCTAACAAACCGTAAAAAGAACATGATCTTCATATTATTTTAGTATATCATTCGTTCTTATATTTGAAATAGCTGTCTGACGTGATATGAATCATGACTTTAATGTGGCTATAAAACATCTACCAATTTAATCACCTTATTACCCCCAATTTTCTTCCACGATCGGTTTGAATTCTTAGAATCCTTGAAATTGGAAACTATTCCTAATTGCGTGAGAATAATCTCTCTATAATCTCTAGCGTATAACGATTCTCATAATTAACTCGTTTAGAAATAGCTAGACATCTAATCCTTCCCCTGTAATAGTCTTTTTAAACATTAATCCGTTGTGAGCCCGTTCTCTTTCACACGGCGACCTTCTGAAGTATTCGCTAAAAAATAACCAACAAAGGGTGTGGACACAATGTATAATGGTGGCTCCTTTTATCACAGGTGGTAAGTCCTCAAGTGCACAGTACACGAGGATATCTTCCACGCGAATTGGTTCGCTCCTCGTCTCTCAGTAGCTGGTGCATTGTTAGGGCTGGTGCACAAAGACGCCGCCGCGCTGCTCTCCCGTGATCCCGGGTCCCGGTGCCTCAGCGAAGCGTACGCACGCACTGAGGCGTACCCGCCTACAGTTTTTGCTGTCCCTACCCGTCATAATAATGTATGTTATGATGCTTGTGACTGATAGCCATGAACGATGTTTGTTTTGATAGACAACCAGCTTTTATGTAGGTAGGTCAGGTTAATTGAAATGTTTCGTTGAAGGTTTTCGTTTTTTTATTTTTTATTCCTATATTCTCATCTTTTTTAGCTTACAAAACTAGTCCATAATCTGAACATCTTTCTACACATTGTAATTTTTTTTATCGCTCTGTAATTACGACTATATGATTTAAACAGTCAAACATGCATCAAGAGCAGTCGTAAACTGTCTCTCCGAGGCAGTTTCTACAAACAGTCAAAGCAAACATTGTTTAAAAATTAAAAACCTAGGGTAACGCGTCACAGTCTTCATTAATCGAGGCGTCAACCGCTCTGTCTAAACACACCACCCGGATAAAGGAATACAGTTAGTTGCCGCTACAAAGACATCATACAATGCCTTTCAGCGTATTTGTTCAAGTGACGAAATGCTTATAGACGCCTTTGTACGCAGGCTCCCGCGGCGCGTATGAACTCAAGCCCGATATTGTACACTCAGTTTTATATAACAGCAACTTAAGATTGAAATTCGAATGAGAAATCGCCCAGAACTATCTTTTTACGTCATCGCAAAACGGGTTGTTTGCATTCGAATCTTATATCAACAAACATAAGGTTGAATTCAGTTTTTATTGAACTTTTTATGGGAAGTGGTTGGCGTGGTTGCGCGAGAGGCGTTTCCTTTCAAAAAGGCGATATATGAGGCAGAGTCACGAGCGCGGGAATGCTCGGCGAAGGCTGTACTTGTAACTGTATCCAATATTGAAACTTTTTGTTACAATAGAGCCAATGTTTCATTCGTTTGAACAACTTTTTATTACGGATTTTTAATTAAAGCTTTCAATTGCTTTGCGAAATAGATTTTCTTTGAGGTGGCCATGATTATAATTTTTTCATAATTGTAAAGGTATATCACGACATAAATATGGACCCTTTTATAAATGAATAATACAAAGAAACCACACTCTTTAGCCCCCTACGTCAACTCTAGCAAAGAATAAGAAAGTGAAGTAAACTAGCCTATAATTTGGGACCAGACATATCTGCTAACGACTCAAAAATATTTCAAAACAATAGTATCTTTTGGTAATTACCACACATTCCTGGATGCCAATGTTGCAAATCATCACTCCCCTTATCTGTAGGGGTGAGTAGTGACGCGTGACGTCATACCATGATAATGGCGTTTCATGGTGCTACTGACAAATTGCAGCCTGTGTCTCAAAGCTATCGGTTCTAAAACATGTGAAGTATGTGCTATTTTGGTTCACAAAGTTGTTGGTGAACTTTTAAGACGATAATGGGTTTTTGTGTGAATACGGTTCGTAGCTGTGGATTTTTTGTGCGAGAGAGCTTTGTTTTATGTGTGAAAGGCAAAGGTATAGAATAGAAAAAATCTAAAAGTCTCTACTTACAACATATCTCTAGAGTGTAGAAAAAAAAATGTCTACATGTATAGAAAAACAGAAAACTATACTACATACAAGACTATTTTATTACTTAGAATTGTTTTTGTAAATATAAATACAATAAAAAAAAAATATAACAAGTTACACATAAATACTAACTAAGAACTCACTTCACATAGTTCAGTTTACAGGGAACGATAGTAATCGGGAAAATAACACATACGAGTATGTACTTAATGCCTGCGCTCGGAGTGTTAGTTTTTACCAACTTTGGCTATGTAGTGTTTTATTGACGTTCGCGCGGCGTCTACGCAGCTACGCGGTGTCTACGCTGCTACGCGGTTCCTACACGTCGTTTACGCTGCGCTGGTTAAATTGTTGCCAATGCGAATGTACTCCTAGATTGTCTTGAAACAGCACATTATAATTACAGATACGCTACCGAACGATGACAATAAGCAAGAAAATCTCTACGACGAAAGATAATGATTCGTACATTCACAATTGATCACTAGCGATTGTACAAATCATGGAAGTTAATTACTAAACCATTTCGTAAGTCGTATTGTATTGCTCCACTATTGATTGCGTCTATGTTAAGGCGAGGTAAGAAGCAATTTTTTTGGTAATTGACAATAGCGAACAGCAGCAACAAATAAGGTTCAAAACAGCGATGCGTTTAATGTTAGTTGAATTTAATGACCACCAAAATTTTGCGATATTCTTTTTTTTTTTTTAAGTCCGGTTTTGTGGAATAAGTTTTAGGTATTTCTTTAGTTGGTTGAATTCCCTTTATTACCTTTACCCTTTATGAAATATGGTAGATTACGCTCAAAATTTTGAACATTTTACGTTGAAAATAATTTTTTTGATCATGACACTGTTTTATTTTTATGTACATTTAGCAGTACACTTATTTTTTTTCTGGCTTGTAATATGTAAGTACCATTACGCCTGACTGTGACTGAGCATTTACGTTTTCCTACGTTTGGGCAGCGCCTTAACACGACTCTGTTAAACTAGTGAACCGATTTAAATTATAACGTACATGAACATTGCAATATTAAACGCGGTTCCATTGACAAATTACCAACTTCTCTGAAGCATGTTTGTTGCAAACCAATCATGCAGGAATGTCATGTTCTTTTGTAATGCAAAAGATAATTGATTGGTCTAGTATTGATTTCTCACGATTAGAAAGCATTATAATATCTAATTAACTTTTAATTAAAAAAATTTATGGATATTAAACTGTACTGATATATGATTTTTCTTGAGATCTGAGAATCGCAAGGGCTGTTTTTTGATATGTTACTGCTCAGATATTTTTTATACAACTAGATGATATTTGCCGTGGATAGTCTCGCGTTATTAAATATCTGAAGAGCTCCGAAGAAATGTTGTTTTTTACGATGTTTTGTCAGTAGGTACAGTTGTTAGCAAACTATCCTAATGGCCATGGTATTATCAAAATTGGAAGGAAATCCCCCGTTTCAATTAAAAACGATACAAATCTCGTCGCAGTCTCGCCTCGGCGACAACCAAATGTCACAAACTTGTCAAATGTGTATCAAAATTCGAGGTATTTTTGACAGATTGAGACAATTTTTTTTTCTTTGGGTGGGAAATCATCAAATGACTTCTCCCGCTCTGGGTGGAGCGGGAGGGCGTGTCAGACTTTTACTGACTAAAACCCACCCGTGTTCCTTCAGTTGCCTGTGCCAGGGCCACGGTTTTCTCTGTGGAATAACCCGCGACCCTGAGGCGTCGGCCCTATCGGACCCCGTCACTTTGTGCTGACATCTCTGACATATTGAGACTGAGATTCGAATGCGTACGTTCTTAAAACTACGAGAAGTACCCCGCAGAACTCATTGGGTGAGAGTCAGAGTTTTCCGAAGGTCTTTATTCCGAAAGTCTTAGGTTCCAGAATAATTCCACCTAATGCAGGGATTGACTCTATCTACAGCTCACTTCAAGCACATTTTTCCTTAGTTTTCGAAGTTATATTTTATAGAATAGATCGGCAGGCGTCCTAAAAATTATAGCCAAAGACGTCCAGTGCTGGACATAGTCCTCCCCACATGTCTATTGTACTTACATGTGATATATATCTAACCACTATAGTATCCTTTAAGAGCGGTCATCCCTCGCGGGCTGGCAACATCGCAGTTCTAGTGGTTTTTCGTTACTATTTTATTAAGTTTCAATCAAAATACAAAATAATTGACTCTAAGTAAATTTTTATGACTAAATACCAAAAAAGCTGTAAAAAAATGCAAACAACTTTATAAATACCAACGAGCTAGTGCTTGGCTGAAAAAAAAGTACTTTGATTTTAACTTAATAAAATAATCAAGAAAAACTACTAGATATACGACGTTGCCAGCCCGCGCAGGATAAACGCCCTTAAAACCAAGACTGGCTAAGAAAAATACACTCTTAGGAAAAGTAATAAAGGACACACTTACATGCCCCTGCGCATCCATAGTATTATTCGTCAGCTTCAGTTTACTAAACGACACAGGATTCGCAGTCCAATGATGACCAGGCGCCGGGGAGTCAGGGTGCAGCATCAGCCGCCTCGGGGACTGAGGCTCTGCGCCCCCCGCAGCAGCCCACGCGCCGCCCGCCCAGCGCCAGCGCCGCCGCCCTACCAGCGACAGTTCTAGCAGGACGCAGTACTCCTCGCGAGGGTCCAGCCCGCCCAGCGAGATGCGGAGGGATGGGAACATGCGTCTGGAAAGAAGATTGGGTTAAGAAATATTTCACTGTGTCTTTTGAAAGGTGATGATTTCGTAACGTTTTGTAGGAATTTCAAGCAGCAGTTCTGGTTTAGTTAAATTGAGAATGAATGAGAATGAGATGAGAATAATATATTTGTAAAACAGAGGTAATAACATATAAACGTCTTCAAAATAAGGTAGTGCGGTATGTTTTGCCAATATTGGCATACAAATGATTATTATGATTAAAAAAGATTAAATGTCTACGATTAAATTTCAATGACAAAATCTTGGTATTTATTTATACTGATTTTAAATCACTTTTCTTACGGTTTTTCGCGTCATGAATCCAAGTTTTCGAATTACACGACTAACTAAAGATCTAAAAAAGAATGGAGGAAAGAAAGTCTTTTGTTTCGTTCTTTTGTTTTGGGAGTTTTTCCAAAATCTTAAATCTTCCGATAAAGTCTATTCCTAACAATGCAACTGTCCCTTAGCTGAACCTAAATCGAAACATAAATAAAGTTTTCATTCCAATGTAACCAAAATCACCGAAACCCCCCTAGAAACACCCTAGTCACAACCCTAACTTACCAAATATGTCACGCCCTTTCTAAGGAAAATTGCAGTAACTAAACATGAAAGATTAATCAAAGTAATCGAACATTTTGCAACACACTATTTGTAAAACATTTCAACCCGTTCAAACGAAAGTGATAACAGAATTACTCACTTTTTCAGAAGCACTCATATGCATTCCAAAATTTTATCAGCTTTATATAAATGTGATAGGGGTAAAAGTGTTACCAACGAGAGCTTTTGGCACCCGTTTGTTTCAACCATTAAGAGTGTCATAAAGAGATATTGGTGGCGCCATCTTTATCGGTGGTCGCCGTGGGTCCTTCCATTTATACCTCGATGTAATTATATGGAACTATTTGTGCCTACCGCGGCGCTGGCTAATCTTTCTCAGATGTGTTCGAAATAATGGCTGGTTAATTTGAATAGAAGTGTAAATTGTCTATGGATTGTGTGTGTTTTTACTTGCAAGGCAGTGTAAGAAAGTGTCATTTTAATGTATAAGTTAATTGTAAAAGTAATAATATGTATTATCAAACTTTTTGTGTAAAAAGGTTTAAATCAGGAATTAGTCAGAGAGAAAAAGTAATTTGGAAAAATAACACTTAGAAACCCATATTTTATCAAATAAAATATCACAATATTTTAACAAAACAGATTAAAGAAAGAAAGCATTAATGCCCAAAAATCTTTACTCTCGGAAAACCAGAAAATGATGCCAATGATGACAAAAAAAACTGAACCGACCATTACCATCAAACAAAGACAAAAACAAACAAGCCAGCCTTATTCGCGTATCACATCACACAGGCATGCCATCAGTCATAACAGCGCTGTTATCAGTGGCGGCGAGGGCGCTGCGCCCGCGCCGGCCGGAGGCACTAATGCAGCCACAGATAACGCGCCGACAGAAGCTCAATTAACAACAAACTAAATTAGCCTCCATTTAAAGTTTACGATCGCCGCTACCGCCTTACGTGAGTAGTGCCCTAGTACCGACAGAAAGACAGTATAAATACTTTGTATGAAAATAGCGATTAAATTCATCCATGGGAACCAAGTGATTAAACTAGGGAATGTATGTAATAGCAATAATATGAGAATAATGTAAGAATAGATAAGCAACTTGTAAGGAAAGGCATGACTAAGGCATGGCATATGGATAACTAGGAGAATAAACTATTTTTCCTTAATGAAAAGGGCTGCAACACAAAAGTGGGGAAACTAATTATTGTAACATTAAGAACTAGCATTTGAAGTCTTTAATTGTTTTACATACTGTATACATACAGTTCTGTTTTGTCAACTGGGTATTATGTTAGGTATTATATTGAAAAACTATACTAATAAGGAAGGTTCTGAGCGGGTTTTAATGTTCAGTTTCCGCTGTAGGAAACGATCTTCCCATTGAAATATAAACATGTCTCATTATTATAGTTATAATAAGTTTGGAACAACGTAAATTTTACATATAATGTGTGTCGGATATTGTAAGTGGTTCGTCCACCAACGCATCGGCCCACACAGCTTCGAAACGTCACCGCCACATGAAATATCTGTAAATCATCCAGTTCTGATGCGCGCGCGCTCATCACGTGGTATTAAGATATCCTCCACGAATACATTCTTAGCCGTTGATTAATAGGCAACTTTGTTCGCTAATTTATTACTTTCTTCAATATACGTGAATTATTGTTGTCATAAAAATGTTTAACAGGATAGATTAGCTGTTATTTTTCAAACAACTGTTGCTTCAACAGGTAAAGTTTGAGACACTCGTCCCATGTTTACATCAGTCCTTATGTAGTCAAACATGGCGAGACAAGACAAACCAAATATAAATATGTGTTCACAATACTGTT
The DNA here is from genome assembly GCA_963555695.1 of Dasypolia templi. Lineage (NCBI taxonomy): Eukaryota > Metazoa > Arthropoda > Insecta > Lepidoptera > Noctuidae > Dasypolia > Dasypolia templi. The sequence continues at coordinate 20,980,685 of OY743153.1, forward strand.
GGGTATTGACGTCGCCTGTTGACCGTACGTTGACAAATCCCTTCACTCGGCTACCGTTCGTTCGTAAGATGCATGTTATCAGCCGCCGTCCACTTATCGAGCCGTTTGAAAGCTCCGCGCGCCGACAAAGAGGTGACGATCCACGCGCAAAATATCATGAAAACTTTGGCGCATGAACTCACTATCTAAATCGTAACTTCCACAACTAAGCGATACAGCCTACTATGATGCGATTCCGGACCATTTAACGTTTGATAGCCGTGACGAATGACGAATTAAATCAGGATTCCTGACATCCTTTTATTTTAAGTGTTTTATATTATGGAATTATGTTTACGATACAGTTTAAACGAGAATGCAAATGAAATAGAGTTACTATAAAAAAACAGGGCAGCCATAAAAGGCCTCTCGAGAGCGCTAAGCCGCGGCTTCGGCGGTGGGAAGGGACTTATGGAACACAATGGGACCACCAGAATCGCGTTGAATAAACTTTAGAGTGGGTCGTAAATCGGTAACAACTTGCCAATTGCCGCACGGAGGCGCTAACAGCGGCCAAAGAAACTGTCATATCCGCTCTAGCATCCGCACTCGAAATGTTGGAGTCGACCGATTCGTTGCGGATTGCTTAGTGCGGCCGCTCGCACGCAGACGGGACGTAAACGAAACTTATCTAGGTACCACCAACTGCACGGTCTCGATTAGTTTAGTAGCTCACTACCATCAGCTGACAGACATCGTCTGTAAACTTTAATGTTCCCTGATCACTGTTCAACGTCCTTGTCACTAACCTACCCCTCTCGACTGGCTGCTATCTTTACTGCTAATTTCATTAGTTTTTTATCGTCAAGTTCAATGTTAAGGAGCGGGAGACACTCGTTAACGAACAGACGACACGTTGTTCAAGACATCTGCGTTTCACTTCGGAGCAACTCGAAGGATAAACAACTTTCGAGTGTACAATACTCGTGTTGTGGCTTGTGTATCCAGAGCCTAACCCGCGCTTATTAACGATCTTATGAGAAGTCCGGCCGGTTTTTTCGTGTGCCCAGATGTGGGCCTGGGTAAACATCCCCGCCATTGTCTGGAAACATAAAAAATCATACACCTGGAAGTGTCAAATTGTTCACTCTGACTGTGAGAGCGGCCCGTGTGAATCTCGCTTGCTCTGACTCGCTCGCCCGCTACATATGTACACAAATATTTGTATTTAACGTTCTTTATCCTGCTCCTAAATCATTAAAACACGATTATCTACAATCTGCAACAAAATTATAGTTAAATGGTCATCTGCTTAGGGCTTAACCTTCGGAGAATTAATAAAACGATCGTAGACTCTATGCTTTTTTTTCTAGTCTGTGCGTAATATTTCTGTAACCTATAAATGTAATTCACGTTCTATAACTACATAATTACATGTAAATTAACTTAATGGTTTGGCATCGCGACAGGCGGTTGACGTGCGCTCCGATAATGTGCTGCGACTGCTAAAAACCTTTTATTGCGTGATTATAAACGTGTAAACGGCTGCTTACGACGCAATCGACTCATCGTAATGAGCGGTGTGTGTGTTCGAACAAACACGACTCTAGGCACTCGCGAGGAACACTCTTGCGCAACCAATTGATGGCCACGCGCATGCGCACTGCACGCTCATTGTTATCACACTTAAGTGGGCAGTTAAGACAACCGAACTTCGTGAATCAGCAATAATGCACAACGATAACACAATAGGGGCGGTCAGGATGTAGCAGCTAATGTGCATTATAGCATCAGACCGGAAAGTATCCTGTCGATAAAATTCAGACTTTTCTGTTGTTTGCTCTAAAATTCACAAATATTTTCAATGTCATAACAAAAAAAAAACCCGCACCACTTCCATATGCTACGAGAGCTCGCCTCTGCAAACCAAACAAACTACACTTATAAAGAAATACACTGCCCTGGTAACCAAACAAATAAACCAATTTGGGCACGACCACAAAAAAGCCACGGAATCATCTCGGGAGATGTAACGACGTATTAGCATATTGATGGCTACCTCTATCTGTCGTTCTTTGTTTAAAATCAGCGACAGCACCTTCAATCATAACGATCGCTATCAAAAAAAGATTTATTTTATTGACTAGTTTTTGCGGCTGCAGGTGGTAGCAAAAAATATTGCACCGGCTACCTTGTTCCCTGTAGGTACCCTCAACAACCCTTGTTTTATAACAAAATTGATTAAGCCCCTTGGCTGTCTCGTCATTATAATGGTTATCGATTTCGTGCTATGTCAATACCTAATTTAAATATTATGCAATCTTGACATTTGTAGCAGAATTAAGTTAAATGAATCAGAAGCATAATGTGTGGAAGCTTACGTCATCACGTATTGCGACAAGTGATGCTGATACGCGTTTTTACTATGTTAGCTATGCTAGCAATATTTCAATTGGTCCTAGGATTCTCAGTGCGTGGAGGTGGCGGGGCGGGGCGGCGCACACAAAGCACGCCCGCGGCGCCCGCGCACCTGCGCGACATGTTTATGCGCATCTCGTCGCCAAATTTACAACCGCCCTGAACAAGGACGCCGCTCTTGCGGAAATTGGAAATGTTTAATCACCACATCGGCACCCTTTTAGCCAATGAGTTGCCGTCCAGCATAGTTTCGATTGCACCCATTTCGGTTTACTGCACCGTTCGCAGATTGTAAACGTATCTGTAAAGGGTACCGCCTCAATTAATATCCGATCTTACGCCAGTCGACGATTGGTTTTATTACCGCATAAGTAAATGAATACGCCGGCTGTTTTATCTCTGTGTGTTTATTTATACATTGATAATGCTGTAGTATCAATCTTCACTACAGATTTGCTTTGGAACTTTATCATACGAAGTCATGTAAGCTTCATTACTTTAATACTATCTACTTGATATCAGCCGGTTGTTATAAGCTTAATTAAAGGCATTAATCAGAATCTTGGGTCTACAAAACCATAAGACATAATGTCGTAAATTAAAATCGGACGCTTCACATAGAAAACAACTTCTATTTATGTAGTACGTAAATATAAAAAAATTGTTACAGAATGTCGGTTTCAAATTCCAATACTTGACATGCAATATAATTTAAAGTAAATTTTTACCATAATTAAACAAAAGGGGACAAATGAAGAATACGTTTGGACACGATCGTTGTATAAACACCTCGTAGTATGGAGCTTACGTAAAAAAAGCTTAAATTTCAAATGAATATGGATGTCGTTGCGGTGAAAGTACGGAATTAATTCAGCACCTTTTTGGGCGCCGGCGCCGCGGCATTCACGCGTGGCACAAAGCTTGTTGCTCGTAAATTGCGAATGGAAGGACCGACAAACGCGCAGTAATTTAGTTGACAGTGGGTACCAGAGCCGGCGACCGACAACGAGAGACGACGGCCCGACCGCCGCGCAGCGCGGCCCCTATACAAATCTTATCTGCCCGCCGCATCTAGAGCCTATTATGAGCCTGACGCCGAACTCAACACAACAGATCGATAAGATAACGTTTCGCCAATACACAGTTCGGTAATGCATACCGAATAAACGATTAAAGAATTCGCCGACAATTAAAAATTAATTAGAGATTATAGGTAATACCGGCCCAAAAAACTGTACGAATAACTTCGTCGATGGAACGTGACATTGATGAACGATTCGTTATTGTTCAATGCTTTTTCCTTACCAAAATCAAGTGCTAATTTGGATTCGTATAACAAAGTGAGCTAGTCATCAAGCTGAAACAAAACCAATTCGAGTATTAATGAGAAACATTCGATTGCATTACACGTGGAGCTTAATTGTCCGATCAACAATTCTCGGGCTGAGTCGCCGGATCCGTTTCAAAACTGGTCCTTAAGTCCGCGGAATGCAGTTCAAGTTCCATTGGAGTCGTGTGGGTCGTCGTGTTGTGCGCCTCCAGTCCAGTGGCGATCGCTCGTAAGCTCCCGAGCCGGCATAAATCACACCGTTTTATGAGAACTCCCAATTTTTTAACATTTTGAGTTAATGAAATGCGAGCGCAGTATGGGACCGACTAGCGACATTAAAAAGGACAACCCAAGAGAACGGACAGTTTCTAATTATAATCCTGTCAAAGTTGTGATATAAGCAAAGAATTGATGATCGCCACAAACGCGGTGATTTTATCTAAGATAATAGCGATCTGTTGATAGTAGCTGTTGAATTTTAATATTTGTCATATATTTTTTTTGTTTGTGTCGTAGTAAACCCCTGCCATGAAAACTCGTAAAACTACCATCGTTTTATGTTGTTAATTTGCTTCGGATGCCGTTTAGCAAAGATCCTGGATGTCAATTATTGAAATACATAGACATATTACTGTATTCAGTGCCGTTCAGTAGAAAGCCTTTTGTGTAAGATATTACACAAGCAGCTATATATGATTAGGTACTGAAAGTAAATCTCCTACGGGCTGCTTCATTTCCCTTTCTTATTATTGTGACTTGGATCGCCCACCAAGCCCTATATGTTGCAACTAATTTGCAGTAGTTAACAAGAATAACAAGAACCATTAACCACAAGTACAATAAGCGAACACGGTAGTGGCAGTCAAACGAGCAGCGATCAATCAAGCACAGGATCTTCGCTCATCGTACCGTGATGCCGCGATCCCTAGAACCACCATCATCCATAATTGCAACCGTATTTCATAGTACTAGAGTTCATTATCCTTTAACGGAAGTAACAGAGAATGGCGCCAGTATTTTAGGATTTTCGCAGAAGCGAAAGGGTTAGGCTGCGAATTAAAGTTGCGCACACGCACGGAGGCGCAGAGGGGGGATCACTAGCACCGACAAAGGCACCGCCGCACGCGAGCTGCCCGATTCACAATTAAGCCCGCGTGTGTTAATTGATATTAATTCTGTGTGGATGGTACAAGCAGGGAACGGCTCGCGTATTAGTCCAAGCCATTATATTTATAACTGTTCGCGAATCTACGCCATTATCTTCTAGACGCGCTTGATTGAGCGTGACGTCACCCGATGCTTTTATTTCGAGATTAATGATCGACCGCATTCGTGTCAAAAAGTTTTCATTATTGGCATATCAGTCTCTCAACGTATTTAATATTGGATAATTTAAAATATGCACGGCGGGGCAGCTTGCTGTATCGAGAAACAGGCCCATCATTATGAGCGCTAGGATTCCATACTTGGTCCGCATTGCAACAAGTCAAGTCTAATGTCTCTCGATTGGTCCTTTTGCGCCACTGTCGCTAATCGCTCCCACAAGATCCACATGACAGTCATGTAGGTACTGGGAATCGCGCCAAGGCTGGCCGTAATGTGTCGGGTTCAAACGCGCCGCGGCCGCGTCATCAACGCAATTAGTGGGCGTTGCGACATCCAGCACACTATTGACATTGAACCCTTGTTACATATTTCACAGAAATGTGTTTTGATGTCGCCTCATCGTCACGTCTCAACTAATATGTGTGGACTTTAATCTCGAACGCATTGCTCGCCACTAATTGCAGCGCATGCAGTTTTCTTTCAATTCGTATGTACGGTATCACGCACTGTCATTTTTCTGCGAAGGCTATGATTGATATCAATGAAGCCGTAGCTAGATAGGTATTATCAGGATTGTAACGTGAATGACAATTGCGCGAGAGTTTAATTGTAAGTGGTAGAAAGTTTAGAGTAGAAGACATGACGCCACAAGGACCTTTTGAAGATGCAGTTAAAAAAATCTTCGTTTGTGCAGTTTGCGTTAGGAAAGGTGATGTAACAAGCATTCTACTTTATTGCTCTGACCAAACTATCTGTGAGCATCTCGACACCATTACGTATTCTCGTCAACATTCGTGTCCAAATCAGTCATGTTCTCACAGTGTACACTTAGACGCCGAAGCGACACATTTATTCGAGAATCGTGCGTCCGCCTGCACCCAGAGTCGCCCATTGCGCTTATCTGAGGTTTCGGTAGCGGTGGCCGTGCGCGATACACATCAGCGCGTGATGTCGCGATGCGCGGGCGCGGCCGCCCGATGCTATCGGCGCACGAGCGCGGGTGGCTCGCATCCCTCCCTCCCCTCTCGGTTTCCTCTTAGTCTCGGTCACTTCACAACGTCACACGTCATAGTCGCCACGAGACAACCTTTTTGAACAACTATCCAGTTACTGTAGTTAAGAGATTTATAGACGAGCTTTCTATGCACAAAGTTAAGGAGCAATCTACTTTTGCTAAGTGATATATTCATAGATACGGAGTAGTATAAATCATGAGGTCTCCATCTGAATCATTGCACTGACACGCATTGTGAAAATAGCTGCCCGAAAGGGAAATAGCTCCAAAACACGCAGGACTGTAAATTAAACACTCAAAACAGATCACACGGCTCGATGGAGACAAATCTTGCGTGAAATGTAACAAATTCATATACATCACAACTTTTTTTTCTGACCGCTACCATTGTACGTGGGTTCCCGTGTTTTTACGAGCACGTTATGATAAACGACGCACCCTCAACAACTGCCTGGCCATAATCACCACGGGTTCTGGGAGACGCATTATGGACACGTAGGACCAAGCACGTAATACACTGAATGCTTTCATGTCCTCCAATGTCAGATGTCATCTTCAACAACCCGTGTATCAAGGACACGAAAACAACTGTTTGTTTAAGATTAAAAGAACAAGCCCAAAGCATGAACCCACAAAAAAGTAATGGCGTATCGGAACACATGATTACTTTTTTCTGCATCAAAGAAGTCATCTAAAAGAATGCGAGTTGTCTCATTCGCTCACATTACAATTTGTTGGGTAGCGAAGCCAGTCTGACTCCGTGAGAATAATTCCCGAGTTCCGAGTAACATGGGTTAAACGCTTGTATCGAGAGATACCGATCTAACCCGAGCTGCTCGTTGGCGCCATAAAAACAAAACATCTTCAACACGACCACTTTCTTCCCTAAATTATTCGTGGAATTTACGACGTTTCAACCGACAAAAATGTTATAACCTAATGAGAAATTATCATCAGAGCCGCTGTCTGTCGTCCGGCAAAAAACGAATCATGCGCCGCTCCACGATGATGCCCGGACGCATATTTTTTATATTCTAAATTCGAATTATCGTATTCGTATTTGTTTTTTACCTCGATAGTCGATTGTTTTAGGTTGTGTCGGGACAAAAAGGCGCGGGAGCCGGCGATGACTGTGCCATTCTGTTGATCGCTCAACTTTGGACTCGAGAAACGATGATGGATTTCTCTCAATGCGCGAGATACAACGAAGGTTTAACAGGAAAACTTGCCACGAACACACACCTGATCCCGACGATGAAAAGCTCGTTTGAAAAAATGTCAGGAATGATGCGTGGTGTGTTCCCAGGAGATATTGCGATATGATCGCTTGGAGGCGGCGCGACTATTCGGCGCGTGCTTCAGATTCCTGGTCCTTCTATCCGGAATTACCCATTATATACAATGACATTACGTTTTTACAACGACAATTTTTTGTAAAGGTTTCATCTAAGCCTTCATTACTGTAAACGTTTTCGATAAACTTAAAATTGTCCAAACAAGTCGTTCCTTACGTTAAAGGTTTGTAATATTTACCGTAATTGCATTTCACTTTAGAACTGTAGGTAATCGTTTTGACGTTTAGGGACTTTTAATCGACACCTGGGTAGTGGGCACTCTAACAAAATTACTAAGTTGGTTGGAATTATAGTTTTTGTTTATCTGTTGATAAATGGTTGTTGTTTCACAAAATTCTGAAGACGTCTGTTTCTTTTTGGGGGAAGTAGCAGATGGTAGTGATAATGTTACGTTAGGAGCTATAGTGAAATCTTCTAGCAATTTGATAAAGCATTAAGCAGAGCAAAAACCAAGAACTGAATCGACACACACAAAAGAGACATGTATGCTTAATTAATAATCAGAATATATGTCAACAGAACCTGCAGGTAGGGGCAAAGGTTTAACAAATTTTCGAGCTAACTGATCGGACCTTCATTAATTTTCCATTGGCATTCAGTAACCTCCCGCTGCTATCCGAGTCTAAAACAAAGAGGCATTATGTCAGTTCCGTAGCAGTGCAGCGATAGCATTCGCGATATCTCTCAATCTGGCACGTCGGAGTAGTAAGGAGAGTTTCTAACGTCAGGCGGTGGCGAGAGCTGGAGGAGTGACAAGTGGCGAGGAGATCGTCGGAAGACGGCGACTGTCATAATCTGATTATTAGTGGTGCGTGGTTGGGGCGGGGCGCACGGCGGGCGGCCGGCGCGCCGCAGGCGGTCGGCGCCCGCGCACGTCCCGCTCGCGCACCGCCCGCGCCCACAGGGACGTGCGCGCAGGCGACAAACGACCCGTGGTAAAACAAAAGGAATGTTGCCGGCGACGCTTTGAGGCGCCGGCGCCGCTCCCCGCGCAACCTAATCACCCATTTTAATTACGACACAGATAGAATCAATTAATCGGTATTTCTGTTAAAACAAGCGACGGAATGAGCTTACGCTCGTTTGTTAGATATGATTTCTGGACGTAGATTCGAGATGTGATTAGATTTATCTCGTAAAAGTCGGCGGTAAACGTCAATTACGTGTGTAATTCACGTCCACGAATCGACTACGAGCAATGTGCGGCCCTTGCGCTCGTACCTACCCGTGAGTGAGCAGACTTTTTTAATTATAACTTATGATTTTTTCAAGCGAATTCGGGCGCGCCTTTCCCGACGAATAACACAAGAATAAATAACGAGTTTTTGTGTTCTGTGTTTGTTTTTAAAATGGCGGGAGGTCCGCGCGACGACACGCGAGCGATGCTCGCCGGCCGCCGGCGGCCGCGACCGACTCGCCCATTTGTCATATTTCGGTTTTGAGAAAAAATAAATAACCTACTCTATTCCGACCAGTGTTTGTTTGTACACCGATTATTGAGGGTTAAGTATTATCTCTGAACATGCAGTGGAACAGATGGGACGTGTCGCTGACAGCATATCTAGCCAGTTTATTATTGTGCTGCGCGCGACCAGCTGCATGTGGGCCTTCACTTGTTGACAATATAATTATTGTTTTTTAATATCTGATGTCATTTGAAGGATATGTAACACGTTGACATATCAAGCCATACATTTCCAGTTTTAGCTGACCTCGCATTGTATAGGCTTATCGTACAATGAGAAGTAAACTTATCTGGAAATGTATATCGTGATATTGTCGTCGTGCGTGCGTAAATATAGTTTACCAAACAATTGTTAAATGTTGTAGCAATTTGATAAAGCATTAAGTAGAGCAAAAATCAAGAACTGCATCGACACACACATAAGAGACATGTGTGGTTTATTAATAATAAATACGTGATAATTACACTCAAATGTTTTGAGAAAGTTCTGACGCTAAAAGGCCTAAAGACGATAGATGAGAATACTGGCTAAACCTGATGAAAAGGAAACATAGAAGTACATAGTGCCACTTGGCCTTCCTATATACAAAAAAAAATACCTTTGTTCACAGGTGGTAAATTTGAGATGGCTGACCCTACAGATCCAAAGTTAACACATAAAGCTGATGCATGGCGGCTGAGCGTGGCAGGTGTTAACTCCGGCTGCACACGCCGCCTGCCCCGCTTGCACAAACGAACCGCCCAAATCCACTGTTTGCGCAAACAATTAACCCACCAAACCCAGCCCCACTCCGCGAACCAAACCAGATAAAGAACAGAAAGAACAGCTTTTAACACTGTTTGAACAACAACTAAAAGCATCAAGTTACACTCTCCAATGTTACCAGTTCCCAGCAGCGATGGTCGTTCATAGAATAACTCAATTACTGAGCGCACGCACCGCCTCGACTAGTGCTCAATACGAGAAATGCATGAAATATTTTTGACCCATTTCGATTCGTATGGCGCCAGGGTCGGCGCCGGCGCGCCCCCGGCCTCTCTCACGCGGCATCGTTAATACAAAACAAACAAAAGTGACCTCTAGACGGGCGCGGCCAGGCCAGCTAAGCTAACGAGATTCACCAACCGCTGGATAAAGCGGTAAATTATTGGAATGTTAGCCGGGCGGCGGCGCGCGGTGGTCTGCGCCGGCGGCCGCGCCAAAAAAACGTGTAGGAGATGACAGGAGCACAGATGAACCCGGCTAATTACCGGCCCAGCAAAAACCAGGACAGTGCGCAGACACGCCGCTACAGCCATCGCGCACGACAGCTATTCGTTTGCGACAAGCGTCTAGTTTTTACCGGTCATTTTAATAAGAGAGTGGTCGACGACGCGATGCGGTCCTCGATCGCTAATTACACGCCATTAATTACGGAATATTTTCATTTTTAATTCCGTCAGAAGTCGAACGGACGTGATGCTCATTATTGATCGAACTTTCTTTTGGCGGCGCGCGGCTATGGTGGTCGGCCTCCGTTCTAAACCGTGAAACAATTACGTATCCAAAAATATTAATAATATCTAACGAGTCAATCTGCGGTTGATTGTGAGAAACATAGACAGTTGTAACTATTACGTGTAATGTTCCGGTCCTCAGTCGTTGGTTCAGTACGAGTCGCCGCGGAGGCTGCCATCTGCTAATAACGAGATGCGGCGCGTAATGAGCGCTGCGGTGTGGGTCGGTGCGGGTCGGTGCGGTGGGAGCGGTGCGCGCCTCGTGGTGGGTCGCGGCTCTCGCTCGCAGGAAGGGCGGAGGCGCCGAGATCGCGACGACTGTGTAATTTCTTCACTGCTCGCACCCACATTATCGATCACGAAAAAAATATAATTGTAGGGGTACCGTCGTAAAGCAAACAAGCTTATAATAAGGTGTAATTTGTGCTCGGCCATTTAGAGAAATGTACAAATTGCTGGGGCAGCTGTTTGTTTTGTCTATGACGGAGGTCCGGCCCCATCTCCCAAATTATCCGTTAACAAGCCTCGCGTCAGATTCAGCAGTCCTAATGGGTTTTCGTTAAGTTTTTGTTATTATTTTGTAATTTATTACGAGTTATAGGTTTTTGTGTTTTCGATTCTTGGATTCCGACAGCTGCATCGTTTAATTGAGTCGATAGTTAGGCGTCTTTTTTACAATGCATTATAAATGTCGCGGTCGACGCGATCGCGTTGTCGCGTCGTCACCGGCGCACGCGCAGGGCGGGCGGAGGGCGGCGTGCGTCTTCCCACGAAACGCCGATAATAACAGGGGCAGGTGCAAATTATGAAATATCTCTTAATTAAATATCTATAATAAATATTTTGTACATGGATAACAATTATAAACATCATTATTCGCAAATTATATGTCAAACAAATATCAAGAATTGTATGATGTTTTGTGGAAATCAAAATGCTAGGAATTTTTAAATACCACAGTGTTTGTAATGACATATTTGACATAAACAGTAATTGCGTGAACAAAACGTTGATGGTAATATGTTACTTCAAAAATCTGATGATAGTTAAGAGCCCTGCAATTTAATTAAACTTATTGCTGCAAGCTAACTGAAACAGAAACTATGTATTACAGACCCACCATACAATTCACTTAATTTCGAAGAATTTATGTTTTAATAATCACTTTTGGCCCGCGGCGCTACGTGTGGCTTAAAATGATCTCTGAGACCTTTTTACATAGTAAAGTGGTCTTTCACGATTGGCATATAAAGCGAACGAATTATTTCTTATAAAGGATTGTCTTTTCTTTTAGTACTACATAACTTAGCTAATGTTGCTTTAATTGTACTTCATCGTGACGTTGCGATGTGATACTAAGTTGTTGCCATTAAAACTTTTTAAAAAAAACAGAGTTTATTTCGGTTTCGGTATTTAAAGAAATTTAAAAATAATAACTGCCGATTATTGTCCTACTACAAAACAAATAACAGAGAAGGCAGAGCAATGATCACCACGCTTGCTGAAGGCAGTTTTGGCCATTTCAAACAAATATTAACAACAAGTTCTCGATTCCAAACCATGTTTTCCTTCATCGATGTCAGTGATTTTTGAAGAAAAACTGTTTGATTTACCTAAAGGACAATGCCAGAAACTCTATAGAACTTTGCCCTACTTAAATACAAAAAGTAATTTACAAGCCTGCAATATGCAGCATCTTAAAGCTTATTAATTACTGTTAACTAAACATTTGTCCTAATGCCAGTAGAACTTGCGGTTTCTGTTAAAATCTTAAAACAATAATGACATTGATTATAGGTTAGGTGCAGTTTATAAATATTAAAAAGCGATTTAAACAACATTATACATTCGCATTTTCATAATTATTATAATCGTAATATGAGTTTTTGTTTTACTGGTATTTAAAACTTTTTTTTGTTGTGTATCATGCGCAATAAGTAATGCAATATGAAATTCAGGGGTTGAATTCCTTTTATCACGGATTTTAATCGGCAAGTTCTACTGAAAAACAATGTATGTATTACGAAAAGGTCCTTAAATAATTACAATTATTTTAATTAATTGACATTTCCTGTAAATAACAGGGGCAGGATCACGCATTGTCATTTTCACTTACAAATTAATCATTTTCTATATCATTCGAATCCTCACTTAAAAAATGCACTTTAGCTATCACTACCGCGCACGCCTTATAAACTCATCACTACATATTTTTTGGTCCTTTTATCCGGTTGGGAAAAAAGTGCATGATTCACATGTTCAGTTCACTGGGTGCAACTATGTATACTACACTACAAACAGAGAACATTATGTTTTCTTTAAACTGTCATCTTTATCACCTTTACAATCGAGTGGGTGACTTTTTTTTTATCCTTAACTAAATCGGCTTACTGAAAATAAAGGTATAAAGGTTTCGATTTTCCGGCTTGTCGTCATATATTATGCATGAGACTTTCCATGTTGTCTCTTTCTAACAAGCAATATACACGATCAAATCCGAACACTACATGAATGTCTACGCTTTTCATAAATATTTAGCTTTTAACAGCACGGTTTGTGTTTTCCATGTTATGTAGGGCTTTGCAAGGAGTCTTAGTGCTGCTGGTTCTATAATATACGTATAGCTATAAGAATAGTAGTCTTACCGTCCTCCCTTGGTGATGATCATTTCAGTGCCGATGTCGTGGAAGCGCCGCCAGAGGTCGCCGTTGAGCAGCCGCGCCTCGCATGCCGGCGGCTCGGCGTCCGCGCCGACGCGGTGCTCTGCAAACAAAACATGGACGTTGTTATGTATGTAAAAATTAGCTACTACACAGTTATAAGTTATAATTAAAAATACAAGATATCATGTAGTAAATATGGACTGTTTTCTTTCTAAGTATACCTAACTGATCAAAGCCTACAGTTTTTTTCCAGTTAGCATGGTTTTGCGGTATGATTGCATTTAAACATTATTATGAAGTTCCATTATAAAACTGTTAAATATTTGTATTCTAAACAGGCAATTATCATCAAAAATAAGAAACGTATCGTTTTTCGTAGCACTTTGCTACGAAAATGATAGAAATATGTATAATGTAACCTTTTGCTTTTTAAGGGTTTTTTTTGCATAACTGTGTTCATTTGTGCTTATTTTAAACATAACTTTTCTCGGCTCAACAGTATACCCTTGTCAGATTTATATTGAATTATTTTTTCCCGAAAAACTTAGGCAAATTATAAGACACCTAATCAATTAACAGGTATACATTATTACATATATTATCAGTAAATCACATACTTGTAAACATGTATTGCCTGTAAAGAGTTATTGTATTCTGTGATGGTGACTTAGTTCAAGTACTAATAAAATAGTGGCACTTCACACATAATTCTGCTGTAAGACCAAAAAACAAACAAGGTATGTCTAGCATGACATACAGTTGTTTATTTTATTTACCACTAAATGGTGCCCGCGACTTCGTCTGCGATCCATGATGAAAAGGTCTACCTATGTGCCAAATTTTATCCAAATCCGTTCAGCCGTTTCAGCGTAACAAACAAACAAACTCACTTTCGCATTTATAATGTTAATTAGGATGGACATACTGTACAGGAACACATTATAACAACTCATTTCAACTTTCAGACAATCAAATAATTTAATTAACACAAAAACCTTATTTTACGAGAAAAAGATGTTAAGATAAGAAAAGTTAATAGCTAAATCAGTAGCATAAAGTTCCTTTATAAGTAAATTGTCCACTAAAGTACCTACTGAATAAATTACAAAATTATTTGCATTTAAATAAAACTAGACTGACCAAGTCACCACGGTTCTGTGGACATCTCCAGTGGGCCCTATCAAAAAAGCAGCGCTGTGACACAGCATCGGCAGCATTATGCTGAGATAGGGGCATTTTAGCATCGTACAGGACTTTGTTTTTAGTAACAATTTACTTTTGCATTATATTGTTTTTATGTATTTTTATGTTTTATGAGTGTATTTAGTTCAGTTTGTGATACTGCGTATCACACTACGTACTGCGTAATGCGTATTCCTGTGCGAGTCCTAATATATATTTTTTCCTTTTTTATTATGATTATATTAAAAAAATAAATAGAATCCATAAAAATTCTATGACGTTAATAGATTTTGGCATTTATTCATTTTGAATAAGAGTTTATAAACTTTTTCTCTCAATACTTGTTATTTTTTTCTTAAAAGTTATAGAACAACATAACATAACATAACATCACGCCTGTTATCCCAGAAGGGTTGGACAAAGGTGTACCTTTGGTACCACCACATTTCGCCAGTTATGCTTAAGTAATAGTGGGCGAGCCTATTGCCATCAACCCGGCACAAATCGAAGCTCCGGGCTACTACTGAGAAATTATAGATAGAAAAACCCAATAACACTTTGTTCGACTTGGAAATCGAACCCAGGACCTCATGCTCAGCAGTAGCTCTTGCGACCACTAGACCAACAAGGCAGTCGTTCAGATGATTAAAATGGATGAAGGTAAAATGAACAATGTCGTGAAAACTTGTAGAACTTTTTTACCTACACTTCCCCGACACTTATACTCGTAGTTACTAATACAAATCTAACATTGAAATTATTATTGGTCCTTAAAATCTAAAATTCCCGTCAAAATCATTAAGACAGAAAACAGAGACACCAACAAAGTGTAGCAATAAAAGATAATTGTACATTATCTTTAGGTAATTAAGATGCAAGTTAAATGTTTTTACATTTAATTATAATTTGTCTGACAAATGAAAATAATGCATGCAGGATATATAAATTTTCGATGGAGAAGGCTGCTGTGATACGAATAACCATGAATATATGCATTATGCTTGTCCTCGTGCTACATTCAACAACTATAAAATATATGTCATTTATTGTAAAAGCATTTTTAATATAAAGAAATACTTTTCCCGTGGATTTTAGAGTTTTATGGGAAGTGATTGTGACTGATTCCATTCACAATTCTCCTTCCTATTCAGGAAGGAGCTTCGGGATTGGTACAAGAAAAAAGAGGAGCCCAGCAGTGGGTAGGTCGGGCTGTTGCTGATGATGATGGGGTGTGATGATTCAATTTCTACAAACCAACAAATAACCTGAGAGGCAATGCCCTTTATTTTAATCTTCTAATCCTAGTCTCAATCTCTCAAAAAATACTACCAATTTAGACAAGATTTTGACATTGATTGTCTGAGTTGACATTGCGACTTGAATTTGAACGTTTTTTGTGTACGAGAATTAGCCTTCAGATAACATTGACCATAGACCCATTTGACATTAGTCCAATTTTGTTGTTTTTAATTTTTCCTTGACTGCTGTAATAGCTGTCACAAATATTGTTTTGACATCCAAAGTTGTAAGGCATCTGATCATCAGCGATCTGATCCAAAAATCCATCTATATTTCTTTTTTATACCGTCAAAATAATAGTTGTTCATCTTTAATTATAAATGGATGACACGGTATACCACATTTCAAGTAATCAAGGCTTCAACCCGAGTATAATACTGCGAAAAATATTCATTCATAAACTAAAATTGTAATTTATGATACCGTGGGCGGTTCTTTTGATGTACCTTACAATATATAACATAACATAATATTTTTATCTCCCAATGTCCCAAGTTATGGTTTGCCCGAATGACTGTTAACGATTCCAACACACGAATAATAAAGTGCCATGTAAAGCGTATATATACGTAATGTATTGCTGTGGAGTTTGTTGCGACATTTCTTCTTCCCAGCTAAAGCACTAGGAAGTGGTGAAGGGCGGGCGTTTCGGGGACTGCCTTATGCAATTTTGACGTTCGAAAGTTCTGATTCTCAGAATAGTTTTAATATATTAATGACTTTTGATTTCATATGAAACAAGTTTTGCCCGCGACTTCGTCTGCAATCCGGGATGAAAAGTAGCCTATGTCCTTACTCAGGTCATGGTGTCTATTTCATCGAAATCCGTTCAGCCGTTTAAGCGTGAAAGCTTAACAAACAAACTCACTTTCGCATTTATAACATTAGGTAGGATGTTTCTACAGGGCACAATATTGAAATGGTTGCACTTTGATGCCAAAAAGTTTCATGAAAATAAACCTGAAGGAGCCTACTTCATACCACAGGACCAACTTTGAAATCAAAAGGACCAATTTAAGAAGCTTGACGAATGTTTGTTACAATCTGAGGAGTAAAAAGATTATTGTTTCTCTATCTTTGATTGCCGACAAATGAAGGATTCGTTACATCAATTTAAAACATTTCTCATTGTAAGTGATGTTGAACTAACAAGGATGTAGTTACGGTTTGGTTTTTGGTCAGGCCTTTTAGGAACGGATAATTGTATGTAGGTATTTCAAAATGAGCCTTATCTATAATTCCATACAAACAGGTATGAATGAATGAATAAATTAAATGCACCGACCCCACCATGGTTTGACCAGACTCGATTAATCAAATGATCCCCAGATTTGCACTAGCTCCTGAACCTCATGGTGCTACAATGACCATTGCACATCAAGGAGTGGAGGTTGGTTGGGAAGACGAGCCGATCGGATATGCATCCTAGATTGAGGAGATGGTTCATATTTGTCTATGGAAGATCTTTTAACGTTGCCGCCAGGTTGGTTTAGGTCGAGCTTCACCGGTGAATCTTTCGGCGGGGCTCAACTGGCTTTTCTCCCTTTCTCAGCTCTTTTCAATGTCATTGCTCTACTGTGTTCAATATTAATGTTTCTATCTTCTGCCGTGTCCATACAAAAGTTGATTTCCTTGTCGAAGTATTTCTTGTCCTGTTTTAGGTTGTCGTTAAAGGTGATAATAGGTCGGCCGACCCTCTTCTTGGATTTGGCCTTGTACTGCATTGCTTTATGCAACAAGTGTGGTTGTGTGCAAGGGGGCACATCCTGTGATTCTTGAAGCGTTTGGTTACAATTTGTCTGTCTAAGATTTCATTAATTTCCATTGTTTATTCCTAGCATGGTTAATCAAGTCTGTCATGATAACTCGCTCATATTTTTATTTGTTTGCACACCAATAATTTAAGTTGTATTTGTAGATGTAGCTAAGAATAGTTTAAGCTATAATAAGGCTGACATGCCACTGTGGAAGAAATCCTCATATAAAACTGAAAAAGAATAAAATAACAAAATAAAGGCAAAACTGGCAAAAAGTGGGCTTACTATCCTACGTAGACCTCTGGCTTACCCTTCGAGGAATACAGGTGAGATGTTAAGTTATGTTAAGATATAACGTTTTCGGTCTATTTGTTACTGTCACATGTAAGATATGGTGTTGTTAATCATGTAAATTACTCAATTAAACACTGTGTAATACAGACAAATTAAGACTAAACTGCACACATCTATCCAAAATAACCGTTACCATGCTATTCAATAAACTGAGGTATGTAAACTGTCCGTGACACTGCAATCATTCACGGCTTAATTAATTAATAAACACTCGTTAGTTCAGCATCTCGACACTCTCGTATAACCGACGATTTTCTATAGAAACATCACTAATGAGGTAATATGACGAAAATGCTGGAAAGACCAGAGATACGATCACGAACTGTTACATTCATTTTTATATCTTATTTTAAGGTGTCTAAAGTTCACATTCAAGTGTACTTATGGTTGGTATGATGGTGTAAGTTCTTCTGTACTTACATCTGATGATGTTTATTATAGGGTTTTTTATCGATGTTTTGGCGACGGTCGCCTTGCGCTGCGCAGATCAAAGGACCGAAGTTTAATTATTGTATGTGTTGTTTGTGGAAATATTTGAATGCATTATTTTTTCATGTCTAAGTATAATTAATATTATATAATTCTAATGAATGTTAAGACTGAAGAAGGTTCTTTGCAAGTTTTTCTTATTGTAAATTGTTATTTTTATGTGTGAGAATACCGTTGGTCAAGATATGATTCAAAATTGAAGCAGGATTATTAAATATTTCACAAATAAATCCTTACAAACCACCAATACAAATATACTCCTTCATACAGAAACAGTGCATCAACGTCAATAAAAATACATATATATCCTTAGTTGGAACAAAAAGCTAACATACAAGGCTCCGATATAATTTGACGACACGACATTAATGGTTCAAAATGACAGTAACTCTGGGCCGCTTTAACAAGCAATTATCTTTGAGTTGAGGCTGGAGCGATCATCTCGACTCGTGCTGAATGGATTGAGGTTCAATGAAATGTTATTGTAGGGGAAATGTACCGGATTTCGGTCCTTTGAGAATATTATATTTAATATTTGAACTTTAAAATGAACTGTACTGTTAATTTTAATAAGTCAAATTAGAATTTAATATTCGAAACATAGGCACGGTTAATATAGGTAGAATTAGGACTTTAATATTAGCGTTTTAGTAATGAGGTAAATCTTGCTTTTTCTAATGTTGTCTAAGTATATTATTACGGACTAAAAGATGTTTTCAATCCAGCAAAACATAATAATAAAGAACTTTGAACAGCAATTATAGTAATATTGGGTGTTCTATAGATGGGGTCTGTATAAACAACATCAGCTACGCGGATGATATGGTGCTGCTGAGCCCATCGGTCGGTGCGTTACGTAGACTTCTGCGCTTATGTGAGTCATATGCGGAGGCCCATGGGCTCAGGTACAACGCTAAAAAGAGTGAGTTTATGATTTTTAAAGCTGGTACCAAAAGCTACTCATCTGTACCTCCTGTCACTCTCTGCGGCATTGCTTTAACCAGGGTCAATCAATTCAAGTATTTGGGCCACTGGGTCTCCGATGACCTGTGTGACAATCAGGATATTGAGAGGGAGCGCAGGGCGTTGTCTGTTCGGTGTAATATGTTGGCTCGCAGGTTCGCACGATGTACTAGACCAGTAAAGGTGACTTTATTTAAGGCATATTGTCAGTCGTTTTACACGTGCAGCCTGTGGATCAACTTTACGCAGCGGGCGTACAGCGCACTGCGCGTGCAGTACAACAATGCGTTCAGGACGCTGTTAGGGTTTCCGCGGTGTTGTAGTGCCTCGACTATGTTTGCTGAGGCGCGGACTGATGATTTTTTCGCGATAATAAGAAAACGGAGCGCTTCGCTACTAAGTCGCCTACAAAACAGCTCGAACGGCATCCTGAAGGTATTGTCCGAGCGGTGGGATATGCCCCTGTTGCAGAGGTGGATGCAGCTTCATAGTAGCGCCTCACCTCGTATTACGTAAATATTGTTGTGTTGTGTGTTTTATTTTATTAGTTTTGAATGACATGTGTGTATGTATTTTAATTTAATTTGTTTTTGACATTCGCATTTATTATAAATTTGATTTGACATATTTGTGTAAATTCATTTTATTTGATTCGAATGTTTGAGTATAATTTTATTGTGTGTGTGATTTCTATTTATTTTTATTATGTTTTAATGTACCCCAAATGGACTTTGTCTGAAAATAAATGAATATTATGAATAGTTACATTTACTGCCACATCATAACTATTTTGCTATAAGCTAATTATCATTTATTTTCAGTGTTCATAATAATGTTGTAATGTATGCTTACAAAAAATATTAAATAAGAAGATAATTTCAAGAGCGTTAAATAGTATATCTTGAGATAAGCGAGCAGGTAGGTCAAATAATTAACACCAGACCATAAGTAAGACAAAGACAGGTGACATTATGCAACTAGATTATATGACCTATTGAAGGGAGCCAAAGGTGTACATATTTACCTACATTACTTTTTTCCGTTACATTGTTACACCCTATTTCTACAAAATAGGGTCCATATCATTTGTAACTTTGCAGCAGGTGCGTTTCCATGTACTAGGTGTCATCGATAGTAATATGTCAAACCATTAAACACCTTATTGTGTTGTAATATTTAAGTAGAAAACCTATTGTTACAAAGTACGAACCGATCGATTAGCAAGAGCTCGCCATTTATAGGAATCTTAATTTATTTCTCAAAAATAATTAATGGACGCCCTTTACACCTTAATAGGTAGAATTACGTTGTAGCCATTATGAGGGGACACAAAGTTGGTATTTTAGGTGTAGGTAGTAGTGTAGGTTTAAATAGAAACTTAGTTCGTAGTCTTTTTGGTGCCATTTCGGGAAAAAGTGAAATAGAGGTGGAAGGCAATGAGAAAATTATTTATCCAATTGCAGGATAAGCAAAGGATGAGCCTATTTATCATTGGAATAAGCCGCTACAATATTGAAAGGAAATAGGATAATAAGATTGCACAGTTACCGACTAACTACAATGCTTCCAAGGCTTACAATGCTTAGTAAATATTTGTGAAAAAACAAGATGTCGGCATTTGATCGCTACAAGAAGCTTGAAGTGCTGACAGAGTGAGACAGATTAATTTTTAATTTTTGCCGCTATAAAATGTATCACACTTGCTGTTTCCCGCGACTTCGTCTGCGATGCAGGATCAAAAGTAGCCTATGTTCTAACGCAGGTCATGGTCTACCTATGTGTCAAATTTCATCCAAATCCGTTAAGCCGTTTTAACGTGAGAGCGTTTCAAACAAAACAACTCACTTCCGCATTTATTATATTAAGTTAGAATTCCACAACCGCTCAAGATTTTGACATTCCTATTGATAAATAAATTAATAAAAAAAATATGGAAACAGAAATAGCTAAAGCACTGGGAACCAGTTATGGTCTGTCTAATAGGTGACGATTTCACCAATGTTACTGAACAAGTTCAGCAAATGTAAAACGCGCTCAAGAGCTGTCAGTGTCAATATTCCATAGAAAATAATGACACTGACCGCTCTTAAACGGAGTTTAAGTACTGATCGCGTTCAATTTCATTAGTGAAATCAGACCTTAGGAACTGTGAAAATGTTTACGTTAATCCTCACTAATCCTAACTAATATTATAAATGCGAATGTATGTTTGTTACACTTATTACGCCAAAACGGCCAAACGGATTTGAGTGAATTTGGCGCACGTGTAGACCTGCATGACCTGAGTAAGGGCAAAGGCAACTTTTCTAGCTAGTTTTGAATAAATTATAATCCTAACCACCATCTTCATAACCCATACAACCAACAACCTTTCAAGTCATTTATTCCCATGATATTTATTGCAAAAACGAACTAAGGTACCCAGTAAGTCGAAACAGACATGAAATACACCTTTCACCCTATAGGTTAAAAGCAGAAAAACCTTCGTTATTTAATCCATGGCTCAAACAATGGAGTAAAAACATTATGAATGAGTACATGCCTGCACGGTGAGAGGGGGTCATTATGTGTATTACCGAGTGTTTGTTGTCACGTGTACCTCAGCACCTATTTATGTGATGCGTTTCCTTTGTGCTGTGTGCAGGTATTTCTGTTGATAGATAACGATTTTGAAAAGGTTTTTGCAGGTTTCAGAGAGAGAGTATCAATGAAAACGGACATATATAGATGCCTCGTTAAGTCGTCTAGTGGCAGGAGGAGCTACTGCCGAGCATGAGGTCCTGGGTTCGATTCACAGGTCGGGCAACGTGTTATTGGGTTTTTCTATCTAGAAATTTTCAATAGCAGCCCGGAGTCTGGATTTGTTCCCGGTTGATAGCAATAGGCTCGCCCCCTATTACATGGGACTCAAACAGCTGCACAAATGTGGGTGCACTATAGGTCCACCTCTGCCTAACCCTTCTGGGATAACAGGCGTGGCGTTATGTTACAAGTAACAAACAATTTAGCCGTTTTCATTTATTTTGATATTTTTTGCCATTTCCAAAATTATGTCTCTGTAAATCCACAGAACGCCACCTGCTTCATACATCTGGTCATACACGCACGCCGGTTAAAGGGAGGGGGGGGATTGGGGGATAATTACCCCCTAGGTATTACATGGGACTTACACCTCTGCCTTCTGGTATTACAGGCGTGATGTTATGTTATGTTAGATAGATTAATTATCATATTCTTGTCCGTATTTCAATTTATTTGGGGTAAGCGCAATATGTCTTGTTCTACTTCTCTTTCAGAAAGGGAGTCGCTGAACATACTTCTGTATAAGAGCTCCCGCGTGTCGCGCGACGAGCGGTGCCTCAGTGTCGCGCTGTCACGTCGCGCCGTTTTGCAGAAGCCTTTATACAGATGTATGTTCAGCAACTTTAAGATGATATAGGTAATGATGAATTTTCAGGACATAAGAAATGTTATTCATACAATAAGGTAGGTACTGTAGGGAAGTGGGATACAGCTAGCTAACGTTTTAATGAATAAATGTGTTTTTAGTTTAGCAACTTTGGTTATATATTGCACATTATTAGTAGACAAATTAGACATGAAACATATAGAGATATGCCTAAACTCGTTTTCTGAAAGATCAATAAAATAAAGTTCATTTCTTCACGCTTACGCGGCCGCACTGTTTACCGCACCCATAGATAAGACTTCAACGCGTTTAAACACAAACCAAACTTTTTGTTGGAGCTTTTATTTTTTCAATCTAATACACTTGATAAAGTTATTGTGCCTTCTGTTCTGTTCTATTATAATAACAATGTTGTTTTTAAATATTTAGAAAGTCAATATTCTTCAAATTACAATTTTAATATTATAATTTATTTTCAATTAGCCTAGATAGGGTTTCTATTAATCACGCATCTTAATTAATTTTATGATTTATATCATTAGATGGCTGCTTCATAAACTAGGCATTTTTTTTTTTTGTAAATTAAAATATTTCATCATTTTAAAGTAGTTTGCAACAACACTTAAAATAATTATGTATGTGCCTAACATTTTGATAAAATTATTTACACACATGACTTATAACGGAAAAACTTTTTTATTTATTTCCTTCAAAGTGAAGGAATGTGTCCATTGTTACCGGCATCTCGAAATAAAGCTGTAAACCAAAAGTTTTGTTATTGTATGGCGTTAATCAAATAATTTGTTTAGCGTACGCCATTGAAATAGACCCCAATTCTGTTGCACGCTTAGACCACCGCGAGCTAGGCGTATTTGCTGTTCTCATCATGTTTCTTTTACTAATAAAGATAAGATTCTTTTTTATTTCCTGCGATCTTATTTTCTTTTACGATATGGGAAGATTGTTAAGTTGGTGGGAATTAATTATTTAAAGTTGTGTCTATCAAGTGTCAAAATGGGGTGAGTAGGTTTAGTAATTGTTGTGAATGCGTTCGCGGAATGGCAGAATGAGTTTCATTCACCTACAATTTCTTATCTAACTACCTAGTTATATATTTTATTGCCTATTTAATAAACATCCTGAAATATATAACATAACATCACGCCTTATTTCCTGGAAGGGTAGGGCAGAGATGTACTTACCTATAAATATATAGTACACCCACATTTCGCCAGTTATGTTAAGCCCGATGTAATAGGGAGTATTATCTTACTAAATATTTTTTTTAAAACAAATCTAAATCGAGGATATCGCGACATTACAAGTCAATCCATAACTCATAATAACGCCTACATTATTTATTATTTTAATACCTTATAATTTAAAAAATAATAAATGCAAACGATGGCATGATATGATTTGACATGACCAATAGAATTTGAAGAAATATTATACACAAATTAATGTGATAATTATAATTTTGCGTGTTAACGGCTTACACTTTGTTTTAATTGGTGATTAATTAGCATATTCTAGTGTTTCCTTTATTAGTTCATACCTCTTTATCGCAATATTTTTACGGCTTTATTAGAGATTTTAAATTTCTTTCAAAATTAAGTGTAATTAAGTGATAATTTCAATGCAAGTTATAAAAATGTTGTAATAAATTTTAATGTGTAGGTGTTAAACTGGAGTTATGGAAAACATATATTATTGAGTAAAAGAAATAACTCGGTTAAAAACATAATAAACCTTTCTGAAAAGCGCATGATATTTGTACCTACTTATTGTAGATATCTAGTTGATTTTCATGCGCTTTTCTTCTGTTTCAAAAGGCTTAATGAACCTACTATTAGTAAATATAAATGTACTTAGTACCTACATAAATATTTGTGATTATTTTCTGCTTTAAACAAGAACGAACAACTTTCAAAAATATCATATTTTAAAATACTTGTCTGTAGGAGAAATCTGTTTATCGTAAACTGTGATCAAAATTATACATGGTTATGATATTATTCATGCTGACGGCAAGCTTGGGCGATTATAGTTTGAAGAAACGAGTTCCAAAGGCCTCAGAATGTGACAAGTGTGACGACATAGTGACCTGTCTGTGCTACAATTATGTGATATGCCTCTTTATAGTTTTAATGATAGGATAGTTTTCGTTAGTAAAAAAATCGGTGTGTTTACCTCACTCATGTAAGATCTCATCATTTCTTTGGGAGGCTTAAATTTACGTAGGTTTAAGTCAATTAGTTCATTTCATTAATATTCTCTTCAATAAAAAAACACGAAAAAGAAAGTTGGAACTTACGCAGACCACTGAGCGACGCAGCGTGCAACATTTGCTGCCTCAGCAAGTACTCCCCGAAGTGAGCCTGATCCATCATCATCTTGCAATTACAACAACAAACACCGAATAACAGTCACCGCGGCAGTCACTTCACAATAACATCATCAGATCAGTCTCTAAAAATACATAAGACCTCCTTAAAAAGTTCAGAAATACAACACAAATACACACCCGAGTCTCACAAAAAGTTCATAATTAAAAACAAACGAAGCAGGGAAACGAGGACGAATATACGTGGCTGCGGAGCGACAGCTGCGTTTACACTGAATCGGTTTAGCGTAGCGGGCGGCGCGTGCGCAAGGCCCCGCCCCGTTCGCCTGATTGGCAGAGCACGGACTAATGGCGGCGGCCGTCAAAGCCTTCTCAGCTCGAATTGCCTTGTGGCGCTTTCCTCGAGCTTTCCGCCCGCCTTTATCTGACAGGTAATCGTGCTCGATTGTTACGATTGACATTCGTATTCGATGCGTAGGCGCAGTATCGATGAAGGCCTATTGTTGCTCTGAATGGATCTGACTTTAATACATGCGTGTGAGATGTTTTATATTATATTGAGTGGGATTTACATAACGCCTATATTGGTCTTCTTGGATCGTTTTTGAAGTTATGAAACTTGAAAAACGCCTGCTAATCTTAAACTAACTTTAAAACTAAGTTTCACATTGTAATTCCATAATGTGACTCAGTTATAATAACCTGAGTTACTTTATAGTTAACCGACTTCAATAAAGGTTGTTTTCACGATATTTATATGTGTGTTGTCCGGACTTTGAGGGTGCCTACAAGGCGCCACTCTCCAGGTGGTCCTGTATAAATTTCGTGAGAAACTGAGGTTACCTAATGATTTTAATAGGTAGGTGGTTTAGTACGTAACTAATAAAAGTACTTACATACTTTTGAATTTTAGATAGGTTGGCAAGGCAAAATTACTAAGTACCAAATTTCTTGCTATCTTGCGCAACTTGTGGCCAGTGTTGACATTCTTTTGGACACTTTTCCTGTTGACAGCGATGCGGACAAATTTTTTGATGCCCTATGATGCTTTTCCTTCTTTTTTTTTGTTCATATTATACATTTTTAAGGCGTTTTGTTTGTTTATTATGTAAATATGATTATTTACCTATGAATAATTTTTGCTTTTAGTTTTTTTTTTTTTAATATCTTATTCGTAGAATGTATCAAAGAAAAAAACAGTATACCTAGTTGGAGATCGTTTAGTTTACTGCCGGTTGCATACACATTTTAAATGTTTGAATTGTAATTTGAGTGGAGGGGCGTGCAGTTTTTCATAAGAAGATCTCTACTTGCCTAATAATTACCTAAACGTTGCATTGAAAAAACTATTTTATGTTATTAGACACCATTAACGATTTTAATGATTAGTTATTTTAAAAATATAATATCCTAACTTAATGGTAATGTTGGGTACATTACCATTAAGTTAGGATATTATATTTTTATATTATATATTATAGAGACTGGCAGCATTGCCACGTTGTATGTCAATTATAAATTAGACATTAATTGAACAACCAATTTATATCCAACTTAGCTTACCTGCGAAAATTTTAGTAATTACTTATAAGCAAGTCATACTAACAAAACATTTTGAAAATAATATTTTTTTTCCTTGGGTGGGTCTAGTTTTCTCCTGCAGGTGTAAATCAATACTGTTATCTGTAATCCATCTTTTCATAGCATTGCTTTGACTAAATGATAAACTAAATTCCTAAACGCTGGTAGCAAGGCAACTGTTTCGTGTAACCTAAGTACAAAAAAGTTAATTACTTAGATACTTCCATGCTTGTTGATCTAGGAATAGGTTACAGGTTTCAAACTATGTCACCTGTGTTTGGTAATTAAATTAATTGATATTTCCTCTTAAAGCATTTTAACGGGTCTGTGTGTTGGTTTGTGAGCCACCAGTTTTGTCTAAAGAATAGGGATGATGAGTAATAATAAAATGTTCGATAAAATTATATATTTTCAAAGAAGACATAGTAAAAAAGCTGATATCACGATGTAAATATGAAGAAGCTACACGCTTTAAAAGTTTTTGTTGGAGGTGATTATTCCCGTCCTTGTCTGTATGTCTATAACTAGGCAATTGGGATGATGACTACTATTAAAAATGTTCGTAAAAATAATGTTATTTCAAAGAAGGCATAGTAAAAATGAGATAATCGAAAAATCTGTTAAATCGATGTAAATAATATGAAGAAGATACACGCTTTAAAAGTTTTTGGAAGGGATTATTCCTGTCCTTGTCGCACGGTACGGACAATGTACGGCGCTAGTATGAAGATGCGTAGTCGTGACGTCACTTCTACGATAGTGCTGTCTAACGCTTATTTTAAAACGTTTATAACTTTGCAGTTTTTTAAGCTTTTACACTTTTTGTAATACTATTTGCACTATTTCGAAATAAACATTTCTTTGAGATAAAAAAATTGTCATAACCCCCATTTTGTAAGCTTTATTTATAATATTATTTACACTATTTGGAAACCATATTTTTTTTGAGTAATTTTATCATCCCTATTTTGATTTTTTTGGTGAACAGAAATTGTTTTGTAGCAAGTTAGTAGACAACCCAAAGAGCTATGCCCAGTCTAACCCTTTCACAACGATTTAATTTTGCAGAAAACACTGTAACAATGGTGTTATTAAATATAACATGATTGAAGTGATTCTACCGTAAGGCATGCAAAATGAATACAATCATTTATCAAAATAAAGATTGACATTAAAATATACAAAGGTAGATACAACACTTTAAGGTATTAAATTCATAGAATGTCCTTCTTATACTTTGTATTTATATTAAGTATTTCAGATTAATTATTTATTTAGTAATAGTAATCATTAAATAATTTCAATGTCATTCCTAAAATTATTACACTACAAACAGATTTCTATTACTTGATGTCACTGTGAGGTCTTGAGTTTAGAAAACTTTTCGTATATGAAGTCGTTCAAGCTATAGTAACATACACATAACATAACATCACGCCTGTAATCCCAGAAGGGTTAGGTAGAGTTGTAGTCCACCCACATTTCGCCAGTTGCCTCGTTGATCTAGTGGTCACAAGAGCTACTGCTGAGCATGAGGTCCTGGGTTCGATTCCCAGGTCGGCCAAAGTATTAATGGTTTTTCTATCTAGAAATTTCTCAGTAGCAGCCCGGAGTCTGGATTTGTGCCCGGTTGATGGCAATAGGCTCGCCCCCTATTAAATGGGACTTAAGAAGCATAACTGGCGAAATGTGGGTGTACTATATAGTAACATTTATTAACTAAAAGGCTCTTTAGACTTTTCTTAAATAAGGCAGTATTAATTTCCCTTATTTCGTCAGGGAATTTATTGAAAATAATAGAATGTAGTGCAGGTTCAGGGCACACGGAGGCGAATGGGTCACGTTGTTGCCTGACATTGACCTCATAAATGTACAGAGTGGTAGGGAAATCGACGCATGGACTCAGTACAGCGTTGCCAGATGTACGAGAAATCTCGTAACTTTACGAGATTTAGCAGTCTCCGTACGAGAAACGAGAAATACACATTCTAATAAATTCTTAAATTCTGTAATATCAGGTATTTGCAACCATAATACGAGAAAAAAGAATTCGGCATCTGGTAACCCTGGCTCAGTACATGATTCTGAACACCCCTGCGTTTAAATTTTTTGTCGGTTATTTTAAAAAAAAATTGCTCTGCCATACATTTGACCGCGTAGGTATTGCACTTTTCTATGGAACAGCATTTTTTTTTTCAAACCTGACTAAAGCTTTCTACTCTAGGGTTCGCGCGTCGATGTCCCTGCCACCCTGAATAGGCTTGGGAGAGTTAGGCACTCCTGGGAAAATGGTTAACAGGTGTCTGACCGCCACAGCCCAGTAACTGGGTAACACGATGCCCCTTGGTAAGACGGGTTGTCAGACTTTCGGGCTTCTGACGACCCGTATAACGTCCGTTATAGATCCTGGAATCCGGGACCAAAGGTAGGCTTTACGTGCTTTCCGAGGCACGGACCCCTCCGTTCTCGATATGTAATGGACGGTTACCCATCCACGGACCGTTCGCGGCAAGTGTAACCTTCAATCGACTTGAACTAAAGATGTTTATTCTATGTAAATTAAAGCACATTAACCTTCATATTATTATTAGACAACTTGTTTTTTTTCATATTCCATAACTCTAGGGTTATATAATAGGTCTAGGTATCTAAGTTTGATTGATAAATACGAGTAATTAATTTTTATTAAAACCAATCTTTCATTTTTGAAGCTAAGAAAATGCGACGTTGTCATATTTCACGTAAGGGTGTTTTACATTAATAATCGTGACTGTCGAATTATATTGTATGAAAAAAAAATTGATACATAATTCATGTGCCAGTTGATTCTTTGATGTGGTCTCAATCATACCCTAGAGTTATGAGGTATGAAAAAAACTGATTGTATAATCCAGGTCCTATTCCCGTAGGTTATTCCTACAAAACAAGTGCGAGAGCAATCGTTACCTAGGTACTCATGTAAAAGCACCTTATTATATAGGTATCGAATAACATTACACAAAAAGTTGTATCACTCTTCCCTCATCTGTAAATATGTACATAAGCACGTGTGGACAAACAGCTGTCATTTAATACTGGCACTTTTTGTGTATTTTACAGTGAATTTGTTTTAATTAAACTTACATTCTGAAAGGTAAATATCTCTTTTAATTGACTATTTTTATGATGTTTTGCTGTGGTTGCCTATTAAAATTAACGTAATTAATAATGTAAGAATATGAAGAAGTAATGAAGCCGTTATAACGGTAACCTACGGACTACTTGATAACTACATGTTTTTATGGTTATCATCACTAATCGGCAATGTCTCATCTACAAGAATTGTAATCTCTAAGCTACAATAATGAAACACATATTTATTTGTAAAGATGGGATAATTATTCCTAAATTAATTACTTTTTTTACTTCTAGACGGACGCTGTCAGCTCTCAGAGCCACCAGAGTGTCAGCTCTCGAGACCATGGAATTAATATGTGCAGTGCTCTGCCTCTCCATTATTTTTCTTCTAAGTGCCGATTTCACCTATGTTACTGAACGCGTTCAGCACATTTAAAACGCGTTCAAGAGTTGTAAGTGTCAATATTCCACAGAAAATAATGACACTGACAGCTCTTAAACGGAGTTTTTGTACTGATCGCGTTAAATTTCATTGGTGAAATCAGACCTTAATACGAAATAGTGTTTATCTACTAATATCAAGCCATTAACTTTTAATGTTCCCCAACAAAACCTCTACAGTACTTAAGCACCTACAACTCTTCCAATCAACCCATCAACCCATCCCTTCAGGAATTAACGGCATGACATGTGATTTGTATTTTATGATATCATTCAAGCGTACAAGTATTCCAAGGCTATTTTTACGGACAGGAAATTACGGATAGCATTCCTTTGAACCTGTCCTGATTTTAGAAGGGCCGCTCTTTGACTTCCTAAGGCAACTTTTTCCGCTAAGGCATGTGGAATATGAAGGCCACGGTGCAGTGGCTGAACGATTGGTTTCGGTGCGGGTTGCGGGTTTAATTCTACTATCTTCTTTCTTTATATATAAAAATCAGCTTATCGTTTACTCTCGCAAAAACTCAAAAACGTCGTAACCGATTTGAGTTTTTTTGTTGTTGTTTTGTTCGCTTCCAATACAAAATAAATAGTTGTTCCGGGTCTCTCATCCATATTCTAAGTCATAACCTCGAAAGCTACTTGACTTACAACTCTGTCGAGGAGACCTCAAGGCGTCCCTCGGAAGACCCTCAAAATCGGTTTTTGTAGTCGTCAGATTAAGGAAATTATGAGGCCCGAGAATATGTAAGTCGAGGTGATACGTCACAAAACGTCAAAATTCAATAAATGGGATGGATGGAATGGGATAAAATAGGCGTTTTGTTAAAAACTTCTTTGTTGACTACCTTAAGGAAGCCAACACAAACACGCCTCGACTAAGGAAACTGTTAGAGATGAGGAGTAAAATTGCAACATTGAATATTAAACCACCTAACCGAAGTAGAGCCAAGGCGAGGATATCATGTGGTCAAACCTCAAAATATAGGTTTTAATGTGTGAGTGAGAGATAGATAGTAAAACTTCATTGTGTACCTACGCAAACTTTTGTATATAAACCAAAACGGAAAATGTAATAAGCTTAGATATTACTTAGTACTAAAATAACGATGAACAAGCCACATGAGTTTCTTTTAAACGTCCTTGATATAAGCCCTTTTAAAAAGAAACATATTCACCCTTCAAACTGTATGACAGGCCCATTAATTGACATAAGGTGTTTAATATTCTACGGTAGTATAATTAGCAAGCCATGTCGGGGCAGGACAGGGTGCCGACAGGTGTACCTACCTTTTGTTTTAAGAAGTGAATTTGAAGATACATTTTATGATTGTGCTAAATAAAAATCAATTAAAGCAGTTTATACCTGGTACAACAGACTCCGGGCTGCTACTGAGAAATTCTAGATCGAAAAACCCAATAACATCATCTCATGCTCAGCAGTAGCTCTTGCGACCACTAGACCAACGAGGGACTTCGTTCTTGTAATTTGGATGAAAAGTGTATTTCTATGAAATAAAAGTGATTATTAATGATATCCTGAAAAAGTTTTCGATTCCCTCCTCCACGAGTAAAATTCTTTTATGTATTTCTGATCTACATATTTTCAAGGCTAAGCTTGGCTAAGATAAGTCTGGATACTTGGACTACACACACATTGGTGCAGAATAGCGTTCTATCGTTAAACAATACCTAGTAATTTATCAATTTCAGAACAAAAAAAAAACTTAATTCGAAAATAATGTGAACAAAAAACTACATAAACAATCCATTTCTTTAGTTGACATTTACAGCATGTATGAGCAGACAGGCGGATAATCGACGTCTTTTGTATACCTCATTCCCGGCTTCGCAAAAAGAAAGATCGACAAAAAAACGGAGAAAGTTAACGTGCCGTGACCAAACCGTTTTATTTATTGACTTTCTTGATTCGATTCGGATGGCTCCGACATAAGCATTTAGACCTGTGCCATTTTAAACGTATTTACTTTTAAGAAAGTAACGTAGGTACTCCGTATGTCAATCACATCGATAGAAATGTCACAGTCAATGTCCTGTATGATAATAATGTACCTACGTTACTATCATATAGGACAATGTAACTCATACCTAGTACCTACGTGGTGCGTATACATTAGTATTTCATGTCTAGGCTGCCAGCCTAGAGTGGCTAGAAGTTCTACTTACTATAGTCTTGACCATTCTATTAAATGTTGAATCAATCCAAGGACTACCGTTTAAAAATGAATATTTGGCGACAAATAGGTATCGGTTTATGTACCCAGTTTCAAGCTGTTGAAGCTGGTGATAGCATAGCCGGTAGGATATGCATGTGTTAACCTGGGCTGCCATCTGTCCGGGTTTCCCCGGATTTGTCCTAGTGTGAAGGGAGTCGGCGGTTTTTAAATAGTGTCCCGGACACATTTGCATGTATTAGGGGAGATCCGATTAATTGAATGATTTTCAATAAACTAAAGCATAATAAAGTTAAAAATTCGGCCCAGGGCCGCTTCGATCACCACGCCGCGGCCGCCGCCGCGCCTTTTTTATTTACATTTTTGTTTGTTTTTATTTCTTTGGCGCCACAAAAAGAAGAGCGTTCCTAATTTTTTTTTCTCCAGAATACATAATAGAGAAAAGTTTCATTAAGAGTTTCATTTGTACTGAGGTTTAAGTGTGTTGATTTTCTATTAATACAAAATTATAACATGAGACTTATTCATCGATGTCTTTATGTTACTGTAATAAATGTTCTTCGACGGAGTCCGGAGAAAATCTTTGTCCGGGGTCCGTAATTTAGGTGATGGCAGCCCTAACCAAGACCAACGTAAATGGCACCGGGAATCGAGATCGGAAGAATTCGATCAGGGGACAACCAACTATAATAAAGCCTTAACATCTTCACCCTAAGATAAATAGCTAGGTACAAAATGCACCTGCCGTGTTATTTCTTCGCCACCTTTTGTTGACTGTTAGAGAATGCCTAAGGCATTTAGTCTGTCCGCCTATGTCATATGTTAGCTGCCTTAAGATTAATAAATAAGTATTCTTGCTTACTAAACGCTACAAGTAAATTCCATAATCGCTGAATGCAGAATACCTCATGACAGCTTGTAAAACCCACAATTGTCTACGTAACGATCCTTACACACGCCCCTTTCGCGTCGTCCATACCCATGAATCTTTAGTATCTGCCTTCCAGTGCCCAACCAAGCGTAACATTACTTACTTCCAATAAATTATCTTTTACTATCTTCTATCTGTACAAAATAAGGTAAGAGCTACATCTACAATTATAGGCAATCTGGCTTGCCCGGTTTATGAGGTATTTAAAGCGGAGTTTTATCTATTCGATAATGCTAGGTTTTCTTGGCTCGTTATCGCGTGAGATGATTTTGTTGAATCCATACCAGAGGGCCCAGACAAACTATCATTCGTAACATTCGATTAGTGATGACGCTAGTAGAAAGCCAAAAAACTAATGAAATTGACATAAGCTATCAAAATGTCACGTGATCATAGGTCATAGCGTAGTATCATAGTGAAGCGATAGCGATTGTAGAAATTAAATCGTTTTGAAACGAATGCAATTTGTCTAGGCCCGCAGGCCCTCAGATGAAATATGAATCTTTGACTTTGGCTGTGGCTGAGAAACATTGACCACGCCTTAGCAAACCATTAAAGGTAGAAAATAGGTTCCTATGCGCAATTTCGACGACATTACATGTTACTTAGAAAAAGAAGATAGCATAAAGAACGAATTTTAAGAAACTCCAGTTGAATTTTGTTAGTAATCAAAGTCGCAGTGAAGAGCTATATAGTTCAACATAGGCTTAATGTGAATGGGTAGATGTTTGAAATAAAAAACCTAAGTACGGTCAGTGCATTACTTGACCCCTCTTACAAAGAAGAAGAGGTGACTTACTAATTTCAAGACCATCTGTACATAAAGTCAAACTAGCTTTCTATGACTACACCTCGCTCGATGATTAATCACCTTTATCATTTTTAAGTACAAAACTTGCAAGTCCTACATACCAATACCTTATCACTTATCAGATTGAGCAAGCATTGTCCCTATCACCGTCTACAATAGCCGGTTTTCGATTACTCACGGCTAATCACCGGACGTTAATCACTGAACTGCAGAACTCAGATAATGAGTTATGAGGAACGTTGTGACTAAGTCGATCCGGTACCTAACTGCCTAATCAGTGTGTGAGAAATTAAAAGTCATTGATTGGTTCCCACACATTCTTTAAAAAGGAATGAAGGGATTAAGGTGTTACTTATGTCGTTAGCTGTTTATTATTAGTTAAGACGTACTGCAGTTATTTGTATGGGATGATATGGTTTGGGTGATCTGTTGAGAGGGAAAATCTGAAACTAAGAGACATATAGACAGTTCTAAAGAACCGGCTCGTCGAGTTTAGATAAGAACTCAAATAAATGTATATGGATATGAAAACTGCATTTTACTTGATATCCAAGTAACTAAATTATATATTATGTCTATGTGTCGCTCGTTAGTTTGTAGAGCCTACTTAGTTGTGATAGTTTTTCTTTTAAGAGCGAAGCGCAAGAGTAACCCGCGAAATTCAATAATTCTTTTTTTTTTCAATTTGCAGGTCAGTGTCAGGTTGTATTAGTATTATTATTTATATTTAGCCTATGTTGTCCCACTCCAGGGCAAAGACCTCCCTTTCTCTTTTCCACTCTTCTCTGTCTTGCGCTAGTGTGGACCAGTCCTGTCAAGCTCGTCTAGCCATCTTCTCTTGGATCTGCTTCGATGTCGCCGGACGTTTTAGGGGACCCACATGGTGGTAGATTTGGTCCCAGTCCCACTTAAGCTTGGCTGCTTTTTGAGTGACGTCGGCGATTTGTATTTTGGAACGCAGCTCTGTGTTCCTAACACGATCCGTTAATCTGACTCCAAGAATGCTGCGCTCCATTGCAAACCTCAAGCTGGAACCTCTGCTGAACTGCCAGGTTGTATGTTGAACAAAATATGGTTCGCGACCGTAAAGACGCAAACACAAACGCAAACGCAAACAGGCGAGACACGACAGCGCGACACAAAGGCACCGCTCGGCTTACGACACGCCGTGCCTTTATGTCGCTACCAGAATAATAATTATCAAAATCATCACGACAACCCTCTAAGTTCATATAATCATATTGACATCCTATGAAAAATTCAATACCCAATATCTTTCTCTATCAACCTGGCGTTACCCCATAGCTTCGTTATATTCGGTCTTTACTATGTACCTATGGCTGGCAATAAATTCTACCTAAATTCAAATGAATTATATTTAATAAAATGGAATTATATTTTAATATTGGTGAATTCGTGTTATTGATTATTGTTTTGTTTTCATTACATGATAACTTTCAGTCATTATTTCCTTCACTTTTGATATGTTAACTGCAGTTGAAAATGTTCATTGCCTGCCAGAGCGAGGCAAATCTTCCATCACATCTCGACCGCTTTTGAACGCTTTGTACCACTCATAAGAACGAGTTTTTCATAAAGTCGATTCACAGTAAGCCTTCTGTAACATTTTCAGTGACTCCGAACACGAAATACTATTGGCGATGAAAATTTAAGACAAACACTTTGTTCGAGGTTTTTGTCCATTGAAATTCGCAACACACACTTGTTATGATCATACGTAACAGATGCAACCTCAGAATAATTATCCTTAGGTAGGATCATTGGCCCGAGGATGCAACTCATTACTCAAACTCCGCGCCAAAATGGAAAACAGTTGTACCCAGTTTTCAACAACAAAAAAAAATAGAACCATAAACAAATCCCGATACTTTTTTGACAGAATGTTTACCTACTACCAACGCGAGTACTTACAGGGTAGCTGTGATATCCACGTGCAACCTGTTAGTGCCATGGATTCAGATACTCATATTGATATGTATGTATGTATGTAGTCCGTTAGTAAAATAAAAACTTTTTTTTAACACGCTTCTGTTCCTTTTTGTTGCTTTTTTAAAAATAATTTATGATGTTAAATAAATCGTTTAGTAATTTCTATCTAATTATCATTTTCATTTTGTTTTTCTTTAGTTAGAACCAGATTACTTGTCTAGACGAATCAAACGATTCCAAACTAGATTGAATTGCGTCGTATTATTTCAGAGCTCCCATTGCCGCCTGCCAGGGTGCCACTTTGTGGCTCCATCAACAGACCCTGGATATCATCTAGGACCAGATTCCTTGTCAAGACGAATCAAGAGCCCAAACTGGATGAGGTTACGTCGTTTTTTACAATAGAGTTCCCATGGCCACCTTCCAGCTGTCATAATAATATTGCATTTTCATCCGATTTACAAAATTTCTGCTCAACCGGAGACCGGGAAATGGGTCACATTTAACTTGCACGATTTGATTACAGACACACCGGTACACTAATTGCGTAATACACAATCTGTCAGAATCTGAATCGTTTTGAGAAAGATTGCTAATACATTGCTTCATAAGTTCGAAAAAAAATCTGATCAACAATCTAAATAACGCAATGAATGTTGTTGAACTGTCAAAATACAATAAATTAGTCGTAATCGTTTACGAAAATGTTTTACGCAATTAGGCTGCGGGTCAGATGAAGCTAAATTAAATCTGGTAAAAATCTGCTGTTTCATAGAAAAGTGAAATAAGTAAGTACCTACTCGGTCAAAATGTATAGACCAGCCTTTTTTTACGAACGACGAAAACTTTATACGCTACGGGGTCTAGAATCATCTGCTGAATTCATGGTAACAGTTAGTGCGTAGGCCACCTTGTATTATCCAAAAACAACTGTTTAGCTGGTAGGGGATGGAGGGGGCGCCTTTAAGGAGCATTTATTTCAAATTAACCGCACACCGGCACTTTTGAATTGTCAAGGTCGGTCGGTCAGAAAGATGAAGCTGCCCATTCCAAAGCGTAGTAGGTACTTACCTATGGAGAAGAACGGGCAAAAAACTCCGCGGACACTCTTTTAGATAAAAATATGGTTCCAAAATATTGGTTACGTCATTCATGTTGAAATTGTGCATGTGAGAACGATGCAGAACGCGTACATAGCGTCCGTATTATAATATTGTCTAAAAAGATAAAACCAATCAAAATATTAAATTGTATTCAATACAAACAAACAATCAAATCTTTCCTATTTATAATTTTATATAAATACGCCGCGCCGGGGCAGCTAAGAGATGACCAGTCCCTACTGACGGCGCCCGTTCACGAAAATGACGCATGGATTAGCACCATTCAACTCAACACTTTTGAAGGGAGCTAAATCATCCAACTCACGCGCCACCATTCCCGTAATGTTACCATTTTATTATTGTTTATTGTATTTATTTTGTTGAACACTTATCTAGTTATTATGTGTATTTATTTTATTTTAATATTAGCGTTTGCAACGGTTGACGTCATTCGATCACTGCGTCATGTTTACCGCAAATAAACGTATTTTTTTTTCATTCTTTCTTTCTTTTCTTTCATCTGCGAAACATTAGAGTGAGCATGACATACTCTCAGCCGCCATAGCATATTCAAGTCAATGAAAGACGTACCCAATAAATGGTAGCTTTAAAGTATGTACATAGTACTCACATAATGGCTTATGCAATTATACAGTACTAAAAGATTGAGTTTATACAAATGCAAAGATATTTTTTTTTTAATCTTCAGAAGCCTTTTCAGAAGTATTTTCAAATCCTAATCGATTAGTTGATGCTTCTTTGCGGAGCAGGAACAGCGATTAATAATATGCTCGGCTGCATAGTGTGCGTTGAGTGCGTTCAGTTGATGTTTGTTGGGAGGTAAAAAAAAAAAAAAAAAAATTGTTTATTGGTAAAGCAAGTTTAGGTATAAACAAACTGTGTAGATTGGATCCTCCTTTTAGGCAGATAGTGCCTGTATGAGGAGATGGATGATGGTGAGGTAATATTGATTGTAACATTTTAAACAGTACCCCATGAAAGATGAGTCTACTTTTGCTAGCCTGAAACCTGGTTGAACTAATTGGTCCCTATTTCTAGTGATATAATTGTCTTTCACCTCGTTTACTAAAAAGATGTAGATTTTTCTAACGTACATTATGTTTTCATAGATATACTAGCTGAACCCGCAAACGTTGTTTTGCTTCTTTTTTTTTGAGAAATAGATGTTGGCCGATTCTCAGACCTACCCGATATGCACACAAAATTTCATCAAAATCGGTCAAGCCGTTTCGGAGGAGTATGGCAACGAAAACTGTGACACGAGAATTTTATATATTAGATTGACAAGGTACCGTCATGATGTTAATATCTTTGAACAGTTCCCTTAGGAAGTCGCGCGTGCGGAAGACATGTATGGCTCTGATGGCTCTTTTCTGCAGAATGAAAATTGACTAGATGTCTGCAGCCAGTCCAACTAGTAAAATAACGTCCAACATAATACTATGAAAGTAACTAAAATAGACTAGTCTTGCGGTACCTACACCAGTTAATTGGCAGATTTTTCTCACAGCATTTGCTGCTAAACTATTGAAGCTTTGAGACGAGCGTGATCCCCAGGAAAACAGATAAATCGATGAATTCTAGTTTTTAATGATTTTCCGTTTTTTTTTATTATTCAATTAATCAAATCAAAACAGTCGATGTATAAGCGGTTTTACAAATTAGTTTCTGATCCATTTGTTTACAATTTCATCAGATGCTTTTGAAATAGTTAGGGGAAAAATTCATAAAACAGCTTGCTACACTCGGGGTGCATTCCGAGTAAGAACATAATCGCTGACAGCGCTCACATCGAAAATTTGCGTTCCGATTTAGGCTGCTTTCCGAATTGGATGTAATCGATTTGAGCGCGCTTACAACCTTTCCGAGTTGGCGTGAGCGCGATAACGATGTCCCGTGAATCATCATAGATGACGTCATGACATGCGCCATCTTGCGATAACGCCGACCATGCCCTATAGAAATATCACTGTGAGCGAATTGTCAGCTGTCATAATCGTGGTATCTAAATCGGAACGCTAATTATTGCTGTGAGCGCTTTCAGCGATTATGGTCTAACTCGGAATGCGGCGTTAGATGTCACGATTATGAAAGCTGAGAGCTGTCAACAACTCGCTCACGGTGATATTATTAGAGGGCATGGTCAGCGTAATCGCAAGATGGCGCATGCCATGACGTCATCTGAGACGATTCACGGGACATCGTTATCGCGCTCACGCTAACTCGGAACGGGTGTAAGCGCGCTCAAATCGATAACAGGCCAATTCGGAATGCGATCCAAACTGATCCAATGTTGCTATTGACAAATATCAAACCAATTTGCGTTTGACATTCTGTTTATCCAACACTTAAACTACACAATTATAAATATTACGATGAATTAATTAAAAAATATTCGTGGGTAGGGATGTTTTTTTTATAAATTTAGGATAATTGTGATGTTTTTACCTTTTCAAAATTAATTATTCTGGGAAAAAAATCACGCGAACGGCAACACCGCAATAAAATGTCAAAATAACAAATTTATACCCGAAGGGCTTCTGTAAAATAAACCTTAAATCTAATAAAATCAATTGTTATGTTGCAAATATGATTTATAAAATTGGTTTAGGGTGCTTTACAGTCATCAACAATGCTTACCGTGCGATAGCTTTGCTTTAAAAGATGCGTTGGTGCAGCTTGATGTCCTGACAGGTATTCCGAAAAGGGAAACAAAGCGAAATAATTGGGTTGTGTACGATAGGATCGGTTGAAGATGTTCTCCAAGTCTCTGACGACTAAGGACTCGTTCCTGGAGCAGACGAAGGCGGCTCGCGAGGAGCGTGCGTTTGAGAAGAAGCGGGAACAATCCGCTGTTACGGTCCAGGCAGTCATAAGGGGCTGGCTTGCAAGAAAGAGATTCCTCAAACGTATTCTGTGAGTTTTGTGTTCATAGTACTCGATATAAATATATAAAATAAAACAATAGCTAATTAAGAACAAAATTGCTCCAAAATTTTGTTGTACCTTTAGGTACTTAATGTTATCATTATCAGATAATTCTTATAATACATAACAATAACAACACTCGAGTTCCTGTCTCACTATCTGCCTCCAAAATGTATTAAAAAATCAATTTATAGAAATAAACTGTACCTAAATTCATTAAAAATTATAATATTGTAGGTATCCCAAATACAGCCCAGTGTAGAATATTTACCTGTCTATTTTGTTTAGAAATGATTTCGACCAGCTCCTGCCGGAGCCAGCAACTCCACAGGAAGAACCTCCTCAGCCACTAGAACTGATTCCGGCATTAGAAGTCTACAAAGTAACATGTAGACTATTCCTAGTCTTCAATCAACAAAGAGATCGGAAACGGTTTGAAAAACTTTGCAAGTATATCGTTCAGAGCTTGCACTCAGAATCTGTTAAAACGTCATATGTTGGTGTCTTCTTAAATAAAGA
Organism: Dasypolia templi; assembly: GCA_963555695.1. NCBI lineage: Eukaryota > Metazoa > Arthropoda > Insecta > Lepidoptera > Noctuidae > Dasypolia > Dasypolia templi. The sequence continues at coordinate 21,021,130 of OY743153.1, forward strand.
ATACAGGTATGTTTACTACTTTTGAAAAACTAGTACCTATGTTGCTGATGGAATTAATTTTTATAATTAATTAATTACTTGGATTGGCTAGCTGGGGATTGTATTAGCTACACTATACCAATAATGTCTGTAAATTCTTTATGGTAAGTTAACTTATGCAATATGCTTGCCAATTGATGTGGAATATTGACCGATGATTATAAATACATTTATGCAGTATAATATTTATAATAATAACATATCATCAATTCATCTATTGCAACTGCTAGATGTACTGCTGGAAATACCCAAAGAAGTGTTAATTATGAAATTATCAACATTAAAAACACTCTACCTAAGTTGAATATTGCTTAAAATAATACAAATAGTTTGATAACTGAGTGACAGTGTAAAGTTGCCAAGTTGATTGAGTAGTCTACCTATGTGATTAGTTACAATTAGCTCAGTCATAGAAAAGTGTAACAGACTCATCACTTTATTTAGCACATATTTTGAATGTGTGTGTAAGATATTACTTAGCATAACATCACACCTTGTTTCCCCGAAGGGTTGGTCAGAGGTGTACCTATAGTACACCCACATTTTTCCAGTCATGTTTAAGTCCCATGTAATAAGGTGCGAGCTTATTGCTATCAACCAGATAGAAAAACCCAATAACACGTTGCCCCACCTGGGAATCGAACCCAGGACCTCAGGCTCAGTAGTAGCAATTGCCACCACTAGACCAACCAGGCAGTGTAATAAGGAATATATAAATGTTTAATTCCCAATTGTTCTTTTCATTGATGTTTAAGTTTTTTTGTTTTTGCTAGAATTGAATCACTTATAAGGCCATTGCTAGGTCTAACTTACACATTTCAGGGCTTGTTATGGTCAAGAAGCATGAAATAATAAAGGGAAAAATGTTTACTCACAGATATGCTGTTTTAAAATACACATTGCCTCTGCCTCAAATAAATTGATACATTAATAACATAATGAAAGATGTCTTTAATCTACCAAATTTATACTGAAACTAAAAATGGCTGACATGATAATCATTTTGTACAATTTGCCAGTCTCCGCTGGATAGCTCACATCAAGGATCTCTTATACAAATGCTGCCTATACCTCGAGGAGCTGAAGCCGGAGTCACCTATAGACACGCAGAGCATACTGGTCCACCTCCATACATTGGTAGAGTTCACCGCCAACAACACGTGGGCACTCACACGTCTGAAGAACTTTGAGAAACTGCGCGGAGGTATGACTCAGCTGTGTGCTAATGTCATGGGCTCGCTGTTTCATAAGGGATACTATTTGACTTTGAAGGTTAGTAAACAGCAAAGTGATAAGCAATTGGGGAAAAACCTAATATGTTGTGTTCTTTACGGGGTTGGTTATGTTAGCAGGAGAGCAATAGTGGCCCAGTAGTATCGACTCCGACTTACGAGTTATAGGTCGTGGGTTCGAACCCAGGCAAGCGTTGTGTAAATTTATTTCATCATCACTGGTCTTAAAAACGGTGAAGGAAAACATCGTCAGGAAACGGGCATGACCTAGAACCAAAAATTCATGTGACATCTACCAATCTGCACTGGGCCCGCGTGGTGGATTACGACCTATTTCCTCTCACGGACAGGAGGCCTGTGTCCCAGCAGTGGGAACATTATAGGCTGATTATGCTTGTGTTAAAATGGAGTAAGTGATAAATCATTAAGTTCTGTAAGTAAGTTTATATGAACACTTCTACATATATCAATACATAATATTTTATAAACCATATATAGAGTCCGAATCTGAGGTAATGTTATCAATTTGTTTGTCATTATTTAATGTTGTGTCCAAATAAGCAGTGTGTTGTCCTGGGGCACATTCGGATTCGCAATTATAACCATTACACATAGCTCTAGTTTCAACCTATTTTCAAGAGAGCCATGATATGCTTAATTAACTCCAATCCCCTGATAGTGTCACTTACAGTAATTGGATAATTTGCATGACACACATACATGTTCCTTTGCTGCTATTTATTTCGTGAGTATATGAAACTTCAGGAATCTTTCCAAGCTAATGTTTTAAAATGTTGTTGTACTGATGATCAAAGTTATTAGCATCCAGGTAAAATACATTTTAAAAGGAATTAGAAAAGTCGGAGTTTTTTTTTTTTTTTTGATTTACCGCTAGTTATTTTTATTATAAAATTCAATGCCCTAGCTAATGTCTTCTGATATTCAAACAGACAAGGATGTTGTTATAGAGCCAGTTTGTGTAAAACTATGTATCTTGTGAGTGAGACGCGTCAGACTGCATCAAATCAATTAAAACTAAGCAATTGCTTGTGTCGCGATCATTTCGTCTCAATTTATGGTTGCTTGTCGTCAATTTAAGAGTCAACGCAATAAGCATGGTGATTGATGCTGCGCACTTTTCAGTACGAGAAAAGGATTTTTGTGTCTTGGTGATGCTTGGTCGAACCCTAAGTCCTGCAAAAGACGTCTTCCCACTGTTATGACATTGATGATTAAAATGTTATTAAATGTCCTTAATTTTTCATTTTAGTCTCTCCTACTCCGTGGACTATGTCGTGAGAAGATTTACCTGAAGAACATATCGTTGACCGCCATAGTGACGCTGTCGTTACGACCGCTGGTGTCGGCACAGTTCTCGGAAAAGCTGCTCACAATGTACATTATACAGATCCTCTCGGTACCTACATTAGTGTACCATATGCAGCAGATATCGCCTGAGGTGAGCATAGAAACATAGATTTGTACATAAATTCAAATATTTATCGTAAAACATAGGTTATCAAAAAAGTACAGATTATCTACAAATAATTAAAATTGTAATCACTGTTTGTCAAAACAACAGCTTTTTACTAAATGCATAAAAAATTGTTTATGGTACTTAAAACAGAAAAAAAACAAATTGTATTTCTTTTCTGTCTGTTTGTTTTGGCTAATTTCTGAAACCGCTGGACCGATCTTGATGAAATTTGGTATGGGTATACTTTGAACCCTGGGGAAGGACATTACATACTTTTTCTCGACACGGGCAGAAACTAGTTATTAATCAAAATGAACGCCATATCTTACATGTAAATATTTTCATAAGTTGTTTTTAATACTGTGGAGAAATCCAAATAGCAAACCCTAAATTCAGCCTGCTTAAAATAGTCTGTCAAAAACTATAAAAAATAGCATAGGTTGTGGTAAAAATATTTTTACCAGTTAGTAGTAGCAGGGGCTGAGGGGCTGACTGCCCAGATGTGGAAAGCCACTTGTGAACGCCATTTTCTGCATCCCATATAAATATTTGTGTTACTGCATATACTTGTAATCAATTAAAATTACAAAATATGTAAACGTTTCTCTTGTCAACAGTCCATGTCCTCATTCCGCTCCTACTCGATGTTCGACAAATGCCTCGAGTTCCTGAGCACAGACCAGAACATGCGCATAGTGTTCAACACGCTGGAAGGCAACTACGCGCTGTGCCTGCTAGCCAACCTGGTGCAACTAGCGCACTCCGAGCGAGAGTACGCGCAGATCGAGTCCTACCATCCGACATTTGTGGTGAGAATATGACAGTAGTACTTAATTGCGCTTCTTAGGAGTCCTCCATAAACTACGTAACTTGTGTGAGAGAGAGAGCGAGACCACTAATTTCTACGTGGCTTTACCAAGAGGGGAAGGTTACACATATGTTCTCAACAGACCAAGAGAGTTGATCAACTTCTGGAGAGAGGTGGGTTGTTTGGAATAACCACTGACGGCTGCCATGGCCCACGCACAATGACACACATTAACACACATTCTGTACCGATACAACACACACCATCACCATTACACACAAGCACAAACGCACACACACACAACCCACCCACACGCACACGAAAGAATAATCCAAACTTCAAATAAATAATTTCTAAATTCTGCAATTATGGTTTTGTGTTAACTTTATTAAAAAAAACAGTTGTTCTACCTGCAATTCTTTATTTGAAACTGAAATATGTATGGGCTTGTAAGTACCATTACCCTTAATACAAGTTATTTAATAACTTAGTAAGGGTGCTGGTTGCAACACCTACCTGTTTTGTTAACTAGCATTAGCTCAAGTGTACCTACAGATTATACTTTATATGTTAACATTGTATATTAATTTATTAAATAAATGAAAAATTTTAACACTTTTAATGGTCCACTTGAAGGACCTAACTGCGGAAGTCAAACTCTATACCATAGAACATAGAGGGGGAAGGTTTAAAAACTGTAAGGCCCGAGGCTGTGTCTTAATAAGCGATGGTCTCGTTAATTTTGTTCAGCTAACCCGGACGCGTCTTCGCGCGGACAAAACGACCTGCGGGTCTCGCGACTAACGCTTCTAGGACACGGCCTAAGAAAATACGTAACGTTTTTCATGAACCACTCAATCAGAAAGAATTCTTCCCGGGAAGTGCTTTTAAAAATGCGTTTTTATAACAAAATTGAAATTCTCAAATGTCCAAAAATTGTCTGCAGTTGGTGGTAACACGCTTCCTCGACTCCTGCCAACAGTACGTAGTTTGCAAAAAAGGGAACCTTAGCAACTGGCATCCAATACTCGGCTGGTTCTCTCAAAGCTTCGACAGTTACCTACCTCCAGCTATGGGCAACCTTCGGACCCAGCTGTCGTTGTTGTGGGGCGCGCCGATGTTGAAGAAAGTGTTGGCGACTCCTTTGAAGGAGATGATAGACGCGGGGGTGACGGGGGAGGAGGGGGCGGGGCCCTCGCAGCCTTCCACGCCCGTGCAGAGTCATAATCCGGCTGCTATTATTAGGAGAGCTATTGAGGCTAGGACTAATAGGTGAGTGAGACGTTTCATTTCAAGCATATCAGTTGTGTCAATGTGCACAAGTGCAATTTGTAATGATTTTCGCCCTAAGAATAGGAAACAGAATTCGATTGAAGTTATCTTATCTAGAGGTTGTGATATTAAAGTAAATGCAGTGGAATTCAGTTTTTATATAACATAATTGCGTGCGATGTCAAAGGTACATAGAATAACAAGTGTCGCCTAGCAACCACAACATAGATCATACTTATACCTGGAAGGGAAGACTTCGAAAAATAACGCTGGAAGTGCTTTCCTAACATGTGAAACGAGCCGTAACTGCCCGGGCACACTATATTTTAGCATTGCCTCTCTCGTGGATGAGTTCAAAGATTTGTATGTAAACATTAATATACCTACTGTTTATTTCAGATCCAACGCAAACAAACACTACAGAAAGTTAGGTTCCCCTGACTGTACCAAAACGGCTCTCATATGTTCCATGTACCACACGGCGCTTCAAACTATGACACAAGTCAAACTTGATATACTTACAGGTTAGTTCAAAATAACCTGTAATCACTTCACATAAGCGTGGACTCTTTGGACAAAAATATGTACCTACTTCGGCAGACATTGCCAGCCCAATGCGAAGTTTTTTAACTGGGATGAAGAAGTGGCGCAACAAACTCCAGCTACAAATATTATAGCTATCCCAGAAGAAATTGATCATAGTTTGTGGACCAATCCAGCTGTTAATTGTCTACTTGTATGCCATGGTAGGATAAACTGGTTGATGACTGTGTGTTCAAACATATTGTATAGCTCTAACTAATTTTAGAAAACTGCTTGCTTCCTTGAAAGTAATAAATAAAAAAAAAACATTAATATTCATATCTGTTTTCAGGGTTATGCAATCAAGATGAAATATTATACTCGTTATGGCAATTCTTGTGCACGTTGGGACCAAACTGTGGGTTGAAATCCTTCCTCGATCTCTTAGCTGTAAACACGAAGGCGTCTGCGCCCGAGTTCCAAATGTTGATACTTTTCGCAGACTGCATGACGCATTATGTTACGTGAGTATAAGATTTTACAATGTTTATAGCACATAGCAGCTGAAAGGACACATAACATAACATCACGCCTTGTTTCCCCGAAGGGTTGGGCAGAGGTGTACCTATAGCACACCCACATTTCGCCAGTTATGTTTAAGTCCCATGTAACACGGGGCGAGCCTATTGCCATCAACCGGGCACAAATCCAGACTCCAGCCTGCTACTGAAAAATTCTAGATAGAAAAACCCAATAACACGTTGCCCGACCTAGAAATCGAACCCGGGACCTCATGCTCAGCAGTAGCGATTGCGACCACTAGACCAAGGCAGACACCTCTCCTAAAAAAAACTTATCTATAATAAGAATAAAATTGTTTATTTATATAAAAAGGGACACATTTACAATAAATACCATAACAATTAAAAAGAGCACAGTTGGTAATTTGCCTGAACTAGTTTGAACCTGTGTTTCGGGCTAGAAAGTGCACAAATACTTAATATAATAAATTAACAGTGAGTATAAAGTAAAAACTAAATTAAAACTTAGGTAAACGAAATAGCATGTGGGTGGATCTATCTGCAGACAACAAGTAGATCTTCTGTGTGTGCATAATCAATGGTTAGTAAATATTTATGTTAGTTATCTATGGTAATTAGCCCGAAAAGCACACAACACAATTCAACAGACAAATTGTCTTGCAGATTATAATAGACTTTTATTTCAGACCAAACACCACAGACAAAGAATCCACACAGTAATAGTGTTAAGATAACTTAAAAATATGATTATTATCAAAATAATAATCTTATACTAGGTAAAGTCTGGAGCCGCTTAACACTATCCACGTAAACATATTTTATGAATTAACTAGTTGACACGAACTACGTACCGCCTCAGAATTGTTTTCGTGAATTTTTGCCTTGTTTCTACAGTTATTCTGCTATCAGGGGCTGAGACAAATCCAACAAATCAAAGATCAGAAAAATCAGTGTCATGCTGTGGCGTCGCGCCTGTTTGTGGGAGCCTTAATAAATAAGCTTTGGATTATTTTGTTCTAAGTTATGTTTAGTAAAGGGGAAGCATTTTCAAATCGAGCAACTTTTCGCCCGTCTGCGATAGGGTGTGACCTCCGGCGTGCGCCCGCGCCCTTTCGCCGCACGTTCGTCCCGGAGACTGACTCATTTAAGGTTCGTTCCCACGGTCCCGTCGTGCCTGTTTGTGCGAGCCTTTATCTCCGATGCGTACTTAACTGTTGCGATATCATATTCTGAGTCGGCGTGTATGAATGATTTGAATCATAAATATTTACACTAATTAAATTCGGTAAACATAAAAGTAATTACTTACAGGTTTGAGCTATTTACACTACACTATTTCTTCGTCTCCTTTTAAGTAAACTTTCAAAATGTGCACCGCCTTGCTCGATGCACTTTATTGCACGCTTTCTTATGTTAAACTTTAGTTTATTTAGTACTTCAGTGTCACTTTTCACAATACCAAAGGCGAGTTAATTTTTTTGTCTGAGGTCTTCTACACTCGTTGCCTCGTTTACGTAAACGAGCGATTTTATTCGACCCCACAAATAAAAGTCTGAAGGCGTTAGATCTGCCGATCTGGGAGGCCACTGCACTGGCCCTCCACGACCAATCCAACGGGGCCCATATTCCGCATCAAGATGCTGCCGAACGTTCCATGAGAAATGCGCGGGAGCACCGTCGTGTTGGTAAAACACGTCTCTTAAAAAGAAGAGCGGGACGTCCTCCAATAACTCGGGCAATGTTTCCCGCAAGAACTGTAGGTAGGTATCTCCAGTTAACCTCGGCAGAAAAACAGGGCCGAGTACGCGTGTACCTATGACGCCCGCACACACGTTCACGGAGAACCTGTGCTGAAACGAATCAACACGGCATGCATGTGGATTCTCATGTCTCCACAAATGCTGGTTATGCTGGTTGTAAATGCCAACTCGCGTGAAGGTGCTCTCGTCCGTCCAGATGATGTTTCCTTGCCAGTTCTCTAACAACCATCTACTAAATTCCAGACGTGGCAAGTAGTCGTTCGGCGTCAGCTCCTGACAACGTCGCAGGTGATACGGGAGTTCATCATCAGCGCGTAACGTTCGCCACACGTACATGTGGCTGCAGTCGAATAATGGCGCTGCTTCTCTTGTACTCTTCTCTGGGTTTTCGTCAAAATAGTTTAATATTGTTGCTTGTAAGCGAGTAGTGCGTACATTTGCCCCTCTATCTATTGCCGTGTTAGGACGAAAGGTACCGGAGTCCCTCAGACGCTGAGTTGTACTTAACATTGTCCTGGCGCTCACTCTAGTATCATATCGTTCGTTGAACTCTCGACACGCTAACTCGACATTATCGTTGCAACGAGCCAGTGTCCTCACCATCTCCGTGTACTGAATATTGGTGTACTGGAATGCCATCGCGCGCGTAAACAAATAAATATGACAGCAACAAAAATTAACACTTGTCGCTGCCGGAGAATAACTAAACCTTTGATGTGAGGCGGGCAGTGGCGGCGCGTGCGTCTGCATGTCAAACGTCAAAGCTGTAAGTCGGCAAATTAATACATCTCGCTCTTTCACATTAATCTTTCATTTGCAAAAGAAGTACTACTCGTACAAATGTTCTAATATTTTGGCTTTTCTAAACAAACGAATGTGTAAAACGATCTACAAATTTGGTCGCGCAATTAAAAAAGCTTTATTTCTTTGAGATAAGATCTAAATTGCCTTAAATTAACTTCTTTTTTTAACAGGACAAGATTAAATGTAATAAAAAGTAAAAAGCAATGCTTATGTGTGTAAGAAAGCTATGATCGGACTACAAATTCGGTTTTGCATTTAAATAAGACGTACTGCTTTGGAACAAGGTTTAAGTTTCCTTAAATTTACTTTTTTTTTTACGCGCTTTACACATAGGATAACTATGAGTGAGTTGCAAATTCGGTCGTGCATTTGAAAAGGCTTTATTCCTTTGTGATAAGGCTTAAATTTTCTTAAATCAAATACTGTATTACCTTGTTACGACGCGGTGGTACTAATTTCAGGTAAATTAATGATTTTTCCGGGAAAAATTAACACAGATAAATAATGACGGAAATGGATTCAGAAGCTGATTCTGAGCAAACTACTTTCAGGTCTTGCGCTTATTCTGTTACACGTTGTAGATGTCATGATTTGTTTTTTTTTTTCAGAATATTAGACGACATGGAGATGTACGAGCAACAGAATCCGTTCAAGTTATCAGACTTTATAAACATGTCGCAGTTTCTCAACATGTTCGTCTACAAGTCCATTATGGGACAGTTGTTTGGTAAGTAATGTTATGTTAGTCATCAAGCAGCTTGAGCCATTTTATTTGGTGGCGAGCTTCCACAGTTATGTTATGAACCTGGGGCTCCTTTTTTAGAACTTAAACAATAGAAAGAGTGGCCAGAACCAAATAACAAAATTCGATTTAAAACAAAGAATCTCTCGCTCATTAAATTAAATTGTAAATCATCAAGGGTGGATTTCACCACAGAAACTGAACGCGGTCAGTACATAAATTACGTTTAAGAGCTGTCAGTGTCATTATTTTCAATGGAATATTGATACTGACAGCGTTTTAGATGTGCTGAACGCGTTTAGTAACATTAGTGCAATCGGCACTAAGTATACAGTACACGTAAAAGGTTTCTCTTTTATACAGATTTCTCAGTGGTAGCGAAAACATCAGCGATTCACCCAACAATTTGTTGTATAATCAATACTTTGTAAGTCCTTCCTGTACTACAAACCTAATATATAAGGTTATATAATGGTTTTGCAAAAAAGATCTGGTTTGCTTTCTCGCTAAACTGTAATCTAATCTGTAATTTTACCACATTGTTCTATTTATCACTAGTTGCCTGTTGTGTCTCGCATAGGGCCGTAGCATTATGCTGAGCGATGGCCGTTTGGCGTGGATGTGACGAATATTTTCCCCCAACTTGTTAATTTATGTGTTTGTTTCGCTTTTTTGTTTTCACCATGCAGTCATCTTCACTTTCACATCTTAACAACCATTACCACCTAACATCTTGTAACACCTTCCTCTCATTCCCCAGATCTCAAAACAATTCAAAGCAACGAGTTGTTCAGCTCCCTGCACACGTTGCTGCTAGTACTGTACCGTCGCGACTGTCGCCGCCCGTACACGCCCGCTAACCACTGGCTCGTGAAGGAGATACGCGAGGGGCAGTTCATGGCCGACCTCGAGAAGGGCAAGAAGCCTCAGCAAGTAAGTATGTGCTATACATGCTGTGCTATTGCTATGTGGATCCTCAGCTTTAGCCCGCCAAATTCAAATTTTCTTTGGTTTTTTGCAAATTGTAGCTCATTTTTGCGTCGTACGTTGATCAGAATGAAAATGACTTTTTTATTTTATTTTAACTCAAAAAAATATTTGTTTCCTATACTGAAAACAATATTACAAAAAGTGTAAAAGCTTAAAAAATTGCCAAGTTATAAACGTTTTAATATAAATGTTAGACACTGACAGCACTATTGTAGAAGTGTCCGTACCGCGCAACAAGGGCGGGAATAATCCTCTCCAAAAACTTTTAAAGCGTGTATCTTTCTCATTTTTACATCGATTTAACAGATTTTTTCGATTATCTAATTTTTACTTAGCCTTCTCTGAAATTACATTATTTTTACGAACATTTTTAATATTATTCATCCCTATTCGAGACTGTAGGACTGATATAGTTAATGAATAATAATCATCAATTTCATATCAATCGTCTAACTTTGGAAATTGGTTCCACCTAAGAATTTTTCAGAATATTTCATATGAAAATTCTTAGGTTGAATAAATGTGAGACCGCCGAGCAACTAGCAGTCAGTTCTAACTCCGCCCTAGGCATCACTGACGTAAACTTACTTATAAATATGGGTCTCTTTTTCTGTTTGGCATAATTTATCGAATCTACATGCATTTTCTTTTATTATTAATTAGTTTCATTAGCATGAACATAATCATTTTAAATATGTTCTTATTTCATGTTTATTATTTATAGGTGCTAGTGCAAAAAACGCCTCATATGATAGCACACGGGGAACGCGTCAGATTATTCCGGCGCGCCGTCGCTGATGAAAAGGTAATTCAGAATATGAGGACATAAATGTTTCAATGATCAACAGATAATTACATGGTTTACTTAGTTATCTGTGAAATTTCTGATAGACGAAACTGATTAAGGGCCAATCCCAATAACGTAACGGCTAAAACCAATAACCTGAGACAGATCGCTACTTATGATTGACAGTACAATTATTTCTGTCCCTGTCAAACAAATAGCTGTCAACACGTTATAGGATCGCATGCGTTGGTTTTATTGGACCGTTAAAACCGGAGATTGATAAGTTTTTTATCTCCTGTACGCCAAAATTGGAGATAAATACGTTATTGGGTTCGTTGAGACAAAATATATTTTTCTAAATGAATGAAGGTGGCAGCGATTACCAAAAAAAAAAAATCTTTTCTGTTTATTTATTTATCAGTTTATGTGCACTAATTACGTTCGGCTGAAGTCGAAGATACAAATGGAGCGATATAATTTACTTAAAACAATTTATTTAATGTAATTATTACAATTAGATCGGTAAAACTAAGATGCGTGACAAATGTTCGATGTGAGAAACATTAAGGGTTCGAATTGAAGTTAGGCTTCATTTTTATTTTATTTTTAAAATACGTAACATTATGAGTGGAACTAAATAAATCAGCACTAAATAAGGAAGTTTTGACTTTTACCAATCATAATTCAGCCAAAATTCTGCCGTATATCGCTTTTTAATGATTGTTAATTTCATAATGGTTACCTATGCTGCCATCTATGGTATTTTTTCAAGACAAATTATAATTTGTTCGAATTGAGACCCTATGACCTTATCAATATTCCCACGCCATCGGGTTTCTGAGAAGGCGAATCTCAAGGTGCAGAGCACAATGCGGTGTTAGTAATCGTCTTAAGAATGTAGGGTTCCGCAAGTTGCGACATAACACACTCAGCACATAAACTGCTAAATAAATTAATTAATTTAATAAGACATTTCCGGATATAAGATCTTTCACCAGCGTTACGAGCGCTTGCGATGATCAACTGTCATGAGTTAATATTGATAGACTATGGCTATGGTACCTGTATGTTATTCTGCTACAATCATTATCTAATATAAATGCGATAATATTTTTTTTTGTTTGTTACGGTTTCACGCTAAACGGCTCAACGATTTTTTTATGAAATTTGGCACACATATAGACCATGACTTGGGTAAGGACATAGGCTACTTTTCATCCTGGATCGCAGGCGAAGTCGCGGACAACAGCTAGTTTATAGAAATTTAAAGTTGCATTTCGAGTCCGTCTGTGTGACCGCGTTGTTCTTCAACTTCACACATAATTTCGATGCGATTTTCAACACCATTTAGAGGATTTACTCCAGAAGATTGATGTGCATAATACATCAATATTAAACTTACATAATATTAAAGAATTATCGTGTGCCTTATTTCATTGAAAGCGTCTAACGGGCCTCTGCGAGTTGGCTTCGGCCCCTCGTACGTACGCCATCCAAAGGTCCGGGACCCCAGGGTCCCGAGATTTGTCAAATACACAGTAAAACATAAACTATGTTTTGTTTAATCTGTGCAAAGCAGGGCTGGGTTCCTAATTTGAGATTAATTATAATTCATCAGAATAGTCTAGTGACTCCCAGCAGGGCCAACATGACACACGCGACATTTACTCACTCTCGCGTTTTCTCGTGGCGTTCATATCTGTCACTTTTCTCGTTTTTATGAGCGCTGCCATACAAAATACTCGACTCGTTCTGTCAAACTTTCTCTTTAAACCCTATCAAGACCACCTAATTTATCTTGCATTTTGACAATTAAAGATGATAAAATCACCGATTTTCTCTATTTTAGAAGACGAGAAGAGTAGACAAAATTATGATACAATAAAAATAAAATATCCATAATAACATAGCAAACTCATAATTATACTTGTTGCGGCTGCGAGTGAAAGTGTGGCGCAGGGGAGCACTATTACGTAGATGAGCATCACGTGCAGTATTAACCAGTCTCTTTGCCAATTATGGTGTCAAAATCAATATATTACATACTAAATAGGACCGCGTCAATGATAAAAATGATTTGTTTTTCATCATGCAGTGACAACAAAATGATTTGTTTTTCATCATGCAGTGACAACAAAATGATTTGTTTTTCATCATGCAGTGACAACAAAATGATTTGTTTTTCATCATGCAGTGACAACAAAATGATTTGTTTTTCATCATGCAGTGACAACAAAATGATTTGTTTTTCATCATGCAGTGACAACAAAATGATTTGTTTTTCATCATGCAGTGACAACAAAATGATTTGTTTTTCATCATGCAGTGACAACAAAATGATTTGTTTTTCATCATGCAGTGACAACAAAATTCAGTTTAACCCTAGCTCTTGTAGCTTTGATACCGTCTGTTGTGTCGTATACGGTTGAGCGTTGACGTGTAGCAGCGGGGACGAGCGATTAGCCTAACGAGTCGTGCGTTCGTTTGTTGTGTTCACTCCGTGCATGTAATAATGTTGGGAGCCATTTGCGCGGCATTGCTACCGCGAAGGAACTCGTATTCCATAATATTTGTATCGTGTCCATATTGATGAAAAAGATACAAACGTAATAAAAACAAAACACTAATCAATAAACAAATGACTGATTTTTTAAATAGAATGCCATATTTTTAACATAAATTGTTTCATCATTCAGTGACAACAAAATTCAGTTGCCATAAAATTCAATTTCTATTTCCAGTATTTAATTGAATTTGAGTAGTTTTAATTCCAATTACCATCCATATTCGTGTAACCAGGTCGTCCTAGGCCTGACGGAGCGTGCATGCGGCGGGCGTTCTACACTAGTGACAGTGCGGCGCGCGCGGCTGGTAGAGGACGGCTACCGGCAACTGGCCGCCCTACCGTCGCGCGCGCTCAAGGGCTGCGTGCGCGTGCGGTTCATCAACGAGCAGGGGCTGGATGAGGCGGGGATTGATCAGGATGGCGTGTTTAAAGGTATTTTGAAACACTACACGTCCGCGTCTTCTCGAGCTGCGGAATAGAAAGATACACCTCCACTATAAGCATTTTTTTTTTACATTGAACATGACATATATCTTCCGCATTCAATCTTCTGCAGCTGCCTCCTTCAATTTATGAATAGTTTCAAATCTAAACTACCTGACTAACAAAAACTTAACTGTAAAGAAAGCCACTGACAACTTCAATTCTTTATAAATCAGTGTCTTTTATTGGTATTTTTTTACTAGGAAATCTTTAGAAGCACAATCATTTGCCACACAATTCGATGATGTTCGGCACTTGAATGAAATTAGGTTGACGATTGCAAAGAGGCTTTCCATCTTTAAAGTTGTGACACGAATATTAAATTTGTGTTACAGAATTCCTGGAGGAGACAATAAAACGAGTTTTCGATCCTTCACTGAACTTGTTCCGTGTGACGAGTGAGGAACGCTTGTACCCCTCACCCACGTCCTGTCTTCAAGAGAATCATCTACAGCTTTTCGAGTTTATTGGACGGATGCTAGGAAAAGCCGTTTATGAGGTCAGTCAACCAACGCAATCCACTGCTGGACGGTAGCCCTTCCGAATCCAGTACTTTCGACTAGATTATACTGACCAAAAACGAAAACATAAGTCGGCCTGATTGCATTTCCGGAAAAACCGAAAAAAAAAATGTATTTTCGGTCTGTCATTACTGAAATGTTTTCAAAGGACTTACATCTTTTAAATTTCACTTTTAGCTTATTTTTTTCTGGTTTTTCTAGTTGGATAATGATTTTACGTAGCCAAATAATACATGTTTGTTCTTACAGGGCATAGTAGTCGACGTGCCATTCGCCTCCTTCTTCCTCAGTCAAGTGCTGGGACAGACGCAACAGGCGCTATACAGCTGGATCGACGAGCTGCCCTCACTAGACCGCGACCTCTACCGGAGTCTTACGTATATCAAACATTTCCAGGTACGTATACAACAGCCCTTTTGTTCCCTTCAGTGAGAAAGTTAAAACTTAGGGATATTCATTGATAAGAACTTCTCTTGGACTGCCCAGCTACAGGAAGTTAGCCGCAACCTATTTGCATCCGCTGCATCTTTGAAGAGATTGCCTAATTTTCTGCCGACTGCTACCAAGATTGCGCTTGCACAATCGCTTCTTTTACCCATCCTTGACTATGCTGATGCCAGCTATCTTGACCTTACCCAAGACCAACTCGATAAACTTGAGCGGCTTCAAAATTTTTGTTTAAGATTTATATTTGGCTTGCGCAAATATGACCATGTTTCCGAATTTCGTGTGAAGCTCAAGTGGTTACCAATTCGCCTTCGCCGTAATGCTCACATTATTTCCCTGTTGTATAATGTGCTGTTTACCCTTCCACTCCTAACTGTGCACTCCACAACTTTCCTCGATAAATCTTTTACTATCCAGGCCGTTCGTTTGTGGAATGCACTGTCTGTCGGAATAAAACGCGCGCAGTCGTTATTTGTGTTTAAAAGACTCGTGAAGGATCATTACCTGTCGTTGTGATCTTGCTCTCGGTAAACTGTAATTATCATTTATTTACGTTTCTTATATTTCGTATGTATGTATTTATGTATCTATTCCTTAGGATATGTTAATATGTATATATCTGTGTATATACTTTAGTTTAATGTATATTTATTTCTTGCACCACTGACAGCCCCATTTTATGTCCAGACATCACTGTCCATTCTAAGGTTGCCTGGAAGAGATCGCAAAAAGCGATAAGGCCGGCCATTGTATGTTTTTAGTATGATATATTTTTTTGTTATGTCATTTTGTGGTGTACAATAAAGTATATATAAATAAATAAAACAGCCAAACGCACGACGTAAATCTATGGCAAAAAAGGATTGACTTAGCACAGTCAGTAGATATGTCTCAAAGAAGAAGAAGAAAAGCACAAACAATTTAAAAATATTGTCTCAATTAATCTTTAAATATTAGGTACAAAAAAAAAAAAAAATGAAAGATTGTATAATATTAGTGTATTCAGCTAGACTGTCGGTTAGTGCATACAAACTGGTTTATAGTTTTTTTTTTTAAACCGGCCAAGTGCGTGTTGGACCACGCACAATGAAGGGTTCCGTAGTTGGGATGAATTAATCCCAAGAACGAAGTTAATTAGTGTTGTGGTTGAAAAACATGTTATTTTCATTAGTATTTAAAGATTCGTTAAAATGGTTTTTACTTAACTTTAACGGTCTTTGCTTAGGTTTCAAGAATACTCAAATATTGCTGGTATCGTATTATAATCACTTGAAACCTTAAAAAACACACTAGTGGACAATAACTATGATGCACCTTTTCACCAATTTTGATCGTCGATCTTGTTAATTTTATCTCGACAGAAAGAAGAAATTGGCACAAAACTGTAAAAAATATAATCATAATTACTTCTTTTATTTCAGGGCGATATATCCTCGTTAGAACTCACATTTTCTGTGGATGAAGAGAGATTAGGAGAAATAGTAACCCACGAGCTTGTGCCGGGCGGCAAAGCTGTTCCAGTTACTAATGAGAATAAGTAAGTGATAAAACCTATAAATTTGCTACATTTTAAGATTATTGGCGTTTTCAGTAACACAAATTTTGCTTTCAACTGTATTCACTGTTTTGATCTAATTTGAATGTGTGCAGATTTTGTAAGCTTTCGTTGCCTAAATGTACTTAAATTTGAATGTTGTAAAAGTCTTCTTTACCTATGAAATTGCCGTTTATTATACAGAAAGTTCGAGTATTTTTTTGTTTCTATCCATCAAAATATACACCAATGCTATTGAGCCAGCGCAGTCTCTGCCATCGCAGTGGTAATTTGTCATCAATGACCTTGAAGAAAACAGGTGTACGGGAGTCAACAGACTATTCAAAGGCATTTTGTACTGTCTCTTGGGTATTGAATTTTTTCCCTGCCATGAAGTTGTCAACATTTTGAAAGAGTAGAAGTCTGACAGCGTCTGGTGGATGACGCAAAACTTCCAACCCTAGCTCTTGTAGCTTTGATACCGTCTGTTGAGCCGTATACGGTCGAGCGTTGACGTGTGTAGTAGCAGCGGGGACGAGCGATTAACCAATAACGAGTCGTGCGTTCGTTTTTTGTGTTCACCCCATACACGTAATAATTAATGTTGCGAGCCGTTTGTGCGGCATTGCTACCGCGACGGAACTCTTATTCCCTAATATTTTTATCGTGTCCATATTGATGAATAAGATACAAATGTAATAAAACAAAACACTAATCAACAGACAAATGACTGAATTTGAAAATATAATTCCCTATTTTTGAATATAATTCATTTTAATTTAGAATTTATTGCCAGCCATACATAAATTACGTTTCAAATGGCCAGTATTGTAAAACTGCATATGAAAAGACCTAATATTTATCGTATTTAAGCATTTTTAATCATGCATGGTTTTTATGGTGCATGAAAAAATATTATTTAAATACATATTTATTGATGATTCCGGTTCCATGATGACAACTAAACTGTCTTAATCGTCACATTGATAAACTAATTTCTGCTAAAGGAATCGGATTTCATTTTCAGAACAGTTAATTTGTGTCACTATAAGCGTAAGTGTTGAGTGTGTTTTTAATATTCCAGAATAAACTACATCCACTTGATGGCCCACTTCAGAATGCACACGCAGATCAAAGACCAAACCAACGCCTTTATCAAAGGATTCAGAACTATAATAAACCCCGAATGGCTGTCACTGTTTTCTACACCAGAGGTTAGTATAGTTTTTAATATTTGTTACATTCATAAAGTTTAATTACATTCCGTAAATTTAAACTACTTTTCTTGTTTTTTTTTTTTGTGGCAACGTGCTTCATGTGCGACGTATTATACGACCATAGAATGGGGTTAAAACTAAAAGTTCGTCACAGGTGGCAGCACTGTTTCCCGTCCACAAAACTGCCATTGTCATGCTTATGTTTACTTTTGTGGCGTCTTGGAGTGTAGCACTATTAAGTAAAAGTTTAGCTAAGAAAAACCGAAGCGTTCACCAGTGGTAAAAAGCCACTGTAGTTGAAAATAAAATAATAAACTATAATAACATATTATCAATTATTGCGACGGTGATGCCCGCCACAAATCGCGTCAGTTGTTTCCACGGAGCGAAAAGCGAGTGGCGGGATGTCACTAAACTACGCTGAATGTGCAGGGAGGTATAAAAGATAATACGGGTGAGGTGTGTGAGATGGTGAACGATAAAAGTATAGATGTGTGCTATGTGTGAATAAGACGAAAAGAAAGGGAGTGGACATATATTATCTAAACACGATTCCCTGACCGCTATCTGGTCCGGTGTTAAAGAGACACAGAGGGGGACATAGTCAAATATGGACACAGGGGGCCTGTCAGGATTTAGGGATTGTCCTCCGAGCGGATGATGTAATGTGTGAAAGATTTTTTTGTGCGCGACCCATGATTCTATGGGTAAGAACAAAGGTGGACCTAAACCCTATCTTTATTTTATGCCTTTATGCACCCATTATGGGAAGCTCGCCTTCGGAGAGGGACGAATTTTGGGGCAGTATATGGGATTTAGTGAATGGATGTAGGTTAAGCGAGAAGATTGTTATGCTTGGAGACTTTTATGGTTGGGTTGGTGTGAAGAGGAATTGGTACGAAAAAGTATTATTTGTATTTGGGGAATTCATCCCGTTCTCGAGAATCTGATGAATTTACTATACATAGATAGAGATATGTGTAGAGAAGTATTTGTCTGTTATGAACAATATGTTTAATCATAGAAAGGTTTACAGGTATATGTGGGAAAGGCAACTGTGGGTATAGAATCATGATCGACTTGGTTATTGTGTATGAAAGATTAAAGAGTATAGTCACAGATACTAGAGAATATCAGGGTGTTAATGTAGGGACTGATCATTATCTGGTTATTTGTCGGGCGGATGGTCTGCTCAGGCATTGGCGTCACAGAGTTCGACTTCCTGTGACTGCTTTAGAAATAATAAAAGTAGAAAGACTGCAAGAATTGAAAGTATAAGAGGATTGTAAGTGTGAAGTAAAAGTGAAGACTGAAAAAATATTTCAAGTGTAGAGACATAGTATGGTGCAAGTAGCCACAAAAGTATGTGGTCTGGCGCAGAAGAAATGCGGTAGTAGAGCTAATATATATTTTTTTTTTTTTTGGAATTGGCATGGCTTACTGACGTATGGCAATTTAATTTAATGTTTTGGTAATTACTTACAATTGTATAAAATCCAGATCTTCTAACCGAACAGACAGCTGTGCTGCTGGGGAGTTTGTTGCGCCACTTCTTCTTCCCAGCTAAAGCACTAGGAAGTGGTGAAGGGCAGGCGTTTTGGGGGACTGTCTTGTGTAATTTTGACGTTCGAAAAGTGCTGATTCTCAGCCTAATTTGAATAAATGACTTTTGATTTTGATTTGTCTGACAGATTTGAATGAATGTTCCCTGTCAAATGTCTTTTCTACTCAGATGATCAAGTTCTACTTGAATCGTCGGCAAAACAGTTGCAAGACATGACGACTGCGATGGATGAAGCATATAAGATGGAAGAGATGAATGTAAAATTAAATAAGGCGAAGGTCATGGTCTTGGAAAAAAGAGAAGAGTATGTATCGGTGTGTGATGTAATGAATAAATGATAAGAGTGTGGAGTAAGTAAGTGAGTTCTTATATTTGAGGAGTCTATTTAAGAGGGATAGAAAGATTGAAAGAGATGTGGAACGGACAGTAAATGCGGGCAATAAAGTGAATGGTGCTACACAAACAACTGTGTCCAAAAGCTCCGACTGGCTGTTGGTGTTCTGATGCTTACGCTTATGTATGGAAGTGAATTTTGGGTTTGGCAAAAGGAGCATGAAATCAGAATAACTGCTTATAAAGGATAGCATACTCGTACATATATATATACATAGTTTCGGTGAAATATCGGGCTACAATTTTTTTTTTTTCAGAGAGCTGTCTCTCACACTTTTCCGTCTTTTAAGATCTTCGGCAAATGCATGGGTCCCCGTATTTAAGCAGTCACTGGTTGCGCAGCTGTGGAATGCATATTTATTATTTTTGCGTTAAAGTTACTTACAAAAATAGTAAAGTATATGATAGCTAGCTGTGAAATTCATGGACACGCGATAGTACATCTTAAGTGAGCAAGTGGCAGTTTGTATCCCCTATTAAACCGAATCGCTCGCCATTCCCCTGATGCCATCGTGATTTAATTCGTAAACCAATTTAATTAACGACAAACGCCTCATAAGAACGCCGTACGTCCCGCTCTGCTGATGCCCCCTCGTAAGTTCAAGCGGCGAATATCGCGCGGTTGACGCTCTCGCTTCGAAGTTCTTCTGTCACGTTCGCTCTTGATCATGTATTAAAATGTTTCTTCCGCAGCTGCAACGTCTAATAAGCGGTGACAACGTGCCTTTAGACCTACGCGACCTACGCCGCCATACTCAGTACTACGGCGGGTTCCACGACTCGCACCGCGTGGTGTGCTGGCTGTGGGACGTGCTGCAGCGGGACTTCTCCGAGCTCGAGCGCGGCATGTTCCTCAAGGTGACGCACTATACAAATCTTCTCTCGTCTAATTCAATAAACTTACGAAACTCCACAGACGTGTTGGGAATCAATATTTGAATACGATAACCTCACACACTCCGCACACCCAACTCACCCACATTAAAGAATACATTCTGTTCAATTCACGAGCGTGTTTGAATTTATAATAATCACTAGCTGCTCCCCGAGGTTTCACCCACAAAGAGTACCTAACAAACATCCATCCATACTCACAAACATTAGTAGGATAGTTTATGTAAATGGCAATAAAGCACGCAACACGCGATCGAGAAAAACATATTATTATTAGTCTAGTTATAACGAAGTTAACTCAAAAAACTATAAAATTTAAAAAAAAAGTATGTATTTTGTAAGTTGTACAAACAGCCACAGCTTGCGTCATCATGCTTAAAAGGAGGCTTCGATCATAAACTACTAATGTAAATTAGTTGGAAAAGAAATAAAAAAATGTACTTGTATAAACAAAAAAAATGTTTTGATGATTGGTTGGATGAGGTCAACGACCGCAGGTCGAGTGTTAACTCGAAGTATGTGTTAAGAAAATCTGTTTTTAGTTGAATAATGTTCGCTGCTGCTGTTCGCTTCGCTGTTGACGATAGATTCGTCCGAAGTCACAGCATTTTGCTGAGCAACGACCTGTTCTTGCACAGATTCGACGCATTTTCATGACGTCTGTTGACTGTCGCTAGCTAATTTAATGTGACCCCGTATGTGACGATAGCAGAGATTCACAGTACTATGGCGGGTTCCGTGACGTCCAACGACTTCCGAAATATACGAAACAGATAAGTGCCGATTTCGACATCTAAAACTCGTTTACGAGCTGTCAGTGTCGATATTACATAGAAACAAATTACACTGATAGCCCTTAAACCTAGTATAAGTGCTGATTGCGTACAGTTTCATTGGTGAAATCCACCCTAAGACGGCGACAGTAAGCGAGCGAGAGTATGCCACATGCTACTCCGTTTAAAACCCCTAACAGAGTCGTTACTCGTAATCTCGACAACCGGCAAGGTCGACGAGAATGCATTTATTACCATATCGGTCAAGGATGACCAAGTTGGATTATAAAGAAACTCGAAAAAAAAATACCCTAAAAATTATTTTGGGTAATATTGCTTTACATATGAATATTCAAACGAAGTGTGTACCTTGGTTCCAGTTCGTGACGTCATGTTCGAAGCCGCCCGTTCTTGGGTTCGCTCATCTCAAGCCGCCGTTCTCTATCCGATGCGTTGAAGTAGGCGACGACGAAGATACTGGTGACACAATAGGTAAGCTTCAACATATGATTCTTAAGTAATATGGGGCGAGGCGTATTTCTTATTGAAAAACCGTTATAACACTCCGTCTAAACGGGAATCCTACCTACGATGTCACGCTCAGCATCGCACCGACTACGTAGGATACGTAGTCGGTGCGCTGCTGCTGAGCGTACAAAGTAGTCAAATCATGCAGTTTACAAATAGCTGAAGCATCTTTTATGTCACCATTCTAGAAGTGATAAAGAGGTCTTAAACAACAAAACCGATAAGGCCGCCCATTGTATTGTTTGTAGTTTTTTTTTTGTTATGTGTTTTTGTGGTATACAATAAAGTATAAACCTGTAAATTAATAAATATGTAAAACATTTTTGCTGTCGTGGCTTAAACATAATTCCATAATTCAAATTCCTGCGTCGCATAGACGGTCAAAGAAGTGATGTTCAATTCATAACATAACATCACGCCTTGTTTCCCCGAAGGGTTGGGCAGAGGTGTACCTATACACCCACATTTCGCCAGTTATGTTTAAGTCCCATGTAATAGGGGGCAAGCCTATTGCCAACAACCAGGCACAAATCCAGACTCCGGGCTGCTACTGAGAAATTCTAGATAGAAAAACCCAAAAACACTTTGCCCGACCTGGGAATCGAACCCAGGACAGTCACTGCTGAGCATGCGGCTCAGCAGTAGCGATGGCGACCACTAGACCAACGAGGCAGTCAATGTTCAATTCAGTTAATCTTATTGCAATCCATAATTTACACACAGGTGGTTTGTAATAATCAAATAGAAACAATTATGAACCCTGTCGGGCACAGCAACATTTAAATAAGTAGGACAGAGGAAGAGCGCTATTATGATTTATGTTATTACTACTTAATATATTTAATTTACATTCTGATTTTTACACCAATATTAGTAAATAGTATTATATGAGTATGGTACTGAATTGTATAATTTGTGGCAGAAAATAAATTATAAAAATTATATTATTTATGTCAATCTATTTATTTATTTTTTGTACTAATTTATATATAAATATTGCTTATTTAATTATTAGTTAAAATATTTTTTATTTCAATTAGTGTATTGTTTTTTTCTTTTATGTTTGGAACCTTTAAAATATAGCAGTCATAATCAAAAATACTCTCTCAACAGGGAGCGTAATCCGAGGCTTCTTCACAATAAGAAAGAAGGATCCCCTGAACCGGCTGCCCACATCCTCTACCTGTTTCAACCTCCTCAAGCTGCCAAACTACCAAAAACGAAGCACCCTTCGCGACAAACTACGGTACGCAGTCAATAGTAACACTGGGTTTGAACTATCTTAAACGGAGAATGATGTCAATATTTTACGAAAAATGTGGTCAAGTCTGAATGGTTAATGGATGTTTCTAATTTAAAAGGATTTTATCCAGGTACACATAAATGTGAAAAGAAAACGACCAACCACGACCGAACAAAAACGAACATGCCGTCCAAATATATGCAACATGCGACATGAAATGTAACACACGTACAAATTCGCATTGGGGTTGTGTTACATTTCATGTTGCATTGCATATAATAGACGTGACACACATGTATTTATTTATATGTACCACCATTAGGTTGTGTGCAGACTGAGACAAAAGACTATCGCTCTATCTAAACATAGCTCCGCAATCAAACTTATTTTGTCATCAATGGACAAAACAGGTTCACTGCTCTTTTGTCGAGGTATGAGCACTGCCTTAATAACAATAGACGTTTAACTTAACCAAATCGCAGGGTAGGAGAGTTTTCTTTCGCAAAGACTCGACCTTAATGAGGCCAGTAAACATGCATAGATGTGCGTTTTCCTTTTATTCACCAAAAAATAATGAAGCTGGTCTTAAACTACATGGCAACTTTTTTATCAGGTACAAATGATTAAATACTCATACCGTTCTTAATAAAGCACGGATTTGTGGCAATTTTTACGACATTTTCAATATTACGTCACTCTAAGTTTTCAATGTGGATGCACTGCACTATTTTCAAATTTTTAATCATATTTAAGTGTTAGACACTTTAATGAACTTGCAGGCAAAGGTGAGATTTTACATTATTTCGTATCAACTTAAATGTATGCTCATATGCAAGAAGTTAACCTGCGCACTGTACGCAATATAACAGAAATTGAACTGGAGAAGAAATTGTCATCCAGGATAAGGCGTACAGCACTTACTGTTCACTACTAAATAAAATTTACCAAAGAATATAATGCTCGCTGCAGACAAAATAGGTTGAGTACAGTCAACCTTGTAATTGCTCTACCACTTTTTCCAACAATTTAATAATCATGGAAAATCTGAATCATAGAATAGGGTTAATGACCAATTTAAAAATGTTAGAAAAATAATTAATTTCAAAGAGAGCAAGGGTAAAAATAAGATAAACGAAAAATCTGTTCAATCAATGTAAATATGAAGAAGCTACACGCTTTAAAAGTTTTTGGTGGGGATTCGTCACTTCTGCGATTGTGTTGTCCTTGCCTAACACTTATTTTAAAACGGTTATAACTTGGCATTTTTTTAAGCTTTTACACTTTTTATAATTTTGTTTGCACTATTTGGAAATAAATGTTATTGAAGTTAAAAATTTAAAAAGTTGTCATCATCCCTATTGTTGAACTATATAAATGCCATAAAGTCATGCCGCAAGCGTACCACCATAGAAACGTTTTGTTTTTATTGAAGAATAGACAAAAGTACAGATGAATAGAGAAATCTGTAATTTCGTCTATTCTTCCGTCTACAAAACCTGGTCATGATAGGGTGCTGGTTAAAAAACAAAATAGACTTTTTCGTCGTTGAATGTCACTTGCGCGTCATTAGATGACGCGCAACTGACATTCAACCTTAAGCCTTAAGGTATACAATCCAGCCGTCGAGAGAATGCGTTCCTGTCACCTGTCAGTGCGAAAATTCTTGTAAGTAATAAAGATCAAATTCGCAAAACAAGTATTCGTTTAAAATGAAACTGACGGGTGTCAAGAACGCATTCTCTTGACGGCCTGGCTGTAGTAAATCAATTACGATAACAGTGTGTATAAATATAAACTTTTGGAATAGGGAAATAAAGTAAATTAAAATGACTTTAAATGAAACTGAACGCGATCAGCACATAAACTATGTTTAAGAACTGTCAGTGTCATTATTTTCTATGGAATATTGACATTGACAGGACATCTAAAACCCGTTCAAGTGTTGTCAGTGTTAAAATTGTTATAGAATATTGTCGTCACTGACAGCTCTTGAACGCGTTCTTGACGTGCCGAACGCGTTCAGTTCATTGGTGAATCGTGAGGCATCTGAACTGATTCTTCTTAAGCTGTTCAAAAACATCTGATTCTAATGTTTTAACGACGATCTCAAAAAACATTTGCCTACAACACCGGCAGATGCAAAAATGGAGTACATTGAAAAGACTAAGAAAATTAAAGTTTGTATAGTGTGAAATTATGTTGCATGGTCATAGGTTAAGCTTTTCAAGAGTTGAGTGTGACTACTGCACTATTTTAATGCAATTTCTTTACCTTTAATGGGCCAGTAACTTAATTTTTTCTAGGAACTATTAAATAATTTAGATTTTTGTAATATTTCTTAGATAAAAACCGAATCGAAAAGTGATGAGGCCAATTTGTTTCGGGTCCTTTATTTACCTGCAATGCAGATTAGGCCTAAACAAAGAACTGTACGAGTTATTCGAAGCCTACATTACTGATACGAATTATTTATAACATTGTATGTAGAACGAATGTACGTTTGTAACCTAGTTCTCGACATTTACCCATTGTGTGTATAATCCACTGTGTAGATCTGTATCTAAAAGTGAATTCTAAATAATCCAGTCCAATGTATAAATAGGTGTATTGTATATAGACTATAACATGTTAGAATTGTACTAATATTTAACTTTATTTTATTTACCTATTTGTGTACAAGCTTTTTTATTGGCATTTTGAAATCAAAGTTCATTTTCTAGATCACAGTTTTAGAAGTTATTTTTTGTTTTGTTAGTACTTACGAAATAATGCAATCTAAACTAAGGTATTGAGATAATAAAACAACTAAGACACAACAGAAACTTAAAAAGGTACAGTCATTTCTGATAATATGTATGTACATATATATTCGAATAAAATTTAATGAAATTAATAGAAAACAAACAATTCATTTATAAAATTAAATATCATTCGAAAACATCCAACGGTTTCTTACTAAACTTCAACTATTTTCAATGACCCTGGTTACTTATCACTTTCGGTGACTGTACATAGAAACTTCAACCTCATATTTAACATTTCTGAATTTCTATTTTTAGTTTAGAAGAAAACGTGTTGCACCGACTCCAAGTAACGTGGTACACACGACCACATTTCAAGCTATAAATTTCAAGCATAAGCTGACCTCTTATTGTCCGAAATCCTATAAAATGCGTGATCAGATGACACTGGAAATGTATAGCTTGATATGTAGACGTGTGTACAAGGGCAGGAAGATGATGATGAGTTCAGACAAAAGACCCTTTTCAAATTCACGATGTGTAAGCATATTAATAGTCAGAACTATATAATATTTTATGTTGTTTGGAAACAATCTAGATGTGACTGTTAAGCCTCGTTTTCATGTTAAAAAAAGTGAAATCTTAAAAATATGAAATAAGAGTAGATTTTGATTTTTTGTTAATTTTAGTATCAAAAATTCAAATTTCATAATTTGTAAATTCAAATTATTGACTTTAGTCTGGTTTTCACATCTATCGGTACTCCGAGCTCATTGGCACACAATATAACGACGTCATACTCATAACTACAGCTATACCTCAACACCCTAATCTCTTCACCACTCTTGGTTGACTGGTAGAGACTGCCTAAGGCATTAAGTCCACCTTTGTACAGACGGCTACACATCAAGCCATACATTTCCAGGATAAGCTGATCTCGTATTGTATAGGACTTCCGTACAATGACAAGTCAGCTTATACTGGAAATGTATGGCTTGATTGATGTGTAGCCGCGTGTACCTTTTAGTATTTACAAAGTTTAGTTTTAGATACACGCTTTAAAAGTTTTTGGAGGGGATTATTACCGTCGTTGTCGCGCGGTACGGACAATATATGGCGCTAGTATGAAGTTACGTAGTCGTGACGTCACTTCTACGACAGTGCTGTCATTGTCTAACACTTATTTTAAAACGTTTATTACTTTGTTAAGCTTAATTAGACTTTTGCAATATTGTTGGTTCTATTAGGTAACAAAAAAAATGTTATCATCCCTATTATTCATGTTGCTGGCAATATTTTCAAACACAAAAGCGTTCTGCTGTAACATTGTTCTACAACTTTTATTTACCATGAATACGAGGCTTTATTTGTGTCTCTATCTACACTATGTTTTATATCATCATATTTTTACAGTTAAGGTTGTCAGTCATACGTTGCAATATTAACATAGATTTTGTGCCCCTATGTGTTGTAATTATTTGTCTGTAGTCTATAACAGCATATTTTATTGTATAAAATTTTATATTTAATTGTTAATTTAGTGCAATTACTTTCAAACATTTTTATTAAGGTTTTGTACAAGAAAAGTCATCTGCAGAAAAGTTGTTTGTGTATGGAGAATGTCACATGCAATATCTAAAACATTACCCTTCTTTTGGGGTCGTCACAGTCGGGTAAAAAAGATATTGAAACACTACATTTTGTCATTTGACTTTTCTGCAGTAACTGTTGAGCGAAGATAGTATTTTGCAGAAGTGTTTCGTTTTTTAATTGAAATCTTATAAGTATTTACTAATATATGCATGGACAAGGATCATTGTAAGGGATATTTTGTACTAGCCACGTAAATATGTTGTATAACACAATGTGATTCTCTGTGATAAAATAATTGATATTTATTATTGAGAAATTTTATTAATACTTACCCTTTATTGTATGCCCATAATTACTGTAGGTATTTTGCAAAAAACACGTGGCGTCCAGCATAATTTACAAGCTGACACTCCATTGAGACGGAGCAGAGAAAAATAAATTAATAGAATCCCATATATAGACTGATTGGTAATGCGATGCATTTCATGCGAGGGTTACAGGAGGAGCTCGTTTGCAACAAGGACCCCGATAACATGTGCTCGAAACATGGTAGGTTTTCGAGTTCTGGGTAATTTTTCTGTAACCTTAACTCTGCTACGCCTTTCCACAATTATGCGTAGGTTTTATGAAATGAATTTTTGAAAAACCGCTTGTTATGTGAAAATTACTCAACTATATAACGAGGCTGATTATGCTATAACGAGGTGAGTAACTAGATTTCTCATTACTAGCAGTTTTGAGGCGAAAACTAATAAAGTGCAAACTATAACTCAAAAACAACTTTCAACCCCATGTTTTCATGTAGCAAACTAGCTCGAGTATTACCCCTCTCAAGGAATGCATCGAATTACCTATAATTCTGTTTAAGAATTGATTGTTTTAAAACTGCCCAAATGCTGTCCCTTTAATCATAAAGGTCTATTTGAAACTTTAATAAAGTAGTCGGATATAAATCGAACTCTGTTCTAAAATATAAATGAATACCGAATAGTGTCTGAAACGGCCACACTACATTTTTACGAAAAAGTTCCGAATGGTTCAAAATTCCTAATAAAACAACTCCGATTTATCATTCATCCTATACTTAAAATATTAATTCCTAACGTATTTATTTACTATTCTCAATATTCCGCGTTTAAATAGATCGAATAACATCTGGAATTTCTCAGTAGCAGCCCGGAGTCTGAATTTATACCCGGTTGATGGCAATAGGCTCGCCCCCTATTACATGGGACTTAAAAACATAACTGGCGAAATGTGGGTGTGCTATAGGTACACCTCTGCCCAACCCTTCGGGGAAAGAAGGCGTGATGTTATGTTATGTAAATTATATGGTGAAGTAGTTTTTTTAAGTGTCTAGGTTCTCATTTAAAACTACGATTATTTACGTATGAATAAAAATATTTTCTTTCGCTGGGCACAGTTCTAACCTATCCTTACCCAAATGACTCACCACTCAATATAATGTACTCTGTGTGACTCACCAACAATAGAGGGGGGGGGGGATCTGGTGATTGGCCACAGCGCTCGCTTCGCTCGCTCGCCTTCGCGCTCTAATAGCCACAGTTCTAACCTAACTCTAATGATTCACCAACAATATAGCTGGCGTGAATGGCCACTGTTCTAATCTCTTTTTTTTTGTTCCGGGGTGGAAAATCCTCAAATCAAAATATTTATTTGCAAGAAATTACATAATTTACAAGGAAAGAACTTACAGCCTTCAGTCACTGTATTCTGCCTGCAAGCAAGCGTGCAAATTATTTATGTTTTGATGTCATAGTCATTATTAGTACATTTTTATTATTGCATTATGATTACATTATTATCACATTATTATTACATACAAATTTAATTAATTATTACTACAAACAAATATTTTTATGTTCTAAAAACTCCTTATTGCTGTAGAAACACTTTTTTTGTACCCACTCTGACAACTTTGTTTTAAAAACATGACCCGGCAATAATTTTAATTCATTTGATTTTCACATATTGAACACATTTCGCTTATAAATATCTTTATGTTTAATATGGATGATATAAGAGGTTGCGAAACATAGCCCTTTTCTGACGTGGTACAACCTCGGTATATTGCCTAAAATAATGCATGTGTGTCTTTGTAAAAGTGCAGATATCTCTAATATAAATACAGGGCAGTGGAGGGATTTTCATCTTTTGAAAGAGCGGTTTACAGCTATCTAAAAACCATGCCCTGTTTATAACCCGGATGCAGCGTTTTTGGTGCTTGAAAACGCTGTCAGTATCGGTTGAGTTACCCCAAATGATTAGTCCATAGCCGACACGTAACCATCGGAAGCTGCAAGAGCGGCTTCTACAGACACATTTTGTCTCAGCTTTTTTAAAGCAAACACGAACCTGTCAAGTTTCTGACATTTAGGCTCCACATGGCTTTTCTAGTTCAGGTTTTTGTCTACAATTATTCCTAAAATTTTTAATTGGTCCACTTGTTGTACCTTTTCACCATTATACAGAATATCCAAAGCTAATGGTTTGATATTATAGGAGTTAAATTCAATTAATTTTGTCTTGCTAACATTTATACTTAAGTTATTATTTTGCATCCAACCTATTATATCTTTTATGGCCTTTTCCGTTGCTGATTTGTAATCGCTTTTTTCCTGACATTTTATGATAACTGTAGTATCATCTGCAAAAAGTATACATTTCTGCAAAGTGGCCTCTGTAAGATCATTTATGTAAAGTAAGAAAAGTAAATGACCGAGAATGCTTCCCTGAGGCACGCCACACTTATTTATCACCGCTATTGATTTGAATTTCTCTTTGGAATATATTCTGTACCGTTTCTTTACAACTTTGGATATCTCGGTACACTGCAGTTTGTTTCTTAGATAACTAGATATCCATTCCCATGCTTTTCCTCTAATACCGTAGAAGTCTAATTTGTTTAGAAGCTTAAAATGGTTAACAAAATCAAAGGCCTTGCTCATATCCAAAAACAGGGACACCGCAGGTTTGTCGTTGTTAATACTTTCTGTTACAAGTTTAATAAAGTTGAAGATTGCAAGAGCAGTTGAACTACCTTTACGGAAACCAAACTGCTCTTTGCATAGTATGTCATGTCTACAGAGAAAATTACTTAACCTGATAAGCATTGCCTTCTCAAAACTTTTCGATATAATGGGTACTATCGTGATAGGCCGATAGTCAGACACTCATGAATGTCCCCCGCCCTGTTTCTCTCAGACTCTTACTGACTAAAAACCACCCCGGTGTTATCTTTTCACACTTGCACCGGCGATCATGGGAACTTGTGCGCCTTCCACGATCTCCGGCTAGTGGCCGGCGTGCTGCTTCGCGCCTCCTACGCGCCGCCGCCTCGGTTCCAGTCAGTTACATGGGGGACGGCGGACGTACCCAAGTCTGCCGAAACGACAGAGAGCCGTGCCTCTTCCCGAGCCATTCGTCGTGCACTGGTTGGATCGCCTCGAGGATAGCGAAGCCGGCGGAAGGGCGCAACCAAGACCTTTCGGAACTGCGACCGACGCAGCTCGATCTCTCGCTGCATCCGTCCTACGCCCAGCGCCCGCTCCTCCTTGCGCCACCGGTACAGTGACGCGATGGCTCTCGCCTCTAGGTCCCATGGCGGAGATCCGGCCAGTGCACAAGCCGCCTCGTAGGAGACCGTGCGATACCGCCTGGTAGCCCTGACGGCCATCGCCCTCTGGTTTTCGCAGCATTGCGATGCTGCCCACTGTTCTCTAACCTAACCCAAAGGATTCAATAACAGTGCATGGTACCCGACGCACTTAGCCAGTTATATAAAAGGAGAAGAAGAAAACAAAAAAAAAAGTTAAATATGCGTAACTGAATGTAATACTAATGGGGAAGGCAACTGTCAAAATGGCGCTGTCGTAGCTAGTTCCCAACACAAGCTAATAATACAAGGCGTGATGTGGTATTATTTTATTTTAGCGAAAATTGACGCTTTGTTGTGTTCCTAGATACTACGAAATTGGAGTCCACAATTTCCCGAAAGCCCCTAAAATTATGAGATTGTGGTTTAAAGCTCTTCGTAGAGATTTTTTTGAGTTCCAGTTTATGTCGGAAACATTTTTAAGAAAGTGATTACGAGGAAATATAATTCTAACACTTTCCATGTCAAGTACTTGATTTAAAATACTGAAATCACCGAAAATAACGAAATTGTGAAATAAAGTCAAATTCATGAATGAACATAAAATGAAATGAATGAACGAAATGTCAAATTTATTGTAGGCCACAGGGACCTAGCTATGGTCACGCCATCTACAATTAGCTTTGCCCGACCTTCCCCATTGAATAAGAATCTTAATTTTAGCAGTTTATTCAAAGTATTCAAAATCGGAATGTCGTTTTTCGGACCGAGAACCCATCGAGTGTTTGGGAGTATTTGGGTGTGCCCGTCTGATACTAGCCCTAAAACGTGAATATAAGCGTGAATACACATTTTAAGTTATAAGGTTGAGGTCTTGAGAATGGACATGTCTGTAAATACAACCCATAATGTGCACAATGTACGAAAGTCTACAAGGTACCTTGGTAGACTTTCGTGCACTGGTACTTACATTAACTTCATGAAGGTCGCAGAGAAAACTGGCCACCATAAATGGTAAACAGACGCCAATATAAGAAAAAGTAACCCTATTTTGATTATGTTGTCTTATTAAATATCAGCAGTCATTTTAATAAAAATGACGATGATATTTACATTCGCTTAAATGGAATAGAACAAGCAATTTTCAAGCAAAAAAACGGTTTGTTTCCATTGTAAGATAAAACTTATAAAATGTTTCTAAGCCGGCAACACTGCACTGACACTGGCCTCCTGTATAAACAACAAAAAAAAAAGTTATTTGAATTTTTTTGTTTCAAAATGTTCAGAATACAATAATCATAGTTCTAATAATATCAAATATTAATTTATGTATTATTAAACTATACAGATGCATTTACCAATTTAGTCAAAAGTAATAAAATACAGTCGTTGTTGGTTGGTTCTCAAGCACAGCTGTTTACCGCGCGTCGACGCCATTGTTATTTTCTGTCTCTTTTTATAACGCGTCGTCGCGGCTCCCCGCGCCCCATTCCCTCAACCAGTTTCGCTCGATTTTCGTGACGTGTGGACGTCTGTGCGCGGCGCGGACTAAAATATCTCGGTCTTATCCTTTGTTCAGGAAGAAGCGAACTCCACACTAACTCGCAACTACAACTGAAACTCCCCTCTCAAACGTGAAATAACTGGTGTAATCTACAGGTGTATTAGTCTTTCCGTGTGTTGTTTAGTGATTCCCGCATAGTCAATCGAGCATGAATAATAAAGAAGTAACCGGTGATAGAGTCGTGTGTTCACTGGGAGGCGAGGTTTGGTGATCGAGCGCAGTGTCGAGGTCGTAGGGTTCGGCGTGTGATGAGTCTGCGGTGACGGCTTGCCGCTGAGCGGTTGGATGGCGGCTGTAAGCGGCCCCGCGCGGCACTCTCGCGTCTCCATGAGTGTGTCCATGTCGCTGATGCAGGGGGGTACGCAGAGCGCGCCACAGGGCGCCATCCTGGCGGCAGCGGCGCCCTATTACCAGACGCCGGCCATCCCCACGGACGTTCAGCCCGACCGCCCGATCGGCTACGGCGCCTTCGGTGTTGTATGGTGAGTCAATTTTGTTGTTGTTTATATTTTCAAAAGGCCCGCGGCACATTCAAAACTAATTGATGAAGTATCTATCAAAATTGCTGCTAAATTTTGCATGCTCGACTTGGGCTCGACTCATCTGTGTTTGCCTTGTGACTGCAACAATCTTAGAGGTTTAAAGCCTTTGTAATTTGAACCCATCCCATTTTATTCGGCTCACGGTTTTTTGTTGTTGTATCTAATCGCTTCGTGATTGATAGTTGATCTCTGGTTATTGTGTATTTTATTATGTACAGCTACGTTCACACAAGACAATAGATCCAAAAGACACAATAAATCCAGCTGAACACAAAGATATAAGAGAAATGTGTTCAATATGTGTATATTAATTTATAATAAAATACCAAATGAATCCAAATTATTGAAGAGTCATGTTTTTAAAACAAAGTTGTCAGAGTGGTTACAAAAAAAAAGTGTTTCTACAGCATTAAGGACTTTTTAGAACATAAAAATATTTGTTTGTAGTAATAATGAATGAAATTTGTATGTAATAATAATGCAATAATAATAATGTACTAATAATGACTATGACATAAAAACATAAATAATTTGCATGCTTGCTTGCAGGCAGAATACAGTGACTGAAGGCTGTAAGTTCTTTCCTTGTAAATTATGTATTTTCTTGCAAATAAATATTGTTATTTGATTTGAAAAAAAACCCGAGTAGAACTTTTGTTATCATTGTACTTTTAACTTTGAAATTACACTTAACTACCAAACCCAGCAACAAAAAGTAAGTTCCATTATTTTCCTAGCAACATAATTTATTAACAATTGTATGTAACATAGTACCTATCTACTTTTTTTACATAGAATAATAATTTACATTTAGGTAAGTATATTAACTCAACTATGCAATCATAAACAACCCTGATGAAAATATAGAAGTAGATTACCAAAATATATTTTTACTAGAGGGTAATTCTTTTCTAAATTGATCCTAGTAAAAGCTTAGATATAAAGCAATAAGTAGGTACTTTTGTTTATTAAGATGGTTGTTAGATTCGTTGCAAATATCTGCAGCAACCAACCACACTAAAAAAAAACTCTTTTTTTCTTTAATAGACTTATGTATTTACTTCAAATAAAATGAAATCTATGAATAAATAAAATTGAAGTGCTATTACAGTTGTAGAAGTATAATATCAAGGTACTTCTTACAAAAAAAAACAATTTGTCTGTCTGTTTGCTCCGGCTAATCTCCAAAACGGCTGGACCGATCGAGATGAAATTGGGTAAGAGGATACTGCGAACCCTGAGGAAGGACATAGGTTACTTTTTATCGACATACCATGCGGGCGAGCCGCGGCGGAAGCTAGTATCCTAATATAAGCTTGGCTAGGTTTAAGGAACCTAGTAATTTGCTTAAAAAGATGGGTGTTACATTTCTTCATTCTTGCTGCCATCATACCTACCTATATAAATATAATAGTAACTTAGATATTTAGTTTATTGCACTCATTTAGAATGTGGTAGGTAATTACTTTAGAAAAGAAGAAGCAATCAACTGCAGCTAGAAAATAGCTTTACTACACGACTTACAACCTGCAAATAAATTCAAATATTATCTAAATTGACTCAACATTAAATGAAAAATTGTATTTCAGCATTTAGGCTCGTGCACACTGGCTCTACTCGACAGCGCGACACAAAGGCATTCGCACGGCTTGCGGTGCCTATGTGTCGTGCTGTCGTGTTCCGCCTGTTTTTGGGAGCCATTTCAAGTAAGAGATAAGATTCTAAAATTTTAAAGCCGAATTTATATTTCGGAACTAGTTGCGCAAACTTAGTTATTCATTGATGGTTTCACGTGTAAATATGTAATTATTTACACGTGAAACGATCAATGAATAACTAGTTTCGAAATGTAAATCCGGATTACACTTGTTTAGTTTTTTTTTGTTGCTCAAATTACAAATAAAAAACTGTATTAATCGACTTTTGTTGCTGATTGTAGACCGTACCTTCCGTGTTTTTGATGACAAAAAGATCACAGGGCCTTCAATATAATTATGTTGTGGCACATCTAAGTAGTTTCCACACTTTGAATACCCATGCTCCCAAGAATAATCACATTGTAGCAGCTGGGAGCACCACCATATTTTCAAACTGAATTCTTACATTGTCATTCTTATCGACTCCGATTTTACGAGCAACAGTTCTGCCATACTCAAAAGTTTTATACGACAATCCCATAAGTCTAAGAGCGAATGTAACATAGGTACGTTAAGTGCTGCCAAATGTTTGCCAACCATGTTTTTCGACTGCAAGAACCTCAAGTGGTTATAATTTCTGGCACACTACAATATGGGGCGTATTCTCACGTTTGTAACTACAAACAAACGGCACCTATCTCCATGTTTCATGTCCCGAAGAAATTTAAAGAAACAAAGACTATATCGTTATCACGAGCATCTTGCATTCGCTACCTAAGTGCTACTCGAGTCGTCGATAAGTAAAGCGCACTAAGCAATTATTACTAGTCTCGACGACCAACGTTCGTTTTACTACCTCTGAACACGATGACCGTTAAACCTAGAAAGCTACGATTCCATTTCGATTCTTCCATTTTTAACGAGCAGGACCGTTTTATGACTGAAACAAAATCTTCTAGCCTTTATTCACATCAGATGTCGAACTAAACAAGTTTTGAAAGTTTCCCAAAAGTTTACATCGCATTGAAGTTAGGCAGTTCACCAGTTTAATCTGCACCAGTTGCCTTCAGTAAACACGTGGAGTTTGTACCGTCCGGCGACGGGCATTCGGTTTAGCGCGAACGACGTAAGAGCGGTTTTCAATATTCATGTTGCCCGCAATCGAATGCACATTGCGTCGGGCGACCCGTCACTCCTCAAATGAAACTGTGCTTTATTGCTCACACTTTTAGCTCGCTTTTGAATTAATGATTTCGATATCTGTTATTGAAACGGAGGTAGTGAATGCGTTGTTCCTTCGTGTAAGCGACATTCGCCCTTAAGTCGATGGGTGTGGATACGAGTTCGAGCACAAGCTCAGTGGGAGCGCCCTGAAGTAGTGCAACGTTCGTGCATCGGGGGTAGCGGTTGTTAGGTATGGGTGGATGCTTTGTGTCGACTTGTCGTGCGTAGGTAGGTCCCTCATGGCGCTTGCCACGTCGATTGTGTGTGAACGACCGCGACGAGGGGAGGCACGCCTGATTATGCCGAGCCCGCGTCGATCGCCGGTCGAGAGCCCTAAAATCCGGCTCAGCCCTGCTCCTATCCCTTCTTCCTCGTACTCGCCCGTTGAATGCAAATAGGGACTCCTTAACATTAACATTTTAGTTATTTTCTCTCCTTTCTGAGTGTTTTAATCTATTCTGGTCCTGGCTTCTGTATTTACACATCTTTGTGTACATCCACTGAATAATACGTCAGCTAGTTATTTTACTTTTGAGTAAAACAATGCAGTTTTACTCTCGTTATGCTCATCTTCGCATGTAACGAGTGCGCTTCGTCATTGTTCGGCGGTGACAAGACAATCACGATAGCAGGTTGTCACACACAACTACTTGTGCCTAAGAATAACAGCATACGCAGTAGAAAGCCGCAACAAAAGGAATTCTGCAAGCGTACACGCCAACTAGGTAGCTGTGGAGCCTTGAATGTAAAGATGACTGAAATTAGTTTTTTATTTTACTTTATTAGATGATTTTATACTTTGTAAATGTGAGAACGTTGTAGGCCTTGTAGATTGTAAATTTATAGACCATAGTCTATTTGTTAAACATATGGTACTTGTTGACAGGCCTACACTGTCCTCCCATACCTATTAACACTGTAATTTGGAAACATTTTAAAAGACCATGTAGCCATGGAGTTTCTTGGCGGCTCTTCTCCATAGGAAACGACCAACTGGAACCGTGCACCTAGATTCTGACGTTTCATAAGTGTCCATGTATGTTTATGTGAAATGAAATATTTTGATTTGATTTGATTTGAAGTGTGAAATATAATTTCCGAATGCGTTAAAATTTAAACTCGACATACTTATCTGTTGCTACACAAATAATATCGGCAAACTGCAAACTTATAGAAATCAGAAATCAGTCGTCTCGGGAGAATACATAATATACACATACAAATTTGTATACTATATATATCTACACAAAGAGAAAACAGAGAGCATTGCATTTAGGGTTACCACCCGTAGTCTAAAATACGGTATTGCCCTATTTTTCGTGTAGGCGTACTTTATAATCTCGGAAACGTGAAAATACTCTACTTACGTAACTGACTGTTACTGGTTTTACCTACCTTGTGAATGTAAAGCGGAGAGACAAAAGGAACAAAGATTCCCTGAACTTAATTTAAAAAGAGCTGATCAAATATTTCAATTTAAAATTATTTAAAATTTGATTGCAGAGGCAGTACTAGAAAAATAAAATTAAAAATAAAATTAAAGTAAAATTTGACAAGGAGATAGATGGCGTCCTGGGGAAAGAGTGGGCTACTTTTTGCCCCGGCAGCACGTTCCTGTGGGATAATTTCCGACATCCACGCGGGCGGAACCGCGCGCAAAAGCAAGTTAAAAATACTTTAAGTCTCGTAGTGACTGGAGCGATTCGCGTCGCGTGTCGCGCCTGTTTGTAGGAGCCTTTATTCGTCCCAAAAAGGTGGCAACCTTAATTGCATTGCGTCCTTGCATACACGTTCACTTGTAATTTAATATCGAGCAATATCAGCCGATAACATTCGGTGCTCGCACTACCTGCATGTCAATCGAGGACAGCGGGCAATTCAAGGTGATGAACCTATAGGTCGGGATAGCTAGAATGGGCACGGCCTATAGTAAATTAATTACCACAAGCGTGCGGGTTGATTGATCGGGCTGCGCGGGATCTGCCGCGCCTCGGGTCGCGCCTTCGGCCTCCACCCTGCTGACCGTGGTTAATTGCTCCGAGCCAGTTGAAAAACTTGATCCATCCGCATTTATGGCAAACTCGCTCTCGAATGGAGTTTTGTACGCATTTTGTCGAACACTTGACTCGAAGTATGCTCTTGATGGTGAGTTCTCTCCGTAGCTTTAAAATAAAATCAAGTTGTTATTATATGCGAGGTTATTTTGATTTCGCTCGAATGCATCTTTGTTATTATTATCCTTCAAAATGGGAACCTTTTCATGTTTTCAGCATCAAAAGAGTTCTTATTGGCGGTTTCTTAAGGGTTCTTTACCTGCTACTGATCGCATGAATAACTATTCGATTACCTGCCTAAGTCAGTCCTCAACGCTTTAAGAAGTTCGAGTTATTCATTGAATTCCAAGTTGGCAGAATGTTCAAATAAGTATCTAGTTTAGAAACAAGAAGTCCTCTCAAATAAATTGGCGTTACTTGAATGTACCGTGCAGTTACCTAGGTCAAGAAAGCATGAAAGAACTACGACTATTACGACAGTTTTTGTTTGTGTTGATTTCTGCTGAAATGCCATCGAGTTTCTCTCGCTTAATTTGATCATACGTTCACGGTAATTTTTATTTTGCTCGTAACTATCAGCCCCATACCTATTATGATACTAATAGAATTTCCAAGGAAAAAAAAATGAACAAAGCAGTAATCATAATTCATATCTTAAAGAATTACGTGTTTACCCCACGTAAATCCTAATACCTGTACATACCGAAGTCCTAACCCATTTCATTGCCACATCGTTATTTTGTATAAAAACCTAGTCCTTAATCCGTAACGCTAGACAAAAGGAGCAATAACTTTAGAAACCTCCAGCTACTGAACACAATAGAATCCATTTTTGCTAATCTCGTTACAACGCGCTTGGCAAAGAGATCTGATAAACAAGGGATTGTTCGTTTATCGGTGCATAAGTTAGCTTTCAATATAAAGGATGGAGCCATAAAATTGTGTCACATTTTGCGCTCACATTTTAAAATTTATAAGTGGAGAAAAACTATGCGATCCCTGGCGGTAATTAAAGTTTTGGTCGTTATACGGTAGTGAAAGTCAAAGCATTTATTTAAAAAAGGCACATAAAACGCACTCATCAACGTCAACAGTTACATGAAAATAGAATTGATTCTAGTCACCCCTTCCAAAAGGTACCTAGTTTCGTTTGAAAAATAGGCAAAAAATCCAAGGATTTTAAGAAAGTTTACAATATTTTGTATGTTGCAGTTGATGCATCTGGAATATAATAACTATGCCACAATAGGTAAACAGGATTAAAAATAAAGCAATTACAGATAAATTATGTGATAGTTACATGGTGCTCACATATTTACAAACATTGTAATATGATTTCCTAAATATGTATACAAGTTTTATGTCAGAGCGTGAGTTAAGTAATTACGAAATATAAATCCATGTCATAAAAATAATAAATTAGAAACCAGTTTAATTTTGTCTAGACTCTTGGAGTGTCCTATTGAGCTGGACCAGCTTGTTTCCAAGCATTCTTATCTTGGATATAATCCTCTAATTTGTATTATGCTTGTTTACTAAGTGTACTTTTTATATATGAGTTTTATAAAGGTATTTCATTGTAACATTTAACACAGTACCCCATATAAGATGTTGGTATACGTACTTAAGCTAATCTGAAAAATGGTTGATCTATTATTTCTTTATTTCTAGTTTATACGAAGGCTGTACTAAAAGTATCGGGAATGGAATATTTCCACTGTTCCTGTCATATTAAAATCTTTTTAATTGAAAACATCTTAGTTTTGAAAATCGAATATCATTTATTTATTTTTAAAAAGATTCTCGGTCTTGTCACAAGGTTTTGTCAAAATGTTTAGTCGTTGAGAAAATGGAATTGACTCGAGAAAATTCAAGAGCGATTATTTATTATGACTTTCGAAGTGGTTTAACACAATAGCAGTGTGTTGACCGGATGATTTCTGCATTTGGTGATGAAGCCCCATCCAAAACCACAATTTATCGCTGGTTTGCTGAATTTCAACGTGGGCGTGTCAAGCTCAGTGATGATCCCCGTCAAGGTCGTCCAAAAACTGCACTCACCCAAGAAAACGTTGATGCTGTGCGTCAATCAGCTAGATTGAGGAAGGTCGACATGTGACATACCGCGAAATTCAGGCAACTTTAGACATTGGCATGAGTCAAATACAAATAATCTTGCATGAACAATTAGGTGTAAAAAAGTTGTTTTCCCGATGGATACCGCATTCGCTTTGTGAAGAGCAAAAAGCGGCTTGCGTTACTTGGTGCATCAGAACTCTCGAAAGATTCCACGCAGAATCCTCAAATGCTGTATACAACATCGTATCAGGTGACGAATCCTGGATATACGCGTACGATCCCGAAACAAAAAACCAGTCACGAGTTTGGGTGTTCGAAAATGAGTTAAAGCCAACAAAAATTGTTCGTTCACGGAGTGTTGCAAAAAAAATGGTGGCCACGTTTGTCTCCAAAACCGGCCATGTTACAACTATTCCTCTTGAGGGACAAAGAACGGTTAATGCAGAATGGTATGCTAGCATTTGTTTGCCACAGGTCGCTTCTGAACTCCGTAAAGAGAACTGCAACCGCCGCATCATCCTCCATCACGACAAAACGAGTTGTCACACCGCACACAGAACAAAAGAGTTTTTAGAGCAAGAAAACATAGAATTATTAGACCATCCGCCGTACAGCCCCGACCTAAGCCCTAATGATTTCTATACTTTCCCTAAAATAAAGAATAAATTGCGTGGACAGAGATTTTCATCACCTGAAGAAGCTGTGGACGCCTACAAAACGGCCATTTTGGAGACCCCAACTTCCGAATGGAATGGTTGCTTCAATGATTGGTTCCATCGTATGGAAAAATGTGTCAAATTTCGCGGAGAATACTTCGAAAAGCAATAAATACATTTTTAAATAGTAATGTTGTCACTTCCTTGATTCCCGAAATTTTCAGTGCCGCCCTCGTAATGATATCTAAAACTTATTTTTATTAACATATGGAACCATTCATTTGAGAAGTGCAGATGTGTGATGTAGTCGAGTAACGGCGGCATCATGACGCGAGTACCGGCAGTGAGCTGGCCTGCTTACAGCCTAACCAGGTCACGGGGAACTTATAGTCCGCCTGCCGGCTATCGTGCGTGTATTAAGTGACGTGACATAATTCTATTGTAAGATATCCAGCTTAGATGCACCAGAAGACTGCAAGCTTAATGCCTGCAAAAATATGAACCAGTTTGTGAACTCCTTCGAGATTTTGAAGCAATGGAGAAATGGACTTTTCGACACACTTTTTATCAGTTCTTTTTTGGAGCTCTGAAAAGCAACTTTCCGCTGAAGCGCAAGTTTTATCGATACCTGAGATCTTTGCCCTAGAACGCTTACGACTATCTAAATAATATACAAATACTATGCTACTCTAGATACATATTAAAGTTTTTCCAAAGTGGTCTTCGAGTACTGTGCACACTTAAACATTAAAGCTTGTGAGACTCCCCGCGTTGTGTGACCTGAGATACCACTAAGTTGCAAGTCAGCCATTAACCACAGGTTTTGGCTCGATCACCATTGAGCGATAATTTGTGTCGTGAGAAAGGAGCTGACATTGACTGATATCGGATTAAGATTTTAAGCTGCCTCTGATAAAGATATTGGAATATTCTGAATAGATATTGGAGCCTCGGTGTCAGGTCACGGCAGGCTAATCACCTGTTGGATAAATTGAATAAATATCAATATCTGTGTCCCAAATAGGTTATGGGAGCATCAACTTGACGCCGTGCCCTCGTATCAGAAGTCTGAGCCGACTTGTCGCTGCCGGCAGTCGCTCGTTCGAGAGCGCAGAGTCGTGGGATGCGATGATCTCTTTCTGTGAAACCGTCATTTTACAGAAAGAGGCTGCGGAAAGGTTGGGGGAGGTCGAGACCACTATCCCGATCTGCAGCAGACGTGCCGGGCTTCGGTGGAGCGCGGAAAGTGCCCTCTACCAGCCCCCTTGGACAGGTCCAGAAGCACGGGGGACGTGGTGGGGGGAGTTTGACACCTCACTCCACCCGCAGATGCGGGCGCTAGGCGGGGATCGTGGAAGGTGAACAAGTTCCCATGATCCCCGGTGCAAGTGTGAGAAGGGAACACCGGGGTGGTTTTAAGTCAGTAAGTCTGACAGACCCCTCCGCCCGCCCCAGGGCGGGGGAGTACATCCATGAAGAAATCCACAAAAAAAAAATCACCTGTTGGATAAATTGAATAAATATCCATATCTGTGTCCCAAATAGATTAAGGGAGCATCAATTTGTCAATTTATGATCAGTAACTGTAATATCTAGCTAGGTTATATTTCGCCTTATCGCGTTATTTCTAGTTGCCAATGACCACACTATATCCTTGTTGACGTTGACGCCGCCTATAATATTTTCTGCAATGGAAAGGCACCCTCTCGTGGCTATTCAGTAAATTCTATGCCTTGGGTGTGCTGAAAGGCGAGTAAGGAATTGTGTCAAAAGGATGGCAGCAGCCTCCTTGGTTCTTAAAACACGCTTAAAGGAGAATGCCAAAGTGTCCCACAAGACTCGGCCAGAACCGACAAAGATGAACTATATGTCCAAAAAAAGGAAAATAATTATAGAATTAGATGGTATAATTAGTTTTCTATTAGAAGTACACCAAAAAAAGTTTAAGATCTGCAAAGTTGACCACTTAATACTTCTGATTTTAGCAATGAATAATACAGGTTCGGGTTCCGTTTAAAAGGCCAAATACGACTACGTATTTGGTAGAAAATCGGAGTCCGGAAACACAGCAATAAACAATACAAAACTCAAAAAAACACGGAAACACTTCGTCGCTGGTGATATCACGCGGGAGAAGTAAATAAAACTTTTTGACAGTGACAGATACAAGTTAAAGTTTGACATCTGGTGTTGCCAGCATTATAGGAATAAACTATGCGAAACGGTATCGATAATCGAATTGAATTATTTTTAATTATTACATTATTGTAAAATATATGTTTAAAAATGTAACTAAATGCTATTTATTGATATAATAATATGTTAAGTGACATAAGTAAGTAATTCATTCACTTACATAGTCACATATTGATATTTATGCAATCGATTTGCAAGAGCAGTTTCGTATCGATATAAATATTTTGGTATTGGCAACATTTTTAATTGAAATTGTAGGATTGTAGATTTTGAAATGTGTTGATATATTGAATAACTATTTAAAATGAGTTTTCAACGGTGGGCTTCTACAGATTTTATTTATATTGTATAATTCTTACTGTTTTTTATTATCAATTATAATTTTTATAGAAAGTCTGTCGGACGCTACATATGTTTCGAGCCTAATCTTGGCATTGTCCTTTAGCATTCCATCTGCCAAGCTCGGTAATTACGGCAATATTTCTATGTGGAGGCTCAGTGAAGGACATCCTTGTTTTTTTTTTTATCTGAAAAGCGAGGTACTTTCACGGAGCTGCAGTTTATTCCATTTGACGATACAAGGTACAAATTCCTACTATATGAAATCCAGTTTTCCTTATCTGTTCCCCTAATCCAGAGCGCGTGGTACGATTTACTCTGTGTGTTCGCATAACAAGTTTGTTTTCAGCCATCTCTACGTCGTTTGATAAGCCTGTTTTGGTAATAGAGAACGCATCGACATTTTTGGAGTATAATATTGCCTCAGTAAAAAAAGAAGTGGGAGTATCGGGATAAAAAGTACTCTATGTGTTAATCCAGGTTATAAACTATCTGTGTGCCAAATTTCATCCAAATTCGTTCAGTAGTTTTTGCGTGAAAGAGTAACAAACATCCATCCACACACTCAAACTTTCGCGTTTATAATATTAGTAGGATAATATACTGGTACATGTTACCATTACAGAATGTAGGTTTATTTGCCGATAAAAGGGCGTTTCGGAGGAATGTTGAAAGTCATTAACCTGAATTTCGCTGCTCCTACTAAGGACCGATTTTGGCCACATTTCAACAACCATTGTTAGATTTACTATTTTGATAGTACATACAAATGAAGCAATGGACGTTGAACTGTAGCCAATATTACTATTTGAGAACAGTTAATCAAATCTGTGAATTGCCGTAAGATAGCATCTAATTTCTAAATCAGGGTATTATGTATTATGAACTCTTATTTACAGGCAGTTTACGGCGTAAACAGAACTGCCTTGCAATTCCGTATTGTGAACTCGTCAAATAAGCCAGTCAGCGGTCACGTGACACCCTGACCAACTTCTGCGAGAGCTCTTATTGAATTGTTTCGGGTTTATTTGGTGAAATTATTCGAGAGCTATATAAATGAATAAAAATAAAAAACATGTGTGGCGAATATGAACTGTTGTGTCGAGTTCCTGGAAAGTGACTTTTCTCATCAAAATAGTTTATGAAGGAACAAAAGAAGACGACTTCGTGATCAATATAATGCGTTCGACATCAAT
Organism: Dasypolia templi; assembly: GCA_963555695.1. NCBI lineage: Eukaryota > Metazoa > Arthropoda > Insecta > Lepidoptera > Noctuidae > Dasypolia > Dasypolia templi. The sequence goes on from OY743153.1 coordinate 21,065,705, forward strand.
ATAATTTATTCAACAATATCGACTTAGCAAAGACTTGGTACCAGGGTTGGAAAAAATCATGATTTTAAAAAAAAATCGAATAAAGCACGATTTTATGAAAAAAACCTAATTAATCAGGATTTTTTTGATGTTATTATTTAATTGAACTATATTTTTGCGCAAAACCGAACGCGCCCTCAAGGGATTGCGCGGACACAGCGCGGAGATTTCCCTTTTGTCTGACATGTGAATGCAAACAGAATTCACACTGACAGATGAAGAAGAAGAAAGTGCGTTGGAGGAAGCACGAAATCACTATGATGGTTCAGTTTTGCAACTATTGAAAGTAAAGCTTAAGTCAAAATCAAAACCATTCAGAAGTGTGATGTTCGCAGAAGAAATAGTAAAAAATGTGACACCCACTAGAGGCATGGATGTCATTGAAAAATATATTTGACGAAGAGGAACAGTCATTTTTTTCTGAGATAGCTTCTTCAGCTGCTGTGGAAAGAGTGTTTTCCACCTTTGGAATTGTTCAGAGCAAATCAAGAAACCGACTGGGAATTGAAAAAGCTGGAAAACTATTTAAATAAAAATCAAATATTATGGTATTGATTTCTCAGATTTAAACTCAAAAATAATTTCTAAATCTGTTTTTTATGATGATTTCTTTGAAAGAAAGTGAAATTAAACATTTTTGATAAAATCATTGATTTTTATTGAAAAAATCATTTGATTTAAATCAAAATGATTTATTCATGCCAACCCTGCTTGGTACTGAATCTTTGTGAGCAGCTGAGGCTTCACATGTCAATATCTACTAAATCCACGGATTTATCAGTTGAGACTAAGGTAGTTGTTTTTATTAGGTATAACCTCAACATAATTATAAACTATTTTAGGTTTTGGTAGCATTATCATTTTATGCTACTGGCTCATGCTCCACTGGCGGCTCTCATTTAATATTAATTAGCCCAGCCATTAGCAAACAGTTTCAACAGTAATTAGCAAATCACTGGGATTTCTTCACACTTCTTTGTGGGAATATATCCTAAACTCCCACAATGTTCCAAGCTGAACATAAGTTACGCACCGCGGCGACGAGGGCGAGAACTCTCATCCACAAAAACATAATAATTACAATTGTATTAATATCATATCATGTTAAAAACTGGATGTTAATTAAAAACACTCAAAAATAATAACGCCTTATTTTGGTTTAAACTCCACGTTCGGAAACTTATCTCGCGTTTACAAAAAAACATAATAGGCCCCCATGACAATCGTGCTTTTATTGCCACTTTGTCAGGTTAGATGTCCCTTTGATTAATTCTGAGTATCGAATCACCTATTGACATAGCATATAGCAACGAGGATTGGGGTACCTAGTAAATTATGGGTGTACAAATACTCGCCTCGGATCCTTCTTTAGGAAGCGAGGCGGCCATTACCTTCTTCTTTATTTATATACAAGCGGTGATGTTTCTATTCGTACTCGTAACTTCACAGGCACGTTTATAGTCACTAGCTTTGTAGGGTATTTCTAAGTATTTTTCTCACGCACTGCTAGCTATATTTGATAGCATTGTCTACCACCAAATTAGATCGTTGTCGTCAACTGAACTTCAGAAGCCATAATTCAAATCTACGGCAATCAAGTAAATTAACCAGTGTTTACTATAAAACAGGACAAAAAAAACAATTGAAAGCGAAATGTAGTATTATTGCCTCTAATGTTAAGCAATTTCAGGCTATTTCAAAAGTTTACGCTTCTTTGTACAAGTTTCAACCTATAACGGCAGACAACGACTGACAAAGCCGACTGATTTGTATTTGTTCCGTAATTGTACTGTCAGTTTAATACCTCTACAAATTGTAGTATAATTCCGAGCAGGAATAAATAATACCTGTTTTTTTTAAATCTTATCTGTTTGTGGAACTGTTTTCGTACGGGTAATTTTGGAGTAGTTCAATGTAAATAATCTAGAACACATTTAAGGCAAATCGGGACAGACTGGAAACGCGAAACAACAGTGCCAATGATTTGGCTTCACCTCAAAACGTTGGTACTGCGTATCGCACGATATCAAATAGTCGTCGCAGTGCGATTAATTGGCAACAGTTTACTGGACACGGCTTCCCCATGGTTCCGCGGTTCACGCCGGTCACTCAACCTCACGGTGTTTATCAGAGATTCTGAACATTCGGCGTAGCGTGCACGCCGTTTACGTGCCATTGACATTCGGGACTCTGTTTTGCATCAGAAATAGGACACGCTAATATTATTGTTTCCCCGACGATAAAAGGGGACTTTATTTTATCGTGGGTTTAATTTGAGTAAGTAAAGAGTATTATATTATATTATATGAGCTATTTGGCAGCCCGGTTTTAACTGGAATTGTTGATGGAACGTATCATGCGTTCTGCGCTAGTTGCTAAAGCAGTAACTTTGCACCATAAAATGCCTAATGTTTGATCACTATCGGCAGCTGCAGTAGCCTTTAGCCTTAAAAATATTTTATTCGTCGCTCTCATTCAGATTTACTATGAAAACATAAATAGTTTTAATTTTAGCGTTACGGGTTATCGACTTCAATATTTATGTTACCAATCAATATCTTATGAAAACGGGCCGATAAATAAATAAAGCTGCAAATCATAATTTATTTGCCAATTCAAAATCATCTTTCGTAGTTCAATTACTATTCAGTCTTAGCTGAAAACATGTCGAATTAACCTTTTTAAATCATTAGTCTCTTTTGTCATCGCAGTTAACACTCAAGGCCGTACTTACGTGTCGAGAAATTAGACTATTGCCTATTCTGTAATACAACTCTGTACTAAGAATAGTGCGAAACTAACAACAATTTGTAGAAAATAATTTAATGTTTTGGAATCGATTTTCCTTACAACAGTTTCGGTAACCCACGGCGTAAGCCAGAAAGGGAAAATTTGGCAAATATCGTGATCAATTAAACCGTCATTACGTTTCGTTTCGTTCACGGGTTGTAAATTACCCTCCTGCCTCCATCGAGGTGGAACTTAGACGAGGGCGATGGAATGGGAACCTACTGGATATTTTATTGTATCCAGACTCACCCCGGGGGCTTTAGAAACTGCCGCATCTACTACCACGTCCCTACTTTGGTCGTTTTCGGTAAATTTGAATAAGATATTTTCTTCTGCTTTGGGTCGTAATGGTTGCATATTGAATGCCGTGGCAAAAGGTAAACGTAATATTTTTATCAGGCTTTTCTACAATTCCCATAAATCCAAATAGCTTGATGCAGTTTTACATTACACCGCTTTGCTGGTTTTTTTTTTCATGCCGATAATGTATCGCAGAATTCCGTGTTTAATGTGTCACTCAAATAACATGACATGTGTGCAAAAAGAGACAAGCATTTGACTTAAAACGCGAAAATACCAAAATGAAATTTCAATTTTTCAGCTGCGTGATATCGATCACACATGTGGTTCGACGCACGTCGCTAGTTTCCTCCCGGAGCTCATTGTGCGTGTGTGACGCACGGGGACCGCACACGGCGTCCCAGCCCTTGCCCCTGCCTGAACATCAATCATTTCCTAATCGAATTTATGAACGTATGAACGCTGCCATGTCCTGTTGCCCTGGCATTTACACTGACAACTCACTACCGTACATTTAGAGATGCTACAATTGTATTAACAAGGTCGTGTGCTCCACCACTTAAAAGGATTGTAAAGTCATGTCTTTATATAACTGTAACCCTGGAACATGGTGTTGACCTCACATATTACATCAATGGCTTCAAATATCCCGGGGTGCACTTCTAAGGCTTACCATATTATGTTTATATCTATAACTGGATCGCATGGAGTTGACCTGACCAATGTTTGTTAGTATTATGTAATTCTAAGAGACTGCTAATGAGGCAACACCTCGTAGCTCAATGTGTACGTACGGCAGACCTCGGTAATCAAAGAACACAATTTAATCTCTTCTTTGTCTCCTCACTTTAATGGGAAGCTGTAATTTTGTATTCTGCTTGCAAACATTAATATTCGAATACATGTTTTTGAATTAAAAAGTTAGAAAGCTATGAATTAAACAAGGCTTGTTGCTCATTTGTTTCTAAATTAACTTAGTTGGTAATGTCGCAGCCCTGGAGAGTGGAGCCCCACAGTTTTAATCATATTCTTTGGCCGAGGACTGTTCTAACGCATTTTGTATGCAAGGAGCGTGACCCAAGTTTCCGTTTTCGGCCCCCATGTGAAAACGTTTACACAATGTCAAATTGTCTACCTGGCCGCTTGCAAAACACGGCCTTCCTCCGGGGCCAGGCATTGTCGACGAATGCCCGATGTTAATATCAACGATAACTGTATCTGACTGCTCATTGTTCGTAGTTTTTGTCTTCAGAAATTGTGAAATTTCCCATTTGTTAGTACGCGAGCGGGCAAATGAGGAATTCATATAGTTTTGTGTCAATCGGTGTATTGTTACGCCGTACTTACTGGAAACAAAGGAATTAACGTTTCTAGCATTTGACACGTAATGTACGAGATAAATTGTGCGGTTTTGCTCGTTATAATTATACCGGGTGATTAGTCAATACGAAACACCACAAATTTTCAGTTACACCTGTGTGAACAACATATTTATAAAAAATTGTGTAAAGGCTTCTAGACTGACTGGCTTCAATGATAACAGGAAACAATTTTCCTAGGAACGTTAAACCATGGAATTCCATTACTTCTAAAATACTTATTAGGCCATAAAATTTAACAACTTTAATAGTCCACGCTGAGCTTATAACGTAATGTTTAAGTGTGTATTGTTAATATGTTTCCCTCATAACTCGCGGACCGTTAGACGGCCGGATACAGTTGGTCACTCACAGCGGTGTTAATACTATGACATCACTCATGCTTCCCACCAAATTGTAGTCCTTAGGTCATTGACACACATTACTTACCTCTCAGAGTTTGCTGAGCTAATTTAGATAAATTCATGTTATTACGAATTCCGTTTAAATTTGATCTTATCACAGAAACAAATCCTTTTCAAAATTGCACTGCCCGAATGTCTCCGACTATACATTTGCATCGTGTCCCCCTGTTGGTTTCTTGCAGAATAGGTCTGATTCTAAATTCTCCACAGAGGAGCTCCGTCGTTGATTGAATATTCCACGCGCGACACTGATCTCTTTGGCTCTCCTGCACCGACTTTAAAAGCGAATTAATCCGAGTTTAACGGCGACTGGTTTGTGTGCGTGTTTCATACTTTGACAAAACGATGCACATTTCCTAAACCACCTTTGAAAGTGTCGCTGATGGTAGCACATTGCACTGTATAAGCCATAGTCCTTTAAAATGTGAAACATCCACCCAAAAGCAATTTTAATCCATTGGAGCATACTCCGCATTTTTAACTTACAAAAGTTACTGAAACTATTCAAACAATTTAAAGAGTGCCATGGCATGACATTATCACACTGCCAAGCGAGCTAGTTCTGAAACGGATGTAACGCCCATATACGTCTCGCGTTGTAAATTCGCGCAATGGCATGGCGGGCGCGTTCCAATGCGTCGTCGCCTCGGTTCGTTCGGAATCCTTAATTTAACTGCTCTCGATGCAGGCACTGCCGGAGATGCAGGCGGAATGAGCTTCCCGCCTGTGATTGCATTCGCACCCGCTTCGTGACTCCAAATTAATGTCGCGTCTTACGTAACCTGACGTAGTACGCGGCCCCATAGATTTTGTGTCCTGTCTCGTCTAAGCTAGCTTTTATTCGAAGGTCTAGATAGGACTTTAGCATTACGTTCGTTCAAACTTATATGTTGGGCTTTGGAGGCTTAGCTATGTAAAATATTTTGTGTTTTGGTTCTATGTCATGTGCTAATCTAGTTATTTTATTGTTTCAGGTAAGCATCCATGATCAATATTGCAGCGATGCGAGTGTAAACTGTAAATCGTAAAAGTAAGTGATTTGAAAAAAGTTTCAATTTCACACGTTTATTAACGATCAAATCAAAATTAATTGGTTTCACAATGCGCCTACTCATAACTCGAAATCCGATTCGATGTTTTTCGAAATACAAAATCATTTTTAAAGCGATGAAAGTCAGGTCTTTCATTCGCAATAACGGCGAAGAGAATACACTTTTCTATGTTTTTATGCGTCGAGTCGTGTCAATACTCGCGTCGCCTGCAAGATATTTTATAAACTTAACGCGCATCTTTAGGAGAACGTGAATGAACAAATTACTGAACGCGTTTTTATTATTACTTTTTATTGTCCGACGCATTAGAAATATAACCCTCACTAACTCGATTTTAATAGTTGTGCAGGTGTAAATTAATCATTTGTTTCGCCCTACGAATATAAAAGGTATCCTTTAGAAAGTAAGCACAATAAAAAAACAGGATGTATGCATGCTTAATAAAGTGTTGGATAGCTAGTCAAACGGGATCCTGTTCTGCACGCGTAGCATGAAAAACATAGAAACGACTTTTGTCGATGGAAGATAGACAAATGACAGAAGAAATCTGTCATTATGTCTATTCCTCCGTAAACAAAAGTTGGTCAGGCTTGCCTAGCTAAAGAATTGTAACCGGCTCTGGTGATCAATTCCAGGTCGGTAATTCTGTATATATGTGGCTATTTAGTTTCTCGGTGTATGTTTCCATGTCGCCGCGGCGCGTCTCTCACACAATGAAAATACTCACAATCAAGTTCTACTCGACGTACGATTATCTTACACTAGAATGTCGTAGGCCATGATGAACACGGCTGCGGACGCCTTTTATGACCACATTAACGGCCATTTTACGACCCTAACTGACAACAAAAACTAATTTTGAAAGTTATTCCTGACAAAGTTCTAATTTCTTGCCCAATTAACGGCATTAAACCATGTGAGACATTTTCAAAGCTGGTTCCATAGGCTAGGAATTTCATTTAAGATTGAGTTCATTAAAATCTACTACGCACGTGCTACCGATAGTCAATTCTAATGAAGTAATTCAATATGGGCAAACAAGCAAACTTTATATTTTGATTAAAGCTCCCACAGACAGGCCCGTCGCGACTCTAGTAGAACAATTTCTATGAAAACTTAATGGAAATTGTTCTACCATAATCGCGTAGCGCTTGAGTCCGGAAGCCTTAAAGAAATGTTTTATGTTGTCTGACATCTTACTATACTTGAAATCGGATTCTGAGATAATAATCAAATGTGGAAAAACAAACTCAATGACATACACACGACAGGATTCACACTATATTGCAAAAAAAAATCTCTGCTTTTCTCAGTATTGTTTGTAAGGGATGAAATGTAAACTATCAGAGATTACGAATTCAAGTATCTAACCAATCTAACTAAATTATCTGCGAATTCTTTAGTCTTATTTTTCTTATTGTAATTACATATTTTTTTACTGATTCTGCCATTTCGGGCTTTGTACGGGTACGGGCTTTGTATGTGTGCACATAGACGTATGGAAGAGGTAAGTCTTCTGTTACAAGCATCTCCACACTTAAAAGAAGGCCTCTCAAATGTATTAGTTAAAACATGTTGATTACGAAATAAATAAACATAAACTTAACTTATCTTGATCTTAGTAATGTCCATTCCATGACAGCTATCCACATTAGTTAGTCCTTCGCGGAAAATATATACATACATTTGTATCTCTTTATCGTCACCCTCATACCTGAACGATATGCATTCTTTATAATTCCATAGAAATATTTTTAATGTCAAAAGCGTCACGTCCCTTCATAGTTTATACAAAGGAAGCACCGGCTGACGAACCATTTGTAACAATAATAGTCGAGCAGGGACTTCAATGGCCACTGCATTTGATTGATTGAAGCGAAGCACGACGCGCTCAAGAGCTTCACGATGAGCCGGTTTCGTTGGTACTTTTACCCTCAAAGTATGATAGAAAATTATCATAACTAGGATCCCTAAGAAGGATCCATCGTAACTCTGCGGCTAGTAGGCACTGATCAAATCCTTGACTCCAAATCGGTTTTAGAATAGTAGGAAGGCTATTTTTATCGATTTAACATACATAACATAATCAGCCTATTATGTTCCCACTGCTGGGACACAGACCTCTTCTCTGTGAGAGGGAGTGGGCCGTAATCCACCACGCGGTCCCAGTGCGGGTTGGTGGATGTCACATATCCTCGAATTTTTGGTTCTAAGACATGCCGGTTTCCTCACGATGTTTTCACTTCAATTTCACCGTTTTGAGAGCAGTGGTGATGATATAATTTACGAAAAAGTGCTCGGCTGTCTGGACGAACCTACGAACTACAACTAGTAAGTCACGGCCGTTACCACTGGGCCACCACTGCTCTACCGATTTGGTTTCAGCTAAATACTAAACTTCACGACACCACACACGAGTTCCTGTTACGTCACAGCTGCTGAAAACGTGACGATTTTCCTTGTTTGTTTACAAATCGAAACTAGAGGCTAGTTTTATTATTAACTAGCTTCTGCCAGGTCTCTGCTATTTGTAATGATGGCGTTAGTATACTGGTAATGCATGTCCACATTTATTAGTTACCCGCGACTTCGTCCGCGTGAATGTTTTTGTTCCCCCGACCCTCCCCTTCTCATCGCATTACCTACCCGCGCCATCATTTCGGTTTCACTTAGCGTTCTTTCTGACTTTTTACTTTTTGCTCGGCTCCTTAGTAGTCATAGCGTGATGTTATACCTAGCCTATAGCCTTCCTCAAGAATTGGGCTATCAAATGCTAAAAGAATTTTTAAAATCGTACTGGGAGTTCCAGATATTACCGCCTACATAAAAAACTTACAAACAAACAAATTTTACGTCTTTATAATATTTGTAACAATAATAAAATATAATAATAAAATACTCGTAGCAATGAGCGGGGTAGATTTGTGTTGGATACCTACGTGTGAAGTGAAGCCAGGCCAGCGAGGCGGCAGATGCGGCCGAGGTCACCGCACTCGGGACCAACGCAGCTGGATATTAAGCTCGACGCGAGTTTTTGTGCTCCCGGACTCTCCACCGTCTAGGAACGTAACGAAACACTACTAAGATAACGTCTTCCATGGAAAAAGATCTGATCATATCCAGCTCAAATCATATCTCGAAATTCGAAACATTTCATTTTTATATCGGCGCCTAACGCGTTACGAATTTTAAATTCAAGATATATTTTATTCCTTTTATCTTCACTGAACGGGCACTTCGTGACTTGCCCGGTCTATGCGGTCGTCGACGGGGCGGCGCGGCGTGGCGTAATTTTCTCGTTTTAAGTGGTCATTAGTTTCACAGGGACAGGGACTTTGTCTGTCGCATGACCATTAACTATACACGCATACCCGCACGCTTGCCCTAAACCACTCGAAAAATTCGTTCTTACATTATGACGAACGTGGTAATAAAGCCTGTGAAATATTAAAAACAAGAACGCGTCTCACTCAAAGGTTTTGAGAGAGCGCGTCGCAACTACGATTCGTTGGTAAAGCGGAGATACTTTATCATTAGTTGGGCGAGGGTTTTTGCGATGTGAATAACGTGCCCCTACGCTGCCGCTGCTCGCCGGGTGCGCTGCTCCGGGTTTGGGGTGCGTTCACCGCAGCCACGCGATCGATGCCCGGCCCCAGGCCAACTCCGTACAAAGAGCTCGTTTTCATTTAATAATAAAAGTAAAGCCCCACAATGCTCCTAACGTCACAACTCTCGAGCACCATACCTACCCTATCATCATCGTCACGGGGATGTATTGATTTTTTTTCGCCGCCCTGAACTCAACAAAACAACTGCTATTAAAAGAATTTATAGTTCCGCTCCGAAGTGGCTGGCTGCTGGGTAACCGTTTCCACTTACATTTCCCCACAGTCTTCGCTTTGTACAGCATCCATTTATCGATAACATTGCGGTTTCGGTTCATAGTATTTATGGACTAAGTGAGTTCCGTCACGCCAGAGTGGCCAGACGCAAGTTTCATTTTCAATAAGTGTTGCGTGCAACAAATTCTTAAAATTGCTTACTCATCGATTTAAGCCGATACCAAATCGTCGTCGTGGTGGAGGTGTGAACGCTTTCATGTATTTTAATTTGATGTGATTAGTTAATCTTCGTAATTTTAGTGTGGCCGCGACGAACAGACGTAATTGTGAGGGGATCGAGATAAGCGAGTGACTACCGATGTCGAGAACTTCTCCGAACGGACGGACTACAAACTGGTTTGTTACAGGTACACGGCTAAAAATTATACGTAGACAAAACCCAAACCCGAATTTCGACACCGTAGGAAGGTCCTTTGACAAAGGCGCATTCCGATCGCGTATTACCCTGGCACAAAGGAGACTCTGATCCTGAAATAGTATAGTGGTGGAGACTGGAGGTAATATAATGTGCTGGCGAGTCGGGCTTTGTGAGAAACTCACAGAAAACTTCGTCCAGGCGAATAAATAAGATTAGAATTTATCGGGTTTCCTTTTTAGCTCTTACAAATTGTACTACAGAGGACCCGAAAATCACAAATAAGGACCTATTTATCCGCTCATGGTTCCCTATTTTATAAGTACGAAGTGAATCGATATACCTACCGCTCCTGTCGTATGATCGTGTCCCTCGAGTCACGCTTGCCACTACCCAGAGTATATTTTTGTCTCGAGTTATTATTCTTTCCTTGAACCATATTGCAAAGTAAACTCACTTAATTTATGTTTGACGCTAGGGACCGGCGACATTCAGCTTCGCGAACAAGATACGAGTTAAGTACTTTACAACTTAACATACAAACTTGTGCACTGACAAAAGCCTCTGGAAGACGATAATGTCGTAACTCTTATTCCTAGGGGAACGCTTATGGGCCGTATTTTGTAATTTCCGAAAAGCGCCTTACTGATACTATAAAACTCGCCCATCGGATCTTCAAAGGGCTAGGTTTGTTTAATAACTTTCGAGCTCGCTCGTAAATAGCTTCTCACCGGCATGCTGCATCACTGACGATTTAACGGCTCTTTACACGAGTAAAGTGCACTAAGACTATAAAGAAATTATGCTTTACGGTGCTGTTCGCCTTTTGTGTTCATTAGTTTCTATAATGAACTTACCACCTTTTTATATAAGCTCCAAAATGTAAAATCTATGATGCGATCTCATTTCGAGAGTCGGCGGTCCCGAGGAGTGATTGGAATGTCCGCCGGAAACCGCATCAGGTAAAGCGATTCGATGAACCCAGTCTGTGAAATAAAGCTATGCGCACACTGCGCCTCGCCCGTCCCGCCCATGCGCCTTGCTGCGAATAAGGCACATTAGAATAAATTATCTCAAAATGATGACGAAACGGCGCGTCCGGTTGTTTTATTCGGGCGATGGTCTCGTAATTAATATAGGTAGACGTACGGCTCAGTCGGCGAACGAATTTTATGTTTCGAGAGCGGAAGCGAGGTTTACTGTCACGGTCCTTGACGGCGTCGTTAACAGCAATGACAACTTAAACTGGAGCATAATTTGCTCAGTGTACATTTGCTAATTAAAATTGTTCTCTTAAAACTTTCTCGGCGTCCGCTCAGCTATCTTGATTAAGGTTTCGGGGTTGTTGATCTGAGAAGTGGGGTTGTGAGCGTAGGTCCCTCCGCGCTCCCCTTAGCCCCCCGCCCGGGCCTTTATGGCCCTGCTCATTCATCGGTAACTGCGCCCTTCAAGTTTTCGCGACCTTTCAAGAATGGAAGCAAGGACAGATGTTTACCAAACGTTAAAATGCTTAATGCAACAATTCAATGACCTGCCCTTTTTATTGGCTGATTTCAAAAATATCTTTCTCAAATAAATTCAATATTTAATTCTAGGCACTTTACATGTTTAATTAAGGCACTAAATATAACTTGAACGTAATATAGTGACCTTATTGGTGATGTTCTTCAGAAAGATCAGGTGCGTAGTCTCGCAACCGGAGCGCGTGTATGAACGTAAACAAGGCAAAAGGAATATGTAAGGATCGTAGCAAGTGGCGTTCTGTTTCTGCTTACCCTCATGGGAAGAAGGCGTGAGGTTATGTATGTATGTAAATATAACTTAGAATTGCTATTTATTTGAAGTTAATGAAATTAGGGACATGCATTTTCTTTTATCTTTCAATTATTTGGAATCTTTTGTCTCGTAAGTGTTCTTGTTCAAATAGGCGTTGTTTAAACTTTCAACGTAAAGCTGAATTAATAAAAGCTTCGAGTCGATGAGGTTCACAAAATCACAATCGACTGAAGTTTACTGAATACCCTAGGCATTACTTACACATAATAAGGGATCGATTATTCACCTGCCATTGTAGAAAATAATTCAATTAAGGTATTGAAACTACAGCTACAACTCATCGTCATGGACTTTCAATTTTGAACAGTCCAGGAACAGCATCAGCACACTGTGTTACAGCCTAATCGAATATAAATAATCGATTCGATTTACGTTATTCTCGAATGAATCGTGAGATGAAACTCGTAACTCGTATCGCCCACGTCAAAGTTCGAATCGGTTATCTGTTTCAGTAATTGATATTATCACGCGATTATGCAGTCCGTATTATCTGAAGGATTTTCATCTATGTTTTGTTTATAATTTAATTACTTAGTCTTAAAAGTGATTTATGTACCGGAACATGACGTGTGCATTTGGTTTTAATATTCATAGAACATAATGGTGTTATGCATTATTAAGAATTTTTAATTATAAAGTTCTTTCTATTGTAATACATAGTTGTGTAAATTAATGACGGACCAAGGTATCAAAAATGACACTTTTAATATTAAAAATGAAAATAAATACATTTTTTTAATATTAATGCTCACGAAATGCTGAAAACCCCGATAATACGTTGCTTGTGCGACAAAAGTTTTTGAAAGTTTAGAAGAAGTACTATATCTTTTGCAAGATAACATCCAGTTTTTCACGAGTTTGACTTTAGAAGCATTTTAATAATAAATTTTCTTCCTTGCTTGTGTTTCCTGCTATCAGTAAAAAAGGGAAAAATATAATATTGTATTTACTCGTTAGACCAAAGACCTGCCAAAACGGTATGCGTTTTATTTTGAAGTCTCAATAAACTTCGAGGAAGCAAAACACTTTCCATAAAATTAATTTCTTTGTGAAACCTAATGACAAGCGAAACACGGTAGCAGTGATTGCCATATCAAAGCATAATAAGCCTATAATGTTCCCACTGCCTGCCGGGACACAGGCCTCCACTCGGTGAGAGGGAGTGGGCCATAATCCACCGTGCGCGCCTAGTGCGGGTTGGTAGATGTCATATATCTTCGAATGTTCTTTTGAGAGCAGTGGTAATGAAAAAATGGAACCAAATTTAGGCACTGAGACAGTGAGGCGAGCTCGCGGCAGACCACGAATGAGATGGCCGGACGAGCTGGACAGGTTCCGTAAAAACTGGCAGGACGACGCGCGGGACAGCGCAAGCTAGTAAAAAAAAATGCGCCTGTCATAGTTCGAATCTACAACTCAGTCGCGGCCACCGCTCACCACACTGCCAAGTAGGTAGAAATAGAGGTAGTATTTCGCTTCTTCAAATAAAATACGTAAGCTATCCCGTTTCTCGTTGTAAGTTGCACCAAATATTTTACGAGATGCATACCTGCAACCGATCAGGCAAACAATCAAAATATATTCGGAGTGAGTCACCCTCATCCACAATAACTTCGAGCTAACTTTATGTTTCGCAAGGAAATGCTCGCCTGTTGAAATTGGGCTCGAATAATCTAAACGTTAGTCATTCGTGAGAAATTAATTCTATGGAACTAATGATTATGCAAAGTAGATTTATAATTGGATATGTGATTTGAGTGTTTTTTTTATGTCAAATGTTGTCGATACCTGTTTTTTTTTCTGATTGTGTAGTAGGTAATCCCGAACAGCGGAACCTTATGTTCATCATTTTTCAAGTCAACTACCAAAGTGAACTGAAATATTTCATACAATTTGATTAAGTTCATTAATCAAAGTAAGTTAACTTAAAGTATTACTTAATTTAACTATGTTCGACGTCAAACATTATGAAACGTCCATATTTTTTCCGAATGTGAAAACATTTTTTTCTATGTTGTGTAAATAAAACAATTTGTTAACATAAACGTCAACAAAGTTTAAATGCTTTTATACAAATTGAGTAAAGTAAGAAAGTTCTGATTGATTCAATTTTCCCGTAGTGAAAGAATATTCATGTTGACTTGTAAAAGGTTGTCCAGGTATTTTGTTTCAACCTAAAGACATCATTTCAGCCGAAAGACGTCCACTACTGGACATAGTCCTCCCCCAAGACTTTCCCAAGCCATTTCGACCGGTTATGTGCTTCCCGCATCCAGCGGACTCCTGCGGCCTTCACAAGGTCATCGGTCCACCTTGCGGGAGGCCTTCCAACGCTACGTCTTCCGGTACGCGAGCGCCACTCCAGAAGCTTTTGACAAGTGCCGTGCCCAGCTACCCAATGTCACTTAAGTTTGGCAGTTTTTTGGGCTATGTCGATTACTTTTGGTTCTCCTGCGGATCTCTTAATTTCTTATTCGAGCTCGTTTTAGCACCCCCGCCAAGCGTAGCCCATTGGGTGACTTTAAGCCTTCTAATAAGTGTGAGTCACAACGGGCCTAAAGACACAGACTATAAAATATTGTTAACATTTAAACATATTTTAGATTAAATTCACTTTTCATGTCTCCGTGTGTAACGTCGTTGTTCTTCTCAACATGATTTAGATAAATTATTCTGGAAGGTTTATTTATTTAAAAACCGACCAAGTGCGAGTCGGACTCACGCACCGAGGGTTCCGTACAAACCTGTAGGTATATAGGTTATAAAAGTTCACACGCGTTCATGAGGAAAGGGGTAGTAAGTTTAAAATAATAAAAAATATTTTTTATATGATAAATAGGTAGGTTTTGATTCTATTGCAAGTGTCGAAAATTTGCGGCATAAACGGCTATCTTTCGATTGCGTTGGCTTAGAAGCTTTGATTTTTTCACAGCTCCAAGGGACAGTAGACCTGAGAATTTGATATAAATTCCAGCTTGATACATCTACACGTTCCTGAGAAAAAGGGTCTTGACATACATACAGACGGACGGACGTACAACAAAGTGATCCTATATGGGTTCCGCTTCTTCCTTTCGAGGTACGGAACCCTAAAAATGAAATGTTGTTCGTTGTTAAGCGCATAACTTATGACCGGCTGGAACGATTTAGCATTTTTTTTTGTTTTAAAATGTTCGTAATAGGCAGTTTTTTTAATAATTTCAATCTTTCCGGAAAATTATCAAACTCGGAAAAACTGAACGCCCTTTGGGATTTTTGTATGAACTATTGAAATTTGGGCAGGAAAACATCTGTCGAGTCGGCTAGTACTTAATAAAGAAATCGTGGTGTTTTGTCAAGTCATAAAAACCATGGAAGTTGTCAAATGCTAGTTTTAGAAATAACTGAAATCTACCGATAAGTCTATGTACCTCGCACCTATGTGGTAACCGTACGCAGAGTACGGAAACAGAGGCGCATGCGCAGTATTTTGCATACAATACATATTGCTGCGATTCATCTGCCAAATGTACGCGATAGGATGTTCAAGCGCGGATGCTATCGCATATCAAATACGCTTACTGTTTCAAAACAAGACGCAAATTCTAAGCTGTATAAAACTATCCACCCCATAAAATACGACGTCCTACGTAAAATGTTGAACCAATCTTATTTACTTTTGATTTATGCCGCTTCCTATGGCCACACATGCTTCCGTTAATGTGGTGTAATGGGAAGTATATTTTCTGTGTACAGTCTCCTTGAAACAGGCGCGACACGCGACGCGACACAAGGCACTGCTAGTCGCGCTCAGTCTGAACGAGCCTTAATTAAAATCTACGCTAATCAATAGGTACAGCGACAGCGGTGAGTCGGTCCGCAATCACTTCCGCACTAGGTGCTGGCAATCTATGTAGGTTAACTGCCTGCTGCCCGGCAAAGCTGGCACGGTCGCCTGATACTACATTGTTTTACATGTTACCGCGTGTTTTGTATCGCGGCTCCTTTTGTTGAGCAACTCTTAGTTAGCTCAGCTTAGCAACCAACATTTACGACAACAATAAAATTTATTAACACAAATTTAAAAAAAAAAACACACCAGGGCCATTGGTACCGGTTCCCAAAATTACTGGTATCTGAAGCCTTTCCTAAAACTGTCCAATGTTCCGATAGCACGATTTAACTTGTTAACTGTTCGTCAATGTGATCCGCGTAATTTGCTGGACAGCAAGAATTAGCGAAAGCAGGAACTGATGAATTAACGTTCAATCAACGTTTTAATATTCTATTTATGACAGCAGACGATAAATAAAGTAGACCGTTTTAGTGTTGGTGTGATATATATGAGAGTTTTACGTAACGCGATTGAGTTTGAACCTAATGGTATGTGACGACTGGCGGCTGTGGCGTTGCTAGAGAGACCGCTAGGCGGTAGGCAGTCTTTTGGTACCGCATTCGTCCGTGAAGTAGGTCGGGCCGTCGTGCTGCAGTGCTGCCAAGTAGCCGAGAGCAGCGCTCAGCTGCAAGCGATACCGCACACAAAGGTCTCTGGGTTAATCGTCCGCCACCATTAAACACTTAATTGTAGCCATTACATGCTTACCAGTTACCTGCCACGCTCCTACTTGTATTGTGCCGCGTAAACGGATCATTTCACTTTAATACACGTTATTAACCCAGTCTCGAAAAAATAAAACTTTTGCCCCGTTAAAATGAGAAACTTTGCAGAAACCACTAAGTGCTCCAAGAATAGTTTGTGATTCAAAAAGAGTTTCTTTGTAATGTATTCGAATCGAGGCATTGCTTTGTTGTACTTTGAAGGCAATGCTGACCTACAGCAATTAATTCTGGGAATTAAGACTAAGTACCTAACCGGATTACATAATGAAACAATGGTATGAATTATAACTTTCTCATATTATTTATTGCTACCTAGTGAGCTCCAATTAAGTCTATTTCCACCGAATTAAACGTAGCGACCAGCTGCGCTAGATAGCAAATAAGCGGCTGTAGTCCCTACAGGAGGGATCTTCTGAAAATATCGCCATGGCCAGGCCGCCGCGAGGAGTGGGCGGGTCCGCGGGACGGGGGACAGAGGGGCTGAGATGATTGATAGCGGCGGCCGCAGACCATGGAGTCTGAACAACGTGCAACCTTCAAGGATGCTATCTCTCACATCAAATTAATCATAGTAATACTTTTCATTACATAATAACAGCGGCACTATTCAGATCTCTCAATAGACTTCAAATTACCATTTACCGATCACAAGAGAGCCTCGGGCGCTACCAACACCCGCCGCCTCCAATAGAATTATTATCATTGTTATTATAACTCAGAAACTGTGGAGCTAACTCAACAAATTATTACTACATTGATAACGTGGTTTTACAATGCATTTAAAATTGTTATGAGGAGTGAGGGAAATGTAAGATTTTGTTTGTATGAATGTAGGCTCTATGAGTAGGGGAAGACCAAAGAAACGATTGATGGACAGTGTGAAAGATGATAAATGGCTAGAAAGGATCACCCCCTTTGTAGAGAGATGACGACTTATAGGAGAGTATGGAGGAAAAAGTCTTGTTGCGCGACCACAAATAAATTGGGATAAGGGCAACAGAATAATGATAATATAAAGACGTTGTGGAAGTTTAAGTAATAATTAATTAAAACGCGAAACGTAACTAACTGGCTATCCTATAAATGGTGTGACAAAGAAATGGAGTCGTTTCACGATATGCCTATAGGATTCTACAAACAGGCACGTTTGTACGAGCCTTAAATGTCAATTGTCATGTGCATCGCTTCGGTTCTTTTAGGCTTGCGCAAACTGGCGCAACATGTGTTGCGGATCGCACGCGACTTAAGGTACCGCGTGGTGCGGGACTAGTACTAGACTTTTAAGGGCTCCTTTAAATCGCGCGCGACCTAAGGTACCGCGTGGTACCTATAGGTCGCGCGCGATTTAACAACCGTAACATGCCATAAAAACCGACAGAAAACACATAAAAGTGTCTGAAACAGGGTAGCGTAGAAATTGAGTGAAATTTAAGATAGGATGTCTGTAATCTTAGCTGAATAGTTACCCTAGGGTTGTTAAGGATTGTGAAATTTAGTACACAAATAATTAAACAATTTCCTGAAATAAATGAACATGCGATAAGTACAGGGAAAAGGCCAGCGGTATACCCACATATTTTATTATTTCGGTAGCTAAATGCATGATTCTGCAGTCAGCACCAATCTACATAATATTATGTTTGTCTGATATCTACATACCTACTTGTAGAGGTGAATAATGTGACGTGAGAAACATTTTATCAATAATTCATGTAAAGATAGTGTGTGATATCTATATTGATATTTTAAAGAGGTAAAATATATTTGTTTGTTTGTATGTATGTAGGAGGTAATCTCTGGAACTACTGGTCGTTTATTTTTATTTTTTGAGATGGGTTTGCTCTTGACTCTAGTCTGGGTCAGAAGTGACAGAGACAAAGTCTACGATGGAGTGAGCTTACCCAGAAGAAGCCTGTTCACCTTTGAAGAGATTCGGGTTGATTGCGTTCGAGAACACAGACGCAGGTAGTGAGTTCCACTCTTTTGCCGTGCGCATTATGAAGAGTGTTTGGAAGCGCTTAGTGCGAATTAGTGGAATAGCAAATAAGTATGGATGGTAATTAGCAGTACGTACGTCTAGATGTCCGATGGTAGAAGGGGGCAGGTTCTTGCGCACACTCACCGAAGTACAGTCTATAGAAGACCGACAAGCAGGCAACCTTGCGGCGATGAGCTAAGCTGTGAAGCTTGGCATCCACCAGTTTTACGTCGCCTATGAGCCTCTTAGCTCTGCGATTCACTGAGTCGAGCGCGGCAAGTTGGTATTTTCATCATCCTTTGGGATGGCTGAGCCATCCCAAAGGTGGCTGCAATACTCCATGCAGGATCGGACTTACGCTTTATAAAGAGTTAGAAGCTGTCCAGGCTTCTAACTCTTTATAAACGCAGTGTCAGGTTTTGAACAACTCTATTTGCATTTGATAGCCTCTAATTCTTGAGGAAGGCTATAGGCTATTTATCATAACGCTACGAGCCTTGGGAGCCGAGCAAAATGAGAAAAAGTCAAATAATGCTAAGCGAAAAGGTAGTGATAGCGCGGGCAGGTAATGCAGGTGGGCACCAAGAAATTTCACGCGGGCGGAAGCTAGTGATTGATATTTTGTTCTTTGTGTAGCTACTGATTATGTGACTGTTATAAAAATACACAATTTTTACTCCATTTCGTGAATATTTAACATCAAAGAACACATTTTCACACTGAAATGTATTCAAATTGATGTATTTCAAAACCGACTGTTAACTTACATGATTGGTGCTCGTAGACAAGTTTTCCGAGCCTCACACTAGTTAACTGATTCTATTTCTTTAATTGATATTGCTTCATTGGGATACTACGCTATGACCTATGATCAAGTGACATTTCGAAAGTGTCAACATGAAAATGTCAACACCATACATTTTTTGGGTTTTCTACTAGAGTCATCGCTAATCGAATGTTACTTTGTCTGGGTCCTCAGGGCATAGACTTCTGGCAACGACGATGTGACTAACTAGAATTTACGTATTATTTAAAACTGACATTGATATTTACATCAATGTCAGTAATTTCTTATCTGGTTTGAGTGACCTTTTTTCCAAGGCCTACACGCTTGTTATAAATTAATTGATTTCGTGTAAAAAGGTTTCCACAATACGATTCTTTAACTAATTACATAAATGCTAAACTTACTTTTGCTGTGGGAGAAATTACAGCTAAATAGGACAACGTAACATTATTATCGTTGAGTAAGCTTACATGCAAAGAAGCCTGTAAAATGTTTAGCTTTTTCTATACCTCCTTCTAACATCCTAACTAATACCAGCCATTTTTAAATATATTATAATTGCGACAGTAAGTTTGTTTGTTACGCTTTCACGCCAAAACGCCTTTACGGATTTGGATGAAATTTGGCACACAGATAGACAATGACCTGCGTAAGGACCAGTGATGTACAAGATACCTTAACTAAAGTACTTATCTGGAATACAAAATGAAAAATACTTTTAAATTAAGTATTTCAGATACCAGATGCAAATAACTTTCTGTTATGGTATCTGAAATACTAGATAGAAAATACGTATCTTTTGAATACTTTTTATAGATAAAATACTTGTGTAAAAAAAACAACCCTTTTTTAATGAAAGTTATTTTTTTTTACATGTAAATCGCGTTGATTGCGCAAACGTGACACAACATATTATTATATTTTTAAGGTATTAATTGAGCCTCAAGTAAAACTAGTTCTTCAAACAGTTTATCACTAATTTTTCTTCGATGAGGCCTCATGATCATGCCCCCAAATGAGAATAGTCGCTCCACAGGGGCAGAACTTGGCAAACAGGTGTTCAATCCTCAAGAAACACTCAATCTTCTCATAGCTTTGACCAACTGACCGAACTTTTACGTGTCTGTCTCACTCAAACACAGATTATTGAAGAACGATTCTCAAGAAAGAATTGCCACGCCACTTATCAATTCAGTCCTAAAAGACTAAAGATTCAATAGTGCGTTCAGTTTTATCTACGACAACATAAATATTTAAAAGTAATGTCACCTAAGATGTCACAATAGAATCACCAATTACTAAAACTACTTTAGCAAACATAGTATCTACAGAATAGTAAGACCAAACAACAGGTATTTATATACAAGATACAAAATGAATTTCAAAAAGGTATCTGAAACACAGATACAGCAATTTGTATCTTGTATCTGTATTTCAGATACTTGTATCTTAGATAAGTTACATCTCTGGTAAGGACATAGGCAACTTTTCATCGTATAACGCAGACGAAGTCGCTGGCAACAGCTAGAAAATAATATAAAGAGGGAATATTAGTAAGATTATATTTAAGGAGTTATCTTGGAAACTCTTGATCCGAATGCAAAAATTATTTCACTGCTACAAAGCTACACTGGTTTAAAAGAAAAAACTGAACGCGAACGAAGTCGCGGGCAGATGCTAGTGTTTAATAAAAATAAAAAATAATACCTCCGTTAATATTATGGTTAAAGTGCAGTTAAGTCCAACTTAATGTACAACGTTAAATCTGTATTGCAGCTTGATTAAAATTAGTGTGTATTATTAGTGGTCGAAAACGGTCCGCTAAGTTTGTATTAAGTTAATAACAATATTTTACAACCGGGTTTAACTATTGTGGTCTTTTGTTGTTTTAATGACGAACATAGATTATTTTAATTTCACTGCTTGCGTTCTGTTTAAACTATTTGTTGTTTCAATAATATTGCACTACGTAGGAAATTATCTATAGGCTCCTACAAACAGGCGCGACACGCGACGAGCGTTGCCTGTTTGAATGAGTTTTTTTATTGTAAATATTTTAATTATACCACGAGGGTATAATAAAAATATTTTAATAGATTTTTCCTGTTTCTCGCCATGAAATGGACAGTAAAATTGAGTAGGTTACTGTCCAATAAAAATCTAAAAATGTATAGTAGAAAACTTGATTGATAAATTACATGATAGGCCTGTTTTCCACACATACTCATTGACCAAATAATAAATGCTTTGACAGCCCACTTAAATACTAATAGGTAGAACGTTCAACGCTAAAGTGTAGCAGTCAACGAGAACCATAGTGCACTTAGCGAGTAATCAACGCTGAATTGAATACAATTTGCAATCAGAGACAGACAGTCAAACCTTGTACTTGATTTCATTCATTTCGTTGACGTTGATATACAGGATGTGTCGTAAGTCGACGTCAAGCAGGAATCGGGTGATAGGTCAAGTCATAATATAACATTTTAAAGGTCAAGATAAATAAATAAAATAATCTTTGCTATGTTAAAAAAAAACGTGAATATATACATATAATAAATCAAGAATATCTACTGCCTGTACCCGCCTGTGTGTGCCTCTTTTAACTCCTGTTGCTGCAATTGTATTTTTTTCCTGTTAACTGTTTCCTGTTAAATGACCCGACGTATCACCCGACTTCGGCTTAACGTCAACTTACGGGACACACTGTATATAAATGTACCTTCATAATTTTATACTTTCCAGTTACGTTGGTTTCATTTTATTGAAATAAAATTTCTCGACTGCTTATTGCCATTTAAATAATTCGCTTCCGAGGGTAAACCATGTCCTTAGTGCTTGCTTGAACTGTATCGGTATACTTAATTTACTCTTTCTCTCGATAAAAACGACTTTCTTGGTCGTCGTTTAGTGAATTAAGTAGTCGATAAACACAGTGGGCCAATTTTTTCGGCCCACTGTGTTTAACTTTGAAAACGTTTGTAGAGTCAGTGACAAAAGACAGTCATAAAATATATTTTTGCTATTTTATGAAATCCTGATATTCAACGTATCGAAATAGCAGTGTTATTTACGGTTCCTATAACAAAAAAAGCGGCCAAATGCGAGTCGGACTCGCCCATGATGGGTTCCAGCAATTAATAGTAGTAGCAGCAAGTAACATAATATAAAAGTTCTTGTTTTTTTATACATATTTGAGTTGATTGAATGAAAGGTAAATTGCGGTTTACGATTTATGACGTATAAAAATATATCTAACTAGATCTCGTTCAAACCAATTTTCGGTGGAAGTTTGCATGGTAATGTAGATTTTTTTTACACATGTGACACATTTTACCACTTTGGAAGTGTCTCTCGCGCAAACTATTCAGTTTAGAAAAAAAATTAAATTAGAAACCTCAATATGTGTGACACACGGACGGACGGCCAGACAGACATGACGAATCCATAAGGGTCCCGTTTTTTGCCATTTGGCTACGGAACCCTAAAAAGGAATCGTTTTGCTTACCAATTGTAGCATTTTTTTCCAAACAGGCGGGGTAATTGCGTAACACACTATCAGTAGTAATCCGCTTTCATTTTGACAGTTATTTACGTTGTTGAGCAGACACATTTTGCGAACATATGAAGCAATGGATTAGCAATATCCTTCAATATGATTCAGATTATGATTAATATTTTGTTTCGCAATTAGGGTGCAAATTATACCTGTGTTAGCTAGTTCCATATGGGAGGGACTACTATGCAAAAGTATAAAGGTCTTTGCTTCATTATTGATAAAGATAAAAGAGTGTGAATTTTGTCCAATAGTGGTCCGTAAATTATAGGAATCGGCCATAAGTCGACATGTCGCTGACCGTACGTACGTGACGTACGTACCTATGTGAAGAGATTGTTTGAGGTTTCTATGTAACCATAGCCGATAGAGAGGAAGTTTTTATTTGTTCACAAATGGAAGGGCTACTGGCACCGTCCCTCGAGCTCCCAGCCCGTTTCCGCTCGGGTGCGATGAACCCCCACCCGACCGGCATTGTAACCACCTCGTAATTACCTTATTAACGAACCAATACACTCAGTTACCGAGTTTTACCTGTTATACGTACCTTGTATTGATTGGCACACTTGTTCGGTCTGAATTTTCGGCTGCCATTTGCATAACTAGTTGTGTTCGCGTTTAACGTGTTAAGTTGCAGCTTAAAATCGGTTTGGCTCTGCTCCTTTTGTTAGGTTAGAAAGAGCTCCTCAACACTTTGATGAATGTCGCTGAAACCAACCTCGCCCCTGTCTTTCTAATAATTTCTCTTTCGTCGTACGGGATGTGTAGATACAAAAGAAAATCCGTTACCCTTTGTCCTTTTTGACATGTGTTAGCATGGCGTAAAAGGAACCACCAATACTATGTATTTTTCAGATGCACACGTAATTATTTATTCCTCTTTAGCGTTATTCAGTCTCTGTACATATAACGGTTTATGAAATAGCTTAGTAAAGAATGGGTCGAAGAAATAATGGACGTATGGATGAAAAATCCCTGGCGCAATATTTATCAAGGTCTAGCCAGTCTTATTGTACTAAGCAGGTAGAACTACTTTCTTCTGAATACAATTCTCGTGAAAAATACACAGGTACAAGCTTACCTGCTAACTGTAACTAACACATAATATTTATTATTTTGCTATATTATGTGGGTACACAAGGCTACCGATTGCACAATGCACTAACGAGAAACATTGGCTTATTTGTTTATTCGCACGAATTTACTCGCCCGAAACGGGCGGACGGAAAAACGTATTCAATAATAATTTGTAAATGTAGTTTCCAGTGCCAATGTGCCAATTGCCATATTTCTGGAGTTGTCTATTCCCCCGTATTTTTTTTTTTTAAGTGAAGATTCGACCGTTTCGTGCGAGCATTCCTTGCGAATCGACTTATAATCCAAAACGTTACATGTTCACGTATGAATTTCAAACATATTAACAGTTGGATTGACACTTCATCGCTAGTTTTTTAACACTGTGTTACATCAAGACTTCAACCTGTCATCCGATTATATTTCCGAACATTCGTTAGTTACTGGTTTATTTTTAAAAAAATGTACCTAATTAATTATGAGTCCTTATTTAGTTATAAGTTGCTCTTGGCCAAATAAAAAGTTCAGCTATGTTTGCGGCGGTTAGTGGATATGTGACCATCTCGACACATCTCCGGGCTTCGGAAAGCACGTTAAGAAGAAGTCAACAGTAAGGCTGGTGGTTAGGCTTCTAGGCTTCGTCAAGGGGTATCGTGTTACCCAGTAACTGGGTTGTGGAGGTCAGGTCAGATCACAGGTTTTGGATCCGGTGCTGGCGCATACGCCATAGTACTCGTGGGTTGCAGCTGAGAATCAGCTTCAGGTGGTAGGTACACCTTGTGTTGTCATCTGACATTATGCTGAGCTGAGGCTCTTTTGGCATTACTATCTTTGTTTTCTGTTTTTTATAGTTTTTAGGTGTCATTTTTTGGGCTGCAATGCCAAGAAACGCATTTTACTTTCTTTTTAAAATATTGATATTCAGCTGCATCCGGTTAAGGCAATACATGAGTCTTTGTCTTTGTCAAGAGTGATCTTAATGTTTCTTAAGCGTGGGCATGCGGGCGAGAAGATGTAAGTAAACGAAAGTAAATAATATTCTGAATAACCAATCCCAAAATAGATGAGAAATGGCTAGGCAGATGATATTGGTTTTAAATCTACGAGTAATACTTAAGTTTTGTTCGTATTTCTGTGAACAATGTTTCTGCGAACAATTACTACTGTCATCTAATGTTTTGTTATCTTTTTCTTACAGGTAAGATCGCGTTCTGGATCACATTTCATCCATATTAAGTCGTCCATTCGTGAGTTTAATTACCTACTAATTAGTTAATCCACGTCACTAATCCACTTTTTATTTATGCATCGTTTCATTGATTCCGTTTCGTTTGGACATCGTAGGTACAACGCATCAAGTGGAAAATTAAGAAATTAATTAATAAGTCTCAAGATCTGCGAACGCAGCGTTAAATTCCCTAGTGTAATTGTATCAAATGATTTGATTAAAATCTTCGACATTCTCGACACTGATTGCTATTGCGAAATTGAAGAAATATAATTTGTGTACGGGGTGTCCGTCAAGCCGGTATCGGGTTATAGGTCAAGTCATAAAAGTTAACAGAAAAAGAAAAAAAAAATATAAAAGATAAAAAAAAAACACAACAATAACATCACGCCTGTAATCCCAGAAGGGTTAGGCAGAGGTGTATCTATAGTACACGGTACACCCACATTTCGACAGTTATGTTTAAACATAAAAAATATTAATATTTATTAAAAATCAAATTATTAATTTTGAATACTTGATTGAAAAAATATACTTTTCGTTCTGGACTGGAGCGGGGTTGACTGTAAATTTTAAGCAACAGTTTTCTGAAGCATTATTCAGGGTTACATAATAATAATAAAATTTTAAGTAAAGTTTATATTTGTAGCAATAGGAGTTAAAAGGGGTCCGTGGCTTGGGTCCCCAGTGGGTGAGGCACCTGTGGCCGACGCCCCCGATTCGATTAATTTAATATCTTTTCTTTTGTTGTGCTTTTTACTTAATAGTAAATAAGAAAAGTGTAACACCATAATACAAATTATTTTTCCTTGCTAAACAAAAGTTATCTATCAAATAGCAGATAGAATAGATCGCCACTTAACCTTATCCTTTCACATCTTTATCCCCATTAAAAGCATATTTAATACAAATATCCAATAAAATACCACATGGCAATCCGTGCAAAAAAGTAATAATTTAACTGTGAAAAGCATCGATCACTATTAGTGATCGATGGTGAAAAGAGATGATTTTACAAACAAGGCATTTCCTTGTGTAAGTACTATGTTTAAGTTTTCATTTTTGAAATAATAATTTTTATATTTGTTAAAGTTTTAATAGTTGATTATTTTTATGCTTACAAAATTTCAAAACATTGTACATATGTGTAAAAACTTTGTGACTCTACGAGTAGGTACGTTTGTTTTTAAGACTGATTACAAATTTTGTTATGTTTTTGCTATTAAAACTGACTGTTATTATAAGGTTATTCTCATTTGTTTAAGGTTTCACAGTTGATTATGTTTAATTATTATTGTTACAAAGATAAAAAAGAACATTAAATTTCAGTATGTAAAAAGTTGCTCTGCAGTAATTTTGAAGACTGATTATTTAAAATCAATATTTTATTTTACTGCATTTGTGACTGATTATTATAATTAAGTAAATTTAATGATTCTCTTTGATTATAGGTGATGAAAACTGTAATTTACATACAATTTATTTACTAGATTTCTTATTGAGTTACTTATAATCAACATACATTTATTATTTTTGTAAAAAAAATTTGTGCCTGACAGTACATTTGTTCCAAAATTCGAATCGGGGGCGTCTGCTATAGGCACCTCGACGGCTTGAGCACTGGGGGCCTAAGACACGGACCCGTTAAAAGCCCGTCACTAGGAGGTAGCTAGGTAAATGCCCGTATTTTTTTAAATACATAGCATAGATTCCTTTTTTATTTATCTATCTTACGGACACCCTGTACAGTATCGTTTCGTAATGTTTTTAAGATACATTTTGAAATAATTAGCGTGTAATGTATTCGAAATGCCTTCTATAGCACGTAAAATACTGGTTGGTTTCCCTTGAGGGGACACAGGTGCTGTGGTGAGGGAAGAAAAAAAGTGGCCGTGACAGCTGGCACGCGAACACCTGCCCATCTGCCACAGTGCCACCGCTCTATGTATGGATCGTTATTACTTATATCCTGTCGGTCGGCTGTACTGAACAGACGTGTATAACCTTGCACAAGTAATTCAAGTATCTTCCTAATTTTACCAAAATAAAAAAAGGAATTTAGCCTAATGTGTCCATTACGAACTGTCGCTTGTTCGCGAATATCTTGTTTAAAACTGCTCGTAATTTTGCTCACCTTTTATTACGATACTATCAATTTGGAATTTAATTGACTTTACTATAAAGTGCTGACAAGACTCCGTCTTTTGTCGTCTTGCTGTCTTATCGATAAACTAAAATGGTTCTTTGTAAACAAGAAAGTTTGACTATATGGCGTCACTCGGTGTAAATTCTATCAGCTCTAAAATACATAACTTTAAAGCCAAAGAATTTCCGCTTACATACCCCTAACTAGAACAAAAGCTTGAAGTTGAAGCTGTTAACATACCAGTAGTAAAACCTCCTCAGAGAACGTACTTCGTAAACAGCTCTTAAAGGCAAGACAAAGACCTGGCCCCCGTATACACTGCAATGTGGATGTGCAACGCAACGCAGCAACGGTCTGTTTTTCCTGATTTACATTGGTGGAGTTTTGAATCCACTCTCACTAAATCGACGCGTCAACATGTGTGATCAGTGTAATCTAACAAACATCCGCCTCCCCAAACAAAAACGCATCATGCAATTAACAGTAAAAAAAATAAACGAACCACTGCCGTGTAAACGGGCTTCAATTTACTGATGGAGATCAACCCTGGAGGTAGGGTATTGAATCAAAAGTATCGATACCACCCTACCTATTGAGAATGATAGTATAATTTGTTAGTTAACAATTTCACTGTCCACAAAGTAAACACAATAGTTATCTAATGCAACCTGAACCATACATGTGATTCATAGAACAGGAAATGGGCTAAAACATTAAAAAAAAAACAATCCACGTATGTCTAACTTCTACAACAAAATAACCTTCTGAACTAAAGTGACGTCACAATGTTCATTAAAAGTATCGAGTATTTGCATAAAGTTTCAATACAACTTGTGTATCGCTTGACAAGAATCGAGTAGTATAAAAGTATCGACACTCTTTCGGAACCCTACTCGTAGACCGTAGTTTACATTATTTTTGCATTACTAAAGAATTCAGTTTAAATTCTCGACGATACGATCATGTGTATTATTGTGCAGGTCTAATGGTATGGCATTTATGTTATCTAGTTTATGTTTATACATATACGGCTGTTAATGGTTTTAATGTAGTGTTACGTACCTTCTTGATTATCTGTTATTTCCAAGGAAATGCCTGTATGGCAGTTATTGACTTGAACTGCGTTGTTGCGTTTCGATATTAATAAGGGCTTTGGAATTTCAATTGGGAATGTCTTGTTTGTAAAATCAGCAATGAATGGAAGCTGCTACACTACAAACAGCTCTAGTGGAACTAAATAATCAATTTCGGCTACCGTACTACATCCGTTCGTGTCTTTTTCAATATCTATGTTAAATCAGTATTACAGAACCGGTTGCGACTAACATTTAGAAACACTTATGTCGCGATGTTAACTATCTCACATATTATATCTGCCTTGCTGTTCACACGGAGGCTTACGGGCCACCCACACCACAATCAGGATTTGCGAATTTGCCTACATTACCTGCGATACCTCTTGGCCGAGCTCCATTTACTTTGATCCATCTTATCAAACCAATCTATGACTTACGACATCCAAGATAAGACTCAGTTTTAAACAATCATCAACAAAAAAGGAATTAGATAGACATGTAGCGGTACCGAATGTTTCCCCAGTGAAATGTGTTATTGTACAGGTTTGCGTGCCGAGGATATATTATAAATATTATATCGTCAATATATTGGTATTGCGACCGTTTTGCAAACGCATTATAAAGTTACTAAATTTTCGGAAGGATTTAACGACTTTTTTAATGAGACTTTTAGTGTGCGGGACAAAAGTGTTGGCAAACATGTTATCGATTTTGTTCCCATCAAGTTTCCTATCGTGAAATGCAATCCCCATTTGGTGCCATGTCGCTCGAGGCACGAACGTCGACTGTAGTGTTTGATGACTAATTTGATTCTCACGCCGAAACTATAAAGCGCCCGTTAACCTGACTTAATAGACCTATTTCAAGCCAAGGCCAAAACGAATAGGGCAATACCAGTACCTACACCAATAGGCCTATTTTCATAGATTTGGTCCTTTTGGTATATAGCTCGCCTATTATCCAAAAGTGTTTGTATGACTGAAGTTGACTTCAGCTACGAAATTATTCTAATGCTCAGTATTGTTTTGGCTGAATAAGTGAATATATCCATTTATTACCAAGTTTGAATGTTAAGTGACATATTCTACGTATATAATGCTTGCGTCATTGTAAGTGGGGATAGGTTGGTTACATGTACCGTTTGTTGAATGACTCTGATATTACTGTTCCTTGTCTACGGGTTACAATCCCGCTAAGCAAGTTTTTATCAATGGATATGTGAAGTCACATTCATAACTATTGCGCATAGCAATGTAGGAATCTCAAGTCTGATCAAATAATATGTACAGCACCCGTAACTGACGCTCCGCCTCCGCACACCTGCGTTTTTACCGCGCGTTTAACGGGGAATTTTAAATTCGTGTCATTTTCCAAGTGACAGAGTTTCGATTTTCCACCTAACTTGCTATTTTGATATTCCGAGATATTTGAAGTATGAAACCGCAAAGTAGCCGAATCGATTAAATTCTAATGATCAGTCAGAGATATACTTAGATATTTCTTTAAAAGTGGTTTAAGATGCATTAAATTAACCTTGTTTCTTTGATAAGTATTACAATGGTTTACCTGCCTTGTAAAAAGTTCAATAAAAACTCATTCTTTGTTCGCGGATATATTGGAACTATTAAGAACCCGTAGTGTTCAGGCAAGTTTCGATGACCTCCAGAAACGTGAAGACATCAAGAAGTTCGCTGTGATTTTTTTGTTGCATTTTATTAGCGCCGCGCCGTGCCGTTACGTAGTGCGAAACGGTATTAATTTGTTTAGAGCAACACGCTACGATAATAGTAGATGAACTTGAGATACAAATATCTGGCCACCGGAATAATAATAGCAGGTAGAAAGAAGTCTGTGACTGAAGATGAATTTTGAATAAAGTTGAAATGAGATTCTAAAACATGCAAGTCAAATGGGGAATCGTTTTTTTTTGTCCTAACAAGTGATTAATTCACGGAACGCAGACCTTAATAAATGAAAATTATTACTTCTGACTCGAGAGACAGACTGTTTCCCATATTTTGTCATTGCAAAATTGTCAGACGCCGTAATTAAGTGCCTATTGCAGTACATTTACTGCATAACCAGTAGAATCTAATAACTAATTGATATCGCCAGCCAGTCGAACAGATGAGCTCAGTGTTCGATTACATTTTCGTGAAACATTGCGTCATTCTTAAGCACTTCATTGCGATACTTTTTTGGGTCTTATTCCTAATGGTTTCCATGTATATACCCTTTTAATCTTAACACCTTTAATTTTGATAACAATCAACACTTAACTGAAGAAGTGAGCCCTTAAGCCCTAAAAACTACGAGATCAAGAAGAGAGCTTGGCAATGGAACGGGTAAATACAATGAAGTAAACTCAACTCAAACTCAAAGCATTTATTTCAAATAAACCAATTACAGGCACTTTTGAATTGTCAAGGTCGGTCGGTCAGAAAAATGAAGCTAGTTGCCCATTCCAAAGCGTAGTAGGTACCTATGGAGAAGAACGGGCAAGAAACTAAACTAAAAGTAAAATATCTTAGTAAGGCACATGATGATGCTGCTGCCCTTCATATTAACATAATCCATAATTGTAACGCCTACGCAAAAATAAATGAAGGCCCTAGTATTCGGGAAACACGAATTTCATGATAAACTAGCGTAGCCAATGGATCGTTTAATTTTAGCATAGGTTTCGGAATAGCTCCATCTGAGATAAGTAATCAAATGTTGATTTTTACATACGAGTACTCAGCCGAAGCCGATGTGACATTGAGTGCTAATGAAATTCAAATAAACTGGTCACCACTGGTTTTATGTTGATGTGCAATAAAATTTATAATCCTCAATTTATTTGCATTACCGCAGTCCGTAGCCGTCTCAGATGTAATATAACAATTAAGTATCTGTGAAAAATCTTTTAAGATATCGGTTGACTTATTAATGTAATTGCATGTGTTAATAAAGATAAAGATAAAAGACCAACAACAAAAATTCAAAACGCGAAAAACGTCTAATAGAATTCTGTTTTTATAAAAGTCCCTTGTAATAATTAAAGCGTGTCCGGTGTGGGTTTGCCCCTTAATCTTTTCTCTTAATTACGTCGTACCTTGCCGCGGAAGCCATTCGCGATGAAAACGGTCACTTTTCGTTGGAGGAAAGAAACACCAATGTTTTGATGGTGCTTTTATCCGCATGTTGTATTTTTGTCCTTAACGCGGGACTAGCGATGTTTTACTATTCAAGGCGATTTTGTTTTTAAAGGTTTTTTTAAAATCTCGTTTAAGATGGCTCTTCGTACATTCATTATTGTGTAATTTGAAGAACGTGCTACTTACTAACTTAATGTATGTCGTATCCTCCCTTGTCTAAGTGACTATTCTTGTTTTGGCAAGGGATAGTGGGTGAGCCTATTCCATTTACATAAATTCATATGCCAGATAAACAGAAACTTTTATGTGCACAGACACAATGTGCGTAACTATGTATGTTTTGAAAACTTTAGATTAGCTAATAATTACATATTACCGTATTATCAAATGTCGTCAAATCGTAAACAGTTGATAACTATAAGTTTTTGCCTAATTAACAGTTCTGCTCTTATTTTGCATCAGAATTACGTCTCTTTCAAAGTTCTCGTCTATTTCTGACAACATCCGATCGAATATTGTCGCTCCTACTCTTATTTTGTTTCCCACTAATACTGCTGTTATGACGCTCCCCATCATTTTACACGAAAATGGACATTCTCGTTTATGTGCACATTTTAACGATAATCCCGGACCCGGATCACCGAATTTATTCATCGATTTCCCCCATTAGCTAGGCGTTGCGTCGCGGCCGGTTGGATGGCGGCTGGCGCCGAGGTTGCAAATTTCACGGCGCCCCTGCCTCGCTCCTCGTGGCTTGTTTGCGAAAATGTCACGTCGCTGAGTGTACCCCTCTCCCCCTTCACCACACCCTGCCCCGCACTCCCCAGCGAGCTCGACGACCGCGACGTGTTCTTCTGTTGGTAACTTGACTCCGCTTTGTGAGTCGAGACGCGCGGTGGCTGAATACGTGCACCACAAACTTATAGGTAGTTCCACTGTTCCCAACATCTTCTTCTATTTCTTGTTCTATTGGTGTTCTACCCATAAACCCGAGATCACGGTTCCGGCCGATGACGTTACGCAGCCGTTAAAGTAGAGAACGATAACTTTATAGGCGGGCTGTATTTTTTTCATCCGCTTTCAATATCTCCCCTGTTAAAACTTTTTGAAATGTTATTTTTATATTGACTTTCGTCTTCGATTAAGTTCGCAGCAGGATTAAGAAAGCAGAAGATCAATGTTGAAACTGAAAAAGGAATATTTTAATAAATTCCAATCTTATTTGCTTCAACCGACATCGTTTCCATAAATATTTGTATTTAGTTTTTCAAAATGAGTGAAATAGTTGCTAAACAAGGCTTTTACGGCCCTTCCGTCCGCTAGATTTTGTTATTTAAAAGCTTCTTAATTAAATGAGTCTAATGTCGTTTTATTTGCAAGGGAACTGTAAAAGCCCGTACCACATTTACCCCAAACTACCTACGGAGCGTCGCCCTAAAAGCCATCGAGCGAAGGCAGTCATGTCACTCAAAGCCCCCAAATTCCTCACAGTGATATTTCCGAAAGAGGGGATTGCCATGAAAGATGTCGCGTTCGGCTCGTCCTGCTCCTGCTATTTTATTTGAGTATTTCTACCGTCTTGGGAAATACAGACGACTGATCGCATTGCGTGGCCACTGGAACTTTTATCCTTTCTTTGCAATTTCAAGTTTTGTATATAATTTTAATACTTATTTGCGTGGGTATCGATTGACGTAAAGTACAGCACGTTTGGAATTAATCTGTTTAGGTCGACGTGCTTGGATTTACACACAATGGCAGCTCGGGCACGTTTGCGTGTGTAAACGATGAAATATTAGTTAAGTACTCATTGGATCGGACGGCGTGGTCAGCGCGCGCATGCTCCACATTGCTACCATTTAAATTTTAAGCTTGTTAGTCGGCCCGAAAACTCGGCTAATCTTTAATGCCTACTAGGCCTAAGCGCCATTTTGAAACGTCCAATGCTAAAAAGCGTCTGTGCGGACTCCCGACCCTTGTCGAAAACTGCCGTATCTCTGACGGACAGCGGCTTGCGGATTATCAAACTTAAATCGAGCTTCCTTCCGCATTACTTACATCGCATCAAGGTCTTGGAATACCGATAATGTAGGTTTCCATTACTTCATGTTTTATGTATTTACAGCCTGGTTGAATTCGTAACGCCGAGTATATTGAGAAATCTCTTAGTGAAGTTCACTGTTATGCACGTGTCATCTAACACACCCGAATGGCGACAGTAGTTCTATTATACGTTATAATTTTCGCCTGGCTACTGTTTTTAAAATTAATGTCATGTTTGTTTGTGACATTGTAATGGTAGTTTACGTTGATGAAAAGTATCGAAGGGGGAATAACAGTATTCGTTTGTTAAATTATTACGGTCAGGCGTGACGAACGGAGTCGAGGGGCGTTCATAAGCGCGATACGCTCCGGTTCCTTATCTCGATGTGCAATTCTTTGTTTGCTGTGTACGCAATTTCCCAAACGCCGTCGAGTCTGGCGAGATAAACCGCACAAGGCCTAGCCTCGCACGGAGATGGCAGATATCTTGTGCGTAGTGCGCAGCCTCGCCTTGCCGCTTCACCGCCGAGCCAGCAATATATTTCTTCGGAGCGTGTCGCCTCGCCTTCTTCGGTTGCCACTACGCCCCCCTCCTGTGAAATATGATTTGGATTATGAAATATGACGGCAACATTCCCTGGATAGGCGTTCACCAATTTTTTCGTGAAATTTTTGATGCTAAATATTTCACGCTACAACATTCTTCACGCTTTTTTGTTTGTAATTATATCAGTGACTGCCAGTTGGCTAAGAATGTAACTGATGGAATGTTTTTTCTATAGGTAACAATATGCAGGTTGGTCGCTACTTGCAGGTGTGAGCGGGTGTGGTGACCAGAACGGCAGGTGCGCTTCGTCCTCGTCGACTATTTGCTCTGTTTATTTTTCAATGCTCGTTGTTTCGTGTTTGCCCGTTCGCTTATCTACTGTTTTA
The DNA here is from genome assembly GCA_963555695.1 of Dasypolia templi. Taxonomy (NCBI): domain Eukaryota; kingdom Metazoa; phylum Arthropoda; class Insecta; order Lepidoptera; family Noctuidae; genus Dasypolia; species Dasypolia templi. The sequence continues at coordinate 21,100,322 of OY743153.1, forward strand.
TGGCTCTGTTATTCACTGTACTCCTGGTACTTTAATAATTAAACTAATTGGTGATTGAACTTTTTCCTCACAAATTGCTTTAAATTGTAAGAAGGCAGCCCTGTTAATAAATTATATTAGCTAATTAGAAATTGGACTTCTGTCTCTACAAGTAATCTAATTGACTTGAATTGCCGTTGACGTTCGAGACGAAGATTTATGAGATTCGAGAAAGTTTATACTTTACCTTATTTGCTTTAGTTAATTTTAAGGTACAGTACGTACGTAATAGCCCATAATAGCACGCGTCGGTTTGTATGTAAATGCAACGTCCGCTCGAGGGAATCACGGTCTGCGCGCCGCGGTTCGATGAGGATCGCCAGTATCGTTACCATGAGCCGTGATGCCCCGACTTAGTAATTGTAACCTTCGCTTTTTATCTCTAACTACGCTCGTCGAAATGCTTATAGTAAACTAAATGTTTATTAGTAAAATGTTAATTTAATCGACGAACTCTGCAACTGTTCTAATTTGTGAACAGATTTCGGATTCGGACGCCATTTAATTACCTGTCTCGTTACCTGTACTATTTTAAAATACCTTTGCTTATGTTTAGTCTTCTAATTACACGCTGCCAAATACCATTGAACCGATGACCTTTCAAGCTTTTGTGTTAACATTTTTCCTCGCTGAATAATTTGAAGTTAAACACTTCAAATTAGTAAGTAGTTTACCACGCGTTACAATATGTTTAGATTCTCCATTGTGTTGCTTGGCAGACGTTTTATCTAAACCATCTATCTATCCGCCATATGCAAACCAGCTGGTTAACCTAAATATCTAACAATAGGTTAGTTCGTACCTCACTGACGCGAATGTCGACGCCCGATAGCTGTTGACCCCGTTATTAATCACTATAATGACGAAATTTTTTGTTACCAGCTAAATATAATGACCATGACCGGTTTGGGAACCTATCGCTTAAATATAAAAATCGCACGCAAAACAAATGCACGACAAGTAAAACGACCGACTGTTGAGACGACAAGTTACGTCGCACGTCGGTTATTAAATGTCCAAGTGGGCGACACTTGATTGATAGCGCAATATGCCACGACTTCACGAGAATTTTGCCGGCTTTTCACATAATTGGTAACATCTAGTTGACAGAATGATTTTTATTTAGATTTCAGTGTGAAATCGCGATTTGCGTTCGAAGTTTGAGTAAATATAAATGCGACCTATTCTGTGCCGTGTTCATGTAGTCGCGACTCGAGCGAGCGTGGGAGCGTTACTATGATTTGTTTACACCGGTCGAGTAGGTGTGACGTGCGATCAGCTGGGCGCATGACGTCGAGAAGGCGGGCGTCGGAGCAGGCGCGGGCGTCATTGTGACGTGTACGTTCTTGCCCACTACAGCTTTGTCAATCATAATAAAATCGCAATTGAGGCGTTCAATGCTCTGTGTAGTTCTATACACACTTATTATTTATCGTTTTGAATTATGTTTTTGTTAAATTTAAAACTAAGATTTGATATCTACTATACCGACATGGTTCATAGCGTAAGTTTATTGCCCACGTTATTGTATCAGTTGAAAGTGTTTAAACTGTTTTTCCAGTTGATCTCATATTATCAAATTCAATGTGCAACCAGATCTCTTAATATCAATCTGATTGCAGCAGTTATGGTTGAAACTTGTATGTTCACACATCAACGTAGATATATTTTGTTCGTCTGTAAGTGCTGTTGCAAATTTTACAAATTAAATATTTTTAATTAAATTAATTAAGTATTTCCATTAACAGTACGCTGGCCGCAATATGTATGGGTACATTAATAATATGTTACATAATTAATGTTGTCAAAGAATTAATAATTGAACAGTATACAGGCTTGTCAACCCACCTATCTTGTATCTACATAAGTACCTTCCTATGTAGTAAGTCGTCCTTAGTTAGCAAGGAGGTTGTAACCGCAATCGTCATATCAAGTTTCTGTCTGACTCCTGGACCGTGAGGGTTCATAAAGGTATTACTTGATACCTGTATTAAATAGATGGTGTACATGGAAGTAAATCCTATACGTGTGGGCTTGTAAACTTCTGTGTCAAAATAACCTGAAGTCTTAGAAACTATGAATAAGCTGGTCCTTTTGTACGCAGAAAATTTAACACTGCATGAAATGAACCAAAACATTACTCTCCGAAGAGACAGGCTAATAAAACAGATACATATAAAAATAATGAAAGGCTAATAATAAAGCTGAAGAGTTGTTTTTTTGTTTGGTTTAATATGCAAATCTCCGGAATAACAGTTGTTTTTCTTTTCATGTGACAGTCCAATTCTTGAGGAAGGTTTAGTAATAGCGCGGGCATGCTATGTGTTGCGACAGAGTAGGCTCGACCTACCCAAGTCAGTATCTAGTATAAAATAATTAAAAATATCTAGTCTTAGTGTTATATTTGCACGGCTTGAAAGTTGCCAATGTACGATAAGTCTACCTTATCAACACCATAGTAAGTGACCCATTTCTTTGAGCTGACATCTTGCTGGAAATGATAAACAACTTAAACACTCCCTTAATACCCAGATTACTGCGAAATTGTGTTTATCAGCGTCAATATTTCAGTTTTATGAGAAATTCCTAGCGGCGAATACAGAAGGCCGGTTCGTATCACAGTATTGTTATTGATGGAAAACAAAAGACCAAGTTCTTTTGTCAAGTGCGCATTTAGAAACGTGGTCCCATTAGCGGATCTATTCCTCGGATGATATTACGATGTTCGTTTTGTATTTGCCGACGATATTATTATGTCTTTTCGTTGCTATATTTATTAATACACCTAAGCTGACGAATAATATCAACCTGCAACTGTCCCGTACCTTAATTGCGTAATACACAATCAATCGGAATCTGAATCGTTTTGAAACAGATTGCTAATCCATTGCTTCATAAGTTCGATAAAAAAAATCTGCTCAACAATGTAAATGACGCAATGAATGTTATTGAACTGTCAAAATCAAACAGATTAGTCGTAATCGTTTACGAAAAGATGTTACGCTATTAAGGTGCCGTTGTAGGGCCTCTTCTCACACAGAGAAAACCTGAGCATTGATTACAACACTTGCTGAAGACGCGATTTCATTGACTGTAAGTCCAGGTTTCCACACTATGTTTTCCTTTACCGATGTCAGTACTGTCCAAAACTCTATTTCAATGAAACTCTTATGGAATATCTACTCACAACAATATTCTTTGATGGATCGGAGGAAAATACTGTGATTACTTGGTTGAGATATTTTCGATACTGTCTTAAATTTGGATGTTAATTACAACCCGATTTCGGCTATCCAGTTGCTGTTCAGTTAGCCAGTTACTGATCCCGGGATCCATTACCAAAGACTGCCAATTGTCATACAAAACGGAATCATCACATTTCAAATAGGTAAATGAGGAAAGCTTTACTTTTCCGGCAGTAAACGAAGCGGTCCAATTTCAGCATTGTAAATTAACGGGATCAAAATGATAAAGTTCCCCTTCTGAAACAAATTATTTCACACTGTTGCTTTGCAGTAACATTCTAAAAAACATAAACTTCAGTGAGATAACGTTTTAAATCCATCGTCAGACTTTTAATTACCATTCCGACTTCCTCATTTGTATCTGCATGAGTCTTCCGCGACATTTCATACGATATCAAGCTGGAGCGTGGATTAAATCCTAATGTTTGTTAACATTAAACAGTAGACAGCTCCTGTTTTATAATTACAGCGGCTTCTGTTGATATTTACATAATATATGAAGAGATTTATGAGTGTGGAGCGACAACAGCCCTCCGCCCGGGGCATTAATAGGTACCTAGTTATATCGTCGCTGTGGTGAACTTGTTTCTAGCAATTCTAGCGCAAAATATTTTGATTAGATACAGTACAGTTGCAATCGCTTTAATTTTGACAGCTAAATAACATTCATTGCGTTATTTACGTTGTTGAGCAGACAAATTTTGGAACATATGAAGCAATGGATTAGCAATATCCTTCAAAATGATACAGATTTGGGTGTGTCTTACGCAATTAGAGTGCTTGGTTTCACATGAACATCTGTACTAATAATGAAGCTGAAGAGTTTGTTTGTTTGAGCGCACTAATCTCTGGAACTAATAATCTGATAAAAAAACGATTGTTGCATTTGATAGTCCAATTCTTGGGGAAGGCTATTTATGCAGGCATAGACATTTAACTTCAAACATAACAAAAAAAAGAAAGAACGTTAAGCGTATACGAAGATATAGCGCGAGCAGGCGATGCGATGCGATGGAGTGCGAGGTTTGGGGGCACAAGGAATTTCACGAGGACTAAGTAATGGGCAGAAGCAAGTCATATTCCATGTAGTCTGAAATTATGTAAGCTAGAATTTTCATGAATTTCACATGACAATGTGTTAAGATTCACTACGTTCTCATATGGTTTCCCATTACAAGTGTCGTTCAGCAGAGCAATAATAAGTTCTACTTGTTGAACATTTCTAATATTTCCAAATGTGTTTACTTTTCTTCTTTCAAATGCCAATGTAGCAACACCCACGTTTACTCACATTTTCCTATTACGAGTTCTATTTAGCAGAGGAATACTAAGTGCTACTTTTGTTCAACATAACATAACATCACGCCTGTAATCCCAGAAGGGTAAGGCAGAGAGGTACCTATAGTACCTACACACACATTTCGCCAGTAATGTTAAGTCCCATGTAATAGGGGGCGAGCCTATTGCCATCAACCGGGCACAAATCCAGACTCCGGGCTGCTACTGAGAAATTATAAAAGATAGAAAACCCAATAACACCATGCTCGACCTGGGAATCGAACCCAGGACCTCATGCTCAGCAGTAGCTCTTGCGACCACTAGACCAACGAGGCAATTAAATATCTATGCTCTTCTCATGTCTCAAACATGACGCAAGTGCAAGGCAGCACATTTACCGATGGTATTATAAGTCTTTAACTTATGCATGTCACATACTCCGTGCCATGGAAGGCGTCTTATAAGTTCGCGTGAAACTTTCGGCTCTAAAGATTAGCCGTTACCAACAGACAGGCGGTTTCTGGGGAATATAAGGGAAGCGATTAGTCGATTACTTTTTGCCACCCCCTGTACTCAGCGGTAACGTTTCTCGTAGAACTTTTATATCGAAGCTGTTTTTAAATTCTGTTCGTAGTTTCGCCGGCTCTTTGTCTGCTATATCTAAGGTTAAAATTGTATGTGGTAGACTGTTAATATTCTTTAGATATTTATTGACGTTGATTAAAACTGTCGGATTAACACAATAAAAAGAGATTCAAGGTATCGTTAGTAAATATCACTTGTATCCACACTAAAATCACGTCTAGACGTAGGCAGGCTCGCATATTACACCTCTTACACGTGCCAATCTATGAAGCAATTTTGTACCGTAACCAGATACATTCCCGTCCCGCCTCCGGCCTGAACCTTGGTATTCAATCACACATAAACACGTGTTGGAGACTTGGCGTTACTATGCAGTATAGAACTGTCTCTATAGAGACATGTCAGCCATTGCTGTAACTCAGTTCTCACTACTTACGGGCTTTCAGAGCCTTCCGAGGCCTGGGATAAGGGATGAAACGGAGAAATATAGAGGGAGCTATAGCCCACCTACGTGCGTAATGTCGGTCGGTTCGAATCGAATCGTACAGCCCCACGTAGAGGTAGAACGAGGGCGTGCGTTTGAGTCCCGCACCCATTTGAGCTGACATACCCCGCCCGACGTTTCGTCCATTTACGTTCGACTTGAAATAATAAAATGCAGACTAAACGACCAGAGTTTAAACATTTTGCGCATTTATTGCGCTTTATTATCCGTGCACGAAATCGACAGATTTTGATCAATTTTGTGCAATTTTTGCGAGATAGGTTTTTTTATTTTTAACAAAGTTATTTGTGATTTGAAAAGTCGAGTTCTTTGTTTTAAATGTGGCTGAAAGTGATTTTTCAAATACTTAAATGAAGTATTCATGGAAAATCACAAATATTCGCAACAAGTTTTCCAAATAATGACGCGAGACCAACGTTTGATAATGTTGTAACCATAAACCACTGTTCATTTTGAACATAATAAAATATCATCGACATCATTATACCTATAATAAGATGTACTTGAACGTGGCTGAACCACTTATTTCAACTTCGATACAAAGCAAAGAAGAAAATAATTTTGAAAAACCAAATATATAAAAAAAAAACAGTCAGTAATGTACTTTTTCTAACATTAATAAAACCGTTTCAATAAATTTGAAAATCATACATTAATTAATCTTCACCTATTCTTAAAACGAAATTAAAACTTTATTTTATGATAATACAATATCTTCATTAATTAATTAAATTAAAGGCAAAATCCTACTAATATTATAAAATCGAAAGTTTGTGAGTATGGATGGATGTTTGTTACTCTTTCACGCAAAAACTACTGAACGGATTTGGATGAAATTTGGCACACAGATAGTTTATAACCTGGATTAACACATAGAGTTTTACACTTTTTATCCCGATACTCCCACGGGATCTAGATTTATGCGGGTGAAACCGCGGGGAGTAAACTATATTTTCGAGAGCGCGAAAGTGATGAATCTATAAACAGGTACTGTGACGGACACGATGGCTAATGCCCGGTTTTTGAGGCACTTGTATCGGTAGTTTATCTATTCGTTATCGCTATTGGTTCGATAACTGAAAGTGCGTTTCCAAACACTCCAAAATAAGATAAACTCCGTTTAAACTTAGGTTAGTTAACTTAACTGACCAATGTGTGCCGTTTATCGGCTCCATAACTATATTTAACGTTTCGTTTCATAGCAAACTACATAAAATTATAGATTCTATTTTGATAAAACGTGTGTTATTGAAATAAGTTGCCAGTGAAAGATGAATATTAAAATGATTCAAAGAAAACAATGAGTGCTAGCATAATGAATGCGAGTAGCTCATCGGACTCTCATTTGGAAGTAGGGTACTGGAGTTTATTTTTCGTACGGACTTAGGAGGAATCCTTTCGAAATCTAAGTGATGTCATCAGCCCTGATCTAGCTCCCGTTACGCATTGCAAATATCCACTGTCTGTTTAGGAACAATTTTTTATCTCGTTACGATTTATTGTCGATTGTAGAGACAAAGTCATTAGCCACTTCGATAAGAAGAATCTTCTCTCTTTGACAAAACAATGAACGTCAAAAGAAGCTTTAAAAAAAAAGTCAACAATGATGTCGTTCATAGATCCACCCATAAATAGCGACCTAACATATTTTTTAAAACTAAAACAGTGTAGAGGCCACTTACTAAACCTCGAAAAAAATATTAATATAAACAAAGCTAGTAATAAAGACGAATTAAAATAATGAAATCAGTTTCAAACACGATCTCACAGACCCATCTAGCGGCAACTAAGAAACTCGTTAAGTTAACGGTTTCATATTGTTATTGAATGGTTTGTTGCGTATTCAGAAACCCAGTGACAGTTAACCGACGTTTATCGTATGCATAACTTTATTGAATCATTAACTAATGAGAATTTATCTGAAAACTTCAGAAACTGGGCATTAGCGCCACAAAAACTACTTTTATAGTCACACAGACTAGATAATGTTTCAATTATTTCAAGCTGTCTCACAATTAGATAAGAAATTGACAAAAACGGTATTTTTTTCGTGCACGGAGCCTAAACGAGAACTAGTAATTACATTATTTTACGAAATAGCGTTCACGTTTATGACCACAACCAACAGGCATAATATTTTTCCATTACAAAGTAAATCGACTCTCACTTATGATTATTGGCTTACAACTTATTTCGTAATTAAAACCAATCTACAGTTTCGCATGAAAGGGCCGCAGTATTGATTAACCTCAGACGAAATTGATAGGGTCATTGTTTTCCAGCAATTGTTCCAGCATAATAGGTCAAGCATTGACGTTCTAACGACTTCCGGGCGGTGCCAGGTTCGAGTGCCACGGTACACAGCTAAATATAAACTGGTATTTGTGTTAGTCATATATCTACACTGTTGATAACTAAACACCGAAATAGAACACAGGCCCAGCAAAGGGCCTTGGTGTGCGTTACATTTATTTCGCGTAATAACTTAACGTTGTTCATCTTGTCGACCGCTGCTACATCATCTTTTTTTAGAATCGCGGAATGTTTTGGAAATCCTCTACAGACCCTACCACAACCCATTTACTTAATCAAGTTCCTTGTTTATTTTCATTTTTCTCCAAAACATGTCCGTTCGGACATTTAAGCCTACCTTAACCCAATTGATATAGGTCAAGGAATTACTGCGGTTATTTGGAAATACGATATTGATTCTTTACATAAGTTTTTGCAATCTTGGAACTTGTCTGCATCAGCCTTTTTGTTGAGGTTGTGCGGCTTACGTGGAGACCCTGTCGTGTCGCCCACGTACTTGAGGGTGCTTTACGCTCGACATTGGCCAGGGCTTGGTTTACAATAATTCACCGAGACCGTGTAAAAAAGTCCCCGATACGCTGACATTGACACACTTCCCCGCGTGTGCTTCCTGCCGGCTCCCACTCGATACATTTTTGTTTTTGTTTTTCTCCTAGTCCAGTTCGCTTTCAAACCACTTTTCGGTCGTATTTTACGGAATTTCCCTTTTATACACATTTTTTATTTATTTTTATAACTGGTTTATTCTGCGTCGCTTTTCGGCACTTTTTAATTTTGTTTATTTACCGAGAGCGAGTGTTCGATTGCAGTTTGCACTTTGTAAGTGGCAAACTTTTTGCATGTGTATGTGCTCGTATGACTGCGTTGGGCATTTATAGTCTCTGGCATTGAACTTTTGACATTAATATCCCAAGTTTTCTGTGAGAAACGAATGTTCATAACTACAAGGGTACCGCGACGAATATTTTAACCGTTGATTCATATTTTGTCCTTACTTGTAAACAAGTTCATCATTTATTGAAATTTCGGGGTTAACGGCAAAAGGTTTCGTGTGATAAGCAGCGGCTCGCGTGTGCCCAGTATTTTATGTGGGTACCGCATGGCTATATTTGTTCAGTACTGGGGCTATAAATATTGCAACCTGATCGTCAAACCGCCCACGGGAAAATGGCTCCTCCCTGTTCTCTGTATCATTATTACTAACCTCTTCACTTTATTACAAGTACCAGCTGCTTTACTTTTAAGGAGCACTTCAAATTTTACACACGAAACCAACATCATTCGTATTTTCGATCGATCATTTTGCAATTTGGACTAAACCAATTTATTGAGTGCGGCCAACGATTTACCGGTCTAGTTGACAAGTAAAAATCGCAGTGCTAAGTGGTTTTTAGAATTGTACCGTACATAATGCCAAAAAACAGGGAAACAGGTTTCTTTCTCATCTCTTATACAAAATTACATCACACCATCGTTTGAATATCGAATTGAATGGAAGATGCTCGTCCCATCCTTGCGCTAGCCTTTATTTATGCTTCCATCTTTATGCACAAATACCCAGAGATAAAAGACGTACCTTCTTATTGTCGATTCACAAACCATTTCTCCTTTATAATGGACGCAAAAATCCTATCGACGGAATAAGAAAAGCTGGTTTTATTTCAATGAAAGGCCGAGATTCAGCCTGGGCTTTTAGACGTTCATTGTGAATTATTGCTTAACTTCGACATAACCTCTAATGTAAAATGTTATTGCTTTACCGCGATTTCTGACAGTTATTTACCTGTATTCTTCTAAGATTATCGCAGCAGTAAGTTGGTGTTGTCTTCTTCACTTGGAAATGAAAGAATCGGAAAACTGCTGCTACATAAATGTACACATTTATTTATTTCAGATCAAATTACAAGACCCATAAGTTGTAAGTAAAGGTAAAGAAACCTATTGTTATTAAAAACCACACCATATATAAAATTGAAACGACTGACACCTACGTGTGCAGCCGTATCCAGTGAGCCAGCTTGGGGCGGTCCCACCTATCACACAAAACACTCAGGATGCTGTGAGTTCTAGCACGTATTCTACCGAGAATAGAAGCGCACTGTTTCCGTATAATAGCATGAAAACCATCAACCCAGGCCTCGGTGAATATCCCGGAAGGGCTACAAAAGCGTGGTAGACCCAAACGCATCCTGGATATATTGTTATACTGGACACGCAGAGCGTTGTAGGTACGCCCTCCGCGTATACCTGACCCACAGACTGCACGTGTAAAAAGACTGGCTGTATTCTCTGAAAAGGGCTATGATGAAACTTAGATGGAACGAAAACCACAAAGTCATCCAAAACCAAAACTACACATAATCTTAAGTGACAAGACATCTCTACAATCTGTACAAGCCTCCCCTTGCTATCTTCACTATCCTCATATAGTCCACCCAATTTACCAACTTTAGGTAATCGGTCTATAGAGTATCTACAGGGAGCATCCACTTCCACTTTTGTCAACTTGCCGTTTTCACGAGCACTCGTTAGCTCCAGCGGCTATCGGTCTTTTACCAGACGACCCGCCCACCACCTTCCACCGCTTACCACTTCAACTTACTGACTCTGCAAACTATATCTATCGCCTGTATATTACTATCCTCCTACTCCATAAAATAGACAAAAACGTGTCTGTCTGTGTGTAAAAGGAATGATAAGCTCGATGAGTAAAATAGATAGCTAAGAACCCCTAGGATACGGGAAGCAAATCCTAGTGGATTTATACGAGCTGGAAATTTTCCTGCCTCATTTTGGACGGGTTCTGTTCAGATACGCACGTTCTTCTTACATCCCTAACTCCCATCTCGATAACTACTTTTATTTAATGTGGGCCTCGTAATACGGTTTTAGGTTACGTCTTAGTACTTACATGGAAAGTTTACTGATATGTCCCTGCCAGTTTGGTACAAGGTAAAGATGTGACGATCATTACGCCAAAATGCTTGTGTTATGTAAAAATATGAAACATGGTCTTTAGGTACGGATTACATTAAAGCTTGTGCTGCAAGCTTTAGATGATGATGACAGTCACCATGATGAAGGAAGGTCCTTTATCGTGTTATCACAGAATATGTGAATACATAATAGTACAAGTAATGTCAAGAACTGGGGTACTGTCGGTGGAAGTTTGTGAATATTTCACTATAAATCTCGATATTATGATCTGAATTAAGTAATTTACGGTAACGTTTCCGCCGTTCCGTACACTTGATATCTTTTAACGTTTATTGTTTCTTCAACAAATTGCTTTGAATTTCGAATAGAGTTCGACGTCATTTGGAGAGGAAACGTGTTAGAAAATTGTAAATTAATACTAACAGTAGGCACAAAAAGGGGCGAATTTATTTAATGCGAGACATTAAACGGGGGATGTAGGAGGGAGGCAAGCCAAACGACGAGTTACAGGTCGGAAACGAAAGTTTTGGCGCCATGACGCCTACGCCCGCTTGCACGCCATTTCAAATTCTGTACTAGCTATATTTTCATAGTAAAATCTAACATAAAATGCAGATTAATACACACCTTTGTTTCGTTATATCAATCGTGTTTAAAATATTTTAATCCATTCAGGAAGTAAACACAACCTATATTTAAAAAATAAGGTCACTCAGGTCAAACAAGACTTTAAGTCACAGCTTCGTCTAAAATATGAGATATTTTCAGTTCCGGAATCTGAAAATTTTCCGTTTCAAATGAATGGAGCAAAATCCGCCTTGATATGCAATTCGTCTTCATCAAAAGTGTATTTCCAATGAAATCGCATTGCTATAGGATACTTAGGCGTCATTCGCTGGCTTATCACGCCTCGCCGTCCGAGGATTCTTACTGGCCAGAAAAATGAATGAACGCTTTCAGACGATATCAGTACTTACACCGCACACGTATATAAGTCCGTAGTTATTTGAACGAACCTCGGCGTCGGCGTGTATGAGAATTTAGCGCTCGGCGGCCGAGCTCGAAATTCGAGGGAGAGTGGAAATGATTATAGCAGTTTTTGTTTGGGTTTTCATATGGATTATGAGGTGGATTGAAAGTTTTCGATCTAGGATTTAGTAATCGAAAAACTACAAAAAAGCTGTTTAGTCAAGTTTGGTCTGAGTTGCGGCTTGCGGTAGTTATTTCCGGTTTATCCGAAAGGTCATAAGTTGTGACGACACAAAGCATCCTTAGTTTATCTTCTTGCAAGTTTCTGGCTTATTGCCAGGGTCGTGTTGAAAAGAACTGCTCGTGCGTTCATCAGGAACCGCACGCGACTCGAAAAACCAGAAAACACGTCTGCTAACCAGTTTTTAAACAAAGCTACTTGAGTCTATTGTTCAAAGTCCCTTTACAATAGCCAGGGAAAGCTGGGATAGGGAAGACTGTAAGTACACCGTAAAGTTATGCAGAGATAATATCCATATCTTTCGAAAGCAAGAAGCAGGAAAGTAGTTATGTTAAAGTTAGTTCCCAAGTTTTTTTAAACCGAGTCCATTATCAAATCCCTTGTAAGGCCGCCTTATCGTTTTGACACAACTTTATAATTTCGTGCGTTATCAGGGCTTTTTCACTTCTCTCGACAGTTTTGAAGAGCAGATAATAAAGAACAGTTACTTTAAATTTGTCTTCGAAGTAGTTCAGTTATCATTCTTCTCTAATAAATAAAAGTTGAACAAACAGTGGTTATGTAGTTTTATCACTTGTGGGTATTGGAACAGAGGCTCTAGACAACTTAACATTCGATTAGCGATGACGCTAGTAGTAAAGCTAAAAAAAAAATGGGGTTGACATAAGTTATCGAAATGTCACGTGATCATAGGTCATAGCGTAGTATCAAAGTGAAGCGATAGCGATTGTAGAAATAGAATCGCTCCGACGCGAATGCCATTTGTCTAGGCCTTCTGCTGCTTTTGATAACAGTGGTAACAATCTGTTCTTAGGCTACATACATTTATGGTAGCAGTGGTACCGTTACTAATCTGTTATTTGCTGTTGTCGTTATTTGGTGTGTCTTTCTTACATTACGATAGTTTCTGAGATTTCTGTTCTTGTGCACCGTTTGTAAGTTTGGGTTTCGTAATTACTGAATAAATGCGTTTGCATTTTTTATTTCGATGTGTTTTTCCGGGTAAATTGTAACTTCTTGTTACCGGTAGTTAGCATGAGCATAAGCATAATCCGCCCAAAATATTTCCACTGCATCACATGTTTTCAATCTTTTTGGGTCTAGGATACGCAAGTTTCCACAAGATGTTTTTCTTCACCGTATCAGTGGTTAACCTTCCATAATTTTATTGTTTTTTTCGTATTATTCGATGTGAGGATTAAGACTATGCGCACGTGTAAGAAATATTATGGTTTCAATCAAAAAACCTTTGTTTCAATAAGACTATCAAGCATTCCTATTGTTATCTTAATAAATAATGTTAAAGGACAATGGAATATCCAAGAGAGAATTTCATAATATGTCTCTACGTTAATCGTGAATCTCGCTTTCTTTTTGTATTTCTGCACTGGAACAAGGCAGCCATAATGAGAAAATTTAAGTATTTCTAGTAACTATGGCGTAGTCAGCCGATATAAAGGTTTCACACATCAATACCCTTAGGTTATTAAAGTTTTTTGTGCCTTTATTTAAGATTTGCACTCCATATACTTGGTGGAATATGTCGGAATCTTACTACAATGTATATTTGTGCCTACTCATATTCCTGGAATAAATATTACCTATAACGTAAACATAAATTCCTCTTAATCACTAATGTGCTTGCTTACAATGGCCACAGACTAACTTTTCAGGGTGTAGCGTAAGCTAAATGTAAATCTGTCTACACAGGCGTCCCACTCATTGCCCCACGGATTTCGTTAGGCTCGCCGTGTTATCACAGTGTACTCGTGTGGCAGTACGGCCACACTTTTTGTTTGCTTCACGTGCTGCGTGGCTCTGAATATAAAGCCCTACGTTTGCTATGTTTGAAGAAGAGTTTCGGGTACTTGACTATGCGTACACAATATACCTGTGGTATGTACACCTGTAGTAAAATATTATGGACGGTTTCAAGATGTATGTAGAGGCCAAACGTGACACTCTTGTAGATGCATCAATTTACATAAAGCTGTAAACTATAAGAGTGGCTTAAGTTTGCTTTTTACATAGATGTAAGTAAGTAATCTCATGAATGATGATTCATTGCTGAAACTCTTACATTACTTAGCATAATGCACTAACACGTCTATGTATAATACCGCATGCATCTGAAGGGTAAAAGACTAATTCCCTTAACATAAAAAGCGCATTTAGTATAAAAATTGCAGCTCAGTAATCCTAATTTGGCTAACACAAAAGGCGGACCGCACACACGCTACATACAATATTTATCGATAAGACGGCCGCCCGTTTCGTAATTACCGCTTTACAATACAAACACAGGAACCGCCCACAACCCCCAGATGTCGCCACCTGAATATTAGAATACTGGAATAGAAATGCACCATTTAAGGCTGCATGGATATTGTTCTACCAGAATCGTGTCGTACCGTCGCACAGTGGGCCCAAACTGAAAATTAGTGGACTTAGGCAACAAAGTTCCAATATCGATGCGATTTTTTTTATATGACGTGTTATGATATTCCTGACAACTTTTATTCTTTTAAAATTTCTTCTAAAGTTGATAGTTTGTCTTGAAAAAAAAAATTAGATTTTTTTGTATGGAGCGAATCACGTTTATTTTTTTTTCTTCAATTGTGCTAATATGTTGGGTGTGTGGCGTGAGTATATGATAGCTAGGGTCATTCTCTATTCACGAAATAATAATCAGCCCCGGCCATCCGCGGCAGCGCGAGTTATCATTCGGTAAAAAAAAATGTTTTGTAAGAATTTTTTTGCCATTTAAAATAAATTCTAAGTATATTTTTTGTCTCATTTGGCTGTTTTAACCTTCTTTTTAGTTAAATATATAGTTTTAATAGCGCATAGGTACTTATAACTAGTAATTCTGGTAGAGATTTAGTTATTATTGCATGTTATCGGTAGCACCTGCATTGTGATTGATGACTCATTTGTTTGTGCGCTCGGCTAAGTGCATAACTAATGAGTCACCGAAAAATGCTTGTTTCTGATTGGCTGTTATTTTTTTAACTGCACATTATCTATTGTTGAATAAATATCGTAATAAGATTCAGGTTATACTAATTTAATGATAGAAAGAAAGAAAAAGTATTTATTAGTCTCGCACTGGATCAAAAAAAAATTATACCTTAAAAATAAAACAAGATTTAAAAAAAAGTAAGAAATAAACATATAAAAACTAGATAGGTGCAATAATTTTAATTTGTACGGGCAAGTCGTTGATAATTATCTACATAATCAAGTGTATGTATATTATAGCATAAGTTATCGTACGTATGATCAATATGAAACTGAGAAGTAATTGTAGCCCTGAAAAGGGCTGTTTGTCATATTTCTAGCCTTGATGGGCTTTTGTGGGAATAATCTAGAGCCAGATCACATTATTTCTTGTTCTAGAAGTGCTAGTGGATCCGGCAAATTTTCGGACTCTGCTATGAGGCATTCTTCTTCCTCCATAATCTCACTGTCACAGGGAGGCTCTGTGGTCTGTAACAACTGAATTGCTTCAGGCAACAACTCATTATGAACCTGTTTCGTTATTTTAGACCTTATTTAGGATATGTGGGGATCAGAGCTTATTAGAAGTCCATGGAGGATGTCTTCGTTTGTTGCTATTCTCCCCGTTTTCCGAGTGTGCCTCTCCCTGACGTTTCTGAAGTCCTTATTACGGGCTTCTGATGCTTCTTCAGATAAGGTACCTAAAACGAATAAGTACATTTATTTTAATTTCTTAACGAAATCGAGTCAAATAATTAAACTATATTTATTTTTTACTTACCGATTGGCAAAACACCAAAGTGGTTACAGATGTCTGCACCTTGCATTAGAAGTTTATGTACACTAACTGGCATGTAGTACCACGAATAGTGCTGCACGTACACATCAGCTGTTTCTCTGCAGTATCTTCTAAATTTTTCACAGTCAATGTTATTGCCTGATGATATGGCTTGTAGAATAACAGAAAATCTTAAAATCAGATTTTCGTCAATTCCCGTTATTCTGGATGATCTTTTGTAATCTTGGAAAAAGCGCCTCGCAGTATTCCCGTCATTTGTAGTTCCAAAACCCTAAAATGGGAAAACAATACTGTAATATACAATACATAGAGTTATAATACAAATAAAAAGAGCGAAAATTAAATACATACCTGTTTGACTATATCAATCAGCATTCCAGTTTGCTCACGAAACTCTTGTTGCGTGGTATTTTTTTTAGCTTTTTTCAAAGCCTTATGTTCGCCTCGAGCAGTCCATCGTTAAAAATCCAGATTACAAGATATATGGAGAAGACATTCCATACACCGAATCTTCATATGCAGTGAAGAAATTCCTTGTTTGTAAATTTCTTCATGAAGTGGTTTGGAAGCCATAGCGTCTAAATTATTCATCTCGCTAGGTTTTGCCAAGCAAATGGGACAAGTTGCATATGATGGTACTTCAGCAATAATATTGGCCACTTTTCCATCAATCATGGTCATATGCAATCCATGTGATACAATAATATTTCCACGCTGTGTAGATGTTCGTTCATCAATTTGTTTTTTCATCTCAGACTCTTCAGACTTTATAAAATCAGCTGTCTCCGAAGTGAAAGTGAATTTCACTGGTCGACAGTACAGAGTTGAGCAAGGTGTGGGGTTCTCCCAAACTATATTTTCATTCCCAGATGATGGGCTAGTAGACACTAGCCGAAGAGGGACGATGCTTATCATGACTACTGATGAATCATCGAAATCTGTAGCTGTGTTTGACGTTTGACGTTTTTTACCGAATGATTACTCGCGCTGCCGCGGATGGCCGGCGCTGATTATTATTTCGTGAATAGAGAATGACCCTAGCTATCATATACTCACGCCACACACCCAACATATTAGCACAATTGAAGAAAAAAAATTAAACGTGATTCGCTCCATACAAAAAAATCTAATTAATTTTTTTCAAGACAAACTATCAACTTTAGAAGAAATTTTATAAGAATAAAATTTGTCAGGAATATCATAACACGTCATATAAAAAAAAATCGCATCAATGTTGGAACTTTGTTGCCTATGTCCACTAATTTTCAGTATGGGCCCACTGTGCGTCGTCGCGTCGCGCCCGTCTATTTAGATGCTTTTTCAAAAAGAATTCGAGCATTGTGTGTTGATCATTAGGGAAATATTCATGTTAACTAGCCATTCCGAAGCTTTTTGTTTGTAGTAGGAATGTTTGAGTGTGAGTTTTATGTGTATGATTCGCACATAGTGTTAATTTTGGATTATTCGTTTAAGAATTTTTCTAAAAGCTTTAATTATATCGACCTTTTAATTTTAATCATGTTTCAGATTTTTTTGGTTATCATAGGTTACTTAGAAAATGCCATTTGTGTACTTGATTGTAACGCAAAGTAATTAAAGTAAATGTGTGCCGTACTTCCGACCTTACACAACTGAAAAACGTGTTTGAAAATATGTTGGCTACGTGTTTATGACGTAAAGGTTTCAACTATAATTATTCCAAAACTAGATTAAGTTTTTTCTTGCAAATTGAAATACTTACATATTTTATATAAACAATTCAAGTTATTAAATGAATTTCAAAACAAGACTTATTAATGTTGAACACATTTTAATTACTGAAAAATTACGAATTAAATTATTGGTGCTGGTGAAATAATTTTATTCTTACAGTAAAATTGAACAATAATTCGAAGCAGTGCTCGCATCAAAATATATGCGCAGTTACGCTGAGTTCAATGACATTATTACCACAGCCTTACTGGCTTATTTTACTCTATGGTATAACTTCATAGCATAATAACTTACATAATGTCACACCTGTATTTCCTCTAAGGGTAAGGCAGAGGTGTACCTATAGTACTCCCACATTTCGCCAGTTTGTGTTTGGGTCTCGTGTAATAGGGGCGAGCCTATTACCATCCATCGGGCACAATTCCAGATTCCGGGCTGATTCTAAGAAATTCTCAAATTCTCTGCCCGACCCGAAATTCGAGTCTAGCACCGTAATTGCGTAACGCACTATCAGAATCTGAATCATTTTGAAGGATATTACTAATCCATTGCTTCATATATTCGAAAAATTGGTCTGCTCAGCAATGAAAAGAACGCAATGAATGTTGTTGAACTGTGAAAACGAAAGCCGGAATGGCTTTCATTTTGTCAGATTTACTGTTAATGTGTTACGAAATTATCCCGCAGGTCCTCAAGGCTCTATCAAACAGGCGCTACACGCGACGCGACTCAAAGGCACCGCTCGTCACGCGACACGCGCTGCGGTCTTTGAGTCGCGCCTATATGTAGGACCCTTAATGCTCAGCAGTAGCGCGTTCTATAGACAAACGACGCAGTCAAAATAATTTGCTTGGTTTAAAATTTGGTTTCATCGCATTGACGCTTTTGACGTACGTTGGCAGCTGCTTGCCAATACATTACTTATCAGTTTCAGACCTTTAACCCTTTCCTCTTGTATTTCTGAAGCAAAAATGTAGTGTTTGTCCCAATTCAATATTTATTCGAACCCTGACAGGCACTTTACTTTGTGTATTTCATTTCATCACCACTGCTCTCAAAACGATCCTAGAACCAAAAATTCGAAGACATGTGACCAACCCGCACTGGGCCCCGTGGTGAATTCCGACCCATTCCCTCTCACTGAGAGGGAGGCCTGTGTCCCAGCAGTGGGAACATTATAGGCTGATTATGAAAAAAATATTTAAGTTCTGCCCTCGACTTTGCGCGTGATTTTCTTGTTTTAACATAAAATTATCCTATGACACTGTCTGAGTCGGATCAGTAGTTCCAAAGATCACCCCCATACATACAAACTTACCTATCTTTTCATAATATTAGAATAGATAATTAATTTAAAGCATCTTGTGTAATCCGCTTTACCAAAAACTGATGAACCTATTCTTTAGTCCTGACTTCTGAGATATCACACAGAATTTCTTTTGTCTTTGCCTGAATTTCTAGAATATTTTGAAACATAACCTACAAACTTGTGAATAGTCCTTAACACTACAGTTCAGACTATTAGTCTCACGTTATTGGATTATAGCTGGCTAACTGTCCGTGTTCGCTAATTAATCGAAAGCACAGGGGCCGTGCACAATTATATCGAGCTTGTTTGCTTGGCCCTTAATCTATTTACACACACGATCGAATGCTAAACCACAGAGCAATAAATACAGTAGGTCCACTTGAATATATTATGATAACTTTCATAGATGCTAGTATCAGAATCAGAATCAAAACTTTATTTGCTATGAATGTACAGATATAAGATGTTGTATAATAATGAGATCAATAATAGTACTTACATAATATAACGTCACGCCTGTATTCCTCAAAGGATAAGATAGAGGTGTACATGTAGTACTAACACCCACATTTCGTCAGTTATGTTGAAGTCCCATGTAATAGGGGGCGAGTCTATTACCATCAAATGGGAACAAACTAACTCCGGGCTGCTATTGAGAAATTACAGATGTAAAACTCAATAATACTTTGCCCGACCCGGGAATCGAACCCAGGACCTCATGCCCAGCAGTAGCACTTTCGTTGTCTTAATTAAGACAAACGAAAAACTCAACAAAGCATTTATTTGAGGCCATTTGACGTTTAGCCCGCAAAATTCTAATTTTCTTACGTTTTTTTGCAAGTTGCAGGTCAGTGTCAGGTTTTTTTGTTAAACAAAATGTGATTCGCGACAGTAACTAGTATATATTTACAGAATTGTAATAATTAAAGTCATCAATACAACCCTCTAAGCTCAGAATGTAATGTCATTGAATGAGATTTTCATGAAATAGTGCACACACAGATTACAAATCTATACTAGTAATAAAGCTGAAGAGTTTGTTTGTTTGTTTGAACGCGCTAATCTCTGGAACTACTTCAAAAAATATTTTTGCATTTTATAGCCCAATTCTTGAGAAAGGTTTTTGGCTATTTACCATCCAGGTACGACCTTTAGGAGCGGAGCAAAAAGAAGTCAAACAGAATGCTTAGCGAAAACGAGGTAGGTCGGGCGTCAATGTGATGCGACGCGATGGTTCGGGGGCCGAAATCTCACGCGGACGAAGCTAGTACTTACATAATATTTAACACTAGCGGGATAATTGCACTATTAGTATGTGTAGCCTTAGTGTACACTAACATAGGCACCTGCTAATCCAGCAGTTCTTTTGTAGTTTTTTTTTTTTTGGGAATGGCATCTCGCAGGTCAACCTATGAGGTTGTCGTCTGCTTAATCGGACTTGCCTGTGCTTGCCCTAATAAATTAAGGCCTCCAACCAGGACTTAAACTTATGTACTAACTTAAAAAATAAGCGACTACACGCTAAGGGCACCCCCTGTGGGGTACGAACCTCGGCTTAGGACGTCGCTGGAAGAGGGCAGCAAGGGACTAGCTGGATCAGGATTTGAGTGATTTAGGGACGAATTTAAAGCTACAGGCTCAGCGGCGCGGGCTGGCTCGAGTAAGGGTCGGGAGGGGTGTGGAATTGGACGTCGCGGCGGGCCACGGCGCACTATGTGGAAGTGCCTAAGAGGGCCTGGCCATAAATACATTTTGTAAAAATCGGCGCAGGTACTCGTATTATACCTCAAACTGTAGCTAAGAAGTTAATCTACTATATTATACATAAATTATGTATGTGGTCGGTACTGGTTTATAAAAAAGATCATCTAAACACGATCATTCCTAAACTATCACAAAGCGATCTGAATTTGTATTTTTTTCAAGATTATTTTCTAGCCACCTAGCAATGAAAACTATACAAGTATTATACCATTACAGAAAGCTTATACTATGTACTTTTGACTGATATGCATAAAAATGCTATATATGTGTAAATATATTTACTAGAAATATTTATCTCGTGACATATCATTTTCGCGTACCTGAAACTTTCAATTAGAGTTTTGACAGTTGCCGAAATTTGCCGAAGGTCTGGAAATTATGTTATTTGATAGGAAATTTAATATTATAATAAAATAAGAAAAGAAAAGTTGCAATTTCGTTGCACAACATATGTTAATCTATTATAGCATAAAACAGTAAAAAATCCTACAAATACGTAGGTGATGCTATTTGACTACTTGCTTATTATAGGTCTTTGTGACATTTTATTAATTGCGGTTTACGTTAAGATAATGTATCGAGTGTTTCCCACCATTTTTTAGTTCACATACATAATAAATTATCAATTATACATATCGTAAACCGCATAACCACACAATGATAATTCGTTCTTTCTACCACAATTTTGCACACGTTTCAAATCAATATTTTTATATAAAATAGGGATTCTGAATACTCAATAATTACATACTGTTTTTCGTTCGTCATTGTCGTTACTTAAAGTGTAGTAACCTAACCATCTACCTTCTCGCAACAATGAGTGAATTCAACTGTACCAGACGTGACTTATGTCTTGTTTTAATTGAAAGTGACGGGAATTATGTTGTTGCTTTAACAAGTTATATACGGAATAATTTTACCAACTTTTCCGAGGCAAATATCGCTAAGATTGTAGCAAGTGTGCAAAATCTGGCAGAAATAAGCAAATATTTTTAAACAAGAATAGCGTTTGGTTGGACGTCATATTTACTGTGAATCTGGAAGAACCTACTTGTGAATCCGAACCTTCGACATCGACAGGAAAGCGAGGACGCCCTTCGAAAACCTACGAAGACAGTTCCAATAGAACACAAAGACGAAAAAACACGGAGTTGCTTGAAACATGTGGCCTTGATTTTATACTGAATTCATATCTTCAGGGATTGAGATCTCAAGGGGAAACCGAAAAAGCATTCATTGTCGAAATTTTACGAGTATTGCCCATGGAAAAAAAAAGTGATATACGTCAAAATCTCCTAAACGAACCGGCACATTTAACAGCGTACTCTAAAGACGAAGCTCTCAGTATTTTCATCGAGTTGGACCTTAATATGGCACAGTATGAAAACATGAGGAGTTACTTAATCGCGAAGAATTGCTTATTATTTCCATCATACAAATCAATTCAGGAAGCTAAAGGAAAGTGCTACCCACCAAGATCAAGCGTAGAAATTAATAATATTAAAGCAAAGGTGAAACTTCAAGATCTGCTGGATCACACTATTGCAAGAATTTTACAAATTGATGGTGTATACAAAGTTGGCAAAACACATTTAATGCTTTATTTTAAATGGGGCTGTGATGGTTCCAGCGGACAAAGTGAATACAAGCAAGTCTTAGTTGAAGAAAGTGAGTTAATTTCTGACACTAATTTATTTATAGCTTCATTAGTGCCTCTGAAACTTATAAATATGAATACAAATGAAACTGTGTGGGAAAACCCTGTTCCATCATCAGTAAGATTTTGTAGGCGTATTTTAATAGAGTTTTCAAAGGAGACACCTGAAAAGACAAGAAGTGTAGTTAATGAAATTGAAGCTCAAAATAACGCTCTTACACCAACTTTTGTCAATATAAATGGAGAAGGTATCGAAATTAAACATACATTATTTTCAACCATGGTTGACGGGAAAGTGGCGCAAGTTTTGTCAGAAACTTCATCAGGTGCTGTGTGCACTATTTGTGGTGCAAGACCAACAGAGATGAATAATTTAGAAAAAGTGCAAAATAAACCCGTTGATGAAAATGCTTATCAATTTGGGTTATCGACATTGCATTGCTGGATTCGATTTATTGAGTTAATTTTACATGTATCCTATAATCTAGGCTTCGAAAAATGGTCTGCTACAACAAACGAAAACAAAGATTTGAAAAATCAAAAGAAGGCATATGTACAAAGAAGGTTCAGAGAAGAACTTGGTTTAAATATAGATAAACCTAAACAAGGTACTGGTAACAGCAATGACGGTAATACAGCTAGAAGATTTTTTCAAAATTATCAGTGCAGTGCAGAAAGTACTGGTGTGGACGAGGAATTGATTAAACGATTTTATGTTTTACTTCAAGTTATGTCAAGTGGAAAAGTTATTAACGCTACAAAATTCGGTCAGTATGCTTTGGATACAGCACAAAGATATGTTAATAAATATATGTGGTATTATATGCCATCATCTGTCCATAAAGTCCTAATTCACGGTGAAAGCGTCATTCGGCATTATTCAGTGTTACCCCTAGGACAACTTTCCGAAGATGCGCAGGAATCAAGGAACAAAGACTATAAACGATTCAGACTTCATCATGCTAGGAAATGCTCTAGAATAGCTACAAATGAAGATGTTCTACATACACTTTTGTATACTTCGGACCCTTACATAACAAGTTTAAGAAAACCATCTAGTAAAAAGTCTATGGAATTTATAGATGAAGCTTTAGAGTTAGTTGAATAATACAGTGTTTTTTTTTAAGTTAAAAGTAATGGTACATAATAATAGCAGAAATCATTTTAAGAGTTTAATTTGTGTTTATAATTTGCATTTAAGGTCATATTATTTAAATATAGTCATACATTTCTGAACATTTTTCAACATTTCAAGTTTACTATTTTTTTTAGACAATAAACATATGATTATATCCATTAATTGTATTTTATTTAAAAGTACATTTATTCAAGAATACACAAAAAAAAATCAGCAGCAAATCTATGAAAACATGGAAGTTATGGATTTATGACCCGAAACCGACTCAATCTCCACATAGTGCGGCGGCGAGGGCGGTAGGACGGCGATCGGGTATTGGGCTTACGTAGAGTGCTGGTGGCCTTACTACTCTCCTGGAAAAGGGTAGTGGCGTCGTCGGGGGCGATTAAGGTATGCCTTGGTCGGCGAATACTGCTAATGCGGGAGGGAGTATAGCGGGCGGCCGCTGAGATCAAGGGGTTTGGGTGTTTGATGCTGTAATCATCGATCACTAATAAAGAACGCTGTAATTTATTTAAAGGCAACTAAATACATATACAACTATAACCCACAATCTTTGTCTCCATAATAATCTGGCATGTATTGGCGGTTCGCATTAGCGTACTGGTACACTATACAAAAGTAAGTATCAAATGTTGTACCTTAGAGAACACACCTAAACAAACAGGAAACAATTAGTTTTCTCAACAACCTTGATAGAATCAGCTACGAAACTTTTTACTGTGGCTGAATGTTAATGGTAAAAAACTTCCTTCGTATGTCCACTTATCAGTACTTTCTTAACTTCTGAAATTAAAAAGATACAAGTAGTCCGCTTCTTTCATCTCTTGCAAATTGGATGTAGGTACCAAGTAATGTAGTTACATGATGTCCCTAGCTAGACTTTTCGGAAAGCCCCATATATGCCGAGGTTCGTACCCCACAGGGGGTGCCCTTAGCGTGTAGTCGCTTATTTTTTAAGTTAGTACGTAAGTTTAAGTCCTGGCTGGAGGCCTTAATTTATTAGGGCAACCACAAGCAAGTCCGTTTAAGCAGACGACAACCTCATAGGTTGACCTGCGAGATGCCATTCCCAAAAAAAAAACAAAAACTACAAAAGAACTGCTGGGTTAGCAGGTGCCTATGTTAGTGTACACTACGGCTACACATTAAGCTAAAAATTACCAGTTCATGCTGATCTCGCATTGTATAGGATTTCCCTACAATGAGAGGTCAGCTTAGACTGGAAATATATAGCTTGATGTGTAGTTGTGTGTACTGTTATTTTCTGGATGATAAATTCTTCATCATTATTCTCTTGCTCCTTCCATCTTAGTTTCGAAGCAGAACAGACAAGTGTCCCGTATTTTGGCAATTTTATTATTAGTCGAGTAATTTCCTCTTAAAGTCACGATTTTGCGTGATTTGCGTGTTAGGCCGCTTAATACAGATATCGTGAACATTTATTCGAGTATTTGTTCGATAACAGAAGGGAAATTCACGGTCTTACATTTGAGGGTAGTGAGTGAGTAATTTGATTCCGGAATGACCGGGCGACCGCCGCGTAATTGTCTTACTTCAGTCCTGTTCGCAATCCGTTTCGACGATATGTTACAAATGTCACAGTAATGGATTTCCGTTGTTATAACTAATGTGACTATGGACACGGTCATTATTGTTTATGAGAGTGATTGATATTAAATTGATGATTATAATTCAGTAAATATATCATTCCTTCAGTCGCGAATCGAATTTAAATCAACAAACGACCAAAGACCAAAGAAACCAAAGACAATTGGAATTTGGCGGGCTGCAGCTGAGGATTCACCTTAATCACTCTTCTAGACAACAAGTTATAATGTCCTTACTCTGTACAACTGAAGAAGGAACTTAGATTAATCAGAGCGAAATAATGGAGTTATAAAAACCACCATAAAACAAAATCATGATTGGATTGCCGGAGGTTATAATAACAGTCTTATTGCCATAAGGGCTCCCATAGGGAGGCGCGACGCGACTCTGGTGAAACAATTTCTATGAAAACTTCTTGGAATTGTTCTACCGCAGTCGCGTCGTGCCTGTTTGTGGGAGCCTTAATTAAGACGCCTTACAACACCCATTAAAAGAAAATGGCTGGTTCTATTCTTTGTTTGAAACCACACGACACGGGTTGTCTTTAATTAACTTTTGATAACTCTATTGTCGTCTCTTTTTATTGTCAAGACATGACAGAGACATGCAAGACTTTCAACCGTGATAAATGTCAAGTTTTTATTAACACCTTACTAAGTCGTTAATAAAGAATATTCTTTACATTCGTTGCCAGAATTAACGTCCGCCATTATGGAATGGCGGACGTTAATTCTGTCAACGAAAAAAGGTTATTAAAGGTTATTCATTGCAACGCCAGATATGGATCTGGCGTTGCAATGAATAACCTTTAATAGATCTGTTAAAGTTGGCTGAGCAAAAGCAGTAACTGTTGCGAACTCGTATACCTATAAACGAATCATTAGGGGACTACTCAAACCTTTATTGCTTGATTATGGCATGTACTTATTTATTCGAATTTCAAATAGTTCTCATTTTGCTTTCCTAAAATTTTATTGAACACTAATAAAATGAATACGCCTATTTATTTCCTGTCTAAACTAAATAGCTGTATACTAAGTAACTGCAACCACCTTGGATGTAGCGGCTGCTCACATTACATAAACATAACATCACGCTTTGTTTTCCCCGAAGGGTTTGGGCAGAGGTGTACCTACAGTACACCCACATTTCGCCAGTTATGTTTAAGTCCCATGTAATAGGGGCGAACCTATTGCCATCAACCGGGCACAAATCCAGACTACTGAGAAGTTTCATATAGCAAAACCCACGTTGCCCGACAGGACCTCATGCTCAGCAGTAGCTCTTGCGACAACTAGACCAACGAGGCAGTCGGTTGCTCACAGTCTTAACCTTAACCTACTTGGTAGGGGTGCCGTAGCTTAGTTACTGCGACAAATTTGGCTCGCGCTTGGTGGTCAATGTTGGTCACAGTTCTAACATAACCTAACCTATATTTATCTGTATCAAATCGCAGATACTGCTGGAAAAAAAAACATTACAAACAAATATAATCACAACCATAACAATAAAGCGAAACACAAAAAAAAAAAACATAACCTAACCCGTTTGGTAGGGGTTCCCTACCTTACTGCGTGCGACAAACTATGACAAAAGGCTAGAAAGTTAAGGAGGATCTATTAATAATAATAAAACGTGTGCATCATTAGAAGGTCAATAAGTTTTTAGAGGTTCTGTTATATTTTCCCCCAAATAGAAAAACGGTTCGTTTTAAACAACCATTGTGCAAGCAACGCTGTGTCTTGGTACTTAATTCTGTGTTGCGTGGAAAGAATTCTTAATGAGCCTATGCTAAGTACTGTCTGAATTATTTAATTATGTATTTAGTTGTATAGCAAATTAGTGAAGCGGTAAATGAATTTCTGAAAAAGTTACTAGAAGTACCAAGAAGTGACCTTATCATCCTTATATTCCCTTGATGTTTTTCAGTCTTGCAGCTGTTAATATCTTTTTGGGGTTCCGTACCCAAAGGGTGCCAACAGAACCCTAGAACTAAGGCTCCTCTGTCCGCTTGCCCGTCCGACCGTCCGCCTGTCTGAGCTAGACCGTTTAAATATTCACGAGTGTGCATTTCTATTGCCGCTATAGCAAAGCATAATAAAAATAAAAAAGATAAAAACCAAAAGCGGATCATAAGTCACGTGTCTAAAAAATAATTGTGCCAATCCCCAAGCTCCTGTGCCAGCCTCATCCAGGTTCTACCTGCGATGGAAACAATGTCGCCCGCCCTACTCGCTACGGACGACCGACACTTCGTCTTCTAGTCCTTGGACGCCACTCAGTCACTGCCTCACTCCACCTGTCATCACTGCACTTTGCCAGGTGTCCTGCCCAACTTGTGTTTTCTGATATCAGAAACCTTCGTACGTCTTCGGATCTCGACGTTTGGAGATCGGTCTAATAGAGCCTTATGCCAAGCATATACAAGTACAGAAGTCAAATATTCACCAATGCTACATTAAAAATTCTCCGATAGTTTATTTCCACAGTACAAACGTCTAGACTTCCGCAAACGCTGAAAGAAAAACGTTACTTTAAACAACACAAGAATTCATTACGCACGTTAGATACTTAGCTTACCGAATACACATATACGAGTATTTGTCTCCCCTTTTCGCAAACCCACATTTTACCTTTACATTTCCTCGTTTTTTTTCCAAATACTTGAAATTCACGGAGGTTAGGAATTATTTGTTTTTGTGACTGGGACATGAGCGTTTCCCCTAGGACTGCTCGTCAAGTGCAAACAATTACTTGTTTCTGGTCAAAATGAACGCTCAAAACCGTAAAAAGAAACGACACTTGATGACCTGCACTGGTCGTATTTAAAATGTAGCTCTGTTCGGAGTTGGTCGTGCTGTAAATCATAAAATCACGATTTGAACGCATAATTTTTATGTTAAAGTATACTGCTAGTATACGAGGGAAGATAGATATTGGAAGACACCCAACATATAGCTTGATATCTTTGAAGCTGATTAGATAGAGCTTATATTATTCCCACTGCTGGGACTCAAGCCTCCTCCTCCTCCCTTTGAGAGGGAGTGGGCGGTAATCTACCACGCGGGCCCAGTGCGGGTTGGTAGATGTCACAAGTCTTCGATTTTTTGGTAGTTGGACATCATCACGTCCCTTTGAGAGGGAGTGGGCGGTAATCTACCACGCGGGCCCAGTGCGGGTTGGTAGATGTCACAAGTCTTCGATTTTTTGGTAGTTGGACATCATCACGTCCCTTTGAGAGGGAGTGGGCGGTAATCTACCACGCGGGCCCAGTGCGGGTTGGTAGATGTCACAAGTCTTCGATTTTTTGGTAGTTGGACATCATCACGTCCCTTTGAGAGGGAGTGGGCGGTAATCTACCACGCGGGCCCAGTGCGGGTTGGTAGATGTCACAAGTCTTCGATTTTTTGGTAGTTGGACATCATCACGTCCCTTTGAGAGGGAGTGGGCGGTAATCTACCACGCGGGCCCAGTGCGGGTTGGTAGATGTCACAAGTCTTCGATTTTTTGGTAGTTGGACATCATCACGATTTTTTTCTTTACCGTTTTGAGAGCAGTGGTAATGAAATTAATTCCCTAAAGTAAAGCGGCGCCTGCCTGGGTTAGAAACCACGACCCTTGACTCGTAAGTTGGGACCGTTATGACTGGGCCATCACTGCTCTCCTCACCAGCATAATTATACATATCAAAGCAACATGAGGTTGGATACGAATACAATTTCTGAAAGTCAAATAGTGCTTTTCTGTCGCTGTAATAGTATCGACCGATATTGTTTTTTTGTTTCAATCGATCGACACAGTCGCCAGGCAATAAATAGCTCTAAAAATTGCCATTCAAAGAGCTTCTTTAAGTCTCGTACAAACTGACGCGACGCCACAGCGCGACATAAAGGCACCGCGTGCCGCGCGACGAGCGGTGCCTTTGTGTCGCGCTGTTGCGTCGCGCCGTTTTGCGGGGGCCTTTACTTACATGTCAAAGTTCCTATATAAATGTTGTTGAACTTGCAGAACTGTTATAGCATAAATAAAAAATGAGTAAGTTACTCGCGGCCACTGTTTCAATGAGGATACTTCCTGCCTTTGTTTACAATGCTTGTTCAGCTTTCCGAAGTAAACGTCATGCGACATAAATAATACGCCTTGTATGTGCATGCAAATCAAAACTATATTGTTTATTGAACAGTTTCTAATTTCGCAAAAAGCTTACTGGTATACAGGGTGTCCAGTAAATAGCACGACATACTGCAGGGAGTGATAGCTTAGGTCAATACCTACCAAAACAACACAATATACTGTAGGTTAAAGTTATACGAAAAGAAAATCGTTGTGTGAAAATTTAAACAAAAATTCACTCTTTAAAAAAAAAAATTGGTAGAAAAAAGACTTATGAATGAGTAAAGTAACGTTCACGAATAATTTGATGTAAAAAAAAGGAATTTTTCATTACGAGATGTATCTAAATCTGTTTCAAGGTAGAGATTTTTCGATATTTGGCAAAATTTTGTAAAACTGTAAATCCGTAAGATTTTGCTGAACATACATATATTGTGTTGTTTTGGTAGGTATTGACCCGAGCTATCACCCCCAGCTGATATGTATAGCAGTATGTCGTGCTATTTACTGGACATCCTGTATATTCAAGGAAAAGTAATTATTTTTTCACTTTAACAATGCTGAACAGCAATTTGTGGAGAATCTTTCGCGAAATGAGATGCGAAGGTTTATTATTGTATTCAGTGTTATCATGACTTGTTTTTACTAAAAAGGG
The DNA here is from genome assembly GCA_963555695.1 of Dasypolia templi. Lineage (NCBI taxonomy): Eukaryota > Metazoa > Arthropoda > Insecta > Lepidoptera > Noctuidae > Dasypolia > Dasypolia templi. The sequence continues at coordinate 21,130,193 of OY743153.1, forward strand.
CGGTTGAATATGTTTTTATTTGTCCGCTGCATATAAATTGTCAACTTCAGGCTATTAACGCGACACAGTGGTTCTCCATTAAATACTTCTCGAATTCAAACTGTACTTACCTTTACTCTTCATCATTGTCAGGTAAACACGACCTACGCGAATAACAAGGCAACAATAGAATGGGGATGATGACAATTTTTTTTACCTCAAAAAATGTTTATTTCCAGATTGCGCAAATAGTTTTACAAAAAGTGGAAAAGCTTAAAAAACTGCCAAGTTATTAACGTTTTAAAGTAAGTGTTAGACTAGGACAGCACTATCGTAGAAGTGACGTCATGACTACGTAACTTCATACTAGCGCCGTACATTGTCCGTACCGCGCGACAAGGACAGCAATAATCCCCTCCAAAAACTTTTGAAGCGTGAAATATCTTCATTTTTACATCGATTTAACAGATTTTTTCGATTATCTCAAACTCAAAGCATTTATTTCAAATAAACCAATTACAGGCACTTTTGAATGGTCAAGGTCGGTCGGTCAGAAAAATGAAGCTAGTTGCCCATTCCAAAGCGTAGTAGGTACCTATGGAGAAGAACGGGCAAGAAACTCCACGGACACTCTTTTAAATCAAATTATGTTTACAATAGATTGGTTACATCATTCATGTTGAAATTATGCATGTGAGAACGATGCAGAACGTTAAAAGCGTCCGTTATATAAATATGAAAACCATTCAAAAATAAAATTTAATTAAAAATACGCCGTGGCAGCTAAGAGATGACCAGTCTCAACTGACGGCGCCCGTCTACCCGTTATCTCATTTTTACTATGCCTTCTTTGAAATTACATTATGTTTACGAACATTTTTAATAGTAGTCATCATCCCAATTCCAAAAATCGCCCGTAGGCGAGGACGAGCACAAAAGGAATCAAATTAAACCGTGGTCCTACTAAACGATTGCTCGTATTCCGTATTCTCATCTATTTGGTGTATTTTAGCAGGCGATAAATCAGTGACATCCGTAATTTGAAATCTTCCAAATGTTTCCCGGGGTTAGCTCGCCAGGGTTCGGTCGTTGCTCTCAGACTCTCTGGCCAGTCGGCATCCCTATTTCCCTCGCGACGGATATTATCGGGCCCGGCGTTCCGAACGATAATAATCGCAAGGGCAGACATAACGGGAGCCTATAATGCGAGGGTACGTTTCTCAGTCTCCACAATACATTGCATTTTCAAGGCGCCGTTTTTGTTCAAAGATGTTTTGGCGTAATTGTACTTTATATGGATTCAGATCTCCAAAGCATTAATAACGCAGCGGTTGTTTATATCAAAATTAGTAAGTAAGTTAGTTTTTATTTGTTGAAACATGGTGTACATGATACATTGCATGCTAGTTATTATAGAATAGAAAAGTTTAATTCAAACGTATCAAATAAAATAGTAGCATCTGTGGTATGGATTCTCTGTATGTTGATGTTGCCTAGAGCCATAGTGTTACTTTTACCATAGATTTAATTCATAATAATGTTTAGTAATGCAAATATTTGAGTATAATCCACGGATATAATTATATTGTCCATAGGACCTACTGCCGACAAATTGCTTTTCAAGATTATTTATCGAGGTAAAACTCTGTAACTGGTGGTTTGATAATCGAGTATTGTCTGGATTAGAAAATCAAACTGTGAAAATCAAACCACCAGTGAAGGCTCCCGCAAAACGTCGCGACGCCACAGCGCAACACAAAGACACCGCTCGTCGCGCTACACGCGGTGCCTTTGTGTCGCGCTGTTGCGTCGCGCTACACGCGGTGCCTTTGTGTCGCGCTGTTGCGTCGCGCTACACGCGGTGCCTTTGTGTCGCGCTGTTGCGTCGCGCCAGTGTGCACGAGACTTTAGTCAGCGAGATATAAAAAAAAGAATGAGTTATATAAATACAGTACGGCACTTAATTTTATATATTTATAGTCAAGCGGATGACACAGCTTCTAGGGACTTGTTATGCTAATTAATTCCGAAGTTTTGATACCCGATGCCTATGTCAATACATAATAATATCACGAACCACTGGGTAAACTCATATTGTATGAAACCCGTATTGTTATGATAATCGAGTATTGTTGAAAACCGGACCGTCTATCATAGGAAGATAATGATTTCGGAATGTTAATGTTTGTGAACGTGTCTTTGTATTTTGTATATTAATCAATATGTTGTGTTAATGGAACAATCTGTTGTTCTAAGCCTGCTTTTAACTGTGCTAATAATATGTGTTTAATCAAATCTGATGAAAATGTTGATGCTATTTTCAGCATTACAGTTTTATCAAAGCAATATAGACATTATATGATATCCATTCAGATGTAACACTTGTAATGATAATCATGTCATTTGGAAATAGGTTTCTTTATTTATTATCCTTTTCTTTTCCATGTGAGAACATTGTAGGCCTTGTAGACTCCAATATGCTAGATTTGATGACCATTTAGTAGAAGTACCTGGTAGTTCAAGTAACTACCAGGTACTTCTACTAAATGGTCATCAGACAGGCCTAGACTGGACAGTGCAGCCTGTCAACAAGTACCAGTAACATACCTTTTAACAATGCAATTCGAAAACATTGTAAAAACCATTTTTTTAAGTGTACATAACCGTGGAGTTTATGGCCGACCAATTGAAACCAAGCACCTAGGCTTCAGATGTTTCATAAGCGCCCAAGTCGGTTATAGCGAAATCAAATATATTGAAAATAATATATAATTAAAGCAACACTTTGTATGTTAACCACAAGGTGAGCAAGCTGACGCGATAAAAACAAATAATGTACCTTACTAATATTTATAAGCCGCCGACTGGCATTTGTATAAGTAAGTTATACCCACTGTAAAATCCACAAATTGTGGAAAATGCTTCAAAACTCGTAGCATAATGTCATAAGTCTGTAGTGAGAACGAGAACTGTTCATTATTATCATTGGTTGACCATGATATTTATGTCGTCCTTGTCCTTAATATCATTTAAATTAAGATTACACATAAATTAAATGATCTTTTTAACCTGAGAACAGCACATATATACATATAACAAAACAATTATTCGTTTAATCATCGGGGAAAGAAAACGAATAGTGGTACAAGGAAAAGAAGGTTGAAGTTAGTCATACGTCAGTGCCCATGAATAATCAAAATACTTCAATGTTCTTTCTTTTTGTTTTAGGGCGGTGACAGACCCTCGCGATGGCCGGCGGGTGGCACTCAAGAAACTGCCCAATGTATTCCAGTCGCTCGTCTCCTCCAAGCGCGTCTTCCGAGAGCTCAAGATGCTCTGCTTTTTCAAACACGAAAACGTTAGTATTTTAATTAATTTACAGAATAAGGTTATCTTAGACATCACCGACAGGCATCACGTCGACTTCATTTGAAAAGTTAAGCGTTTCGTAGTAAACTTCTATTACCGTGAAAACGAAGACGATCGGTAATGTCTTGCCTTAATTAAGCTTTTATTGATGATTTGTTTTGCATGACGTCACAGCAAACGTAAATTAATTGATGCAAATGAAAAAATATGAGCAGTTAGCGTTACCACAGGCGTTTACTGTGTCATCCTCATCCTTCTGAGAGGCTTCACAGAATTCAAACTTTTTTCTTTTGTAATTATATGATGTTTGCAGTACCTTAATTATCTGTAATCTCTTAAGGATTGCCAACTAATTCACCATCATTTAGGATTTAATACTGTTCCAAAACAGGTTATAGTCACAAATTATTATTATTATCACCGTTCTTTTATTAAATATTTGCTCAACAAACTATTTAATCAACGTTATGACTCACGTAAACGTTAAAACTTACTAAGCGTTCAAGCATTTTATCAATTTCACGAACACTCGAAATTTTGTTTTCAGATATTTAAACTAAGCAAAAGCCAAGTTTCACATTATTATGATACCGCTGCAATGTATAGAAAGTGGCTTGCTATGAATGTATAGCTAAATCTAAACAAGCATGTGTGGCTGCCTAGAAACAGATATTAAATTACTCGAGGCTGGAATCAGTGTCGCAAATATCCGCAATCACACAAACTTCCTCTATAAATAAAATCACACATCCCGATAGCAAAATCATACGCAAAACCTTTCGATGGAACTCCAAAATTTTCATATCTTACTTCTTTTCGTCAATTGCCAGATTGCTCCATTTCTTTGACATTTAAAACTTCAGCACCCATTCTTGTTTAAATAAACTTATTCGTTTCAAAAACAGCCATTTGTTAAACTAGTTGTTCCCACGAGGACTTATAAACGACTAAATTGGAACACCTTATAGACGCGTTTGTTTTTACCTTTCTCATTTGAAGGGACCTTCCACACTCTGGCCTTATTTTATGAATGTTAATTGAAGCTTTTACATTCACACCTGAGCTTCATAATTATTACCTTGGTCATTATACCAAGAACATTTTTATTTTATCAGTAATAACATGATTCGATACCTATACATTTATCTGAATTATAGACCTCTTTAGTATGAAAATAGGGCATTATCACGAAATAATTAGAATGCGATGCGCTCTCTTCGTAATTTATTCATTTTCACTGTGTTTTATCGATCAATGTGTATTGTTTATTGTTTGCGGTCGGTGTGCGGTTGTCTCCATATAAACATGTATCTGCATTGAAACGAGTTATCCCACAGTGTTGATTGTCATCACTAATAACATGTCAGCGAGGGGCTGATGATGGCTTAACGTTCGTCGCGGACTGGACGTCCAACTAATGTGTGTTTTTATCTTTGCAGGTCTTATCTGCGTTAGACATCCTACAGCCGCCTAGCCTCGACTTCTTCCAGGAAATGTATCCTTTTTACTGTATAGATAGTGTAGCATTACTAAATAAATGTTGCCGTAAACGATCGTATGACGGGGTCGTTTTAACGGTGAACGTAGGCGCATTGACCTCACACGTGAGTCCTCCAGATTGCATTTCTACTTAGATTCGCCGGAACTGCTAAAGCGCCCAACAAGCGGTTCAGTGTTTTATATTTTATCTTCGCTGCAGCGTTATTGAGTTTCACTCGTTGAATTGTCAGCGCTTCAGCGGCTTGATACTTTATCTTTGTTGGATTTCTATCTGCAGCCAAGATTTATAGCGGCGAATTGAAAGTTTTAAATTTGAATTATTTATTGTGAATTTTCGTGTGTCATCCCTACTTACGGTAATTTGTCAAGTCTGACATGATTTGATATTCGTATTTGCGTGTAGAAAAAACGACGTGCCAAAGGCGTGAAACATGTTTATGGGTGTGTTTTTTTATTTATTTTTATTGACGTTCTGAGTTACTGTCATTTAAGTCTACTTTAGCTTACTAAATGATTAAGAACCCTGTACTCCCAACCTTACGAAACTAATTTCGCCGAAACGCAACTAATTATAATATTTTTTTACGGCTGGGGAGTGGTTGATCTTATAAGTTTTAGACGTGAATTTTCAACGGGTTTCGCGTTACTATCCATTTCGTCATAGGTTTTACATTGAACACACACATACACACAGCCGCAATTTATCTTTCTCAACTGCCGTATAAATATCCAACCGGGTAACTGTCAGTTTAATGTTTCAAATTTTATATCGCGTACTCTATTGTGAATTTTTGATGGCACCTTTACGGCTTAATATTTTTCTCAGTTCAATATTACGGCCTTTGCAGAAACTGATTTTTAAAAAGATGCCTGCCTGACTTCTAGATTAAACATGAATACATAATTTAAGTGTTTAGATACCGGTCTAAGCTGCCACATTCAAAATGTTCGCATTACTAGAAATAATTAAAACATTAAATCTAGTCGAAGACCTAAAGCGAAACCCTAGTTGGCTACGGCCTGTGACAGCTTCGAACATGAATATTTAAACGTCCTAATAAACCTGAGAGAGAAAATTAACTCACGGTAGCTTCACAGTTTACATTGGCGTAAATTATTGAATAATGACCGGCAATTATATTAATTGTTGTTTCAATTGATTTTAATAGGCAATATCTGAGTGGCAGATGTGTACCTACTGAATCAATACTGAGACTGACAAATGTGCTCGGAAAGTGCAATTAGCGCCATAATGGCGTTTATTATTTTTCGGGTTCGTGTGCGCGTCAGCTGGCGGGAACACAATATCTCGTCGGTGCTACCCTATACCGATTTATTCCCCTACAAGTTTTATTTATTGAAATTCGAATGGCTCTCGTTCGCCCGTTCGCCAACCGTGCTCCCTGCCTGCCTGTCTCGTTTCAACCCAATAGTAAAAGGAAAACACTCGGTTCAAGTTGTAATACAAGAAACTTGCCTTTAATAGAATCTTAAAGTTTAATTGTATGCCAATACAAGGAACTTGTCTTTACTAAAATCTTAAAGTTTAATTGTATGCCAATGTACCGTGTTTGACGAACCGCGTGAGAATGTGTGACGTAGACTAAAGTCTGGGTTTGATCGACGTTGTTAAGAAGAGAAAAACAATCTAATGTTTGCTTTATCCATAACTCACTGTGACTCAAAATCTACTGCGATCTCAGAAATAATTGAAATATTTTCTCTTGTGGTTCATGTTCAACAAACAAACAGAAAACCAATAAAGAAAAAAAAAAATAGTCCTTCAATTTTGGTCCTTCACGCCGGAATAGTATTCCTTGCCATTTTAAATAAGCGTTAGGTGAAACGTATTACAAAAGGTAAACGAGAATACAGTGATGTAATTAAGCATAAAAATGTTTACAATATGTGCTAATTGCGTTCAGTTTATTTGGTGAAATCGGCACTTAGTAGTTGGACGGATGGTTCAAAAGTTACCACAGTAAGAACGGCAGCGAGGGCGGCGCGCAAAGCGGGGCTGCGATGTTTCACGGCTAATCCGCTGAACTGTGTCTGAAGCCTGGGGAAGGACATATGCTACTACTACTCATGAAACACCAAGCGGGCGAAGCAGCGGGCAGAAGTACTATTAGATATATGTATTTATTCGGTAAAATACAAAGTCATTGACATCATGTTGACTTTAACACCGAATATTAAAAACATCAAAACGTCACGTCATCATTTTTTGAAAATTAAACTTATGATCGAAAAGTGTGATCGTTACATAAAATAAACGATTTAGGTTTACAGAATTGCAATTCAGTAAAATAGAAGGTTATTATTCTTCACGAAAATCTATGAATTTTTAAACGATAAATGCACGGTGTGTCAGTCGATTAACGTTTCAGGGGGAAATTAAAAAAAAACCACTGACTAACTTCGTGACATCGGCACATAAATATTTATTTCCTTTTTCCCGGAGTTACCTTGATTGAGTTACCTATCATTGGTAATGATTTCGTTGATAACATAAATAGATAGACATTATACTATTTGGTGTTATCGGCCGATAACACATAGCTCCAAAGTATTTTTTATTCCCAAATTATATGAGTTTTAACAAAATTGTGCCGCGTCGACAGCGTTAGCATTGGGCTTGCAAAGATCTTTCATGGAGCAGGTGTTATTGCACAGAGACCTGTGTTGACTAAGTGGTGTGGCTCCAAAAACGCATTGTGGCTCATTGGGGACCCCTATCATAGCTAAACGTCTATTAGAAATAACTTTAGTTCCGGCAAACAGTTTGATTTCCTCCCCGTATTTAGAACCGATAGTGGCGCAGCCGCGAAGTTCCGAAATCGTAGAGTAGTAACAAACGAGGATCGGCCGGAGTACCCGATGAGATGTTTATATTCGCGCCGCGATATTCGGGGGCTTTCACATCACCGAAATAGAACTACGTGCTTCCGTGGAGTTATGTGCTGTCTCTTTGTGCCTTGTTCAGCAATGATGCATCATCCACCGGCATGACATATGTAGAAGGTTTTATTAGGAGCTAAAAGAAAAAAAAAGTTTTGTTATTAAGCCTCATATTAGGTCATCAAAAATGCGGATACAAACAAAAAAACAAACTCATCAGCTTTAATTATCTTGTGTAGATGTATGAAAACCGCATGCCTAGATAATAATATCTTGATCATCTGAGATGACTAAGATGCAATGTAAAGCGTGCAACGGCAAAGCAATGACGATAATCGCCAGACCAAATGGTTTTTAATGTGAGTCTTAACGTACCAAGTTGCTGAGTCAACCCCTCGCATGCGGTGTTCTCAAAAGCCTTACATTAAACTACCTGAAATGACCTCATCTACACACGCACATCAAACATATTGAGTGTCGACGGAGATGCATAAAAACATTCACATCACAGTGAAACATGACAGCTGAAATGACGGCTCCAAGTAATGAATTCCAACATCGTTTCGTACAAACTCAACAGCCCGAAAACAAAGAATGGAAAAAAGGAAAATTGGCACCGGAGCGACGCGTGAAGATTCGAACTAAGTATTTCTTGCTCCGCGCGGATGTTCCATATTGTAACAGTTTTTATTGAACATATAATATTCTAGCCTGAACTTCCTCGGTTTAGTATTGACGCATTTTCCCTATCCTTAATAATTTCAACGTCAAAGTTTCTTGAAGCGTTCCGTTACATTTATAGCGTCATAAGGAAGTTTCTTCTATAAATTCTTTTTATGGATAATAGAATTCAAACATACCATTCTTGGCGCTCGTCAGTGTCGAACACGTCAGAATTCGTAACAAAACATAATTTCACACAACACCCTTTGTGCCTGAAAACAAGGTGGCATACACCTCGTTTCCTCCGCCACACCATTGTTTTTGTTCTCTGGCCATTTATTTTGTTACATGAGCAGTTTCTTTTGTTCAAATGCTTGTTTCTTTTGTCCGGCGGTGGTTGTCTTTGTTTCAGCGGTTGTGTGGAGTCGCCTGCGCATCGCAGCGGTGCAGCGCCCTTGCGCATGCACTTCCTAATTAGCGGTTTTGCGTGGGCCGCCTGGCCCGATTTAACCTCGCCGCGTCACGTCGGCCGTGCTCTCGCGCCGATATCGCTCCGCTATCTACCACTTTATTGTCTTGTGAAGTTTAAATTGAGATGGCTGTCCAGATTACTGTTATCGAGACACGCTATCGCCTATTTGCCGACATAGGGATGCGGTTTAATGTAATTTTGGATGCTGTATTTGCATAATTGACGACTCGTAATCAATTGATAATTGCTTTGAGGTTTGTTGTACTGCCTACTGATATTCTTTTATTAAAATAGTGGGAATGGAGAAGTTAAAATTTACGCATATCCGATCTAAAGTTGCTTTTTTGGCTCAAAGTAAAGTAATCCAATAAGAAAGAAAAATAAATCACAAGAAAACCATTTTCACACAGAGGTTGCGCAAGTAAAAAGTAAGCAAGCTACTGAAACTTATATCGCACCCTGTCACTCATTTTCAGTTTGTTCAACTTTATTCTCTATTCATTATGATGACTACTGTCAGGCGCTATAAATTACGATACGAGCACAAATCACACATTCGTCCTGATCTTGATTTATTAGCGCGCACAAAATGTACCGCTTTGTAAAAAAAAAAAAACACGTTAGTGTTTACCAAAATAATCGCAAGTGACGTCTGTCTGTCTGTTATCTATTATACTTTATTAGGCACGCCAGTCGACGCTCTCATAAATGGGCGAAGAGAATTGATTGAAAGTCAATAAGGTCACGTCTCGTCACACGACGGACGTTTCAATGGTTTCATCGTACACCATAAATGCCCAAATCAAGGGCTTCAACTATATCCTATTTCTGCTAGGCCTTTTATGAAAAGCTTTTACGTTCTTGGTCTTGTTTAAAGCGACTTCTAAAAAACTTAGGAGGTTATGGATTCATTGTGTTTTTCTCATATACACGAAAATACAAAATCAAAGGTTACTAACTTCCGAAATTCAAGTTATTTTGCACTATGTAGTGTTTTTTTTGAGTAAAGTTTTTTCGTTGCTCTTCATATTTTGAAAAACTTATATGCTTGTTTACCTTTTTTGCCGTTTTAGACCAGTACCATAATTTCGTAATAAACAATCAATCGGAACCTGAATCGTTTTGAAACATATTGCTAATCCATTCCTTCATAAGTTCGATAAAAAATTCTGTTTGACAATGTAAATACGCAACGAATGTTGTTGAACTGTCAAAATCAAACAGATTAGTCGTAATCGTTAACGAAAATGTGTTACGCAATTAGGCTGCAGGTTTTAACGTTTTTTTCACCAAGTTCGTATTGAAAATCTAGCTTTCGCAGTCGCTGTCCTTGTTTTAAAGGCAACCATTACTTCAGGGCTACACGTTAACAAATCTTACATCTGACATTTACAAAAACAATGGTGTTGTGTGAATATTGTATGCTGTAAATATATTCTAGTAGTTAGTTCTAGTATATTCTAGCTAGGTTTTTAGAGCACTCCATAAACTATCTCGCAAATGCAGACGTTTGTACGCAGCTATGCCGCTTTGAATCGTCACCTGGGTCTTTACTGGAGAGAAACTGTCGCGGGGGTTTAGCGTGTGCCGTTTTATTTATGTAAGAGCATGAGTCTGCCCTGATTCACACATGGACGTACAATCCCACAATATTTTTATGATGGAACATTGACACGCGTGACATCAATGCACTTCCAAGGATTCCGTGTCGAATTGTCGGCGCACCGTGTGTCCTTGCTTTGTTCCAAATTGCAAGCGAAAGTTAAGATTAGATTTTTATTGTTTGCACATCGATATATTATTTTATGGTCAAGCCTATAATTCGATCGATAATAAGGATATTCCAATTTACAAAAATCTAGATTAGTAACGCTGTGACTTTAGAAGAGTCCTTGTTTTTTTTTTTGCTTCTGTGCTCTAAGTTAAGCAAAACAGCCATGACAAAAGACAGTCTCGTTTTCATTGTCTTCAATGTCACTCATCACAAACAATAAAGAAAATTACCATTAATGACTCAGCATTTCTCTTTTGAAAACGAACAGTATCATCAAACCTGATTATTACATGTTTGATTGGCCAATTTGCACAACCGTTGTTAATAATTGTATGCCAACACAAAATTGGACAAATAAAATAGCCTTCCTGCTGATCAAAGCCTCCCCTACAAGTCTACAATACAGACTACTGACCACTAAAACGGATCATCTAGAGGGGATTACTTGGCAGAGGGGTTGGTGTCCAGTGTCCGGTGGTTGATGATGTCAGTCGGGCTATATGCTCATAGTAGGTGCTTTTCGGAACTTAACACCAATTAAACTAACTATATTTTCGTTATAAGCCGACTCAGTGTCGTAATTCGCAGCTCGAAGTGAGTCACTCTCGTACCTCTTTTGTGTTAGGGCACAAATTCCAAACATGAGCTTCTGCAATTTGTCTTTTATCGTAAATCCAACTACTATGTATGCAGCATTCCGGTTTTTACATCGTAATGTATTTAGCTTTGCCTGTTACATGTGACATATCAAGGTATGTTAGGTTAAACACGTGTAATCAATTTATTTCTAATACCGTGTTAAAAATTATTTAATTATCCGAAGATTTACACAAAATTATGTCCGAGCGTGTGACGATAATTTTCCTTAGAATTTAGTGTCGTGTGTAGACAACGTGAAACAGAAGTTTGGCAAGATCCGTGCTTTGTCATTTCCCTGTTCTAATACAATATACGCAGTTGAAACCAGAAACTCGTAGTCGTTGAAGTTTTTCACTGAATTAACCTTACGGACCAAAATGACCTTTTCGTCGATCAATGTTTCCACGATAACCTCGAACCCTTAAAACATTATCGGATAAATATTTATCTGAACTAGATAAATATTTATCCGATAATGTTTTTCTTATGATCGGCTACCTAGCTAACTCTAATATACCATTAAAATTGTTACCGTTTCCGACATTACTCCTACATTCTATTTTTCCTTTATATCTTCTGTAAATTATGGGCAAATTTATAAACTTTTCCATACATTTCCAGTAACGTTTATTAGGTTCAGTATTTCCAGTTCCTTCAAAATTGCAGCCATTTAAAATAATTGTACGAGTTTATTTCCTTCACGTCCATGTTAATGCTTCATATACAAACATTATGTCGACTTTAACTTCTTATTAAAGCCCGTGAGTCCCGTACACTGTGCGGGATTCGGTTTTCGTTGGCTTTTCCTTGGTATTGTTCTGGCTTTAATATCAGAGTGTTCTTTGCAGTGACCGGAGGATATATTGAACTATATAGAGTCTGGTTTTGGTGGGTTTTTGTTATATTTCATGACGAATTGAACATTGGAATGAAACAAAAACATGACTCAGCTTCTCGTTTTATTGCAGAGAAACAAGTATATAGGATCGCATCGAAAATTAGAATCCATTTATATTATTTATCTGTTCCATTCCATATACGAATATATCCATAATCCCCTCATAATATCCACACTAACGGTTTATTGCACTTCGCAGCTATGTGTATTTAAGAATTTATCACCAGATCACAGTTATGGCGTTCGCATTCGGGCTCGTACACCGTTAACGCTCGGTCGGCACGCTTAATTACTCCCCAATCGATGCAGGGCCATCATCTGTTTACCTATAATACGCAGATTAGTCAGCCTTTTATAAGCTTTTCATTGCACGTTAATGCTGAGTTTCTAGTTCAGCAAGTTTAGTTGAAGAATTATTAATTTATTATCTATGTGAGGGTTTTCATTCTCCTTAACATGGAATTGGGATGATGACATTTTTTTCTCAAAAGACTGTTTGTTTCCAAATATTAATATAACTATATTACAAAAAGTGTAAAAGCTTAAAAAATTGCCAAGTCATAAACGTTTTAAGATAATTGTTAGACAAGGACAGCACTATCGTAGAAGTGTCGTCACGAATATGCAACTTCATACTAGCTGCGTACATTGTCAATACCGCCCGACAAGTACGGCAATAATCGCCTCCAAAAACTTTTAAAGCGTGTATCTTCTTCAAATTTACATCGATTTAACTGTTTTTTTTTCGATTATCTCATTTTTACTAAGCCTTCTTTAAAATTACATTATTTTTATGAACATTTTGAATATTAGTCATCATCCCAATTCTTTGGTATTTCAAGACTTACTTCGTAGGGAATCAGTTAATTGTTTTATCTTATTGTTTCATTTAGTTGAGCCATCTTTGTCTTTATTTCATTTTCCTAGCTTTATTACGTTTACAGATTCTAGGAGCCGTTCTCTGGCTTAACTTGCACTTGTTTGAAATTAAGTGTTCACTTTGAATAACGGAATAAAATGTTTTTTTATTCATTATGATGAAATTCATTTTATTTATATGTTCTTTTCCAACAATGCATTTTTTCTTGCATGATTTATTTGGTCTTTCAGTTCTTCCTGTTTCGTTGATGCATTTTGCTTTTCGAATATTTCTTTGCAGTACATTCCCGCTATAATCGATCGAACGAACTCCTAAGGTTTCATCTTCTGCCTACAGAATCCTAATGGATATTTGTGATGTCCTTGTCAGTTATAGTAATTCTGTTTGCTCCCAAAGTGGATGGGCTCGTAACGGAGACTTCGATATCGACTAGACAGGTACGGTAATATAATTTATGTTTGGCTACACTCGCAAACTTGTACTCTGAGAGGCTGATCGATTCACTTGGACAGCTGGATGCTTAGTAATGTACGACCATCAACTCGAGTTTATTTACTTCTCACAAATATTAGATCCGGCTCCGATACCAATTCTGTTTTCTATTCACGAAATAAAATTTTAGTGTATTCTAGTTCGCTTTGCGGCCGACCGCAGCCTAGCCTGGTTCAGATATGCGTAGGATATTTTGGTAGACGGATTTTGGATAAAGGTCCAAATGAACTTTTATTTTCCATACAAAAGACGGTAACGTAAAGCTGCTTTTGCAAAACAAACTCGTCATGCTCAGGCCCTTAAATATTTAATATTCACATCGTGATTTTTAAAGCAAAGTGCAAAATTATGTTTTAAAACAGGTGCGTTATTTGTAGAGGTGAATCGAGTTGCGGCGGTCATTTGAAATATTTACAATCCACAACAAAAATAAATAGCATAAACTTTAGATTGCTTACTTCTCACATCCCGCAGTCTGAGCTCATTCTGTCGGTGATTTTTTCCAGCTTACTCGGTTTTGTCTGCGCTTTTGTGGACGGACTCATTAAAAGAAACTAACAATAAAGTCTAGAAAATCATAAAATCTTCTACTGTATGCTTAGGACCTGGATCGGTAGTTTGTTCAGCCGTTCTTTAATTTGTTATAAATTGATAATATATAACAAATCGTACTGATATGTCTCAGTTGTCCTATAGTCAATAAGTATCGTCGAGTTAGCGATTATTACTGTTAGTGTTCTTATGTACGAGTATGTATTCTACGCTTCATCTGGTTTGCATCGTGTCTTATTGAATAGTTCATGAGCAGAATATACTGTATCAGTTTATTTATTTATTAAAACTTTATGCACAAGTAAAAAAATACTGTACAAAGGCGGACTTAATGCCTGAGGCATTTTCTACCAGTCAACCTTAGGGTGATGCAGAGACAAAACATGGCAGGTGCAACAAAGGGGATAGATAACTCGAAAAAGAATACACTACTAAAACATTATTTATGTTTTAGTAAATTAAATACATACATATAAACTGAAACTGATTCATGACTGTATTCATGTCACGGCGTTCAGTTGATTCTGTATCAATCATTCATTGCTGTTAGATATTTTTCTCATCCAGATAGTTTATGCCTTTAATAGTGCTTTAGTAGTTTTTTATAGAAAATTATTGTTATAAATGTCACAATCTTGTTTAATATTAAACTTTCAATGCGACATAGATTTTACTCAAATAAAAATGTAGAGCTTGCCATCTTTTGACCGGTGATAGCAGTGTGGTGCTTCCGAGCTTATACAGTTTGAAATTGTAAATTCTTATGTGTGCCAGCAAATAATAAGCTGGTATCAGTGTTGGCCCAAAGTTAATCTGATTAACGATTAAAAATTAATGATTAAAAATCATAATCAAAAAAATTGATTAATATTAATTAATCATAATCAAATTTAAAATGATTATGATTATTAATCATAATATTTAATCGTTAATTTGATTATTTGATTAAACTAATGACTACTTATTTATTTATTTCATTTATTGGAAGAGCAACACCAACAGCTTATGCAATACTCATACATAAATATGCTACTTCAAAAGCAGTTATAAATAAACTAAAATGGAATTTTGTATAAAAAACAATTAATTCAAAATGTAAACATTCCTTATTCCAATTTCACAGACTTTTACTGCGTAAACACCGGGGAGGGGGTGGGACAGAGGTACTTCGCGTTAGCTTCTCACTCTCCCACTTTCTCGTCTTTTATAGCACTAAACTACTATTAAGTATATGTTTAACACTATCTGGCTGAAAGACGCTCGCTCGGTTGGCGATTTTTTTTTCAGATTTTGCAACTTTTTGTGATATTGTTTCACACAGTGATTAACTTAAAAACAAACATGAATTGTGATGATGACTCTTATAGTAGTGATGTTTTGATGGATGTACTAGTTTATAATCAAGTTAATCAATTAATGATTAAAATTAATCAAATTAATTAATTGATTAAAAAATTAATTGATTAATGCCAACACTGGCTGGTATTCGTTTTAAATTCGGAAGCGAGGCACCTTCAAGGGAATCCTAGTAATTTCTCTAGCAAGAATATATTTGAAGCTTCAGCATGGTCTTTATAGCAACACATATTGCTTGATTATGCAGTTACTCATTTGATTTGTTATCAGAGGTAAGCTAAGCTATCTTTAAACAGACTGAGTTTCAGAACTTCAATTCTTCTTCAGTCACGTTATTTGAAGTAAAACCTTCAAGTTTAACTCCCAAACAAACGACGCCAATTCTAAGTGTTCGCGTCATATTTGTTGGAAATTTTGCCGCGTGGGTCCTCCCCACTCGGATTACTAACTACGCCTTGCATGTTCTCACCATATGCTTTAGTTACGCATATGTCCGTGTTTTAGACAGCTTTCAATTAATTTATAATGCTCATATCTCTTATTATCGCCACTTGCGACTAATTTGGAAGTGAAAGAAAAACAGAATGGCGGCTGGTTATTGTCAAGTGTTAATTGAAAAAGTCGGGGAAATTGTTACTGTAGCACATCGGCCATACGTATGATGGCCTTTTCACTATACGTGTATATGGTTGGCTTTTAATCAATTTCCAATCCTTTTATGCCGAATATGGGTTCAAGTAGCACTTTATAAATACACGTTACGTATATTTACCGTGATGTTATGTATGTATTATGGGGATTCTTCATGCTCAATAGCTTTCATCATGTTTTGTTACGATCAACGTTCGATAGTAAACATTACTGCTGGATATATTGCCTTTGATTTACATTGACGTGGGTCTACTACCAGTTTTACGTCAGTCTCTTCAGAAAACTTAAGTTTTTTATTGTTATTCCACTTTAAAATGTATTTTTTTTTTAGTTATCTGTAGTTTCTGCCTACCCCCATGGGAAGGCGTGAGTTTATGTATGTATGTATTTTGTTTGAGGCCAAATATTGATGGTTGCAAATAATGAAACGCTGAAAAACAAATTTCCCCGCGTCCAAAATAATCAATTCAAAATAAATAAATAGGTAACATAACATCACACCTCATCAAACAAGTTGATACTCGGAATATGGACTTATCAATATGCAGTGGACCCCTGCCGATCCTTTTGATGAACCTAATAATATATTCAGTAAACAGAAATAACCTAAACACTTACCGACTTTGAAATAGTACTTGATCAAATAAATGGTTTCTGGATGTTTGCATTCCAAAAGTACATAAATAAAATGAAAGTAAGTTCCCCGAAATTGTATTTGTGTGGTTCACGAGTCGTGTTCTTGTCGGATGTCGGATCGTCAAGGGTACGGTAACCCGTAACACGTTTTATGTTTATGGTACCAACATCGTGGTAGCGTTATTTATGTAGCGTTCCTGCTCTTTTTTATGTTTTCAAAGACGCACTCAAAGGCGTCGTCAAAGGTCAGAGAAAAATGAGCCAGCATGATGGACCGTGACGCCTCGGAAGCCTAGGCGCACTGAACAAAAATCGTAAAAATTTGACGTCCATAAAAAAACGGCACTAAAACTTGTAATATTCGCATTCAAATCTGTTGCCTGGTGTAGTCGTCCTCGGTGCGTACGCCATTACAAAAGTATTGCGAGCAATATAATTTTTATTTTATAGTCGCTTTAAATTTTGAGGTTCTTTCAACAGCTTTCTGAAGCGTTTACCAGAAGTATTAAATATAATTTCACGCCTGGCGATTGAAAAAACTAACTGGTTTGCACTTAACGTTGCAATACGCCAACCGTTACTACCGTCGTGTTACAAAATATTCGTCAGTTTTTTACTTCGTGGTACAAGTGTGAGACATTGTAATAACCTTATCGGGAATACACAAAGAACAATGCAAACTGGCAACAAAAGCAGGCTAAAAATGACGTTACGCGTATAACATAACGTAGAGGCCTTCGTGAAACATTAAACCATGGTTTTATTAACTGCGCCGTCACCTATAAGGTAAAGGAATATCGCCATAAATAACCGCTTTGTGATATTTCCTCGACTTGATTAAGTCTTTCAATGATATAACGCTGAGAGTTATTGCCTCTCAGTCATAAACTCATAATACAAGCTCATATTGTGTACGCAAAATTGAAAGTAATATTAATTACACTTGAGCACGAATGTGAACGATAAAAAGCATAAAAACCCGTAATGCGACAAAAATTTGCGATTCAGAGAGATTTTGTGTCGTAGCTTAGTTGCAGGTTGTTGAGATAGGGCGGGGGCGACCCTTCCCTTTAATGTATTCTGGCAATTTCGCTAACGCCCTCCCGGGAGCTCGAGCCCTGGCTAGACCCTAGATTAAATTTGTACTCTTCTGTTTACCATTACTTTTTGTTACTTATCCTGTCAGCTCAACCGGTATAGATACCTAAGCCAAGGCTTAATCTGTCCACCAATCCAGCCATAAATACAGTTTTCGTACCAAGTAGTTTCTGTGTGTCCATATCTCAAAATGTTCCCGCGGGACGTTGTATTAACGTTAATCACGATTGTGATTAAATATTGGGAGTATTATAAGCTGGGAGTTTTAACCGATTACACAAGAATTTTCGCACGGAGAATTATCGATAAAATATTCAACGAGCCAACGTTTACTTTAACATCAAACTGTTAGGAAATATTATCTGTTGGTCATTTATATACTAGACATCTTATTTGTCCAGGACAGTAGTTTTAGGGAATATTGTCCCGATAAATTTCCTTGTTTTCCAACGGTCGCAGCAATGCATCAAGTTATACAATACTTTAATACTGCAACATTTGGCCTCGCGTCGGTATTCTCGAGGGACAGAGCGGTTTCGTGTTTTCGCTCGTAGTAACAACAACTCCGTACTGTTTCATATGACGCCGACATTCCTCCCGAGCCTGACTTCTTCCGTACTCATGTACGCGCCATGTTCGTTCTTACATCTAAACAAAATCCCAAAACAGTTAATCAGTCATCGATTAATGGAGACTAGCGCTCGCCAACTGACGTGCTCCCTGAAATGATAAATCGAGTTACAGAATTAGTTCTCATCATGATAATTTGTCTAATATTTCTTTGTAGCCGTCGCGATGCCACGAATGGGATGGTAGCGTAGAATATTGTTAATGCTTAAGGTTATTGCGGTGTTTCACATGCTGAATTATATACGAAAAGCAGTAGCTACTTGACTCTATATCAAACCTCTGCCAAATTATTTTTAACGCCACCTCTAATTCATGTCAGTAAAGAGCGTTCGAATTCTTTTACGTTTTGGAATAATTTGAGGCAGACACTGCTAAGGGTTCGCAAAGCCTTCGGTCGGTACTTGGCACGAGGTGACCGAGAGGCTTCTTGGCTCGCATGCTCGAAATCAGCGCTGGCATAGCCCCTTTTGCGGCCCCGTCTCGATGACGTCTTGGAAGCTTGCCCGATAGGCTTTACATAAAAGCTACCGTATTGCGGGACCCCAAATCAACATTTTTTTTTCACCCCGAAGCGTTCAATCCATTATAAAATGCACTGCCACGGTTAAGTGTATTCAAAATTTGTACTTCAACGGAAAACAGACGTCTGTCTCACTCGCAATGCAAATGTATTCATGTCGCGGTAATGAAGAGTATCATGTCGCATTCAATTTCCACCTGCCACCTGTGTTCGTTAACCGACGCAAGTTTTTGTATTTTGCCTCGTGTATTTCGGAACCGCGCCTGAAGTTTTTAAATGTTAGACGGTATATTTCAGCGGTTTGGTGCAGACTTCGTTACTCAAAATTGTTGCGGGCGGGCGGTACAGTCGCAGTTCGCGGAACGCTAGTGCGAGTGCTTAGATACACAGTTGTCAACGACAGCTTACGCCACCAATTTACTGCATCAGCTGCGTTAACTGTATGTGATGTATGCCATCTAATTACTACTCTCCAGAGATTCAATTTACCTTTAACTGTTATTCAAAACAATAACTGTTACTTTTGTAATCCAAGTTTTCTCAATTTGCATACGTGTTTAAACCCGCAATTCACTTTCTCTTCGCTTTTATTGTTGGTAAAAGTCACGACTAGAAAATCTAAGGGAAAACGTTCTCAGTAGGTTTTACCAGAACGTTATGCTCTAAATATTTAGACTCAGATATAACATATTTCGCACTGTTCTCTTTTTTTTTTTTTTTGAGAATGGCATCTCGCAGGTGAACCTATGAGGTTGTCGTCTGCTTAAACGGACTTGCCTGTGGTTGTCCTAATAAATGAAGGCCTCCAGCCAGGACTTAAACTTAAATACTAACTAAAAACTACGCACGTGTTCTCCAAAATACTTTGCCTTTTCAGGGCCGGGAGGAATCCACCGTCGTATTCAACCGATCGTAATTTTGTTTCATTCGCGAAAGTGCACTGAAAAGTTTTAAGGCCAGCCTTGTAGTGAGCTTTAACATTATGTTTTGTCGTGTTTATAAATGGAAATGAGATTTGTTATGTGGGCATTTTTTATTTGCCAGTTAATTTCTATTGTGTAGATTAGCATCCTGCGGAAAATCCTGTTGTGAGTAGAATAAAGAAA
The DNA here is from genome assembly GCA_963555695.1 of Dasypolia templi. NCBI lineage: Eukaryota > Metazoa > Arthropoda > Insecta > Lepidoptera > Noctuidae > Dasypolia > Dasypolia templi. The sequence goes on from OY743153.1 coordinate 21,150,309, forward strand.
CAGCGGCGGAAATTCGTTGGGTGCCGCGATCGGCGCCGCCTCCCCGTCAGTTAATGGCGTGCTTCATTGACTATTCTGTTAGAAACCTAATAAGCTAATGCAGCTACATAATTGGGAAGCATCACGCTGTTTACCAATCATGGTGTTATTACCAAGTTAACATGTTCAATGGACGTCACGTCGGATCGGGATTGCGTGCTTTGAAGTTTTATTACTCATCGGATTAGTCACATTCGTTTCACTAAAAACATTGGTTTTTATGACAGCATTTAGACAAAAAGTGTGCGCTGCGTTCCCATAGTTTCCATAACCTTGTGTTTCTATGTGTCTATCTTGCTAAACAGTAGTTGGTAGGGAAAGGACATGTCGAATTAATATCGGGTGGTATAAGCAAGCTCTATAAAGGCGCGGAGGCTTGTTCTTAATAAAGTGTCATGCAATCCGACGCCCGCCTCTCGTACGCCTTCGCTGGAGGCATTTAAGGACGAGTTTCATAAGGATTATGGTAGATACCATTGTTTATTATAATACTAAATTGTCATAATCTAAGCTTGTTTTCACACTATTTATGGAAAAGTCCCTTTCCAAGCTTTCCATCGGATTTGAATCAATCTTTGCGAGAATACCTATTCTCAGACTTTCAAAGTATTGCCCCGAGTTTCTACCTTCCATTACTTAAAGATTAAGCTCTTCAAAAAAGTTGAACATGAAAGTATCAACGTCATATGCGTCTCAGGGGATTAGTAAAACCTCTTTCGGAGTCCCGGCAAAAATAACAACACATGATTACGACTAGACGCTTCGCCAGAGCGGTCGCCTGCATCCGCCGGTCCGGTCCGTCCATCCGTCCGTAAGCTGCTATTCATCAACGTCCGACCTTTGCCCGCTTTTACGTTTACTTGGCGTGTTTGCCCCGAACTTACCCGACATGTTTTAATATTCATTTAAAAATAAGCCACACAGAAATATGATTATATTTTTTCCGATTTGATTAACAATCGCAGGGGACGTATTGTAAATAATCTGAATTTCTTCTTTTTCATTCGTGTGTAACAGTTCGTGTTTCGTGACCTCCTTTTGCTGTAATGATTTTGTCGGTAAACTGAATTATAAGCTTTCTGCATTATTTTTCCGGGTATTTTCTAATTTCGATGTATGTTTGGTTGTAGGGCGTCACGCGTACGTTCATTGAATGACATATTTCATCAGATGGCTTGAGGGTTGCTAGAAAAATTACATTTGTTGTACCGTTTTCTATAAAACGAATGATGTAGTTTTATCTTTAACATTATTATGTCGTAATTTGGTAGTACAATACGTTCTAACTTCTAATGTTGCCATTGCGACATGAATGCAAATTAGTTCTTTGAAAAGAACAATCAAGTTTTATCACAGTTCAAAAACCAGGTTTGGGTTTTTCTATCGTCACTATTTCTGTTGTGTAAAACAACTAAACCAATTGTCGGCTTCGTCTCGTATCAGTTGGATTCGCGGCGCAAACGTCCCTGGATCCCTCATGACGTTGATGTATAGTAGCCGAAGTACCCGGAGGACGCTCGGATTACCACGATAATAACCCAAATATCAGGAGCGACACCAATCATACTCAACGACGGCTAAAACTTGCCTTATATATGGTGGTCCCATATATTTTTGTGTGAACACAAAACTTGGTAAAGAGAGATTTGTGGGAACATGGGTTTGGCGATACGGGCGAACGGTTTTCCTCATAGGATATAGAAGCGCGAGCAGTGAAATGTGTGAAGAAGGTTTCACAATTTAATCGAGTTTTATATTCTCGGCAGTAGCTTGTCATTGATTTAAATTACAAAACTTTTGGACATATTATTGAATTCTACGTTACCATTGTCAGTTCGAACCGCCATGAATCACTGATTTGTTAGCCTAGCCGGTTAGTATTAGCTAAATATAAAACAGGATTGTTGTTTGGCTGGCCGCGATGCTCGGAAATATCCTTGAGGCTATCGAGAAATTCGTTGTCCCGCAGACTTTGTATTCCGACTACATTTTGGATGTTATTTGTAACAATATCTTGTTTCCACCAACTGAAATAAAAACCATCTTTATTCATTTACCCACGTTATCTATTATTCGTATGTCTACTTTGTTATTGACTTAACAGTCTCTGTTTTCACTTCTGTATTGCAATCGTGAATTAATTAAACTCAAAACCAAACACAGCTGTACCTTTAATATCGTTACAGTGGACTTAAGACAGAATTTTAAGAACTCAAGTTCCCAAGAATTTTATCATTTGTATTTGGAGAGAGCTCATTACTCATTCGTTCTTGACAGAGAAGCCTTTCACATAATTTCGTATGGAGTAAAATGTATTCTGATCAGAACGTGTGTCCAGCAAACAGTACTGAGAACGATATATCAACGTCTCCCTTCCAAGTACTGTCTTCGAATGGTCATTTGCACCGACATGCGACATTGCTGGATGTCTTTCGACGCGTCTTAAATATCCGTGATTTACTTCTTGCGCCTCTTCCGAGGGCACCGACCGTCTACTGATTATATTTTGCTCCATTCCGTATCATCAACTCATTTCAGTCTTTACAAATGTGCAATTTTCGCTGAAATATCTCGCGATAAATTCGCGATACATACCCGAACATTTTGGAATGAGTTTCTTCAACAATTTAGGAATATGCCTTTTTTTTTTGGACAAGCTGTACTGTAACATGTTTCTATCTTAGAAAATAATATTTTAGTTACAAACAAACGTTTTCTGCATTTCAAGTATCTCTAGTAGTCTATGCAAACAATATGACGGACAACTAGTGTCAACCGGTTTTTGTTCAATAAACCGGTGTATAATAAATCTCTGTACCTTTTCTACCTGTAAAATGGGTGAGGAGAAAACATATTGGCGAGCTTGAAATTGCAACAGGGCTGTGTTAAGTTTGTTCTATTTAATATGCATGTGAAGAGAATATTCATAATTTAGACACGGCAATTATTAAGAGTGAGAAACCAAAGTACAGTGTCAGCGCATGCGTTGTGTAGGGATAGTCTACCGGTCTAAGGCGTGAAACAATGGCTCGAACATACTTGAACCGTAATGTGAGTTATAGCAGGCCATTTCTACGCTTTCGTGAACAGTAAAGAACCCTTAAGGATTGTCGAAGTGAATATTACCATTCGTATTACATCGATGGTGTAATGCAGTGATTCCCAAAGTGGTCCAGGTGGACCCCCAGGGGCCCACGGGAGACTTGCTGGGGGTCTACGTAGGCGTGAACAAAAAATGGGGGTCCATAAGATGTTAATGGGGGTCCACGAAAATTTATCTGCTTTTGATAGTAAAGAGCAAAAATGTAAGCATAGTTTTTATAAGGGCCTACCTACATTGTTTAAGTACCTAACTAAGCAGATAATATTTTAATAAGGCAAGCGACTGTTACTTGTCCAAACTTGCGTATTCGATATTACGTACAATTTCGTGTACAGACTTGCAAAGCGCTATCCGCCCGACAATGCTTAATCATTAAGCCTTAATGCTTGTTCAGACATGAACTTGATCACCACTATAAATACTTGATGCCAAAGGCAAACTCATTCATTTGTTTCCGGAATTTCGAAAAAAAGGTGTGAGAAAATTGATACCGTTTTGTGAAAACGTCTGTATTTGTCTTAGCGGTTTATTAGTTGGTCCCTTTACAAGCCGTAATTCTATTTCCGCGTGCTGACAAAGGCTGCGGTGTGATACCTATATTCATAAAAAAACTTGGTTACTAAAACATTTTTTTTACAGGTAAGGTAACTGACACGAAACATGGCTACAGCAAAGAAAAAATGTCGACAATATAGTGTCGATTATTTGAAATATGGTTTTGTTCCATCAGAGGCAGACAAACAATTGCCCATGTGCCTATTATGCAACAAAGTTTTGAGCAATGACTCTATGAAACCATCAAAGCTCGAAGATCATCTAAAAAGGTGTCATACTGATAAAATAGGTAAAGATTTAAAATATTTTCAAACATTGAAAGAAAAATATGAAAAGAGACCCACCATGCACAGTATGTTCGCTTCAACGTCTCAAAGTAACGATGATGGCTTGCGGGCATCTTACAATATCTCATTACTTATAGCAAAATCTGGAAAACCGCACACTATCGGAGAACAATTAATTTTACCCGCTGTTGAAGAGGTTTTAAAAACTGTTTTGCACAAATCTCCATTTGACGTACTAAAAAGAATTCCATTAAGTAACAATACTGTACAAAGACGCATTGATGAAATGAGCTCTGATATCGAAAGCTTTTTGTGCAATCATCTGCAAAAAACTCATTTTTCTATACAACTGGACGAGTCAACGTTACCCGGTAATGAAGCATTACTATTGGCATATGTCCGATTTATTATGGAGGAAGAAATTCACGAAGAATTGCTATTTGCCAGAACTTTGGAGACTGACACTAAAGGCGAATCAATATTTAATGTCCTGAGTAATTTTTTTACGGAAAAATCGATTCCATTTACAAACATTATTTCAGTGGCAACAGACGGAGCTCCTGCAATGGTCGGGCGATATCGTGGGTTTATAAGTCATCTCAAAAGAATTGTACCAGGACTTACAGCTATTCATTGCGTAATCCACCGACAACATCTTGTGGCAAAACATTTAAGTGACAGGTTGAACCAATCTCTTCATTTTGTAATAAAAGCTGTCAACAAAATCAGAAGCAATGCATTGAATACGCGTTTATTTGCTCAATTGTGCGACGAAAATGATGAAGACTTCCAACGACTGCTCTTACATACTGAAGTACGCTGGTTGTCGAAAGGTGCATGCTTAACGAGATTTTACTCTGTTTTCGATTCCATATTAGAGTTCTTAGAAAGTAGAGATCCAGATTTAAAAGAAAACTTGATCAAATTCAAAGCAGACATTGCGTATTTGACAGATTTGTTTAAAAAATTTAATGATATTAACTTGCAGTTACAAGGGGACAGCCTGAATTTAATAAAAACAAAGGGGATAATTTCGGCTTTTCTTGGGAAATTGAAATTTATGAAGCAAAACATTAGTCGGCGCGAATTCTCTCAATTTCCAAACTTGTCGCAGGTAGAATGTATTGATGAGGATATCCATACCTACAGTCAACATTTAAGTGCCCTGCATGATGACTTCAAAACCAGGTTTGAAGATATGCTGACGATGGACATACCACCATGGATCATAAATCCATTTGATGAAACGGAAGTGGCCAATGTTGTATTACAAGAGGAGCTGCTCGAGCTAAGCACTAATGAGGAGCTGAAGGTGAAATTTAGAAAAGGCTACCAAACATTTTGGCTGCAAGCAAAAATACCCGAAAAATATCCTGGACTGTGGGAAATCGCAAGGAAATTTTTAATAGCTTTTCCCTCGTCATACCTTGTCGAAAGGAGTTTTAGTGCCGTTACAAACCTCTTAACAAAAAAAAGGAGCAAATTAAACATCACAGAGCGGGGGGATTTGCGGTTATTGCTCACAAAAATAAAGCCAAACATTGATCGTTTGCTGACACTCCATCAGATACATCCTTCCCATTAATTAAAATTATGACCTGAACCTATATTACCTTAATAATTTTTTCTTGTAATTCTATTCTTTTAATAAATAAAGTGTTATAAAATGTACCATTTTTCGTTTTTATTTACATATCGGAATATAGGGACAGAACTCAGAAGTGACACAATTTTTATTTTTTGGCGACTTTAAGAATGTGGTGAAATGTAGCAGCAGGGGGTCCACCGAAACCAGTAAAATTTTGAAAGTGGTCCACGAGAAAAATAAGTTTGGGAACTACTGGTGTAATGTTACCACACAAATGCAATTTCTGCAAACACTTTAAAGTTATTCTATTGATTTTGCACCCAACAAAGACAAGATTTTGTTTTAGAAAATAAAATATTTGAAGGTAAACTTGACAGCGGAAGATGTTGAAATTTATTTTTCATGAAGACCGTGTCACTCCCGTGACTTATTATAGCCTGCGCTGAAGATTACTATATTTTGTTTTGAAGTGTTTTATTTCGTCAACATTGTTACTGGCCGTCACGAACAGCAGTTAAAGAATAGAAACCAGTTTTATAACCGCAGTGTGCGTGAGCAAACAATTTTGGTGACTGATCGATATAAATCAAAGAAACAATTAGAAAAATGCTTTACCTATGTCCCTATGTAATCTTAAATGAGTTAAATGAAAATGCACGCAGTATAAATTAATGACAAAGAGAACATAAAATAGGCGTAATCGTGATCACAGTTATCAAAAAGGTCGATTGCATAATACTTTAATGTGTCGTATTAATATTAAATGCTGTGCACACCGATGCTAGCATCGGAACATTTGACATGGGTTCCGTATACGGCTTTTAATAAAACAAATGAATGAATACTTAATTTTGCAGCAGATCAAAATCGTTTTACGGCATATTTTTTTTTTATTTTTCCTATGCCGCCCTTTCTGTGTTGTGCACTAGGGTTATAATGATTTATCAGTCGCGAACAGAGATGTCTGATAACGAGTTGTTTGACTAATCGATGTTCAGATAAATATCTTTTTTTTGCCAGGGATCGAGTTTGTGTTGTAAAGGATTTTTTGTGTCTACAAACGTACTCGGTTGTCGGGTTTGGGTACACAGCTGCACGACATCCGGGCTTTCGGTCCATAATTTATAAATGTATGCTCCTGCGCCTTATGAACACAAGTGTTATCCACTGATTCTTCATGTGTGCATGGCCTTCTACATTCGTTTTTTACGGAATATAATGCAGTTGGAAATAAAGAAGAAACTTTTCAGAGGGCTCACCAATTTTATGGACAAACTGGCCCATTTGTTTCGATCCGATAACATTCCACAGAACTTTTTATGGCTTTCTAATCTTTTGAACAAAAAAGAGCTAAAAGTTGCGAACTCAAAAACTTTTTACTGACAGTTGAAATGTCAGTACTCAATTCAGTTCTCAGTTTCAGGCTCTATTTTCTGAAGTTAACAAAATTTCTTGTTACGGTACAAAGGTATTAGCCACACTCCCAATTTATTTAAAAACTAGCTTCTGCCTGCGACTTCGTTTTTGAGAAATTTCTTGTTTTAATATAAAATATATCCTACGACACTCTGCGATACTGTAGCTTCCCATCAGTAAAATGTATTTTTTTTATCGGATCAGTAGTTCCGAAGATTACCTCCTTTATCTAAACTTTATATCTTTACGTCTTTAAAATATTAGCATAGTTTTTGCTTTGTATTCAATCAGATAACAGAAAAATAATTTGTAACTATGAGAAACAAAACTAAACCCCGTATCGTAAAAGTGTATTCTCTCGTATACGCCATCCCGCGTGTCGTGTTTGATGGGGCGGTAAGGGGTGTGCGGGGGTTTCGGGCGCGGGGGCGGGGGCGGAATCTCAGCCCCTCAGTAAATAATTACCGCCCCGGCAGAGGGGTGCAGCCCCAAAACCGTCCGTGAGCCCCTGGGCCACTGGGCCCGGCCGGCTCTTCCAGCATACCGCGTTGTTGCCAATTCTTATTGTGCTCACAATCTCTCCAAAAATAAATTGATATGGCAAACGAATAGGTAATTTGTTGGAGGTGCTTACTGCTTAGTTATTCTTGCAATAAATTGGAGAATTGGTTGTATTTCTCTGATAATTTCTTGGGCCCGCTATGAATAGAATTGGACGTTAGAGTCGAGACTCTAGCAAGTGATTTGAATTTTAAGGAATTCGGATGATTGATGATTCCTTTGTGTTGTTCCTGTAAGAAAAGCATAACTTACTATAACGTCTATTTCAGGATAATCTCCTTGATTATCCGACTGAATATTCTCTGAGCAAAAAAAATTATATATATTTTTTTGTTGTTGAAATTATTGGTAATAGAATTCGATTCAACTAATCTAGGCCGACGCATGCCAAATCGTGCAAATTTTTACGCGAATTGTACGCTGTTTTCTATGTCAAGGAGCGATTAGCCACTGTTTCCATTCAATAATAGTTGAATGGAATCAATTAAGTTACGAAATGTCTTTACGTATTCGATAGGTAGTTAGAAGTGTAGGTATTCGACAAAATTAGTAACTAAAATGTAATGATTTTCACAAAGCTTTTGCTGCTCAGTGATATCAACATTATGCACTGCTACAATAAACAGCGTAAGGACAATATGAACACCCTGTATATTACCGCGGCCTCTCATTTCTCGCAGTTCTGTGTCGCAAAACTGTTTACCTATACTTTTTTTTTGTTTCTCTGATAACATTCCGATAAGAAAGAACTATCGGAATGTTATCTTTTTATGAGGCGTAAATGACGCGTTACATAATCCGTTGATTGTGATATTATTGTAGACGTCTTTATTTACAAAAGATATATGGTACACATGTATGTGACGTTTCATTAATTATAATTTATTCGTTGAATTACCTAATTATAAAAAAAAAAACAAAATAAATTAATTTACCCATACCGACACAATTATGTTCGCCTATACCACTACGTAATATGGAATCAAAAATATATACATCTGGAATATATAGCTGAGCGATGGCCGTTTTGCGCGGATGTGACGCATATTTTCCCCCAATTTGTTCTCTTTGGTGTTTGTGTTCGATCACTGCGTCATGTTTACCGCAAATAAACGTATTTTTCTTTATTTCTATTCTTTCTTTCTAATATAAAAAAATACTTTACTTAACTTAATTTACTGCAGTTCATTCTAATGGTTACAATTGCTGTTCAACATCATTGAGGCATTCCTAATCCTATTAACGTCAAACTTCATTCGTGTAATTTAGTGCATTCATAATTTAATTAATAATATGTTCGAAATTCACGCAGCAGTCATAATAATAGGAACAGCTCCTAAATTCTGTAGTCTGTACTATAGATGTAGTAAGACGCAGACTTGATTCGGTGGAGTCTCGTATAGAAACAGATTAGGCAAACGACCGCAGTCGCTACGTGACCGGGACTACCCTCAATCAAATATTTTTGGTCTATTACTTTGATCGTACCCCTTATATAACAGTATACCTACCTATAAATGATATTTTGCTCTTGGTCAGAATGGGCTAATCATAGGGGTGGCAAGTGTTGTAGGCAAGTACTTAAGTGGAACCCACATGCGCTCCTTCATTTCAAAACCTTGGTTTGTACTTTGTTGGTGGCAATAATGTGAGATTGGTTCAGCCAGAAATTATGAGGTCTGGTTAGAATATTTTGGTGCAAAAAATTAAGGAGTATGAGTATCAGTCAAATGAAAAGACGTAAATTATCGCATTTAGCGAACCACCCGTTTTGTCACTCTGTATAAAAGTTCTACATTTGTATCTGTAATTTTTATGGTGCATACATAATAAAGAGTATTATATCTAAATGAAATATTTACAGTAGACCTAGAAGTATTTGGCTATGCCTACGTACTAATTAAATTACACCCGTTCGCAGATGACTACCATATTTGTCTTAATACAATATTACCTCTACGCTGGTAATATTCCCAGTGCGTTAAGTAGATACTTGCCGTATTCACACCTCATTGAGGTTGCCATTAGGTCCCAAGTAATAGAGGACGAGTATAGCGCTTTTATAGCTCGCTAACTACGTTAAAATGTACTCTATGTCTAGTGCACTTGGATTAAAAAAGAAATACCTATTAGTAATGGATAAATGCCGTTTTTCCCCTTTTCGCATTGCACGCAAGGCAATGTGAAAGGGGAAGAAAAAAAAACATTTCAAAGTTATTCATACAAAAAGTTTAATTTCGCTTCAATTAAAACGAGTTCCGAAGTAAATGTAAAAGACTCAACTTACAAATTAATTCATTCATCACGTACCATAATTTGTGTTCTCATTGTAATGTAAATAATGTAAACGAAACACATTGTGCTAAAAACTTTGGAATTGTGATGAAATACGACGAAACTTTTAAAGAGAAACATGTTTTTATTGTTCTCTCTCAGTACATTGTTCATATTTATGCGATTACGTAGATGTCCAATGCTGGATGTAAGGCCTCCCTCGTCGACCGTTACAACGACCGGTCCTAGGGGAGATAACACCGTAATAGCATCACTTGGCAGGGTGATTCGTGATCGCGTGATGTTAATAATACCAGTGAACGTGGACATTCGCCTATCCTCTTTTTTGATCCCTTAATCGACTCATTCGCGTGCGGCATAGTTTTTACGAATAACGTTAGAATTATGTCGGTAGCAAATACTTACCTTCAATTTTCCAAGTTAAAAGTACCTGTGTGGACGTACCCGTCAATCCTTGCAAACATTTGACACGCTTTTATTTTGAGCACGGATCTGTGGTTTTACTACAAAATCGATAGGAATACGTGAGCATATTTTGCCTTTCCTAGTTTTTTTTTCTTTTCATAATAAAAGCAAGGCTCGGATACCATGCACGTGACTCATAGCATAACCATTAAGCCTGTGGTGCGAGGGTATTTCAGAGATATATTATCAAGGAGTTTCATCATGACGCTATTTATGACTTGATAGAGACCTATCTTATCGTGTGTCATTTACGAAGTGAACGACTTTTGTAACAACTCATCAAATGTACTGTTTAAACTATCCAGGAATGTCGAGAAAAAGAATTTTCTTGGTTACTATGGGGCAAAAAGTCATGTTCAGGGCAGTCATTTTTGTTGCTGATGGGAATAGAGGGCAGAAAGAAAGCAGGTTATAAACAAGTCAGAAATACCTTCAAAGGACCGATCACAGGCGAGAACAGTAGTGCTGACTAGGTAGGCCATCAACAATAAGACTTAACGAAGTGACAAGAGAATATCGCTACCTGACAATGAGCACAACGGTATGATAACTATATTTCCAGACGAGAGTAAATTCTGTATTGTTGTATGGCTGACATAAATGAACTTGGAGATAAGGGAATTATTAAACAGTATGCGAAAATCGGTTGTACTTACATAAAACCATAGGCCGGATTCCGAAATAGCTACGAATTGAAGTGAGGGATGTGGTTAACCGCAAAGAATATTGGGAGAAGTTGCTTGGATGGTGAATTTCAAAGGTCAAACTCTAGAATTATTGAAGAAATAGTAAGAGGGAACAAAAATACAATATTCAACTGTGGTGGGCTAAATTGAATGATAAATGTTCTAACTTGTCGTATACTTGTTAGGAATAGAAAAGTTATTCTTCTGTCTAGAACTAAATAGGTAAACATCACTGAATTCGTGAAAAGGTCATCCCAACCGTCAAGTTTCCCTAAGAAGAACTTCAAATTACTGTTCTCGGTAGCGACATGTAGAACGCCACGAACATCGTTTGCGTACATATTGTATAAGTTAATATCCACGATAGTTTCTATATTGCCAGTGCTAATGCGTCAGCTCTAAGGTCGAATGTAGGCTTTATGGCCGTTATTCAAGACGCTTCGTGCTCCACGACCACATTATTCATCGCTACGGATTAAATAACTGCCTCTTACACAATTTTATAGCCAGTGCCATGTGCCGATATTACTCTAAAACAATTTGTGAAAGAGTTTTGTATAACCTTACGGAGCAATTTACTAATTGGTTTATATTCAACCTTAGGTTACATCAGGGAATAGTCGTAATCTAATTTCGACTTTAAATTCACACGTTATGTGTGTAACATTTTCAACTTGAAGTTTGAATAAACAGTTGGTCCGTTCCCAAATTACACTACTGTTGAAGTTGTAATGTAGTTTGCCGCAACAAGTGTGCGGAGCGTACACGGCCGGCCTGTAATTTTGATAATGGTCACGAGGGGCGTGCTGCACATAAGCGAGATTACGGGCGAGACGGCTCGGCTCCGGCCGGACGGATCGCCGGACCGGTCCTCCGGCGGCATGCGGTTGGTAGGACGTCCTGAAGCCACCTTTTTTGGCGGTCGGTTGGATAACGCCTAGTGCCAGTCACGCGCCTCTGAATGTAATTTCTGAATATCGTACGCTAATAATTACATAAGCCCTGTCTCTATGTAGAAAACGTAAACTGCATCTTGTCTTGAAATTTATGTTTCATTTAACTTTTTGGCAAAAAAATTGCTCGTTTACATTCTGAAATTCAATATCTGCCAAGAGTTCCAAGTCTGTGCTGACGTGTGATTTTAGAGAAAATGATTGTCTTTGTTCTGATTTCTTGTATTAAAGTTTGTCTACTTCAGATGGTCGAATTTTGCTATACTGTACCTCTTTATTATCATTTTCATTGTCTCCGCACGCAACAATTTCCTTGACCAGTCCATATCAGTTACGTGATCACCGAGCTGCTGCAGAGCGACCTGCACAAGATTATCGTGTCACCGCAACATCTGTCCGCCGACCACATCAAAGTCTTCCTCTACCAGATATTAAGAGGTGAGTCATATTTTATATTAATTAAATATTTTACTACTGTTTTACTTTACTTTCTGACTGCCTCGTTGGTCTAGTGGTGGTAATCGCTACTGCTGAGCATGAGGTCCTGGGTTCGATTTCCAGGTCGGGCAACGTGTTATTGGGTTTTTCTATCTGGAATTTCTCAGTAGCAGCCCGGAGTCTGGATTTGTGCCCGGTCGATGGCAATAGGCTCGGCCCCATAATTACATGGGACTTAAAACATAACTGGCGAAATGTGGGCGTACTATAGGTATACCTCTGCCCAACCCTTCGGGGAAACAAGGCGTGATGTTATGTTATGTTTTACTTTATGATACCTCCCGTGAACGGACATAATTCCATACTTATACAGGGAACCAGTCTTTATGGGTTCTAAAGTATAGGTCACAAAGAAAAATGCTGAAATGAATCATGAGCTCAGTTTTTCTCTAGGACATAATAAATATAGTTCAGAATCGGGAATACGGGCATGGAAAAAAACCCTGCATCGTTGCAGCGAAGTGGTGATCACATTAGTTGTAAAACAAGCCTTAACATCTGCCTGTCCCGTTGCCAGTATCTTTTAATCGACTTTTGCTATTCCCACATCTTTAAGCGACTATGTTTGATTGAAGTGCCGGAAACTGCACGAAATGACATACAGCGGAGATAGTGTAAATTTGTAGAAACGTTTCATTTCTAATCTGAATTTATTAACGTTACTTATCCAAGCATAATGTTATAAGCATTGGTATATGATTGGTATGTGATTGAATTTTGTTTATTACCCCATTTCGTTCAAATATTAAGATTGCCTACGGATGTTTATTAGTGTACGTGTCTAGAGGTTTACTCAGAAAATAAATTGTAATGGCGCCCACGTGGGACTTTTAATGTCGTTGCTAATGGTAGGGAATTTTAATACTCATTACATTTGGTGTAAATTTTCTGCACCGTGTGAGCTTTTCTTTTGTTACCCTACGTTAGTGCCAAGTTCTTAGAGGCATAAACAAACCTACACATATATAGTAATATGTATCATAACGGCACGTGTTAATAATTCTCATGGCAGATACACGTGCATCGTAAAAGAGATACGCTCTGTAATCGACATGGGAATCGAATGTAAATGAGTCTAAAGTAAACTTATTATAACTTCAATAAACCCCGTGGGCGACGATTAGCAAGTGAACTGTGATGTTCGACACATAAAAGACTTACAAAGGGTAATGGTATTTTATGTGTTAAATATCACAGTTCACTTCACCATCATCAGCAGCCCGACTTCACCCATTGCTGGTCATTAGCCTCTCTTTTTTGCCAATCCCCACTCTCCTGAGCCAGCCTCATATAGTTTCCATTACCATTTACCGAGTTTACACTAATTCACATGTTAAACAGTGGTGGCATGGCGGTGTGGTTAAAACTTATACTCTTAATATCTAAACTCTTTGTGTTGAAACACATTTACATAGCGTAACACGAACAAAGAAAGCATGTATTTCTTTTATGGGTTTTTGTAATAATGGTGGTGAAAGGGTGCACACTTATACAGACCAAATGGTCCATTTGCAAGAGTTGCCTTTGGCCGAGACTTTCACAATTACAGGATCTAAGTAGGGACGGGCAACCCTATCCTTGTTGTTACTAAAGAGGAAAATTCCAGCAGCTTTAAAGTGTTGCAAACAATACAAATTATTTGTTTGAGAACTTTTTTACGGAACAACTTCTTGCCTCGTCAAAGCGAGGGATTTTATATCACTGGAAGCCGAGAGATTGTAAAAATTAAAGGGTGTAGTTTGTGTGATTTTCGACAGCCCTAAATAGTCGCATTACTGCTACAGCCGAAACGGGGCAATAACATTTGGCTCGCCTGATTCATGCTAGGGTGGTCACAAACCGTAAATTTCAGTCCATTGTATCATGGCTCATTAGTATGCGAACCCCGCCCGTTACTTTAATACTTAAATATTAAATTTTCGGCTTCGTAATTTCAGATCTCGTTGCACGTTTCATTGGGTATTCGGGGGAAATAAATAGAACGAAAAAACATGTAGTGTTTGGGCGAATTTCACCAATGAAACTGAACGCGATCAGCACAAACTACGTTTAAGACGTTTAAGAGCTGTCATTATTTTCTGTGAAATATTGACACTGACATTGATTTCATTCGTGAATTTGGCACTTAATCTTTATTCTAAATATATAGACTTTGGTAGGATTTTCTGTCAGTAGAAGAGATACTCAAAATCTGGCAAGACTTGTAATTATCACATTTTTACTAATTCCGGAAAACTTATCATTATTGCAATGATGTCGAATCTTAGTCATCTTATTCGCTTTTTGAATAACTTTTGTATAACATAAAACTAGAATCATAACTGATGGGCGTAGTTCCACTTACTAGACTGATGATATGTAGTAAATAGCTATACATACTAGCTATTTACTACATATCTACACATTTTTACACACATACACAATATATTAAACAAACATATTTACTAAATTTTTTATTACTTGTATATATTAATAGGTATTTCCTTCTTTTTTTTTTGTTAGCTGTGCTATAGCTGTATTAATGACATTAATTACCCAAAGCGGATACCCACTGCAATATCCATCCATTATTAATTAGCATCGATCATGATTACACTGACGCCCATACATGAGTAAATGACATATTGCTATCTGCCTAGTCTTTTCGTCAAATGTTGGGGTCGGCTTTCAGTCGGACTGACCTCCAGAACTTAGTTACTGGCTAACACGATAACCCTGGGTAAGATTGGTTGTTGGACTTTTGGACTTCTTCACAAATGAAGGTCAGGACCAACGGCTTAACGTGCTTTCCGTGGCACGCACGGGTCTCGGTATGTAATGGATGGTCACCCATCCACAGTCCGACCCCGGCAAGATCTTAACCTTTAAGATCGACCCGTGGATGTTATTATTTAGCCACGAGTCCATATAAACGACACATTGCTGTATTATTTAGAAAAGAAGATCACAACATTCTCAGCCAATTTAAATACGTGTAGCAACTGGCGCCATGTCTTTTTGATCCTACACGCTTTGAGGTTTAGCGGTGACTTCGCAAAACGTTTGAATGTGAAAAATATCACGAGCACACCGGCTTTTCGACATGACGTTAATATTTGACGAGCTCCACTTTTAACTTCCTACACAATTGTAGAACATTGCTCCAGCAAATACGCTTTTATTTTTATTAGCTTTCGCACTGATACGCGTGCCCCGTATCCTAGGATGCTTTTATAAGATAGAGTTCGCTTTATGATCGAATGCTTAATGGAAACTTCTTTAATGGACCTTCCGTAGTATCCAACTTTTTCCATTAGCACGCCATCGGCTATAACTGTATTCGATGTACTTGTGTCAAGTTAATGCAAGGTGAAACTTGTCGGTACAATAAACACTTTGTTTTAGTTCAGTGCACATTATATAAATGAGAGAAATATGCTATAACGTCCGGAGGCGGATGAAGTCGGGCCGTTTGTCCAGCAGCTTAGTAAACAGAGGCGGTTGATTGCGGCTCGGACTGTGCGCGCCGATAAATACGAGTTTAAAACAAACCGAGTTGTAAGCTCCTCCGAGACCAGCTCGTGCTCGAGTCGGCCGCCGCTGAGTCTCACAGCCCGAACACGCCCACTTCCACCTGCCGTAAATCAATTAAAACTCCCAAGTGCTACTTACCAACTTCCAGCCCCGTATTCCGGACGACGAGGCGCCACAAAAACTACTACATTACCTTTCCAACGCTCAAAAGACACTTTATGACGACTAATTCCGCCACCATTAAGCTTACTTCAAACTTTTAAAACCGTTCACTATGTATGCTAATGTAATCCACTTTCGCAGATGAAAAAAAAACGCCTCGCAGCCGTTGCGGTCACCTCGTCTCAATCGTCTCCCGATTTCGTATTATTAATTTGTGTAATTATTCGTGAGATTTCCCGGGAGTAGAACGCGCGAAAGGAATCTAGAAAAATGCGGTCGTTAAGCCCCTACCGCCCCGGCTGGCACGTTTAATTAAAAACTTTATAGTTCCCGCCTTGACGGCTCCGCTCTAACTGAAATCACATAGACAACCGCACTCCTGCACTAAAGCAACTCTTTTAAATCAAATCAACATATTTTATTTCACATAAACCTGGACAACATGGGCACATATGAAACGTCAAAATCTAGATGCACGGTTCCAATTGGTCGTTTCCTATGGAAAAGAGCCGGCAAGAAACTCCACGGTTACTCTTTTAAAATACTTGACTTTTACAATGCTTTCAAATTACAGTGTTAAAGGTATGGTAGGACAGTGTAGGCCTGTCAACAAATACCATATGCTTTACAAACAGACAATGTTCTATAAATCTACAATCTACAAGGCCTACAACGTTCTCACATTCAAACAAAACATTAAAAAAAAAACAAATGACATGATTGCCAATTCAACTGCAACAAATCTGATAGGTAAAATGTCAAATAATGACGATTAAATCACGATACAGCTTGGAGAAATATAATCGATCCACCAACAAACGTTTTCTACGATGTCCTTCTCACCGCTCTGGTTTTATTCACTCTTCTTTCTTTGTCCAGGCGGTCTTTCTATGGAATGCGCTCCCTCTGAACATCAGGATGGCAACCAGTCGGTTATCTTTCAAAGTGAAGGCTCGTGAACATATTCGTGAGACGTTTATAAAATCATCTCAGCGCTGAATTGCTGGATTCGTTTTCTCCTCTACCTATCGTTATTTCTCCTGACAAAGTTTAATTTGTTTATATGTATGTATTTAAGTATCTATGTATTAGTATCTTCTTCTTTTTCCAGTTATCTATCCCTTTTGTTGCACCTGCCTTGTATTGTCTCTCCATCCTAAGGTTTACTGGTAGAAAATGCCTCAGGCATAAAGTCCGCCTTTATACAGTTTTTTTTTACTTGTTAATAAATATATAAATAAATCGATACTCAGCGTATTTGAATCACGTAATATTATTTACGGTAACGATTACTAATATGGGTAGTGTTGTGTTTATGTGAATGCGACCATCGCGATTAGCGGTGACACCCGACTCGGATAGTTTTAATATTCTGCGCGCTCTTTAGATTAAACTTGCCCGTCACTTTCTTCTCATTCAGCGTCTAACGAACAGGGGAAACGTTTTAATGAAACCCACGTCTAAACTGCGAGTAATGAGGAACGAGTCAATAAAAAATACATTATGTTCTACATTATCCCAGAGCGTCTCATTTGTTGCAATTCATACTTTAAAAAAAAACCTTTTGCTGTGATCACGTCAATTATTCAGGAAATGTGACTCAGACAGACTTCATCTAATGGCAGCTAGGAGATGTCGGATTCTGCAGAATGCAGTTTGACTTATACGTAACAAATGCATAGTAAGCAGTTGTGCATATTTCGCGCGTCCACCATTGTGCAAGGGCGCACGCCGGGTAGCTATGCTAATCGGGCGAGCTCGGTTGCCGCGTCGCCGGTCCAGTTGTCCTGCCCGATATTAATTATGTATGGATTGTGGTGCCACGGCCCGACTCAGCCCCATATCTGCTGTATACGAGTAGTTCGAATGTTACACTCACGGGATTCTCATCTGTCACCGTTCTTCACATTTTTTTAATATTACTAGGTAACGTGGCTTGTTATTTTATGTATGCGAGGTTTTTGTAATTACACATTAAACGATGGAGTATTTATTCATAAACGAGCGGATGATGATTGATGATTAATCAAGATATCCATGAGTTATGAAAATTACTCAGAAGTTGTATGAAATTCGTCACGAACTGAGTGTTCGGTTTGTTTACAAGA
This sequence comes from Dasypolia templi, assembly GCA_963555695.1. Classification (NCBI taxonomy): domain Eukaryota; kingdom Metazoa; phylum Arthropoda; class Insecta; order Lepidoptera; family Noctuidae; genus Dasypolia; species Dasypolia templi. Next base: position 21,168,538 of record OY743153.1, read on the forward strand.
TTTGAAGCTTCTTTATTGAAAACAGACATCTAATTAGATTTCATTGCATAGTTATATCAAATCAAAGAAACCGCGCCAATTCTACTGAAAGGCGTTTAATTAATTTTATTTACGTATCCAACGAAAAGAACAGATAAGATCGCGCGCGGCGGCTGCGTCCTCGGCGGCGCGGCGCGGCGGTAACGAGCAGAATTATGGTAATGCGCCACGCTGCTCACGACATAAGCAGCTACGTCTACACTATAATATTATTTATACGGGAGCTTTTCCCTCCAGGAAATCATCACGCACACCCCTGTAACCTGTAATTTAATGTAAGCTAACCGAGGATTTGCTTCTGATAAATAGCCGACTTCCGTTCTGTCGCCACGTCCAATGACTTTTAACGACTTTGAATAGAATTTCTATATTTGCAAAGAAAGTCACGTTTGAATCGAGTCTGATGTCTGTACAGAATTAGATTTGGAAACATTTTCGAAAATAATTGCGACGATAAAGGAATTGGCACAAGAAATAATGTATTGATAGAACACGAAGAGACCGAAGGCGACGACGCCGGTCGACGGAAAAACCCAAAGTGGAAAGGCTGCCGGTGTCTCGTTCGCTCCCTCTAATAGAATTTATTCTTGTCGCCATCTGCGAAATAAGCCCCGTTTTATGTACACATGTACATACTACTTAGGAAACTAATGTTATTAAAACATATAGGAATGCGTCCATATTTCTCTCTTTCGTTATAATTATAATACTGTGTGATATTTGAGAGAACGGCTTTGTAGCAGGATTCACATTCTCCGAAATCCTACTGACAGTCCTGTGATCCGTATAATTCGTCAGAGGACAACAAAACGGCAGCACTAACATCATTGTATCGGTGCTCATCCTTGACAGTGTTACACTCGTAATCTCTTCCTGGTGCGTCCGTAAATACACCACAGAAACGTTACTAGCAACCACAAGCTATTTCTTTGTCTACGCGAGATGCAGTTATGTCTTGATTTCTTCCAATATTATATCCCAGTAGTTTTCTTCCAGGAAGCTTAGTTTAACGTTGTTGACTGGAAGATAACATAACAGTAACAACAACAACAATAACAGTACCACTGACATTTTAGTGTCATATGGCGCTTTGATGAGCCTCTTGTCTTTGACGTAGGCTCCCTAACGGTGCGCACCAGTTCCGTCGCGTTAGGGCGTTAATTGAGAAAACTTATCCGCCACCGGAGCCGGGAGCGTGAGATCGGGACTCATGCGCATACAAAGTCGACTCTTATTTGTTCAACGTCACTGCGCGTGAGCAAACATTGCGGTGTGAAGCGATATACTGTTAAGTGTTACTATTGTACTTGTATCTCCGGGAGTGTTGGTTTTCGGTGTTTCTCTATTAACGCGATTCTCAAATTGACTCCTCTCGTCCGTCCTCCTTTATTTACGAAAATTCCTTCACGATATAAATACACTTTTACTGGATATTTGATAGAGTCTCCTTTACACGAACTTTATGGTTGCGGTAAAAACGAACGAATTGGACTCAGCGAACGAGCAGTCATTAAGGTTGGAGTGGCGGAAACTTTGATTGGGTGCCATTGCGGGGTGGTTACAATTAAAGTGTAATGGCGATGGTCAGTGGCGACTGGCGGAGCATTGTCCCCTGGCGTGGTCGCTAGGAGTCAGGACTACGTCGCGGTCGGCTGCGCGGGCGCGTGCGGCCGTCGACCTGCAAGTAATGTACTCCCTTCTCAATAAACAACATTTACGCGCTACTTTTCTCGCCCCCTTACATTATTGCTGCTTTGTTCTCTCAAGTTTTTACGCCCTCGAGGCAATATTATGAAAATTTTGTGGCAGACTTGGCATAAATGTGAGGAGGTTATAGATTGTTACTTGCTAGCTGTTTCGCTTCGCTTGGTTACGGACAGTTTATCTTCATGGTCTTTTGTTTTGTAAAGAAAATGTGCAGACGAATGGATAAAACGGTTCACGAAGATTCCTTTGAGTGGAATCAATAAATTACGTTCATACTTAATTCCCCGTTAGCTCTTACGTCAAATAATTGCTAATTAGACCATAGTTTTTTTATCACGTTGTTTAATACTCGGACCTATTGGTGAGATAATGTGTGAAATTCGGAACCTGACTTTTATAATTAAAGTAACGGTATTTCGCGAAGTTAGCTAGCTTATTTCGTCCAGTACCCTAATTGCGTAATACACAATCAATCGGAATCTGAATCGTTTTGAAACAGATTGCTATATTTCCATTGCTTCATAAGTTCGATAAAGATTCTGCTCAACAATGTAAATAACGCAATGAATGTTGTTGACCTGTCAAAATCAAATGGATTAGTTGTAATCGTTGACGAAAATGTGTTACGCAATTAGCCTGCAGGTTGAGTGGTTTTAAGATAAAACTCGGCTGAGTTGCGTGCACGTGAAAACTGCGGTACAACCCGCTGGGAAATTAAACTCGTTGCGACGCGGCGAGGTGTCGTTAATTTGTTTTGGCACAGACAGCGCTGGGGGGAGTCGCTAGCTTCGTCGTAATGCTCGAGTGTCAGCGATGTCCTGCAGAAATTGTCTGAATGTTGCGGACCTCTGAACTGATTTGATAAGTTGTAAGTGAGGTACCATATAGTTGGTGGTCTTTCAGATGAAGATGTGCCGATTAGATTCGTTGAGTTCCTATTATTATCAAGTTGCCAAGTTTATTAATACATGTATTGTTTTCAATAGTACTTCATTTACTTTGTCATACTGTTCGTAGAGCTTCGTTGAGTTACTAGTGAGGACAAAGTTTTCAACACTACTCAAATAGCAACATATTGTAATGTAACTCGTGAAGATAATGTTAGGTATAGTTTCTCGGTTTTTGATTTCATGAACATTCATGTGTCTTATCGTTTTACTAAGGCATCAGCCTTGCAAGGTGTTACAACGAAACTTAAACATAACTTAATTCAAAAATTAATTGTGAGCTTAAAGCATTTGAAAAGTCTGGCAATTTGGCAAATCAATTCAATACAATACCGAACAGAGGATAGTACAGTAGATCTTTGAATATGAATTACCCAGTTTTTCTGGGAATTTCGTACCTAGTCGGAGAGTGTGAGATAGGCTTCCCTGAATTCCTATTATATTAAATTATACATTTTATTAGAAATGTAGGTATTTAGGGTATTACTGAATAGTAAAATCCGATTTAACTTACTCATGTAAGATTCTTTTCGACGTTCACATCATCATAATTTCAGCAAAGAGACGTCCACTGCTGGAAATAGGTTCTCCCCCAACTCCCCCTTCGACTTTTTTAGAGTTACATTCACGACACGATAAAAATGCTTTAGATTAGAACACACTAATATTGTCGAATTGCTCATGTTAGCCTGCCTGCTCTAAAATCTGATATTCGGTAAAAGTTTCAAAGGCTCCATGTCACGTTCGATGAAACGCAATTTTAAGCGGAGCGAGCTTTGTCGCGCCTAATGAGATGTAGCTGTTCTACTATGAACACAACTTATTTGTATCTTCTACTTCTCGTGTAGGCAAGAGCTGTATGAGAATAGTTTGTTTCGATTTAGGCTTTTATCGCTATTCGTGGAGGTTCATAGGCTCGACTTTTATATGTGTACGGGACTTGTACTAGACTCTTAATTTGTTGTGCAAAGTTATTATTATCTTGAACAATCTCACGAAGTTACAGGTCTAGGACATAAAAACTTTCTGAATTAAAAAATATCAAACTTTTTTAAAATACCTGAACTTTTGTACTATTTTATTGCTGTTAAAGTAATTATGAAATTTTGAAGAGTTTTAAAAATGCGTTTTGATTTTGCAAATAACAAGTAGAAATTTCAGCAGAAAAAAGTACGCGTCTTTTTTCTGCTGAAAATTCACATTATTTTTCATTGTTTTATTAGGGGTTTACAATTTCACAGTGATTTGATTTTTTTTCTAGGAATATTTTGATTTTGTGACAATCAAAAGTTATTATTTTTATCCGAAAAAGTTATTATTTTTAAACGAAACGCAAACGCATTGGAGGGGAGGATCTCCAACCCTTCCCCGCCCCCCCTCAAATATACTTAATTGTATACAACCCTATGAAAGTCTTTCCGGCTCATAAACTGCAAAGCAGGCACCTATGCCTTGTGGACGCAGCAATTATGCAACTTGACAATGACGGTTCATATCCCATTTTTTTTGGAAAACGTTATTGGGTAAACCCAGATCAAATATGAAAGGCGAAAAGCCAAGTCTTGAGAGAGGCCACTAAGAGGATTATCGCTTGAATATTAAAGTTTCGAAAAAATATATAGTAGAACAGTGTTGCGGTTAATGACTTTTTGAAAACCTGACTGCCAACTTTGAAAAGGGTAGTGCTCAGTTCACGGATATAACTTATTAACTGCATTCGCAATCCGTCGCACAGTTCCATTTCGATTTAATGTCCTTTTTCAACTGCGTCATCGTCAGTCAGCCTGTACTTTAATTAAGTTTGTATTTTTATGTCTATCAGTAAAAACTCATTTGGTTTTGTTGTATATTAACGTCCTCTCTTAAAGAACTTGATGGCTTGCATATCTTAGCTTCTTCTTCTAGTGTCGATGACTAACATATTGTCCGACCAGTGCGCAGCGACCTATCCAAGCAAGTAATATTTTTGTTTCAAATAGTGATGTATTGCCACCGAAATAAAACTATATTGACTTCAATTAAAGTCTAAAACAAGCCAAAACACGTCATAAGTAGCTTTGTCTGTGAACTCTTTCTGTCATTCCCAGCCCCCGTTAGATTTGGGTCAATAAGCACAACGCATAGGGTCGCGTGACAATCGGACAGCTTGACATATATATCTGCTTGCCGTGAAACGTGACCTGTGAGTACTAACAATGGGCTTATGATCATCATTATCAAATCAGCTTGTACCTATACGACATTGGGCTTTCCAATGTCAGGTACGAGTATATAAGGCATACGTAATTGCCATGCTTAAGTTGTTAACAGACAAGAGTATACTGATGCCACTGCTGTCCGTTCTCTTGATACTGACCGTCTTATTCACGTTCTTATTCAAGCCATTCGCTTCATAAACCTATTAAAGCTATCGAACTGTTTTGTCGAAATGAAGTTTGATAGAAAGGGACACTTCGACAGCTAAACTAGGTTTATGAAGCGAATCGCTTTATTATGAATAAGACGGTAAATCTTTAGTAGTTTAACAAAACCCATGTGTAGGAACATTTACCGGAAACTGCACGAAACAGCTCAACGATTGCCAGCCACGAAACGTGAACTAGTAAAATGGTCGGTATCCTAAAAATAACCACCTAGGGAACACTTCAGCCACATCCTATCTAAAGCGGAATAATCCGGATCCCCTAGAAACAAAACTTTTGATTAGAACTAACTCAAGCGGCCAAAATGTGGATCTTAGCAGTTATGATCTCAAAGCCTTGAGAGATGGTCGTCAATACAATGGAAAATAAATTCATTGGTGTTTCACTCATACCCATTTTAGAGCATTAGAGCAAGGTATTCAGGACAGGACATTAGTAAGATGTAGCAGTGTTAATGCTCTGGTCTAAATGTTTATTACTAAGTAGTGTGTTGCAGTTTGCGGTGTATCCCGACTGAAATTCTTGTTCCTCACTCCGCTAATATATCACAAGATATTTTCTCTCTTTGGAGTATGAGTGGGGAAATTCGTTGTTACACAAAAATGCACGTTGAATTTTGAGATTTCCATTTTCTTCTTGAGCCTTTGTTGAGCAAGGCTTTTATACAGACCTGGCACTTTACAAAGAGTTTAGAAAATGTATTGAATTCCTTCTTGTTCGAAAGGTGAAGTTTTAACACCATGCATTACTAAAGTTCTGAAAGTTTCCATTATGAATTGATCACTACTTATTTCAGTTGCGAGTGCAAGAGATCTTTAAGATTATACACGCGAAATTCTCCCGATAGAAATATATATTTCTAAATATATATTTTATAGTTTACTGTGTTTACTATAAATATTTTATCTATGAGAAAGATTCACTATTCGTTTTGTTACGTCATATTGCGATGATTACCATAGCTCCTACAAACAGCATCCTACATTGCTCAATCCCTCTTGTCCCCAGGTCTGAAGTACTTGCATTCAGCTCGCATTCTCCACCGGGACATCAAACCTGGCAACTTATTGGTGAACAGCAACTGCGTGCTAAAAATCTGCGACTTCGGACTAGCCAGGGTTGAAGAGCCAGATGCCAGCAAGAACATGACGCAAGAAGTCGTTACGCAGTACTACAGGTAAATATACTGACTCCTGTGCGAGAGAGATCTGATGTAACATCTTTTACAGCTAAACTAGAAGACTATTGTAAAATAATGTTTATAAAAATAAAAATATTCAAGCCGCGCTGGGCCTTCATGGTGGATTACGGCCCACTCCTCACATATGGCGCTTAATGGGGCAATAAATTAATAACAGCCAATTATTAAAATTGACATTATGCCAAATTGAATTAAGCCTTTTCACCAGGTAAAACGAACACAAAAATCAATTTTTCACTTTTCTATATGATCGATTAATGTTATGGAATGTACACTACACTGAAGTTGTGTAATTTATTAGAAAAAACTGTATAATACGTATATGACTCGGTTATCAATACAAAATAAACTGGAGTTTGTAATAAATTGACCGAAAATAAACAGTGTTTATAATCGGCAAATTTCACAATCATCGGTTTGTTTACATTATTTAACAATTTAATTGAAATTAACCAAAGTTAAAATGTTAATAATATACTGAACTTGACGGCTACCATATGATATTGGCATTATTATGTAAATAAAGATAAATGTTATTTTCTTTATAAAGAATTACGACCGTGTCTTCAACATAACCTTACTTAATTGCTTGTGAGGGAATGCAGCTGTGATAATGTGCTCTTTTATAGTTTATAAAGTGACGATATACTCTCGGACGTCATCACGGTAACCAGAGAAGTTTAATGTATGGAAATATATTATGAAGACGCTTTTAAATTACTGTCCACGATAACGTTATAACGTGCGAACCTGCACGTATTTCCATACATTTTATGGACGTGGACGTGGACGTCCCTGTCATGATGTCATGTTAGACATTATAAAAGCGGTAATATGGTAGGTAATCATAATCTAGAAATAGCCTAGCCTGGTGAAAATGGTCTTTGAGAATTTCGCGGATACCAAAGAACCGGGTTACTTCACTAATTTAATTTATTTTATTTAATTTTACAGAAAGCTTACAGACTAATAACACAATATTAAAAACATTCGTAAGTAAAAAAATGGCCAATTACAAGCTTCCACATGTATACATCTAGTTACAAATACTTTGTGTTGACTGAATGTATGTGAACAGCGGTTTGCAAACAAAGACAAAAAAAAATTATATAAAGGAAAAATATAAAAAAACAGACAAAGAGATACATTAAAAAAAGTTACTCGAATCGTGCAACATCAAAAAAGTAATATAATATACGAGCACCTATATACTCGTAACATTCCATTTTCATTGGATCCTATTAAGTAGTTATTCATGTCTAACCCCAAAATATTCCCTGTTCAGGATCTTTCTAATACTGTGCGCGCTGGTGCAAAATAGATCGATATCCAGGTGCGATGTTAAACTATTGAAGGCTTTAACATTACGAATGGAGAAGGCGTTACGCCTGTAATTAGTCGATGCACATGGTGCCTGCAGCAGAGGTCGCCTGCGCAGGTTATTTTGGTTAGAGCGAAGAAGTATTTTGATGAGTAGTTCCGGACAATCAATCGAACTATTTGCTACGCTAGCCAAAAAACATATGTCACTAATATTAAATCTCACGTTCAACGGCAAGAAATGGTATCGCTTGCAACGGTGTTCGTATTCCACTGAGAATTGCTTTGCCTTAAAGTCTAAATAACGCAAAAACTTCCTCTGAACGGATTCAATACGAGATTTGTAAATCTCGTATTGAGGGTTCCATACTTGGGAAACGTACTCGAGGTGGCTGCGCACGAGAGAGCAGTAGAGGACGTTTACTGGTTTAAGAGACCGAAAGCAAGAGCAAGCTCTCATAATAAAGCCCAGGGCCTTGAAAGCTTTCTTGACAATGGCTTATATGTGATCGTCAAAAAGTAATTTGCTGTCGTGTACTACACCAAGATCTCTGATACTGCTTTTCTTACTTATGCACGTACCATCTAGTGTATATCCTGAACTGATCGTAATTTTCTGTCACGAGCATACTACGTGAAAACATTTGGATACGTTAAGTTGTAACTTATTGGTTTTGCAGTAAGAAAAGAATCTGTCAAGGTCTGACTGAAGTAGGTCGGTATCAGATAGTGTACGTACAGACTTAAGAACCTTCATGTCATCTGCGTATAACAAAATATGTGAATTCTAAAATATGTAATGCAGTTCTTTATGTCCGAGATAAATATAGTAAACAATAACGGTCCTAAGATCGAGCCTTGAGGCACTCCAGATGGGACAGTTTTCCAACCAGACGTGTAAGAACGTAAGAACACAGCCTGCGTACTGTTATCTATATATGACGAAAACCGACGAAACAGGTCACCGTGTATTCCTGCAGATAAAAGTTTCTGAAGAAGCACACGGTGATCTATTTGGTCGAAACACTTGCTGTAGTCCGTGTAGATAACATCGACTTGGCATCGTTTATCCATCCCAGTGGTTATTAATTCATTGGAAAATACCAAATTGGAAGCAGTCGATCGTTTTCTGAGGGAACCATGTTGTTCGTCACCAAAGCAGCGCTGCAAGGCTGAATAAACTCCCGTGTGCACCACTCGCTCCAGAACTTTATAGAATAGACATAGTTTAGATATGGGGAGGTAATTTTCTATCTTTGATTTATCCCCGTTTTTAAAAATAGGTGTGAATGCCGATTTTCACAACTTCGGGACTACACCCTCTCTCAACGACCGTTCAAACAACAAGCAGACTGGCTCCACAAGGCTCTGCACAATTAATTATGAAGATGGGGGGTATTAAATTTGGCCCACCAGATTTAGTTAGGTCCAGACCTTTGAGTAGCTTTAGTACCACGTCAGGACACACGTTAACGGTAATCAAGTTTACTGAGTTAGAAGAATGAGTGTCTACATTACTGGATCATCAGAGTCTGAGTCTGGTTCTTGGAAAGTCGAATTAAAGTAAGATTAGCTCAGAGAATAGCTCAGTGATACCCTCGCCGGTGTCTGCGGACAAGTCCATATAATGCAGTACGTTAGGTAATGAGTTACCGCTTTCTTTACTTTTAATACAAGACCAGAACGACTTAGGGTTTTTGGAGATTGAAGACTCTATTTTTTCCATATAAGCATCAAAACAAACCGCCTCTATTTGCTTAACTCAGTTTCGTAAGAGAGAAAAAGAGTGATAATCCGATAAATTGCCGAAATAATCAACTAAGTTTCACGGAAACTATAATATCCAGACCACTTGACTGATTACGATTAGATGGTAAAAAATATCTGGCACAAATATAAGTAGATAAGTGCGAGATTTCATATAATTAGGGCATAGACAAACTAACAGTCGATTAGCTATGCTGCTAGTAGAAAACCCAAAAAAATATGGGGTTGACATAAGCAATCGAAATGTCACGTCATAGGACATAGAATAGTGTAGCATAATGAAGCGAAAGCGATTGTAGTCATAGAATCGCTCCGAAACGAATGTCATTTGTCTAGGCCACAGATTTGTCTAAGGCGCTTGTCTACGTAATAACATTACGATGTTCCCTGTCAAAATTTTGACTACATATAGCCAACTGGCGAATCAACAAGACGCGGTGAACTTTATCCAAACTTCGTTGTAAAGGTCACACACTGAAGGTTTTACACAAAACCACGTACTAATGTTAACATTATTATTAGTTTAAAACTTAGGTTGACGAAGGTGTGCGATCTATTTCTAAAAGTACGTTTCTGGGTTGGCCGTGGAGTGTTGTCAAATGAGGGCAGTATTCAGGGTTAAGTACCTCTTTTCTATTTATTTTAATAATATTTCTGTTTCTCAAGTTCATATGGGTATCATTATCTCTGTAGAGATGTACCAAGGTGGTTAAAATACAATTTAGCTCTATCTACAGATTTAACGTTTCTCCAGGTATATTGTTTCGAGAACCAATCTTCTTTGTATAAACATCGTCAGACATTCATCTTTATTAAAACATCGCAACGTGTTTGTGTTCTTACTGTACTAAGAAACTAGGATTTTCCTTTCCCGGAACGATTATCCGGTTATTTGTTCACGTCTATTTATTCAAGCAATAAATAAATCCGATATCAGATTAAATTGTGCGTTTCTGAACAGCAAAAAATCTTATGTCAGTTAAGGGAGTTTTAATATATTTTCAACTATCTCAAACAAGAGTTCGTGCAATGATGAAAAGATTCACCAGCCAGGTTCGTAGCGGCACTGATTGTTCAGGGTCCGCCGGACACACTTAAGTATCATCCCATTCGTAAAAGACCTTTTTTTCAATAGTCCATATTTGTTGGACGTTTGTTCCTTAGAATCGTTTACGTCGATTACTCTTGTCCCATTCTCACGAACTGTTCGAAACGTTCGGCGAAGCGTTTCGTGGTGTTGAATGAACAAAAACGAATGAATGAATGACCTGTGCTCCGTTGACCGCAGTTTTGAAAGTAGGACACCGCAACAGCGTTTGTGCCGAAAACATTAATAGGTACGCGGCGGTTTCTCCAAAGTTTCGTCAAAATAGTTCACGTGCATATTAAGTCGATTGTTGCAGAAGTCACGGTCGGCGCCTACATTTCATACGCTTACAGAATACCACAGTATTTTCACAAATACCCTCTTTTGCCCTTGTTTGCTTACGTGATCCCGTTTCCCAGTGTTATGTTTTGTATTTCATTTGAGCTTAGCAAATGAATGCGGTTTCCTACCGCACGCAAATGGATATAAACCTAATGTACCGAAATATATGTAAATTGTTATATATCCGACATCTCTTATACGAGTACATCCACAGTTTGTTTGTCACGTTTTCAGGGGATGGATTAAATTTGAAATTGGAAATGTTGTTCAGCTTTATTGAAAACGCATAAAGTGGTATAAAACGAAATGGCTTTGTTTACTTGTCTCGGTGTCACAACCAGTTTATTATTCAAGCGCTTATGCCTGGCAAATGAGCGTTCCTTGTACAATCCTCCACTTTATATCCCTCCTCTTAAAACTAAGTTACACGCGGCTCGCGACACAAGTCCACTGACGCTTGGGATTTCTTTCCACCGTCAGCTTGGAGTTGTCGTCGAACTAAGATTGCCAATAAAAGTCCTCGTGGTTCTAGATCGAGTTCATTATAGCCTAGGATCTAATTCAAGTGACCTAAAAGCAATTTTTAATTAATTTCGATACCTACCTAAAGGTACAGCAGGCCGTTCGTCAGTAGTAACTAAACCAGACGTACTGCTAATTACCATCCATACCTAGCTGCCATTCCACCAATTCGCACTAAGCGCCTCCAAACATCCTTCATAATGCGCACGGAAAAAGAGTGGAACTCACTACCTGCATCTGTGTTCCCGAACGCATTCAACCCGAATCTCTTCAATGTTAGAGTGAACAAGCTTCTTCTGGGTAAGCTTACTCCATCGTAGACTTTGCCTCTGTCACCTCTGACCTAGACTAGAGTCAAGAGTAAAACCCATATCTAATAAATAAAAAACGACTGTACCTTCATAAAGCAAACATATTTCAAAGATATAATTTCCCCGAAAATTTCTCTAATCATGGCAAAAGGCCTTCTCGAAATTAGATTGAAAATCTTGTTTAATGTTCAGATTTAATTACCCAAGTACAAATGTTTGACGGATTTATTGTTCAAACTTAATAAATTTTATCTCGGAAATGTTTACTTGACAAATAAGTCATTATATTTACCAAAGCCTCAGCGATACCCTTTTATAAATGTGCCACCATACGAGAAATATATACATACTAACGGTCACAATAAAACTTTTGTAAATAATAATAACGAAGTCAGGCAAAAAAAGGAAACCATTTAAATTAAATTAATAATAATCTTGTAAAAATATTATCACTCTGGTACTGGCGCGCCATAACCCAAAGACCTAAACTTAAAGATTACGGATTTAGAAGGAACTAGTTAAATGGATAGTGTTTAAGATTTATTTTGAGACCCTAAGCAAGTATATAGTAAAGAAATCTTACAAAATGCTGACCAAGGGACAACGCTTGAGCTGCATATAGCCCTATATCATAGGATCCCAACTTCGACGTCGGCGTGGCGTTTAAGACTTTCTGGTGGAAGTTTCATAGAAAATTAGGGCGAGTTAAGATGGGATCTTACGACTATATAACGTTTAAATACACATAATCGTGACAATAGTCCGGTTAAGTAGTCACGACCTCTCAAGGTCAACTACGAGATGCCATACACAAAAAAAAAAAAAATCGTGACAATAGCTGTTTTAGATTCGCGACAGATGGTCAAGAAAAAATTGGGGGGCTCTAGAAAAACAATATCTCGAAGTGGGCGGTCGGTTAAATAAGATTAAGTTCCTATGCCCTAGATAAAAATAAGTGGGAGGTGAGTAGGGAGGCCTTTGCCCTGAAGTGGGGGCTAAAACAACCAGGGACAAGGGCGGGACGATGATAAAAGTAGATAAATAGATGTTTAAAAAAATACTATTTCTATTGGCAGACCATAATAATAATCTTAAGACTTTTTTTTTTTGTTTTAAAATGCTAGCATTTAAGAACTCTAATTTATTGTAACTCGAGGGGTTTGGCGTTGTTAGCCGAAATACAGGTTCTTTCTAGTTTGGCTCCAGAAGCTAAATTTGTGTACTTTTGTATTAGCATAGCATTTAACTGTAATTTAATCTAAGTACTGTTTTTATGAAATAAACTTTTTATTATTATTAATTTCCAGAGCACCTGAGATCCTGATGGGTGCGAACCACTACACAGCTGCGGTAGACGTGTGGTCGGTGGGCTGCATATTCGGCGAGCTGCTCGGGAGACGGATTCTCTTCCAGGCGCAGAGTCCGGTTCAACAGGTTTGTGTTACTGCCACGTTAAATACACATATTCACCAACCGTAAAGAGGCTGACAAGAGCTAAAGCGCGGTCATTGTCAGACTGCACAGAAAAGAAAGAGAAGCGCGATGACACAACGCTGGTAATTGATTGCAAAAAATGAAGCAATTATCTATTTACAAAAAATCTATTAATTGGACTACAAAATTAAAACACTTATAAGTTAGTATGTTGCATGTAGAATAATCTGACAAAAAATCAGAAAGATTGAATGTATATTAGTATGGTTTTTAATCGTTAAAAGAAATTTTTAGGGGTATCTTCATGATTTTTTTCTTTCGTATCAATGTTTTCAACACACTATCTAACTAGCATATATATCCTGAAGAATACCATATATTTTTCAGTGTTTAGGTCCTGCATAATGCATATCCCACTGCTGGGACACAGGCCTCCTCTCTGTGAGAGGGAGTGGGCCGTAATCCACCACGCGGGCCCAGTGCGGGTTGGTAGATGTCACATGTCCTCGAATTTTTGGTTCTAAGACATGCCGGTTTCCTCACGATGTTTTCCTTCACCGTTTTGAGAGCAGTGGTGATGAAATAATTTACACAAAGTAAAGCGCCTGGCTGGGTTCGAACCTACGACCTACAACTCGTAAGTCGCGGCCGTTACCACTTGGCCACCACTGCTTTAGGTCCTGTAGTCCCTTTTATGTTATGTCATCTCTATAGTAAAAACTAGCTACTGCTCGCGGCTTCCCTATCGTGGATGTCGTAAAAAAACCCACGGGAACGTGCTACCGTGACAAAAAGTAGCCTTTGTTACTCTTTATTACATCAGGTAACTGCCTTAAAAGTCCTGTCAGTAAAAAGCTGAAAACCAGCGTCAGGCACTTAGTTGTTGGCCTATTTGGCGAAGCCGTGTGGCACACAAAAATATTTTCTTCTGTTTTGTTTTGTGTGAATGTGCTTTAACCTGGGCCCAATAAATTTTATTTTCTTTCTTTCTTTCTGTCAAAATCTGCCCAGCCGTTTCGGAGATTAGCCGGAACAAACAGACAGACAGAGTCATATTTTAATATAAATATATATATATATATATATAATACTTTACCGTATATACATTCGTACACATTTAATATAAAGCAACAGACATTTCAATTTTTATTAATTTATTTGTATGTATTCAAAAGATTCAAAATTCAACAGGATGTTGCGGATTGTTGTCGAACATGGCAAGTAACAATGCGAATGCCATATGCGTTTTCTGTTAATCTCAGACACGACTACCGAAAATATGTTAAATGAAATACTACCCTAGAAGTTTCTACTTCCAAAAGCGCGTAATATTTCGCAAGCAAGTCTGGCGTTTGAAATGCCTTTGCCCTTAAAGCTACACAAAGGGCCTCATAAATAAAAGTTAAATAATAAGGCCGTGATTAATATCTTCCTGTAAAAGCAGTTTTGTTTTAAACACGTGATACACGCTAGCATTCACGTTTTAACAGAACCGTAAAGTTTCTGTACTTTGGCCTCCTTTTGTTAACAAATTGTGGGTCGACTTAAACAATGAAAGGTGTTAAAAAAACGTAATAATTAAAGCAATTTTCGTCAATTTGTTAGGCTGAAGCCATAAGGAGTGTTGTTTCTCCGAGAGGCAAAATCGACCATTTGTAGGCTTAGCACGAACTGTGCCGAGCCGACCCGATCTCGGTTACGTGAGGGTAGATGCCGAACAAAGTTTGCCGATCGGAACGAGCCGAAGGCATGACGAATATATCTAGTAAATTACTACACAAACCCCACCCGTAGCACTAGTAGTAATTGCTGCGGGTGGGGTTTGGATGTTCAACACTTACTGTACTGCGGAATCGAATGTGCCGATCTGAATATGTGTGTAGCACCCCTGAGTCAGCAGCTTCGCTTGGTAGGTAGCAAAGCTCGAACGAAATAACTAATTAGTCAAGCAGAGCGTCACCAAGCCTCATTGCAATAGTAAAACCACGTGTTGGTTAGTCGCTTAAAGCAGCAAGTGAAGAACCTGCCTGATGTGATTTCGGCCTTATTATATTAATTAACTTTAGATGAATGCAATCGTTTATCTCGGGATCGATCCAGAATGATCCAGTTATAGCTAAGTAAATATAGGTTTAATATGTTTTTTTTTTGACCCGATATCCACGTGGGCGAAATTAAGCTGCCCAAATGAATCCAATGCGACATGAAACTGCACGTTGCATTTCATGTACGCTTCACCATCTGTACCTGTGCAGCAAAACGATGAATGCTAGGTTCAACGTAGCATGTAATGTAACACAAATTAGCCGTCCTCATTCAAGCAATGTAACATGAAATGTAACACAAAAAGCGAAACTTACGTTGCATTTCATGTTACAGTTCACCTATCTGTACGCGGCATAAAAAAGGTGGATGGTGTATAAGTAATCGTTTTTTCGTTACAGTTGGAGTTGATAACAGAGCTGCTAGGCACGCCATCTCTGGAGGACATGCGACACGCGTGTGCCGGCGCACGCGCACACATGCTGCGCCGCGCGCCGCGCCCGCCCGCGCTTGCTGCGCTGTACACGCTGTCCGTGCAGGCCACGCACGAGGCCGTGCATCTGCTCGCACAGGTAACATACATCAACAGCTTACAGGGGAGAAAGGAACGAAATTTATTTTGTGCCGACCCCAAGTACACAAGGGCATGAAAACGATCTGTATATAACAGTTATAGTTATTTTTTATGGAAATAAAGGATTTAATATCAAGGGGAAACACCAGGTTTCCCGCGAAATTTAAATTTTATTACGGTTTCTGCTAATGCAGAATATTGACACTGTCAGCTCTTGGACGCGGTTGCGATGTGCTGCTGGCGTTTAGTTTCATTGGTGAAATTCGCACTCAATAGGATTATATGAACATACGAATTTACAGGAGTCCGAAGACAAACGTGTAACAAGATCCAGTAATAAGGGCTCCCAAATTTACTGTCCGAAACTGGTCGCGTATATAGAGAGGGCAGAAAACTTAACAGATTCAGAACATATGGAAAGTTTGATTCAGTATCTGCCTGTATTGCCCTATTTCAAGCTACCACTACCACTTTGTATTCATAACCTGCAGTCACAAATAAACCACAAACCATTCGGAGCGTTTATGTTCTCTTGCTCGGATGACTCGCACGACATTTTTGGCCTAGCATTAAATATAGCATAATAAGTTTATTGTACAAAGATAGACACATACAAAATGTTGGAAAAAGCATTATGAACAGCTGGTTCCTGATCTAAGTAAAATAAACTTGTATCTCAGGAGCCGAAGTTCCTAATAAACATTGGTTATTTCAACTTAAATCCTTAAGCCTTGTCCAAGCAAGGTTTTGACGTAGCAAAATAGTACTCGTATATCGAGCGTAGTGAAATGGGTAGTGGTGACTCCCCAGATGCTCGTGTTCGACCCCGCCAAGCGCATCTCGGTGTCGGACGCGCTGGCGCACCCGTACCTGGAGGAGGGCCGCCTGCGCTACCACTCGTGCATGTGCAAGTGCTGCTACAGCGCGCCGCCCGCCGCAAGACACTACTCGCCCGACCTCGAGCCCGGCGCGCCGCACGCCTTCCACGACGGCTGGGAGAGGAAGCTCACCAGTGTGCATCAGGTTAAAGGTATGCTGGAATCTTACAATAATAACGCATACCAATCTAGAACGAGCACACTAAAAGTACCTAGAAGAAGCATCTCGAACTATACCTAATACGACTTATGTAGCGAGCCGTCATTACTCAAGGTCACGCTCTGTTGAACACAGCATAATTACGTACCGCTCACTCACGTATAAAAACTCGTACGTATTAAGTCGGTCACGCTCTGTTGAACACAGCATAATTACGTACCGCTCACTCACCTATAAATACTCGTACGTATTAAGTCCTGGCTGGAGGCCTTGATTTATTAGGGCAACCACAGGCAAGTCCGCTTAAGCAGACGACAACCTCATAGGTTGACCTGCAAGATGCCATTCCAAAAAAAATAAAAAACTTTTTAGTAGGCAGCCTGTATGAGACTAACCTTGTATTATTATTCTAAGGCTGGAATGAAGTGGGGTTTTTACATAGACCCAAAAATATCTGATGAAAGTATAAACAAATTCTTACACAATCACTAAAAGGAGCCAATACGAATTAATTATCACTTTCTTGTAACAATTTTTGTTTGAATAACATTATTAAATTCTAATTGGAAATCATCGGAGATAGTTCTGAAGGTTTTAAAATTAACCTTAAATGACAAATCAAAACCATATTTATGGTAATTCAATGTTAGAATGTCTGGGTTTAAGTTTTCGAATCCATTTGCAAGTGGTACTACAAATCGGCATCTACAGGTACTTTTTTTGATCCAACTGTTTACATTGTTATTACATACTTTTAGAAGTGACTTTAAGTATGGAAATGATATTGGGCGTATCATACGCCGGAAGCTGTGAGCTCTTCTTGAACGCGTTCATACCGTAGAGCTTGTGGGAGGCGTTCGTCTAACTAACTGTAGACAACGATAGGTTTTCTGTTAGTTGTATGATTGAATGTTGCGTTTACTGACAAATAAGTTTCCAAGACAAAAACTTGGCTGCAATTTTTAAGCATTACCAAACTATAATAAGAGACGCGACGTTGCAACGCGATTCTGGTAGAGCAATTTCCGTGACGTTTGCAAATTGGTGTACTAGAGTCTCGTCGCGCTAGTCTGCGGGAGCCTTAACTCAATTTTGTATATACTTATTTAATAAAATGTTACACCTTTAAACGAGTCCCGCACACGAATGTTTCAGAGGAGATACACAAGTTCATAGCGGAACAGCTGCAGACGTCACGAGTGCCACTGTGCATCAACCCACAGTCGGCGGCGTTCAAGAGCTTCGCAAGGTAAGGCGCCGCGACATCAACCAACCGCAACCAACCGCAACCAACCGACACTAGGTGATTTCTTTGCGATACGTAACCTAACACGCCTTAGCGACCACCCGCACCCATATGGGCCACGCCAACTGTAACCAAAACTCGTGCAGACAACACTGCCCATAGTAAAAATTCTTCAATTAATTCTCGATTCGACCCGAAGCGTCGTTTTAGCGCTGCGGTCTTGCACTATAACCCCTAAAATGTTGCTTCCTTCTTTCTAGCTACCGATTTATTTTGCGCGTTTTTTTAAAAGCTTTTAATGAAATTTCAAAGTTCCCAGTGTTGTCCGCACGGCTGGCGATGTTTACGATAATAAATCAGAGAAAGCAAACAGTCATCACAACTGAGTGTGGCACGGTGCGAGTCTGTTAGTGTGTGCACGTGTGTCGGTGTACAAGTGCACAGTACTAGTGTACCAGCGTACGTAGCGCGTAGTGTCGTGCCGGCCGGTGGTCGCAGGAACATGTCGCATCCCTCCCGACCTCCCCTCCCGCCAACTGTAGTATTGCAACGTAGGTAACAGTTGTGCCTCTATGTGTACAGTAACACACACACGGGTCGATTTTGCTAGAGCCCGACTTGTGCATGGGTTGTTTTACCATTTAATTGTTCTTACATAACGTTACGTTTCTTTCCCCGCGCTTCGAGCGCTCTCTGTGTACATACGCCGCTGTTTTCGAGCAAAATCAACCCTCTTGAAATGGTGGTGTGTCCCGCTTCACTAGCACCGCTCTTCTTTTCCCGTACGGTAGTTTTAATTCTGCTTTTTTGTGTGTTTTGCGACAGCTCTAGGGCGGGTTCGAAAGCGAAAGTTTGTTCCCCTTTCAAGACGGCGGCAAAATATCTACTGCTATCGCCCGTGATATTTCTGTGCGCCGCCTAGGCGAGGAGCGAGCTCAGTAAGCGCACGCACGCACTCTCGGGACTGCGGCGGCGGCGGCCGCGGCAACACGCCGCCACATCCTCTCTAAACTAAAACAGCGCGCCCCTCCTTTTTTTTTCCCCCATCTATATCTCAATCGACCCGGTGACTGAGGGACGACCAGTGTTGGCAACTCATTTGTGTGTATTGCTTCTATAATAAAAATACATTAAGTGCCAATTTCTCGAATTAAACTGAAAGCGATCAGCACATCTAAACAGCGTTCAAAGTCTGTCACTTTCACATTGCACATCAATGATGACACTCACAGCTGTTGAAAGTTGAACTCGGTATAGACTTGCTGATCGCTTTCAGTTTCATTGGTGAAATCCGGCCTTAATGTGTACGCAGTTCAATGGAGGGGCGCGCAATTTAAGCTTAGACGATCTATAAATTTGTTGGTAGAGTTTAACTTTAGTAAAAGAGGTGTCGTTGCCTTCGACCGCCGTCTCGTTTCAAAAGGGTTGATCGTTAGATAGTGCTCGCTCCGTCCTAACGGTTCGGTTGCAGTGCATGCGTTTGTTAAGGCTTCGCACTTGAGTTCGGTTTCTATATTTGTTTTTTTTTTTTCTAGTAAAATAAGAAAAATATTGTTAAGTTAAAATATTGCTTGTGAAATAAAACCAGAACTTACAAGCAATTTATTACGATCATTAAAATATCTGAATATTTACTGTCTATTATCTACCCGGGAAAGCGTTATCCCATTTATTAACAACCGAACTCAAGTATGAGGCTACATTTCCTCAAAATCGACAAAAGACAATAGTTTCGATTTTGATGAAATTTCAGTACTGAGGTTGAATTTGATAATGTACGATTAGTGGGTTTTGACAGCCCTAGCAGAAAAAAAAATGTCTTCCAATATGAACTTTATCTCATCGACATAAGGTTGATATTAAGAAGTGAGTTTGTTTTCTGTTAGGGTTGCCTCGTAGTGCATGCGTAGTATGAGATGAGCACTGTGCCAAGCACATGGTTGTGGTGAATTATCAGTATTTTTTATTCAGTAGTTATTGTAGCGTTTGATATGTGATGCAGTTTTGCTATAAGATTTCTCTTTTATTATCATAGATTTTGTTCAAAGATGATAAATGCATGTTGGTTTGTATGTTGGATTCATGCTTAAGATTGGCAAATCGAGATTTGTAAAAAGTTTGTAAAAGCGCAAGACATTAATAATATTTGCGCTGCTCTTAATAACTTTAGATCATTATGGTCTGATTCACTAATGAACGCGATCAGTACATAAACTACGTTAAAGAGTTGTCAGTGTCATTAAGGGTGGATTTCACCATGAAACTGAGCGCGATCAGTACATAAACTACGTTTAAGAGCTGTCAGTGACATTATTTTCCATGGAATATTGGCACTGACAGCTCTTGAACGCGTTCAAGATGTCCTGAACACGTTCAGTAATATTGGTGAAATCGGCACTTAATCTGTGGAATATTGACACTGACAGCTCTTGCACGCGTTTTAGATGTGGTGATCGCGTTAAATTGGCTAAATTCGCTTCGGGTTGGCGATAAAAAAATCTTTGGACACATGTTTCCCGTAAAAATAAACCAGTTCGCGATAAAAATACATATTGTCCCGCTCAGTCGTGCTAAAATGTGATTAAAACTCCAATGAGTCCAACATGCAAGCAAGTGGCGTGGGTGTGGGTACGCACTTGTGCGACACATGACTAACGAGGGCCGACTCTGTACCATTGCAGCTCCACAGTGGCCCATCCGTCCGAGTTGCCGCCCTCGCCGCACCAGTGGGAATGACGCGAGACCAAGCGCGGCTTCGACAAGCGACGCGCCGTATTCACTGATTCGCGATAACAGACTTTATTGTTACGGCCGCAAGGATTGTAATGGATTATTGGGCTAACTCGTGTTGTAGCAGGCTCGTTGGTGCGATAGTCGACTTTGTCACACTTGAGTAAGGTCGATTATGGATTGATGGTTGGGTGAGGCGATTACACGCCTGATTAACCTCCGATAAACAATTTTTGATTTTATAAACGGCAGTTTAAGGTCGGTTATGGATTGGTGGTTAGGCGAATTCGTATGTTTACCTAAGCCTTTAATTAATCAAATTTTATATTTATCTGCTTAAGGTCGATTCTGCTATGAGGCATTCACTTACTAATGCCACAAAAATATAAAACAAATTATAGTTTTAAGAAGAATTCAACCAACAATAAACACTGACAGAAACAAACTCTTTTTTTTCGTAAAATTCGTATTTTTTAAAGACAGCTGTTATATTCTGAATGAATGCCTTTAGTAATGAATTTCAAGTATGTTAAATTACATACGAATTCGCTTTAACACTGACGTTACCTATCAACTGGAATTTGAACTTTTGCTTTTAAACATTCTCATCTATGTACAATCAATCAATATTCACTCTTAATTCCTTAAAAGTTCAAATTCCAATTGCAGTCCATACGTCACATAAGTCGGGTCTCTTCCCAAACTATGCTGTTTTGCTTTTATTTGACTTTACTGTGAATGTATTAAATTTTGGATTGTATAAATACCGCACCATACCTCATCGCTATAAATAGAAGGCATTAAACTTACGCGCATCGTATCGTTATGTATGTGGAGAATTCATACCATTATTGGGTAGATGGACTTCCAAAATGGATGACATTTTAAAATTACTTGCGTAACCAAACTTGAATGAATAAAATTGGCGAAAAATATGAAATCACCGTCATGCTTTGTAAACTAGGCTACTTTGTCTGCCATGAGTTTTATTCAAAATACTAGTAAGAAAAAAGAAATGTCACCTACCTAACTCTAAAACGTGCATTTCAAGTATCTCAACAAACAAGCATTTTTGACGTCAGCAAAACAAAACAGCGGATTCGCGACGTCACTACCAAAAACTATTAATTTCTGATATTTACTTGTAACGTAGCGTGTAGCGAATGTGTGTAGAATAGTATAGTCGCCTGGTAACTGTGAATATAATCGATAAGGGAAAGCAAAGCATTGGAAATGATAAAATATTGATAGCAACAAAATTTTATACAACGAAACGTGTCGCCCTCGCGGCAGAACGTAGCTAGGAACGGTGTTGGAGAATGACAGCAGATAAATGATGGATAGGTGTGGCATACGAAGGTGAGGCGAGGTCAATGACCTCCACCCTCGGCGCGATATATACAGTAAAGAAACGCTTCGCGTAGAATTAGGTTGTTTCATTTATCTCCGCGATTCCATGTAAGTGTGTCGTAGTGTCAATGTGTGCCTGATTGTGTTGCGTACGGCCGTTGCAAGCAATAAATGTTGCAATATTATATAACGTTTTGACATTTCAATTTTGTAACTACGGATTTACTGATTTATATGTGTTCTTTATTAATCTCCTTTTTAGGACGCCTACAAACGACAGTTTCATACTTAAAACGGATTCCAGTTGTGTGCCAACACGAATCTCGTGCAAACTGTCGTCTGTAGCCGTCCTATTGTGTATTATAATTACTAAGCTTAATCGTAAACACCATTGTATGTAACATCGACTGAACATTTTTACGTAGTTAGGTTAGAATAGCGTTAGATATATTTAACTACTAATTTACTCGATGCAATGAAAATAAAAAGTAAATAAAATAAATAAATGAGTGTTGTTCACATACTATCATTGCAGTAGTGAGATATTTTATAGCAAAGTGTTTGTAAATGTAATAAATACATGTGTATTTCACGCATTTAATAGTTATATTAGAGTTTTGACATTATTGTACTGGGATGTGTTAGTGTGCGTGAGTTACGTCGTTTTGTCTAATAATTGGCGTTGATAATCTTACATATTATACTCTACAAGGTGGGAATTTTATCAGTGTCTTATATACTCGACCACAGTGAATGGCATCCATTTTCCAGTAAAAATCTTAGATGTTAATATCTATTCACTGCTGTCAAGTTATAAGATAGCGTTTGGTTCCAATACCCACCGGGTATCATCCAAAATTGATGTTTCCATTTAATTTGTAAGTAGTTTTACTACTGTATCACGCTGCTAACATATAATCTAGCATAGGAGACTTTGTGTGAATGTCGCCAGACGTCGTAGCCTTAAAACTAGTTCAAAACTATATAAAAGATAAAACATAAAAAAACGTTGTAAATAAATGCATAGTAATAATGTTAGCCTAGTATGGATGTAAACCGATGTAGCAAGCCCACAACAATACGTCAGCCTTACTACAGACCGCTGCTCGACATATTATATCTCCTTTTCTGTGAATAGAGGGTAGTCAGATATCATAGTGACATATTTACAGTTTTTGCGTTGTTTTGTGGTAAAGATTGTATATAGTTATGAGGTCGGGCAGCGGCTTGTATGAGGTACAAAGGAGGAGCACTCGTTTTTGCGTTGGTTTTAGATGCCACAGACTCTTTGGATTAATAGAATTTGTTTTCTGTACCAGTCGAACTAATTACTCCTGTTTCCAAGCCTCTAAAAAATCTGCCTATTGAGTCATGGCATCTCATCTAATGTGATTGGTTGGTCATACTTCGACAAACCAATTATAACAACTACACGAGATTTCACTACAGATTTACCGATTCTAATAAGTGGCTTGATCAGGCATTCTGAAACGCGTGGTCATATTGACGAAACCTTTTTCGATAAAAATATATAATGTATCTAAAAAGAAATATCTTGATGGGCTTTTTTGATTGATGGACAATAGTACGTTACGGGAATTAAGTTCAACTTTGACATCCCTTGAACCATAACCAGAGGCCTTCGTGTGAGTTTCTTTTAATCATCTCGACTTTACGCATGGACCGCGTTCAGCGCTCCGATTGGCCCTTGGCAATACTGTAAGTTATGAGGATTAACAGATTAACCAATTGAAAGTGGCTTTCAATTGGTTAATCTTTTAATCCTCATAACTTACAGTATGTGACAGCTTAAACCACGTAAGCGAGCCCCGACGGACCCCACCTTGCCTTATCTCAGATAACTACCACTGTGAGCCGTAACGCGTAGGTTTTGTACACCCGCACCCCTCACCCCGCACTAGACGTGTACAACAAACTGTATATAATAAACAAGTGCTCGTTAGGTCATTCTTATCGTCATTGGTTTATTATAAATTTGCTTAATTATATAACTGCTGTATACTATGTGTCCTCCCGATGTGAAAAGACGAATGTATGTAAATAAGGATATAATAAGTAGACGAATATTGTAAGGTTGGGGAATTCAGATGCGAGGTGTGGATGAAATTGTACTAAATTTATAATATTCAACAAAAGATAGACAGATAATACAAAATGGCAATTAGGCACTTGTCTGTCAAAAAGCACCACCTGTATACTTAAACTTTTTTGTCTATCGTACAAGAGGTGGATTGTTGGCAATTTTATAAACTGGAAATGAAAATTTGTAAACAAAATTAGAGGCAGAATTGAATTTCAAGGGCCTTCGTATATATCAAATCTGTTATAAAACGTATTTCATCCGTACATTAGTGGCTGTTACCCCGGCGGAAGATTTAAGGCCGTGCGACGAGCACACTGTGTGGCGGCGCCTAGACGAACACGCTTCTTATTTTATGTAATTGTACGTATTGCGTTTCCAGACTTTCAGAGATCTCGTATTATTTTAAGTTTTAAGTACACGACTGTTCATTTTACACACAAGTGATCTTTAGTTGTAGGACATCACGTTTGTATTCTACTTTGTACCCAACGGCCAGTCAGCCAAGGCTTTTCTCTTAATTTTAAGTGATCGCACACTCGAATGCTCCCGCGCAAGCCGAGGGATTCACACTTTCTTTATATTTCATGTAAATATTAGTGGTAATGCGGTAAGAGTCTTAGGTTTCGTGTTAGCAATTAGATCGCCTCAGTTCTTAGTTTGTGTTCAGTAATCCCACATTAATTTTGTATAATAATTTCCACAATATATAAAAAAGTAAAAAAAAAATATACAAAATTATAATGAGAAAATAATTGTATTCTTCGTTTTTATAATTATGATTTTTGATTTAAATACTATTATTACCAGTCGTAATGTAAATAGAAACTTTGTGCACTGATAGTCGTGTTTAAGTTAACTTTAGATATTATTATCAAATGGCTGTATTGATTCTCTTTATGTAAAGCCCCAGAAACAACGTTCACTATAAGACTTAGTAGAAATGTTTCCTTTGCGATTATTATATTGTCCTCTTTAATTTTGTAATGCATAGAATGGTTTTAGTTAACAACCACGACGGACGTTAGTATTGTGATTTAGTTTGTTCACATGTTCAGCGACTCAGAAACGTAATGTAAATGTAAATATTAATGATACATGTTTCGGTCGTGTAAGGAGTTAGTTGCATTTTACCATTGTTGCGAACTGCCAAAACTATTGTAATAATTTTGTAGCGTGATACGCCATTACACCACATTAGTAACGCTGTAAAAAACAAATGAGCGATGGAAATTTTGAAAATATTGAATTTTCCGTAATACTCCTGCATTTTGATATGTTTTGTATCTGTAATTCATAGCGCTGTTTGCTCAAATTGCTATAAATATTGCCTAGAAAATAAAATAATCAGAATTTCTGTCGTTTTTTACGTTTCCCTGTGTTGGTAAACTTTAGCTTTGTATTCCTGAATTAATTGAATATGAATGTTTGGTGTTGTGTAGTTAGTTGTGTGGTGGGTGGCGTATGCGTAGATCGTGAGCCGGGTAGCGACGAGGGCCGGCCAGCGACACTGTGTAACAATAAACTACTGCATAATTATATTCGAGACTTTTATTTCTACCGTAAAACTAGAGCTACCCTGTATTTTATTTATTAATTTGGTACACCAACAGCAGTACATACCGAAAAGTTAAAACAGAACATTAACATAAAAAAACTGAAATGTATGCTTATTATTGGTATATGCATTCACCAAAATATTTCAGACAAATCAAGACGTAAGTACAAAAAAGGTCAGAGTAAAACCGTGGTCGCATGCCAGCATGCATGCGGGTACCAGAAATACCTACTTTCATTGGCCAAAGCATTTTTTTAGTCCATGGTTACGTACTCTAGAGGGCGCCATATTTAATGTGACGCCAGTATAGCTTATAACCAGCGGACGATCAAGACTCTTCCAACAATACCTCATTTGTCAAATTATGATACGTAGCTTAGAAGTTATGAGGAAACAGATAAACATACATACATTTATGCCGTTGAGCTTCTTAAGTTTTGTGTTGAGCTGCATGATTACTGACAAATGCTTGCTCTTACTGGACAGGTCCACTCATTCTGTGTGGTCCTTTCCTCAAAAGACCATTTCAGACAACAGTCTACATGGTCTTCACATGATGTGACCAAGATAATGTCTGGACTTTGAAAGAGACTGTGACATCTGAGTTTGTTTCGGCCTTTCTTCTCAGAGTAGTCAGATAGGAAACGCCGATCTCATCTAGATTTTAAAAGATGATTGACATGTTAAAGTGTTTGTACAAACCTACTTACGGAAATAAAGTCATTTAAAGTAGTTCAAAATCCTAACCTTCCGTTTTGCTTCGCCGTAGTCGGGTAAAAAAACAATCACATAGGGGTTTATTAAACTTATGCATGTTTTGTAAGTTGAAAACTGGTATGTTTGCGTCATAAATGGGGTTCAGTGCACCAATCTGTTTCAGCGCGCACCGCTGACGCGCGCTCAACGTGGTAGCCGATAGAATAAACTTGTTTTCTTATACACTGAATGACTTTTAAGGTGTTGTGATAAACCGGAATTAAAATTAGTTGTTACGTTTGTTTATTTAATTGTGAATTTAGTTTTTATTAATAGTACATGTTTACTTAACTATCGCAATGCAACCTGTAAAGATAGATTTAAGGTTTTTTAATCAAAAATAAAAATAACTTTTTGTCTTTTGATGCAATGCTTGAAGTCTTCATAATTTAGTGATATGTAAGTAAACTAATAAACGTCATAAATGTATGTAACAGTCGCTAATCACTACATAACTATAAGCAACGTTTATAAATAAAGGGGATAATGCTAAGTTTATACATATTGACTAAAAGTATTTCAAAAATAAAAAGCGGCCGAATTGAAATGGTTCAAGGGTGGGTAATGCCTAACCCGAACCCTAAATTAGGGTTCCGTGCATCAAAAAATCAATAGGACAAAATGGAATACATAGAGGATGACTTTGTTGTCCGTCCGTCTGTTTGTCTGTCTGACAAGACCCTTTTTCTCAGGAAAGCGTCGAGGTATCAAGTTGAAATTAGGGGTTTGGTCTCAATAGATCTAACTTTTGAACAGTGAAAGCGTTATTTACGTGTAACTTACTTTACATGAAATGTTTTTGAAGTCGACGTCAAGCCGGCATCAGGTGATAGGTCAAGTCATAATAGTTAACAGAAAAATATAATAAAAAACATTTTTTTTAAATATTCTAAAAAAGAAATGAATGAAATGCACCGATCCCAGCGTGGTATGACCAGACTCGATTAATCGAATGAACCCCAAGATTTGCACTAGCCCCTGAAGCCTCATGTTTCATGGTGCTACAAAGACCATTGCGTATCAAGGAATAGACCCGGCGGCACTGTAATGGTAGGGAAGACGTGCCCTTAGGATAGGATAGGAGTATGAGAGCCTATCGAGTAATGCACCCTAAAATTAGCATTGGACTAGTGGAGGGGGGGGGGGGTAATATTTGTCTATGGGAGGGCATCTTTTAACGACGTCGCAGCCGGTCGCTGCTACGCTGTGTTGTTCCAATATCTTCATCTGAGGTCTCGCTGCTATCCGTTTCCGGTTTCCTGTATATCTCGCTAGCAGCCTTTTTGACCTTATCTCGTTCTTCAGCCGTGTCCAACCAGAAGTTGATTTCCTTGTCGAAGTAAGTCATGTCTTGTTTCAAGTTTTGCCTTGTACTGCATTGCTGCATGTAGTAGGTGTGGTTTTCGTCGTCTGTGGACATGTGCGAGTTAACACATCCTATGATTCTTGATGCGTTTGGTTACGGTTTTTCCGTTTAAAATTTCATGCATTTTCTTTTGTCTTTTTTAGAAAATAAAAAAATAAAAATTTGGAACAACAGTAGTTAAGACCATCACAGGAAGTAAATTTTCTAGATTTTTGCATAAAAGCCCGTCATTTTTTAAGTACATAGTAAACGTTTTATTTTTTATAGTTCTGTTAAGTATACCTAATGCTTGACCTATCACCTGATTCCGGCTTGACGTCGACTTCTGGGACATTCTGTATGTTAATAGGCGGCATTTATGTTTTTGTGACTGTGGTTAGTTTAACTGGGCGGATGCCTCGCGTAGACAAAATCCCTAGCTACGACAATGAGGTTATTCTGAGTATCCATCCTAGGTTGGAAACATATTATGTCCGAAAATTCACCCAATGCCTAGTTGGATAAACGGAATTCGTAGGCTTAGGGTGGATGCTCGAATATGCGTTTCCGCGAATTTATTTATTTATTGATTTAGGATCTCCAACAAAGGATTCACATAAACACTGAAGAGATATGAGGAACAGGGTGTAAAGTTCACTCATACTCTCAGAAAAGGGAGGATCCTCCGACCAGATGGATGTCGTATCTGGTGGGCAACTGCCCGATGATTGTTGTCGGGAAGTTGTATATATGCTATCTGCGCGGTAAACTTTGATTGCGCGATGCAGGATTGATGCGTTAGTTCGCATGTGGCGGTGTAGATGCCGCCACAACACTTTAAATCACAAAAATTACAAGGTTCAATTTATGTGTGCTCCTTCAATTACAGGAGACCACAGCATGCACATATAACTAGGTTCATTAAAAATACAAAATGAGAAAATTAATGATTAATGATAAATATACACTATAAAATTTGAGAATTCATCCAAAGGTGGATTTTTGGGGTAGATAAACGAAATAACCGAGTATTGTAAGTAAGTTTATACTAGTAACTTAATTTTCACAATTTTTTAAAATTTATTTTACGAACTGGTGCCAAATAATGTCATTCTTCCATTCACGATGCAAGTTTCTTGCCTGCGGAATACCATAAAATTGAAGCAACAAATGGCTTTAAAAATACACGCCCACGTCACAGTCTTTTCCAAAAACATTTTCTCAAAACAAAAAATACCCGTAACTTGTTTGTTCACGAATTCTCGGGATTTTTTTTAAGTTCAAAGTAACAGATTAATCAGCTGTAAATAAATTATAAATGATACCGTCTAAACAATGTTTCCTTCACACTATCTTTATTACTTGCATATAATAATAAATGTACTTATCGGTGGTCAGGGCTTGTTGTTCGTACCAAGAGCATCTTGAGAGCGGTCGTCTGCCAAGATAATAATTATGGAGAAATACGTGATTTTTGTGTTTTGTGTTATACTTTGTAAGTTTTATTTCTATTAATTACTTAGCTAATTATTATAAAAAAAGACAAGTGTGTAAACTTTTGTTAAAAAGTGAGATTAAAGAATCAGGTAAAAAAAAACAAAAGAAAAAAAAAACATTCGATTGCCTATGTATTTATTTAATGAAGAACCGGAAATTACTCTCAAAGGTGACGTTTTCAAACCCTGCTCAGCATCCTTAGTTTGAGTAAATTACAACGCTATGATTCTATCTTACATTTCGCTCATTGACCTAATAAAAAAAATCTGCAATTTTGAGTTAACTAATCAGGTAAATGCAGCAATTTTTTTTTATGAGGGAGATAGAAAGATCTGACTTTATGCTTTGTGGCACTCTTATCGCTACCTACTTTTAAACTTTAAATCATCATACCCAAAACTTCCTCTTTTTGAATTGTGTCAAGCTTCTCGCAAATGAATGACTTATGTCTAATTATTTTAAACTGTTTCCAATATTGTAAACAAAGTGATATGTATGTGTGAAAGAGATGTAGGTGTAGCCCATATCGGTTGTCACAGACAAGGAAAGGCTACAATTAAAATAATAAAGTAAATGCTCGCCCCAACAAATTAATTGAATAAATAACGATTGATAACGTCTCGGAGAAAATACTACAAACCGTCAATCAAGAGCGATAGGTGTAATTTACATTATAAAACCATTATAAATGAATAGCTACAGTACACATATGTATTATTGTAGGTAAAGATTAAGGTCAGAGTTCAGAGTAGCTTCTGTTAATGTGTAGGAAATGTTATTAATTGATATAAAAATACTCATAATTTATTCACCTTTTAGGTATACAGGGTTATTGGTAATACGTCGGCAATCTATTGGGGGATGTAGGGGAGTTATTTGCAACCAAATGATCCCTGAAGATCATATAAGCAAATGTCAACAGTAATTTGACATTTAATATTTTTTTGGCGGTTTATACAACTTTGAAAATTTATTTAAAACAAAAATGTTTTCTTTTAATTATTATCATAAAAAAAACATATTTTTTTTAATAAAGAGAGAGCAGTGGTGGCCCAGTGGTAACGGTCCCGACTTACGAGTTGTAGGTCGTGAGTTCGAACCCAAGCAGGCGCTTTGCTTTGTATAAATAATTTAATCACCACTGCTCTCAAAACGGTGAAGGAAAACATCGTGAGGAAAGCGGCATGTCCTAGAACCAAAAATTCGAAGACATGTGACATCTACCAACCCGCAATGAGCCCGCGTGGTGGATTACGGCTCACTACCTCTCATAGAGAGGAGGCCTGTGTCCCAGCAGTGAGAACGTTTTAGGCTGATTATGCTATGCTATGCTTATTATTATCTGCCTCAATACATAATTTTAATTAAATTTTAAATCAGAGCTACAAATCGTTAAAAGTTTCATAATTTTGAGCAGGTTGACTGAAATGGTCGATTTCTGTAACACGTATGTACTTTACCGGCGGAACATGTACATATTACATCTTCTCAGCTAGTACATGTACATATGTACATCTTCTCAGCTATCCAACGAGATACAATAAGATACCAGATTTCTTCAAAAAAAAAAAAATATGTCAAATTACTCGAAAATTGTTGACATTTGCTATGGGTCATAAGGAGTCTTTTGGTTGCAAATGACCTCCCCTACATCCCCTTTATGGATTGCCGACATATTACCAATAACCCTGTATAAATGCCTAGACCTACAGAACTACAGATAACGTAAAGTATATAAGGAAGATAAGTTACTCATAGTCAACTCTATCATTGACGTTCCTATTACAGCATCAACAGTGGCGCCCCCACCTACAATCTCTAAACAATACCGCAAAGATTACGTCTACAATAAAAAAACTGATGCTTTCTACAAGTTCCACATAGAGAAGGTCCGACACTGGAATCTCAACAACCTGTGCGCGGTGGAGGGTGCCCAGCTCATGATCCCGGCTTCAGACAACGACATCATACAGCTGCACTCCATGTTCAAGAAGTTTCCAGACCTTGGGGACTATGTTTGGGTAGGCGATGATGGACAAGGGCATGAATCTGCTGAAGAGCAGCCTATTATTGATTGTAAGTAATTATTATAAATCAGTTTATTTCAGATAAAATCAATACATGCAATTAAAATTACAATAAAATACAGAGAAATAAATTATTATAATTACGACGACGAGGTGACGATTGTTTTAGTAAAATCTTATACGCTTTGTTAGTCAACACCCATCCCAATATGCATTCATTTGTTCAGGGTGGGGGCAATCCGCACGAGATATAACCATCTGCAGGATACTGTTGCTACTGCCTCGCACGCGCTGCAACAATGAGGCTACCTTCTTCTGTATAACGGCATGAAAGCCGTCGTTCGCGCCTCCGCAAATATTCCGGACGCACTACAGTAGCGAGGCAGCCGCATCAGTATCCTGAAGAAAGACGTTGTTGTATTGGACACGCTGAGCACTCGCAGCCCGGCGAGTAAAGGTTACCCACAGACTGCTCGAGTATAACGATTGGCAGTACGCCTTGAAAAGAGTAATTTTCAATCGTCGAGCAGCCAACAAACCCGCGTGCAACCATATTCCTCCTGACTGCCAATGCCAATGCTCTGCGCTCCCTCTCTATGTCCGCGTCATCTTGCACAATGTGCCCCAGATACTAGAAGCTGCTCACCACCCGCAGAGCCGCACCATTAAGCATAATAGGCGGAACATGCACACGACCACGCTTACCACTCTTGAAAACGAGTGATGGTATGGTTCTTAAGTTAGCTGCGAAAGGCGTGTAAGGACATGAATCGTGCCGCGTGTTTATCACACCTCTCATGTAATACTCGTAATATTAGTAAAACACACCTTCTAATACACAAAGAAAAGGATTGCGGTGTAATATACACGGTGTCCCAGAAGTGGACATCAAGCTGGAATCGGGTGATAGGTCAAGTCAGAAGAGATTTTTTTTTACATATATTTGTCTGTTAACTATTAAGTTTACAGAAAAATATCGAAAAACATTTTTACTATGTATATTAAAAAAAAAACGAGAAGATCTTCTGCCTGTGACGGTCTTTTAACTCCGGTTGCTACAAATTTTAACTTTCAAAAAAAACTTTTTAGAAATTTTAAAAAAATGTTTTAAAAAGTTTTTAAGTCGGCTTGACGTAGACTTCTGGGTCATATGTATAAGATCAATCAAAATCAAAAGTCATTTATTCAAACTAGGCTGAGAGTCAGCACTTTTCGAACGTCAAAATTACATAAGACAGTCCCCCAAAACGCCCGCCCTTCACCACTTCCTAGTGCTTTAGCTGGGAAGAAGAAGTGGCGCAACAAACTCCCCAGCAGCACAGCTGTCTGTTTAGTTAGAAAACCATTGAATTATATAATTATAAGGTAATCAAAGAATAAAAACCGAAACACAAAAAAAAACATATTAAATTATCTGCCATATTTAAGCTAGCCACGCCAATATACCCAAAACAGAAACCAATTAAAAAATCAATTTAAAAAAAACAACATAACTTAATACACAAATAAAAGCCTCCTGATAAGGGGCGTGTAAGTATATTACAGTATGTGTTTGTGTGTTTATATTGTCATTGAATTGATCAAATTGATGCAGTGTCTAACCGGCATTCGAGATGCTTCATTGTCTTTAAATCCCGTCCTTATAAGGCGACCCTGCTATAGGTAAACTTGTTATCGAAATCCTTCCTAAGAACGGCTTTTTTCTTCATTTATTAATTTCTTTCTTTATTGACGATTACAATAAATAATAATATTTTTCAAGACACTATTGTTATTATTCTGCTTGGTTTGTTGGTATTAGGAAGGCCGTAAATCATGTACCTACCTATAATCGAATTACACAGGACTGGCACATGGACAGAGCGAACACCATTTCTATTCACGACAAATGTCGTGAATAGAAATGATGTTGGAGGCACCATATCTATAATATTACTGCTCCGTTATTGGACCCTTTGCCCTGCAGTGGGACGCTATTTATGCATAGTGACAAGAAGCTAGTTTTATCAAAATTATTCAATAATACCGACGACATGCCTGTGACATCCCGATGCCATGGATTGAGTACCTAGATGATTATGAATTATAATACCGATTACCGATTCTGGGTTGAAAATTTTCGTGGGTTATTTAAAAAAAGACTGCTGCTCCATAGATTTTGACCGCGTAGGTATTGCACTTTTCGATGAAAAAGCTGTTTTTTGTTTTTATAACCTTGAAAAAAAAAAAAAGTACGCTATGGGGTCTAGAACAATGTGCCGAATTATAGATTATAATAATAATATAATAATAATATGTTTATTCAAAAAATTAAAAGGCATAAAAATAATTACAGTTTTGCTTAAATGTAAATTGTATTCCTAAGACTTACGTGCCTGAACTAGGTAATCCTGTTTTTCAGGCGAAAAGTGCTAAAATAGTCGGATAAAATTTATAAACAATCAAAAAAGTTGACACTAGACAAATAAATTAAATGTAGAGTAGCTTAAAACCTAGTTTCTAAATTTAACAAATACTTGTTGTAGGTGAGGATCTATGTTTACTTTAACACAGTTAATAAATTCTCTGTATCTTCATAAGACATACTTTGGAGAGCCTCCTTGAGAATTCTCTTACAATTTGTGTAGTTCAGGGAATAAATGTTTGCTTTTAAGTTTAGTCTATTATAAAGGAGAGGACCGAGGTACAGGTAAAATTTGGATATAAAAGCATGTTTTGTTGTATTTTGTGGACAGACTATATCTTTACGTCTTTTTTTTGTATATTCCGTGCTGTAGGGTAGAGCCCTGTGTTGTTTTAGTACAATGCCCATGATAAATAGTTGCCGAACTGTTAATACTTCACAAGATTTGTATAGGAGGTTAGTAGGAAAAAGGAAAGGGCGGAAAGTAGACACTTTAAGATCCGCCCTCTGAGCTCTCTCGATGGTTAGTAACACTGTTTTACCCGCTCCACCCCATGTGGTAATGCAGTACGTTATAATCGATTGACATAAAGCAAAGTAAACTTGTCTAACAATTTTTGTGTCAGCAATATAGCGTAGCCTTTTAAAAACAAATATTAACTTGCGAATTCTATTATTTAAAGCTGATATATGTTGCTTGAACGAGAGTGTTTCATCTATTATAACACCAAGGTATTTTGTTTTATTTACCATTTTAATGTTGGGACATACACATTGGTTATCAGTGGGATTTGTGCAATAATGAGCATATAATGTCGAGTTGCTAGTTGATGTTTGCTTGCGCATCGAAAACTTAATGTAATTTGTCTTGTCTGCATTTAGTGTTAGTGAATTATGTTGAAGCCATTTATTAACAACATTGAATCCGTGTTGCGCAAGCTTGTAGACATTTTTTTCTGAGTCAGCCGAGAAAAGAAGGGCAGTGTCGTCAGCATATGAAACAATTTGGCCGTGATTTAGATTTAGATTACAAAGATCGTTTATGTATATCAAAAAAAGGGTAGGCCCTAAAATACTTCCTTGGGGAACTCCGAAGGACGTGTTTTTTTTAACATCGCTGAGAACATTACCAATCCTTACACATTGGGTACGGTCTTCTAGATAGCTCTTAAATAGTTTAAGCTGGGTGCCTCTGATACCTATGGCTTCAAGCTTATGCAACAGAATAGGAATAGAAACCGTGTCAAAAGCTTTTGCGAGGTCCAGGAAGATTCCAACAGTGTGGTTACCTTTATCAAGTTCTTGGGCTAGATAGTCAGTCAGATGATGTACGGCATCGTCTGTTGACATTTTAGGCCTAAATCCAAACTGCCGTTTAGATAAAATTAATTTATCCTCTAAGTATTTGTAAAGCCTTTTATTTATAATTTTTTCTAATATTTTAGACATAGAAGGCAGCAAGGAAATAGGTCTATAATTTGTAACTTGATCTTTACTGCCTGATTTGTAAACAGGGACAACTACTGCTTTTTTTAGGCACTCGGGAAAAAGACCTGTAGATAAACATTTTTGGAAAATATAAGTCAGCGGCTGTATCAAAATGTGTCTGAACTGTTTAATCATTTTATTTGATATGTTATCCCAGCCAACTGCACAGTCGTCCTTTAAACTCATAATTATCGTATCCACTTCAGTCTCGTCAGTGTCTAGCAACGCAAAGGATGATAGAATAGTGCTACACGTAAATGGTGTGCTTGTTAGATATTGTGATTCGCCCCGAACTTTTTCAGCCAGGCACTTTCCAACATTAACATAAAAACAATTTGCAATGTTGGCAGATGTTAACTGTGATGAGTGTGCTTGCAGTAAACTTGAAGATGACTGATTTTGTTTAGAGCTATACGTTACACTTTTAATAAAATTCCAAATTTTTTTACTATCAGTACCAGCCTTTTCTAGTGCAATTTTATCGTAGTTGCTTTTAACCTTTCTTATAAGATCATTACAAAAATTACGGTACCGTTTATATGACAGTTGCAAAATTAAGTTATCTGGATTGGATTTAGCTTTCATATGTAGTTTATCTCTATTTTTCATACAGCGAATGAGTCCTGTCGTGATCCATGGTTTTATGTTGTAATTTTTGTTATTTAGCCGAGTTAAGACTGTGTTCTTTTGAATTGCATGTTGTACACTTTTGATTAGGTACAACATACAAAACTGCGGATCAGCGGAATAGTAGACTGGGTCAAAGTCGATATTACGTAAGTCTTCTTCAAGTTTATTGACATTTAAACTCGAAATGATGCGAGTCACTGCTTTAGGTAATTTACAATTTAAAATAAGCAGGGTAGCACTGTGATCGGTTATTGTTGAGTTAGTTACAAGGGCAAGAGCAGGGAAATTCGACTTGAGCATTATATGGTCCAAGCAGGAGCCACTTTGATGTGTAGGAAGCGTGTGAGCGGGAAGCAAACCATGGAAGGCGCATAGGTTAAGGTATTCCTCAGCGGATGCGTCAGCATTTTCTGGAAGAATATTGATATTAATATCTCCAATTAAAATGGTATTTTTGAGAGATGACAGGTTCTGCATGGTGTCGTTTAGGGAGTCAGTGAAATTGTTTATATTTCTAAAAGAGGGGGGTCGATATAAGGCAAGTATCGCTAATTCTGACCCAATTTTAATTAACAATCTGTTACAGTCTTGCATATCTGGTTCCTCGACAGACACATTGAGATGATTTCTTGCATAAACTATCACCCCATCGTTCTGATTGTAGTTAACATTACTTTTATACATATTATATCCCGGAATTATTGGTATGTTATACTGTTTGGAAAGCCAACATTCGGTTAAGACAATAACGTCACAGTCAAAGTCTAGACGTTTTAACAAAATGCTAAAATTGTCGAAATTCTTAAAAATACTGCGTATATTTTGGGTTAGTACGGTAAGTGGATTAGTGTAGGAGGAGAGATATTGCTTACAGTGTTCAACTTCACAAACATGGGATTCAGATACAGAGAAATTATCTAGGTCATTGAATAAATTATTAATCATAACTATAAAATGTAATAACAAGGGCCAGAAAAATACGTGATTAACGGCGCTCTTAGGCGCCTCCATAATCAACTGAATTTATGTACCTCTTTTCAGCCATTATTTTCGCTGGACAGTCAGCATCACTTGTCTTGTGATTGCTCGGCTTTTTGAAGTGCAAGCAAGTAGCGCATTTTGGTTCCTCAGCCTTCTTTGTGCATTCTTTTATGGAGTGACCCTGATCTCCACAGTGGCCACATGTATGGGTAGTCTCCCGACATGATTTCGCCGCATGTCCGTACTGCTGGCACTTATAACAGCGTGTGACTAGAGTAAAGTCTCTCACAGGGCATGACGACCAATTTATAAACACTCTGTCTTTAGATATCAGGGCTTTACGTATGTCTGCAGATACTTCAATAATATAATTACAGGTCTCAGCGTCCTTCTTACCTGACTTATGGCTTAACTTAATGGAGGTCAAAAAGGTTTCGAGGCTGCAATCCTGGAGGTTCTCGGCTAGGTTTTGGTGGAACAAACAAGTAAAAACTTCCATATCTTGCATTGATGAGGGTACTCCGATAACTACTACTCTGGGCTTTCTTTTTTGGGGCTCGTCTACTGTAAGTCCTGAATTTGATAAGTGCATCGTTTTTTTCACTTTCTCAATATCGTCCTTCGTTTCAGTGCTGATAATGACACCGCCATTTTTCGTCTTACGTAGTCCTCTTACTTGAAGTTTCATTTGCTCGGGGCATATAATTTTTTGGACAAGTGTTTTTGTCTCCTCACTAGACTTCAGTTTGTCGTTAGGGTATATGGCCACAGAGCTTAAATTCATAGGCTGTATAAAACTATTCGTACCTTTTTTAACCATCTCAGCAAAAGAAGTTCCCGTGACTGGTTTCCTTGAAGCTCCGATTGACAGCTTAAGGTCTTGTAGTTGCTGCGACAGATCAATTTGGTCTTCGAGTGTTCGGACTGTGGAGTGGGCCCGGACGGCTTTCATCTTAAGGGACTGGTACTGCACGGCCATCTGCGACGTGCCGTGACTAACTTTTCGGCATAAAGTGCTGATACGCAGTTTTTGCTCCATGTTTAATTTGCCCTCTGATGCAATAGAGCATACTTCGTTAAGGCACTGCTCAATGGACGACATCCAGTTCTGGATTTCCGGCGTTGATATCGCTTCCATCATGACCTCGTCTCTTTGGCTGGGTGGTTGAGGGTGCGGTGCGGGTACAGGTGCGGGCTCGGGCGCAGGTGCGGGTGCGGGCAAAGGTGTAGGAGGTGGACTCCGAGCACATCTGCCACCCCGGCTGAAGGGACTGGTTGCCATTATTATGATACCAGTTATTTACTTTATGTCACTTAAACACATTTCCACATATACGATTTACACATATTATGCCTACGTTTGCTTTACTACTCGCTATTTGGTAAAACCAGGTCACGATTCAGCAAGTGATTATTTATTTATTTTCAAATAATACCTTAAATTATAGTTTGCACGATGACGCTTTGCCACCCTGTAAACCTTTTACTATGGATAAAACAGATGTATTATCCATAGCTCGGCGCGCATAGGCCCGTAAGCGGGGTGTGGGAGGTTTCTGTAACGCATGCCATAGGGCCTGTTTTCGAGGAACCGTTTTCAATACTCAGTATACGGATAACCTGCACCGCACGTTTGGCAGTTGCTGTGATCTCCGCACGCTTTTTACCGACCAACGAATTTCATCGGTCGCTACGCCCGCTACGGAGATTTCCCGCAGACGGTGTACCGACCGCGTTATCGAGTCAATACCCCGCCTGCGGGGAACATGTCGTACCTCGACCGAGTATCGATTAATAAAAATGAGCCATTACTTTATCTATATTTAAAATGATTCTAGTGAGTCCAGCAAGCGGTAATGAGGTGGATATGGACAATATAGGGCGATGTGACGTGGCGACTCGGTCTGGCGACATCGAGACTGTGATGTGTTTCCAAGAATTACCGTTCATATGCAAAGTGGCTGCCAAAGACGCGCCGTACGATCGGCGCTGTGATGTCTATGGAAAAGGTAAGTGTGAAATCAAAATTGATGTAATAAATACATATGATGAGAAATTAAGTCAGAGTAAATGTTTTATTTACTAAGGTATTTACTTAAACTTCATATACAGTAGCGCTCAGAAGTCCATAGGCAATCACACAAAGCAATAGATTGACGCTTCTGTTTCACTTACGACCTTCTTCTATAAGTTGTTTCTCTACAATAGACACGCACACACACTCACTTTGTCTGTAATTGATAGTAGTTCATAATTTCAACCAACTTAACATATGGCATGCTAGCTTAGTCGTTACCGTGCTTGGGTAGGAGCGATTATGGCGTCCCTGAGTTCGAATCTCACCTGCGCCTGCGGATTAAGCTTGATGTTATTTTCAAAAAATATAGTTTTTGATATGTTATTAATAATACCTTAAATTATCAATTTTTGTTTGTTTTAATAGAACTTACTTGAAGTGGTTCGATACTTGTCTCGTTGATCTTGTTTACTTAGATAATAAAAGTTTGTAGGTGGACCACAGAAAACTGAGTAAATTATTTCGATTTCTGTGAGGTAGCTGCAATTCGTTACGACTATTCACCTAATTGAACGTTGTTGGTTAATGACGAATGTTTAAATCTGTTTCAAAACAAAATAAAAAAAATTGTCAGTAAAACTGCGCTGCTTCTTATGAGATCAGAACCTATCGCCTCACAACGACTTCACATTCCAACGCTTGGCGCCTACTGCTACCAGCTCATATTAGATTTACTCGAATTTTAGCAATGCCATAAACCGGCCAGGTCACGAGCGTGATGCGTGTCTAACAAAAGCGACGGAAATATATTTTTGTTTCGTGTGCGATGCGAGTGTGCGACTTTACGTCAGTGTGTGCCGTGCAAAACTACGACCTTTGTGGTGTGTGTCGTTTAAACACATACAGTCATACCGCAAATTCGCAGCAATACTCTCTTAACGTTCCTATGCACTTTTGAACGCTTACTGTTTTTGTACGCGTACGCTCCAGACCGCATTTCGTTCATGGCCACCAATCTCAGCGGAGACTGGCCATCGTCGCTTGAGATATTGTAGTGCACACGTATGCGCACAGACACAGGCACACTCTTTCTTCCCGCACCCTCACAGTCCGATGGGATGGCTATCCGACACGACCGGAGCCGTGGGACCACGGGGGTATCGCACCACCAACTTTCAAACTCCGGACTGTTACTAAGAAATTCCCAATTTAAAAAAAAAACCATATCACTTTGCCCGCCCGGTGAATCGAAACCAGGACCCATTTTTTATATTTTTTGGGTGGGAAATCATCATATGACTTTTTCGAATTACCCGCGACCCTGAGGCGTCGGCCCTATCGGACCCCGTCATTTTGTGCTGAAATCTCATTGAGGCGCGCGTGGAACACGTCGCGCCGTCGACCCGGGCCTGGTCCCTACCGGATGCCCATTGCTCGCCGTCCGCAAACCCGCGCCTACGATGGCCGGCAATCTGCAGGCGACTCCCGACGCCCAGGGCGTCTCCTGCGGCGACTAGGGGTGTGAGGGCGCAAGGTTCTCTCCCTCACGCGCTCCGCCTCCTCCTTCACGAACATTACTGCTTCGCAGAAGGAGGTGACGGCTTTCCATTCCCTCTCGCTCCGTACCATGACCTGGACCAGGGCCGGACGCGAGAGATCACCGCCGCAACCCAGGACACCCCGCTCAGATGTGGCACTTGCAACCACAAGACCAACGGGGCAGTCGAACTAAAGACAGATTACAACTGATGATAGACAGTTTGCTTTGTTGGCATTTTACGGTTAAAACTTTGAGGGAAAAGGCACTGAAAACCGAAATACACGCATTGCCTAGTTCGGTTGTAGTTGCTACGTCCATTTAATTAGAACACAAATACTGCCAAACTATTTTTTGTTAACTATTACTAAGTCTTTTGGAGAATTAAATTTATTTAACATAATATAACATAACATAACGTCACACCTGTATTCCCAGAATGTTTAGGCAGAGGTGAACCTACAGTATACACACATTTCGCCAGTTATGTTTAAGTCCCATGTAATAGGGGGCGAGCCTATTGCCATCAACCGGGCACAAATCCAGACTCCGGGCTGCTACTAAGAAATTCTAGATAGATAAACCCAGTAACACTTTGCCCGACCTGGGAATCGAAGCCAGGACCTCATGCTCAGCAGTAGCTCTTGCGACCACTAGACCAAAGAGGCAGTCACGTTTAAGCAAAAGGTTAAAAGAAGTGCTGAAGACAAGTGATAAAAAAATAAAAACAATAGCCGCTGTCACAATATTGCTATTATTTATTTATTACTGTTTTTATGTTTCCTATGTGTTAAAAAAACTAGTAAGCGTGGTCTCAGTCGGATCATAGCGCCTTAAGGTATATATGTAGTTAAAATAATAAATGAGATTTATTTCTGTAAGTAGGTTTGTACAAACACTTTAACACGTCAATCATATTTTAAAAACTAGATGAGATCGGCGTTTCCTATCTGACTACTCTGAGAAGAAAGGCCGTAACAAACTCAGAGGTCACAGTCTCTTTTAAAGTCCAGACATAATCTTGGTCAGGTCATGTGAAGACCATGTGGATTGATGTCTGAAATGGTATTTTGAGGAAAGAACCACACAGAATGAGTGGACCTGTCCAGTCAGTGCCCGCATTTGTCAGTTGTCATGCAGCTCAACACAGAACTAAAGGAGCTAAACGATTCGACGAACATTACCAAATAAAGGACATTTGGGTAGGCCGCATAAATTACTCAAACTGCCAGATCATGATCAAAAACTAATAAAAAAAATGCAGAAAAAAAATACGACAAGCCCACAATGTCTTCACATTCACAATAATTAAAATAGTGTAATACTTTACAAAGTAAATTTACATGTCGTATACATAAAGTCCATCAATGTCAAAGTGTAAATAAAAATCCGAAAATAATCTTGGTCATATCTTAAGAGGACCATGTAGACTGGTGTCTGAAATGGACTTTTGAGGAAAGAACCACACGGATTTGAGTGGACTTGTCCAGTCAGTTCACTCATTTGTCAATCAACGTGCAGCTCAACTCAGACCTAAGGAGCTCAACGATTCGACGAACACTACAAAAGAAAGGATATTTGGGTAGTTGATATGTGGCATGAGGTAGCCTAGAGGAATACCTGCTTGTGTGCAATTAAGAGAATTTGCGGAACCTAATTGTTAAGGAGGAACCGCCTGGTTGACTGCGCTATTGAAATTTTCTTACTTTTTTCTACAAAATAATCGTGACCGTAACAATCCATAATCCTTTAACTAAATGACAATGCCAGATCCTGCCACAGCTATTTACAGGAAATGTCAATTAATGAAAATAATTGTAATGATTAAAGGATCTTTTCATAACACATTGTTTTTCTGTAGAACTTGCCGATTACAAATCAATGATAAAAGGAATTCAACCCCTGAATTTCCTATTGCGTTACTTATTGCGCATGTTAAACAACAAAAAAAAGTTTTAAATACCTGTAAAACAAAAACTCATATTACGATTACAATAATTGTGATAATGCGTAACTTAAATATTGTTTAAATCGCTTTTTAACAATTATAAACTGCACCTAACCTATAACCAATGTCATTATAGTTTTAAGATTTTAACCACAAGTTCTAAAGGCATTAGGACAAACGTTTAGTTAACAGTAATAAATAAGCTTTAAGATGCTGCATTTTGCAGGCTTGTAAATTACTTTGGGATTTTAGTGGGGCAACGTTCTATAGAGTTTCTGCATTGTCCTTTATTTCTATTGTCCAATAGGATATTTTGTTCAACATTTAACCTGACATTGAACGTAAGAAAACTTGAATTACGCGGCCTAGTATTGAATTCTGAGAAGATAATTATTCATATCGGAACTACAACTTCAACTTTAATAGGTGTATTTCCTAAATGATTAACAACGGGGTCCACTTCAACAATGGGACTGCAATAATTTACTCAATTAGCATTTTAATGGGCCATCATTTCGCCATCCAGCTTACCGACCACTAACAGAGGTCCCTTTTGATTTCCAGATTACCGATACTACTCATCAGCGGGTAGCTGCTACAAGATCCCTCGGATGCCATTCACCTGGAGCCAGGCCTACTCCGAGTGCCAAGCCGAAGGCGCTCACCTGCTGGTGATCAATTCTCAGGCAGAACATGATGCTATCTTCAACCTTACGAATACCGAGGAGAATGTCATAGGATCTAGGGCGTCCTACTTCTTCTTTGCTGGATTTAGAGCTGATAAGCCTGTTGGAAATGCTACGCTGGTGTTCAGGACTATTTTTAGTGAGTATTTCTTTTAAATCAGTAGATACTCCTGTACAAGCATTTCCATATTCAGGGTGAAAGTTGAAATGGAGGGAAA
The DNA here is from genome assembly GCA_963555695.1 of Dasypolia templi. Lineage (NCBI taxonomy): Eukaryota > Metazoa > Arthropoda > Insecta > Lepidoptera > Noctuidae > Dasypolia > Dasypolia templi. The sequence goes on from OY743153.1 coordinate 21,211,812, forward strand.
GTGCTAGCAATTTTTGCGAACTTCCCCTCCTCAGCCGCTTCAACTTACCACCCAGTATTTTTGTGAAAATTGGTTACCTATTTTATAACCATTACCAAGTCATCTGTCCATGTAATTTGTAATCATGGAACAACAGAGGGTGTAAATCCCACAATTTGTATTCGTATTGTATTATAGAAATGAACATTAAACTAGATATATTTCCTTGAGTTGGTACCTATATCATTTTGAAACTGTGAAACTGACAAAGTGGGTAAACTACTGAAAAACTTGAGAATCGATACCGAAGTCCAGTGGGCAAAACATAATAATTCTTTTATTTTTCCAGACCAAACTCTAGAAGAAGCTGGCTACAGTGAATGGTCAGAAAATGAGCCAAACAATGCACTGGGTCGCGAGTTCTGTGGCTCTGTCTTTAGGAACAACGGGAAACTAAATGACGTCGAATGTTCTCATAGTTTCGGCTTTATTTGTGAAAAAGAGGTCCCAGCATCTTCATAATTTTATTAGTATACCTATCGTTATTGTTTATCTGAATGAGGGCTGAGCCAGACCGCGCACTTAGAAGCGATTTTTCCTACAGGTCTCTATCCTCTTCTGTCGCTCAATAAAGGCTTGTAAACACTCGCACGACACACAAAGGCACCGCGTGTCGCGCGACGAGTGGTGCCTTTGTGTCGCGCTGTCGCGTCGCGCCAGTATTTACGAGCCTTAAGTCAGTAACACTGAGCGATAGAAGAGGGAAGTCACGGGAAAATGCGATTTCGGGTTAATAGGTCTGGCTCAGACCTTCAGGCTTTTAATGGGGCGTGGGTCGGATCTGACTGATTATGAGTTTCATGCAGTATTGGTTAACTCTTAATGTCATGGAGGTATAGTAGCGTAGCAGCGACTTAACACCGTGAACTTTTGAAATGCGACCAGCGATCTCAGCGGTTGATGTTTTGGACTACCGAGAGTGATTGGAGATCAAAAACGCTTGCTTGCCAATATTTAATAAAATAAAGTAAAAATTAGGAAACATTTTATTTTTATTTTTTGCGATTTTTGTTTTTACTTTATTTATAATACGAATATTGAGATGCTGATATACTGTTTACTAGGTGCTTGTTATATTTTAATGGAAGTATTTTAAAACGGTATAAGTAATCTCTTTTTTAACACGAAAGAAGCGCTAATAAATGACTATATTTCGATTTCAGCTAAATGTTGATTCTAAAATATCCAATGTTCGATATCTTTTGCGCATAAAAACTAAATTATTATTTTGATGTAAACGGGTCTACAATACGACCTAATAATGTACGATCCAGTTAAGAAAATATACAATGGACACTGAATTGAAACCATTTTGGAATAATGGCACTTCCATGATTCCCTAAAATAAAAAGCAAAGATACTTTGTTTTAGTTTTAGTGAGACGCATCTGTGTTTATTTCTGGAATGGACGTTGTTGCTAACGACCTATTAACGACCCCTGAACATGTAGGAACATGTACATGTTTTGAGGCATACACAGAAAATCCATCATGGCCACATAACTCGACGGCTCCATTACCAGTCAGCGGGCTGTCCCTAATTGAACCACTCCAAACAGTTAATCTTTCCTCGTGTCGCCTAAATAAGATTTAAAGTTAGCTGGACCCTTGTTATTTCCTTTATGTTAGCAGCAAATTGAAAGATATACACGTACGCATATAACAACCTGTACGCAACGAAAGTGGGGGTTTAATTTAATTTCAATCCCTCCGGTTTGCGTATCCGAAATTTAGAAAAGTTTTGGCCTTTAATTATATAAAGATTATACCAGAATATAGCCGAATTTTCAACTGTGGGGTGAGCTTATTAATTTTATACAAGACTTAACCTTTATTTGTAAGAATAATATTGGGTTTGAAAGTTTTCTAATTATAAACAATTTCGAAGAGCAAAAAACATGAACTTGGTGTAGTAATTCATAGAGTTTCACATTATTATGCTCGTCTTTTACGGTTCCGTAGTCAATAAGGAACCTTTATAGTTTCGCCATGTCCGTCCGTCCGTCTGCCTGTCCGCAGCTTAGCTAAGAGACTTAAGACATTTGAAAACTGTAATTTGGCTTGGATATACATATTATATTAGTCACGCCAACGAAGTGGTAAAGTAAAACCTTGTTTTTTTAGGTTACCTCCCCTACACGTAAAGTGGGAATGAATTATATTTTTCTCTTCTATTACTCGTTAACTTGTATTAATTAACGAGTAATAGTCGACCAACTTACATTTTCAGTTGGAATTTATAGGAGACCATGTTTCTCTTCTACAATATTAGGTATGTTCTTGGGATAAATTTATCCAACTACGGAACCCACCATTGCGGGTAGTATGCACTGGGCCGGTTTTTAAACATCGGATCAATTTCAACGATTCTCAAGGATAAGGATGTTATCTTTTTTTACGGCGTCCTGTCCTTGCCAGGCTTGTCCGTCGAGCCGGGAAATCGGGCGTTTCATCATGTCGGCGGTCGGGTGATGTGACATTGTCACGGGGTAAATCGCGCGTCGTATGAACAGTTTCAGGATAAGATGCTGATCACGCACAGACACATGAGTTATACTTGATAGTTACGTGCGGAAGTACTGACATACGTGTTGAATAGTTTTTCAGGGGACGCGTATTGTATGTGCGATGCGTTGGGATTTCGACATTGTTATTGCTGGTTTCTTTATTATTCTTTTGTTTTACGTAAGACTTTCGTGTTTGGGGACGTTTTTGACGCGAGCCAAGGACAATGTATTGTTTGTTTTTAGCATTTTGGGGTAATGTGGGCAAACCACCCAAAAACCTTTTGTTTATTTGAAAAGAGTGAAAATAAGGACGCAAATCGTGTGCACCGTAGCGCCCGAGTTCAGTGGTACCTACAGCTGAACAAATTGCGGTTTTAATTATTATAAAAGCAGAACTTACTATTTCGCCAAACCCAAAATTTACGAACACCCGAGGGTATTCGCTTCACTCCACATAAACGGGAGGTGTTACAATAAGCGCCGTTATAGGAAATTCTTGGGGTATTTACCCAGTTTGCCTCATCCGACAAATGTTGACCCTTAGATATCGCCTCCTACTCGACACATCTGAACTACGGGGGGGTCACAACCCGCTGGTGGTATTATAATGATTTCCTCGACACAATAGGCCTGCGGAGCGGTTCGCCGTTCTAATTATCGTTGTTAAGAGTTTCACTCAGTCATAAGCCGGAGTTTCATTCAACAATGGTGACACGTTTCATTTTCATTGTTCGTTAATACGCCCACAAACTTCGACTTGATTAAGATGGGCGCCGTGCACACCGTAGCGTAGTTGGAATGAGCGGCGAACTTTAATGACAGCCACCGAGCAACTCTCAGCGTGTTCGGCTGCTAAACTTCTAGTTATTAATACATAGAGTTTTCTAAAGTTTCTCTATGTGCTGGAATCGTCCAGTTACTGTGATAACAGCTTTGGGAATGGCGGAGGTCATGTATGCGGCGCGATGTGATTTTCTCATTTCACGGTTGGCTGTTCTAATTTACTGTGTAACAGGTTGCCATATTTCCCATATTTCGCGAATAATAACATGGCGTTCATTGTAATGTTGTGACCAAAAACGTTATATCGTATGTCTTTTTGGACACATCGGAGGGCTTCCTCTTTTCTTTTAGATGATAATGTATCTACGTTTTTGATCATAGGTATGACATGTATACCACTATAGTGACAAAACTATATTTTTTCACACCAACACTTTCGTTGAGAAATTAAGATCGACTAGGGATACTGCGTAGGTAAGTACTTGTAGTTTTAGACGTTAAATATCGTGGCCATTTAATATAAATTCGGACATAAGTAGCATGTCGAAGTCTGTTGTAAAGTTATAATCCACAAAAATGAGTAAAAATACTAATTCCAAGGCATATTAATTTAAACTAGTCAGTCAGACAACAGAAGGTATCTGTAATGTTGATAATCTCAGCAATATTGTGACAGCGACTACTGTATTCTTGTTTTATTTTTATTTTATGTTTTTATATCACTTGTCTTCAGCACGGCTTTTAACCTTTTGCTAAATCGTGGACAATGGTGTGGGTTACGTGTTTGTTAAAACTTAGTTTAAGTAGTTCTCTGTATTTTGCAGCATGTAACTGTTTTTTGTCCCTAATAAATAAAATAAAAATAAAATAAAAAATAATCTCACCATCGCCAGGGTATCTTCTAGCACTCAATTAGTTAATGGCAAAAAAGGGACTAAGCAGAATTCATTGAAATTGTTTCATCAAAATATTCAAGGTTTTACTAACATACATTGAATGTGAATTGTTTTAGAAAAAGCAATGTTTCACATTATTTGTATAACTGAACACTGGGTGACACATTATGAAATGCTAATTAATTAGGAGAACTACAGTGTGGGCAGTTGTTTTAAAATCCATTCCAATCCATTTAAAATCCATGCTGCGTGGAGGTTTACTAACATTAATATAAATTGTATAAAATCGAAGACTCGTAACGACATAGTTGAACTATCGGTGGAACATGGCATTGAACTGTCCTGTGTTGAGCTAGATAAGCATTTTATAGTGTGCGTATACAGACCTCCACATTATAAAACTCTACAACTCTCTCTATATCTCGCTCTCCAACTCTATTTTTGAGTCAGTAATGGAAAACGTTTTGGCAAAACTTGCAACTGGTAATAAATCAGTTAATATGTGTGGTGACTTTATTATTAATGTTTTGGAAAATATCATAAGTAACAGTACTTATACCGCATTAAATCTGTCAAATGTGTTCTTGGAACAAACGCGTAAAAATAGGTACGTTCCGATTTCAAAATTTCCCTCCACATTGTTTATTAACAATATTTACTTAAAGGACATTTATTTTTATTTTCGCGAACTTTCTGAGTGTCCCACGTACAGTAAATTTATTCGACTTTTCAAATCTGGGGAAGACAAGAAGCAAAGACACTAACAGTTATAGACCGGTATCGGTTTTGCACGTTTTCAGGTGTTTGAAAAAGTAATTTTACATCAAATGATAAATCATTTTAATCGTTATAACATCCTACACGATCAGCAGTATGGTTTCAACAAAGGACGTTGTACAACCGACGCTGGTGTCACCTTATTAAAGTAACGCAAGGGCAGAGGCACAAGTTGCAATAGACATCTTTTGCAACGAAAAACTGCTTCACTTAAAACACCTGAAAACCGGCAAAACCGATACCGGTCATTCCGGACTAGGTAAACTTGCGTTTAGCTTAGTATATTTGAATGATAGACAACAGCAAGTTCAAATAAATGGTGTGAATTCATTGGGTTTAAAAGTCAAAATGTGTTTTTAGTAAATACACATGATTTACTTCATTTACTGAAAGAGCGACCATCGTCCCATGTCATCGGTCACATCACTGACTTTTAAGGTAAACAGACATGCACAGGAGCATGACGACGTAAATAACGCTATGCTTAGGGTCATGGACCTATTGGTTTATTTTAAATGTGAAGAAAACGAAATGCAAAAACTTCACGTTACCGAATGTTAAAAGTAGTAAATGTCACGTTGTTATCAATAAGGAGATACTTGAATTCGCCAAAAAAGAGGGATCACGCTTTACTCAAAGCTACAGTGGGGTCCTTACTAGACATCACTTGCAGGGCAGCTGTGCTCAGCCGCTTACGCTGTCCGTCAGTTAACAGACGTGAATTTATCGAGACTTGTCTATTTTAGTTACTTTCACAGAATCATGTCATACAGTATTTTGCTGTAGGGAAGGGCTGCAGATATTGATTTTGCTCAATCGCTTCCTCTATAGGTCAGGTTCCTCAATGGGTCGCGTCGTACCAATGTCCTAATATTTTTGTTGAGCGTCCGTTGTTCTGACAAAGTGATAGGTGGGTTTTTAATTCGTTCCGTCATAAGCATCAGAGTCTCTTCCCAAAGTTTGGACTTCTTGCCGGAGCATTTTGCAATATCGAGTACCTTCCTCCCTGAGGATTTTCACCGTTTGTTCGAGCGCCTGGTGGACATCATTTATAGTTTCCACGGCATGGAATGGGTTCTCCAGGTCTGTCTGGAATGCTTTAGCCTAGACTTCATCAAACGAGTTCGCTTGAACTTGAAGTTGATATTTAGAAAGCCTCGAACAAGCCTGTGATCACTACCGGTATTAAACCTGTTGATCACCGAGACATCCCCGAATATTTGCTTTTTATCCGTTATGATGAAGTCTTTCTCATTTTCCGTCATAGTGTCGGGACTTCGCCAAGTCCACTTCCTTTGGGACTGTTTCTTAAAGAAGGAACTCTCCAAGAAAAACCCCTCCTTCTCAAGGAAGCGCACTATGATTTTTGCTGCCAAACCCGTAGTATCAAATCCCGCACAAGAACGTTGTAGTAGGCCTTAGTGGTAGAATGCAAAGCCTTGGAAATGTCCTAGAACATTTCCTCCACCTCGTCATCCAACTGTGCTCAGCACACACGAATGTGTTTCGTAAACATGAACAATCAAAAAGAGATTTTTTAAAAACAAAGACTGCGGCGCGTACTACTCCTGAGGCGCTTTTATTGCGCGTCTTTAACATGAGGTGGGCAGCCGGCTTGTTTGTCAGTTGTCATGTCATTGTCACAGGTTATTGATGAGGTCTCGAGCCAACAGTTCGGCACCTGGTGCCACCGTGGCATCAATCACTGGCTCTAATCAGATCAGATGCTTTCGATCATCGACGTTGACTGTAGCGGTTTTTCCGAATGTTATACAATCACCGCTCGTTGCGCGACACGCGGTGCCTTTGTGTCGCGGTGTGGCTTTGCGCCCGGAACGTTACCGGTATTCTTCCCAGCAGGTTGGCACCTACTAGAGGCGGGTTAATGTTTTGCTACTAGTGATAATATACCGTAAGCTCCCTAAAAGTTATTAATGATTTATTTATCACTTTAGGATATTGTATCTACCGGTATTTATTATTCAGAATTTAGATTAATATTAGTTTTAGGTACTCTGTTCTGACCGACATTCAAAATTAAACTCATTTTCAGGTCAATCAGGTTGTTGGTTCAATATTGTATTTGCTTAACAGATGATACTTTCTTAATAGGCTTCTTAAAAGTAGTGAAACCTTATATCGATACAACGGAAAGTTTCAGCAAAGAAAGATCTATGCGCCAAGCAGTGTGTCTGTGGATTATGATGATGAACAACCAGTACTTTCCAAACCATTATTTTCTAGGACACTAAAAGTTAGTACATAGTGTAGTTGGTCAGCATTAAAAAACAAAACACGTGCATTTGAAAGATCTAGCTGGAAGTTAATCCTGATTAATTAAGCTCTAGTTCTTAACAAACTTCAACGTGTTATACAACTTTTATAAAACTGAATATAAGAGGTTCTTCTATTAAGGGTCAGCCTTTATTCTTAGAATGTTTCAAAAGGTCTATCCACTATTTAATTAAAGGCATTTAGTCCCTTGTAATGGTTAAGCTTATTACTGTTTACCAGACATGACTTCGATTAGGGCCAATTTTGAACAAAATAAAAACAAAAAAGAAGGTAAACATAATAAAATCGGTAGCACACTAAAAAACTCTCTAGAGAACAGCACAATTGGTTAAAATTTGTACTTTTAAATATAAATTTTAGCTTATTAACGAAAGACGTTTCCACCTCAAGACGTCCACAGAATTTTATGAAGTTCAAAAACTAGATTTAATTAAGCAAACTCCAAAATGAAACGACGAAAAACTTTGAAAGAAGCTCTGAAATTAATGAGGTGCTCGGGAATACTGCGCCACTAAAATTTGAGGGTCGCCTCCTCACATAGCCAGAGTGTGTGACCCCTGTAAAGCCATTTAATCTGCTAACTTCTTGGGAAATCTTAAGTATTCGAAGTAATAGAGAGGTCACTTTATTTTGGCTATGCAGCGTTCTGGTGGTTGTATGCGAAAACTTAAATTAGTGGCTGGAATACAGGTTTTGAATAGGAGGTTTCGTTTTAGGGGACTTGAGTAAGGTTTTAAGATTTGGGCATGTATTTCTTTTTAATTTTGAATTAATATGATGGTTAGGGAAAAAAAAGTCCGCTTTGCCCGCGGCTTTGCCCGCGTAGATGTCGGAAAATATCACACGGGAACGTGCTACTGGGACACATCCTATTTTACTCCTTATAACATCAGCTAACTCTTAGTGAAAGTCGCGTCAAAATCGGTCCCGCCGTTCGGAGATTAACCGGAACAAAACAGACACGACAGACAATACAAAATTAAAATATCTGTGAGTTTTTTTACCTTACATACTTACTTATTAATTTATTCACTTTACTTTTTACTTCGATTTCATTTATTTGTATATTTACAAATTAATATGCATTTAGTAAAAAGCTATTATTTTGACATTACAAATAGACACTTCAATTATATGTATTTGATAGTCAAGCTAAGAACTGCCTCGTTAGTGACTGAGCGGTTGGAATTGTGATTTCTGAGGGCGGGTTAAATTCCCTGGTCGGAATATTGTAGGATCATGTATTTTAATTTCATCTTCTGTAGCACCTCGAAACTCTTATAACCAGTATTGGCAATTGCTGCATGTAATAAGGGTACAGTCACAGAAATGAATTGTTTAGCCAATTGACAACCTACGTCAATTTGCCGTGTTAAAGCAATTTCATACAATGCCAGGATCATACAAATCCATGTTTATGTCACCAAAAGACATAACTGCAATAATAAACTCTCTCAAAAACACTAGCAGTACAGGCTATGATGATATTAACACCGCAGTAGTCAAATCAGTTGCTCTTATTATAGCACCCATATTAAGTGACATTATAAATAAAAGTATTCAGAAAGGCATTTTTCCCGATAAGCTAATGATTTCAATAATAAAGCCATTACACAAAATGGATGATAAAACAAAAGTTACCAATTACAGGCCAGTTGCACTGATACCTATTTAAAAAAAAAATGAGAAAGTTTTATGTAACAGCATGAACAAATATTAAAAAAAAAATTGCAAGGAACAAATGGGCTTTAGGAAAAATAGAACAATTAATATGGCTAATTCTAACTTTTTAGAAAAAATACATCATAACATGGATAGAAGTCAAATTACACAAATTAATAGAGTAAATATAAGGACCAAAACTGAGGTAGTTTTCACCTCTAGCTCTAGAAATTTTATATAGTTTAATAGTAATTTTATAGTCATGTGGTGTGCCGCAGGGTTCTGTGTTAGGGCCCTTACTTTTTATCTGCTATATTAATGACTTTCCCCAAGTAGTCGAACATCAAATGTCACTATTTGCCGACGACAGCACTGTTATTTATGATACTGGCACCTTAGCAGAAATAGAAGAGTATTATCGACTGGTTAAATATTAATAACCTTAAAATAAATCTAACCAAAACTAAAGTTATGAATTTTAAAATTAGACACAAGGAGGAATCACAGTTCCAAATAAGCTACAGAGGGAATTAAATGCTTGAAGCTAGTGTTACAAAATTTCTTGGACTATATATTGATAATGAAATGAAATGGAGGACTCAAATTGAAAGTGTTTGTGGAAAACTTAGTAAATTTTCATATGCTCTTTATATGCTGGGTAAAATTGCGAATAAGACCGCCTTGCTCGCAGCTTATTATGGTTATGTCGCCTCAGCTCTGCGGTATGGCCTCATATTCTGGGGAAATGCCCCTAAGATGCAAGAAGTACTTATAGCACAGAAAAAATGTATCCGAGCGATTTGTAAAATAAAACAGACGGAATCATGCAAGCCACATTTTCATAAGCTTAAAATATTAACTTTACCGTCACTCTATATTTATGAAGCCTGTATTTTTATAAAACACTATATGAATTTGTATAGATTTGTAGAAAGTAAACGGCGCGGCGGCGCTCAAAAAACTTGCAGGTGTTAGCAGCAAAAACAAAATTTCATAGCAACAGCTTTTATGCAATGGCTCAAAAACTATATAATAAGTTACCAGGACAAGTTATCTCAAGTAGTAACATAAACGAATTAAAAAGAAATCTATTCGCATTGTTAAATAACAAGGTGCATTATTCTGTTGATTTTTAATTATAAGACATGTTAAGCTAAATCCAATCTGTTAATGATGTGACATACTATATAATTTTGTAATTTTGAATATTGTATAATAGAATCTTTGATATTTTGTATGCCTTTTGGCGGGACACAGCTCGGATCTAATGTATTATAACACCTTCTGTATGTACCCTGTGTTCACGAAATAAATTAATTTGAATATGAATTTGAACTTTACTTTAATTTCTCTCGTGTAAATAAATTTTAATAAAAATCTGTTACAAACAGTCGATTTCTCTATACTTTTGTATCGCTTAGAAATTTAATAGAATAGAATAGAATTTATCTTTATTGAAGTAACCAAGACTCAACAGGATTATTAGTAAAACTTACGACAATGTTACTAAGCACAGACAATAAACAAAAACAAGGAAATAAAAATACTATGATAACGGTCACTGTTGCCATGAGACTCTGCACAACAGTGACACAAGTTTGAACGGTCCCGGTGACGAATGGCGGCAAACGCAAATTTTTAGTAAACGAGATATATAATTTTACCCATGAGTACCTACTGTGCTCGTGGATATACTTGCTCATGGAAAGTATATTTGCCACAGTTGACTGTAGCTCTTGAAACAAGAATAATATCTGTCTGATTTATACTTGGCAATTAAAGGAACATTATAATTAAAATTTTCATTTGAAATATAAAAATGTAATCAAATAAATATAATAGAAAGTTTTACATAAAATTAAACTTAAATAATATTTTTTCATCAATATCCGGAATCCATCTTGAGTCAAGCATCTGTCTTTCAGCCTGTGGTCAGCAATTCCTTTGCCTCTCCGCTGGTAGCGCCCTCTATACTTACCGTTGGTACTAAGTATTTAAAGCGCGCATCGGGTGATGGCCCGTTTTACCGTCATAATGGAACTCATGATGCACCACTCATATCCGGAATCCATCTTGAGTGATGTATTTGTTATCACCTGGTGCGCTTAATTAACCCAAAGACGCTATAATGTGTTAGATAGAAAAACACATCATTATCATGTGTAGTTTAGAAAAACAAAAAAAAATACCTTTAATCACATTTTTTTTTACAAAATATATGGGCTCATAAAAGATAATGTAAAAAAAAAACAAGCCTCACATACTGCTTGCAGCCACATGAAATAACAAACTAAGTAGATAACTAACATAAAATAATGGTAATCTTTCAATGAACAGGATCACAATAAGATAAAAATACAGCATCAGTTTGCTTGCAATTCCCTTTTATAGTAATTATGGAAGATTTGAACCATTTTCCAGTTACCAGTTGCAAGAATTTTATAAATCGGAAAAAAATCTACAAAATGAGAGAAGCTACTGCAGATCTTACTGATCCTGGAGTTGCATCAATACCACTAGCTTTTAAGAGAGACCTCATCAATCCACCAACAACAGTTCTAGACACAGGTTTTATATCCCCTTTAGTTGTAATAAACAAATGTTTTATATTTCCTCGACGGTTTACCGTAGTATGCATTAATTGTCTGAATCAAATTATCAAATTTAATTGCCTCCATCCAGACTGCCTATGGATATGGATGTCTGTTTTAGAACAAATTGCTGGCCACAACACAAAAGATTCATGAACTGAACTAGTAAAATCAGCAGTAAAAGTGTAGCCACATGTCTTGTCATACATTAAAGATATTATTTTCGTCCAAATTGTAGGTACTTTGCAATAAAACTTTAGGGTTCCAAATAGTTGGTTTATCAGAATTCTCTCGTGCGAAAGAAATAGCTTTTAAGAGGTATTATGTTTTGAAAAGAAATTTGACGACAAATACTTAGTAAATGTTTAGTGTGTTAAAGTTGAAATAACAGATAAATAAATTTAGAAGCAAGACGAAGACCTCGCACACAGTGTAAATGTGCTAAAAATCGAGCCACATAATCCGCATTAGGGTATTTGTAATTATTTGAATGCGACTTACACCATCGCTTCTATCTGCGCCACGCTGGTCTGTTGGTATTGATTCTCGAGCCTCTCCAGCTTGACACAAGGAGTTTTTGTTCTTGATCTGTCCAGTCCGGCAAAATCTCTGGCCACCCGAAATCAGCCATGCCTCCAAGTTTAGGCCTTGCACCTGCGGCGGATGCATCCCTGTTCGAAAGATTTGGGTCGTTGCTGTCCTCGTGAGGTGCCACTCTGGGTAAGCCTTCTCCGAGAAAGAGCATCCACCTCCGCATTGAATCTGCCTGGAAAATAATGTGCTGTCAAATGAATGTTCTGCTTGTCTAGAACAGCAAGAAGTTGTCAGGTTTGTTGGAGTAGTATCTTAGATTTTGTGCCGCCCTCCTTGTTTATATACGAGACTACTGTCCGATTGTCGGTTTGCAGCAGTATTTATGCATTTCGGAGTTGCTGATGGCTCTGACGAATAGCTGCGTAAACAGTCAACATCTCTTTTTAGTTGTCATGCCATGTCTTTTGTGAAAATAACGTGTTGGGTGTCAACGTTTCTCTTGACTCATTTGACCAATCCACCAACGATTGTAATGTTTTATGCAATTCGTCTTTTTGAGAAAGTAAAGCATTCGTTAATCCAGCAAAAGATCGTTCCAATAAATATGAGCGTGAATCTTCTTTTAACATATCCGAATCAAAATGTTTTAATTCGTCGTTAACATATAACTCGACAAAACCGGGGGTAGCTGAATATTTCTTTTGTGCATCCGAACACCGAACGGCATACCAATCGTCACACATAGTTCCGTGAATTTTTAGGGTTCCGTACCTCGAAACCCCTGTACCTCGTTTGTCTGTCAAGACCCTTTTTCTCAGGAACGCGGGGAGGTATCAAGCTGGAATTTATATCAAATACTCAGGTCTCCTGTCCATTGGAGCTGTGAAAAAATTAAACTAAGCCAACGCAATCAAAAGATACAGCCGTTTATGCCACAAATTTCCGCATATTTTCGACACTCGCAAGGGCATCAAAACCTTGAAATCGTAATAGAATCTTGAAATTTGGTACGGAGCAACGTCTTCAGGCACAGTTAAAAAAAATTGAGAAACGGTTTTGTTACAATTTTTTATTAGATCATAAAATAAAAAAATAATTTTAATAATTTTAAACTTACTACCCCTTTCATCATGAACGCGTGTGAACTTTTACTTATATACCTACTTGTTTCTACGGAACTCTCGGTGCGCGAGTCCGACTTGCACTTGGCCGATTTTTTAAATAAAAACTTCATTTGCCCGAGGCTAAATTGGATCTTTTACCGTTGTACTGACTTCCGACATAATCTGAAGCTTGATGTTTTCAGGACGTCGTAGGTTTAACTCGTTTGTGGTAGCGGACGTATTGTTTTTAGCACTGGAATTTGTATTTTCACAGTCGGAGTGTTTAGATAAAATGTTCGTGAAATAGGCCACTTGTTGAATTAGTTTTACCAAACTTTTAAATGAAATCGAAAGGTAGTTTTTCGCGAAGTTTAAATAACGCTAACAACTGAACGGCGCAAAAAACGACGCTATCATGACGGTAAAACGGGCCATAACCCAATGCGCGCTTAAAATAAGTACCAACGGTAAGTATAGAGAGGGCGCTACCAGCGGAGAGGCAAAGGAAATGCTGACAACAGGCTTAAAGACAGGTGCTTGACTGAAGATGGATTCCGGATATTCATACAAAATAAATAATATTGATGTACCTACTTTTATTTGATGTTTTGGATATGTTTAACACATCCAAAACATCAAATAAAAGTACCTACTGACAGGACCTTACTCGCCAGTGGCGGCAACTGGTGGGTACAAAAACGATAGCCCCCATTTGTTGGTAGTCAATACTTATCAATTAATTTATTTGGCTTTACCATTATTTAACAGGGATGGATATATCGATAACTGAAAAGAAAAACTACTGGATAAATAAACCATTAACCTAACCGCAAAATAGAGCTGCTCCCCGACCTGATTTCTGGTCCCGATGGTAACGTTTACACGCACGTTCGCGCTAAGCCGATGACAAACAGTTGTCGACCATTAATAAATGTAATAGACATGATGTATGGGCTTTTGATGTTTACGTTACGTTCAATGGTGTACATACACATACTCGTATGTTTAGCAAACATGTAATTGCTGTGTCACTTTTATTTTACGGTAATGTGTTTAAATTTGGGTAGGTTAATTTATTGCGTGTTTCTCATACTGTTTTTTTTCTAGACGTTACAGTGGTGTATAAATAACATACTTTTAATTCTCCAAAGTTGATAAATTTTGCAAAAGAAATCGTCGAGTACTTTATCTTCAATTCGAACCTTTAGAATGATAAAAGGGGGATGCCCATTTTTGCCCAGAGAGGCACAATAACTTACGTTTATGTAAAAAAAACATCGTAATTAAAGTTAAGTAAGTTTAAAAAAAATCTATTTATTTCACAAGTTATTCATTAATCCGAACAAGATTGCAACATTTTTGCATTAATAAAAAGTACTGAAAAGTGAAATGAGATTCACGATTGTGGATAAAGCAGCAGTGTTGCCAACACTAATCAATTTCGTTCACAAAGTAATCGATTATGTTTTCATGGATTTTTCATTAATAATATCACGTCCGTAGTGCTTGATATACGATCTACTAAAATATTAATGGTGTTATGTTTTTACCTCCGATATTAAATGAACAAGTGATTTAACTTCAGTGGGGTTAAACAATGTCAATAATATTAAACTGTTGAGATGTCACACATAGGGTCATTAAAATAATCGCTTAACGTATAATAACACTACACTACGTATAATAACACGTATAATTACAATTGGGCCTTGTTCAAGGCTGCTAGGAATCGGTGTAATCAGATGATACGCAACGCTAAACGCCGCCACATCCTAAATAATATTAATTCTTCTTCTCCTGCCGATATTTGAAAGTTCCTTGGAACTTTGGGTATCGGCAAATCGCGACATTCGGACCTTCCTAACACAATTGGTTTGGACGATCTAAATCACCATTTCTCCACTGTTCCCACTCTAGATAGTCAAACCAAATGTCAAACCCTCCCCTACCTTGCTGGTCTGTCGCGTCCCAATATTAACCCCTTTGTCTTCACCCCAGTCGGCTCGGACGAGATCAAAAAAATTATCCTCTCCATTAAATCCAAAGCTGTGGGCTGCGATAATGTCAGCCGCCATATGATCGTAGCGGCTATTGATCAACTCCTCCCAGCAATCTCCCACATCATAAACTTCTCCCTGTACACCGGTGTTTTCCCTTCCCTGTGGCGTAAAGCCCTTGTTCGGCCCCTGCCTAAGATACCCAATCCCTCTCTTCCTAGCCACTTTCGCCCAATTTCCATCCTTCCCTTTCTATCTAAAGTGCTCGAGGCCAGTGTTCATAAACAATTCTCCCACTTTATTCACTGCAACACCCTCATCAGTCCATTTCAATCCGGTTTCAGGCCCGGGCACAGTACCGTATCAGCCCTCCTTAAAGTGACTGACGATATCAGGCGGGGCATGGAAGACACAAAAGTTACAATTTTAGTGTTAGTTGACTTCTCCAATGCTTTCAATACCGTCAGTCACGAAGTTCTTTTATCTAACCTTTCCTATCTTATGTTCTCTCGGGAGGCTTTGGAATGGTTTTCTTCTTATCTTCAGGGGCGTCAGCAGTCAGTTCGTGCTAGAGACTCTTCGTCTTTAAGTGTGGTTAAAAACTGGTCTGATCGATTATGCGTGGCGGTTAACCGGTTAACCAACCTACCAAGTGTCAGGCTATCATTGTAGGGAGCCCCTACAGTATGAGGAAAGTGAAAGGCGTTACTGTACCACCTGTAATGTTTGATAACTCAGTCATCCCGTTTAGCTCCGATGTTAAGGATCTTGGTCTGTATGTCGACACATGTCTTGACTGGCGAAAGCAGGTCACGACTGTAAGTAAAAAAGTCACTGGAACGTTGCGGTCACTCTATCGTTTGAAAAACCTCCTCCCATCACACATAAAGGCTATGCTTGTACAGTCCCTAATCTTTCCCATTATAGACTATGGTGATGTGATGTGTGTTACGAGTACTATGACCTGAATGCAGATCTCCTCAATAAACTTGACCGCCTTCTAAATAACTGCATTCGATTTGTCTTCAATCTACGTAAGTATGATCATGTTTCTGCGCACTGATTGCTTTTAAAATGGTTGCCCATACGTCAGCGTAGAGAGTTCAGGGCTCTGTCTATGTTGTATTCTATACTAGACAAATCTACCTCTCCTTCTTACCTGACCCCCCATGTTCAATACTTATGCTCAGCCCATAGTAAAAATCTTCGTTCCACGAACAATCGTCTTCTACGATGTCCTTCTCACCACTCTGGTTTTATTCACTCTTCTTTCTTTGTCCAAGCGGTCTTTCTTTGGAATGCGCTCCCTCTGAACATCAGGATGGCTACCAGTCGGTTATCTTTTAAAGTGAAGGCTCGTGAACATTTTCGTGAGACGCTTATAAAATCATCTCAGCGCTGATTTGCTGGATTCGTTTTCTCCTCTACCTATCGTTATTTCTCCTGACAAAGTTTAATTTGTTTATATGTACGTATTTAAGTATATATGTATTATTATTTTATTATTTTTCGAGTTATCTATCCCTTTTGTTGCACCTGCCATGTTTTGTCTCTGCATCACCCTAAGGTTGACTGGTAGAAAATGCCTCAGGCATTAAGTCCGCCTTTGTACAGTATTTTTTTACTTGTGCATAAAGTGTTAATAAATAAATAAATAACATTTCTTAAAATAGCCTTAAGTTTGTTTTCAAATTGTTGAAGGGTGTCACTTTTTATGCTGTCCGGTAGTTTATTAAATATTATTGGGCCCATGCAGAAAACACTTTTTCTAAGTAGTGCTGTTTTATAGCCACCGATAGTTAAGAGGTTTTTGTATTGACTTCTCACAGGACCTTTCTTGGAGTCCGAGAGTTTAGCAAACAATTTTATATTACTTTTTACAAAAATTGCCATTTCAAAAATATATAACGACGGAAACGTAAGAATTTTCAAAGACTTGAACATAGATTCACAACTATCTCTAGGTTTAAGATTACACATCATGCTCGTATACAACGTTTTTGGGATTTAAATATGTTATGAATATATACACTTGGGAGCAAATAAATCGAGCCACTTCCTTTTTCACGCATTATGGTTATTATTTTTGGTATTATGGAACGCATCGATTCGAAACATATATCGCCTAAAAGGGTATTTAATAACCTTTACAATGAGGGTAGTTAGTTGTCAAAATTCCATTTTAATTAAAGTTTAAAGGGTAGAATAAAATAATCGCATTTAATTTGCTTATGACATTTTTATTGTACTCTGTTAAGAAAATATTAAATTTGAGGTTTTTGTTAATCATACCCATATTACTTGTTATTGTTGTCTTTATCTGTGTCTGTGTAATCAAAATAACCTGATAAAATGGATACTACACCGACGGAAGCTGCCCAAGTTGTAGCTTTACTTGAGGTTGGACACGGACAACGTGAAGTGGCACGCAGACTTCATTTGAGTCGTTCAAAGGTACAGCGGGTATACCGCAGGTATCTGGAGACTGGTGCTGGTGCTTGGAACTGGCCGACCACGGGCAACAACAGAACGTGACGACCGCTTTATTGCAACCAATTCGTTGCGCGACCGTGGACTTAATCCTGTTCAGCTACAGCAAGCGTTACGTGACGTTCGAGGTGTCGCAATCAGTAGGTGGACAGTGAGACGAAGACTAAAGGAACGAAATTTAACATCACACAAACCAGCAACTGGCCCAAAATTGACTGTAGCTCATCGCCGATCTCGCTTGGAGTTTGCTCGAGAACACATTAATTGGACGTTAGAAGACTGGAGGTCAGTTTTGTTTTCTGACGAGTCAAGAATCTGTCTTTTTAGCAATGACGGGAGAAACCGAGTGTATAGACGTCCTGGTGAAAGATTTGCCCAATGTTGCATTCGAGAAACTGTGAGTTTTGGTGGTGGTTCTTGTATGGTGTGGGGAGGAATTTCTCTAGACAGAAAAACGGAACTTGTCTTCGTCGACCCTGCCAACGATGGCAGTGGTAGACGTGGATTAACAGCTGACCGATACATAACTGACATTCTTGAAGACCACGTAATGCCGTATGCTGGTTTTGTCGGAGAAAATTTCTTGTTTATGCATGACAATGCGAGACCTCATACCGCGCAGATCGTTACGGAATACTTGTCTGCGATCGAGATTCAACAAATGGTGTGGCCAGCACGAAGTCCCGATTTGAACCCGATCGAACACCTATGGGACGAGCTAAAACGGAGAGTCCGAGCCAGGGTTCCCGCTGTTTCATCCATTCCCGAGCTTAAAGTCGCTGTGCTTGAAGAGTGGGAGAACATACCACAATATGTCATCGTAACTCTGATCAGATCGATGACTAATAGGCTACAAGAATGCATCAGGGCACGGGGGGGTAATACCAGTTATTAAGAATAATTTTTTTGCAATAATTTTGTTTTTTATTGTTTTTATGGACTGTTTTAGCCCTACTAAATTTTCTATCAAAATTACAATTTTTCTTGCAGAGCCAATAATTTATCATTCAATAAGGTTATTATTCAATAATTTACCCTCATTGTTAAGGTTATTAACTTAACTTTTAGGCGATATATAGTTCGAATTGATACGTTCCATATTCCCAAAAATATTTACCATTTTACGTGAAAAAAGGTAGTGGCTCGATTTATTTGCTCCCAAGTGTATATATATACATACGTGAATGTGACGCATGTTTCCCATAACCTTTTCTTTTTTTAGTGTGTTCTGTTTTGCGTCATGTTTACCGCAAATAAACGTTTTTTCTTTCTTTCTTTCTTATCTCTTAGGCTGCAATTAAAAGGCCCAAGGCCCAAAAAATGATTCCGAACCTCAATACCGATGCGACCAAACCATGGTATGCTGCTAAACTTTTCTTTATGTCAACCTTTTTTGCCAGGTTAAAAAGAACATAAGCTGCAGTGCTTAGCTTTTTGCACACCTCTTCTGCTTGCGGTTTCTAAGTTAATTGATCATCTATAACAATTCCTATAAATTTCGCGACCTTTGTTTAATTGAACACTTGTCCATTGTACTGTACATTAATGTTCGGTGGTATTGTACGTTGATGAAAATACATCACGTTAGTCTTTGGTAAGTTTATTACTAGGTTGTTCTTATCAAGCCATTCAATAATATTTCCAAGGTTAATGTTGACATCCTGTTCATAATTATGAATATACATTTTATCAGAACTGTCCTGTCATCGGCAAATAGAACCATTGGATTTGGTATCTGACGGGGCAGATCATTTATATACAGCAGAAATAGCGGGAGGCCCAAGACACTACCCTGTGGTACACCGATTTTTTTTTCCCATTAGATTAATATTTTTGTTCACATTTTGATTTAAGACAAATTCTGGATATCTCCGTATATTGTGTGCGGTTAATGAGGAAAGATTTCAAGAGATTCAGCGAGTTTTCCCTTAGACCGTGTCTATAAAACTTGTTCAATAAAATATCGTGATTGACACGGTCAAAAGCTATAGTCATGTCAGTAAAACTGGCACAGATAGGTGTTTTATTATCTACATTTATCATTATTTCGTGTAGCAAATCATATATGGCTGTATTAATAATTATTTTTTCTGAAGCCTGCTTGTTCATTACATAGTATGTTGTATTTTGTCAGAAAGTTGTTGATTATTTCAGCCTTTTTTACCACTTTGGAAAACACTCACTTACTTTCACTCACTCACTTCTTCTCTTCTTCTTCTTCTTTTTTTTTCACTCACTTTGTATCAAATGATACAAATTTTATAACTTTCGTTGCTACTTCATCATATCCTACGCTATTTTTATTTTTCAATAACTATTACCCTGATTACGTCTTGAGGTACAACTGGTCTTATGAACATTGTGTTAGGGTTTTCTTGTAGACCATTTGTTTCGAGTGATGTTTTAGGTGAGTTTTTAATCAGATTAATGAAGTAGTTGTTGAATGCCTCTGCAATTTCCTTGGGGTTATTAACATTTGTATTATTTATTTTTATCTGAGAAATGGGTTATTAAGGACATACTTTATTGTTGATAACTTGACAGGACGCCTTTGATTTATTGAGTGAATTCTTAATCAAATTGTTACTTTGCGCCTTTTGAGTTAATTTTACAATTTTCTTAAAGCGCCGGGAGTGCTTTTTTTTTTTCATTTGATGGCCTAAGTATGGGTTCAATGGATGGATAGTGCCTGCCATTCTCCTTTGAGAATCACAACATCATGCTTTGAGGTTAGCCTTAAAAGAGCTAGTGTTTAACAATATTTTTAAGTCCGCTGGCAGTCTATTAAATATTTGTACAGCTTGGTAATAAGGGCTATGCTTGGCAATGTAAAATAAGTACCAGTTTTTCCTGGCCCGATATCACAACAAAGTTTTGACATGTTAATATTTTAAAGCAAAGAAACTAGTTTTGTCGACGGGTAGAATAGCCAAAATGACAGATGAATAAAAGATATCTGTCATTTTGTCTATTTTATCTGTCATGCTAATACACGAACTGGTTCTCCATCTCGAGGGGTGTTAGACAGGGTTGTGTGGCGTCACTGTGGCTGTTCAACCTGTACATGGATAACTGTCTGAAAGATTTGAAAGAGGGTGAATGTGGATTGACTATGAATGAGTTGCCTGTTGAATGCCTGCTCTATGCAGACGATCAAGTGCTACTTGCATCGTCAGCAGAACAGTTGCAAGACATGGTGACTGTGATGGATGAAGCATATAAGATGAAAGGAATGAATATAAATGTAAAAAGACGAAAGTCATGGTGTTTGAAAGAGAAGAGGATGTATCGGTGAGTGATGTGAAAATAAATGGTAAGAGTGTGGAGCAAGTAAGTGAGTTCGTATATTTGGGGAGTCTGTTTACAAGGGATGGAAAGATTGATGGAGATGTCGAAAGGAGAGTGAATGCTGGAAATAAAGAAGAAGTGCTACACATGCAGTTGTGACCAACAAGTTGATGTCCAAGAAGGCACGACTGGCTGTTCACAATAGTGTGCTGGTGCCTACGCTTATGTATGGAAGTGAATGTTGGGTGTGGCAAAAGAAGCATGAAAGCAGAATAAATGCTGTGGAAATGCGTTCCTTGCGGAGCATGTGTAGTGTGACTGTGAATGATAGGCTGAGGAATGATGTGATAAGGCAGCGGTGTGGTTTAAAAGAAGATGTAGTGACAAATTGAAAAGAGTATGCTTATATGGTTTGGTCATGTTGAGCGGATCAATGAAAGGTATTTATATGGCAGATGTGAATGGAAACGCCGGGAGGGGACGCCCTAGGAGGACATATAGTAACCTTATTGGTGATGTTCTTCAGAAAGGTCAGGTGCGAAGTACTCTCAACCGGCGCTCGTGTATGACCAGATGTATGAACGTAAACGAGGCAAAAGGAATATGTAAGGCGTTCCTTACATACTCCTTTTGGCGTTCTGTGGTTTCTGCCTACCCCCATGCGAAGAAGGCGTGAGTTTATGTATGTATGTATGCTAAGCGTGCTGCTTACTCGAGACGAGTTAATGTCAACGTAAATTATACCTACATAAACAGCTTACACATTTTCTGTAAATTATACGTCATTCCGAGAAGGTAAGGGTCAAAACATTTTATCCTTACCTACTCGTTGTAAGTCGGGAACTGGAGGTAATGTCTGTCATAATTCAGCATAAGGTCATGCTCTAATATACCTACTTGTAAAGTCTTAGTACTTGTAAAGTCAGCATGGCTAATTTAAAAAAAAAAACAGTAGAAAGTGAAAAGTAGTTTTAATTTCGTAAGTTGGTGTCTTTAGTTTTACATATTGTGGAATAGAGGAGTGTACTGTATGAAATACGCTGGTTGTAGATTAATAATAAATAGTTCTGTAAGAATTGGTTCACCGTTCACCCAATCCAGGAACAAATTCAACAGAGAGATGGCTGAGTACGACTCACCTTTCTTCCTGCTGCAGCGGGCACGAATCACGGAGACGAGCACGAGGAACACCACACGGCAATGCACAATTTGTCCTTGGTTTATCAGTTTTCACTCACGGAGTCTATATTAGATAGTTCATTGGGTTAATGACAATGACAGAATACGCGCACCTCCACCTCCCTGTAGATGGCGCGTTCGTCGCTTTTTAGCGTGCTGTTCAATAGCTCATGGGTCGGCCAATCACGTGCCGACTAAGCGAGCGTAAACAAACACTATCAATATCAAATTCGTCCAATCATGGGATATATACAGAACATACCCTCTACCAAAACCATAGTGATGGTTTCTATAGAACTAAAATTACCTTATTACCTATATTAAAGAGAGCCCTAAAATAAACACTAAACTAGGCAACTATATCTAACAAAAACGATGTGTTTGAATCTAGTTAGTATAAGCAGAGTTTATTGGTTGGTCTTTGTAAGACACTTTTTTCGGTGCGCAGCGTCACACACCGAACTATTCTGTCTGAACCTGGATGTAATTTTTCTATTTTACCGAGAGGCCAATTACAGGAGGGAACATTATCAGTTTTAATTATCACTAAATCTCCAACCTTTGGGTTAACGGAAGACGTAAACCACTTAGCTTTCTGCTGAAGAGTGTTAAAATATTCGTGACTCCAACGTTTCCAGAAAAGTTGGGAACACCTGTGAATATACTGCCAACGTGACAGTCTGTTTATATTTACGTCTTGAATATCGTACTCGGGTGTAGAGATCAAGCTTCGACCAATGAGAAAGTGTCCGGCGGTTAAGACATTAAATTCGTTGGGATTATCGCTAGCAGGTAGCGGACACAAGGGACGCGAATTTAGAATGGCTTCTGCCTTACAAAATATCGGGAAAAGTTCCACAAAAGTTAAGGACTTTTCACCTACAATTCGTACCAAGTGATATTTTGCTGACTTTATGCCCGCTTCCCAGAGACCACCCATATGTGGAGCACTGGGAACATTAAATTTCCAATCCATCTGCCTTTTAGAGCAACTCTCTTTAATGTCATTTTCACTCTCACGCAGAAACCTTTGGATTTCAGACAGATGTTTACTTGCGCCAATAAAATTTGTAACACAGTCAGAATAGAGAACAGCGCATAGACCTCGACGGGCTACGAATCTGTCTAAGCACGCAAGGAAACAGTCGGCGGAAACACTTCCAGATGTACTGCTTTTGTTTAAAAGCAAACAAACAGTGATAAATACGCCTTTGTCACTTTAGCATTAAGACGTAATCTTTCTTTAATTAAGAACGGACCTCCTAGATAAACTCCGAAGTTAGAAAATACCTTGTTGGGTATCAACCGAGTTGGTGGCAAATGTGCCATTTCGGGTTGCAGTAAAGACGGTTTACATTTAAAACACGTTTTACACTTGGTTAAAACGGATCTAATGACGCTACGAGCAGACAATATCTAAAAATTCTCATTTATTATACTTTGTATAAGTTCGTGGAACTACATGTAAATATTTGTATGTAAATAATTGATCAATAGTTTAGTAAATAAACTATGTTTCGGAAGAAGACGAGGATGTTTAGAATTATACGGGAGTTCGAATTACCGATGCGACCTTCTACCCTGAGGAAACAATACAATACATGGAGATAATTTTCGTAATGAGGAAACATATTTATTGTCTTTAATAATTTTTAATTCCGCTTCAAAATAGGCATTTTGAACTAACTTTATCAACCTATCACGAGCTTCATTTAATTCGAAGGTTGATAGTACTCCCGATTTGTGAGTAGTGTTAATATCACTCCTTTTTCGTCTAAATCTTAAAATCCAAGCAAACGATCTTTGCAATTTGGAAAATGATAAAAACTTTTGAAAGATTCTTTCGCAAAATTGTGTTTTAGATTCATTAAAAATATCAGTATTTTTATTTTCGGCCAAAAAATTAACAGACTCTTTCAATTCCGGTAGTTTATTATTACTCTCTTTAACAAACACTGTCAGGGGACATTCGATATAATTTTGATACATCCAATCAGTGCCATGTAACCATCATTGATTACAACTAACAAGTTGTGCCGGAGTCGCTCCGCGCGAACAAATATCAGCTAAATTATGTTCGCTACACACATGCCGCCAAAAAAGAGGGGGTAACACTTCAGTAATTTTCGTAACGCGATGACTGACAAAAGTTTTCAGTTTATAAGGCTCCGTTTGAAGCCACATTACGACTGTACAGTACGACTGTCGAGTCTGAAGCGGCCGTAATTCTCTTGATTTTAACGCGAGTAAATGTGTCGACTACGAACTTTATTAATTTGCTCAGCAAAACAACACCCATTAACTCTGACCGAGGTATCGTGATGGGTTTTATTGGTGCAACTTTAGAATTAGCGGTCACTAGTCGAACCTTTACGGTACCCCTTAGATCGCGACTGATAACGTACACGCATGCTGCATAGCCACGCAACGAAGCATCACAAAATCCAACTAAGTCGCATTCTGTCTCCCCAGGTAATAGCACGTGCCGCTCGATACGTAACTTTAACAGAGGAAGTTCCGAAATAAATTTTGCCCCGTTTTTTTTTTTTTTTCGGCAACCTTTCGTCCCAACCAATGCCTAGCTTCCACAGGTCCTGCATGATCTGCTTCGCTACAAAAGTGCATGGTGCGATAAAACCCACGGGATCGTAAATCGACGCTAGCAATTTTAGCACTGATCGTTTGGTTGCCTCGTTGTCTGTTAAATTAACCGAAAAAATAAAATTATCGGACTTTGGAATCCATTTAAGACCTAAAACTTTAACGGTTACTTTAACGGTATAGTTTTCATCTTTAACGAATGTTACGGAATTTTTCCTATTTTCGGAAGGGACGCGTTGTAGTAACTTCTCACTGTTACTTATCCAATTTTTTAAGGTAAAGTTGGCACTTTAAAAAATACTAATTAAATGATCCTGTACTAAGCAAGCTTGCTCAAAAGTATTACATGAATATAACACATCGTCCATGTAAACTCTCTCACGGAGGACCTGAGCAGCGAATGAAAAACGTTTTTCTTCATCGTTAGCTAATTGAAGTACGCGTCCGAATTGCTAAGAACGCTGAACAACTAAGTCCGTACGTCACAGTTTTAATTCGTATAATTTTATTGGATCGTTAGGCGACTCTCGATATAAAATGTGTTGATACAAGCGATCTTCTTTTCTCAAGGATATAGCACGATACATTTTACAAACATCACTAACTAGACAATATTCAAATAGCCGAAATTTCAAAATGATTGCTGCAATATCTGGATACAGCTTGGGTCCGACTAAAAGAATGTCAGTTATTGCTACTTTTCGCTGACGCTACACTACTAAACACTACACGTAAAGGCGTGGAGGTACTAGTAGATCTCAGAATACTGTGATGTGGAATAATGTATGTATTTGCTAGGCTTATCACACTTGAATCAAACGCAGATTTCACAGTAATTCTGTTTTAATTGTAGGTACGAAATCTTTAGGTACAAATTTCAACGGAGAAAATTTTAGAAAGGAGCGTGCGGCTTGCGTAAGGCTCGAATTTGTACTAGCATCTTCAACTATCGCCTGCGACGCGCGGTGCGGCACGCTCCCCTCTCACTCATACACACATTCAAAACAACACCTACACGCAGGCATATTGCACCGCTTACATTCCCCACCCCAGTGCTGCTAGCAGCACTCATCAGCCAAAGGTATCCGAGCGACACGTGGGGCGGACCGCGTCAGACTTCGTTTTAATTTTTACTACTCTGACGCGTCCATCTCTTCCAGGGCATACCTCTTTAATCAACCCCTTTGGCCACACATTTCTAGGGCCGTTTGGGTCGACTACAAATACCAGATCTCCCACTTCCAGCGGCCTTTCGTCTTTGTTCCACTTTTTCCGTGGTATAAGGTCAGGTAGCACCTCTCTTACCCACCTGTTCCAAAACATATCTGCTAATCGCTGGGATATTCGCCATTGTTTTCTTAGGAATAAGCAGGAATCATCAAATTTGCCGAGCTGCGGAGAGTTGCAAGATGTCCCAAGTAGAAAATGGTTGGGTGTTAAGGTTTCCATACTGCCCGGTTCCACTGAAACGTGAGTCAGTGGTCTAATGTTCACTATACTTTCGACTTCACTCAACAGAGTGTTAAAGGCCTCCCTTGGAGTTCGTTCTTTAAGAATTATTTTCAACGACGTCTTCACACTACCGACGAGCCGTTCCCATGCCCCACCCCAGTGAGGGCTAGCAGGCGGTATGAACGACCATTTGGTGCCTTGATTCTCAGCTTCCTTCTTCAGGACCTCCTCTTCCAACTCCGTAACTGACCGCTTCAGTTCAGCGTGAGCTCCTCGTAGGTTGGTCCCGTTGTCAGAATACATATGACGGGGCCATACGCGTCTTGCGGCCATGCGTCGAAGGGCCATGATGAAGGAGTCAGTCGTCAGATTGGCAACAGTTTCTATATGAATGGCTCTTACTGTGAGGCAAGTGAACAGCACGCCATATCTTCGTTCGTGGCGCCTGCCAATAGTGACCTCCATTGGCCCGAACAAGTCTACTCCGCAGTATGTAAATGGACGTTGATGATGAGCCACCCCTGCTTGAGGTAAATCTCCAATTCTTGGTATTTCTGGTTTACATTTGGGTTTCAAGAAACTTTATTCTCAATAAAACATAACATGTCGCTTACTTGAGAACAATAACGAATACTTAATTAAATACTAATATTAGGTTCGACAACATCCGTCACAAACTAAATAAATACTACCCGAAACTCGACCCACCCAGCGCATTCATTTTTCTAGTAATGTCCGGTTTGCAATTAGATACATGCCAAACTGACTTTTGAATGCATTGAATGAGTGTAGGTTTCTTATGCGTGAGGGTATCTTATTGTATAGCTGTGCTCCTTCAAATGTAAGCATTTTTTTGCCATAGTTTGTCCTGGTTTTTGGTAAAACTAGTAAACTTGCTCGTCGTGTGCTTCGTTGACTAACTTGTCTATGTTGGGTAAGTGTGATATTTGTGTGAATGTTTTTGTTAAGTACTTTTCTGATACAGATGCATGTGTTATAAATGTACTCGTATAGTTGCTTTATGTTCATCATTTTTGTGTCTCTGTATATTTTAGTCGTTGATGTTAAGTGTGGATAGTTAAAGAGCAGTTTTATCAGTTTATTCTGGGAAATTTGTAGTTGTGCTAATTTCGTTTTTGCGGCACTACCCCATATTTCGACCAAGTATAGTAGATGTGGCTTCACTAGGGAATTATAGATGGTGTATCGCATCCCTCGTGGAATGAATTGAACTATGTTATGCAGAGCTCCGACTAGTCTCGAAAGCTTGTTCTTCACTTATTCAATGTGAGCATTCCAGGAAAGGGAACTATCTATTCTAAGCCCGAGATATTTTTCACAAGTTTTTAGCTGTAGCGGCGTGTCATTAATTGTAAGTGGGTTGAATGGGGGAATGTGTTTATTTTTTGCCTTATATATTACGTAGCATGTTTTGTAGGTGTTTATTGTAAGAAGGTTGAACTGAAACCACATGAATATGGAGTTTAAGTCCTCTTAGGCTTGTGAAATAATGTCATGAATCGAAGACCCGAAGTAGAATAAACATGTATCATCGGCATACAAGGTAAGGTGACCGTGCAACCTTATTTAATTTATATTATTTATATATATTAGAAAGAGCAAGGGACCTAAAATTGATCCCTGTGGAACGCCATATGTTATAGGTCTTGCGCCACTTTGGTGATTACCAAGTTTAACCACTTGCGAGCGGTTGGTTAGGTATGATTCGAACAATTTTATGGCATTGCCAGTAATATTAATGGATGCATTTTCTTTAAAAGTAGCTTGTGGGAAACCGTATCAAATGCCTTTTTCAGGTCTATAAAAGATACCTAAGCATATATTTTTACAGTCTATATTGTGTTTTATTTTATTTACGAGATCAATTGTAGGTTTAGTGGTACTACTTTTTGGTCTGAAACCATACTGACGATCGGTGATAAAGTTGATAGAGTTTAAGTATGCTTCTAGTCGGTTGTGGAGGATTTTTTCTAGTATTTTTGACATTATAGGTAATACTGAAATCGGACGATAATTACCAGGATCAGAGGCATTTCCTGATTTGTAGATAGGAGTTACTTTTGCTACTTTTAATGTTTCAGGAAAGTCTCCATCGGCTAGTAATTTATTAAAGCATTTGCTTAGGGTATTTACAATTAGATTTTTGGTACATTTTATAACTTTGGTATTAAAGCCATCTATGCCCATGCTACAGTTTGGATCAAGGTTTGTTATTATTTTAAGAATCTCTTTAGCAGAACAAGGATTTAAACTGGACAGTCCTTCGAGGTCTTTAGGAGGAGAAAGAGGTAACGCGCGGTCACGATCATCATGAAATATAACAGGTATTTCATTCGCTAGTAAGGGTCCTATCGTGGAAAAGTAATCATTAAAAATTTTACAGATATCATTAGGTTCCGTAACCGTTTTTGAGTTCACTACTAGTTTTGAAGGAACACAGCTTTGATTTGTTTTATAATTTGTTAAGAAGTTTATTAGTCCCCTAATTTTTTTGTTTTTTTTTAAACATTTAGTAAATGCTTCATAGTAATAGGTATTTTTCGTTTCTTTTATTAGTTTAGCTGCACAGTCTCTTTTTTCAGCAAATGCTTCTTTGATTAGGTCATTGTCAGGATTGTTTTTAAGTTCCGTCCCCATCATATTCCTTTGATTTATTTGTGCTATAATCTCTTTATTAATCCAGTCTTTTTGCGGAATATTGAGTATTTTAGTTTTCGTAACTCTGCTTTTCTCTACACATGACTTTATCACATTTTCTAATGCCAGGTAATCATTATGAGGGTTCTTATAGTCATTTCCTTCCATGACGTTATATAGGCTTGTGTAATTTATTGCTTCGTACTGAGCTCGCAATTTTCGAGGGGATTTTACTTTCTTGAGTTCTAAATACAATTGATAGTGATCCGACATAGAAGATTTAAATATCGCCATATGGAAGTTGTCGTTCTTTAAGTTAGTGCTGATATGGTCAATAATACTTTTTTTTGTTTGCGAGTCTCTTGTACAGTATTTTTTTTGCGATTTTGTTCAGTAGTACGTACCCAGTCTCTTTAGTTGCTGTTTTGTATTGTTTAGTCTCTTTGTTGGTTTTAGCTAAAAGATCGATGTTGAAATCGCCGAAAACGATTGCTCTCTTTCTTTGTTGTAGTTGGGACTCATATTCTTCAAGGAACTCCTTATAGTTAGTGTTACCAGGGTTGTATATGACTCCGATTTCAAAGGAATGCCTTTCTAAGGTCCGTATTACAGAACGTTCCTCAAGTCCAGTTTGATCGTCAATCAGTCGATCACCGTTTAAGTATAGAATCAATACTTGAGCATCGTTCTTATTCCAGAACGGTAATCAATCTATACTCAGCTGAATCGAGGCTCAAATGTTTGTCCGCGCATCACTTCAAAGCGGCTGCACCTATTTGGCTAATTCTTTTTTTGTTGTGTGTGTATTTGTCAGGATAAGGTTTGTATGAAAAAAAAAACTGTTGGAAAATCCACCGGGAAGGTCAGGAATATGTTTTTTTTTTTTGTGAATTCACCCCAGGCGACGCCGGGCACGAACAGCTTGTTAAATATAATTATTTATTATGGTAGTTCTAAATGCAAACCCATCATTTTATGTTATTAATAATTGTTTACCCGGTGCCAGTATTAGCCAATTAATTTGTAATATTAGATTGTCAAAAATTAACCCCGGTTCAACTGTTATATTATTATATGGGGATAGCTTATCTGTAAGAAAAAAGGACATTACTGAATGTGTCCATTTGATGTTACATCTCAATGAGACTAATAATTGTAAATTTATTTTCTGTGCTTTGCCTTATTCTCAGTATTTGTCTGATGAGCAAAATAGGCACATTTATCATTTAAATATGTTAATTTATAATAGGACTTGCCATTATAGTGACATTATTTTATATTTTGATTGTAATCAATTTATTACTGATTACAAACTGACAAATTATACAATGTATTTGCCACCTAGATGTAGGAGACAAATTGCTAATCTTTTAGCATACAATTTACATAGTGACAAGGGTACATGTAGTGTACCGTCGATTACAGTTAGTAGTGGTACTAATACTACTTTTGATACGCCTTGTAGTTTAAACTATTAGGTGCGACAACGGGTGAGCCGCATATGTTGAATGTTGTACATCAAAATATGCAGGGTCTGTCCGGCAAAGAGCTAGAGTTAAGTTTATTTATGGAGAACTATGATGTTCAGGTGTTATGTTTGACTGAACACTGGTTGAAGGAACATGAAGTAGTGTTTATCAATGATGATAATTTCACGGTACAAAGCGCATTTGTAAGGAAAAGTGCCATTCGCGGTGGCTCTTTAGTTCTTGTCTCAAACAAGTTGAAATGTAAACAACGTTTAGATTTAGTTAATCTCTCTATTGAGCGCACTATTGAGTTGTCTTGTGTTGAACTCGAGCGATACGTTATAATCTGCGTTTATCGACCCCCTTCTGGTGATTTAATTAGTTTTGAATCGGTAATGGAGGATTCTTTCAATAGGTTAAAAACAAGTAATAAGAGTATAATCTTATGTGGAGATTTTAATATTAATATTTTAGATGTTACTCCATTAAGTATTAGACTTCTCAATCTGTTTAGGTCTTATAATTTAATTAACTTGTTTTTTGAACCAACTAGGATCACGGCATCTTCATCAACTTGTCTTGATAATATGTTTACTAATTGTGATGCCAAAACTAAATTAGTGTTAAGTGACTTAACGTCCGACCACTGTGGTTTATTAGCTAGGTTCCCGATGTCATTACCTAAAAAGCCGCATAAACTTGAATGTAGGCCATATACAGCTAGTCGTTGTAACAAGTTTAAAAATAATATAGCTCATAGAATTACACCATCGTTAGTTGAACACGAAAATCCTAATGAAATATACGGAGCCCTTTTTGATGTTGTGCAGAAAGAATACCAATCTATTTTCAAGACAAAAACCATTAACATTAATGGCACCTCCGTTGGCTTCAACCAATGGGCTACTCCAGGTATTTATAAAAGTAGAGCGAGACTATACGAGTTATATGGTTTGAAAAAATACAGGTTTGATACTCCTTTCCTAGAGTATGTAAAAAAATATTCAAAATTATTTAAAAAGATTTGCGTTTTTGCTAAATCAAAATTTTTAAGCGATTCAATTAAAAATTCCAATAATAAAGTAAAAACCACTTGGAAAATTATTAACAATGAAACGGGTAAGTCGGTTAAACAAGAAAATCAACTTGAAATTATGGTGGATAACAAATTAGTTAATAAGGCAGCTGACGTAGCTGAGGCTTTTAATGAGTTTTTTGCCAATATACCTATAACTACGACTTGCTCCTTAAATTCGTCCCCGTCTAAAGCTGAGAATCTTTTGAATAGTAGTGTGCCAAAATGTACTCGCATATTTAGCTTCGAACATGTAACGCCTAATGATGTAATTAACGTCTTTAACACACTTAAATCTAAAAACACTGGTGATTACTGGGGCATCTCAATTAAACTTTTAAGTAATATAATAGACATCGTAGCCCCCTATCTAGCTGTTACTTTTAATAAATGTGTTGATATAGGAACTTTTCCTGACCTCATGAAGAGTAGTAAAGTCATACCATTATTTAAATCTGGTAATAAAAATAACATTGGCAATTTCAGGCCTATTTCTATCTTACCAGCATTTAGCAAAATATTTGAAAAGTTAATACTTAAGCAGCTGCTAAGACATTTTAATTTAAATAGCCTCCTTCATAATGAACAATATGGCTTTACAAAAGGACGTTCAACTACAGATGCGGGTGTTGCTCTGCTGAAACACATATTTAATGCATGGGAGAAATCGCAAAATGCTATTGGAGTTTTCTGTGATCTCTCTAAAGCCTTTGATTGCGTGCACCATGACACGCTTTTGCGTAAACTACGTCATTACGGTGTCCAAAACGAAGCTCTAAACGTAATAAATTCTTATTTACACAATAGGTTCCAATGTGTAGATGTCGATGGTGTGAAATCATCCGGGCTTCCAGTTCAGTTAGGTGTTCCTCAAGGCTCAATACTAGGTCCATTCTTGTTCTTAGTGTATATCAATGACTTACCATTCTATTTAAATGATATCTGTGACGTTGTACTGTTTGCAGATGATACCTCTCTTATTTTTAAAGTAGACAGGAATAGACAAGAGTTTGACGACGTAAATAGTGCACTGTCAATGGTTACGGATTGGTTTACGTCAAATAACCTAGTTCTCAATGCTAAGAAAACTAAATGTGTAAAGTTCGTCTTACCGAATGTTAGAAATCTAGGACCCAACATCGTCTTAGATAAAGAGCTGCTTGAAACAGTAGACTCGGCAGTTTTTCTGGGCATAACAGTAGATTCCAAACTTCAGTGGGGCCCACATATATCAAGCCTAGCGGGGAGGCTCAGTTCAGCCGCGTACGCTGTCAGGAAAGTAAGACAATACACTGACGTTGATACAGCACGGTTAGTCTATTTTAGTTATTTCCACAGCGTTATGTCCTACGGTATTCTGCTGTGGGGCAAAGCTGCTGA
The DNA here is from genome assembly GCA_963555695.1 of Dasypolia templi. Lineage (NCBI taxonomy): Eukaryota > Metazoa > Arthropoda > Insecta > Lepidoptera > Noctuidae > Dasypolia > Dasypolia templi. The sequence goes on from OY743153.1 coordinate 21,244,587, forward strand.
TATTCAAAATATATTCGTCCTTCAAAAACGAGCTGTCCGAGCAATTTATCAACTAGGAGCCAGAGTTTCTCTTAGAGATTTTTTTAAAGATATTGGTATTCTTACGGTAGCATCACAATTCATCTTCGCCAACATCTTATACATTAGGCAAAATATACACTTATACACTAAAAACAGTGATTTTCACAATGTTAATACTAGAAATAAGAACAAACTACGTGCTCCCTTTCACCGGCTTCATAAGGTTCATAACTCATTTGTTGGGCTAGGCATAACCTTTTATAACAAGCTACCCTCTTCTTTGCTAGATTTGCCTTTTAATGCGTTTAAAGCTCAAGTAAAATCCAACCTTTGTTCAAAGGCATATTATTCAATTAACGACTACTTACACGATAAGAATAGCTGGTCGCTGTAATTAACTCAAGACAATGTTTATGTTCTTTCTCCAGAATCAGCTTACCTACTGACAGGGTATACGAGTTCGTATATTTATTTTAATTTTATTTGACTGTATAAGTCAATTAGTTTTAGTTACCTTCATTTATTATTGACATGATCCGCTCATTACAATGTTTTTCAATGAGTTGTATTGCAATAAGTGGTTAGCTAGCGACCTCGACAATTGATCTTAAATTATTCTTGCCTGAGCAACCGGCAGCGAGTTCGTCATGCTCCCGTAGATGTCACTGCTTGCGGTAGCGTCGGGGATCGGGTTGCCTCCTTCCCTCAAATATGGCGAGGGGGGCAATGGCTGATCTTTGCGTTATGCTCGTGAACGGGTGCTGCTTGTGGTGACTGGTCGTCTTGCTGTCTATGGTTTTGATATTGTTAAAGTAATTGTTCTGTTAACTTATTGTACTTCTATGGTCCTAGTTTATCATTTGTGTTTACTTAAAAAATAAGCCAATAATGCATATGTAAGATGTCACGCCCCTTATGCCTGGAGGCTTTTATTTGTGTATACGTTGTTTAGTATGTTTTTTTTTGTGTTTCGGTTTTTATTCTTTGATTACCTTATAATTATATAATTCAATGGTTTTCTAACTAAACAGACAGCTGTGCTGCTGGGGAGTTTGTTGCGCCACTTCTTCTTCCCAGCTAAAGCACTAGGAAGTGGTGAAGGGCGGGCGTTTTGGGGGACTGTCTTATGTAATTTTGACGTTCGAAAAGTGCTGACTCTCAGCCTAGTTTGAATAAATGACTTTTGATTTTGATTTTGATTTTGATTTGATCAACAGTCCCTTGAATTTCAGGATGATCCATGTCAATTTCATTTACATTGCTATCACTCTGTTCATCGTTTATTGGCATTGAATCGTTGCATGATAATGATATATTAAAAAGTTCAGCGCAAAAAACGATTACGTTACAAACTGAAACCAGTTTATTGCCCAGCCCTCGACTTAGGCATGAAATCTCCGTTTCCATCTACCAAATGTTCTTTCAACCACATTTCGTGTTTTGATATGAACTCTATTGAAGATTACTTCGGCATTCCTTGTTGGTGTACTCATTGGGGTTAAAAGAAACCTAAGGCATGGGTAGCCACTGTCACTAACAAGGTAACCATTGTGTTGTTGCTGAAAATACTGATTTTGTAAGGAGCACATTTGAAAAATTCTGCTATCATGTGTGCATCTTGCCACAATAAAGTGGCCAAATGGACCAACAGCTGAACAACAAGTACATAACCATCAACAAAAATATTGATAGTTATGTACTTAATCAATATTTATCTAACCTGAACCTAACCATTTATAGAAAAATAAGATTTTCTGTTTCTTCATTTTGTTCCACACCTGTACCCTAATTGCGTAATACACATTCAATCGTAATCTGAATCGTTTTAAAACAGATTGCTAATGCATTGCTTCATAAGTACGAAAAAAAGATATGCTCAACAATGTAAATAACGCAATGAATGTTGTAGAACTGTCAAAATCAAACAGATTAGTCTTAATTGTTTACGAAAATGTGTTACGCAATTAGGGTGCTGGAGTTTTAACGATTTTTATGTGTGTGCAGTCAATTGCACCATCTACGTTTCTGAAGCCAGGATATCCTTCATACTGGCCCAGCTGCTGAAACTGCGCTCGAGACTATATCTTGTGGATACTTAATATTTTGGTCTATGTTGAAGAGCCATTAGGCGAGAGACATTCGCCACTATGTTTGAAGCAGCTGGTTGGGAAGAGTTTGAAAGATCACCACACAAAAAAGTTAAGTTATTGATTCATGTTGTTTTTACCATCCATTGAATAGCATGAAGTGAATGACGTGAAGGTAATTAAATGTGAAAATAAAACAGTCAAAATAAAATGAAGACTTCGCATAAAAATGTAACCACACAAGAATTTGCAGTTCTGGGGCTATGGGATGCCCCTGTTTGTGTGGTTTTCTTTAATCGTCGTATATCATCGGTAGAATTACATTTTGCACCACATCCTGTGAAAACCTGTATCTCTTTTTGAAATATTCACAATTTTAAGGGTCCTGTGTATCCCTTAAATATCTGAGAGGAACGCTAAAATTCAACCTTCTATTTGTATCGTCGTTGAATAAATTATTGTAATTATCTACTTCTACAAATATATCCATAAAGATAGTAATATAGAAAAAAACAATATTTAAAACTCGGCAACGCATACACTTGAACAGAACAAAAATTGACATTGACACGACAAAATGATGCTCAAGCGCGGTCGCGACCACATTTGGGTGATTACAGATCAAATCACTGCTTGGGTTCGATTTACAAACTGAGCAATGATCTAGAATAAAGCATAACTCAGATGAACTATGATCGATGAATCTATGCTTGGGGAACGTTCTAAAATTCAAAAAAGACTTTTTAAAACTAGTTTTAAACAGAGATCAATGCTGGAGTTTCCTTCTGTAATACGGACCTAAGTGTATCCATAAATAATTATTTCCACCTGAGTACTTAGACTCCGATAAACTATGTGTCAGATCATTGTGGATGAATGCTGAAACTCCTCCTCCTTTTGAGTCTGTTCTATAGTTATAATAATGGGTATAATTCTCAATTTGCAGTGCCAAGGCTTCGGTTTCCGATCTTATCCAGGTTTCTGTTACTAGAATACCATGTGTGGTTTTTGGTAATGATTTTAGGATGCATTTTAACTAGTCCAACTTTCCGCTTTTCCGTATACTTCTAGCATTTAGGTACAAAAATCTTAGTCGTGATTTGCCAGTATTAATAGTGCGATAGTCATTGAGTGTTTGATAGGTGTTGCAGTACATATCGGCAGTTATATTGCCGCTGATTAATTGGGGTTTTTTGGAGACTTTTTTTATAACTGTTGGTGTCCCGTGTATGTATTTTATTGTAAGGTCAGTCTCGCCATCATTTTGACGGCGTGCTAGTTCTTCCTTCAGACTCTTTAAATATAGCTGCTGTGTCGGAGTCTGGTCGGAGAATACCTTTATATTTTGTGGCAGTTTGTCTCTATTTTGTAGAAGGTATTTCGCAGAATCTGAAGTGTTGAACCATGCTTTAATGCTACGGTTTTTTCTAGGAGTGTATTTTCCAATTCTAAAAATCTTTGTGGGTTTTGAAAGATCTTGGCACACCTTGGTTGTGATTTCCCAGACCTTTTGTTCGTCTTTTGACATTCTGTCTTGTGCATCGGTGGCAGTTTGTTCCGGTACCCCAACTATGATAATGTTTTTTTCTCTGGCTTTCCGATCTGTTACTTCTTTAATTACTTGTTCATTCAAATGGAGTTGATTATTTATTTTAGATGAGTCCGGTTGGAAATTGGATGATTGCTTGAGAGCACTGAGGTCCGATTCAAGTGATACTATTTTCTGTTGGTCCTGTTGGACTTGTTTTTCTAATTGTAATACAGTTGAATGTTCTCAAAACTCAAAAAACTCAAATCATTTATTTCAATTAAACCATTTACAGGCACTTTTGAATTGTCAAGGAGTCGGTCAGTCAGAAATATGAAGCTAGTTGCCCATTCCAAAGCGTAGTAGGTACCTATGGAGAAGAACGGGCAAGAAACTCCATGGACACTCTTTTAAATAATAATGTTTTTACATATATCTTAGTTACATCGATTAATGTTGTTCACTATAAGTGAGAACGATGTACAAAAAACCGTACACGTTAAAAGCGTCCAGAGTGCATCAAAACATAATTAAAAACAATCCAGCTAATAATTTATTAAAATAAGCCCTGGCAGCTAAGAGATGACCAGTCCCAACTGACGGCGCCCGTTCACGAACATGACGCATGGATCAGCACCATTCAGCTCAACCATTTTGAAGGGAGCTAAATGATCCGACACACGCGCCACCGTCAGCGAGACATTTGAGTGAGCATGACATACTATCAGCCGCCAAGGCACATTCAAGTCAATCTATGACATTACCCGGTAAATGGTAGCTCTATAGTACAAAGTACTCACATCCTTTCCATCACGTTCTTTTTGCCCTAGTGCGATGTTAGACGTTGATGATTTGATCTCATTAATCTGGATAGTATTTTCGCGAATGACATGCACTGTTTGCTCGTTAGATAATTTAAGCTCAGAAATTTGTTAGACTTTCTTGCATTGTTTTCATAATCTGCTCATTGGATCCTACGTATTTTTCTAGTAATTGGCCGATACGGCCTAGTTCTGATCGTATTTCTTTAATTTCATCAGCACATTCACAGTTATGATTAGACGGCGGTTTTTTACGTTTACAACGGAAGGATGGGAAGGATTTCCTTAATCTACACAGCATACATTTCGTTACTACATTTTTAACCGTTGGTCGCAATCTGATTACCCAGTATTTTTGTTTTATTTCATTGACAACGGTCGCTTGATTTCCATGTGCGGCATTGACAGGGTAGTGTCGTATAATCAATCGAGTTATGTAATTATGTCCATCTAATATTGCAGGTCTTTTCATTTGAGGTAGCACGTCTGCAGCAGCATCGATTCTCCCTTCAGCCCGCAGGACTCCAAGCTGATCAAGGTAAGGTGACAAGGTAAGTAATTTACTAGTAGTAGGTATTAGTTTCGACCCTTTCAGTAGGGCGATCTCTTCACTGAACGACTGGCCTTGTGAATAAGTAAGTAGCAGGCGCTCAGCTCTATCCATGACTTCATCTTGACACTCCAATTTATTTATAGCATTCAATTCCATATCCACAAAAGTGAGTACTCTTGATGTAGATCTCAGTAAGCGTAACCATGATGAAAAACGCGTAGGCTCAGGCACCGGTAAGTTTGCAGTTTCATTTTGAAGCATAACAGTTAAACATTCCTGTGGTACATCTTCTTTTTCAGGTTGTATAATATTTTGCGGCCAATGGTCACTGTCTCTGTGTAAAAAGGCAGGTCCATGCATCCATTCATTTTGTAAAACAGTGTTAAGTCGATGATCGCAAAAGTTTTTCCCATAGCTCGATAGATGGCGTTGCGCTGTTTAAATTCGCGCTATGGTTTCGTTACACACGATTAGATATAAGGTCAGAGATTTTTATTAAATATATATAGTCCGGTTAAGTAGTCACGACCTCTCAAGGTCAACAACGAGATGCCATACACAAAAAAAAAAAAAAATATATACCTAGATCAACATCGTCTTGTTTTATTGACAAAGTTCCCTGGTGGTGAAACTTATTGGTACGGAATCGTACATGGTCCTTCGAGTCGGAAGTAGATTCAGTGAAGTGGGTGTGTGTTCTCTGGTTCCCGAGAACCACTTTTGTCGGCTTCAGCGTACCTAGTAGGGGCAGTGGATCGCTGCTCGGGGCGCAACCTTCCAGTGGGAGTAGCAGACTGGTGACCAGAGAAGCAACCTGGCGGAATACAAATCTGCAGTGGCGCCACCTAGCGGAGTGCTTTGGCAAAAGGGATCGGTGACGAAGCATAGTACGTGAGTGTTGAGTGACGTGTATCAGTGAATGGACATAAAACTGTGAGTACTTTTCTATACAATTTTGAGCCTTATTCTCTTGAACAAATTAACTTGAAAGTTTAGAAGTATTTTGCATGGACTTAGAAAATTTTGCGAAAAAGTGAAGTGACGGGGAATCCATGCCCAAAATTTGACAAGTCAGTTCAAGTTTGAACACTTAGAAAATTTTTCAAGATGTGTCAGTGACTTAGAAAATTTGCGATAGTTTGAGCAGAGACTTTTGAAAATTTGGCTTAAGTGTTTCCATCCATCAAAGGGTTATTGGTAGACCTTGTATATGTGTCAACTTTTTGTATTGATATCGACACAACATGGAAGGCTACAATAAAATTCAAATGGACACTAATAAGGCCATATTGCGAGCCAGGACTAACTTCAAAAAGTCGCCCAAGGAGAGAATTACTAAGTCATATGTTGAAGTCATTGCATTGACCTCAAAATATGTTGTCTACTTAAAATTACAATCAATGTACAATCCCAACTTTGTTTTGTCTGTTAAGGCTCACGTACAGAAGAAATTAACGTCAATTCTTCCTTCTAATAAAATAAAGTTACCATTGTGGAAAGAACTGAAACAGTACAACTTGGCAGATCCTACTTGGGATACACCAGGAAAGATTGACATGCTTTTAAGTTCCTCGGTGTATAGCAAAGTCCTCAAACAAGGACTCAGTAAGGGTCCTCCGAGATCTTTGATAGCGCAGGATTCTGAATTGGGATGGATACTTTCAGGAGAGATTACGGGAAAGGAAGAATACACAGAGAGTTTTAACTATTTAACCTTGGAAGGTGATCCAAATGATCTTATAAAAAGATTTTGGGAATTAGAGGAAACAGTAGTGCCAAAAAGGCACTTCACGGAAGAAGAACAAAAATGTGAAGAATTTAAAAGCAATCTACCAAACGGGATCCTGAAGGTCGTTACGTTGTTAGGTTGCCTTTTAAAACAGCTACACCACACTGCGTAAATGGTCAAACGAAAGATATTGCATTGCGCAGGTTGTTTAATTTGGAGAAAAGGTTAGCCAGAGATTCCGAGTTAGAAAGGCAATATGTAGATGTAATTAATGAATATATCGACTTGGGTCATGCAGAAATTATTCCTTTAGATCAAATTAACAAGCCTGATGTCGTATACCTTCCCCATCATGCGGTGCTCAGGGAAGATAAAGCAACTACTAAGGTTAGAGTTGTATTTGACGCCTCTAGCTTAGGCAAGAATGGTGTGTCGTTGAACGCAGAACTAATGGCAGGGCCAACCTTGCAAGCAGATTTACGGCACACTATAATGAGATGGAGAATGCATCCCATTTGTATAGTTGCGGACATTGTAAAAATGTACCGGCAGGTGATTGTCTCGACTGAAGATATTGACTACCAAAGATTATTGTGGAGGCAAGATCCCAAGGACAAAATTCAACACCTGCGGCTTTTAAGAGTAACGTTTGGCACGGCGTCAGCTCCATATTTGGCCGTCAGAACATTGCACCAAATAGCGCTAGATGAGGGAAAAAGCTATCCTATTGCACGTGAAAAGACTCTGACGGATTTTTATATGGATGACCTGATGACTGGCTGTCAAAACATATCGGAAGGAAAAGATATATATGAGCAAATGACACAACTATTAGGAAAAGCAGGCTTTGAGCTACAAAAATGGAAAACCAATAATTCAGATTTAAGGAACCATATGAAAATAGAAAAAGAAGAAGAAAACCTAGAATTGAAAACAGATATAGTAATAAAAATATTAGGACTTACCTGGTCCAGAGAAACTGATGAATTTGTATACTCGGTGACGCTGCCTCCCTTAAAGATACCTGTAACTAAAAGAAGTGTTATCTCGCATATTTCAATGTTGTTCGATCCATTGGGTTGGCTAGCTCCTGCAATCATAAAAGCTAAGATATTAATTCAAAAATTGTGGCTATCTGGAATTCATTGGGATGAAGAGTTACCATCGATATTGTTAAAAGAGTGGATTACTTACCGCAGCGAACTCGAACAACTTGTACAGTATAGGATTCCCAGGTGGTTATCAATCTACCGCGGTGATTCATTGGAGCTGCATGGATTTAGTGACGCCTCGAATCAAGCTTATGCAGCAGTAGTTTACATGCGTGTGGTGGATCAGCAGGGGGTCATTTATTCTCGCCTGGTGACAGCCAAAACGAAGGTTGCACCAATTAAACAAGTTTCAATACCGCGACTTGAACTGTATGGTGCAGTTTTTGTGTCGAAGTTATTGAGTGAAGTAGCCGAAGTTTTGAAAATTGAAAAGCAGAAGATTCGTGCGTGGACTGATTCGACAGTAGTACTGGCATGGTTGAGTAAACATCCATCTAATTGGCACACTTTCGTAGCAAATAGAGTGTCAGAGATTTTGACAGTAGTGGACAGAAGCCAGTGGGCACATGTGAAATCACCGGACAATCCGGCAGATTGCGCATCACGGGGATTAAAAGCAACTGAACTAATCTCTAACCAGTTGTGGATGGAAGGGCCAGAATGGCTGAAAAACAAAAACATTGATTATAACAAAAAGACTAAATGCAAGACAGTGTTAGAAGAAAAGGCACAAAAGGTGAGCTACGTTACCACAGACGTAAGTTTAGCGTTAACAGTGTGGACAAAATTCTCAACATTAAGAAAACTAATCAGAGTAATCGCTTATTGCAGGCGCTTTATTTATTGTAAGAGAAGAAGCGACCACTCTGAACGATTTCCCTCATGGTTGACTGCTAAAGAACTTAACGAAGCGTTAACGGTTTGTATTAAACAGTGTCAAATGCAATATTTTAGTAGAGAATTGGAAGACCTTGTTAAAACAGGAAACGTTCAAAAGAAAAGTGTACTTACCTCGCTTAATCTATTCGTCGATCACGAAGGGGTGCTCAGAGTGGGTGGACGCTTAGAAAGAGCCACAATCGACGAAAACATTAAACATCCGATTATTATACCAGCCAAGTCTCATTTTACTGACTTGTTAATAGCAGACACTCACCAGAAGACGTTACACGGTGGACCTCAACTAATGCTCAATTATTTAAGGTCCAGATATTGGGTTCTTGATGCAAAAAATCGCACTAAATTCTATGTACGCAATTGCGTATCTTGTGTTTGTCATGCAGCTCGTATAAGAGAACAGCTAACGGGTCAGTTGCCCAAAGCAAGAGTGAATGCTAGCCGCCCTTTGCACCAAAGCGGAGTGGATTATGCCGGTCCCATAAATATACGAACGTCAAAGGGGAGAGGGCATCATTCATACAAGGGGTATATTTGCCTCTTTGTGTGCATGGCAACAAAAGCCATACATCTCGAGGCGGTCAGCGATTTAACGTCTATAGGATTCTTGGCAGCATTTAAACGATTTGTGGCCAGACGTGGACAGTGTGCTGATCTTTACAGCGACAACGGTACCAATTTCGTGGGTGCTGCGAAAGAGTTGAAGGCACTGCTGGCTGCGGAAAAATCAAGCGTGATAACCGAAATCGCAGAGTGGTTGTCGGATAATGGGACTAACTGGCACTTTATCCCACCCCACGCTCCAAACTTTGGTGGACTGTGGGAAGCGGGTATAAAATCAACAAAACACCATCTCAAGAGAGTTGTTGGAAACAACACTCTAACTTACGAGGAGATGGCTACCGTCTTGTCTCAAATAGAAGCATGTCTAAACTCCCGTCCCATTTCACAGCTAAGTAGCAATAGTCAAGACCAAACTCCTTTAACTCCTGGTCATTTTTTAGTCGGAGAACCTCTTGTGCTTGTACCGGAATTTAACTATGAACAGTCGACCCTGACTAGTCTAAAGCGATGGCAATTGACCCAGCGAATGGTTCAAGATTTCTGGCGACGCTGGTCAAAAGTGTATTTAACTCAGTTTATGAATCGATACAAATGGGCATATCAGACTCCGGAACCAGCCATTGGTGATATTGTTCTGGTGAAAGAGGACGATTTACCGCCAGCCAGGTGGCTTTATGGTATCATCACTCAAAAACACCCTGGGTTGGATGGAATTACGCGCGTGGTTAGTTTAAGATGTAAAGGGTCGCAAATTAAAAGACCCGTGTCGAAGGTATGTGTGCTTCCAGTTAGCAATTAAAGGAGAGTAATTTTTATTTTTATTGTTTGTTTTTAGTAGCGGCTGCGACCGCGTTTTTAGTTTCTACTTGATATTTATTGTAATGCACGGTGTTGAAAGTAGTTCAATATTCTAGTGTTCTGTAAAGTTGGTAACAACAGTTATCTTTACTAGTAAACATTGTGTAAATTTAGTTTTCTCACACTATTGTCTCAGTTAGTTTTGTATAAAAAAGATAAAGTTTATTATGGACAAAATATTAGGTCAAGATGGGCGGAAAGTTCACATTTTGTCCATGGTGGGCGGAATGTTAAGTCGATGATCGCAAAAGTTTTTCCCATAGCTCGATAGATGGCGTTGCGCTGTTTAAATTCGCGCTATGGTTTCGTTACACACGATTAGATATAAGGTCAGAGATTTTTATTAAATATATACCTAGATCAACATCGTCTTGTTTTATTGACAAAGTTCCCTGGTGGTGAAACTTATTGGTACGGAATCGTACAAACAGAGTAGTCATAGTTTTCTCTTGTAGCAATGTCGGCGACATTTATTTAGTATCGCCATTCGCTTATTTCTGTGAGGTCGTCAATTTCGACCAAACGATTAGCCATATATATTTTATAATTACGGGCTTTATATTTATCCAATGGAGCACTGTTGTTGAGTCGCTCCAAAATACTCGTCGCTCAGCTTTCATCTTATGCTCTTTATTAATTGAGTCTGCCAGTCTAGCTGCTAACACTGCAGCCTGCAGTTCTAAACGTGGAACAGTAATTGGTTTGCTCCCGACAACTCGACATTTACTAGCGATGAATGCTACGCGCACGTTTAACTCGTCGTCAATCCATCTCCAATAAGCAACGGCGCAGAAAGCTTTTGTTGAAGCGTCACAAAATGCATGCAGCGGAAGCGCATACCTGGTCATCACCTTCAACCTCATCAGCAACCTTGGCACAGCACACTGCAAATTCGGCCGGTCCACAAGCAGAGTGCTTAATCCCTCTCCTGGTCGACATCAGCAGTCAGCCACCCCGACTCACTGGGGCATCTTCGCAGACAGTTCCGACTCACCGCGAACTATGCGACACCCGGTTCCAACCCACTGGAACCCAACTGGCATTGGCAAGCATCGCAAGATACAAGACTTAGTCCACTATTGACCTCCGGTCTTCGGAGGGGGGTGATGTGGCGGCATCTACACCGCCACATTCGAACAAACGCATCAATCCTGCATCGCGCAAGCAGAGTTTACCGCTCAGATAGCATATATACAACTTCCCGACAACAATCACGTCGGGGTCACCAGTTTAGGGAAAATGTTCATCAACGTCAGCGCAGTCCCATATCCTTTCACTGGTGACCCCGACGTGATGAACATTATCCCTTAAAAGTCTTTCTATCGTCACTGTTTCTAGGCGGGTACGACGTAGCCCGCGTAGCGCGTGTAGCGTCTGCTACGCTCGTAGCGCTGTACTCAGCTGTAGGCGTAGCACTCGTAGACTCAAGGTGCGACGACGATAGCCGCACGCCGCAGGTTTGATTTTCTCTCTCGCTCTCTCTAGTGGTAGCTGCTGGATAATGTCTCGGCAATCTTACGTCACTCAGTGACTTTAGCAAACAAGTCCATTTTTGCCATTTTGCGTAGATTTCGTCGCCAACGGGATCATCCCAACTGATATTGAGTCTCTTGCAAAATGATTTTTCCATTAATTGTAAACGGCGATAGAAAACCGTAAACATCAAATATTGACATTACAACGCTTAACATTTCTCGTTTCGTAGGCCTTTTATGCCCGTTGATAATAGCAGTTGGGATGCGTTTGAATGACACGTCGAATCATAATGAGTCATCTTTTGGATTCCAAATTAATCCTAATGTACGTTCGCCGCCGTAATCTGTTTGTCCGACCTTGAATGTCACGTCTGTCGAACGTAGGCTTTCTTGGGGCAATGTATTTAACACGGCTTGACTGTTGCATGTCCAATTTCTTATTTCAAAGCCTCCTCGTTTGTGGATGTGTGTGACGTCATTCACACTGTCGATATAATCGTCCATGTAATGGTGTTGACTAATAGCTTGCACAGCGCTCGGCATAGATGACTTAAACCGTTCGGCATTCTTATTTTTAATAAATTGTGCTACGAAGGATGAACAGTTAGCACCAAATATAAGTGAACTCATAACATATGTTTTCAATGGTTTTTCAACAAATCTCTGATATCACCCGTTACAGCGATTTTGTTTTCTCGAAATCTTAGCATGGTTCCGTATAACGAAATAAGTAAATCAGGACCTTTCAAGATGTAATCGTTCAAACACTCACCATTTGATTTGGCGGCAGCGTCAAATGCCAATCTTAGCTTTTGCTTGTTGGGGTTATCTACTCCGAAGTGAGGTAAGTACCATATTTTTCTTGAGAGATTTGATGTTTTAGACTTGTTATTTGTTTCAGAAGCGTAGTCGTTAGAGATGAGATGATCGATCCGTTCCTCGTACCGCGAAGCATAGTCTGCGCTGGACCTCATCTTCCTCTCGACGCCTCTTAGTCGTGACATCGCGTTAGGGTACGAGTCCGGCAGCGTACAGTTGCAGTCTTTCCATGGTAAACTCACGTGCCACCTGCCTTTAATTAGTGTAGATGTTTGTTCCAGGTGGTTCCAGGCACGCTGTTCTTCAGAGTTCTGCCGTGGTTTAGCAGAAGAGACTCCCATAGATTCGACGGAGAAGTAACGTCGAACGTCTTCATAAAGATCGTGAAGGTTGCGGTCCACAGAAGTATTTTCTGTATCATTTTCCTCAGTGATGAAGAACGTGGAATGTTGCATGCGCGCTGGTAAAACCCTACGTGGCAATACGCCGTGAAGGCACCAGCCCATGACCGTACGGGTGGCGCATGGCTCGTTACGTCCGCCTACCACTGTCTCCAAAGGTAAGATTAATTGAGAATTATCCTGTCCGATTAGCATTTCCGGTTTGAGTTGACCGGTACTCAGGACGTCTTTAAGCTTGCGTAAGTAATCATAGTGCTCACATCTCACTGACGCCAAGTTTTGTGTAGGTAAATTAAGTTCATTGACACTTCGTGCACTCAGGTTATATTTTTCACCGAGTGTATTAGACACAGTCAAGTCCATTAGTTCTGTGTCGCACAATAGTTCAGTGTTATCCCATGCACCACGCACTCGCATTGCCTGCTTATGGCCACTCACTCCGGCGCGCGATGCTAGTGAAGCGCTTATCATTGACACTGTCGAGCCATCATCGAGTAACGCGAACGTGTTGAACACGCCTTTGGGTCCGTGAATGATTATCGGCACTACTTTTAATAACACTGACCAATTATTATTGTTCGAATTAACATGAGTAACGGTTTCACTGGTTTCAATCTCAGTTGTGTCACTGGGTTGCGCCGCTACTGTTACGTTATTATTATGTTGCCGCGAACTCGGCACAAAATGCAGCAATCGGTGGTGGAGTTCCGCGCACCTGTCGACGTCACACGCGGCGGCGGTACACGTTTGCCTATAGTGTTTTGATAACAGGCACTTGTAGCATAACCCGGAACGGTTCACATACGACCACCGATCCTTACGTTCTAGGATCTTTTAAACGTTTTACACTCTGTCAAATCGTGTTTTGATGTACGGCAGAAGCGGCATTTGTTGTCATTAGCACTTTGTTCGTATTTTTCAGTTTGCAACAACACAGTTTGATCGTTGTCACTATAATATTTACGTTTACTGTCCCATCGAATGTTCATCAAACCGGCACTACTCATAGCTATCTTAATAGCTTCTTCGCTCAAAAAGTCACTTAATATATCTAACCTGCACTTTTCTATATATCTAGCCTGCACTTTTCTTGCTCCTTTATCAGTGGATAACTGTAGTCTGCCCACTTTGATAGCAGCACAGTAGATAACTTAGTTAGTACCATATTGACAACATCAACACCTTGTAAGTACTCCTATCGTTTGAGTTGTCGAACCGAAGCAACACAGTTTTTTATTTTCACACTAAAGGGTACTATGTCTTTATGATATTCTTGCGGTAGTGGATTTTTTAAATGACTTTTTCACGTCGTGTAAGATTCTTGATATAATTATGTCCGAGTTTTCAAACTGTAGTTCTAAAGTAGCCATGACTATTTCAGGCGATGAAGAACTAATTAACAGAGCTGACACTGCTTCTTTAGCGGGACCGCGGAGACATTTTCTTAGACGCCATAAGTTCTCCCTCTCACTAAAGTTGCAGTTTGTCGACTCCTGGTATGCAGTTTTGAAGAACAGCCATTCCATGGGGTCATCAGGCGGCTGAGTAGGTTTGCATTTTGACTAGTGGGTACGGAAGTGGTGATTAAATCCTTGAGTGCGCTGGCTAACTTCTGAACTGCACCGTTAGTGCTGCCGCCCTCCGGCAGCAGCGAGAACAGCGGGCCAGTGGATGCTACTTGTGCGTTAAACCTCTTTTTTTGCCAGTTCGTGTTGGCTGCGCTCCAACTACTCCTCTATGTCCCTGCTATCACCTTGTGATTCCGACGCTGGTGGACTGTATTTTTCGTCAAAGGCGCTATATCAGCAGCTAACTTCTTGTCTATGAGTTCCATTTGAATTCGAGATCTTGCCCTCGCCGCTTCCAGTTCGAGCTTCCTTCCCTGTGCGACTACCGACGTTGACGACTCGAATGCCTCGATTTCCGAGACATGTGTTCGCGTTTTTCTTCTACTTTTACGCTTTCAACTGGTGTCTCCGGCACTTTTGAAGAATCGATCACTTTCGACTTTACATCAACCACTTTAGTCGATGATTGCTCTTCTTCCTTCCGATGACTTTGTTTCTGTGTAGTACCACGCGTGTTCATCATTTTGTTCTGCGGCGGCGTGTGGTACATTGATAAACTAATGATCCGGCTGAAGGACCAATGGATCAAACGCAGATTTTACAGTAATTCTGTTTTAATTGTAGGTACGAAATCTTTAGGTACAAATTTCAACGGAGAAAATGTCAGAAAGGAGCGTGCGGCTTGCGTAAGGCTCGAATTTGTACTAGCATGTTCCACTATCGCCTGCGGCACGCTCCCCTCTCACTCATACACAGATTCAAAACAACACCTACACGCAGGCATATTGCACCGCTTACAACACTGATAAAGTGCCATATGACCAAGATCTTCATAATCCCGTATAAATTCCATGTACTTATTGTTTAGATTACTGCGCGCGAGTTTATGTTCCGTGTACAATAACCTGCGCTCAGCCATCGCACGCATTGCACTTTGGGCGCAAAAGGCAGCGGAACTACGTATTATCCGTTCGACTCTCGAGTATGTTCATTAGCGAATATCTCCTCGGCTAACTGATCCATTGGATCTATTGAAGGTGTGCACGGCACTTCTTCAATTTCCCAAAAACTGCGTAATGTTTTTTCAATCGACTGTTCTTCGTTATATGAAACCGATAAATTAAGATTTTGCGAACTATTATTATTAATTGGATATAATTTTCCGCCAAAAACATAACCATAAACTGTTCTTATAACACTTGGAATCTCATCCTTAATTACTAATGGTTTATCTCTAATGATATCTGGTACTATCTAGTTACCTAACAAAATATCTATTCGCGAACGCTTAAAAAACAGTGGATCTGCTAACTTATAAGTGTCATACTCATTAATGACATTATTTGTGAAAGAGATATTAGGCATATCAGCGGACACCCTTGAAATAACTACTAAATTAACACTAAATGTAGGACCACTCGCATGTCTTGGTTTTAATGTGCAAGTAACCATGCCTTGATTTTTAACTATGCTCTCACCTATACCGTAAATAGTAAAAGGATTTTTTTACGTTTTAATCCCAATTTATGAGCACATTCAGTTGTTATAAAGGACACCTTGCCACCTTGAATATGCTTCCCAGGTTTGGAATCCAAATTATAATGCATACATTAATCGACTTGAAAGTATACAAAGGCGATTTTTGAGGTACACTCAATATCGCTCAAATACCTATATCCCGAATTATATAAGTCGGTGTAAAAAAAATCATATTCTGCCTCTACACGAGCGAAGGAAAATTGCAGATCTTGCTTTCTTATGTAGCGCTATGAACGGATCTGCTGACGTCGCTGAGTTGGTCGGCAAGATCGGGCTTCGTGTACCGGTTGCATATCTTCGGAGACCACGTCTTCACCATGTGCCGCAGACCAGAACTATCTACAGACAGAACTCGTATGTGATAAGAGCTTGTCGGACTTTTAATATTGTGTGTCAGGATGTCGATTTAGATTTATTTACGAGTAGCGTTAAGGAAGTAAAGAAATGTTTGAACAATTGTTTTTTTGATGTATAAGCTTATTTTTTCTCTCTTTATTATTCAAACTCAAACTCAAATCATTTATTTCAATTAAACCATTTACAGGCACTTTTGAATTGTCAAGGAATCGGTCAGTCAGAAATATGAAGCTAGTTGCCCATTCCAAAGCGCAGTAGGTCACTATGGAGAAGAACGGGCAAGAAACTCCATGGACACTCTTTCTGTTCTATTGTATTTTTGAGCGAGAGATAATTAATTTGCGTATCTCTTACGTCGCTGTTTTCGCGTACTTGTTAATTTTATGCACTTTAGTCGTTAGTGGAAGCTTGTCAATATATCTATGAAAACATCATGTACGTAAGGAAAAATCTACATCTTTTTAGTAAAAGAGGTGAAAGACACAATTATATCACTAGAAATAGGGACCAATTAGTTCAACCAGGTTTCAGGCTGGCTAAAGTAGACTCATCTTTCATGGGGTACTGTTTAAGATGTTACAATAAATTACCTCCCCACATACATCAACTGAATGAAACCAAATTTAAATCTTGTATAAAACGCACACTATGCAGCCGAGCATATTATAAGTTAGGGGATTACATTGCTGATAAAAATGCTTGGCTAATTGCTGGTCCTGCTCCTCAAGGACGCATCAACTAATTGATTAGCATTTAAAAATACTGTTGGAGCTGCTGAAGATTAAAAACAAGAATCTTTGCATTGTATAAACTCAACTTTTTTAGTACTGTATAATTGGTATATGCCATATGTGAGTACTATGTACATGCTTTAAAGCTACCATTTACAGGGTACGTCTTTCATTGACTTGAATGTGTCCTGGCGGCTGAGAGTATGTCATGCTCACTTTAATGTTTCGCTGATGGTGGCGCGTGTGTTGGATCATTTAGCTCCCTTCAAAATGGTTCAGTTGAATGGTGCTAATCCATGCGTCATGTTCGTGAACGGGCGCCGTCAGTTGAGACTGGTCATCTCTTAGCTGCCACGGCGTATTTTAATTAAATTTTATTTTCGAATTGTTTTCATATAAATAACGGACGCTTTTAACGTTCTGCATCGTTCTCACATGCATAATTTCAACATGAATGATGTAACCAATCTATTGTAAACATAATTTGATTTAAAAGAGTGTCCGTGGAGTTTCTTGCCCGTTCTTCTCCATAGGTACCTACTACGCTTTGGAATGGGCAACTAGCTTCATTTTTCTGACCGACCGACCTTGACAATTCAAAAGTGCCTGTAATTGGTTTATTTGAAATAAATGCTTTGAGTTTGAGTTTGAGTTTGTAATTGGCCATCGTTTACACATTGTACTAGTTATTAAAATGTATTAGCTGTGAGTTTTCCTAAAATTAATAAAATAAACTCTGGGCGCCAGAATCCATGACTGTACGGTAGTCTTGATTTTGACCAACACAGTCAATAACGTGCGTAAATGTTGTACCTAACACTACTCCGTATTCACAGTTATTACTAATCAATGCTTGCTGTTGTGGTATTTTGTTTCACCAAAAACACATCTTATTATCTATTTATGTATTTAACACCTGAAGAGCTGTTGTGCACTGCAATTCTTTCTATGATTCAGTAGGTACTAAAGTCTTTATGAAAATTGTATGACACTCATTTAACTTACATTTGTTTATCTGATATTGTTGTACTGCTGAAAAGCAAACCTTTAGCTACCTCTGTCTATTTTCCACATCCATTTATCTCATTTCATGTGATCTCATATTATTTTCCTTTTATTGAATGTTGTGACATTTTGTATCTAACATTGTCATCTGTCAGTTTTTCTTTTTCTATGGTATAGAGCTAAGAGGTCGTCTATTTTATTGTAAAGGTATCGTAAAACTAGTGTTAAGCCAGGTACTCACTGTAAGCCATCTTTATTGTTCCTGGCCGATAACCAATTAAGAAGTACACTTGGGAGCAAATAAATCGAGCCACTACCTTTTTTCACGTAAAAGACTCACGTCCAAGTAATGTGTTCTCGAGCAAACTCCAAGCGAGATCGGCGATGAGCTACAGTCAATTTTGGGCCAGTTGCTGGTTTGTGTGATGTTAAATTTCGTTCCTTTAGTCTTCGTCTCACTGTCCACCTACTGATTGCGACACCTCGAACGTCACGTAACGCTTGCTGTAGCTGAACAGCATTAAGTCCACGGTCGCGCAACGAATTGGTTGCAATAAAGCGGTCGTCACGTTCTGTTGTTGCCCGTGGTCGGCCAGTTCCAGGTCGCCGAACAAAAGCACCAGTCTCCAGATACCTGCGGTATACCCGCTGTACCTTTGAACGACTCAAATGAAGTCTGCGTGCCACTTAACGTTGTCCGTGTCCAACCTCAAGTAAAGCTACAACTTGGGCAGCTTCCGTCGGTGTAGTATCCATTTTATCAGGTTATTTTGATTACACAGACACAGATAAAGACAACAATAACAAGTAATATGGGTATGATTAACAAAAACCTCAAATTTAATCTTTTCTTAACAGAGTACAATAAAAATGTCATAAGCAAATTAAATGCGATAATTTTATTCTACCCTTTAAACTTTAATTAAAATGAAATTTTGACAACTAACTACCCTCATTGTAAAGGTTATTAAATACCCTTTTAGGCGATATATGTTTCGAATCGATGCGTTCCATAATATCAAAAATAATAACCATAATGCGTGAAAAAGGAAGTGGCTCGATTTATTTGCTCCCAAGTGTATTTGGATTGAAAACTAAAAAAGTCACTTCTAGAACGATCGGCCAAGGGCTATAATATAAGGCAACCGTTACTTTTCACCAGGTTCTTTTGATTCCGTCTTTTGACTCGTTCTTTTGACTCGCTCTGTTGGCTTCTTTCTTTTCGTACTTTTTCTTAATCTGTCTATGTTTTTCTAAAAGCTCTTTAAATATAAATATTTCAAAAGCTAAACTCAGTGAATTTCATTTTATCTTGTGTGCAGGTGTTCGAACTCTCCCGATCACCTCCGACCCTCCCGCTTGAGTCTGCGAGTTCGAGACGTATTGCAGAGAACTAATAAACGTGGCGTGAGGGGCCGCCGCCTGAAGAAACACCAACTCCGTCGCAGTCCGTTGAGCTCCCACTCGACGGACTGCGGGACGGAGGAGCGGCCGACGCGAGCTGATTCAACCGTGAGCTGCTTCGCGACTGTGAGCACGGAGAGGCTACTGCGAGCTTCAACTCGACAGACTGCGGGCCGGAGGAGCGGCAGACGCCTCGAGCTGCTGCACGACCATGAGCTCCCTCGTGTTAGACTGCGGGCCAGAGGATCGTCCTAAGCGAGCTACTACTAATCGATTCCCAATCCTTAATATCTTTTTCTACGTACATTTGTATTTCATATTTAAAAAACTATAATAACTTGTAACCACGTTTAGCTAGTCGGCTAAACGTTTCGTTACACTGTATGGGTGATTGTGCTGTGTCACTTACAAAGTGAGACGACACTAGAGCTTGCTGCGCGTTCGATGTTTCCGCCCTTTCCGTTTTAACGTTATCTTTATGTAATAAATAATGATGCGATGATGCGCATACCCCTCAAGTCATTGTACTTTTACAAGTATTAGACGGATGATTAGATTTAACACATTTAATACACAATTTTAGTAAATGAACACGGTTCATTTTGTGAAATTTTTCAAGTTCACTAATCGACATTTTAGCAGTAGGTTTTATTTGCACTTCTATTTCGTACAAATCAAATATGGTGGATTCAAACTTCGCACGAACACGTCATTAATACCGTAAACAATGGCAATTTATCTGGTTCAGTTCCCAACTTTTCGGAATAGTCATAAAGCTTTTGTATCTTCGTAAATAAATATTCCTTTCTAACTGTTAAGATTTTCCGTTTCGTTTCTAAAACTTCCGCCATTTTGGTAGCGTTATTTTCACAAAAGCCAAATTAGGAAATCGGGCTGGAATGACCAGATCCGGCTCGAAGGACCAGAATGTCGAATAGAGGAGTGGACTGTAAGAAATACGCTGGTTGTAGAATAATAAGAGATAGTTCTGTAAGAACGGGTTCACCGTTCATCCAATCCAGGAACAAATGCAACAGAGAGATGGCTGAGTACGACTCACCTTTCTTCCTGCTGCAGCGGGCACGAATCATGGAGACATGCACGAGGAACACCGCACGGCAATGCACAATTTGTCCTTGGTTTATCAATTTTCACTCACGGAGTCAATATTAGATAGTTCATTGGGTTAATGACAGTGACAGAATACACGCACCTACACCTCCCTGTAGATGGCGCGTTCGTCGCTTTTTAGCATGCTGTCCAATAGCTCGTGAGTCGGCCAATCACGTGCCGACTAAGCGAGCGTAAACAAACATTCACTATCAAATTCGTCCAATCATGGGATAGATACAGAACACATTTATATTTTTAAATTTAACTTGGCAACATAGGTCCAATGGTTAGTACAAAAACAACTTATCAACTAAGCAACCGGACAGAGTGTCTTTATATTGGTGCATCCTGCTGTTCAGCCAGGGTTTTCAAAATACTATACAAAATACATAATATCAAGGATGCGGCCTTCTTCCTCATGACGGTATAAAAGTCGTCAGTTCGTGCTACAGCAAACATGCTAGACGCACGACGCTTTTGTGTTTTCGTTTTTTGCCACCCACTTCCAAAATTAAAGTTATTTTTAATTTTGTAGCGTTATTTTTGGAATTCGGTTGTTATTTTTGCCACTTTATGGTTATACCCACCCACACAAAATCGTTATCCTTCACCTGATAAGTAAATAACAGTGACAGGAAGTTATTATAACATCATCAACATACACTAAGTGGAAAAATACGTATTAATGATAAATGATTTTATTTCTCTAAGTAGGTTTGTACAAACACTTTTCACAAAACACGTCAATCAGAAATTTTGAAACTTACTCAAAAACCTCTCATCAGAACTTGACCAAGTGTATAAAATACCACTCAATACGTAAACACTTTCAAACAGAAGAAAAATATTTCAAATCCTATCTTCCTAAAAATAAATATAAATACGAAAGTAAGTTTGTTTGTTCATGATGAGCGGTTCTGAGGTTTAGGCGTGATAAGGTAACACTTTCCAGAACACCTCAGAACCGCTCATCATGACATTTTGCAAAAACGTTCTCGGGTACAGCAAAGGACATAGGGTAGCTTGCATCCTGAAAAAAAAACTGATCCCAAAGAAAAGAACAATAACCACGACGGTAACAATTGCTTTAGGACGCTAGATGGCGCTACGTGTCTTTCGAATCATAATTGAATTAGAATATTAGCAACTTTAGTAGTGTGCTAAGAGTATTTAAAAAAATGTAAGTAATACATTTTGTGAATTAATGCCCTGGATTAACACACAGGATACTTTTATCCCAGTAGTATGTTTCCGTGGGATAAATTCCGACGCATTCTGAGGTTACAAACATTAAAAAAATACCACCGCATTGAGAACCACCTTTTTTTGAAGCCGGTTTGAATAGTTTTTCCATTTGTAGAAATGGCTTGACTGTCTATTAATCATAATCCCTGTTCACAAATAAAAGAAAAAGCTATTACACTAGTCTAACTTCACCAACAAACAACAACAACCATTATTGTCTTAGAAAGTTCACTTCACCAATAAAAAACTAAAACTAGGTCCTTCACCAGTAGCAATAGACCCTACAAATTAATTTATTCATTACAGCTTCCCTGAAAAGCACACAAATACACAAAAAAAGGCTCTGTACTCGTGACGTCATAAGCGGGGAAAATGTAACACGTCATCACTCGACTTTAGATATAATCGCTTTAATGTCAAGAGTGACGTATTATTCCGGCGAAGCGCGTTTCCTTTGTTTAAGTTACTGGGTGATAAGAGCACCATCATGCCATGGGGTCGTATCCGTCGTATTCAGGGTAGCAGGCGCCAAGTATGTGTTACTTTTATACCTTAGTCTACAGTTAAAACGTCAAATGCAAAATCAAAAACCTACTAAACGGAGCACTTGTAGTTTTCATAATGACTTTGTAAACGAGTTTCTTCATAATTACCTACTTAATAGTAAGAATTGGACAACCGTTTAATTCTATATTCTAAAGGACTTTTGGTTTGAGTGTTTTAGAAATTTCATGTGAAATCATCGAGTGAGTGGCCGGGACTCTGCTTGCGATTCCCGCCGCCCAGGGCGTCTCCTGCGGCGACTAGGGACGTGACGGCGCACTCCGCCTCCTCCTTCGCAAGCATTACTGCTTCGCAGAAGGAGGTGACGGCTTTCCATTCCCTCTCGCTGCGTACCATGGCCTGGACCAGGGCCGGACGCGAGAGATCGCCGCCGCCGATCGCCTCCGCGAGGACACTACGGTGATCCGCCCAAGCTGGGCAGACCTCCACCGTATGCTCCACCGTGTCCTCCGGGCGATCCACACAATGGTGACACCCGGACGTTTCCTCCCGCCTTATTCGAAACAGGAACCTCCCGAAACAACCGTGTCCGGTGAGGACCTGTGTCAGGCGGAAGGTGAGGACGCCGTGGCGCCTCTCCAACCACTCCTCAAAGAGGAGACTTACCACCGCTATTGTGGCGTGCCCAGCACTGGGTTGCGACAATCGCACCCTCCATGTCGCCATGAGATCCCGCCGGAGCTCTGCCGCTGTACCGTGATTTCTCGCGGCAGCGGAGTTACACCCCGGCGTTTTGCGCACGTATGGGAGTGGCGCGAGGGCTTTCGCCTCCAGAGCCTGTACTTAAGCCTGAGGTCCAAATCTATGAACGTTACATAGAGAAAAAAAAGAACGTAGTACGTCGTAAAGTAAGTAGTAAGTCACACAATTGTCAAACTACAAGTGCAAGATTGAGTCGGAGAAAGTCTATGCCAAAGCACGTTCGAAGTAACGTTTATAGATTTCGGCGAGAGAGCCAATGAGTACTTCGAGTAATTTACTTGTAACCACTGTGTATTGTAAGTTTCGGTTTCTAACGTTAGTGTCGTAATGAATTGCAATGCATTCGCAAGTGGTATGACCCGCAGCAATAATGTAATTTTATGTTGTGTTTGTGTCTAGAATTGTAGTCATAGAAATTGTGAGTGGTTAAACTTAGCACTCGGCGTGGTTAAAGAGGATTAACACGATGAAAGTTTAAGATGTGAGCCGTTAAAA
The DNA here is from genome assembly GCA_963555695.1 of Dasypolia templi. Lineage (NCBI taxonomy): Eukaryota > Metazoa > Arthropoda > Insecta > Lepidoptera > Noctuidae > Dasypolia > Dasypolia templi. The sequence continues at coordinate 21,268,115 of OY743153.1, forward strand.
GAGAAATCTGTTATCCATATCTCACGACCCAAAAAGGATGTAAATTAGCGTGCCTTTGTTGGCTCCTAATCAAATTTAACATCTAAACTACTACTTAATTTTAATTAATGTCCATTACGCTGAGGCGTTTCATTTTAATATGCTCGTTCATTTGGGTGACAGCCGGTGACGTTCTGGACGCCGTATTGATTACTTTGGAGCAAAGTCAGACCAATTAAACAAAAACGGATAGCAACAAATTTCTCTTTGCAAACTCAAACCCAAATTCATTTGACAGATAGAGGACATTCCCATTTAAATACTACCAAGAATGACATAAAATGATATTCACATTATTGGACGTCTGCACACTACACATCACGCTTTTTAATTCTGCACCTACATATAAGTACCTATGGTTTTCAAGAAAAGAATATTCCAAGATTGCCAAACTATACTGTTTATGCGTTACACACACCATTTTCCTTAATTTTTTTTGGAAGCATGATATAAATAATGCACACACGCACCGAACTCCTTCATAAAAACTAGTTTACCTCCCCCATGGGCGCCATGATTTTTTATCTATTTCTCAATTTCCTGCACCGTGATGGGATGAAACACCTTATTTCCTGCTTACAGTATACAAACAAAACATTTGAGAAAACTACCGTGTGAATACGTTTAGTACTTTCATATTTTAGAGTCAACAGCACTATGCAATAAATATTTGAAAGGCAATTTTATTGCTATCGTAATTGTTATATTCTAATTTTTTACAGATACTTTCTACTCGTAATTAACGTTTTTTTTTTTTTTACTTAACAAAAATTAGATACATATTTTTAATCCTTCATTCATGTTACGATGAATATAGATTACTTGTCTTTTTTATTGTGACAATCGAATGTCACAAAACTTGTCAAAAATGTATGAAAATTAGAGGATTTTTTGGCAGATTGAGATTGAGATTATATTTTTTTTTTGTATGGCATCTCGTAGTTGACCTTGAGAGGTCGTGACTACTTAACCGGACTATCCTGTGGCTGCCTTAAGCGGATTCAAAGCCTCCAGCCAGGGGCGTAAAACTACTTACATTACTAAGCGAACGCTCGCTAAGGGCACCCCCTGTGGGGTACGTACCTCGGCTTAGGGCGTCGCTGACGGGAAGACAGCAAGATGGGACAGGCTGGATCAGATTTATGAGAGATTGAGAGTAGGATGCAAAACTTTCTTATAGACACGAGAATTGCCCCCTAGGTTGGAGAGCAATTAAGGCGGTAATTGACGATCAATGATTATTACTTCATTGCAGGTACTTATAACCTTTAGTGAGACAATTACGGCATGCTATTAAATAATACCAGCCTGCAGTTACTGCCCACTGTAGGGCAAAGGCCTCTTCTGGCTCAGAGAAGGCATGAGCATTGATCACCGCGGTTAATCAAGACGGGTTGGCGATTTCAGACTTGTATTCTAACTTAATATAATAAATGCGAAAACTAGTTTGCTTGTTTGTTACGCTTTCACGCCAAAACGGCTTAACACATTTGGATGAAATTTGGAAATGGGTTACTTTTCATCTTGAATCGCATATAAAGTCGCGGGAAACAGCTTGTTAACTATAAGTTCAGAATATCATTGGAATTAATTTCAGCAAAACAAAATTAATTACTTTTCATCCCCATCAAAAATCCATTCCTTTTTAACAATGCAAAACTGGAACAATTTAATGAATTTAGTCTCCTCGGTTTGTCTATAGACACCCACATAAATTGGAAATCCCATATACAGAAAGTAAGAGCAAAACTATAAAATATTTCATATGCACTAAGCGAAATTAAAAAAACTACCAATCTACAAACTGCACTTATCACGTACTACGCATATGCCCAGGCATGGCTCAGCTATGGGGTCATGCTGTGGGGAAACAGTACAGATTTTCAAACCGCATTTATTTTACAAAAGAAGTTAATTCGAATAATAACCAACATAGCACAAACAGATAGCTGTAAACCATACTTCCGAAAACACAAAATACTCACACTTCCCTCTCTTTACATCTTAGAATTATGTAAATTTGTCAGAAAACACCCAGACTTTTACACCAAATGCGAAGAAACCCAAACAAGATACACCCTTCGACACAGCAAAAACAAATTAAACATACCTCAATCCCGACTCAAAATGCACTCATCCAGCCCTTTAGTCATGCCGATAAAAATGTATAATAAATTACCTAACGATATTAGAAAACTAAGCAAAACAAATACATTTATTAATACATTGAAACAATTTCTGGAATCTAAGTCGTACTACTCAGTAAAGGAGTTTTAGATGACAAATCAATTGCAAAATAGAATTATTAGCTTTCTTAGACAACAAACACTGTGAAATAAATACAATATAATATGAAAATACGAATACATAAATAATAACGTAATTTAATAATTATTGAAATACTATTTAAAATTCCAAAATAATTAGCTGCATTATTTTTATGAAATACATGTAATAAAATACCTAATATACTATACCTATATATACAAACTTAAAATTAATATTTAAATACATATATAATTATACTTCCATTTAAATATTTATCATAATTTAAATTAATATAAAACTGCTACTTAGCCCTCTTCATCTCTCCTAATTTTTGCTGTGCCCGACAGGGTCCATATTGATCTTTTATTTAGTTTACCATCTATGTAATACATATGGAATGCAATAAAGTATTGAGTATTGAGTATTGAATATCCTATGATAATGCGAGGAAAACATTCCAAAAGCAACATCATCCCTCTGGAGACACTTTCCATCTTCATAATCATAATTTCGCTAGTAGGATGAAAGGTTGGACTTCACTTAGTAAATTATAATCACACTGTCACGCCATCCATCATGTAAAACGTCGGACTATCATCGTAAATACAAACGAAATGTATCACAAAGAGCAGACCCTCTTTATGAAACGATTAATTTAGGTAGCGATGTCTTTAGTATGAGAGGATAGGTTCTGTTGAAATAAAGCGAGCCTATTGCTAAAGCCAGTTAGAATACAAGTCACAAATCGCAAACCTGTCTTGAGCAACCACGGTGATCAATGCTCATGCTTTCTATGTGTCAGAAGAGGCCTTTGTCATTCCTCGTCAATTACCACCTTAATTGCTCTCTTAACTGAGGGGCAATTCCCGATCTTAATGAACGTTTGCAATCTATTCTCAATCTGTCAAAAATACCTCCAATTTTCATACATTTTTGACATTTGGTGGTCGCCGAGGTGAGTTGATTTTATCGTTTTAGTAACGATCCTTCAGATCAATAAAAAAAACAAGTAATCTACACTCATGAAGGCTTAAAAATTCAGAAATTAATTTTTGGTCGGAGTAAACTCGTTCTAGCATGTCTTCAGCGACTCTTATGCGATTGAGGTTTTTGAGAAAATTCAGGTTTTTGGACTAGCCGAGATTAATTTACCATCCTTGAAACCTTACCTACAGCTTACTTGAAGAGAAGTTACAAAGCTGCCACTCGGAAATTCCAGATGAGCAAACACAATAACACTGCTCGAACCGGGAATCAAACTCAGAACCTCATGCTCTTGCGATCACTAGACCACCAAGGCAATGTTATTAGACCCTTATCAATGACTGTTAATAGTATCAGTATTACCTACTCTCACGTTCCATTACAGTCCAAACAACATCCCATAGGTACAAATAAAATAACCAAATTAAACACAACAATTACGGAAGGGTTCTCCCTACTCAACTCTGAACCATAACAAACAAAAACAGAAAACTCCGCAGAGATTGGACTCCAGTTAGCGAAACAAAAGTAGAGCTTCCCAATCGAATTCGGCGCTTCTTAATTGACTTTTGACGTTCTTTTGCCATGTCAATAAATATTCCAACTTCATAATTTTTTGAGGAAATTCTCTATGAAAAGGAAAAAGCGTTTCTTTAAAGGTATTCAGTCAATAAACCACCATTTGTAGCTAGGTATCTGAAGTAGTAACTTAAAATTACTGGTAATAGTATCCACACACATGTCATCTACAATAAGGTCAGAGCCAGAGCCAGATTTCATCTAAATCCTTCCACCGATTAACAAGCACCTTTACGAACGTTAACTTTCATAATTGTAACGCTGAGGTGGTTTCTGGCCCTTAGATACAAAGTTGAAAATCCTGTTTCCTGGTGTAAGTTAGCTTTCCTACGAATAATAAGTCCTAGTTATTCCTAGAAAGGCTTATGTAGGGTACTTGGTAGTAGGAATAGGAACAATATTAGCTTTTACTTACTGACCAATTCCCTTCTTTTGGCCACATAATAATTGGCTATAACTAGAATGATGCTATAAAAGATATCAAAATAATGAACACACCAAATACGCAAGAATATATACAAAATGTTTTCCTCTCACACCCTTCAAAACACCGATAGAGATACAGTTTTCGTAACATTTTAGTGATGAAACAGTAATAAAATTATTCTGACGGACAACCACGTATCCGGCACCATGTGTTACGGTAATGGTTCATATATTTACTTTAGCACCAGTATTTCACGTTCATATGCAATGTTACGTTGCAGAATTGCAGTCCGGACTGATTTATTTTGGTAGGTATAAGTGTTGGCTTTGTTTTGACTAGGAAACTTTTTATTGAGAATGATGTCAACATCATTTTTTCAGAAAACGTTTGTCTATTCAATAACGATTTACAAACAAAATCAAACAATGGGGAATTATAAAAAAATACTAGAATGATGTTTTACAACAACTAAAATTTAAAATAAAAATAAAAAAACCGACTCAAACAAAAACCTCTTAAAACGGCGGAACAGATTTTATTCATTATTTTTCTTAGCTAATAACACTCTCGATCAAGTAACCTTTCAAAGAAAAAGAAAAAAAAACGGTTCAGCCGCTTGGGAGCTACAGTGCCGCAGTCAGACACGGAAACATCCGTACCGTCCGTAACGACCGTCGGGAGTAAAAAAATACTACTAACTGGGCAAGTTCTGAGTAAAACACGAAACATGAACAGCGCAAAATAATGTTGTTCTGCATTTTTACCAACGAATATATCTTAAAAACGCTTAGCCTTAAACAAATCATGATACACGGTTTATACGCAAAAACGTTGCAAAAATTGTCACATAGGTAACAAAAATATGTCGACTTGTGGACGGACGCGTACTAATGGGTTTTAGAGTATGCAAACACAAATTATCACTTCTCGGGATAATAGAAACGTGACTTAAAGTGTATTTTCGAATCTAAAACTTGATTGATCAATTATGTTGGACTTCCTGTCTCTGCGTTTGAACAATTATTATTATTATACGTTTATTTTTCTCTTCACAAGTTATGTACTTAATACTAATATAACAATGATAGAAGTGCACAAACAAGGAGCTAACTTTGTGAGAGACTGGTGCCTGAAGTAGGTTTATACAAAAACCTGAATTACAGGTCACCAGGGCCCTCCCGCGGCTAGAAGCTTGTGATTTGGACCAACATAAAATGCAGTATACTTAACTAAGGTTTAAACAGAAAACAAAATTACCCAAATCGAGAAATCAAAAAAAAAAATATTCAAAAAATACAAAAATTAACAAAGGTTTGTGGAAATACCAGAGTGATGTGTGTGTAACTAGTGAAAGTGAATAAAAGAGACGGATTGGAGAGAGTATGTGAGAGGTTTCTTGAGTGAGTGTGATGCAATTAAGGTTGACGGTATGAAGAAGCAGCATAGGGGATGAATAATAAGTAGAGAAAGTCTATCTGAGTGGGATCAACAAATTCTCAGTTTCCTGATAGTCTAGTGTTTTCAAAAAGTTAGTGACTGAAATTTTACATTTGTGTTTAGTTTGAGGATATATATTTAGGATTTTATTTATCTTGTTGTAAAGATACGGTCCGAGAAAGAAGAAGAAATTACGCGAGTGTGCAGAACTGGAAGGTTGTGTTTGGCAAACTCTGCCTTTTCGGCGCTTATCCTTATACAGATTCGGATCGTATTGCAAAAAGGAGTGTTGTTTAAGCACCGTAAGCAATATGAAGGTTTGTCTAACAGAGAGTATATCCCAGATTCTAAAAAGGTCTACGGTTGGGAATAGGTAGGGGAGACCGGCGCCAACTTTGAGAATAGCACGCTGAGCCTTCTCAACTTCAATAAGGTGGGTCTTGGCGGAACCTCCCCAGGATGTAATGCAGTACTCTATTAAGGATTGGGATAAAGAATTATATACCATCTTAATAACCCTCCGGTTTGCAGCGTGTCTAAGGGTTTTGAAGACGTAGATTAGCTTACGGAGCCGGTTCACAAGGACTTTAATATGCTGTTTGAAGGTTAGGAATTGGTCTAAAACGATACCAAGGTATTTTATATGATCGATTCTTTGGAGAACAGGACATGAGCACAAGGGGGTGATGGCACGATCACAAGCATGAGAGTAAATGCTAAGACATGATTGAGGAAGTTGATTTGACCTATGTGCAAAAGTGACATATTTCGTTTTATTGACATCAAGCGTCAGAACATTCGATCGGAGCCATTCGCAGACTTGGTTAAAACCCCCCTGGGCAGTGTCAAAAACCTCCTCCCAACTTTGTCTACTAAAAAAGAGTGCAGTATCATCAGCAAAGGTCAAAAATTTTCCCCTCGGAAGCTGGAGCTGGCAGAGACTGTTGATATACACCAGGAACAACGTTGGGCCGAGTATACTGCCTTGTGGGACACCGAATTCAATACATGCCTCATCGCTCAACCTATTGTCAATCTGAACTCTTTGTTTCCTGCCCGTAAGGTAGTCCTTCATCAATTTTAAAGGAATACCTCTTACACCAAATCCCTCCAACTTGATGAGTAGGTGCGGGATAGAGACCGTGTCAAAGGCTTTTGCCAGATCAAGGAACACCGTCAAACATTTTTTCCTTTGGTCTAGGTTTGTAATGATGGAGTGTAAGAGTTCGTGAATCGCATCATTGGTTGACTTTTTACGTCGAAAACCATATTGATTCGGTGAAAGAAGATTGTTGGTTTCTAGGTAATTTGATAATCGACGGTTTATTAGCCGTTCCAAGATCTTGGACAGAGTAGGTAAGATGGAAATAGGGCGGTAATTATCAACACAGTCTCTCTCCCCCCCCTTGTGGATCGGTTTGATAAGAGCAATTTTTAATGCCCGTGGGAAAACACCTGTCGCCAAAGCCAGTTTGCAAATGTGCGTAATAGGAGTGGTAAGAAAATTAATGTACCTCTTTAAAATCTTACCAGATATCCGGTCAATACCTACAGCGCACTTCTCCTTCAATTCATTGATAAGAAAAAATACTTCTTCCTCATCGGGGGGAAGCATGACAAATGAATTATGGTGCGGTTCAGCATCATATGACAATGGCTTATTTGGGTTAAAAATTTTTGCTTGCTCTGCAAAAATTTTTAACCCAAATAAGCCATTGTCATTCATTGTCATTGGCTTTCTGCCCACGTTTGCAAAGAAATTATTTACGCCATTAATAGCCTTATCTTTGTTTACGGATGCTATGAGACAAGAAGAGAAGTCAACCGGTTTGCTTGAGCCACTTATCTCTCTAATGGCATCCCATAGTTGCCTTTTATTACCCTTAGCATCTTCAATCTCTTTCTTGTCGTAGTTTCGTTTTGCTTTTTTTATTATTGAGTTACAAAAATTTCGATTACGTTTATATGTCAATTTAATAACCTCATTTTCAGGATCACGTTTAAGTTTTTTATGTAGGTTATCCCTGTTTCTCATGCAACGAAGCAACCCTTTAGTGATCCACGGTTTGCTGACCCGTTGTCTTTTGGGAATGTTTATCAGACTGGAGTTATTATTTATTGCAGTGGTAACATACGTAACGAGTAGGTCGGTTGCGGTGTTAGCATCACAACATTCTAGAATGGGCTGAAAAGAAGTATTCTGTAAAGTGTCATCGAGAGATTTATAGTCAATTGAATAGGCAGTTTTATTGCAGTAGTCAGGGCGAGCATCCAGGTCCAAGCTAATAGCAACACTTTCGTGATCTGTAATTTATGTCTCGAATACGAAACAGTTAGCATCTGATTTTGTTTTTAGCATAATATGGTCCAGGCACGTACGTCCATGCGTAAGTGCAGTGTGACATGGGAGCAAACAGTGACTTGCTAAGACGTTTAGATACTCCTCCGAACGCTTGTCGGAACTGTTAGGTGCTATATCAATATTTATATCGCCGCAGAGAACAATATTTTTATATCTACGTAATTTTGAGAGAAGAGAGTCCAACGATCTAATGAAGCTATTAGTGTTGGCTTGGCTCGGGGGACGGTAGATTCCAATAATACAAGTTTCGGAATTAATTTTAAGCAGAAGACAGTTGGCGTCACTAATCTCAGGTTCTTCGACAGTTAGTACAAGGTTCTTGTCATAGTAGATAACTACTCCTTCATTTTGGGTTCTATGAGAAGTCGTTGCTGCATAGTTATAGTTATCGAGCCTAGGTATGCTACGAGCTGAAGAAAGCCAACACTCTGAGAGGACTAATATGTCCCAGGATATTTCTGATCTTTGTAAAAGAGTGGTCAGATTAGGCATGTTGCAATTAACACTACGGATATTTTGAGACAAGAGATTGAGGGTGCAGTTACTTGTTAATATATAGTTTTTTACAACGTCTATGTCGCAAGAAATTGCTTTGGCTATTTGAAGTGAATCAAGATCTGAGTGAAGAGACTCAATACTTTGCATTATTCAAAAACGAAAAAAGCAACTTTAATGACACGCGACATGCGTGACGTATAACTACGGAAATACATGAAGATTAAACTCAGATCTTGATCGTAACCAGCTAAGATATTTAACATGCGACTAGTTGTAACATAGAATTGAAAATAAAATGAGAGAAGTTTATTGATAGCATACTTAAACCAAAATCGCTGTGATGTATACTGAGTGAATGGTGATGGATGTGTGTTGTGGGTTTGATGAGGAGAGTACGTATGTGAGTGTGAGGGACTGGAACTCCAATAAATATTATTTTCAAAGTGTGTGTAATCACAATTAAAAAGGTAAGAATAATAAATACATAAAATACAGATAACTACAGTAAAATATAAAAATAAAATTTCAAATAAACTAGGGGTTAAGTTTAGTCACAAGGAAGAAAGCTCGGCCAACTCGGCCTCTTCCTCTATACGCAACGGCACCTGTCCCTCTTCAAGCTTGACGTAAACTTTACCAAAAGAGGTCCAAGTAGCTGCCAGTTTTTTGTTTTTCACGAGTCCTCTAGCAATATAAAACAGGTGTCTGGCTTTACTTGTCAGGGAATCCGAGATGAATACAGCCTGCGGTGCGCCTGCCAATTTAATGTGATTGGTATTCAACTGCGGCTCCTTTTTTGAGCGGCTAGATTTGTTGTATTCTTTAAATGCGGCAACTATGGCATCCCTTCGGATGGTGTTAGTGAAGTCAGTAACAACAATAAGACCAGCCTAGTTTGGGCAACAGACTCCTAATTCGTATTAGCAGGTTGGTTATCGTGAACAGAACAGGAATTTAAAATCAGGAACTTGTATTATGTGGAATGGATACCTATGAGTACCTTGTTGAAATGTCAAAATGAAAGCCATTCAAACTCAAACTCAAAGCATTTATTTCAAATAAACCAACTACAGGCACTTTTGAATTGTCAAGGGGTCGGTCAGTCAGAAATATAAAGCTAGTTGCCCATTCCAAAGCGAAGTAGATACCTACCTATGGAGAAGAACGGGCAAGAAACTCCATGGACACTCTTTTAAATAATATGGTTCCAGAAAATTTGTTACATTAGTCTTGTTGAAATTATACATGTGAGAGCGATGCAGAAAAAATACAAAACAAAAATCGGAAATAAAAAAAGCCGTGGCAGCCAAGAGATGACCAGTCCCCACTGACGGCGCCCGTTCACGAACATGACGTATGGATCAGCACCATTCAGCTCAACCATTTTGAAGGGAACTTAACGATCCAACACACACGCCACCACCAGCGAGGCATTTGAGTGAGCGTGACATACTCTCAGCCGCCAGGGCACATTCAAGTCAATGACAGACGTGCCCAGTATAGGGTAGCTTTATAGTAGGTACATAGTGCTCATACGTGTGCTTTGCAATTATACAATATTAAAAGATTGAATTTATACAGTGCAGAGATAGTTTTTACAATCTTCAGCAGCTTCAACAATATTTCCGAATGCTAATCAATTGTTTAGGCGCCCTTGTGTAGCAGAACCAGCGTTGAGCCAAGAATTTTTGTCAGAGATGTAATCGCCCAACTTATAATATGCTTGGCTGCATAGTGTGCGTTTGATACAAGTTTTGAACTTCGTTTCATCCAGTTGGAGTATGTGGGGAGGTATTTTATTATAACATTTTAAACAGTACCCCATGAAGGATGAATCTACTTCAGCTAGCCTGAAACCCGGTTGAACCAATTGGTCCCTATTTCTAGTCCCATAGTTGTGTCTTTCACCTCTTTTACTGAAAAGATTTAAGTTTTTCCTTACGTACATGACGTTTTCATATATATATTGACAAGGTACGGTCATGTTAATATCTTTAAACAGTTCCCTTAAAGAATCGCGCTTGCGGAGACTGCCTGGTCGCCTGGCTCTTTTTTGCAGAATAAAAATAGACTCGATGTCTGCAGCGCGTCCCCATAATAAGATACCGTAAGACATGATACTATGAAAGTAACTGAAATAGACTAGCATCGCGGTATCTACATTAGTAAACTGACGGATTTTTCTTACGGCATATGCTGCTGAACTTAGCCGTCCTGCAAGAGATGTTAAATGGGGACCCCATTGCAGCCTTGAGTCGAGCGTGATCCCCAAGAAAACCGTTTTATCAACGAATTCTAGTTTCTCTTGATTCAGTACTATGTTACAATCAGTACTTTTAACATTCGGCAAAGCAAACCTTATGCATTTTGTTTTTTTCCCATTTAATACTAAATTATTAGCAGTAAACCAATTTTGTACCTGCATTAGGGCGTTATTTACGTCGTCAAGATTTGATGTACGTCTACTTATCTTAAAAATTAAATAAGTATCGTCAGCAAATAACACCATTTGTGGTTGGTTTTTTAATAAATGGGGTAGATCATTAATATATACTAAAAGAGGAAAGGACCTAATATCGAGCCTTGTGGAACACCATTAATTGACACCATTAATTTGAATAATTGTATTTAGAGTGAGTTAAGCGTGTAAGCTGAGGGTGTTTAGAATATTAGTAATACTTATTAATAACCACATTGAATTATGAACGCAGTAGCTGTTGCCCGCGACGTTGTCTACGATGCATAAAAAGTAGCCTATATCCTTCTTTAGGTCGTGGTATACGGATGTGCCAAATTTCATACAAACCCGATCAGTTTCAGCGTGAAAGCGTTACAAAAAACAAACTTACTTTCGCATTTATAATATTAATAGTTAGGATTAGAACGACAAGTCATGGGAGGGTTGTGAATCAAGGATAAATAAAGAATAATATCAGGTATTGGTGAATTGGTGAAAATGTGAATCGCTGGGGCGATTATTTATTTGGTAATGTATTTCGAAATTCAAATGTATATTGTATACAATGTTTGTGAATACCTACTCAATTCTGCATACATCGCACGCGGCGTCCCCCATGGGTATTACTAAGCTTTTACATCACATTGGAGTTCGTCGATTGAAAAAACAGGTTGCAGATGTCCGTGTTAATACTGTTTATGCTCGCGTGTATGTAAATGAGTGTTTATTTTATTTATTTATTTATTCACAAAATCCACTGTCCCTTTACAATTTCACTTAAAATTAATAAACGTATCCTACAGCCAATTCCCGATTTTGTAATTGGCTGTAAGGTTAGTTTCAATTTAGTAGCAATTAGTAACAATTTAGTACCTACACTTATTATATGCACATAAACAAACAGGATGGCAGGCTAGCACCATCCAAACATACCCAGGTGGTTTATAATTTACTTTGTTTTATAATAATGATGCGCAACCTGTTACAATGTATTCAGTACATGTTTCTGAACGCCTCTGCGCTGAACTTTACGTCGGTTATAAAAAAAAATATTGCACATAGCATTTTTCTATGGAACAGCATTTTTTTTAAATAACCGTTGAACATTTTCTTCGCTGGGGGTTCTATGGTCTAGAGTCATGTGTTGAATTCATGTTTACAAATTGCGTCGATGTACTTGCCAAAAAAAAAACAGTTTTTTTTTTCTAAATGATGCAAAAAACCGCGAAAAATTCAACGCGGAGATTAAAAGAAAAACGCGGATCGACACAAAAAGCGACTTTAATTTAACTGGTAAGATAAGATAAGATAATTTTTTAATTGCTAAGATAAGATTATTGTTTATGATGAAATGATAAATTATTTTATTTCTAGTAGGTTTGTACAACCAGCCCGATCACTATGTACGGTAAGCCGATCCCCTGGGAGAAGCAAGCCAAATACCTAGGCGTGATCCTCGATGAAAACCTTACCTTTAAGGCTCATATTAAGGCGGTTCGCGCGCGCGCCTCCTTCGCTCTTAGCAGGCTCCACTTTGTACTGACAGCCCGTAGTAAACTGTCACTTAAATGCAAGCTGCGCATCTACACCGCAGTCATCCGTCCCATCATGACCTATGCCTGCGTTGTATTTGCGCACGCTCACCCACGTCATCTCCATAAGATGCAGACCCTCCAGAACCGTTTCCTCAGACAGGTCACGGGTGCCCCCTTCTATGTCCGTAATATAAATCTCCACATCGATCTTAAAATGCCTACCATAAACCAGTTCATGAAACGCTTATCGAAGCGTTTCTTTGACTGTGGCATCAAACACTCCAACCCCTTGATCTCAGCGACCGCCCGCTACACTCCCTCCCGCATTAGCAGTATTCGCCGACCAAGGCACACTGTAATCGCCCCCGACGACGCCAGTACCCTCCTCCAGGAGAATAGTAAGGCCACCAGCACACTACATAAGCCCAAAACCCGATCGCCGTCCTACCGTCCTCGCCGCCGCGGCCCGCCGCGACGCCCAAATACACGCCCCTCCCGGCCCTTGCACGAGCCAGCCCGCGCCGCTGAGCCTGTAGCTTTAAATTTGTCCCTAAATCAAAGAAATCCTGATCCAGCTAGTCCCTTGCTGCCCTCTTCCAGCGACGCCCTAAGCCGAGGTCCGTACCCCACAGGGGGTGCCCTTAGCGTAGTCGCTTAGTTTTAGTTAGTATTTAAGTTTAAGTCCTGGCTGGAGGCCTTAATTTATTAGGGCAACCACAGGCAAGTCCGTTTAAGCAGAAGACAAGCTCATAGGTTGACCTGCGAGATGCCATACACAAAAAAAAAATAGGTTTGTACAAACACTTTTACATGTCAAACATTTTTTTTTTAACTGGATGAGGTCGGCGTTTCCTATCTGACTACTCTGAGAAGAAAGGCCGAAACAAACTCAGAGGTCACAGTCTCTTTTAAAGTCCAGACATAATCTTGGTCAGACCATGTGAGGTCCATGTCGATTGATGCCTGAAATGGTATTTTTAGGTAAGAACCACACAGATTGAGTTGACCTGTCCAGTCAGTGCACGCATACGTCAGTAATCGTGCAGCTCATCTCATAACATAAAGAGCTCAACGATAGGATGAATAATACGAAAGAAAAGACATTAGGTAGGCCGCATAATTACTCAAACCGCCAGACCACGATTAAGATTAACTGAGAAAATAAAATAAAACACAAAAGTAAAAAAACAATGACCTACATATCTTAACATTCAAAATAATAACAATTAATTAATACTTAAGTAAGTAAATATTCATGTCATTGTATATTTTACAGATCATAATAATATGAGGACCATGTATGAAAATGAAATAACCATACAGATTTGAGTGGACCTGTCCAGTCAGTGCACGCATTTGTCATTAATCGTGTATCTCAGAACTAAAGGAGCTCAACGATTCGACGAACACTACCAAAAAAAGGACATTTGGGTAGGCCGCATTTAATACTCAAACTGCCAGATAATTAATTGTGGGATGCTGTTAATTGTGCGCCTTCCTTTTAAACAACTGCAATAATAATGAGCAATTGCTTCTCTATTTTGTCTTTGTCGGTTAATTACAATGTAAGAATTCTGGACCTTACATGTCTAGATTGTATTCGCACACGTAATAACTATATATCTTCTTCTTCGCTCCCGGTTTATATCGATATTGTACAAGCCTTCAAAGTGTTCAGCGTAGTAGCTGCGAGCCAACTTGATTTGGTATGTGCCAAGTGTAAACAGAATTAAGTCTTCTTCAGAAAAAAACGGGGAAGTCTTCAAACATAGGTTGACCGCTGCTGAGTCTTTCAAATGATGCCCTCTGTCTATTTATGTTATGACCGCTAAGAGGTTCAGTATTTCAAAACGTTCCTTAATTATATTTACGAACGATGATGCATGAATAATATCTTGTATTGGTGTTTGGAATGCATTGATGAGTGCCGCTGCGTTTTGGAAGTCCTCAGACATGTGACTTAAGACGCGATTAAAATATTCTTGCCTAAACAATTTGAAATCGCGCTTGAACCTGCCATTTATAACTTCCACTACCCAGCGGCATAGAGTTACCAGCCTAGTTCTATTAGCCTGTTCAGTAGTAAGCTGGTCTGAGCCGCGGGCTTTGGTTTCGGGAATATAGGCACTGTAGTTGCATCGCTCCGAATCGCCACAGATGTCTCTAAACCCACGATCTAAAATGAATATGTCGCCAGCCCGGAAAAGCAGTGATATGTGCCTGCTTCGTCATTTATAATTCTATCCAAAATACTGGCATCTGAGTCGGTAGCAGCATAGGGCCCACAAACATCAATTATATGCCCATCGGAACACTCGAGTTCCTGGTGTTTTGGCTTAAAATCCAGAGATATAGCATCACGCGCGGTTTTTAAATGCCTTTGTAGAGTCCTTCTACTTATGTTAAAGAGCGTGGCTAATCTCTCGTTGCTATCACCAGTTCGCAACTTCATTAAATAAATGGCTAGTTTCGTTTTGGCGTTTGACTCAGACAAAGAATGCGTTTGTTCCAAGATTGTATTGAATTGATCTCTGCTAACGCCCAATCGAATATGAATCTCATTAGGATCCATATTTTAGATATCTTCAAAGTCCAGTTTTTTTTAAGCAGCTTTTTTAAAAAGCTCTAGTATTTGCACATAATGAGTGCTGTAAAAATTATGTCTGAGATTTGGACTATCAATTAGCTCCTCCCAATCATTCCATGTTAAATGTGCATCACAAATTCTAGCACTGTCTGGTATGAATAAGTTAGAATGTAACATAAGAGTAATCCTTACATTCTCAGGCATTCGACGACGTGAAACACTGCGGCATCTGTCAAACATACAGTTTGCTGAGGTGCTAGGCACTCGTGAATATTCTTCCACTTGAAGAACACATTCGTGCGGGGCAGGGTTATTGTTTGGCTGCACAGCCCGTTGAGCTCGTTGCTGTTGGCAAGGTAAACTGTAAGCCCCACTGGCTTACAGCTATCCGTTTGTTCAATATTGTATATAACAATATTGTTCAACAAAAAAATGTAACCCTACCGTGCCTCTACATCATTGAACTATGTAAATTTGTACGTAGATACCCGGAACTCTACACAAAAAGAGAAGACATAAAAATTGATTAAACATACCTACATCCCGATTAAAAATGCACTCCTCAAGTACCTATAACATGTCGATAAAAATATATAATAAGTAACCAGAAGAAATAAGAAATATAAATAAATACAATATTTTTATTTATAAATTAAAACTCTTTCTATTAAAAAAAGCTATTAAATATAAACGAATACTTAAATGAAAGACTGAAATTGCAATAAATACATTCTTAAATAAATACATGTCTAAATTTAACAAGAGGATTATTTAATTTAATTAAATACAACATGACTACAATTAGTAAATTAGGTACAAAATGTTACTAATTGATTCTGTAAATTGTCCGAAATTGTGATATACGTAATCCTTATCTCTGTCTTCATAATTTGTTATCTATAAATATTATACACCTCTTCCTAACCCTTCTGGGATTACAGGCGTGAGGTTATGGGGTTAAATATGATCTCTTTATATGATACGTGTTTGTTAAAAAAAAATAGAATTACAAATAATAGAAATATATAAGGTTATTGTTATTGGCTTTTTTAAAATTAATGTATAATTCTGTTTTATTGTATTATTTAATTTGTATAAATCTGTAATTTTGTTGTGCCCTGACAGGGTTTGCAATGGCTTTTAGCTCTAAGCCTTTTGTTAATATCTTTCTACCTTGTGGAACGCAAATAAAAAATTTAAAAAATGTATATAAGAGAGATATATATAGAAGAAAACAATAAAACATTGTCCAAGAAATATTCTTAATTCCCGGGTTCGGAATATGGTTTGGTTTTCGATAAATTATGTTCGGATCTAAAGTAGAATGCGGAATCTGAAACATCTGCCCGAACAAGGACAACTCCGTGATTGATCCAAACGAAACGATATCCATGCCGCTTGGCAGCTTCTCTGGCTTGACGAAACAATGTTTTGTTCTTAAATTTGAGATGCTCATTGATGTATACTTTGTTTACTATGATGTTTTTGGGCCGATTGGTATTAGCCACCAGGTGAATTATGATAACATCACGAGGTGATAGCGGCTGTTTTATGACAATCGAGATAATCTCGATAATGGCCAGGTTCTCGCCCCGTTTCTCGTTTGTTTTGTAAACCAGCTGTCGAGCATGCCTTTTATGTACTTTTGCAGCTTTACATCACTGATGAGCGATATCCGTTCGTGTGTGTTCGATCAATAGTGGACCTATCAGCAGTCGACCAAATCTCCGCGTCGAGCGAAGTGAATCAGACACAACGGTGTCTGATTCACTTCGCTCGACGCGGATTATTGTTGCTGTCAGAGACTACACCGAAACTCGAAAACTATGGATAATATAATTACCACATTCGACTATACAAGTGACACCGATCATCCACCTACGTCCCGGTGATATGAGTGTCGATGGGTCATTTATAGAAAAAGAATCCCCACCTCCTTATTTAACATTCCGCAAAGGTATAGCACACATAGAAGTAACTAAAAATGCTTGCAGCTAGAGTGACGACTGGGAAACCGGTATGCCCCGAGGCGCGCAGCGGAATGAAAGTTTTGCGAAAATTAAAATAAATATTCTAAAGGTATTTTTTTTAATTAAACCTTTTCAAAGTACTCCGCCGTAGACACCTCGTTTATAGCCTGCTCGAACGCTGACAGCACATCTTCCGGCGACGATTATTTATTTTCGGGAATAAAAAGAAGCCACACGGTGCCAGGTCAGTGTAGGATGGGTGACCCAGGAGTTTGACCGGCGTCCTGTCCAGGGAGTCCCTCGTTTTCAGCGCGGTGTGCGAAGGTGCGTTGTCCTGGTGGAGCAGTAGCCCGCGGAGCCCTATGTTTGGTCGCTTGTTGCTCACAACAGAGAAAACTTATGCCAAGCTTTTGGTAGTATAACATTCAGTTTTGATGCTTCTTTGGTTCCGTAAAGGAATTGACACCAAGTTACGAGTCAAATTGAAAAGGCTCGCGATCAATATCTTCCCCCCTGCTTCTAGATCGCTTCACTTTGGAAGGCGTTGATTCGTTTTGAAACACTCTAACCGTCGACTAGCGCTTCGTTTATGGATCGTATTGATAAATCCAAGACTCATTACCCGTAATGATGTTAACACGCCGAGACGAGACTGCTTCAAATTTGTTATCATATCACGACACCATTACACCCGAGCCTGCTTCTGAGCATCGGTGAGGTTGTGCGGCACCCAGCGTGAAACTATCCTTCTCACGCGAAGATGCTAGTGTAGAATTTCGTGAAGGCTTCCCGATCCAACCTGCAGTATGTGCTGAATATCTTAATACGTAACTCGCCTATTGTCTTGCATTAATATTTTCACTGCTAGCACGTTTTCTTCCGTAACAGCCGTCAAAGGGCGACCACATTCTTCATGCTCCAAAGTTAATCGACCGCGCTTGAATTCGTTATACCAACTAAACACGGCTGCCTTAGAAGAGCCTTCATCCATGAATGCCACTTGAAGTCTATCATACTATTCGTCCGGTTTCAGGCGAGAAAAAATCATAGCGCAAAAAGTTTCCGGAGCTCGCAAACAATGTGGAGGGATATTTTGAAATTGGAACGTACCTATTTTTATTTACAAACAATCATATTTTAAAATAGACTATAACTGGCCAGTCTTTCATCCATAAAAACTTCTAAAGCAGTTTGAGATGAAGCGTTTAAGCCCAGGTTGAGCAGATCTTGTCATTCGGCTGTTTTTAATGTAGTCTTTAACCGCTGTCAAGAACATAGACTTCGTGAGAGTATTTGTGTACTCAATTATAATGTTCGATGTCGTGTTTTCTTTTTTTTGATGGTTGTCTCCATACATCACGAATACTAGTGGGTACTGCTTGGACATGTAATTGGTTCGATAGGTGCTGTATCATGTCGAACAAAACCGTTTTAGTCTAATTTGTCTTTTTGGGTACATTTCTGATTTCCATAGGTAAAGATATATGTAGAAAATTGTTTATTTATCGCCCTCTTCATAGAAACACGATCTTAGACATACAAGTCATTATCATAACTTATCCGCTTATGTATCCAAGCAAAAAATATCCTACCTGGCTGTTCAGAAACAGATTATTTTCAGCCTTCAGAGATCCTTCGGTTTTCAGTTTTCTAACCTCAAAATCTAAAAACATGCGACACAAAACACGCCAACCTACGTAAAATTAAAACTACTACCACGCAACTGCTTCAAACCAGTTAACGGGTGCATTAAATAGCTAATTTGGAGAACGGCCGAGCAATCTCGCCATGTATCGGTTGTACAACGACTACTTATCATGCCACAAATGAGGCCCGAAGTGCTGCAAGCTGTAGAGGGCAAACTTTGCCCAAGATCGTGATAACTTTTCCCGGAAATTGGAGTTCAACTTTGTTAATTTGTATCTTTTGTTGTATTTTGATAGGGATCTTTGCTTAAGCGGGATTTTGAGTTAAGAAATCACTTATCTACAGCGGAAGGCATGGTTGGAATTCGTTTTGTGATATCGAAGATACATAATAAACAGACATTTATTTTAAAACATACGTATATTAAGACTTTTATCGATGTTTTAGATAGAAAAACTCAATAACTGTATATCGGAAGAACAACTTTTAGACGAATAAAACCGCTAAAATCCATTACATAGACTTATATAAATAAGCTACTTTAATCACAAACTCATGTAATTCCTACCTACAAAAACAAATGAAATGGAAAAGCTATTCTTGGCTCACACAAAGAAACCGAACATGTGCTTTTAACAATGCCCATCAAATGATTGAATAAACATCACAGAACCTTTTTCACGCCAATATTGCGAAAGAAAGAGAAAGTACGTAGCTATTATTATAATAATAGCTACGTACTTTCTCTTTCTTTCTTACGTACGTCCACAAGATTCGCGTATTAAAGTTGGGTGTTCCATGCCGCTCATTCAAAAAATTAAGAATGGCTGTTCACAAAAAAAAAAAGGAAAAATACACCTATTCCAAGTGTTGTAGATTTAGGAACTAATTTGATAATATACCTGTCAATGAATTCCGAACGTTTTTACTTTTTATTTGCTCCCGCTCTTTTTAACTTACTCTTTATTTAATATTGTCTTCCTTAATTATCATGTTGTCTTCGTTTGACATTTAACATGGAAAATTCAAATGTTAATCTCAAGCCGTGACGCAACGAAATTGATGACTCCGAGCGTATTTAATTCCGCACATACGCAGTCCGTGCCGCGTTCAGCGTACTGTTATAATGGCGGCCAAACGTATGTCCGTAAATCACTTGACGAGTTAATTACTCTGTAATAACCTGACCCAAAGCTATGAATGCTCAAATCATGTCACATCAAAATATTTGCTAAATAAGTAAGTAGTTACATATCTGTAATAAATCCTAATCCTATTACTCAGACTATAAGGTAAGACCATCTTTCATAGAAATGCCAATCCATTTCTTTCCTTTCGTTCATATTTCTCTCTTTGATTTTAGTAAAAGCTGACTGATAGCCACCGGAAGGATCCTCTGACCTTCGCTTAATATTCTTTTAAGTAAACTTACTTATTTGGCTGCCACAGTCTGGAAACGGATGATGGATATCGTCTGCCGGTATGCCAAATCTTTGAATGTTATTTTTTTGGTTATAGCATTTTAATGTTAACTTTTGGTAGTTGTTTTGGGGAGTTTTTGTATAAATTCCTTATAAAATATTCTGCATTGCTTTTAATAGAAATAGCTTTATTAGAGTGAACATAATTTTGACACCTTCTCGTTGTCTGTAATACACTCAATATCAAAGCATTTTTTTTTCAAATAAAACAATTACAGGCACTTTTGAATTGTCAAGGTACCAAGATGAAGCTAGTTGCCCATTCCAAAGCGTAGTAGGTACCTATGCAGAATAACGGGCAAGAAACTCCACGGACTCTCTTGTCAATCTAATTATGGTTACAAAATATTGATACATCATTCATGTTGAAATCATGTATGTGAGAAAGACGCAGAACGTTAAAAGCGTCCGTAATATAAAGATAAATCAATTCAAACATAAAATTTTCTTAAAATACGCCGTGGCAGCTAAGAGATGACCAGTCCTTAATAACAGCGTCCGTTCACGCACATGACGCATGGATTAGAACCATTCAACTCAACCATTTTGAAGGGAGCTAGATGATCCAACACACGCGCCACCATCAGCGAAACATTAGAGTGAGCATGACCTACTCTCAGCCGCCAAGGCACATTCAAGTCAATGAAAGACGTACCCAGTAAATGGTAGCTTTATAGTATGCACATAGTACTCACATTTAGCTTAAGCAATTAGGCAGTAATAAAAGATTGAGTTTAAACAATGTAAAGATAGTTTTTTTAACACTTCAGCAGCTCCAACAGTATTTTTAAACGCTAATCAATTAGTTTTTGCGTTCTTGCGGAGCAGAACCAGCGTGTAATCCCCCAACTTACAATATGCTCGGCTGCATACAAAGTGCGTTTTATACAAGATTGAGCCGAATCCCTAGTTTGTCGTACTCTAAAGATGCTAAATGCCTTTCTGACTAAATACTCTAAATGTGATGTGTTTGCGGTTGAATGGAATAAAATTATGCGTACATGTCCGGTGTTCTGTGAGAGAATTGCAAGGGAGTCCACTGTTCCATGTTGGTTTCAAAATATTATACTACATAATAATTATCGTCTACGTAACCACTGTTTCTATGTTAATTCATGTAACTGGTGTTATACTGTTTCATTTAACTATAAATAAACAAAATCCATCCAAAGGTTGTCTGTAAAAGATCGCTTTTAGCGATAAGACCGCCCATTGTGTCACTAAATGTAAAATTTCTACATCAATGTCTATAATTTATAAGGTGTACATAATAAAGAGTATTCTATTCTATTCTAAATAATATTTAGGTCTTGGTTTCGTTCAGTTGATGTATGTGGGGAGGTATTTTACTGTGACCTATAACCCGTAATATAATAGTAACTGTAAGTGGGTTATTTAGGTCAGATTGGCAGTCGCTCCATGTAAAGTACTGATTGTCACGTTGTCAGCTACATAGGTGGGGTTAGACTGGAAGCTCAAACTCAAACTCAAAGCATCTATTTCAATTAAACAGGCACTTTTGAATTCTCAAGGAGTCGGTCAGTCAGAAATATGAAGCTAGTTGCCCATTCCAAAGCGTTGTACCTTATAATACCCGCTCTGGAGTGCGTCAGGGATCTATACTTGGTCCACTGCTTTTCCTTATAATAATCAATGATCTTATCAATAAGGTTAGGTTCGCAAAATGCTTGCTTTACGCTGATGACCTAAAACTAGTAGTTCAAATTGATATGGTCGCGGATTTCTTACTCCTACAAGGGGACATTGACGCTATATATGAGTGGAGCATGGTCAATAAACTCTTTTTTAATGTAACAAAGTGTTACGTCATGACGGACGGTCGAAAACGTCAACCACTCCACTATAACTACAGATAGGGTAGTGAAGTATTTTTTCGTGTAACCAAAATAAAAGACCTGGGCTTGACCTTTGACACTGACATTTAGAGATCATGTCTTTACTCTTGCCAAGGAATCTTTTAGGCGTTTGGGTTTGTTTTGCGAAATGCCCGTGATTTTTGCAAACCAAATGATAACAAGCTTCTTTACACCACCTTGGTTCGTAGTAAACTTGAGGCTGGTGCATGTATCTGGAATCCCTACACAGCGACTCATACTTTAACGTTGGAGAAGGTACAGAAAACATTCCTAAGATTTCTGTATAAAAAGACGTTTCACTTCTTCCCTTTCATGTACCCTACTAATTACCTCCTAGGAGTTTTGGGCCTCAACTCTTTAGAGGTTAGACGAGGATTTCTACAGTACACACTAGCCTGCAAAAATCTTAGAGGAATCATCGACAGTCCCAAACTCCACGATATTTTCTGTCGGGTATTTGTTCCCAAAAAATACATCGTACATCGACAAAGCCGTCGACGCAATCTGTTTGCGCCGCCGTTTTTTAAAACTGCCAGAGCTGAGTCCCCTGTGTGTCGTACCTTAAGGATGCTTAACGACCTCCTGACCACAAATCCTGAATGTGATCTGTTTGCTGATGAATGGAGCAGAATTATGCGTGTATGTCTGATGTTTTGCGAGAGTAAGTATGCTAGGTTGTCCTCTATTATATGTTAGTAGTTGAAATATCATTGTTTTCTAATAATTCAATCTGTATGTTAATTAATGTAATTGGTGTTACCGTTTTAATTAACAATAAACAAAAATAACGGTTTAAATAAATAACGGTTGTAGGTCCTTTCGGAGAACAACGGGCTAGAAACTCCACGGACACTCTTTTAAATAATTTTTATTTATTTATTTATTTATTTATTCACAAAATCCACAGCCCTTAAATAATTTAACTTAAAATGAATAAACTAATCTTACAGCCAATTACGGATTTACAATTTATTACCTACACTTATGAAATGCACAGAAACAAACAGGATGACAGGCTAGCACCCTCCAAACATACCTAGGTGTGCAGTGTGGGTGAGTGTGTAGGTGTGTGTGTGTGTGGTATTGAGTTGTAATGGTGTATGGATAACTTATTAAATACTATTTATAACTGTTAGTCAATTCGTCGCACACAGAAGTTACCAAGAGTTTTCTGAACATACCTTTCTTGGTGTAAAATATGTCAAAATGAGAGAATTTCTTGTTAAAGTTTCTTAATAACTTACCAATCACAGAATTTTGAGCGTAGTTTATACTACTATGCGGTAAAATATATAAAAACGATCAAAAAAATAAATGATTAAAATAAGCCTGCTAAGAGATGACCAGTCCGAACACACGGCGCCCGTTTACGAACATGACGCACGAAAAAGCACCATTCAGCTCAACCATTTTGGATGGAGCTAAATGATGCAAGATACAAGCCGACCGCAACATAGTTAGGAAGAGTCAGAGCTCCTCTAAAATAAAGACCACGATACCTCTATGGTTTCTAATACCTACGTAATCTATTTATAATGTAACTTGTTGAGCATATGCCACACTTCACAATAAAATTTCATTTCACCCTGCTTTAATGTCATATTTAAAATCAAGATAAAATTACTAGGGTTGAAAACGTGCCTGTGATTTTAAACACATTTTCAAAGCTCCCTGAATCCCGTTATCGAATAATTCATTGAAGATAAAAAGAATAGGACTGCTTTGTACTGTAAAACCGTGTGATTTATAACGATAAAATAAATTGTCCCGATAAAATTCCCTCTTTTATTTCAAAGTGGAAAAAGATTGCTATTAGATTGAAGTGAGGCCAGTTCTCTTAAGTGTAATAAAACCTATTTGTATTTAAATTGAGATCTAATCAAGATTCCATAAAATGTCAGTTTTAACCAAGATTAATCACCACGCTTGCTCAGGTTCTCCTTAGCATTAGAGCAGCGTGATCTTTTTCTGCAGGATATCTTTTCCTAACATTACGTTACGTTATCACTTAATTTAATATAATATTATATACAGGGTGTCCAGTAAATAGCACGACATACTGCGGGGGGTGATAGCTTGGGACAGTTTTACAAAATTTCTCCGTAAAATCGAAAAATCTCTACCTAGAAACAGATTTTTAAGCATCTCGTAATGAAAAATTCCTTTTTTTTACATCAAATTATTCTTGAATAGTTACTTTACTCATTGATAAGTCTTTTTTTGTATAAAAACAAAAATGTTTTCAAGAAATAGTACTTTTTGTTTAAATTTTCACAGAACGAAACACGAACCGATTTTTTTTGTAAAACTGTAAATCCATAATATTGTGCTGATCATATATTGTATTGTTTTGGAAGGTATTGACCCATGCTATCACCCCCTGCAGTATGTCGTGCTATTTAGTGGACATCCTGTATAACATCACCATCGCGAAAAACAAAAGCAATAAGGCAGTATCTGTATCAAATCGCAGATACTGATGAACATAAAAATATTACATAACTTCCAAAACAAAAAACGCGAATCACACAATAAAAAAAAAACATTACTCTACGAAGTACCTACATATTTACGTATGTACATATTATTAGATTAAAATAGTCTATTGCTACTATATAGGTGTTAGTAGCAGGGTGTAAAGTTCACTCATCCTCTATAGAAAAGAGGATGCTCCGTCCAGTCGTGTCTGGTAACCAAATGACCGACAGATGATGTCGGAACGTATAACGTATAACAACTCTGCTTGCGCGTTGCAGGATTTTGCATGACGTCAGTGTGATGCGTAGTTCGCATGCATGTGGCGGCCCACATCACATCCCAGGGTTGAACCAGCAACCTCGAGCTTAACCACAAAGCACCAATGGAACAACTTTCATAATAAAGGTGAGCACGTAGGCCGTGACGTAGGCTTTAAGTGCATACACTCTATAAAGCGACCGTACAGCAGTAATCCATTTGGTAAGACCAGTTTTACGAGTCGTTTGGGATGATATGCAGCCGATACATTTTATGTTCTAGAATCTATCTAGGGATTTTAAACCGGAAAATGTTGAAAAATTTAGAACTTGGTCACATTAAACTCGCTTCTTGTAAATTATGTAGCTGTCACTTGTGACAATTGCAACGTCGCTATATGAATCGAATGGTTAGAATATAGTACATCCAAGGTATTAAAACTCTATGGTCAATATTATTAGGCCGTACTATTCATGTTTTGATAAAAGGGAGGCTTCGATAGTATGGAAGTGGTCACTACGCGAGGCAGCCGTCGTCGTAGACCAGCTACGCTTCTAAGAAATCAAAATCAAAATCAAAAGTCATTTATTCAAATTAGGCTGAGAATCAGCACTTTTCGAATGTCAAAATTACATAAGACAGTCCCCCAAAAGCCCGCCCTTCACCACTTCCTAGTGCTTTAGCTGGGAAGAAGAAGTGGCGCTACAAACTCCCCAGTAGCACTGCTGCAGTTGTCTGTTCGGTTAGATGAACTGGAATCTAAACAATTGTAAGTAAATACCGAATCATTAAATTAATTGCCATACGAGCAAGCCACGCCAAAGGCGAAAAAAAAATTGAATGTAAATAATACTTAATACATAAATAAAAGCCTCCAGGCCTAAAGGGCATGGCAGCTTACATATGCAATACTGGAATTATTATACAAACAAATATAATAAATAAATGATAAACGAGGATCAACAGAATAATTATAGATTAACAGAATAATAACTGTAACAATAATAAAACCATAGACAGCAAGACGACCAGTCACCACAAGCAGCACCCGTTCACGAGCCCTCGCCATATTTGAGGGAAGGAGGAAACCCGACCCCCGACGCTACCGCAAGCAGTGACATCTAAGGGATCATGACGAACTTGCTGCGGGTTGCTCATGCAAGAATAATATTATCAATTGTCGAGGTCGCTAGCTAACCACATATTGCAATACAGCTCATTAAAAACATTGTAATGAGTAGATCATGTCAATAATAAATAAAGATAACAAAATAATTGAATCATACCGTCAAAAAAAAAATAACAAAAATATGAACTCATATACCCTGTCAGTAGGTAAGCTGATTCTGGAGAAAGAACACCAACATTGTTTTGAGTTAATCACAACGACCAATAGTTCTTGTCGTTTAAGTAGTCGTTAATGGAATAATATGCCTTTGAACAAAGGGTGGAAGACTTGAGCCTTAAACGCATTAAAAGGTAAATCTAGTAAAGAAGAGGGCAACTTGTTATAAAAGGTTAAACCAAGCCCAACAAATGAGTTATGTACCTTATGAAGCCGGTGAAAGGGAGCACGTAGTTTGTTCTTAAGATTTCCTCTTAAACTCCAAAGTCTTGGTTTTAGTTCTCAAGCAGAGTTCCGCGGTGTACTTTCAAAAAAAACTTCAGTTGTTTTGTTTCTTAATTCGGAAGGACTGTTTTCAATAGTTTAAAAAATCAACTCAGTTCAGAGTCATGTCGGGTGAATAGTTATGGGCTCATTACAAGGGACTTAATATCTTTAATTAAACAATTGAAACACTGCGAAGATAGGCTGACCCTTAATAACAGGGTTTTAAATTGAAATTGCCGTTTTAACGTTCTGGCCACTTATAATTAAAATTAAACCTGCATGTTGTAAGATTCCAGAGTGTAATTTTTTTCCACGATAACTAAATTCTTAATTTGAAAATGTACAACATTCGATTGTTTGAGTTTCAGTTGTTTTATAATTCATTTTTTACATTACACTTTGCATCTTTACATCTTTTACATTACATTACATTGAAAATTAGAGTAATTTTTGAACACGAGTCCCGACTTGTTTTTCTACATGTCATAAAAGTTTATTCCCAGGAAGCAATATAAAATGCCATCTCACAGTTTGTTGAGTCCAGGTCCCCAGAGTTCTACCAAAAAGGCATAACTGACCCTGTCATGAGATGGCAGAAATGTATAGACAATGAGGGTCAATACTTTGATTAAATAAATATATTTCACCTTAGAAAAAGTACAAAACGGTAATTTCATATTTAAACCCCTAATATGAGAACAATTTGTACTCAGTTTTATTAAAGTTGTTCAACACGTTGGAGTTTGTTGAGAACTAGACATCAAGTTTAAATTCTTCATTAATTGGTGGAGATTAACTTTCAGCTAGGGCTTTCAAAGGCACGTGATTTGTTTTCTAATGGCGACTAACTACATATTATGTGCCAACTTGTAGTGTTCTAGGATATTACGGTTTGGAAACTAGTGGTTGTTCATCATCATCATCATAATAAACCACAGACAACACTGTTGGGCGAAAATGTCCTTCTTTGCTGAAACTTTCCATTATATCGATATAAGTTTTCACATCTATAAATATAATATTTAACCAATGACCGAGTTGTTCAGATTTATTTGTTCAAATAAAAATATTTTTTCTTTTAAAATTTTTCAATGACTTTGTTGACGTCGTTTATTGAAAACAGTTTAATTAATATCGGTCTGTTATTGAGTTAACCCAATATTTATCTTAATTTTTATAATAAACATCAATAGACACAATCGTACCATAAAGAGATGAATAAATAATAAATAACTTTTAAGAAGCGCACGGCCAACTATCGAACGAGAGGTTCTGAGTTCGGTCCCCACTAGTTGCAAACATAAACCCACCTCTAGCAGGTGTTAACCTGATGAGAGGAAAACTGGTAACGGGCCGTGACAACCCACAAAACTTGAAAATATATTGACAGGTAAACGTATTCCCCAATAAACACCGAATCACATTAACGAAATTGTAGAGCATTCGTAAAAGCCACATCAGTCAACGTCGAGGGTCGAAAGCATCTGATCTGATTAGAGCCAGTGATTGATGCCACGCTAGCACCAGGTGCCGAACTGTTGGCTCCAGACCTCATCAATAACCTGGGACTTTGACATGACAACTGACGATTGTTTGTACTTTCAATAGACGAAAATAAAAAGGAGGATCTCAAGATGACGCGTACATTTTTTTTTTTTAAATGTATGACCGGGCTTTACTTTTTACAGAGTTGTCCGATTATGAGGATTCTTTTTTCATGGTCATGAGGTTCATGACCCCCTCAAAATTATTCAAGCTGTCGAGAGATTAAATGATATACCTATTATACAAACTTTTAACTATACTTGAGCTACGTAGACCCCGATGGGCATAAAATATAAGGCAGTTATTGGGACTACTGACCGAAGTGAAAACTATGACATAATAGTGATTATTTTTATTTTCAAATTAATTGTACTATCAATAACTGTAATTTCATAATTTGTAAATAAAAATATTAACGATAGCCTGGTTGTGTGGACGCGAACCCATAAGATTTTCCCTAACAAAAAATCACTCAACGAGCCTAAAGAAGTTTTTACTTTAAAAGGCCTGTCATAGAATCTAGAATGCAAGAAAGAGCGAAGCAAAGTCAGGAATTGGGGTTCGAGCTTGCTTTGGCATGCTACATTCTCCTAGTTGCTTGGGCTTTCGTTCATAAATTGACAAAGTAGCTCCTATTTCGGTTTGAAATATTAAAGAAAAACAAACGCAACCAAGGCGGGTTGTAAAATTTTTGCTCTACGCACCTTACTAAAATGTACTGTTGTAATACCTACTATTATCTAAAAGTGCTTCTACCAATTTGCCAGCATTATAAAGCGGCACAAATCCAGACTTTAGGCTGTTTCTGAGAAGTTCCTGATGGGAAAACCTAATAACAATTTACTAGACCTGGAAACCAAACCCAGGACCTCATGCTCAACAGTAGCGCTTGCGACTACTAGGCCAACGAAGGGAAAGTACCTCCCTAAAAATATTCCTCGGCACCCATGGTGAGCCCCCCCCGCAAATCTTGACCGCAAAGACCGCGCCTGAATAGTGGAAGTTTGCGGGCTTATTAACAAACAATAAAACTGAAACGTGTCACCATTGTTAAATGAAACGCCAGCTTATGACTGAGTGGAACTCTTAACAACGATAATTAGAACGGCAAACCGCTCCGCTGGCCTGTTGTGTCGAGGAAATCATTATAATACTACCAGCGGGTTGCGACCCGCCCGAGTAGGAGGCGATATCTATGGGTCAACACGCGTCGTATGAGTCAAACTGGGTAAATAAATACCCCATGAACTTACAATAACGGTGCTTATTGTAACACCTTCTGTTTTTGTGGAGTGTAGCGAATTTTACCCTTGTGTGTTCGTAAATTGAGGCTTTGGCGAAATAGTGAGTAGCTTTTTATATTAATTAAAATCGCAATTTGTTCGTCTGTAGGTATTAAAGACCTCGGGCGCTGCGGTGTGTGTACACACGATTTTCGTCATACATTTTAAACTTCTAAAATTAAGAGATGGTTTGCCTAGATTAGCCAACAATGGTAAATGACATTTGGCGGAGGCCTATGTCAAACGATGTTAATGATGATTAACAGCCAAAAATGCCAAAAAAAACCATCTATTGTCATTAGCACGCGTCATAATCGTTCCCAAACCCCAAAGTTTTACCTTAACGACTTGGTGGTTACCAAATATTTTACATATTTACGTAGTTTGTTCTGCTTTTGATATTGATTAAAATCGAAATTTGTTCGTAGCTATTACTAAGCTCGGGCGCTGCGATGCTTGTGCACACGATTTACGTCCTAACTTTTTAACTTATCATATTAACAAAATAATTTTGGCTGGTTTGCCCACATTACCCCACAATCCTAAAATCAAACAATCCATTGTCCTTGGCATGCGTCAAAAACGTCCCCAAACACCAAAGGCTTGCGTAAAACAAAAGTAAAGAAGAAGAAACCAGCAATGACAATGTCAAAACCCCAACGCATCGCACATAAAAAATGCGACCCCTGAAAAACTATTCAAGACTTCCGCACGTCACTATCCACTGACGAACACCACTATAACTCATGTAACCGTGCCTGATCAGCATCTTATCCTTAAACTGTTCATATAACAGGCGATTTATCCCGAGAGAATGATACATCGCCCGACCGCCGAAATAATTAAGCGCCCAAATTCCCGGCTCAACCGACAAGCCGATAAGACGCCGCAAACAAAGATAACACAGATTATGAGAATCGGCCCAGTGCATGTCGGACTATGCAAAATGAAGGGTTCCGTAGTTGTATGATCCCAAGAACATACCTTATATTGTAGTAGAAAAACACTTCGTTTACAGCCTGCTCGAACGCTGACAGCGCATTTTCCTGCGACGATAATTGTATCCCTTTGAGCAGATTTTTTATTTTCGGGAATAAAAAGATGTCACATGGTGCTAGGTCAGGGCTGTAAAAAGGGTGACCCAGGAGTTTGACCAGCATGCTGTGAAGGAAGTCCCTCGTTTTGAGTTAGAGTTGATGCTTCTTTGGTTCCGTAAAGGAATTGACACCAAGTAGCCAGTCAAATTGAAACAGCTCGAGATCAAAATCTTCCTCCAGCTTCTAGATCGCTTCACTTTGGTAGGCGTTGATTCGTTTTGAAACATCCAAACCGTTGACTGGCGCTTCGTTTCTGGATCGTATTGATAAATCAAAGACTCATCACCTGTAACAATGTCGTAAACACGCCGATACGAGCCTGCTTCAAATTTGTATATCATATCACGGTACCAGTCCACCCCTTCCCGCTTTTGCGCATTCGTGAGGTTGTGCGGCACCCAGCGTGAAACTATACGCCTCACGCAAAGATGCACGTGTAGAATTCGTGAAGGCTTCCCGATCCAACCTGCAGTATGTGCTGAATCGCTTGATACGTAATTCGCCTATTGTCTTGTATTAAATTTTTCACCGCTAGCGCGTTTTCTTCCGAAACAGCCATCAAAGGGCGACCACTTCTTTCTTCATCCCCAAAAGTTAGTTGACCGCGCTTGAATTCGTTATACCAACGATACACGGTTGTCTCAGAAGGGCCCTCATCCATGAATGCCATTTGAAGTCTATCGTACCATTCGTCCGGTTTCAGGCGACACTTGAAGTCGTAACAAATCATTACGCGAAAATGTCCAAGGCGCAGAAACATTTTTTAATGAGACACGATAATTTAAATTAGCTCACAAACAATGTAGAGGGAAATTTTGAAATTGGAACGTAACTCTTTAACTTACAAATAATGACATTTCAAAATAGACTATTACTGACCCGTCTGGCCTGGTACATAGGTACACATCAAAATTGAAATAGTCTATTTTCACTTTTCACGCTTGACCGGCAACCTCATGCTCGAGAAACGAATCCCTGCTACCAGCCCATCACAACATGCTCTTGCTACAAAACTCCACTGGACTGGAGCTTGGAACTTTCATAGTTAAGGTGAGCTTACTAAAAAAAAAACTTGAAGTAATGAGTCATACATGAATCGAAGCAGGCCGGTAAGTAAGAAAAGTACTTGTGTCGGAGTGGTAGCTTAGCATTGTAAGAAAGTAGGGGCTTTAACAAACCAATAAGTCCAATCAAATAAATCATTAATTTTGCAGCTCTCGGTGCAAAATTAATAGGTGTGTACGTGTGTGTATGTGATTGTGTGCATGTGTAGGTGCGACTTGCCTTGTGTAGCATGTAGGCCACAAATGCAAAATAGATTACTGTAATCTATTTGGTGAGATGCACGGGATGATATCTATCTTGGTGATAGGGGCGCAGTCTTCATAAAATCCGATTCCTTATCGGCAACCGCTTCTCTATGTGTACCACAGGTACACAAAGGTGTACCTATGTATATTATAACATATTATTTGGAAATACATAGCATACATACGAAATCAGCCTATAATGTTCCCAGTGCTAGGACACAGGCCTCCTCTCTTCGAGAGATAGGGGGCTGTAGTCTACCACGCGGGCCCAGTGCAGGTTAGTAGATGTCGCATGTCTTCGATTTTTTTGTTCTACAACATGCCATTCACCGTTTTGAGAGCAGTGTTTATTTATTTATTTATTTATGAACTATGGATGACTTACAGCTAGATTTTACAGAATAAAAAATTGCATATGAGACTGACAGCCAATTACAAGTCATCACTTCTAAAAACGGAATGGAAAGAAAGAAAGAGTGTGAACAACACAACACAACTAACAAAAAATAGAAGAAAAAAAAGCAGTATAACATTCAGGAGTTTTTTAACAAAATTCATGTTTCATATTATACAATAATAGAAACCTAAAAATACAAAATCTTAATTAAAAATTAAAAAAAGCCAAGGCTCAGACACTTTCTGGCCGAGGACACACCTGTCAAGAATGGATCAAAATCATGCTGTTTACACATGCTCTTAAAGTTTCTCGTTGCACGCACTATAAATGAATTTTGCCTATAATTCGTTGAGGTAAATGGAACCCGTAACGGTGCGTTCCATCGCTTCGACCTTCCCGGAACGTTAAAATTAAATTTGGATAGAATGTCAGAGTTATTAATAGAATTATTGAAAATTAAAATAAAAAAATACAGTCAGAGATTGCTCGCCGATTAATTAGGGGTAATATATGATATCTCTTACAGAGGTTGAGGTAATCTTCAGACCGGTAGGGCACTTTCTGATGATAACACAAATACTTGATGAACCTTTTCTGGATATTCTCTATACGATCAATGTATTTGTGATAACATGGATTCCAGATTTCAGACGCGTATTCCAAGTGGCTTCTAACAAAGGTACAGTAAAGAATTTTTAAAGTTTTAGCTTGAGTGAAGCACTTGAACAGTCGCATTATGAAACCTAGTGCTTTAGATGCTTTAGCAACTATGGCATCGACATGAAATTCAAACGTAAGCTTAGAATCGTGATAGACCCCCAGATCTCGGATGCAATTCGTTCTAGGTAGTACTTGGTCGCCCAAGATATACGATGAAGGTATGATTGAGCGCTTCCGAGAATATGTTAGAACCGAACATTTAGCAGGGTTAAGGTCAAGCTTGCTTTCACGACAGTAAGCCTCCAGACGACGTAAGTCATCCTGAAGTACAGTCACGTCCACATGTGATGATATTGTGGCATAGATCTTCATATCGTCAGCAAAACACTCAAGCAAGAGTTGATGTCGTTTATATAGATAATGAAAAGTAATGGTCCGAGCAATGAACCTTGGGGGACTCCACTGGGAACAGGCACCCACCCAGACATATAATTGCTTAATACTACTGCTTGGGACATGTTCTCCAGATAAGAAGAAAACCATCTGAGTAAATCACCTCGTATTCCCATACCATATAACCTTGATAGTAAGATCCCATGGTCAATCCGATCAAAAGCTTTACTGTAATCAGTATAAACGACATCCACCTGCTTACCGTTATCCATGGCGTCAGTAATAAAATCATTGAGTAGAATTAAGTTGGTGACGGTAGACCTTCCTTTCAAAAAACCATGTTGAAAGGAAAAACGAATTTTGTAAAGCACTATACACCTGGTTATAGATGATTCTTTCGAAGATCTTTGCCACAATACAGAGCTTGGATATCGGCCTGTAGTTAACAATTTCGGTTTTGACTCCTTTTTTGTAAATAGGCGTTATGAAAGCCGATTTCCAAAGCTCAGGTACAACACAAGTATCCAAGGATTTCCTGAAGAGAATCGAGATAGGTTGGGCAATCGAGCTCGAACATCGTACAAGAAATTTGGATGAAATATTATCCGGGCCAGCCGCTTTAGAAGTATCTAACTTGCGGAGCAAGATAGAAACCTCCTCAACGTTCACTTCAATACTACATATATCAGATAGGGTGGAAGATTCAGTAAAAAGAGGGGGTGACGAAATTCCATCAGGCTGGTATCCAGAAATATAGAGTGAAAGTAGGTAGAAAACGCTTCGCATATTGTTTCTCCAGTACGCCACACTTCGCTATTATAGGTTAAAGTGCTCGGAACTGCATTTGAGTTATGTCGTTTTTTAACGAAGGTCCAAAAATATTTAGGGTTTTCCTTAATAGATTTTTCGGTTAAATTCAAATAATTTTCATAACATTGCGATTCTAATACCTTTACCCTTTCACGAAGAAGCTTAAATATTGACTCATCAGCTATATTGCCGTATGTCTTGATTTTTTAAAAATATTTGTACTTTTCTTTAATTGTTTTTACTAATGCCGAATTATACCAAGTTGGATAAGTTTTGCTACTATGCACTTTTTGGGGAATGTATTTTGTGTGTAAATTGAGAATAACTTGATTAAAAAAGTTCAATGATTCATCAATTGATCGCGTCGCGAACTCGGATTCCCAGTCAGTCATGGAAATGTCTTTGTTGATAGATTCGTAGTCACCCTTGTCGAACAGATATTGTTTCCGTGGCGCGCACTCTAATACAGGAACCTCGACTAAGTCCATATTAATTAGTAGTGCAGGATGGTAGCCGTCGATGGGAACTAGCGGACTTGAACATTCGACCACATTAACTAATTGGTTTGAAAGTACCAAATCTAAAGTTTTACCATACTTATTATGAACACCATTGTATTGACCAAAGTCAAGGATACATAATTCGTCACTCAGTACAACCTCGTCGGGACCATTCGAGTTTATTGGGACAAGCGATAAGTTCTCAGATAGGACCCAGTTAATACCGCTCATGTTAAAATCACCAATGATGAGAAAAGTATCAAAAGAGTTACTCATAACTATTTGGTTTAATTTGGTGAGGTAGTTGCGAAGTTGTAAAGAAAAAGAAAGTCCTAAGTTTTGCTGACATAAATAAACAACACAAATATGCAAGGTAATATTTTTACGTGTATTATAGTTTTTCAGTCGTATGCTTAGCCATAAATCCTCTGCTGTAGAATGGAAGGTGGGTTGGCTTATAACCGAAAGTTCCCTACGTGTAGCTATCGCGTGGTGGGGGTGTG
This sequence comes from Dasypolia templi, assembly GCA_963555695.1. Lineage (NCBI taxonomy): Eukaryota > Metazoa > Arthropoda > Insecta > Lepidoptera > Noctuidae > Dasypolia > Dasypolia templi. Next base: position 21,303,110 of record OY743153.1, read on the forward strand.
CTTATTAGCACACCCCCACCACGCGATTGCCCGGTTAAAACATAATCTCGATCACGACGCCACACAATGTACCGTTCATCAAAGAATTCAGAATTTAAAACTCCATCTAATAACCACGTCTCTGTAAGAACAATAATATCATACGAGTTAAGTAACATTTGACGATAGAAAGTATCACTTTTAGTTCTAAGCCCGCGAACGTTTTGATAAAATATATTTAACTTATGAGTCATTATTAAAAGCCGAGACCGACAATTGTGTACAAATCTGTATATTGCATTGAAATAAACTATTTCAATAAATAATGTTGTGGAATAAGGTATAATATAATTAAATAGTTATAGTGAAGGTAAAAGTCAATAATATTTGGGCGAGCGCAAGAATCATACGATATTAAGCAGTAAACAGCTGTGCGAAAAAGCAAGCAATAGTGCGTGGTGCGTGCAAGTGCGAGAGAGTAAAACATAGTGTAGTGCGGTCGGGATTTAAAGTAAACAGCGCGATAATGAACACAAAGCATACAAGTAACTAAACAAAAGAGAGGTGTCAAACTCATTAGTACGGCAGAGGTGTTAAACATTTTGCAAACAGTAATTGTAACACAAACGGTGTTAAGCGATTGGAGCCATTGAAGTAAAATATAACTTTCTTATGTATATAAACTAACTTTCGAATGGTTATTTTTAAGTAAATGATTTTTTCCATGTTTAACCCATACGTACTCGTAATGTTTGTCCTTGGCTATGGTTTTAACTTTGTTTAAAAGCTTTTTGTACTCCACGCTTACGCATTAACATACACACGCTGTGACGAGCCCTGAAACCCGATGTCACAAGTGGATAGGTCCTTCCTGGCGCGTGCTGCCGCAATGAAGTCTTCCTTTACATACCGGTTTAAAAAGCTCACTATTATCAACTTTTCGTTGGAACCAAAAATAGGGACCCTTGAAATATAGTTCACCTGGGCCTTGGGACAGCTGTAGTTAACTTGACGGCCGATAGCGTCGATTATTGAATACAAATTCTCATCCTTTTTTATAGGATTACCCCCTTAATTTCAACGTTGTTGAGCCTGGATCTCTGGTCATAAGTCGCGAGTAGATACTTCGTGCTCGCCAAGTCAGACTGTAAACAGTTGACTGATTCTTGAAGCTTTCCAAATTCCGACACTTTTGCTTCAACTTCCACTAGCCGCATGCCAAAATCGTCGAGTCTTCCACCAGTGCCCTCACATGTCAACTTTAGCTCAGCCAACTCATCCTTGATCATGCGCATGTCATCTACCAAGGTCGGCAAGTTAAGAAGCTGCCGTTTCATGTCACGTATCTCGCTTAATATGGTCTCCAGCGACGCAGGTTCAGGGGTAGGCACAGCTGGTGATGAGGTTCTGCAAGTGGGGCATTTCCATCATGTGCCATCCTATTAGCACCCAGCTTTCTCCAACCGGTTTCTGAGATGTTCGCACATCCAAAATCCAGGAGTTTTTTGCAAGTGCCACACTGCACGCCATCGTTGAACTGCACGTTACAAACTGCGCACGATTTCATTTTCAAAATTCTACAATTTGAACTGAACTAAAACGTAAAAAAGGTTTGCGATCTATTTCTATTGAGTAGCGCGTACTGTGCGTATAAGTGTCCACACACGAGTGATGATGAATATTACACAAGGTAAAGCGCCTGCTTAGGGTCCACAACCTACAACGCCACTAGTGTGTGTTTATCACATCACACTATATATATTTCACATGTATTAAGAGATGAGATGCAGGGAATATATTTTATGTTCTAGAATTTATCTTTATAAATATATTAAATAATATATTTTATGTACTGATTGAAAACCTTACGTTGAAAACTTTCGATTACGTCACACTAAACTCGGTACTTGTAAAATTAGGCACATGTGAAGCTATCTACATCAATTGGGATGATGACAATTTTACCATTTTTATTTCAAAAATTACTTTGTTTCCAAATAGTGCAAACAATATTACAAAAAGTGTGAAAGCTTAAAAATGGGCAAGTTATAAACGTTTTAAGATAAGGGTTAGACAAAGACAGCACTACCGTAGAAGTGACGTCACGACTATGTAACTTCATACTAGCGCCGTACATTGTCCGTACCGCGCGCGACAAGGACGGGAATAATCCCCTCCAAAATCTTGTAAAGCGTGTATCTTCTTCCTATTGACATAGATTTGACAGATATTTTCGATTATCTCATTTTTACTATGCCTTCTTTGATTTTGATTGAGATTGATTTTTGCGAACATTTAAATACTAGTCATCATCCCTAATGTGAATTGTTAACACTAGCAGCAGTGGCCCAGTGGTATCGCAGACACTTGTGTATTTGATTTCATCACCACTGCTCTCGAAACGGTGAAAGAAAACTTTGTGAAGAAACTGGCATTTCCTTGAAGCAAAAATGCACTGGGCCCGCGTGGTGGATTATGGCCCACTACCTTTAATTGAGAGGAAACCTGTGTCCCAGTAGTGGGAACAATAAAGGCTGATTATGTATATCAGAGGAGGTCCTCAGCGCAATGCTCGATGACCCCAGTAGAGCTTACGAAAGAGTGAGTCTTAAAATGAACATGGACAATACATATGTCATGTCAAATGCCCATGTAAAACCCACTCTCGTAAAGATCGGAGGGAGATACTACACTAGAAGTTGTGAACGAGTATGTTTACCTAGGACAAACAGTCCAATTAGGTACGTACAACATCGAGAAAGAGTTCAATCGTCGAATCCGACTCGGCTGGGCAGCGTTCGGTAAGCTACGCAATATCATCTCGTCCCACATACCGCAGTCACTCAAGACGAAAGTCTTTGACCAGTGTTTTGCCAGTGATGGTCTATGGCACTGAAACGTGGTCGTTCACAATGGGCCTTATTGAAGGCTAAAAGTCACCCAAAGGGCGATGGAGACGGCTATGCTTGGAGTTGTCCTACCGCAGACAAGGCCACAGGAATCCGCTGGATGCGGGAAGCACAGAATTGGTCGAAGTGCGGCTGAAATGATGATGATGATAATGATGTATCAATACGCGTAATTTTGATTTCGCTATTTGAATCGTATGACAAGGTTCTCAGTATGGTAAGGTTTTCACTTTTAGTACACCAATTCGTACCTAGATTTATATTAAATAGTATGAAAGTTGTCAGTACATGGCTACTACGGCGTAGCTGTGTCCGCTACGTGGGCTACGCCGTCGTAGACCATGCCGCTACGCTTCGTACCGAAGTAGGCTCGGGAGTGGTTGCGCTCGTGTATTTTTGTAGATACGGCATAACGGCTGATGACGTAACGGAAACACAAATATGTACAATACAATTTATGTAAATGATTTTTCATTACATTATAAAGTCGTCATCAAATATAGTTAATTTTAAGATTTGTTTTTATTTAAGTATCAACTCTAAAATTGGAACATTGTTACTGTTAGTTCATTTAAACAAAATGATTGTTACCTATAGATTAACAATTTATAGTATTCAAAAAGTTTTATTAATTACAAATCAAATAAGGTTGTTTTTGTTGTTGTATTATTTTTACTAAATTCAATCTAATTTATTGTAAAACAAATGTCAACGGAAGTCGTTGCTGTGTGACGTTATACGTCACACAGCAACGACTTCCGTTGACATTTGCATAGGCTCGCTCTACAGTCGTATTTTTTATTAGACGAAGCCAACTGACAGTAGCTAATGTCGCTTTGTAAAATAATGTTGCCATGTTTAAAGCAATAGTGATGCGTTCAGTTCTCGTTCAATCAGATGAATGAACAATGAGTGTGAATAGTTTATCATTTCAAACTATAAAATAATGTTATTTCTATTTTACAATAACATTGTATAAAAGTGCTCTGATATAAGTTACTAGTAGTATGAACTACAATCAGGTTGACGGCTTATTACAAAGCGCGGCGCGGCGACTAGTGCCATTTTGTTTGTAATTCGACTTCTAACCTCTGGTCTGATAGCACGAATGTTTTTTCTGCGCTCACGCTGTTTAGATATTGTTAAGTTTTTCGTTACGTTGTGTTTGTGGTAATTGTTGAGTTTATTTATTGCTATATTGTTTCCTACAAACGAAATGGATCCTCAACCAAGCACGTCAAGCCAAAGCTTGTATCCAAGAAAGAAGAGACCACGGATTGCTTCAAGCGTTACAAACAGGTATTTGAGCTGCTTCAGTTGACATTTTGGGAATTGACCTCGACTCGACCACATGGTCGACAATGTTTCAGACAGATTTATAATTAATGTGTCCGAAAGCGATAGTGATGATTGTTTATCTGATTGTATATCTATAATAAGCGATGTTTATTTTTATTTTCATTACCTGCCTATAATTGTTATATTTTATACATGTATAGTTTCAACTACATGATGTATTGAAAATAGGACAATAGTCTTACAAGTTTCCTCGCAATGTTTTCCTTAATGTTTAAAACACTCGGTATTCAGTATAGGTAGATACTATAGGAACATAGTCGTCGAAAACTCGTTGGTATGTACAAAGCAAGACTAAAATTCGAACCCCGTACCCGATATCGGCAGTTCGGCACATTAACTATTCACTAGACAATCGAGGCAATTTCATTCATTCAGGAGTTTTTCAATCATTCACTTTGTCACAACACTATTTTCATTTCATCAAAAACTGACAACACAGTAAACGTCAATTGACTTCGTCTAATTAAAAATACGACTATAGTCGCAGAGCGCGACCTCGACCCTTGCTTGACGAAGTGTCAGCCCGCGCCGTAGCTAATCAAAATGCGATCCAGCCTGTCCCATCTTGTTGTGCTCCCTCCAGCGACGCCCTAAGCCGAGGTCCTTACCCCACAGGGGGTGCCCTTAGCGAGCAGTCGCTTATTTATGTAAGTTAAAATAAGTAACTAATATAAACTATACGATACTTTATTTGATAACAAAGAAAAAGTTGTGTGTGTGTCCATCAGTGCGCAGTCTTCGGAACGGACAACAAATCTATTTTAACAGATCATCCTATTCGCCCCTGGCTGGAGGCTTTGAGTTCGCTTACGGCAGCCACAGGATAGTCCGGTTGAGTAGTCACGACCTCTCAAGGCCAACTACGAGATTAACAAAAAAAAAACACAGAGCGCGGATATTAAATTGTATTTTGAACTGTGTGCATCCATCTCCTTATAAAATTAATTTGTGTGAATCATTATTTGTTAAGATTGATAAAAGTGTTTGAAAGATGTCTGATCGTTATCATTTGATATTCCCGAACCCTCCCGCTGTTACAGGTATAGAAACATAATAAATAATTTAATCATTTTATCAAGACCAACTCGGCGATTTACGCTGAACAATCTTGCTACCGTTTAATGTATATAAAAAAAGAAAAAAAATGTTTTGTAGCTATGAGATGGATTAAACATTACTAAATGTTTTTCCATCCAGCAAAATTAATCTTAATAAAAAAAATATATATAAATATGATGCAAAGAACTAGTAAGCGAAGTCTTTGTCGGATGATAGCGCCTTAAGCGATGCAGGAAGGAGGTTCGTTCGTTTATTGTAGTTTTTTTTACAGATTTTTGTTTTATTAGGTAATGAGACATTTACATAATATAGTAAGGGGGGGGGGGGTATGCGTTAAGGTATCCCGGTAAATTCTTTATTAAATTGGCAAATTCCAACTTACAGAGTTGGATGATTTTACTTCGGTAAACACATAATGGTTACGGGCACGTCAACTTTTATTCCCACAAAACCTGATACTGAGTTGCGAATTGCAATACGCGTAAGAATATTTGAATTTGGCGGGATCTGCAACGTAACGTAACGCCTTTGTAGCGCTTTTGCCATGAGCAAGAATGTGCGATTTTATGGAGCTGTGAAAAGCATTAAAACAATATTGCCATTTCATGTCGTATGTCATGTCAGTCCACTTTAAACTTTTGCTTACCTATATGGTCACTTTAAAAGGATAGCCTTTCATTCATATTAACATCCAATGTTGCACAAACTAGCTAAGTCAAAGTCTATGTCAAAGCATTTATTTCAAATGTGGTTCCTTAAGTTCTGAGCTACACGATAAATTACAAATGCGTGCACTGACTGGACAGGTCCACTCAAATCTGTATGGTTCTTTGCTCAAAATACCATTTCAGACACCTACCTACATTCAGGGTCGCGGGTAATTCGATAGAGATAACCGTGGCCCTGGCACAGGCGAAGGAACACTGGTGGGTTTTAGTCAGTAAAAGTCTGACACGCCCTCCCGCTCCACCCAGAGCGGGAGAACTCATTTGATGATTTCCCACCCAAAAAAAAAAGACACCTATCTACATGGGCCTCATACGATCTGTAAAATTGACAATGAATATTTACTTACTCAAGTATTGTGAATTTTAAAACTATGTGGGTCATGGTTTTTTACTTTTGTGTTTTTTTATTATCTCAGTTGGTTTTAATCTTAATTTTGGTCTGTCGGTTTGATTAATTATGCGGTCTTGTCTTTGGTATTGTTAGTCGAATCGTTGAGCTCCTTATGTTTTGAATTGAGCTGCACGATTACTGACAAATGCGTGCACTGACTGGACAGGTCCACTCAATCTGTGTGGTTCTTTCCTCAAAAGACATCAATCCACATGGTCTTCACATGATCTGACCAAGATTATGTCTGGACTTTAAAAGAGACTGTGACCTCTGAGTTTGATTCGGCCTTTCTTCTCAGAGTATTTAGATAGGAAACGCCGACCTCCACTAGTTTAAAAAAAATGTTTGACGTGTAAAAGTGTTTGTACAAACCTACTTACAGAAATAAAATCATTTATCAGCTACACTAATATCATAAAGAGGAAAGATTTGATTGTTTGTTTGTATTGAATAAAAATTATTTTACCATTATTATTTTACCGGGATTAAATGGCTTTCACGCCATCATACGCAAGCGATGCGCCTCCATCATGCGCAGGGTGCGCGATGCCCCAACAGCATTCTGAATGCTGTAGCTGATAGGTGGGACAGCCCCATACTGGAACATTGGATACGCCTACATGCCACCGTGGCGTAATAAATATAGTTTGTTGATTCTCTGGTAGTTGTAAGTACTAACACTAGTTTCTAAGTCGTTTGTATACTAACCAAATGGACGTCATGGTTCCGATTTTTTTTAAAAAAAATTTTAAAATATTTTTTTAGAAGCCGAAATTATGTCTGACTAACATAGGCAATTTTTTTTTTCGAAATACGCGGACGTAGTCGCGGGCGAAGTGCTATTTATCATAACTAAAGGCACTTTTGAACATCAACATTTGTAACATTAAAATAGAATTAATTCTAGTCGCCCTTCCAAAAGGTAGTTTTCGTATGGAAGAAGAGTGGGCAAGAAACTCCTTTATTACTGTTTTTTTTTTTTTTTACAATATTTTGTAAACATTAATCACATAATTATATGTGAACACGATGCACGACGAATATAATTACTATACCATAATAGGTAAAAATAGTAAAAATTAAGCAATGACAGATTCATTAATTTTGTGAAACATACATGGTGCTCAGACATTGTAAAAGTGTACGATTTTCCTAAAATATTAACAAGGCAATAAGTATGTGAGTTAAGTAAGCACAGAATGTAAATCAATGACTTCAAACTATAAATTATAGAATTTAATTAGCAACCAGTTAGATTTTGTCTAGACTAGATTGTCCTATGGAGCTGGACCACCATGTCTCAAGGCATTCTAATCTTGGATATAATCCTCTGATTTGTAATGTAAAGCAAGGATCACGGATCTAAAATAGTATAAAGCATAAATTTAACACAATACACCAATAAAAGCAATGTAATTCTCAAAATTAAATCGTAAGTCAATATTCAATTACACGAATATTCTATTCCACTTTTCCCACGATCGTTTGTCAACGTCGTTTATATTAATTTGCATTTAATTCCCTCTTACGTTGATTTGACGGCTCCCATTTATTTTGTTTGAAGTTAACTCAATTTCACGGTAAGCGTGGATGCCATTACGGTTCCTGTTGTGCGCATTACACCTCGAATTTGGTACTTGTAGGTGTATTACACTTACGTAGGTATACTACACTATTACATTTCTTTCTTTTCTTTTTTTTATTAAATCTATACTCCTAAAGATACATAATTGGAATCGGGTCGATTGAAGGTTAATGATTGATGGTTATTAATATGCTTCCCGCGGTTTGTTCGTGAATAGGTGACCATCCATTACATATCAAGCGTTTACGTGTCTCTAAAAGCACAACTTAGATATTTGACAGTCGTTATTGGTAATTAGAAGCCTTAAAGGATCACTTTGTTGTCCGTCCGTCCGTCCGTCGGTCTGTCTGTCAAGGCCTTTTTTCTCAGGAACGCTTTGAGGTATCAAGCTGAAGTTTATATAAAAAACTCGAGTCTGCTGTCACTTGGAGTTGTGAAAAAATCAAACTTCTAAACCAACGCAATCAAAAGATACAGTCGTTTATGCCGCAATTTTCTGCAAATCTTCGACACTCGCAAGGGAATCAAAACCTGCAGGGTAGTTCCCGTGAACTCGGAATCTTGAGTTTTGGTACGAGGCAACGTCTAAGCACAGATAAAGGAAAAATTGCGAATATCGTATTTTTTTTGTTACGTCATATTATGAAAGTATTTTTAATTATTTTAAACTAACTACCCCTTTCCTCATGAACGCGTGGAGGTATTAAATTGAAATTGATATCAAACACTCAGGGAACCCTCAGTGCGCGACTCTGACTCGCACTTGACCATTTTTTGTTACAGTTAGTTTTAATCATGGTCCTGGCAGCTTGAAATTTATGTAGCCTACCCAAATGGCCTTTCTTTGGTAATGTTTAAATTATTCAGCAGTGTATTAATAGGTAAATATATGTTAGAAGTTACAAACACACTACTCATATGTTCGTGGAATCATTGAGCTCCTTATGTTCTGAGTTGAGCTGCTTGATTACTTGAGTCCGACTCATTTCCCCGGAAATCCCAATCATCTTCCCGATATACTCGATGTAGCGCTGCTCAAGAATGTGAACCTCCGTTTGCAATCGATAGAGACGTTCCACGAGCTTAACTCGGACCACCGCCCAGTAGTCATGCATCTCGCCCCCTACTCTGGCCCAAGCGATCCCAACCGCCCCCCTCACACCCAGATCATAACCGACTGGAGGAAAGTAAGCGAAAGACTGAAATTCACCACGTCGCCTCACTTGGACACCATCCCCGATCACATAGTGTCAGTCGCCGACACGACGGCCGCAATCGACTCGTTTACAGAGCACGTACAATCCGTATTGACGGATTGTTCACGGGAAGTTCCGGTGATGGAAGACCATCGCTGGAAACTACCTACTGACGTACGTGACCTGATAACCGAGAAGAACGCAGCCATTCGTGCCTACGACTCCTTCCCTTGTGATGCGAACAAAGCCCACATGCGCCATTTACAGCGTGCTATAAAGAAACGCATAGGGGAGGTTCGCTCTGAGGGCTGGAACAAGATGCTCAGTGAACTCGAGCCCACTCATCAAGCCTTCTGGCAATTACAGAGGAAAATGCGTTCCTCAGAAGAGGTCTCTATGCCTCCTCTCATCCGCCCCGACAATAGGGTCGCTTTAGACAGTCCCGATAAGGCTGAATGTGTTGCTGACAGCCTAGAGTCCCAATGTTCTCCCAGCTCCCAACCATTGGTTGGGAAATGGAGAATCGAGGTCAACCCCGATAAGAGTCAGGCGGTTCTCTTCTCGAGACGTCGTAGATTCCCTCCCCCTCTTCCCAGCCCGATCACTATGTACGGTAAGCCGATCCCTTGGGAGAAGCAAGCCAAATACCTAGGCGTGATCCTCGATCAAAACCTAACTTTTAAACAGCACATTAAGGCGGTTCGCGCGCGCGCCGCTTTCGCTCTCGGTAGACTCCACTTCATTCTGACAGCCCGTTGTAAACTGTCACTTAAATGCAAGCTGCGTATCTATACCGCAGTCATCCGTCCCATCATGACCTATGCCTGCGTTGTGTTTGCGCACGCTCACCCACGTCATCTCCATAAGATGCAGACCCTCCAAAACCGTTTCCTTAGAAAGGTCACGGGTGCCCCCTCCTATGTCCGTAATATAGATCTCCACGTAGACCTTAAAATGCCAACCATAAAACAGTTCATGAATCGCTTATCTAAGCGTTTCTTCGACTGTGGCATCAAACACCAAAACCCCTTGATCTCAGCGGCCGCCCGCTATACTCCCTCTCGCATTAGCAGTATTCGCCGACCAAGGCATACTTTAATCGACCCCAATGACGCCACTACACTCCTCCAGGAGAGCAGTAAGGCCACCAGCACTTTGCACAAGCGCAAAACCCGATCGCCGTCATACCGTCCTCGCCGCCGAGGCCCGCCGCGACGCCCAAATCCACGCCCCTCCCGATCCTTGCTCGAGCCAGCCCGCGCCGCTGAGCCTGTAGCTTTAAATTCGTCCATAAATCACTCAAATCCTGATCCAGCTAGTCCCTTGCTGCCCAACAATAAGATAAGATTAAGTCTATCCTATTTAACTTCTTAAGATATTTTTAATTTGCACTACCTAAAGAGGATGACATACATATTGCTGTTTTTTATTAGACTCATTGACTTTTAATTTTGACATAACTATAATTTATCAAACGAATTATACTAATATAAGGAAATAATTATGATATAATAATGTTTAATGCATGCCAATTTAGGATGATAAGGGCAGGCGAATGATAAAATTGCAATGCTTGTAAAAGGCTGCTAAGTCATAAGTGCTATCATAAAATAACATCAACATTGTACACTTAGTTCGCAATAAACTTTTGACTTTGAGGTTCGTACCCCACAGGGGGTGCCCTTAGCGTGTAGTCGCTTAGTTTTTAAGTTAGTACATAAGTTTAAGTCCTGGCTGGAAGCCTTAATTTATTAGGGCAACCACAGGCAAGTCCGTCTAAGCAGACGACAACCTCATAGGTTGACCTGCGAGATGCCATTACCAAAAAAAAAAAATGCTTGATTACTGACAATTGCTTGCAATGACTGGACAGATATCCACTCAATCTGTGTGGTTCTTTCCAAGACCATTTCAGACACCAATCGGAATGGTCTTCACATGATCTCATGACTGTGGCCTCTGAGTTTGTTTCGGCCTATCTTCTCATAGTAGTCAGATAAGAAACGCCGATCTTATCTAGTTTTTTTGAAATAAGATTGACGTGTAAAAGCGTTTGTACAAACCTATTTACAGAAATAAAACCATTTATCGTTTACTGGAAGCAGACTACAACTAAGTCAGGAAAAGTCTTGACAGATTGATTTTAGGTGTATTCAATCTATGTGTTTGGGTGTCGAATAAAATTTCTTAAAAGTGACTGGAATAGAGGAACTAAATATATTTAGATAATTAAATAGATATTGTACATGTAGACAACTTTTTAAATCAGTGTCAAACAAGTCAATGATTTCAGAAAAAAATATTTTCCCTTCCACGTTATGGCTTTATCACAAGTTGTTACAGTCCGCGAGGCCTATGTTGAGTTATGCATTTGTGTGAGTGATTACCAATCGCGCTCTAGGCCGACGTCACACCTACACTATCTATATGTGCACTCACACAAATGCAAAGCTCAACTGAGGCCTCACGGACTGCACAACGAATCCATATAAGTTCGAATACATGAGGAAACGACATGTGATATCCACCATACGGCACTGGACCGGCGTGTCAGGCCAGCGTGACAGGCCTTTAGACTTTTTACAAAGACGAGGACTGTCTCCCAGCAAGGAACGTTAAGCTTAAACCATAAGCATTCATAATATGAGTACCTAGTTTTATTTATGGTTATAATTTTACATAACTAAGTAAGTATCATCAACATAAAAGGTTCATGATTGATAACTTTACTTCTGTTATTCAGTTAATTGCAATGTTGAATAATTATTTCATAATATCCAAGTGTTCATCAGTTGGTAACGGTGACTGTTCCTATCTAACACAGGACAACACACTACAATTTTAACATGCACCATTAAAACATAAAACGGGTTTTGTGGCCTTCCCTAAAAGTAATTACTCTCAACTCTAGACGAAGGATCTTTGGCAGCACTAACAGCATATTCTTGTAAAAACATCCGCAAGTAAAGCTTTCAATTTTAAAGTTCAAAGTCTTTGAGTGAGCACGTAATCGTTTGGATGGTTGCTGCAAGTCTAAGTAATGTTCGTTTTACTTTTCTGAACTGCATTTTTCAAAGTCATCTTGAAACATTTGCATGTTATTAAACTACCTCTTCAAAGTGAATGCATTCTGGCGTATTTAGCATAAAGGTAAGTTTTATTACTTCCATAGTTCAGGAAGAAGTTTTTGAGGAATTCTGGTGAGTTCCGTTGTTCATTAAATTATAATAAAACCGAGCTTCAGAGCGATGACCTTGCTATATATATTTTTTTTATTTCATAAAAAAAATTCGTACAAAAATATACGTAATATTTTCTTTTGCCTCCTCGATTAGGAAACGAAGACTATCACATGATTGTTTTTTATCTTTCTGGCTCGTAATATCATCTATGAGGTCATACCATTAATTATTAATAATATTTTGATAGAATACAATCCTTCAACCGTTCAACCAAGTCCGGACATCCCAGAAATATCACACCAAGGCCTCTCAAGACTGCAAGATGAAGTATGTAGGTACGATTGCAAACAAACAGAACTCTACACCAGTGTACTCACAATGTAGTGGACACACAAATCACGCATACAAACATACAGACACGAAACAAACATCTGTAGACTGGACCAATGTTTGCTTCGAATGCGAATCGACTTCTCGATCCAGAACACGGAACGTTGATATTTCACCGAAGATTTGAGCTCCTAAACAAGGATATTTCAACGCTGTGTACAGCGATTTACGCTCGATCCGATTCGAGATTGAAACTAACACACGTAAGTTTTCCGGTATTGAGGTTTGCTTGTCTGGGCCAACGGGATGAAAGAACCTTAGGATTCTTTAAGTGTTTTAAATAAAAGCAGTGCTTTTAGTCTAAATATTATCGAATTTTAAGCTAAACTTAAAGGAGTTCTTAAAAGACTGTCAGTAAACGTGAAATAGACATACCTATACCTACTTATGCGACTTGACGTCAAAGAGTTTTGTTGATGAATATCCCTCTCCTGTTCACTGGTGCATAGGACTCAATACTCAAAATTTTATTTGCATTCAAACACGTGTATTTAGGTGGTAGCTTAAAAATTATATGTGTTCATTGTTGTGCTCAGCACCTGTCGGGCTCAGCAAAATAGTAAGAGGGAGGTTGTTAGCTTATTTATTAGTCTTGTGAAATAAATCTAAAATAATTATTGTATTTACGCTTTTTTTTTTTTTGACCTTCATAATCTTTTATTACTTCACCCTGTCTTGTGCCGCTGTCTCCTTTAGTTGCCTCCGCGTTTGCCCAGCCGCATTCGCATATACCTAAGGGCAAGTAAATCAATCCGTTAATGAAAATGTTTTTGCAGTGGTTTACATTATACCAGGCTTGAAGTAGCTGGAAGTTATGGGAAGGCTTTTGAACAGCATAAGCTGATGTATTTTGACCCATACAAGTTATTGTTAGCCAACATCAAGGTGCTGTTAGAGAAGCATCAAGCCGATAATCGTATGTTTGTCAGGTTTGTGGTGACATTACAGATTAATCGTTAAGCTGGAAGAAGGTGCAATACCATCGCTCTATTCACAAATAACAACGTACTGGCAATCGAATCACTATCATTCGACGCAATCAAATCCAGGCCAAATGGCTTGGATTGGCCAAATTGCTCTAGCTGGCACCTGTGGGGTCATTATGGCACTGTTAACTAACGGCGACATATTAACAGCTTCCGCACTATAGCGATACATGTTGCAATTTTTAATCAGCACTGTGGTTTTGGCACCGAATAAACATGGGAAAGTATTTATCTGATCCTCTTAAAACTTGTTGACTTTCGAATGAAGACGATTTTTTTAAATTAATGAACTTCTATAAAACCTTTGCGCTTCTAATGACGCACACTTTAAAAAAAAAACAAGTCTCACTGACTCTTACATATCGGCGCAACTCCAATAATTCGTCTGTTTTAATAATGAAATAGTTAAGTTTACTAATTTGATTGTTTGAAATTATGGATTGTTTATTACGATGTTACTACTACGGCCGCACTGTGAGAACTCGACTCCAACCCGCGCAACCCACTCAACTTCCAGCGCTGATGGCTTCCGCCATCCCAGCGCCTTCGGTAGCCCCTACGGCCTCTCCAGTGGCACCTCGAGGAACCCAGGGCCGAAACAGCGCCCAAATTATATTAAGTACATACGCGGCCCTCTTCAACACCGCCGCGGATAATGGCGGAAGAAATCGTTGCTGCAAATGGCAACGCACGTCGCCTTATGGAAATCCTCAGCGCGTATCCCGAGATCGCGCAAGTCCTAAATTCACTCAAATATTAATTCTCAATGGATAAAATGAGAGTAAACTGTAACAAACGGTCCCGGTCCCTTAAATTAGGCTTTTTCAACGCAAATGGCGTTTCAGGTCAACGCGATGACCCTCGCGCACGTATGGGAGTGGCGCGAGGAGGCAAAACGCCGGGGTGTAACTCCGCTGCCGCGACAAATCACGGTACAGCGGACAGAGCTCCGGCGGCATCTCATGGCGACATGGAGGGTGCGATTGTCGCAACCCAGTGCTGGGCACGCCACAATAGCGGCGGTAAGTCCCCTCTTTGAGGAGTGGTTGGAGAGGCGCCACGGCGTCCTCACCTTCCGCCTGACGCAGGTCCTCACCGGACACGGTTGTTTCGGGAGGTTCCTGTTTCGCATAAGGCGGGAGGAAACGCCCGGGTGTCACCATTGTGTGGATCGCCCGGAGGACACTGTGGAGCATACGGTGGAGGTATGCCCAGCTTGGGCGGAGCACCGCAGTGTCCTTGCGGAGGCGATTGGCGGCGGCGATCTCTCGCGTCCGGCCCTGGTCCAGGCCATGGTACGGAGCGAGAGGGAATGGCAAGCCGTCACCTCCTTCTGCGAAGCAGTAATGCTCGCAAAGGAGGAGGCGGAGCGGGTGAGGGAGAGAGCCTTGCGCCCTCACGCCCCCACTAACCGCCGCAGGAGACGCCCTGGGCGTCGGGAGTCGCCTGGAGATTCCCGGCCACCGTAGGCGCGGGCTTGCGGACGGTAAGGACCAGGCCCGGGTCGACGGCGCGTTGTGTTCCACGCGCACCTCAAAGAGATGTCAGCACAAAATGACGGGGTCCGATAGGGCCGACGCCTCAGGGTCGCGGGTTATTCCACAGAGAAAACCGTGGCCCTGGCAAGGAACACGGTGGGTTTTAGTCAGTAAAAGTCTGACACGCCCTCCCGCTCCACCCAGAGCGGGAGAAGTCATTTAAAAAAAAAAAAAAAAGGTCAACGCGATGAGATCGCCGCTTTCCTCCGCGACCACCAGCTAGACATCCTCCTCATACAGGAAACCTTTTTAAAGCCTCACCACCGAAACCGGAACATTGCCAACTATAAACTAGTTCGCAATAATAGGTCTCGATGCCACAAGGGTTGCACACTAATATACTTTAGGAAATCTTTGTATTGCATCCCTATAAACCCACCTCCTCTCTTCTTCCATCTGGAGACCTCCATCTGTCGGCTCGGCATGACCGGTCACCAACCGATCACCATCATCTCCGCCTATATCCCACCAGACAATGGTCCGGAGGATCCCATCTCTCTACAAAAGGACTTCACTGCCCTCTTCGGTATGAGTGACTCCGACATCTTAGCGGGGGATCTTAATGCCAAACACCCGGCGTGGAATAGTAGCACGACTTCTACCAGAGGTAGGATCGTTTTCAAGTTAGGCGAATCCCTTGACTTTGACGTCATCGCTCCAATGAGCCCGACCGATTTCCCCGGAAATCCCAACCATCTTCCTGATGTACCCGATGTAGCGCTGCTCAAGAATGTTAACCTCCGTTTGCAATCTATAGAGACGTTCCACGAGCTTTACTCTGACCACCGCACAGTAGTGATGCATCTTGCCCCTTACTCGGGCCCGATCGATCCCAACCGCCCTCCTCAGACCCAGATGATAACCGACTGGAGGAAAGTAAGCGAAAGACTGAAATCCACCACGTCGCCTTAATTGAACATCATCCCCGATCACATAGTGTCAGTCGCCGACACGATGGCCGCAATCGACTCGTTTACTGAGCACGTTCAATCCGTATTGACGGATTGTTCACGGGAAGTTCCGGTGATGGAAGACCATCGCTGGAAACTACCTACTGACGTACGTGACTTGATGACCGAGAAGAACGCAGCCACTCGTGCCTATGACTCCTTCCCTTGTGACGCGAACAAAGCCCACATGCGCCATTTACAGCGTGCTGTAAAGAAACGCATAGGGGAGGTTCGCTCTGAGGGCTGGAACAAGATGCTAAGTGAACTAGAGCCCACCCACCAAGCCTTCTGGTACTTGCAGAGGAAATTGCGTTCTTGTGAAGAGGTCTTTATGCCTCCTCTCATCCGCCCCAACAAGAGCGTCGCTTTTGACAGCACCGACGAATGTCTTGCCAACAGCCTAGAGTCCCAATGTTCTCCCAGCTCTCAACCAGTAGACCAACCTCACCTGAACAAGGTCGACGCTGAAGTCGAACGGAGAGCCTCCCTCCCACCCGGCAAAGACCCTGATGATCCTCTGCCACCCGTCACTCCAGACGAAGTGCACGACATCATTAAAGGGCTCCACGCTCGTAAAGCCCACGGTTCGGACGGTATTACCAATAAGGTATACAAACTCCTTCCTGCCCCGCTAATAATGCTTTTGTCCGCCATCTTCAATGGCACATTGAGCAACAACATCTTCCCACAAGCGTGGAAAGCAGCAACCGTCATCGATATCCCAAAGCCAGGCAAGCCAAAGTCTGAGCCGTCCAGCTACCGCCCCATCGGCAAAATAGCGAAAGCCTTCGACAAAGTCTGGCACAACGGCTTGTTATACAAGCTTTACTAGCTAGGAGTGCCAGATCGTCTCGTGCTCATCTTACGAGACTTTTTGTCGAATCGCACCATCCGCTATCGCATCGAGGGTGCACTCTCGTCCCCTCAACCTATTCGCGCCGGTGTCCCTCAGGGTTTCGTTATATCTCCTCTAGTCTTTACGCTGTTCACCAGCGATATTCCAAAGAGTAAAAAGGCTCAGTTGGTTCTCTTCGCCGACGAAACTGCCGTTTACTATACCGGTCACTGTCCCAATGCTATAGCTCGCACTCTCCAAACCTCCGCAAACGTCTTAGGCGCTTGGTTCCGGAAATGGAGGATCGAGGTCAACCCCGATAAGAGTCAGGTGGTTCTCTTCTCGAGACGTCGTCATTTCCCCCTCCCTCTTCCCAGCCCGATAACTATGTACGGCAAGCCGATCCCTTGGGAGAAGCAAGCTAAGTACCTAGGCGTGATCCTATACCAAAACCTCACCTTTAAGCAGCACATTAAGGCGGTTCGCGCGCGCGCCCCCTTCACTCTTGGTAGACTCCATTTCATACTGACAGCCCGTTGTAATCTGTCACTTAATTGCAATCTCCGCATCTATACAGCAGTCATCCGTCCCATCATGACCTATGCCAGCGTTGTATTTACGCACGCTCACCCACGTCATCTCCATAAGATGCAGACCCTCCAGAACCGTTACCTCTGAAAGGTTGCAGGTGCCCCTACTATGTCCGCAATATAGATCTCCACGTCGACCTTAAAATGCCAACCATAAACCAGTTTATGAAAGGCTTATCCAAGCGTTTCTTTGACTGTGGCATAAAACACCCAAATCCCCTGATTTCAGCGGCCGCCCGCTATACTCCCTCCCGCATAAGCATTATTCGCCGACCAAGGCATACCCTAAACTTCTCCCCGCGTACGCCACTATCCTTCTCTAGGAGAGCAGTAAGGCCACCAGCACTTTACACAAGCGCAAAACCCAATCGCCTTCTTACCGTCCTCGCCGCCGAGGCCCGCCGCGACACCCAAATCCACGCCCCTCCCGACACTTGCTCGAGCCAGCCCGCCCCACTGAGCCTGTAGCTTTAAATTCGTCCCTAAATCACTCAAGTCCTGATTCAGATAGTACCTTGCTGCCCTCTTCCAGCGACGCCCTAAGCTTCGTACCCCACAGGGGGTGCCCTTAGCGTGTAGTCGCTTAGTTTTTAGTTAGTTTTTAACTTTAAGTCCTGGCTGGAGGCCTTAATTTATTAGGGCAACCACAGGCAAGTCCACTAAAGCAGACGACAACCTCATAGGTTGACCTGCGAGGTGCCATTCCCAAAAAAAAACAGGACTCGATTCATTCTTATTCGAGCCACTGGACAGTGCGGACCTCAGTGGGACATCGCTACGCTGTCAGTTAAATAAAACGAAGCTTTGAAAGAGTTCGTGAAGTTTTCTTTTAAAATTCAAAGATAAGTGATCACCATGAAGACGACATCACGACAGCATAGCTGACGTCACTTTTGAAAATTACCAAGGAGGTTTTTCCTCCGTCATATATAATAGAAATAATACACTTGAAGAGATATGAGGAACAGGGTGTAAAGTTCACTCATACTCTTGGAAAAGGGAGGATACTCCGACCAGATGGATGTCGTATCTGGCGGGCAACTGCCCGATGATTGTTGTCGGGAAGTTGTATATATGCTATCTGCGCGGTAAACTCTGCTTGCGCGATGCAGGATTGATGCGTTTGTTCGCATGTGGCGGTGTAGATGCCGCCACATCACTCCCCTCCGAAGACCGGAGGTCGATAGTGGACAAAGTCTTGTATCTTGCGATACTTGCCAATGCCAGTTGGGTTCCAGTGGGTTGGAACCCGGTGTCGCTGTGAGTCGGAACTGTCTGCGAAGATGCCCCAGTGAGTCGGGTGGCTGACTGCTGATGTCGACCAGGAGAGGGATTAAGCGCTCTGCTTGTGGACCGGCCGAATGTGCAGTATGCTGTGCCAAGGTTGCTGATGAGGCTGAAGGTGATGACCAGGTATGCGCTTGCGCTGCATGCTGATGGTCAGGACAACTGTTCAAGCCGTGGTTGCTGGCTGGCTGTGTGACTTGCGGGTGTGATGATGATGACGTCACGCTGAAGTAGTTGCACGAAGGCTGCGCTGACAATTATCACGTCGAGGTCACCAGTGAAGAGATATGAGGAACAGGGTGTAAAGTTCACTCATACTCTTGGAAAACGGAGGATCCTCCGACCAGAAGGATGTCGTATCTGGTGGGCAACTGCCCGATGATTGTTGTCGGGAAGTTGTATATATGCTGTCTGCGCGGTAAACTCTGCTTGCGCGATGCAGGATTGAAGCGTTTTTTCGCATGTGGCGGTGTAGATGCCGCCACACACTCATACATAACATAAATGATAAATGATTTATTTTCTGTAAATAGGTTTGTACAAACACTTTTACACGTCAATCATATTTTAAAAACTAGGTAAGATCAGCGTTTCCTATCTGGCTACTCTGAGAAGAAACGCTGAAACAAACTCAGAGGTCACAGTCTCTTTTAAAGTCCAGACATAATCTTGGTCAGGTCATGTGAAGACCATGTGGATTGATGTCTGAAATGGTCTTTTGAGGAAAGAACCACACAGAATGAGTGGACCTATCCAGTCAGTGCACGCATTTGTCAGTTGTCATGCAGCTCAACACAGAACTAAAGGAGCTAAACGATTCGACAATTCATACTCAACATTACTGATTAAATTCCACTTAATTGAATCCAATTCATATTTATTTTATTTTATTCAATTTAATTAGAATAAGTCATACACAATAAAACAATAACAAAAATAATCATAATTAATAAACAATGTACAGAATTATTAAATGAGGTTTGTTAGTCGCATCAGCCAGCTACATGTCGCTTACAACAGTGGAAGATGATGCCGCAATCAAGCCTTTCCACTTTTGTTTTTATTTGTTTGGCATCTCGTCGACCTATAAATAAAATAAAAAATAAAATAATCTTTATTTCGGATAAGCAACAGCCATACGGGTTAGTAAACAAAAGGATAACTTATACCTATGTTAGTAAACTTATAATCTATTTATTGACTAGGCTGTTGTTCGAGATACATCGTCGAACAACATCACCTAACAAAGGAGAATCATACCTCTCCGCTATTGTCTTCAGGATGGAGTTGGAGCTCTCCCGCACTCTGCAGACCAAAGAAGCAGATTTATGTCTGACGATGGCGTGGAAGCCATCGAGGTGTGCTTGTGCAAACATACCTGATGCACTGAACCCATTATTATACTGGACTGGACCCGTAGGGCGCTGATAGCCCGCCGAGAATAGTTGGTCCACAGGCTGCACGTGTAAAACACTTGGCAATAGGCTTTAAAAAACGTTATTTTAATTGCCTTGCTACAACGTGCAAACCTGCGAGCCAACATATTACATCGGACTGCCAGCGCCCTACGTTCCCTCTCAATATCCACTTGATCATCAAGGCCGTCGGTTACATAATGTCCCAAGTACTTGAACTGGTACACTCGCAATATGTCATTCCCATTAAGTTTAATCGGGGGCACATACTCAGGACATTTAGCACCGCCAGCCTTAAAGGCCAAGAACTCACTTTTCTTGACGTTATATACTAGGCCATGTTCACGAGCATAGCCCTCGCAACAACTAAGCAGCTCCCTAAGCGCCCTAACCGTAGGGCTCAGCAGCACCATATCGTCAGCGTAGCTGATGTTGTTGACACTAACGTCATCAATGCGACATCCGATTTTTTTGCTGCTGAGCTCAACGATCAGATCGTTAACATACAGGTTAAAAAGTTTTGGTGACGTTATCCCTCCTTGTCTTACCCCGCACTCTAGCCCGTACGACACCGACAGCCCATCGGCCCATCTCACACTGTTCGTCTGGTTGTAATACCAATACTGGAAGATATGCAACAGCTCTGCTGGCACTTTTCTCTCCCGCAGCTTTTTCCCCAAAACCTCGTAAGATACAAGGTCAAAAGCACGGGAGAGATCTGCTCGACGTTTTGTGTAGTATTGCACCGTATGTGTGAGGCCAAGTATTGCACTTTCCGTGCCAAGATTATTACGAAATCCAAACTGAGCGTCGTGTAATTTTAACAGGCTATCCAACCGTGCGTCCAGCTGACTGTCGAATACCTTTGCGATAATAGTAGCCAGGGAGATGGGTCGATAATTACACTTATCAGCAACGTCACCCGTTTTATTCTTAACAATAGGCACGGCAATAGTTCGCATGAGATCACAGGGAAGGTACGAGTGACACATACATAGCGAGTAAAACATAGCGAGCACTCTAGCTATGTGAGGACCGGCATGCTGCAAGTGCTCAATGCTTAAACTATCGTGACCCGGGGACTTCCCTCTCGTCATTTTCTTAATGGTGCTTGACACCTGCTTGGCCGAAAAACGAACCAGATCAGAATCACGACAGCATCCGTCATCAAGCACTCGCAACGATGAGCCCAGCGGTGACTCCACTTTAAAGTGGTCCATAAACATGCTGGCGATGCTGTCCGGCTGATCAGCACCACCGACACTCACAGGAAGGCCAGGCCTGATATCAAACTTTTTGGTAGCCTTCCAGAACTTCTGAAAATTATTGGCTTTACGGAGGGAAGCTACAATATCAAGCTTAATTTGTTCTTGATGAGTCTGACACCACATTAGTTTGCTTTTAAACACCTTTCGTGATAGGCACATGTCGTTGTAGATATTTCCAGAAGTTGGTTTATTGTGCCATACCCATAGCTGATATTTAAGTCTCGCCCTCGAGGGGGCGTCTCGGACGTGCTTGTTCCACCCAACAACCCGGCCTACATATCTATGAGTCCGAGTTTCCACTTGGCTCTGTACCGCGGCTTCTGATAAAGTAGTAACAATACTTTCATACATCTTGTCAAGAATTTTCCTATGCTCAGTATTATTACAGTGTCTATTGCTGCACAAACCAAATTCCTGAGGGTAATCAATCAGCCTTAACTTACTATTACATAAGTCATAGAACACGCTTATTTGATCGCTATCCCTCTCGCCCCAAATTAATCTGATACGTGATTTTTTATGGTCTATTAACTTTGACTCTATCTTATCTAACATACACTCAACAAATATGGGACAGTGATCAGACCAGAACACATCGTG
This sequence comes from Dasypolia templi, assembly GCA_963555695.1. NCBI lineage: Eukaryota > Metazoa > Arthropoda > Insecta > Lepidoptera > Noctuidae > Dasypolia > Dasypolia templi. Next base: position 21,325,357 of record OY743153.1, read on the forward strand.
CACAATACCTATCTCAGTAACCGTTAACCAAGCAGAGTGTGTGACGACACAATGGTCAAGCCATCGCCTACAACCGTGCGCATCACTGACAAAGGTATAGCTACTTGACTCTAAGCCTAATTTTTCAATATCCGCACACCTCCACTTTTGTTCGTTACAGAATTCTAAGAGTTCACAGCAAAATGACTCACCGGGGTGTGCGTTGAAATCACCAAGTATGTAAACCGTTTCAATGTTACTAACTTCGACAATCGCACTAACTTCACATAAACACTCCGTGAACTCTGTCAGATTTTCACTCGAGTCAGTTGGCATATAAATACTGAACACTATTATGCATCGGTACCCGAGTGAAACTTTAATCGCCGTTAAACGCGCACAGCGAATTGAACAGGTGATTTTGAATCAGTTACGGTAATCAGCGCACAGCTGATTACCGTAACTGATTCAAAAGCTCGCTTACGCCACAGGATAGCAACACCACCATACGGTCGTCCTCTCAATATTCCTGCTGAGGTATCAACAGCTGACTTCCCTGTGTACTCGAATTCGCTATGATTTTTTCCAAGATAGGGTATATCATGAGGAAGCAGCCATGTTTCCTGGAGGGCAACTATGTCAGCTGACTGACACAGAAAACTAACTGCCTCAACAGATCGCTTCACGGATTTGCAGTTGAAACTTACAAATTTACTCGTCTGACGATTGCTACTATCCATTATTTATTATGTCAATGTTGGCTTAATTATGCCAGTCTTCGTCTTGTAGGCTTCATTTACAAAACCCCTAAAAGTAATTCCGTCGGGCCATAACTCATTATCTAGAAATAGTTCTAGTTTCGTTTTGGGAACATACAACTTATATGAGTTGTACCTCTTTTCTGTTTTTCTGTTTATTTTAAACAGAGTTACATCTTCTTGTGTACTGTTTTTAATATAAGCAATAATATCACTCTCATTCGTGCTTTTACACACATTTGATATGAACAATGGTACCTTGATCATAGCTGCCTTAAATTTCTCATCTGGACCTACATACGCTTTTCCCAACTTTCCGCGAGATGAGGGCTTCTTGTGCTTCTTGTTTGTAACAACATTCCATTTATCCCCTACTATTTCTTTACATTTGTTACTCGCCTTCAGTACATCTGCCATCAACTTACGTTCATTACTTAGCGGTGCAGGCGAGATATTAGTGGAAACGTTCGAGTTAATGAGATTAGAACTCGCGGTAGGGGTAATGTATTGTTCATTTGACCGGCTGTCGCCGGTAACCCTTTGTTGTGAATCATCACTGTTGTCGAGCCGCTGCGCGAGCGAGATAGCATCGCTTTGATTCAAGTTGACAGTCAAACTCGCACCAGCTGATTGCTTCGCCTCGCTAACGGTTTCTGTATTAGATAACAGTTTTTTCTGTACACCCACATATTTAGGAAAATAATCACTATTTATCGATTGTGACCTAGACTTCGGGGATTTATCATTACTTTTTGATATTGAATGCTGTTGTAAAGCCATTGGACCACTGTCAAAGTTGTGTATGTCTTCAATAAATGCGCCTCGCCTTCTATTGACAAAGTCAAAGTTATTGTTTACAATTGAGGCACTCTTTAGATTATCTAATTCAGTTCTTAACTCCATTAGTTGAGACGCTGTCGCACTGTCAGTCTTTAAGACTTTGATATCCGCAGCACGAGGATATCCTTTAATAGTTTCGTCTCGTCTATATGGCCAAACGTAACCGGTGGTAGTTTTTGTAGATCACGCGCAACAAAGATGGGTACTATCTCTGGATCAGTGAGCTTCAGAAGACATATGATATCCTCGATGTCCCGTGCACTTTTTCCTTTACTTTTACGAATTTTCCGTTTTGAATTCGGAACTGAATCGAAAAGCAGTGACTTCGCCGCCACAACTTCACTGTCTGCAAAACTATCAGTGCATATCCGAGTGAGGGAAACCTCATCCATAACATCCGCCTTGTTTTGTATAAACGCTAATAACTCATTTATCACTATATTACACTTTGCACATTTGACAATGTCTGACGCCATTGCACCGTACGCTCACATTCGCGCGCGAACGATGACTCCGACCTATGAGGTTGTCGTCTGCTTAAGCGGACTTGAAAGCCTTTCCACGAGCACGGCCAGCATTTTGTTGGCGCTCCCCCGCACTCGCCGAAACAGTGACGTGCCTCTCTTGCGCATAGTGGCGTGGAAGCAATCTACGCGCGCATCCGCAAACAAAGCACTGCAATAGCGGGGGAGTGCCAACATCATCCTGAACGCGTTGTTGAACTGGACATGAAGGGCGCTGTACGACCTTTGCGTATAGTCAGTCCACAAGCTGCACGTGTACGGTGTAGTACAGTAGGCTCTATTAAGGGTTTATTTTCACGTCTTTAGAGCACCGTGCAAACCTGCGCATAACCATGTTCGCTCTGACCGACAGCGCCCTTCGTTCCCGCTCAATCTTCGCATCGTGCTTGAAGTTAGGAGTCACGACATGTCATGTTTAAGTAACTGAGTCCCTTTTTAAACTTTCTGGCCTTTTGTCATAGCTGGTCGCAGTAACTAAGCTAGGGTACCAACCAATAAGGTTACCTCAAAAAATGGATTTTCGGGGGTTCACAAAAAGTTATTTCTGTTCAATAGTTTTTAGGAGCGCAAAATGGGCGACACGGAATACACGCCATAAATATGTCCCTGTTTCAGTGTCTAAAAAGGCACTAGGGAATTACCTAACCGATAATATTGGAAAATGACCCAGGATTTGTATGAAATAATTTATCCTGGAACTTATGAAGAATAAATTCACCAGAACTTGCCCGGAGTTGGTGTTAGAGGACATCACCATTCTTTAATAGGCAGCAAAATAATATTAAATTACGCGTTTTTGGTCTCTTATTTTGTCGCTGTTGGGCCTGAGTCCCAGTTATTGACCACGGGAGCATAGTGTGGGTTGTGCTATTGAAGCTGTTATAGGTTTAAGGTTCACTTTTGCTTGTGGGAATTCTGAGTAATAAAAATACGTGTTCGCACTATGCTTATTTATTTTCGACTAGTTAGGTGACAACTTTTTGTGGATAATATGGTGACACACACATGCGTTCGTACTTGCTTCACTCATTCACACATACCGACATACCGCCCACCAAAGGGTCTATGGCCCTTTCACAATGCACACAACTTAATTGAGTAAACTACAATGTTAATGATAATCTAACACATAATGTAGGTGCTTATTTAAATTAATCAGTAAAGTAATATTACATTTCGATATTGAACAAATAACATACAAATGGAAGAAGCAAGAATCAATATCCATTGGTAAACAACATAACTTATTAAATGATCTTTTTACTACACTATCACCACTTTTACAGAATATACACGCGTCCCACCGTCAGTTCCCGGGTGCTTATCAACAATGCGTCCCATCATCCATTTTAATATTTGATTAGGACAATGTGTCCTAGGTCAAATTCCCTGACCTTTTGGTGCCATTTTGCCATTTATTTATTTATTTATATAAGGTAACTTGCCATTGCCATTCTTTGTCGATGCTGCCATCTCGATAAATGACTCATTGGGATATCACGGAGGTCTGGTGTCGGCACAGTGATGGGTGTTTCACCAATAAGGAAATGCCCGGGGGTCAGTGGTTGCAGGTGATCGTTGTCCGTGTCATCTAATAGGGTTAGAGGCCGTGAGTTGAGGTAAGCATTACTTGAACTCCGCCATGTTTGCCGGTTTGCGTCGGTGACGAGGAGAGTGGTTAGATTGTGGTCACGTTCAAGAATAATCGGCTGTTTGCTATCTTTATTTGGATCAGAGTGACGGAGTCTTGCTCCCACCTTGAGGACGCCATTCTCGTCCAGGTAAGGTTTTAAATTGTTCAATTTACTCTTTATTTTAATTGGTAACTTTGATTTCAGGTGCTGAATTTCTTATTCGAAGCTATCCCTTTGTGCTATTCTCAAGCATGTTTTCAATGCATCATCTAGTTCCTCCGTGTTCACAGGTAAGTCTTTATTTTGTATTTTTCTTCCCTTTAAAAATCCTTTTAAAGAAAGAAAGAAAGAAAGAAAAAACGTTTATTTAGCACAGACTAAAAGGCACACAAAGCAGGTAAAAATTATAAGAAAAACAATAAAAAAAACATACAAATAATAATAAAAAAGTGTACAGCGCGAAGTATGAAACTTGCAGGGTAGTGTTTGCACTACACTATTACTTTAAACAGTTCTTGTTATGTATCAAAATTTACAAATATTGTAAATATACGTTTTTCATTGTCAACTGTTAAGCTTACTTGTATTGTTTCTATTCTTTCCAGGTCCGTCGTCATCGCGTTTGGTCTGCTGTATTGGTTTCCTCCTTCTATCAGCCACTCTGGATTCTTTCACCACAGTTCAGGATTTTCCCCGCGATGCATTGTCAGCTGGATTTTCTGATGATTTGACATGATGCCAATTATGATTACCAATGTTGTCCAGTATTTCAACTACCCTAGTTCTAACGTACGTGTTGCAAGATCACCGAAAAGCCAAGAAAGTACGATGGTAGAATCGGTCCATACGAATATCTGATCTGTTGGTATATTCATTGCTTCCTTTATCTGATTCAAGAGTCCAGCAAGCAGTACAGCTCCACTGAGTTCTAGACGAGGTAAGGATTAGGGCTTAGTAGGGGCTACCTTCGTTTTAGCGGCAATGATAGAGGTATTTGTGTCACCTTTGGATGTTCGTAATCTTAGAGTTAGTAAGTTTTGCTGGCAAAATAGAAATGGCTGACTGAAAGGTTAAGCAGTAGTGCGTACGCCTTGTATATTCTGTCACGCACTGTTAACATAGACGCGTTATTAACTGCTTACTACGGGCTAACTGAATCTGTTCTCAGATACGGACTTATCTTTTGGGGTAACTCAACTAGTAAAGATGATGCATTTAAAGCACAAAAGAGATGCCTCAGAGCCTGATTGGTGGAATGAGATGTTTAAATTGGTAACCACCGATAGTTGTAAGCCCTATTATATTCGCTATAACATTTTGACATTGACATCACTATATATTCTGGAAACTGTAATGTTTGTTAGAAATAATTTTAATTTATTTTCGCGAATGGCCGATAAATTTCCAAGGAACAGACGTGACCAAAGTCAGCTCTGTCTGCATTGGAGTAGGACGGCACTTATGCGCAGAGTGTCTTTTGCATGGCTCCCATTATCTATAATAAGTTACCCAAAAGTTGGAGGGATCTTAATAATGTACATTTGAAGAAACAACTATAGTCATATCTGGTTAACAAAGCTTACTATAGTATTAATGAATTTCTGACAGATACATTTATTTGACATAAATTTGATGCATTTTTGTATTCGTATTTTTTTTTATTGAATTTTTTAACTATTGACATTTGTAATTAATTCATGTTTGCAATTGTGATTTCCGTAACTGAGTATTTGTCTTGAAATTATTAATTTAAAATCATTATCATTCATAATAAATGCACGTCATACTATGTGGCAAACATGTCTGAAACTTAATTTTTTTATGTTATCCTGCATGCATTTTATTCTTGTATGTGTACACATGTTTGAGCAAATAAATATATCTTATCTTATCTCATCTTACTAGCATTATATGTGTCGTTATGTGAAGATATTGACGTAAAAAAGCATCAGGAATGAAGAATGGATACACGTCACAAAATTACTACCTTCTACAAGCAATATGTATGTCGTTATGTGAAGGTGACTTGACTTGGTGAATTGACGTAAACAAAACACCTCAATAGGTATATAATTGAAAATTAAACAACCACTTACGGAGACAGATTTCAACCACAGGACAAATCACTTCGTGAGTCATTGACCCCAAAGCTAAGTCAATGAGTTAGGTAGCTCAGCGACATTATATATGGCAGAGTTTTACCGTATAGACCATATTACATTGGAGAGACTTCTTAAGGAATCCATTCGGAAAACTGTTAAAGTCGGTTTTCACTGCGCGAATGTTTGATTACCGGACGTGATTTTTGGAAGGATTGCTTTCATCGATAATAATTAATCATTGAATGGATGGTATTTATGTGAAATATTAAGTTATTAAAATGCCTCCAAGTGTTTTGTGCTATAGCTGTAATAATTTGAAACTACTTACGTCACAGTTGAGTTTGGCTTAGGATAACGTACTACGAAGACTTATAATGCCAGACAGCTGTTGGACTTAGGACACAGGTACCGCCTTTAAATCCCTCTATAATGAAGTATTACGAAGTAGTTATAATTTCTTCTTCGAAGCTTGAACACTAGCAATTAATGCAGTACGCCACTTTTAGGATTTGTATTCAGAAATTGTTAAGTTTCACAATTTTTAGTTTTCTCCCCTTTCACCGAAACACCCCTTAAACCATCTATATCCTTTGTTCACTTCCTCAGACGAGGATGAAAAATCCCTAATAACAAATGGGGAGGAGCAGCGCTGGCTTTTATTGATGACCGCCATTATTTGGTTAGGCGTCCTCTGTCCGCCAAATTATTGGCCAAATCTGTAATAAAGAATTTAATCTGGGATTTCATGGTGGTGATAGATTGTTATTGTGGAATGGTGGATTTATTTTTGGCTTTGACATAATTTTATTGTTTTCGTTTAAAGGATGTTGGTTTGATTGATTAAGGATGGTCGAAATATCATATTATGTTTTATGTTTTGTACAGTGTAATTTTATGTTGTGAAGAACCTTATTGTATATAAGTTTGTTAATTGCATTTTTTTAAAATATCCCTTGTTGTCGTTCTCGCAGTTACTTAAATGTACAAAATTTTGACAGCCCGCCACTCTGTGCTGCGTTGCCGTCTCAACTTGAAGCTGGCAGAATACTCACACACAGGCTCAAATGTAAAAACAAAACATTATGTAAATAGTGCAAAGCTACGAGTAGCAGCTAATTTCCAGCAAAAATGCAACAAATCTTAATCATTCATGAATCGCCAATCCGCCTTGATTAAGCGTGTTGATCAATGTTTATGCCTTCTCTGTATGAGAAGAGGCATTGGCCACGCAGTGGGACTGTTTTTTGTCTAAATTATTATTATATTTATCTATAATTGTTTTCTAGTAAATTTAATTTGAGGCAAACCTGTAAAAAAAAACCTCCTATTTAAATCATTCTTGAAGCGCCAATCGGCCTTGAGCAAGCCTGGTAATGATTGCACAAACCTTCTCTGTAAAAAAGGTTTTTGCCTTGCAGTGGAACTGTATTATTTTTGCATATAAATTTGCATAATTTTAAAATTTGTATAAAAAATTATAAATGGTCGGCAAACGCCTGTGAACTAGAATGCTATCAAAATACCCACATAATTATTCATCCTATTGCCACCAGATATCGGAGGCTAATCATGATGAATGTGACATTTATACATTAGAGGGGATCCGAGTTTAGGCCCTTTCTACATGACATGTTTCTTTGCGGTACGGTGGGCTAGCCGAACTGTAGATAAAAATAAAATAAAAGTTTATTACGTAACAGTAACACAAGACTAAGTACTAAAAATAAAACTTTGGTACCTGCAAAAGTATAAAATGTAGCACAGCTATCAACGCCCTTCTCCAGGTACAGAATGAAATGATGTTTCATGCAAAAAGTGCTTAATTAATAGATAATTAATTAAAATAAATAATAATAATAAAAAATTAAAATTACTTGTGTTTTCAGTAAATTTAGATTTAGTTAATGGATAATAAAACAAAAAATAAGATAAAGAAAAACAGTACAGTACATGTTCAAATTAAATTTAAATTCTTTATTTCGAGCTCTCTTCTGGGTTACTCATCTGGGTTAGTAACATAGTCCTTAGAAACTAAGTGTTAGTAAATATCACGATACGGTGACACATGTAACTGACAGCAGTAAACCATAATTATGTGGACAGTCCATTCTGTTAGAAATAATTTTTAGAACCCTGTTGGGGATGGCCATGACTCGAGCCACCAACGAAGCTGCGCGATTGCGCATTATGGTGTAAAACAATCTACACGCACTGACGCAAACATCCCTGAAGCACTGCAATGCCATGGCATACCACATCAGTTTTCTATACACGTTATTGAATTGGACACGAAGGGCTCCATCCGACGCTTGCAAATATTTTTCCCACAAGCTGCATATGCTGCACAAGCTGCATGATTGTTTAAATGATTTGGGATGTATTTTGACGTTGTGTTAATGTGGCGAGTGTAAGGTGATTGGGTGTGTGAGTAACTGTTAATGAGGTGTGCATGTGGGGTTTGTGGTAAGTGTGTTGTATGTGGTTTGGTTGGGGTGTCTGAGAGGAGTAATGAGTATTTTACATTTCCACGAGTTTCTCTGTTTCATCATAATTTTGTGATTTTAACCAGGTGAGAAGTTTCATTTTGCATTTGCTCTTGGTTGATGGGTAGAATGATCGTGTAAGCTTAAATGTCATGGAAAACCCCACATATACGGTGACGGCACCGTGCCATAGTGCCACCGTGTTTGTCAGTTGTGTATGTACAAGAGGCCTTAGTGCGAAGTTCACCAATGAAATTGAACGCGATCGGCACATCTTAACCGCGTTCAAGAGCTGTCAGTGTCTATATGCCAGATATAACAAATTATCTGAGAGTCCTTAAACGTGGTTTATGCGCTGTTCGCGTTCAGATTCATTCATGAATTTCGCCCTCAGTGTCACCAAACCTTTGGTTCAAATTGCAGATTAGTTAACGGATAATTGAGCAAGTAATTAATTAAGCTACATAATCAACCGTAGGTTTTCACGACAAGAAAAACGTGTGTGTAAAACGGGCCTTAGTGTAACCAAACTTTGGTTCAAATTGCAGATTAATTACCGGATCATTGAGCAAGTGATTAATTAAGGAGATTCGTAGGATTATTAGAAGGTACAGTAAGCGTTCAAAAATGGATAGGCACGTTAAGAGTCGTATTGCTGTGAACTCGCGGTACGACTGTGGGTTGATTTCACCAATAAAACTGAACGCGATCAGCACATAAACTACGTTTAAGAGCTGTCAGTGTGATTATTTTCTATGGAATTTGACAACTCTTGAACGCGTTTTATGTGTGCTGAACGCGTTCAGTAACATTGGTGCAATCCACCCTGTATGTGTTTAAACGAGACACACCACAAAGATGGCAGTTTTGCACAGTACACACTCACGTATCGTCGCGTACTCGCATCGCACTACACGAAGCAAAAATAAATTTCCGTCGCTTTTGCAAGACACGCATCGTGTGCGTGACTTGGCCAGTTTGTGGCATTGCTAAAATGCGAGTTAATCTAATATGGGTTGGTAGCAGTAGGCGCCAAGTGTTGGACAGAGAAGGAGCTGGCTTAGGTTCTGATCTCATAAGATGCAGCGCAGTTTTATTGCCCATTATTTTTATTTTGGTTTGCAATAATTATACAATTCAAAAAAGTTGCTGCTTTTTTATTTTTGTTGTTATTGCAATAATGGGTCTAGAATTAAAAAAACATGCGTTACAAGTTAAAACAAAAATAAAAATCATATTTTTTTGTTATAATATTTTACATAATTACAAATAGGATGAGCAATATGTCAAGGAACTTAGAAGCAATTTGTTTTACGTTGAAATATTAAAAAAAAAATAGAAGTAGATTTATTTCACCATAATCATTAAGCTTCGATCATTACTTTTCAAAATAAGTGATTTTAATAAGTGGTTATGTACGGCAGTTTGTAAACATTAAGTATTTTACATTATATTTGGCTATAGTGAATATAGGTTACATATTGAGGATAGCTTAAGTATTCATTTTCTTAAAATCTCATTTAAACAAATTAAATGTTCACGAATATAGCGCAATATACAGGATAAACTATACCGAAACTTAAACGTTCTTGTTTATTACGTTATTGTTTGCTGGGCTTCGGTTATGCAACCTTTTCAACGTGGAGTATACGGCGAACAGTTTTTAATGAAGTGTTGAATAATTCAGCAAAATGTCCGGTTGTTATGAAACTATTTGTTTAATATTCATTCACTATGTGAAAGTTTCTTTAAATAAGCCTTCCACTTCATAAATAAGCGCTTCGACTAGCAAGGATTCCCTCTTCCACACATCTCTTAACCCACAGACTCACAGTATTTTTCTAGAACAAATAATGTTACTAGCTAACTGGCTTTTAAAATATGATCGACTTGAAATGTGTTTGTACAAACCTACTTACAGAATAAAAATTATTTATCATCTGTAATACTATAAGACATCTCTAAGCAACATACTATATACTAATTTAACATATAAACAGGAGTTACTAAAGGATTAAAAAATAATTAAAAAATATATATTATAAATAAAGTTATGTTAATAACACTTTACTCATCGTTCACTAATTTAAACGAATAATAAATTGTATTTATTAAAATATGAGATATTTTAATGATAACACTCACACTTAGTTTGGTTTCATTAGATATTTGTGTTATGACATCATTTGCATCCGCTTTCAAGCAGCGTAACAACATTTGTTCAATATTTGTATTTCACTGCATTTTCAAAATTATAACCACAACACCGCTAATTAACACATTTAAACATTCGTCACTAACCAACAACGTTCAATTAGGTGAATAACGAATTGCATCTAGCTCACAGAAATCGATATAATTTACTCAGTTTTCTGTGTTCTACCTAAAAACTTTTATTACTTATGTAAACAAGATGAACGAGAAAAGAATGGAATGATTATCGAACCACATATTGTAATTTTATTATAACAAACAAAAACTTTACATTTTAGGTATTATTATTAACATATCAAAATCTATCAATAGGTATTATTTGAAAATAACATAAAAATAACTGCCGGCGCATGTGAGATTCGAACTCAGGGCTCACCATAATCGCTCCTACCCAAGCACGGTAACGACTAAACTGTTAAAGTTTGTCGAACGTACAATTACAGACAAAGTGAGTGTGTGTGCGTGTCTAGATTATAGAAAAAACTTATAGCACAAGGTCGTAAGTGAAACGTCAATCTATTGCTTTGTGAGATTGCTATGAACTTATGAGCGCTACTGTACAACGTAATCAATCAATGCGTGTTTCTATAGCTGGGTGAGGTAGGTTAGCTAAAGATAATTATTTTAAGTCATTTATTTAATTATTGATCTCAAGTATAAAAACAAACAGTACTATTTATTTATTTATATAATAAGGTTTATCTATACACACTCGAAATATTTTGGAGAGGGACATCTATAGGTCGAACTGAAGCAATAGAAACGATAATGATACTTGACACCCATAATAAATACTGAGTCTTTCTTATTGTGTAACATCCCTTACACTAGTTTCTACGTAGAAACTACTTTCACAGAAGCGGCGTCACCCGCTTCAATGAAAGTAGTAGCATGGCGGCGCGCTTAGATGTCACGCGGCTTTTATGAGTGATCAAGTGTACCCGAACCCGAGCGCAGCGCTGGCGCCGCTCACGTTCTTGCTTCAGTTGTCTCACCCCCCGCCCGCTGCCGCCGCAATTTTGAGTCCCGCGCCAACCGCATGTTGCACTGCACGCGGTTTAACTAACCCGGTACGCATCGGGCTTCTCGCAACAAACGCAACAATGCTGAACTATAGGTATTCCAACCAGGAGTACCAGATCATGGTGGACTGCTACAGAGAGGGTGGACGTATTTTGCTCACAGCACAAGCCCTCTTCTTGGAGCGATTTGGCAGAAGACCATCACTGCAGACCATCCTAGGAGCTGTACAGCGGCACCGGGATTATGGGGTCTACATGCCCCCAGCTGCAGATGGAGGCAGGCCTGATCTTACGCCGTTGGACTTCCATGTATGGGGTTGGGATAAAGACCTGGTTTATGGTAATGACGGCCGTACCATAACTAATGCGGAGCAATAAAAATGTGCAATTTTCAGTGACTCCAAATACGAAAGTCCATTGGTGATGCAAAACTCAAATTCCGCGCCAAAATGGAAAACAGTTGTGCCAACCTAACTACAAAAAAAAACATCAACAAAAATAATTTGGTTCATAATCAAATCATCCATTTCCGGTACTTTTTTCACAGAATGTATATATGGTGTTGTTTTTTTAACATAAAATAATCATAACCGAGTACTGTTATGGAAACATCAATGAAGGCGTATTTAAATAATAAATACGCCTTACGACTGCCTCGTTGGTCCAGTGGTCGCAATCGCTACTACTGAGCATGAGGTCCTGGGTTCGATTCCCAGGTCGGGCAACGTGTTATTGGGTTTTTCTATCTAGAATTTCTTAATAGCAGCCAGGAGTCTTGGATTTGTGCCCGGTTGATGGCAATAGGCTCGCCCCCTATTACATGGGACCTAAACATAACTGGTGAAATTTGGGTGTACTATAGGTACATCTCTGCCCAACCCTTCGGGGAAACAAGGCGTGATGTTATGTTATTACGCCTTCATTGATATTTGTCTTAAACTATTAAAGAAAACACTGAATTTTCATCACAGTTTTTTTGGGAATTCGTCCCTCCTCGTCGCTTCTGCTATACAAGTTATATTAAACAGTCAACTTTGTTGCGGTTTATGACTTAACGCAGACTAGATTAGTCCCAAACTGTCGACCCTACATGGCTTATCGAGATGTTTCTAACATACTTATGTAAGACGAACTAGTTTGACCAAGGACAAAGTCATTTGTCACGACATCGAGTCTCACACAAAACTTAATGAAAGCAATGAATAAGAAAAGGCGGAAATTGTTTGAATAAAAGAAAATTGTTTTTAACTAGGCAATCATAATGTGTAGTTAAACTTATTAAGTATTTTGTCACGTTTAATATATGAAGTGGAAGTTGTCATTACCCATACAATTCTTTTTCTAATATAAAAAAATAAAATTAAAAAAACATAAAAAGTAGTGCACGAAGAGCAAAAAGTGTTCAATCATACCGCCTTGACGCGTAGCATTATCTACTACGTAAGCGTAGCAGGCAGAGCAGTAACAACTTGCCCGCTATTATACATATATTAATATAATGGACTACTGTTCCTTTTTTTGTTTTTTTTCATATAAATCTACAAGGGCACAGAAATGTTAGAAGCTAGGTGCACGGTTCCAATTGGTAGTTTCCTATGGAGAAAAGTCGGCAAGAAACTCCAGTGTTACTCTTTTTATAATAATGGGCTTTTAAAATGTTTTTAAATTACAGTATTATTAAGTATGGAAGAGCAGCATTGGCCTGTCAACAAGTGACAGGTGCTTAATAAATGGCCTACAACGTTGAGCCTTGTAGAGTGTTGATGTGTTGTCATTCACAAAACAAAAAAATAATATAATAAAAGAAAAAGAAAAACAAACCTAATTAAACCAAAGTACATGATTGCCATTTTAACTGTAACAAATCTAAATAATATCCTGTTCACAAAAGCCGCTAATTAATAGTTCAAATTATACTTGTAGGTACATACTAGGAATGAGTTTGACTCATATCCCCTTTAAAGGCAGTATTGCTTTGTTAGCACCATTAAACATGGATATAATGTTATTAGAACAAGAACATACTAAGGATTTTTTTAAATGCCTCTCATTCAACACCTTCAGTCTTAAATAAAGACGTGTACAAGAGTTTATCTATACTAATATTATAAAGAGGAATGATTTGATTGTTTGTTTGTATTGAAAAGGCTCCGAAACTACTGGACCGATTTGAAAAATTGTTTTACCATTAGAAGCCGAAATTAAGTCTGATGAACATAAGCTACTTTTATTTTTTTCGAAATCCACGCGGACTAAGTCGCGGGCGAAGTGCTAGTATCTTTATAATAATGTTAGTAACTTAACTGAAATCTCTATTTATACAACAGCGCAAAGTTGTAGAACTCCGGGTTGGTTTACCTTGACTATATAAATAGTGTTGCAACTGATAACAGTTGCAGTTTTGTTGCCTTTAAGTTATTTAGCTGCTGCTGAGCTGAGCCGAAGAATTCTACAGCCAAGTTACTTACTTCAAGTTACAGATGTACTTGAAGTAGCCAATCAATAACTTGGGGGTTTACAGTTAGTATATATTTATAATAATTTATTTCGAGCAACAAGACTCATAGCGTTAAGAACAATTTACTTACAAACTATGTTAGTAAAACACTTACAATGACAAAAACAAAAACAGAAACAAATTGTGACGTCATTGCTGCAAGGTGACTGGCCCAGCCGAAACCTTGCAGCAGTAGTTCACAAACGCACAATCAAGCCTGCTTGCTATAATAGACAGAATGCTGTTGGCGCTGCCCCGCACCCTACAGACCAAGGATGCGCAAAGCTTTCACATCATCGTGTAGAAACAGTCCACGTGAGCTTCAGCGAACATCCCCGATGCACTGCAGTATCAGGGCAACCCCATCAGCACCCTGAATGTGTTATAGTATTGGACTCGAAGGGCGCTGTATGATTTTGAGTATTACGAACCCACAGACTGCAAGTGTATAAAGACCTGCACAAAGCACTAAATATGGTGCGCTTGACACTTGAGAGGCACACTTGAATCTGCGGTCAGTCATGTTAGCTCTCACACACAGCGCCCTCCGCTCCCTGTTAATATCCTCATCGCCATTGAGGCCAGTGGTCAATAAGTGACCCACATATTTAAATCGGTTTACCCTCACAAGGGGTATACCGTTTAAGGGGTACCGGATTACCGGGGTATACTGAAGGTACTGCTTCCGGGCATTTACCCCCGGCCCCAAATACCATGACAACACTCTTCTTAACATTAGAGGGCGTCACTGAAAATTTCGGGAATCAAGGAAGTGACACAACATTACTATTTAAAAATGTATTTATTGCTTTTCGAAGTATTCTCCGCGAAATTTGACACATTTTTCCATACGATGGAACCAATCATTGAAGCAACCATTCCATTCGGAAGTTGGGGTCTCCAAAATGACCGTTTTGTAGGCGTCCACAGCTTCTTCAGTTGATGAAAATCTCTGTCCACGCAATTTATTCTTTATTTTACGGAAAGTATAGAAATCATTAGGGCTTAGGTCGGGGCTGTACGGCGGATGGTCTAATAATTCTATGTTTTCTTGCTCTAAAAACTCTTCGTTCTGTGTGTGGTGTGAGAACTCGCATTGTCGTGATGGAGGATGATGCGGCGGTTGCAATTGTCTTTACGGAGTTCAGAAGCGACCTGTGGCAAACAAATGCTAGCATACCATTCTGCATTAACCGTTCTTTGTCCCTCAATAGGAATGTTCGTAACATGGCCTGTTTTGGAGACAAACGTGGCCACCATTTTTTTTGCAACACTCCGTGAACGAACAATTTTTGTTGGCTTTAACTCATTTTCGAACACCCAAACCAGTGACTAGTTTTTTGTTTCGGGTTCGTACGCGTATATCCAGGATTCGTCACCTGATACGATGTTGTATACAGCATTTGAGCATCCTGCGTGGAATCTTTCGAGAGTTCTGATGCACCAAGTAACGCGAGCCGCTTTTTGCTCTTCACAGAGCGAATACGGTATACATCGGGAAAACAACTTTTTTACACCTAATTGTTCATGCAAGATTATTTGTAATTGACTCCAATGCCAATGTCTAAAGCTGCCTGAATTTTGCGGTATGTCACATGTCGATCTTCATCAATCAGCTTACGCACAGCATCAACGTTTTCTTGGGTGACTGCAATTTTGGACGACCTTGACGGGGATCATCACTGAGCTTGACACGTCCACGTTGAAATTCAGCAAACCAGCGATAAATTGTGGTTTTGGATGGGGCTTCATCACCAAATGCAGAAATCATCCGATCAACACACTGCTTTTGTGTTAAACCACTTCGAAAGTCATAATAAATCATCGCTCTTGAATTTTCTCGAGTCAATTCCATTTTCTCAACGACTAAACAAGTTTGACAAAACCTTGTGACAAGACCGAGAATCTTTTTTAAATAAATAAATGATATTCGATTTTTAAAACCAAGGAGTTTTCAATTAAAAAGATTTTAATATGACAGGAACAGTGGAAATATTCCATTCCCGAAAAATTTTAGTGCAGCCCTCGTATATGCCAGACCATGTCTTCTAGCACCATATCGTCGGCGTAGCTAATGTTATTACAACACACGCCATCAATATGACATACGACACGCATGCTGCTAAGCGCACCAATCAAATCATTCACGTATAGGTTGAATAACGTAGGCCCCCTCTGCCTCACCCCGCACTCCAACCCATATGGCCTAGACAGGGCACCAGCCACAGGGCACCAGCCCACCTCACTCTATTGACTTGTTTTCCATACCAGTATTTTAGAGTATTTGTCAAATCTGGTGGCAAATTGACCTCTTCACATCTCTTCAAAGCCTTGCTCAAATCAAGGAAACATGCGTAAAACTGGAGTGTGGCGATCCGTGTAGTACTTCACAGCGTGCTTCACACTCAATATAGCGTTGTGGGTGGATAAACCAGAACTGAAACACAACACCGCTAATTAACACATTTAAACATTCGTCACTAACCAACAACGTTCAATTAGGTGAATAACGAATTGCATCTAGCTCACAGAAATCGATATAATTTACTCAGTTTTCTGTGTTCTACCTAAAAACTTTTATTACTTATGTAAACAAGATGAACGAGAAAAGAATGGAATGATTATCGAACCACATATTGTAATTTTATTATAACAAACAAAAACTTTACATTTTAGGTATTATTATTAACATATCAAAATCTATCAATAGGTATTATTTGAAAATAACATAAAAATAACTGCCGGCGCATGTGAGATTCGAACTCAGGGCTCACCATAATCGCTCCTACCCAAGCACGGTAACGACTAAACTGTTAAAGTTTGTCGAACGTACAATTACAGACAAAGTGAGTGTGTGTGCGTGTCTAGATTATAGAAAAAACTTATAGCACAAGGTCGTAAGTGAAACGTCAATCTATTGCTTTGTGAGATTGCTATGAACTTATGAGCGCTACTGTACAACGTAATCAATCAATGCGTGTTTCTATAGCTGGGTGAGGTAGGTTAGCTAAAGATAATTATTTTAAGTCATTTATTTAATTATTGATCTCAAGTATAAAAACAAACAGTACTATTTATTTATTTATATAATAAGGTTTATCTATACACACTCGAAATATTTTGGAGAGGGACATCTATAGGTCGAACTGAAGCAATAGAAACGATAATGATACTTGACACCCATAATAAATACTGAGTCTTTCTTATTGTGTAACATCCCTTACACTAGTTTCTACGTAGAAACTACTTTCACAGAAGCGGCGTCACCCGCTTCAATGAAAGTAGTAGCATGGCGGCGCGCTTAGATGTCACGCGGCTTTTATGAGTGATCAAGTGTACCCGAACCCGAGCGCAGCGCTGGCGCCGCTCACGTTCTTGCTTCAGTTGTCTCACCCCCCGCCCGCTGCCGCCGCAATTTTGAGTCCCGCGCCAACCGCATGTTGCACTGCACGCGGTTTAACTAACCCGGTACGCATCGGGCTTCGCGCAACAAACGCAACAATGCTGAACTATAGGTATTCCAACCAGGAGTACCAGATCATGGTGGACTGCTACAGAGAGGGTGGACGTATTTTGCTCACAGCACAAGCCCTCTTCTTGGAGCGATTTGGCAGAAGACCATCACTGCAGACCATCCTAGGAGCTGTACAGCGGCACCGGGATTATGGGGTCTACATGCCCCCAGCTGCAGATGGAGGCAGGCCTGATCTTACGCCGTTGGACTTCCATGTATGGGGTTGGGATAAAGACCTGGTTTATGGTAATGACGGCCGTACCATAACTAATGCGGAGCAATAAAAATGTGCAATTTTCAGTGACTCCAAATACGAAAGTCCATTGGTGATGCAAAACTCAAATTCCGCGCCAAAATGGAAAACAGTTGTGCCAACCTAACTACAAAAAAAAACATCAACAAAAATAATTTGGTTCATAATCAAATCATCCATTTCCGGTACTTTTTTCACAGAATGTATATATGGTGTTGTTTTTTTAACATAAAATAATCATAACCGAGTACTGTTATGGAAACATCAATGAAGGCGTATTTAAATAATAAATACGCCTTACGACTGCCTCGTTGGTCCAGTGGTCGCAATCGCTACTACTGAGCATGAGGTCCTGGGTTCGATTCCCAGGTCGGGCAACGTGTTATTGGGTTTTTCTATCTAGAATTTCTTAATAGCAGCCAGGAGTCTTGGATTTGTGCCCGGTTGATGGCAATAGGCTCGCCCCCTATTACATGGGACCTAAACATAACTGGTGAAATTTGGGTGTACTATAGGTACATCTCTGCCCAACCCTTCGGGGAAACAAGGCGTGATGTTATGTTATTACGCCTTCATTGATATTTGTCTTAAACTATTAAAGAAAACACTGAATTTTCATCACAGTTTTTTTGGGAATTCGTCCCTCCTCGTCGCTTCTGCTATACAAGTTATATTAAACAGTCAACTTTGTTGCGGTTTATGACTTAACGCAGACTAGATTAGTCCCAAACTGTCGACCCTACATGGCTTATCGAGATGTTTCTAACATACTTATGTAAGACGAACTAGTTTGACCAAGGACAAAGTCATTTGTCACGACATCGAGTCTCACACAAAACTTAATGAAAGCAATGAATAAGAAAAGGCGGAAATTGTTTGAATAAAAGAAAATTGTTTTTAACTAGGCAATCATAATGTGTAGTTAAACTTATTAAGTATTTTGTCACGTTTAATATATGAAGTGGAAGTTGTCATTACCCATACAATTCTTTTTCTAATATAAAAAAATAAAATTAAAAAAACATAAAAAGTAGTGCACGAAGAGCAAAAAGTGTTCAATCATACCGCCTTGACGCGTAGCATTATCTACTACGTAAGCGTAGCAGGCAGAGCAGTAACAACTTGCCCGCTATTATACATATATTAATATAATGGACTACTGTTTCTTTTTTTGTTTTTTTTCATATAAATCTACAAGGGCACAGAAATGTTAGAAGCTAGGTGCACGGTTCCAATTGGTAGTTTCCTATGGAGAAAAGTCGGCAAGAAACTCCAGTGTTACTCTTTTTATAATAATGGGCTTTTAAAATGTTTTTAAATTACAGTATTATTAAGTATGGAAGAGCAGCATTGGCCTGTCAACAAGTGACAGGTGCTTAATAAATGGCCTACAACGTTGAGCCTTGTAGAGTGTTGATGTGTTGTCATTCACAAAACAAAAAAATAATATAATAAAAGAAAAAGAAAAACAAACCTAATTAAACCAAAGTACATGATTGCCATTTTAACTGTAACAAATCTAAATAATATCCTGTTCACAAAAGCCGCTAATTAATAGTTCAAATTATACTTGTAGGTACATACTAGGAATGAGTTTGACTCATATCCCCTTTAAAGGCAGTATTGCTTTGTTAGCACCATTAAACATGGATATAATGTTATTAGAACAAGAACATACTAAGGATTTTTTTAAATGCCTCTCATTCAACACCTTCAGTCTTAAATAAAGACGTGTACAAGAGTTTATCTATACTAATATTATAAAGAGGAATGATTTGATTGTTTGTTTGTATTGAAAAGGCTCCGAAACTACTGGACCGATTTGAAAAATTGTTTTACCATTAGAAGCCGAAATTAAGTCTGATGAACATAAGCTACTTTTATTTTTTTCGAAATCCACGCGGACTAAGTCGCGGGCGAAGTGCTAGTATCTTTATAATAATGTTAGTAACTTAACTGAAATCTCTATTTATACAACAGCGCAAAGTTGTAGAACTCCGGGTTGGTTTACCTTGACTATATAAATAGTGTTGCAACTGATAACAGTTGCAGTTTTGTTGCCTTTAAGTTATTTAGCTGCTGCTGAGCTGAGCCGAAGAATTCTACAGCCAAGTTACTTACTTCAAGTTACAGATGTACTTGAAGTAGCCAATCAATAACTTGGGGGTTTACAGTTAGTATATATTTATAATAATTTATTTCGAGCAACAAGACTCATAGCGTTAAGAACAATTTACTTACAAACTATGTTAGTAAAACACTTACAATGACAAAAACAAAAACAGAAACAAATTGTGACGTCATTGCTGCAAGGTGACTGGCCCAGCCGAAACCTTGCAGCAGTAGTTCACAAACGCACAATCAAGCCTGCTTGCTATAATAGACAGAATGCTGTTGGCGCTGCCCCGCACCCTACAGACCAAGGATGCGCAAAGCTTTCACATCATCGTGTAGAAACAGTCCACGTGAGCTTCAGCGAACATCCCCGATGCACTGCAGTATCAGGGCAACCCCATCAGCACCCTGAATGTGTTATAGTATTGGACTCGAAGGGCGCTGTATGATTTTGAGTATTACGAACCCACAGACTGCAAGTGTATAAAGACCTGCACAAAGCACTAAATATGGTGCGCTTGACACTTGAGAGGCACACTTGAATCTGCGGTCAGTCATGTTAGCTCTCACACACAGCGCCCTCCGCTCCCTGTTAATATCCTCATCGCCATTGAGGCCAGTGGTCAATAAGTGACCCACATATTTAAATCGGTTTACCCTCACAAGGGGTATACCGTTTAAGGGGTACCGGATTACCGGGGTATACTGAAGGTACTGCTTCCGGGCATTTACCCCCGGCCCCAAATACCATGACAACACTCTTCTTAACATTAGAGGGCGTCACTGAAAATTTCGGGAATCAAGGAAGTGACACAACATTACTATTTAAAAATGTATTTATTGCTTTTCGAAGTATTCTCCGCGAAATTTGACACATTTTTCCATACGATGGAACCAATCATTGAAGCAACCATTCCATTCGGAAGTTGGGGTCTCCAAAATGACCGTTTTGTAGGCGTCCACAGCTTCTTCAGTTGATGAAAATCTCTGTCCACGCAATTTATTCTTTATTTTACGGAAAGTATAGAAATCATTAGGGCTTAGGTCGGGGCTGTACGGCGGATGGTCTAATAATTCTATGTTTTCTTGCTCTAAAAACTCTTCGTTCTGTGTGTGGTGTGAGAACTCGCATTGTCGTGATGGAGGATGATGCGGCGGTTGCAATTGTCTTTACGGAGTTCAGAAGCGACCTGTGGCAAACAAATGCTAGCATACCATTCTGCATTAACCGTTCTTTGTCCCTCAATAGGAATGTTCGTAACATGGCCTGTTTTGGAGACAAACGTGGCCACCATTTTTTTTGCAACACTCCGTGAACGAACAATTTTTGTTGGCTTTAACTCATTTTCGAACACCCAAACCAGTGACTAGTTTTTTGTTTCGGGTTCGTACGCGTATATCCAGGATTCGTCACCTGATACGATGTTGTATACAGCATTTGAGCATCCTGCGTGGAATCTTTCGAGAGTTCTGATGCACCAAGTAACGCGAGCCGCTTTTTGCTCTTCACAGAGCGAATACGGTATACATCGGGAAAACAACTTTTTTACACCTAATTGTTCATGCAAGATTATTTGTAATTGACTCCAATGCCAATGTCTAAAGCTGCCTGAATTTTGCGGTATGTCACATGTCGATCTTCATCAATCAGCTTACGCACAGCATCAACGTTTTCTTGGGTGACTGCAATTTTGGACGACCTTGACGGGGATCATCACTGAGCTTGACACGTCCACGTTGAAATTCAGCAAACCAGCGATAAATTGTGGTTTTGGATGGGGCTTCATCACCAAATGCAGAAATCATCCGATCAACACACTGCTTTTGTGTTAAACCACTTCGAAAGTCATAATAAATCATCGCTCTTGAATTTTCTCGAGTCAATTCCATTTTCTCAACGACTAAACAAGTTTGACAAAACCTTGTGACAAGACCGAGAATCTTTTTTAAATAAATAAATGATATTCGATTTTTAAAACCAAGGAGTTTTCAATTAAAAAGATTTTAATATGACAGGAACAGTGGAAATATTCCATTCCCGAAAAATTTTAGTGCAGCCCTCGTATATGCCAGACCATGTCTTCTAGCACCATATCGTCGGCGTAGCTAATGTTATTACAACACACGCCATCAATATGACATACGACACGCATGCTGCTAAGCGCACCAATCAAATCATTCACGTATAGGTTGAATAACGTAGGCCCCCTCTGCCTCACCCCGCACTCCAACCCATATGGCCTAGACAGGGCACCAGCCACAGGGCACCAGCCCACCTCACTCTATTGACTTGTTTTCCATACCAGTATTTTAGAGTATTTGTCAAATCTGGTGGCAAATTGACCTCTTCACATCTCTTCAAAGCCTTGCTCAAATCAAGGAAACATGCGTAAAACTGGAGTGTGGCGATCCGTGTAGTACTTCACAGCGTGCTTCACACTCAATATAGCGTTGTGGGTGGATAAACCAGAACTGAAACCGAGGTTATCGTGAACACATATATGACTGCTAAGTTGAGCACACCGTCAATCACTTTCGACATGATTGTGGCAAGACATATTGGTCTGTAATTGTTCTCATCGCCCATGTCACCAGTCTTATTTTTGACGATAGGCACCACTGTTGTTTTAATCATGTCACTCGGCCGATATACGCATGACCCAGACAAAAAGTAAAAAGCATAACCAACACTCTTGGCAAATGTGGACCCGCAAATTGGAGATGCTCAATGCTGAGACCATCATGACCAGGATATTTTCCTCGACGCATCGCGTTAATTCTGTTCAAGAGCATTTTACCATTAATTTTAACTCCTAGGTCTTTCCGTGGCTCAACATTGAGCGTCGACCTAGAAGGGCCTAATCGTGACAGCACACTTAAACTGTCTACAAAAAAGGTAAGCTATTTGTCTAGCACCACTCACGCCATCGACGCAAACAGGGACGCCAGGCTTGCCTTTTAGTCTATTTGTATGCTTCCAAAAAGATCGATAATCGTTCTTTGAATGCTGTGAAGCTAGTATATCCATTTTAAAATACGTCCGAAAGTCGGCATACCGTTATCCAGCCAGCATACAAATTTACGGCTAGCCTCCTTATGAGCGCCGCTCATATGCATGTCATAATTTTACCACACATTGCGTCTATTACATGAAAGTTGTGGGGGTCATTACAAGTCTGACGACTACACTCTCGAAAGTCATCCGGGAAGTCAATAAGCATGAATCTGTTCTTGTCTTCTTTCTCCCCAGATCACACTATTCACTTCTATGCTAACATTTGGCTGTTGAATCTGAACAAGACTAAGGTCACACATTATAATCAACGGAAAGTGGTCAGACCACTGCACGTCATATTTTACACGAGAATGCATAACAGCAGGCACGGCCGCCTTTGTAACTGAACAATGATCAAGCCACCTTTGCGATTCATGAGCATCACGAATAAAAGTGTGGTATCCGAACTAAGCCCAAACAACTCAATGTCAATGCATGTCCATTTTTGTTCAACACAAAAACTTGAGAGATCCATATAAAATAGTTCCGGTGGGTGTGAATTGAAATCACCTAACACATTACAACATTCCAAGTTATAACTGTCAATAATTGTTCTCACCGAACTAAGACAGTCTACGAACTCTGCCAGGTTATTAACGTCATCGGCTGGCAGATACATATTTAACACTAGTATAGATTTATTACTTAGCGCAATCTTCACCAACCCGCACTGGGCCCGCGTGGTGGATTACGGCCCACTCCCTCTCACAGAGAGGAGGCCTGTGTCCCAGCAGTGGCAACATGATAGGCTGATTATGCTATGCTATGCAATCTTCACAGCACAAACGTGTGGGTTATGACACTCGATAACCAACACATTACGAAACAACAATTTTCGCCATAGAATAGCCACACAAGGCCTCCCACATATTAGTCTTGACGCTGAATCCATGCCTGACGAACCCGTCGAATTGAACTCACAGCTAATAGTGTCCAAATAAGACTGCTCCTCAGTCAGAAACCAGGTTTATTGAAGTGTAATTATGTCAGCGCTGATGCACAAGTCTCTGATGTAATCTGCCGAACGTTTCAAATTTTGATTTTTACAATTAAATGTGAACAACTTGCATGTCTTATTATCCATGAATTATCGTGTCCATTGAGCTGGTTCCAGTACAACTAGCTTGCGCTGCTGACTTCGGTTTAAAGTGTACACATTTTCGAAATATTATGCCTTGAGGTCACAACTTATCATCAAGAAATGTTTGTACTTTCGATTGCGCCACAAATAATTTGTAGGCATTGTGTTCAGACTGCCTTTTGGCCTTTATTTTCTATAATTTAACAGATACTTGCATTTTCCTCATTGTATAATTAACAATATCAGCCTCTGTCGCACTTTTGTGCAAGTTCGTTAAAAAAATAGGAACATTCCTTGCCGCAGCTCGAAAGTTTTCGACAGAATCTTTCGCAACTCCCATCATTCCTGTTAAACGGTTTTTCAAATTGTCAAGTTTTTTCTTTTTAACTTCCGTTCATCCTTCATCATTAACTCGATTTTCTTCAACGCTCAGTTTGACAACACCAGCCGCAGTGTTTACGCTGGTCACTTAACAGTTGAACAGCGAACCGGTTTGTTTTCTCGTGTGGAACGTGTGGAACGTCGACAGACGTTGCTCGTCCGAGCGCAGACTACATTTATTGCTATGACTCACTGTTGCCGCTTCGTGCAATATGTTGCCGCCATTGTTGATATCAGTTGACAGAGTGTTATCCTTATTCATACTTGAGATACATACATCGCATTTGATGATTCCGAGACTAATAAGCTCTCACAACACTGAGCTCCGGATTGATTAGAGTCACTTTCATCCAATCGGCATACACCTCTTCTTGTATTTACGTTATGGTGAGTGGGTGGAGATTTCGACTTTGACTCAAGCAATACACTTTTAAGATCATCTATGTGACTTATTCTGACACAGATACTCTTTAAGTTCTTTACCTACTCTTGAAGTATCACCATCTTTTCTATAGATCAGAAACGTCTAGGTGGTCAGAGGTTATTGGAGGTAGTTTCTCCTGATTATGAGCCACAAATATCAGCATCACATCACTGTCCATGACCTTAATTAAACACACAAATTATATCGTACATAGTACGATCTTCTATGCCTTGCTCCTAAGGTGTATACGTTTTAAATCACTTGGAATCGATTCAATTAGTAACGACTTTGACTTTTTTAACCTGCTAACTGCCAAACGTCGAGACACATATTCGAACTAAACTCTCCTCAGCGATGATCGATAGCTTATTTTATACGTAAACCAACGACTCATCAATCACGATATTACAAGAGACACATTTAAATGTATCCGTCATTTTCTTTGTTTGCGGAACAATAACTGCCTGGCACTCGTAAACACGCACGTCACCCAGAGATGCGCGCGCGCTACTAGCTAGTTTTTTTGTTTATGTAACTCGTGTACCGTGTATTAAAGCAGGTTCCACTTATGTACTTGTTACTATTTGTGTCCTCAGAAAATAGAAATCAGACTTGTTTAGTAAAGGTATATATTATTGCTGTTTTATTATGATTTAACACACAATTCTAAGTGTGGTGTTCAAAAGCTTAAGGACTGGTCAAACTAAGGCGAATCCCACGCGGGATGCGGGATGTGATTACGCATTGTTTTAATGACTTGGAAGCCACGCGCCTTTTTCGCTAGTTTGAACACCTAAACAAGTTAGTTGACAATCGGCGCGAGCTAAGTTCGTCCCGCATCTCGCGCGGGGTTCGCCTCAGTTTGACCTGACAATATGCTTTTTAAAACTTCAAAAGCGCGCATAAGGGGCGGACGTGTTTGTTGCGTTCGTTTTTGAGAGTTACTCCAAAATTGTTAGTTATGATGTCTATGAACTGTCGAGCTTGTGGTGTTGACGTGCCGGATAGACTTTACATGAAGTGCTCCAAACAACAATGCCAGAAAGTGTACGATTTAAAGTGTCTTGGATTGACACAAGAAGATTTCATTGCTTTCTCCGAGGAACACTGGGTATGTCCGGAGTGCGTTTGTTCTAAACCTAAACCCAAAAGGAATGACCCGGAAACTCCGGTCCGGAGCACCCAAGAGATGAAGACATACGAGATCAGTGCCAACGTAAACACTCAACGAGGAAGCCGTTCAAAAATAGCAGACGAATCGATTGTTGAGTGTGATCATGACGGTTTTTTGCTATCCGAGTTTAGAAGCTTTAGATCGGAACTATTAGAGCGTTTCGACATGCAAACAAAGGTTATTAAACAACTTCAAGAGGTATGTTACTCTACAAAAACGGAATTAGAAGAACTGAAGACATATATGAGGGTATTTCAAGAAAAGTGTGTCCAAAAGGAGTTGTTATTAACTTGCAACCAGCCATGTGAAAGTATTGATAGTGTATCGGAAAGTTTGAAATCTGATGTTGAGGTGACCAATAAAGTTGAAATCCAAACTTCATTCGCCGATGTGGCTCGTAGTGATTACAACGTAAATAAAACAAACACTACTACCCGCGTAAGTCAAACGCGTGAGGCCACGAAAACCGCGCCAGGGAGTCTACCAGAGGCGGAGTCTCGACTTATTAGTCAACCTCATATTGTTCCGGTGGTCGAGTGGAATAGTAAAGAAGAGGAAAATAAGGAAAATAACGAGTGGATCATGGTGCGTAAGAAGAAGGGTGGTTTTCAACATAAAAATGTAAGAAAGGGGAAACATGCAGATTTGGTTCAAATACAGGCTACAGAAAAGAAGAAGCATCTTCATGTTTGGCGGTTAGCTTCAGAAACAACCGTTGAACAACTCACATCGCATGTAAAAGGGATGTGTGGGTCTGAAGTTTATGTTAAGATTGAAAAGATAAAACATAAAACGGAAAGAGACTATGCATCTTTTATCATCACAGTATCTGAGTCAGTGTACGAAAGGTTATGTCAACCAGATATGTGGCCCATCAATGTTGAATTTTGCGAATGGATTTGGTTTCGGAAATCTGCAAACAAACCAATTAAAGAAAAATAGTAGTTTTGAGTTTTATTATCAAAACGCCAGAGGTCTTCGGACAAAGTTGAGCAGTTTTTGTAATAATATAGAATCATTAAGGGCCGACATATTTGCAATTACGGAAACAGGATGTAACGATTCTATATTGGACGCGGAGATTGTACCACCAGGCTACCAAATAATACGATGTGACCGGACGGACGGGCGCAAGCAAGGTGGCGCGTTTCTCGTGGCCACACACGGGTTCGAGCTTCGACGAGTGAATACACCAGGTGACGTGAACATAGATAACTGCTCATTTGTACTATGCGACGGTACATGTAAAAGGTAGATTCTTGTTTTTATGTTGCGTTGTTTATATTCCACCAAAGACGAATGAATATGAGTATATGATTTTTTTTTAAATAATAGAACAATTGTGTGTAAAATACAGGAAAGTTGTTGTTTTAGGTGATTTTAATCTAAACTCAAGTAATGAAAACACAAAAAACTATTTTGAATTTTTTAGAACTTTTTGCGAATTCGCACAGATGAATAAGGGGTACCTAACTGCAATGGGAGACAATTGGACTTGGTGTTATGCTCGTTATGTTTATGCGAGGACGTGCAAGTATGCGAGGCAGACGAGCTACTGGTGCTGGTGGACGCATATCACCCGCCGCTCGCGATAACCCTGCGAACCAGCGCAAGTGCCATGTACTCCCCACTACCAGCCGCCGCTTCCGTGCCTCCGCACACTCAGGTACCTGTCAGCCAAATCGCACCGCAGTGGAATTTTTGTAAAGCAGATTTTAATTTATTATATTCCTTATTGGCCTCCGTCGATTGGAATCCGATTTATAGCATGCATCAACCAGAACAAGCTTTAGAGTATTTTTACAATGTTTTTAATGGTGTAGTTGATAATTGTGTACCTAAAAAACAGCCTAAACCTGTAAATCGTAGGTATTATTATCCAGAGTGGTATACAAAAGAAGTAATTGCTGATATACAATTAAAGGCAAGACTTCATAAGCGGTATAAATCGACAGGATCGCGTGTTGATTACAATGCTTTTTCTACATGCAGAGCACGGATTAAAGAAAGTATTAACCGGGAATACACAAATCATCAAGATCGAGTGCAGAGTAACTTAGCAAAGGATCCTAAGTCTTTTTGGGATTATATAAGGGCAAAAAAGAAATCCACTAGAGGTAACCAAAATTATGAAAGAGGGGGTAGTATTATCAGACCCAGAATGTGTGACGGAATTGGCGGAATTGGCATTTATTATGCGAGATTGTCGCTCGGTATTGGCAGAGCCGCTAGTATACATTTTTAACTTGTGTTTAGAAACATCGTACTTCCCGGAACGTTGAAAGGTTACCCGAGTAATTCCTATACCAAAAGGGGGAGACGGAACAGGGGTTGAATCTTTTAGACCGGTAGCGATTCTGTCGACACCAGCGAAGGTGTTTGAGTCTGCCATTCAGCGAGATGTCCAGCAGCAAGAAGCATCGCAATTATCGGACGCCCAACACGGCTTCCGACCAGCGCGTAGCACGACCAGCAACCTATTGAATGCTATGACTTACTTAGTTCCTCATATTGATGCAGGGGTGCAGGTGGACACCGCCTACTTTGACTTTAAGAAGGCGTTTGACCTTGTGGATAACGATGTCTTATTATCAAAGTTGGCGAAAGTTGGCTGCACACCTAAATTTCAATTTCTCAATTCTTTGCGAGCTATATGAAGGACAGGAAACAGTATGTAGAATACTGTGGTTTAAGGTCGAAACCTTATTTCACTAGGTCTGGCGTGAGTCAAAGTAGCAATTTGGGGCCGTTAGAATTCATAATCATGATCAATGACTTGCCTGACGTAATAAGAGATGCCAGGTGTCTGCTGTTTGCAGACGACCTCAAGTTGCTACTGGCTATCGAAAACGAGGACGACTGTAACCGCCTTCAGCACGACATTGATCGAGTAGTGGAGTGGAGTCTAAAGAACAAACTGCAATTCAATGTTAAGAAATGTTCCGTTTTAACATTCAGTCGTGCGAGAGTACCACTCCTCCACAACTACAAAGTGCACGAAGTGCCCATTAAAAGGGAGGAGGCAGTGCAAGACCTTGGTGTTCGTATGGATACACACTTAAGATTCCGGGAGCATATTATCAATGTCTGTAAAAAAGCATACAAGCGACTGGGGTTTGTGCTTCGTAGAGCGGCAGCTTTCACAAATATTAAAGCCATATCGGCATTGCATGACGCTCTAATAAGAAGTCAGTTGGAGGGTAATGCGGCAGTATGGGCTCCACATGAGACTAAATATACTCTCATGTTGGAGCGCATACAGAATAAATACACGAGATTCATATACCTGAGGCGGTATGGTGTGTATCCTTTTTACCCCTTGATGTATCCAACCTTGTTTGTGTTAGGCATGGTGGGATACAACAAGTTGGAAACAAGGAGGGATCTAGCACTGGCGTCGTATATCCTCGGAGTATTCCGGGGTAACATAAATAATCCAGGTGTGCTACAGGGTATATGCTTGTGTGTACCAGATGGGTACGTGCAGCGCCGACGATGGCCCAACTTGTTCGCAGTGCCGCGCGGTCGAACTAAACTGCTAGACAACGTTCCCCTGACACGAACAATGCGCACACTAAATCTGGTTGCCGGAAAAATAGATATATTCTCATCTTCACTGAGCGAGTTCGCAAGGATAACGTTACAAGTGTTATGTTTTTAATATTTTAATCTACTATGGCATGGATGGATATTAATATCTTGTAATTTTTTTTTTTATGAATGGTGAATTAACTACACTACCGAATTGGGAGACTGTAATGGTAGCGTTATGTATGTAAATAAATAAATAATAAATAAACTTTCGTTCTTTATTTTGAGGTACTAGGTATTGGTACACGAGTTTGAATTTCTCTATTCCGAATAAGTCCATGTAATATTAAGGTATTCGTAACATTAATAAATCTACAACAAAATCAGACTACTCTCATGCTATCCGTTATTTAAATCCGTACCGCAATAAAGAAACAGCTAAAAGATTTGGAAAGCATATTTATAAGGGGCACACGATCAAGTTTATATGAGGTCCAGACTCGGGCCTGGGGTCAAGGATAGCAATAAATTAGGTAAGGGATGACGGACCCACCCTACATTCTGATCTCGTCCCAATAATATCTTTACCCTCGGGTTTTTTCACATACAGATGGGTCCAATTTTATAATGCTATGAACCTTTGAAATGTGTTTTAAGTTTAAAACGACTTCTTGAAAAAGGAGGAGGTTCTCAATTAGTCTGTATATGCATTCTGTCAAAAAAGTATCGGGAATGGATGATTTTTATGGTTCCAAATTCTTTTTTTTTTGTTGTTTAGATTGGCACAACTGTTTTCCATTTCGGCGCGGAGTTTGAGTTGCATCTTTTGTTTAGAATAAATACTGTTTTTGTTAGATCATGTCTAGTGTGTTTGCACATTTCATTAAGGACAAAAATATCGAACAAACATATTGTCGTAAATTTTGCATCGCCAATGGAATTTCGTGTTCGGAGTCACTGACTGAGTGTGATGGAAGATTTGCCTCGCTCTGGTAGGCCATCAACGTCTTCAACTGAAGTTAAAATAGCAAAAGTGAAGGAAAATGTGTCTGAAAATCCTCATTCAAGCTTGAGAGAGACAGCCGCTGAACTTTCTGTGTCTCACGAGTCCATCCGTACCATTTAAAATAATCGCTTGGGTATGAAACATGTTGCTGCTCGGCTAGTCCCAAAAGTCCAGAACTTTTTCTAGAAATTCAGTCGCATAAGAGTCGCTGGGGACATGCTAAATCGAGTCAATTCCGACCCAACATTCATGAAACGCATTGATACTGGTGACGAGATGTGGGTTTACGAGTTTGACATGCAAACTAGTCCACAAGCTTCGGACTGGCGCCATCCAACTGAACCGAAACCGAAAAAGCCACGCCAAAGTCCAGTCATGTTGACTGTTTTCTTTGACTCTCGCGGTGTTGTGCACTCGAAATTCTAGCTGGAAGGTCAAACGGTAAATAAAGAATTTTAATTCGTCCGGTTTCAGGCGACACTTGAAATCGTAAAAAGTCATGGCGTGAAAATGTTCCCGGCGCAGATCCATTTTTATGAGACATGGTTATTTAAATAAGCTCGCAAACAATGTGGAGGGAAATTTTGAAATTTGGAACGTACCTATTTTTACTTACGAATAATCGTATTTTCAAAATAGAGTACAACTGGCCAGTCATAAAAAAACTTTCTGAGCGGCCTGGTATGAAATTTTCGTAAATGGTGGACCGATTTTGAAGTATTTTTTCATTTGGTAGAGAAAGCTTGCGCGGCTACATAGTTTTTTTAAACTTTGCTTGGATAGTTTTCGAGTTAGCTTCAACAGTACGTATTTTTTTCCAATTAAGGCGAGGTTGCAGTACTCTTTAACTCTGGGTCTGCTTTTTTCTTTTTCTATACCTTGTTTAAATTTATTATTGTTACTTTTTATCATTTTATAATGCTCTTGTGTGTTGTGCTAAGTCTTTTGTGTGTACTGAATAATGTTTTATCTATCTATCATCTACCTAACTTCCTTAAAAACCTCTGTAAATCTAACAAAATGTACATGTTGCGCAAAATTATAATAATGATCTCGATAAAAAAAAAACATTAAGAAGACAATAAATTGCTATTTAAAACACGTACTTTGAAGAGATTCCATCATGAAACCATATAAAAAAACAATAAGCCTAGCTCGTTTTATATTACTTATAAAAAGAGCTAGGCTTATTGTTTTTAGGGCATGTTGAGCACACACACATTTTATAATTTCGTTATACAATCTTGCAGTTCAACAATACCTTCATGTAAGTTGATGATGTTATATTAGCTTCCTGTAACTGTTATTTACATAGCAAGTAGTGGCTTACGAATTTGTGTGGGGTCGGTACCACAACTAAAACGTGAAAGCGTGTCTGATTTCTTTACCTTTTTATATATTATATAAATTCAGATAAGAAATAAATTACTTAATATTCTGTTATGTTCTGTGTGTAATAAACTAACTAACCAACTTGTTATTGTCGTATCGAAATAAAACTTTACATGTATTATGTAGTTCAGATAACAAAACTATAATTAGTTTTGTTGGAACTGATCTGATGATAGAGGCAGGAAGGTGAATAGTGGAACTCTTCAGTTGCTACTAGTAAACTCTCGAGTTTGAGCTCAAATGATTTGCTTTGACGAGTTCAATAGATTGGGGAGGATCTGTTTATGGAGGCAGGAGGTGGATAGTGGAACTCTTCAGTTGCAACTAGTAAATCCCTCGAGTCTGTGCTCATATTATTTGTTTTGACTAGTACAATAGATTGGGCTTGGTAACGAGGGTCTGATGATGGTGCCAAGACGTGATAGTGGAACTCTTCAGTGGATCCTAGTAAACCGCTAAAGTCATAACTTCGTTGACTTCAGACTTATCAACTTATTGAAGAATATACTTGACTAAAAAGTAAAAAAAATTAAATACTTGCTCGAAAAAACACGGTTATATCACACACTAAAATTTCATTTAACTACCTAATTATTTTACTATATTTTTTGTAACCTACGTATTTTTTCGATTTCTACGGAGAAAATAACAGCTGACGTGCAAGAAAAACCTTTTTTACTCGACTATGCTAGGAATAATGGTTATGATTTTAACATGTCTGTGTAATATCGGTACAATATCACCGCAAAAATAAAAATAAACTAAATCCTACCAAAAACATTTCATGTCAAGTTGGTCGTCAATACTTCTCACTGTTCAAAAGTTATCAGGTTTAATAAGCCAAGCCCCTAACTCTACAATGCCTAACTTCAATTACCTTAGATCTAGGTCAATTTGTATGGCTTGACTGTTCCATTTAACTATTGTAACATTACAACATTATAGACCAGTAACTTAATTTCTTCCCATAAGCCCATAGGAGTGTCTGTGACACGACCGCGAAACGGCAAAGCCGTACACCAAGATGTAAGGTAGAATTAGGGGCTTGGTAAGTCATTATATCCGATAACTTTTTAACAATGAAAGCGCTAAGCGGGCGTAAGTCTTGGAAACCTTCTTTACATGAAATGTTTTTGGTCGGTAATACCCTCGAACGGAACCGTCTCCACGCGAGTTCAACTCGCACTTGACCAGTTTTTTACATTTTCAAGCATCGGTAGGTGCATTCTTTTGCTATGGTTCGATTCTCGAATAGAACTATGTATTTTTACGACAAAAGTAAGATAGTTTGAATTTAGAAGACAACACTGCATTTAGAACATTACCGATCGTTGTTAGGTTAGGTTAGGTTCGCACTAGGGCTTTAATTTAATTTTAATTTATGCAGGCAAATATAACAGCAAAAACTTCGAAGTACACAAGGATTTCTTTTAACCTATTTTTGTATATTCTTATTTGATTTATAACAAAACAGTTTCCAACATTCAAACAACAAATAAATCGGAAACCTACTGAAAGTTGGTGAATAATAAAATTGCTTTATTATCTTTACGAAATGTTTTATAAACGACGGAATAAGTAGGTTACTGACATCTTGTAATCATTCCTTCAATAAATATGTACCTCTGCCTATCGGAAGATGGGAGACGAAACAATTTCTCTTTTATGACGTTCGGAAAAGCGGGAAGAAATCCCGAGAATCGGTGTACAATCGTAAAGTTTATTGGTTGTTAGAATGCATTCTATGTACTCGGCGAATGGGGGAGAGGTAGGGGATCACTGTTTTATGTTTATTGAACAAAACAGACGCGATAATATGTAGATTGTGTTGTCGTGCGGTCGATGATATTAGGGACAAACAATTACAATTACAACTGCCGATATGAGGTATGTGAGAAGCACAAGGATGTCATGAAAAAATCCAGTATGACGATCATTTTTTTTTCAAGAATTTTTTATGGGCTTGACAAAGTGACATTCTATTAGCGTTATCGATGATGAAAAAGTCAAAACTGTTTGGAACTGAAAAAGCTACTGAAAAGTTAATGTCGATCCATTTCCATTGAAAGTCGTTGTAGAAAAACAAAACGCTTTAAGAGGGATTTGCAGATGTCTGGATCCCCTAAACTTGTTTTAAAAATGTTAAATACATTCTGCTTTTAGCGATCTTGTCACCAAAAGGTTTCTGTTTTTCTAATAATACAAATTTTACCTGTATTCCCTTTGGACCTCTACTCAAGTACCAACAACAAAACGTTAACAGGCGAGTTACGTCAAGTTTTATATTTCTTCGAGGGTTCTTTGTATTTTTTTGTCTAGGTATTTTCGATATTATTAAGTACGTACTGACGAGCAAAATAAAAGAGCCACTAACTTAATTTCCGAAACCACGCGAGTAGTTTCTTGAAGTCAAAAGTAACTCGAACTTGAATTACACGACCTTTTAAGAGGAATTGTTAAGAGCAGGGCGACGCACGAATTGTCCAGACAAACGTAATACCTAAACCATTTGCAATTTTAGCATATTTCTATCATAATATGCATAAATTCGGATTTAGACAGTATTTATCTAGATACCTACATCTTTTTTTTCCAAAACACTTACTTAAAATGAAGTTTAAGGGGCCCACGTAACAAGCACGTAATAACACTTCGAGTCGTGTACAAAATTCGTTCGGGATATTGCTATCTCTGTTTGACAATAGAAAGGACGAAGTGCGCAGCCGTGTGTGTGTCTGTGTGAGAAGATAGATAGCTGTTATTAGCTGTACTATACTTACTGTACCTACCGTTCATTCATAACTACTCGGAAGATATTCCTATTTATTAGAAATTAGTTATGTTCATGTTTTGCTTTATTTTTGTTGACTACTTTGGGGAATCATTTGTAAATCTACAGAATAGTAATGCGTTTTTGGGAAAAAAAAAATACAATGCCGGTATCTCAACATGTAAGAACATTTCGAGATCTAGGCCTTGTGGAGAAATTATAGCAGTTAAGTCATACATACCTTTCCTAAATACTTTTGTAAACCAATGATGAACGTACCTATTAGCTGTCGGTGTTCTTGAATAAATTACTTATGGTACCTCTACATCGTCATCGCGCGCGGTCTTTGAGGGGAACCGGCCGACGACGTGTAAATATAAATTATAGGGATATTTATTATTATTGTCTTTATTCATTTTAAGCCGGTATAAGATTTTTTATTCCCTTGGTCTCCACTTTAAAAAACTAAGGCTTCTTCTGTCTCTCTGATGTTTTCCTTCAACGTTTTGAGAGCAGTGGTGCTGAAATAATTTACACATAGTTAAGTGCCTGTCTGAGTTCGAACCTATGACCTACGACTCGTAAGTCGCGGCCGTTATTACTGGTCCACCACTGCTCTCTAAGCAAAAATGAATACATTTCTAATAATAAAGTGTTATGCAAAATAAAAGACAAATATTCGAGGTGCATGTAAGTAAATGAGCGTACATATAAATAATAGCATTCTCTGCTAAGAATAATAAAAATAAAAATAAAAGGTTTTCGTATAAGCCATTCACTAAGTTAAACAAATAGTAATTTATATTTAGTGAAGACACTGAGGGAACGTGGTCCGTATTCGTAGCGTTTACAGTGCAGTACCTGTTAGTTGGTGGGCGTTCACATCTGTTCCTGCGGCATCCAGAGAGGTCCAGAGTAAGCGACGTCGGTAATCATTACTTTCGTTTCAGTCATGAGGATATTAGGGTTCCAAGCTCGACCCAAATAATTATTTATATTTATCGAAATTACAATTTAGGACTTTACGAATTAGTGAAAGGAACCAAAAACACGTCTGCTCTCAAGCAATGTTCGGACGAAGGGGAAATGATTTGTTTTGATGACTCAAATATAGATTCATATGATTCGTTTTGACGAATTGAATAGAATGGGGAGGGTCTGATGATGGATCCATTAGGTGGATAGTGGAACTTTTCAGTAGTTACGAGTATACCCCTCGAGTCTGTTTAAAATCAAATAATATGAGCACAAGCTCATATTATTTGTTTGGACGAGTCCAATAGAACGACAAACAAGTCGTCAGTCATAACTTTCTTGACTAAAGACTTATCAACTTAATTAAGAATATACAAGACTAAAAAGTAATACCTAGAAATAAGTGATTTAAAAAAAACACGCGTATATCATGGTTTTTTTTAAAACTAAATTATTATTATTTTGTAACTTAAATATTTTTTCCTTCACTATGAAGAAAGTAAGTGCTAACGTGCAAGAGTTTTAATAAGTAATGGTTATGATTTTAATATGTCTGTGTAATATCAGTACAATAGCACCGCTAAAATAAAAATAAATAGAGCACCCTACAAAAAGAAATTAAATCCCGGCTTTCCAGAATCAACCAAAATGTTTAGCTTCGTGATAACTCGCAATTACGTTCATCTTTAATTGATCAGAGTTGTTTTGGCACCACTTTAGCTTAGTTTTAAAAAACCTTTCTACTTGCCACCACATTTTCATACAGCGATCCCGTTCTAGGCTTACCGGCTGCCGCCCAGCTCAGAAAATGTAGCCGAGCCTGCCTGTGCGCATCTTTATCGTGTTTATTCCAACCCGTTGTACCATATTTTTTGCGCTGAACTTAGTAATTGTGACTAGTAGTTGCAGCCTCGCAAAGAATATCAACAATACTTTCATACAATTTGTCAATTATTCTATGATGTTCCAAGTTAGTACAATTATTTTCACTACGACTACACTCAACAAACTGTCGTAAAGTCAATTTCCCTTAGCTGCTTATTTAACTCCCTTCAAAAAGGGTTGTGCTAATTCGTGCTAATCCATGCGTCATGTTCGTGAACGGGCGCCAAAATCAAAACATTTATTTCAAATAAACCAATTACAGGCACTAAAGAAATGTCAAGGGGTCGGTCAGTCAGAAAGATCAAGCTAGTTGCCCATTCCAAAGCGTAGTAGGTACCTATGGAGAAGAAAGGGCAGAAAACTCTTTTTATAT
Organism: Dasypolia templi; assembly: GCA_963555695.1. NCBI lineage: Eukaryota > Metazoa > Arthropoda > Insecta > Lepidoptera > Noctuidae > Dasypolia > Dasypolia templi. Next base: position 21,362,339 of record OY743153.1, read on the forward strand.
AATATTGTTTACATACGTTTACATAATATTGTTACATAAAATTAGGTATATCAGTAATGTTGAAATTAAATATGTGAGAACGATGTGCACGTTAAAGGCGTCCGTTATGAAAAACATTCAAAATAACATCAAAAATCAATTCGGAAATTAAAATAAGTAATAAATGATAAATGAATTTATTTCTGTAAGTAGGTTTGTACAAACACTTTTACACGTCAAACATTTTTTTTTTAACTAGAAGAATCTATCTAGAATTTCTCAGTAGCAGCCCGGAGTCTGTACTTGTGCCCGGTTGATGGCAATAGGCTCGCCCCTTATTACATGGGGCTAAAGCATAGCTGGCGAAATGTGGGTGTACTATAGGTAAACCTCTGCCTAACCCTTGTGGGATTACAGGCGTGATGGTATGTGTAGAAGATGTCGGCGTTTCCTATTTGACTACTCTGAGAAAAAAGGCCGAAACAAACTCAGAGGTCACAGACTCTTTTAAAGTTCAGACATAATCTTGTTTTACACTTCCTGGATGAACCTACTTTAGCCAGTCTGAAATCTGGTTGAACTAATATGTCCCTATTTCTAGTCGTATAGTTGTGTCTTTCACCACTTTAACTGAAAAGATTTAAATTACTCTTACGTACATGATGTTTTCATATATCTATTGACAAGGTACGGTCATGATGTTTATATCTTTCAACAGTTTCCTTAAAGAATCGCGCCTGCGGAGGCCATATATTGCTCTGATAGCTCTTTTTTGCAGAATAAAAATAGACTCGATGTAATATATATACCGTATATAATATAATACCGTAAGACTAAAATAGCGTAAGACATGTAACTATGAAATTAAGTGAAATAAACTAGCCTCGCGGTATCTACATTAGTAACTTGACGGTTTTTTTCTTACAGTATATGCTGCTGAACTAGCCGTCCTGAAATAGATGTTAAATGACGTGATACCCAAGAAAACAGTTTTCTCTTTATTCAATACTATGTCAATATCACTACTTTTAATATTCGGCAAAGCACCTTGTCGATTTTTTTTTGTTCACATTTAATACTAAATTATTAGCAGTAAACCAATTTTAAAGCTGCAGTAGGGCGTTATTTACGTCGTCAAGATTTAATGTACGTCTACTTATCTTAAAAATTAAGTTGGTTTATTTAATAAATGGGGTAGATTATTAATATATACGAAAAAGAGGAAAGGACCTAATATCGAGCCTTGTGAAACACCCATTTTTACTTTTAAACCAAGTTAATTGACACCATTGAACACCATATTTGAACTTTTTGATGTCTATCATCTAAATAAGATTTTACCAAACTTAGCGCAAGTTTACAGAGTCCGTAGTGTTCAAGTTTTGGGTGTAAGGTTTCGTGATAAACGCAATCAAATGACTTGGATCATAAAAAATCTTATGACATCTTGGGCCTCCTCCCATGCTGTAAATACGTGCCTTAATAAAGTGACACCGGCGTCAGTCGTACAACGACCTTTGGTAAAACCATTTTGCTGTAATTTTGTTGATGTTAAAATGATTAAGCATTTGATTGAGCATTACCTTTTCGAACACCTTGCTGAATACCGGCAATCCGTGACTGGTCTTTAATTGTTGGTGTCTTTGCTATCCCCAGATTTAAAAAGTGGTATATCCTTACTGTATTTCACTAAATCCGGGAAGACTCCTATAGACCTGTGATCTACCCAAAAATTAAAGCTAACTATGGTGTGTGGCGGCACAATAAACATTTATTTTGTTATGTTATTACTTCATAAATATCATTGTGGAAACTTGATAAAGTTGACCATACATTGTCGACTAAACGAATAATACAATTATGGTAGTAGGAGTGTCAAAGATCCACACTAGACACTTTGATTTATATGATTTGGCTTTTTATCTGTCTGTAGTACCGTGCGTATGATGATAGTCAACCGTATTCTAGCGGCAAGAAGTTTTATTATACAATAAAAATAACATTACAATCCTTGCAAGCAAAGTAAATGCGACACAATACGAAATGTTTTAGTACTGAGCTCGATACAGAATGGTTATGTATGTGCTACAACCAATTTAATTAATAAGAATATCATTTATACTATTCAGCCATTATTATATAGGTACTATGTACTCAATTTAGACAAACTGAGTATTGAGGCATCAATACAATTCGCCATCATATATGTAATATATATGATGGCGAATTGTACTATCTTTTGAAAAATATTAAGTAACATAACAAATAAATGTTAATACAAAATCCTTGTTTTTTATTTTGATTATTTTTTGCACAGAATGCTATTATTTATATGTACGCTTATTTTCTTATATGCACCTCGAATAAAGGCTATGCTTGTGCAGTCCCTTTTCTTTCCCATAATAGACTATTGTGATGTGTGTTACTATGACCTGAATGCAGAACTCAATAAACTTGACCGCCTTCTAAATAACTGCATTCGATTTGTCTTCAATCTACGTAAGTATGATCATGTGTCTGCGCGCCGATTGCTTTTAAATAGTTACCCATACGTCAGCGTAGAGAGTTGAGGGCTCTGTCTATGTTGTATTATATACTCGACAAATCTACCTCTCCTTTTTACCTGACCCCCCATGTTCAATTCTTATGCTCAGCCCATAGTAAAAATCTTCGTTCCACCAACAATCGTCTTCTACGATGTCCTTCTCACCGCTCTGGTTTTATTCACTCTTCTTTCTTTGTCCAAGCGGTCTTTCTTTGGAATGCGCTCCCTCTGAACATCAGGATGGCTACCAGTCGGTTATCTTTTAAAGTGAAGGCTCGTGAACAAATTCGTGAGACGTGTATAAAATCATCTCAGCGCTGATTTGCTGGATTCGTTTTCTCCTCTACCTATCGTTATTTCTCCTGACAAAGTTTAATCTGTTTATATGTATGTATTTAAGTATATGTTTTATTATTTTATTATTTTTCGAGTTATCTATCCCTTTTGTTGCACCTGCCATGTTTTGTCTCTGCATCAACCTAAGGTTGACTGTTAGAAAACGCCTCAGGCATTTAGTCCGCCTTTGTACAGTATTTTTTAACTTGTGCATAAAGTGTTAATAAATAAATAAATATTTGTCTTTTATTTTGCAAAACACTTTATTATTTGACTTGTATTCATTATTGCTCAGAGAACAGTGGTGGCCCAGTGATAACGGCCGCGACTTACGAGTTGTAGGTCATAGGTTTGAATCCAGACAGGTGGTTTACTTTGTGTAAATTATTTCAGCACCACTGCTCTCAAAACGGTGAAGGAATACATCAGAGAGACAGAAGAAGCCTTAGTTTTTTAAAGACCAAGGGAATAAATGTCTTATACCGGCTTAAAATGAATAAATACAATAAAAATAAATATCGTCGGCAGGTTCCCCTAAAAGACCGCGCGCGATTACTAATGAATAGGTACCATCTTTGATTATTATAATCAAGGAGTACCATTAGTAATTTATTCAAGAACACTGACAGCAAATAGGTACGTTCAACATTGGTTTAGAAAAGTATTTAGGAAAGGTATGTATGACTTATCTGCTAGATTGTCTCTACAACGACTAGATCTCGAAATATTCTTATATGTTGAGATACCGGAATTGTAAAGAAATTACAAAAAAACGCATTACTAATCTGTAGTAATGCGTTTTTTGTAGATTTACAAACGATTCCCCAAAGTAGTCAACAAAAATAAAGCAAATCATGAACATAACTAATTACTAATAGAAAGGAATATCTTCCGAGTCGTTATGAATGAATGGTAGGTACAGTAAGACCAGTACAGCTAATAATAGCTATCTATCTACTCACACAGCACACACGGCAGCGCACCGCGTCCCATGCAGGCCTTCTTTTGTCAAACAGAGATAGCAATATTCCGAACGAATTTTGTACTCGACTCGAAGTGTTATTACGTGCTTTTTACGTCGGCCCCTTAAAGTCGGTCGGTCAGAGAGATGCAAGGCATTGTAGGTACCTATGCAAAAGAAAGGGCAAGAAACATCACGGACACTCTTTTCAATCAAAATATGGTTTCAAAATATTGGTAACATCATATGAGAACGACGCAAAAAGTTAAAAGCGTCCGTAATAAGAATATAAAAACAATTGAAATATCAAATTTTATTAAAATAAGCCGTGGCAACTAAGAGATGACCAGTCCCTAATGACGGCCTATTTTTAGAAAAAGAAATATTATTAGCCATTGAAATGTTTTAAGAGAAAACAAAATTTGACATTGTTTGTTTTTCTGAACATTGGTTAAAGGATTACCAAATGCTAATTAATTATGAGAACTATAGTGTGGGAAGTTGTTATATCAGCAAATCTATGAGGGTCTCTAAAAGTGATTAAAAATTGTTTAAAATATAAGCAACGGAATGACATAGTTGGTTTTTCAGTTGAACATTGCATCGAACTGTCCCGTGTTGAGCAAGATAAGCATGTTGTAGTGTGCGTGTACAGACGCACATTATAACACTATAACATGCTTATCTTGTTCTATCTCTTATCTTATCTTATTATCAGACCTTTTCTTTATTTGAGTCAATAATGGAAGATGTCCTTGCGAAACTTGCATCCAGTAACAAAACCGCAATTTTTGTGGTGATTTATTTTGGAAAATAATTCAAATAGCAGTAGATTACTAAGCCTTTTTAAGTCGTTAAATTTATTTAATGTTTTTGCAGAACCGACTAGAGTAACTCCAACATCTGCTACTTGTATTGATAATGTCTTCTATAGCGGCCGTACAGCGTCGTCAATTACAATGTAAGCATTTTCATAGGAATTATACAGGCGATGCCGGCGAGAGGCCAGTCGTTCCAAGGGCCCCGCTCGGGACAATATTATCGTTTAGTGAGTTAAGTATCTATGTAAAAATCAAGTCTAATCGTGTAACTGTGGATAATCGAATAAAACTACAAGTGAATTCTCTGTCCATCATTTATTTACTTATCCTGCCACCTGAGGAATACATCATAACCACATGATTTAGAGAAAGCCATCGTAAATAAATTTTCTGCCTCAGATCATAGTGGACAAACGAATATTTTTAGGTTTAAAACACCTTTACAAAAAGTGCAAATACAACTAAGACCAATAACTACTGGCAAATTAAATAGTTTCGATAATACCCTAAATAATAAGTTAAATGTTCTGGGCCATAATATGGACGATGCAAATATATTGTATGATCATTTATTTTCATTAGTGCACTCTGAATTCAATAAAGTAGAAAAACATTTTTTTTTAGAAATACCTGCAAGTTGGGTAAAGCCACATTAGCAACAAGATCAAATCAGCAGAAAATTAAATTAAAACAGTTTGGAAAGTTATAAAGAAACTAGTTGGAAAAATAATACGAAACACTGACTATACATTGGAGACCAAAGGTGGTGGTGCCAAAAGCTCTAACTTAGAAGTACCTCAAGAATTTGTAAAATTTCCTTACTAATATACCCTACAAAACTACGGAAGCTTTAAATTCCTCACACAAAGTCTCAAAAGATTTATTTCAGTTGAATTTCAATTTAAACATATAAACCCTATTTTTATTTGCCGAAAAGCTTTTGTAACTATCACAAAAGCTTTTCGGCAAATAAAAATCAAATTAACCGAAGATCTTTGGGGAATGTCCATCACAGTTTGTACATAGATACTAAAGCACCATACTTAGCTTTAATTTTTAATTTGTGTGTAGATCAAGGAGTCTTCCCGGATTTAGTGAAGTACAGTAAGGATATACCACTTTTAAATCTGGGGATAGCAAAGACACCAACAATTAAAGACCAGTCACAGATTGCCGGTATTCAGCAAGGTGTTCGAAAAGGTAATGCTCAATCAAATGCTTAATCATTATAACATCAACAAAATTACAGCAAAATGGTTTTACCAAAGGTCGTTGTACGACTGACGCCGGTGTCACTTTATTAAGGCACGTATTTACAGCATGGGAGGAGGCCCAAGATGTCATAGGATTTTTTGTGATCCAAGTCATTTGATTGTGTTAATCACGAAACCTTACACCTTAAACTTGAACACTACGGACTCTGTAAACTTGCGCTAAGTTTGGTAAAATCTTATTTAGATGATAGACATCAAAAAGTTCAAATATGGTGTTCAATGGTGTCAATTAACTTGGTTTAAAAGTAAAAATGGGTGTTTCACAAGGCTCGATATTAGGTCCTTTCCTCTTTTTTGTATATATTAATAATCTACCCCATTTATTAAGAAAACCAACAACAGAAAGTGTTATTTGCTGACGATACTTCCTTAATTTTTAAGATAATTAGACGTACATCAAATCCTCGGGGTGAGCTTGATCGCTCCAACGCGAATGTATGCGTACATCCGCGGTGGGGCGACCTTGTTCGCCAGGCACTTCTTCTCCTGCAACCGAGCGGGTGGGCAGGTTGCGGATAGCCCAACTCTGGCTGTGGGACCGACTAAAACGGTCGATACCACGGCCGGAGCATCTTGCAAGAGATCCCGGACAAGAGAAGTTCCCGAAAGCCAAATCCCAGGCTCAGGGTAACCTAGGCACCCTCTTTCCCATGAACCCAACTCATAACCAAGCCATCCCTCCCTCATCCACACATCCTGTCTCTTTCCGAAATCCTTAGGCCAAATCCCAGACCTAAGGTGACCCCCAAAAAACCCAAACCCTCATACCAAATGCCTTCCTTCCCGTCCCTATATCCCGTCGATCCCAGAGGAAGGGTAACCTCGATTCCAAAAAAGCCCACCCCCCAAATGATGAAAATGCAGGAAGAAAAAATAACTACCCAGGTGGGTTCCGGCCAAGCCGGGGAATCCCACACCGCCACGGCGGTCAGCCCACAACGTATTCTGGGCGGGGCAACGTACTGCACTACGTCACCGCGCTCTTCAGCGCCCACAACTCAGGCAGCGACTAACGCGCCTAAACACATAGACCCGGCCGCGACTAACGCGCCAGTACCCACAACTCAGCGTATGCCTCCCACGAGCTTCTGGCAACAGAGCATTGTGCGGAACAGCATCACCAACCCCGATTATGACACAGACATACACAGACAGAGGGCGACGGGGAAGGATGACGGGCCTGGTAGCTCTACCACCCTCCCGGCTGATGAAGTACGACTGCTGAAGAAGCGCGGATAAATCATGACCCGGGAGAAGAAAGTAGGCGACCAAAAGCAGGACTGCGAAGGCACTAGCCGGCGCGAAATGCGATTGGACGCCGAAAAAGCAGTACGCGACCAGCCACGAGTACGCGAAGGGGAAACCCGGCGCGCAAAGTGGCCGGACGCGGAACCACGCGACCAGCCGCAAGTACGCGAAGGGGCAACCCAGCGCGAAAAGCGGCCGGACGCGGAACCAAGCGGGCAGGGACAAGTACGCGAAGGGGAAACCCGGCGCGAAAAGCCCCCGAACGCAACAGAGTCTGCCAGGGCCGCTAGTCGACCCCAGAACCCAGACTATACACGGACACTCCACAGAACTCGACCCAGACAGCACAGGGGTAAGCGGCTTAGAGCCTCACACGCACAGGCGCAGCCGGCGGACAACACCTTGCCAGGCACCTCACAGCCGCAGCCTGGACCAAGCGGGACGGGGCCGGCGAAGAGGGAGCGCTGACGACACAGCGAGCGCACTTCAGGGCGACGCCAAACGTGTGAGGGCCCATTCCGCTCAGGGGGAGCAGAGAACTTACGCGCGAGCCACGAAGGACATACCTGCGCGGCTGGCCGTGGCGATCTGCTTCCCTACCCCATCCAGGGACCTGACAAAAGAAGAGGCAGAGCTCATAAAGTCAGGCCTGGAAGACCTCCTAATGGACACAGACTCGACGACACCACTCCCTGCCTTCCGCGGTTACCCACGGGTAGCGGAAGGCACCGTGCAGATGTGGTGCGAAGACGACTACGCCCTGACTTGGTTGTCGCAGAATGCGCCCAAGATACGACTCCCTAACACCGACCTCACACTAACAGTACTGAGACAGTCTGACGTGCCCACCCGTGTCCGAGCCTCGCTCTTCGTCCCTAGTTACGGAGGTGACGTGGCCCGGCTCCAAAGTGTTCTGATCCGTCAGAACACTTGGTATGACATTGCCCGGTGGTCGCTGTACAGGGCTACTACCGTCGGTGGCAACAACAGCGGGACTTCTCTGACCCTGGGGGTGCCACCGGAGGAAGTCGAAAAGGTATTGGCCCGGGAGCGACGGATATCGTACCTTCTGGGGTCGATATACGTATGCTTCTGGCCCACTACCCAGCCCGCTGACCCAAAGACCGACAGTACGGAACCGAAGACGACAGCACCGACACCGACACAGACGACCGACTCAGACATCGCCCATCTCGAAGAGGTCATGGCCCGTGCGGCTATGGCTGATGCCGAGAACACCACTTCGCCCGAATCACCTGGCTGGAACGAGCAGCTCCTAGCCTCGTCGCCGGGTGACCCACACAGTGACCAGGCCAGAATGGAGGTAGCGGAGATACTGTCCAATGGATCAATCTTCGACTGACCCCACCCCACTGCCTTCACCGCCCCTAAGCATCGTACAGACCAACCTCCAGCATAGCCAAACTGCCACGGCTAGCTTACGCAGGGCACTGGAGGTAAAACCCCGAACCATCGCACTGATCCAAGAACCATGGATCAGGAACAACAGAATATGCGGCCTGAGCAACATCGGAGGTAAGCTAATTCTCAGCACACAAAACTCAGACAAACCAAGAACCTGCGCCTACATACCCAAAGGTATTCCTACCACATCACTTACTCAGTTCTGTTCCAGGGACCTGACAGCTGTCAGGCTCCAGACCGCAGGCGACGTTCCCGACGTTGTACTGGCCTCGGTATACATGCCGGGTGAGGACGCAAACTGCCCGCCAAAAGAGATGACCGACCTGGTACAACACTGCGAGCGAGCCAAACTAGACCTGATCATCTGCACTGACTCAAACGCTCACCACCCACTCTGGGGCAGCGACGCACCGAACTCCAGAGGAGAGGTACTATCCACCTTTTTATTCTCTACTAACCTTAACATTGTTAACCGTGGCGCTGAACCCACTTGGGTCACAGCCCGTGGACAAACAATCATAGATCTAACCCTTGCAACAGAAAATGCGACAAATCTTATCACAAACTGGCATGTATCCGACGAGCCTTCCTGATCACAGAAGGATTCGTTTTACACTAGCTGCCAATACAAGCAACCCAGTGCCAAGGCGAAACCCGCGGCGCACTAATATTCCCGGGTATAAACGCCTCCTAGCCTCCCTGCTAGACAGGCACTTATCAAAGTAACCATAAGAGACCCTGCACAATTAGAATACCTAACCGAAGCATACCATGCATGCTGCAAACTAAGAGCGCCAAAAACCAACAGTGAGAGGAACCCATGGTGGAACGCTGAACTTAGTAAACTCAGAGATGCATTACGTAAGCAATTTAACAGAGCCAAAAACACTAGACTCCCGGACGACTGGGATTTATACAAAGAGACCCAATATACATACAAAAAGCAAATCAGAACTGCCAGAAGAACAGCATGGCGGAAATTCTGTGAATCCATCGAAAACAACAACGAAGCCGCAAGGGTAAGGAAAATCCTATCAACTGATCAGGACCGAACCCTCGGCACGCTGAAAAAACCCGATAACTCATACACACTAACTGACCACGAAACCAGTAAACTCCTCTTAGAGACTCACTTCCCAGACTGCGAACTCCTAGAGGACAAGGTATGGGAAGCTGAACCAGACTGGGCCCCAACAGACCAAGACTGGTCTAGAGCACACGGTATAGTAACAGAAGACCGGATAAAGTGGGCCATCAACACCTTCCAGCCCTTTAAATCTGCACGGCTGGATGGCATCTTCCCAGCCCTTCTACAATGGGGGGCCGATTTACTAGCACCATGCCTGGTGGAGACCTATCGGGCCTGCATAGCACTCAGACACATACCCCTAGCTTGGCGCGAAGTGAAAGTCATTTTCATACCCAAACCAGGCAAATCCGACTACACGCAACCCAAGGCCTACAGGCCCATAAGCCTCACATCTTTCTTACTGAAAACCCTCGAGAGACTCTGTGATAGATACATTCGTGACGGACCTCTCCAGGAAAAACCATTTCACAAACAACAGCATGCGTACTCCACAGGCAGGTCAACGGAATCTGCGTTACATAGCGTAGTATCCAAAATTGAATGCGCCGTGGATCACAAATGCTCAGCACTAGCCGTCTTCATCGATATCGAGGGCGCCTTTGACAAAACCACTTTTGGTAGCATCAGCAAGGCCCTCGACAGACACAGCATCGAACCGACCCTGAGCGGGTGGATCACCAATTTGCTCAAACTGAGAGCTGTACAGGTAAAAGTAAACGACACCACAAGAGGCCATTGTGGCGAAGATCTGCCCGCAAGGGGGCGTCCTCTCGCCGCTTCTGTGGAACCTGGTTGTAGACAGCCTCATCAGAACACTAAATGACAAAGGCTACTTTACTGTAGGCTATGCCGATGATATAAACATAATAATAAACGGCACTCACGAAAATACCTTATGCAACCTTATGCGCCAAGCCTTGAAAATAGTAGAGGACTGGTGCGACAGACACCAGCTATCCGTCAACCCTACAAAAACTGAACTGATTCTCTTTACAAAAAAGAGGAAACAAATGACACTACAACTACCACGCTTCTTTGGTACTACCCTAAGCCTGTCGACCGAAACCAAATACCTAGGCATTTATTTGGACAAACAGCTTAATTGGTCGAAACACACCAAATATATCACTACAAAAGCCAGCATATCTCTGTGGCAGTGCAAGCGAATGCTTGGCAGAAATTGGGGGATTAGCCCCAAAGTCACCTACTGGCTATACACTACTGTTATTCGACCAATTATCACGTACGGCTCGTTGGTCTGGTGGCCTAGGACAGATCTGAGCACAGCCCAAAGAGATCTCGAAAAACTGCAGCGGTTTGCCTGCGTAGCAATCACTAGCTGCATGAGAACCACACCCACTGCTGCCCTACAGGCGATGCTTGGGCTACCACCCCTACACCTCATCGTGAGGGAGGAAGCGACCCTAGCTGCCTTCAGGCTCCACATATCGGGAACCCTAAGCAAATACTCTTGGGTCAAGCACATACGCATAAAGGAAGATGCGGTCAACCGACAACCAATGATGGCATCACCCTGCGACAAAATCCCGAAACGACATTACTTTCAAAAGCACTACAATATCATACTCTCAGAAGAAAAGTGTGACTACTCAGGCACGAATGAACTGAGATTATACACCGATGGCTCAAAGACCGGATCCGGTACAGGAGCCGGAGTATTCTCAAATGACCTCAACATAACCATATCAAGTCCGCTGGGAATGTTCAACACCGTTTATCAAGCGGAGTGTGTGGGCATCATACAAGCGGTGTATGCCATAGAAGCCAGAAGAGTTACGGACACCCACATACGTATACTCTCCGACAGCGCCTCAGTCCTCAAATCATTAGGGAAAGAAAATATTACCTCGAGTCTAACACTAGAATGTCACAATGCCCTAGAACGAGTTACGGTATCTAACCGCAACAAGGTGACACTTCAATGGATAAAAGGACACAGAGGATCACTGGGCAACGACGCAGCTGACGAATTAGCCAGGAGGGCATCCAACACATCGGCTTGCGGGCCTGAACCCGTCATACCCATCCCTTTCAACCAAATACGCAGTTGGCTGCGGGAATCCACCCACACACAAGCCGAGAGGTGGTGGACCTCGGCACCAGGCTGCAGGCAGTCCAAGGAAGCTTTGCCATCCTTAAATGGCAGGCTAACCAGACGGTTATTACGCCTGGACAGAAATGGCCTGCGCCTGATGACGGGGACTATCACAGGACACTGCTCGCTAAACAAACACCTTCACACAATAGGCATTACGGATAGTCCACTGTGCAGAGCTTGGATGGAGTCGGACGAAACCATTGCGCATGTGCTCTTTGAGTGCACAGGCGTTACCCAGATAAGAACAGAAACCCTCGGGACACCCGGATCTTTCACAGATGTTCTCGACAGACCAGAAGCTCTGATCGGCTTCTGGAGGGAGGTGGGCTGGTTGGAATATTAACCACCGACGGCCGCCATGGCCCACGCACAATGGTCCACATGAAGGACTAAGTGCGGAAACCAAACCCTCTAACATAGAACGTACATCAAATCTTGACGACGTAAATAACGCCCTACTGCAGCTTTAAAATTGGTTTACTGCTAACAATTTAGTATTAAATGGGAAAAAAACTAAATGGACAAGGTGCTTTGCCGAATGTTAAAAGTAGTGATATTGACATAGTATTGAATAAAGAGAAACTAGAATTCGTCGATGAAACTGCTTTCTTGGGGATCACGCTTGAATCAAGGCTGCAACGGGGTCCTCATTTAACATCTATTTCATGACGGCTAATTTAGCAGCATATGCTGTAAGAAAAAAACCGTCAATTTACTAATGTAGATACCGCGAGGCTAGCCTATTTCAGTTAATTTCATGGTTACATGTCTTACGGTATTTTATTATGAGGACGCGCTGCAGACATCGAGTCTGTTTTTATTCTGCAAAAAAGAGCCATCAGAGCAATATATGGCCTCTGCAGGCGCGATTCTTTAAGGAAAATGTTGAAAGATATTAACATCATGACCGTACCTTGTCAATAGATATATGAAAACATCATGTACGTAAGAGTAATTTAAATCTTTTCAGTTACAGTGGTGCAAGAAAAATGTTTGACGTGTAAAAGTGTTTGTACAAACCTACTTACAGAAATAAATTCATTTATCATTTATTACTTTTTTAATTTTCGAATTCATTTTTGATGATATTTTGAATGATTTTCATAACGGACGCCTTTAACGTGCACATCGTTCTCACATATTTAATTTCAACATTACTGATATACCTAATTTTATGTAACAATATTATTTAAATGAGTGTCCATGGAGTTTTCTGCCCTTTCTTCTCCATAGGTACCTACTACGCTTTGGAATTGGCAACTAGCTTGATATTTCTGACTGACCGACCCCTTGACAGTTCTAAGTGCTTGTAATTGGTTTATTTGAAATAAATGTTTTGATTTTGGCGCCCGTTCACGAACATGACGCATGGATTAGCACGAATTAGCACAACCCTTTTTGAAGGGAGCTAAATAAGCAGCTAAGGGAAATTGACTTTACGACAGTTTGTTAAACACGATAAAGATGCGCACAGGCAGGCTCGGCTACATTTTCTGAGCTGGGCGGCAGCTGGTAAGCCTAGAACGGGATCGCTGTATGAAAATGTGGTGGCAAGTAGAAAGGTTTTTTAAAACTAAGCTAAAGTGGTGCCAAAACAACTCTGATCAATTAAAGATGAACGAAATTGCGAGTTATCACGAAGCTAAACATTTTGGTAGTTTCTGGAAAGCCGGGATTTAATTTCTTTTTGTAGGGTGCTCTATTTATTTTTATTTTAGCGGTGCTATTGTACTGATATTACACAGACATATTAAAATCATAACCATTATTTATTAAAACTCTTGCACGTCAGCACTTACTTTCTTCATAGTGAAGGAAAAAATATGTAGGTTACAAAATAATAATAATTTAGTTTAAAAAAACCGTGATAAAAGCGTGTTTTTTTTTAAATCACTTATTTCTAGTTTTTACTTTTTAGTCTAGTACATTCTAAATTAAGTTGATAAGTCTGAAGTCAAGAAAGTTATGACTTTAGCGGTTTACTAGGAGCCACTGAAGAGTTCCACTATCACGTCTTTGCACCATCATCTGACACTTGTTTGTCGTTCTATTGGACTCGTCCAAACAAATAATATGAGCTTGTGCTCATATTATTTGATTTTAAACCCCTCGAGTTTGTACTCGAGGGGTATACTAGTAACTACTGAAAAGTTCCACTATCCACCTAATGGATCCATCATCAGACCCTCCCCATTCTATTCAATTAGTCAAAACGAATCAAATGAATCTATATTGGAGTCATCAAAACAAATCATTTCCCCTTCGTACGAACATTGCTTGAGAGCAGAAGTGTTTTTGGTTCCTTTCACTAATTCGTAAAGTCCTAAATTGTAATTTCGATAAATATAAATAATTATTTGGGTCGAGCTTGGAACCCTAATATCCTCATGACTGAAACGAAAGTAATTATTACCGACGTCGCTTACTCTGGACCTCTCTGGATGCCGCAGGAACAGATGTGAACGCCCAGCAACTAACAGGTACTGCACTGTAAACGCTACGAATACGGACCACGTTCCCTCAGTTTCCATTTAAATATTTACTAAATATAAATTACTATTTATTTAACTTAGTGAATGATGTGTAAAGTGTAATCAACATAATGCTATTTATAATATTTTGCTTAGAGATGTATAATAGTGTTACATTCTTTGTTCTAGAGAAATACTGTGAGTCTGTGGTTTAAGAGATGTGAGGAAGAGGGAATCCATGCTAGTCGGAGCGGTTATTTATGAAGTGGAAAGCTTATTTAAACAAGACTTCATATGGTGAATGAATATGAAACAAATGGTTTCAAACCAACCGGACGTTTTGCTGAATTATTAATCATTCGTCATTAAAAACTGTTCGCCGTGTACTCCACTCTATAAAGGTTACATCACCGTAGCCAAGCAAACAATAACGTAATAAACAAGAAGGTTTAAGTTCCGGAATAGTTTATCCTGTATATTTAATTATAAAACATTGAGGTTTAGTTTCAATCATCTTTTCTCAAATAAAATGAATACTTAAGCTGTCCTCGTTTTGTAATCTATGTTCACTAAAGACAAATTAAATGTGAAATACTTAATGTAAACAAATTGCGCCTCATAACCACTTATTAAAATCACTTATTTTGGAAATTAATGATCGAAGCCTAATGTTTGTGGTTAAATAAATCTATATTTTTTTTTTTTACATTTAACATGTCAAAATAAAACAAATTGCTTCTAAGTTCCTTGATAAAGTATTGCACGTCCTATTTGGCGGAAGAAGTTATTATAAGTAACCGCATCGGTTTTTTATCCATTTGTAAAATATTACAACAAATAAATTTGTTTTAATTTTTATTATCACTTTTTACACTTTTTTATTCTAAACCCTATAGTGCAACAACAAAAATAATAAAAAAAACAGCATTTTTTTAATAGTATTGTTATTGCAAACCAAAATAAAAAATTGGTAATAAAACTGCGCTGCATCTTATGAGATCAGAACCTAAGCCCACTGCTTCTCAGTCATAAACTGACCAGGTGACGAGCATGATGCGTGTTTAACAAATGCGATGGAAATATTTTTTTTTCGTGCAATGCGATGCGAGTAAGCGACGTACATATCAATAATGAGCGGATTATTCAATAGATTAAGTACTAAACCGACTGAAGTAGAAATGTTTCATATCATTACACACAACAATAAATCAATGTATGCAGAGGTACTGGCTATCTGCAATGTGCAAAATTTGGAGCAATTAGAGTCAGTCTGTAAAAACTTTGAAAAGTATAAAATACGAGCAGCACACTATCAAGATCCAACTAAAACAAACCTTACCACTCTAGCTCGAGAGTTTGCATATGCTAAGCCAACAAATAAGACTCCCAATACTCGTACAAACTCGAAACCATTCTACAACTGCTATAGGTACTGCGGTAGAAACGGGCGGGAACGACATACATTCAGTACCACCGGTTGCTTTAATAGATACCAACAGCTCGGGTACACTAACTAGGGGTCAACCTTATTGCCCAAGGTGCAGAACAAACTCACATTCACTACGACAGTGTACGGCAGATCGTTCTCCAATATGTTTTAAGTGCGGTAAAAAAGGGGTAAAATACCCAGATTGCGAAAAGTGTCACTCTCCAAAACGCTAGCTACTGAGGATTGTTGTAATAGTAGATTTAACGCCAGGCTAAGTAAATCAGAGTGGGAAGACTGGCTAGCAACAGTTACAACATTCATAACTTGTTACTCAATAACAACAATCCGGAACAAACCACAAAACAAAATAAGGCCTTATGCATCTATACAAATAAACAGCATGCCAACTTGTGGCTTGATGGATTCCGGTTCGGCAGTTACCATTGTTGGTCAAGATTATCATAAGCTCCTAATCAAGGACCAAGGGTGTAGCGGCATCTACACCGCAGACAGACTTCAGACTGAAGTCACACAAATCCTGCATCGCGTAATCAGAGTTTACCGCGAAACCTAGCATCTGTAAAACTTCCCGACATCAATCATCGGGCAGTTGCCTACCAGATACGACATCCATCTGGTCGGAGGGTCCTCCCTTTTCCAAGAGTATGATTGAACTTTACACGCTGTTCCTCATATCTCTTTGCTGCTGACCCCGAGTATGAACGTCAGCGCAGCCTTCGTGCAACTACTTCAGCGTGACGTCATCATCATCACTCCCGCAAGTCACACAGCCAGCCAGCAACCACGGCTTGAACGGTTGTCCTGACCATCAGCATGCAGCGCAAGCGCATGCCTGGTCATCACTCTCAGCCTCATCAGCAACCTTGGCACAGCACACTGCACATTCGGCCGGTCCACAAGCCACCCCGACTCACTGGGGCATCTTCGCAGACAGTTCCAGCTCACTGCGAACTATGCGACACCCGGTTCCAACCCACTGGAACCCCAACTGATACTGGCAAGCATCGCAAGATACAAAACTTAGACCACTATCGACCTCCGGTCTCCGAGGGAAGTAATGTAGCGGCATCTACACCGCTACATGCGAACAACGCATCACACTGGCGTCACACAAATCCTGCATCGCGCAATCAGAGTTTACCGCGCAGCTAGCATATATACAACTTCCCGACAGATGAGATGATGTCAGATGAGTGAACTTTACACCCTCATATCTCTTCAAGGGTTAACCCTGCAGCCGAGGGATATTAAATTAGTATTCCTCGTGAACATAAATAATGTACAACAAACACACAATATATACTTGCACTCATTTGCACAGCTAACCGAGGAACAAAAAATAACAGCAGAGAATATAAAAACACAATTCGAGAACATATCCTCGGGGAAAAAAAGGCTTAAGCCGCACTAACCTAATAACACAAATCACAGACACAGGCGATGCACCCCCCATACGACAACGTTACTATAGGATGTCACCAGAGAAACAGCGTGACCTCAGCAGGAAACTGGACGAGATGCTTGGGCTTGGACCTAAAAAGGATGGCAAGTTGCGGTTTTGCTAGGGCAGTAGAAAACTAGACGCTATAACTAAAAAAGATGCATACAATTTGCCATTAAACTCGGAAATATTAGACAACATCAGAGATGCAAAATTACCTTACTAGTATCGACCTATACAAAAGTTTCTGGCAGTTACCGTTAGAGGAATCAGACAAAAATAAAACTGCATTCTATATACCGGGCCGGGGATCTTACAAATTCAAGAATACACCTTTCGGACTAACAAATGCGCCAGTAACGCAACAAAGAATGGTAGATAACTTGTTTTATAGACCACACCATGGAGACAGTGATACATAAAGAATGCGATCTGTCAGGACACAAATAAGAGTATTGGCAATCACACTGAGCATTACCCATTTATCTAGGGGTTATGTATGCTTGCCTGCTTGATGCGAGAGAAAGAGGACGTTAGGCTTCCAGCGGGGGATATTTATAGCCGCAACCGATGCCTCGAAACTGCATGACGTGGTGGAAATTTGAAAGATTTATGGATGTCACTCTCGTAAACCGTAACTAAAGATGTGCGTTTTAGTTAATTTTTAGGAAATCGACTACAACGCACCAGTACACAGAGGACTTGGGTGTCTTATCAGGCATATTGGACAAGGTACAGTCTGCTGTGCTGAAAGCATATTCTAGGAACTCTTGCAGCTACAACCTTCGCAGGAAGGAGGTAGAATTCAAGGTGGGGGATATAGTCTGGAAACGTACGTACTACCAAAGCGATAAGGACAAATATTCCAGCAAAAAACTTGCACCCAAGTTCGTAAAATGCAAAGTATCGAAAAAACAATATTCACTGGTATATGACTTAGATGACACACGGGAAACCACTAGGTACTTGGCACATCAAGGATTTACAGTGGAAAA
The DNA here is from genome assembly GCA_963555695.1 of Dasypolia templi. Taxonomy (NCBI): domain Eukaryota; kingdom Metazoa; phylum Arthropoda; class Insecta; order Lepidoptera; family Noctuidae; genus Dasypolia; species Dasypolia templi. Next base: position 21,380,494 of record OY743153.1, read on the forward strand.
ACCCACTGTAGTCCCGTAGGCCTAGCTAACTAGTGTTTGGCCCACACCGGGTCAAAAGATGCTAAGGGACTACGACAACCACATAAAGTGGGAGGTCAAATTGGACCCTAGACTACTCTATTCTAGTCTACGGCGTGCTTACATTCTACAACAGACGTTTACCTATGCTAACTATAACACGATTATAGCTAATCTATAAGTAAACCGCACACCCACCTACAGGGGTTCTATTTACCTTTGGCTGCAGGGGTCCTAAGATCCTTAAAGGCCAATACCTAATTTCAGAACTTGGTGGTCAGGTCACTTCCACTATACCAACAACTAATGTGCCTGCTTTGGAATTGAACATAATAAAACAAAAGATTTATCTAGCAAGTTTAAACGGCGTTGTCATAGAGAATGCTAAGAACCGTTAGGAGAGTTTACTTTTAATTGTAGAGCAGGCCTGATAACTACCCTTAGCTGTTGTGTTGTCCATGTCGTGTTTAAAGAACACGGCTAATAGGCTAATAAAATTATACTAATACTTTAAAACGGCGTTGCCATTGAGAGTGCTGTGGACCCTTAGGGGTGTTTTCTTTTGATGGCAGAGCAGATCTCTATGGTAACCACCCTTAGCTGTTGTGTTGTCAATATCATGTTCTTCTGTGTGTTCAATGTAATGTTCTATTTTGGTATTTATACCGGGTCCTCAGCACTGGATAACCTATGTGATTATCATCACCGTTTAGTATCTAATTTCGCGGATATCAACCGTCTTTCCTTGCGCTCGCAGTTTACCCAGTGCACAGGGATCTGAAATATGTATCTATTCCGGGCTGTGCAAGGCCTAAATGCTCGTATAAGCGACATAGCGAGCCATTTGCTAAGATTATGAAATACCTTGCGTTTATGCTCGCGTGTCACATACATAACCTCATGTTTCATTTGTCATTGTGCCACGCTGTCTTAGCAACCTCTCTGCCTGTAAGCCGCTGCGATGTGTTAAGCTTTCACCTACTCCCTTCCTTCTCGTTGCACCGTTCCTTGGTTGCTTATGGGGATTGAAGCTGGGCACATCGCACGCGGCCACCTGCTTGAACACGGCATCTCACATGCACCTGCTAACGCGCCTTCCAGTGTTCCACGTCCCGGCTGCGGGCTTGCTACTCTAATCGGCACACTGCTCAAAATTGGCACGCTGCTTCATACGGCACGCTGCTCGATACGGCAGGCTGCTCCAACTATGCACGCAGCTCCGAAGACGCGCTAAAACCGTGGCTGTTCTGTGCGCTACCGGCTTCCTACGGCGTCGACCTCAACTCACCCTAACTGTGGCCGCTTCGTAGGCCTTACCTGCCACGTGCTGTGCATCTGCTGCCACTGTTGGCAGTCTCCGCCGCACCAAGTGATCCAAGGACGGTACCCTTCCTATTAAATAAGGTGTTTCTGTGCTCAGAAAATAGTGTGTACTTCCAAACTAGTATACTGAATATGTTTGTAAGCATTTATTATCTCAGTGTTTCCATACTATCCTAACTACCAGCTAACGTTTTGCGCAGCCTACCTGCAAAGCCCAATCCGTTACACTGTACATCGCGCAAAGAGAAGGTAGGAATCAAATAAACCTATTTTAATTAACCTCACAAAAAAATAATGAGAGAAAATATAATTCAATCCTTGAAATCTTACAATAGATCCAACCAAGATAATAAATTTTCTACCGTTAACCTGCAATAAGGAGGTCCTGTGAAACCAATTAATTTATCTGAAAGTCTAACTTTAAGGCAAAACGACTACATTACCTTGCTGGAGTGTTTTCGAAAACAGATAGCTTTAAATTTTGTTGGATTGCGCATGGAAAGATATTTATTCGGAAGAAAGAGGGCACCACAGCATGTACCATAAATAGCGAGTTGGACCTGAAGAATTTAAATATAGAAGACAAACTATTTTTAAGCCATATCTTATTTTATAGTAATTCCTAAACTAGAAAATTATTTTTGAAAACTGCATGCTTACATTTTTATTACCATTTTTATATCAAACATTCATTACCTGAATGCCTACTTGGATATTCTCACTTTGTAACACCCACAACCTGCACACAAACACTATTAACCACTACACATAACATTCACTCGGTGAAATCTATTATCCAAACTCCTAAATCTCCTAGTCTAATATCTACCTAAGTGAAATTATATTAACTACATTGAACCACATCAGACTAAATTGCGAGCACGGGAATCTTGCTAACCAATTTTTGGAGCCCACTAGAATAACTCCCACTAGTGCCACATGCCTAGATAACATTTATATAGATGTTATCCCAACTTACAAAGAAATTATTAATTTAATAGACTCAGATCATTGCGGACAATTAAGAAAAAACTAAAAAAGATATCATTGTTAATCCAAAAACGACTAAACGTTTGGAAACATTTAGACTACACTTTTGAGTAATTTACCACTTTTGACAACCATTATTGATGACTAATGATCAATATAATGATTTTTTCATCATGTATAGCACACAATTTTATTAAACTTTCATTCCAAAGACATTCTAGGTTAAAAGTAACTCTTCCTTCATGATTAGCCACTGTTGGTATACATAAAAGTAGAAAACGACCTTATAAGTTGTATGATGAACAGACTTGTATAAACACTGCTGAATTTAATTTATATGTTAGAAATTATTTAAAGTTTGTCACATAGCCAAGTCACGTTTCTTGAGTTCAGAGATTAAAAATAGTAGTCATGTAATTAAAGCGAAGCACGAAGGTCATGCAACCGAAGTAGTGACTACAGCCTTGCTATTGATGGCAATATAATTCAATCAGATTCTCAAGTCGCCGCGACATTCGAAAATTTCTTTGCAGAGATTCCAGTTTCGACCACTAAATCCATAAACTCATCGCCCACTGCTGCAGAGTCTTTACTTAAAGTAAACGTTCCAGTTTGTGATTCTAAATTTAGTTTCCAATATATCACCTGTAGATATATAATTAAAACCTTTCACACATTAAATATTAACAAAAGCTGCAGATCTATGGGGTAATTTTGTGGATGTTGCTAAGTCTATTATAAATATTGCTACAATATTTATAATAGACTTAGCACCTACCTCAGCTGTTATTTTTAATAATTCTATTGACCATGGTGAGTTTCATGATCTTATGAAAAACAGTAAATTAATACCATTGATTAGATCGGTTAGTACATCAGACCCTACTAATTGTAGAACTGTTTCGGTGCTACCTACCTTCAGTATATTTTTTTGTATAACTTTTATTAGATCAAATGCATTTGTTTAAATAAAACACAAACTACTGCATATTAAACAGTTAGGTTTTACCAAGGGGTCGTTCGACTACTGTTGAACCGGAGTTGAACGTTTAGGAAATGTTTTTAAGGCATGGGAGGACAAATGCGATGCTTTGGGCATCTTTTGCGATTTGTCCAAGGCATTCGATTGTGTTCTTCATGAAACATTAATCAAGAAACTGCACCACTACGGAATCCGGAACGCCTCTCTTAATCTTCTTACTTCTTACTTGTGTGAGTTATAGGATTCAGAGAGTTGATGTTAACGGAAAAAGATCATCTGGATCTGTAATAAGAATGGGGGTCCCCCAGGGTTCAATTCTTGGCCCATTATTGTTTCTTATTTACATTAATGACTTGCCTTACCTCATAAAGGATAATCATGATATAGTGTTGTTTGCAGACGGCACTTCACTTTTATGTAAACTCAAATGTCAGCAGCTGGTTACTGATAATGTAAATAGCACCCTTGCAAAAGAAGTTAACTGCTTTAATGTTAATAACCTACTTCGTAACGAGAAAAAAAACTAAATGCATTAAGTTTACGATACCGTATGTTAGACAAGTAGAAGTAGAAACTAGTGTTCATAAAAAGGTAAAGAGTTGAAACCCGAAAACACCACAGTATTCTTAGGCATAACTTTGGATCTAAGCTTCAATGGGGCCCCCACATAGATAAATTGTTAAATAGCTAAGCTCTGCAGCATACGCCGTCAGAAAAAATCGCAATTTAACTGATTTAGAGACAGTCCGTTTAGTTTAGTTTAGTTATTTTCATAGTGTGATATCGTACGGTATACTTTTGTGGGGAAATGCCCGCGATATTCAGATAATTTTTGTTTTACAAAAAAGTGCAATTCGTTCAATTTATAAATTAAGTACCAGACACTCCATCAGAGACAAAAAAGAGATGTATATAATGACTGTGCCTTCTCAGCATATTTGTGAAAATATTTTATTTGCATATATTATTGAATGCACATAAAAATATTAATCTGTTTATAAAATACAGTGATATCCATAATATAAATACTAGGAACAAACACAAATTTGTTGTTCCTACTACCAGGCTCAAAAAATAGGTGGCTCGTTTTAATGTCAATCTATACGTATTATTAATAAACTTCCTAGCCACTTAAAAGAACTAAGCCTTAATAAATTCAAATCTATACTAATATTATGAAGAGGAAAGATCTGATTATTTTTTTGTATTAAATTGGCTCCGAAACTACTGAACCGATTTGAAAAATTGTTTTACCATTAGAAGCCGTAATTATGTCTGATGAACATACAACAACTTTTTTTTTTTCGAAATCCTTGAACTATTGATATTTTATGGTAGGTAGCAGTTCGACAGGTACATATTGTGTTCGTGTGTGTGGCGATGGGGTAAAGTGTTTTGGTTTATTATGTAGACTTGTGTATAAATAATTTGTGTGCGTTGTTTAATTGTATGAAAGTTGTACAAGGTAACTGTAGGTAATAGTGTATTGTTAGGTGTGAAAGTTATATTTAAAAAAAAACTAAGCAAACGAACTAAAAATTTGAAAATAATACTAAAAAGTAAAAGTAAAAAAGCGTGGGGTGCTTATAGGACGCCGCACACTTACTTGCGGTATGTTACGCAATTCTATGGCAGAAGATCTCGCTTTATGCTGAAGATCTACTATTTTCCGTTCGACAGGCTAAATGTAGGTTTGCTGCTCGCATCGCTCCTTCCTCAATATTTCCACTTCCATCTTTACGTCTTCGAACCGATTGTCAATAAATTCAATTGTCTGTACGATTCAAGCGTTTGACTTATTTCTGAGTTGTTTGCCTGTATTTTACTCTTTTGAATTATTATATCTTTTATATTCGAAGAGTGTTCAGCTATTAAAGTTTTTTGATTTGACAGTAGTTCCGCAATTCTATTATTCTGCTCCTTCTTCCAGTTTGCAAGAATACCTTGTAGCTCCTGTGTTTCTTGTGAGCTCATCTCAGCCGAATCGCCTTTTGGCGAGGTATTATTACTCCCCGTTTATTTGTTTTATTGTTTACATAGTCGCACACAGTGTTACGGCTGTGGTGATATCCGACTTTGAGCGTGTTTGGGTCTGGCTTATACTAGCAATCGGTGGTCTAGGGGTTTTAGGTGGGGTGCGATGTAGTACTTCCAAAATATAAACGAAATAAATAATAGGTTGAAGGCAAATATCAACAATAATACACAGGGAAACCGGTATTACGCAGCAGCGTTCAAACGTAGCCGGTACAGATCTAGTAGTCGATTCGTAGCACAGGCTCATGACCATAGTAGTGACGTGCACGAGGTGTAAGCGTAGCAGCGGTGAAACATGCTCGTAGCGCTCCGTTGTTTTGCCAACTGTCTCGGTGGCGCGATGAATAAACGGTCCAGTCACTTGTCACTTGGGTGATGGTTCGATTCCGGCGAATCACAGTCTCTTTTCACTGTCCCGCAGGTAAGATCAAGCTAGGTGTGGCAATAAAATGAATTAAACCACAATTAGCCAATCACAGACATCAGTGCACAAGCAAACGACACACGTCCTTTATGTTCAATGTTTAGCGAAAGAATGTGAATAAAGAGTTGAAATTAGAATTGTAGGTATATAATGTCAAATAATGAGAAGATAATAACAAAGAAGTATGTAAACTTACATATACAATATGTAACAAAAACCCTGTCCGATCCAAAAAAGGCGTATTCCTGGTTTAACATACGTACTAGAAAAAATAGTTAAAAAAAACTAACTCAAAAACCAAAAGCTACAGATTTTTTTATTTTTAGTTACCATGAAATGTAACACTAAATATGGTAAATTTTCATAAGTTGACAACACTCCACCGGCCGGCGAAATCTTTTATTTTTTGCCTATTTTATTTCAAAGAACACCGCCCGCGTCATAACGAGTCCTCGATCCTTTGATGTAGCCGACTGCGACTGGTCGCTACTTGTTTGGATACTTCGCCAGTCTCACGTGGAGATAGCTTGCGATCGGATGTCCGTACGTATCACGTGCCGCTATCGTATCGCGAACAATGTCGTATACCAATCAGGAATATTTGAATATGTTAATTTTTATTTGTGAGTGAATGTGTGATTCGAAAATCGAAGTAACAGCTCGGATTGTGGAAGCTTTCGAGTCACTCAAATCGTACACATGTGCGCTGCGAAGAGTACATGCAAATTTAATAAAAAGGTGTCGAATGTGTACTAATGTTCTAGATAGATAGAGGTATGTAACAAGTAAATGTTTTAATAAACTGATACCTACAGTGGGTACATTGCCAAAAGCACATCACATTAACTCAATAATAATTGTTTCTTGATAAGAAATCGGGGTCATTGTGCGTAAGCCTACAATAAAATATCAGCTGATACCTACGCGTAGGCAAAACGTAGATTTCTTTAGTCCTACTTTTCTTTGGCGGCCTCTTTGACACGAAACTGTAGGTGAACTCTGGTGAACCCTGTCGAGCGATCAGTGTTGCCTTTGGTATGATTATTTAAAAAAATTTAAATTAATTGTTTTCATTGGGGAAAAATAATTATCTCGTATCCATTAAATGATTACGTATTTGTGTACGCACTACGATACCAAATAATACCCTTCAGGATCGGACAGGGTTTTCGTTACACCCTGTATATTTAATATTATAAAATTAAAATAAAACACCGTTATTTGGGAGCAGATAGATTAAGGCCCTTCTAAGACCGTGTATCGTTGGTATGCGGTCGACTAACTTAGGGGGATGAAGAAAGAAGTGGTCGCCCTTTGACGACTGTTACGGAAGAAGACGCTCTTGGAGTGAAAATTTGAAACCAAGACAATAGGCGAGTTACGTATCAAGAAATTCAGCACATACTGCAGGTTGGATCGGGAAGCCTACACGAAATTCTAGACGTGCATTTTTGCGTGAGGATGGATGAGGAGGATAGTTTCACACTGGGTGCCACACAACCTCACCGATGCTCAGAAGCAGGCCCAGGTGGAGTGGTGCCGTGATATGATAAACAAATTTGAAGCAGGCTCGTCTCGGCATGTTTACGACATCATTACAGGTGTAGTCTTGGATTTATCAATAAAAAAGAAGCGCCAGTCGATGGTTTAGGTGTTTCAAACCGAATCAACGTCTACAAAAGTGAAGCGATCTAGAAGCGGGGGAAGATTTTGATAGCGAGCTTTTTTAATTTGACTGGCTACTTGGTGTCAACTCCGTTACGGAACCAAAGAAGCATCAACGCTGAATGGTATAATACCAAATGCTTGGCAGAAGTTTTCTCTGTTGTGAACAACAAGCGACCAAGCACAGGGCTCCGCGGGCTCCACCACGACAACGCGCCTTCGCACACCGTGATCAAAACGAGGGTCACCCTCCTCACAGCCCTGACCTAGCACCGTGTGACTTCGTTTTATTCCCAAAAATAAAAATTCAGCTCAAAGGGATTAAATTTTCGTCGCCGGAAGATACGCTGTCAACGTACGAGCAGGCTGTAAACGAGGTATCTACGGCGTACTGGAAAAAGTGTTTCTAAAACTTATTCAAACGCATGAAATTTTGTACAGAGGCTAGTGGAGCGTACTTTGAAAAAATTAAATAAAAGAATATTTACATTTACTTTTATTTTCGCAAACTTTCTGATTGTCCAACGTACTCGTATTAATTTATTATTTTGGAAGTATAATTAGGCCGAGCTTTGTGGCCTAATAATAAAGGAAGTGCTATTATTATGTCTCTTAATTCTGTTTTTCCTTAATAAAAATATTTAAATAGTAGTCCGCCTGTATCGGGAGTAGGGTCCTCCAGCTACCGGTGGTTAGGGCTCCAGAGACAGGACCTCTTCACGATGCGAGCCGTATCGAGGAGTACTGCCTTCTGAATCACCCCTTGATCCTACCCCCCCTTTTTTTTTTTTTGTGGGACCTCATCAAATGACTTCTCCCGCTCTGGGTGGAGCGGGAGGGCGTTTCAGACTTTTACTGACTAAACCCACACGTGTTCCTTCAGTTGCCTGTGCCAGGGCCACGGTTATCTCTTTTAATTACCCGCGACCCTGAGGCGTCGGCCCTATCGGACCCCGTCAATTTAGGCTGACATCTCTTTGAGGCGCGCGTGGAACACGATGCGCCGTCGAACCGGGCCTGGTCCTTACCGGACGGCAATCCCGCGCCTACGGTGGCCGGGAATCTGCAGGCGACTCCTCACGCCCAGGGCGTCTCCTGCGGCGGCTAGTAGGGAAGTGAGACCGCAAGGCTCTCTCCCTCACGCGCTCCGCCTCCTCCTTCGCGAGCATTACTGCTTCGCAGAAGGAGGTGATGGCTTTCCATTCTCTCTCGCTTCGTACCATGGCCTGGACCAGGGCCGGACGCGAGAGATCGCCGCCGCTGATCGCCTCCGCGAGGACACTGCGGTGCTCCGCCCAAGCTGGGCAGACCTTCACCGTATGCTCCACAATAATAATGGCAACAAACCGTTGCTTAGCAACATTACGATCGTAATGGGGAAGGCAACTGTCAAAGTGGCGCTGTTTACGATTGTTCCATACTAGCTGTCAAATTGTATAGCATCCTAAAGAAATTGATCACAAATAACATAGAAATTACAAAGTGTTGTGTAATTGGGTGTTAAAACGTAGGCCAACACAAATTTCCAATAAATCATATCAAAAGAATTAAGTGGGTAGCTGCCGTAAAGATTTAAAACTTTGAGCCTACTAGGACGACGAGGTTATGTCGAGATCATTTTCATGAAAATGATTACCAAACAAAGTGTGAGTACAGGTGGGTGTTATAAACGATAAATCTTCTATTTAAGCTAGTGTCTATATACATAAATTGTTAACATTACTTTATATCTTTAAATATTTATCATTGTTCATCTTGTTTTATGGTTTGCCCTGTGTACACAAACTTTTAAAGAAAGAAGCAGTACCAAGTGTTTTTTCATGGAACCAGAAAAGGATATCAGCCAGTGCTAGTGTGAGAGACGAAAGACATGCTAAGAGAAACTTTCTAAAGAATCTTTTCCAACATCTTTCAAGCAATCAAAACCCATATCCTTCTATTTCTCAGAATCCACATTATAATGTAATACGAAAGAGAGTTAGTCTTCCCTTGTTACACCTGTTGATTGTGGTGACAATGTTAACAATGAAATTAGCAAAACATCAGTTTCTACCCAGACTGCCACAATGCTGTCTCTTTTTTCAGCAGACCTTTTAGAAAGTCATGATGAGTATGTCAAGTTTTACACTTGATTAGAAAATTATGGGAAATTTAAATTTGTTTTGTCAACATTACTGCCTATGGCAGATCATTTGAAATACAGGTGTGAGTGGGGTAAGCGGAGTTTCTACTGAACAGCTTAACTAAGACCTATAAGAATTTAAAAACTGAGCTTAATGCTTACTATATTCCTTTAGCTTCAAAAATATTTTAAATGTATAATGTTATGCAATTTCCGAGAGTGTATCATAAATAAAACTCATAAATAACTTATAGGTGTTTTTCTTTATACATATATTTATTCATAATTTCCATTCATTGGCAACGACACTACCAATCCTATTTTTGATTAAATTGTGCAGTCAACACAGCAAAGTTCAGAAATAAAATTATTTATTTATTTCTAAGTAAATCATGAAATAAAAGTAAAAGCAAACTTCAGAAATGTAACTTTATTTATTACTAGGAAACAATAATGTGGTTGGTTGGTACATTGGTTTGGTTTATATATTGGTATATAAGTACGAAACCAATATGTTTAAATTGGTATCGTACTTTTTACGTTTCACCGTCACAACTAAATCTCTCACATACAAATATAAAAAAAATGTAATAATGGCATCTGTTCTTTCAAGGTACAGAAAAACCTCGTCTACAGATTTATTATTTATACAGGGTGGCCAAAAAGTTGTGGATCAAACGCAACTAGGGGTTAGATAGGGTCATCAACTGCAAAAAATTGATCTACGGGAGGTCCTTAAGGTCAACCCCTGCAGATTTATCTTGTGTTTTTATGAGAAAATTGACTTTTTTTTACTAATTCTTATCAAAATTCGAAAAAATCTACATTCTGTATCTTTTTTATCATTTTCACTAGATTGGTACTGATGAGTCCTTGCGTTAGACATGCTATTTATGGTTGTTTATTAGGTACGTTTTGTTTTATTAAAACAATTATTTCACAATCGTTGTTTTGTTTTTTCGTCCTAGAAAGATATTAAATCCACTCATCGCTATTAAATGCTAAATGCGGCAATTTTCTCATAAAAACACAAGATAAATTAGAAATCTGCAGGGGTTGACCTTAAGGACCTACCGTAGATCAATATTTTGCAGCTGATGACCCCATCTAACCCCTAGTTGAGTTTGATCCATGACTTTTTGGCCACCCTGTATAGAAGAAGATATAGTTATGAGAATACTAAATGAAAGCAAACTTATTTGGAAAAAACCACAATCATGTTTGATTGAGATTTTTATTCCAAATAAGTTTGTTCTTTCTTTTATAATCTGAGGTTCAAAATTGAGTTTCATTTGTAAGTACTACAGTTAAGGAGAAGGTAGTATAGATTTGAGTAATTTTTTGTATGGAAATACATAAATAACAAACAGACTATCAAACACACAAAAAAACAATAACAAACTTATGTATAACTTAATAAGTTTGCTTTCATTTATTATTCTCATAACTATATCTTCTCCTAAATATATAATAAATCTGTAGACGGGGCTTTTCTGTTCATTGAAAGAACAGATGCCTTTACTAAATTTTTGTAATTTTTTATCTGTTTGTATGTGAGAGATTTAGTCAAAAAATCAAAATATTTTATTTCACATAAGGGCACTTATGAAAAGTCTAAATCTAGGTGCACGGTTCCACTAAGGAAGGCAACTGTCAAAATGGCGCTGCTAATTTTCCAGTGCGTTACTTGGTTTTATATTTCGTTCGCGAAAATGATGCGTTGTTGTGTTCCTAAATACTCCGACATTGTAATCGATCATTTCTTCATTGTGGCTTAAAGCTATTCGTAAAGATATTTTTGAGTTCGTTGTTCTATCGGAAATATTTTGAAGAAAGTGATTACGAGGAAATAACACACGTTAAAAATTCTGACACTTTTTATGTCAAATATTTGATATAAAATATTGAAATCACCGAAAATAACGAAATTATGAATTTTAGCTAAACTCATGAATGAACACGAAATGGAATTGAATGAACGAAATGCCAAATTTGTTGTAGGCCGTAGGGACCTAGCTATGGTCACGCCATCTACAACGTTGTTGTGACGGAATCACGTAAAAAGTACGAAACCAATTTAAACATTTTGGTTTCGTACTTATATAGCAATATATAAACCAAACCAATGTACCAACCAACCACATTATTGTTTTCCTAGTAATAAATAAAGTCACATTTCTGAAGTTTGCTGTTACTTTTATTTCATGATTTACTTAGAAATAAATAAATAATTTTATTTCTGAACTTTGCTGTGTTGACTGTACAATTTAATCCAAAATAGGATTGGTAGTGTCGTTATTTGGCAACGACACTACTGGTAGTGCGGCTGGTAGTGTCGTTGCCAAAGAATGATAATTTCAGCCTTTATATAGTTATCGTAAAATAATCTAACTTTAATAATATGTTTTCTACGAACAACTCATCTTTTTCAATATTAATAAATTACAGAATTTATTGCCACTGCAGTACAGTTGTTCTTGTACTTGAAAATCATATAGGCAGGTTCGTTTTAACAGTAATTACCCATTTTGACTCTGTATATAAGGTACAGATTCAGGGCTAATAAGCCTGTTTCTGCTTACATAAGGGCATTTTATTTCAATAACTGTATCTACACAAAGTAAGATATCTGGTGACGCACTTAAGTAAGGCCTATCTTTAGATATGAACATGACATGCCATGCCACCCTGGTCATCTATCTTGATGTCAATTTGATATTTGAGTTTTTTCATTGTCTTCTTGACAAATCCTTTTATATAAAAGTGACCATTTAAAAATGCAGATCTTATCAATATGAGGAATCTGGCTTCATTTAACTTTCCTGATGCATCTGTTTTTTGTTGAAACTGCAAAAGGGCAGAAATATTTAGTAATAGTAAAATAGGAACTACCTACTATCACATAAAATTAAACCAATAAGAATGATTCACGTGTCAAAATTATCTTATACATTGTCTCTCAAGAGGAGGTAAAATAGAGTTAATATTTATGTCATGGTATGTACCATGACATAAATATTAACTCCAATGGTGGAAGTATGATAGAGGGTTCTGTTGGATTTGGAGAGAGTTGTGGTGTAATAAGTTTTAGTCATACAGCTCTAACCTGGAAAAATATAACCAATTATTCATCTCTCTTTAACTCTAAAAGTAAAAAGAACTACATATTACATAAATAAAGTTATGCATCATTCGAGCTGTTGTAAATATAATCCTGAATTAGTTTGATTCAATAATTTTAACTTATATACAATACATGAAAGTATTCACCAACAATTTAAAATTTAAAAAATATGTAATTAATATACGTATTAACGACTAACAAGTTATTTATCAGCTTTTCTTCCTGTAACAGACGCCCCTCTTCTCTTTAACTCGGCTTTAAGTTCAAGCAAGCTCCAAGTAGAATACATTGCCGCGTCCATGTTAAAAAATAAACTACACTAATCGACCAAAATGTTTGTTTTTTTGGTTTGTTTACACGATTCAAGAAATGTCATACTGACGCCATTGAGAACAACCGCACGCAGCGCCATCTGAGATTAGCTTTAACTTGCCATCCCCATTACAGCATAGTACATAAAATATTGGGTAAGTGCTTATGTATTATGTTTGTTACTTCCTACTGGCTTTTGTATCGTTGTAACGGATAATAGTCCTGTCAGTAATGGTATACCGATACCAATACAACGTGACATGGCAATTTTCTTAACAATATTACTTTCATGGTAATACGGTAATTTGCAGCTTGTAATACGGTACCTCATTATTATTATTATCTCCTTTATTACTTTTAAAACCTTATAAATTATATTTTTAAATATACTTTCAAAACTCTGAAAAAAAAATACATTTAAAAATATAAAAAATAGTGTCCCACCGGTATCGGGAACAGGGTCCAAGCTACCGGCGGTCAGGGCTCCAGAGAGAGGAACCTCCTAACAATTCGAGCCGTGTCCAGAAGTACCGCTTTCTGAATCAAGCCCTTGATCCAGCTGCCCAACGAGAGCCTCCTCAGGTGTTTGTCGAGGCTCTTGGCTATTAAGCCATTGGCTGTCACGACTATCGGCACAATGATTGCTGAGTCCACATCCCACATGTCGACAACCTCGCGAGCCAAATCAAGATACTTTATTTCTTTATCTTTCTCGGCTTTCACGAGGTTACCGTCATGCGGGACCGTTATGTCAACAATCATTGTGCGCCGCTCTACTCGATCCACCACCACTATATCAGGCTTATTGGCAACAATAGTCCTGTCAGTGATGATGGATCGATCCCAGTACAATGTGATATTTCCATTTTCGAGAACTGGGTCGGGCACGTACCTGTAGTACGGCACTTCCGATTCCACAAGGCTGTATTTCAGAGCAAGTTGCTGATGGATAATCCTAGCTACAAGGTTGTGTCTATGCAAGTACTCTTCGTTAGCTAGACGAGAACACCAGGAGATAATTTGTCTTATTGATTCCCCCGGACGGTGACATGCCCGACAGATGTCAACCGTGCCGTCTTTCACAATAAATCTCCGGTAATTGTTCGTCATCATAACTTCGTCCATAATTGCACACATAAAACCTTCGGTTTCTCCAAAGAGGTCACCAAAACGTAGCCAGGTCACGGACGCTAGAAGATCTACATCCGGTCCATGTAGGGCCCGGAAAAAGCGTCCGTGAAGCTCCTTACTCTGCCATACTTCCATGCGATCATTAGTGTCAAGCACTACAGGTTTGCGCCAGTTCTCTTTGGCCAAGGAGAGCGGGGTGAGGCCCTTGTCCACCGCGACCGCATCACGATGCATCCCCACTTCGGCTTCTAGGAAATATTCCCTGAGACTGCATAGCTCGCGATTGTGTAGGGTCTTAGCGTTTAAAAAGCCTCGACCTCCACACTTTCGCGGGATATACAGTCTCATTACCGATGATCGTGGGTGATGCATTCGGTTTGCAGTCAGCAGTGTACGGACCCTCCTATCCAGGGCGTCGAGTTCGGTCTGAGTCCATTTGAGTATGCCGAAAGAGTACATCAAAACTGGCATGACCCAACCGTTAAAGGCGCGCACCTTGTTTCCGCCTGACAGAAGATTATTTAACACTTTCTTCAGGCGGCCAAAGAAGCGTTCCTTCAACGATTGCTTCATGTCAGTACCATTGATGCCCAACGCTTCCGACATACCCAAATACTTATAGGTTTCGGATGCGGAGAGGGCTTTAAGGTTTATGGAATCCGAGAGTTGGGTTCCCACGGATTCCACAATCTCCCCTCGCTTTACATGCATGACCGCACATTTGTCCACACCAAAGTCCATCCTGATGGCGCTACTGAAAGTTTCAGTTACTTTCAGTAGCTCCATTAGTTGCAAATTGTTGGGCGCAAAGAGTTTTAGATCATCCATGTACAGAAGGTGAGATATAACCTGACCACCTCTCCTCAGCCGATAGCCTAGACCTGAATCCTCCAGCAGTGTGCTTAGAGGATTCAAGGCTAAGCAGAACCAAAGCGGGCTCAAACTATCACCCTGAAATATGCCTCGCTCGATCCTTATCGGCTCGCTATTCCTCAGGATATTCCGACATCCTGAATAGCGAAGGACCGTCCTCCATCGCCCCATACATGCCATCAAGAAGGTGCGCAGAGTTGCATCTACTTTATACAACTCCAGCACCCTCATGAGCCACGTATGTGGCACCGAGTCATAGGCCTTCTTGTAATCTATCCAACATGTCGACAGATCCTTTCGGGAACGTCGAACCTGTTGGCTAATGGCCATATCAATGAGGAGTAGCTCCTTAGTACCGCGGGACCCGTTCCTACATCCATTTTGAGAGGCAGAAATGATGGAGTTGGTGTCTATATGTTTGATAATTTTAGCTCTCAAAATGGATGTAAGCACTTTATAGACCGTCGGTAAACACGTGATCGGCCTATAATTTTTGGGTTCCGCGGTGCTACCTGATTTATGGAGCAGGTGGGTAACTCCTGTTGTTAGGAACTGGGGTAGCGAACCAAACTCCAAAGCCGTCTGGTACTGGGCCGCCAAGCGAGCGTGCGATCTTGTAAACCATTTAATCCAAAAGTTCTGCAGCCCGTCCGGCCCTGGTGACTTCCAGTTAGGTAACGGACGGACTGCACGAGCTACATCTTGGGGGCAGATGGTAATAGCCCCCATTTCTGGTATTGGATTGCAGGCTCGCTCGACTTCCTGAGTCCAGTCACCTTCGGTGTGACTGACAGGCACCGACCAGATACTTCGCCAGAAAGAACACATGGCATCATCATCTGGCAGGCACGTGTCAGCCACACTTTGGTTCGGTCGCTCCCAACCCCTATAAACCCACCTTTCATCGCTCTGGAACGTGCGATTCTGAGTGTATCGCTCTACTCGCCGCTTATACCTACGAATACGGTTAGCCCATGCATACACTTTCTGCTTCAGGAAGTCGATGCGCTCTGTGACGCGGGACAGATAGTTCTGAGAGCTAATATCAGTCCCTGAGAACGCCCGCCTCACAAAGCGCATAACTCTTGGACGAGTATTGCCGTCTCTGAAGCAGATTAGTTTGCCGATGAGCGCTCTGGCCTCACCAATACGGTGCTCAATTCTGCACTGCCAAGCTGGTACGGTTGGTTTCGGTCGCGTAGCTCTACAGTCATTCGTAAATTTGACGTGAGCTACACGACATGCCGCTACAGCCGCGCAGTACAGAATTGAATGAGTATCGGTGAGGTCATTATTATTATTATTATAAAAATGGCGTACTCGCGAACGAACTCAGCAACCTAATTGAGCATGTACATGAAGTAAATCATACTAAATCAACAAGATCCATCGATAAATATAAGCAAGAAATGTTTGATCGGTCTAGTAAATAACATAAATTTCATAAAGGGTACAGTATTTTCAGTTCTTACTCCTCTTACTTTAACATTGTAATAAAAATTAATTAATGTATTTTTTTATTCATTGAATACTTTACGCACAAGGATGTACAGAGGCGGACTTAATGCCATAGGTGTTTTATACCTTCACGGCCCCGTTCGAACCACGTTGACAAAAGACCGTACGGAGCAATAAATGCGCACTGTGTTGGTCGCCATCCACATGGTTATAAAATACATACCCGCACTGGCATATTACACATACATTAAAATCACAAAAACAGGCGACAAATCGTTTCAAATCACGTCTGGTTAACAAACAAGTTAATTCAGAAACGACATTGGTTCATCAATTAACTGAAGGCCACATTAATTCGCAACGTGACATAAGCCGGTTTGCAAACGGATTTGCGTTTGTACAGATAAACGGATAGACGAACAAATGACCATTAATTACACGCCCCCGCGGTTTCTGCCAGCCTGGTAATTCCACTTTACATTGGGTGATGATGTGGAATTGAAACGAAGAGATTTCAGAATGTACTATAAGCGTTCATAAGTGGAGTGGCACGTTAAGAGTCTTATTGCTGTAAACTCGCGGTACGACTGTATGTGTTTAAACGACACACAGCACAGAGATCGCACACAATGACGTATCGTCGCGTACTCGCATCGCACTACACGAAACAAAAATATATTTCCATCGCTTCTTGTAGACACATCACGCGCGTGACCTGGCCAGTTTATGGCATTGCTAAAATTCAAGCTTATCTAATATGAGCTGGTAGCAGTAGGCGCCAAGCGTTTGGACTGAGAAACAGCCGGTTTAGGTAATTCCATCATCACCCGGCGCTTTATTGTTTTTGAGCTGCTTCAGAGCCATCCTAATGTCGTACAAGCTGACGTCCGGGATGTCTTTGATAAAGTGTCGGGTCAATCTAGCTCTTGGGTCGCTTGGCAGATTCGTAACGGGGTTACTTTTTGCCATCATCGGTCTTCAGTTTCGCAAGGTGGCTCTGCCAATAGACAGATCCCTAGCAAAGACCTTGGAGCCTTTGTTCCGCTCTATCGCGTCCTTGACATGTATTAAAGCGGCGAAGGTTGACGGCGGCGGCTGGTTGGAGGTTGGTTGGACATGATTTTAAAGTGCTACAGTTCCACAAAAATAAACATACCACGTTGCTTATACAAAAACTAATTTTAACATGTATATTAAGTTTTCTTAATTGGTGTGAGGGAAAATTATAGAAATATTTCTATAATTTTCCCTCACACCAATTAAGAAAACTTAAACTTAAGTCTAGACGATAAGCTCTCCAAAACAATAGCATGGTTAAAAGATCATAACTTAGAATAAAATTTTGACAAAACCTCACACAAAATACATTGAGTGTCAATTTCTCCAGGGAGATCATTTACATAAACTTGGAATAACAAGCATCCCAAAACGTTGCCTTGCGGTATCGGCATTGTTGTTTTTGCTTTATTAGATTCAAGGACAAAGAGGTCCATCTATTGAGCTGCCGGTACTTCAGTGAATCGTCTGAAGACTGCAGGATCATCTCACGTCTCTCCTCCATGAGCTGTAAAGTAGAAACAGAGAACCTCTTGTTTCTCTTTGTACGACGGGTCTTGAAGATCTTAGACCCGACCGTATGGTCATTTTCCACGAATCCATCGTTAAAATTGTCCACGGAGCTCCCTAGGCACTCGAAACGATTTCGAAGTTCGAGCTGAAAGCTCGCGGGGTTTTGGACTTGGATCGGTGCTGGGCGGAGCGTAGACTTCATCAGTCGAGACCTTTCCAGCTTGATGTTTAAGTTCAATGTGCCTCTTACCATGCGGTAATCACTTCCAGTTTTCAACGCATTGATCACAGATACATCATTGATCACTTACTTCTTTGTCGACATACTGAAATAAGGTACGCCACCCTGGTCGACACACTCTTGATCTTCACCACGTTGCTCACAAGGGACTTATGGACGATAAACCCGACACCACCTTGGTAATGCTGGTTTCCGGATTTGTGGATTATCGAGTCCTCCCCCTCTCTTCGGACTTCAGACAACTGTACTATACCCCATCGTAAACTGCTCAATTCTAGTTCGGTGATCTTGTCGTCGGTCCGCAGTGTTCGCATGTTGTATGTTGCCAGGTCCAGTTTTCAGTGATTGTGGTAGCCGGATCTCTTCCGGGGATTCTTCGCACCCCTTGCCTCACCGTGGCCTTGACCGCTACCGTAAGCCAAGGGTAGTCGGGCCGCCGGGCACTAGGGGCAATTTTATTTTGGTGATTATCATTTTGGGGGGGATTTGCCATAATCGCCACGCTTGGCAGGCGGGTTGGCGATCGCAGTATAGTTTATAAAATAATAAAAGAAGCTGCTGCTCATTCTCTAGTATAAGTCCCTTAGTCGCCTTTTACGGCACCATGAGTTATTATTAAACTTAATTATTGTGTCTCTAGGTTCCTACTTGATGAAAAAATTCCGTGCACAGTAAGAGCATAAGCTTTGTCAAATATTTCAATCCACTGATTACTAACTTGTTCATGATGCATGCAATGAGTTCAGGATAGTCTTTACTAGAAGTGGTCATCGTATTAGTGGTTCAGCAGCTCAATATCATCAAGACTGTGCCGGAATATAGCAGTTCCTTAAGTACGTAGTACGACACAGCGGTTCCCCGACATAATCTCTGTCCTCAGAAGACAAGATCTGCTAGAGTGTCAGTAATCAGCCAGTTTTACTCTTATCCGACCTTTTCGGTGGTTTCTAGTTACTTCGTGATCAAACTAGACAGCGCAACTTGTCACGCAGTCAAGTTTATTTAAATGCTTTCTTTGAGATAAAGGGAATATTATTTTGTCCGTGTATCCTTATTTTATTAGAATATCGCTGATCAAATTTGTTCAATTACAACTTGAATAAACGAAATTCATATCAGTATACTACGTAGTTATTTATTGTATTTTCTTAGCACCGTTTGTAGGAAATTGCAGGATAAAATTTTGTAGACCTAAATGTAAGTGACGGGGTCTGCATGAAAGTCATGTGAACCGATACCTGTGGCCGGAGGAGTGTGACGAACTGTGCAAGCCTTCTAGCACCTCGGCCGAAAGTAGTTTAAGAACACCGTGTGGTTTTAGTCAGTAAGAGCTTAAAAGACCCATCCAACCGCCTCAGGGCGGAAGACATGCATGAGGATTTCTCCACGCAATAAAAAAGCCTAAATAGTCGATGATCGAATTTTCTCATTCGCTCTTTCACCAAAATGTGGAACTGTTGGCATTCAGACCTCGTAAGAGATACCACGTATTCATCACAATCACCACTACCATTAAATAATACATTTTACCCATAAGTTAGTAATATAGTTTACCATTTTGTTACTATTTCTTGTAACTAAGTGTTATAGCGATTCAATGCAGTTATTTCCCTTGTGGCGGCATCTACACCGCTACATGCGAACAACGCATCAGACTGACGTCACACAAATCCTGCATCTCGTAATCAGAGTTTACCGCTCAGCTAGCATATATACAACTTTCCGACAACAATCATAGGGCAGTTGCCCACCAGATAAGACATAGATCTGGTCGGACGATCCTCCCCTTTCCGAAGAGTATGAGTGAACTTTACACCCTGTTCCTCATATCTCTTCACCCTTATAATTCGAGACCTTATCTATTATCTTTTGCCAACTACAGGGTGTCCCGTAAGTCGACGTCAAGCCGGAGTCGGGTGATAGATAGGTCGGGTCATAATAGTCAACAGAAAATAAAAAAATTGTAGCAACAGGAGTTAAAAGACTGTCAGGCAGTAGATTTTCTCGATTTTTTTAAAATAAATGTCTATGGTTTTTAAAATACATAGCAAAGATTTTTTTTATATTTTTCTGTTACCTATTCCCCGATTCCGGCTTAACGTCCACATAAGGGACACACTGTATACTAAATCCTGTCAATACGAGAAAGGTGTGGTTTTCACCATAGCGCGAAGAGCTTCTTTCTACAGTATGATTAATTGATTATGTAATATGTAAACAGTGCCACAAGACACGGTTACCGACAAATTATCAAGTACCACTATAATACGTGTCTTAAAAGAAGATGACATGCTATGTTTATCCTTTAAAGTAGACAAAACCGAGTTGTTTTACTTTGAAGCTCTCAACTAGCTCACCACTTCCGGATACTGTGCAATGGTATTTTTATGTTTTGTACTGTTACTACAGTTATTCATATAAAATCCTAATGAATGCCTTAAAAACTCATAATTATGTCTGGCATTAATATTGACATTTACCTTTTGGGCTTGGCTATGAGGCACAGGCTATTGTTGTTAAAACATTAATTCACTTTTTATTCGTTTCATGTACTGCGTCCAAATAAACGTTATTCTTTATTCTAAATAAGAAAGGAAAAAATACTAGAAATTGTTATTTAAAACTTTTAATATTTTAAATATAGCTAATACCTAAAATGTTCGAGGCACGGTAGGTCTGACAGAAATCTGAGGCAAAACAAAAAGGTATTTCTTAACAAACATACAATGAATTCCAATACAAAAGAATTTTGTTTTAGAGTTTGAGTTTAAATTTTTTCACAAAAAGTTCCTTACGTGACTCTCAAGAAAGCTTGGTATTGATCTGCTCCAATAAATTTACACAGAAAATGTTGATGTTTAATATTATTTTGTTATTTTACTGTTTTTTTGTTCTATACCTGTACATTTTGACGTAAAGAATGACATGACTATTTACTGTTTAGAGTATTATATTATTTTAATGCTGTAAATGTGAGGACTATGTGGGTCGTTGTATTTTTTAAAGTTACTTTTAGTGATTGTCTGGCAGTTTTAGTGCTAAAATAAATAATTAAATGCGGCCTACCCAAATATCCTTTATTTTGTATTGTTCGTCGAACGGTTGAGCTCCTTTCGTTCTGAGTTGAGCTGCACGATAATTGACAAATGCGTGTACTGACTGGACAGGTCCACTCAAATCTGTGTGGTTCTTTCCTCGAAAGACCATTTCAGACACCAGTACATCGAATGATCTGACCAAGATTATGTCTGGAGTTTAAAAGAGACTTTGACCTCTGAGTTTGTTTCGGCCTTTCTTCTCAGAGTAGTCAGATAGGAAAAGACGATCTCATCTAGCTTATAAAATATGATTAATGTTTACACATTGTTTGTACAAACTTACTAACAGAAATAAATACATTTATCATTTTTATTAATACACCTTCTTTAACATTTTCATCGATATAGTGCAGTCTCAGTAGTCAGTTACATGACAAAAACAAAACAATGATAAGACGACATTATAAGGGTTCCGTGTTTGCCATTTGGCCATGGAACCCTAAAAAGTGCTATCGGAACTAATTATAATTTAAATAATATGATTGAATTGCAAAGCCGTTATCACATAAGTTACAGAAAGAGATAGATCTGTGGGTATCAGGTACTTTTCAAGATGTATTTTATTGGTGTATTCAATTTTAATAGGATTTATTCGCACTAGTAGATTCAAATTCTTTACACTTTTTGTTACCGGCGTGGCTGGCTCTGAAAGCAGAAGACAATAATTAAAAAACACGACATAACATAACATCACAGCTATTTCTTGAGCATACTTTCTGTAGGACCACATTCCGCCAGATATATTTAAGCTCATATAATTGGCGCTGACCCTATTGCCATCAACACTTTGCCCGACCTCGGAATCAAACACAGGAAGTCATGCTTAGCGTTTGCGACCACTAGACTATTAGAAGAATACCTGTTAGTTTGATTACATTATCTAATAAACTAGTTTTCACAAAATCAGGTTATCAGGCTTGAGAACGTTGTTGGATGTTTGTGAGAGGTATGTTGAGGAACACGGTTTGAGATAAAATGCCAAAAAGAGTGAGGTTCTTTTTTTTGGAGCAGTCCTCAGAAAATTTTCATCCCATCCAATTTTCAGGTAATATCTTGAATCGTGTTAAACTATTTTAATATCTCGGCCATATTGTAACCGCGGGCAACAACGATGATCTGGGTGTAGAAAAGGAACGAAAAGTATTGGCTGTTCGATGTTACATGCTTGTCCGTAGGTTTATAAAGCATATTGTCAGACATTTTACACGTGCAGCCTCTGGACAAGTAGTACGCAGATCAATGATCTTCGAGTTCAATACAACGATGCGTTCAGGATGCTGCTGGGGCTGCCACACTTCTGCAATGCGTCGGGAATGTTTGCTGATGCGCATACTGATGGCTTTGCAGCGTTCAGATGTAAGCGTGCAGCGTCGCTGCTGCAGAGGGTTCGGGGCAGCTCGAACAGTCTCCTGAATGTTATTGCGGGGAAGTTTGATTGTCCGCTCGTCCATTATTTGTCCCACCTGCATGTTTACTGACATAACAATTTATGGATGTTTTTTATGCAATAAAATGGTTATTATTATTTTTCCGTTTATTAATTTTCTTACATATTAAATATATTTATAAATGCTTATATTTTATTCATTTAAAATAATCAGGCCATCGGCATCAGGAACAGGGTCCAAGCTACCGGTGGTCAGGGCTCTAGAGAGAAGAACCTCCTCACTATGCGTGCTGTGTCCAGGAGTACTGCTTTTTGAATCAAGCCCTTGACACAGCCGCGCAATGAGAGCCTCCTGAAGTTTTGCTAGAGGCTCTCCACTATTAGACCATTTAAGGTAACGATTATTGGTACAATGATTGCAGAGCCGACGTTGCACATATCAAAAACCACGCGAGCTAAGTCAAGTTTCTTTTTTTTTTCTCAGCTTTCACGAGATTCGCGTCATGAGGGACAGTGATATCAACAATCATTGCAAGGCGTCCTCGACGATCTATCACTACAATATCAAGCTTATTGGCTACAATAGTCCTGTCAGTGATGATAGATTGATCCCAGTACAATGCGGCGTGACCATTATCGAGAACTGGATCGGGCACATACCTGTACTGCAAAGCAAGTTGCTGGTGGATCATCCTAGATTGTGTCTGTGCAAATACTCGTCGTTAGCAAGACGAGAACAACCGGAAACAACATGTCTGATAGAAACACCGGGACGGTGGCATGCCTGACAGATGTCAACCGTACCGTCATTGACAATGTATTTCCGATAATTATTCGTCATGATAACTTCATCCATTATGGCACAGACAAAACCTTCGGTTTCCCCAAAGTGGTCACCAAAACGTAGTCAGGATACAGACCCCAAAAAGGTCTATATCAGGCCCATGAAGGGCCCGGAAAAAACGTCCGTGAAGTTCTTTGCCTTGCCAAACTTACGGTCGTTAGTATCTAGTACTGCAGGTTTGCGCCAGTTCACTTTCGCCAAGGAGAGCGCTGTGAGGGCCTTGTCCACTGCGGTCACATCTCGGTTGCATCCCCACGTCAGTTTGAAGGAAACATTCCCTGAGACTGAAAATCTCGCGGTTGTGGAGGGTTTTAACGTTTAAGAAAACTCGACCACCACACTTCCGCGGGATGTACAGTCTCATCACTGATGACCGTGGGTGATGCATCCGATCTGTCGTCAGCAATGTCCGGACCTTCCTATCCACAGCGTCAAGTTCCGTCTGAGTCCATTTGAGTAAAACGAAAAATACATCAAAACTGGCATGACCCAACCGTTAAAGGCACGCACCTTGTTTCCTTCTGATAAAAGACTATTTAACAACTGGAATCGCTCCCTCAACGATTGTTTTATGTCGGCAGCATTGATGCCTAATGCTTCCGACATACCCAAACACTTGTAAGTTTCGGTTGAGGAGTATGGAATCCGAAAGTTGAATTCCTTCTGCTTCCAAAATCCCCCCTCGCTTTACATGCATGACTGCAAATTTATCCACACTAAATTCCATCCTGACGGCGCTACTGAAAGTTTCAGTAACCTTCAGTAGCTCCATCAGTCGCAATTGGTTGGGGCAAAGATTTTCAAGTAATTCATGTACAGTAGCGCTCAAAAGTCCATAAGCAATCTCACAAAGCAATAGATTCACGCTTCGGTTTCACTTACGACCTTCTTCTATAAGTTGTTTCTATACTATAGACACGCACACACACTCACTTGGTCTGTAATTGATAGTAGTTCATAATATCAACTAACTTAACATATGGCATGCTAGCTTAGTCGTTACCGTGCTTGGGTAGTAGCGCAGTGATTATGGCGAGCCCTGAGTTCGAATCTCATCTGCGCCTGCATGATGTTATTTTCAAATAATATCTATTTCAAGTTTTTGATATGGTGTGATATCTCCTGACCACTTCTTCTCAACCGGTAGCCTAGACCTAAATCCTCCAGTAGTGTGCTTACAGGTTTCAAAGCTAAGTAAAACCAAAGCTAACTCAAACTATTGCCCTGTATCGCATATTCCGCGCTCAATCTTGATCGTTTAATAGATCCTCCGCGGATCTGTTGACATCCTGGATAGAGACGGACCGTCCTCCACTACCCGATACACGACATCAAAATGATGCGCAGAGTTGCGTCTATTTTGTACAACTCCAACACCCTACTGAGCAATGTATGTGGCACCGAGTCATAGGCCTTCTTATAATCTATCCAACATGTAGATTAATCATTCCGGCATATACGAATGTTCTGAGACACAGACAAAATTGAAATACTTTGAATATGGCGTGCAATTTTTGCTCTAAGAATGGAAGTAAGTAGACCGTCGGTAAACATGTAATTAGTCTATAGTTTTTAGGTTCCGCAGTAGTACCCGATTTATGGAGCTGGTTAAATCCTTTCGTAAAGAACAGTGGTAGCGACCCATTCTCTGAAGATGACTGGAATTGCGTGGCTAAGCAGGCGTGTGACCTTTGTAGCGATTTAATCTAGAAGTTTTGGAGTCCGTTCGGTCCTGGAGACTTCGAGTTAGGCAACGACGGACTGCACGGGTCACATCCAGAGCGCTAATGTTAATACTACCTTTCATCATTCTCGAACACACGATTCTGAGTGTACCGATGTACTCTTCGGGCATACCAACGGATATGGTTTGTCCATGCATCAATTTTCAAGCATAGCCGATGCACTCTGTGACACAGGGTACATAACCTGGCTTCATTAATACGACGCTCAATCCTGCATTGCCAGGCTGGGGGAGGGGGGGGGGGGTTCGGTCGTGCAGCTCGGTCAGTGTTTCAAACTTCAAACTTGACACGTGCTATACGATATTCCGCAACAGCCGTACAATACAAAATTGAGTGTGAAATTTGGTAGCATCATAAACCAATACTCTGTTTTTTTTCATGGGCAAACGATGTAGTCGTGGGCTAAGGTCAGGTTGTTTAAAGCTCAAGTAAAATCCAACCTTTGTTCAAAGGCATATTATTCCATTAATGACGACTTCAACGATAAGAATAGTTGGTCGCTGTGATTAGCTCAAGACAATGTTTATTTTCTTTCTCCAGAATCAGCTTACCTACTGACAGGGTATATGAGTTCACATGTTTGTTTTTTTATTTGACTATATCAATTCTTTTTAGTTATCGTCATTTACTATTGACATGATCTACTCATTAAAATGTTTTTTTAATGAGTGGTATTGCAATGTGTGGTTAGCTAGCGACCTCGACAATTGATCATAATATTCTTGCCTGAACAATCGGCATCGTCATGCTCCCTTACATGTCACTGCTTGCGGTAGCGTCGTAGGTCGGGTTGCCTCCTTCCCTGAAATATGGCGAGGGGGTAATGGCTGATCTTCGCGTTATGCTCGTGAACAGGTGCTGCTGTTAATATTTACTTCGAAGGT
Organism: Dasypolia templi; assembly: GCA_963555695.1. NCBI lineage: Eukaryota > Metazoa > Arthropoda > Insecta > Lepidoptera > Noctuidae > Dasypolia > Dasypolia templi. The sequence goes on from OY743153.1 coordinate 21,406,721, forward strand.
CCTTTTTATTTTGTGTGGAAAATCATCAAATGACTTCTCCCGCTCTGGGAGGGCGTGTCAGACTTATACTGACTTAAACCCACCCGTGTTCCTTCAATTGCCTGTGTGTTGCTCTTTCGAACATCCCGCGGCCCTGGGGCATCGGCCTCATCGGACCCCGTCACTGTGTGCGCGGGTGGAACACGACGCGCCGTCGACCAGTGCCTAATCCTTACCGGATGGCGAGCTACCCATTGCTCGCCATACGCAACCCCGCGCCTACGGTGGCCGGGAATCTGCAGGTGACTCCCGACGCCCAGGGCGTCTCCTGTGGCGTTTAGGAACGTGAGGGCGTAAGTCTCTCTCCCTCAAGCGCTTCGCCTCCTCCTTCGCGAGCATTACTGCTACCAGAAGGAGGTGACGCCGTTCCATTCCCTCTCGCTCCGTACCACCGCCATCGCGAGGACACGGCGGTGCTCCGCCCAAGCTGGGCAGACCTTCAACGTATGCTCCACCGTGTCCTCCGGGCGATCCACACAATGGTAACACCCGGGCGTTTCCTCCCGCCTTATGCGAAACAGGAACCTCCCAAAACATCCATGTCCGGTGACGACCTGTGTCAGGCGGAAGGTGAGGACGTCGTGGCGCCTTTACAACCACTCCTCAAAGTGGGGACTTATTGCCGCTAATGTGGCATGCCCATACCTCGATGGTCCTAGTTTATCATTTGTGTGTACTTAACAAATAATCCATTATTGCATATACGGATAGTCTTGACAACTTTGAAGTTTTTGTGAGTTGCCTCGGCGAGATAAGTGCTATTATAGAGACTACTACTAGAATGGTACTGAAACAGAGTATATGATAGGGGATTTCAACGCTAATCCAGGCGCCTTATTTGGCAATGAGCTTTTGAAGCTCTGCGCTGAGCAACGGTGGTCGTGTGCAGACATAGAATGGTTGGGAATAGATTCAGGTACATATACATTCCTTAGTAATGCTTACGGGACTACTTCATGGTTGGACCATGTCATTATTACCAAAGTCGCAAAAGAAACTGTTCTGCGCAATAGTATACGGTATGAGATGTCATGTTCCGATCACTTCGCTGTCGAACTGTTATGTGACTCTGGTACCAAAAGTACAATTGAGAAGCTCATTCCCGGATAAGGCTTAAAGGCAAAAACTAATATAGTGAAGTTATACTTACCTACTGATAATGTGCTATATAATTTTGATAGTTTTCTATTTGTTTTTGACCATTCATTGGCTATATTTTGACCGGCGCAAACCACAAAATATGTACAAAACATATATAATAACAAAACATATGACATCCTGACACCGTCGAACAAACTGCCTGTGTTCTGTGAAAACAATAAATATAATAAAAATAATTACAAGCCATTAAAATTATTGAAATATCAAATCAATCTGCCCAGGCTTTTCCCAACTATAATGGGGTCAGCTTCCAGTCTAACCGGATGCACTTGAATACCAGAGTTTTACATGAAGCACCTGGCTATCTGACCTTCACAATCCAGTTACTCGGTAACACGATACCTTTTGGTAGAACTGGTTGTCAGACTTTTGAAATCATTGGAATAGATTTATGGTTTACAGGTACTAACATTTGTCAAAATTATGCAGAATATCCCGTATGCTGAAGTAACGTAACGTAGAGATGAGAAGACCAATGCAAATCTCATCTGAAAGATGTATATACATATTATTATTAAATCCGTGACATCATCATTGTCATTGACGATGAATAAAAAAGAAAAGTATACTGTACATATTCATAAATGACAATGCCAGATCCTGCCCCAGCTATTTACAGGAAATGTCAATTTATGAAAATAATTATAATGATTAAAGAACCTTTACATAATACATTGTTTTTCAGTAGAACTTGCCGATTACAAATCAATGATAAAAGGAATTCAACTCCTGAATTTCTTATTGCGTTACTTATACACACAAATACTATATACACAACAAAAAAAGTTTTAAAAACATGTAAAACAAAAACTCATGTTACGATTTTAATAATTATGATATTGCGTAACGTATATGTTGTTTAAATCGCTTTTTAACATTTATAAACTGCACGTAACCTATATGTCAATATTGTTTTAAGATTCTAACAGAAACTGCAAGTTCTACAGGCATTAGGACAAATGTTTAGTTAACAGTCATCAATAAGCTTTAAGATGCTGCACTTTGCAGGCTTGTAAATGACTTTTTGATTTAAGTGAGGCAAAGTTCTATAGAGTTTCTGGCATTGCCCTTTACTTATTTCACTTAATCAATATCAACTCACTAAGTTGTTAGACAGAAGTTTGATTACATGCAACAATGAGATACATCCTTTTCAACTATGTAAAGATATTTACCTGCATTTTAAAGCACATCGAAAGGTTCTTGATGCAAATCGTCAAACATTCATAAATCTTAGCCCAATTTTCCACTTCTTGAACGGGTAAAATCACATTGTTTTGTTCTCTGTCTTTGTATAATCTCTTCTCAAAGTTATCATATTTCGTTTGAGTGTACGATATAAAATGATTCATACATTTCAAATACGATTGTAGAATAGTTATGTTAATGTATAACACGACATGTTCCAACATAAACCGTACCTCATGCATCATTTCTACCACCATCAAAATGCAGTAAGGTAACAAGAACTCTTCGCCTTGCAAATAGTATTTAGTTGTCATTTTTAATATTAAATTAATAATGCAAGTTACATAAAAAAATGATGAAGCCAATATTAAGAATTTCTTCAGCTTTTTCAAGCATTTGGTATAAGTCGGTTCATTTCGAAAGCAATTTTGCACGCTCATGTATTTATTTATAAATAATTTGTAATTAAACGAGCTTTGGACGCCACATAGTATCATTATGGTACCGCTGAAGAGAACTACAACGTGAAAAGTTACTTTAGCGTGCGCCATAAAGTTTTTGCCATTCACGAGATCCGCAGATAATATGTACACTCGGTTACAGAACAAATAAATGGTAAGAATAACTTCCATAACGATACGCAGTACAATAAGAACTTGACGTCTTTTTGGGACGAAAGAGAAATTTCTGTAAACGCCCATTATATTTTCGGTGATAATTAACATGTTTATTATTTTATTTTCTGCCATTTTGAGTGAGTTTTATTCACGTTACGGCACAGAAATGGAATACCTATTGATAGAATAACTTAAACAGACGTTGGAACAAACCAAGCCGTATCAAGACACTTATTCAAAAAGCGAACAGTTCAAATTATAATAAGTACCTATCATTTAATAGCAGCCGTTTTAGCTATTAAGTTATAAATTATGAAAAAAGATAAATGACTGGAGGGGTACAAAACAATAACATTAGTGTTCGACTTTTATCGTGCTAATTAAAATAACGCAAGTGGACTAAGCGCCTACGCGGTTAGTAAACATGTCAAGGGTGTCTACACACCCTTGATATGTACAGTCGGACAAAGAGAATGGTATACAGGTTACTTACCACTACTTTAAAAATGCTGTGGGTGTGCTGAGTACTCGAGTCCTTTATTTCAATTTTTTAGGTATCTGTTCCAGCGCCGGCGAATAGAAAGAAGCGAATAGAGATGACAAACTTCACGGTTGCAAAATATCCACTAATAAAAACGATCTACAGTTCAAAAATTTGTACTGGCCATACTGACGGCGGAAATAATATATAAATAAAATTGGGAGATTAAAATTATTGCACTGGGCACACTGGTGTGCAGAGCTGCGGTGATTTGGCACAGATCGGGCACTTTTTGGGAGGAATTGGCAGCTAGCGGTCGTGGGATTGTTGCGCCGTCGCGATTGCTTTATGAAGTAAGTTTTAACTATTATATGTGATAAGGATATTAAATAAGTTTTGAAGATTAACTGTGGTTGTTTCTGAGATATCCTATACGCTGTTAGAATTAATAGGTTTTTCTGGACATCCAGAACAATGGCCACTGTTTTATCAATCTTTTAAAACCAACGTTCATGACAACAAAACACTCTCAGATGGACAACGCGAACAATATCTAGTAGGTAAGTGAACTGTAACAGCGCTCAATATATTCGCGAGAATAATACGTACGAGGCAAATTATAATACCATATGGAATTCGTTAGCGACTATATACCGAGATAAGAGGTTACTTGGATCCATGTATTTAAATAACATACTCGACATTACACCCACCGCAAGTTCACCTGTTCAATTAAATAATTTTATTGAAAGGGTTCACTCTTCTTGGGCCGCTTTAAAACATTTAGATATTAGCGATTTATCGGACTTTAGAATTACTCATCTCGCTTTAAGAAAGTTAGACTCTCAATTGGTTCAAGGTTTCGAATTATCAATCCGCGAGATAAATATCGACTTACCCTCTAGTAATGAACTAATGCGTTTCGTGCGCCATCATATAAAAATACTTGAACGCACAACTATTCGTTCGAGTACATCGCAACAACATAATCAGGGTTCTAAATGACAAAATCACTGTCATGTTTTGTTACGTAAAATAATGTTAACAATAATAAACCCGCTTGTATCTATGTTGCAAACCGATGGCATACTCATTTATAGGGCAGCCGCTGAAAATGACTGAATTACCTATGAACCTTAACCTTGTTGAAGAATCCATCCCACATGAAAAACTAAACTCACAGAATCTGATAGCCCTACATGAAATCGAAAATGAGATCACGCAAATATGGAGTACTCACTCTACCATACGACGATCTCACTATAAGTCATACTTTTCGGTGCAACTGTACTGATCGTTACAATCACATATATGTAAGCCCTGAAAACCATCAATACGAAGATGCAGAATCACCCAGAGTCAAGACACAGATACCAACAATATTTTCGCTCAATGTTCTCAAATAGTTGCTGTTCTGAGGGGGGAGGTGTTAGTGCCCTGCCTACACCAAGTCACCTGAATAGCGACACGATAACCCACTTACGTTATTCGGATGCTTCTACATAAAACTGCAACACATCAATTCGCTGAATCATCTAATCGACGCCTCGTGTCGCCAAACCCTCAAACTACTTCCAAATCTGCTGATGCCGCATCTAGCGATGATTTAGAATTGTAATTTGAAGATGGAAATTAATCTCCGGCACTTCGGTACTAGCATCGTCCGAATAACTTTAAATTGTAGTTTCACCCAATTTAAATCTTATTTAAATAATTTTGGTTTCTCTAAAAGTCCTCCGACTGCCACCGTCGTATTTAGCTCAACCAAAAAAAAAAAAATACAACAGTCAAAATGTGAGATTGAATCATACGCTGATTCTCTTCCAGATCTAGATGATTCGACAAAGTGGGGAAGAAGATACGGACAGTTAATGTGATGTCTGTGAATTTTATGTTTACGATAAAAATGGACCTAGGTGGGATTATGCAATTTACTACAAAGAAGTGGATGCATGATAGTAGTGTATAATTGGGGAGCCTGGATCACTTCGCTTCGCTCGTGATCCAGATCGCCCCGATTATACATCAGTTAGTAAGTGACTTCTCACCATCAGAACATAACCTAGACTGAGATATTCTAGTATTTGTTTCCATGTTTTTGATATTATATTGACGAGATCCACTCTGAATCCAATCTATTTAAATACTGTCTACTATGATTTGAAATGCAGATACCATCATCACTTTATTTAGATAGCGGGTGTAAATAAAGTTCATGAAAGTCGTCTTTTGAATGTGAATCATACAAAATTCGAAGCGCTCTTGAACTTCATAATAACTTTACAAAGTCTTATAAACTAGGCTTCTTATAAATAAAGTTATTATAAAACGATCCAACCATCACATTACAATTGCAAGAATTAAATGCATAAAATCATACTAAGCTTACGATTTATAAGTACTCCGAATCCGTTGATCTCATTATTCGGATTGGTATGTGCTTGCAAAAACGCAAGGTGAAGTTCAGATGACATCTACGCGCGTGTTTGTGATTGTTTTTTTTTTAAGGTATTTTTGTGTAGTCGTGTCCGAATCTGTTACCAGATACTTACAAAATAAATTTTATTGAAAAGGAATTAAAATAAAAAGCAATTTTACATTTATAAATCTGCATTTATTTATAGCAATTCAATTTTAACTATGATTTAATAACGTCTATTGAAGACAACACAATTACGTAGTTTTTATACATTCTTGCAAAAATACACTGCATACAATATATAAGTCCGTGTATCATGAGAATACAACATTCTTCTAATTACGTACAATTAAACAGAAAGGGCAGTACTAAGTAGGTATTCCCAGTAGTTCCAAACAGATAGTCAAATAACATCGTTTTTATTTACAGCGTTTGATTGGCTTACAAACTAACCACATTAAAACTTTAACTAATCACGTTAATATGTATCTATACTAACTAAATAGTATGAAACTATTTAGTAATAATAACTTTTATTTAAGTATAGTATTGAAAGGCTTACGTACTAACTACAATAAAACAGATTTACTTAAGAGTTCTCCATGTTTTCCTGAATTTTATTTATTAGTTCCTTAGTGCTAGACAATATGTCATCCATTAAAATACTTTTAACGACGTCTTGAGCACAAACATCTGCTTCATAATAATGATTACAGATTGAACTATTCTTCTGATCGAAGTTTTCTGCATCAATAATTTGTATTCTTATGATTTTCGAAGGTCTTGTTACAGGTTTTTTTATACAGGAATATGCCATCCGTTTATTCTTCGATATTTTGCGAGATGCTTCAGCAAGACCCAAATATTTTTGATTTACTGCGTGTATTTGAGCAGGACCCTTTTCTAAAGGTATGAAGTTAAATAGCTCTTCTGAATCCTGAAATTATAAAACATTATGATTAAAATAATTATTATGAATGGTCACATTTGTCATGAATTAGTAAAAAAAAATACTTACCAACATTGTAGACTGCACGGTTACGTACGTACTGAACACTGCAGTTTTGAAAAACGAATGTTGTTTCTAATAAGTGTGAACAATTTATAAAAAAAGTGTTCATAAGGTTGAAAATAATAGTTTCGTTGTGGATATTTCTTCTACTATCCAAAAATGGTTAGATTAAATTTAACCCTTGCGATGACACCTACGGTTGCATTGTTTCCGTTGCATTCCTAATAATACATTAAGTCTAATATGAATGTCTGTTTGTTCTATTATGCTCATTTACTGATACACTTACCCAATGATAAAAAACACGAATCAAATTTTTATTATTAGACAAATGAAGTCGGGGTATGTGGGTTATCATACGGACTTATTTTCTAATCTAAGCAATGTTATAGAGCAACTAATATTAATACAGAATTTCTGATTCTTGTTCGTTGTAAAGGTATTTTAATAATTAGATACTTCATTACTAACTTAGTTTTTGTTTTCGTGACTCATTCTGTTTTACACCATACTTATTGTATAAAGCATAAATCAAATGAGTCTGTAATAAAGTAATAAAATCGAGAGGCAACATCGGGTTATTTGATTAATATATCAGTTTAGTTTATCTTCGCAATATTTTTACATGTGCTTGCGTTTACCATTTTTGTGCATGCATCATTGATGCATGCGCATTACGAAAAGTTATTTAAATCATCGATAGAAATTCTGGAGCACTATTGCACCCTCATCTTTCGACGAAGATCATCGCAAGGTTTTTAACTACGAGGAATCATCGGATTTATCTACAAAAAAATGTAATTGTGTTTTTCTTCTTCTGTTTATATTAATAATACCTGTATACCTTTAAGGGTAGGTGGAAGCGTGCTTTTGTATGAAATAGATCACGGTTGTCACACATTGTTTTTTTTTTAATGTATCGATCTCTGAGCTCATCGTATTAATATTATTTATCTTATTATCTATCAATAAGTTATGCAAGCTTAATACATTATGATTAATCAAATATTTTATAATTTCAGGTCTAAGACATCCCAGCTCGCTGACGACCTTTTCCTATCAGAGGACGAGTCTCCAAGTGTAGGGGTCCCTGACACGGTTCCTGAGACAGTTGAGGCACATAAGAAAAAGCGAAGCAAGATGTCAGCAGCGGCTCCATCCACACCCAAACCGTCTAAGAAACCACGAATAAACCCCATAAAGTTGCCGAACCTACCTACAGCTGCGGATTTATTTGGGAGCGATGGCTGCGAAGATGAAGAGCAACCTAGCACTTCATCGGCATCAAGGGGAGGTAAAAAAACACCCATATATTCCTATATTAGCAGTAGGATTGCGAACGGTTATAGCAGACAAGCACACACTGCTAAAACTGGTTCACACTATGTGGAAGTAAAGGTGTATAAGTGTAACGATATTGATAAAGTGTTACCAGTTAATAGATGGCAGCATTCTGTAATAACAGTGAAAAATCAAACCGATGTAGACACTGAGGCATGGGCGCACTTATCTAAACTTATTAGCGCCACACGCAAGGAATTTAGAGAAATTCCGAAAACTTTTATTAGTACTCATTATTTTTAAATGAAATTGTTTAAAATAAAATATAACAATAAATGTAATCAATGTAATCTTATGTTGAATCAATATAAATAAAAGTAAGCTTAAATGATTTACTCTACTCTTATAGATTTTAGGATTGTTAATAAAATGTTAATAATGTCGTTTCCTGTTTTGTTTTTTCAGTTGAACCATCAAATATTACATCAACCAATGAAATTTTAATGAAATGCGATAAATGCTACATTGAAATACCGAAACATAAATTTAATTATCATATGAGAACTAACTTACACAAATCGAACTGTTTATTGAGAACTGAATTTGATCATATTAAAATAATAGCGACTGCTTTTAAAAACAGAATTGTTATATATCGCTTAAGTCCCGCTCAGGAAATAGATTATCTGACACCTGAAGCGTTCTTGAACGACTCTCAAAGTGATATTAGAAAACTCATTGAAATATCGTTAGAAAAACATAATTGTATTAAAATCAATTTCGAATTATTTGCTTACTTCTTATTAACAAAGACAAATGAACAGTTACTGAAATCTTTTAACACAATATTGAAAGTAATTTATAAAAACTCTGATCTAAATGATTTTTACAAGAATACTTTAGAAGTGTTTAAGAGGAAACTAAGCGAGTTTGAACAGCGGGACTCTGGCTGGTCCTTTTTGACACTAAGCCATTTAGAAATTAATATAAATAAATACAATCCCATGAGAGGAGGTACCTTTATAGAATTACCACCAGTATTCAAAAATAATAAATGCTGTTTAAATATTCAGAATAATGATGATCAATGTTTTTTGTGGAGCATTGTTGCTGCGTTACACCCTGTTAAATATAATCAATGTAGAACTTCTTCAACTTCAATCACATTAACTTAATTTACATATTAAATATAAAGGACATTATTGTCTGATTAAAGATCTTGTGCGACTAGTTCGACATCAAATAAGTCATCATAAGGGTAAAATTCACTTTTGTGATTCATGTTTGCAATTTTTCTCGAGTGAATTGAAATAGAATACCCATCATTGTTGTAATATACTCACAATACTACCTGAGAGCAGTGGTGGCCCAGTGGTAACGGTCCCGACTTACGAGTTGTAGGTTGTTAGTTCGAACCCAAGCAGGCGCTTTACTTTGTGTAAATAATTTAATCACCACTGCTCTCAAAACGGTGAAGAAAAACATCGTGAGGAAACCGGCATGTCCTAGAACCAAAAATTCGAAGACATGTGACATCTACCAACCCGCACTGAGCCCGCGTGGTGGATTACGGCTCACTACCTCTCATAGAGAGGAGGCCTGTGTCCCAGCAGTGGGAACGTTATAGGCTGATTATGCTATGCTTATGCTATACTACCTGAAAAAAATAGCATGATACAATTCAAAAATTATGAGCGCCAACAAAAAAATAATTTTATTATCTATGCTTACTTTGAAAGTGTGTTATAAAACTATTCTGAACAAAATACTGAAAATCATAATACCCAAAAATTTAAATTACATGTTCCAACATGTTTTGCATATAATATATGTTGCTCATACTCGTACGATCCAAGTTTAAACAAATACGTTACTTATAGAGGTCCTGATTGCGTTGAAACATTTATAAGTTGGTTGGTTAAAGATGTAACTTGGATAAATACTATATTAACCAAAGTTCAACCTATGAAACCATTAACGAATGAACAAAAATCTAAGTTTAAAAAGGCTACCGAATGTTATATATGTAAAGAATTATTATTTGGAGATAAAGTTCGAGATCATGATCATGTTACATCCGAATACAGAGGTGCAGCACATTTCCTGTGTAATTTAAGATACAAAATATGTTCATTTGTACCAATTATTTTTCATAATTTAGCAGGTTATGACAGTCATTTATTCATTAAAGAATTAGCAAAATATAAAGGTCCTATTAAGATAATACCAAAGTCTAAAGAAAAATACATATCTATAACTAAATTAATTCAACTAAGAAATACATCACGCCCTATTCAAATGAAGTTTATTGATTCATATCAGTTCTTAAGTTCAAGTCTAGATGAATTAAGTAAAAGCTTGGATGTTAAAGATTTTATCAATCTATCAAGTACATTTACCGATAAGATGAACTTACATTTATTGAGACATAAAGGTGCTTATCCATATGACTATTTGGATTCATGGTCAAAGTATAATGATAAACGATTGCCTCCCAAGGAATGTTTTTATAATTCAATTAAATTAGAGCATATTTCAGATGATGATTACAGACATGCACAAGCTGTATGGCAAGCATTTAATATACACTCACTGGGGGAGTACACAGATTTGTACTTAAAATGCGATGTGTTATTGCTATGCGACATTTTTGAAAATTTTAGAAATACGAGCTTACAACATTACTCTCTTGATCCAGCGTATTATATATCTGCTCCTAGCTTAAGCTGGGATACCATGTTATTATATACTGGCGTCCGACTTGAGTTAATAATTGATTTGGAAATATACCAATTGTTAGAGAAGGGTATACGTGGGGGTTTAGCCCAATGTTCTGTTCGACATGCTAAGGCTAACAATAAGTATGTTCCACATTTTGATGACACAAAACCATCTAGTTACATACTTTATCTAGACTGCAATAACTTATTTGGTTATGCAATGACAAGAAAATTGCCAATATCAGAATTTATTTTCTTAAGCCAGAGCGATCTGTTGAATTTCGATGTAATGAAAGTTCCGAATGATGATGGTTATGGATATATTTTAGAAGTAGACTTAGAGTACCCAGATTATCTGCATAACGTCCATATGGATTTACCTTTCGCATGTGAAAAGTTCACTCCCCCAAACGGAAAATCTGTGAAATTAATAGCTAATTTATATGATAAATAGAAGTATGTCATTCATGTCGTTAATTTTAAAGAATGTTTACATCATGGTCTAATTTTAAAGAAAATTCATCGTATACTTAAATTTAGACAAGAATCATTTCTTCGAAAGTACATTGTTTTAAATACTTGTCTACGACAGGCTTCTAAGTCACCCTTTGAGAGAGACTTTTTTAAACTTCTAAATAATTCCGTATTCGGTAAAACTATAGAAAGCAAGTAGACGTGAAATTAATCACAAAATGGAAAGATTCAAGTAACAAAACAAACAAAGGCATTGGTGCGGAAAAAATAATTTCAAAACCTAATTTGAAGAGTATATCAATATTTTCAGAAAATTTTGTAGCTGCCCAATTGAGTCCTGAAAAACTAATATTAGATAAACCAATTTACATTGGATTCTCAGTGCTTGAATTTGCTAAACAACATTTATATAATTTCCATTATACTTATATTAAAAACAAATATGGCGACGACGTAAATCTCTGTTACACGGATACCGATAGTCTTTTGTACTTGATAAATACAGATGACTTTTACAAATATCTAAAGTACGATATTTCACGTTTTGATACGAGTAATTTTGAAGAAGATAATCCATTTGGAATACCGAAAATAAATGCCAGTATTCCAGGATTATTTAAAGATGAACTTGGCGGATCAATTATTACCGAGTTCGTTGGTTTAAGAGCAAAACTATATTGTCTAAAAAGCGTAAAAACTATAATAAAAAAAGCGAAGGGTGTCACCAAACCCATAACCAAACGTCTTAAAATGCTAGATTACTATGAAACATTAATTGAAAATAAAGTTATCAAACATAAAATGAACATGATTAAATCTATTAAACATCTCTTATATTCACAACAAGTTAATAAAGTAGTTTTGAATAGTAACGACGATTAAAGACAAATACTTGCTAATCAGATTGAAACACTACCTTGGGGGCATTGTGATACACTATTCTAATACTAAGATTTGTTCATAATAATTGATTTACTTCTGTATAATGTTTATTTTATTTATAAGTTTTTAGTGAAAGTTTATTTAATTTTTTTTTTGTATTCAAATTTTTCTTTCTATGTATAATTTGTTGTTAAGCTTATGAAATATCATAAGTAATTTTATTTTTATTTTTTGTAAGAAAATTTATATTAAGAGGTTATATAATATAATAATATTGTTATTTAATAAATATATTTGAGAAATTCAATTAAGTAGTTCTTTAAATTATATCCCTTGACAGTATCTCATCATCTCATTGTTAAATTATATACTTTTATGAAAACATAAATAGTATGTTGTAATTATTTAGACAATTACTCATAATTCAGGGACATTTTTTTATAAATGGCATCTCGCAGGTCAACCTATGAGGTTGTCGTCTGCTTAGACGGACTTGCCTGTGGATTCCCTAATAAATTAAGGCCTCCAGCCAGGACTTAAACTTAAATACTAACTAAAAACTAAGCGACTACACGCTAAGGGCACCCCCTGTGGGGTACGAACCTCGGCTTAGGGCGTCGCTGGAAGAGGGCAGCAAATGACTAGCTGGATCAGGAATGATATTATTTAGGGACGAATTTAAAGCTACAGGCTCAGCGGCGCGGGCTGGCTCGAGCAAGGGTCGGGAGGGGCGTAGATTTGGGCGTCGCGGCGGGCCTCGGCGGCGAGGACGGTAGGACGGCGATCGGGTTTTGGGCTTATGAAGCGTGCTGGTTGCCTTACTACTCTCCTGGAGGAGGGTAGTGGCGTCGTCGGGGGCGATTAAGGTATGCCTTGGTCGGCGAATACTACTAATACGGGAAGGAGTGTAGCGGGCGGCCGCTGAGATCAAGGGGTTGGGGTGTTTTATGCCACAGTCAAAGAAACGCTTCGATAAGCGTTTCATGAACTGGTTTATGGTAGGCATTTTAAGATCGATGTGGAGATTTATATTACGGACATAGAAGGGGGCACCCGTGACCTTTCTGAGGAAACGGTTCTGGAGGGTCTGCATCTTATGGAGATGACGTGGGTGAGCGTGCGCGAATACAACGCAGGCATAGGTCATGATGGGACGGATGACTGCGGTGTAGATGCGCAGCTTGCATTTAAGTGACAGTTTGCAACGGGCTGTCAGAATAAAGTGGAGTCTACCAAGAGCGAAAGCGGCGCGCGCGCGAACAGCCTTAATGTGCTCTTTGAACGTTAAGTTTTGATCAAGGATCACGCCTAGGTATTTGGCTTGCTTCTCCCAAGGGATTGGCTTGCCGTACATAGTGATCGGGCTGGGAAGGGGGGGTGGGACTCGACGACGTCTCGAGAAGAGAACCGCCTGACTCTTATCGGGGTTGACCTCGATTCTCCATTTCCGGAACCAAGCGCCTAAGACGTTTGCGGAGGTTTGGAGAGTACGAGCTATAGCATTGGGACAATGACCGGTATAGTAAACGGCAGTGTCGTCGGCGAAGAGAGCCAACTGAGCCTTTTTACTCTGTGGGATATCGCTGGTGAACAGCGTGAAAACTAGAGGAGATATGACGGAACCCTGAGGGACACCGGCGCGAATAGGATGAGGGGACGAGAGTGCACCCTCGATGCGATAGCGGAAGGTGCGATTCGACAAAAAGTCTCGTAAGATGAGTACGAGACGATCTGGCACTCCTAGTTGGTAAAGCTTGTATAACAAGCCGTTGTGCCAGACTTTGTCGAAGGCTTTCGCTATGTCGAAGAATAGCACACCCGTCGTCGCGTTACGCTGCATACCGGCGCACAAGTGCTCTACGATACGGTGGACCTGGTGGATACTCGAGTGTTGTGGACGGAAACCAAACTGCTCGTTGGGAATGAGGCTCTTTGCTTCGGTGTAGTCTTTGAGACGCTTATAAATAAGCCTCTCGTAGATTTTGCCGAGAACGTTGAGTAAGCTAATGGGACGGTAGCTGGAGGGCTCAGACTTTGGCTTGCCTGGCTTTGGGATACCGATGACTGTTGCTTCTTTCCACGCTTGTGGGAAGATGTTGTTGCTCATGGCGCCATTGAAGATGGCGGTCATAAGCATTATTAGCGGGGCAGGAAGGAGTTTGTATACCTTATTGGTAATACCATCCGAACCGGGGGCCTTACGAGCGTGGAGCCCTTTAATGATGTCGTGCACTTCGTCTGGAGTGACGGGAGGCAGAGGATCATCAGGGTCTTCGACGGGAGGGAGGGAGGCTCTTCGTTCGACTTCAGCGTCGACCTTGTTCAGGTGAGCTTGGTCTACTGGTTGGGAGCTGGGAGAACATTGGGACTCTAGGCTGTCGGCAAGACATTCAGCCTTATCGGGACTGTCGAAAGCGACACTATTGTCGGGGCGGATGAGAATTCAGGGACACCCTGGTATGCATTATAAATACAAGTACATTAGATTTTTCTAGCAGATACAACCATGAAGTGGGTCAAGCAACCAGTATCCTTAGAAGTTAAAAATATTGATGTAAAGGAAAATAACCCCCACGCTAAGCATAGTATACTTCTTCCGAATAATATAAGATGTATATTATGTGGTCCTTCAAATTGTGGAAAAACTAACGTTATGATTAGTTTGCTACTCCATGAAAACGGTTTAAAGTTTAAAAATGTTTACTTGTATTCCAAGACTAGCTTTCAACCAAAATATAGATTTCTTAAACTGATCCTAGAAAGAGTTCCGGAAGTAAAACTTTTATATTTAATTTTGAGGATGATGTCATTCATCCTAACGATGCATTACAAAATTCTGTTACTCGTATTATTTTTGATGATGTGGTTTGTGAAAAACAAATTAATATACGAAATTATTTCACAATGGGTAGACAAAGAGACACAGATTGTTTTTATTTATCTCAAACGTATTCAAAAATACCAAAGCAGTTATTACGCGACAATGTTAACTTATTGATAATTTTCAAGCAAGATGAAGTTAACCTAAATATTTACGATGAACATATTGGTTCTGATATGGACTGGTCAAAATTCAAAGATCTGTGTTCTAAGATTTGGTTGCACCCCTATGATTTTTTGATTATTAATAAGGATTGTGAATTAAACAAAGGCAGATATATACAATCTTTTGACACTTTTATATATTTTGAGTGATAATTATATAAATTAAGAATGCGAAATAAAAATAAACATTTGCATGTAAATACTGCTAAGTATAAGTCGTATAATGGATCACAAAATTACAGATCAATTAACAAAGTCTGCGGATGCTATAAAGAATAAAATAAAACAAATGAAAGATGAGGAGTTTAATACCAACACTAATCTGAAGTATTTTCAAGCCTCTCGCAGACCCTCTTAATGCGATAATAGCTGACAAACAAACTAATGAAACTCGAAAGACTAATATAGATTCAAAAATATTTTCGCAAGATCAATCTTATGATATATGTATACAAACACGAATCTTCTAATGAAATAAACTCTTTAGATAAATTTTATTCAGAAGACGAATAAGGTGACATATCTGAATCGGAAAATGATAATAATGTCTCGTTGAAAAAAGAAGATATCTATGAAATTTACGATGATATTAATATACCATTTGGAGTACGTAGTGAGAATAATAAGCATATGATCGGAAATAAAACAGTAAATTTTTCTACCACTCACGAGAACTCTGGTAAAGTATACAATATTTGCATAGCCAATAAACAGTAAAAAATAACACCAGGTCTTAAAGAATTATTGCTGCGCAAAAAGCCTGACTTAACGGCAGTCAATTTAAAAGATAAACTAGTTTACAAGGAAATACTCCTCACAACTAGTGCTCATAAAAGAGATTTTGACTCTGCAGGTTAAATTAAAGGAGATAAAGGATTAAAATATTCTCAAGTAATCAAACCATTATTTTTGGAATTTAGTAAGCACTTACCAGAATCTACAGAAGTTAAATCTAAGCAAAAACAAGGTGCTGGTCTACCATATCTTAAAAAATATAAAAAGAATACTGAACTTGTTTATTCGGATGATCCTAATGAATTAGTAGACAGGCTTAAACTTTTGATCGCATCTAAAACTGCAGGTAATACCAATGTTGATAATGAAATCTGATCAATTATTGAAGAATTAAAAGAAGGTGATATTATAAAAGAATAAAAGGACTCATCAGGCGAATTGTTATTTAGTGTATTTTTGTAATTCAGAAGTGACTGTTTAAGAATGAGCAATGTGAAAAGAGATATTATAGACGAAATTCATAGAAGCGCAAGAATAAATTTTCCTCGAAGACATGTAATATTAAAAGATATTGATGATCTTTGGCAAGCAGATTTAATGGATATGCAAAATATCTCCAAATTTAACACCAACTACAAATATATTTTAGTGGTTATCGATGGATTTTCTAAGTATGCTTGGGGTATTCCACTTAAACAAAAAAATAAAGAATCTGTATCTAAGGCTTTCAATGCGATATTGAGTTGTGAAAAACGCATCCCTAGAAACTTGCAAACAGACCGAGGAACAGAATTTTATAACAAAAGTTTTCAAAAAATTATAAACAAGAATGCCATCAATCACTACAGTACTTATTCAACCAAAAAGGCCTCGAACGATAAAAAGTAAGCTTTACAAGGAATTTAGTTTAAAAGGGAATTACAAATGGACGGACGGAACGCTTGCAAAAATTATCAAACAATACATACAACAATTGGTTTATCACCAGCTCAAGTAAATCATAGCAATAAAACTAAACTACTAAATACATATTATTTCAATCAACAACAAATAAAAACAAAACGTCGTAAGCTCAAGATAGGTGATTCTGTTCGAATAAGTAAACATAAAGGTTGTTTTGAAAAAGGCTATACTCCTAATTGGTCAACTGAGATATTCAAGATCATTCATGTTAAAAATACAAATCCTGTTACATATTTATTACAAGACATTAAACAGCAGCCTATTTTAGGAGCATTTTATGATCAAGAATTACAAATTACTAAACATCCTGATATTTACCTTGTTGAAAAAGTTTTAAAATGAAAAGACAGAAAAGTTTTTGTAAAATGGATGGGGTTACCATCATCAGAAAATAGCTGAATTGATGATACAAATGTTATATGAGGGCTTTTTGAATATAATGTCATGATCTACGATACAGGTTCTATTCTGTTTGAATACATGAAGTGCACATACAAAAGACTAGTGAATAATTTAATTAATAATTTATCATTTGAGCTCCATTTACCTGGATATAATTATTGTGGTCCTGGAACTAAATTACAGGAAAGATTGGCTCATGGTGAAAAAGGTGTAAATAAGTTAGAAGAATACTGTAAACATCACGATATCGCGTATAATAATTCTAAAAGTTTGAAAGATCGTCTTAAAGCAGACATAATTTTACTAAAGATGGCAAAGAAGCGCTCTATGTCTTCAGATGCGAGCGCAGGAGAAAAACTTGCTGCTAATTTGGTTAACAACGCAATGATTTCAAAAGTGAGTTCAGGAAATGGTCTCAATAAAAAATTTAAAAATATAGTCTCCTATACAAAAATATGCATAAAAAAATTAAAGCCAAAGTGGAAGAAAAAAATGATAGAATTGGCTTACGCAGCTGCTAAGGAGTTAACTCGTGATTCATCTGCGAAGCTCCCACGTATCATACCCATTCCGGAGTCCGGCGGTGTTTTACCTTTAATTCCTATATTTGCTGGCTTATCTACTGCTGGAAGTATAGCAAGCGGAATTGCTGGAATCGTCAAAACTATAAACGAATATAAGGTTGCAAAAAAGCGTCTGGAAGAAATGGAACGATATAATAAGAAAGTGGAAGGTGTATGTATTGGACACGGATTGCGGTTAAACCGTTACCGGAATGGGTTTGGATTATATGTAAATTTAAAGAAAACAAACTAAATCGTAGGCTACCTAATCGTGCTCTTACTAATATAGATATCATACATTTTACAGAAAACATTCCATATTTTCGTGGAGTGTGTATGAGAGATACCTTACCAAAATCTCCGTTTTCCCGAGAGTTTGGAATCATTAATTTAGATCATTCGAAAAGTTCTGGTACACATTGGGTAGCCTATGTGATTTTAAATAAATATGTTGAATACTTCGATAGTTACGGAAACTTAAAACCGCTTAAGGAATTTATTCGTTATGTGGGTTCTGACGACATCCATTATAATTATAATAATTTTCAAAATAATAACTTATTTAATTGTGGACATTTATGCATACAATTTCTTAAAAAGTTTTGGAATAAACACTCTTTTTAAATGATAAAAAGATGAAAAAAAGATGTCTTACAAATGAGACAACACTTTAACATTGTCTGTTACAAGAGTCGAATGTCAATTTGATTATAACACAAAAAATGATATATATAAAACCAAGCGACAAAGTGAATAACTTTACTTGTTCTCGTATCGTTAGAAGACGCAGACATATACGAAGTATAAAAAAAATCACTAAAGAAAATAAATTATTTCTTCAAGCTTTAGGATTAAATTATGAGTATTCTTAAGATACATGATTCACCGCAATTCGATAACTCTATAGTGGGTTACGAATATCATACTTATAACCCATACAGCAACAGTTTTAAAGAAAATTATGAAATACGAATACCTATAAATCAGCAAGACATGTACATACTACCTTCAGCCAGCTACATTTACGTTGAAGGTCGAGCCACTGTGTCTTCTAAAGATGCATCTGGAAAACTTACACGAAAGAATGTTAATTTCACTAATAATCCCGTATCATTTCTATTTCAAGACATTCGATATGAAATTAATGGTGTTGAGATAGATCGAATAAAAAATTCAGGAATTACTACAACTCTAAAATCATATGTGTCTATGAGTGAGGGAGAAAGCAAAGCAGCTGGTGTTTGGGGTTGGAATTTAAATGGGTTTAAAGATAATGATGGTATTTTTAGCACTCTTATACCTCTAAATAAAGTTTTGGGATTTGCGGAAGATTATGCTAAAATTATCATTAATTGTAAACATGAACTAATTCTTAACAGAAGTAGTTCCAGTCTTAATAGTGTTACTCTTGATAATAATGACTCGATTGAAGTAAATATAGAGAGATTGCAATGGCATGTCCCTCATATAAAAGATTCAGATCGGGAAAGATTAACTTTACTGAAGTATTTAGAAAAAGATCGCCCTATTCAAATAGCTTTTCGAAACTGGGACTTGTATGAATACCCTTTATTACCTAAAACTATAAAACATTCTTGGGTTGTTAAGACTGCTTCACAACTAGAGAAACCGAGGTATGTGATCTTTGGGTTACAGACAAATAGAAAAAACATGAAATCTAGAGACAGTTCAATATTTTACCATTGCAAATTAACTAATGTTACTCTTTTTTAAATTCGCATTATTATCCATACGAATCCGTTAATTCAAAATTTTCTAAAGATAAGTATTGTATATTATATGAAATGTATACAAAATTTCGTCAGTCTTATTATAACACTCGATGTGAACTAAAGCTTGATTGGTTTGAATTTAAAGAAAAGGCACCTTTATTTGTAATTGATTGCTCAAGACAGAACGAGGCTTTGCAGACTGGGCTATAGATGTTAGACTGGAACTAGAAAGTTCTGAAGATATTCGAGAAAATACATCTGCTTATTGTTTAATTATCAACGATCGCCTGATTGAATATAAACCTCTGAGTAGCATTGTAAGGAAATTATCATGAATGCCATAGTCGACCTGCAAGGGTTTAAGATGGAAAATAACGAGTTTATTGTTAAAGAAATAGCAATCGCATGCAATAATCGAATCTTGGTATTGTTAATCAAACCACCATACCCATTTTACAATCTAACAAAAAAAGAAAGATTACAAGTAAGTTGGATAGAGAGAAACAGAAACATTTTTTGGAACGATGGTTATATACCATACTTAAACTTACACCAATACATTGTGCCTTATTTGAAAGATAAAATAATTTATGTTAAAGGTAGTGAAAAAGTTTTGTGGTTAAAACACATAGTAAAACATGACAAAATATATAATTTAGAAAATAAAAACTGTCCTAGTTTAAAAAAATATATTTGATGATTATGGAACGTCTAGTAATATATTTAGCTGTGTATTTCATTCTAATGTTTGTGCTTTAAAAAATGTTACATGTTTAAAGCAATGGATGGAGAATAAAGATATTTCTAACTAAATTAATGACTTTTTGTATTTATTTACCAAGACACAACCTTATTACTGCGAGAATTAACCCATTGGCATAGTATGTGGTAGGGAGTAAAGTGGTCCATTATTTTAACAAACCTTTGACGACACGTTTGACGTATTGGTTAAGAGCATATCTCGCTACAGCACAATGTAAATAGCAGGTTAAACTGATGCTGCTACTTACAAATGTGTCAACTGTGGCGGGTTCGATTGATGCTTTTTACCATATTAAACTATATACTCGGAGTTATATTCATTATCTCAGACCAGATTACGTTCTGAATAGATGGTGAGAAGTCAGTTACTAACTGATGTATAATTGGGGCGATCTGGATCACGAGTGAAGCGAAGTGATCCAGACTCCCCAATTATACACTACTCATGATGACTTGCCAGAGAGAAGATTGCCCAATATACTGCTGATAGAAACATTTATACTTGTGAATATTCCATATGTTAAGCGCTAGATGGCGCGACCGAACGCGTAGTAACACGAACGTAGTTGTCGCCGCCAACGCATAAGGTGTTACTGTTACCATAGGTGGATGTTTACGGTACTAACGTTGGGAGTCGACCACTGAGGAGACGAGATAAACGCGCCACCACCGCGAACCAATCAGGCTGGCGATTTGATTGTGAAGAAAGAATAACGAGGTGTTGAGTTTTTGCCGGGAAAATTGGTAGTCAGTCTAATTTTTGTAATCGAATAGTGCACATCTCTGATTTTAACAAGAAGCTAAGTATTTCCCTTATTTAATATTTATGTGTTCACTTTACTGATTTAAATGTAATATTTTGCTGTTATGGGTGAATTGTGTTTTAAATTCTTAGGGATAACGTAGTTTTATTTTAATTTGTAGGTGATTAACTGTTTAAATTCTATTGTTTTTTGAGGTGCCAATAACTTTAAATTAATTATACCTCTAAACATTTTTGAAGGACGTAATTAAATACACATTTTAAACTGGTATCGTTGTTTGGTTAATATAATTTTTAATGGGTGTAACATACGGCTGATTGGAACCTGATTAGAAACAGATAATTGAAAGTACACAATATTAAAATTACTTTGGTAATGACAATTTCAATATTAAAAATATACCATAAATTTTAAACTTATTTTAGACTGATCAATTTTAAATATATGATTATTATTTAGTAAAATGGAAAAAACACTCTTATTTTAATTACATATAGGTGTAAAACAATTTTTTTAGATTTTTTCACATATTACGAATTTGGACTTTAAACCTTAAGTACTTATGGCGTCTTACACCCTAAGGATTTTGGTTGTGAGTGCACTTGTCACGTCCCGAGGCTGAAATTGTGAAACTTGAGGATGTGAATAATTAGGTGACTATAGAAATCGAACACGATTTATTTTTATTCATCCAAAGACTACCGCCGGTTAACTGAGTACTGGATTCCACCGCTATTCATCAGTTGTTCAAACAGTGCAGTTATAGCAACCGTAATGACGTTTAATTGACCGAGATATTACAGAAGCGACTGTGCTACGGTTCTGTTGCTGCACCAACCACTACTGTAAAATCAGATATGACAAGACCGCCAACAAGATAGCCGTAAAAGACTTTTAAATAAGCTAGGTAACGGTAACAACGCTCATGCCTAGTGATTTTAAAATGCATCCGTTATTGTGGGCTCGCTAGTCAAAATTGAGCAAAACAAGCAACTAGTTGCTTGCGATAATAAATGCTCTTGTATTTTGTAACCTTAGGACTGCTGGGAAGCCTTCCAAACTCAGACATAATCGCATAGATAACATGACGTTTTGCCCGCTGGCGAACAATGTTTGTCCGACCTTACGAAGTAGCAACGTACCTACTAGGTAGGAACCTATTATTTATGTAGCATTTGTATTGTAGCAGAATAACAAACGAAATGAAAACACTGATGTACGGTTGTCAGAAGTTTTGTACTTAAGGGATAAAAATTGGAAATTGACCACGCGTTTATGTCCCGTCGATTTTCAAAGTGCAATAGTTACTACAATTGTGCGGTTGATTTAAACAAGAGGAAATGGAAAATATAAGTAGGTAGCTCATATTTTCCATTTCCTCCTGTTTTATTTAGTATTCACACACTACTTAAATTCAAAACCAATAATTATCATCATATTTCCCATTGAACCTACTAATAATAGAAAGCCAAATACATCGAAGTGATCTGATCGATCACACAACGTTTTATGCTGCCTTCAATTTCGTTCACGTGCAACAATAACAAGAGCTCTAATTCCAATTCAAATTCAGAATTTCGAAATTCAAAATCCGAGGCTTACCGCGTGATTTGTCCGGACAATCGGCTTGGAATGGTTTTTAGGATGGGTTCACATTGGGTGCGAAATAAATGTAGGTGATCAACAAAATTACGTAGTTATCGAAAGCGAATACTGTAGATACCTTAATTGGTTAATTCAGAAGAAATGAACATAAAAATCCAATATGTCGACGACTTTATGAGATCTTCTAAAATCTTATATTAGATAGCTTTGTAATAAAAACGCGTTTAAAATTCGTACTTTCTCTTTCTCTGTGTCTTTTTCTTTTATATAAGTGTGTGTGCATGCGAGTATCGCATAGGGAACTTCGTTCTTGATGGGGGTGGGGATACCCGTCAGGAACAAAAATACATATGCGTTACGGGGCATATGGTTTTTTTCATTATATTATTTTGTTAAATACGCGTAACGGTTCGAAAAAAAAACAACAAAAAAGATCATAACAACATCGCTTTTTATGACATGTAAATGAGATTAAACCGAAAAAATACATAGGTACCTAAATAGATACTCGCAAAAAACATAACCTTTGCAGTCCGGTAAAATACGGGGAAATTAATGGTTTCAGATGATGACGAATAACCACAAAGATAGGTAATCAAACAAAACAGAAAAAAAAGATAAATTATTAAACACACTTTGGAAGTTCGCCTGGAATGAGTGACCTCATTGATGGACAGCGGCTAGCTCAGAGTACATTGAGCGGCGAATTGTTACGAACGTGTGTTTTGTCCACACAAATCTAGAGTAATCTAGATTGTTATAGTGGTTGATTGTTGTTGTTGTTGTGTGTTGATGCGGCAGACACTTGTTTAGTTTTTATAAAATATATGGCTTGGCTCTCTTGTTACATAAATAGTTTTTTATGCAGAGCCAAGTTGGTTTTTGCTGCGAAGGATTCAAAGACACTTTCACCTCAGCAGCGAGAACATATAACTTAACGGTAAAAAATACAACATGGTAATAATATCAAAACAAATAATAATAAAAAATATTACATTTAAAACCTCAACAGATGATTGGTAATTATACGGTTATATGTGTTTGAGAACGTTTTATTGTGTGTTTCTTTTTTGGGCCTGGAATTTGAAATTCTATCTTCCTCTCGCTGTTTTTGTATCGAAGTGAAAGTGACCGAACGAACTGAAGTTCAAAAGGCTTGACTTATGAATTATGTGAGTAGACCCAGCTCTACTCTCGGCATAAAAAAAATATATATATATTGTTAGCGGAGAATCCTGCGTTTGTAGGCGTGGCGGCTGAATGAAGTCACGAGGTGCAAGAGTGGGGCGGATGGACAGCTGCAGCAGCGAGCGCATTTCCTCGGTCATTTCATTTTGGGGCGCTTGGAGCGTTAGGACGGGTTTTAGCTAGGCGTATTTGGTTACTTGTGTTTAAATTATTATTTAGTTTCATTAATTGTTTGTAAAGCATTATAAGATTTATTTTGTTGTCATTATCTTTTTTTTAAACTCCAACTTGTTCACTCTGCTTACATCAGAAGTGGGATAGCTCTCATAGCTATCTACACTGAGATTTGGCATTCTGACGAGTTATAGCATTTTTAGATAATTCTAGTAGTGATCTCCACGGTTACGTTCTGCAGTTCGAATATTGTACTAGCAGAATGCCCAAACGGAGTAAAAGTAAAACCAGCAGACGCAGCAAGACGCGAGACCGTACACCAGATTTAGATTTGCAACAAACTCTTCGAGTTATGTTGAACCGCATTAATTCATTGGAGCGAAATGTAGGTAGCAGTCAAAGTAGTAACGGTATCGAGCGCGGGGAATCGTGCGACGGCGGTGGCGCCACGTTGTCGTCAAGCGCGGGCGCGCGTCTGCTGACGCCCGCCATAGCGGCGCCTGCGCCGTCACTGATTGGCGTCTCGACTACCGACCTGTCGGTTCCTGTACCTGAAAGCCCGCCTGGTTGTAACGACATGATGGGTAACATGACCGACCGGATTGTAAGTGCAATTGGCAAGCTGAGCACGGTAAGATCGAACCATTTTTATATCTCCAATTTCGACCCTGCTATTCATGATATTGATGTTTGGTGTAACGAAGTCGACCATGTGCGTAGTTTAAATTGTTGGGATGATCGCGAATGCTTGGCTAGAATAGGAAATTGTTTAAAAGGAGACGCGAAGCAGTGGCTAAATGAGTGGGTCACGAATGATCGGAGTTGGTCAAACTTTAAACGAGAGTTTAAACCGTTGTGTCCGCGTAAGGTAGACGTAGCAAACATTTTATTTCAAGTCACGAGTACCAATTCCGACCATTACACGACGTATGCAGATTATGCACGACGATCCCTATTACGTCTTCGAATAGTAGGTGGATTAAGTAACGAACTTATGAGTGCTATAGTTATACGTGGTATAGCCGATCCACAAATACGTGCCGTCGCGACCAATGCCAATCTGAAACCAGAAGATTTTGTCAGCTTTCTCTCGATTTATGTTAAACCGGCTACATCGGCTTCTAATCGTAAACCTTTTCAACGTACAAGTAATACCGACGCTAGGTCTCACAACGGTGACCATCGCAAACGTGATCATAGTGACAATCGGTCAAAATGCTTTTCTTGTGGTAGCTTCGGTCACAAACAATATTCTTGTACCAAACGTATAAAAGCGGATGAACAAGCTCGTACAAAGTCTTCGCAATCTACCCCTAGTACCAATAATAACAATTCAACTTCTAATAATGTTTTCAACAAATCTACAGAATGTTCCTTTTGCAAAAAAATGGGTCACAGCATGGAAGAGTGTTTTACAAAGCAACGTTCAGAGTCACGAGGGAAGTCAAACATTAATTTTTGTCGTAATACAGAGAGTGACTATAAGAAAAACGATATAGCCACAGCCGTGATTCAAGGTATACCTGTGGACATATTAATAGACAGTGGCTCGGTAGTATCTCTTATTTCAGATAGCCTTACCAAGCATTTTCAATGCAAACAAATACCGTCATTTCGTATGTTTTGTGGGTTAGGAGAAAACAAAATACAATCGAGTCTTTACACCGTGTTGACCGTCGAGTTTATTGAATTAACATTAGAAATCGAATTTTATATAATCGCCGATACATATTTGAGTACTTCTGTCATTATCGGTACCGATGTTCTGTACAGATACAGAATTACGTACGTAAGGTCGAAAGGCCAGCAGCGTCTTATGCGAATGGACCGGGTATTACCCATAAAATCGAGCGTGAAGCCTCTGATTCAAACGCCGTTGGTAGGTATTGAAAAGGAGCATTTGTTTTCAATTATCGCGTACTTCTCAGAATTCTTTATTACTGGTACAGCCACGACTACTGTGAATACCGGTTCTATGCATATCAAGGTTAATAGCAGTGTACCTGTAGTTTACAGACCGTATAAACTATCTCATGATGAAAAATTGCGAGTGCGCGAAATTATCCGGGAACTACTTGACAAAAATATTATAAGGGAGTCAGAATCTGAATATACCAGTCCAATATTGCTTGTAAAGAAAAAGGATGGCAGTGATAGAATGTGTGTAGACTACCGCGCACTAAATACGATAACTGTTAAGGATCGTTATCCATTGCCTCTGATTGATGATCATGTAGACCGCCTAGGTAAAAGTAAATACTTCACCTGTATTGACATGGCTACAGGCTTTCTTCAAATTAAGATGGATAGCGACTCTATACCGTTAACTGGCTTCGTTACTCCGGAAGGACACTATGAGTACTTAAAGATGCCATATGGTTTGGCCAACGCGCCAGTTGTCTATCAACGTATTATAAGCCATACTCTGCGTACGTTTATTGAATCGGGCAAGGTTCTAGTGTACGTTGACGACGTATTATTGCCCTCGTTTACAGTAGATGAAGGTTTACAACATTTAAGAGAGGTCCTACAAACACTAACTCAAGCGGGGTTCTCTATAGACCTGAAAAAGTGTATTTTTCTGGCTGAGGAGATAGAATATCTAGGTAGACTAATTAGTAACGGTCAGGTAAGACCGAGCTGTCATAAGGTTGAGGCACTAACCAATGCCCCAATCCCAGGTAATGTGAAACAAGTGAGGCAATTCCTAGGGCTGGCTGGATATTTTAGACGATATGTACCTAATTATTCACTTAGAACTGCTTGCATTGCACATCTCTTTCGCAAAGGCGTCTCATTTGAATGGAATGATGAACGTGAGTGCGTTCGTCAAGACATAATAAAGTGCTTAACAAATGAGCCTGCTCTAGCAATATTTGATCCGTCTTTCCTGACAGAGGTTCACACAGACGCCTCTGCAGTGGGATATGGTGCGGTGCTATTGCAGAACCGTTCTTAATATGATAAGAATTGAAGTTAACTTTAGAAATGAAAAGTGGTCAGATGTATTATTGAATTATTTATATGAATTTATTATCCGGCAGCCAAGCTATGACACCCGTCCTACGCTCCATTGTGCGCGATGTGGCCCTGGAAGGGACGAGTCCCAATCGGGAGGCCCTACGTGAGCTGGCCAGACAACGCGCCTCCGAACTTCTGGACGAGAACAGAGTTCGACAAGACGCCCGAGTCAATGAAAAACGAAAGCCGCCGCGCAGTTTCACTGTTCACGACGTCGTTTTTGTGCATAAGGGCAGCCAATCAAAGGGCAAGTTAGACGCATGTATGCGTGGCCCATATCAAATTATGAAAGTATTACTGCATGGACGTTATGAACTGAAACTTATAGCGGATTCGTATGGTAAAACCACGCAAGCGGCCGCAGAGTACATAACTTTGTGGCGTGGAGAATGGACGCCTGATGTATGCGGTGCATTTTTTGATAGCAAGTAGTTTACCTATTTATTTCTTGTTTGGGACATGTCGACCTCTGTTTCATGCTTGAAATACTTGTGGTAATTGAAGGACATGCTGAGGCCTCTGTCATGTGAGTTTCAAAAAGGTTTTGGCATCCTGAGGGCTCTGCCTTAATGATGACAAGTTGAGATTCTCATCTGATTGAGGATTTGGTGACATTTGGTATTTAGACATCCCGAGGGCTCTGTCTTATTGTTCATCACAGTAATCAGTACTTGGACTTTATGTGTGTTAGTAACATCCGATTTGGTGACATTTAGTATTTAGACATCCCGAGGGCTCTGTCTTATTGTTCACAGTAATCAGTACTTGGACTTTGTGTGTTAGTAACATCCCGAGGGCTCTGTTTCTGATAATTGGTTCATAATTACCGTACGGCTCTTCTTTCCAAGAGCATTGTGGAGTATTACTGTACTGAAGCACGCTGAGGCCTCTGTTTCCTTCAGTTATACGACTGAAAATGAATGTTGAACTAATGCAAAACAATATAACTGTTTCAGGCACTAATGAAAATGGTCGTGAAGATGGTACTTCAGGAGCACCAGGGTCCAGTCAGGCTAATCCACCACTAAATCAAGCGAGCGAGGACGCGCCGCTGTCAGGAGAGGCCGTGTTAGCGGAGAATCCTGCGTTTGTAGGCGTGGCGGCTGAATGAAGTCACGAGGTGCAAGAGTGGGGCGGATGGACAGCTGCAGCAGCGAGCGCATTTCCTCGGTCATTTCATTTTGGGGCGCTTGGAGCGTTAGGACGGGTTTTAGCTAGGCGTATTTGGTTACTTGTGTTTAAATTATTATTTAGTTTCATTAATTGTTTGTAAAGCATTATAAGATTTATTTTGTTGTCATTATCTTTTTTTTAAACTCCAACTTGTTCACTCTGCTTACAATATATATAAGTTATTTTGTCTCATGCTCGCAGTAAAATCGAATTAGGCTCACCGTCTTTTAACAGCAAAACCTGTTTGTTTGAGGTGAAAAATCCATTTACTTTCTACATTCTCTAATTCTGAATGGATTATTATATACCAACATTTTATCAGACGTGTCGTGACGTGTGACATGTGCGAAATTCCAAAACAGTTCTGAAAGTGTGTTGTCCCATATCCAGCCAGGGACATTTGCTGTACCACATTGAATTTTCCGTGTTGCAGCAACAATTTGAATATAACCTAGCTACTTACTGACAATAGGGAAGATGCCTTTTTTTTAATTTTTATGTCACATAAATGTTTGTTTCCAAATAATGCAAACAATGCTATAACAAGTGTAAAAACTTAAAAACATTGCCAAGTTATAAACATTTTAAGGTAAGTGTTAGACAAGAACAGCACTAGCGTAGACGTGACGTCACGACTATGTAACTTCATACTAGCGCTATACATTGTCCGTGCCGCGCGACAAGGACGGGAATAATCCCCTCCAAAAGCTTTAACAGTGTGTAGCTTCTTCATATTTACATCGATTTAATT
The DNA here is from genome assembly GCA_963555695.1 of Dasypolia templi. Taxonomy (NCBI): domain Eukaryota; kingdom Metazoa; phylum Arthropoda; class Insecta; order Lepidoptera; family Noctuidae; genus Dasypolia; species Dasypolia templi. The sequence continues at coordinate 21,435,874 of OY743153.1, forward strand.
GATTTTTTCAATTATATAATTTTTATTACGCCTTCTTTGAAATTACATTATTTTTTCGAACATTTGTAACATTAGTCATCATCCCTATTGAAGTTGTTGTTCTTGTTACTTAACATTTGCTTATTGCTCAGCCTACCCTGAATACACATTTAAAAAAAAAAATGTGGAATCACTGATGAAGTGATCAATTACTTATTTCGAAGTATATATACCTAATATGATTTCATTTTATCATAACACATTCCTACATACAAAAAATGTCACCACACAACAAAATAAATGCTCTTTAGCACGCGCAGGATATTGTCATTCAAAGATGGAACATTCTAGACTTGACGAAATTCTCTAGAAATATTTACTATTCAGAAGCTGTACAACAATGAAACTAGTTTTGAGCCGTTCCGTCTCAAAGCGTCTCGCGAAATTTATGCAGTTAGTTTTCCGTCATAAATCTTCGCGTTTTCAAACTGTGTACTAAAATGAATTCTTAAATATAAGAAAAGAAAAAAATTATTATCTCGAAGAATATTATTTTTTAATTTTAGTCTATTTCATTTTAGATACTTTACGGAGTCTTGTCCACTTGAGTCTTGTGAAACTCAAAAGTTGTTGGAATATTCACCAATTTAAGCAGGCAAAGGTCTCAAACTATACTGCCCAAGTTTTAACTGTTGACGTAAGCACAAGATCAGCTCAGTTAATATCGTCAATCAAATCAACATCTTGTAGGTTACTGATTTTCTTCGCCTCTTGTAATTTTTATTCTAAGTCAAAATGTATATAAAAAACGAAATTTAAAACAGTTGGCTATAATCATTAATTATTATAACCTACGTCATCATAAACGATAAATAACTTATAAAATGAAAACAGTCCCATTATTGGTTATTGGAACGATAAGCATCGTGTTGAATTCTAATACGGAAATGCCTTATATAATATAATACCATTTCGAATTTAGAATTCAACACGATGCTTATCGTTCCCATTTCTAAATTTAAATGTTGTTTAGCGCCGAAAATGTCATCGTGTCATGGCGATACGCGCGAAGATAATGCCCCCCTTTTCTTTAACAAGCTGCCGGAGTAAACAAAGAAGTCTTAATACATCTTAAGTAAATATAAAATGAAAACAAGCCTCCGTTACCGAGCTTAGCTGCCGCAGTGCTAGTTCTTGTGAAATATTCCCTCATTTATTACAGCCAAGTGACCCGTCAGATTAGATTATGGTCGTCTACAGTGCTATGAAAAAAAAAATAACTAAAGGAGGTTTTATGCTGAAAAGTAGGTCTTAAAAAAGGGTGGTTTCAACGATGTTATTTGTTGTAAAGCTGTGTTATGTCTTTATTCATTTGGAAAAAGTTCTCTACTAGTATTAGTATTTGTAAATGTGTTAGACTACTTAATTTTCTGTTTGATTTAATAATTAAAAATAAAAAGGTATTTTGGGAGATTCTAAAAGTCTTTACTAGGCAGGCTGGGCAGGGCCTAAGTTGCTGTTTTATTCCCCGACTGAGCGGCAGCAAAGATAGGCTTATATTTTTCATACGTTTATAGTATTCTGTATGACCTCGAAGCATCAACGGCCGGGTGGATTTTAATACATGAAGTGTCTATCGACTTGTCTGAGTCGCGCTATGGTTATTAGCATGTTAGTGTTTCTTATTGATTGAACCCTATACTAATATAAATTGTACCCTTAATATAAAAACAGGAATATATTCGTATTACGTATAGTGAAAACACAATTTTTTTAACTTTATGGCATCTGTCCCACTGCAGACGAGGAATCGATTCTTTCGCTCATCCAACGTACAAAAGATTGTATGGTTACGTGTAAGTATAAGAGATACAAATGTTTATTAATAGTTGACGGCTGACTGTTCACTCGTTTGTCGCAAGAGAGCTATCAAAGAGAATACTCGCGCAGCGACGCTCGCTTGGCGGGCAGAACACTCATATGCATACCAGCGAGTAATCGCTTGTCGCCGTCGCGCACTAGCTGCTCTTTGCTAACCTTAGCCATCGTTCTTAGGGTTCCATGTTCTGATAAAAAAATGGAACCCTATAGAATAACTTGAGTGTCTGTCTGTCTGTCCGTCTGTCACAGGCAATTTGCTCCGAACTTCTGTGACTCAAACACGGACATGTTACGTAAATAAATGAATTTTGATTATGGGGCATATTCAAAATTCATTTATTTACGTTAAACTCAAACTCAAACTCAAATCATTTATTTCAATTAAACCATTTACAGGCACTTTTGAATTGTCAAGGAGTCGGTCAGTCAGAAATATGAAGCTAGTTGCCCATTCCAAAGCGTAGTAGGTACCTATGGAGAAGAACGGGCAAGAAACTCCATGGACACTCTTTTAAATAATAATGTTTTTACATATATCTTAGTTACATCGATTAATGTTGACACTATAAGTGAGAACGATGTACAAAAAACCGTACACGTTAAAAGCGTCCAGAGTGCATCAAAACATAATTAAAAACAATCCAGCTAATTAATTATTAAAATAAGCCGTGGCAGCTAAGAGATGACCAGTCCCAACTGACGGCGCCCGTTCACGAACATGACGCATGGATCAGCACCATTCAGCTCAACCATTTTGAAGGGAGCTAAATGATCCGACACACGCGCCACCGTCAGCGAGACATTTGAGTGAGCATGACATACTATCAGCCGCCAAGGCACATTCAAGTCAATCTATGACATTACCCGGTAAATGGTAGCTCTATAGTACAAAGTACTCACATCTGTGCAATGCATCTATATAATAAAAAGGAGATTGAGTTTATACAATGCAAATAAATTCTTACTATCTTCAGCAGCTTCAACAGTGATTCGAATGTCAATTAATTAGTTGTGGTGTGGAGCAGGACCGGCATTAAGCCAGGCATTTTTATCAGTTATGTAATCCTCCAACCTATAATATGCCTGCCTGAATAGTGTGCGTTTGACAAAGGATTTGAATTTTGTCTCATTCAGTTGAAGTATGTGGGGAGGTATTTTATTATAACATTTTAGACAGTACCCCATGAAAGATGAGTCTACTTTAGCCAGTCTGAAACCTGGTTGAACTAATAGGTCCCGATTTCTAGTACTATAATTATGTCTTTCACCTCTTTTACTGTAAAGATGTAAATTTTTTCTTACGTACATGATGTTTTCATAGATGTATTGACAAGGTACAGTCATGATGTTAATATCCTTAAACAATTCCCTTAGAGAATCGCGCCTGCGGAGATTATGTATGGTTCTGATGGTTCTTTTCTGCAGAATAAAAATAGACTCGATGTCTGCAGCCCGTCCCCAAAGCAAAATACCGTAAGACATGATACTATGAAAGTAACTAAAATAGATCAGCCTCGCGGTATCTACATCAGTAAATTGACGGATTTTTCTGACAGCGTAAGCTGCTGAACTTAGCCGTCCTGCTAGAGATGTTAAATGAGGACCCCATTGTAGCCTTGAGTCGAGCGTGATCCCCAAGAAAACCGTTTTATCGACGAATTCTAGCTTCTCTTGATTCAATACTATCTCACAATCACTACTCTTGACGTTTGGTAAAGAAAATCTTATACACTTAGTTTTATTTCCATTTAGTACTAAATTATTAGCCGTGAACCAATTTTGGACCAGCAGTAGGACGTTATTTACGTCGTCAAAATTTGAAGCACGTCTATCTATCTTAAAAATTAAGGAAGTATCGTCAGCAAATAACACCATTTGTGGTTGATTTATTAATAAATGGAGTAGGTCATTAATATATACTAAAAAGAGGAAAGGACCCAATATCGAGCCTTGTGGAACACCCATTTTTACCTTTAAACCAAGTGAATTGACACCATTTATTTGAACTTGCTGTTGTCTATCATTTAAATAAGATTTTATTAAACTAAGCGCAAGTTTTCCAAGTCCGTAATGCTCAAGTTTCAAAAGCAGGGTTTCGTGATCGACGCAATCAAATGCCTTGGAGAGGTCACAAAAGATTCCTATGGCGTCTTGAGCCTCTTCCCACGCGTTAAAAATATGTTTTAATAAGGTAACACCAGCGTCGGTCGTACAACGCCCTTTGGTGAAACCATACTGTTGCTCGTGAAGGATTTTATTAGTATTAAAATGATTGAGCATCTGACTAAGCATTATCTTTTCAAAAACCTTGCTGAAAACCGGCAACACGGACACAGGTCTATAACTATTAGTGTCTTTACTGTCCCCGGATTTGAAAAGTGGTATTACCTTACTGTATTTCATTAGATCCGGGAAGACTCCTTGATCCACACACAAATTAAATATTAAGGCTAAGTAAGGTGCTATAGTTTCCATTATGGAGGTACAGACTTTAATAGACATTCCCCAAAGATCTTCGGTCAATTTGATCTTGATTTGCTTAAAAGATTTTATTACTGTTAAGGGGTAAAAAGTAAGTAAGGGTGCTTAAAGTTAAATTCAATCGGGCAGGCAGAAACATTCGCCCTCATTAAATCAAAAGCACGCGAGGGCGAAGAATTTAAGATTTCAGTGGTTTTTAGTGGGACACTGGTAAAGAAATTCACAAATTCCTGAGCAACTTTTTTGTTATCGCAAATGAGACCACGTGACGTCTCCAGTGTGTAATCAGAATTTTGCTTTTTGATCCTGTTCGTTTCATTATTGATAATTTTCCAAACCATCTTTATTTTATTGTCTGCTGATTTTACCTTGTTGCTAATGTATAAGGCTTTAGCACCCTTACAAGTGTTCTTAAAAATTTTTGAGTAAGAAGCAACATACTTATTAAAAGTTTCCGTGTTAATATAAGGCTTAAGGCCATACAGCTCGAAAAGTTTTTCCCTACTTTTCCTAAGTCCTTTAGTTGCCCAGTCACTAAATAAAAACTTAGGGCTGATACTTTTAGACTTCTTCTTAAAAATATTATTAAACTCGGTTTGAACTACCGAAAAGAATTCTTTATACAAACTATTAACATTATTCATTGTAAGGTCCTGATTACTTAACTTACAAATTAAAGTGCTTTTAAATTTATTTAAATTGACAAATGTTATTGGTCTGGATTGTATCTGCACTTTTTGTATCGCTATGTTGGACTCAAAAGTTACGGTTTGACCGCTGTGTGTGTTACACGACCGTGTTCACTTTTGAGGGGCATAAAAGTGCTTGGGCGTTCATTTCGTTCGTCTTGAACTTTTGTATGACACAACAATAAAGACCAGTGACTTAATTTTTGGCCGTAAGCCTATAGGAATGTCTGTGCAACGGCCGCGAAATGGTCAAGCCGTACATTTTGACCAAGATAGAAGGTTTGCAGTGTTGGGGTTTGGCTCTACATTAGATCTGATAACTTTTAACAGGGAAAGCGTTAATTAAGTAAGTCTTTGCGAACTACTTTACATGAATTTTTTTTGGTGGGTGACATCGTACGAAACCCTCTCCAGGCGAGTTCACCCGCACTTGCCCGCAGCTCTTATTAAATTCATTTTTCATTTTAATTAAGTATCCAATTTAGTTTCATATTACACGGACAGTCACGAGCATAAATATATTACTACGGAAAGTTCGGCAATTTTATCTGATTTCATGATTCATCCATTAAAACTGTGACTAATTGGCACCAAAATATATTCACTTCTCCATGCGCAAGCGTCCATTTAACAATACTAATCCTCATCTATATGCCCAGCAATGTGGAAACCGTACAGTCAACATTTGTAGGTACTTTTATACAAAAAAAACAGCAACATAACATAGGGGTAATAATGGACGACACACTCTCTTTTAACACACATTGAAAGCAAAAATGCGAACATTAGCAGATTCAAAATAAACACACAAGTTTATTTGGCCCTATGTTAATCTATAATTCAAAATTGTATCACTTCTTGGGGTGGCACACCAAACACAAATTTGCTTCTTCTTGAAAGAGATCAGAGAGCGGTTGGTTTCAAAGGTAGCAAACTTCCATCCCTTTTTCTTTTCCAGAGATCTGTTATAAAAACCCTGCGATGTACTAACGGTTCGACAGATTTTCATTATGCACTTAGTTTGCACTCACCATGCTTACCAACAATTCTGACAATACTAACAAGAGACGGAATAATAAAGTATGCATTTCTAATGCAAACTCAAAACATGTCTTTGTAAAATGATATTTACATTCTTGGACCCATATCTGTACAATTAATTTAATAGAACACAAACACCACAACTACAACAACACACAACTCACTATATATGCATTCCATTACTACAGCTGTAACCACTAACCATCGATTATGCACATACAGAAGATGTACTTGTTGTCTGAAAATAGAATCACTAACATGCTATTGTAATTTTATTCAAGTTTTAATCAAGGATCTTGAGACGTCGTAGAAAAAGGTTGTTTCGACTGTCCTCCGACAAAACAACAAAAAAAAACCGGCTCGTTCGCTGCATGTTCAACACATGTTTCAGCAAAGTGTTTCTCAGTGATTCTGTCGGTGTGCCTTGTGTCGCGAAATAAAATATTTTGTACTGTGCACCTGATCTCAAACGCACGAGCCAGTGCAGCATGCAAAGAACTGCCTGCCTGCCAAAGGGTTCTAAGCCCTGGACCGAGATTGTGAGATCAATCCATTCTGCTATAAACAATGATTCAAAAAGGCTAAGTAGGCCTCTTTCAGGATTTCAATTGCGGTAGGGCTTAAGAGTTGTTGAAGTTTGGTGGTTTTTATTCTAAGCGATGTATTAGATGTTCGAGTTAAGCACTCATTAGTCATTTATCTTGAACTACTGCTGTAGGATAATTTCATACTTCTTACCTTAACCTGCCTTCTAACGATTAGTATTCTATAACTTTTGCATCAAGCTAGATTTTATTTTAATTTATTCTAACAAAGAGAATGCTATCAATTTAGAATTCGTAAAAAAAATACCTATTGCCTTGATTAGCAACTAACCTATTACAATACATGCCGGGTACCCGAATCTCTTTTTTCAATTGTCTTTGATCACACCTTTTAGTACGATCTATGGTGGGCGAGGGTTTTTTTAAGTTCAAAACATTTAGTGACCGTACCAAGACAGCGTATTTTTGTAAGTGAATAAATGGGATCTTTGAAAACAAAGCAGTTTTTCCAAAAGTTTGTATTCTGTAGCAACAAGCGTACAATTATCCATGCCAGGTAGTCGACAAAAACGGCAGACGACAAAAAAAATATCCGTCTCAGTGTCCCGAAAGCATTGATAAGTTCAAAAGTGCTGCAACCGAAAGTTTTTTGTGAGTGCCCATTCTATTTTTGTATATTACAAATTACAACATGGACACGGAGGACTATCAAGAACGCTGCTAATAAGATATACAAAACCGGAAACTGTTAGTAGCGAGACCTCAGACGAAGACATTAAACCTACGACCGCTCTTCACCTACGACCGGTGCGCCTGCTGCGGATCGGGAGAGTGGACGAGATCTCTCTCTCCCTTTCCGCAACCTCCTTCTGCGAAATTACTGTTTTGCAGAAGGAAACCACCGCGTCCCAGGACTCGACACTGCCGACCATCGAATTCACTACGGTCGACAGCGACAGCTCACTGCCTACTTCTGAGATGAGGTCACGGCGCGGCCCCTCCCAAGTGGCTCTCTGCCAGCGTATGCCACGCTGTGTCCTCCCGGCAGTCGACGCAGTGGTGACACCGGGCGTTCGGCTTCCTGTAAATGCGACATAGATACTTTCCGAAGCACCCATGCCTCGAAAGTACCCGCGTCACCCGAAATGGCAGGAAGCCGTGCCTCCTCCCGAGCCAGAGGTCGATTACTGGCCGGACCGCCTCGATGGTGACGAGGCCGGCGGTAGGGCGTGCCTGTCCCGCCATTCCGCCACCAGAACCTCACGAAGCTGCGACCGACGCTGCTCCATATGGAGCTGCATCGGCCGCTAGCCCCGCGCCCTCGCTTCCTCGCGCCACCGATACAGTGACGCGAGTGCCTTCGCCTCTAGGTCCCAGGGCGGGGATCCGGCCCGTGCACAAGCCGCCTCGTAGGAGATCGTGCAGTACCCTCATATGACTCTGACGGCCATCGCTCTCTGCAGCTTTCGCAGAACAGATATGCTAGCGGCCGTCAGGTCAGCCGCCCAGATCGGGGATGAAGCTCGACCTAAATCAACTCGGCTGTGACGTCGGTAAAAGATAGATAAATATCACCTGTATCTCCACTAGTCCAATTCTAACTTTAGGCTGCATACTTGGTTGGTTCACACTCCTTTCTATCCTAGGGAAGTCTTCCCTACTATTAAAGCGCCCCCGGTCTATTCCTTGATATGCAATGGTCGTTGTAGCACCATGAAACATGAGGCTAGTGCAAATCTTGGGGTTTACAAATTGAAGTACCATTTGTTACGAAAGCAGTACGAGGTATTAGCATGTACATAAAAAACAAAGACGAAACCCTATCACCGCCTTCTTATGGTTCATAACTCATTTTTTGGGCTTGGTATAACCTTTTATAACAAGCTACCCTTTTGTTTGTTAGATTTGCCTTATAATGCGTTTAAAGCTCAAGTAAAATACAATCTTTCTTCAAAGGCATACTATTCCATCAACGACTACTTAAACGATAAGAATACTTGGTCGCTGATTAACTCAAGACAATGTTTATGTTCTTTCTCCAGAATCAGCTTACCTACTGACAGGGTATATGAGTTCATATATTAATTTTGTGTGCGTACAACATCATCAGATTGGGACAATATTTTCTCGTTAGTGCCATACGAATTGGTCTAATAAAACGGATCATCGTGGAACTCAAATATTGGACTCATCTTTGGAACACGGCTTTGTGACTTTAAATAATGGAGAGGTAACCCGGGTCAAGTTAGTTAAGGGAAATGTACAAAGATCATCACCGGACATCACATTAGCATCATCTGACATCGCTATTAAATTTCATTGGGCCGTAATTAACGAAAATTTAGGTATCGATCACCACGTAATTAAGATTTCGATGAATTTTCAAGAACACATCGCGTATATAATAAAAGACACAACTTCAAAAAAGTAAAGTGGGAGGCCTATCGTCATGAGCTTAAATAATATTTTTCTGGCGTAGTTGACGTCAGCAATAATATTCAGGCATAATACGACTATTTCTTGGAGTCTTGTCTTTCGAGTTGATATGGCAGCGAATAAGCACATACCTATGATTAAAATTTGTACTAGTCCCTTATAGAGTTTTAAGACAAAAGTGTATTGGGATCCATCATTATCTAGAGCAGTGACTGAACGTAGGTTAGCTTTAGCCGAATTCAGAAGAAATCCTATTCCTGACAGCCTTACAAGACTAGAAGAGAAAGGGTCACATGCACATAATTTGAAAATAAAAGCCATAGTATATATAGCCCAGTGTCGCAACACAAACAGAGCAATGTGTATTGTCTTTGGTGCTGAGTGACTTCAGGCAATGGACAAAATTACAAAATTTTAAATGCTGATTATGAGGCCTTTGGCTACTGTGAATATATTTGTAATTTGTGTCAACTTTTTGTAATGTACGTTTTGTTTATGCAGAATAAACAATTTTTCTTTCTTTTCTTTTTCCATAGATAACGGCTGGTTTTTTTTTGTAGCAGCATAGATGAAACTTCTTAAGTTTCTGATATGTGGCGTAAGATGAGATGGCTTAAAGGTTATCGTCAAGCTAAATTTAATGTGTCGGAGGATAAACTAAAAGGTTTGTTAATTTCACTCACACCGGATTCCGTGATAAACTTACCACCGGTATTCAAATCACAGAACGTTTTAATATAATCAGCATTTACAATAGAAGAAATAGACAATAGTCGTACACTTTGCAAAATTCAAAATAAAAAAGGAAATGGATATTGCTCCCATCCAAGTTTGGCCCAGCACGGACATAAATAAAACAATATATAATATGAAGGCATATTTGTATTTAATAGTCCTGTTAATATTTTATTACTCCAGAACTCGGTGGTGTCGAGATTGTTATGGCATTTTGACGTTTAATATTTGAGCTTTTACATTTCGTGATGGTCTAGAGGTTTAGGCCTCTTCTTCCAAGCACGAGGTTGTGGTTTAAATTCTTGGTTAATTACCAGTGTGACTTTTTCCAATTCATATGTACTTTCTAAGTTTACTGGCATCGGTGACCATTCCGAGGAAACCTGGACTTATATTAAATATATATCTGAAATCGCCAACCTGTCTTGAGCAAGCGTGCAATACTCGTGCCTTCTCTGTACGAGTAGCCCTGCAGTGGGTGGGACAATCATAGGCTGGTATTATTATTATTTATTATGAACTTTTAATCGTTTTAACTAGGTGTGTACGATAATCTACAGGTATCACATAGACCGGTCCTGTGCTTCTCGCATACAGCAAATTCCCGCGAGGGGCCTACCTATGTCTAGCAGTGGACTTCTTTGGCAGAATGATGACTATTATTTTAATTTGTTAGTTAGAACGTTATAAATGAATATGGGTGGTGACCAATGCTTGTGCCTTCTCTGTATGAGAAGAGGCCTTTGCCCTGCAGTGGGACAATGATATTTTCTTATTGCTGTTGACTGTCGTCTTTGACGTTGTTTGGCCACCTAGGTACTGGAGATTGCGCTCTGTAAGCTCGCGGCTTACATGGGTGGCAAATAGAAAAATTTCATAATGCACACAACCATGTTATGACGCAGTGACCTAAAATAAAAAACCTTCATAAGTCTAAACAAATACACCCTACACCCTTCTAAGACATGTTGAAGACGTTACTTAAAATGTTTAAAGTCTCCAATCGCGGAGTCATCCACTGTATTCTATCAGATAGAATTTTGGCTCCATAAGCGAAGGGGTATAGCAGAATTTGGTATAGCAAACCACAGCTAGTGCAGCGTCAGTTCTTCATTACAAATCGGGTAAAAATCTGTTGTTAATAATCGAGTGCGCAAGGTAAGTTGAAATAAAAAGATGAAAAGTGCGTGAGCGCCGGGGTTGGTCGGGAGAGCAGTAACAACAGATATCCAGATACAAAGCCAAAGGTCGTCGTACACCACAAGAAATCATTACGAGCATACAACATACGAGCCACAAAATTCTATACACCAATAAATTGGCTACACACAAATGATATAAACATGTCAATACATGTCATGTCTTGACTTTGTCAAGATAATCGACATAAAACCCGTAACACGCGTACCTAGAACACAAACATACATAAACTCACTGCTTTTCCGTGGGGGTAGGCAGAAACTACAAAACGCCCACTACTACGAAGGGTACATACTCTTTTTGCTTTGTCTGCTTTCATAAATCTAGTCGTACAGGCGCGTCGTATTAATGGAACTGATATATTGTGTTGTACAAAAAAGGTGTCAAATATGTGATTATTAGATATAGCTGTGCGTGTGTTTATTTTATCAGAAAGTATATCGTAAATGTCACAAAAATATGTCAAAATATATTTTAAATTATCTTACTGTAATAATACAATAATGTGTCCTGCACTGAATATCTGCTTGTAAAGATACTTACTTGCAAATTATTTATTTTATGTTTTATTGAATTTCTCAGTATCTAGGTTGATGCCAATATACTACATGGGGCTTACACATAACTGGCGAAATGCGGGTGTACTGTAGGTATACCTCTGCCGAACCCTTCAGGCATTACAGGCCTGATGTATGTATCGGATGGATGTGTAGATAGGATGTGTTTATTGGACCAATCACTATATCGAAATGTGCGTTATTTTGAAAACATTTATTAATCACTTCGTGTATACCTATCTTAAAAGCAGAAGGTAGTGTTTCCATTTCTTTGAAGAACCAATTAATCTGTTGATTTTTAATAAAAGAGATAAATAAATGTGTCTTTTTTACTTTTAGTTCCGTTATCACTAAACACGCATATTATACTTATTTTTCTTAATCTGTTATCTAAATTACTCGTAAATACATGTCGTTTCGAACAACAAATATATACTTATTACCATTTTATTTCAATCAATTGCAACATAAGTAACTCACGGATGGAAATAAAAAAAAAACAAACAAAATAATACTCTTTAAAATTGATATTTTCCCACCGAGTTATGCGGAGAAATGAAAGCCATGATTGAAATTCAAATATTATAAGTTTTTTATGTAATATTATTAAGTCTTTGTCCGTGCTGGGCCAAAGAAAATCCATGTCCTTTAGGAATAACGAAAAGCAGTTAAATCGAATATTAAAAATATCGACCACAAACCAAACCACACCCAGTAATAACGAAAATAACACAAACCATTGTTTACCGTCGGTAGCCGAACTTCAACAGTTTTGATCAAGAATTTGGGAGAGGAAAAATATGTCAAAATATTGAAGCGAGCCGGTTAAAATAGAGACAAAAAACCATTTATGAACAGTAAACAAATGGAGTTCGAACAAGTTCCGATAGGTACGTAGCGCTCATAAGTCCGCAATCTCACAGAGCAATATATTGACGCTTCGGTTTTACTTACGACCTTCTTCTATAAGTTGTTTCTATACTATAGTATAGAAACAACTACAAACAAAGAAGAAACAACAAACTACAAACAACAGACAAAGTGAGTGTGTGTGCGTGTCTATAGACACGCACACACATTCACTTTGTCTGTAATTGATAGTAGTTCATAATTTCAACTATTCTATCATTTGGCATGCTAGCTTAGTCGTTACCGTGCTTGGATAGGAGCAATTATGGCAAGTCCTGATTGCGAATCTCACCTGTGCCTACGAATTAAGCTTGATGTTATTTTCAAATAATATCTATTTACAGTTTTTGTATTGTTTGTTTTTGTTTTAATAAAATTACTTGAAGTGGTTCGGTAATCATTCGATACTTGTTTCGTTCATCTTTTTTAGATGCAATTTTGTAGATGCAATTCGTTACGACTATTCACCTCATTGAACGTTGCTGGTTTGTGACGAATGTTTAAATCTAACGGATTTTTCAGATTAGTGATTTTGTGGTTATAGTTTTCAAAATGCAGTAAATATAAATGTTGAAGCGTTGTCAATATTATTGGGCTGCGTAAAAGTGGACGTAAACGATGTGATAACACAAATGGACTATGTGTGAGAGTTATCATTTAAATATTTCATATTTTACTAAACATAAATTATTATTTGTGTAAATAAGTGAATGATGAGTAAAGTGTTATAAACATAATATTATTTTCTTTACTTTTTCTTAATTATTATAGGTTAAAGTATCTTGCTTGGAGATGTCTAATAGTATTACATTCTTTGTTCTAGAGAAATACTGTGAGTTTGTGGGTTAAGAGATGTAAGGAGGAGGGACGGCACGGTTGGCGCAGTGGTTGAGCGATCGGCTGCTGCGCTCCGTGTCGCAGGTTCGATTCCCGCACGGAACAAATATTTGTATGACCTACAAATAGTTGTTCCGGGTCTGGGTGTCTTGTGTATGTGAGTTTTCATGTTTGTGAACGCACCCACGATACAGGAATAATTCCTAGTGTGGGGCAACGTTTTAAAAAAAAAAAAAAAAAAAATCCTTGCTAGTCGGAGCGCTTGTTTATGAAGTGGAAAGCTTATTTAAACAAGACTTCACATGGTGAGTGAATATGAAACAAATGCTTTCATACCAACCGGACATTTTGCTGAATTATTCAACACGTTATTAAAAACTGTTCGCCGTGTCCTCCACGCTATAAGGTTGCATCACCGAAGCCCAGCAAACAATAACGTTTAAGTTTCGGAATAGTTTATCCTGTATATTCCGCTGTATCCGTGATTATTTAATTATAAAAAAATAGGTTTAGTTTCAATCCTCTTCTCTTAGAGAAAATGAATACCTACTTAAGCTATCCTCAATATGTAATCTATATTCACTAAAGCCAAATAAAATGTGAAATACTTAATGTAAACAAAGTGCCCTACATAACCACTTATTAAAATCATCTATTTTGGAAACTAAAGATCGAAGCTTAATGTTTATGGTGAAATAAATCTACTTAATATTTTTTGAACATTTCACATGTCAAAATAAAACAAATTGCTTCTATGTTCCCTGCTATAGTATTGCACATCCAATTTGGCTGAAGATGTTATTATAAATAATCGAATCGGTTTGTTAACCATATGTAAAATATTTTAACAAACTTGTAACGCTTTTTTTATTCTAAACCCTTTATTGAATTAACAAAAGTAATAAAAAATATCAATTTTTTTGAAAATGATTTTTCATGCAAACCGAAATAAAAAAATGGCAATAAAACTGCGCTGCATCTTATGATATCAGAACCTGAACTGACTGCTTCTCAGTCCAACGCTTGGCGCCTACTGCTACCAGCTCATTTAAGATTAATTCGAATCGCCAGGCCACGAGCATGATGCGTGTTTACCAAAAGCGGCGGAAATAAATTTTTGTTTCGTGCAGTGCGATGCGAGTACGCGACTTTACGTCAGTGTGTGCCTTGCAAAACTGCGATCTTTGTGGTGTGTGTCGTTTAAACACATACAGTCGTACCGCGATTTCACAGCAATACGACTCTTAACTTGCTTATGCACTTTTGAACGCTTTCTGTACATTTCATGACGTACTTCAATAATTACACAACTGGAAAGCACCCGGTTCTGACTACATTCATAACTTTTTACATACGCTCACCCATACCTATATAATCACAGCAACACCTTTATTAATGATTAATTATTTTATTTCTGTAAGTAGGGTTGTAAAAATTTAAAATCCAAAATCGATGCCTACATACATAGCGGAAGGAATCACGTATATGATACCGAAATACAGTAAAGATAGCGCCAACCCAGGACGACAATATTTTCGAATGCTAATCAATTAGTTTAAGCGCCCTTGTGGAGCAGCGTTGAGCCAAGCATTTTTGTCAGAGATGTAATCCCCCAACTTATAACATGCTTGGCTGCATACATAGTGTGAGTTTGATACAAGTTTTAAACTTCGTTTCATTTCGTTGGAGTATGTGGGGAGGTATTTTATTGTAACATTTTAAATAGACCCCATGAAAGATGAATCTACTTTAGCCAGTCTGAATCCTGGTTAAACTACTTGGTCCCTATTTCTAGTCCTATAGTTGTGTCTTTCCCCTCTTTTACTGAAAAGGTTTAAATTTTTCCTTACGGACATGATGTTTTCATAAATATATTGACAAGGTACGTTCATGATGTTAATATCTTTGAACAGTTCCCTTAAAGAATCGCGCCTGCCGAGGCCATATATTGATCTGATGGTTCTTTTTTGCAGAATAAAATTCGAACTCCTCCTTTATTAGTCCTTGTTTGTCCTTTCCTCTTTTTTAGTATACATAAATGACCTACCGGGTCAGTTAGGAGGACTTCGCCTGATATTACGTTTGCATCTTCGGATATATCAATAAATTGTGATTGGAATGTATTTAATGAAAACCTGGGAAGTGATCACCTAATTATTTAAATAACACTTAATTATTTAGAATCAAACGAATATATTAAGAAACGTAATTATAAACAAGCAGACTGGAAAGCGTTTAGAGATAATCTTCAACAACCATTTTCCGATATTAATCATTTAGAAGATATTCAAGTCCTGTATGACTATTTCGAGGATCACTTAATCTGTCAGCCAGATAGAATATACCTGAAACAAAGATTTGTACTAATCTGGCAGCAAATGTAAGTATTGGTTTAAACAATTCTACTCGATAATTATAAATAAGTGCTCCCCTTACATAGGACGGAGAGCATAAAATCACATTTGTATGAGTTATTTGTTCCAAGGATTCTCTAATCAGCCTAACAAGTTTCATGGAGTCTTCATTATCTTTAAAGTCATTTTCTCCAATCATTACTATACAATAGTCGTTCATATTAAAATCTTGAAACTTGTTCGTAATATTTGTGAGTATTTCCTTCATTCTACTATTAGGTGATACATAATGGCAATACTCAAACTGCTCGCTGAAAGTATCTTCTATAGTTGCCAGCGGACGATAGTAGTTGCAGTTACTAAGAACACACAGTTTTCGTTTTCTTTGCTTTTCTGTAGTTATCTTGTTTCCTCTTTGATTCTCCATTAGTATGATTTCTGCTTCATTTCTAATTGAAATTGGTCCCTTTGCTTTTTTTATATTTAATTTATCAGTTGTTTTGTCCTCTTTTGGTTCCATAATACATGATTTAGAAACTTTTATTTTACTAGTTACTGAACTGGCATTTTTATTCAACAGGTCCTCGTTTATTCTCTTTCGTTTCTTGTTTTCTAAGGAAAGTGATTCGATTTCACGATGAGCGTTGATTAAATCTAATAATAGTTGATCAAACCTTTCTTGTAATTTTAAAACGTGTTGTTCATCGTCGTAATCAGGCAGACTGGTTGTTTCGTCAAGAGTCTCATTCAATATTCCGCTACTATTGGAGTCAGATTTTGTCCGCGTACGACGGAACGTAATGTTGTCCAGGAAGTTCATTATTAGGTTTTGTTTTATTAACTTCTCGGTAATAGTTGATACAAAATTTATATCATTCCAAAAAGACAATCGGATGGCGAGATTCGAACCTGCGTCACGTGCCGTAGTGAGGCATACGTTGTGACTAACAGGCCACCTTGCTAGTAAAAAAATAAGTTGGTCGTAATGACTGTCATTTAAAATATAATATTCCAGCAACTGTCACATATTTTTTTTTTCCTTTGGGCACTTTTTGATGTTTTTGCACAATTTCTTCGAAAACACCTATTTGAACTATCATAGATTGTTTTAAAGCACAGTGTTATTATTTTAATATAGATTTTAGCTCAACTATGGAAGATATTTAAATGTTGTTATTATTAAGTTTATAGTGGATATTATTTTCAGATAACACTTTCACACACTGGTTACATTGTTTTCTTCACTTTAGCCGTATATTAGTCACTTATTAGTTCAATATTATATTTTTTTACAATGTTTAACTGGAGCACAAAGTTCGTATGACGACTCAACGTTCCGTTTTAAAAGTACTCATCGTACCTTAAATAGTATCAGTATTATTTAAGCGTAACTCCGGCTAGTTGTAGATGTAGATCACCCTCTTTTGAATCCTTCAGACGATGCTACAAAACCCTGTCTAACGCCCCTCGAGATGGAGAACCAGTTCGTGTATGCCCCATTTATCCTAACCCGTACCAAGCGCTAGTCCACACTGTATAAAGATTGTGTCGACCAGTAGCCTTCTCCAAGTCTACGAATGCATAGTAGACTTTCTTGAGCTTTGCCAGATGTTTTCGGCTTTGCATCTTTAGGAGAAGATTTGGTCCATACGGGCCCCATTCCCTCTCTAAATCCTGCCTGCGCATCCCATATTTTTCTGTCACTCTTATCACTCTGTTAATCAAAACATTCGCATACACTTTGCCTTCAACACTCAAAAGACCAATGCGGCGGTAGTTTTAACACTCCTGCTGAGAGCCTTTTCCCTTATATAGTGGTACGATTACAGCCTTACACCAATCATCCGATACACGGCCATATCTTCAACACATATTAAAGATTAGGCACAGCAGGTTTGCCACCACCCCGTCACCGCCCTTAAACATTTCAGCAGTATCTTTGTCGGTCCCTGCAGTTTTCCCGACTTTGATCCCTTTCAGCGCTCTTAAAATCTCATCTATTTCTATATAATTCTCTTCATCTACTTCTAAGCTTGGGTCTTCAAAACTGGCGTCTGCCCAGTTACCCACTCCTTGCACACTATCTTGACAACTAAACAAACTTTCAAAGTATCCCTTCCAGCGTTCCAAGACCTTAATTTCTTCGCTTACATACGAGTACATACATCCATCTTCTGCTCTTATAACATTCATACTCCATATTCCTGTCACTCCGAGAGCCAACCTTTTCTGTTTCCAGAACAGCTTAACATTGGCTCTGAAGTTATAAGAGAACTTCTTGTTATATTTTTCTTCCTTTTTAATTTTACCATCCCTTTCACTTTCGTTTTCATTTCGGAGTATTTCTTGTTCACTCCAAATCATCGGTCATATTTGTTGCGTGATTGTTATATTGTTAGCCTGTAAGGCCCAAAATAGCATCCTATTCTGGGCCTTACAGGCTAACACATTAAGCCAGGCCTTTTATTCTTCCTCACAACCCCTTTTACTTCATCATCTTCACCATCTACCCAAGAATCATTCGTTCTACTACCACACTTCCTTTGCGCACGACCATATACTTTTGTGGCTACTTGCACCATACTATCTTTTGCTATATCCCATACTTCATAAAGACTGTAATCATTCGTATCATCAAATATTTTGTCCGTCTTCTCTTTTAATTCCCTCTTATATTCCTCTATTACTTTCAATTCCTGCAGTGTTTTTACGTTTATTCTGTTTAGAGCAGACACAGGAGCTCAAACTCGGTGACACCAATGCCTGAACAGACCATCCACCCAACACTTAACCAGATAATGATCAGACCCTACATTAACACCCCGATATGCTCTAGTATCTGTGACTTTACTCTTTAATCTTTCATCCACAATCAAAAAGTCAATCATGCTTCTACTGTCTTGCCTTTCCTACGTATACCTGTGAACCTTTCTATGATTAAACATAGTGTTTATAACTGACAAATTCTTCCCGTTCTCATTCACTCTATCAACCCCAAATGCAATTAATACTTTTTGTACCCATTCCTCTTCACACCAACCCAACCATTAAAGTCTACAAGCATAACAATCTTCTCGTTTGACCTTCATTCATTCACTAAATCCCTTATACTACCAAAATTCGTCCCTCTCCGAAGGTGGGTTTCCCATATCGGGTGCATAAACGCATAAAATAAAGATAGGGTTTAAGCGTCGGTCTTATATACTACGCAACGGATTTTGATGCGGTTTTGGACATAATTTAGAGAATTTATTCCGAAAGGTTTATGTGTATAAAACAATAATACTTAACTTAGATGTTGTTGTAGTGGTATGTAACCGACACATACACAACCTTGTGAACTCAAGTGCCTATGACGTCACACGTCTCTTAAGATCGTATACAGAATCAACGTTCAACAGAACAGTTGGTTTATAGCCACCACCCGCGTCACTCGCGTCATATAATAAGTACAGTCGGTTAAAAGCTACTGCCGGCGTTATCTCGCGTCACATATAATTAACCTAATTTTATTCATTGTATATTAACTGTGTTTAGCTTGTTTGTAGTAACTACTTTATTAAACCATTTCGTGATACTGAAGAAACATGTAATTTCACCTCACTATAGAACCTAAATCACGTCCCAACAAAAGTTATATAATATTATAAAGAACTCGTCATGCTATGTCAAGTCGTAAAAACCGTGCAAAGCAAGACAGGACGCTGGTATTATACATTCATTTTTTGTTTTACTTCAAAAGTAGTCGGATATTATGAACTAAAGAACATTGTTAATCAAGGAATATGCTGCCAGCTGCCCACGCGTATTTCATCCCGATTGATAACTTTATCAACTTGCGTGGGATGGTCCGCTTCTTAGAGTTAAACATGCTTTTCGCACCCAGTTCTGTCTTTTAGATTTTTAAAGTTCCCATTTTGCTCTCCAAAAATATGATTGAGCAACCTAATATAATGATTTAAATAAAAAAATACTAAATTAATGATGAAAAATTGAAAAGGGTACGCTTAGATGTATTGGTTCCGCAGACGCAGAATAACTTTTGTTGCCGAGCGAAACACGAACTTTTCACCTCACTACAGCTAGGATAAAATGCTAGGTGCAAAAAAAACAGCATATATTAAAAAAAAAAAAAAAAAATGTGTTTATTATCTTAAATCTGTACAATTAAGTTGCCGGGGCTTCCCAGAAAGTAATCCGAAGATAC
Organism: Dasypolia templi; assembly: GCA_963555695.1. Lineage (NCBI taxonomy): Eukaryota > Metazoa > Arthropoda > Insecta > Lepidoptera > Noctuidae > Dasypolia > Dasypolia templi. The sequence continues at coordinate 21,455,725 of OY743153.1, forward strand.
TTGTGATGGGATAAACCTCGCTCTTCCTAGAGTGATTAACATTCGTTTCGTTGTGCTAATTAGGTATAAGTTACACATTTTTCTATAAAACTAATACTAAAATTAAAATAATACTAAAATTAAAATCGAAAAATCGTGTTCATGGCAATGTGAAGCTAGAGTGTGTTTTGTATAAATTAATGTTTATACGTGTATTTATGAGTGTGTGGATGTATATTTTGTGTGAATATGTGTGTGTATGGGTGGGTGCGTGTGTGAGTGGGCGTGTGGATGTGTCCTGGGGTGTGTATTTGTATGAATGAGGATGTGTTGGAGTGTGTGTGTATGTGTGTGTGTCTATATGCAAGACGTTCAACCCAGAGTCGCCAAAAAGTCTTCCACGGCATCATGTTTAAGTGGGAAGAGCCATTCCGTCAATGTCTTCTTACACTCATACAGCTGCATAGGGTAAATGTTAAGTATGCGATTTACTTTATTATAGACGCGTGGGGCTTGAGCTACATTTTGGCGACTAGCAAAAATTGAACGTGCTGGGCATGTAGGGGCTACTATATCACACCGTCTTTTTTTAAGTTTAGCATGGTTAAAGGGTAGAATTTTGTGATATCTAAGTACCATGTGTAGTATGTGGAGTTTCCTAACGGAGAGCAGCTTAGAGCTTGCGTAAAGGGTTTCAGTAGAGAACCTGTAGAGCTTACAGTACATGACCTTAATCAAGGATCTTTGTGCCCTCTCTAGATCTATAAAATTCGACTTAGCTGCTCCACCCCATACCGAGATACAATAAATGATTACAGATTGGGCTAGTGCGATATAGATTTTATTCAGTAGTTCTGCATTCATAAGGTGTCTCAAAGATTTGAAAACCCATATGAGCTTTCTTACCCTCCCTATAGTTAGTTCGAGATGAGGGTACCAGCTTAACCTTTGATCCACTACAATACCTAGGTACTTGACGGAATTTACCTTATGAATCACAGGGCAACTGCAGGTAGATTGGGTTGGGGTACGACAAGAATGTATTCTAATGTTAAAATCAGGCCCAGGCTGAGAGTTCGCGTATTTAGTGAAACAGACGTAGTTGGTTTTTTGTGTATTTAGAGTAAGTAGATTCTCACTTAGCCAATCACTAACTCTAGCCAGTCCCCTCTCAGCTTCCATCCTAACTTTATCCCATGTTTTGGCAGAGAAGATAATAGCGGTGTCATCCGCGTAGGACAGTATCCTCGCACCGTTGATAATAAGGTTACAGAGTTCATTAATATAAATCAGAAAAAGCGTCGGGCCGAGGACACTGCCCTGAGGGACTCCATACGTCACGTTCTCTTCATCACTAAGATAGTTTTCCACTTTTACCCCCTGTTTTCTGTTTTGAAGGTAACTGCTGAGAAGAGAGAGAGCAGAACCTCGAAATCCTAGGTTCTCCAGCCTGTGTATAAGTTTAGAGATAGAGACGGTATCAAAGGCCTTCCTGAGGTCAAGAAAGGCCACTAGGCATTTGTTCCCCTTATCTACTTCTTTGGTTATCACAGAAGCAAGTTCCTCCGTAGCATCCTGGGCCGATATTCCCCTTCTAAAACCGTATTGAGAGGAAGATAAAATGTTATTCTTAGTTAGGTAGTTAACTATTCTAGAGTTCAAGAGCTTCTCAATGATTTTAGAAATGGAGGTCAACACAGAAATTGGCCGATAGTTGTTAACGTCGTCTTTATCTCCACTCTTATACACAGGGGTAACAACGGAGCGCTTAAGAAGGTAGGGGAAGATACCTGTGTTAAAGCATAGGTTGGCCAGGTCACAGATCAGCGGGACTAAGATCTCCTTGGCCTGTTTTAGGAAAAGGGTAGGAATTCCGTCCCACCCTGGTGCACTCCCAGAGTCTAGAGACATCAGTATGTTTTCAACTTCCTCCTGAGAGGTGTCTAGGAGAACAAAGGAGGACAGATTAGGGCTGTCTGTGTAACAAGCTGCAGAGGGTACGTAACTATTTAGGATGTTCTGAGCTAGAGCTTGTCCAATGTTAATAAAATAATTATTAACATAGTTAACTGAGTCTTGGGGACATGATCTTATCTTAAGTAGGTCACTATTGGAGCTCCTGGGTGGCTTATAATTTGTGATGTCATTAATGGTTGACCACAATGCCCGAGGATTTTTTGCAGATGCTTTGATTTTGTCTTTATTAAATTTATTTTTTAGTTTTTTTATAAGATTCCCACAGAAAGTCCGATATCGCCTATATGTAATCACAAGAATTTGATTATGTGGGTTTGATTTGAGTTTAAGGAAGATTGAATTTCTTAGTCTAATACACCTTAGGGCACCTATTGTTATCCAGGGTTTAATCGTTCTTTTGCTATTTGTGATAATAACTTTTTTGGAGTTTGAAAGTAAAGATGTCTTGACCATATCAATAAGCGCAAAGGCGTAAGTATCAGGGTCTTTGAAGATGTTAAAAAAAGAGGTATCAAAATTTAGTAGACTATTATGAGCATTTACGTAGTTGACTATTGTTTTATGCTTTTTAGGTATATTATAGCAATATTTATTCTCGAGACATAACAAAATCAGGCAGTGGTCTGTTACGGTTGTATTTAAAACCGCTGTAAAAGCTTTATTTTTTTGTTTATCAAGACTCAGGAAGACGTGATCTAGGCATCCATCCCCCCTCGTGGGAAGGTTGTGAGATGGTAACAGTCCATGCGTAGATAGAATGTTTAAGTAGGTTAGTCTATTGTTTCTTTCATAGTTTGTTTCCGTAGGGGAAACAATTAGGTCAATATTAATGTCCCCTAAGATTAGAATGTTTTTACTAGAAGTAATATTTTCAAGATGATTGTTAAGAGATGTAATGAAGTTACCTGCATGTAGAAATGATGGGGAACGGTAGATACCCAGTATAGTGTAATTTGATATTTTTAACTCGAGACCGGTGGCATTTACAAGGTTTAGTTCTTTGGATTTTACTGACAATTTATTTGTGATGTATACGACCACCCCGTCACTTTGGTTAATTTGGTGTTTTGTTTGGAATGATTCACTAATTGTGGTATGTTTTTTTTAGTGTTTAACCAACATTCTGTGAGAATCAAGATATCTACTTCATATTTTAGTTGTGATAGGGTGAGTTGCAAGTCATCAAAATTTTTATATATACTTCTAATGTTTTGTGTTAGGATAATTAAATTGTGTTGAGAATTACCCGTGTTTAATTTTAGTTCCTGTATATTACACTTTATCGAATCCGATGGTTTAATCTGATCAATTTCCTTTAGTGCATCGAAATTATCCATTTAAACATGTCAAGTTAATACTCTCGGGGTTGCAACCAGGGTAGTTAGATTGTATGAATAAAAGCGGGTCAGGTTCTAGGAGGTGCAATACCCGGATGAATTCAACGTATTGTATAGGGGAAAACGAGGGGTAACAAATTACATATAGAGAATCTACTAATATAGGTTTAGAACTTTTGTATCTGGGTTTGTATACGGTGTGTAAGAATGTTGATATGTTTGTATTTTGAGCGTGATTTTGTTTTTTGTCAGACTTCAAGTGAAGAGTAAATAATCGTTGATAGTTATAATTGTGGCATAAAGGTGCGTAGCTATGTAAGGGTTTGTAAGTAGATTTCTGTGAGCACTCTAGTATATAGTAGACGTTTGAAATTACTCTTACGAAGCTAGGCAATCCATACCCAGCTTGACAAAGGCTGCATTGTGTGTAGACGTGTATAAGTGTGTAAACATGTATAAGTTTGTGTAAAGATTTCTGTGCGTGTTTAGTTGTATAGTAGCCATTTAACATATTATTTAACAAGTTGGGTTTAGGGCTTAGGTAAGCTGTTTTAGGTAGGATAACCAGTTTAGGGAAATATATACCCATAGTTAGTCATTGTTCTTGCATTAGTTGTTGCACCTGTGCTTCGTGTTGTATACGGATAATTTTAGACGTGTCATCTCTCCGGATCAAGACTTTTCCCAAAGAGGTCCAGCAGTACTTGTATTTTCCAGCCTTTTTCAGGTCTCGAGCCAAGAAAAATAGACGAGCCCCCTTAGGAGTAAGTTGTTCAGATATAAAGACAGGGGTGTCTTCGTTGCTAGTGAGGCCTAGATGTTTAGCCTGTAGTCGAGTCCTGTTTGTAAGGTTGAAGTCTTTCACTTTTTTCAGGAGGTCGGATCTCAGTATTGCTGACTTTAATTCCACCACGATTGTAGGTTTCTTCTCCCCTTCTCCTCGGGGTTTCAGGCGGAAAATGTCGCTTATATCACATTCATTTAAACCAAGGTGAATGGTTTTTGAGAGATCTACAACCATTTGTATCAAATCATCCCTGGTTTCCTGGGGCTTTTTAGGCACATTTTTAATTTCTACACAGGTCTTGAGCGACTGCCTTTGGAGGTCTTCTACTTTGTCCTCCAATAAACTAATGTACTCCCGGTCTTTTTTAGACTGATTTTCAAGGATTGCAATTTTGCCGCGGTACTCCTCGTTTTGTGCAGCTAAGAGTGAGACAGCTGCGTCGATTTTAGCATTAGACTCGGTTAACTCTTGCAATTTGTTGGATATGGATGCGAGCTCTTTACTTTGTGCGCCAACGAGCGAGCTAATTAAGTCTTTTATTTCTTCTTTAAAAACCGTGAATTTAGTGGGTGAGGAAGTTTCGACTCTTGGTCGTTTGTTACTACGTTGTGTTATATTTTCCTCGAACGATGAGAATTCTTCATTATTGGATAATGTACGATTCAGGGAGGGGTCCGAGGAATACTGTAACATTTGTGTTAAATTTCGATCCGGTAACGACGAACGTGAGGGAGTCACATTCTGCGCCGACATGTTAAAATATTGTTATTAAATTTGTGTTTTTTTTTTCATGCAGTTGACGTGCTAGCCAGGGCAGTTATTCAAAAAATGAGGTTGGCCCACTGACATGAAATAAGTATTTTCAGTGGACTGGTGCTATAGAAAATTATTGAATAGAAAATCGAATTAAAAAAATCTTCCTACGCTAGCGGATAAAATGCACTTTTGCAATCAAATTTTGAATGAAAAACAGAATCTTTACGAGTTTGTGAGGTGAAAAAGGTATTTACAAGGCAGATGTGAGTGGAAATGTAGGGACGATTTCACAATTCAAAAACAAAACTCAATAAGTATTCCAAATACGAGTCCCAAAAAATACAGGCTGAATATCCTGCTTAACTATAATTGTCAGTTTACTGTAAAAACAACAAAGTTTTTCGCCACTACCTAAAAGATAGGAAGAAATAAGACCAAGCCACCTTTATCACACTTGTACAAAAGATGCGACAAATTAAATAAGATGTCTCTTTTGTTTTGTATTGGAATCACGAATACAAGGCAAAGTCGTTACGTTAACGTTTTTTTTTTGTCTCGCTTTTGCGACAAATGAGGCTCTGATAGTTGAAATGGGGAGGGAAATAGAAATCAGGATTTTGTTTTTGGGAGTTCAGCGTTCACGGGAACTTGAATAAATCGATGTGTGAATAGAGTTGATTGTTTGTGTGAGGTAGTTCTTAGTGTTCAGGTATTTTATTAAGAAAAGAAAAATATTTAGTTTTATAAATTTGTAGTAACTGTGCCCACATTCAAATGACGAGTAAAGTCAACACTCCATTAGTAGCAGATTAAATTTTTGGGAGAATGCATGGCGACTAATGAAAGGTATTAAGGTATACAAGGCAGATGTGAGTGGAAACGAGCGGACGTCCAATGAGGACATGTATTGGTAGCGTTCTTCAGAAAGGTCAGGTGCGTACTCGCAACCGGCGGCGGTGTACATGTATGACCAGCTATTCCAAACTTTAACAAACTAGGCAAATTCCAGGCAAATTATTTTACTGGCTGGTTAAATTTTGTATTATGACATTCCTAATTCTGATTGAGTTTGTCAATGGCTTGTTAATTTATATAATGCTAGCGGCCCGGTGCGTGCTTCGCTACGTTTATAGTGAAATAATAATAAAAAAATGAACATCAAATACATTTATTCAAACAAAAAATATTTTATTAATTCTAGCTATTTTTCTGTACATGTAGACCTGAAAATAAGTGCAAATTGTGACTTAAGAAAATTATACAAATGAAATGTCAACACACTGAAAATGGATCAATTATTTACGTGTTCGTGGATCAATCATTGGTATATTAATATGGTAGCCATCGTCACCTTTCCAATGCAATTTTGGGTATTGTAATGCATCGTAGCTACGATGAAGTTCCGAAACACGTTGCAGTTACTCATTTCTACGATGAAGTACAATATCACGGGAGTGAAACTGATCACCAAGAATTACAATTGCAACCTCATCAATTGTCAGTGCATTGAATCACCTTGCATGCTCTCCAAAAGGCTATCAGTCCTTATTACGATTTTGTGATTATCAGATGGCATACGATCGAGAGAAATTTTGAAAAATTGAAATAATGTGTTATGCTGATGGAAAAACCTTTTTAGCTCACGAATAATTTCTCGTCTTGTATTCGAAACAATTGCACAACGTTGATCCAATTCACGATTTTCATCACCAATAAAATAAATTTGCTAAAATTGATGAGCAGCGTCGGTGTATGGCAATAACGAACCAGCTTGATGATAAATCTGGCCCTGAATCTATAACATGTATGCAATTTTAGGTAGATGTTAGAGCATAACCTTTAAATTTATCGAATACTTTATGATTCAGATTGATATAAACATGGGACAATCCCGTTGAAGTATTTACGTTAAACGTCGGCATAAAATTATCTCTAATAATTTTAGTAGCACCAAAATTAGTAATTTGAAATAACGAATTGTATTGTTGAATACGACTCAAAAAGTGCTTCGACGTTTGAGATGTCCCAAAAAGAAATGAATACAATGGTTCGGGTGGAATTTCTAACGCTGATCATTGCCGTTAGCACAACACATGCCGGGCGTTTCACCTGGAAAGTTAGCCGCATCACAATGTGGACATATTGCGTCCATCATTCCAATGTATCCGTATATACTATAATCAAACTGACTGTTGTAATTAAAGGAAGCACGCATCATTTCAGCCAAAACAGCACGACGTATTCTCGATCGCCGTGCAAGATTCAGTACAGGTACAGGGTCAACAGATATATTTCGTGCATTACTGTCACGCGGCGATGCATTAGCTTGTGCGCGTTCATCTGCAGTCTGTGATCGTCTTAGTAATGCCACATCATTTGAATTACGCGTTCGCCGACCTATATTTGCTAGTCTGGCTAGTGGCATTTTTCCCTCATATAAAAAAGAATAAATCAAATTTTAAAAAATGCTACATCAATAGTGGTGTATCAGTATTTATACATGTGCGTATATGTGCGTATGGAAATATATATGACTGCAAACGCATTGACATTTGCAGTCATATATATTTCCATACGCACATTAATATAAAAATGTCATTAAATAATTCATTTTTAAATCGACGTGCTTCCATCTGTTACTAACGAATAAAACACCCGTATGCACACAATATGTATTTTCAAATAAAGAAACACACATACTTATACATACGTGTAATTAACTTCAACACTTCAACAATTCAAAATTAACTATGTTTTAAATCCGTTTGACAATTTAATTCAAATAAAGCCTGTAAACGATATGACACTCCGACGGCTCGCTATAAAACTGAGAAAACTACACGTACACATATAAATAGGACATTTGAACAATTCAAGACTCACCTTTTGTATGAATGCATGCACTCAACAATATTTAAAAAAATATAAACACAAAGCAATCTCTGTCAATTTGCTTTAATCGAAGCACATCGAAAATGAAATGACTGCATGAATGACATAACATTTTTTTTATGTCAAAAATGAAAAAAGTTTCAATTTGACAGCACAATCCCCATTTAATAAAAAAACAATTTGTCAGTAAAATCCCCATTTAACAAAATTATCCGCCATTTATTGAATTCATTTGTTACAAAAAATTTGATAAATGATGAACCGCTCGACCGATTTTGTGCAAACTTCACATAAACCATCTACTAAATAGTCCGAACAGGGCTAAACATTTGGTTTGGATAGGTGAGCCCGTTCTTGAGTTACAAAATTACAACGAAAAGTGGCATTGATTTTTATATTTTTAGATTTTCTGTGTTTGTAAATTTTAACGCTAGATTAAGTTTCCGAACGTACTCCACTTGAAGTTCAGCGGGGAATTCGACTACTTCAATGGAAGTATTGTTTCACAAAATAATGTTTGTTAATATCAGTTTAAACAAATACTATCGTATTGTTTGTTTATGTTTCTATTCGTAAGATTTTCGGATTATAAACAAAAATAAGTCGTAAGCGTTATTGAGTGTTTTTGATAAATATTTAGTTTTTAACATGATTTATTATTAAGTAATATTATTGTAAACATTATAGTAATAGTGGATGAGAGTTCTCGCTCTCATCGGCGCGTAACTTATGTTCAGCTAAAAACATTATGGGGGGAGTTTTTATATTTCCACCAGGCTTGAAGAAATTCCAGTGATAGTTACCTTAGTCTCCATTGATAAATCCGTGGTTTTGATAGGCCATTTATGGGTAAAAAAAGGAGAACACCAAAAGGAAAGGCTGTTCTAAGGATCTCAAGAATACGTTCATTATCCTTTTATTTATACATATAATGAAAAGTGTATTTTACTGTCCTTTTAGAATTGCGAGGCATCACACGTCTCATGAGATGTGAGGAATGAACTTCTCACAAAGATTCAGCACCAAGTCTTTGCTAAGCGAAATTGTTGAATAAATAATATCGAACGCATTATATTGATCACCTTATATTCACTATTTTGATGAGAAAAGTCACTTTCCAGGAACACAAACAGTTCAAATTCGTCACACATGATATTTTCTTTTTTTATAACACTCGAATAATTAAGCATAAACCCAAAACAATTCAATTAAAGCTCTTCTGAAGCAGCGTATATTGAATGGATGGGACTCACTTTTTGGGAATTAAGAATGTGAAAAGAAATGTCAAACGAACGTTCGTAGTACGATATTGCCAGGCAATATTCGGGCAGAAGTCGGCCATGGTGTCACGTGACCGCTAACGGGCTTGTTTGACGAGTTCAAAATACGAAATTGCAAGGCAGTTCTGTTTACGCCGTAAACCGACTGGAAATAATGTTCATAATAGAGCCACAGATTTATGAAGTAAAAGAGGCAAAAGGAGTATGTAAGGGTTATAGCAGGTGGTGGTCTGTAGTTTCCACCTACTCCATCGAAAGAAGGCGTGAGTTTATGTATGTAAGTGCAATATTATGAATCTATTTGTGAACCTCAAATAATTCCTATTTTGGGGTCTCTAAAATACTAAATCGCCGAGTAACTGCGACCAACTTGTATGAAGCGCAAAAATCTTTGCAAGTGCAAATGATGGAACATTGAATAGCAAATGTGAGAACGTTGAAGACCATCGTCTATTTGTTAAGTACTTATTACTAGTTGACAGGCCTCCACTGTCCTTGGGCAGTGGTTGGAGAGGCGCCACGGCGTCCTCACCTTCCGCCAGACACAGATCCTCACCGGACACCCGTGGATCGCTCGAAAGACACGGTAGAGCATACGGTGGAGGTCTGCCCAGCTTGCGCGGAACACCGCAGTGTCCTCGTGGAGGCGATCGGCGGCGGCGATCTCTTGCGTCCGGCCCTGGTCCAGGCCATGGTACGGAGCGAGAGAGAATGGAAAGCCGTCACCTCCTTCTGCGAAGCAGTAATGCTTGCGAAGGAGGAGGCGGAGCGCGTGAGGGAGAGAGCCTTGCGCCCTCACGCCCCACTAGTCGCCGCAGGAGACGCGCTGGGCGTCGGGAGTCACCTGCAGGTTCCCGGCCACTTGCGGACGGCGGGCAATGGGTAGCTCGCCGTCCGGTAAGGACCAGGCCCGGGTCGACGGCGCGTCGTGTAACACACGCGCCACAAAGAGATGTCAGCACAAAATGACGGGGTCCGATAGGACCGACGCCTCAGGGTCGCGGGAAATTCGAAAGAGATAACCGTGGCCCTGGCACAGGCAACTGAAGCCACACGGGTGGGTTTTAGTCAGTAAAAGTCTGACACTTCCTCCCGCTCCACCCAGAGAGGGAGAAGTCATTTGATGATTTCCCACCCAAAAAAAAGGCCTCCACTGCCCTCCCATACCTATTAACACTGTAATTAAAAAAAAAACATTTGTAAAGGCCTATTATTTTTAAAAGAGTAACCGTAGAATTTCTTGCCGGTTCTTCTCCATAGGAAATGGCCAATAAGAACCGTGCACCTAACTTCTGACGTTTCATAAGTGCCCATGTAGGTTAATGTGAAATGAAATATGTTGATTTTGTTGCCTAAAACATTTATGTAAAGCTACCTCTTTGTCAAGTTTGAAAAAAAAACTCATTAAAAGTAACGGAAGTCACACACACAATATCACCAGACAATATACAGCCTCAAATCCCAGAAGGGTTAGGCAGAGGTGTACCTATAGTACACCCACATTTCGCCAGTTATGTTTTTAAGTCCCATGTAATAGGGGGCGAGCCTATTGCCATCAACCGGGCACAAATCTAGACTCCAGGCTGCTACTGAGAAATTCTAGATAGAAAACCCCAATAAAGGAAGTCAGTTTAGGTAAATAAGCATAAAAGTTTAAAAATAAATTGAACGCTGATATTACTGACACAATTCTGTAGAGCCACTTCCACAGCAATTTTTCCACAATACTATTCACACGAATGTTAACGTCCACTACTTCAGTACCTACCGAAAACTGTCCCAGCACTTCCGTAAATCACTTTTAAAAATCAAATTTACAAAAATCTGTTCGTTTGCATATCCCTGTTTTATTAACACGAATTTATGTTAAAGGTTTAAAAGGTAAAAAAGGAGACTCTTTAAATCAAGTGGAGCGCAGCTTCGCAAATTGCGCCCGGAAATGTGTGTCAGCTTTTAAAACTATAAAAGCATAAGGTCTGGGTATAATATATGCGAGTTTTAACACCCACTATAGTCGTATAAATGTCTAGTGTTCGTATATTTCTGGAGCGCATTACTTTTATCCATAATGTATACTTTCTTCTCATGCAGTTTTAGTGTGCTTTAATAGTTTAAGTTTTGACCTCGGGGGAGCATCTCTTTTCAAGGGCAAACAAAAAAAAACTCACTATTAAATAAATAAGACATTCATAAATACTTTTCAAGACAAAAAGTCATAACACAAATTTTTTTTTTTGCTATATTTTGAGCAGAATGAAGCCCTCATTGCATGTCAGTAATCAACAGTCAGCAGCAGGTAATCAGGACGATATTCAAAGAAAGTTACATTGCATGAAATATATAATTGGCACTGACATTTATTATTAGCAGCGCAGTGGTATCGGCCCGGACTTACGAGTGGGCGTAGATTTAAACCCAGGCAGGCGCTTTACTTTGTGTAAATATTTTCATCATCACTGCTCTTAAAACGAAGAAGAAAAGAAAACATCGTGAGGAAACCGACATGTTCCAGAACCAAAAATTTGAAGACATGTGACATCTACCAACACGCCCAATACCTCTCACCGAGAGGAGGCCTGTGTCCCAGCAGTTTGAAAAGTATTAGGCAAATTGTGATTATGCTACTGAAAATTTTACAATCCAACCCCAGAATGTAGTGGACATTACAATCTCCAATTACTCTTGCATATTTTAATAACTATTGAACATATTGAACTCATAAACTCACTGACACGGAGAAATGTAAATAAAAGGCAAAATGATGATAAATCAAAGGGGCTTGTGCATATTGAGGGCGCGCCCGTAAATTCGGCCTGGCGTAGCAACCTAGCTGTGACGTCAGAATCAAACACGTTCGACTCTCCAGTTATGGAATTCAATATTTTTAGGATGCTTTACGGTTGACTTCATAATTTTTCGGATCGTTTAATTTGAGGTACTGGAGTTTGAGAGAGTTGCTTTATATGATATTCTATGATATGACATTTTTCTGAAGGAAGTTGGTAAATATCAAGCTTTGAGTCTATTAAAAACGTTACTAAGCTCGTGCTTTGACATAAACTTGTTTTTGTCTCTCTCGTGCGCTTGTGTGTGGTTTAACAGTTGTGCGTAAGTAAAAGGAATAAAGCTTGTAAGTTCTAAGTAACGTTATATAAATAGTAGATCTCGGCCTTAAGGCACTTGTCTCACCGCCGAGAAGCGAGATAGCAACTTAAAACAAATGCGCGATGTCGACGAGCGATTACTTGCTGGTACAGTATTTTTATTTCACACGCGCTTTACTTGTGGTAACCTTTACTTGGGGTAAAGTGTACAAACACGCTGTAAATGTGTAAGGGCAGGAGCTTTCGGTACATTCCGAGACACGGGTGAAGTTGGTAGCGGGTGTGTGTTTTTATGTATGTATTACGTACTGACGCTATTCGTCTTCACCTTTTTCGAATGAGCGAACCTTCTGAAGATAAAAATTGGAAAAACTGCACGAAAGAAAGTAAAAACCACATTTAACTTTTTACCCATTCAAACTGTTTTTAGCTGTCAATTCAGTCTATTGTCAATACAGAACGACGTATGTTAGGTAGTAAATAAAAAAATTAAAACCCTACAGATAGCGATTACTCGCTATCTGTAGGGTTCATCCATATAGTTAAGACGGGCTCGCTATTGTAATAATTTTAAGGTTGTCCCACATCTGACGGAACGGAATCACCTTTTTTCATGATCTTTCATTCTCGTTCTAGGTTTCATGATCTTTCCATTCTCTTTCTAGGCAATGACACAATCCTGAGCGATAGAAAAGGTTTCTGTGCTGCCAGGGCTCCAGTTCTGTATGGTAGGTAATTATTAAACAATAGATTTCTTGTCAGAAAAATACGATGATGCTTTGGTGGAAATCAACGATCTAAGGGCGGAATGTAACAGCAACAAAAAAGTTATAAAAGACTCCTTAGAAAAGCAACAAAGAGCAGCTTCAATTGAGATTAAAAATCTACCGTCGTCAACCCTTGAAACTCGTGATTCCCTTACGGGTAAAATGCAAAAATTGGGTCAAATCATCAGTCAACCAGTGAGTGCCACAGAGATAAAAAACATCTTCCGTTACAAGAGCAAGTCTGATGCGGTCCAGTCTTAGTAGAATTCACGTCGGCAACCATTAAAGAACAGTTTATAAAGTCGACCAAAGACTTTAACAAGCACAACAAGGATAATCGCCTGAACACAGCCCATTTAGTAGAAAACGGACCTAGGCAACCCTTATACATAAATGAAGTGCTCACGGCTATGACCAGACGCCTACATTATCTCGCCCGTGAACTTACGAAGGAATTCGGTTACCATCAATGTTGGATTGCTAACGGCAAGGTGTATATTCGTGAAAAGGACGGAATGTCAAGCTGCTTCATCAAAACTGACGAAGATCTCGCGAAACTCCGTAAGAAAAAATTACTAGCACCATACCTACCACTACATGCAGTTTTTTACATCACAGTTTTGTTATCACTAGTCCTAATATATACTATTCCCCTAATCATTAACAGTAATTCTAAATTCAAAAAGTTATACATACACTGTTCAATACAAATAAGCTTGTTACCAACCTTACCTATACATATACAATACAATATACACATTATATATACAATCACGCTAATTGCACTCTACATCCATAACGCACACATACTTAATCGGCCGACATACTTTACAAATAAAAGCCAACCTGTAATATCGTACCTGCTCTGTACCAGTATATGGAACTGTGTCATGCTGTTAAGCAGCGCCCAAAACATAAATGTTAAAATGGAAATTAGTAACAATAACATTCGATAGTACACAAAACAACCTAAACAACCTTTTTTTTTTTTTTTTTTGTTGTCGGGGGGAAACCTTCAAAAGGCGCCCGGGCTATGGGGAAAAGCCCGGGGAGTGTGGGATTTTTACCTCACTAAAACCACCCCGGTGATCACCATCTGCACATGGAAGGGGTTCCGTTACCTCTCAAAAGACCAAACCGAAACCCCCTCTGTGCAACGCCTCTTAGGGCACATCTCTGGGAAGACTGTAAAGGGGTCTCCCCGATACCTAACTGTGCAAGTGTGCAAGGCAGCACGTGACCACTATGCGCCCCCTTCCCTGAGGTCACTCAATAGGCGGGCAGAGTCCCCACTCAGAGCGCCGCGACCCCAAATTCCCGCCAGCGTTAAATGATGCAGGCGGGGTTTCGTCGTTTAGGTGTCGAGGCGGTTGCCTCCTCGACGCCTTCTTCTCCTAGCGGGATCAGCCCTCTCACGATCCCGCTCGGCAGCCTCCTTCTGGACCATCACAGCCTCACAGTAGGACGCCATTTCTCTCCAGTTCTCCGAATCTGCAAGCATAGACCCAACTACTGCTGGTAGAGACAAATCTCGCCCGATCCTGGCGATTAGTACCTGTCCTTAGTCCCTAGTACCTTTCAGAAGCCCACGCCGGGCACTCCTCGAGCGTGTGCTGTGCAGAATCCAAGCCACCTCTGCAATGGTGGCAGTTTGCCGTGGCCTCTCGCCCAATCTTGTTCAGGTACTCACCGAAACAACCGTGTCCGGTCAGCACCTGGGTGAGCCTATAAGTGATGCGGTCTACTCTTTTCAGCCAGCCTTCGAAGTGCGGTAGGACGGCTTCGACAACGCGCTTACACATATATTGCGGGTGTTGCAGCCGCTCACGCCACCGATCGAGCGCGTGTCGCCGTTCTTGCCGCCTCAGCCGAACAACAACGATTCCTGTCACGCCATTGCCACTTTGACGGATGTCATGGATTCGGTTATAAACCCTTGCGTCCATGTCCGCCAAGATATCCAGCGGTGGAAAGCGTGCAAGGAGAGTTGCCGCCTCAAAGGATACAGTTCGGTATCCTCGTGCGATACGGATAGCCATTTTCCGTTGCAGGCTGTTGATTTTTGTCCTGCAGCGTCGGACGCCTGACAGTCTATTTGACCAAACAGGTGCCCCATATAGGACCATGGATCTCACAACATCCGCGTAGAGGCGGCGAACTTCTTCTCGAGGTCCACCGAGATTTGGCAACAGTCTGTGCAATGCACCCACTGCCTTCCCGACGCGGGGAACGAGGCGCTCAAAGTGCTCTTCGAAGCCCCACCGACCGTCCAGGGTTAGGCCGAGATACTTAATGTATCGACCCACCTGGACTTGCGCATTTCCCACTCTGACCAATGAGCTGGGTGGCTCTCTACTCCTCGGCAGTTTGTGAAACCAAAGTGCCTCAGTTTTATGAGGTGCTATCTCTAAGCCCAGCTCACGGATCGACGCCACGACTTTTGCCACACCAAGCTCGGCAACTTGAATGGTTTCTTCGAAGGTGTCCCCGCCGGCTAACACCAGGGTGTCATCTGCATAGCAAACGACATTAACACCAACGGGGAGGTCAACACGCAGGACCACATCGTAAGCGAGGTTCCACAAGAAAGGACCTAAAACTGACCCCTGCGGAACCCCACATGTAATCTCCCTGCGATGAACGCTACCGTCTCGACCCACATAGCGAATGTACCGGTTGCAGAGGTAGGCCCCGACGATGCACTGTAGGTAAGGAGGCACTCTGTGATATACAAGTGCTGTTCTAATCGCATCCCAAGGCAGAGAGTTAAAGGCATTGACGATATCCAAACTTACCGCCAGCACCACCCCACCCCGGGACACAATCTGTTCCGACAGAGAGCGGACGCGTACGATCGCATCCACAGTAGAACGCTGCTGCCGGAAGCCATACTGGCAGTCGGCAAGGTCGGGACCAACACGTGATAGATGGTCGACGAGCCTTTCGGCTACAATTCTTTCGAATAGTTTGGAAACCTCGTCGAGCAGGCAAATGGGACGGTATGCAGAGGGAGACTCTGAGTCCCTGCCTTCCTTCTTCAACAATACCAATCCAGCCTCCTTCCAGTCGGAGGGAAAAACGCCCGCTTGAAGGCAACTGTTGAACAACCGTCTTAGGCGGTCCCCCAGGGCAATCAAAGCCAGAACCCAAGCGCGACCGGGGATACCATCCGGGCCTGGCGCTGTGTTACGAGCCCCCAAACGTCTCACGGCTCGGTCTAGCTCGCTTTCAGTCACCGCCAACTCGTCAGACCAGTCTGAAGAAGACAAGAGTGGCGATGGACTGTCCCTATTTACTGGAAAAAGCGTGTTTACGACTCTCTCCAGTAGATACGGATCCATAGTTTCTGTGATAGGAGGGACCCATGGACGTAATTTGGCCATGACCAACTTGTAAGGTCTTCCCCATGGATCCCTGTCCAGCCCTTCGAGAAGCTCCCGCCAGGATCTTGACCTGGCATCTGCAATGGCGTGTTGAAGATCCATTGTCGCCTCCCGGTACACTCTATAGCTTCTGGCTATTTCCTCCTCCGTAGCTCTCGGCTGTCGTCTGCGTCTGGTGCGCTGATATTGGCGTCTTGATCTAAGACAGAAAACACGCAACTGCGCGATATCGTCCGACCACCAATAAACCGCACCTGGACGCTGGGCGCACCTAACCCGGGGCATGGAAGCGTCGCAAATCAACGTCATCTTGTCCCGGAACCAGATTGCCTCTTCCTCAGGATTGGGCGAGTTTCCCTGGGAACCAATATCTTCCGGCCATGCCACAACGTTAGCCGCTGCGACGAGCATGTCTCGATTGAGCCGCTTAAGGGCCCATCGCCGCGCCGGTATGCTAGGATTTAAACGGCTCAGGCCGTCTGAAGGGCGGAGTGTTACGTTAAAAACGATGTGGCGATGGTCCGAAAGTGTGACTATGTCCTCTGCTACTCTCCATTCCGACACCATGCGAGCAACCGAAGGCGTTGCCCATGAGAGATCCACAATCGACTCCCCCTGCCACCGAACGCATGTGGAAATGGACCCCTGATTCAGAAGTCGAAGGTCAAGCGACGCAGCCCAGTCTTGTACTGCGTGTCCCCTCGGTCTGTCCTGGGTGTTCCCCCAAGCTCTGGAGTGAGCATTGAAATCACCCAAGACAAGCACTGGACGGGGTGAGCATTTACACCGAACGCAGTTTGCAACCCCGTCCAGATATCTCTCGAATTCGATGAGGGAAATGTTGGGAGACACGTAGCAGCCCACTACGGCCAGAGGTCCCCATTCCACTGCAACGAATCCGTGCCCCCTATCTAACATGGAGCAGTGAAGCCCACCGCTTCCACTAACCCAGTAAACAGCGACAGAGTCCGCGGTGTCCCGGAACCAGCGAGGATGATCCCTAAGGCCGTAGGGCTCCGCTACCACCGCCAAGGCAACTGACCACTCCGCAATAGTCTGCAAAAAAAGATTCTGCGCATTGCGGCAGTGGTTCAGATTGCACTGAAGTACTTTTAGGGCTGGGAAGGCGAGGTGTCCATTTCCTCCGCAGGGCCTGCACCCAGTGGTGCCTGCGCCGACCTTTGCAATGTGGCGGGGGCAAGTGAGCCTTGTTTCTTGCGCGGAGCGCATTTCTTACCCCCCAGCCGATGATCCGCTGGAAGACCATGATCTGCACATAGCGGACATCGTATGGTTAGCGACGTGCACTCTCTTGCTTTGTGATCTCCCCCGCAAGAATAGCACTGGGTGCTCCGGTCAACTGCACTAGTGCAATGGCAGCGGACGTGCCCGGGCTCGAGGCAACGGAAGCACATCATACGACGTGCCTCCAAAATCTGAACCCTAACCATCGTCCAACCTAAGCGCATGCGCTTGTCGGATGCGAGCTTCCTTATCGCCACCAGGGGGCCACGGACCCAAACGTGCCCCAAAGAAGCAGGCGGACGACGAATTTCACCCACTTTTACATCTTCGGGGGAACAGCCACCCACTTCGGCAATAGCAGCTGCCACTTCCTCAGGCGTGACGGCATCATCGAGATCCATAATCCTCGCCTCAGCTCTTTTGGTTGGGCGTGAAATTTTAATATCAAATTCGGCGAGGACCTCTCGCATTCGGTTGGCAAGACTGTCCGCCTTGCTGGAAGAGTCGGTGCCAGCGACGGTAATCACCAAACCACCATCAACAGCCCTTTTTTGGCCAACAGTGTCAATGCCAACATCGGCTAAACGAATTCGCTGCCTTACGGCGGACATAATCTCACCGATATTGGCAGATGATCCCTCTTTTACAGAGACTGCAATAGCCGCCGTGGCGGGGACCCTTGGCAGTCTCACTGGCTGTTTTTTCCCCTTTACAGAAGTGGTTGACGCTGACGTGTCAGGCTTTGCTTTCTTAGCCTTCCTCCCCACCACAGTAGACCAGGCCACCGTCTCAGTCATTGTTGCATCCCGCAGAGCCTGCGAAGCCTGTGAAGCTTGCGTGGACGCCGCAGACACAGGAGGTAACTCCACCACCGGAGCGACAGCTTTGCCTTTGCCGTTTTCTTTTCCTTTTCCCTTTCCTGTCCCCATTTTATTAGCTGGATTAGACTCCAAGCGCGGCTCGTCAATTGGCTGCGTCTTAGCAACAGTTTGTAAAGCCCTCCTCGCGTCGGCGGCGAGTGGCGGACGTAAGGGATTTTCTGGGGGCAACCTTCTCTCCATAGCGGCTAGTTTGGCGTCTACCATGCCTCCAATTTCTATGGCTATAGAACGCCGAAACTGGGCCTCCGACTCGTCAGATTGAAAAGGTCTGGCCACTGCAGCGACCTGACTAGGTTCCATCGAAGAGTCTGCTACTATGGGGCTCCTCATAAGTTGACTCTGGCGATTAAGCAGTGTGACCTGCGCTGCCAACTTCTCAACCTGTGCTGAAAGACCGATAAGGCGAGCCTTCAAGTCAGCATTTTCGTTTTCCAGCCTTTCAACGTTGACCTCAATGGCCGATCGCGTGGCTAACTCAGCCACCGCGGCTTGCACTGTAACTGCCGCCAACTTAAGGCTGTGAACAAAACTCCCTTTGAGGTTGCGTGATTCGTTTGCAACCTCTTCTATTGTCCTAAGACAGTCTTTGATGCAGGTATTAAGTTCCGCCGTTGGTTGGGATTGCATCGTCTTGGCCAAAATCTCTGGTTTCGGCAGGTGCTGTTTTGCAGTTGCCCGTGTCTTCGCCTGCTTAGCTGGTGGACTGGCAAGCTCAGAGTCTCCGCCATTCTCCCCTCTATCAGTCAGTTGTTTGCTAAGGCTTAACGGCTTAGCAGGCTTCGCCCTAGTTGTGATTGGCTCGCAGCTCCCTGACGTCTGCGTTCGCTTGCGCGTGTGGGACGATCTCATCGACGTTTCAGAGGCGTATGATATTTGCGAACAATAAGAGTCGCAGGAATCACTCACCACCTCGACGGCAACCGGGGTAGGCGGCCGCACAAATTGTGCACGTGTTGGTACCCTCTTTGGCACTTTCTGTGCCTTCTTCGTAACAGCATTCTTTGACACCTCTGTGATGGGCAAATCTCGTGAGCCATACTCTCTTTGATGTCCAGAGAGCAGGTCAGCGGTAGTCTGTTCTTTAGGTTCGGGTGCCGCAGATGTGCTGGGAATAGAACCCAGCGACTCCTCATCACCGGTTAGTGAGCCACACTGGCTCATTGGGCCCTTAAAGGACGGATAAAAATTCGAATGGAATTTTAAGCGATCAGTGTCCCCCCCAGAATACGAATTGGGACTGACCGAGCTCTGCTCGGTGAGGGATTCTCCTGCTGCGGAGCAGCAGGTACCCTCCTGGGGTAGTTGTTTTGTTTGATGCGCTTTCATAATGATTGCTGAACTCAGCTTTGCCTTTTTTTATGGGGTGGGGTCCCCAGGTAGTCGATTTTTAACGGGGTTATCTCCCCACACTTCCCAACTGTCTGTCAGCCATGTCTGGCTAGCAAACTTGTCGCCTCGATGTCGCCTCGGGTGACCATTCAACATCCAGGAGTCCTTTCGCCAAAGACACTGGTACACCTTCTCAGTTACGTTTGATGACCAGACGCGTACTAGAAGTGAACTTCCCTTCCCGAGCCTGCCTGATTAGGCCTTCAGCCTCAGTGCTTGACATATAATACCATCCCAAGTTCGCTCCACGAAGATTTCCAGGAACGAATAACAAATCACGTACCGTCCGATCAGCCCGCTCCGTGAGCCATCGCACGGCACACGACAAAACACCCCATCCTAGATTAGTTTCCCTAAAATAATTAGAGAAGCGAATCACAAATCACGTACGGCACAAGACCAAAACCTCAACCAAAAAGTTGCACACCGAAAAACCTCCCTATTTACTTTCCAAAAACTCGGAAAATAAATCGCGCGCCTCGCAAACGGTGCGCCCCTCGCAGAAGTCCGATAAAATGGACCCTGCCCCGTGTCTCTCTTAGTCTGGTCTCTCACTTGAACCTTTACGGCATGAGTAACTCTACCGGCAAAGCTCCAAGATCATTGAGACACGCAAGCCCCACCACGACGACAACGTGAAGACACACTCGGTGGGGAACCTAAACAACCTAGATGCTGTCTCGGTGTCGGATGCTTCGACTTGTGATCTGGAAAACTGTACTCCACCAAATTTCATACCTAATCAATCACTTAAAATCATCACACAGAATATAAGAAGTTTAAATAAAAACATGGCGGGCTTTATGACTACACTTACTCGGACAAAACTTGACTGGGACATAATAGCATTAACCGAGTGTTGGCTCCCTAACATCCATAATATTCCTGAGTTGGCGAACTATAACTATTATCTTACCAACAATAATCATACACAAAATGAAGGTGTAGTCCTGTATTTGCATAAAAAACTGCAACTAGTTGCAGAGGAGCCGTCATTCTTAGATGCTAACTGTCTACAAGTAAAAATCGATAGGAATACTGTTCTCTTAGCGATTTATCGTCCGCCAGGTTATAAAGACTTAGATAATTTTCTTAACTCCTTGAATAATATCCTAAGCAGACTATCCAAATACAATACTATTATTATTATGGGAGACATTAATATAAATATACATGAACACTCCAAAGATCCCGCTAAACATTCTTACCTAAACTTACTGGCTACCCATGCCTGCTCACACAATACCTACGCGACAACAAGCTTGTCTTGACCACGCCATACTGAAAACTCGACTACCCGCTTCTACTTCAGTCGCACACTCTGCTCTAACTGATCATGAGACAGTAATGTTATTCTTGTCAAAACGAATGCCTAAAATAATTACAAAAAATTGTATTCGTTATAATTTTGTAAAGATAGACGCAGAACTAAACCAACTAGACTTAAGTGAAGTATACAAGACCCAAGATGCCTCATGTGGCAGGCGAAACAATAACTAGATTAATAAAACACGTGATAGACTCAAACTCCAAATCTGGTAAGACTCCGAACCGTAAACAAATATTAAAGCCATGGATTACTCCTGGCTTACTTCGCTGTATGCGGCATCGTGACACATTGCATAGAAAACTTAAACAGGCGCCTAATAACGAGATTTTAAAAATTTGTTTTGCTAGGTACAGAAACTATTGTAATAAATTATTAAGGAATTTAAAATTGGAATTTGAAAAAAATGAGATCAGGAAAGCTGGAAAAAATACTAAACAGTTATGGTCGGCTATAAATAATATCTCAAGCAGGTCGAAAAGGAAAGCCAACACATCATCACAATTATTAGCCTCATCAAGTACACTCAAAAAACTCGCTCAGGCAAATCCACATCTGATGCGGTCCATGAGTTAACAGACTATGTGGTTACAAACATGGATAGTGGGGATAAAGTTATGGCCATATTTCTAGATCTTGCTAAGGCATTCGACACGGTTTCTGTCCCAATTCTTGTACATAAGATGGAAAGCCTGGGAATCCGAGGACTTCCATTGGACCTCTTTAAAGACTACTTGAGTGAGCGTACCCAGCGAGTAAAGATAGATGAATTCATCAGTGAGGAAAAAGTTATTAACTACGGCACGCCTCAAGGTAGTGTCCTCGGACCTTTACTATTCCTCATCTATATCAACGATGTGGGTGCGCTCATTATTCCCAATGGAAAAATCATTAGCTTTGCTGATGACACTGCCCTCTTGTTCAGCGCGAGCTCGTGGAAGGATGTCTATGAGCGTGCACAATTGGGCTTTAATATGGTATCCAACTGGTTACGCGACAATCTATTGACCCTTAATACAACCAAAACCAATTACATAGCATTCTCCATGAAATACAATGGTTCCTCCCAAGCATTACATGATACGATTGTAGCCCACTCTTGCGCAAACCCACTCACCCGTAGTTGTAACTGCGAACCACTCACCAAGGCTGAGAATGTTTATTTTTGCAAGGCGTTTCTTTTGCTATCTAGGTGGCTACTTATACAATAAAACTCATAAGGAGTTACACATTTATAATCTCACAAAATGTAAATGCAAAAACAGGCTAACAGACTGGCTCCAAAAATTAAACTATATTGATACTGAAATCATCCTAAAAACCTAAACCCTCACTCAATCACACACTCACACACACACACCCACACACTCACACTTTCACCAGTACTACACATCTACTAACATTCGTCTCGCATACTTAATCTAGATAATAATCAAATTAAACTTTATGTCGTATGATAGATTTTGTCAGCGCGCTTAGTACATAATTTATAAAAAGAAAATGTAAAGGGGTGGGATCCTGGTGTCCTGAAACACAGGCCACGAGCCTAGCTTAGGCACCAGTCTCCTACAATATATATACTTACCTGAATTATGTATCTTTCTCGAATCTGACCAACGTGAAATAATTTATGTATATTGTGGTGAGAAAAATAAAGTTGATTGATTGATTGATTATTCTAAGCGGAATCTTACCACGTGCAAACCACGTCAATATCGTGTCTTGTAGAAACCCATGTAACGGCGAGGAATCGAAATGTCTTATTCTGTATGCTTCAAGACAAATTGTCAATGGCACAATATGAAACCACGCGTGCGTTTTGAAGTTCTGTTCGATAACAGTATCCTAAAACTAGTCATTGCAAATACAAAATTTTTAACATGAAGTATTCCGAAAGTATCGTTTTGGTTTTATTTTATAATTATTTATGACATCAAAACCCTTAAGGCAAATTTTTATTCATCAAAAAAGTTCAATGAAAATATTTTGACAAATGTTAAATTTTTGAAAAAAAAAACATTTCTTCTCTCCTTAAACATTATTACATATAGTTTCCTTGGTCTTGTTTCGTGTTTAATATTGTATTGAAATGTGTAGTAGTAGATATATGTTTTACTTATGTATGTATTTGATGAATATGTATATGGTACACCACTGAATACCTGCAGTATTGTGTCTCCTTCTCCCTTTAATCCATCGAAAGGTTGTCTGTAAAAGATTGCTTTTAGTGCGCCCATTGTGTTACCCAATGTAAAATTTCTATATCTATGTCTGTATTTTATAAGGTGAACATAATAAAGAGTATTCTATCTTCTATCTATCTAATATTTTTGAAAGTACTTACGTTTGTTTTCAAAAGCTGTGAGAGTAGTGTGTTTACATGTACATATTTTATTTGTTGGACGGTTCTTGTAGATTTTGGAATAATAATGTAACCAACAATAACTGATTAGACCATTTCGTGATTGAAGGAAATAATCGTAAGTATTATCATTTTCGTCAATAGTTTATAAGGACATAAAGCTAAAATGTCCCTTGAAAATGTATAAATACGAAAAACAATTGTTTCTAACATTATTCAACACTAGCACTTCGCCTGCGACTTCATCCGCGTGGATTTCGAAAAAAAAAGTTGCCTATGTTTATCAGACATAATTTCGGCTACTAATGGTAAAACAATTTTTCTAATCGGTCCAGTAGTTTCGGAGTCTATTCAATACAAACAAGTCTTTCCTCTTAATAATATTAGTATAGATAAGATTCGCTGAATTTTACTCGAACACAATCTTCCTTTACTCGCAACTACAACGATACCGTACGGTTCTCAAGCGTGGTATTTTGGAATTTCAAACCATGCCAATTTCGCGTTCACTTCGCGCGGTTTAGTTCATTGCGTCATATAGAATACGTTAACAACAGATGTCGAGTATGTGTGACGGTACTTACTTAAATACGAACGGTACGCCCTGGGCAGGCTAATCTCTTTCCACGGCCTTCCTCATTTCCTCTACATAAGTACCTAAGTAGCTACGATGGTCCCTTAAATCATCCTTCAATGGCCGCTATCTTTAACAAGACACATTCCTCATTGGTGAATTAGCATGCATGAGTGATCAAAAGAGTAATGGGGCGATCAACAGTACGCTTCCCATGGGCCTTTTTATGGGTTGTTGAAACATCGAGTTTCTGCTATAAAAGCTGGCCTTTTCCTTGTGTAGTTTCACATCCATCTAACTATAACTATAATAACTAGCGATCAAATCTTCTAATCGATTTTTCACCTACTTCCTGGTTGGGTTTGAATTGAGTCAATTTAGATTGAGTTTACATCTTAATTACTTATTAAATTAATGATTTTGCGTTCGTACGGCGTTCGTGTACGTTTGAAAGTTTGCAATAACGTTTCCACCTTACTTAGGTACATATACAACATCAGATCAGTTTTATGACTAGTAAGTCTCTACGTTTGATATTGGTATCAGAACTACACAGATGTAAAAAAAACAATGGGATTACGGGAAGTGGATGCAAATTCGTTGAAAAATATAACCTTTCGTTCCATGGCATGGGTGAGAAACTTAATAACATCGTTTCAAACCATTATAATCCAACCCATGAAATCAATAACTTTAAAATAACCACCTACAAAGGTGACATAAAAACAGATCTCTCTACCTAATTAAATATTATTACGCAATACATCTTCCCATTACTTTAAATAGACTACCATCGACCGGCCATCATCGCACGTTTAGACCAACTAGGAACCTTTCAGGATCATTTATGACGTCATAAAAGCTATCGGCAACAAAAAGGTGTGGTATATTTAATGTCCTTATTATAAGGATGCCAATAAATAGACGAAAATGACAAGTACGATATCGGAACTGGTGTTCTCCTGGTGTGAAAGAGAATGTGATTGTATTTGTTGTTATGAGCTATGAATCGTACAAGGCACGCGCACATTGCATATATTGCACAAGTTATAGTGAAACGCGACAGTAAACAATCAGCGTTCATAATCAGCTGTACTCATTCACACAACATTCATATAGCATTCGTCACGTGGTGGTTAAATATACTCAAATAACCGTCATCTTTGGCTATCATTCAAGCTAACATCCAAGGTGTGTGCGACCCATTCATTAGCGCATACATTGTAGCTTCGAAATAGAGATGATGACATTTTTGTAATCTTTTTTCTCAAAAAAATAAAATTGTTTCCAAATAATGCAAACAATATTATAAAAAGTGTAAAAGCTTAGAAAAATTCCAAATTATAAACGTTTTAAAATAACTGTTAGACAAAGACAGCGCTATCGTAGAAATGACGACACGACTATAGAACTTCATACTAGTGCCATAAATAGGGATGATGACAGATGCACTATTTAGAAAAATATTTTTTTTAAGAAAAAAAAAAATTTGTCACCATCCCTATTGACCGTACCGCGCGACAATGACGGGAATAATCCCATTCAAAAACTTTAAAAGTGTAACTACTTCATTTTTACATTGTTATAACAGATTTTGTCGATTATCTCAACTAACTATGCCTTCTTTGAAATAACATTAATTATTCGACCATTTTAAACATTAGTCATCATCCCTAATGATGCGTGTATTTTCGCAAAGTTAAAGGCGATGTACACGAGATCTTCAGGTGACGACTCCTTCTTAAACAACTGATTTCAATCCACATTTAGTACTTTGCATCATTTAAGGCGCTGCCCAAACATTGAATACCGTTAAACGATCAGTTTTTTGTCGCGTATTGATACATATTACAAGCTAACAAACCACAAAAAACTGAGTGTTCCTATTATCAAATGTTTAAAGAGAATATAAAATATTTCATAAAAATAAAACCTGCAAAACTACTTTTACTTTTCTCCAACGCATCGCTGCCTGTTTTGAAACATATTTGTTGTCGCGATGCGCTTTTGTCTTACTTGCGTATAAGTAAAAAAAAACGTCGTAATTTCTGTTTATTTAACAAGTTATTCATTTATCCGAAAAAGTTTGCAATATTTTTGCAATAATAAAAAGTACTGAAATGATATATGACAGTCACGGTTGTGGATAACGCAGCAGTGTTGCCAATACTTATCAATTTCGTTCACGAAATAATCGATTATGATTTCATGGACTTTTTTATTAATAAAATCATATCCTGCTTATTATACCATCTATTATAATATATACGGTGTCATGTTTTTACTTTTGATATTAAATGGTCAAACTATTTAATAGTTGATATTGTAATAATGAATAATTAGGATTATAACAAAAATGCTACCACACATTTTAAAAATAATTCAATTCATGTTTAGCACAATAAATATCAAATATGACAAAAACGTACTTATCTTCAGTGGGGTTATAGCAGTGATTATAATTTTGTATTAAATTATGATTCGAATAAAAGTCGATATCGATTTTTTTGTTTTGCTAATGTGGCAACATTGAGTTACGCTGGCCGGCTGTCAAGTCAAGAGTCAAGACTCAGTCAAGTGTCAAATCACAAAAATCTACAGAATCTACTAACATTGTTTGCATTTGCCTTACGGAGTTTAAATCTTGCGGATTTGTTATTTTAACCATAAAATAAGCTTGTTTAATGGATTCCGGCGATTATTTTAACCCTAACTTAAATATCACACGATTGTAAAGCAATTATGTTAGTCAAGATTAAAAACCATTTTATCTTAAAAACCCTAACATTTTTGTAAACCAATTCCTTGACCAGGTAATTGTTGAAATTGCATATTACACTATCTATATACTTTTAAATGTATGCACTCGTGGCCGAAGTGTCTATGGACGGTGGGCATTCCCCTTTGCTTCTCACTACACCTAGAGCAATTGGTGAGAAATATCTCCTCGGCATATCCTTTGGCCCGATACCCAGGTCAGGCTAAGAGTTAATGGGTTTTTCCGTCGGGGTTTTCTCAGTAGCAGCCCGGAATGTGGATTTGTGCCCGGAAGATGGGAATAGTAACTTACCTTAGTCCACCAAATGACTTAGCTTAGGGATAATTATAATAATAAAAATAATACATTTTATTAGACCAAAAGAAAAACATGTTACACAATTTGTCTTAGCTAACTAATACTTATGCTTAAAAGTAAATCAGTTACAATAAAATTGTGTCTCATCATTAGCATCTGATGCCGAACTAGGTTTATAGCCTGTGTTTAAGCACGGAGCGCCTCAAGCCCTCGGGCTGGGTATGCAAAGTTTTAGCTTACGAACAAAAGGAAACAGTTTATATAAAATATGAACTTAATTAATTAATTTAATAAAGCAGCTGTCCTTTAGGTGAGCAAAGTGAAGAAGGTGAGTGTATGTGTATTAGAGGGTGTGCAGGTAGGTAAATTAAATAGCTAGTAGATTCTTGTATGGAGACAATAGATTGACAAAACCGTCAATCAGTTGAATCACTATCTAAAGATGGTCAGCAAATTTTTAGTCTCGTCGTATGTTTACTTCCAAAGTCACAGAGATACCGAATTCTTCATCGTAAATTTATTAATAAAGTACATTTCAAGTATCTTCTTAATTTTGTTATATTAATACGGACCCAAAAATGGTAAAAATCAACGAATAAAAGCCGTCTTTGAGTGATATAGCCTCTAAGACACAGGTAAACCCTTCCGCCTTCTTAACAGGGTTGGATTGAACTCCAAGACAGTATGCTGTTTTGACACGATTCTTAAGACAATCAGTTGGCGTACGGTCAGCACCTCACAGTAATCATAAAGAAGTGTAGTTGAGTAACGGAAAGGCTTAAAGGTGCAGAGTTTCAGTATGGTTCTTTGTGAAACTTCATGTAGTTTTATCGTAGTTTTTGGAGCACCGCCCCAAGACGATATGCAATATGTAATTAGTGACTGACAAAGCGCATAATAGATTTGCTTTAGGATTATAGGGCTCACTGCATGTCTCAATCTTTTAAAGATGTAGGTAAGCTTACGAATCCTTTTACTCAGAAATTGATACTCAGCAATTGAATGTGTGCCTTGAAGCTAAAGTTTTCGTCAATAATAATGCCCAAATATTTGATTGTCTTTGTACGTTCCAAAGGATTTTATGCGCATTTAAAATATACCGAAGCGTCAAGGGAACAATTATGTGATTAGACTCACATGTGAAGACATATGGATCGAAAAAGTCAGGTACTTTGTTTTTTAAAGTTTAAAGTAAGAACATTATCATAAAGCCACTTCTTTACCAAATCAAAACCCTTTTGCGCTAGCTGGTAAGTCTCATTCCATGTTTTAGCTGCGAAAATGAGGGCAGTGTCATCTGCATAAGAGATTATTTTCCCATGAAATGAGTTTAGACAATGGCGATCGTTTATGTAAACGAGAAAAAGGGTTGGACCAAGAATGCTACCTTGCGGAACGCCATAGGTGACTGGACGATCAGTACTGGTGAAAGGACCTACCTTATCGCATTGAGTTCTGTCGGTTATATAATCGATCCAAAGGCTAAGCTGTTTGCCCCTAATGCCAATTTTTTTAAATTTTTGTACAAGGATTGGAACAGAGACCGTATCGAAAGCCTTTGCTAAATCTAAAAATATTGATATATATTTATTACCTTTGTCTAAATTTGTGGTTATAAAATCTGTTAAATTGCTAACCGCGTGATCGGTGGATTTACCACGGCGAAAACCAAACTGATGGTCAGATAGAATGTGTTTACTTTTGAGATAGTTCACTAAGCGACTGTTAATGTTTTTTTTAGAATTTTTGAAAGAGAAGTTAATATTTAAATAGGCCTATAATTTTCCATGCGGTCTCTGGCCCCACCCTTGTGTATTGGTCGGATCTGAGATCTTTGAAAGTCTTTAGGAAAGCTACCGTTTTCTAGACACATGTTAAGGTTAAGTGTGGCACAAGAATATCTTTATGATCTTTCAATAACCGGTTTGACAAATTATCCCTACCTACAGAACAATCACTTTTGAGTGTAGCAATCAGGCTCATAACTTCATATTCATCGGTGTAAAAAAGTTAGTAGTTAGTAAATAAGTAGAATCGGATTAAAGTCAATTTTACTTTTGTGTTGAGTTAAACCCTCTTGATCTATTTCAATTGCGCGTTAAAATGGCATACCTACGAGATAGCTGTTTTTTTAAACAAAGTATGTCAGATTTGTGATCTGTAAGCGTAGATTGTGGAACAATGGTAATGGAAGGTAGCTTGGTTTTCAAGAGCACAGATCTAAACAAGAATCACTAGCGTCACGAGTGATAATATGATATATTGTGCTGGCAATAGACTATGGTAGGCTGTGAGATCCAGATATTGATTGGAAGGCTTACTGAGATTCTCGGAAGTTATGTCTATGGTCAGATCTCCTATTATTGCGATATTTTTAGAACCAGGTTATTTCACCAGAGTTTCATCGAGCGACGTCAAAAAAGGGTCAATATTAGAATGATCGATAGAGAGCCAATAGCGCCGTTTCATTGTTACCTATTTTCATCAAAAGGCAATGACAATTTTTTATATTAGGTTCCGTAACACAAACACTTTGTTCATCCTTAAAATACACAACAATGCCTTCATTTTGAAAACTGTTTGATGTAGTAAAAATGAACAATAACCACTAATTGTGGGGATCAAGATACACAAGATAGCCAACATTCGGTTAGAATGAGTACGTCACAATCAAACCCCAGCCTGGTTAATAAAACCTGAAAACCTAAAAAGTTACAATTTAGACTCAGAAAATTTTGAGTAATAACTGACAGGGATGAATGTGGTGGAAATATTTTGTTGCAGTCATCAACTTCATATTGGCAAGATTTCTATACAACAAAATCATCGATGTTATTTGAATGATTTTCAAAATCAACCATTGGTACGGAAGTAACATTGATCAAGATGACAATATTCCAGTGAAAATGAGTTTAATATTTTATAATTTGAGTTATTATGATGTAATTGAAAGTTTCTGGCTTTGAAATCATAAAGAAAGTTTTATAATAATAAATTGCAATCCAAACAATATTGTGACGTACCTAAATTACCCTAGGCTGATAAAATTTTAATTTTTTCTAATTATGTTAATATTAGTGTTAAGGTCGGTTTCCCCCTAAGGGGAAAAGGCGGCACTCCAACCCCGGGCGGCCCTGTAAAACCAGACTTGGTACCGGAAATAGAAATGAATTGAAATAGAAATGAATTGAATTGAATGAATAATTGTAAAAATGTTAGATGAAACTTAGGAATTCATAGTTATGAACTAAATTGGATGTGATTTTAGAAAGCTAAATGATAGAGGGATGCAGGGTAAATTATTATATAAACTTGTGAGTAACCCAAACGCTGGTGCGTAACAGGTATTTGATCAGTCGTAACTCACACGATATCTCGCATCTACACTCGGAGTACTCAGATCTACACTTCCATAAAGTGACGCAAGCACCTTTACAGCGGCATAGCGTCGACATCATGCTCTTTTGGAGTCATGACCCCTAGCAGTTCTTTCGAACTGATAAACTTGAGGAAGCGGCTTTTCCTGCGGCAACCGTGCGACTGTCCTTGTCTAGCAACGGAGCGGCTAGTTCTAGCGGCATTGCGTCTGCATCATGCTCTTAAGGAGACATGGACCCTATCAGCCCTTAGACTGGATAATAGATAGATGTGTCACTCAAACCCCTGGAAGTTCACTCTGTGCACAACAAGCATATTTGCAAGACACGTGCTCATGTCAGTCTGACCGAGTTATTAGTCTAAGATATAGAATATAATATTCTTTGGTAAATCGAAACTTAAGGATCATTATTAAATAGAGTTTAGAGTTCTAGTATCGGCTAAAGGCAACGAATACAACATTCAAGAATTACTAGTTACGAGAGTAGAGAATCAAACTCAAGCATAATTAATAGAGTTGTGAATCAAAGAGCCCACCCTTCACCACTTCCTAGTGTTAATGCTGGGAAGAAGAAGCGGCGCAACACACTCCCCAGCAACATGTGTCTGTCTGATTAGTTTTAATGACTATCAACTCCATCAGCCTAGTAATACTAGTTTATGGAACAACTAAATCTGTGCTTCAACAGAACTATATTTGGTTAATTTAATATTAACTCGCTCTCCTACAACAGCCCACTTGGACAAGGACTCTGGCCTATTACTTAATAATTCTCCTAACTTTCTTAGCCTAGCCTTACACCGACCGCTTCCTACCGCGGTCCGTCTCCCTTCTCGCAGGTAGCGCTAATAATACCTGTAATAGAATCTTCATAATGTGAAGGGGTAAAGGGATCGCAACGTTTGCGCTTTAATAAATCTATAATAGCTACGTTAATGTATCTGTGTATGATGTCCCCATTTCAGTGAGACAGGGAACCGTTATACAACGTTTGTTTCATTGTACGTGTTCTACTAAACCTAACGCATAACACCTCTGAGGACAATATACGATTTTAGTAGAACGCGTTTCCTAAGCACTATATAAATGTCTTACTCAATCCTATAGGTTAACTGCAACATGAACTGCATTCAGTAATCTATATCAATATCTAACATTATAATATTCAACATACTTATATAACATGATTCAAACCGAATACCGTATGTTCAATCTGAATGGTGTTGATATTTGTAAAGTTGTGAGGAAAATAGAGTTTCGTTACTGTATTTATAGAAATCTTATTTGATTGTTTTACTTCCGTTTTAAAAACACTACCCACCCGTGAAATTTAAATTTTGCCATAAGTAATTATATGAACATATTTTGGTGGTTTTGTACTATTGCGAATTTTGGTTTCATCATCGTCGTAGCAAAAAAACTGACTATCCATAATGAAGTGACATTTATAATAGCCCATGCCAACTCCACTGAGCGCTGGAGCAAATTCTATTGCCCCAATAAGAGTGTATGTTATACCTTTAACTATAATGTGACGCGGTATGTTTTCTAAAATAAATGTGTCACTTCTATTTAAATCAAACGACACAATGTTGGATGGGACATAATTAGAAGTTCCGTCATCAGCGCAACAAATACAAGTGTTTTTTTTTCCTGAATGCAGATTGCATCTTCCAAACATCGGATGCCAAAATTTGAAAGAACATTTAAGTTTAATGGCAAAAATACAATCCGTCTAGAAGTTGAAAGATATAAACAGAAATCATTCGGACACTCTTTAGTGAAGACTGCACTACATAAATAATTTAAAATGACTTTTTTTTGACGAATTGCAAGCACATTCACAATATTGTGCTTGCAATGTAACATTAGTTTTTTTCCCTTTATCAAAATATAATACTGCGATTTCGGATCGTAAAACGTGTATTTCTTCTTCATTCGGTATAGAAGTCTAATCTATTTAGGGACAATTTTATTAATTAATACGTAATATAACAACATATTTATAACTAAATTAAATTACTAAATAACTAACTAACTACCTATACAAATTAATATAAAAAATACTCAGGCGTCGAAGTACTCGTCCGCATCGCTGTCATCTGGAAAAGTGCCCAGAAGACTGGCAGCATTGCCACGCTGAATGGCAATGCTAATTCTTTGTCCAAAGAACAACCCAGCCCTCTGGTCACGTGAAGTGTCGACTAGTCGGTGAGAAATTTGTTTAAAAATTAGATGCGCACTCGGGCCCCATAACCCGAGCGTTTCGACCCCAAACGGCTCAAAACTGTAGTTACCCATAAGGTTACAGTATTTGCGCCGCTTGAGGGTCTCAGCAGCCGCAGCAGCAGCGCCAGCACAGTTCGCCGTGCTAGGAACATGAGATGGAGCAAGGGTATCGACACAGGTTGCGTCCCACACCAGAGGCCTACCCACCTTCCAAGGCAACAACGTCATACCGTCTGGTCTCTTTCCATCGTCACGTACCGTTTGGTTCTAAAACCGCAGGTACGCCGGCGGTGACAAGGGCTCGACGAATAATATCGTTGATGCTAGCGTGCCGTGCTATGCGACCTGCGCTCCTGTAACAGGACAGGCCATGGTGCCCAAGACTGTCGACAGCTTCACCGCAGTGACACCGATGCGGAGCAACACAAGGTGCACCCAAGCGGAGACATGTAGCGAGCCGAAACGAAGAGTCATCCATCATAGTGCCTATGGTGGATGACGGGAGCGCCTGAAGCCACAAGCCTGACTCCCATTCTCCCACAGCCAGCAGACGGGCACGCTCAACAGTATTAGGTGACGTGTTAATTAGGGTATTCCGTATAATACTGCAGAGCGGCACGTCCCACCGTCTCTGGGAGGACGGGTTGTCGGGGAAAACCGTATTGGGACAAGCCATTTTCCAAGCGTTCAATGCATCGGTCAAACACGGTACTTCAAAACCGACCAGTGAAGAAGATAAAATATTCCTGGTTAATTTATCAGTACTGTGGACCGAGGAGAGGAAGGCCGGTAAACTTATACTTGAAATTTTGCGGACGCCGAGACCACCTAGGCGAATGGGAAGTGTGGCTTGCTGCCACGCTCGGTCGTCCAGGGCCACATTTAGGATCGAAGTTAGTGTGTTTTTAATAACTTGGTCTACTTTTTCTAAAAGTTGTGGATGTTTCCACAGATGGGAGGAGCGAAGATTATATATAAATTTTGGTCCAAAACAGCAGTATCGAATAAGTGTGAAGGCCGAATGAACGTTAATTTTGAAAAGTCTTTCCGAGACATCATTGAATTTTTTTATTTTTTCTTCAACGAACGTTGGAAAGGATTCGTCAAAAATTGGGGACTCTAGGAGGTGAAGAGAGTCTCTTTCCGTAATTTTGATATTTGGTGCTACGGTACAAAATTTTGCTAAGGTAGTCTGTCTGTTAGTGGTTTCGGGAAGATAAATTTCACATTTTGAAAAGTTAAGGTCTAGGCCAATAACACTGAATTTTTCTTTTAAAAAAGTTAAGTCTTTTATGACTGTCTACATCACCTCCTAGGGTTCCGTCATCCAAATACCATACGTTGAATTTTGAACTTAGCTGTCGAATGATTGGATTTATTGCCAAACTAAAAATGACTGGCCCAAGAGGATCACCCTGTTGGCAACCAACAGCTGATTTCAAAAGGTTGTCTTTATAAAGTAATTTAGAGGGGTACCTGTAACATTGATATAGAAAACTGTAAATTTTGGGTATTTCTTTTTGAACTTCTGCCAACAAGGTGTCCCTGTTTACGGAATTGAAGGCATTCTTAATGTCAACCTTAAGGATGAACTCACCTTTAGCACTATTGAGGAAAGTGGATAATGCATGTACCGCAGCCTCACAGCCCCCTTTAGACCCAAAGCCCAGCTGTAGGGGCTGGAATTTGCTGGCCAGTGTTTCGCTGTAAAAAGCACAGCAAATTTTGGCTGCGATACGACGGTAAGTGGACCCTACGGCAATGGGACGAATGCCGCCATCCTTCTTGCGCAGGGCACATAGATTTGCACCGTATAAAATATCAATGACGGCTTCGTTCACATTGCCGGAGAGCATGAGATTGATGAGGGCCGTCAGCTCCTTCAAAAGGGTCTCACCAGCCTCCCCGGCGCCTGAACACATTAAGTCCTTGAGATGTTGAGGTGTCAGGCCGTCGAGGCCGCCGGCGGAGCCACTTCGAAAGGAGTACACAGCCGCGCATACTTTTTGAGCTGTAATTTCAAGTGAGTTAGATTCCGAATGGGGTGGGTCAGGGAAGGAGAGGTCATCTGCCGGCGCGGGGTGTTTGCTCTCCAGAGCTGTAAGTGTCTCTGGAGAGTACGGCGCAACCACATCGCTGCTAAAGATGATCCTAGCCGCACCTTTGATATCACCCTCGCCTAGTTTAGACTCCACGTGGTGCAATAAGCCTCTTTGGGGGAGGGGCGCTGTTAATTTAGGGTCGCAATTTAGGGCCGAAATGTTACAATTATCTTTGATTTGTGCTGTTAACGTTTTTTTATTTGCCAATTTTTTTTGCACATGTAGAATTCTAAACGGGAAGGTGAGTAATTGCTCCCAAGCACTTATAGAGTTCTCTCGGATGGCCAGGCGGATACTACGCGCTAAACAGGAAGCCACGGATGGTCTCGCACCACGAGGAACTCTCTTTAAAACTGGAGTTGACGTTTTACTTGTTGCAAGGGTTTTCCAAAAGGGTTGAGCGGGTGAATCAGGTGTTAGGGAAGTGAGTACTGTCGGGCATGATGAAGACACATTGTGGGGTTTATGTTTCTTCCCCAAATGTACCTTCAAGCCTCGTTCACCTTTAAAAAAACGTGCTTGGGGACAATGAGGGCATCTCACTACGGTATCCAGGGATGTGGCAGGTTGACTGGCGCTTCGTACGGCGTCACTACTGTCGTCAGTATTCAACATAAATAAACAAAGACTACTTACACGACTTTTCGTCCACACAATTTTAGGTAACTTTAAAATCTAAAATAATATTAAAATAACAAATTTGACATATAAAAATTGTCAGAGCTTGACTGAAGCACAATGACAGCGGCGCAGTCGCGCTGGCAGCCTGGGGCGCCGCGCCGCCTTATGACATTTTGGCGCAGCCCTGGTAACCGTTGCCGTGAGACAGCGTCGCGTCCAAAAGTCAGTTGCTGTTTTGATGATGCTGATAATAGAAAGTCCTTGCACTGTTTTCACCGCACTTATCCAGCACAAAAGTAAGGTAGTTAAATTTTGATGAAGTAGGCGTTGTGACCGTTTTTAAATGATTTATATTAAGATTTTCTTTGTTTTTTTAACAGAACATTGGTTAAAAGATCATCAAGTAATGTCAATTAATTATGCAAATTATTGTGTTGTTAGCCATTTTAGCCGAAAACGTATGATACATGGCGGGTCACTAATATTAGTTAAAAATTCAATTAAATCGAAAGAACGAAAAGACATCATCGGACTGTCTGTTGAGCACGCCATTGAATTGTCCTGTGTTGAGCTTGATCAGCATGTCATAGTATGCGTATACAGACCTCCAAGTTACCAGAATCTACCTGTGTTTGATTCTGTAATGGAAGATGTGTTAAAGAAACTTAGTGCTAGTAGTAAGTCAATAATAATCTGCGGGGACTTTAATATTAATTTATTAGAAAATAACTCTGGTACAGTCAGATTATTAAGTCTTTTTATGTCATTTGATCTGTCTAATGTTTTTATTGAACCTACCCGAGTGACAGCTTCTTCTGCTACTTGTATAGATAATGTTTTTTGCAATTGTGATTACTTACACAAACAAATAGTAAATAAGTTGCCATCCGATCACAGTGGACAAACAATAATGTTTTGCTCATATACGCCTTTACAAAAAACTCAAATAATGTTTAGGCAAATTACATGTAAAGATTTAGAGAAATTAAATGATTCTTTGGCCAGTCAATTATGTAAACAAAGTTTTAATAATATAGGTGACCCAAATGAGTTCTACGCCGAGTTCTTTTCACTATTAAACACGCAATTTAATGAAACTTTTCCACTAAAGACTAAAATTATTAATACAAAGTTTTTATTTAGTGATTGGGCCACTCCTGGCATTCGTAAAAGTAGAGAAAATCTATTTGAACTTTATGGCCTAAAGCAACATGTGACTCATACAAGCTTTCATCAGTATGTTGCAAGATATTCAAAATTATTTAAAAATGTGTGCAAAATAGCTAAAGCTCTATATATTAGTAATAAAATAAAATCAGCTGATGATAAAATAAAAACTACCTGGCAAATAATAAATAATGAAACAGGTAGGAAAAAACAGCGTAATATTGAATTTAATTTAGTGACTGCACGTGGCCCCATCAACTCAAATGTAGATATAGCTCAGGAATTTGAAAACTTTTTTGTTAATGTTCCACTTAAAACTACTGAAGATTTAAATTCCTCACCCGCGCTTTCTGCTGCCTTACTTAAAAAAAATGTAAAACCATGCCCTTTGGCGTTTAAGTTTCAGCATACAAACCCCCAAGCTGTTATGATACCTACGTAAGGGAAAATGTAGTGGATTTTAATTACCAAGTCACTGACAAAACAGATTTACTTTACAGAAAGTGGACGTCACAAACGTCATCAAAGTCAAAGTCAAAGTCAAAGTCAAAGCATTTATTTCAAATAGGCCCATAAAAAGGCACTTTTGAACGTCAAAATTTACATTAAAAATAGAACTGATTCTAGGCGCCACTTCCAAAAAGTAGTTTCGTATGGAGAAGAAGTGGCAAGAAACTCCACCGTTACTCTTTTAAAATGTTTTACAATATTTTGTATACATTAATTATATTTCTATATGTGAAGACGATGCACCAAGAATAAAAATACTATACCACTATTGGTACAAAAAAAATAAAAATAAAGCAAAGGTATATAAATTAATCACGTGATAGGTACATTGTGCTCACATATTTACAAACAATTGTAAAAATATATGATTTTCCTAAAATATTAACTTGGAATAATACAGTGTGTGAGTAAAGTAAAAATAACCAAATATACAATACAATAAGCAAATAGTATGATTTTGTCTAGCCTAGAGATCTCTAGAGATTGTATAGAATCTAGAGATTGTCCCATGGAGCAGGACCAGCATGTTTCCAAGCATTCTTATCAAGGATATAATCTTCTAATTTGTAATATGCTTGATTACAAAGTGTTTTTTTAACATGAGTTTTAAACTTTCTTTCATTTAATTGCAATATTTCACCAGGTATTTTGTTGTAACATTTAACACAGTACCCCATAAAAGATCTATGTACTTTAGATAGTCTGAAAAATGGTTGATCTATTTTATTTTTATTTCTAGTGTTAATATTATGTCTATCACTTATTTTATTAAATAGATGCAGATTTTTTCTAACATACATAATATTTTCATAAATGAACTGGCAAGGTACAGTCATTATATTAATCTTCTTAAATAGTTCCCTAAGAGATTCGCGGCGACGTAGATTGTAAATGGCTCTGACAGCTCTCTTTTGCAAAATAAAAATGGATTCAATGTCAGCAGCCCGACCCCACAGTAAAATGCCGTATGACATAATGCTGTGGAAGTAGCTAAAATAAACCAAACGCGCGGTTTCAACGTCTGTTAACTGTCTTATCTTTCTAACAGCATACGCTGCCGAGCTTAGTCGCCCCGCGAGAGATGTTATATGGGGTCCCCATTGTAACTTCTCGTCTAGCGTGATTCCTAGGAAAACCGTCTGATTACTAAATTCCAGTTTTTCTCCGTTCAATATGATGTCACATTCGCTACTTCTAACATTAGGTAATTTAAATCGAATGCATTTGGTTTTTTTCTCATTTAGTACCAAATTATTTACCGTAAACCAATCTTGGACCTGAAGAATAGAGTTGTTCACGTCGTCAAGATTTTGTGACCTTCGATCTATTTTAAAGATCAATGAAGTGTCATCTGCAAACAACACCATCTTCGGTTGATTTTGAAGTAACTGGGGTAAATCATTAATGTAGACTAAAAAGAGGAATGGACCCAATATCGAACCTTGAGGAACACCCATTGATATTTCAGACCCTAATGAGTTTGTGCCGTTTATTTGTACTTTAACCTTTCTGTCTTTCAAGTATGATCTTAGCAAATCAAGAGCTTCATTCCTAATCCCATAGTGCTCCAGTTTCAGCAGAAGTGTCTCATGGTTTACGCGATCGAACGCCTTAGAGAGATCGCAAAAGATTCCAATGGCATCTTGTGATTCCTCCCAGGCGCTAAAAATGTTCTTTATTAGGGTGACACCGGCGTCAGTGGTACAACGTCCTTTAGTGAAACCGTACTGATGTTCATGCAAGATGGAGTTTTTATTAAAGTGACGTAACATTTGATTGAGCATCAACTTTTCAAACACCTTACTAAGAACTGGCAGAATTGACACGGGCCTATAATTATTGAGCTCTTTACTATCACCGGATTTGAACAATGGGATCACTTTACTATGTTTCATAAGATCCGGAAAGACTCCTTGGTCCACACTGGTGTTAAATATGAAAGCTAAATAGGGCGCAAGGGTTTCGATGAGAGATCTACATACTTTTACATACATTCCCCAGAGATCTTCTGTTGATTTAATTTTAAGATCTTTAAAAGCTTTTATATGATATTATCTATGTAGTTTATAATATTAATCACTTTAAATTTATAATAAATAACAATTTTACTAGGACTAGCAATAAGTCGAACTGTTTGACGTTCAACTTTTTCTTTTACTTTTTACTTTTTCAACTTTAGGGACTATCAGCCTTATTTATAAAAATCTCGCTAACCATTAGTTAGCCACTGCTTAGCTAACCAATTAGTTAGCTCTAAATCAATGCTTAACTTTTCTTTATTTATAAACGCTAGTTAGCGGGTGATTAGTAGAGAAACGGAATAGAGGTGAAATTATGTATTCATCACAGATTATAATCAAAATAGTCGACTACAAAACAGAATTTCAAGAATAAAGTTGTCAAACCCACGATTTTTGTATCTGTCGTGACTTTAACAGACGTATGTCAAAACTTACATCGAAAATTTGTATTTGAATATAATTATTTATTACGTTATTTCATTGTATTTGACATGGTAGCATTGAAAATAATTAGCTCCAATAATTGGAGTAAACTGGAAAAGGTATTTATCCCTGAATTTATATACACTCACTAATATAAACTGACCAAATGAATGTAAAATTGATGTAACATTAGTAGCCGATTATAGCTATGTTTTTTCATGTCCTAGCTTGAAAATACTCTTTTGGAAATGTATGTAAGTACTTGTGTCTATTATATATTACTTCCTAATTCCTATCGCTGTTGCAACGGGGTTTCAGTGTCATTTAATAACAATTATTATGCTTGTTTACAGGTACAAGTTTGACTGCTGCTATGAAAGCCACTATTAGCACCTAGCACCAATACTATTCAACCCCAAAGACGGGGAGGGAGGAGACCATTAGGGCTGAGGCTACGTGGAATTGATGAGAAATGAGAGTGGCATGAGAAAAGAATGGCACAGTCCAAAACTTTGTAAGAAGAATATTGGAAAAAAATATAGGGAATTTATAACAAAAATAATCCCTTATTAAATATCAAAATAAATTGTTTCTACAAAATGTCTCTTGTTATTTGTGTGACACGTGACTATTCTTATAGTTTATGGCCTTAGAACTGGCGTCATATAATTAAGGGCACATGGGATAACACATTGGATAATAACTATCTCCTATGAGCTTCCTCACAAACTCGTACTCTTCAAACCTCATGAGTAGGTACCTACTGAGCCTACTCCTGTTTGAGTTTTCCCTATAAATCCTTTCATGATGTGTACTTCGAATGAAGAAAATGTAATGTAGATAATCATTCTCGCAACGGATTTTAACGAGCTTTGTAGGTCTTCCTTGGTCTACTTCCCGCTGGCGTTTAAAAATGATTCAATTTTTTTCTGCGTCGTTCTGAAAGGTCGTAAAAGATTGTCGAATTCCATATTTACTAAGGCACAGCTCGATATTAGGAACAAAATAACCTCGAGGCAAACAATAATCCTATTGAATCGATCAGCTGACTCAAGTAAAAACCGCCATATTGCCTCTTAGCATCCTCTTAACAAGCTACCGATGGTGTTTAAATTTGACAGCTACTAATCAATTGGTTAGCGAACTCTTAGCGCTAAACAACGTTTGTGAATAAGAATTTGGCTAAACATTTGCTTAGCAATTGATTAAAATTTAAGACACGTTTATGAATAAGACTGTATATCGTCGGAAAATATGTCTAATTGTTCTTTAAAACGAGTAATCTGGGCATATGCTAAACTTAACAAATACATCATTGAGTCTAAGCTACATGTGTTTTTTAATCCCACCATTGCAGAACTTTTGCCTATGGATGCAGAATTGCATAGGTTACCATTTTGTACGAATTTTATTTTAAGTTTCGGTACATGAATATTTTTTTCAGCCTCTCCCTTCCAATTTTCGATGAACGATGGTTTGTCATAAAAAAAGATTCTGTGCTAAACGCAGATTTCATAATTTTGGATTTGGAATGCGACTTCGTTGTTTTTAATTTCTTCAACTTTGTTAGGGTTTTACTTGAAGACAAAATCTTTTTATTTTTTTGCGTTTTACTTTATCTTTATTAGGTGTTTCAACGTACGTATTAAAAGGTCACTTCTAGAAAAGTTAACTTCCGCAAACAAGAAATCAGCATATATTTTTAAGAACTCATCAATTCGATACTTTTAAAAAGCAAATGTTTCAGAGTTTTAAAAAAGCTATCAATTCCAGATGAAGACGGAGCAGTATTAGAATATTGAAAGAGACCGTAATGGAAGTTTTGCAAGAATTCTTCTCAGTGAGGATATAAAAGGCGGATATAAATATCTGTTTTTGTTAACATTTCCGATTTTTTCCTTAGACCGCTTTTGTGTTTCGACTAATTTGTCAGACCAATTCATAAAGTCTGTATTAAGGG
The DNA here is from genome assembly GCA_963555695.1 of Dasypolia templi. Classification (NCBI taxonomy): domain Eukaryota; kingdom Metazoa; phylum Arthropoda; class Insecta; order Lepidoptera; family Noctuidae; genus Dasypolia; species Dasypolia templi. The sequence continues at coordinate 21,497,253 of OY743153.1, forward strand.
TGTATGGTTCATCCAAATTGTCGTCTACGTCGTTTACTGATGATGATGGTGTACTGATTTCTAGTGTTTTAGGCGGTTGTTAATTAAGTCGGTTTTGGGCTGTTTGACAAGAATTATTTACTGTATTTATGTCGTCGTCATAGTTACCAAGACAAATTGTAACGACATCTGGGATAACTTCTTTTGTGGTTTCAAAATCTTCGCATGTTTTTAAGTATTGGATGCAGCGTACATAAAAGTACTTAACGCGTAAATCTGTATCGTTAAAACATGCTATGTTATGTAATTTTTTTATGAAATGACTTGCATCGAGCCTGATGAAAGTAGAAGGAATATTTGAAACATGGCCTTCTAAAATTAAGAACAATTCATTATCATATTCATCGTGGAATGAAATGATGTGAAAGCTTCGGTATTTGCTGTAATCAGGGCAGATGAATCGTCCGAAATAACCTCTTGTGGTGGGCTAACCACTGAACGGAGCCACTGTTTAAGCCAATCTAAAATTGATTGTTTGCTGTGAGCATCAGTAATCATTTGTAAACAGGTACCGATTTAAATGTTGAATTTGCTGTTATAAGACCTGCATATAAAAATAATCTCTTATTGAGTATCGTTTCATCCGGTATTCGCATTGGCTCAAAAAACGAGCCCGTAGCGTCTATGGTAATTGTGATTCGTTCGCATCTTAGGAAACTTTGATTATAAACATTAACTTGTTCTTCGCTCCAGAATTATACATAAAAATTGGGGTACATACTAATGACACGAATAAAGTTATGTGTAGTTTTTGCCATAATCAATAAAGGGATAATTGGATTGGGATGAAGCCACAGTCCTTTTCGTGACTCAGATTTTATTTGCCTTAATGAAGCAAGAGAAGGCAATGATGGTGAGGTCGTAATCTCATATGCATCTTTTTGTGCACATAGTATCTCTGAAGCTAACTCGTTATGTACTACTTTGGCAGATTTGTGTTTTAAAATATTTGCCAGCTCGTTCCTTCTAAAGGGAGTTAGTTTATTCTTTTTTTTCGGGTTGTGTTTCATGGCCCTGTCTATTTTAATTATCTTACAAAATATTGTATACATTTTTTTCTGTAGTTTTGTAACTTTTTACATAGACGCACGCGGTGCATTGCGAGCAGTTTCCTTTAATTAAAATTTTGTTTTTAATTGCTCTCTCTCGTTTGAGGGTCCAGGTGCAAGGCAATTTTGTATATTTACATAAATTTGTTTTTAAAAGGTCGGACCATCTATACTTTGGCATTGTTCAATACTTTTTATATTTGGTAGTTTCGGGTTCTTCTCTGATCCGTATATAAAGGATTTTTTTCCAGTCATACATGTGCAATACAAATGAAAATATTTTGGACTCCATTTCTTCACCCCTGATATTTAACGTATCATTTATCGGACTGCTGCTTTGACGAATTTCATAATCATCACTCACATCGGACTTCTCATTTGCTTGCAGTGTGTGGCGGCATCTACACCGCCACATACGAACGAACGCATCAATCCTGCATCGCGCAAGCAGAGTTTACCGCGCAGATAGCATATATACAACTTCCCGACAACAATCATCGGGCAGTTGCCCACCAGATACGACATCTATCTGGTCGGAGGATCCTCACTTTTCCAAGAGTATGAGTGAACTTTACACCCTGTTCCTCATATCTCTAAACTGGTGACCCCGACGTGATCACGTCGGGGTCACCAATGAAGTAGGTACGTACGGGCGATGAATGAAAGCCGGAATGTTCCAGAACGGGGTATAATGCTCAAAGTCCACACTCGTAGGTACACATATAAAGTTCGAAGAACAGAAGGAGAAAGTCACACACAGAGAAGCACAGTTAGGTTATGAAAGCACAAGTAGCAGGCAGCTAGGCAAAGTATACACAAAAGCGTTGGTAACAAGCGCGCGAGATGCATATGGTAGTTTTGCGAAAGCAGAGTAAAAACGTGGGGTCAGCCCGGTGGCATCCAACGGACTGGCGAGACGGTGAGGCGCGAGGAAGCGGGAGGGGTCCCGCTCGCTCGCTGCGCGGCCGCCTGGCGCGCGCGGTCCATGACTCACGCGCTTGTTATTCACATACGATCTACTTACTAATAATAAAATCTGTACGTCCGTGACATTGTAAACCTTATAATGTTATTATACTTCAATGTTATGGTTAAGCTTATGTAAACTTATTCAAAGTGTTTATACATTATAACAGTGACGTACACCCACTTCAAGTGCAACAGTTTCATTTTCTTCAAAAATGTTTTTACGATTTCGTTTTAGAGATACATATAAAGCCAATGGAGACATTTTATGTTCTAGTTCCATGGCCATGGTTGAAAAAAAATCAGCATTACTTTTAATGCTAGGATCCCCAAGAAACTGAGCATTTTTTTGAAAAAATAATTTTTGCTCTTCTAAACTCACCTTTGGCTTACTGCCTATCGACATTATTTATTTCTTTATGAGAAATCAAGTTTTCGTAATAATAAATATAAATTGATGTCACATGTCATCAATGACGTTTAAATCATAGATTTTTATAATACTAGCAACTCGCCCCTGTTTTCGCACGGGTGGTGCAACATGGCAAAATATAATGAGATTTGTTATTTATATATAAAATTAAATTTAATTATGTTTTAGTTTGCTAGTAGGTTTAGTAAAATTAGGATGTTATTTTTATTTGTATTAATTAATTAGGTTAAGTTGTTATTTATGTACATTTTTTTATAATTTTTACAATAAATAAATTATAATTATTTGCTCTAAACGATGGTGAAAACCACATCAAATTCTATCTGCATTTAAGAAGATCAAAGCGGTCACACAAACAGACACGAAAAACGACTTATTTTATAATATGTGTGGATAATAGACATTAAAATGGGTACGTTAAAACTCTTTGCAAGACATGCTAAGGCTCAAGTGATAAGGCGGAAAACATACAACAACGCACCATGCGACGGGGCGAGGGAAATGGATCAAAATTCCCTGCATTTTTATTGAATTCGTATTTAAAAGGCACGCACGGGGACGCGTTATTTGCGGGGAATTCGGCTTCGTTTCCCGCGCCCCGTCGCTTGGCGCATTGTTGTGTGTGATCCGCCTTAGGTAGCCCGATTTTCTTACGTTTTGTGCAATTGGCCGCCCGGCATCAATTTTTATGGTAATAAACTTGTTTTTACGACACCGTTCAATTTGCCCGATTGAATGATTACTTCATGAAATCATGACATTTGAGGTCCATTCTAACTTAGTGAGTTGAATTGTTACTCTGGTTATTATACTTCCTGTACGTACATATTCGATAAGCCGCCAATCCCTTTGGTACATTATCAGTCATCAGCGATGTGGAATTTAGGATATTATTTTGTTATTTTATTAATTCATTAGGTACATTTTGTTATGGACGTATTTCGCATTATGTTAGTAACATTCAATCCAGTTGTGTAAACCTAAATGTTAGACCCACCCGTCACACTGTAACTTTTCTATTATTCTATGAACATTCTCCTTAATTAAGCATTTTTTATTTTGGTCATTTATGTCTACCCGATTTTTTTTTCTAAATTTATGTTTGTCTTCAACATTCTTTAAGTTAATATAGCAATAATGTTGCGAAAAATAACAACAAGACTACAATAAATTTAGAATCATAAAACAAGTATAATTCAAATCATCACTGGTTACTGAATCTCATTTAATTTGTTAAATAAATATTTATTGTACATTATAATTATATCTCATATAATCTAAAACCACAATTAAGTTACACGTAGGTACTCGTTCCTTTAGAATTATTTAAAAGCAAATAAAACTAAAAATAACAGAAATAAACAACAAAAAGATAAATACATCTACTCCACTTACAACTAAATCACCCCACTTGGTGACAAGGCTTAAGGTCAGTCCGCTTTACCATGGCCTCTCTTAAGGAACGAACTTCACCCCCGCTGGTTTTTGGGCTGGACAAGTATGTCTCTGAAACAGTACTGTCATCAGCGTACCCAACAACACCAGGTTGAAGTACGTCATTGATGTGGAGCAGGAAAAGAGTTGCAGAGAGAACAGAACCCTGAAGAACTCTGGCATCAATAGTCTTACGCTCAGAGGAGTCCTCGTACCAAGCACTTTTGATCGCTTTATTAACGGTTTCTATCACATTTTCTGCTGATCCGGTTTGATCCACTGCTTTCGTAGCTACGTACATATATTGTCTAAAGACAGTTAGGATTAAGGAGCCACGTATAATGTGTTGTAGCACCGAAGTAATATACTTTTTCCATTTTATTTTTACACTACAAATTAGGATAAATTGACTACTAAGTGAAACTAAAAATCTGTGTTAAGTGGCTGATGACTTTCCGAAAAACTGTGCATTGAAATTTATGATTTTTATGACAAATTAAAGCATTGCAGCTGTCTCAAATTCAACCATACAATACCCATTTGTACAGATTACGATTAACTACTTTTAAATCATAAAACCATCTTGCAGCTATTTATCGACTTATAAGGTGGGTCCTCAATCCACAGGTCTGAATTGAGGAACCACCTTACACGGCCTGTAACTTTTTAACGTTATTATCTACAAATTCCAGGATTGGACCTACAAAACCGGCTAATTCACTACTAAATATTGCTAGTATCTACGTTTAAATATGAGAAGTGGCTCTGTTCATACGGACACTTACAAGACAGTAAATGTATCCGCGATTGGAGACTTTTAACATTTTCAGAAACGTCTCCAACACGTCTTATAAGGGTGTAGTGTTTTTGTTCATACTTATGTAGTTTTGATTTTAGTTTCGGTTACTGCGTCTGATCATGATTGTGTGCCATTCTTACTAGTTACTAGCTAGGCAGACATGAAACTCTGGTACAAGTGGAACACCAAGTCCTAGTGTTGGTTATCGTCATGTGTGTGTAAACTGTGAAAGATTCCTGATATTTCGTTTTCACACACTGACACGTAACACTGAAAACAATAGCACATTCATGATGTAATATCTGAATGGTTTTTTCCTTAGGAAATATGAACAAAATTTTATTTTATTATGTACGACGACTGCTTCAATATTTTATATAATTATTATGTTATGAAGTGCATTATTCAGTCACTCGCGATCACCCACTAAGCAAGCACGCATCTCGCTCGTCCGCTACGCACTTCGCGCGACTGCTATGCATATACCTACACCTCGCTCGCCCGGTCCGTTTGACCTGTGGTCCTAAACATTTTAACTCGTCATCTAACTTCAACGTCATATTATGATGAATTGTGCCAGCTGCAATTCTGACTTTAATGATGGCGTTCAGTGTGCCTCATGCAAGCGGCACCTTGATATTGGCTGCGCCAGCATCATGGTGGGCGGGTGGAGAAAACTAGGCCTGCCGACGCTGTCGGAGGATGTCAAATGTTTAAGAGAGGAGCTTAAAGAACTCAAGGTCAGTTGTGAGTTCGAAGGTAAACGTCTTGATGATTTCTCTGTTACAGTTGCGGGCATTGAGTCTAGAGTTGCTGATCTTGATCATCTACATGAATCTGTTTGCTCTCTTCAGTCAGACATTGACCTGATTAAGTCGGGGTTGTCCGCTAGCGACCAGAGATCAAGGCTGAATAATGTGGAAATTAAGGGCATTCCCCTGAAAATGGACGAAAATCTTTTTGCGATCTTGGATGAGATTAGCCGAAAGGTTAATTTTACATTTCCTCAAACTCAGATCAACTACATATCCAGGATCCCATTGTTCAACACAAAGAACAAATCAATTGTGGTCTGCTTTCTGAACAGATATGTTAAGGAGGACTTTGTTGCAGCTGCACGTTCTTTCAAGACGTTATCCGCTCATGACCTTGGTTTCGTAGGCCAAACGAAACGGGTATATGTGAAGGATCACCTCAACTGTGACTCCAAAAAGTTACCGAAGAAAACTCGAACAATAGTTAAGGAGAAAGAGTACAAGTACGAATGGGTCAAACACGGAAAGATTCATGTCCGCAGGCAGGAAGGATCGGCTGTTTTTGTAATATCAAAAGAGAAAGATTTAAACGAGCTAATTTAAAGCAGCGAATCCTTTGGTTATTTTCATTTTTTTTTTACTTGTGTCTAGAAGTAAATTAATTTTTAATTATGCACTAATATCCGCAACTGTTTGTTTCTTGAGTTTGTGTAAAAGGTTAAGCATCGGTGTCGTCGTGCTCGAAGCTTCGTCAAATCGCTTTTGTATTCGTAAATGGGCCTTATGTATCTGTTATCGCGCTGTTTTATTAATTAGAACATCTCATAACATCACATAACATCACGCCTTGTTTCCCCGAAGGGTTGGGCAGAGGTGTACCTATAGTACACCCACATTTCGCCAGTTATGTTTAAGTCCCACGTAATAGGGGGCGAGCCTATTGCCATCTACCGGGCACAAATCCAAACTTCGGGCTGCTACTGAGAAATTCCAGATAGAAAAACCCAATAACACGTTGCCCGACCTAGGAATCGAACCCAGGACCTCATGCTCAGCAGTAGCGATTGCGAACATCTCAATCTATGCTTATGTCGCTCGCACTCATTATTGAATTTAATTACTGCCTGCTTCTTCGCACTATCTATGATACTGCTGGGTTTTTTGTGCCGTTTAACAATTGTGTATGCCTAAATACCCTACCTACTAGTTTACTATTTGCTTTTATGTTACTAAATTGCAATAACTATGTGTATTGTGGTTAGCAGTAAACAATGTCATACCTACTGTAATCTTTAGTCTTTTAACGTTATGTTACTTGAGTGGTTGTTTTCGGGCTAACAATTTTGTTGCTACATTTTGTGTTTATTATCGATGGCTTTGAACGATAAAAAAAAAACTGCATGTTTACTATCAGGGTGTTCGTGGGCTCCGTACCAAGACTGAATCCTTCCTTTTTTTTTTTTTTTTTTTTTTTTTTTTGGTGACGGGTTGGAAAATCCTCATGGAGTCCCTCCGCCCTGGGGGAAGGGCGAAGGGGACTGTCAGACTCTTACTGACTAAAAACCTACCCGTGTTCCTCAAGTACCCGTGTGTCGGAGGGGCGGGTATCGCCGAAGCATTCGTCGCTACCCCCCGACGGGTATTGGCCCGCCAGATGGTCAGGCGGGCCCCGTCACCCACTGCGGCCGTCACCCCGGCCGCAGGACTCCACTATGAGGCGCGCGCGGAACAACACGCCGCCGCCTCGAGGCCTGCTGCTGATCGGACGACAAGACGCCCCGAGTCTGCCGTCCGCAGGCCGCGCCCTACGGTGGCCGGAAGTCGGCCACCCTACGACGCCCAGTGCGTCTGCTGCGGGAGGGGAGAGAGGAGGCAGCCTCTCTCTCCCTCTCCACCGCCTCCTTTGCGAGCATCACAGCCTCGCAAAAGGTGGCGACGGCACTCCACCCCGACTCGCTCCCGACCATGGTAGACACAACAGCCGGAAGCGAGAGGTTTCCCGCAACACCTACGGCCGCGACCAAGTCACGGCGCTGCTCGGCCCAAGCTGGGCACTCCGCCAACGTATGCAGCGCCGTATCGTCGCGGCAATCACCACAATGGTGGCACTGGGACGTCGGCTCCCGGCCTATGCGACACAGGTACTTCCCAAAGCACCCGTGTCCGGTAAGCACCTGCGTCAGCCGGAAGCCGAGGGCGCCGTGGCTCCTATTGAGCCACTCCTCTAGAACTGGCCTTACCGCCGCTACAGCGGCGTGCCCCGCCGTGGGTTGCGCTAAGCGCGTCCGCCACTCCGCCACTAGGACCTGGCGGAGCTCTGCCCTGCGTGCCTCAACCTGTCGAGGCACCAGGCGCTCGCCCCGCTGGACCGCCTCCGCGCGCCACCAATAGAGCGACGCGTGGAGCTTTGCGTCGAGGTCCCAGGGCGGGGATCCGGCTAGGATGCTCGCTGCCTCAAAGGAGATCGTACGGTATCCCCTTACGATCCTGACGGCCATCGCGCGCTGCGGCCTTCGCAGCGCGGCGACGTTGTTGCGGGCCGTCAGGGCGTCCGCCCACACTGGCGCGGCGTATAGCGCCATCGACCGTACGACCCCCATGTAGAGCATCCGACATGAGGAGTTGGGCCCCCCCAGATTGGGCAGCAAGCGCGAGAGCGCAGAAGCGGCGCCCAACAACCGGGGGGCGAGCCGTGTAAAGTGCGGCCCGAAACTCCACCGACTGTCGAGGACGAGTCCAAGGTACTTCATCGTCGACTCGACAGCGATGGAGACCCCTCCTACTATGATGCTGGACCCCGGAGGCGGCTTCATCCTCGGCCCATGAAAACACAGGGCCTCAGACTTGTGCAATGCCACCTCTAAGCCCAGCCGCCGGATCCTACCCACGACGTGCGCGACACCAGCAGTCGCGCGTATGACCGCCTGCCGGTACGACTTCCCACGCGCTGTAACTAGCGTATCGTCGGCGTAACAAATGACGCCGACGCCGTGGAGAAGCGCACCGCGCAGAGCCCAGTCGTACCCTACGTTCCACAGGGTCGGCCCCAACACCGAACCCTGCGGAACGCCGCACGACGTCTCTCGCCGACCCCATCCTTCTCGACCCGGGTACACCACCGATCTTTCCGACAAATAGGCCCCGACAATGCGTTGGAGGTAGCGCGGCACCCCGTGGTACCGGAGTGCCTCTCGGATGGTACTCCAGGGCAAGGTGTTGAAAGCGTTGGCGATGTCGAGCGACACCGCCAGGACCACCTCACCCCGGGCGACTGCCTCCTCCGCGAGGTCCCTCACGCGCATGATCGCATCCGTCGTGGAGCGCCCCTGGCGGAAACCAAATTGGTTGTACGCCAAATCCGGACCCACCCTGGTCATGTGCCGGACGAGGCGATTGGCGATGATTCGCTCAAAGATCTTACACACCTCGTCCAGCAACACGATTGGCCTGTACGCAGATGGTGAGTCTGCGGGGCGCCCCTCCTTCTTGAGCAGGACCAGCTTTCCGGTCTTCCACCGGCTTGGAAACTGGCCCCGCTCCAAACATGCGCTTAAGAGGTCCACTAGTCGGGGCCCGAGAGCCTTCATGGCCAGGACCCATGCACGGCCTGGAATGCCGTCGGGCCCTGGGGCGGTGTTCCTGATGCGAGCCACTGCCACTCTCAACTCTACCCGGGTCACTTCGGGCACATCGTCGTCTATGTCGTCTTCCGCGTCGGGCACATTGCGAGGCGGAACCATAGCCGGTGGTGCGTGCTCTGGTCTCGACGGAAACAACGCACACACCACCTCCTCCAGCAGCTGTGGCTGGAGACTCCGGGACAATGGGGGAGCCCATTGGCGCAGCTTGCCCCGTACCATAAGGTAGGGGCGTCCCCACGGCTCTCGGTCCAGAGTCTCCAGCAGCTCTTCGTTGGCCTGGGCCTTTGCCCGGCCAATGGCCAGCTGGAGGGCGCTCTTCGCCTCTCTATAACGGTCGTATAGTTCCGCCTCTTCTTGTTCGGCCGCCGCTGTAAAGGGGCGGCGGCGACGTCTTCTTCTTCGGCACCTTGCATACTGGCGTCGCTCCTGCACACAAGCAATGCGCAAATGCGCAATCGACTGCGACCACCAGTACACTTGGCGCCTGGATGGTAACGGCTGGACTCGGGGCATGCCAGCGTCACAGATGTGCGACATGCTCTCCCGGAACCACTCCGCCTCCTCGTCGATGTCGGTTGGCCTGCTTGGAGAGTCCAACCAGGCCTTGACGATAGAGGCCTCCAAGAGAGCCTCCCTGTCCAGCCGCTTCAGTGCCCAACGCGGGCCGTCTCCAACGCCCACCGGGGCCGCTTGGACCGGCCCAACCGAGGTCTGGGCGGAGACGCTGAATCGAATGTATCGATGATCAGACAGCGTCTCCACCTCCTCCAGGACGTGCCAGTCCTGGATAGTGCGCGCGAGAGCGGGGCTAGCGAACGACAGGTCCACTATAGACCCACCCCACTGCCGCACGTCTGCACGGATCCCCGGTTCAGGAGAAGCAGGCCCTGCTCGACCGCCCACTCCTCCACTAACTCTCCCCGCGCATTCGTAGCCGGAGAACCCCAAGCCGTAGATTTGGCATTGAAGTCCCCCAGGACGATCACGGGAAGAGGACGGCTACGACTGACGACTGTGCCCAACTCCAAGATTATATCCTCCATGTCGGCGAGAGAAAGGCTGGGGGCGAAGTACACCCCCACGATCATAATGTTGCCCCAAATTGCCGCGACATAGCCCCGCCCTCGGGTGACGGCCTCGAAGGGAAGGGTGTCGGCGGCAGACCTCATAATCAGTGCCACCGAGCGGTTCGTGTCGCACACCCAGTCATCCCTGGGTGGCACAAAATACGGCTCGGCGACAACTGCCACATCGATCGACCACTGCGCCATGCTCTGGAGCAAGAGATCCTGAGCCCTGGCGCAGTGGTTTATGTTGGCTTGGAGGAGACGACGTAGGGCCATTATTGTGTGTCCATGGCCGTTGTCTCCTCCCCAGCCCTCGGCGGATGTTCTGCCGCAACCAGCGGGTGAACTGGCTGCGAGGAGCTGGTTGCCTTCTTCGTGACGTCCGTGATACTAGCCGGCGGATGAGCCGGCTGTCTCCTGGCATTATTCTTCTTGTTGGACCTGGCGCAGGCCTTTGACCCGGTCGTATGGTCGGCTGGCTTGCCAGATGCCGCACAGATGACGCAGTGCGGCGTGGCAGTGCAAGTGCCAGCCTTGTGACCGGGCTGACCACAGCGGAAGCACAATTGGCTGCGGTCCACCCCAGCGGTGCACCGTGCCCCCGCATGTCCTCCTTCTAAGCAGCGGTAGCACCGATAGGGCCTGGGCGCTAGGAGCGCGACCTGCGCTGAGACCCATCCCACCAGAAGCCGTTTGTTACTAATCTTGTTGGCCGCCGCTACGGGACAGCCAACAACAATTGTCCCGAGACCGAAGGCACCCCAGCGTATCGTGCCCGCCTTGACTTGATCCGGCGGGCATCCTCCGGCCTTGGAGATGGCAGCGACGACCTCTTCAAGTGTGACGGAGTCGTCCAGGCCCGAAATGCGCAGATCTGCGCACTTGGTTGGCCTGGACACTCTTACATCATCCGGGCCTAGGGACGCCTTAAGTTTATCGGCGAGGGCGTCTGCTTTGGGACCACTAGTGGTTCCCGATATTTCCAGTAGGCGGCCGCCGGTAGCTGTTGTTTTGCACCGGAGGCCCGTTATGCCGAGATCACTTAGCGAAATCTCGGCTTTCGCCTTTGCCAGGATCCCGGCATATGTGAGGCCACGCTCCTCCGCCCCTGGCTGCAGGGTGAGAACCACTGCTGTAGAGCGGGGGGTACTGAGCCTCACGGTCTGGCGCTTGGCCACCGCTTCTTCTTTCTGGGCCTTCTTTTTGGCCCGCTGGCGCGCTTTTTTTGATTTTTTGGCGGCGCCCGCCCTCGTCCACTCCGCCTCAGGTCTACTGGCGGATTCTTGTGTTTCTGGCCTGGCAGTTTGTGCAGGCGGAGCAGCCGTAGCACCTGCCTTTTTGGCCAGTTTAGCCGTCTTTTCCAACTGCTCATTCGATTTAGGCCCCGCAGTTTTCTTTTGCGAGGCGGCAGTTGGAACAGTCCTCTCCTGTGTGCCCGCTTGTGTCGGTTGGTCGGCACGGGGCGCTGCGGCTTTGGCCGCATATGTCGGCGCCAGTGTGCTGCGTTGGTCTGCAGCTAGGGGGGGACGTAGAATCCTCCCCTCAAGCACCGAGAAGCGCGCGTTGAAACTCGCCATCTCCTGACGGATCAGGCGAGTCAACTCCGTCTCCTGTGACCGCTGCTGCTTCGACGGCTGTGACGGCGACTGCGGTTGCGGTTGCGGCGATGCGGGTGGAAGGCCCACCTCCCGCCTGAGGTGCTCGCGGCGGAAGTTGGCCATCTCCGCCTTGATCTCCTCGTGCTCCTTGCGGAGCTCCGCCATTTGTGCTGCGAGCTTTGCGTTCTGGGCCCGCAGCAGCGCCGTCTCTTCCGTTGTGGTGCGCGTCAAAAGCACTTGAGCACTTCCCAGAATGGAGGCCGTGGCCTCTTTGAGTGCCTTCACGCTGCAGCCGCTAAGGCCCTTCGAGACCTTACTCACCCTTTTTATTACCGCAACCGCGTCAGCCATTCTTTGATGTAGGTCAGAGGCAGGTAGCTCATCTGGCTCGCCTCCTACATCAGAGACGGCAGACGACGACTCCGACTGGCGAGTGACTCTTCCTTCCGTCACCCTTTTCGTCAGAGCCGCAATCTGCCGCTCGTCCTCCTCAAGTTTTTCGGTGAGTGCTGCGGCCTTCATTGCAGCCGCAGCCTCACGCCTGGATAGGCCGATACCGGCATATTTGCCGGTAGTAGCTGGTCTACCTCTCCCTCCTTTTTTGGCACCGACCTTGGGGGGGGGCGGCATCGCTGCATCGCTCAGAGCCGAGTCCGACCCTGAGTCTGCATCCTCTTTCGAGCGTTTGCGTAAGGATTTAGTTTTTACGCTCCCCGCGCTCGCCACACTCATAAGGCTGGACGCACTGTCGGAACCCGACAGCACGCCCATCCGCTCAATTAGTACCAGAGGTACTTTTCCGCCTACTACTTCGTCATTTTTGTTGGTATTTATTAAATTATCCATATAATTCCCACGAGTACAAAGCAAATAATCGTCAACACCGGGCAGAGGCTTAATTACCCGGGTAAGCCTACATACTGCTGGGGGCGGCAGGTACCAGCAGGTGGGAGCGCTAACGACCGTACCCCCTACGGCCATTCATCCCCTCGCCGCGCTCCCGAAACTTGGGATTGGGTGGTTTTTTATCTTAGAGGTGTCCTTCCTCTGGGGCCGGGCGGTTAAGCCAAGCCCCCCGACGGCGGCATTGAAGCATGCCTCCGTCCGCTGTCCGGCCGAGCCGACTCAGCGGACCCGTCGAAAGGTTTGCTCCTCAATGAATGAGGAGACAAACGAACCACGCTTAGATGCGCCTGCACCCAAGCGGGTCTGGTCGCGTCCACGCCTAATCGACTACGTCGACTGGTCAGGAGCAACCCCTCCTGCAGAAGTTAGCTCCGGACAATAATACTCCTCTACCCTACCCCCCGCGAAGAGATTATTGTCCGTGACCCAGGGTGCACCAGGCCCAACGACTGCTCTTCCCCCCGGACGTATCCGCAAAGGACCAGCAGCCGCCGAGCGCACGGGGAGGTCTTCTGCGCGCACCGCAGACTGAATCCTTCCTTCGCCAACTATGCCTATGTTCATATTATGATGTTAATGTTTTAACGGAGACTTGGTTGGTGGACGGCATATCAAACTCGGAGTTATTTGGTGATCAGTTTATTGTGTGGCGTCGCGACCGGGATTACTGTCTCACGGGTCAGTCCCGTGGAGGTGGTGTCTTGGTGGCTGTCCGTAAGTGTATATCTGCGGTTCCCCAACAATTATTTCACTCCTCGGCTGAAGACTTGTGGGTGACTTTGAGTGTGCGTCAGCCCAACACAAAAAAATACCTTAAATTTAATGTTTGTGTCATCTATCTGTGTAAGCAAAACTGTGGGTACTCATTTTCCGATCAATTGTCCAATTTTCTCCATAGCTTATTTATTCGTTTCCTATGTTTTCGGCTACATTTACCATACCATTCTGATAATTACTTTAATCTTTGCAAGAAATTTCACTTGCAGCCGCTTACAAATCGTCGTCGTCTAGCGGATTGCACTTTTCTTTTAAAAGTTATATCAAACGAGATTGACTGTCCTGCTCTCTTGCATAAACTGCGTTTCAATGTCCCCCAGAGATCAGTTAGATTTAATCCGCCTTTTTCCATTCCTTTTTCCTCTTCTAATTACAGGCAAAACTCATACATGGTGCGAGCGAGCAATGACTTTAATATTCTTTGAGTATTATATTTACCACAAAAAGTTGTTCTGCACGCAATCGGCTGAACGCGGACTTTTTAAAAGTGCATAGTGCTATTTGCACATTATAAATATACATTTACTATTCCTTTCTATCGTGCATGTTAGTGATCCTCAGATTTTTATTACTGTTACTGTTTTTACCCGTAAGAACCTGTAATTGGCACTATGTCTCATACACTTTTTTGTTATACTTTTGTAATAGCTGTTGGTTCCTCTATAAATAAACAAATAAATAAATAAATTAATTCTTTTTCTCTTTGCAATATTTATTATTCTATATTTATTATTATTCTATATTGTTATTTTGCTTATTCTATGTATTTATGTTCCATATCGGCAACAAGCTTACAGAGCGCAATCTCCAATACGTAGGCGGCCAAACATAGTCAACGACGACAGTCAACAACTATAAGAAAATATCTTTGTACAAAGATAATGTTTAATTTAATAGTAATACCAGCCTATGCTTGTCCCACTGCAGGGCAAAGGCCTCTTCTCATACAGAGAAGGCACGAGCACTGATCACAACGCACTATAAATGATAGTCATCATCTTCATTCAGCTAAATAAGTCCACTGCTAGACATAGGTTGGCCCCTCGCGCGAATTTGTTGTATGTGAGAAGCACTGGACCGGTCTATGTGATAAGTATTTACTATCGTAGACACATTGTTTGAAATGATTGAAAGTTAACTATAAATAATAATAATACCAGACTATGGCTCCTCGTACAGAGAAGGCACGAGTATTGAACGCTTGCTAAAGACAGTTTGGCGATTTCAGAATTAGATTGTCCAGGTTTCCTCGCAATGTTTTTCGTTCACCGATGTCGGTAAACTTACGCAGTACATATGAATTGAAAAAGTCACACTGAAACAGTCACACTAACTTCGTCACCAATATTATTTAAATAACATGATTAAACTGAAGAAGAACTATTACATAGTTCACAGTAAACGTGAGTACAACTGGTAGCATATACATCCCAGCAGGAATGTGGGGCAATAACATGATCTCTAGCGGTTTTTTTTTTATCAGTCGTATAAAGTCCTTTGTCATTTTCACTTCAGCTTCGCCAGAATCTGAAATAATTGACATAGTTATGAAAACATAAATTATTTCTTGCAAAACGATAATAACGCCGTTAATACCCAAAGGTTTAGACAGAGGTGTACGTATATAGTACAACAAATATTTTGCCAGTTATGTCCCGTATAATCCGAACTGAGAATCGAACCAAGGACCTTCCTCATGCTTAGCAGTAACAATTGCGTCCACAAGACCAACGAGATAGTTATTGGAACAATTAGCTTTTTTGCTAATATTAAAAATCGGCTTACATATATTTTTAAATAATCTTACCAATTATTATCATTGTATTATAAAGACGAGCCAACACTCTGTGGAACTTTCTTCCTTGGTTACGAGCCAATTGTCCAGCAAAAACGGGCAAGAGCGTTACTGATGCATAATAAATTAAAGCCATTATCACTTTCTTGAACTCGGTGTTTAATCCCTTTGAAAAACATTAACAAAAATATAATATTTTTTTGTCGTAAGATATCTTTTGCTATATTTTATATCGAATCATCTATCTTTTCCTAAGTATGTTGGATTCGGCTTTCAGTCTAAATGGATGCAGCTGAATACTGGGATTTTACATCGAGCGATTGCTATCTGATTTCATCACCCAGTTACCTACCTACTAGGTAACATGTGTAACGGTTAGATGAACAACAGACCGTTGGGCCAATCGATGTAGGGAGCTGGCTGCTACTCATTTTTTTTTGTGACGATTAGGTGATGCAGAAAGATGCCAGCCAAATAGTTTGTGACAGTATTTATATATGGACGAACGTTCTTATATCAGAATGTTCGGCTTACCTAGTTAAGAGAGAGAGAGACACTACCGCCCTGCTGAGCTGACAGCAATGCAGGTGGAGTCGATGCGAAGCTTCGAAGCCTTACAAACAGAATTAAACGGTCACACCGCACATTTCCGTGTTACAAGTCGCATACCATGCCGATTACATACCTCCGGTATATTGACCGTCTCAACGTGCGAGAGGCTCAGCTACGACCGCTATCTCTCTCTATTGCGACTAGATATTGGACAGTCGGCATCCACCCCCGTGGTAACCGGCCCTGGTGTGGTTTTTATCCCCGGGCGCCTGGCTCAAGGCCGGTCCCAACTGCATGCTCAACAGGTCTTTACGAGTCACCATTAGTCCTCTATCGAACGTAAAAGCACCAAGCCCGCAAGAGACCGACTCCAAGTGGGAGAGGTAGCAGAGCCAGCCTGCTATAACTCCTCTCCCCCCTTGCTTCTCGTATCATCCAAGTTCCCTTGGAAACCTTTACAAGTCACGGCCGTGGGCTCTCTTGATACCACCACTACGAGTATTTCAGATCACTTCCGCGCTCCGGAACTGCCAAGCAACCCATCCTTTATTCAGAATCCTGAGATCGGGCAGGGCCACTTGGCTGACTCAGGCCCCCTGAAGTACAGGGCTTCAATAATCTCAATGTTTTGAGGTTATATGTTTAATTTTCAATTTATCATTTAAGGGGGCAGTCACGAAAAAAACTAAACCAATAAATAATCGTTTCAGTGTCACTGAATGGAGATCCCGATGACCGAACGTCCTGATATTCCGAGAACTAAATTTCATTTTACTTTTAACCGGTGCCATTACGAGTAAAAGCTGATATCAGGACGCTCGGCTACACATAAACGCTTGTAACTTTCGAACTGTATTGTCACAAATTATTTGGTTGGCATCTTTGTGCGTCACCTAATTAAAACAAAAAACTGGAGTAGCAGCCAGCTCCCTCCCTCGATTGGCCGAACATTCTGATGTACATATTGTTAGTGCTTTGCAGGTAGGCTGCGCAGACCGTTAACAATTCGACAGTTTAGAGAGAGATAAACTAGCATGTTCAATGAATACATATAAATATATCGGCAATGGCAGGCGAGGTGGTCTGTCAGCACAGACTCCGCAAAGTAGGTCTTGTATCAGGCCGTACCAGGCAGGTAATGTCCGGTTCAGTACAGCATGCAATTCCATATAGCTTGCGGTTCAGCAAAGCGTGCAATTCAGCACAGCGTACGGGACAAGGTTGCGTGCAGACGTTAATCAGCGTGGTCGTGTACCCTTGAAGTGCGTGTAAGGATGTTAGTTGCGGTTTATTTCCTAGCCGGGCTTTAAGGCTAGGAAATACACCGCAACCTTAGCGTCCAAGGAACGTTGTGGAAGGCAGGATAGACGGAATCTCACACATTTCAGTGGTTTATTAGGACAGACAGGTGCAATAGCAGCGCGGCACAATTATAGATATAACATAGTTAGGTGATGTATGTGACACGAGAAGCAAGAAACACAACGGAAGACAGTAAACATTGCAGATCGAACACCAATTGGTTTAGAGCACACTGTACATCCCATAATAGCTAATACAATAATGGCACAAAGTGTAATTCCAGAGGGTTCTGGACAAGCGTCCGCTTGTTAAGCGTGCAGCGGTAAAATGTCCGAGTTATGGTCAGCGCGTGCGCTTTAGTGATGTGCACATAGCATATTTAATAAGTACTAATTACTCGACTTAATACTAATATAAAGCCACAACGTTACACACGTCCCTTGAAGAGACTGATTACACATATTCATTTCTACACACAGACCATTTAAAACAATCCAGCCCATATAGGGCGAGATCATGCCACTTTTTTTCTTGGGTCTTCATTATTTGATTGCGAATAACATTATAACTATAATATATATATATAGTACATTATAACTAAGATTTTTTTTAAAAATGGAAAATCGAAATCTAGGTAATTACACAATACTTACATTTGAACAAATTTGGTAAATCATCAAAATGTAGTTGGGCATTGACAAAACTAGTGAAAAAAAATACTGAAATATTGAATTCAAATTGAGTTTCCAAATTAAGATTATAAAAATCAATACTTCATTCCAAATACCAGTACCCACCTGACGTCCAAAGCATAGCGTCACTTGGTCGCAACTATTTGATAAATCCCGATACAGTTCCACCCACCCATGAATCTGCTCTCTTGTGATTTCACATTGCTCATCCGAACTAAATTCACGGCTTCCTACTCTCTCCCGAACGGCTGATATCAATGAACTCAAGATTTTGGACAAATTAACGATTATTAGAATGACAACAAACGAAATTATTTGCTGATAAACAACAGTGAAACTCATGATCGTTTGAGCTGCAAAAATGAAATAAATGAGAAATCCATTCATTTGTTGGTATCTTTGCAAGATGTCCAATGATCTGATGACAACGAAGACATTAAATATTAAAGTATATATTATGGTGAACCAGTATATTTTCTTTAGGGATTTTATTAATTTTATGTCATATTTAAACCAGTCAGAGAGACTACTGATACTTGTATAATATGACATGAAGGCACGGCTGTAAGATATGCCGGTCACGACGGATGACACAGAGTTTATATAGGCAAAAACAGCAAAAACACAATAAATTATTGTTGTATATGGCAACCATAATGTTGGATCATAGACTAGATATAGTTAGATGAGTTCACAATAAATGTACAAGCAAGCCCGCCTCTTATTTGAACATTGGCGACGAGGAAAATTGGAAAATCTTGTTTAGTGCTATTATTTGTACATTATAATAATGTCTATTGGTAAAATAGGCGAGTATAATGTGCAAGCCGGCAACTGGTTGGCGTATATTGAACGGATTGAGATGTATTTCGTAGCTAATAAAATCGGTGACGATGTGAAGCTACCAACGCTTATTTCGCTAATGGGGGAAGCAACTTATGAGCTTTTATCAAGTTTAGCAAGTCCATCGAAGCCGTCTTCTATGAAATATGATGAAGTTGTTAAATTGCTGCAAGAGCATTTACAACCCAGACCTGCAGAAATGGCGGAACGGTTCAGATTTCGTCAACGGAGACAGTTGGCCGGTGAGTCGATTGCCGATTACATAGCCGAGCTTAAAAAGCTTTCGAGATTCTGTAATTTTAATACAGTTTTAGAAGACAATTTAAGAGATCAATTTGTTTGCGGCTTAAAAAGCGAATTCACAAGGCAGCGATTATTTGCGGAAGGGTGTCTTAGTTACTCAAAAGCGGTTACTTTGGCCACAACTCTTGAGGCGGCGGAAAGAGATGCCTGCGCAGTAGAATATATCGGAAGCGAGGTGAACGCGGCAGGGGGAAGCGGAGGCATAAACAAATTGATAGTGAACTCATGTACATCTTGCGGGAGTACAAACCATGGGAAATGGGACTGCAGATATAAAAATTTTGAATGTAGTTTGTGTCACAAAATTGGGCACTTGAGGCGAATGTGTTCAATACGGTCACATACTGAGGCTGTCCGGCTGAAAGAGTCAACAGACGCCTCAAAAACAGAAGACGATCATCGGAATGCGACGTCACGCGGAGAGCGCGGCCGTCGCGGTGGTCGAGGGGCACGCGGTGCTGCAGCGCGCAAGCGCGTTACTGGACAGAAACCCGGTACATATTGGGTACAGGAAGCAGATAGTAACTGCTCAATATTATCTTCAGGTGATGATGATGTCAATGATGAAGACTTGAATGAACCTATGTATCAAATGTCTTTGTCTAAGTATAAGGCGGTGCGTATCACACTATTAGTTAATAATTGCATATTAGAAATGGAAGCAGATACTGGTGCGCCTTTATCTTGTATTAGTAAAAATACATATAGTAAATATTTTAAGGACCTTGTTATAAAACCTTGTCGAATTAATTTAAGTTTTTATGATGGGTCCAGAATTAAGCCACTTGGTTATGTAGAGACGGAAGTTCGTTACAAAAATATGAACAAAATTTTAGATCTATACATTTTTGATAATGGAACTACTAATTTATTAGGTCGTCAGTGGCTAGCTGAATTAAATATAGATATTCCCAAACTCAGTGTGCATTGTATTCAAAATGAAAGTTGTAACAAAAATGAAATGTTAGAAACTATTATTTCCAGGCATAAATCACTTTTTGATGGCACTTTGGGTCGGTACACCGGTGGCTCAGTTAAGCTGTGTGTACGTCCGGACGCACATCCTGTATTCTGTCGTGCTCGCCCATTACCGTATGCGCTGCGAGGCAAAGTTGATGCAGAGCTGGACGCTATGCTGCGCGCGAATGTCATCGAGCCTGTTGACCACTCTGACTGGGCCACTCCTCTAGTTATAGCCCGTAAAGCAGATGGTGGCATAAGAATATGTGCCGATTATAAGGTAACACTTAATCGTGCTTTGATGATCGATAGGTACCCGGTTCCAAAGATAGACGACTTATTTAGTGACATTTGCGGAAATGTTTGGTTTACAAAATTAGACTTGTCTCAAGCTTACAATCAATTAGAACTTTGTGAAGACTCTAGAAACTACACAACAGTTAATACACATCGTGGATTATTTAAATATAATCGTCTAGTGTTTGGGTTGGCTTCAAGTCCCGGTATTTTTCAGAGATTTATGATAAATCTTTTCAAAAATGTGCCAAATGTAGTCGTATTTTACGACGATATTTTAATAAAAAATAAAGATTTAAAAACCCATTTACAAACAGTTGACAAAGTGTTCGACATTTTGGAGTCGAACGGGTTGAAAATTAAGCGGGAAAAATGTGAATTTTTGACGCATGAAGTAAGATACTTAGGTTACATTGTAAGCAAAGACGGAGTGAAGGTAAATGCGGATAAAATTAAACCTATTCTTTCTATGCCGCATCCAAATAATGTTACTGAACTAAAGTCTTTCTTAGGTATGGTAAATTTTTACGGAAAATTTATAAAAAATTTGAGCACATATTTAAGCGTCCTTTACGATTTGCTTAAAAAAGGCAAATATTTCAAGTGGACTAGAAAGCATAGCTTAGCGTTTAACCAAGTTAAAAAGTTGTTATGCAGTGCGGATGTGCTGGCACTGTATGATATGTCATTAGAGACAACGTTGACTTGTGATGCTAGCGGACACGGCCTGGGCGCCGTGCTCGCGCAGCGTACTCAACGCGGAGGGGATGAACGAGTAGTAGCATATGCGTCGCGGGCTCTCACCTCTGCTGAGAAGCATTACAGCCAGATTCACAAAGAAGCTCTGGCTATTATTTTTGCGGTTGGTAAATTTCACCAATATTTATACGGAAGAAAATTTACTCTTCGCACCGATCATAAACCATTAGTGAGTATTTTTGGACCTGAGACTGGTATTCCAAGTACAGCAGCTAGTAGGTTACAAAGATGGGCGATCAAGTTATCGGCATATGACTTTGACATAGAGTACGTAAAATCAGACCAAAATGTGGCCGATGCTCTCTCACGGTTGATAAAATCAAATAAAGATACCAGTACCACAGATGATGACTTGCCAGAGCAAACATACTTACATTTCGCCACTGAAGCACTCCTTTTAGATTACAATGTTCTAAAGAAGGAGACGTCTTCCGATGTTTTATTAAGTAGAGTTATTAGTTATATTAATGACGGTTGGCCGCGGGAAGTAGAAATTAAGGAGCTTAAACCTTATGTTAATCGCAAAAATGAACTTTATACGGAGCTAGGATGCGTTTTGTGGGGTCACCGGGTTGTGATACCTTTAGCTTGTAGGGATAGAGTTCTAAAAGAACTACATGAGCCACACATGGGAATTGTTAAGACAAAAGCCTTAGCAAGAAGTTATGTTTGGTGGCCAGGGATTGATGAAGCTGTAGAGGCGGTGTGTAGGGCGTGCACGGTGTGTGCCGCGGTGGCGGATGCGCCACACCAACATGCGCCACAGCCATGGCCGTGGCCAAGTCGGCCTTGGTCACGGCTACACATCGACTTTTTAGGACCCGTGGCAGGACTAACCTATTTAATAATTGTTGATGCTTGTTCCAAGTGGATTGAGGCTTTTCAAATGAAGCGCACTACGGCACAAGCGGTTATAACGGTTCTCAGGGATATTTGGGCTAGGTTTGGTCTGCCGAGACAAGTAGTGAGCGATAATGGTCCACCGTTTACTAGCGTTGAATTCAAAAATTTTTTAGTTAGTAATGGTATTGAGCAAATGTTCTCCGCGCCGTACCATCCTGCCTCTAATGGTGCAGCAGAGAGTGCGGTGAAAATATGTAAGCGGGTAATTAAAAAAGCACTTAAGCAAAAATTAGATCCAAATACAGCTTTGTGCAGGTTCCTTTTAACCTACAGGAATACTGAACATCACACGATAGGGGA
Source organism: Dasypolia templi (assembly GCA_963555695.1). NCBI lineage: Eukaryota > Metazoa > Arthropoda > Insecta > Lepidoptera > Noctuidae > Dasypolia > Dasypolia templi. The sequence continues at coordinate 21,519,423 of OY743153.1, forward strand.
AAGTCCTGCTAAAATTTTGCAAGGAAGAAACTTACGCACAAGACTGGATGCTTTAAAACCCGATCGGGAGGCGCGTATACAATCGCGACAAAAAACACCGGAAGGTGCACATCGTCAGGTCGCGGTGGGGGAAAATGTGTGGTATAGGGACTATCGTGGTTCAGACAAATGGGTACCGGGACAAGTCTTAGAGCAATTAGGTAGGACTGATTATAATATTCGATCTGATTTTGGAACCGAGGCCCATCGACATATTGATCAGTTGCGGCGACGTTCTGTTTTACCAGAGACGGCATGCCATTCACCTAGTAATAATATGACTAGGAAGTCACGAAGCTCACTTGTTTTTCCTGAAATAAACGAAGAGAAGTTGAGTGGGACTGTCAGTGGTAGTCCAATGATGCTTAAAACGGGAAATGTAATTGAGTCAAGTACGGCGGCCACGACAGTGGACGGCCTGCAGGCAACGACATCCAATCCTTGCGACAGTGATGTGCGAGTCTCAGCTGAGGTACCGGTGGAACACCAAAGGCCAGGAAGAATTCGTAAGCCTCCTAAAAGATATCTTTTGGAGTTTGATTAGCAATATATTATTTTCCATTTCTGTGTTTAATTAAGATGCTGCTATTGTAATAGGTTAGAAAGTTAGTTTTTTTTTTGGTATGATCGAAATGTTGCTATTTATTTAAGTTAGTGTTTGTTTAATTATTTTTTAATAAGGGTGAAGGTGTTGTATATGGCAACCATAATGTTGGATCATAGACTAGATATAGTTAGATGAGTTCACAATAAATGTACAAGCAAGCCCGCCTCTTATTTGAACAATTATATGCACTGGCTCAATCACATCTCCTAGTAACAAATAATACACTTTAATAATAATAACAATAGAGTACAAGATGGTCTGAAAAAATATTTTGATAGTAATCAAATATTTCATTATCTTCTTCTGTTTACAATATTTCCTGTGAATGCCTAACAGAGTCTCCAGAAACAATAAATTATTCAACCACTTTAAAGCAGACATTTCTATTTCTAATGTTGTGTGTCTCGTTGACTACGATATAGTAATGGTCATAAAGGACGGCGGCCAACAATTATGTTATTTTCAATTTTCTAAGTGGGTTGGTAAATACAAATTTAGTTGACGATCAATAATTTCAACAACACGACGTTATTAAATGTGTTAATTTTTTTTTCTTCGTTAATACTGAAGTTAACAGAAAGGAAGCAGACGGCCTTTTTATTGTATTCCATAACCGATCGTTTGGTATTGCACTGGCGTATAATCAATATGAACCCCGTTTGGCCAGAATTGGCATAAACGCGAGCTTCTATTACATTAACTAAATCGATTTCTACTTGGTAGTTGTGGTAGTACCACTACTTTAATACTTATAGGTTTGCCAGGAATGTGATTTAACTGCAACATAACAATGAGATAGTTACATCCCAGTGGGAATGTTGTACAATAACTTGATTTCTATTGGATTCTACTTTATCTACTATATGAATTCCTTTATCAATTTCACATCAGCTGGTTAAGAATAAAAAATAAAATAAAAATATTCCTAATAATATACCTGAACATCATTATCATTTAAAAAAAACGTATACTTACTTTTAATAACTGCAGCCAAGCCAAGACTCAGACTGTAGAACTTCACGCCTTGGTCACGATTCACCGATGGAGCTTTTTAGATTCTGGCAGTTAAAAGTTATTGATTTATTAAAATAACAATTACAACACCTTCACAGACTATCGTAGGCGATGTTATAGGTCACAATTTCTAAGACCAAATTTCACCAATGAAACCGAACGCGATCAGCACATAAACTGGCGCTCAGTTTCATTGGTGAAATCAGCCGTAAGTAAGTATAAAAAATTACAAAAATTATAAATAAAATGACCAGTGACCAAAATTAAAAATAAAAATATAAAAGTAGTTACTAATATAACAATTATTATAAAAATTACAACGTTTTAATTATCAGACCTCCCTCAGTTATGATTTTTTCCATGTGAATAAATTACGGCAGGTTTTCTCCAAATATATAAATATATCCCTGAGTACTATAATTATACGGGTAGAGAGTGCTCTCTTTCGTCATTTTTATGCTAATAAGCGCAGTGGCGCCGTCTAAAATTTGTGCCCGAACTAAGCTAGGTTTTTGTAGGTAGTTGTAGTAACGGTGCAACCACTTATCAAAGGTAACAAAACCATTTAAGCAGTACTGGCTTTGTATCATAGTTTTACAGAAGACAAGATCTGCTTTTACTAGTTTTGTTACCATTGGTATGCCGTTGACAATATCATGTTGTAAATTAACTATAAACTTACTTACTGTCTTTCATAGAAATGATATGAAATGAAACAAGTCAAATGTTTGAGTAAATTTTTATTTTTATAATGTTTATGCTTATAAAAATATTAAAATAAGCTCAATTGTATAATGAAATGTAAAATAAATATTGTTATGGTACATAAGTTTTAAATTTATAATACTGTATTTTTTGTGTTGTGTGACATCTGTTGAGTTGCGGTGCTTACTAAATAATCCTACGATTAGGAACAACATATATAGCTACCAGGACTCGTTGGAAGTCGCTACGTCCCCGTAAGGGGGCGCGGCGAGCGGCTCCAGGGCTATGCCCCCCGGCCGCGGAGTCTATACGTTGGCCCGTAAAAACGGGCCCCTCCTTGGTTTGGCTCTAATGGCCGGTAATATGATTGGACGTGCGGGCAACACGCGCCCATGTGAGTGATTGCTATTTTGTTTCTGTAGGAGCGTCGCGACGTTTATAGTGAAGCGTCGCTTTCTTCACGACATCTCGGCGGTCTGTCACCGCCAGGTGAGACCCCTAGTTACCTAGGGGAGGCCCGGCGGTGACGACCAGCGACAGAGATGTCGACTCGACGAGCCTACAGAGTAGGTGAGTGGTCCCCGCCCGTCCAGCTCACAGATCTAGCCGTTCACTGTCCGGGCTAAGGGGCCGTCATGTGTGTGTGGACGGTATTGTTTCTGTGTAGCACCGTCCAATGTCTACATGAATCGCGGCCCGCGCCGCGCATTCACGTGTGAGTTTGGATGCCTGTATAGTGGTGGATGTCTGTGTTAGATTACGTAACGTGCCTATATTAACCTAGCACACGTTACGCAACAGGTGTATGTTATGTTTGTGGAGTCTTGTTGTCACGAATAAGCTGCGTGTAACCTGAATTACAGCTTATCCGGGCGTCAATCTGGTGCGATGGAGTCGTCGTCCGCAATCAGGTCGCGGGGCAGGGGTCTCGCGTCGGGGGGGCGCGCGTGCGTCGGCACGCGCGAGCATTCCCTTCGCGAGGCGCTTCACAAACTCATCCAGGCTCTCAATCCCGAGATCCCTCTGGATGACATGGTAACTCACAAAGCGAGGAGCGTCAACGATAGTCCGCAGCGCAAGGTTTTGCTGCGCGCGGAGTAGCTTTCGGCTCGACTCGCTCGTGAGAGCGAACCATGCCGGAGCGGCGTACGTCAAGATTGGGCGTACGTACGTCTTGTACACTCCCAACTTGACGCGCGCCGGGATGCGAGACGAGAGCACCGGTTTGAGTAGGTTGCGGGCGACCCTGCCCTGCGCGGCGACCTTGCGGACGTGTGGCCCCATCGTGAGCCGATGGTCGATGGTGACTCCTCAATGTACTAGGCGTCGCACAATTTTAAAATAAAAGACTAAAAATTAAAATTTGATATTTAACGATTACAGTAGTCCCTGCAGCAGTGGGGCGTCCGCCGCACCCGGCCTCTCTCATCTACGATCGTTCACTTGTCATTCGCTTCTTTTGTGTGGGCATCTTAACATTAATTGTTGGTGTAAGAAATATTCCATTCCTTTTTATCCAATTCGCGTGTTTTTCTAGTGACCATGGTACCAAGACGTTATGAAGAAGATCCAGGGAAAATCAGACGAAAAATTAGGCGACTGGAAAAGCGTTTAGAAAGACAACGCGAACAGATATCTAGTGATAAAGGTTAGTCAGATTTATCGTAATACTAACGGTGTTATTTCTTATCGTTTCTTACCAGTTCCTTATAAATTATCGACTTCAATCATTTAGATTTTTTCAAGTGTCTTGTTGTTCGCACACGTGCGGTATGACTCATGACTTTTCTATTGTTGTTGTTCCATTATAGTATAAGGAATGTGTATGTAAATAGGTACCTACCTTCTATGCATATTCTGCACGTACCGTGATGAGATCCCGGTCAAGTTAAAACTCATATTGTGTAAATAGCTAAGTGTCGTGACGCGATTACGACCGTCTGTAATAGTGATTATTTTTGTCAAGTGGTTTGATGCGATCAAATCCTTTTCTTGTCTTTGTTTGAAGCCAAATTTGATCTAATGCTATAGTAGATTGAAATGCCGTTCCAGATGTTAAGTCTGGCCACTCAAGACCTGCCTCTTTGCCTCCCGACTACGAATCCTCTGAGCATTGCCAATCAGATGGATCTCAGTCGAACTATAGTTGTGTGGTGACAGCTCCACAAAACACTATCTCTGATACCGTTACTGGTGGCGCAGACACCAGCGCCGCACCAGAAATTTTGGAGGTTCTTGGAGAATCTAAGAAAAAAAATGAGGTGTTTAGGCCAACAATCTAAGAAGAAATCTCCAAACGTTGGGGAAAGATTATTATGGAAGGGTATTAAATATTTTGATACCCGAGAACTTTCAACTTAATAAGGCACCAAAACTTAATCAAGAAATATCCTCTGTCTTAACGGAATCCTCCAGAAACAGAAATAAGCGTCTAAATTGGGCACAAAACCATCTAGGTATTCGTATAGCGGATATCACAATCCTACTGTCGTCAGTAATTGATGGCAATTTAGAAAAAGCTGAGATTATAAAAAAGCTCTCAGAAACGGCGCAAATATTGTTAGATTTACATTGCTAAAATACTGCAAACCGAAGGAAGTTAGTTGCATTCAGCTTGGACAAAAAAATCTTGAATACTATCCAAGGAGTTAAGAGAGATACTTTTCTCTTCGGACAAAATTTGGGCGAAAAAATCAAGGCATCTAAGATGGCTGAAAAGTCTGGCTGAAAAGTTTGGATTACAGAAAAGAGAGGTGGTAGATTGTTCAGGCTCGGTCCGAGCCTGAAACATCTACCTCCCAGAGATCGATACTCTTGAATAATTATCGTCAGGGAAACTCAAGTGGGCCCAGGACCCGAGCCTCCAACCCGAACACAGAGAGATACCCAGCGTCAAAAGAACGATACAGCTCTGCGTAGTCAGCCCCGAAGGCACCTCCGAAAACCAACTAGAGGTAACTTTGTCACCAAACTTATAAGTTGGGTGAACAATCGCAGTTTAAAAATTGTTATGTAGATACCTAAAGAAAGGCACAAATTAAAAAAGTAAAAAGTTTATTTTCACAAGAAGCATTTACAAGAATTTGGTACATATGTGTATACAGTATTTATTTAATTTTATCTGAGGTACTGAAACTGATACCCAAACTAAGCCAGGGCTTGTATTTCGGGAGTCAGTCATCAAACGTGGAGCATTGTCGTGACGAAATTTTTTTTTTCTTCGCATGTACGTGTTTGTCTGTCGGTGTGTGAGTATGTGTGAGTATGTTGTGTATGAGTTTGTGAGTGTGAGTTTGTGTGTATGTGGTGAGCTATCAAATGTGAATGTGAAAGCGTGTGTTGTATGATATTACGTTAGTTAGTGGACAAGCATCGTGATGACACTAAGTCTAGTTGCTTTCACAACAGAGGTGAGGATACCGTCAATATCCTCACCTCTGTTGTAAAAGCAACCAACGGCCGCCTTTCGACCAAGAATGATATTATTAAGCTCGAAGCTATCGACGCTGTAAGGAGCCATTGAATCTATATTCATATCATTGAATATAGCGGAGTCGATTTAGAGGAATCGTTATCTAATCTACTAGATGTAGAAATGTTTTGGGCTATGAGATTGCTGAATTTTGGATGCCAATAGTCTACCTACACTAGCAAAGTAGTAATTTTATTTTATTTATTTTATTTTATTCGGGAAACTAACAGCTAACATAAACAGTGTCCTTAAACGATACACAAATTGAAGGCCATTTACAAGTTTCCACTGGTAAACACTAGGATACATATAAGAGAAGAATAGGTACAAAATACTTATAACATAAATCAGGAAATACAAACTAAAAATAGTACACGTAAACTTTACCATGTAAACTGATTGAGAGGGATTGTTAGAACCCTTTAGGAGATCTGAAGACGATGCTCTGTTTTGGTTTTGAGTTTGATATCTGTTTAATAAGAACCCATGAAGCTTTCTATTTGTTTCTTTCCTTCCTTCTTCTTCTCAAAATTCTGCGCGTTCGTACTCGGTTTTAGTCACTCACTCCGGTTGTTACGACTATTTGTGTCAGGTTGTTCTCATATCCGCCTCTGTGACAACGATCAAAGAACTTCTCAGTCTAAAGTTCGGTCAGCAAATACAGCACGAGTTTTAGCCAGCCTTAAAATATCACAAGATAACAGTTCCGTTTAAAATTAATGAACAGTTATGGTGGCTAGTGAAAAAAAAGTACAAAATATGGTTACTATATTTAATGTTACACAACTCTTGAATTATTTTTTGCCCTTTATTATTTGCACATGAAACTGACCAAAGTACAAAACTATTATACTTTTAATTTTAATCTAAAACTACTAAGTAAACGCAAACATAACAAAATAAGTATTATTTAGATCATAATAATACACAAAATTATATAAATGTGAGTAAATCGTAAGTATCCTAACTTCGTCACCAATATTATTTAAATAACATGATTAAACTGAAGAAGAACTATTACATAGTTCACAGTAAACGTGAGTACAACTGGTAGCATATACATCCCAGCAGGAATGTGGGGCAATAACATGATCTCTAGCGGTTTTTTTTTAATCAGTCGTATAAAGTCCTTTGTCATTTTCACTTCAGCTTCGCCAGAATCTGAAATAATTGACATAGTTATGAAAACATAAATTATTTCTTGCAAAACGATAATAACGCCGTTAATACCCAAAGGTTTAGACAGAGGTGTACGTATATAGTACAACAAATATTTTGCCAGTTATGTCCCGTATAATCCGACCTGAGAATCGAACCAAGGACCTTCCTCATGCTTAGCAGTAGCAATTGCGTCCACAAGACCAACGAGATAGTTATTGGAACAATTAGCTTTTTTGCTAAAATTAAAAATCGGCTTACGTATCTTTTTAAATAATCTTACCAATTATTATCATTGTATTATAAAGTCGAGCCAACACTCTGTGGAACTTTCTTCCTTGGTTACGAGCCAATTGTCCAGCAAAAACGGGCAAGAGCGTTACTGATGCATAATAAAATAAAGCCATTATAACTTTCTTGAACTCGGTGTTTAATCCCTTTGAAAAACATTAACAAAAATATAATTATTTTTTGTCGTAAGATATCTTTTGCTATATTTTATATCGAATCATCTATCTTTTCCTAAGTATGTTGGATTCGGCTTCCAGTCTAACCGGATGCAGCTGAATACTGGGATTTTACATCGAGCGATTGCTATCTGATTTTATGACCCAGTTACCTACCTACTAGGTAACATGTGTAACGGTTAGATGAACAACAGACGGTTGGGCCAATCGAGGTAGGGAGCTGACTACTACTCATTTTTTTTTGTGACGATTAGGTGATGCAGAAAGATGCCAGCCAAATAGTTTGTGACAGTATTTATATATGGCCGAACGTTCTTATATCAGAATGTTCGGCTAACCTAGTTAAGAGAGAGAGAGAGACACTACCGCCCTGCTGAGCTTACAGCAATGCAGGTGGAGTCGATGCGAAGCTTCGAAGCCTTACAAACATAATTAATCGGTCACACCGCACATTTCCGTGTTACAAGTCGCATACCCTGCCGATTAGGTACCTCCGGTATATTGACCGTCTCAACGTGCGAGAAGCTCAGCTACGACCGCTATCTCTCTCTATTGCGACTAGATATTGGACAGTCGGCATCCACCCCCGGGGTAACCGGCCCTGGTGTGGTTTTCATCCCCGGGCGCCTGGCTCAAGGCCGGTCCCAACTGCATGCGCAACACGTCTTTACGAGTCACCATTAGTCCTCTATCGATCGTAAAAGCACCAAGCCCGCAATAGACCGACTCCAAGTGGGAGAGGTAGCAGAGCCAGCCTGCTATAACTCCTCTCCCCCCTTGCTTCTCGTATCATCCAAGTTCTCTTGGAAACCTTTACAAGTCACGGCCGTGGGCTCTCTTGATACCACCACTACGAGTATTTCAGATCACTTCCGCGCTCCGGAACTGCCAAGCAACCCATCCTTTACTCAGAATCCAGAGATCGGGCAGGGCCACTTGGCTGACTCAGGCCCCCTGAAGTACAGGGCTTCAATAATCTCAATGTTTTGAGGTTATATGTTTAATTTTCAATTTACCATTTAATGGGGCAGTCACGAAAAAAACTAAACCAATAAATAATCGTTTCAGTGTCACTGAATGTAGATCACGATGACCGAACGTCCTGATATTCCGAGAACGAAATTTCATTTTACTTTTAACCGGTGCCATTACGAGTAAAAGCCTATATCAGGACGCTCGGCTACACATAAACGCTTGTAACTTTCGAACTGTATTGTCACAAATTATTTGGTTGGCATCTTTGTGCGTCACCTAATTAAAACAAAAAACTGGAGTAGCAGCCAGCTCCCTCTCTCGATTGGCCGAACATTCTGATGTACATATTGTTAGTGCTTTGCAGGTAGGCTGCGCATACCGTAAACAATTCGACAGTTTAGAGAGAGATGAACTAGCATGTTCAATGAATACATATAAATATATCGGCATTGACAGGCGAGGTGGTCTGTCAGCACAGACTTCGCAAAGTAGGTCTTGTATCAGGCCGTACCAGGCAGGTAGTGTCCGGTTCAGTACAGCATGCAATTCCATATAGCTTGCGGTTCAGCAAAGCGTGCAATTCAGCACAGCGTACGGGACAAGGTTGCGTGCAGACGTTAATCAGCGTGGTCGTGTACCCTTGAAGTGCGTGTAAGGTGCGCATGTTAGTTGCGGTTTATTTCCTAGCCGGGCTTTAAGGCTAGGAAATACACCGCAACCTTAGCGTCCAAGGAACGGTGTGGAAGGCAGGATAGACGGAATCTCACACATTTCAGTGGTTTATTAGGACAGACAGGTGCAATAGCAGCGCGGCACTTGAACTTTATGGCCTAAAGCAACATGTGACTCATACAAGCTTTCATCAGTATGTTGCAAGATATTCAAAATTATTTAAAAATGTGTGCAAAATAGCTAAAGCTCTATATATTAGTAATAAAATAAAATCAGCTGATGATAAAATAAAAACTACCTGGCAAATAATAAATAATGAAACAGGTAGGAAAAATCAGCGTAATATTGAATTCAATTTAGTGACTGCACGTGGCCCCATCAACTCAAATGTAGATATAGCTCAGGAATTTGAAAACTTTTTTGTTAATGTTCCACTTAAAACTACTGAAGATTTAAATTCCTCACCCGCGCTTTCTGCTGCCTTACTTAAAAATAATGTAAAACCATGCCCTTTGGCGTTTAAGTTTCAGCATACAAACCCCCAAGCTGTTATAAAAGCTTTTAAAGATCTTAAAATTAAATCAACAGAAGATCTCTGGGGAATGTCTGTAAAAGTATGTAGATCTCTCATCGAAACCCTTGCGCCCTATTTAGCTTTCATATTTAACACCAGTGTGGACCAAGGAGTCTTTCCGGATCTTATGAAACATAGTAAAGTGATCCCATTGTTCAAATCCGGTGATAGTAAAGAGCTCAATAATTATAGGCCCGTGTCAATTCTGCCAGTTCTCAGTAAGGTGTTTGAAAAGTTGATGCTCAATCAAATGTTACGTCACTTTAATAAAAACTCCATCTTGCATGAACATCAGTACGGTTTCACTAAAGGACGTTGTACCACTGACGCCGGTGTCACCCTAATAAAGAACATTTTTAGCGCCTGGGAGGAATCACAAGATGCCATTGGAATCTTTTGCGATCTCTCTAAGGCGTTCGATTGCGTAAACCATGAGACACTTCTGCTGAAACTGGAGCACTATGGGATTAGGAATGAAGCTCTTGATTTGCTAAGATCATACTTGAAAGACAGAAAGGTTAAAGTACAAATAAACGGCACAAACTCATTAGGGTCTGAAATATCAATGGGTGTTCCTCAAGGTTCGATATTGGGTCCATTCCTCTTTTTAGTCTACATTAATGATTTACCCCAGTTACTTCAAAATCAACCGAAGATGGTGTTGTTTGCAGATGACACTTCATTGATCTTTAAAATAGATCGAAGGTCACAAAATCTTGACGACGTGAACAACTCTATTCTTCAGGTCCAAGATTGGTTTACGGTAAATAATTTGGTACTAAATGAGAAAAAAACCAAATGCATTCGATTTAAATTACCTAATGTTAGAAGTAGCGAATGTGACATCATATTGAACGGAGAAAAACTGGAATTTAGTAATCAGACGGTTTTCCTAGGAATCACGCTAGACGAGAAGTTACAATGGGGACCCCATATAACATCTCTCGCGGGGCGACTAAGCTCGGCAGCGTATGCTGTTAGAAAGATAAGACAGTTAACAGACGTTGAAACCGCGCGTTTGGTTTATTTTAGCTACTTCCACAGCATTATGTCATACGGCATTTTACTGTGGGGTCGGGCTGCTGACATTGAATCCATTTTTATTTTGCAAAAGAGAGCTGTCAGAGCCATTTACAATCTACGTCGCCGCGAATCTCTTAGGGAACTATTTAAGAAGATTAATATAATGACTGTACCTTGCCAGTTCATTTATGAAAATATTATGTATGTTAGAAAAAATCTGCATCTATTTAATAAAATAAGTGACATAATATTAACACTAGAAATAAAAATAAAATAGATCAACCATTTTTCAGACTATCTAAAGTACATAGATCTTTTATGGGGTACTGTGTTAAATGTTACAACAAAATACCTGGTGAAATATTGCAATTGAATGAAAGAAAGTTTAAAACTCATGTTAAAAAAACACTTTGTAATCAAGCATATTACAAATTAGAAGATTATATCCTTGATAAGAATGCTTGGAAACATGCTGGTCCTGCTCCATAGGACAATCTCTAGATTCTATACAATCTCTAGAGATCTCTAGGCTAGACAAAATCATACTGTTTGCTTATTGTATTGTATATTTGGTTGTTTTTACTTTACTCACACACTGTATTATTCCAAGTTAATATTTTAGGAAAATCATATATTTTTACAATTGTTTGTAAATATGTGAGCACAATGTACCTATCACGTGATTAATTTATATACCTTTGCTTTATTTTTATTTTTTTTGTACCAATAGTGGTATAGTATTTTTATTCTTGGTGCATCGTCTTCACATATAGAAATATAATTAATGTATACAAAATATTGTAAAACATTTTAAAAGAGTAACGGTGGAGTTTCTTGCCACTTCTTCTCCATACGAAACTACTTTTTGGAAGTGGCGCCTAGAATCAGTTCTATTTTTAATGTAAATTTTGACGTTCAAAAGTGCCTTTTTATGGGCCTATTTGAAATAAATGCTTTGACTTTGACTTTGACTTTGACTTTGCACAATTATAGATATAACATAGTTAGGTGATGTATGTGACACGAGAAGCAAGAAACACAACGGAAGACAGTAAACATTGCAGATCGAACACCAATTGGTTCAGAGCACACTGTACATCCCATAATAGCTAATACAATAATGGCACAAAGTGTAATTCCAGAGGGTTCTGGACAAGCGTCCGCTTGTTAAGCGTGCAGCGGTAAAATGTCCGAGTTATGGTCAGCGCGTGCGCTTTAGTGATGTGCACATAGCATATTTAATAAGTACTAATTACTCGACTTAATACTAATATAAAGCCACAACGTTACACATGATACCCCTTGAAGAGACTGATTCCACATATTCAGTTCTACACACAGACCATTTAAAACAATCAAGCCCACATAATGCGAGATAATGCCACTTTTTTTCTTGGGTCTATATTATTTGATTGCGAATAACATTATAACTATAATATATATATATTTTAAATAAGATTAAACAAAAAAAATGGAAAATCTAAATCTAGGTAATTACACAATACTTACATTTGAACAAATTTGGTAAATCATCAAAATGTAGTTGGGCATTGACAAAACTAGTGAAAAAAAATACTGAAAATAAGAATTCAAATTGAGTTTCCAAATTAAGATTATAAAAATCAATACTTTATTCGAAATACCAGTACCCACCTGACGTCCAAAGCATAGCGTCACTTGGTCGCAACTATTTGATAAATCCCGATACAGTTCCACCCATCCTTGAATCTGCTCTCTTGTGATTTCACATTGCTCATCCGAACTAATTTCATGGCTCCCTACTCTCTCCCGAACGGCTGATATCAATGAACTCAAGCTTTTGGACAAATTAACGATTATTAGAATGACAACAAATGATATTATTTGCTGATAAACAACAGTGAAACTCATGATCGTATGAGCTGCAAAAATGAAATAAATAAGAAATCCATTCATTTGTTGGTATCTTTGCAAGACGTCCAATGATCTGATGACAACGAAGACATTAAATATTAAAGTATATATTATGGTGAACCAGTATATTTTCTTTAGGGATTTTATTAATTTTATGTCATATTTAAACCAGTCAGAGAGACTACTGATACTTGTATAATATGACATGAAGGCACGGCTGTAAGATATGCCGGTCACGACGGATGACACAGAGTTTATATAGGCTAAAACAGCAAAAACACAATAAATTATATGCACTTGTTCAATCACATCTCCTAGTAACAAATAATACACTTTAATAATAATAACAATAGAGTACAAGATGGTCTGAAAAAATATTTTGATAGTAATCAAATATTTCATTATCTTCTTCTGTTTACAATATTTCCTGTGAATGCCTAACAGAGTCTCCAGAAACAATAAATTATTCAACCACTTCAAAGCAGACATTTCTATTTCTAATGTTGTGTGTCTCGTTGACTACGATATAGTAATGGTCATAATGGACGGCGGCAAACAATTATGTTATTTTCAATTTTCTAAGTGGGTGGGTAAATACAAATTTAGTTGACGATCAATAATTTCAACAACACGACGTTATTAAATGTGTTAATTTTTTTTTCTTTGTTAATACTGAAGTTAACAGAAAGGAAGCAGACGGCCTTTTTTATGGTATTCCATAACCGATCGTTTGGTATTGCACTGCTGTATTATCAATTTGAGCCCCGTTTGGCCAGTATTGGCATAATGCGAGCTTCTATTACATTAACTAAATCGATTTCTACTAGGTAGTTGTGGTATTACCACTACTTTAATACTTATAGGTTTGCCAGGCATGTGATTTAACTGCAACATAACAATGAGATAATTACATCCCAGTGGGAATGTTGGACAATAACTTGATTTCTATTGGATTCTACTTTATCTTATATATGAATTCCTTTATCAATTTCACATCAGCTGGTTAAGAATAAAAAAATTAAAAAATAATCCTAATAATATACCTGAACATCATTATCATTTTAAGAAAAAACGTATACTTACTTTTAATAACTGCAGCCAAGCCAAGACTCAGACTGTAGAACTTCACGCCTTGGTCACGATTCACCGATGGAGCTTTTTAGATTCTGGCAGTTAAAAGTTATTTATTTATTAAAATAACAATTACAACACCTTCACAGACTATCGTAGGCGATGTTATAGGTCACAATTTCTAAGGGCAAATTCCACCAATGAAACCGAACGCGACCAGCACATAAACTGGCGCTCAGTTTCATTGGTGAAATCAGCCGTAAGTAAGTATAAAAAATTACATAAAATATAAATAAAATGACCAGTGAGCAAAATTATAAATAAAAATATAAAAGTAGTTTTTAATATAACAATTATTATAAAAATTACAACGTTTTAATTATCATACCTCCCTCAGTTATGATTTTATCCATGTGAATAAATTACGGCAGGTTTTCTCCAAATATATAAATATATCCCCGAGTACTATAATTATACGGGTAAAGAGTGCCCTCATTCGTCATTTTTATGCTAATAAGCGCAGTGTCGCCGTCTAAAATTTGTGCCCGAACTAAGCTAGGTTTTTGTAGGTAGTTGTAGTAACGGTGCAACCACTTATCAAAGGTAACAAAACCATTTAAGCAGTACTGGCTTTGTATCATAGTTTTACAGAAGACAAGATCTGCTTTTACTAGTTTTGTTACCATTGGTATGCCGTTGACATTATCATGTTGTAAATTAACTATAAACTTACTTACTATATATATTATTACAAGTCAAATGTTTTAGTAAATTTTTATTATTATAATGTTTATGCTTATCGTAGTACAATTTTGCTAAAACTTTTGTTTCATCTTCTCTATTATAGGTAATTTTTTCTGTTAAAATACCATTAACGGATCGACACCAACTATGCAGTAAGACACTAACTCAACTCACTTGCTCAACTCCATGCTCTTTCTGGAAGATTTCACAACCGAAACACAAACAAAAAATGGAAAAGATCTACTAACGTACGCTTACACAGAGAGTAGAGAGTATTACAAACAAATTGCTAAACTTCGTTATGTCAGTTAACAATAAAAAAAAGGCTAGTACATAAAAAAAATATCTTCTGTTTTTCAATATGTAAAAATATTAAAATAAGCTCAATTGTATAATGAAATGTAAAATAAATATTGTAATGGTACATACGTTTTAAATTTGTAATACTGTATTTTTTTGTTGTGTGACATCTGTTGAATTGCGGTGCTTACTAAATAATCCTACGTTTAGGAACAACATGTAGATGGAGCTACCATCCTTTCATCCAAGCCAAATATATGGGACTGTTCCCCCCCCTAATATATCCTCTGAAACCGTAACTAAATTAATAATACGTAAACTCGTGACATAGGGGTACACTTGAGTAGGTCCCAGCCGCTGCTGGACAGTCTAAGAGAGCGGGGCGGTGGCGCGCACCTACGCACCCATCGGATTACGCTTCGGCGCTGCATCCTCGAGATTTACATGATTCACTAGGTAGTACACTCCTCAATGTACTAGGCGTCACACAATTTTAAAATAAAAGACTAAAAATTAAAATAAGAAATTAAACGATTACAGTAGTCCCTGCAGCAGTGGGGCGTCCGCCGCACCCGGCCTCTCTCATCTACGATCGTTCACTTGTCATGTCGCTTCTTTTGTGTGGGCATCTTAACATTAATTGTTGGTGTAAGAAAAATTTCATCCGTTTTATCCAATTGGCGTGTTTTTTCTTGTGACCATGGGACCAAGACAAGTTATGAAGAAGATCCAGGGAAAATCAGACGAAAAATTAGGCGACTGGAAAATCGTTTAGAAAGACAACGCTAACACATATCTAGTGATAAAGGTTAGTCAGATTTATCGTATTACGAGTACTAACGGTGTGATTTCTTATCGTTACTTACCAGTTCCTTATAAATTATCGACTTCAATCATTTAGATTTTTTCAAGTGTCTTGTTGTTCGCACACTTGCGGTATGACTCATGACTTTGAATTGTTGTTGTTCCATTATAGTATAAGGAATGTGTACGTAAATAGGTACCTACCTTCTATGCATATTCTGCACGTACCGTGATGAGATCCCGGTCAAGTTAAAACTCGTATTGTGTAAATAGCTAAGTGTCGTGACGCGATTACAACCGTCTGTAATAGTGATTATTTTTGTCTAGTGGTTTGATGCGATCAAATCCTTTTCATGTCATTGTTTGAAGCCAAATTTGATCTAATGCTATAGTAGATTGAAATACCGTTCCATATGTTAAGTCTGGCCACTCAAGACCTGCCTCTTTGCCTCCCGACTACGAATCCTCTGAGCATTGCCAATCAGATGGAGCTCAGTCGAACTATAGTTGTGTGGTACAGCTCCACAAAACACTATCTCTGATACCGTTACTGGTGGCGCAGACACCAGCGCCGCACCAGAAATTTTTTAGGTTCTTGGAGAATCTAAGGAAAAAAATGAGGTGTTTAGGCCAACAATCTAAGAAGAAATCACCAAACGTTGGGGAAAGATTATTATGGAAGAGTATTAAATATTTTGATACCCGAGAAGTTTCAACTTAATAAGGCACCAAAACTTAATCAAGAAATATCCTCAGTCTTAACGGAATCTTCCAGAAACAGAAATAAGCGTCTAAATTGGGCACAAAACCATCTAGGTATTCGTGCGTCAAATAAATACCTAAATATGTTAGCCGATTTGGGACTTCACTGCGGAATTCGAGACATAACACGCGAGGCGATTGTCGGACAGAGGCGAGTGGCGTCATGCATCGATCACGTCTTCATGCGGAATGTAAGCGGAGGGGCGAGCGACGTCCACGCATACACACTCACTAGCCAGGTAGCCGACCACTATCTAACGGGAATCTCAGCTGTTATTACTAAAGAAATAGACATAACATGTGTGAATAAAATTAGGTACAACAACAAAGCGGTTAGAGATAAACTTAACAACATAAATTGGTCATCGCTGTTACTAATACAAGACCCGTGCGAATTGTATACGAACATTGCAGCGATTTTTGGCGATATTTATAATGGTTCTAAAATAGAAAACTCGGTTTGCTCTAAACGCAAAACACAGTCGTGGGTTACTGATAAGTTACGCGTCCTTATGGAAGATAAAGATATTCTATTTAAACAGTGGAAAAGTGATCCCAAAAATAATTATAAGCGATTGCAGTACACTAGATGCAGAAATAAAACTCAGAAACTTATAAATATTGCCAAAAATAAAAGTAGGAGGGAAGTTATAATCAGTTGTAAGGGAGACATGAGAAAGATATGGAATAATATAAATAATATATAATAAATAATATGGCTTGGTGGGTCTAAAGTGGGAGTAGATACTGTAATAGAAAAACACTTATTAAAAAATGAATCATTGCAAACCATCTGTAACAAATTCTGTGAAACCTTTACGAAAGAAGTCGATATTATCAAACATAAATGTCAACATAATTGTTTGGACAGATCGAGCTATGTAAATCATTGTAACGTAAGTTTCAGATTTAAAAAAGTGCTCCCTAATGACGTTAAAATTGTTATAGATAAATTAGACTGCAACAAGTCGCCGGGGTCAGATGGTATTAGAATTACAGATCTTAAACAAATTAGCGAACAAATTAGTCCAGTAATAGCTTATTTTATAAATATTAGTGTTAAAACATCTCAGTATCCGGATGAACTTAAAAAATCAATTGTTAGGCCAATATATAAACAGGGATCCCATCAAGATTATAGCAATTATAGACCGATAGCAATTCTCAATACGATAAACAAGATAGTCGAGAAAATTATAGTTCAACAACTTACTAGTTTTTTGGAAAACAATAATATTTTAAACGACGTTCAACACGGTTTTAGACTCAATAGAAGTACTGCAACTGCACTGGAGAAATTCACAGACGAAGTCAACAATCGTCTTGATGAAAAAAAGATAGTTATGGTTATATTTATAGACTTCAAAAAAGCATTTGATACATTGGACCACGATGGCTTGTTGCAGGCTATGAATGAATGTGGCAAAAGGGGCCCCATGAATGCATGGTTTTACAAGTACCTAGAAAACAGAACACTCAGAGTACGCGTCCGTGGGACAGAAAGTGTGCAGGGCGACATTAAATTCGGAGTTCCGACCGGTTCAGTATATGGCCCATTAGGGTACATAATGCACGTCAATAGTCTAATGTATTAAAATAATGTAGGGCATTTATGTACGCTGATGATACTTGCCTGGTTTATAGTCATACTAATATCAATCTCATACAGCAAGCTATGCAAAACGATTTTGACAAGGTGGTTGAGTGGGCACATGATAACGGCATTATAATAAACATAAGTAAAACTAAGTGCATGCTTATTCACTCGCCTTATCATAAAAATAAAAATAGTTTGTTAGTGCAAATAAAGGGTCATTCGTATGAATGTCTGCATAGCAACAAGCAACTTTGTCAGTGTTTATGTTTAGAAACAGTTGCCTCTTATAAATACCTAGGACTAGTGATAGATAACACATTCACATGGAATCTGCATGTTAACAACGTCTGTAATAGGCTACGCTCTATTTTGGGTAAACTGAAAAATCTGAGATATGTTGTTAGCAGGAAAGTACTGCATACCTTATATTACGCACTGGCTGACTCAATTATTGGTTATGGCTTGGGTGGATATGGTCTTGCGTTCCCTACACACTTAAATAAGATTAAGATCTTGCAGGTAAGGTTACTAAAACTTCTTGTAGATAAAAAAACTAAGAAGAACTTAAATTAAAATTACGAAGAACTGTTCAAAATTTGTAAAGTACTGCCGATCCATCTTAAAAGTAAACTAAATATATTGACTGAACAATTTAATAAAAAAAAACACAAAGTAGAACGTAAGCATATGTACCCAACTCGTTTATCTAAGAAGAATACACTTGCTGTCCCAAAAATATCAAACTATTTTGGTAAGCGCACAAGAAGGTACGTCGTACCAACGTTATTCAATGAGCTACCCCCAAAACTGATCTTGCATGTTAAATCTAAGGCCCAACTCAAAAAGGTTCTACATAAACATTATCTCTCAATGTGTCCATGATAATGTGTAACAAACTATAGATTGGCGAAACTGCCTATTTGTAAAATGTGAATTTTTTTATAATTTTTTATGTGATTGTATATTTATTAGCTATAGTTTATTTACTTAGCGTAATTTAGTTATTTACACAAGCACATTAACTTCAAAATTTGTAATTTATTGTTAGACGAGAACAACTGCCGACAAACTGTTATGCAGTTTGGCAGACGATATGTGACGATAAGTTTGTACAGATTTTGAATAAATAAATAAAAAAATATATAGTATAGCGGATATCACTATCCTACTGTCGTCAGTAATTGATGGCAATTTAGAAAAAGCTGAGATTATAAAAAAGCTCTCAGAAACGGCGCAAATATTGTTAGATTTACATTGCTAAAATACTGCAAACCGAAGGAAGTTAGTTGCATTCAGCTTGGACAAAAATTCTTGAATACTATCCAAGGAGTTAAGAGAGATACTTTTCTCTTCGGATAAAATTTGGGCGAAAAAATCAAGGCATCTAAGATGGCTGAAAAGTCTGGCTGAAAAGTTTGGATTACAGAAAAGAGAGGTGGTAGATTGTTCAGGCTCGGTCCGAGCCTGAAACATCTACCTCCCAGAGATCGATACTCTTGAATAATTATCGTCAGGGAAACTCAAGTGGGCCCAGGACCCGAGCCTCCAACCCGAACACAGAGAGATACCCAGCGTCAAAAGAACGATACAGCTCTGCGTAGTCAGCCCCGAAGGCACCTCCGAAAACCAACTAGAGGTAATTAAACATGTTGGTCCGTTACGACACTTTGTAGTAGTATGGAAAGCATCACCAAAGATCCTGTAATCTTACAGTGTATATATCGTGGTTACAAAATACGTTTTAACCGTCCCATAATTCAATATGCAGAGCCACTTAATAAATCTTTTACTTTCCAAGAGGCTTACAGCCTTAATATTGAAATTTTAAAGCTTTTATAATCACGTGCAATAGTAAAATGTGAAGACATTCATGGTCAGTTTATTTCGAATAGTTTTTTTACACCTAAAAGTGACGGTACCCACAGGTTTATTCTTAATCTTAAGAAATTCAACAATTATATTGATCCGCAACATTTTAAAATGGAAGATGTAGAAAATAATTTAGAAGTCGTTCTGGCTTCTAAATTATTATCTAAATCATTTTACATGGCCCATATTGACCTAAAGGGGGCCTATTTTGTAATCCCAATTTATGAACCTAGTAAAAATATCTACGGTTTAGGTTTTTCAATCAGACTTATGAATTTCATTGTTTACCCTTTGGTTTATTTTCAGTACCGTTGGTTTTTACTAAATTAATGAAACCTGTGATTAAATACCTGAGAGAAAAATGGATTATGCTGGTTATTTATTTTGACTATTTGTTATGTTTTAGTAAAACATTTGAAAGCTGCCCTCATGATGTAAAAATAATCACCGACCTGCTAGAGAAGCTCGGATTTGTGATAAACATATAAAATTGATTTATTTCCCAGCCAACTTTATACTTTTTTGAGATTTTGAGTTAAAATCAACATGACTTCAAAGTTGCCACTTAAGAAACGATTGAAGTTTCTAGAGACAATCGATAGATACTCCAACAAACGTGTTTTATCAATCACGGACTTTGCAAAGTTTTTGCTTTAGTCAAAAGACAACACGGAAGTACACCAATGTGGACACTGAGTGGGAATTATCTCAATCAGCGTTACATGACGTAGTCCTTCATTATGGTACTCCAGAGATTGATTTATTCGCAACTCGTTTGAATTCGAAATGTCATAAATATGTGTCCTGGAGACGAGACCCACACGCTTTTGATATTGATCAATTTACTTCAGATTGGGGCAGCTCCAACTTTTACTCGTTCCCACCTTATTATTTACTTATTTATTTATTTATACTTCACGCACATTTTGTACAGCGGCGGACTTAATGCCATAGGCATTTTCTACCAGTCAACCTTTGGGTGATGCAGAGACAAGCAGTGGTAGGTGCAATTTATGAAAAACCAAGGAATAAATATTTAATCTAAGATATAGATATACATATATACCTAATTATATATAAATATAAGCACAAATAAATATACATAAATATATAATTATACTAAAACAAATAAAACAACCAATGAGAAAACATTACCTTTAAGATGAAACTGCCAGCTTCTTGCGAATGTGCTCACGAACTTTAACTTTAAAGGATAATCGGTTGGTTGCCACCCTGATTTCTTGGGGGAGTGCATTCCACAGAGAGATAGACTGAACGAAGAAGGAAGAGTGAATGAAGTCTGTGCGGTGAGTGGGACATTGAAGAAGACGATTTTGTGATGAACGAAGATTTCTGTTTTGGTTGGCGCAAATGTACTGAAAGTGGGGGGCTAGATAACCAGGGTAGGAGGTAGAAACAAGAAATGAAAACAAGGTGGTCAGCGCCCTTTGCTCTCTGCGCTGACGTATGGGCAACCACTTTAGAAGTGACCGATGCGCAGAGACATGGTCATATTTACGCAGATTGAAAACGAATCGAATGCAGTTATTGAGAAGACGGTCAAGTTTGTCGAGGAGATCTGCATTCAGGTCATAGTAGCACACATCACCATAATCGATGATAGGGAAAATTAAGGACTGCACAAGCATTGTCTTCGTACTCGATGGCAATATATTTTTCAACCGATACAGCGCGCGCAACGTTCCGGAAATTTCTGGCTTACCCGGGCGACTTGAGTACGCCAGTTCAGGGTACTATCAATGTGCAAGCCTAGGTCCTTTACGTCAGTGCTAAAAGGAACGATAATACCATTGAAGAGTACTCGTGGCAAGGTTTTACCATCCACTTTGCTAATACTACGAGAACTGCCAATGATGATCGCCTGACACTTCGTAGGGTTTACAGTTACACCAAATCTGTCAGCCCAGGTTTTTATGGCTACCCAGTCCCTATTTAATTTGTCGATAGCGTCAGGTAATTCATCAACCTTCCCTTGACAGTACAACTGCAGGTCATCTGCATACAGATGATACGCACACTGAAGTTCGGAAATTATAAGACTAATAAAAATAGAAAACAGAAGAGGGGAAAGTATACCGCCTTCAGGAACGCCAGTTTCCAAATCACACCAGCAAGAAGAAGAATCCCCAACATGAACGGACTGCTGACGTTCCTGAAGGTAAGAGGAGAACCATTTCAGTGCTTCGGGAGAGACCATATTATATGACAGAATGGCTAACAGGATGTCGTGACTGACAGTATTAAAGGCATTCGAGAAATCAACCAACACTAGAGCAGTAACTTTGGTGTCTTCCAGTCCTGCCCTGATATCGCCAGTAACTTTAAGAAGGGCAGACACAGTGCTGTGCCCAGGCCTAAACCCAGATTGAAGAGGACTAATAATTGAATTACGATGAACGAAGTTGGAGAACTGTTTGTGGACACAGGCCTCGAGCACTTTGGATAGGAAGGGAAGGATAGAAATTGGACGGAAGTTGAGGAGGAAGAGAGGGATTAGAAACCTTAGGTAGTGGACGAACATAGGCTTTGCGCCACAGGGAAGGGAATACTCCGGTGTACAAGGAGAAATTTATTATGTGTGTAATCGCGGGTAGGAGTTGATCCAGAATGGTTGTGATCATACCACGGGTGATATTGTCACATCCCACCGCTTTAGATTTGATGGAGAGAATGATCTTTCTGATCTCTCCCGGTTCAACTGAAATGAAACTCAAAAGATTAATGTGAGGACGCGTTAGACCAGAAATTAGAGACAAAGTGTTTTGCTTGGCTAAACGATCCATGGTAGTAACGGTGGAGAAATTCCGGTTGAGATCGTCTAAGTCAATTGAACAAGGTAGATCTAAATGTCGCGATTTGCCGATACTAAGAGTTCCAAGAAATTTCCAAATATCGGCAGAAGAGGAAGAATTGATAGTGTCAAGAATATGGCGGCGTTTAGCATTGCGTATCATCTGATTACATCTATTTCTTGCAGCCTTGAATAATGTCCAGTTCTCATCAGTACGATCCCTTTTAAATTTACGGAACGCACGGTCCCTACGTCGCATTACAATCTGTGTACCTCTAGTCATCCATGGAGCAGGTGGGCGTTTCAACTTAACTTTTTTGACGGGAGCATGGATGTTATAAAGGTCATTTACAACATCATTGAAGATGGCAACCTTGTCGTCAACTGAAGTGGCTTCCGTCAAGGGCTCCCAATCGACCACAGATGCATCATCTTTGAGCTTCTCGACATTCATCCGCGCAAAACAACGCCTGTACAGAACCTTGGGCTTAGGTTTGGGAGGTTTCAGGATATATGAAAGGAAAATCATGTCGTGATGAGAAAAGGCAGGAGCGTCATGTTGACCGTGAGAGGAAATGAGGGTAGGATTTGAGGTGAGAATCAGGTCGAGCCAGGTGTCGTCGCCAACAGTGTTATGATGAGTAGGCTTAAGCGGCAATACGTGCAGACTAGCTGACTCAATAAGGTGCAGGAGCTTACGGGATCGAGGAGAGTTGTGGGCAAGGAGGTTTGTGTTGAAATCACCCATGATGATGTGATGTGCATACTCCGAACCCAAAGAATCAAGTACTGATTCGAATTCAGTGAAGTAATCAACAGAAGGAGGACAGTAGACAACACCAATAATGGTTTTGGCTCCTTTGACACAGACTTCAAGGAAAATAAACTCAGCAGAAGAAGAGTAATTTGAAGAGGAAGTAGAAAGTATTTTATAAGGAAAGTCATTGCGAAGGTAAATAGCTACACCACCCCCTCCCTTTCCAATCCGATCATTTCGTATAAGAACGAAACCATTAAGAGAGTAAGTGGTGGACAGGAGATGTGGTTTGAGCCAAGTTTCAGAGATCAGGATGGCGTGAACATTACTGTTATTAAACGCGTCGTGCAGCTCGCTGTAGTGGCTCGGAACACTTTGAGCGTTAATGTGACACACATTAACCAACCGATTAGACTGATCATTAAAATTTTGTTGTATAAAGTCACCAAGAGTGTAGCTGAAAGAACAAAAGCTTTCATCGCTAGAAGCAGCAGTAGAATGGTTGGCAGAAAAATAAGACTCATTGTCTGACATAAATATGAATTGGTGGCTATTATGTTAAAATGAATATACAAAATACATAAAACAGAGCAACTTACAGGTGCAACTGCACCACCCGCCAGCTTACACCAAAACTAAAAGCAATTTTAAACATGGTATTCAGCACAAACTACACGTAACAAAACCATTGTTCACATTTTTGTCTACTTTACAAGTTAAAAACCGTAGTTCCCAAAAAAATAAAAATACCTGTCCAGAGAGGGAAGAAAAACTAAATTAATAAATGCTTGTACAATACATTTTAGAAAAATGCTATACCTTACTGCAGATTGAGTAAAGCGCAACGTGAAACTAAACGTTAGTACCAACGTAGCCAGTTATTTCAGAACGTTTACTTGGAACGTCAACGTCACTTTAATTTGACAAGCTGAACCACATTTACGTCAAGATAATAATTATATTCTTTGATTTACATACATTTACATGAGTGTTTACGGTTGAAAACTATACACTGTTGAGGGTATCGAAAAACTTATACCTCATTATTGAGAAACAGATTATGTAAACAGATGGGGCACAAAACCAAAGAAAGATAATTATGAGTCTACGAGACGGGACAACTACACCACGGTAAGTAAAGAATATGAATACATGAAACGACAAATTAGAATCAACAACAAGACATCAAAGTAAACATTAACCATAATTACAAAATGTGTTTTTCAGGCTCCCGGCAGCTTCAACCCCTGTTCATCTCGTTTATGGAGTCGCGCCTGGCGCCTTAGGATACTTGGCTATCAAGGGCTTCAGCTCGTCGATGGTAGTAACCTTGTGCCGACTTCCATCAGAGGTCTTTATGAAGATGATGCCGTCTTGAGTCCAACACGACCGCATGCTAAAGTGCTCGCGCGCCCTTCCGAAGACAGATTGCCTGGCCCTGGTCAAGAACTCCTTTACAGATATTTTGGTGCCTTTCAGCCTGTCTTCGCCTTCCAGACAGAGGCCTTGTGTCCACACTGGCGGCTTTAATTGAGGAGGCTGAGAGATTTTTGAGGGCAAGCTTGGTATTGAGAACCTCCAGAATTACTGCTGTGCTGTCTTCGTTCTCCACTTCAGCAAGACCTTGGAAAACCAATGCTTTCCGCCGGTGCCTGGTCTCTAGGCCATCAATTTGCTTGGCACACTCACTGATTTGGCTTCGGAGCAGACCAAGCATAGAAAATATGAGCTACCAGAAACTGCGGAACTCTTCGGCTATCTTTGCCACTGTGTCCTTGGCAGGACCAGCGCACTGGATTTGTGCTTCAAGCTCACCCATCTTCCTCAAAAAGTTATCCTCAAGGGTTTTCTGTGCAGCAAGGACTTCAGCAAATTGAGACATTCTGTGATGTGTAGTGCTAACAAATGTTGTATGATAGTGAAGGATTAGCTGGCGTTGTGCTTACGAAAAATAATTGCTGATAAAGCTACAGGAGTGCTCATAGTCCCAAATTCAGCCATGCTATCCACTGTTTACGTCTTTACAGATAAGGGAACCGGTGTATCACGGACCAAGCAGTAATCTCCTTTTATCTCCTTTCAGAACGCAGCACCCCTTTTGGATGAAAGTTACCCTGGTATCTTGCCTGTTATCAGGGAAGCATTTTCTCGAAAGTCATTGACTCCAGAAACTATAAAAATTATCACTGCTTCTTTATCCAATAATACACTGAAACAATATAATGTCGCTTACAGAAAATGGTGGCAGTTTTGTCAAACCCATAAGGTAAACTGCTACACCGCATCTGTACGACCGGTACTGTAATTTTTGTCCAGAGAATTTGAAACAGGAGCCAGGTATACTACATTGAACACTTATCGTTCGGCGCTCGGTTTAATTATAGGTAGACAAATGATATTGTCAGCAGATTTATGAAAGCTGTTTTAGATTGAAACCAGTTTTTCCTCGATATCTGTCTATTTGGGACACTAATGTGGTTTTAGATTTTTTGTTCAATTATTTTCCTAGTGAACATCTGTGTTTAAATAAATTAACAAAAACGTTTAAATACTTATTGCTAAAATTACCTTGTCTTTTCTTTTGTATAATCACTTCGTTGAAATAATTTAATAATATAACTGTTCAAAATAAAATAACATCA
Source organism: Dasypolia templi (assembly GCA_963555695.1). Classification (NCBI taxonomy): domain Eukaryota; kingdom Metazoa; phylum Arthropoda; class Insecta; order Lepidoptera; family Noctuidae; genus Dasypolia; species Dasypolia templi. Next base: position 21,545,380 of record OY743153.1, read on the forward strand.
TTGGATTCATTTATTTTCTTCATCACTAATGTATTGGCTATTTATAACAAAACTCTGTGTTTAAATAAATTAACAAAAACGTTTAAATACTTATTGCTAAAATTACCTTGTCTTTTCTTTTGTATAATCACTTCGTTGAAATAATTCAATAATATAACTGTTCAAAATAAAATAACATCATTGGATTCATTTATTTTCTTCATCACTAATGTATTGGCTATTTATAACAAAACTCTGAACATCTACACCTAGTGAATCATGTAAATATCGAGGATGCAGGCGAAGTGTAATTAAAGGTTAGGCAAACTTACCTGAAGTAAGTTTGACCGCAATTACAAGAGTCGCTGCATCCGATGAGATTTACAAACCCGGGTGCTCAACCCGGGTTCTAGAAACTTCTAGAAACTAACAAGAAATCCCCATAAAAATATAGTTAAATAAATAGCCCTCTTAAAATAATGACAAGTGAACGATCGTAGATGGCCGGGTGCGGCGGACGCTCCACTACTGCAGGTATACCTATTATTTGCAATTTTTACCCATCGATTTTTGTGGGTAAAAGCCTTTTTTGTTATCTAGAGTGTAAAAGTGTTTTAAAATTCGAAGGCTTCCGATTCAACATTTACTCGAAGTTTTAAATAAAACCAAAGAGTTAGGAACAAAAAAGTTTTTAAGACAAAATTTAGAAACGTTCAAAACCTGTCAACCGAAAATACCTGGTTATTCAGAACCGAAAATATCCGCTTTTTAATTTATTTTTATTGCTAACACTATAAAATTATGTAATTTTTAATGTTAATTTGAATAGTTCTAATCGTAATATACAGTAAAAGGTAATAAAAGTAATGGTTAACTATACTTAGTGTATCGAAATAAATAAATAAAGTGTATGAAGCATTTGTTTTGAACGTACCTTCTCACTAAGAAATGACAAAAAAGACAAGGCTGTATGGCTCACTTCCTTTGCCTGCATGAGCGAATTATAAAACAACAGGCACTTGAAAGAAGCCTTTGAAAGAATCCCGTTGTGGCCTGCCTGTGTCCCACGCTAACATTCAAAAACTTTTACAACGACAAGTTTTTACAAATTTCTCAAAATGCGATGAAAATACGACTCCGTCAGAAATAGTTGAAAAGACGGTTTTCTTTTACTGATTTTCTTTCTTTTTTGCAAGTTACTCGTAGTGTGGTGAAAGTTGTTGTGTTTCACTTATGGGTAAAAGTTTTTAGCGTTTCGTTTTTACCCACATGTAAAACAAAGAACTATTTCACCACACTACCAATTATTTGTAATTTTTACCCATCGATTTCCGAGGGTAAAAGCCTTTTTGTTATCTAGAGTGTAAAAGTGTTTTAAAATTCGAAGGCTTCTGATTCAACATTTACTCGAAGTTTTAAATAAAACAAAAGAGTTAGGAACAAAAACGTTTTTAAGACAAAAGTTAGGAACGTTCAAAACCCGTCAACCGAAAATACCTGGTTATTCAGAACCGAAAATATCCGCTTTTTAATTTATGTTAATAAACAGATTCTATACGTATTTTACAGATTTTCTTTCTTTTTTGCAAGTTCCTCGTAGTGTGGTGAAAATTGTTGTGTTTCACTTATGGGTAAATTTTTAGCGTATCGTGATTTGAAACCTTCACGACGCTCAGGGTTCTTCTTTTAAACCACTCGCTTCGCTCGTGGTTTACTTCTAGAACCCTTCGCTAGCTCAGGTTTCAATCCAAGCACTCACGGTAAAAAACACTGTGCGACGCCTCGTACATTGAGGTGTGTAATACCTAGTGAATCATGAAAATCTCTTCGGTTGCAGCGACTCGTGTAATTGCGGTCAAACTTCAGTTCAGGGAAGTTTGTTTAACTTTTAAATATGTAACACTAAATACAATTTATATTCTATTTAATTCTTTTTCTGAAGTGAAGTTTGACCGCAATTACAAGAGTCGCTGCATCCGAAGGATCGAAACTTGTGAAAACGCCGAAAAAATTTCCTTTCTGTTAGGTGACTACGAGTATTATTATGTACTGCCCACGATTGAAATATTCTAAGATTGTTAAAAGAGTCAGAACTATGGGTTTTAATTAGTGACATTATCTTTGTCACCAAACTTATAAGTTGGGTGAACAATCGCAGTTTAAAAATTGTTATTGTAGATACCTAAAAATAGGCACAAATTAAAAACGTGGACAAGCATCGGGATGATACTAAGTCTAGTTGCTTTCACAATAGAGGTGAGGATACAGTCAATATCCTCACCTCTGTTGTAAAAGCAACCAACAGCGGAAGTGCCCTTTCGACCAAGAATGATATTATTAAGCTCGAAGCTATCAAGGCTGTAAGGAGCCAATGAATCATTTAGCGTAGTTGATTAAGAGGATGTTTTGGGCTTGTGCTTGCTGAGTTTTGAATGCCAATAGTCTGCCTACATTAGCAAAGTAGTCATTTACCATGTCAACTGATTGAGAGGGATTGTTACAACCCTTTAGGAGATCTGAAGACGATGTTCTGTTTTGGTTTTAAGTTTGATATCTGTTTAGTAAGAGCCCATGAAGCTTTCGGGTTGTTTCTTTCCTTCCTTTCCTTTTCTTCTCTAAAGTCTGCGCGTTCGTACTCGGTTTTAGCCCCTCACTTCGGTTATTATGACTATTTGTGTCAGGTTGTTCTCAAATTCGCCTCTGTGACAACGATCAAAGAACTTCTCAGTCTAAAATTCGGTCAGCAAATACAGAAAGGTTTTAGCCAGCCTTAAGCTATCTTAAGAGAACAGTTCCATGTTAGAGTTAACGAGCAATAATGTTGGCTAGTGAAATAAAAATACAAAATATGGTTACTATATTTAATGTAAAAAAAATTGCACTTGTATTATTTGCACATTAAACTGACCAGATGTACAAAACTATTATACTTTTATCTATAAACAATGTTTAATCTAAAATTACTAAGTTAACGCAAACATAACAAAATAAGTATTAGTTACATAGAGTCAGATGGATACATACTTACAGAGATAGATATAATAATACACAAAATTAAATAAATGTAAGTAAATAGTAAGCATCCTAACTTCGTCACCAATATTATTTAAATAACATGATTAAACTGAAGAAGAACTATTACATAGTTCACAGCAAACGTGAGTACAACTGGTAGCATATACATCCCAGCAGGAATGTGGGGCAATAACATGATCTCTAGCGGTTTTTTTTTAATCAGTCGTATAAAGTCCTTTGTCATTTTCACTTCAGCTTCGCCAGAATCTGAAATAATTGACATAGTTTTGAAAACATAAATTATTTCCTGCAAAACGATAATAACGCCGTTAATACCCAAAGGTTTAGACAGAGGTGTACGTATATAGTACAACAAATATTTTGCCAGTTATGTCCCGTATAATCCGACCTGAGAATCGAACCAAGGACCTTCCTCATGCTTAGCAGTAGCAATTGCGTCCACAAGACCAACGAGATAGTTATTGGAACAATTAGCTTTTTTGCTAAAATTAAAAATCGGCTTACATATCTTTTTAAATAATCTTACCAATTATTATCATTGTATTATAAATTCGAGCCAACACTCTGTGGAACTTTCTTCCTTGGTTACGAGCCAATTGTCCAGCAAAAACGGGCAAGAGCGTTACTGATGCATAATAAATTAAAGCCATTATCACTTTCTTGAACTCGGTGTTTAATCCCTTTGAAAAACATTAACAAAAATATAATATTTTTTTGTCGTAAGATATCTTTTGCTATATTTTATATCGAATCATCTATCTTTTCCTAAGTATGTTGGATTCGGCTTTCAGTCTAAATGGATGCAGCTGAATACTGGGATTTTACATCGAGCGATTGCTATCTGATTTCATCACCCAGTTACCTACCTACTAGGTAACATGTGTAACGGTTAGATGAACAACAGACCGTTGGGCCAATCGATGTAGGGAGCTGGCTGCTACTCATTTTTTTTTGTGACGATTAGGTGATGCAGAAAGATGCCAGCCAAATAGTTTGTGACAGTATTTATATATGGACGAACGTTCTTATATCAGAATGTTCGGCTTACCTAGTTAAGAGAGAGAGAGACACTACCGCCCTGCTGAGCTTACAGCAATGCAGGTGGAGTCGATGCGAAGCTTCGAAGCCTTACAAACAGAATTAAACGGTCACACCGCACATTTCCGTGTTACAAGTCGCATACCATGCCGATTACATACCTCCGGTATATTGACCGTCTCAACGTGCGAGAGGCTCAGCTACGACCGCTATCTCCCTCTATTGCGACTAGATATTGGACAGTCGGCATCCACCCCCGTGGTAACCGGCCCTGGTGTGGTTTTTATCCCCGGGCGCCTGGCTCAAGGCCGGTCCCAACTGCATGCGCAACAGGTCTTTACGAGTCACCATTAGTCCTCTATCGAACGTAAAAGCACCAAGCCCGCAAGAGACCGACTCCAAGTGGGAGAGGTAGCAGAGCCAGCCTGCTATAACTCCTCTCCCCCCTTGCTTCTCGTATCATCCAAGTTCCCTTGGAAACCTTTACAAGTCACGGCCGTGGGCTCTCTTGATACCACCACTACGAGTATTTCAGATCACTTCCGCGCTCCGGAACTGCCAAGCAACCCATCCTTTATTCAGAATCCTGAGATCGGGCAGGGCCACTTGGCTGACTCAGGCCCCCTGAAGTACAGGGCTTCAATAATCTCAATGTTTTGAGGTTATATGTTTAATTTTCAATTTATCATTTAAGGGGGCAGTCACGAAAAAAACTAAACCAATAAATAATCGTTTCAGTGTCACTGAATGGAGATCCCGATGACCGAACGTCCTGATATTCCGAGAACTAAATTTCATTTTACTTTTAACCGGTGCCATTACGAGTAAAAGCTGATATCAGGACGCTCGGCTACACATAAACGCTTGTAACTTTCGAACTGTATTGTCACAAATTATTTGGTTGGCATCTTTGTGCGTCACCTAATTAAAACAAAAAACTGGAGTAGCAGCCAGCTCCCTCCCTCGATTGGCCGAACATTCTGATGTACACATTGTTAGTGCTTTGCAGGTAGGCTGCGCAGACCGTTAACAATTCGACAGTTTAGAGAGAGATAAACTAGCATGTTCAATGAATACATATAAATATATCGGCAATGGCAGGCGAGGTGGTCTGTCAGCACAGACTTCGCAAAGTAGGTCTTGTATCAGGCCGTACCAGGCAGGTAGTGTCCGGTTCAGTACAGCATGCAATTCCATATAGCTTGCGGTTCAGCAAAGCGTGCAATTCAGCACAGCGTACGGGACAAGGTTGCGTGCAGACGTTAATCAGCGTGGTCGTGTACCCTTGAAGTGCGTGTAAGGTGCGCATGTTAGTTGCGGTTTATTTCCTAGCCGGGCTTTAAGGCTAGGAAATACACCGCAACCTTAGCGTCCAAGGAACGGTGTGGAAGGCAGGATAGACGGAATCTCACACATTTCAGTGGTTTATTAGGACAGACAGGTGCAATAGCAGCGCGGCACAATTATAGATATAACATAGTTAGGTGATGTATGTGACACGAGAAGCAAGAAACACAACGGAAGACAGTAAACATTGCAGATCGAACACCAATTGGTTTAGAGCACACTGTACATCCCATAATAGCTAATACAATAATGGCACAAAGTGTAATTCCAGAGGGTTCTGGACAAGCGTCCGCTTGTTAAGCGTGCAGCGGTAAAATGTCCGAGTTATGGTCAGCGCGTGCGCTTTAGTGATGTGCACATAGCATATTTAATAAGTACTAATTACTCGACTTAATACTAATATAAAGCCACAACGTTACACACGTCCCTTGAAGAGACTGATTCCACATATTCATTTCTACACACAGACCATTTAAAACAATCCAGCCCATATAGGGCGAGATCATGCCACTTTTTTTCTTGGGTCTTCATTATTTGATTGCGAATAACATTATAACTATAATATATATATAGTACATTATAACTAAGATTTAAAAAAAAAATGGAAAATCGAAATCTAGGTAATTACACAATACTTACATTTGAACAAATTTGGTAAATCATCAAAATGTAGTTGGGCATTGACAAAACTAGTGAAAAAAAATACTGAAATATAAGAATTCAAATTGAGTTTCCAAATTAAGATTATAAAAATCAATACTTCATTCCAAATACCAGTACCCACCTGACGTCCAAAGCATAGCGTCACTTGGTCGCAACTATTTGATAAATCCCGATACAGTTCCACCCACCCATGAATCTGCTCTCTTGTGATTTCACATTGCTCATCCGAACTAAATTCACGGCTTGCTACTCTCTCCCGAACGGCTGATATCAATGAACTCAAGCTTTTGGACAAATTAACGATTATTAGAATGACAACAAACGAAATTATTTGCTGATAAACAACAGTGAAACTCATGATCGTTTGAGCTGCAAAAATGAAATAAATGAGAAATCCATTCATTTGTTGGTATCTTTGCAAGATGTCCAATGATCTGATGACAACGAAGACATTAAATATTAAAGTATATATTATGGTGAACCAGTATATTTTCTTTAGGGATTTTATTAATTTTATGTCATATTTAAACCAGTCAGAGAGACTACTGATACTTGTATAATATGACATGAAGGCACGGCTGTAAGATATGCCGGTCACGACGGATGACACAGAGTTTATATAGGCAAAAACAGCAAAAACACAATAAATTATATGCACTGGCTCAATCACATCTCCTAGTAACAAATAATACACTTTAATAATAATAACAATAGAGTACAAGATGGTCTGAAAAAATATTTTGATAGTAATCAAATATTTCATTATCTTCTTCTGTTTACAATATTTCCTGTGAATGCCTAACAGAGTCTCCAGAAACAATAAATTATTCAACCACTTTAAAGCAGACATTTCTATTTCTAATGTTGTGTGTCTCGTTGACTACGATATAGTAATGGTCATAAAGGACGGCGGCAAACAATTATGTTATTTTCAATTTTCTAAGTGGGTTGGTAAATACAAATTTAGTTGACGATCAATAATTTCAACAACACGACGTTATTAAATGTGTTAATTTTTTTTTCTTCGTTAATACTGAAGTTAACAGAAAGGAAGCAGACGGCCTTTTTATTGTATTCCATAACCGATCGTTTGGTATTGCACTGGCGTATAATCAATATGAACCCCGTTTGGCCAGAATTGGCATAAACGCGAGCTTCTATTACATTAACTAAATCGATTTCTACTAGGTAGTTGTGGTAGTACCACTACTTTAATACTTATAGGTTTGCCAGGAATGTGATTTAACTGCAACATAACAATGAGATAGTTACATCCCAGTGGGAATGTTGTACAATAACTTGATTTCTATTGGATTCTACTTTATCTACTATATGAATTCCTTTATCAATTTCACATCAGCTGGTTAAGAATAAAAAATAAAATAAAAATATTCCTAATAATATACCTGAACATCATTATCATTTAAAAAAAACGTATACTTACTTTTAATAACTGCAGCCAAGCCAAGACTCAGACTGTAGAACTTCACGCCTTGGTCACGATTCACCGATGGAGCTTTTTAGATTCTGGCAGTTAAAAGTTATTGATTTATTAAAATAACAATTACAACACCTTCACAGACTATCGTAGGCGATGTTATAGGTCACAATTTCTAAGAGCAAATTTCACCAATGAAACCGAACGCGATCAGCACATAAACTGGCGCTCAGTTTCATTGGTGAAATCAGCCGTAAGTAAGTATAAAAAATTACAAAAATTATAAATAAAATGACCAGTGACCAAAATTAAAAATAAAAATATAAAAGTAGTTACTAATATAACAATTATTATAAAAATTACAACGTTTTAATTATCAGACCTCCCTCAGTTATGATTTTTTCCATGTGAATAAATTACGGCAGGTTTTCTCCAAATATATAAATATATCCCTGAGTACTATAATTATACGGGTAGAGAGTGCTCTCTTTCGTCATTTTTATGCTAATAAGCGCAGTGGCGCCGTCTAAAATTTGTGCCCGAACTAAGCTAGGTTTTTGTAGGTAGTTGTAGTAACGGTGCAACCACTTATCAAAGGTAACAAAACCATTTAAGCAGTACTGGCTTTGTATCATAGTTTTACAGAAGACAAGATCTGCTTTTACTAGTTTTGTTACCATTGGTATGCCGTTGACAAGATCATGTTGTAAATTAACTATAAACTTACTTACTGTCTTTCATAGAAATGATATGAAATGAAACAAGTCAAATGTTTGAGTAAATTTTTATTTTTATAATGTTTATGCTTATAAAAATATTAAAATAAGCTCAATTGTATAATGAAATGTAAAATAAATATTGTTATGGTACATAAGTTTTAAATTTATAATACTGTATTTTTTGTGTTGTGTGACATCTGTTGAGTTGCGGTGCTTACTAAATAATCCTACGATTAGGAACAACATATATAGCTACCAGGACTCGTTGGAAGTCGCTACGTCCCCGTAAGGGGGCGCGGCGAGCGGCTCCAGGGCTATGCCCCCCGGCCGCGGAGTCTATACGTTGGCCCGTAAAAACGGGCCCCTCCTTGGTTTGGCTCTAATGGCCGGTAATATGATTGGACGTGCGGGCAACACGCGCCCATGTGAGTGATTGCTATTTTGTTTCTGTAGGAGCGTCGCGACGTTTATAGTGAAGCGTCGCTTTCTTCACGACATCTCGGCGGTCTGTCACCGCCAGGTGAGACCCCTAGTTACCTAGGGGAGGCCCGGCGGTGACGACCAGCGACAGAGATGTCGACTCGACGAGCCTACAGAGTAGGTGAGTGGTCCCCGCCCGTCCAGCTCACAGATCTAGCCGTTCACTGTCCGGGCTAAGGGGCCGTCATGTGTGTATGGACGGTATTGTTTCTGTGTAGCACCGTCCAATGTCTACATGAATCGCGGCCCGCGCCGCGCATTCACGTGTGAGTTTGGATGCCTGTATAGTGGTGGATGTCTGTGTTAGATTACGTAACGTGCCTATATTAACCTAGCACACGTTACGCAACAGGTGTATGTTATGTTTGTGGAGTCTTGTTGTCACGAATAAGCTGCGTGTAACCTGAATTACAGCTTATCCGGGCGTCAATCTGGTGCGATGGAGTCGTCGTCCGCAATCAGGTCGCGGGGCAGGGGTCTCGCGTCGGGGGGGCTCGCGTGCGTCGGCACGTGCGAGCATTCCCTTCGCGAGGCGCTTCACAAACTCATCCAGGCTCTCAATCCCGAGATCCCTCTGGATGACATGGTAACTCACAAAGCGAGGAGCGTCAACGATAGTCCGCAGCGCAAGGTTTTGCTGCGCGCGGAGTAGCTTTCGGCTCGACTCGCTCGTGAGAGCGAACCATGCCGGAGCGGCGTACGTCAAGATTGGGCGTACGTACGTCTTGTACACTCCCAACTTGACGCGCGCCGGGATGCGAGACGAGAGCACCGGTTTGAGCAGGTTGCGGGCGACCCTGCCCTGCGCGGCGACCTTGCGGACGTGTGGCCCCATCGTGAGCCGATGGTCGATGGTGACTCCTCAATGTACTAGGCGTCGCACAATTTTAAAATAAAAGACTAAAAATTAAAATTTGATATTTAACGATTACAGTAGTCCCTGCAGCAGTGGGGCGTCCGCCGCACCCGGCCTCTCTCATCTACGATCGTTCACTTGTCATTCGCTTCTTTTGTGTGGGCATCTTAACATTAATTGTTGGTGTAAGAAATATTCCATTCCTTTTTATCCAATTCGCGTGTTTTTTCTAGTGACCATGGGACCAAGACGTTATGAAGAAGATCCAGGGAAAATCAGACGAAAAATTAGGCGACTGGAAAAGCGTTTAGAAAGACAACGCGAACAGATATCTAGTGATAAAGGTTAGTCAGATTTATCGTAATACTAACGGTGTTATTTCTTATCGTTTCTTACCAGTTTCTTATAAATTATCGACTTCAATCATTTAGATTTTTTCAAGTGTCTTGTTGTTCGCACACGTGCGGTATGACTCATGACTTTTCTATTGTTGTTGTTCCATTATAGTATAAGGAATGTGTATGTAAATAGGTACCTACCTACCTAGTACCTACCTAGAAAAAGCTGAGATTATAAAAAAGCTCTCAGAAACGGCGCAAATATTGTTAGATTTACATTGCTAAAATACTGCAAACCGAAGGAAGTTAGTTGCATTCAGCTTGGACAAAAAAATCTTGAATACTATCCAAGGAGTTAAGAGAGAGACTTTTCTCTTCGGACAAAATTTGGGCGAAAAAATCAAGGCATCTAAGATGGCTGAAAAGTCTGGCTGAAAAGTTTGGATTACAGAAAAGAGAGGTGGTAGATTGTTCAGGCTCGGTCCGAGCCTGAAACATCTACCTCCCAGAGATCGATACTCTTGAATAATTATCGTCAGGGAAACTCAAGTGGGCCCAGGACCCGAGCCTCCAACCCGAACACAGAGAGATACCCAGCGTCAAAAGAACGATACAGCTCTGCGTAGTCAGCCCCGAAGGCACCTCCGAAAACCAACTAGAGGTAACTTTGTCACCAAACTTATAAGTTGGGTGAACAATCGCAGTTTAAAAATTGTTATGTAGATACCTAAAGAAAGGCACAAATTAAAAAAGTAAAAAGTTTATTTTCACAAGAAGCATTTACAAGAATTTGGTACATATGTGTATACAGTATTTATTTAATTTTATCTGAGGTACTGAAACTGATACCCAAACTAAGCCAGGGCTTGTATTTCGGGAGTCAGTCATCAAACGTGGAGCATTGTCGTGACGAAATTTTTTTTTTCTTCGCATGTACGTGTTTGTCTGTCGGTGTGTGAGTATGTGTGAGTATGTTGTGTATGAGTTTGTGAGTGTGAGTTTGTGTGTATGTGGTGAGCTATCAAATGTGAATGTGAAAGCGTGTGTTGTATGATATTACGTTAGTTAGTGGACAAGCATCGTGATGACACTAAGTCTAGTTGCTTTCACAACAGAGGTGAGGATACCGTCAATATCCTCACCTCTGTTGTAAAAGCAACCAACGGCGGCCTTTCGACCAAGAATGATATTATTAAGCTCGAAGCTATCGACGCTGTAAGGAGCCATTGAATCTATATTCATATCATTGAATATAGCGGAGTCGATTTAGAGGAATCGTTATCTAATCTACTAGATGTAGAAATGTTTTGGGCTTTGAGATTGCTGAACTTTGGATGCCAATAGTCTACCTACACTAGCAAAGTAGTAATTTTATTTTATTTATTTTATTTTATTCGGGAAACTAACAGCTAACATAAACAGTGTCCTTAAACGATACAAAATTGAAGGCCATTTACAAGTTTCCACTGGTAAACACTAGGATACATATAAGAGAAGAATAGGTACAAAATACTTATAACATAAATCAGGAAATACAAACAAAAATAGTACACGTAAACTTTACCATGTAAACTGATTGAGAGGGATTGTTAGAACCCTTTAGGAGATCTGAAGACGATGCTCTGTTTTGGTTTTGAGTTTGATATCTGTTTAATAAGAACCCATGAAGCTTTCTATTTGTTTCTTTCCTTCCTTCTTCTTCTCAAAATTCTGCGCGTTCGTACTCGGTTTTAGTCACTCACTCCGGTTGTTACGACTATTTGTGTCAGGTTGTTCTCATATCCGCCTCTGTGACAACGATCAAAGAACTTCTCAGTCTAAAGTTCGGTCAGCAAATACAGCACGAGTTTTAGCCAGCCTTAAGATATCACAAAAGAACAAGTTCCGGTTAAAACTAATGAACAGTTATGGTGGCTAGTGAAATAAAAGTACAAAATATGGTTAGTCACTCACTCCGGTTGTTACGACTATTTGTGTCAGGTTGTTCTCATATCCGCCTCTGTGATAACGATCAAAGAACTTCTCAGTCTAAAGTTCGGTCAGCAAATACAGCACGAGTTTTAGCCAGCCTTAAAATATCACAAGATAACAGTTCCGTTTAAAATTAATGAACAGTTATGGTGGCTAGTGAAAAAAAAGTACAAAATATGGTTACTATATTTAATGTTACACAACTCTTGAATTATTTTTTGCCCTTAATTATTTGCACATGAAACTGACCAAAGTACAAAACTATTATACTTTTAATTTTAATCTAAAACTACTAAGTAAACGCAAACATAACAAAATAAGTATTATTTAGATCATAATAATACACAAAATTATATAAATGTAAGTAAATCGTAAGTATCCTAACTTCGTCACCAATATTATTTAAATAACATGATTAAACTGAAGAAGAACTATTACATAGTTCACAGTAAACGTGAGTACAACTGGTAGCATATACATCCCAGCAGGAATGTGGGGCAATAACATGATCTCTAGCGGTTTTTTTTTTAATCAGTCGTATAAAGTCCTTTGTCATTTTCACTTCAGCTTCGCCAGAATCTGAAATAATTGACATAGTTATGAAAACATAAATTATTTCTTGCAAAACGATAATAACGCCGTTAATACCCAAAGGTTTAGACAGAGGTGTACGTATATAGTACAACAAATATTTTGCCAGTTATGTCCCGTATAATCCGACCTGAGAATCGAACCAAGGACCTTCCTCATGCTTAGCAGTAGCAATTGCGTCCACAAGACCAACGAGATAGTTATTGGAACAATTAGCTTTTTTGCTAAAATTAAAAATCGGCTTACATATCTTTTTAAATAATCTTACCTATTATTATCATTGTATTATAAAGTCGAGCCAACACTCTGTGGAACTTTCTTCCTTGGTTACGAGCCAATTGTCCAGCAAAAACGGGCAAGAGCGTTACTGATGCATAATAAAATAAAGACATTATCACTTTCTTGAACTCGGTGTTTAATCCCTTTGAAAAACATTAACAAAAATATAATTATTTTTTGTCGTAAGATATCTTTTGCTATATTTTATATCGAATCATCTATCTTTTCCTAAGTATGTTGGATTCGGCTTCCAGTCTAACCGGATGCAGCTGAATACTGGGATTTTACATCGAGCGATTGCTATCTGATTTTATGACCCAGTTACCTACCTACTAGGTAACATGTGTAACGGTTAGATGAACAACAGACGGTTGGGCCAATCGAGGTAGGGAGCTGGCTGCTACTCATTTTTTTTTGTGACGATTAGGTGATGCAGAAAGATGCCAGCCAAATAGTTTGTGACAGTATTTATATATGGCCGAACGTTCTTATATCAGAATGTTCGGCTAACCTAGTTAAGAGAGAGAGAGACACTACCGCCCTGCTGAGCTTACAGCAAAGCAGGTGGAGTCGATGCGAAGCTTCGCAGCCTTACAAACATAATTAAACGGTCACATCGCACATTTCCGTGTTACAAGTCGCATACCCTGCCGATTACGTACCTCCGGTATATTGACCGTCTCAACGTGCGAGAGGCTCAGCTACGACCGTTATCTCTCTATTGCGACTAGATATTGGACAGTCGGCATCCACCCCCGGGGTAACCGGCCCTGGTGTGGTTTTCATCCCCGGGCGCCTGGCTCAAGGCCGGTCCCAACTGCATGCGCAACACGTCTTTACGAGTCACCATTAGTCCTCTATCGATCGTAAAAGCACCAAGCCCGCAAGAGACCGACTCCAAGTGGGAGAGGTAGCAGAGCCAGCCTGCTATAACTCCTCTCCCCTCTTGCTTCTCGTATCATCCAAGTTCTCTTGGAAACCTTTACAAGTCACGGCCGTGGGCTCTCTTGATACCACCACTACGAGTATTTCAGATCACTTCCGCGCTCCGGAACTGCCAAGCAACCCATCCTTTACTCAGAATCCAGAGATCGGGCAGGGCCACTTGGCTGACTCAGGCCCCCTGAAGTACAGGGCTTCAATAATCTCAATGTTTAATGGGGCAGTCACGAAAAAAACTAAACCAATAAATAATCGTTTCAGTGTCACTGAATGGAGATCACGATGACCGAACGTCCTGATATTCCGAAAACGAAATTTCATTTTACTTTTAACCGGTGCCATTACGAGTAAAAGCTGATATCAGGACGCTCGGCTACACATAAACGCTTGTAACTTTCGAAGTAATTGTAACAAAAAACTGGAGTAGCAGCCAGCTCCCTCCCTCGATTGGCCAAACATTCTGATGTACATATTGTTAGTGCTTTGCAGGTAGGCTGCGCAGACCGTTAACAATTCGACAGTTTAGAGAGAGATAAACTAGCATGTTCAATGAATACATATAATTATATCGGCAATGGCAGGCGAGGTGGTCTGTCAGCACAGACTCCGCAAAGTAGGTCTTGTATCAGGCCGTACCAGGCAGGTAGTGTCCGGTTCAGTACAGCATGCAATTCCATATAGCTTGCGGTTCAGCAAAGCGTGCAATTCAGCACAGCGTACGGGACAAGGTTGCGTGCAGACGTTAATCAGCGTGGTCGTGTACCCTTGAAGTGCGTGTAAGGTGCGCATGTTAGTTGCGGTTTATTTCCTAGCCGGGCTTTAAGGCTAGGAAATACACCGCAACCTTAGCGTCCAAGGAACGGTGTGGAAGGCAGGATAGACGGAATCTCACACATTTCAGTGGTTTATTAGGACAGACAGGTGCAATAGCAGCGCGGCACAATTATAGATATAACATAGTTAGGTGATGTATGTGACACGAGAAGCAAGAAACACAACGGAAGACAGTAAGCATTGCAGATCGAACACCAATTGGTTTAGAGCACACTGTACATCCCATAATAGCTAATACAATAATGGCACAAAGTGTAATTCCAGAGGGTTCTGGACAAGCGTCCGCTTGTTAAGCGTGCAGCGGTAAAATGTCCGAGTTATGGTCAGCGCATGCGCTTTAGTGATGTTCACATAGCATATTTTATAAGTACTAATTACTCGACTTAATACTAATATAAAGCCACAACGTTACACATGATACCCCTTGAAGAGACTGATTCCACATATTCATTTCTACACACAGACCATTTAAAACAATCAAGCCCATATAGGGCGAGATAATGCCACTTTTTTTCTTGGGTCTTCATTATTTGATTACGAATAACATTATAACTATAATATATATGCATTATAACTAAGATTAAAAAAAAAAATGGAAAATCGAAATCTAGGTAATTACACAATACTTACATTTGAACAAATTTGGTAAATCATCAAAATGTAGTTGGGCATTGACAAAACTAGTGAAAAAAAATACTGAAATATAAGAATTCAAATTGAGTTTCCAAATTAAGATTATAAAAATCAATACTTCATTCCAAATACCAGTACCCACCTGACGTCCAAAGCATAGCGTCACTTGGTCGCAACTATTTGATAAATCCCGATACAGTTCCACCCACCCATGAATCTGCTCTCTTGTGATTTCACATTGCTCATCCGAACTAAATTCACGGCTTGCTACTCTCTCCCGAACGGCTGATATCAATGAACTCAAGCTTTTGGACAAATTAACGATTATTAGAATGACAACAAACGAAATTATTTGCTGATAAACAACAGTGAAACTCATGATCGTTTGAGCTGCAAAAATGAAATAAATGAGAAATCCATTCATTTGTTGGTATCTTTGCAAGATGTCCAATGATCTGATGACAACGAAGACATTAAATATTAAAGTATATATTATGGTGAACCAGTATATTTTCTTTAGGGATTTTATTAATTTTATGTCATATTTAAACCAGTCAGAGAGACTACTGATACTTGTATAATATGACATGAAGGCACGGCTGTAAGATATGCCGGTCACGACGGATGACACAGAGTTTATATAGGCAAAAACAGCAAAAACACAATAAATTATATGCACTGGCTCAATCACATCTCCTAGTAACAAATAATACACTTTAATAATAATAACAATAGAGTACAAGATGGTCTGAAAAAATATTTTGATAGTAATCAAATATTTCATTATCTTCTTCTGTTTACAATATTTCCTGTGAATGCCTAACAGAGTCTCCAGAAACAATAAATTATTCAACCACTTCAAAGCAGACATTTCTATTTCTAATGTTGAGTGTCTCGTTGACTACGATATAGTAATGGTCATACAGGACGGCGGCAAACAATTATGTTATTTTCAATTTTCTAAGTGGGTGGGTAAATACAAATTTAGTTGACGATCAATAACTTCAACAACACGACGTTATTAAATGTGTTATTTTCTTCGTTAATACTGAAGTTAACAGAAAGGAAGCAGACGGCCTTTTTATTGTATTCCATAACCGATCGTTTGGTATTGCACTGGCGTATAATCAATATGAACCCCGTTTGGCCAGAATTGGCATAAACGCGAGCTTCTATTACATTAACTAAATCGATTTCTACTAGGTAGTTGTGGTAGTACCACTACTTTAATACTTATAGGTTTGCCAGGAATGTGATTTAACTGCAACATAACAATGAGATAGTTACATCCCAGTGGGAATGTTGGACAATAACTTGATTTCTATTGGATTCTACTTTATTCCATGGCCTTTCCTGCAGCAAGAGCGCTGGTCGTATGGCACGGCACGCCAGCATTAATGACATCATCCGTCAGGCTCTTGTCACCGCCGGGGTGCCAGCTGTTTTAGAACCCAATGGCTTGGCACGTGACGATGGGAAGAGGCCAGATGGAATGACCATAATGCCTTGGAAGTTGGGTAGGCCTTTGGTGTGGGATGCAACCTGTGTCGACACCCTCGCGCCATCCCATCTTCCTAGCACGGCGGGCTGTGCCGGGGCGGCTGCTACAGGAGCAGAAAACCTCAAACGGCGCAAATATAACAACCTTATTGGGAGTTATATGTTTGAACCGTTTGGGGTTGAAACACTAGGTCCTTGGGGTCAGAGTGCTCATCAGTTATTTCGGGACATCGCCAAACGCTTGGTCGACACTTCTCGTGACCAGAGGGCTGGCCAATTTTTTGCCCAAAGGATAAGCATTGCCATCCAACGTGGCAATGCTGCCAGCCTTTTGGGTACTTGTCCCGTTGACAGCGATGCGGACGTATTTTTTGATGCCCTATGAGCTCTATCCCTCTTTTTTTTTTTTTTTTTTTGTATACATTTGTACATTACATATTTATTTTAGTGTTAGCTTGTATACTTTATCTAATATATGAATTCCTTTATCAATTTCACATCAGCTGGTTAAGAATAAAAAAATTATCCTGATAATATACCTGAACATCATTATCATTTTAAGAAAAAACGTATACTTACTTTTAATAATTGCAGCCAAGCCAAGACTCAGACTGTAGACCTTCACGCCTTGGTCACGATTCACCGATGGAGCTTTTTAGATTCTGGCAGTTAAAAGTTATTGATTTATTAAAATAACAATTACAACACTTTCACAGACTATCGCGATGTTATAGGTCACAATTTCTAAGGGCAAATTTCACCAATGAAACCGAACGCGATCAGCACATAAACTGGCGCTCAGTTTCATTGGTGAAATCAGCCGTAAGTAAGTATAAAAAATTACATTAAAAATAAATAAAATAAGCAGTGAGCAAAATTATAAATAAAAATATAAAAGTAGTTACTAATATAACAATTATTATAAAAATTACAACGTTTTAATTATCAGACCTCCCTCAGTTATGATTTTTTCCATGTGAATAAATTACGGCAGGTTTCCTCCAAATATATAAATATATCCCTGAGTACTATAATTATACGGGTAGAGAGTGCTCTCTTTCGTCATTTTTATGCTAATAAGCGCAGTGGCGCCGTCTAAAATTTGTGCCCGAACTAAGCTAGGTTTTTGTAGGTAGTTGTAGTAACGGTGCAACCACCTATCTAAGGTTTGGAGATATGCAGAACAGGGTATAAAGTTCACTCATACTCTTCGGAAAAGGGAGGATCCTCCGACCAGATGGATGTCGTATCTGGTGTGCAACTGCCCGATGATTGTTGTCGGGAAGTTGTATATATGCTATCTGCGCGGTAAACTCTGCTTGCGCGATGCAGGATTGATGCGTTTGTTCGCATGTGGCGGCATCTCTCCCCTCCGAAGACCGGAGGTCGATAGTGGACTAAGTCTTGTATCTTGCGATGCTTGCCAATGCCAGTTGGGTTCCAGTGGGTTGGAACCGGGTGTCGCATAGTTCGCGGTGAGTCGGAACTGTCTGCGAAGATGCCCCAGTGAGTCGGGGTGGCTGACTGCTGATGTCGACCAGGAAAGGTATTAAGCGCTCTGCTTGTTGACCGGCCGAATGTGCAGTGTGCTGTGCCCAGGTTGCTGATGAGGCTGAAGGTGATGACCAGGTATGCGCTTGCGCTGCATGCTGATGGTCAGGACAACCGTTCAAGCCGTGGTTGCTGGCTGGCTGTGTGACTTGCGGGAGTGATGATGATGACGTCACGCTGAAGTAGTTGCACGAAGGCTGCGCTGACGTTCATACTCGGGGTCACCAGTGAAGAGGTGATGTTCATCACGTCGGGGTCATCGGTGAAGAGAAATGCAGATCACGTCGGGGTCACCAGTGAAGAGATATGAGGAACAGGGTGTAAAGTTCACTCATACTCTTAGGAAAAGGGAGGATCCTCCGACCAGATGGATGTCGTATCTGGTGGGCAACTGCCCGATGATTGTTGTCGGGAAGTTGTATATATGCTATCTGCGCGGTAAACTCTGCTTGCGCGTTGCAGGATTGATGCGTTTGTTCGCATGTGGCGGTGTAGATGCCGCCACAAAGGTAACAAAACCATTTAAGCAGTACTGGCTTTGTATCATAGTTTTACAGAAGACAAGATCTGCTTTTACTAGTTTTGTTACCATTGGTATGCCGTTGACATTATCATGTTGTAAATTAACTATAAACTTACTTACTGTCTTTCATAGAAATGATGTGAAATGAAACAAGTCAAATGTTTTAGTAAATTTTTATTATTATAATGTTTATGCTTATCGTAGTACAATTTTGCTAAAACTTTTGTTTCATCTTCTCCATTATAGGTAATTTTTCCTGTTAAAATACCATTAACGGAGCGACACCAACTATGCAGTAAGACACTAACTCAAGTCACTAGCTCAACTCCACGCTCTTTCTGGAAGATTTCACCGAAACACAAACGAAAAATGGAAAAGATCTACTAACATACGCTTACACAGAGAGTGGAGAGTATTTCAAACAAATTGCTAAACTTCGTTATGTCAGTTAACAATTTAAAAAAAGGCTAGTACAAAAAAAAAATATCTTGTATTTCAAAAATATTAAAATAAGCTCAATTGTATAATGAAATGTAAAATAAATATTTTAAAACGTATGTAACGTTTTAAATTTATAATACTGTATTTTTTTTGTTGTGTGACATCTGTTGAGTTGCGGTGCTTACTAAATAATCCTACGTTTAGGAACAACATATAGATGGAGCCACCATCCTTTATCCAAGCCAAATAAATGGGACTGTCCCCCCCCCCCCCTGATATATCCTCTGAAACCGTAACCACATTAATAATACGTAAACTCGTGACATAGGGGTAAACTTGAGTAGGTCCCAGCCGCTGCTGGACCGTCTAAGAGAGCGGGGCGGTGGTAATGCGCACCTACGCACCCATCGGATTACACTTCGGCGCTGCATCCTCGAGATTTACATGGTTCACTTGGAAGTACACTTCTCAATGTACTAGGCGTTGCACAGTTTTAACATAAAAGACTAAAAATTAAAATTAGATATTAAACGATTACAGTAGTCCCTGCAGCAGTGGGGCGTCCGCCGCACCAGGCCATTTACGATCGTTCACTTGTCATTCGCTACTTTTGTATGGGCATCTTAACATTAATTGTTGGTGTAAGAAATATTCCATCCGTTTTTATCGTGTTTTTTCTTGTGACCATGGGACCAAGACGTTATGAAGAAGATCCAGGGAAAATCAGACGAAAAATTAGGCGACTGGAAAATCGTTTAGAAAGACAACGGGAACACATATCTAGTGATAAAGGTTAGTCAAATTTATCGTAATAGTAACGGTGTTATTTGTTATCGTTTCTTACCGGTTCCATATAAATTATCGACTTCAATCATTTTCATGTTATTAAGTGTCTTGTTGTTCGCACACGTGCGGTATGACTCATGACTTTGTATTGTTGTTGTTCCATTATAGTATAAGGAATGTGTACGTAAATAGGTTCCTACCTTCTATACATATTCTGCACGTACCGTGATGAGATCCCGGTCAAGTTAAAACTCATATTGTGTAAATAGCTAAGTGTCGTGACGCGATTACGACCTGTAATAGTGATTATTTTTGTCAAGTGGTTTGATGCTATCAAATCCTTTTCTTGTCATTGTTTGAAGCCAAATTTGATCTAATGCTATAGTAGATTGAAATACCGTTCCAGATGTTAAGTCTGGCCACTCAAGACCTGCCTCCTTGCCTCCCGACTACGCATCCTCTGAGCATTGCCAATCAGATGGAGCTCAGTCGAACTATAGTTGTGTGGTGACAGCTCCACAAAACACTATCTCTGATACCGTATTTAATGGAAGCACAAAGTCTAGATCCAGGGATGCACAGACCACGACCCGCGGGCCGCATGCGGCCCGCTGGCGGCTTATCCACGGGTTATATTGTTAGAGCAAGCGAGATAGCAATAGTCCCGATTGCTCACGTAGGTAGATACACGAAGCTTCCAGAGCGCGGTATAAAAGCCACGCTAACCGCAGCGACCGACAGGTCCCTCCCGACCCTTGCTCGAGCCAGCCCGCGCCGCTGAGCCTGTAGCTTTAAATTCGTCCCTAAATAATATCATTCCTGATCCAGCTAGTCATTTGCTGCCCTCTTCCAGCGACGCCCTAAGCCGAGGTTCGTACCCCACAGGGGGTGCCCTTAGCGTGTAGTCGCTTAGTTTTTAGTTAGTATTTAAGTTTAAGTCCTGGCTGGAGGCCTTAATTTATTAGGGCAACCACAGGCAAGTCCGTCTGAGCAGACGACAACCTCATAGGTTGACCTGCGAGATGCCATTTATAAAAAAAAAAAAAAAAGCGACCGACAGGTTTTTAACTCCGACGCTCGACTCTCGCCGCGGACGGACGTGTCTGTGCGCTCTCCCGCTCCCGGCCCAGTGTTGTGTTTCCTGTTTCTACCCGTCGCGACCACGTGACGGCATCGTAGCCCCCCCTCCTCCGACCATGGGGGACGCCCTCCTATTGGCGTTCCTCAAAGAGGTCCTTTTTAAGGACCCCGACTTCGTCGCCAAATATGGCGCCAAATTCGCTGCTCTGCAGCAGTCTGTCCCCGGTCCCTCTGACCTTGTAGGCACCGACAGCTCTGACATCGCTACATTTAGCGATGCCCTCGAGCCCTCTCCGTCGCAACTTCTAAGTTGCTCGCCGCCGGCTGTCCACATGGACACCAGCGAGCCGTCCCCTCGCCCGACCTCGCCTTACTTAGACGAGAGCGAATCTCAAAGCTCCTCCCCCTCTTCCGACGAGGGTGTATTCAAAACGGTCGGCTCCAAAAAGAGGAGCCTCAAAGCGAGTCCTGACACAAGGACCAAGAAACCGGTTATCGTAGCCACCTCCGCTCCCGTGGCTTCATCCGCCACTGCCCCCTCCCAGGCCGCCTCGGCCTCAACCTCTTCCCTCAGCCACAGTGCTGCCAAGCCCGCTGCCCAGCCTTCTGCGGCTAAGAAAATCACCCCCCCCTCCCCCTGTGTACATCCAGGACAAAGGGAAGTGGACAGATGTGTCCAAATGGTGCACCGACCTGCGTATTGGCTACACCAGCGCAAAATCGACCCAACAGGGTATTAAGGTACTTGTCCCGACGTCAAACGACTACAGAGAGCTCACGAAGACTCTCCGTCTTAGAGGTGTGTCCTTCCACACCTACGCCCTCCCCGAAGACCGTCAAATCCGAGTCGTGATCTGTAGGATCCCGAAGGAGATACCCGCGGAGGATATAAAAGCCGACCTTCTGTCGCAAAACGTCCCCGTTGCGGAAGTCCACCGCATGCACCGCGCCCGAGGCAGGGTGCCTTTCGATATGCACTCGTCATAAGGACCGCACCTTGTGCACAGAGCCACCAAGCTGTGTGCTTTGCGGAGATTCAGGTCATCCGGCCAACTATCGTGGGTGCCCCAAGGCTCCCAAAACCTCATCTCCCAAACTGACGAAGCGTGCGGACGCCCGTCAGCAAAGGGAAAGCCCCCGCTACGCCCACGCGTGGCCTACCACACATCACCAGGAGCGACTCAGTCCTCAGAGGCCCTCGCCCTGGAATTAACTCCACCATCAGCAGGCTTTTCCAGCCTTAGCTCCTAGACCCGTTCCTGCGGCCATCCCTCCACTTATGGACCCCCGCATCCGCGTCAACGCGCCTCCAGGCATTCCTGTGCCTCTCAACAATGCCGCTCCGGCCGCGTCAGCTCCACCCGCAGCCACCCGGGTGGTCGGTCAGAACCCGATGGACGCCTTTAACGTCATCTCTAGCACTTTTACGGCCTTCCTCAACCCTCGTGCCAGGAAAATGGCCAGTGAAATTGTTGCCGCCAGAAATGCCGGCAACATTTATATGATTCTGAATATTTACAATGCGTACCCGGACATTACGCAAGCCCTGATGTCCTTTAACAATCAACCCAACCCTAATCATGGATAAAGTAATCCTCGCGCGAACCAAACCCCGATCCCTAAAGTTAGGTTATTTCAATGCCAATGGCATCCTGCGACAACGCGCTGAAATCAGCGAGTTCCTCCGCGACCACCACATCGACATCCTCCTTGTTCAGGAAACGTTCCTTAAACCGAGTTACCGAAATCCGTCAATTGCAAACTATCGTACAGTTCGCAATGACAGGACGCGTTGCCATAAGGGCGGTACCCTTATCTACTATAAAAAAGAGCTTTACTGCATTCCCATCGACCCTCCCACACTTTCACGATTGGAAGTGTCTTGCTGTCGGCTTGGCATGACAGGTCATCAGCCGATCACCATAGTATCGGCCTACCTCTCCCCCATTAATACTTCGGAGAATTTCCAACTCCTCACTGAAGATCTTTCTGTCCTATTTAGCCTGAGTGACTCCGTTATCATAGCGGGTGATCTCAACGCAAAACATCCCTCCTGGAATAGCACCAGGACCTCTTCCAGAGGGAAACAATTGTTCAAACTCTCCTCCTCTCAGAATTTCGATGTCATCGCGCCGATGACTCCCACTCATTTTCCCCCCGATCCCAACCACACCGCCGATGTTCTCGACGTGGCGCTCCTACAGAACGTCAACCTACGGTTGGACTCTATAGAAGTGGTACAAGAGCTCGCTTCCGATCACCGTCCAGTAGTCATGAAACTGATCCCCCGCATAGGTCTGCCCGATTCCACCCAACCCCTTCCCAACAAAGTGGTAACGGACTGGAGGAAAGTAAGCGATCGCTTAAAATCCACCACGTCCCCCCACTTGGACCCAATCCCCGATCATTTTGACTCTACGCTGACACGACGGCCGCGATCGACTCATTTACAGCTCACGTACAATCAGTCCTGAACGATTGTTCAAGGGAAATTCCAGCGACGGAGGACCGCCGCTGGAAGTTGCCGGACGATGTACGCGAACTGTTGAATGAAAAGAACGCGGCTGTCCGCGCCTACAGCAACTTCCCCTGCGACGCGAACAAAGCCCATATGCGTTACTTACAGCGTACTGTAAGAACACGCATAGAGGAGCTGCGTACCGCCGGCTGGGACAAGATGCTGAGCGAACTAGAGCCCACTCACCTAGCCTTCTGGCAACTCCAGAGGAAACTCAGATCCGGAGAAATAGTCTCCATGCCCCCACTGATCCGCCCCGACAAGACCATCGCCTTCGATGATGTCGACAAGGCTGAGCTTCTAGCCGACAGTCTAGAAGCCCAATGCTCGCCTAGCTCTCAACCAGTAGACCAAGCTCACCTCTCTGAGGTCGACGCTGAAATCGAACATAGAGCCTCTCTCCCTCCCGTCGAAGACCCAGAATATCCACTGCCTCCCGTCACGCCAGACGAAGTGCACGACCTCATCAAAGGTCTTAAGGCTCGTAAAGCCCCCGGCTCAGATGGAATCACCAATAGGGTATTCCAACTATTACCTGCCCACCTGATAATGCTACTGACCACCATCTTCAATGGTGCTCTGAGCAATAACATCGTCCCACAGGCATTCAAAGAAGCCACCGTCATCGGTATCCCGAAGCTCGGCAAGCCAAAGTCGGAGCCTACTAGTTACCGCCCCATCAGTCTGCTCAATGTCCTCGGCAAGATCTATGAGAGGCTTATTTATAAGCGTCTCAGAGACTACGCCGAGACAAAGGGCCTCATCCCCAACGAACAGTTTGGTTTTAGAACCCAACACTCGTGCGTACAACAGGTCCACCGTATAGTCTAACACATCAACTTCGGTTTCCAACGAGGTTTGATGACCGGTGCTGTCTTCTTCGACATAGCGAAAGCGTTCGACAAAGTCTGGCACAACGGCTTATTATATAAGCTGTACCAACTCGGCGTGCCAGATCGTCTCGTGCTCATCTTACGGGACTTTTTGTCGAACCGCACCTTCCGTTATCGCATCGAAGGAGCGCTATCCTCCCCCCACCCTATTCGCGCAGGAGTCCCTCAGGGCTCTGTGATCTCTCCTTTAGCTTTCACGCTATTCACCAGCGATATGCCCAAGTGCAGCAAGGCGCAGTTGGCCCTGTTCGCAGACGACACGGCCATCTACTACACCGGCCGTGATGAAAATTCGATAGCTCGCATTCTCCAAACCCAAGTGAACAAGCTTGGCGCTTGGTTTAGAAAATGGCGAATCGAAGTCAATCCCGACAAAAGTCAAGCGGTTCTTTTCTCAAAACCGCGTCGCAACCCCTGCCGCCCTCGACCGATCACCATGTTCGGCAAGCCGATCCCTTGGGAGAAGCGAGCCAAATACCTGGGTGTCGTACTAGACGAACACCTCTCTTTTTCAGAGCACATTAAGACGGCTCGTTCGCGCGCCGCCTTCGCTCTAGGTAGACTTCACTTTGTCCTCAATGCACGTAGCAAATTGTCACTAAAGTGCAAAATGTGTATCTACACAGCGTGCATCCGCCCGATCATGACCTATGCCAGTGCAGTCTTCGCACACGCCAAGCCCGTTCGCTTCAATGCAGACCCTCCAGAACAAGTTCCTCCGTAGGATAACAGGCTCCCCCTGGTACGTTCGCAACGAAATCCTCCACGTAGACCTCAGGATTCCCACTATCCGTCAGTTCATGAAACGCATTTCAAAGCGTTTCTTCGAGACCGCCGCGAATCACCGCAACCCTCTGGCTGTGAAAGCCGCTAGCTATATTCCCTCCTCCATTAGTCATGTCCACCGTCCCAAGCATGTCCTCACCGATCCCGATGACCACATAACTCTCATTCAGGAGAGCAGTAGGGCCACCAGTACAGTGCACAAACACAAACCGACTTTCCGACCTCGCCGCCGAGGTTCCTCGCGAAGATCCCGACGTAATTGTCCCCCCCGACCCTTGCTCGATGAAGTGCCAGCCCGCGCCGTAGCTGAGCCTGTAGCCCTATATTCCCCGAATAATAATAATCAACAAAATCTGATCCAGCCTGTCCCATCTTGCTGTCCTCCCGTCAGCGACGCCCTAAGCCGAGGTCCGTACCCCACAGGGGGTGCCCTTAGCGAGCGTTCGCTTAGTAATGTAAGTAGTTTTACGCCGCTGGCTGGAGGCTTTGAGTCCGCTTAAGGCAGCCACAGGATAGTCCGGTTAAGTAGTCACGACCTCTCAAGGTCAACTACGAGATGCCATACCAAAAAAAAAAAAAAAGCGACCTACAGTTCGGTTTTAATTTGACTGAAGTGTCAATAGTTCTATTGTAGATTTTAACTCGACTAGCCGGTGTCATATATTTTGATCCACATTCAACGTAGATTTCCCGTCAAGTGCCGTGTATAATTGTGTTGTGAAATCGTAAGTAAAACTCTGTTATTAATAAGTGTTTCCCTACATATTTAATCAATTATTTTTGGTAATTTAAAAAAGGATGGGTAATTTAAGTAGGTACTGTAATTGTTTTTAGGTGCTGTGTTAATTATAGCCAGGATTAGAACGCAACATGGACAAGCCAGGGCCTTGTAAAAAACGTAAGGTTAAAGATGAAAATCGGCAGTTTCAAGAAATTTGGACTGAGAAATACTTTTTTGTATGGTCGCATACCAAAGTCGTTTGTTTAATTTGCAAGAATTCTGTTGCGATTGCAAAGGAATATAATGTAAAAAGGCACTATGAAACGCAGCATCCTACTTTTACCAAGTTTACAGGCGAATTAAGAAAGCAAAAAATGTTGTCTTTAAAACGGGAGCTTACTGGTCAGCAAGCTCAAATAAAAAAATAAAAAAAATATTTTTTTATTTTCACATAGACCTACATGGGCACTTATGAAACGTCAGATTCTAGGTGCACGGTTCCAATTGGTCGTTTCCCATGGAGAAGAGCCGGCAAGAAACTCCATGGTTACTCTTTTAAAAATATGTCTTTTACAATGTTTTCCAATTACAGTGATTAACAGGTATGGGAGGACAGTGTAGGCCTGTCAACAGGTACCATATGTTAAACATATAGACAATTGTCTATAATTTATAATCCACAGGGCCTACGACGTTCTCACATTTACAAAATATAAAATAATCTAATAGAGTAAAATCAAAAAATAATTAAAAATTTTAGGTATAATGTCAAATAATGAAAGAATTATGTCAGAGATATGTAAAAGTCCATATCTAATAATAAAAAATAAAAATTAAACACCATTATTTGGGAGCAGTTAATAGAAATTTACATAGTGATGCCGTTCATGAGGTACCAGGGAAGCCACATGTGCAGAAGGAATTATTGCCAAACTTTCTTGTGCGAACATACAAAATACTTTCTAAGATATAAAGGGAAGGCAGAGTGAGTATATCAATTTCTTTGAATTTGTTTCTAAGAGACTCGCGAGGACCCATTTCATAGATCGCGCGGATTGCCCTCTTTTGTAAAATGAAAATTGAATCTACGTCAGCTGCTGATCCCCACAGCAGAACGCCATAAGACATAATACTGTGGAAATAAGCAAAGTATACCAACCTAGCTGTGGCTATATCGGTCAACTGCCTTATTTTTCTTACTGCATACGCAGCTGAACTTAATTTACCTGAAAGAGCTCTAATGTGAGCGCCCCATTGCAATTTAGAATCTAAAGTAATTCCTAGAAATACAGTTTCCGTAATAGCATCTACTTTCTTGCCATCAAGTTTTAAATTTAAACCCACTTGGGGTACATTTGGTAATGAGAACTTAAGACATTTAGTTTTATTCGCATTGAGTAAAAGATTATTAGCTGCAAACCATTTCGAAAGAATAGCCAGACTATCATTCACATGTAAGACATCCGTATCTTTTCTATCTATTTTAAAAATAAGAGAAGTATCATCAGCGAATAAAATTATATCTGATAAGTTAGCCATCATGTAAGGAAGGTCATTAATATAAACTAGAAATAAGAAAGGGCCGAGAATTGAACCTTGAGGCACTCCCATCTTAACTAAGGACCCCGAGGACGTCGCCCCGTTAACGTTCACTTTCTGTTGCCTGTTTGATAGATAGGAAAGAACAAGATTAGCGGCTTGTCCACGAATTCCGTAGTGGTGTAATTTACAGATCAGTGTATTGTGGTCAACGCAGTCAAACGCTTTTGAGAGGTCACAGAAAATGCCAATTGCATCCTGGGACTTCTCCCAGGATTCCAAAATGTGACTGATGAGTAACACTCCCGCATCAGTCGTCGACCTACCTTTCGTGAAACCGAACTGGCGACTATGTAAAATACCATTTGAATTAAAATGTGACAACATCTGGTCTAGCATGATTTTTTCATAGATTTTACTCAATGCTGGTAGCACTAATATCTATAATTAGAGGGATCACTCTTACTACCCGATTTGAAAATTGGTACTACTTTACTATGTTTAATTAAATCAGGAAACGTACCGCTGTCTAAACATTGATTAAATATGCCTGTTAGGACAGGGGCAATTGTGTCAATAATATCTCCAAGAACCTTAACGGAAATCCCCCATAAGTCTACAGTGTTTTTATGTTAAGACTTTTGAACGCTTTTTTAATTGTGACAATAGAAATAGGCTCGAATTTAAAACTAGGAATGTTCCTACTGAAGTTTTCTTTGAGTAAAGATTCAGCTAACACAGATGATGAGGGAAGAGATTTCGTAACCTCAATTGGGATGTTGGTGAAGAAATTTTCTAGTGACTCAGCAACTTTCAACTTATCTGAAATGGTTTCATTATCAATTTTTAACGACAAGTCATTCTGATCTCGCTGTTTTTTGTTTCCAGTTTCTTTGTTAATTACCTGCCACACAGCTTTTATTTTATTATGGGAAATACCAATTTTGTTAGTTATTAATTTAGACTTAGCTTGAGCGCAGACTCTTTTGAATATTTTAGAATAATTTCTTACATAATCATGAAGAGTTAGATCAGACGTCAATGATTTCTCGAATTGACCAATTGGTTTAGGTTAGGTTAGAACCGTAACAAACCTCCGCAAGTGAAGCGAGGGTTGCGACAGTGGCCGGCGAGACATACTTGTCCACGAATTCCGTAGTGGTGTAATTTACAGATCAGTGTATTGTGGTCAACGCAGTCAAACGCTTTGGAGAAGTCACAGAAAATGCCAATTGCATCCTGGGAGTTCTCCCAGGATTCCAAAATGTGACTGCTGAGTAACACTCCCGCATCAGTCGTCGACCTACCTTTCGTGAAACCGAACAGGCGACTATGTAAAATACCATTTGAATTAAAATGTGACAACATCTGGCAGCTATGTTTACAAAACCCATTCAAGATTCAGAAACAGCTACAGAAGTTAGTTATGAAATTTCTCGAATCATAGCAAAGCGAAGTCGCCCCTTCAATGATGGGGATTTTGTAAAAGAATGCATAGAAATTGCAGCTAAGAAAATGTGTCCAGAAGCAGCGACAAAGTTTGAGAAAATTCAACTGCATCGTATGACTATCCAAAAACGAATTATGTCTTTGTCAGGTAATATTGCGGAACAATTAAATGAAAAAACTAAGATCATTGAATTTTTTTCATTAGCACTCGACGAATCCACTGATATTAGTTCCACAGCTCAACTTCTCATATTCATACGAGGTGTTACTCAAGATTTTGAAGTCTTAGAAGAGTTATTAGGAATGTGTTCATTGAAAGGTCAAACCAGAGGAGTTGATATACTCAATGTACTTTTGGATGAGTGTTCAAAAACTGATTTGGACTTATCAAAATTATCGGGAGTTGCGACTGACGGTGCTCCTTCGATGATTGGTGTCAATTCTGGGCTATTTACTTTGCTGAAAATGCATCTGCAAGAAAAAAACATTATACACCAAGAAGCCCTCTGTTCTAAAAAAATTGAATTTCAAAATGTCATGAAAGTGGTAGTTTCGACTGTAAATTTCATAAAATCACGAGGTGAGTCCTCGTGATTTTATGAAATTTACAGTCACAGGCAATTCAAACAATTCCTTGATGACATCGAAAGCGAATATGGAGATTTACTGTATTATACAGAAGTAAGGTGGCTAAGTCGTGGATTGACACTGGAACGATTTCTAAATTTAATAGAAGAAATTGGAATATTTCTGGCAGAAAAGCAAAGGGATGTCCCGGAACTTAAAAATCCTGATTGGTTGTGTGATTTGGCTTTTTTAGTTGACATTACAAATCATTTGAATGTCTTGAACACACGGCTTCGAGGCAAAAATCAACTGATATCCCAGCTCTACGCTCAGCTGTATCATCCTTTCAATGCAAGCTGACACTTTTCAGATCGCAATTGAATTCTGGAAATTACAATCATTTTCCGAATTATAAGAAAATGACTGAAAAATTCAACAAAACTGCGATTAATTTCAGTTATGTAGAAACGCTAGATATTTTGATTCAATCTTTTCAAGACAGATTTTCGCAGTTCAAAAAAGTGAAACCTCTGTTGGACATATTCAGCAATCCTTTCACGATTTCAGTTGAAAATGCGCCAGAGTCAATGCAGTTAGAAATTATCGACATTCAAAACGACCAAGATTCAACACAAAATTCAACGAAGGAGACTTGCTGAACTTTTACCGCTGCATTGATAAAAATACGTACAAAGAGTTGCGCATAAACGCTCTGAAATGTGCCAGCTTATTTGGTTCTACCTATATATGTGAACAAACCTTTTCAATACTAAATAATAATAAAACAAAAAATCGAAACCGCCTTGCAAACGAAAGTTTGGAAGCAGTTTTACGTGTTGCTACAAGTAAATTTGAGCCAAATATAAAAAAAGATTGTAAGCACCATGCAGTGCCACGCTTCAAATTAATAAATTCTTTTTCAATTTAAATACCTTATTATCAATTCTTTATTGTCTTTAATTACCTATACTTCTGGCGGCCCGCCATCAGTTCATAATTTGCCCGAGTGGTCCCTAGTCTTAATAAGTCTGTGCATCCCTGGTCTAGATGTTAGAGCATGTTGAACGAGGCTTAACGGCCTCGCTGTAGAAGGCAGGATATTATCTAGATGATAGAGTGCAATAAAAGCGGAGTTCCAAGCTCAGTCGAGGCGGCGCCATTTTGTTACTAACTGAAAGCGAAGGTTTAGTATGTACTGAAACTGAGACTTTACTGTTTCATGTTCATGCTTGCTTGTAATGTTGTATTGTTGAATACGGAGGGAATTTTCGTTATTGTTTACTTTTCTTGTTAGTTTCCATTTACGATAATAACTTTTTCTGGTAATTACGCGCCTTCTATACAAATAAAATGAAATGCTGTGCGTTGGTAAGCGCATTACTTGAGAACGGCTAGACCGATTTGGGTAATTTTTATTTAAAAATGTTCGCAATAGTCCGAATGAGGTTTTATGGAAAAATTTTGGAAGGAAAATGATCAAATTCGGGAAAACTAAACGTCCTTTTTCTGGCCGGGCCGGGCAAAAATCCAGACTCCGGGCTGCTACTAGATATAAAACCCATTAACACTTTGCCCGACCTGGGAATCGAACCCAGGACCTCATGGTCAGCAGTAGCTCTTGCGACCACTAGACCAAAGAGGCAGTCCTGCAGCGTGTTCGGACAGTTAGTGTTTAATCATTATTAAGATTTACAAATGACATGGGGTGGCAGTGACATCGACGCGCAAACTGAAACCATGAATAATTCAGCACGTTCTATGTGGCCAGAATCATGAACTGTATCCATGGTAACAGGCTGCGGGTCGATGTTCCTGCCACCCTGTAATTTCATCATGCGTCGCATTAGTCTTGCAGTCATTTGAACAAGAAGAACAAATGACGCGCTGGGGTCGGTGCATTTAATTAATTCATCATTCATTGATTCAAAGTTTTTCCGTACGTTCTAATGAAATAGACCCTTTGTAGGATCACTCATGTGTCTGTCTGTCTGACACAACGAATTTGCTCCGAATCTACAGAACTGATTAAGTTCAAATATGGAACACATATGACTTTCTGGGACTTAAACACCGTCGTGTACCCAGATCCCTATTTACATAAGTATTTAGTGTGGCAACTCCACACTATGTTTCCGGTTCCTACTCTCTGTCAAAAACTCCCTTTTAAACATATTACGTGTTGCTATTAGAATTCCATGCTTCCATTGTGTTATTCATGGTGCCGAAACCAGGGATTGAACCAGGGACCTTTTTGCTTTGACGAGTTCAATACATTGGACTTGACACACACAAACACACACAGAGTGTGTGTTTGTGTGTGTATAATGAAAGATTTACAATGTTTAGAGATAAGGGGTCAATTATTATAAAATTTCTTAAATAGCTTCACAACTGTTTAAATTTAAAAGTATAAAAAAAAATGTTTGAGACCAACACAGCAAAGCCTTTCATTTGATATCACACGGTAGAGTTAACATTAAAAAAATAAAAAGTTAATCAAGCACCCGCAATATGCCTGCTACAACTATGCCTAACGTAGGAGCAATCCAGTCACTGAGCAACCATCGCCAGGACAGTGTTGGAGCTAGCCCGCACCCTGCGGATCAAGGACGCGCACCGCTTGCGCATGGTGGCGTGGATACAGTCGGTGCGCGCTTCCGCAAACATGGCCGAGGCCCTGCAGAAGCGGGGCAGCCCCAACACTGCCCTGAACGCGTTGTTGTTTTGGACACGAAGGGCAGCGTAAGCAGCTTGTGAGTAAGATGCTTATAGGTTGCAAGTATGTAGGGAGGTGCAGAAAGCTTTGAAAAGTGTGATTTTAACCTGATTTGAACAACGCGCATACGGGCTATCGTATTTGCACTCTTAGACAGCGCCCTCCGCTTATGCTCAATGTTGACATGGTCTTTCAGATCGGCTGTTACCCAGTGCCTCAAGTATTTAAATTCGTTCACCTGTTCTAACGGTTCACCATTCAAGCTTAGTACTTGCGGTGGGCATTTGGCGCCTCCATCAAATACCATGAATTGGCTTTTCGCGACGTTATACATAAGGCCATGGCTGCCCGCGTACTCCTCACAGATTTTCACTAGCTTGCGTAATCCATCCATCCATCATCTCAGCACCACCACGTCATCTGCATGCATAGCTCAGATTGTTTACAAATACATCATCAACATGGCAACCAACATGCCGACCACTGAGCGTGACGATGAGTGCATTCATGTAGAGATAGATAAGTGTGGGTGAAGTTAACCCACCTCGTCTCACCTCACATTCAAGCCCGTATGGCTCCGATTATGTACCCGCCCATCTGACATTGTTAACCTGGGTTTTGTACCAATACATGAAGATGTTCACAAGTTCATTTGGCAAGTTTATGCCCTTGAGTTTTTGCCACAACACATTTATTTATATAACAATTGCTTGCTGCACTTACAGATTGCCTAAACTGTGGGAGCATATCTAGCAGTATAGATACGCATAGGCGGAGCCACGAACAGGCACCGTGAGGCACAGGCGCGCAAAAGGCGCAGCCGGTCCGGAGCAAACAATGAACAGCGAGCTAGAGTAGTCGCGTCATCGATCTTATTATTAAGCAATATGTAGTAGTGCATTAACAGCGCACACTTACGTCTCAGATCCAACGTGTTGATGCCTACCATTCCAGAAACAAATGGAGATGATATAAATAGGGGTAATACCCATACATTTTTTTATATAGGTAGCGGGCAAATTTTCGTTGGACCCGTTCTATCATAAGCTTATAGTTTTGTTCATGTGGATCCCATGCCAGTGCATTGTACTCAAGTTTACTACATACAAAAGAATTATAAAGAGTAAGTATAACATTCCTGTCTTTAAACCAACTTGCCTGTCTCATGACAAACCCAAGTGATTGAAAGGCCTTTACACAGATTTTATTAATGTGCTGACTTATTCACGTCTAACGTTAGTCCAAGATCTTTTATTTCATTGACGCGCTCCAGAGGGACAAAGAAATAGTCTTGCACTTAGAAGTGTTAAATCCTTAGTGACTTGCTTCATTCCATTTTACCACCATATCGATGTCCCTCTGCGGTGCCTCACAGTCATGCACACTATTAATACCCAAGAATAACTTCAGGTCATTCGCAAACATAAGACATCTTGCCGTCCTGACGACTTCCGGCAGGTCATTCGCCATTACAATAAACTGCGTAGGCCCCAGGTACTACCCTGACTTACATCAGAGCAAGTTATATAAGGGGCAGATTTATGTCCGGAAATTTAAACAGACTGAAGTCGGGTCTGTGAAATAGCTCGAAAAAAGTTGAAGCAACTTTGGGGCAAATGCTATTGCGGACTTTTTTTTGAGTAGGACATCATTTTGGGCACGATCGAACGCCTTCTTAAAATCAAAATGAGCCACGTCAACTTGCTTATTTTTATTCATTTACATAGTCTAAAAAAAAATATTTGGTTTGTCACAGTGGACTTACTTGCTGTAAAACCATGCTGACACTCGGCTAGTTGGGTCTTGAACTGCCTGGTGATGTACCGATTAAATATCGATTCAAAGACCTTGCCGAAGGCTGACAGAACCGCAATAGGCCTGTAGTTGTCCACCTTTGACCTAGCACCACCCTTGGGTACAGGGGTAGCCCGTGAAATTTTCCACTCTGCCGGATACGGAGCGGTTTGTACGGCTAATTTATAGATAAATAGAAGTGGTTCTCTGAATATTTCGAAGCAGTCTTTCAGAATAAAGGGTGGAATTCCATCAGGCCTGCTAATGATATGTCCGCTGAGTCAACTACATCTATGGCGATCCGCGAGGAGCCTGTTGCCTCCAGCACAGAATTGGCTGCAGATAGAACAGGGTCATATGGCAGAAATACTGAACTGAAGTATCCTATCTACCACGATCCGTCTATCATATTCAAACTCGGTGCCTGCTGACCTTTTACAAAATTCCAAAAACTTGTAGGATCCCTATTTATATATCTGATCGATTAGCTCTTTAGCTCGCTGACGGTAAAATTTGTATAATTCGTGATTTGAGTAATGTGAAAACTTTGTTGACACATTACTCTACAGTTACAGTTTGTGAAAAAATATCGTCCCATTTTGTTGAAAACAACTCACCGTATAAAGACTGCAAATCAACTTTACGGAAATTCCATTCTGTCAGCGTGGTGTCATCGTCACATACCGGATAGCGAGGCACGCGCGCCTTGCGGCACTGCGGCGCGGCGGCACAGCACATCTACTGATAATGGCGGGTGCTAGGCATCAGCCGTGACCAATTGCTCCGCATCACCACTTACATCAATTGTCTC
This sequence comes from Dasypolia templi, assembly GCA_963555695.1. NCBI lineage: Eukaryota > Metazoa > Arthropoda > Insecta > Lepidoptera > Noctuidae > Dasypolia > Dasypolia templi. The sequence continues at coordinate 21,580,199 of OY743153.1, forward strand.
AACGTTTAAATTGCTCATCACCAAATCTAACATCTTACCAAATTTTTTGCAAACGGAATTGTATTTCTTGAATTTACAAAAAGATAACAAATAATTATAATGCATAATAACATTTTCGCTTCAAGAATTTAGATTAAAATCGCCCAATATTAACACGTCCAATTTATTGAATTTTGCAACAACATTCTCTAACACACAAAAGGTATCAATGTACTTGCCATCACTCGATTTATGTACACAACACAACATAAAATTTTAACTTTAGTGTTATAATACCAATCAGGACCTCAACGTCGCTCGAGTAGCCGTAAATGTCGACTATTTGTTGCACTTTGTATTGATTACATACCGCGTGCAGTACACCACCCCAAACTGCATCGCCAGCACGGTTCTGACGCAAGACTGTATATCCTGGAAGAAACAATTCAGCATCACATACACTACTGGTCAGAAAAGTCTCCTTTAATGCAAATAAATGAGCTGATTCAACCATATTAGTTGAATCAGCTCATTTTACAAATGTCCAGCTTTGAACGCAGACCGCGAACATTCTGTCGTGTTTGGGTCACAGAAATTCATATGTGTACCAAATTCCAACGTAATCAATACAGTAGATTCGGAGTAAATTGGCTGTGAAGACTAGAAAATAATACATTATAATTTAATAATTACACAATACAAACTGCAATGATGACGAAAACATGCACCAGAATACCCTAGAAACCGGAATCCCAAGCACCAATTTCGGGATTAAATATCGGAACATTTATAAGCGGCTTAAGGGCAAACAAGCGGCCCACGCAATCTCGACATCTAAGTACCACAGTGTGATTTTCTGAAAGTCTTACAATGCTAAGGCCTTCACGTCGACAAGAGCATTTTAGCAAATTAATTAAGTCTCGAGTTATCCCTCCCTAGGGAAGAAGATGGATTGTCCTCTGTCTTGTCTTCATATAAATTGTTAGAACGTACCAACCACATAATATTGTTGCGAAAGCTGGTCCAAATATAGCAAGATTTTCTGTGTTTAGCGTACCTAAGTGAAAAACTATTGTGGTTCAGTGGTACTTAGGAGTACGTTATTCAAAGGTTTTAGATTCTCGTCCTTAATATCAATAGGGAGGGTCTACACCTCGTAGTAGACCCTCTTAATTAGATGAGGTCTAGATCTAAACCTGGCAAATAATGCTCCTATAGATGTGTATTTTTCAAAATCTTATACTTTCATGTTAAGTGATCGATCACCGCCGCCTCTCTCTCTAAATATATATAAAACATCTGCAATTCCTTATCAAAAGTGTAGCAAGTATGTTGCCAACCCAAAGACGAAATTGAAACCTCTGAATTATAACAGCACCTCGCCCTTCCAACCGGAAATGCACCCTATTGAATATGTAATCTTAATAATATTGTAGTATTTTGCTAATCAATTGCTTCGTATGTTCGAAAAATATGTCAGCAAATCAACGTAAATAACGCAATGAATATTGTTGAACTGTCAAAATGAAAATCATAACGATTGTTAGTGTGTTATGCTTTACCGGACGAACTCCTTCACAAAAAGCTAACGACGAACTACTTCCTAATTCCATCCTTTATCATTTTGAAGACCAAAAAAAGTATAAAAGAATAAGGACACTTTCAGAATAAGGACAGGCGCTCAAAATCCTCGAAAACATTACGCAAGTCTTAAAAGGCTGCTTAAGATTCGAGCATCCTTAAAACGAATTGTTTGAGAGGGGTCGATTAATAAAAGTCCAATTGACCTCTCTACTTATTTTTATTACTGTCACGGACTTGTTTCGGTATTAGGAGCGGTCCTTTCATCTTGTATCTGAAGATTGATGTGGTTCTTGTTTTATTTGTTAAAGGTAGCATAGCATCAAGTGTAGGGAACTCTTTAGTGTTCAATATTTGAAAATGCAGTGTGACATAAAAAAAAACAAAATAAAATGTACTGTCATGTGTTTTTTCTTGGTGAAAAGCAATCGAGTGTTTTGTGTTCTTTAAATATAAATAGTGCTAAATACCAATAACTGTTTAACTAAAAGGATAGGGCTATCATAGATCGTCAATTTAAATTCTTCAAGTAAGAATATATGTCTTCAAGTAAGTCAATAAACTACATTCTTCAAGTAAGTCAAGTTATCCGCAACATTACTTAGCTTAGATTTATTAATATTTTGTTTTATGATTTTTATGTGAAAACTTCTTTAGGCGCGTTGAGAGTGTTTTGGTAGAGGAAAATCAATGTCTCAAAAAAAAAACGTCTAGAAAATCTATCATTTTGGTTAATCCCTAGCATCAGTGGAACTGACAACTCATTCCACGCTCATTTCACCTAAGTTTTCACGGTGAGATGGTTACAGAATAGCACTAGTGTTGCACTTGGCATAAATAATTTATAATAAAATCTATCGTTGAAATTTACAAAATGTTAAGAAATAAAAATAAAAATGATACAGTTTATTATTTTTAAAAATTCAGAAGAAAAAAGTCTGCTATTTTATTTCATTCTTGTTTTCATTTCTGCCTTATGACTGTATTTGTTAAAATTTGTTCAAAGTCAAAGTCAAAGCATTTATTTCAAATAGGCCCATAAAAAGGCACTTTTGAACGTCAACATTTACATTAAAAATAGAACTGATTCTAGGCGCCACTTCCAAAAAGTAGTTTCGTATGGAGAAGAAGTGGCAAGAAACTCCACCGTTACTCATTTAAAATGTTTTACAATATGTTGTATACATTAATTATATTTCTATATGTGAAGACGAAGCACCAAGAATAAAAATACTATACCACTTTTGGTACAAAAAAATAAAAATAAAGCAAAGGTATATAAATTAATCACGTGATAGGTACATTGTGCTCACATATTTACAAACAATTGTAAAAATATATGATTTTCCTAAAATATTAACTTGGAATAATACAGTGTGTGAGTAAAGTAAAAATAACCAAATATACAATACAATAAGCAAATAGTATGATTTTGTCTAGCCTCTAGATTGTCCTATGGAGCAGGACCAGCATGTTTCCAAGCATTCTTATCAAGGATATAATCTTCTAATTTGTAATATGCTTGATTACAAAGTGTTTTTTTAACATGAGTTTTAAACTTTCTTTCATTTAATTGCAATATTTCACCAGGTATTTTGTTGTAACATTTAACACAGTACCCCATAAAAGATCTATGTACTTTAGATAGTCTGAAAAATGGTTGATCTATTTTATTTTTATTTCTAGTGTTAATATTATGTCTATCACTTATTTTATTAAATAGATGCAGATTTTTTCTAACATACATAATATTTTCATAAATGAACTGGCAAGGTACAGTCATTATATTAATCTTCCGAAATAGTTCCCTAAGAGATTCGCGGCGACGTAGATTGTAAATGGCTCTGACAGCTCTCTTTTGCAAAATAAAAATGGATTCAATGTCAGCAGCCCGACCCCACAGTAAAATGCCGTATGACATAATGCTGTGGAAGTAGCTGAAATAAACCAAACGCGCGGTTTCAACGTCTGTTAACTGTCTTATCTTTCTAACAGCATACGCTGCCGAGCTTAGTCGCCCCGCGAGAGATGTTATATGGGGTCCCCATTGTAACTTCTCGTCTAGCGTGATTCCTAGGAAAACCGTCTGATTACTAAATTCCAGTTTTTCTCCGTTCAATATGATGTCACATTCGCTACTTCTAACATTAGGTAATTTAAATCGAATGCATTTGGTTTTTTTCTCATTTAGTACCAAATTATTTACCGTAAACCAATCTTGGACCTGAAGAATAGAGTTGTTCACGTCGTCAAGATTTTGTGACCTTCGATCTATTTTAAAGATCAATGAAGTGTCATCTGCAAACAACACCATCTTCGGTTGGTTTTGAAGTAACTGGGGTAAATCATTAATGTGGACTAAAAAGAGGAATGGACCCAATATCGAACCTTGAGGAACGCCCATTGATATTTCAGACCCTAATGAGTTTGTGCTGTTTATTTGTACTTTAACCTTTCTGTCTTTCAAGTATGATCTTAGCAAATCAAGAGCTTCATTCCTAATCCCATAGTGCTCCAGTTTCAGCAGAAGTGTCTCATGGTTTACGCAATCGAACGCCTTAGAGAGATCGCAAAAGATTCCAATGGCATCTTGTGATTCCTCCCAGGCGCTAAACATGTTCTTTATTAGGGTGACACCGGCGTCAGTGGTACAACGTCCTTTAGTGAAACCGTACTGATGTTCATGCAAGATGGAGTTTTTATTAAAGTGACGTAACATTTGATTGAGCATCAACTTTTCAAACACCTTACTGAGAACTGGCAGAATTGACACGGGCCTATAATTATTGAGCTCTTTACTATCACCGGATTTGAACAATGGGATCACTTTACTATGTTTCATAAGATCCGGAAAGACTCCTTGGTCTACACTGGTGTTAAATATGAAAGCTAAATAGGGCGCAAGGGTTTCGATGAGAGATCTACCGACTTTTACAGACATTCCCCAGAGATCTTCTGTTGATTTAATTTTAAGATCTTTAAAAGCTTTTATAACAGCTTGGGGGTTTGTATGCTGAAACCTAAACGCCAAAGGGCATGGTTTTACATTATTTTTAAGTAAGGCAGCAGAAAGCGCGGGTGAGGAATTTAAATCTTCAGTAGTTTTAAGTGGAACATTAACAAAAAAGTTTTCAAATTCCTGAGCTATATCTACATTTGAGTTGATGGGGCCACGTGCAGTCACTAAATTAAATTCAATATTACGCTGTTTTTTCCTACCTGTTTCATTATTTATTATTTGCCAGGTAGTTTTTATTTTATCATCAGCTGATTTTATTTTATTACTAATATATAGAGCTTTAGCTATTTTGCACACATTTTTAAATAATTTTGAATATCTTGCAACATATTGATGAAAGCTTGTATGACTCACATGTTGCTTTAGGCCATAAAGTTCAAATAGATTGTCTCTACTTTTACGAATGCCAGGAGTGGCCCAATCACTAAATAAAAACTTTGTATTAATACTTTTAGTCTTTAGTGGAAAAGTTTTATTAAATTGCGTGTTTAATAGTGAAAAGAACTCGGCGTAGAACTCATTTGGGTCACCTATGTTATTAAAACTTTGTTTACATAATTGACTGGCCAAAGAATCATTTAATTTCTCTAAATCTTTACATGTAATTTGCCTAAACATTATTTGAGTTTTTTGTAAAGGCGTATATGAGCAAAACATTATTGTTTGTCCACTGTGATCAGATGGCAACATATTTACTATTTGTTTGTGTAAGTAATCACAATTGCAAAAAACATTATCTATACAAGTAGCAGAAGAAGCTGTCACTCGGGTAGGTTCAATAAAAACATTAGACAGATCAAATGACATAAAAAGACTTAATAATCTGACTGTACCAGAGATATTTTCTAATAAATTAATATTAAAGTCCCCACAGATTATTATTGACTTTCTACTAGCACTAAGTTTCTTTAAAACATCTTCCATTACAGAATCAAACACAGGTAGATTCTGGTAACTTGGAGGTCTGTATACGCATACTATGACATGCTGATCAAGCTCAACACAGGACAATTCAATGGCGTGCTCAACAGACAGTCCGATGATGTCTTTTCGTTCTTTCGATTTAATTGAATTTTTAACTAATATTAATGACCCGCCATGTATCATACGTTTTCGGCTAAAATGGCTAACAACACAATAATTTGCATAATTAATTGACATTACTTGATGATCTTTTAACCAATGTTCTGTTAAACAAATAACGTCAAGCTTAGTACTTTCTAGAAACAATTCTATTTCCAATAATTTGGAAGCGCAACCTTGGATATTTTGATTAAATAAATTTAAAGTGTGTTGCACTTCCTTTGGTTTTTTATTACTATGAGTTATTTTGCCAGAAGATACTTTATTATTATTCTCTAGTAATAATTGGTTATTTAAAGGGGTAACTTCTGTTGTCTTACTAACTAGTTTAAATTATTATCCGGAGTGACCTCCACAACTACAACTGACGAGTCTACAATGGCGGTATGGGTTCCAGCAGGAAAAGTATAACCTATCTAAAAGTGCTATTAGGTACTGTTTAATTAACAGTAATAATAAATGACTTAGTTTTGCAGTTAATGTTGAATAATTTTAAAACTAGTTTAAGCATAGGTTTTGGATTTATGTTTATTAGACTGTACTTGTTGGATAGAATTATACCACATTCAAAACATCGGATTAGTTCGAGGTAATTAACTGAATTATTGAGAGATTGTGGATTGGTTCACTTCGCCAGAACTCAGCTGAAGTTTAAAATGGTATTTTCGGTTTATAATTGGCCTGAAAAACTGGATTATTTGAAAACAATTCAATGTTAGTACCGTTAATTACGTATTAAGATAATAATACTGTACAGATGAATTTCACGATACCCCAAAAGAGTATCCTCCGGAAAAATGTGAGGTAAGCTTTTGCTCCCATTTTTTTACGTTTGAAAATCTCTGGCTAGCGTTAAACGCTAAATGACATGAATGCTGGCGATTCGGCAGTAAATCGCAAAAGCTAGGCCAACAAAAATGATAACTTGCCTTGATTTATATGCTGAAAATTCAGATTATACTTCGGCGATTTTGGACTGAGTCCCTATAAGTAATAATTGACCGCTTTTTTGTCGCGTTTTATGTTACTATAAGCACTTTTTATTTAGAGCAGCTGTGACCCAGTGGTAACGGTCTCGTCACATGCTTGTATACAATGTGGGTACCAGGAACACCTTCAAAATTATAATGGCATGCGACCACAACTAAACCCTGACCATATTTGTTTCTTTGTCTAGATTTCTGTTTAAAAATATTCTCTTGTTTCGTACTTTTTAGAGCGTGACTGTGCCGAGCGTGACACGGCATCCTTTTTTAGAGCCATAATTAATGTGACGTCACACAGCCTATAACCAGCGGACGATCGAGACGCTTCTAACAATACCTCATTACTCAAAGAATGATAAGTAGTTTAGAAGTTATGAGGAACGAGATGAACATACACACATACCCACATACATAAATTCTTACATACACTTACACACATACCGGTCAAAATTATTACCCAGGAGTTCACCATAGTCGGGTAAAAATTACAAAACAACGGGATGAACAAATGACTCTCGGCTTCTATTGTACTCGTATGTAACAGCAGATTTTGTTTTGATAACCGACGAACAATTTCTACGCTAGGGGTTCTAGAACAATGTGCTGAATTCAGTTTAAGCATCGATGCATCCCACCCTGTATAGTAAAGATAAGAATAGACAACACCCGACCGTAAATAAACACAACGAGCGTTTTTTAGCAATTCAGTTTTTGTTGGTACGCGGTACACGGATTTATTTTGTTTATAATGAGGTGTTGCCCTCATTAGTAGTTAATGAGGGACTTGCCGGGTACTTTATTATTTCTTTTTTGTGTCCATTTTTAATGGGCTCAGAAGGATTAGTTAACCAAAACATGTTTAAATTTTGTTAGAAATTAAACATTATTAAACCAACCCAAGCAATACAATAAGTAGGGATTCAAATAATTTAGGTCCTTATTAGAGCATAATTATATATACGACTACTACGAGAATACTTAGAGTGCGTATCTTTAAGTTTTAACAGAAATTATTTATTAAATATCACATCATATTTTCACAAATTAACGAGAAAATGAGAACACTCTACCATATACTTTTGTGTAAAACGATTTTTCAACACACTTGCTTTAAAAGTGGTTCTAATAGCACAGTTTTAAGCTTCATAATGCAGTGTATTTTACATGCACGTTTTTAGGGGTCCGTACGTCCGAATGAAAAACTGAATCCCTTATAATTAATGGACCGATTAATAACGACAGTGGTGCCGATTCTCTTGTACACCGAACTAAACTATAACTAAAATTCCTTACTTTTTACTATGAAAATCTTGAAGCTATTCTGCGAAAAATAATCTCTAAATTTAAAAATAACTTTGACACAACTATAATCGAATTTGACAATCGCGAGTCCACGTGTTTTTTTTTTCTTTTGTTTTTGCAACGTCTTTGTTAGAGCCGGAGGCAGCCTGGGGCAGCCTCGACGTGTTTTTATGGAAGTTTTGACTTTTTGTGTGGCAAATATAAAATAAAAATATCTATATGTAGAGATTTGTTGGTTTCGGTCGGTTTCGGGTTTGGTCGAAATTTTCATTATTTTTGTGATAGGACACACCGTTTTCGAGATATGAGCAAAAAAAGGGAAAAAGAAAGTTAACGTACCGTTTTTGCACGTCTGAGGTCGAGGTGTTGGTGTGAATTTTAGTCCACGCCACCTAATTTTATTCCACACCTTTTTAATCGCGATTAAAAATAGTCAGATTCATGTTCAGATTTAGTTAGACAATCAAATTTTTTGTTGAAAAACGTAAAATTCAGAATAGCAAAATTGCCATTTTCACTAAATTAATAACTCAGTGCAATCTTAGTGCTGTCAAACTGAAATATAGTTAAGTTGTGTCACTATAGTCAATTTCAGAATGGAAAATCGTCATTTGACAGAATTAAACCAAATTTTAGTGATTTTTTGTCTAGTTTAGAGGCATTTGTGACAAGAGAATCGGCACCAGTGGCTTTTTACTTGTTGCTTAACTTGCAAACAAAGCAATGTTTAGTTTTGTAATATTGACCAATAAGACCAATATTACAAAACTAAACATTGCTTTGTTTGCAAGTTAAGCAACAAGTAAAAAGCCACTGGTGCCGATTCTCTTGTCACAAATGCCTCTAAACTAGACAAAAAATCACTAAAATTTGGTTTAATTCTGTCAAATGACGATTTTCCATTCTGAAATTGACTATAGTGACACAACTTAACTATATTTCAGTTTGACAGCACTAAGATTGCACTGAGTTATTAATTTAGTGAAAATGGCAATTTTGCTATTCTGAATTTTACGTTTTTCAACAAAAAATTTGATTGTCTAACTAAATCTGAACATGAATCTGACTATTTTTAATCGCGATTAAAAAGGTGTGGAATAAAATTAGGTGGCGTGGACTAAAATTCACACCAACACCTCGACCTCAGACGTGCAAAAACGGTACTTTAACTTTCTTTTTCCCTTTTTTTGCTCATATCTCGAAAACGGTGTGTCCTATCACAAAAATAATGAAAATTTCGACCAAACCCGAAACCGACCGAAACCAACAAATCTCTACATATAGATATTTTTATTTTATATTTGCCACACAAAAAGTCAAAACTTCCATAAAAACACGTCGAGGCTGCCCCAGGCTGCCTCCGGCTCTAACAAAGACGTTGCAAAAACAAAAGAAAAAAAAAACACGTGGACTCGCGATTGTCAAATTCGATTATAGTTGTGTCAAAGTTATTTTTAAATTTAGAGATTATTTTTCGCAGAATAGCTTCAAGATTTTCATAGTAAAAAGTAAGGAATTTTAGTTATAGTTTAGTTCGGTGTACAAGAGAATCGGCACCACTGTCGTTATTAATCGGTCCATTAATTATAAGGGATTCAGTTTTTCATTCGGACGTACGGACCCCTAAAAACGTGCATGTAAAATACACTGCATTATGAAGCTTAAAACTGTGCTATTAGAACCACTTTTAAAGCAAGTGTGTTGAAAAATCGTTTTACACAAAAGTATATGGTAGAGTGTTCTCATTTTCTCGTTAATTTGTGAAAATATGATGTGATATTTAATAAATAATTTCTGTTAACCGCTCAAGTCCCGCTGGTCCCATTTGGGTATAATATTTTGTAATCACCTAATCTCAATAACTATTTATATCTTTATTTTATCGTTAAATTAATTTAAACACCTAGAATTTTTATTTTTATATTACTAATAGTTTCAATTTTGTTAGTTGTAATCTAAGTTGTATCCTTTTTGCCCTTACAGGGTCCATATTTTTATACCTAGCTCTAAACCCTTTGTTACCTCTTTTTTACGATATGGAATGCAATTATGAAATTTGTAGGGGATGTGTATGTGCACAGTGAAACACGCATAGAATGACGAAAGGGATGAGGGGTTAGTCATAATGACTCCCACCCCTACGTCAGTGCGCAATCAGTACCAAATCAAAGCGCCACTAAGCACGCGCAATCTCCCGCTCGCGTGCGTCTCCCGCGCCTGAGTCATAATGACTCCCCACCCCTACGTCAGTGCTTCCGCCAGTTCATGAAACGCATTTCAAAGCGTTTCTTCGAGACCGCCGCGAATCACCGCAACCCTCTGGTTTTCAAGGCCGCTAGCTATATTCCCTCCTCCATTAGTCATGTCCGCCGTCCCAAGCATGTCCTCACCGATACCGATGACCACATAACTCTCATTCAGGAGAGCAGTAGGGCCACCAGTACAGTGCACAAACACAGACCGACATTCCGACCTCGCCGCCGAGGTTCCTCGCGAAGATCCCGACGTAAGTGTCCCCCCCGACCCTTGCTCGAGCGCCACTAAGCACGCGCAATCTCCCGCTCGCGTGCGTCTCCCGCGCCTTTACCAGCTCTGCATTTATTATTTAATATTACAAATATTGTAAGTAAGGTAGGTGGTAGGGTACAAATAAAATATCGATACGATCAAGCGTCTCCAACAAAATTAATAAGATTGAAAAAAATATGAAAATTAACTAATCCTTCCCTTATCTCTGAAACAATATAGCTAACATACACACAGACAACAACATAAACACAGAAAATAGTTTTAGTCGCCCACTTGCACGTTTAGTTGAGTTGAATGAATTAAAGTAGAGTTTTAAACTCGGAGTTGAGTAATAATCATTTTAACTCTTTTTAAGCGTTGCGCCACAAAAACTAACACTGGGTTAGTTAACCAGACATTCGTGTTTTTTGATTTGGGAACATTGCATTTCAATCGACGAAACATAAAATGAAATTGCATTGTCTGTGCACTGATATGTAATTGGACCTAAATTAGTGACCGAAGAATTAAGAAATTGTATGAAGCCATCTCTTTTACACTACATTACGATACAATAATACTTTGTTGTCTTTGAATTTTAAAACATGACATTTCATTTTAATCGTATTTTATGTGATTTCCGTGGAGATTTAGTTTATTGAATGGGGAAGGCAACTGTCAAAGTGGCACTGTATGCGATTGTTCCAAATTATCTGTCAAATTGTATAGCACCTTATAAAATATGTTCACAAATAACATAGAAATTACAAAGTGTTGTGTAATTGGGTGTTAAAACGTAGGCCAACACAAATTTCCAATAAATCGTATTAAAAGAAGAAAGTCGATAGCTGCCGTAAGGATTAAAAACTGAGCCTACTAGGACTACGAGGTTATGTCGAGATCATTTTCATGAAAATTATTACCAAACATTAAGTGTGAGTACAGGTGGGTGTTTTAAACGATAGTTCTACTATTTAAGCTAGTATCTATATACCTAAATTGTTAACATTACATAATATCTTTAAATACTTATCATTGTTCATCTTGTTTTAAGGTTTGCCCTGTGTACACAAACTTTTAAAGAAAGAAGCAGTATCAAGTCTCTTTTCATGGAACCAGAAAAGGATATCAGCCAGTGCTAGTGTGAGAGACGAAAGACATGCTAAGAGAAACATTCAAAAGAATCTTTTCCAACATCTTTCAAGCAATCAAAATCACATACTTCTATTTCTCAGAATCCACAATATAATGGAATACGAAAGAGAGTTACTTGTCTTGTCTTGTTGATTGTGGTGACAATGTTAACAATCAAAATAACAAAACATCCGTTTCTACTCAGACTGCCACAATGCTATCTCTTTTTTCAGCCCACCTTTTATTAAGTCATATTGAGTCTGCCAAGTTTTACACTGGATTAGAAAATTATGAGAAATATAAATTTGGTTTATCAACATTACTGCCTATGGCAGATCATTTGAAATACAGGTGTGAGTGGGGTAAGCGGAGTTTCTACTGAACAGCTTTACTAAGACCTATAGATTAAAATATTTTTATATGTATAATGTTACGCATTTTCCGAGAGTGTATCACACATAAAACTCATAAATAACTTTTAGGTGTTTTTATTATATTATAATTATCTTTATACAGATATTTATTCATAATTTCAGCCTTTATATTGTTATTGTAAAATACTCTAACTTTATAATATGTTTTCTATGAACAACTCATCTTTTTCAATATCAATAAATTAAAGAATTTTCTGCCACTGCAGTACATTTGTCCTTGTACTTGAAAACATATAGGCAGGTTTTTTAAATAGTAACTCCCCATTTTGACTCTTTTTTTTATTTTTTTTCTCTTTAAAACGTTCCCCCACACTAGGAATTACTCCTGTATCGTGGGTGCGTTCACAAACATGAAAACTCACATACACAAGACACCCAGACCCGGAACAACTATTTGTAGGTCATACAAATATTTGTTCCGTGCGGGAATCGAACCCGCGACACGCAGCTCAGCAGCCGATCGCTCAACCACTGCGCCAACCGTGCTCTGTATATAAGGTACAGATTCAGGGCTAATAAGTCCGTTTCTGCTTACATGCCATGCCTAAGTAAAACAAATAAAAATTAAAATTAAATTAGCAACCAGTGTGATTTTGTCTAGACGGGATTGTCCTATGGAGCTGGACCATCATGTTTCCAAGCATTCTTATCTTGTATATAGTCTTGTAAGCTTGTCTGCAAAGTGTACTTTTTATACGAATTTTAAATTTTCATTCATTTAATTGCAATATACCACAAGGTATTTTGTTATAACATTTAACACAGTACCCCATAAATGATGTATGTACTTTAGAAAATCTGAAAAATGGTTGATCTATTTTATCTTTATTTCTAGTATTCAAATTATGTCTATCACTTATTTTGTTAAAAAGATGTAGCTTTTTTCTTACATACATAATATTTTCATAAATGAATTGGCAAGGTACTGTCATAATATTAATCCCTTTAAATAGTTCCCTGAGAGATTCGCGACGAGGAAGATTGTATATGGCTCTGACGACTGTATATGATCTCTCTTTTGCAAAATAAAAATGGATCAATGTCAGCAGCCCGACCCCACAGTAAAATGCCATAAGACTGTGGAAGTAGCCAAAATAGACCAAACGCGCGGTTTCTACATCTGTTAACTGTCTTATCTTTCTAACAGCATAAGCGGCAGAGCTTAACCGCCCCGCAAGAGATGTTATATGTGGTCCCCATTGTAATTTCTCGTCCAGCGTGATTCCTAGGAAAACCGTCTGATTAATAAATTCCAGTTTTTCTCCATTCAATATGATATCACATTCGCTACTTCTAACATTAGGTAATTTAAATCTAATGCATTTGTTTTTCTTTTCATTTAGTACCGAATTATTTACCGTAAACCAATCTTGGACTTGAAGAATCGAGTTATTCACGTCGTCCAGATTTTGTGACCGTCGGTCTATTTTAAAGATTAATGATGTTTCATCTGCAAATAACACCATCTTCGGTTGATTTTGAAGTACTTGAGGTAAATCATTAATGTAAACTAAGAAGAGGAATGGACCCAATATCGAACCTTGAGGAACGCCCATTTCCATTTCATACCCTAATGAGTTTATGCCGTTTACTTGAACTTTAACCTTTCTATCTTTCAGGTATGATCTAAGTAGATCAAGAGCTGTATTCCTAACCCCATAGTGCTCCAGTTTCAGAAGAAGGGTCTCATGGTTTACGCAATCAAATGCTTTAGAGAGGTCGCAAAAAATTCCAATGGCATCTTTTGCTTCCTCCCAGGCGTTAAAAATGTTCTTTATTAGAGAAACACCAGCGTCAGTGGTACAACGCCCTTTGGTGAAACCGTACTGTTGTTCATGAAAGATGGAGTTTTTATTAAAGTGACGTACTATTTGATTGAGCATCAACTTTTCAAACACCTTACTGAGAACTGGTAGAATTGATACAGGCCTATAATTGTTGAGTTCTTTACTATCACCGGATTTGAACAAAGTAACTACTTTACTGTGTTTCATGAGATCCGGAAAGACACCTTGGTCTACACTGGTGTTAAATATGACAGCTAAATAGGGCGCAATGGTTTCGATGAAAGTTCTACAGACTTTTACAGACATTCCCCAGAGATCTTCTGTTGATTTAATTTTAAGATCTTTAAAAGCTTTTATTACAGCCTGGGGGTTTGTATGTTGAAACATAAACTCCAAAGGGCATGCATTTACATTCTTGCTAAGTAAGGCAGCAGAGAACTCGGGTGAGGAATTTAAAGCTTCAGTAGTTTTTAGGGGAATATTAGCAAAAAAGTTTTCAAATGACTGAGCTACTTCTAGATCTGAGTTGATAGGGCCATGTGCAGCTTCTAAATTAAATTCAGTATTACACTGTTTTTTCCTACCTGTTTCGTTATTTATTATTTGCCAGGTAGTTTTTATTTTATCATCGGCTGATTTTATTTTATTGCTAATATAAAGAGCTTTAGCAACATTGTACACATTTTTAAAAATTTTAGAATATTTTGCAACATACTTATTAAAGCTTATATTATTTATATGTTGCTTTAGACCATAAAGTTCAAAAAGTTTTCCCCTGCTTTTACGAATACCTGGAGTCGCCCAATCACTAAATAAGAACTTTGTGTAAATACTTTTGTTTTTAAGTGGAAAAATTTCATTAAATTGTGTTTAATAGTGAAAAGAACTCGGCATAGAACTCATTTGGGTCACATAAATTATAAAAACTTTGAACAAATAATTTACTGGCCAAAGAGTTATTTAATTTCTCTAAATTTTTACATGTAATTGGCTTAAACCTTATTTGAATTTTTTGTATAGGCATGTATGAGCAAAATGTTGCTGTTTGTCCACTGTGATCAGATGACAGCTTATTTACAATTTGTTTGTGTAAGTAATCGCAGTTACAAAAAATATTATCTATGCAAGTGGCAGAAGAAGCTGTCACTCGGGTTGGTTCAATAAAAACATTTGATAAATCAAATGACCCAAAAAGACTTAATAATCTGACAGTATTCAAGTTATTTTCAAATAAATTAATATTGAAATCACCACATCCGATTATTGACTTACTACTAGCACTAAGTTTCTTCAGCACATCTTCCATTACTGATTCAAACACACATAGATTCTGGTAACCTGGAGGTCTGTATACGCATACTATCACATGCTTATCAAGCTCAACACAGGACAATTCAATGATGTCAACTTGATAGTTGAGTTTTTTCATTGTCTTCTTGACAAATCCTTTTATATAAAAGTGATCATTGATAAATGCGGATCTTATCAATATGAGGAATCTGTCTTCATATAATTTTTCTGATGCATATGTTTTTGTTGAATCTTCAAAATGACAGAAATATTTCGTATTAGTAAAATAGGAACTACCTACCATCACACAAAATAAAACCGATAAGAAATATTGACCTTTCAAATTAATCTAATACATTGTCTTTCAAGCGGAGGTAAAATAGAGTTAATATTGGTACATCTCCAATGGTAGAAGCCTGATAGAGGGTTCTGTTGGATTCGGAGAGAGTTGTGGTGTACTAAAGTTAAAGTTTTTGTCATACAGCTCTTACCTGGAAAAATATAACCAATTATTTATCTCTCTTTAACTCCAAAAGTAAAAAGAACTATTACTTAAGTAAAGTTATGCATTATTTAAGCTGTTGTAAATATAATCCTGAATTTTGATTCAATAATTTAAACTTATATACATACAATACACCAACAATATAAAATTTAAAAATATATAATAAATATGCATACTAACGACTAACAAGTTATTTAATTATAAAATTGTTCGTTCAAATATTGTAAGCGTATTGATTTCAAAGGTCTACGTTGAACTAGGTCTAGGCAAACAGCTCCTAAAAATTTTTTTTCAGGAGTCCTACCTTTCCACTTAATCAGCTTTGCTGCGTTTAACAGACGCCCCTCTTCTCTTTAACTCGGCTTTAAGTTCAAGCGAGCTCCAAGTAGAATACATTTTCGCGTCCATGTTATCAAATAAACTACAATAACCGCCCACAATGTTCGTTTTTTTCGTTTGTTTACACGATTCAAGAAATGTCATACTGACGCCATTGGGAACAACTGCATGCAGCGCCATCTGAGATTAGCTTTAACTTGCCATCCCCATTACGAAAACGTCAGATAAGGAAAAATATGTTTGAAGTTTTTTTCATTTTTTTATTTGTTTTCATGAATATATGCCTGATTATAAAGAACCGTATTTTCACTTAGGTACTATAACGTCGAACGGTACACTTACGCGCTCAGTGGTCATCTAAAATAACTCGGAGTTTACAGGTATCAGCGAATTCAGGGTGAATTAAATAATTCATCGTGCTCCACCAAGAGTTGGAAGTTAACCTAGAATTAAACATTTAAATATTTAACAAATACTTGACAAATAAATCTATTCTGTGACAAATAAAATCTATTTTCCCATCTTTCTTTACTCTTCTGGCAATTCGTAGCATAATAGCTTTAGTCAAGGTGTCGGTTGCGTAGTCAACAAAAACGTTCAAATGTTCAAAGGTTAGATCTAGGATTTTAAATGGGGCATTACAGCTTCATTAAGGTTCGCTAACAACATCGTGTGAGCCCAAGTGAATATTTTGCAATCTATGACTTCATGTAACTATTGAAATTGAAATAATTGATTTACACAAATATTAACAACTAGCTGATCCAACAGACATTTTCCTATCGTCTTGTGTTCATAGAAAAAAGGACGTTCAGTTTTTCCCGAATTTGAAATTTTTCTGGGTAACTTCTTCAATTTTTCTTTCCATAAAAACTTAATTCGGACAATTACAAAGATTTTAAAACAACCAGCCAGCCGTTCTCAAGAAATGCGCTTACCAATAAACAGCATTTAATTTCGCCGTTATCAGAATACCATTCATGTTACCTCTCATAAAACCGCATTTTTCAGCAAAAGTTTGCTAGGTCGGCCCCAAAATTATATAATATTAACCAGCAGCTATTAGAAATAAAGAGGGTCTGGGGTCCTAAAAGAGGTCTTTGTTTAAATTCCTTATATACAGATGTTACTACTCCACCACTGAATTTACCACAGATACACGGAGGTATAACGATTTCGACTAGCTAATTAGTCACTTATGATTTTATTTTATTGTATTCAACGTTCGTTGAAGAAAAAAATTAAATGTCTCGGAAAGACTTTTCAAAATTAACATTCATTCGGCCTTCACACTCATTCGATACTGTTGTTTTGGACCAAAATTTACATATAACCTTCGCTCCACCCATCTGTGGAAACACAACTTTTAGATAAAGTAGATCAAATTATTAGAAACACACTAACTTCGATCCTAAATGTGGTCCTGGACGACCGAGTGTGGCAGCAAGCCACACTTCCCATTCGCCTGGGAGGTCTCGGCGTCCGCAAAATTTCAAGTATTAGTTTACCGGCCTTCCTCTCCTCGGTCCACAGTACTGATAAATTAACCAGGAATATTTTATCTTCTTCACTGGTTGATTTTGAAGTACCGTGTTTGACCGATGCGTTGAACGCTTGGAAAATGGCTTGTCACAATACGGTTTTCCCCGACAACCCGTCCTCCCAGAGACGATGGGACGTGCCGCTCTGCAGTATTATACGGAATACCCTAATAAACACGTCACCTAATACTGTTGAGCGTGCCCGTCTGCTGGCTGTGGGAGAATGGGAGTCAGGCTTGTGGCTTCAAGCGCTCCCGTCATCCACCATAGGCACAATGATGGATGACTCATCGTTTCGGCTCGCTACATGTCTCCGCTTGGGCGCACCTTGTGTTGCTCCGCATCGGTGTCACTGCGGTGAAGCTGTCGACAGTCTCGGGCACCATGGCCTGTCCTGCTACAGGAGCGCAGGTCGCATTATCACGGCACGCCAGCATCAACGATATTATTCGTCGAGCCCTTGTCACCGCCGGTATACCTGCGGTTTTAGAACCAAACGGTTTGGTACGTGACGATGGAAAGAGACCAGACGGTGTGACGTTGTTGCCTTGGAAGATGGGTAGGCCTCTGGTGTGGGACGCAACCTTTGTCGATACCCTTGCTCCATCTCATGTTCCTAGCACGGCGAGCTGTGCTGGCGCTGCTGCTGCGGCTGCTGAGACCCTCAAGCGGCGCAAATACTGTAACCTTATGGGTAACTACAGTTTTGAGCCGTTTGGGGTTGAAACGCTCGGGTCATGGGGCCCGAGTGCGCGTCTCCTTTTTAGACAAATTTCTCACTGACTAGTCGACACTTCACGTGACCAGAGGGCTGGATTGTTCTTTGGCCAAAGAATTAGCATTGCCATTCAGCGTGGCAATGCTGCCAGTCTTCTGGGCACGTTTCCAGATGACAGCGATGCGGACGAGTACTTCGACGCCTGAGTGTTTTATATTATTTTGTACAGGTAGTTAGTTACTTAGTAATTTAATTTAGTTATATATTTGTTGTTATGTTTTAATTAATATCTCTTACACATTTTATTGATTAAGTTTGAATGTGTTTATTTCTATATATTTGTAATCACCTGTTCGCCTTACTGTCATATTTTAAATTGAATAATTTTTTAATCTAATCTATTGACATACCACCTTAATTATAGTTGATCACCTTAATTCTAAACATCTTATTATCTGTAACCATACCTATGTATAACAAAATAAAGGCTTGATTGATTGATAATTTTTAAGGTTCCGTAGTCAACCCTTAAAGTTTCACCATGTCCGTCCGCCTGCCTGTCTGTCTGCGGCTGAGCTCAGAAACTAGTGTACTAGAAAGCTGTAATTTAAACAAATGGAAAAATAATGGGTCAAGCGAGGACGTTTTTTTTTCTTGTCCATCCCATTGTGTGTGGGTGTCGTTGGATAGGCCGTTCAAAAATATTGCAGACATGTGAAAACAAATTTGTTGATTCAGGGATCCGTTTGTGAAATATTAACATTCAAGTGCTAATGTTTGTTAGAGGTTGTTTTTGGATTTGAGAATATTTTCACGCAGGAGTAAATAAAACGAAGTTAAAAGCAAAACTATCACACCATACCAATAACTATGCATGGCAAGCCGATCCCTTTTGAGAAGCGAGCCAAATACAGTGATAATTGACCACAATCTCACCTTCAGTGAGCACACAAAGTTGGCTCGCGAGCACGCATCTTTCGCTTTTGGTAGGCTCCAATTCATATTGACAGCCCGCAGCAAACCGTCACTCAAATGCAAATTGCGCATCTATACCGCGGTCATCCGTCCCATCATGGCCTATGCCTGCGTTGTATTTTCATACGCGATTTTCATTAGATGCAGACCCTCCAGAACCGTTTCCTCATATATCCGGGCGCCGCTTTCTATGTCCATAATGTGAATCTTCACTTAAATTTCAGAATGCCGACCATCTAGCAGTTCATGAAACGCCTTTCAAAGCGTTTCTTTCACTGTGAAATAAAACACCCAACGCCCTGATTGCGGCGGAAGCCCGCTATACTCCCTCCCGTATAAGTAGGATTCGCCGCACGAGGCATACCTAAACCACTCTCGACGAGGCCACTACCCTGCTCCAAGAAAGTAGTAAGGCCACTAGTACCCTAAGTAAACACAAAATTAAAACACCGTCCTTCCGTCCTCGCTGCCGAGGCCCACCACGACCCTTGCCAAATCCAGCATGCACCGCTGAGCCTGGAGCTTGAAACACGTCCCTTAATAATAATTCTA
The DNA here is from genome assembly GCA_963555695.1 of Dasypolia templi. Taxonomy (NCBI): domain Eukaryota; kingdom Metazoa; phylum Arthropoda; class Insecta; order Lepidoptera; family Noctuidae; genus Dasypolia; species Dasypolia templi. Next base: position 21,599,932 of record OY743153.1, read on the forward strand.
ATTCAGCCTGTCCCTTGCTGCCCTCCTACAGTGACGCCCTAAGCCGAGTGAGAAACAATAGGTTAACTAATCTAAGTTGTAATCTGTGGAAAATGTTCTTGGTACTATATTTGTTAAGATATTTCCGTCTTATTTTTAATATACGAGTAGGTACCTATGTACCACCGTTTGTTTTTGCCTTAAAAAATAAAAAAATATTGTAAACTGTAAATAAATTTATTATCATAAACAAACACATACACATACAAATACACAAACTACATTAATATTTCATCAAACATTTTATTTTTCTCAACAATAAATAGCGTTCCGTAAATAAAAATATTGTTTTTTTAGGGTTCCGTACCTCAAAAGGAAAAAACGGAACCCTCATAGGATCACTTAGTTGTCCTTATATGTCTGTCTGTCAGTCTGTCAAGACCCTATTTCTCAGGAACACGTGTAGGTATCAAGTTGAAATTAATATCAAATACGTAAGTATACGGTCCCTTGAAGCTCTAAAGAAAACAAACTTCCTAAGTGCCTCGCGATCAGTACATAAACTCCGTTCAATAGCTGTCAGTGTCATTATTTTATATGAAATATTGACACTGACAGCTCTTGAACTCGTTTTAGATGCGCTGAACGCGTTCAGTAACATTAGTGAAATCGGTACTAAGTCAACGCAATTAAACGGCGATTTATACGGAATATTTTGAAACTCGCAAATAAATCAAAACATATAGGGCATGCTTCCCGTTAACCTAGAATCATGAAATTTTGCATAAAGCAAGGTCTCACAGCACAAATACAGGAAAAAGTTCGAAAATCATTTGTTTTTAGTTTTATCACATTTAAAAACTGTTTTTGCGATGACAAACATACATTTGCAGTGGTAGAATTGACCGTGACATATATGGATGTCAATGAAAACATGATTTTCTTTTTTCGTCCCAACTACGGAACCCTTCATTGTGCGTGGTCCAACACGTTCTGGGCCGGTTTTTTTTTGTAATATTAAGCTGATTGGCGACTTCGAGTCAGTGCCTCTCGTTCAAAACGCGAAGGCACGGCCGCATTTTTTATATTAAGCTGATTGGCGACTTCGAGTCAGTGCCTCTCGTTCAAAATGCGTTGGCACGCCCACCACATGCATTTTTTTTTTCGGCAGGTTTTCATAGATAAATGAGAGGTATCGCGGCGCTCGACTAGATGCCGCGGTCTATATAAACAATAGCTCCGTATACGCGGCAACTCAATATTGTAGTGTGTGTAAGACATCGTCACTTGACATTTGTCAGTTGACATTGAGAACTAGTGTGCGTGAAGAATTGTGTTACCAGCTCAACTGTTACCCGAGTTAATGGAAAAATATTTTATGCTGTGGTCTATTAGTTAAGTTATAAATATAGCTCAGAAAACACTTAAAAATGAACAATAAATTAAAAGCGAATGTATTTGTGTATAGGTTAAGGGGTAGGTTTCTTCTTTAGCAGAAAGGAAGGTATGTATATCAATTATTAGGCCTAATTTTTAATACTTTTTTATTTTTATTTATTTTAATTTTGTGTAGAATCACCCCTTGAAATAGTATCAGCTAACATTTTTACACCATATGTATATAGATTACAAAGATAAACATTAAATAATTTTTAGAAATAGATTAGATAAATGAAATAGGATATTTAATAAAATACAAAAACAATAAATTCACATTTCACAAAAATCTCAACCCCGGGAAACTTGACTCTTGTAGGTATATACGCGGCAACACTGAATGGCGTTTAGGGTTCATGTTATACTATGTTGAAATTTCGAAATTATACGATACTTATTGATGGTATGCGATCCCAGTGTCCTTCTTATTTCTTGGCATTTTACTTGGCATTTTACTTCGGAATATGCCCAACATTTTATAAAATATTCGGCACGTGCTCGTGACAGACAGCTTGCAGTGTGACTGGCTCGGGTACGCCTACTTGGGCGTTGTATTTGTTGCTGCATTTGACAAGTACGCCAGCGGTATCTAGTCTAGCGCAGCGAGACTAATCATTTATATAAGTTTATTTTATTTATTGTTTCCTCGCAAGTGTGTTAGAAAACGTTGTTTGATACGCGTGAGCATTTCTCATTGCACAGCATAACCATAATCAGAACATAATGTTCCCACTGCTGAGGCACAGGCCTCCTCTCTGTGTGTGTTGATAGATGTAAAATGTTTGCATCAAATTAGGTATCTTATTATGAATCCCTTGCACGTGAGTGAACCTTAATAATTTGGTAACAATACCCTGTAGGTACCGACATATCTACATAATATCACAGACAGCTGATTGTCAGGATACCTTTGAAGCTGTACCAATTGTATGCCATCTAGTGTACTGAATACCAATTATATCCTACACAATACTAGCAGCCAGTATTGAAATTACTTGTCAGTCACTAGGCAATGTAATTGTTGATTAAGAATTGATACCTGAGACAATCAAAAAGTTTTGCGAAAATAAAACTAAAAGTTCTAAAGGCTCCACTAGCCTCTATTCAAAGTTTCATGCGTCTGAACCAGTTTTCCAAACACTTGTTCCAGTACAATGTAGGCACCTCGTTTACAGCCTGCTCGAACGCTGACAGCGCATCTTCCGGCGACAAAAATTGTATCGCTTTGAGCAGATTTTTTATTATTTACGGGAATAAAACGAAGTCACACAGTGCTAGGTCAGGGCTGTAAGGAGGGTGACCCTGGAGTTTTAACGGTCCAGGAAGTCCCTCGTTTTGAGCGCAGCGTATGCAGGCGCGTTGTCGTGGTGGAGCAGTAGCTCGCGGAGCCCTGTGTTTGGTCGCTTGTTGCTCACAACAGGGAAATCTTCTGTCAAGCGTTTGGTAGTATACCATTCATCGTTGATGCTTCTTTGGTTCCGTAAAGGAATTGACACCAAGTAGCCAGTCAAATTGAAAAAGCTCACGGTCAAAATCTTCCCCCGCTTCTAGATCGCTTCACTTTGGTAGGCGTTGATTCATTTTGAAACACCCAAACTGTCGACTGGCGCTTCGTTTCTGGATCGTATTGATAAATCCAAGACTCACCATCTGTAATGATGTTGTAAACACGCCGAGACTAGCTTGCTTCAATTTTATTAATCAAATCACGGCACCATTCCACCCGGGCCTGCTTCTGAGCATCGGTGAGGTTGTGCGGCACCCAGAGTGAAACTATCCTCCTCTTCACACGAAGATGCACTTGTAGAATTTCGTGAAGGCTTCCCGATCCAACCTGCTGAATCAAAGGGCGACCCCTTCTTTCTTCATCCCCCTAAGTTAGTCGATACCAACAATACACGGTTGCCTTAGAAGGGCCTTCATCCATGAATCCTATTTGAAGTTTGTCATACAATTCGTCCGGTTTCAGGCGACACTTGAAATCGTAAAAAATCATAGCGCGAAAATGTTCCCGGCGCAGATTTTTTTTTAATGAGACACAATAATTTAAATTGGCTCCCAAACAATGTGGAGGATTTTTTTAAATTAGAACGTACCTATTTTTACTTACCTTAATCAAAAATAATAATTAATCACATTTTCAAAATGGACTTTAACTTGCCAGTCTCTCATACAAAAAAAAACTTTTTATCGCAATACTCTCTGAGTGGCCTGGATAGCCACGAACCTCGAATTACCAATTAGGGGCTCGTGGCTAAATAATAACAGCTGCAAGGGTAAATCGCAGGTTGAGCTAGGCTTATCACGGTCTGTTCGTAGCTTGGTGACCATCCATTATATTTCGAGACCCCTACATGTCTCGGAAAGCACTTTAAGCCGTTGGTCCCGGCTGTCATTTGTAGATCTTTGACAGTCGTTACGGGTCGTCAGAAGCTCAAAAATCTGACTACCAGTCTTACCAAGAAGTGTCGTGTTACCCAGTAACTGGATACAGCTGAACACCAGCATTTTACATATAGCGGCTGCCTATCGAGGTCAGATATATGTTCAGCTGTATCCAGTTAGACTGGAAGCCGACCCCAACATTTGGGAGGAGGCCAGGTAGATTGATGAGTTTGTTTGTAAGACTTTATTCAAAACAAGCTGCGCCTTGCGGTTTCACCCGCATAAGTCTAGATCCCGAGGCTGCCTACCGCACCACTACCGTGACGTCTGCGACTGTGACTGCGTGCGCCACTACCGTTTTCCCCTGACGGACAATGCCCAGGAGCAGACCTTTTTTACCTACGGAACAGTGATATACCCTTAAGACTATAAGAACCCACACCCTATGAATCTGTGCTCTCTAATAAATGCGTGTCTTCAATGAATATCGGGATAAAAGTATCCAATGTCTTATATCAAGTCATTGTTTACCCATGTGCCAAATTTCATTCAAATCTGCACCCTAATTGCGTAACACATTTTGTTTTTGAATGCGATTCTGAAATGAAACAAATTGCGATCATAATCGTTTGCTATAATCGGAATTGTATAATAAAAATGATCTCAATTCTGCCAAATTTAATAGGGATGTATATCATTTCTAGCACTATCTCGCGTTTTGTTTCATCGAAAAGGTATTATTCGCTTCCGAATAATTTTGCTACAATTTAATTTTGTTTTAACTACAACTGACCGTCCTCTAATGCTTTTAAAATAAAATTGTACAATGATGGCTGAAAAATTAAAACCCAATAAATAAAACAATTTCTACCATAAACTACCAAAATTGAAATACGCAACGAAACGTTCTTTTCTTCACGTTTTAGTTATCTGTAGCCAATGACAAAACAGTAGAAAAGCAGTGTTGTCAAATAAGTGGGACTTCCACTTAAACTAGGAGTTTTGGACATCCGTACTAGGGCGGTCGGCAGACAAAATTTATGGTGGTTAGGACTTTGTAGAAAATACTACAATCATATACTAAAACTATTGTTTGTCTAAAACCTGTGTCAGTAATTTCACCATTGATTTGTAAAGACTGTTTATCATGACGAATATAGTGAAGAATTTTATAAGAAGCTGTGTCCGTGTAAAGATCGAAAACAACGTCATTTCGAAAAAAATACACGGAACATACTTCCAGGATAAAAATTGAACTGTTAAGCCATTAATGTGTATCTAACAAACATCCAAACATCTTCACTAACTTTTTCAAGTAATTTTATTTGTGATATTATATAAAGTAAGTAGTTCTCCAAGTTTAGTCCTACGGCCCAAGTGGACTCGCGAAAAAAAGTTAGCAACACTTATAAAAGTTTTTTTAATATTTACGATTCGCATTGTTTTGCTTTGAAATACGAGTTGTTTTTTACACATAGAATCATTTAAAATGTGACACAGAATCATATTTACTTACTATTCCTATAAGTACATATACATGTTGGCCTATGTTACAGTTTCGAATTCTTGTTTTGTGTGTGTATCGCTGAAAACGTTTGGCAAGGACTAGGGGCTAGGGCTGATATGGCTCTGTCTTCGTTTTGTACTGGCTGCACACACACTCCACAGCGAAAAGTACTTATGTCAATATCATCACTACAAGTAAGTACCTATGCCAATATCTATAGGAATAACGTGTGTAGGAGTGTACCTTCATATCTTATTGATTTATGTAGATAGAGGTTCTTTATTGGTCAGTCTACCTAAGGACAATCATTCATTTGTTGTGTAGACACAAGTTAGTAACCTATGTGATGAATGATTGTAAATTAGTATATCACCTTCAACCTCGCTAAACAACTGAAATTGTAAATTGATAATTTGTTTGTACTGAAACAAACTATGACTACTACAAAAAATAATCAAAACATTTTTGCAGACGGTGCTAAAGCTTTCAAAAATGGAATACAAATACCAACAATAATCTAGTTGACATATGAGGGAACTCCTTACAAAGACGTTTTTGTGCAGGACATGGAAAACCAATCGACTGTATTCATAATTGAAGGTAAGCTTTTTGACACAGTTATGAATCAAGAGGCAACTCACATAATTGTGAATATATTTCCTTGGGCGAACTATCTACTTATGTAGTCACATCACATATTTTATGTTTACCTAACTAATGTTAACTATTCTAATTTAGTGTTATGTTAAATAAAAACATCTGGAGACTCAATAATGGGCTCTAAATAAAGAAGACATACAACCCACAGCAAGGACTAGGCCGATGGCTTTTGTTCAGCCATAAGCATTATTGGCAAACTAGGCATCTACTTTATTTCAACAGAAAATCTTTTGATTTTGTTTTCAAACTGTAGGAAAGTTCCCGGGGCGCTTCACCTACAAAGACAAGAAGGCAGCACCGCAGCATGAATGATGGTGCCCCATTGCTCTTCTTCGGCTACTGCTGCTGTTTACTTCTGACATCACTGCTACTACTGCTACTACTTTGTACACACTTCTACTGCTTAACATAGAACCTGACAATTGTTCATAAAAGCTATTCATATTTTTATTAGAACACAATTGATTGTGGTCTGCAGGACAGCTATGTGTTAATTGAAAACAGTGTAAACTTTTAAAATAACTTTGGATGAAATATTAAGAATACACTAAGAATTTACATTATTTTTTTATAAAGCAAAGTGTTTATTGTTACACTAATTATAAAAAAGGTGGTATTTAGCTAAATGAACTATTATTCAATAGATATAGGTAAATAGAAACAAATAAATTAAGGTAAACAAGAGAAAAAAACTGTTTTATTATATTATTACAACCTTCATGAAAATAGCAATTATTCACATTTAACATGGAATATTTGGACATGAGACTAAATGAAATTGGAACAAATATATTGCATGGATTGGTGGAATTTGGCAGCTAATGTATTCCCATAGAAGTCATCATGGATAATTTATATACCTTCTGCTTGCTAATGCTTTCTGTGATCGCTGAGAGAAAGTTATTTTCCTGAATAATGTAGGTACCTCTTTGAGCCTGACACCTTAAAGAACACCATAAAGAATTAGTTAATCCTTATTAATTTACATCATCCATCCACAAGTTTAATAGGCCTCTCCCTTAGACACTTCAATGCACAATCAATCTACAGAACAGTATTATTCTGCTATGTACAATAATTCGGTGCCTACAATTCTATTGTTTATTGTCTAACCTCTGTTTTTAGTTGAAAAGGTGGATGGCCTAGGATATTATAATATATCTTAGTATAAATACATATACATTGTTCAATGCAGTATGAAGCAAAACCAATTCAACGCAAAAGAGTATTTTGAAGGGGCTCCATAAAATAAATTCAAAATTTACTTCCCTAATTAGATAACCTCATGACTTTCATAGCGGTGCTAGAATTAAATGTTAAATTCCTCTAAATAGATTTTGAGGATTTACACTAGGTACATCCTATATGGTTATGACAAAATACATATTTAATAAATGGGTAGGCATTTTTACAGATTTTTGTAAATTGGTTAGGTTTATACAAAGAGGTTTGGGTTTGGTGGTGCATTACCTATTTTTGTATTATCCAGTACCTACCTACTTATCAAACAAAGTGTGTAACAACAACAACATTTTTGCTTCTTTGAAGATAGGATATTTACAATCCAATAATGGGCACATTCACTGTTCAACACATTTAAGAAAATAATATTGCTATTACCTTGAACATTCAATGGTGTGGAATAGGTATGGTGTCTATGTTCTCAGTGCTTCTGGCTTTTACAATGTAGTTGTCGACTTGGTTGCTAACTAAGCTAGTCGCCTATGATAAGTTTGTTACGGTATATCTCGTATGCCTATGTACGTATTTGTCTTTCGTTAAAATGTCACCAACATACCTCGTTTCTGAAATATAATAATATGTATCTTTAGTTTATGTTGTAAGCACTTTTATCAGAAGATTTTTTTTACAATTATTCCAAGAAATCCACCTCGCCGACTCGATAACTAAAACACCACTAATAATGATTTATCATTTAGGTTTTTACACTAAATAACATTCACAATTTATCAGGAAGACTACCACTTACATGTTTTCGAATTATATAAGGAGATAATGGGTTTAAATCCAAAAATATGTGGATCGGAAAACGAAAGCGGCCAGAAGGTTGACTTCGCTTTCAATGCGATTATTAGTTGGTTTCATGTCAGTGATCCAAACCAATTGTCACTTGTCATAATGGTTACACAATTCGAAAAAAGGCGCTTGCCCAATTTTTCCTGGCATATCGTTCACTCTATGTCGTCTCAAACAGACTAGAATTGGTTTCATATGTTAGTGGAGTTACGCAATACGAAAGTCGTAAAATCAAGCAGAGTGCGGTCTCAACGAAGACAATTAATCTCGATCATTTGATGAAAATGTGTTACGCAATTAGGCTGCTGATCAGCCGTTTTAGCGTGAAAGCGTAACAAATAAACATACAACAAATCAAATCTGTTCTCTATTAAATATAATTAGTTTATGTTTCTCACTTTTGTATGTTTATGGACTAGATCGCCCTGTGAATACAAGGCCACCGGCTCTTGATCTGGATATCCTTGAAGGCAAGAACTTAGTTTTTTAAACTAGACAAAAATGATACAAGAAAATCTTATTTTAGTGATGATCTAATGACCAGTATGAAGGGTTCGTAGTGGGGATCTTTGAGATTCTAAAGACCTGATATTATATTAAGGAATCAGTGACTGCAACAAACAACTTGTCATTTTCCAGGTGATATTAACTACGTAGGTTTGTGTTCGTGTTTTTTTATATTAATTTTGTTCGTTTTAAATTCTCCTTTTGATTTAGATGTTTGCTGTTTTTTACTGTTTGTATTTTCTGTGCGTATCTAATATTTTTCTGTCTGAATATCGAACCGTTAGGTCTTGGCAGACCTAAGACCTAACGATTCAATTTACAGGGTGAAATTAAATTAGCTTACCAAATTCTGCAGATGTAATGGGTATCGTAATGATATATTATCGTAGTGTTATTGGGTTTTTCTATCTAGAATTTCTCAGTATCAGCCCGGAGTCTGGATTTGTGCCCGATTGATGGGAATAGGCTCGCCCCCTATTACATGGGACTTAAGCATTCCTGGCGAAATGTGGGTGAATTATAGAAACACCTCTGCCTAACCCTTCTGGGATTACAGGCGTGATGTTATGTGTGCGTATATTAACATGATTAAACGAAAAAACTAAAGTTCGATGTTATTTTCCTTGTTAGAATAGAACAATGTAATATATCCTTCTTGTTAGCAACACTGTTCAACCATACATTGAAAAAAAGTATTATTTTGTGTGTTCAATTGTTCGTTGGAACGTTGAAATAACAAAAGTCATTTTGTTTGAAAAAATTGCTTTATTCGTTGTCTGTTCTTCTCTTTGACTGAATCTTAACCCCTCTACAATCTTAAGGGACTGTTTTTCGCTAACCGGGCTGCTATTTACTTTCTACGCTTGACTTCTCATTATCTCGACTGTGGTACTTTAGTGATATACTTAAGCAAAACCAACTGCTCCTTCTCTACATCTTCCCTACTTGTCTCCATAAAAACAAGGTTCTTTACTTCAACGTTATTCTTATCTTCTCTTGCAACCATGATTCATTTCTGTCTTTTAGAGTGTCACTTCCTTCTTCTCTCCTTTGGGATGTACACAAATACCGGGACCACAAAAATCTTCAAAGCATTTTTAACAAAGTTTATGTTGGGCCATGTCTCATGTGGGGTATTTTAATCTCATCACTTTAACCGGCAGCCTAATTGCGTAACACATTTTCGTAAACGATTACGACTAATCTGTTTGGTTTTGACAGTTCAATAACATTCATTGCGTTATTTACATTGTTGAGCAGATTTTTTTATCGAACTTATGAAGCAATGCATTAGCAGTCTGTTTCAAAACGATTCATATTCCGATTGTCTGTGTATTACGCAATTAGGGTACGGTTCTGTTTTATCCATACTCTATGGCAGTACAGAGGGTGAACCTAAAACATAACATGACACAATGCAATGGAAATATGAAAGTAAATGGCAAGAAACTGTGGAAAGAAAACAATAATAAAAGAAAATAATACAAGAATGCGTAGCATGGCTACGCATTCTTGTATTATTTTCTGGGATTAAATTTGTCACTGCCGCCGGCTCATTTTCTTCCGTAACAGCCGTCAAAGGGCGACCACTTCTTTCTTCATACCCCAAAGTTAGTCGACCGCGCTTGAATTAGTTATACCAACGATACACGGTTGCCTTAGAAGGGCCTTCATCCACGAGTGCCATTTGAAGTCTATCGTACGATTCATGCGGTTTCAGGCCACACTTGAAATCGTAAAAAAATCATCGTTCCCGGCGCAAACCTATTTTTAATGAGACACGATCATTTAAATTAGCTAGCAAAAAATGTGGAGGGAATGTTTGAAATTGGAACGTACGAAAAATAGGTTATTTTTACTTACAAATAATCATATTTTAAAATAGACTATTACTGGCCAGTAAAAACTTAACTTATAAAACTTCTTTTCGCAATACTTTCTTTACACACTCAGAATTGCTAACCTTACTTTGAAAAATATAAAATCTTAACATTATAAAATGCAATGTTCTTAAGATCTAACCATCTCCTCTTTTCCCGCATGGCAGATCGATTTCCACCTAATAGACGTGATGATAGTTAGATTTGCCTACAGTCATGCGAAAAAGTGTATTTTGCGTTGCTCCAATTTTTTTTAATAAACTACCAAAAACCTGGAAGCAGTTAAGTGATGTAACGTTTAAAATGAATTTAGATGAGAGATTTTGATTAGGTATTAACTTATTTATTATTTTTAATGTTCTTACAGTTTCATGACATTTTTTAATAATTTGACTCAGAGTGAAATTATAAATATTATTGTATTAATATTGGCATGCCATTGTTTAAGGCTAACGTGACGATCTATTTTTATTTGTACATATAACATATCTTGCATGCAGACAAATTTGTGTTGTATGTATTGTACTCATGTTTGAGGAAATAATTGATTATGATTATCATGATTACTTCTTGTTAAGCAACACTGTTATATAAAATACATAACACAAACATAACATCACGCCTGTACTCACAGAAAATAAAAGTGTTTTTTCACAACAAAAAAAAATACAAAAATATTACCTCTGCCAACAAACTGCTTTGCGTTTTGGCAGAGGTAATATTTTTTTATTTTTTTTGTCTCTGCCAAACCGCAAAGCAGTTTGTTGGCAGACGTAGCTCCTTTTTTTTCATTTTATATTTTGATACACTTTTTCACCTGTAAGTATTTACGCTAAACTATATAAACAACATGTTTTTCCCATAACTCTTGGGTTATATTCTGTAGGTAAAAATAATACTAAAACTCCTAGAACAGGTGGTCCAAAAACGCATAGTTTCGGAGATGTCATCAATTATAATTAAATCAGGTCAAAATGTGTCACCGGTATGATGAATCTTTACTTTTGCGATGTTGCCAATTTTGTTTGATTACCGTACAAAATAGACCCTCGATGTCTCTAGGTATCTAAGTTGCATTGATAAATACGAGTAATTCATTTTTATTCAATTTATATTTAAAACTAAGAAAATGCGACGTTGTCATATTTCACGTAAGGGTGTTTTACATTAATAATCGTGACTTTGTCGAATTATTTTAAGTGAAAAATAATAAAAAAAGGATTATTCAAACATAACTCTTTTGCCAGTTGATTCTTTGATATGGTCTCAATCATACCGTAGAGTTATGAGATATCAAACAAATCAGGTTGTAAATGGGGAGTCCGTGTCTACACAGTAAGTCAGTGGTCAGGGGCAGGGCTGCTCTATATCGCCCCTACATTAACATTAATTACATTAAGGTGTATTGTCTTAATATGTGTACTAGGTGTATTGAAACAATTAGAAGCAAAAAGACCCAATGGGGTTAATTCCGTAAGCCATTATATTGTGTAATTGATAAGGTCCTGTTAACTGATATAAACGTGTGTACCATTTACCTCTACAGTACATTACATATATTATCTATGACTCTTTTGCATAACTTTATTATTTCATCCAACAGACATACCAGTTCTTTTTTTTTATATCTCTACAATGAGACTATGACAAAACAAATGATAGAGAAAATTATGTATTTTATTTTTAAAATACTTTTTGTGATACAACTCTTATATCGGCTGGAAGCTTATTAAAAATAGTTGTAACTAAAAAAAACTACACCTTCAACCATAATAGTTATTGCAAGTGGGCACTACAAATCTTAGCAAACATATTATTGCTCCTTTGAGATCTTGTGCGAATAATATTGCTTTTAAATGCATCACAACAATACTGTTCTAAAGCTACTGACACTACCCTCTCATGAACCGGCAGCATTTTACATTCCAAAAATAAGTCTTCGTAATCACTACTTTCACAAAGGTTTTTACGTGTTTTTATCGACTAACAGCTTCATGAATCTTATTTTTTTTTAAATCCAAATACGAGTATGTTCTAAATGTGTTACCATAGCATTCCAGCCCATAAGAAAGCAGTGAGACCACCAGTGCATAGTAGATCATGTACAAAGTTGTCCCATCCAGCACAAACTAAGGTGGTGGAATTTTACAAGCACGAGCCTGAGTTTGTCACATAAGTGTATAATGTGGGTTTTCCATGAGAAGCTGTTGTCTATAACTATACCGAAGTATTTGTATTCCTCCACCACCTCAATGTTGGCACATTTACACACCATCAGTCCATCACTGTGCGCATAACTCATAGCTATGCCACACTATGCGCGGCGGACGTTCGTTTTTTTAAGTTAAGGAGATCGTATTAATCGTATTGATGCCATTGTCGTGAGCTCATTTGATGACGATTACGATGCTGGAAATATGAAATAACGTAAGGGACATTTTGTCGAAAATGAGTTTTATATATCGTTGGATTCGGAATTTCTTGCTCTATCGATTGGTATATTTAAAATCTCTAGGTCTCAAAGAAAATGTCCTTTACATCACATATTTTTCGCAGGCCTAGACCATTTTTGTTCTAGAAACTTGCTGTATATGACTTTTCAAATTAATATTTTATAAAAACTACTGTAGGTCTCTCTAGACACAGTATTTGGTATTACGTTTAAACAAAATCGAGTACATTTTACAACAGGTCACATAAGTTATTCCATAATTTGAGATGTTTAAGTATTAGTACATTACATTAGTGTTTCCTGAGTAGGTACAAATACTCGTACCATGTCCCTTACATTAAATTGCGACTCAAATTATTAAAATCATTTTGACCCTTACGTTAATTTCTCAGCATCAAAAATAATTGACCTGTCCTTTACATCACACTGTACTGCGTGATCCGTACAATTTTTCAAAACTTATCTAAACGAATAGTCGTTAATGATTAAAAGTTATCTTCACTTCTAAACAGCGCGCAAAAACTGATGAAAATTAGAAACCACATAAACAGGTAATTATTTCTTATTAAGTAGTTACGGTAATTATTGTTTAGGCAGGGATGGAGATAAAAAAAATTATCTATTTAGATAGAATAATCAGGCGAAATATGTGTAAGTATGATGTATAATTTTTTGTAGTAAGAAGGTCATGTAAAAATTGGTCATACATGGTCATACAAAAAAAAATTAACACTATTCATTTCATAACGATAAAATGTGCTATTTTTTGTTGAAGTTACTTTAAATCATTTGAAACTCACAATAATAAGGTCCCTTACGTTAAAATTTTGACCCTAGTTTAATTCACTGCTATCCTTTACGTTGTAAATTACGCTTATATACGATGGTATTCAATCTTTTTTTTTTGTTAACTGGTGTAATTCTTCCGCAAACATGAAAAACGTGCAGTAAATTCATTGAAGAGTATAATAGAGAATAACAATACAGAAATGGAGACGAAACCAACAAAAGCAGACGTCGTTATGCCGAATAGTAGTAATGAGATGAGTGTAAAATATAAAATTATAAATACGTCAACTCTTTCTCTATCTCGATCACATTCAAATGAATGTAAAGAAAATTGTGACAGTTGTGGATCTTTTTTATGGAAAAAGGTATGTATCAAATAGTTCTACGTGTGGTTCTAAAATACCCTATTCTTACAAATCAGATGTTAATACCATTATAAAAAAGGAACCTTTTAACAATAACAAAATATTAGTAAGAAGAAAGAAAGAAAGAAAAAACGATTATTTAGCACAGACTAAAAGGCACACAAAGCAGGTAAAAATTATTAGAGTAACAATCAAAATAAAGATTTAAAAAAAAGTGTACAGTGCGAAGTATGAAATTAGCAGGGTAGTGTGCCTCACCGCTGCGCCAAAAAGGCCCAGTTCAGCAAAATAAATGCCAGACAATTTGTGCCTGACGCTGGTTTTCAACTGGACCTGAATTGTGAGGTAACGGATGTAAATCAGTTTCATACTGCCACGTGACGTGTGTATGCATACATATAAAAATAAAATTGTTTCAAATAATAATAGTGATGATTAAGTACATAAATAGAGTAAAATTGCAAAAAATATACTGATAAATAAGCCGCAACAAACCAGAAGTAACAGACATCACTTCCAATACTATTAAAAATCCGAAAATTCCAAGCGTTTTCATCAACAGGATAAAGACGTGGCTCCTGACATAGCGTTGACATTGATATCGCTTGAAAATCATATTCCATTTACACTAGCACACAATACATAAAACACTGCAGTATTTTTTAAATGCAATGAGAATGAAACGAATCATCGCGTTACTTCAGAAGCAGCCAATATGCATATGTTTGAACCAGTTGCATCTTCTGCTCATTTGATTCAGGAAGATGATATTTTAGGAAACGATGATCTAGATGTAAGACCGAAGAGAAAACGTTGTGAGACCTCAAAATTTACAAAATAATGCATGGATTTTAAATTTGACGAAGGACAAAACGATTTTTCTTCAGGAAGCTCAGACCTTTGGTCAGAAAAAGAAGAATTTTCAGATAGTTCAGTTAATAATAAGAAAAACAAGTCAAGAAGGAGGATAAAGCAAGCTGTGGAAACAAATAGTAACAATAGTCAAGAAGATGTAGTACCGAAGAAGAAAACAAAACCAGAAAAAAAATTAAAGAAAATGTTCTTATGTAACACACATGTGGCATACAAAAAGAAGGTCGGATGTTACAGGATAATCTGTGTGCACAGGCTAAACTTCTAAGACAATGTTACGAAATATCTGATGAAAGAAGGCCGTCCATATTTGATTTTTACTGGTCGTCAAGTAATGAATAGAAACGCGATTGCAATCCTGTAAACCTACACATAACATCACGCCTTGTTTTCCGAAGGGTTGGGCAGAGGTGTACCTTTAGTGGCTATAGTACACTCACATTTCGCCAGTTATTTTTAAGTCCCATGTGATAGGGGGCGAGCCTATTGCCATCAACCGGGCACAAATCCAGACTCCGGGCTGCTACTGAGAAATTCCAGATAGAAAAACCCAATAACACGTTGCCCGACCCGGGAATCGAACCCAGGACCTCATGTCATAAACCTGAATCTTCATAATAAGAGTATAACTAAAGATAGGCTTAATGACATCGACGATGATGAAACTGATAAAGATTCTGACTAAATTTTGAGACTTTTTTCACTGTAGGCTTTCTATTGAGGAAGAAGATAATTTGTTTTTTTGTTTGAATATTTATTATTTACTTAGGAAGACTGAAATGTTGATTTAGTTTTTTAATGTGCATTTTACGTTTTCTTTGGACAATAAGTCTGTCTATTTTTAGTAAACCAAAATAGCATTTGTTTTATAGTTATCGATTTTAAAAATAATTTAATAATATTTTAATTAACACTAAATTATTAAATATGTAATTGTTTTATACTATATTGTTTTGGTACAGTATGTCATGAATGTATTAAATTCACTTTTTTTATTTTATTTGTTAACAGCATAAGCTATATAGAGTACACCATTAGGAGGCCTTTACTTTGAAGAACTCTAATTGTTTATTTCCTATAATGTCCCTTACATTAATGCTGTTCATTTACATCTCAAATTTTGTTAACGTATGCCAAACGTATTCATTATTATTTAACGTAAGGGACATGCTATCTTTAAAACTATAGGACTTATTGAACTTTTGCTATTTTAGCTTAAAAGAGTAAAGAAATCTAAAAAACTTTGTCCTAGACACTTTTTACATAAAACATATATGTAGTTAAAAAATTATAGTCAGTTTGGTTAAGAAAAAAACTTATTTTTGCTCTCCTGAAAACCTTGGTTTTGTCCCTTACGTTATTTCATATTTCCAGTATCGATTAGTAAAACCCTCTTGAATTATACTTTCAATTAAATTCAAATCCTTATCAGCATAAACTAGACAGGTATCATCAGCATACATATACAGGGTGACTGGTAACTCGACGTATTCCTAACAGGACTTCATAGTAGGGTTAAAATACAACAAATTAAGCCACCAAATGTTCTACCGAAGTTCAGTAGTTTTTGAGCTAGTTACATTTTCAGATTTTTTATGAAAAATCCCAGATTAAATAATTTGGAGCCAATTAAAAAATTATTTACAGCGCGACAGTACTGAAATTTAAATTAATTATTTATACAATATGGGAGACTAACAGCTAAAACAAACAGATCAAGGACATTAGCTTGAAAGCCAATTACAGGTCTACACTTATAAAATACAGAATAAAAAAAGTAAATTCTAAGGACCTTCACACCAAGTTACTATACATAAACTACAGCATAAATACTATGTTGCTCGCACTGCTTAACAAACATCATATCAAAATAAACCACATGAAAAAGTCACGGCTTAAGCACTTCCTGGCGGACGAAGTACTAGTTAGGAATGGATCTATATCGTACTGTTTACAAAGCTTGTTTAAACTTCTGCTAGCACGCAAAATGTACGAATTTTGCCTAAAATTGGTTGAGGCAAATGGGACGCGCAAAGGTGGATTATACCGCTTAGACTTCATGGGAATGTTGAAATAAAAGTTTGTCAAAATATCGGAACTGTTTATAGTGTTATCAAATTTTTTTAGCAAACACACACAGTCAGAAATCTCGCGGCGGTTGTGTAAAGGTAATATATGATTTTTTTACATAGGTTATGGTAGTTTTCCGAATGATACGGTACTTTTTGATGGTAACATAGAAACCTTATGAACCTTCTTTGGACGCTCTCAACGCGGTTAATATATTTGTGGTAACATGGGTTCCATATTTCAGAAGCATATTCCAAGTGGCTTCTAACAAAAGTACAGTATAGGATTTTTAATGTTTTGACTTGAGTGAAGCACTTGCATTATGAAACCTAGTGATTTTGAGGCCTTAACGACTATTGCATCAACGTGTAATTCAAAACTGAGCTTGGGATCATGATGAACCCCCAGATCACGGATGGAGTATCATTAAGGTAGAACTTGATCGCCTAGGGTATACGATGTGGCAATGATTGAACGCTTCCGAGAATCTGTAATAACCGAGCATTTAGCGGGATTAAGATCCAGCTTATTTTTTTGGCAGTAGTTCTCTAGGCGACGCAGATCATTCTGGAGTGCCGTTACGTCCATCTGCGATGATATTGTGGCATAAATTTTCATGTCATCAGCAAAACTCAAAAGTTTGGATAAAGTCAAGCAAGAGCCGATGTCGTTAATGTAGATAATAAATAGCAATGGACCGAGCAAAGAACCCTGAGGGACTCCACTAGGAACAGGGACCCAGCTAGATATATAATTATTTAGTACTACTGCTTGGGACCTGTTGACTAGGTAAGAGGAAAACCATCTGAATAGATCTCCACGGATGCCCACGCCATTTAACTTGGATATCAGAATACTATGATCAATTCGATCAAAGGCTTTGCTGTAGTCTGTATAAATGACATCAACCTGCTTACCACTGCACATAGCATCAGTTATAAATTCATTTAGGAGAATCAGGTTATTCACAGTAGATCTCCCTTTTAAGAAACCGAACAAGAAGTTTAGATGGTATGTTATCAGGACCTGCCGATTTGCATGTATCCAACTTACGAAGCAAGTTAGTTATTTCATCAATATCAAGAATGATACTGCAGATATCAGACGTTAGGCTGACGAATCGTTAAAAAGAAGAGGAGACGGGTTTGGATGACTAACACTGGTATTAGTGAGAAAAGTAGAATGGAAGTATTAGGAAAAAGCCTGACAAATAGAATCCCCCGTCCGCTATTAAAGTTCAAGGTGCTTGGGATTGCATTAGAGTTATGTCGTTTTTTTACAAAAGTCCAAAAATATTTTGGGTTATTTTTAAAAGAACTTTCTGTTAGATCCAAATAGTTGCGGTAGCACTGAGATTCCATAGTTTTCACCCTTTCACGAAGAAGCTTGAATGTTCATTCGTCAGATACATTACCATAAGTTTTGAATTTTTTTAAGTGTTTATATTTTTCTTTAATTGTTTTAATCAGTGACGAACTATACCATGTTGGATACTTTTTACTCCGAAACAGTTTTTGTGGCATTTATTTCAACTGTAGATCAAAAATCAACTGTTTAAAGAAATTAACTGCGTCATCGATCGACCGCTCGGAGATCTGTTTCCCAGTCAGTCATACAAATGTCTCTGCTGATAGAATCATAGTCACCTTTGCCAAACAAGAATTGAGTACGAGGTGCACAATAATCAACAGGAACCAATGGGCTAGAACGCAGGTAAAAACTACGAATAATAGGAATACGAAACAATAAGTTGACCGTCTCACAATTTACCTGCTCGTCATAAAACTCTTCCCTTCCCTGTCACACATGCAAAAGGATTGACAATCATATATTTCTAAATAGCTGATAAGACAAGGATATTTTCCTAGTAATTTGTACATCAGGCGTAGTATTTTGTTTTTTCACTAGACAACATTTTGTATGAAGTAACAGCAAAAATCACAAAAAAATAAATGTTTGTTTAGTGATATTTGCCAAGGTTTCTGGCATTTATTAACTTTTAATTATGAACAAAGATCTGCTACGGCATCAACTATGATATTAACTTAAATTTCAGTACATTCGCGCCGTAAATCATTTTTAAATTGGCTCCAAATGATTTAATCTGGGATTTTTCATAAAAAATACTGAAACTGTAACTAACTTAAAAACTACTGAACTTCGGTACAACATTTGGTTGCTTAATTTGTTGCATTTTAACCCTTCTATGACGTCGTGCAAGGAATACTTCGAGTTCCCTGTATATATACGACACTTAAGAAATACATTGCACATACTGTTGACATGCATGATGACCAAACAGACGGGACCAAATACGGAACGTTAAATAGAAGGGTTAGGCAGAGGTGTACCTATAGTACACCCAAATTTCGCCAGTTATGTTAAAGTCCCATGTAAATCTAAAAATGTCCTATTGCTGCTATCAACCGCGCACAAATCCAGACTTCGGGCTGTTACAAAAAGTATTTTACTTAGTGTGTTCAATTGTAAACTTTGAATTATTATGTTGAAAGTCGTTTTGGTTGTAAAAACTTGTCTTTTTGCTTCAACTTTATTACAACGACCGTAGGTAGTATACATATCTAAACACAATAAAACAAAAAACAAGCTTATTTTCTCAGTAAGAATACTAACAACGGTCGTCGACCGCAAAAAAACTAATTGACCAAAAGAATATTATATAAAAGAAAATAACTTGTCATTCTATTTTTGCAAACACCACAAACAAAAATGGATCCAACTTCACATAACAACACCAACCGTCGAAGCCATTCAAACGGAAATAGACAAAATAAAAAAGTCGAAATATGATCAGATATTCAAATGTTATGTAAGTTCGGTGAACAACATTAGGGAAATCGCTCTCCACGGACTTAGGATACACGAAATAGATAAATACAGAAGGTTATTTAAACGGGTGTAAAAAATACCCTTAACGCAGTTAAGAGTCACTTGTACATCCCGTTATTAAGTTTTTTTTTTTACTGTACCTGGGAACCTTCTGGTTAGGTACAGAGATATTGAAGGTTAAGGATAAAAAAAAACCTTTTTTTAAGAAAATTAATGTTATTTGAGATTGACATACGTAGGTACACTTCTATGGGTCAGTTATGCAAACGAAAATTATCGCAAAATTAAAGTGACAAATTGTCAAGGGCGTTGTGATTGGTTGAAAGATTTATTAACAGTCAATCGCAGCAGTTTTCGTCCTTGTCTGCGTGCGCCGGTTTTCAGTCGTTGTACTTAGCCAACCTTCTGTACTCGTACACATCTATTTAGTATTGGATCCGTCGTCACGAGATACTGTGTGGAAATAAGGACGTTGGAACTGGACTTTAGGCGTGGACGTGGGACGTAAAGACCCAGTCACTTATGACGTCAGAACGTGCTCAATCGAATGGAAAAGCTTTCAGATTGTGATGGTGGTGTATTCTTTATATTTGAGTTGAAAACTTGGAAGTGAAATATTTAATATTTTACTTTTGGCTTTACTACTCTTTACATGTCCGTGGGATTAAGTAAGAATGTTAAAATCAACACA
Source organism: Dasypolia templi (assembly GCA_963555695.1). Taxonomy (NCBI): domain Eukaryota; kingdom Metazoa; phylum Arthropoda; class Insecta; order Lepidoptera; family Noctuidae; genus Dasypolia; species Dasypolia templi. The sequence continues at coordinate 21,620,414 of OY743153.1, forward strand.
TTTATGCGAAAGTTTGACCATTATGTGGGTTACTCACTCTTCATCAATTTATGACACCGGAAAAATAAACATCGATAGGACTGTTCCTCTTTTGATCCAAGATATACGTGGGGCATACTGAAAGTTTCTGGAAGTGGCCACTTACAATAAAAATAAAAAAAAGCAATTACGGAATTCGAAAACGGAACTCTGGAAATATGTTACTTTTTAATTTGCGAGAGCATTTTTTTTTTCAATAAGACGTCCTTTAAAAATTGTGTTACGCTGAATCTGGTGAAAATTTTCCGCGCAAGTACCAATGTGACTTTTTTCAATTCATATTGTTAATGTACTTTCTGAGTTTATCTTGGACATTACTGACATCGATGAAGGAAAAACTTTGTGAGGCAACCTGGATTTATACAAACTGTTATTTTTTGTTATTCCCATAACTCTAGCGTTATGTTCTGTAGGTAAATAATACTAAAACTCCTAAAATAGGAGGTCCAAAAATGCATAGATTCCGAGATATCATCAATCATAACTTGTGTGTAGGTTTCTAAGTTTCATTGATAAATACGAGTATGTCATTTTTATTCAAACAGATCCTTCATAATTAAAGCTAAGAAAATGCGGCGTTGTCATATTTCACGTAAGGCTGTTTTACATTAATAATCGTGACTTGGTCGAATTATTTTGTATGAAAATAAAAAAGTATGATTGAAACATAATTCGTATGCCCAGTTGATTCTTTGATATGGTCTAAATCATACCCTAGAGTTATAGGATATATAAAAACCAGGTTGTATAGTTAATAAGTATGAAATCGCCAGCCCGTCTTAAGCAAGCATGGTGATTAATTTTTGTGCTTTCTATGAATTAGAAGAGACATTTTCCTGCAGTGGGACAAAAATGGGTTGCACACGTAACATGATCATGTTTTGCGGACGAAAGAATAAACAAAAATACAGATGAATAAAATACATTGTTCATTTTGTCTATTCTCAACAAAAACCGGTCATTCTAAGATAACATGATGTGGTCAGAGATGTATGTGTAGCATTACTATTTTAATACTGCCAAGCTGACAAGTTTTATAACAGTTCGATTTTATCGTATTTTAGTTCAATGTTTTCTTAATCTACAAAGACCCTCGGTGAAGAAAATCGTCGTGAGGAAATCTGGACAACAGTAGTTAACGTTACAATAAGTCTGAAGTCGTCAATCCGTCTTCAAGCGTGGTGACCAAAACTGATGCATACTTCGAGTAGGTACTTACCTACTTGTGATCTTACAACACAACTTAATTTCACCATGTATTTAGACTCTAAACACACAAGTGAAATTCAATATATTTCACACATAATATCAGGAATTGTCGACAAGCGTGCTACCAATACTTGTTTGTACATAAGAATAACTTTTATTTACATTTAAACAGCCTCTGCCTGTGAGCCCGCCAGCCGTTTTTTTTACACGGTATGTCTGCGCCAACCTTTATGTATGAATTCATTCGATTATGTATAAGGTAATGTTTATTTATAAGGCAGGTCTAAACAAATACAAAGTGGAGGTCGTTTAGTGGCAGGGTAACAAAACAAAAAAGTAAATTAAATTCGTTTAATTAACATTTTTTTGTCCATATTTTGTTTGTATGACATTATTTTATAACCATGCTAATCATAATAATATGAGTTATTTCTGCCTTAGTCTTTATTAAGCTACCTTCCTCATTACTTGCACTTAATAAAACTTCATACTTGTAATCCCCGTTGGATTAGGTCGAGGTGTGTGACCCACATTTCATTTTAATACACGCAATAGGGGGTAGGCCCCAACGGCTTACCGTGCTTTGTGAGGCACGAGGCGTATCACACTGCCAACTACTAAAAAAACTTCCAAACTCCGGACTGTTTGTAAGAAATTCCTGATGAAATAAACCCAATAACACTTCACTTCAGATTTCTCTCCGCACCTGTGCCTGCGCACACACTTGTGATGACTTGTGCAGTATCATATCTCCCGCGCCATAAATTAGTCTCCGTTGAAATTGGCTACCATGGCCAAAGTTCGATCTGGAGGACTAAACAGGGTGGAAGGGACATCGACGTACAAGAAATTGCTCTGCCATACATTTTGACCGCGTAGGTATTGCACTTTTCTATGAAACAGCAGTTTTCTTTTTTTGATAACAGACAAAAAAATTCAACGCAGGGGGTATAGAATCATGTACTGAGTCCATGGTAACCGGTTGTGCGGCGATGTCCCTTCCACCCTGTATAATAGGAAGCGAGCCTAATGCCATCAACCGAGCACAAATCCAAACTCCGGGCTGCTACTGACAAATAACTAGTGACGTAACTTTAACTCCACTGAAAAAGCGAACAAAAAATTCAATTCAACTTTGTCATCCCTGAATGTCGAAAAAAGGTAGGGATTGACAGATTCATGCATTTTATCAGCCTGCGCCAGACGAGGCAAGGGAGAAGTCCGTTTAGAATTCGAAATTGAAAAATATGTTTTTTTTATGGCACCGCTGAGATGGCTGTACAGAATTGGGCTTCCTGTACATGACGCATGTTTGTGTATACGAATTAATAATTATTAAGTGAACCGTGGTGTAGTTTAGATTTAGCAAAATTATATTGTAACTTAGTCCAGGTGTGTTGTAATAAGCGTGAGTGTATGTATTTTAATGCAAGTTTTGAGCACATTTACAAAACGATTAGAAGTTACGTGTTCCGTGTTTCCAGTTCACAAGTTATTTGTTGAACGTGCAAGCATTGCTACTTACACTACACCAAGTAGCGTTTAAAATTAAACCGTTAAAAACACACAAAATCAAAAGTCATTTATTCAAACTAGCCTGAGAATCAGCACCTTTTGAATGTCAAAATTACATGAGACAGTCTCCCAAAATGCCCGCCCTTTACCTCTTCATAGTGCTTAAGCTGGGAAGAAGAAGTGGTGCAACAAAATCCCCAGCAGCAGAGCTGTCTTTTCAGTTAGAAGAACTTGATTATATACAATAGTAAGTAGATAATTAACATTACGAAACATAAAACATTAAATTAAATTATTTGCCATATGTCGGAAAGAACACGCAAGTACCAACAAAATCATTGAAAACTATTGGTATTCAAGCAGAAATAAACTAAAAAAACGTATCCAAAACCTAGTGCCCAGATGGTTGCAGGCAGAAAAGGCGTGCCCGGTGACATATACAATGCTGCATTATGTTAATATAGCTGCAACTTGGAGTCACCAAGATAAACTAGGATCTTCAAAGTAAAATAAATAAACCGTTAATTACAAATAACAAAACCATGGTCAGGCAGACGACCTGTCACCACAAGCAGTACCCATTCACGAGGATAACGCATAAATCAGCCATTACCTTCCCCTCTCCTTATTCGTTTTCGAACTTTATTCCGACTTCGTGTAAGTTCCAAACACAAAAACATAAAACTGATTTTAAGCCTGAGTCTAAGTGGTCAGTTTAGTATTTAGAATTCAATTTTAGTCGGAGTAGGCTCCCACAGACAGGCACGACGCGACTTTTCGACGCGATTCTGCAACAAATAACCGTAGAACAGTTCAATGAGAACAGTGCGACATGTCGTCAATCGAATGAGGGACGCAAGTACTCTCTCGGCAATCATTTTAATTTATAACAATCAAATCAAATCATTTATTCGTTTGCAAACATGGGTAATTAGTACATAGATGTTTTCTTTTTTTAATAGTTTTCCATCTTCTACCGTCATGGGCATGCAAATCGTGTTTAATGTACACTTTAAAAGACATTGCAATGAAAAAGAATTACATTGCTATAACTTCCCAAAACCTCAGCAAAAAAAGGGAATTATTGTAACGCAGCTCTTAATGGAACATATAAAACATGGACTTTTTAGGATTCAGTAGTGTCAAAAGGAACCCTTATAGTTTCGCCATGTCTTAGTACTAGAAAGCTATAATTTATCAACAGGCGCGACGCGACAGCGCCATCCGAGTCTAGTACAACAATTTTATGAAAAACCATGGACATTGTTCTTTGACCTGAATCGCGTCGCACCGTCGCATCGCGTATGTCTGTGGGAGCATCAAATGTCCGTACCGCGCGACAAGGACGGGAATAAACCCTTCCAAAAAAACTTTTAAAGCTTCTCCATTATTTCCATCGCTTTTACTTTTTTTGATGACCTCATTCTACAATGCCTTCTTTGCATCAATGATTTCAATTACACTATTTGTTCGAATATTTATACATCATTCTTAGTGACAGTCAGGTACATGCCAAGTCAATCAAGAAGAACACTACTATTTCAAATCAGGATCCAGGCCACAGCAGTTGGCGTCCTCACCTTCCGCCTGACACAGGTCCTCACCGGACACGGTTGTTTCGGGAGGTTCCTGTATCGCATAAGGCGGGAGGAGACGCCCGGGTGTCACCATTGTGTGGATCGCCCGGAGGACACGGTGGAGCATACGGTGGAGGTATGAGGCGATTGGCGGCGGCGATCTCTCGCGTCCGGCCCTGGTCCAGGCCATGGTACGGAGCGAGAGGGAATGGAAAGCCGTCACCTCCTTCTGCGAAGCAGTAATGCTCGCAAAGGAGGAGGCGGAGCGCGTGAGGGAGAGAGCATTGCGCCCTCACGCCCCTAGTCGCCGCAGGAGACGCCCTGGGCGTCGGGAATCGCAAGCAGATTCCCGGCCACCGTAGGCGCGGGCTTGCGGACGGCGAGCCATGGGTAGCTCGCCGTCCGGTAAGGACCAGGCCCGGGTCGACGGCGCGTTGTGTTCCACGCGCGCCTCAAAGAGATGTCAGCACAAAATGACGGGGTCCGATAGGGCCGACGCCTCAGGGTCGCGGGTTATTCCACAGAGAAAACCGTGGCCCTGGCACAGGCAACTGAAGGAACACGGTGGGTTTTAGTCAGTAAAAGTCTGACACGCCCTCCCGCTCCACCCAGAGCGGGAGCAGTCATTTGATGATTTCCCACCCAAAAAAAAAAAAAAAAAAAAAGGCCACAGCAGTTACAACTTTTAAAACTATAAATCCACGACTTTTGTAGCTGCCATAAACCAAATTGCATTACGACCTACATGTTATTACGCTGTACTACCCAGTTCTCATAAATGTGACTCAAATCTCTGCTTGTTCCCGAGAGAAAACTGTGCATTTCCTACCTATGTAATGTACTAACGGACAAATTGATAGGTATGCAGGTTCTTACGTTGTTAATATTGAGATTTTAGCGTCTTTGAAACCATGGCAATAAATGTTTGGTCACCACAATCTTCATTATAAAATTACTCTAATGATTATTGATTCTTGTGCAGAATGAAAGATGCTAATGTTTTTGGCTTATAATATCTGATGTCTTTATTCATATTCAGTTTTTATCGACTCTTGTCTATTTAATAAATAACTAATGTTAAAATTAAAAGTTTAAAATTACTGACAAAAAGAAGGATCGAAAAAAACATGAAAAAAAAAATAACAATCTGAAATCATTGCCTCGGGTGGTGCTGTTATTAAGTATTTCCGTGCTGACTAATTTATTATTTCTTTCTTTTATCGCAAGATGTATGGTACTTGTATACTTAACTAAATAACATAAGCTTAACAGTTTTCGCGTGTATACAATGTCACTTTGAATGTATGTCGTTCCGAATGCGAGCTCGTTGCGGCGCTCTGAGGTAAACTTGTACACAAACGTTGCAATTTAGTTTAATTTGTGTGTGACAGGTTTAAGTGGACGCGTTTAATGATCCTGTATTGTAGAAATTAAGTTAGTGTTTTTGTATGCTTTGAGTGAGTTGAAAACTGCTAAGAAAATCGACAAACCTATTTAACTAGTAGGTACTTGAGGTTGCCACCGGTAAAAGGAATATAATGAATATTAAAAGTTACTTGTTTTTCAATTTTTGTCTATGAAACATAAGTAGAAAGAAAATAAATTTATTTGACCCAGGTTAAGGCACACAATATTCACACAAAACAAAACAAAACAGAATTAACTACTGAATTTGTATGTTCTTGCCCTGACCTGAAAACTCATCTTTATTGACGAAGACGTAAAATATTATATTCGATTAACAACTATCAGCTTGCCTGGACCACGTGGAATTCTTCGTCACGATTATTGTGTCATTTTATACAACTTCTTCAGCAAACACTTTGACTTACCACCTATAGTATTTACAAACCAGCTTACCCACGTACAGTATTTTTAGCACAGGAAGCGACGCGGACGTTACTTGTGGTTAACAAGTGTACAAACACGCTGTGAAGGTGTGCGTGAAGAAGACGCACATACACTTCCAACTTCGCCATCTGTCGGAGACGGTAACGAGCCGAGAGCTCCTGGGCCTACCAGAATCTGAAACTCTAACCGAAATAAGTGTTACACACAGTTAAAAAAACTATTTTATAAGAAAACCTAGTTTTGGGTAAAACGACGGCGTGCGGCAGCGGATGATGCGCACGTGTGCGTCTGGTGAACAACGCTACGCATACATGCAAACCGCTACGCGTCGGATGCCAGGATCAAACCATTATGAGCCTTTGCCACTTTCCTTTCGAAATAAATTAAATGACTGTTAATATACACACATCAAAACAGTCTAAGCAACACATACAAACTTCAATTTTACAATGTGTTTTCGCATTAAATCTATAATATTTCTTATTTATATTATTCTTAATGCTTTTTTGAAATTAAACAACAATTGTTTTGTTATTTTTTTTAAATCATAATTTACAATAATTACGAGTAAGTACTGTAAGTACGTAGTACAAAGTAAGGTGCCTAAGCAACTAAACTTAATTTTAAATTAAATGGTTGTACAAAAATTTGATAAATTAATACAAAGTGTGGCCTCCTCTGTTATTGAGAACTTGCTGGCACCGATTAATCATAGAATGAATTTTTAGTAAGTCCATCAGTTGTTGGGTGGTTGTCACTCCATCCAAGTCCTTTAAAACACGTCTCTGGAGCATGTCCCATGCATGCTCGATGAGGTTGAGGTCTGGCGATTTTGCAGGCCAAGGCAATACCAGGATGTTTTCCCTTGCCAAGTACTCCCGTGTATACAAAGCTGTATGCGAACGCGCATTGTCATGCATCAACGTGAAATCGGAGCCAAGCGTTTGTGCGAATGGACGGACATAAGGCCTTAGAATATCCTCAACGTAATTTACAGCGTTCAAGTTACCATTTACAAAAACGAGCTCAGTTCGTCTGTTCTTCATAATACCCGCCCATACCATAACTGTTGAGCCGTTGTATGGATGCACTTCCTGAACGCACCTCAGTCTTTCAGTATTTCCAGGACGACGGTACACTCTTACCCTTCTAGTATCAGGCTTGAACCCAAATCAAGACTCATCTCAAAATAACATTTTGTCCCATTGTTCCCGGGTCCATGTGATGCGTTCCCTACACCATTCATTTCGACGAGCGCGATTCCCGTGACTACGTAGGTATGAATGACCGTGTGTGTAGGCACGTGGTCCTCTCAGGCAGGGGCCTCAACACGTGGCGGGCGTGGAGTCTCTGCACCCACGAGCCAACTGGATGGCAGGTTCAGGCGGCGGTAGCGGCCGCGTGGGTATTCCGCGTGACAGGCGTCTCTCCAGCGGTAGGGCGGAGGCAGCGATGACGTCAGTCAGCGGTATGCAGGAAGTGTAGCCTAAGACGGGAACCCTGGAATCAGCGCAAGGCGGGTGCTCCCGTAAGTGTTGTGCCAGAACTGCAAGCCTCCATCAATGTGTGCGTCTCCCAGTCGTAAGCCCAAAGCAAGGTGGATGGAGGAAGACTCACCCATCGCGGCCGCTTACAATTATAGGTTATGCCGTGTAGATGCCGCGGGCATTCTCGGAGGTCCCTCGCCACGTGGCCAGGCGATTTAAGCGAACAGTAAGGCACGACTGGAACTGCCGATGATCAAGTAATCGCTGATACGTCCGTGATATTAGAGCAGTGCTGGGAATTTGAGGAACAGGGATACCGTTTCTTCGCAATTACTGTAGGTGTTCTTCTTCTGCGTACATTCGCCTAGCACCGTATAAGTTTTCACCGGACAGGATATGAAATCGCACCATTGCTAGGTACTCTACATTAGAATATTCGTACGTCATGTTCTATCACTCAGGTGATGCACACGCGGAGAGGATGACTGGAGAGAAAGAGAATTATAATAATTAAGTTGAGAGGCACTCGTGCGCTTGCGAAAGGTTTATTTAAAGGTTTATTATTATCAAACAGGCCGACGGCACGTGCGGCGAGTATAACTACCTGTGGCTTCAAGAAATAGGATCGCGCTAGGATTTCATTGATAAATTCCGCGCATTAAGTAGGATGTTTATGATTCGAACTTCGATATTTTGTTCAATTTTTTTAGTTTTTCTTTTTATTGTTCTGGTATGAAAAGTTTACTTCAAATGTGTAGTATTTATGTTTAAAAAAAAAAAAACTATGCCATCGGCTTCTACTCCGTTCACCTAATATACTCTATTTTTCTCGAGACGGTAAACAAGTCATCCGGTATAATAATATATAAAGGAGATTGAGGTTATACAATGCAAACATATTCGTACAATTTTTCAAAAGTTAATTAATAAGTTGTGGTTTGGAGCAGGACCAGCATTGCGCCAGGCATTTTTATCAGCGATGTAATCCCCTCACTTATTATATGCCTGCCTGCATAGTGTGTGTTTTACAAAGGATTTGAATTTGATCTCATTCAGTTGAAATAAGTGAGGAGGTATTTTCTGAAAGGGTTCAAATTTGCATGCGGACCGCATGAACAGACGCTATATGCTCGGTAAGCAGTTACCGAGCCTATAGACGCTTCCAATACCAGAAACATCACTTGCGCGTTGCCGGCCTCTAAGAAAGTAATCGCATTACTACCTATAATAATACTTTTTGTAAATATGTAACTACTTTTTAAAAGAATTTTTAATTTATTCAGCAGGTAGGTAGACATTTTAGTACTTATTTTACAGTTTGAACAATTTTATAATACAGTTAGGATAGTGGTATAAATTGCATTCGATGTGTTAAAAAGGTTAGTTAGGCGGTAGTTATATCAGCTATGCACATTTAAAGACTAAATCACTATTTATTGTGATGCATTCCTTAAATGTGTGTCGTTCGTGATAATTTATTATTTAATGGATGGGTATGGACTGGTAAATAATAAAAAATCAAAGTCTGAATAAAAAAGTATTTTTGTAAAAATAAATTAAAATAATATTTTCCCAAGTGACATAGACCGTGATTACATCGAATCTAAGATTTCGGTAAGAATCTCCTCATAAAACGTAATTAATGTTGGTAACATTTTCTGTTTCCAGAAACCTTTGTAAACTTTTACAACTTTTAGGGGATATTCAGTACACCACACTGCAAATCCACACTGCAAATAAACAAAAAAAAGATACGTGCAATGTGTAGTTGGCCTTGTATTTGATATTAATAATCGTGATTTTTATTAAAAATTACTTCACCAGATGAATTGATTTTGAAGCATTTTAATTAATGTTCTAGAATAGCCGTATCAGAATCCATCTCAAAAGCAGATATGTGGCACTTAACCTCGACAAGACCGTCTTCAAACACTCAATCAGGTGTAGCACCTAAAAATAACTGTTCTGAACTAATAAATACGCTACACTTCTCTATAAGTATATCCATTTGTCAGGAAAGTTGAGCTAAAGCTGTGACTCGTTCTCTTTTCCATGTTTGATGGAAGGTACATGAGCTAAATTGTAAGAGTACAGCAAAGGTTTGACCAAAGACGCAGAATTCGTATTAAGACGTCTCTTGCATATTTTGCTGTACATTAATGCAGTGAGTATGCACCTGCGCAATTCCAGCGATAAAACGCTTTCTGCTTGCAGAATTGCGCTCATCGCACTTGGCGATTCGATATTTGCTGTTGCAAATTGGACAAAAACAGCGTCTAATTGTTCTTGTATTCATCGTGTCATATCGGGACGATGGCATTGACTGCCAAATTGACCATATGCTCTACCGAATTGCAATTGCCCATTATTACGCCGTCTGAAATGATTAACTAAATGTAAGTTGGAGATTACATTAATAAACAATTCAGAAAAATAAGGAAACAAACAAGTATATTTACGTATAATTTATTTTCTTCAGTATATTCGCATTGCAGTCAAATAATATTTACAAAAAAAATTACTCACTTGTATCAAGAGGTGGTGGCGGTATATTTTCTTGGTAAATTGACGAGATTACGTGGCGCACAAAGTGGCAACAGCGAGCGATACGTCCACCCTCAGTGAGCGCTTGGCTTTCAGTATAGTATAGTGTACTGTGTGCGCTTGGCACAGACTAAAGCTGAACACGTGCAGTCGTTTCTGTGCCCCCGAAAAGGGGCGCGAGGAATCGGTTTGGAGGCTTTTTGGCCCATTGCCCGAGGGTGCGGTCTCTCGGTCCCTTAATGTGGGGACCCATCTTCGGGGTACCCTCCCCCTATGGAGGGGGGTGGGAGTGCTTATTGCACACCTAGTCGCTGAGGGGTATGCCTCCCCTCAGCGTTCTGTAGTGTGTTACTGGGGTGTGACTATAGGAGCGCCCGAAGTGCTTCACGACGCCCGTACAGCCAGGCCCTTGCCAGGTGAAATCCCTAGTTCCCTAGGGAAGGCCCAGCAAGAGCCGAGCGCTCGGTGGGTGTCGCGTGGAGAGTGCGGAGTACTTTTGTTTGAGTAGGTTGCGTGTAAAGTGAGGGCGACCTACTCGGACGTCAAGTCCTGTGGCGCAACGTCTGCGATGGGTCGCGCGGGAAGCGTTTCGATTGGGAGGTCGCGCGTGCCAAGGTGCGATGTCTTTGATGTCGTGGTGTTCTGATGTGTCAGCACGCGCGAACATCCTCATCACCAAGTTGATGCTGAAATCATCGATGCTCTTGACACGCAGGTCTTTGTGGATCACCGAGTTCCTCACGAACCGAGGAGCTTTTACTATTTGACGCAGCACCGCAGGGTGGTGTAGGTGAGTTGCGGTCGCACGTAGGTCTTTTAGATCCCTAACTTGACTCGCGTAGAGAGGCGTGAGGAGAGCGAGGGGCGGGCGAAGTAGGTGGTGGGGAGTTCATTTTACCCGCGCGACAGTGTTGCAGACGTGCAGGCCGATTGTCGAGAGTGACCCCAGATACTAGGCTGTCTTGGTCCACTTGACTTCGGTCCCCATGAATTTAAGACTCGGTGGGTTCATACGGCGGCTGCTTGTGGTGACTATGATCGCCTGCGTTTTACCTGCGTTCACCGACAGTCTCCATTTGATGAGCCAGTCGGGAAAGTCGTCCAGTGCGGGTGGCATCTTGATGGCTGCGTGGTCGGCCAACAGTAAAGTGGAGATGTACGCGGCGTCATCGGCGTACAGCGCGAGGCTTGCTGTGTTTGTGGCAAGTATGTCGTCGTTGTATACAGAGTACAACGCAGGCGAGGCGTAGCTCCCCTGTGGCACCCCCGCGATGACGGGGCGTGCTCTGTAGAACACGATCTCCATTGAGACCTTCATGTATCTTTCCTGAGATTCCAAAGTACAAGATACAGTTGTAACATGGACATTTTTGTACATTTTTTAATTATTATTTATATTCCATGTAATAAAGCAACAAAAGATACTTAAAAGTAAAATTTCATGAAACATCCTTTGCAGAGACAAGGTTTGTACTGATTTATGTAAACAAATTAAAATATTTATTTAGAACATTCCCAAGAAAAATAATCAAACTTTCTGGGCACCTTTTGTTTTTTATTTTTATTTGTAGGTATAATATATATAGGTATAGGTATAATATATATTCCATAATCACACGCAAAACTCGAGCCAAACGCTCAAAAACAAGAAAAATTGTGATAGGCCCTCTTAAGAACGTAACCAAAACAATAATATTAAAGTATCAAAGTGTAACCTTTTATATGTTATGTGCGTTTACCTGTTACACTTATTAACAGTTAACACTTTTATATCGGTAACAGATATATGACTGTTACACCTTTGTAAATGATCTGGGTTAAAACATTGAAAAACACTTTTAAAAGTGTTACGTATTTGATTCTGTTATCAATTCAAAATGTAACACTTATAATTCTTAAACCTTTATGAAAGGGTTTTTAAGTCTCTGGGGCTTACGTACAAATGCTGGAGACATGGTTAACACAAGCAAAGAGCGCGTCATTTCGTGAGATAAATATACATATAAAAGACCCGTTAAATCTGGCAACACAGCATCAGTCTTACAATGTTTTCCTTGTTACTGAATCTGTAGTGTATCGCATTTGTTTCCGGGGCACGTCGTCCATCCCGACCTTGTCCCGGGCTCGTCCTCTCCCTCATGCATCAAGTGCGACGGGAACTACTTACGATGTTGTTCGCCAACTCTTTTTTTGTTAGAAATTTCAGTTTACCTGTTCTTGTAATAGTTAGGAGTTTCGAGATAACTTGTTCTGTGAAAGGTGAAAGTAAGTAGGTTTGTAGAAACACTTTTATACGTCAATCATATTCTAAAAACAAGATGAGATAGGCGTTTCCTACCTGACTACTCTGTGAAGAAAGGCCGAAACAAATTCAGAGGTCACAGTCTCTTTTCTACTAACACGCTCTATACATAATCTTGGTCTAATCATGTGAAGACCATGTAGATTGGTGTCTGTTATGGTATTTTGAGGAAAGAACCACTTATGTTGAGTGGACCTGTCCAGTCAGTGCACGCTTTGTCAGTAAACATGCAGCTCAACTCAGAACTTAAGGAGCTAACAATACCAAATTTGACATTGGATGTCTGATTCAGTTTATAATTGAGATAAGTTGTAATATGTTTCAAAATTTAAAAAAATGTAATCTAGATAATGTATCTAGGAAGGTACAGAACAAACACAAACTCAAAATCAAAGCATTAATTTCAAATAAATCATGACCTACAGGCAATTTTTAATTGTCAAAGGAGTCGGTCATTCTGAAAGAAGAAGTTAGTTGACCATTCCAAAGCGTAGTAGAAGTACCTATAGGGAAGAACGGGAAAGAAACTCCAGGGGCACTCTTTTAAATATATATACGAAATATTAGTAACATCATGAATACCCAAACAATCAATCAAATGCCTTTTCTACCTTGCATTTGTGGCATCCTTTTTCTCGTCAATATTTACCATATTTACCATATGTTTAAGAATATCAGATATCATCCAGACTGTATTTATAAGGCTACCCGTACAACTAAATACAGCACTCTCGCTTACAGAAACTAATTACAACAACAATTTTATATACGCGTCAAGAAAACATGATATGGGGACATGAGTAGAGTATGTAACAGAGACCAAGGTCCAAACATACCTACTCATCATATTATTATCACCCAATAGCCGATTCGGGGTCTCCACTTAAGAACACGTCTACCCCAACGGTCATCGGTTCTACGGCTTAATTGGCCGGTACATTGCCACTTCAGCTTATCAATATAAATACTGGCCTGTAATTGTACTACTTCAGGGCAAACGAGAAAATACTAATTATTACTAAGATGTTCAACAATGGACCGCTACAGGGTATGATGGGCAAACGCTAATTCTTATACAGCTCACGCCAGCAGGGCTAACATGACAAGCGCGAGAACGCTCGATATCTCGATTATCGATATATCTCGAAAAAGGCACTTTGACACTTCTGTATCTCGCGACGAGAAACCGATGTAGCAAGTTATTAAAAACAAATCATTTTTATCACTGCAACATCGTATAGTATATGCTACTTATACTTACAACATTGTTCATCATTCATTCATTCATGTCCCGTATCATATCCTTTTATTTGCTAGCATTTTACGAATCGTTCTAAAACGATTTCTTTTATAATATCTTTAAAAAATCGTTCATTGTTTACATTTTCCATTGTTGTGACACAAGTCAATTGTCAAACTGTCATTAAATTTTCTCTTTTAGTCTATGAAGATTACTTTTTGGTTTATATAACTTGAATTATTTTTATCAATAGGTTTAGCTGAAATATTGTATTTTCTATATAATTACCGATTACTAACTGAATTTCGACATCTACAATAATTAATAAGGACACGCTCATACTCGATCGTGGAGGTTTTAATACGTCTTGGCTGAACATACAGGCTGGTTTTATGACTGGCAGATGAGATGTCAGAATGAAGCAAAAAATTTTGAAACTTCAAAAATCATAAAAAATTAATTCTGTAAAAGGAATATTTTCCTATAAAAAAAACCTGAAGCACCTGATGGGGATTCCGCGTCTGGACCCGTTTCACTAACCATCTGCCTGAGGATACGGCGTCCGGGTTTTATCAACAAACACCTATCAATTCTACGTCTGCACTCTGCTGAGTAACCATCTGCCTGGAGATTTTACGTCGAGCTTTGTCGAAGGAGACTTACACTCTAAATTGTCCCTTCGACGCCTGAAGACCCTTTTTCTCCACCTCCTCCTCCGGACTTCAATTCAAGCCCCTATAATAACTTCAAGTGTCGCGTGAACCGTATTGTGTTATTTTTATATTCCGACCTGTATTTTATATTTCATTTATTAAATTATCTCTTCAAAGTCTATTCGCATCCTATCTTTCATGTAGTTAGTATCCACTATTACGTTACAATCGGTCGATTTTACGCATGGAATAAGTATGTTCTGTATTGATTTAACGTCCACCTCTTTTAATTTTTGTTTAGTTCCATAAAACCGAAATTTTTTACTGTTTTTTTTAAATTAAAATATACAATTAGTGGCACTTATTATACTCACTAGATAATCCACCACAACTGATAAATCGGCCGAAGGTCACTATTCGACAAAGCGAAGGTTGATATTGTAACAAGTCACCAACTTGGCGGACTTAACTGGCGATTTTCGTAATTATGTTGCGTAGGCAGGTACAGCCATAACTCCTTAGATTTCGATAATCACCATAATTGACAAACTAGACTGATTATTACTGCACTTGATGCTCATGTACGTAATAGTGCTTCCCGGCGCCAAACTTTCTCTCGCGGCCGCCGAAAGGAACTTCATTCCAATGTGTATAGTAGGCTGTTTAAAACTAAGTATTTTCATTCAATTCAATCAAATCAATTATGTCAATTAAGTTTTTCATGTTGTCTAATAGAACTAGAACGAAAATAAGTATAATTATGAATTTGTCATGTTATTTTGGATTTTCAATTTTTTTTTTTTGTATCATAATTTTGTCTACTCTTCTCGTCGTCAAAATCGAGGACGACTAAATTAGAGAAAATCTCAATTTTCTCATGTTGAATTGTCAAAATGCGAGATAAATTACGTGGTCATGTTAGGGTTTAACGAGAAAACATCAAGTTTGACAGAACAAGTCAAGTATTTTGTACGGCAGTGCTGTCAGAAAACGAGTAAACTGACGGTATAGACGCGACGAGAAAATACGAGAGTGAGTAATTGTCGTGTCTGGCATGTTAGGGCCTGCTTACTGCATATTGGCTTTTTTAGCCTGTTATTCGTATAGGATATTCTCACGTTCTTTAATTTATTAATAATAAAGGTTTATTCGTCGCAAAAGACGAATAAACGACAGCAATATAATCAACATTCTCAAAAATAAGTGGTTACACAGAAAAAAAAACTATTGAAGCAGTGGCGCGTGGTTCTAGAATTCAGGTAGGTATGGCAAAATCTTTTTATGTAGTTCTATCATTCATCAATCAATTGCTGTTCGTTAGTCAAGCTAAAAGTAAAACAAAAAAATCACATGCTTTTTTACCATTTGACTATTTATCGTTTGTTTGTGGCATCATCTTGTTAGAACATAAAGAAATATTACATGACGATGTTACAAAAAGTCCAAATGGACCGAAATTTCCAAGATGTGTGTTGATCGCAAGATCAACTACACCAACGCCCGATCCACCCTCCAGGGGATCAAAGTTACCGTCCCCACGTCTACGGACTTTAGGGATCTCTCCCGCACCCTACGTGAAAGGAACTACTCCTTTCACACTTACTCCCTTCCGGAGGAAACCCCTACTCGCGTCGTAATAAGGCGCGTTCCTCAAGAAATCTCCACCGAGGAGATTAAGAGCGACCTCATCGCTCAAGGAATCCCAGTGTCCGCCGTCCATCGCTTGCACAAAGCGAGGCAGGGCCTTGTCTATGACATGGTCCTAGTCATCTGTGACCCCACTGAAGGGCACCACCCGATATTTAAAGTGAAATCGGTATGTTCACTCTCGGGCATTTCCATTGAGAAGCCCTACCGAGCAAACTTGATTGGCCAGTGTCATCGCTGCCAACTGTACGGTCACTCGCAGTCCAACTGCTATGCGACCCCTAGATGCGTCAAGTGTCTAGGAGAGCATGGTACCGTCGACTGTACCCGCCCTAAAGATAGGGAACTATGCTCAGAGCCTCCCAGCTGCGTACTCTGCGGCCAAGCGGGACACCCGGCAAATTACCGGGGCTGTCCTAAGGCCCCGAAGTCCTCATCTCCGAAACTCGCGAAACGCGCGAGCGACCGCCAGCACAGGGAAAGCCCCTGGGGTAAGCCTCCTTCCGCGCTGATGCCGGAACGGCTTAGCCCGCAGAGGCCGTCTCCCTGGGCTAACCTTAACCACCTGAAGGCTCCCGCAGCTTCGGTGCCATCAAAACCCGCTCAACCAGCGCAATCCGCGCAACTTCCAGCGCTGATGGCTACCGCCATCCCAGCGCCTTTGGTAGCCCCCGCGGCCCCTACGGCCGCTCCAGCGGCACCTCAGGGAACCCAGGGCCGAAACAGCGCCCAAATCATATTAAGTACATACGCGGCTCTCTTCACAACCGCCGCGGATAAAATGGCGGAAGAAATCGTTGCTGCAAACGGCAACGCAATCCGCCTCATGGAAATTCTCAGCGCGTATCCCGAGATCGCGCAAGTTCTACACTCACTCAAATATTAATTCTCAATGGATAATACGAGAGTAAATAGTAACAAACCCCGATCCCTTAAATTAGGCTTTTTCAACGCAAATGGCGTTTCAGGTCAACGCGATGAGATCGCCACTTTCCTCCGCGACCATCAGCTTGACATCCTCCTCATACAGGAAACCTTTTTAAAACCACATCACCGAAACACGAATATTGCCAACTTTAAACTAGTTCGCAATGACAGGTCTCGATGTCACAAGGGTGGCACACTCATATACATTAGGAAATCTTTGTATTGTATCCCTATAGACCCACCTCCTCTCTTCTCCCATCTGGAGACCTCTATCTGTCGGCTCGGCATGACCGGCCACCAACCGATCACCATCATCTCCGCTTATATCCCACCCGACAATGGTCCGGAGGATCCCATCTCGCTCCAAAAGGACTTCACTGCCCTCTTCGGTATGAGTGACTACGTCATCTTGGCGGGGGATCTTAATGCCAAGCACCCGGCGTGGAATAGTAGCACAACCTCAACCAGAGGTAGGTTAGTTTTCAAGTTAGGCGAATCCCTTAACTTTGACGTCATCGCTCCAATGAGCCCGACTCACTTCCCAGGTAATCCTAATCACCTTCCCGATGTTCTCGATGTAGCGCTGCTCAAGAATGTGAACCTCCGTTTGCAATCGATTGAGACGTTCCACGAGCTAAATTCTGACCACCGCCCTGTAGTCATGCATCTTGCACCCTACTCGGGCCCGATCGACCCCAACCGCCCCCCTCAGACCCAGACGATAACCGACTGGAGGAAAGTAAGCGAAAGACTGAAATCCACCACGTCGCCTCACTTAGACACCATCCCCGATCACTTAGTGTCAGTCGCCGACACGACGGCCGCAATCGACTCGTTTACAGAGCACGTACAATCCGTATTGACGGATTGTTCACGGGAAGTTCCGGTGATGGAAGACCATCGCTGGAAACTACCTACTGACGTACGTGACCTGATAACCGAGAAGAACACGGCCATCCGTGCCTACGACTCCTTCCCTTGTGACGCGAACAAAGCCCACATGCGCCATTTACAGCGTGCTGTAAAGAAACGCATAGGGGAGGTTCGCTCTGAGGGCTGGAACAAGATGCTCAGCGAACTCGAGCCCACTCATCAAGCCTTCTGGCAATTACAGAGGAAATTGCGTTCCTCAGAAGAGGTCTCTATGCCTCCTCTCATTCGCCCCGACAATAGTGTCGCTTTCGACAGTCCCGATAAGGCTGAATGTCTTGCCGACAGCCTAGAGTCCCAATGTTCTCCCAGCTCCCAACCAGTAGACCAAGCTCACCTGAACAAGCTCGACGCTGAAGTCGAACGAAGAGCCTCCCTCCCTCCCGTAGAAGACCCTGATGATCCTCTGCCTCCCGTCACTCCAGACGAAGTGCACGACATCATTAAAGGGCTCCACGCTCGCAAGGCCCCCGGTTCGGATGGTATTACCAATAAGGTATACAAACTCCTTCCTGCCCCGGTAATATTGCTTATGACCGCCATCTTCAATGGCGCCTTGAGCAACAACATCTTCCCACAAGCATGGAAAGAAGCCACCGTCATCGGTATCCCAAAGCCAGGCAAGCCAAAGTCTGAGCCCTCCAGCTACCGCCCTATTAGCTTACTCAATGTTCTCGGCAAAATCTACGAGAGGCTTATTTATAAGCGTCTCAAAGACTACGCCGAAGCAAAGAGCCTCATACCCAACGAGCAGTTTGGATTCCGTAGCCAACACTCGGGCACCCAACAGGTCCACCGTATCGTAGAGCACTTATGCGCTGGTCTGCAGCGTAACGCGACGACGGGTGTGCTATTCTTCGACATAGCGAAAGCCTTCGACAAAGTCTGGCACAACGGCTTGATATACAAGCTCTACCAACTAGGAGTGCCTGATCGTCTCGTGCTCATCTTATGAGACTTTTTGTCGAACCGGACCTTTCGCTATCGCGTCGAGGGAGCACTCTCGTCCCCTCATCCTATTCGCGCCGGTGTCCCTCAGGGTTCCGTACTATCTCCTCTCGCCTTCACGCTGTTCACTAGCGATATCCCAAAAAGTAAAAAGGCTCAGTTGGCTCTCTTCGCCGACGACACTGCCGTTTACTATACCGGTCACTGTCCCAACGCTATAGCTCGTACTCTCCAAACCTCCGCAAACGTCTTAGGCGCTTGGTTCCGGAAATGGAGAATCGTGGTCAACCCCGATAAGAGTCAGGCGGTTCTCTTCTCGAGACGTCGTCGACTCCCTCCCCCACTTCCCAGCCCGATCACTATGTACGGCAAGCCAATCCCTTGGGAGAAGCAAGCCAAATACCTAGGCGTGATCCTCGATGAGAACCTTACCTTTAAGGCTCATATTAAGGCGGTTCGCGCGCGCGCCTCCTTCGCTCTTAGCAGGCTCCAATTCGTACTGACAGCCCGTAGCAAACTGTCCCTCAAATGCAAGCTCCGCATCTATACCGCAGTCATCCGTCCCATCATGACCTATGCCTGCGTTGTATTTGCGCACGCTCACCCACGTCATCTCCATAAGATGCAGACCCTCCAAAACCGTTTCCTCAGAAGGGTCACGGGTGCCCCCTTCTATGTCCGTAATATAGATCTTCACGTCGACCTCAAAATGCCAACCATAAAACAGTTCATGAAACGCTTATCAAAGCGTTTCTTCGACTGCGGCATCAAACATTCTAACCCCCTGATTACAGCGGCCGCCCGCTACACTCCCTCTCGCATTAGCAGTATTCGCCGACCAAGGCATACTTTAATCGACCCCGACGACGCCAGTACCCTCCTCCAGGAGAGTAGTAAGGCCACTAGCACGCTACAAAAGCCCAAAACCCGATCGCCGTCCTACCGCCCTCGCCGCCGAGGCCCGCCGCGACGCCCAAATCGACGCCCCTCCCGACCCTTGCTCGAGTCAGCCCGCGCCGCTGAGCCTGTAGCTTTAAATTCGTCCATAAATAATACCAATCCTGATCCAGCTAGTCATTTGCTGCCCTCTTCCAGCGACGCCCTAAGCCGAGGTTCGTACCCCACAGGGGGTGCCCTTAGCGTTGTCGCTTAGTTTTAGTTAGTATATAAGTTTAAGTCCTGGCTGGAGGCCTTAATTTATTAGGGAATCCACAGGCAAGTCCGCTTAAGCAGACGACAACCGCATAGGTTGACCTGCGAGATGCCAAACAAACAAACAAACAAAACAAAAACGATGTTACAATTTTGCCCGATTAACTAAAAATAAGATCAAAATAAAAAGTATAACTAACATGTAATGATAGTTTTGAGCAAATTTATGCTAAGGAGTAAAAAGTTGGCTTACAATTAAAAAAGAAATGTTTTCGTTTATCAGTTAAAATATTCACAATGCCATCGAAGAACCAACACCCTATTTTCAATCGCAATCCGAGAATTTTTAAGGATATTGCTAATTAATTGCTTCTTATGTTTGAAAAATTCGTCTGCTCAACAACGTAAAAACGTGGGTAAACTGTGCGTGCTCTGTGGGTGCTGTCAAAATGAAATCAATTGCGATCAATTGTTATTTTTTGTGTGTTACGCAATCACCCCGCTGATCCTATAACGTACAGGTTATTTTATCGCCCGCAACGTGATAATTTATAAAGCGTGGTCTCTGTTAAATACCTACTCATGTAACATAGGGTCGTATGACTAATTATGATAGTCGATACGTCTGCCATGATATTGCTTCGAATTATTATTCGTCTACCAATATTAATGAAGCCAAGCCAGAGCGAGGGGTTTAATACGTTCTGTGATGTATTAGCGCTGGTAATTCAGTTAGTATTGACTAGTTTTGTGTCGAGCCATTTTGCTTGTTACATTACGCTTGAGGCATGTATTCTTAGCATAACCAGTACAAGGATGAAGTAATGTGTGTCTTAATATTTTTTTTGTCGTGGTCTTTCTTCTTTTTATTTGTATCTCTTCAGTTTTTTTATTGTTAGAAAATGTCAAGTTGTTCAGTCTCGCAACATGGAATTCATTGAAAGGGTTGTTATGCATTACGTTTTTTTTTTAAATAAATAAATAAAACGTGTCACCCTGAGTACTTACCAATTTTTTTATTTTATTTCATTATAAATAAAATTCATTAAACCTGAAATTCAAAATTTCGACAACGCTTTGTTATTCAAACGAGTCAATTCAGACTAGATTATTTGTATTGTCTAGGTTTATTTACCCACCTATTGTTTTGATTCCTTTTGTCAAATTGAAAACATCGTGGAACTTTAATTAAATATTGTATACTGTTTTCTGAAAACAAATCAAATTAATGAAACAAACAATAAAAAGAGATTAAATAACTGCGTTCAAATATAAACTTTAAAATACAGCGTTTTCGTCAACGGCTAAAAGGAGCATAATTTTTAGGGTAAGTAAATTATTTAATTAAATCAGTATAGAAAATATGTAAATGAAGACTTTATAATGCACTGGAATTTTCGTTAACATATAATCAGAATTCCTCTGGTTTCTAAATGTTAACGGATTTTTAAAATAATTATGTAACCATTTTCGTGTTGTAAACAAATGATTCTTGGCAAATAAAATGATTTGATTTGATTATGATGTTTAGAAAATGTATGTCAATGATTAAAGTAAATAAAATAATCAAATAATATGAATAATATATTTAATTTACTCTACTCTGCCTTACTTTAAGAAATTCTACGAAAAGGCAAAGCACAATAAAAGTAAAAAAAAAAACATTTGAAGATTCCACCTTAAAAAAAAATACACATGAACATCAAGGCAAAGGCAACATTACTTTCAATATAGATGTCCTCTTCAGTGATGCCATAAAATGAAGAAGAAAAAAACTTAAGCACTCTCCACAGGTCGTCGGAATAAGAGGGGAATCGATTGGCTTACCCCTGAAAAGTAAACCCAACTTTGACGACTTGAAAATAGAGTAGATTTTTGTTGTGAAGTTTGAACCATAAGCATCTGTGTTTTTTTTTAATATCAGCGTCCGAAGCTGGTAACAATGAGACAGACAAAGCGCGGCAGGCCGCATCAATCTCCTGCTGTAAGTACATAATATTGTTGGACTGAAAGACATTGACTGATGGTGGCTGAAGCCAATATTAAATAACGTGCCAACCGTCTTCATTTAATTACAATGTAATGAATATCACGAGGATTTTGTTGCTCGTTGTTGAAGGGAACTGGATTGAATAATGAGCTGTGTTATAGTGGCTTTTCTTTTAGAATGGATCCTTAAAGAAAAGCCACTGTTTATTTCTTGTGTTTTCCGGCGTTTTCCGATATTTCTTATACAAATATAGACTTTAAAATTTCAAAATCATGTATTTCTCATGTTTCTCGCTCAAAGAAGATTGATCTTTTGGAATATCTAAACACAAAATAAGAAAAAGAAACAACCACAATTCAAAAACAAAATTCAATAAGTATTTCAAATTCGAACGTGTCCTAAAAAAATACTGAATAAAAGGCTGAATATCCTGCTTACCTATGATCGCCAGGCTATTGTAAAAACGACAAAGCATTCCGCCTGCAAAGTCGTTATGTAAACGTGTTTCTTTGTCTCTCTTTTGTAACATATGAGGCTCTGATAGTTGAAATGTGCAGGGAAATAGATATAGGGAGTTCTATCGAGAATATATAGGGAGTTGATTGGTTGTGTGAGATAGTTCTCAGTGAATAGGTATTTATTGAGAAAATAAAAATATCTACTTGTAGCAACTGTGCCCACAATATAAAGACAAGTAAAGTCAACATTCCGTTAGTAGCGTATTTAATTTTTGGCAGAATGAAAGGCGACTTACAAAAGGTATTTATAAAGGAAGGTGTGAGCGGAAACGAGCGGACGCCCTAGGAGGAAATAAAGTGGCCTTATGGGTAGCGTTCTTCAGAAAGGTCAGGGTGCGTGCTCGTAACCGGCGTGCGTGTATGACCGGATGTACGAACGTAAACGAGTCAAAAGGAGTATGTAAGGATCGTAGCAGGTGGCGTTATGTAGTTTATGTTTTGCAGATAAAAATGGCACCTAGGTAAACTGTGTAAAAAGCACGAAAATTTCAAAACACTTAAATGTGAGTTTGACTATATTGCCCCTTGTGAAATAACTTTACTATTATCCCTTCTACTACTTAAAACCGCAATTTACGGTTATTTCAGCCGACAATAATAACATCGATAATCTAATCTCGATTACGGTCACGGAATTAGAATAGTTCCTGGAATGGAAGGGGTAATGATCCAGTTAAAGTTTCCCGCTAAGGTTCAGCCGCCGACGCTTCCAATGAAACAAGTTCCAAACGACTTTTGTAGCACTTGTGATATAAAACTGTAATTAGCTACAATTCCCCCTGTTTTCTAATTAAATTCTTATAGATATTGGATTAATTTTGCTTTGGAGTTTGTTGAATTAATTAAGTCGTGGAAGAACTTTTTTATTCGTCTGCGTCTTCGCCAGTTTTTTTAAATCGGTTTGTCTTGCAGTCTTGCTTCATGCTTTGGTTTGGAGCGAATTTTTTTATTTAAGACTTAGTCGTTCTGCAGCAATTTTCCAGTTAAGCAATATTTCCTAGAAAAAATGAAAGTGGATTCTGTATGAAATGATCTACCAGAAGATGACGATGAATTTAACAGAAGTGAAGGCCTTCGAATGGCCTTCAACAGAAGTGTTTAATTTTGTCGTTAAATTCCTGGCTGTGTCGTGTTACAAGATTAGGAAGATTACATTTAACAGAAACTATGCGACGGCGGTGAAATATTTCATCGAACTAATACCTACCTACCGACATACACTTAAAATCAAATTCCAAACAAACATGTAATAATTATCTATCAAGTTATTAAATATGCATAACGGCATAATCAATTTGGCCTCAAAACATATTTCAAAGCTTGCACCTAGCTAGAATATTGAAACCACTAATACTGATGCATTCAATCGGCAAAAATTCCACAGTGTTTTGAATATACTGGGTGAGTGGGTACACGAGGGACAGTTAAAGCAATATGATGTAATAAAAAAAAACAATGTAAATATAAAGAAGATACACTCTTTAAAAGTTTTTGGAGGGAATTATTCACGTCCTTGTCGCGCGGTACGGACAATGTACGGCGCTCGCTAACTTACTATGAAGTAACATAGTCGGGACGTCACTTCTACGATAATGCTGTCCTTGTCTAACACTTATTTAAAAACGTTAAAACTTGGCATTTTTTTTAACCTTGTTTGCACTGTTTCCATAATTTCAGTTTCAGTATTGGTCCAAAGAATTCACGAATTTGAAAAAGAGATGAAAATTGGACCTTTGGTCGCTCTTAAATAAGCAACATACTTTGAGTAGAGCATCTTTAAGTCAATAGTTATTTCGTTATTTGTGTTGTATGCCTAAAAAGAGTATCGAAATTGATTCTGATACTCTTTTTATGCACTCAATACATTCTGACGTTCAAATTATGGAGTACCTTTTTTTTGGGTAGGAAATCATCAAATGACTTCTCCCGCTCTGGATGGAGCAGAAGGGCGTGTCAGACTTTTACTGACTAAAACCCACCCGTATTCTTTCAGTTGTCAGTGCCAGGGCCACGGTTTCTTTTTCGAATTTCCCACGACCCTCAGCCGTCGGCCCTATCGGACCCCGTCATTTAGTACTGAGATCTCTTTAAGATACGCGTGGAACACGACGCGCCCTCGACTCGGGCCTGGTCCTTACCGGACGGCGAGCTACCTATTGCTCGCCGTCTGCAAGTCCGCGCTTACGGTGGCCGGGAATCTGCAGGCGACTCCCGACGCCCAGGGCGTCTCCTGCGGCGACTAGGGGGACGTGAGGGCGCAAGGCTCTCTCTCCCACGTGCTTCGCCTCCTCCTCCGCGAGCATTACTGCTTAGCAGAAGGAGGTGACGGCTTTCCATTCCCTTTCGCTCCGTACCATGGCCTGGACCAGGGCCGGACGCGAGAGATCGCCACCGCCGATTGCCTCCACGAGGACACAGCGGTGCTTCACCCAAGCTGGGCAGACCTCCACTATATGCTCCATCGTGTCCGCCGGGCAATCTACACAATCATGACACCCAGGCGTTTCCTCCCGCCTTATGCGAAACAGGAACCTCCCGAAACAAACGTTTCCGGTGAGGACCTGTGTCAGGCGGCATGTGAGGACGCCGTGGTGCCTCTCCAACCACTCCTCAAAGAGGGGACTTATCTCCGCTATTGTGGCGTGCCCAGCACTGGATTGCGACAGTCACACCCTCCATGTCGTCTTGAGATCCCGCCGGAGCTGTGTCCGCTGTACCGTGATTTCTCGCGGCAACGGAATTGTACCCCGGCGTTTTGCCTCCACGCGCCACTCCCATACGTGCGCGAGGGCTTTTGCCTCAAGATCCCATGGCGGCAATCCGGCAAGGAGGCTCGCTGCCTCGTAGGACACCGTGTGGTATCCCCGGACCAGCCGGATGGCCATGACCCTTTGACGGATATTGTACCTGAAGTAGCCGCGCAAGCTGTGGCACTTCTTTATTCTGGGCTTTGTCAGTGAAACGTAAGTGCACAACTTCATGCATGTCGTTCTGCCGTTCAAAGAATGTATCACCAATACTTGCAGATTGACGGCCTCGTGCACCGTTTAGGAGGACCACAAAACTAGGTCCCTATAGCGCGACAAAATCGGTTTATCTTTACCACCAGTCTACGTTATCGTCACCTGATCTCAGTACAGGTCCAAGACCTGTTAACTGGAACTGTTAGAAAGAACTCAAAGAACGTGGCCTGAAAACTCATAAGCCATTTTTGCA
Organism: Dasypolia templi; assembly: GCA_963555695.1. NCBI lineage: Eukaryota > Metazoa > Arthropoda > Insecta > Lepidoptera > Noctuidae > Dasypolia > Dasypolia templi. Next base: position 21,646,159 of record OY743153.1, read on the forward strand.
CACTATTTTTGCGTCTAGGAAATTAAGGACATAATATAAAGATTTTGTTTACTCCTGAGTTTATATACCATATACAATTTCGAGAGGCCATTGTTGTTCACAGCTTCGGCAAATTTCGAAACGCCAGGGTTCACGCAAGGTTGGCAGTGCCTACAACCAAGTGTCATCCACCCGAAGCAAATGGTCGAGTCCGGTGCATTAACATTTATTTTCACCATTTCTGTATTTTTTTTAACCAACTGCGACGACTTCCATTATAAGGATATTGTTTTTAACTTAAATGAAGATAAGTATTTCTGTTTCTATGTTCCCTGTCAGTTATAATGAAGAATTAATCTTCTATTCATTAACTCTTGCAGTATCAGCTTAGAAACCATGCTTCTCAAAAGCTAAATGGTTTCTTCTATAGAAACCACGAAAGAAAAAACAAAAAAAAAAGATTCTGCGCCCCTTAGGCTACACTCCAACCCAACAGCCAGTTCAAATTGATTAGTTGTTGTTGACCCACGCTCATATTATTGCCATGAAGTTTAAATGAAAATTTTACAGTTCTGGGGTTTTTCGCGTTTTTGACACTGTTAAATATCGGTAGGTGCACCATATTTAGGGCTTCAAGATCCTTTAATGTAGTGTAGGTATCAGTCCATATCTCTAAAAACAAGTATAATTATGTACTTTTAAACAAGCCTATCTATAGAGATTAATTCCACTGATTCTGGTCTAAGCCAAAAATGTTATTGACTGACCTGCAATGCGCTTAGCCGTCCCAAAAGGTAAAAATACAATCGCCACAGACACACAAAACAAAACTTGTTATCTATGGAATAACAAGGATTAATGTGCACATCTGGGTCGTGTCTATGGTGTGACGTGTATTGTATTTGACAGCTCAGTGCGGCGGGAAAAAATATTACAGAAAAAAAATATTTTTCTATTTTGTGTGGAAACTACTGGAAAGTTTCACTTAGCTACATGGATTTTTTACGAAACTTTTGGACACAATTTTTAATATGCGTGCTAGTTTTCCTAGCCATAAAATACGGTTAACATTATGTCAAGCAGCGGAAGGAATATGTTCTATTAATTGGACATCATGCCTACAAACTAAATTCGATTTACTGGATTTTTATGGACTTTGTAGGTTCGCAGAATACATTACAGTAATTTTCATAGCTTCAGCTATAAAATATTTTTATGGAATAAGTTACAGTAGCTCGAGCTTTTATTCCGTAATGCATATTTTTGATACGATCAATTCAATAATGTTAGAAAGAATGTTTCTTCGCCCAAGGTCGAAGCCTAAAAGCTGCCGATTTCTATAAATTCTCACAAGATTTGTTGGCCAGTTGACACCTTTTCTTTATTATTGTACCCACTGTATGAACGGAATCGCGCGACAGTAAACAATTTACGCGCCAAAAATAACGTTTCCCGTCAAAACGACATTTTTCCGCGAATGCGCACTTACTTATAGCTTATTATCTAGCAAATTATTGCAGCTATAACAATAAAAACTAGTCCAAAATTCTTTAAAAAATTGTAAAACTTGATAATTCGGGTTGAAATTGTGTAAAATATTACTTTTACACACACAAAACGCATTAGTCGTTAGAAAAATAGTATACTTTGTATACCATGACGGTTGAGTGGCGGCATATACACCGCCACATGCGAACAACGCATTACTCCGACGTCACACAAATCCTGCATCGCGCAATCAGAGTTTACCGCGCAGCTAGCATATTTACAATTTCCCGACATCAATCGTCGGGCAGTCGCCCACCAGATACATCCATCTGGTCGGAAGATCCTCCCTTTTCCCAGAGTATGAGTGAACTTTAGCGTTATAATATCAGTAAGGAGGATGAAAAACGTTCTATCAACACTACTTGTGCACAACAAAATGTATAACGTATTTTTTTATAACTCTAAGCTCAACTAAAGTATCTAGTAAAAATAATAATTCGATCATGATTCGAAAGAGACGTAGCGCCATCTAGCGTCTTAATGCAATTGTGACCGTTGAGACGTATTTTTCTTATCCTCGGGAACAGTGCTTTTTTTCTGGGTGAAACGTACCCTTAGTCCTTTTATGTATCCCTGACAACTTATATGTAGAATTTCATTATTATCGGTTCAGTGTTTTAGGCGTGAAAGGTAACAAACAAATAAACTTACTTTCGCATTAATAATATTCAGTTAGGATTAGGGTTTGCAAACACAAGTAAGAAATGTACAGGCTAGATTAAGTTGAGAGAGGAGGTAGAAACTGGGTGTTTAATGTGATAAACTTAATAATATTTATACAGAATTGAATTTAAGAATTATAATTATTGTTTTGTAAATTATATATGATAGAAAAAGCATTTATTGAAACTCGCACTCGCAGTATCACAAACTTAATTAAACAAACTCTTAAAAATATATAATAATAATAAAACAAAATTAAAATGATAATAAACACAAAACCCTGTAAGAGGCCAAATGGCCACGGGTAAGGAAAACATACTTTTTTTTTACAAGCCTACCGTCCCACTCCTGGGCAAAGGCGTCCCTCAACTCCTTCTCTCTCATCTTTCGCGAGCCCGCACGTCCTCTTTCCAGCTCGTCCCGCCATCTTATTAAGTGGTGTACCGCGATCCTGCGGCATATTTATTTGCCATTGTAAAAACCATTTATTTATTATCTCCTTTATTATATTTTACAAACTTATAAATTACATTTTTAAATATTTTTTAAAAAATCTGTTTTTTTTTTTTAAATATAAATGTTTTTTAAATTTAATAATTACTACACTAAATTATTTGTTATTTACTTACGTAATGTTATTATAAAAATAATTACGTAATTAGTATTTATAGTATAATAGGGATATACAAGATAAAATCGAAAGACGCATCTAACCCAATCATCGTTGAACTTACAACCGTATTGCATAAAGAAGACATTCTTGTGCGGCAAGCGGGTTTCGTAGTAGGTTAGGAAATAAAACCTAGGTAAGGTTAAATCACTTTACACATTTATTAAGTGTGAAACACAAGACACAGAAAAAAATCAGGGAAGTAGGTTATAAGGTCTCTAAGCACTTCTTCACTGGTCACTATCGGTAGAAAGAAATGAACGTTACTGGCCTGGGCTTGGCTTGCCTGCTTGATGCGAAAGAAAGAGGACGTTAGGCGTCCAGCATTTATAGCCGCAACCCACGCCTCGACACTGCATGACGGTGGTGGTAATTTGAAAGATTTAGTGATGTCACTCTCGTGAACCGTAACCAGAGATGTGCGTTTTAGTTGATTTTTAGGAAATCGACTCTGCGCTACACTTGGGAACGTAAAACTTTACAATGTGTCGAAGAAACCCGGGGAAAAACTGAATAGAAGTACCCTGGACTTACAAGGTCCAGCAAAAACAGTTTTTATATCGGAAACTCTAACTGCAAAGACTCAAAAAAATTTTAGCTGGCCAGAACGTTTCAGCAACAGCACAATTACTCCTTTTGCTGGACATCACATGGTGTTATTAATCTCAGGAAAAAGGAAGAAGATCTACAGAATTTCCTCTGAAAAGGATATCGATAATCTAAGGAAAGGTGACTGACTATTTTATTTGGTAGGTTTTCCTGTTTTCGGTTAAATATGTTTACTTTTACACGTTCCGTTTATTATCACATACGTATAGTCTGCATGCAAGAAACTACTCCTTACACAATTGATTCCGTTGCTGCTGTAGATTCTAACAGAGTCACCATGATATTGTGACTGTCTGTCACCTATTCCTATTTAATAACAAAATATTACATTTATTTTAAAACCATACAGGTAGCCAGCTATGAATCGTATAGGCAATTGAGAAACAATTAAGAAATAGAAAAAGGTGTTTAAAGTCGAAGCTTACAAAAAAATAGCGTGGGAAAGGACCAAGCCCCAATTTTGGAGGCTGGCGAGAGTGGTGAGGAAAGACAGTTGGTCTTAGGCCCCGATAGGGGTCGGTCGAGAGAGACTCAAGAGGGCAGGTTAGATAAGTTAGGAGGTTGGTGAGTGTTGTGAGCTGTGAGGAGCTGTGTTAGAGGTGAAATTGGTAGTACGTGCTGCATTTCGTGAGTAGTAATCTAATTCCCTACAAATCATTGGTAAGTGTTAAATAAACTCTTAACTAATAATGTGACTTCCCCATTATATTATTCTTGTAGGTTGATTTGTTTTATGATTTATAGGTAACAGTTAGATTATATCGCTGCAGAGCTACTAATTATCATTTATTCCAGCATAGCGAAATTGCGCTATTAATTAACGCTATTTTCTCTTGTATTACGTGTCCATTTCCTAATCCGTACCCTGACAGATATTTGTCATTTGCGTTTGATTATAGGGAAACGGAGAAGGCCTTCCACTTTATTTGATACTGAGCACTGACGCTCGACTTTTGACGACTTTGTCCCGTAACTTGCGCACCAATTATGGAAGGCAGAACCGTAAATACTCACACCACCTTTTTGGAAGCAGTAATTAGCACTTTACGAAATGCTCGTTGTAGGGGCATCTCCGGCAGAGAGGGTAGGCTTCACAAAGCTCCCCAAACTCGATTGGTAGTCGTTCTAAGAACGCGACCGTGTCTCGATAAAACGTACACCATATGGTACGATAATTTCTAAATCGACACTATTTATCGAAATACGACAATTTGGACGCTTTGCAGCTGACAGCCGCACTGTATCCATGAAATGGGGAAATTTAACGAGATGTGAGGTGACGAAATACCACCTCGGCAGACACCGAGTACGATCGCATTGAGTTTTGCTACAGACTGAGTCTACGGTATGCTTGTGCGATATTTTCTGTTATTTTAGTAAGAAATGGGGCTAGGCTGCCGTAAAGGTGATATTAACATTAATACGCGTTTAAAATTTTATACTCAATACTTGTCTTACTCAATGGCAGTTGGGCTTCGTAGTGCACTGTCTATCAATAAAATGGTAAAGCTATATAAATTCGTTAATACAATACATTTTATGTGGCTCCTCAGTCCTGACGGTCTATAGTAAATATATGTTCGTAGCTACTAAAGCAGTTGATTAAATTGGAAAATAAGAGTGTAGTTATTTAGTAGAAATTTCTATTATTTCAGTATTTTAAAAGATATCACTAATTTTAACATTCCTCAACAATTTAGTACATACGGTGACCTTAAATAAATCAAACAATGATCATAAACACAGTTTTATTTACACACGAATCATTCTTCGCCAAATAATGAACACAATTCTTAAATTAAACACAAATAATAAAAAAATATAAATAAACTGAAAGAGGATTATCCCTTTTTTTGTTAAATCCCTAATCATGGTCCTATCTCTAATCTGTTCTCTTCTCTAATCTCTAAATATTATTATAATATTATTCTTATAGTACAAATTAGAACACATTTGCTACTAAATGATACTTTAAGATTATTTCAATCGACTCATAACTTTCCGAGAAACAGCTAGGTGAAATTTGTGGATTTTATGAAAAATCAAAGCATTGTAGCTATCTCAAATTCAACCGTACAAAACCCTTTTCTTTTGTACAGATTAGGCATAAATTTATACTACTAAATCCTACAAAATTTTCAAGAATATCGGTCGGCTAGTTTTCGAGTTCAAAGGTGGCTCCTCAGTTCAGATGTCTGAATTGCTGAGCCACCTTAAACGTCCTGTAACTTTTAAAGGGTTTTACTACAAATTCCGGGATCGGCCTACAAAATCGGATAAAGTACTACTATAAATTGGTAGAATCCGCTTTTAATTATGAGACATGGCTTCTCAGTCCATTTGGACACAGAAAAAGTACGTGATGTGTATTGAAACAAATAGTACTAATGACACTAAATATTTAATGAACCTAAAACTCAACGGTGAAGTTATTCAAGGCTACGTAGATTTGGGTAGCCAATGTACGCTGATTCGTTACAGTGAGGTTGATATGAGGGGAATCACGTGGACTGAGAAGACTGCGTTTGTTACTCCCGATGGGCAATATCAGTTTAAACGCATGCTTTTTGGTTGAGCAAATGTTCCTTCGGTATTTCAACGAGCAATGAGCAAAATACTTTTTATACTCGGTTATACAATTGATTCCTTCGAGGACTTTTGTTAATGGGATGAGAAGGCTACTACTTCCTACTTGAACTTGTGAAAGACGAAGGACTTACACTTAAGTTTTTTTTTACACTTTATTAAAAAGAACCAGGTTCCTATACGACTAATAAGCAATTTTAATCTTACTTCATTTGTTACTTGATAATTATTTTAATACTTAGAAAAGTGCTGATTGTACTTTACACACGTCCGTTCCAGGTTCTTAAAGTCTGATAATTAATGATACAAACACTTTGTTCATGTGTTATTATGTGTGTCACTGTCACTATTATTTCTACACTTTACACTACACTAACTCAAAAGGTTTTGTTCGTTTTAGTCTTCGCACTATATTTGCTTGGTCTAACAGCTCAATTGCCTCGATGTTCACATGACGATGGAGTCGGTGTTCATGAGCCTCAGCAAATTTTTGGATTATGTTGGTGACGGGTTCCATTTTCAGGTCATACTCCTGAGTATGATGTTGGTCGGCTTAGTACAGCCCCACAGTTGGATACCATATGTCCATATTGGCATAAGAATATGCTTATATACTAAAATTTTGTCATGTATCGATAGGCAGGAACCTCGTCCAATCAACCAATACATGTTTTTAAAACGCATGTCTAGTTCCTGTCTTTTCTTTTTGACGTGCGCTTTCCAGCGCAGTTTTACGTCAAGCGTTATGCCAAGGTATTTGGCTGTATTTGCGTATGGCACTTGTTGGCCATTTATGAAGATTGGTTGGTAATCACAATTCCTGTTGGTTAAATCAATGTGTAGTGACTTGGATTCATTCAATCTGATTCTCCATTTTTGTGCCCAGTCATGAACTTCATTAACAGCGATTTGTACCTTTTTGATTGCTTCCCTTTGGCATGACCCTGAAGCCATAATGTCAGTGTCGTCCGCGAAGGTTGCGATGGTATTATTTTCCAGCTTTGGCATATCATACGTGTACAACAGGTATACGACCAGACTAAGCACACTACCTTGAGGGACGCCATCTTTAATAATTCTTAGATCAGAAAAGGCATCCTCGTGCCTTACTCGAAACATTCTATCTGTAATGTATGATTGCAAGATATCGGCAAAATTATTGGGCAATATTAGTCGTAACTTGTATATCAAACCCTTATGCCAAACTATCAAAGTTTGTGTCACATCTAAAAATACGGTGTAGCAGACTTTTTTTATCTTCAAGCATTCTCTCAATGATGTTGGTGATTTTATGTATTTGGTCTATTGTAGAGTGTTTCTCTCTGAAACCAAACTGATGGTCAGGAATTAGGTTTCTATCGTTTATTATAGGTTTTAGGCGTTTTAAAAACAATTTTTCAAACAGTTTCGATAATATAGGCAACAGGGAAATGGGCCTGTATGTCGGTAGGCGGTTTACCGGGCTTTGCAATCATAATCACTTCACTTTGCAAACATGATTTAGCACGAATGAAGCATTGATGAGCCGAGTTAGCTTAACGATGGCTTTACGTGGAAGCCATATCGCAAAATTGAGGCTACTAAGCCGTGATATGCAAGTAGCGCATCCATATTTATTTTTCTCGCAATTTGGAAAAGTGCGTATGCTGATTCCAGTTAAGTTGGTTATCAAGGAATAAACCTAAGAATTTTGCTACTTTAACTTTTTCAATGTCACAGCTACTATGCCTGATATTTACTTTTGGTACCTCAGTTCTTTGGTGAAAGTGCATTATTTTTGTTTTCTGTAAGTTTATAACTAATTATTAAATACTAAGTTATTTATATCAAGCCAATTAATTATGTCCGATAGTGTATTATTTATGTCATCTTGATAAATATTGCGATCAAAATATTTCAATATTGCAGTACTGTCGTCTGCAAACATCACCATTTGATGTTGAGTCACCTTTGGCAGATCATTTATATAGATTAAGAAAAGAGGTGGCCCGAGGACGCTACCCTGTGGGACACCAAACTTTATTAATCTGTTATGAGATAAAAAACTCTTTTCAAGTTTTGTCTTTTCACATATTCTTGCAATCTCTATACATTGCATTCTGTTGGAGAGGTAGGATTCGAGTAGTTTTAAAATGTTACCTCTGATAGCCACAGCCATAGCCACACAGTTTATCTAATAAGAAGTCGTGCTTTACATAATCGAAGGCTTTGGTCATATCTGTGTTAATAGCACAAATAGGAGCCTTTTGGTCAACTGCTAACAAAATGCTACGTACAAAATCAAAAATAGCCATGTTGATCGTGGTATTCTTTCTAAAGCCGTTTTTTTCCTTGCATAATAAGTTAAAATTGAGGTAGCAATACAGGGACTTATGAATATTTTTTTCGAAACTTTTGGAAAATACAGAAATTTTAGCTATTGGCCTATAGTTCTTCATATCGGTTTTGTTATCTTTTTTGTAAAGTGGTTTAATAATACCTTTCTTCAAGTCTTCCGGATAAACTCCATCAGCAATGCTAAGGTTGATAATGTGCGCTAATACGGGTGCTATAAGTTCATTTACAAATTTTATCACCTTTGTTGACATACCGTCGAATCCTACAGTACTTGTATTTTTAAGTGTTCTTAAAGCTGAAACCATGTCGGTAATTAGAACAGGCTGCATAAACATGGATTGTCCTGTCAAATTGTCTAGTTTATTTTCGAATTCCATATCAGTTTTATTATTCTCAATTTCATCTATAAAATAATTATTAAATGCATTTGCTATGTCAGTAGGTTTTGAAAAGGTCAGTTCACATTTATTAGTCGTCATTATTTGTTCTCTAGGTGAGTTATTTTTAGGTCTATTGACTATTTGCCATGTAGCTTTCGACTTATTCCGCGAGTTTCTTTTATAGTAATCATTTTGAGATTTTTGTGTTAGTCTGATAATTTTCTGATATTGTAAAGAGTTCTTTATAAAATGATTTTTATTTGTTAATACAGGATTTAGTCTGTATGTCCATAGTAATTTTCTCTGTTTTTTACTACAGCTTTTTATGACGCGTGCCGCCCATTTTACGTTTTTATTACTATGAATAGTTATTATGTTATCAGGGAAGCAAAGTTAGTCTATTAAAGTTAGTCTTTTTTAATTTAAAAAAAGCATTAAAAAAATATAAATAAGAAATACTAAGGATTTAAGGCGAAAACACATTGTAAAATTGAAATTTGTATGTGTTGCTTAGACTTTTTTGATGTGTGTACTAATGTGTATTTCAAATTATAAACCAGAATATTAGTCATAAAAATATTACTAAATCGTCGTCAGGGTAAAAATTATTACATGGTAAAACTTTCGTTAGTTTTTCAATGAGTTTTTATCACTTTTCGATAAACTAATGCCTAAATAAAACAGCACTGTCGGATTTTGAACTTTTTGCGCTGAGCCGTGTGTGGAAAATCCAACGTACATATCAATAGTAGGTCGACAACATTGCCATTTCTTTCCATACAATGAAAAGCAGGTTCAAAAAACCAATTGTCCTAAAACTTTTTCAAGAAAGCAGTGGCTTTTACATTTTCTATTCGCTCTATACAACACGAATTTATTAGACTAAAAATAAATAAATTACACTCTTTAGAATGTTTCAAACGTCAAGATTGAAGAAAAGGAAATAAGGTCCGAAACTAATTTCCTTTGGAGGACATCGAAATAGGGTCTAGGAAAAAAAGATGGCCTTCAACACTTTTAGGATAATGCCAAGTCCTTCTAACCACAGAACACAGGATCATCACGCCATCAGCAGCGTCTAGAGGAGGCAGTTCATACTATAGTATTCTTATCTCACATAGCGACGTGCGCTTACTTGTGTTTATACAGTCTACAAAAACGCTGTAAATGTGTGCGCCCAGAAGCTCTCCGTACCGTCTGAGAAAATGGCACAGTCTGAAGTATGTGTATGCCTCCGTGCGTGTTTGTGTCACGTGCTGGACGCTACTCGTCTCTACTCATACATTTACAGCGTGTTTGGTTACCACAAGTAAGGCGCGCGTCGCTTTGTGTGATAAATATTCTCTATTAAAATTTGTGACGCTAAAAGTGCGTTGAGCGCACAAAGTTGTCAGTTTCTATCAGTCATTTGTATCCTAGTGCTAGTAAACTGTGACACGCTTGGTTTGTATGGATGGTGTTGACAGTTCCGCCTTTAGCAGCAACCGCCTAGGCGTCTCCGCTCTAATGTTTCTTAAATTAGGGTAGTACCTCAGGCTATGTTGAGCAATTTTTGCAGACAGGCTTTTAACAGCTAGATAGGTGCTAGACAGATGAAGCAAATATAATGTAAAAATCTCTTTATAAACATGAAGGAACGTAAATTCACCAGCACTCAGAAAGGCCGATTTCCGATCATCAGTTCTTTTTATTTTTACTTCAACGTCAGAAGTTACAGAAGTAACATCGTTACTTGGCGGCTTCGACCCCCATACCCAACTCAACTCCGTACCATAACGACATTTTTTATTTTAAATTATTGATGTGTACTGTCAATTGAGGTGTAGAGATAATGCCAAGCAATTTTCAAACAAATTCCTTTCTCCCATGTCACCTTTTCGATCTGTTATTTTCATTCAAAATGTTGGCAATGTGGTAGTCGGATAAACATTAAAGTGCAAGCAAAAATTAACCTTGAAGTGTTTAATATCATTCATTCCTGACTGTACATGATAGGAACTCTTCTTAGAGGTCTTACAATAATATGCAAATTGGCATGATGTCGCGGGTTGTCAAAATATATACATTGAGATTGGCACAGGAAACTGAAAAAAAATGAACTGGAACACGGGTGGGTTTTAGTCAATAAAAGTGACACGCCCTCCCGTTCCACCCAGAGCGGGAGAAAGAGTCATTTGATGATTTCCCACAAAAATAAAACATTGGCATGATTTATGTAATATTGGTTTACACTTATTGACTAAATGGCCATTATGATTTTGCTTTTTTAACTAGAACCACCTTGGATAGGTAAAACGATTGATGAATTTTAAATTTAGCCGCGTGTGTGGCATTATATCTTGATTACTGACGATTACTGTGTTGTTTTATGCGGGTTAAAATGGCTTTTGTGTTAAATCGTTGCTATAACTTTAAAAATAAGGCCAAATACGTGTCGGATCACGCACAATAAAGAGTTCCGTATTTGCGATGAGTTTACCACAAGAAAAAACTCAATATTGTACTTGAAAAACATTTTCTCCCATAAATTTCAACTGTAAATGTAAGTTGGTCGACTGTTGTTGACTTAGACAACCTACTTAGCTGTGATAGATTTCTTTGAAACTTTGCTGTATACAACCGGTGTAAAAATAAATTTAACGAAGGCTAGAGTCACTTGTGCTCCCCGTCAATGTTTTTTGTTACACAGCAAAACCAGTAACCATTTCGACACTCATGGCTTGCTAATTAATAGGATTTCAATATTCATACAAATATTCAACTTCTTGTCTTCATCCACTTTCTAACATGTGTAAGGTGCATCTACATAATTATCTTTAATTACTTAACAGGTTCTAATCATAAAATAGGAAAATATTAATGTACTTTTGTGACACTTCGAGGTAAAACCAACCTTGAGGTGTCTCTTATGTACATTAATATTGTCCTGTTCTATTAGCATCAACACAGTCCAAGTCATGACGTGTTTGTTTATTCATAAAGACAAGTACCTTCCTAAAATGATTAACAAAAAAATTCCTACATTGAGTTTGACGAGGTCACAGGTAACACGTTCCATCATTCGTAATAGCGTATGTTTCTAAAAAGAGTGTCACTCCAGTCGCCATCATGAATTTATTTTACACTTTAATTTACGGCGAAAATTTTATGTGTATCTTCAGAAACTATTTAAGTTTAAATAAAAGCCAAAGGATCATAGCAGTGACACGTATAATCGTTGAACTATCCCTGTGTATAGCCATTACCGTGAATAATGTCATCTTGACGAATTTTATGAATTTTGACGACATCGATAAGGATATGTTGGTGGCAGATCTGTTCCAATTACTGATTCTATTAAAGAGCTTCGTAATAATAATTGGTGGAATTTTGAATTCAGAATCGTTCATTAAATTTTTCGAGAATCTGCGAAAGCTTCATAACTGTTTCAAGGATGAAGTCCATTATAAAAATTCTGAGGCAAAACTAAAGGTGAAATGTTTGGTTGGCTTCGTGGTATTCACTATGATGGCTGTCATACTTCTGCTGGTAAGGCTTGTTGATTGGTATTTAATTAGGAAAACATATCTTTTGAGAGACCTCCTAGTAGTGGTCGTCTACGAACTATGGGTAGACATTCGCTACACGCTGGAACATTTAGTAGTGTTTTGCGCAATAACATGCACTTACGATTACCTCAAATGTTTGAACGATGCTGTAAATGATATACTAAAGAAGTACAATATGCAAGAAATCAATGAGTTTAGATTCGACGCGAATGAAGAAAGCACTAATTTGCCTGGGAAAGTGAATAGCTGGACAGAAAAGTATCAACACATAATGGCTTGCTGTAAAAACATATCAGTGTGTTATCAGGAATTGGTGAGTATTTATTTGATTTCAATTTAATGCATTCACACACATGAAATCATTCTTAGTAAACCGAGTTTTGTGATATAGAAGTGATTTTCACTTTGACTACTATAGCAAAGTAGATACCTAAAGTTGCTCTGATGTGAGCTTTTGTTTTATCTTAGTAAGGCGTTCGATAGGGTGAGCACGAAAACTGTTTCCATCTACCTTTCATTGCAGTATAGAGCTGTCTCATGAAACTATGAACATTGTTTAATACTCTTGTGACCAAAAAATTGCACCACGGCCTTCAATGGTCCAATATTATACGCAACAATTATCTGGTGGAATGTTTTTAATGTGAATTATCACATAGCCTCAAAAATATCGATTATATAAAACCAATGTTACTTCTTATCATTTAATTAATTATGTTTCACGTATCATTTTATTATATACATTGATAAACGAAACTAGCTTTATTTTCAGCTCTTGTTTTCCCTTGGTGTAGCCATGGTGCACTGTATTTCTTCAATGTATGGAATTTTTAACACAATTATCAAAAAGGTACCGTAATTAAAAGTTAATTCTTCCGAATAAAGTACTTAATTCAATAATATTCTTTACCTAGCATTGACCAGTCTATTAGCCATATCTGGCCATCAAAACCTTTTGCTCAACTTGTTGCTCTCTGTCGGCGAGCGCGAGCTCGCTTAAAATAACACAGAATAAAATCAAAATATTATTTGCAGGACTTAGGAAGAAGTTTCGAAACAACAAACGTTGTCTATGCTTTAATATACCACATGTCAGCTACGTTTACTCTTTTAGTTTCCGGTCAGAAATTGCAAAATGAATTTAGCACATTCAATAAGGCTTTGGCACTTCTCGCGTGTGAAGTGTCCTATTGTAAGTTTAATTATTAATTTATTTCTGGAATTATACGTGACGTCGTGGTACATCCAAGAAAAAAATTCTTTATATCCTTAAACAAGAATGATCCCGTCCAAGACCGATTGAAGTTGAAAATGGAAAGAGAAGCCTTTGCCCTGCAGTTGGACTACGCAGATATTCCTTTGCAGAGTAATATTTACGATTCCTTAAATTTTACTGTCAATTTTCAGGTCGTGCAAAACCCGAAACGAGACAACTAAAGGATCTAAATCGATTAGTTACAACGAATCCTATTGTCATAAAATTTGGCACTTTTTCTCTGGGAATGTATTTGTTTCCTATGATGTTGTCGCTGTCTGCTACATACATTGTTATCATGTTGCAGTTTAACCATGTTATATAACCTAATTTTAGTTAAATATTTGTGTAGTTTTCGCGTTTGCAGTCTTGTAAATTTTCGTAGATTTTGCTGTTCGTATCCGTCATTATCATCATCATTATTTCAGCCGAAAGACGTTCATATCAGGAAATAGACCTCCCCCAAGCACTGCCACATAGACAGGTTTCTGTGCTTCCCGCATCCAGCGGATACTTGCGGCCTTCAGAAGGTCATCGGTCCATCGTATCTAACGCTCCACGTATCCATGCCTCGGAAATATTTACCATTATTATTCATTCCTGTGTGAAGTTCCTATTATTCATTAAAATTAATGCGATTACAAATATACCTAAAAGAAAAATTACAAAAATGGCTGTCACTATAAAACAAGAATCGATGATATTTTCAAAGCAATGGAACTTTTCAACTTTATTATAATTTTAATAATTGTATAGTATCATCAATAACTGCCAGCTATTTTCCAATCAATATGATGAACATGTTAATAATGGCTGAAAAAAAATGGGTGTTTACAGACATTTTACTGTCTTGGAAATATTCACAAAACTCTCATCATAATTCGAGTGTTTTTTTAAGTGCTTGTTTATACATTTGTGTCTATAATTAATATTGATTCGTACAAATCATTAACTATAACTTACAAAAGGATACCTCCGACTGTAACGAGGGCATTTTTTTTCACAAGTGCTTTCGTTTTTATGATATTATTATATTATGTTGTGTTCTGAGTACATTATGTTAAAAAAAAAACTACAGGGCCGTGCACCATTGCTTTCAAGGAGAATCTACACATTATAACAAATATGTTAAAAAAACTCAAAACTGTTCTAATGACAACTACTGTAGTATATTTTTGTGGCAGCACAGTTATTTTTGCAACGAAAACCCCTAATAAGACGTATGTAGAGAGCACAGGATTGACATTAATTATTTATTGTTTGTAGAAATATACGTTGAAATTCGCCATATTTTAGAAAATACGATACGAGGGCGGGTCAATAAGTCCGTGACTTTTTGAATTTCTGACCTCTTTACTGAAAAAGCAACACTACTCCTATCAACAGGCATCTGTCAGTTGACTCCTGTCAAAATTTGAGCTTGCTGCGTCAATTAGTTTGTGTTTGACAGCTATCTTTATCAGACTACCCAGTAATTTAAGGAATAAATTGAAAAAAGTGAATTTCGTGTGCCATTACCGAGACCAAGGCTAAGCTTGATAAATACTATGGGGATTCTGCACCATCGATTTCAATGGTATAAAAGTGGTTTACTGAATTTCGTTGTGGCCGTACAAGCACTGAAGATGCCGAACGTCCTGGACGCCCAGTCGAGGTCTCTTCACCCGCTACAATCGAATAAATTCACGATATGGTGTTGGCCGACCGAAGATTGAAAGAGATTGTGGAAGCCGTAGGGATCTCGCATGGCTCAGTGGTTTCAATTTTGAATGATCACTTGGGCATGAGAAAGCTTTCCGCAAGATGGGTGCCGCGTTTGCTCACAGTCGACCACAAACGCAATCGTGTATCAACTTCACAGGAAGGTTTGGCGTTGTTTAATCGCAATATGGAGGAGTTTTTGCGCCGTTTTGTAACCGTGGACGAAACATGGATCCATCACAACACACCAGAGACCAAACAACAGTCAAAACAGTGGGTTTCTAAGGGTGAATCGGCGCCAAAGAAGGCCAAGGTGGGTTTGTCAGCCAATAAAGTTATGGCGACTGTTTTTTGGGATGCACGTGGGATAATCCACATTGACTACCTTCAAAAGGGAAGAACAATAAATGGGGAATATTATGCCAACTTATTGGACCGATTCAATGACGATTTGAAAAAAAACCGGCCTCATTTGGCCAAGAAAATAGTTCTTTTCCACCAAGACACACATGTGCAGTTGCCATGGCAAAAATCCATGAATTGGGCTATGAATTGCTCCCTCATCCGCCCTATTCTCCAGATTTGGCTCCGAGTGACTACTTCTTGTTCCCAAACCTGAAGAAATGGCTTGGTGGAAAAAGGTTTGACTCCAATGATGAAGTCATCTCGCAAACAAAGGCCTATTTTGAGGACCTCGACAAATAATATTTTTGGAAGGGATAAAAAAATTGGAGATGCGCTGGACAAAGTGTATAGAGCTCAAGGGAGACTACGTTGAAAAATAAAACATTTATTTATCAAAAAATCTGTGTTTTATTCCAAAAGTCGCGGACTTATTGACCCGCCCTCGTATCATACACTTACATTACTATGTTCTATTATTTTTTTTCAAAACTGTTAATGTATTTATATCGGATGAAAGATGAAAAATATGAAAAAAAAAAAAAAATATGATTCTAATGAAAGATGCTAAAATTGAGAAGAGATTGCATATGAATAGAAGGCAGGGGATTCACCATATTGTAAAGGTTGAAGAATTGGACGAGTGTGCTACACAATATCGGTACTTAATCAGTAAGAAACTATCGGCATGCTTCAGCAGTCAGGTAAATAAAAATATTTGATCACTTTGCATGGTAAGGTTCCAAAAATGGATGCTGAATTTACCTCCAAAAGTCATTTATAAAATCAATCAGTTTTATTTATTCAGAGACAAATCATTATTTATTTATTTATTTTATTATTTATGTACACACAGTAAAATACAAAGGGATATTTACCATTTGTGAATTTGATCTATTGTAATGGTATAGAAAATCTTTTCCTTTCATTGTATTGGTTATACACACATGAGGTCTGGCTACTAGAGAGTGTGGAGTGTAGAAATATGTTTATTTAACCTGATTACTGTAATAGTTTTTTGTCCTTTTTTCAGATGTTATTTTCTTTATCATCAGTACAGTTAGTTATTTCAGTTTATAGGGTGTTTGGTGTATTGATAATAGGCGTGAGTAGCTACTTTTGTTATTTAAGTGGTTCAGATTTTTTCCTTATATTTGCGGCTGTGATTCTGGTGTCTTATTTTTTTTACAGATCACACAAAATTACGTTTATGCAAATATTGTTATGTATGCCCTGCTATACACAATATTTTGTCATCACCGCTGGTCAAAACCTTCTAAATGAGAGTTTATTCATTAAAAGGAATCTATAAAAAACATATAGCACGTGGCCGACATGTAAGTATTTTTAAGGTTTAAAATTATAAATGTGTAAATTAAGGTTTACTTCATTCGCGTAGTCTATGAGGTATACAAACTATGTTTAGTACCTAGCTTTATGGACTAAACAATAGAACTGTTAATATGAAGATGACAGTCAAACAACCGTGTAAAATAAATGTTGTTTCTTTTTGTGACTGAAACATATTATAAATGTACAATACCTGTGACGTTGCACCAAATAATGTTAATATTTTCTATCTATATCTATCTTATCTTATATACATAATAAATCTGTAGCCGAGGCGTTTCTGAACATTAAATATTTAAAAAAATTGTGGTGAGAAAGTATTGCTTATCGTAATGTCATAACGCGACGCAACTCTTTATTTATTTGTAACACTTGGTGGCGTAAGATGAATTATTTGATGAACCCTGAACAAGCTGTTAACTCCGAGTAATTTGGGATAACCCATGAACGAGCAAGTGGGCCTTATAGTAGTAAAATAAAAGAAAAACACCACGGACACGTTGTTCACATTGGCCGTTTTGTCCCATTTTGAAAGAAGAGAGCTGAAGATATCCCTTCAGCATAAAAACTATAATTATAATACCAGCCTATTATTATCTCACTGCAGAGTAAAGCCTTTTCTATTACAGGGAACATCACTGGAAAAACTGCGGGTTAATTTTAATAACACTTTTATATTTTCAGATCCACCAGTCCCAGAAACCAAGCGATTGAGAGATCTGAATCATCTAGTGCAGGTTAACCCTATCCAGATTGAATATACCAATTAAATCATCCTAGGAATGTACCTAATTCCAATTATTTATCTATTTCTGCCACTTTGTGATAGTTGGTTTACAAATTAATCATCTCATTATAGATGTCAATTAAGAAATTAATCAGTATTAGTTGTGTGATAAGGGTGTCGTGTTAGGTTTTTGTTTTTTGCGATTATTGTGAGACGACTTAATGGCAAATTTTCATTTGTAAATTTTAAAGAAAATACGCACGTTGCGCTACTCATAAGTGAGTATCGTCGTGGACGATGGGCCTAAGGCAGTCAAAAAACACTCCACATAAATAACCCGTCACCCAAGAGCAAAAAGGCTAAATAATATCTTCCGCTAAAAAATAATCTTCTGGGCACGTTCATTCCTTCGTAGACGTCATCCATCGCTTTCCATAAGGCGAGATCAAGGTCAAGAGTAGGCCCAAATTCCAACAAAAAAAACCGGCCTCTGTCTGCAAGTGCGATAAGGTGACGTGATATTTACACAAATTGTAATTTGCTATTGTTATTGTTTGTTTGTATTTTTGCGCTTGAAGTGTAGGTATGTTTTACTTGGATTTATAATAAAGCGATCATTATCGAACAGTCAAATATTAAGTTTTATTTAAAAAAACATCCTCAAACTATCCCTAATCCCTTCCATGCCACGAAACTTTAAGTCGTTGCTTCTTTCAATACCCATACTAGTATGCGGATTTCAGAGAGGAAAAGTATTTACGCCAGTAAGTCGGGAAAAGCAACTTACCAAAGTTAAATACTTCACGCAAAACCCTTTTGTATTGATACGTGAAGATACTTTTCTTGTCATAATTTCGGTTTTGAATTTTTCTAGAGTAAAAGTGTTGTTCATGATATCTTTGTAAATATCACTACGAAAAATTTAAAATAAATTACTAAGATGTATCCTAACCCGAATGACGAATTTGACATAACAGTAAAAAGTCCTGGAGGTGACGTTTTGATGCTTGTACTGGTGGGATCGTTGCCCGATTTTTCGCGGAAATAAAATAAAAGAACCACGATTAGTGTCTAAAAAGTTTTTAATAAAGTGTACAGCAACATACATAACGTACAGTGTAGTTCTCCTAAAATGCATAATTCATGCGTAAACGAATACCAAATCTTACAGTTTTATTTAATACCCACAATTTTCAGAATACCATTGAGACTATAAACTGTCAGTGTTTGGTGTGTTGTAGATGTCAAAGTCAGATTGACAACACTTTGTGTACCGATAAGAGGATCATTGAACTAAGCATGTCCTGTTGCAAGAATGCCGGTAAAGTGCAGTGGATGCGGCAAATTTTTATCAGCAATTGACACAGCGACGTACACTAAATGTGCCACCGCTTATCACAGAGTGTGCGTCGGCCTCCCTACGAAAGGCCCTCTAGTCTCTGCCTGGCACTGCCCTGAGTGCAAGAAAAATGTCCGTAGGGACAACAAGGCTGAAACTCCGGTACGAGGTTGTGTGGCGGAAGTACAGGGTGAGGAGACAGCGTCCATATCTGTGCCAACGCCACCACCTATGGCGACGCTGGAGCCCGCGACACCCACGGCGTCAACAATCTTCGTGCACTTGACGACGCCTCTGTCAACTGCCGAATCGCCGACGCTCTCCCAATCGTGACTGTGGCTGTGGACCCAGACAATGCCGCTTCGAAGATGACTCCTGATTTCCCGCAGGACATAGGCTCTGCTTTCAGACTCATAGTGGAGGAGCTACGCACCGTGATTTGAGGGATTGGACCTACGGAAAGACGTGGCGGAGTTGAAGGCGTCTAACGACTCGTGTTTATGGATGGCATTGAGTCCAGACTGGAGCCGCTTGAAAAGCGTCACGATGCCGGTTGCAATCAGACGATAAATTTAAGTGCGGTGGAGAGTGTGGCCCAACATCTAAAAAGGGACCTCAATGACAGGGATCAGGAGCTAATGGGCTAAAAGGCAAACAATGTCGTGATAGCGAATGTACCTGAGTCGCAAGCGGAAAACACAACACACCTGTTCCAGCAGATTGCCACTAAGCTCGGAGTCATTTTGGAGGACCGCGATTTCGTTAGCGCAGAGCAAGTCGGCGGCAGATACATCAAAGCGACAAGCCCTATAGCTTCAACAGAGCCCCGCCCTCGCGCTATTATAGTGCGCTTCGCTCGACGTGGTCAGCGGGACGCCGTGTTGAACAGTGCCCGCGTGCGACGTCACGTTACAACGGAGGGTTTCGGACTGACTGGGAAACCTGTGCGCTTCTTTGTCAATGAGAGGTTGACCAAGCTGAACCAGCAGTTATCTCATCAGACAAGGGCCGCTGCAGGGATCCATGGATGGCGGTTCGTATAGACGAAGCGCGTCCGCTTGACTAAGTTTTCACTTAGTCATGTTACGTTATTAAAATTTGGTTTATTCAATGCATGCTCTCTGGCAACTAATCAGGACGAGTTTCTAATTGCAATGTCTCAACACTTTGTGGATATAATGGCAATCAACGAAACGTGGCTGAGAACTAGGGAGGACAGACGTGCGCCTTAGGTTCGGGGATATACGATTAAGCACGTACCACGTCGTGCGACTATACGTGGGGGGCGAGGCGGGGGAGTAGCGTTTTACATTAAAACGGGAGTTAGGGCGCGCGTACGGCCACACTCACAGCAGTCTGAAGTGGAACAGATGTGGGTGAACCTATCTATTAATGGTTGAAAGTTGTTGATTGGCACTGCATACAGGCAGCCCTGGTTTGAATTGGAAAAACATCCGGATGGAATTACTGACATTATAAGCCCATTGGGCACCTTACGATCATTTGGTATTACTGGGGGTGTTCTGTATCTATCCCATGATTGGACGAATTTGATAGTGAATGTTTGTTTACGCTCGCTTAGTCGGCACGTGATTGGCCGACCCACGAGCTATTAGACAGCACGCTAAAAAGCGACGAACGCGCCATCTACAGGGAGGTGGAGGTGCGCGTATTCTGTCATTGTCATTAACCCAATGAACTATCTCGACTCCGTGAGTGAAAATTGATAAACCAAGGACAAATTGTGCATTGCCGTGCGGTGTTCCTCATGCTCGTCTCCGTGATTCGTGCCCGCTGCAGCAGGAAGAAAGGTGAGTCGTACTCAGCCATCTCTCTGTTGAATTTGTTCCTGGATTGGGTGAACGGTGAACCCGTTCTTACAGAACTACCTATTATTATTCTACAACCAGCGTATTTCTTAAAGTCAACTCCTCTATTCCACAGGGGGACTTCAATGTTAATCTATTGGATATAAATAATATTTTTTTAAAGATATGATGGAATTCCTAAATTATACCAACCTTAATCAGGTAGTACAGTCACCAAGCCACCGTCATTTTGTAGGGGATAGTAGTACACTCATAGACGTGATCATTAGGAAAGTAAAAAGCAAACCTAGGCTAGTTGTATATCGACCTATGAGGGATATACTAGAAGATTACTTTGCAGTAGACCTGATATTAATATCATGGTTAGAAATAGGCTGCCAGATGTTTACAGCATGATCGAACATTTTAATTTCTTTATTATCCATTCATTGATTTACGTGCTTCCATAAAGAGTAAGATATTTAGAGAACGTCTCACGCCGTGGATAACAAATAATATTAAATTGATGATTAAGCTGCGAGATAAAGCAATACATAATTATCATAAAGACAAGCTAGATACCACAAAAAATATTACTTGGATAAAAAAAAAAAAACAAGCTATTACAGCACTAGTGCATGAAAGGAAGGTGTACTTTGATATAAACATTAATAGTCAGATAAAAAACCCTGTTCTCAGAACATAGTGAAGGTATGCTTCCAGAACAATTTATTGACCCAGATGAGATAAATAAGGCATTCCTAAATGTACCAGGACAGTGCGTACTGCCCGCATCGCAGCTTTCATATTTTAATAAGAATAGGTTTGGTGAAACTCAATTTAAGCTGAGAGATATTAATGAGGAAGAAATTTCCAAAATTAGGGTCAAATGCTATAGGGATTGAAGGAGTGGGTCTGGATATGATAATGTTAACATTACCAACTACCCTTCAGACTATCGCCACGATGGTAAATAAGTCAATAGATACCCACACTTTCCCTGACTTACAGAAGTGCGCTATTGTGCGTCCTCTACTCAAAAGCAGTAATCCAAGTACTTATAAAGATCTACGTCCTGTTAGCATTTTGCCTTGTTTGTCGAAAGTCTTGGAGAGGGTGGTTTATAACCAAATGTTAGAGTACATAGAAACAAACAATATGCTTCCTGACCTTCAGTATGGTTTTAGGATATGCCGTGGGACGGCCACAGCCCTTTTTGACATAGCAGGGAAAATCCTAGAGGCGCGGGACAAGGGGGAGGTGCAATCCTTACACTACTTGATTTTTCACGTGCTTTCGATGCAATAAACACCGCTCTGTTACTTTCCAAGTTGGCTTATTCTGGTTTTACAACGGAAATAATACAGTGGTTTGCTAGCTACTTGCAGAATAGGTCACAGCTCGTTGAAATTCAGAAGGAGGATGGATCCAAGATGTCATTCCCCCCACGTCAGATGTCACGTGGTGTGCCTCAGTAATCCATTTTAGGACTCTTTTTGTACTTTACAGCGCAGATATTATTAATTCTTTCCATCATTGCAGATGCATCATCATGTACGGGGTCGCATGTTGAAGAGCCTCCACGTGGCGAACCCTGGGCAACGTCAGCTCCAACTGTCCACCTGCTTTTGGTGGACAGTTGGGGTTGGCGGCCAATCTTCAACAAACGGGGAAGGGTCATGGTTCCAATCATCGATCATTTATATTGGTCGATGTAGGGAACCGGGCTAGGGGTGCAGTTGAAGAGCCTCCTCGTGGCGCATCCTGGGCAACGTCAGCTCCAATCACCCACCGGTTCTGGTGGACAATTGGCGCTGGCGGCAAATCTCAACAAACGGGAAAGGGCACGGTTCCATTCCCCGATCATCTATGACGGTCGTGGAATTGAACCGGGCTAGGGAAGGGTCGTTGGAGTAGGTCGTACGCCCACCGGGGGGGTGCTTACAGAGGGTGAGTTGTGTGGGCGTGGTCTTGTGGGAGGAGAGGAAGAAAACCTCTTAAAAAAATTACCCCAACCCCAAGGTCGAGCGTGCCGAGGGGGTGTATGGCCGGAGGGCATCCGGTCGTAAGCGCTGGGGACCCGCCAAACGATGGTTTGGCGGGCTCTCGAGTGGCTGCCGCCGGTCACCAGCGAGCTTCTTTTGAAGCTCCCGCGCGTGGTGATGGAACCATTTGCCACCTACGATGGCAACCAGAGCCGAGGAGGCTCCAGTCCCTCCGGGGACCACAGTAGGTCGGATCCGGACCTGAGCAGGTGTGGCAAGGCGCTGATTAAGAGGAAGACGGACGAGGAAGTGCTGCCGGCGCCAAAAGCGCCCAAGGTGACGGCTGGTCGGGGTCGTGCGCCTGCAAAGCCGGGGCGTGACGCCGGTCCCATCGCAGGCTTCAACGCCGGCTCCGTCGCCGGCTCCTTCGCCAGCTCCGTCGGAGAGCGCGGGGAGCGACGCCGAACTGGGGAGGGAGGACCTCGCGAACATAGGCTTAGGCCTATGATCCAACAGGGCGGAGGCAAACGCTGCCAAGAGACTGCCGCAGCCGACGTGGTGGCAGAAATGACCACTCGGAACAAGGAGCGACGCGCTGCCCGGATGGCAGCCGGAGGGACCGTTACTGGGGTGGCGCTCAGTAACCAGGTTCTGGACAGCGTCGATGTCGTCATGACGGTTGCCACCAAGTCAGGCAACCTGAGGGGGACGTACATTCGTGCCCTAAAGGAGGCGGTGGACGACATCAAGGAGGCGGTCGAGCTCCTCGTGAACCGCGCCAGCACGGAGGAGACGGCGAGGCTCTGGGAGGAGAATGGCCGTCTCCGATCCAAGCTAGAGGAGCTCGAGCGGCAGTTTGCTGCCCAGGGAGCGGCTCCCGCCGGCCCCAGCGTCACTCCCGTCACGATTCCGCCGGCGGTCCAGTCGTCGCCTGCGCGTGCGGATGCGGAGATCGAAAAGTTCGCCCGTCTCAAGGCGGCCCAGTGCTCCGCGGCGCCAAACTGCAGCCTCTGCACGGCTGCAGGGAGGCCCGCCGGGCACAGATGGGGGGCGAAAGCCTGTGGCGTGCCCGCCAACAGAAGGAGGGGAAGGGGCCAGAAGGGCTCCTCTTCGGCCGACTCCCGGCCTAAGAACGGTACAGAGGGGGGGATGGACTGCGCATAAATGGCGCTGTTCCGTCTCCTACAGGGCAACATCAACCACTCTGCCAGAGCTCAGGATCTCTTGCTCCAGAGCATGGCAGAGTGGTCGATTCACGTGGCCGTGGTCGCCGAGCCGTACTGGGTCCCGCCCAGGGATAACTGGGTGGGAGATCTGGACGGTTTGGTGGCCATCATTGGCGGGGCTCTCGTCAGCCCGTCTCGGGGGCACGGTTGGGTAGCCGCCCTCGCAGATGGCGTTGGCGTCGTTGGGGCGTATTTTTCGCCCAACAAGAGTCTCGCCGACTTTGGGTGCCGTCGTGTGCCAGCTCCATCCTCGCCCGGTGCGGTTGCTCGGGGATCTCAACGCCAAGTCTGCGGCGTGGGGATCCCCGGTGACCGATGCTAAGGGTGAGGCATTGGAGGAGTGGGCGATCACAACTGGCCTGGTCGTCCTGAACCGGGGCTCGGTCTACACGTGCGTGCGGCAGCGGGGCGGGTCCATAGTGGACGTGTCGTTCGCAAGCCCTGCTGTCGCGAGCCGTGTCCGCTACTGGCGTGTCGCCGCTGAGGTGGAGACGTTGTCGAATCACCGATATATCCGATTCGACGTCTCCGCCCAGACCGCTCGCAGCCGCAGAACATCAGTCCCGCGGTCGGACGGCCCGCGCTGGGCGCGTAAGCGCATCGACAGGGAGCTTCTCGAGGAGGCAGCCATTGCTCAGGCCTGGTTCCGGGGGTCGGCAACGACCGGACCCGATGACGTCGAGCTGGAGGCGCTGTGGTTCCGCGGGGCAATGACGCAGATATGCGACGCGTCCATGCCCCGCGCCCACGCACAGGGTGCAAGGCGCGAGGTGTATTGGTGGTCCGCCGAGATCGCGCAGCTGCGCGTCGCATGCGTGGCGGTGAGACGCCGGTACACCCGCTACCGGAGGAGACGTCGTCGGGTCCCTGACGAAGAAGCCGCGCTGTACGAGGTGTACCGCGCGGCAATGGAGACTCTGTGGCTGGTCACGGCCCGGAGGAGTTCACACAGGGATGCAGCGTTGCTCGCGACGGCGGCGGTCTCACTGACGGTGAGCCGCATACAGCGCCTCGGCCTGGAGGTGGCCCTAAACAAGTCGGAGGCCATGGTGTTTCATGGCCCCCGGCGGGCGCCACCGGCCGGATCACACATTGTGGTCGGGGGGGTCCGGATCGCTGTCGAGCCCACCATGAAATATCTGGGATTGGTGCTCGACAGCTGGTGGGACTTCGGACCCCACTTCCGGCGGCTGGCGCCCAAGTTGTTGTGCGCGGCTGGGGCGCTGTCAACGCTGCTTCCCAATCTGGGGGGCCCGAGCGCCGCTTGTAGGCGGCTCTACGTGGGGATCGTGCGATCGATGGCCCTTTACGGGGCCCCGATCTGGGCGGCTGACCTGACGGCCGCCAGCATCTCTGTGCTGCGAAAGCCGCAGAGAGCAATGGCCGTCAGACTCATAAGGGGGTATCGCACGATCTCCTACGAGACGGCTTGTGCACTGGCCCTCAACTCAGAAGTAGGCAGTGACCTGTCGCTGCCGACCGTAGTGAGTTCGATGGTCGGCAGTGCCGAGTCCTGGGACGCGATGGTTTCCTTCTGCGAGATGACTGTTTCGCAGAAGGAAACCACCGCGTCCCAGGACTGCGGAAAGGGAGAGAGAGATCTCGTCCACTCTCCCGATCCGCAGCAGGCGCACCGGGCGCAGGCGAAGGGCGGACAACGCCCTCTTCCAGCCCCCCTAAATGGGTTCAGGGGCGACGGATTCAGGGACATCCGTCGCCCCCCAACATCAGGACCCGAGTAGGCGGCGCGCGTAGTGTTCCGCGCGCCCCGCTCACAGACGTTGCGGGGGGAGTTCACCTCACTCCCCCCGCCCGAGACGGGGCCCGCGCAAGCGTGCCGGCACTAGCCGGGGTTGCGGAAGAATTATGTGTTCCCACGACCCCGGCGTAGGTGTGAGATGGAACACCGGGGTGGTTTTTAGTCAGTAAGAGTCTGACAGACCCCTCCGCCCGCCCCAGGGCGAAGGACATCCATGAGGATTTTCCACCCCGGGAACAAAAAAATAAAAAAAGAGGGAGGCATTGCGGTATCACCGGATGCCGACCTAACTCTATCGCGTGGTCGGGGCCTATTTGACGGACAGGGCCGTCATCTACCCCGGTCACCGGGGAGAGTGGAAACGGCGAGAGATCTCGTGTGGTGTCCCACAGGGATCGGTCCTGGGGCCACTTCTGTGGCATATCGGTTACGACTGGGTGCTGCTCGCCGACCTCCCGATTGGCATCAGCGTGGTGTGCTACGCTGACGACACGCTGGTCCTGGCACAGGGGAGGTCGCACCAGGAGGCGGCCGAACAAGCGACACTCGGGGTTGCGACAATCGTCGAGAGAATCCGGCAGTTAGGACTCGAAGTGGCCCTGCACAAGTCCGAGGCCATGTGTTTTCATGGTTGTCGGAACACGCCACTGTCAGGTTCCCAGATAACGGCGGGAGGGGTTCACATCGGCGTCGAGTCCACGACTAAGTACCTGGGACTCGTCCTCGACAGCCGGTGGAACTTCGTGGAGCATTTCCGACGTTTGGCTCCCAGACTGGAGCGGGCTGGGGCTGCATTGAGGCGGCTCCTGCCCAATCTTGGGGGTTCAAACGCCTCCTGCCGGAGGCTCTACACGGGAGTCGTGCGGTCCATGGCCCTTTACGGGGCACCGGTGTGGGCGCGTTCTTTGAGGTGCCTACCGGCCCGCCGCTTGAACGCGTCCCAAAGGGTCATGGCCGCACGTCTGGTACGGGGATACCGCACGGTCTCCTGCGATGTGGCGAGCTCCTTGCCAGATTGCCGCCATGGGATCTGGAGGCAAAAGCCCTCGCGCACGTATAGGAGTGGCGCGAGGAGGCAAAACGCCGGAGTTTAACTCTGCTGCCGCAAGAAATCACGGTACAGCGGACAGAGCTCCGGCGGGATCTCATGGCGACATGGAGGGTGCGATTGTCGCAACCCAGTGCTGAGCACGCCACAATAGCGGCGGTAAGTCCCTTCGTTGAGGAGTGGTTGGAGAGGCGCCACGGCGTCCTCACCTTCCACCTGACACAGGTCCTCACCGGACACGGTTGTTTCGGGAGGTTCCTGTTTCGCATATGGCAGGAGCAAACGCCCGGGTGTCACCATTGTGTGGATCGCCCGGAGGACACGATGTAGCATACGGTGGAGGTATGCCCAGCTTGGGCGGAGCACCGCAGTGTCCTCGCGGAGGCGATTGGCGGCGGCGATCTCTCGCGTCCGGCGCTGGTCCAGGCCATGGTACGGAGCGAGAGGGAATGGAAAGCCGTCACCTCCTTCTGCGAAGCAGTAATGCTCGCGAAGGAGGAGGCAGATCGCGTGAGGGAGAGAGCCTTGCTCCCTCAAGCCGCCACTAGCCACCGCAGGAGACGCCCTGGGCGTCGGAAGTCTTCTGCAGATTCCCAGCCACCGTAGGCGCGGGCTTGCGGACGGCGAGCTACCCGTTGCTCTCCGTCCGCAAGCCCGCGCCTACGGTACGCTACGGTAAGGACCAGGCCCGGGTCGACGGCGCGTCGTGTTCCACGCGCGCCTCAAAGAGATGTCAGCACAAAGTGACGGAGTCCGATAGGGCCGACGTCTCAGGGTCGCGGGTAATTCTAAAGAGAAAACCGTTGCCCTGGCACAGGCAACTAAAGGAACACGGGTGGGTTTTAAAAGTCTGACACGCCCTCCCGCTCCACCCAGAGCAGGAGAAGTCATTTGATGATTTCACATGTACGCGGATGATATCGAACTATATATAACTTTTAAGAAAGCTAATACATTGGAGGCAGTGGAGAATATCAGACGATCTTGACAGAGTAGGGGTATGGTCAGATAATAACTCACTGGTATTAAACCCACTGAAATCTAAATGTATGGTTTTAGGTAGTAAGAAAATGATCAGCTCGATACTGTCAGGCAATCCAGAATTTGTAATCAGGGGGGACAAAATAGATAGAGTAGAGATAGCATGCAACCTTGGGTTAATCATGGATCCGGAACTAAGATTTGAGAAACACATCAGTAACTCCATGAGGAGTTGTATTTATAGAATGAAACTTCTATATTCAGTGAGACTACCTGAGTGTTGATCTGCGTAAGCAATTAGTGGATAGTCTTATTTTATCGAGACTTAACTACTGTGATACCGTTTATGGCCCATCTCTGTTAGCAAGAACAGAGAAACTGATACAACGCTTACAAGATGCGTGTACACGGTTCTGTGTAAAGATACCTCATAGAAGTCATGTCACTACTTTCATAAACGAAAATAATATTTAAAAATGGCTGCTAGAAGATAGTTGCATATGGCTGGTTTACTTTTTGGAGTAGTTATTACACAAAAACCGCACTATTTGTTTGAAAAGTTAAGTTGGAGGCAGAGCCAAACGAACCACGTTTTTCTACCAAACCCCTTTGTACATCACACAATAGGACCGCAGCATTCAGGTGGAGTTTCAGATACGCCGCCACGCACTGTTGGAATAACATTCCTCCACCAGTAAGAGTCCTGAGGACAACAATTTTTTTAAAAGTATTTTAAAGAAATATTTCATGCAAATCAATCCACAGGATTGTAAAAATAGTTCTAGTAACAATAGCTGACCTTTCTGTACTTACCTCAAGGGTCATGGCCTACGGGCAATGGATATGTATTTCCAGCAGTGTGAGTGGCCTGTGTTTATGTCCGGTCTATGTTATTTTCGCTGGAAAAATGGTAGTCCTCAATTTTCTGAGTAGTGTTTGCTGTGAGTCTTTCTAAAGCTGCATTATCTGGGTGGGACAATAGGTAGGTAAAACATTTAAGTGTGGGTACCAATTGTGTTTAATGTAGGCTGAGTTTCTGTTTCAATTTAGATTAATAAAGCAAAACCTACTTAGACCTATAGTAATGCTTACCATGGCGATCAGGAATACACTATCGAGCTGTACCAATTGGCTAAATTATCGCTATGTTCCAAAAAGCGTGGTTTTTGTTTGCCATCGCCCTGCCTAGTTACTATACTATACAATACTATTGTTTTGTTTCTTTTTTATATTAGGTACCTACTAACATAGATCTTAAGAAAATTGTTACAACCGCATATATGGATTTTGTCCGAAATAAATGAATAATAATATATTCTTCTCCACAAAGAAGACTAATTAATACCTTCTTCAGGCGGCCAAAGAAGCGCTCCTTCAACGATTGCTTCATGTTAATAACGTTGATGCCTAACGCTTCCGACATACCCAAATACTTGTAGCTTTCGGATGAAGAGAGAGATCTAAGGTGTATGGAATCCGAAAGTTGAATACCTTCGGATTCCATAATCTCACCTCGCTTAACATGCATGATTGCACATTTGTCCACACCAAATTCCATCCTGATGGCGCTACTGAATGTTTCAGTTACCTTTAGTAACTCCATCAGTTGCAATTTGTTGGGGGCAAAGATTTTCAAGTCATCCATGAAAAGAAGGTGAGATATGACCTGACCACCTCTCTTCAACCGATAGCCTAGACCTGAATCCTCCAGCAGTGTGCTTAGAGGATTCAGAGCAAAGCAGAACCAAAGTGGACTCAAACTGTCGCCCTGAAATATTCCCCGTTAAATCCAGACAGGCTCGTCATTCCCCTGGATCTGTTGACACCCCGGATAGCGAAGTACCCTCCTCCATTGCCTCATACAGGACTTAAGGAAGGTGCGTAGAGTTGCATCTATCTTGTTTAACTCCAGCACCCTCACAAGCCATGTATGTGGCACCGAGTCGTAGGCCTTCTTATAATATTATTATTATGTCGTTTATTTATTCTTAACTTTATTCTAATACACTTTTAAATATTTTTATAAAACAACTTTAAAAAAAAACATTTAAAAATATAAAAAATAGTGGTCCGCCGGTAGCGGGAGCAGGGTCCAAGCTACTGGTGGTTAGGGCTCCAGAGACAGGAACCTCCTCACAATGCGAGCCGTATCGAGGAGTACTGCCTTCTGAATCAGGCCCTTGATCCAACCGCCTAACGAAAGCCTCGAGAGATGTTGGTCGAGGCTTTTTGCCATCAGGCCATTGGCCGATACGACAATCGGCACAATGACAGCCGAGCTCACATGCCACATGTCAACAACCTCGTGTGCTAAGTCGAGATATTTAATTTGTTTCTCTTTCTCAGCTTTCACGAGGTTCTCGTAATGTGGAATAGTAACATCGATAATCATTGTGCGGCGCGCTAATCGATCTATCACTACTATGTCAGGCTTATTGGCGATAATAGTCCTGTCAGTAATGATAGACCGATCCCAGTACAACGTGACAAGGTCATTTTCGAGATCTGGGTCGGGCACATACTTGTAATACGGTACCTCAGAATCCACAAGTTTATATCGCAAAGCAAGTTGCTGGTGAATAATCCTGGCTACTTGGTTATGCCTGTGCAAGTACTCGCCGTTAGCCAGACGAGAGCAACCAGAGATAATATGTCTGATGGACTCACCTGGACGGTGGCATGCCCGACACAAGTCAACCGTCCCGTCCTTCATAATATGTCTGCGGTAGCTATTCGTTAAGATAACTTCGTCCATAATTGCACAGACGAAACCTTCAGTTTCCCCGAAAAGGTCACCAAAACGTAGCCAGGATACGGACGCTAGGAAATCTACACCAGGCTCATGAAGAGCCCGTGATGCTCCTTGCTTTGCCATACCGCCTTGCGGTCATCGGTAGTAAGTACTACAGGTATGTGCCAGTTCTCTCTAGCCATGGAGAGCAGGGTAAGCCCGTTGTCCACTGCGACCACATCACGGTGCATACCCACTTCGGCTTTTAAAAATTATTCCCTGAGACTGCACACCTCGCGGTTGTGGAGGGTTTTCGCATTTAAAAAGCCTCGACCCCCGCACTTTCGCGGGATGTACAGTCTCATCACCGATCATCGTGGGTGATGCATCCGGTTTGCGGTCAGAAGTGTACGGACCCGCCTATCCAGGGCGTCAAGTTCGGTTTGGGTCCATTTGAGTATGCCGAAAGAGTACATCAAAATCGGCATGACCCAACCGTTGAAGGCGCGCACCTTGTTTCCGCCCGAAAGAAGACTAATTAATACCTTCCTCAGGTGGCCAAAGAAGCGCTCCTTCAACGATTGCTTCATGTTAATAACGTTGATGCCTAACGCTTCCGACATACCCAAATACTTGTAGCTTTCGGATGAAGAGAGGGATCTAAGGTGTATGGAATCCGAAAGTTGAATACCTTCGGATTCCATAATCTCACCTCGCTTAACATGCATGATTGCACATTTGTCCACACCAAATTCCATCCTGATGGCGCTACTGAATGTTTCAGTAACCTTCAGTAGCTCCATCAGTTGCAATTTGTTGGGGGCAAAGATTTTCAAGTCATTCATGAACAGAAGGTGAGATATGACCTCACCACCTCTCTTCAACCGATAGCCTAGACCTGAATCCTCCAGCAGTGTGCTTAGAGGATTCAGAGCCAAGCAGAACCAAACCGGACTCAAACTGTCGCCCTGAAATATTCCCCGTTTAATCCAGACAGGCTCGTCATTCCCCTGGATCTGTTGACACCCCACCTAAGGAAGGTGCGTAGAGTTGCATCTATCTTTTACAACTCCAGCACCCTCACAAGCCATGTATGTGGGACCGAGTCGTAGGCCTTCTTATAATCTATCCAGCATGTCGACAGATCCTTGCGGGAGCGACGAACCTGTTGGCTAATGGCCATGTCGATGAGGAGTAGCTCCTTAGTACCTCGGGACCCGTTCCTACATCCATTTTGAGAGGCAGACATAATCGAGTTACTGTCAATGTGTGTATTAATTTTCGCTCTCAAAATGGATGTAAGAAGTTTATAGATCGTCGACAAACACGTGATCGGTCTATAATTCTTGGGTTCCGTGGGACTACCTGACTTATGGAGCAGGTGGGTAACGCCTGTTGACCCAGACTCTAAGGCTGACTGGAACTGAGATGCCAGGCTAGTGTGCGAACTAATTAGCCATTTCAACCAAAAGTTGTGCAATCCATCCGGCCCTGGTGATTTCCAGTTCGGTAACGGACGGACTGCTCTGGAAACGTCTGATGGCGTAATTAGGACTGTTTCCATTTCTGGTATAGTTTCACACACTCACTCGACATCCTGCATCCAGTCAGCCTCAATGTGACAGACGGGTACTGACCAGATGCTGCGCCAGAATGTACTTGTGGCGGCATCATCTGGGCGGCACACGTCGGTCAAATTTTGTTCAGGTCGCTCCCAAGCTCTATATAGCCACCTTTCATCGCTCTGGAGCATGCGGTTCTGCGTGTATCGATCAACCCGCCGCTTATACCGCCGAATACGGCTCGCCCATGCACAAACTTTCTGCTTCAGGAAGTCGATGCGCTCTGTGACACGTGACATGTATTCTCGAGGGCTTATTTCAGTCCCCGAAAATGCCCGCCTCACAAAGCGCATCACTCGTGGTCTTATATTGCCCTCCCTGAAACAGTTTAGTTTGCCTATGAGTACCCTGGCTTCATCGATACGACGCTCGATCCTGTATTGCCAGGCTGGTACGGATGGTTTTGGTCGAGCAGCTCCGTCACAGTTTGAAAATTTGACGTTAGCTAAACGACATGCCTCAACAGCCGCGCAATACAGGATCGAGTGTGTATCAACGAGATCCTCGCTGCTCTCGAACACATTCTTAAGTTGCGAGTCCAGGGCACACACCAGCGCCCTATTTTTTTTGTGCATAGGCGTGGTAATCGCGGTCTAAGTTCGGTTGGAGTGGATCTATACTCGCGAAACGCATCCTCCAGTGCGCTCCTCAATCGGTCGTTGCATTGGCTACTTACTGTGGTAACCCTATCATCTTCTTCTTCAACACCATGATTGGACCGCGGTAGATCAATGGTTGACGCTTGTACCGCGGTTTGTGCCGGAGTCGAGACGATAAGGTTGCTCAGTATCTCTGAGCGCAGCCTATCAAGTGCGGCATCGTCCAACCTATGATTGCGTGGGATGACCCGCACCTGATCCGACAGTCGTTGGGCCGAGACGCTGACGGTTGGTTCTAGTTCCTGAAAAAGAGACAGCATCCTATCACGGTACGCAGTGAGGTGAGTTACCCCCTCTGTAGACCTATAATATGCGCGCATGACGTTCTCGTTCATAGACTGAGTCCAACTCATGCGCTGCACACAACCACCGGCAGCGGGGACCCGGCTCGGGGCCGGATGGCCCCTAAGTCCCAAGCTCCTCGGTGGCCGGCCTCTCCCCTGTCGACGAACGGGTGTTGGTGACGTCGGCGGGGAAAAATACTCGTCGCTCGAGCTCGACGCAACTACCGCGGCCGGTGTCGTCACAGCACTCACGGTGGGGCTGGATACCGGCGGCGGCGAGGCGGAGCTGGGCGAAGAGTCCGGAGGTGGTGGGCGTGCTTGACGTGCGGCTGATCTCGTCAACATTTCTTAATTTGTTAAATTTCGTTCCGAGGTGACATGACAGATGTCACCTCCAATTCGGCAGTTTATGGCTTGAAATTCTGTGTTATTTTGGTTCATTATACTTTTTATATTGCTTTTTGGACTTCAGGTTTGTAGGGTACTCAGAAAATATAAAAACTGTGTCTAAAATGAATATAAGTAATTGAAAATAATTTTAACAAAATTCGTGACGTGTTGACGTTGGTGTTGCCGTATTATTTATAATTATTATTATTTAAAATATTTTTTAATATTTTTTAAAAAATATTTAAAAATGTAATTTATAAGTTTGTTAAATGTAATAAAGGAGACAATAATATAATATATAAGCTGGCAACACCGTATCAACAAAACGTCTCGTTTTCTCATTCACGTATTTTTAATTGTTTAAAGTTTTTTGACCCAATATATCAAGACATTTTTATCCTGAAGTAAACCTGAAACCTGCAAAACCAGAGAAAATACACATACATAATGTAATTTTTAAACCAAAAACTACCGCATCGGAGGTGACATGACAGATGTCACCTCCAGTAAAACATCACTGAACCAGAATAAGAAACCGAAAATGAAAAAATGTTGACGAGGTCAGCCTCCAGACGAGCACGCCTACCACCTCCGGACTCTTCGCTCAGCTCCGCCTCGCCGCCGCCGATATCCAGCTCCACCGTGAGTGCTGTGACGACACCGGCCGTGGTAGTTGCGTCGAGCTCGAGCGACGAGTATTTTTCCCCGCCGACGTCGCCAACACCTGTTCGTCGGCAGGGGAGGGGCCGGTCACCGAGGAGCTTGGGACTTAGGGGCCATCCGGCCCCGAGCCGGGTCCCTGCTGCCGGTGGTTGTGTGCAGCGCATGAGATGGACTCAGTCTATGAACGAGAACGTCATGCGCGCATATTATGGGTCTACAGAGGGGGGAACTCACCTCACTGCGTACCGTGATAGGATGCTGTCTCTTTTCCAGGAACTAGAACCAACCGTCAGCGTCTCGGCCCAACGACTGTCGGATCAGGTGCGGGTCATCCAACGCAATCATAGGTTGGACGATGCCACACTTGATAGGCTGCGCTAAGAGATACTGAGCAACCTTATCGTCTCGACTCCGGCACAAACCGCGGTACAAGCATCAACCACTGATCTACCGCGGCCCAATCATGGTGTTGAAGAAGAAGATGATAGGGTTACAACAGTAAGTAGCCAATGCAACGACCGATTGAGGAGCGCACTGGAGGATGCGTTTTGCGAGTATAGATCCACTCCAATCGAACTTAGACCGAGATTACCACGCCTACCTATGCACAAAAAAAATAGGGCGCTGGTGTTTGCCCTGGACTCGCAACTTAAAAATCTGTTTGAGAGCAACGAGGATCTCGTTGATACATACTCGATCCTGTATTGCGCGGCTGTTGCGGCATGTCGTTTAGCTAACGTCAAGTTTCCAAGCTGTGACGGAGCTGCTCGATCAAATCCAACCGTACCAGCCTGGCAATGCAGGATCGAGAGACGTATCGATGGGGCCAGGGTACTCATAGGTAAACTATACTGTTTCAGGGAGGGCAATACAAGATCACGAGTGATGCGCTTTGTGAGGCGCGCATTTTCGGGGACTGAAATAAGCCCTCGAGAATACATGTCCCGTGTCGACAGAATACATGTCACAGAGCGCATCGACTTCCTGAAACAGAAAGTTTGTGCATGGGCGAGCCGTATTCGGCGGTATAAGCGGCGGGTTGATCGATAATCGCAGAATCGCATGTTCCAGAGCGATGAAAGGTGGGTATATAGAGCTTGGGAGCGACCTGAACAAAATTTGATGGACGTGTGCCGCCCAGATGATGCCGCCTCAAGTGCATTCTGGCGCAGCATCTGGTCAGTACCCGTCTGTCACACTGAGGCTGGCTGGATGCAAGATGTCGAGCGAGTGTGTGAAACTATACCATTTAACTGGTTTAATGTTAATAACCTACTTCTTAACGAGAAAAAAACTAAATGTATTAAGTTTACGATACCTCATGTTAGACAAGTAGAAACTAGTGTTCTTTTAAAGGGTGAAGAGTTGAAACCCGAAAACTCCACAGTATTCTTAGACATAACTTTGGATGCCAAGCTTCAAAGGGGCCCCCATATAGATAAATTGTCAAAAAAACTAAGCTCTGCAGCATACGCCGTTAGAAAAATTCGTAATTTAACTGATTTAGAGACAGCGCGATTAGTTTTACTTTAGTTATTTTCATAGTGTGATGTCGTACGGTATTCTTTTGTGGGGAAATGCCGCCGACATTCAAACAGTTTTTGTTTTACAAAAAAGGGCAATTCGTTCAATTTATAAATTAAGTCCCAGACACTCCCTCAGAGACAAATTTAAAGAGATTAATATAATGACTGTGCCGTCTCAGTACATTTATGAAAATCTTTTATATGCACATAAAAATATTAATCTGTTTAAAAAATACAGTGATATCCATAACAAAAATACTAGGAATAAACACAAATTTGTTGTTCCCACTACCAGGCTCAAGAAAATAGGTGGCTTGTTTAAATGTCAATGTATACGTTTTTATAATAAACTTCCTAGCCACATTCAAGAACTAAGCCTTAATAAATTTAAAACTTTTATAAAGCGGAAATTATGCCAGAAAGCCTATTATACTGTCAAGGACTATATTGAGGACAAGAAGGCTTGGGATTGAGCTGCTCCAATAAGTTTACACAGACATAATTGATGTGTAATTTGCTATTTTTTCTTTTTTTTTCTTTTAATCTTTTTTTTTTCTATATACGTACCTTTTTATCTAAACAATGACATGTATATATTTACTGTATAAAGTATAACATGGTTTTAATTTTTGTGAATGTGAGGACTATGTGGGTCATTGCATTTTTTCTTCTTCTTTTAATGATGACGGTCTGGCTGTTTGAGTACTTTACGCGGCCTCCCCAAATGTCCTTTCTTTTGTATTGTTCGTCGGATCGTTGAGCTCCTTAGTTCTGAGTTGAGCTGCACGATGATTGACAAATGCGTGCACTGACTGGACAGGTCCACTCAAATCCGTGTGGTTCTTTCCTCAAAAGACCATTTCAGACACCAGTCTACATAGTCCTCATATGATATGACCAAGATTATTTTCATATTTTATTTACACTTTGACATTGATGCACTTTATATATGCAATGACATTTACTTTGAAAAGGATTATACTCTTTTAATTATTGTGAATGTGAAGACATTGTGGATTTGTTGTTTTTTTTAATGCATTTTTTTTTTAATTATTAGTTTTAATCATGGTCTGGCAGTTTGAGTAATTTATGCGGCCTACCCAAATGTCCTTTCTTTGGTAATGTTCGTCGAATCGTTTAGCTCCTTTGGTTCTGTGTTGAGCTGCATGACAACTGACAAATGCGTGCACTGACTGGACAGGTCCACTCATTCTGTGTGGTTCTTTCCTCGAAAGACCATTTCAGATATCAATCCACATGGTCTTCACATGACCTGACCAAGATTATGTCTGGACTTTAAAAGAGACAGTGACCTCTGAGTTTGTTTCGGCGTTTCTTCTCAGAGTAGTCAGATAGGAAATGCCGATCTCACCTAGTTTTTAAAATATGATTGACGTGTAAAAGTGTTTGTACAAACCTATTTACAGAAATAAAATCATTTATTATTTATCATTTATCATTTACCAGAAATGGAAATGGTCCTAATTACGCCATCAGCGTTGCCAGAGCAGACCGTCCGTTACCGAATTGGAAATCGCCAGGGCCGGATGGATTGCACAACTTTTGGTTGAAATGGCTAATTAGTTCGCATACTAGCCTGGCATCTCAGTTCCAGTCCGCCTTAGAGTCTGGGTCACTACCGCAGTTTCTATCAACTGGCGTTACCCACCTGCTCCATAAGTCAGGTAGTCCCACGGAACCCAAGAATTATAGACCGATCACGTGTTTGTCGACGATCTATAAACTTCTTACATCCATTTTGAGTGTAAAAATTAATACACACATTGACAGTAACTCGATTATGTCTGCCTCTCAAAATGGTTGTAGGAACGGGTCCCGAGGTACTAAGGAGCTACTCCTCATTGACATGGCCATTAGCCAACAGGTTCGTCGCTCCCGCAAGAATCTGTCGACATGCTGGATAGATTATAAGAAGGCCTACGACTCGGTGCCACATACATGGCTTGTGAGGGTGCTGGAGTTGTACAAGATAGATGCAACTCTACGCACCTTCCTTAGTTCCTGTATGGGGCAATGGAGGACGGTCCTTCGCTATCCGGGGTGTCAACAGATCCAGGGGAATGACGAGCCTGTCTGGATTAAACGGGGAATATTTCAGGGCGACAGTTTGAGTCCGGTTTGGTTCTGCTTGGCTCTGAATCCTCTAAGCACACTGCTGGAGTATTCAGGTCAAGGCTATCGGTTGAAGAGAGGTGGTGAGGTCATATCTCACCTTCTGTTCATGAATGACTTGAAAATATTTGCCCCCAACAAATTGCAACTGATGGAGCTACTGAAGGTTACTGAAATATTCAGTAGCGCCATCAGGATGGAATTTGGTGTGTACAAATGTGCAATCATGCATGTTAAGCGAGGTGAGATTATGGACTCCGAAGGTATTCAACTTTCGGATTCCATACACCTTAGATCCCTCTCTTCATCCGAAAGCTATAAGTATTTGGGTATGTCGGAAGCGTTAGGCATCAACATATATATATATATATATATATTTATATAGTTATACATCTATTTACATGTTTAGGTACCTACATAATATAATGTTCAGTAAGAATCTTACACATATTTGTGTGGAAAATTATAACTAAACTTACCTTACCTTATCTACTTTTGATGTGTATGTATTTTAGTTTTAATCTTAGCGATTGCTGCACCGGGCTACGTCATTCAACGCCGGCTGTCGCTGAAAACCAGCGCTGGGGCTCTGTCTCGGATAGGGTCGTAGCATTAAGCTGAGCGATGGCCGTTTTGCGTGGATGTGACGCATATTTTCCCCCAACTTGTTATTTTTGGTGTTTGTGTTCAATCACTGCGTCATGTTTACCGCAAATAAACGTTTTTTCTTTATTTTCTTTCTTTCTTTACCTGATTTATTATGACATATCACGGGACGTCATTACGTCATTCGAGAGGTAGTTACTGAAAATCATCGCTGTTGACGCTAAGTTCGCCCGAAGTCACAGCATTTTGCTGAGCAACGACCTGTTCTTGCACAGATCCGACGCACGGCTTATTTATTATTCTCATTATTGTTATTTGTTTGTTACAAAACTAGTCATTCTTCCAATTTGCAATCGGCATCTTGTTTTGTTTTATTGTCATTTGCCAGTGTCGCAACAAACACAGAGCATTGTGTATTGTCTTTGGTGCTGAGTGAGAGTGACATCTGACATCAAGCTGATCAAGCAATGTACAAAATTGTCAACCTTTTATATTCCAAATACGAGGCTTTTGGCTACTTTGTATGTGTGTAATTCATGTAATTTTTTTGTAATGTGCGTTTTGTCTGCGCATATTCAACAATTTTTCTTCTTTCTCTTTCTTTCAACAATCGTAAATGCTCTCATTCATTAATGAAATATGTTATATTAGAATTGTTAAGCGAGGTGAGATTATGGACTCCGAAGGTATTCAACTTTCGGATTCCATACACCTTAGATCCCTCTCTTCATCCGAAAGCTATAAGTATTTGGGTATGTCGGAAGCGTTAGGCATCAACGTTATTAACATGAAGCAATCGTTGAAGGAGCGCTTCTTTGGCCGCCTGAAGAAGGTATTAATTAGTCTTCTTTCGGGCGGAAACAAGGTGCGCGCCTTCAACGGTTGGGTCATGCCGATTTTGATGTACTCTTTCGGCATACTCAAATGGACCGAAACCGAACTCGACGCCCTGGATAGGCGGGTCTGTACACTTCTGACCGCAAATCGGATGCATCACCCATGATCATCGGTGATGAGACTGTACATCCCGCGAAAGTACGGGAGTCGAGGCTTTTTAAATGCGAAGACCCTCCACAACCGCGAGGTGTGCAGTCTCAGGGAATATTTTTTAAAAACCGAAGTGGGTATACACCGCGATGTGGTCGCAGTGGACAAGGGGCTTACCCCGCTCTCCATGGCTAAAGGGAACTGGCACAAACCTGTAGTACTTACTTCCGATGACTGCGAGGCGGTATGGCAAAGCAAGGAGCATCACGGGCTCTTCATGAGCCTAATGTAGATTTCCTAGCGTCCGTATCCTGGCTACGTTTTGGTGACCTTTTCGGGGAAACTGAAGGTTTCGTCTGTGCAATTATGGACCAAGTTATCTTGACGAATAACTACCGGAGACATATTATGAAGGACGGGACGGTTGACGTGTGTCGGGCATGCCACCGTCTAGGTGAGTCCATCAGACATATTATCTCTGGTTGTTCTCGTCTGGCTAACGGCGAGTACTTGCACAGGCATAACCTTTGCTTTGAAATATAAACCATGCTTTGAAATATAAACTTGTGGATTCTGAGGTACCGTATTACAAGTATGTGCCCGACCCAGATCTCGAAAATGACCTTGTCACGTTGTACTGGGATCGGTCTATCATTACTGACAGGACTATTATCGCCAATAAGCCTGACATAGTAGTGATAGATCGATTAGCGCGCCGCACAATGATTATCGATGTTACTATTCCACATTACGAGAACCTCGTGAAAGCTGAGAAAGAGAAACAAATTAAATATCTCGACTTAGCACACGAGGTTGTTGACATGTGGCATGTGAGCTCGGCTGTCATTGTGCCGATTGTCGTATCGGCCAATGGCCTGATGGCAAAAAGCCTCGACCAACATCTCTCGAGGCTTTCGTTAGGCGGTTGTATCAAGGGCCTGATTCAGAAGGCAGTACTCCTGGATACGGCTCGCAGTGTGAGGAGGTTCCTGTCTCTGGAGCCCTAACCACCGGTAGCTTAGACCCTGCTCCCGTTTACCGGCTGACCACTGTTTTTTTGATATTTTTAAATGTTTTTTTTAAGTTGTTTTATAAAAATATTTAAAAATGTATCTAAATAAGGATAAGAATAAATAAACGAAATAATAATATACTCTATGGCCCTGTCTCGAAGCATGGCGTTATGCAAATGGCCGCTGTCGCAATTCCCATGGTGCATAAAAATAATTAC
Organism: Dasypolia templi; assembly: GCA_963555695.1. Taxonomy (NCBI): domain Eukaryota; kingdom Metazoa; phylum Arthropoda; class Insecta; order Lepidoptera; family Noctuidae; genus Dasypolia; species Dasypolia templi. Next base: position 21,686,892 of record OY743153.1, read on the forward strand.
GGGGTATCAATGAAGACTTCACTACTTAATAATTGAGTATTGAAATTAGCAAAATTATATTTACTAAGTATTAAATTGCAATAAATAGGAATAAACACCACACTGTAACGTCTTGAGTTCATATTTACTTGGCATTTATGTTTTCATTGTAATGTGTCTTTATAATCTCTATAGAATTATTTAAGTTACGTAGTAGTACATATATATATATATATTTATATAGTTATACATCTATTTACATGTTTAGGTACCTACATAATATAATGTTCAGTAAGAATCTTACACATATTTGTGTGGAAAATTATAACTAAACTTACCTTACCTTATCTACTTTTGATGTGTATGTATTTTAGTTTTAATCTTAGCGATTGCTGCACCGGGCTACGTCATTCAACGCCGGCTGTCGCTGAAAACCAGCGCTGGGGCTCTGTCTCGGATAGGGTCGTAGCATTAAGCTGAGCGATGGCCGTTTTGCGTGGATGTGACGCATATTTTCCCCCAACTTGTTATTTTTGGTGTTTGTGTTCAATCACTGCGTCATGTTTACCGCAAATAAACGTTTTTTCTTTATTTTCTTTCTTTCTTTACCTGATTTATTATGACATATCACGGGACGTCATTACGTCATTCGAGAGGTAGTTACTGAAAATCATCGCTGTTGACGCTAAGTTCGCCCGAAGTCACAGCATTTTGCTGAGCAACGACCTGTTCTTGCACAGATCCGACGCACGGCTTATTTATTATTCTCATTATTGTTATTTGTTTGTTACAAAACTAGTCATTCTTCCAATTTGCAATCGGCATCTTGTTTTGTTTTATTGTCATTTGCCAGTGTCGCAACAAACACAGAGCATTGTGTATTGTCTTTGGTGCTGAGTGAGAGTGACATCTGACATCAAGCTGATCAAGCAATGTACAAAATTGTCAACCTTTTATATTCCAAATACGAGGCTTTTGGCTACTTTGTATGTGTGTAATTCATGTAATTTTTTTGTAATGTGCGTTTTGTCTGCGCATATTCAACAATTTTTCTTCTTTCTCTTTCTTTCAACAATCGTAAATGCTCTCATTCATTAATGAAATATGTTATATTAGAATGTTTTGGCAAAATGATAGGGTGCATTTTATCTTGGGGAATGCTTGCATTTTGCAGCCTGCCGCCCATCATCAACAAATGGATGAAGATTGGCGACTTTATTTTTTTATTAGTAATTTGATTAATTTCTTCCGAAAATGATATTTTTTGTATGGAACGAATTATTCCAAAGCCAGCTGTTACTCCTTTATGTTTTTATTTATTAAAGTTTTTTCGCAGAGAATTGTTTTTATAATAAAAAAAAAATAAAAAAAAATGTTTTATTCTCAGACAACCAAGGCCCATAGTTGTTAGTAGGTACAAAAATAAAAGTAAAAAAAAAAAAGTCGATTCATGAACCAGCACCTCTCACATGCAGATTGATAAATCGATTGAACACAGGCGCGTCCAACCTATCTGCTATCATTTTATGATGCCATTTCTACTCCCCCGCACAGCTTTCAAGACTGACGCGGTTTTCTTCCGCATAATTGCGTAGAAATCATCTATATGGGCGTCAGCAAACATACCTGACACACTACAGGAACGGGGGAGCCTCAACAGTGCCCTGAAAATGTTATTATACTGTATTCGGAGAGCATTATAAGCACTTTGTGTGTACTTAACCCATAGACCACTCGTGTAAAAACTTTGACAGTAAGCTTTAAATAGCGTCAGTTTAACGTCTACAGTACAACGAGTGAATCTATGTGCCAGCATATTTCCCCTTACCGACAGTGCCCTCCGTTCCCTCTCTACATCATGGTCATCCTATAATGTGTCAGTCTGCGAAACACGGTTCAACTGTTCTCCATTTAAAAAAAGGGGTGGCACCCTATTTGGCCTTTTGTTGTTACCAACAAAACCCATATACTCACTTTTTTATTGTTATATTTTAAGCCGTGCTCCTCAGCATAACCTTCACACATACCCAAAAGTTTTCTCAACCCACTGATTGATGGGCTAAGCAGCACCATGTCGTCCGCATAACTTATGTTGTTAACACTAACGCCATCAATACGGCATCCGACATGCATGCTGCTCAGTCCCTCAATCAGCTGATTCATATACAGATTTAAAAACCTCGGAGACGTTAACCCTCCTTGCCTTACACCCGATTTCAGTTTATATTCATCCGAAAACTCATTTGCCCATTTCACAATATTTTTCTGATTACTATACCAGTATGAGAAGGTGATTATGATTTCTGAAGAGACCCCCTCCTGTTTTAATTTGTTCCAGAGTACTCTATAGGATACCAGATCGAACGCCTTGGATAGATCTAGGAAGCATACATATATTGGAGTTTTTCTTTTTACATAATAGTCAACAGTATGCTAAGTGTTAAAATTGCACTTTCTGTTGACAAACCTGCTTGAAAACCAAACTGGGCGTCCTGTAATTGTACACATCCACCAACGCGTTCGTCTAGCACCCTATCCAGCACTTTTGCTGTAATAGTTGCAAGTGATATGGGCCTGTAATTATTCTTATCAGCTATGTCTCCCGTACGATTCTTAACAAGCGGTACTACTACAGTTTTAATTAAATTGGGTGGCAAGTAGGAATGCGTTATACACAACGTAAACAACATCGAAAGTAATCTATTTATGTGAGTGCCAGCATATTTGAGGTGATCCACACTGAGCCCATCATGCCCTGGTGACTTTCCCCGTTTCATACTGCTAATAGCCCTACCCACCTCCTTACTGGTAATTCTAATTGGCTGTGTAACACTATAATTATCATTACTTTTCACTTCACATGTTTTTAGTGGTGAGTCCACTCTAAACTGGTCTTTAAAAATGTTAGCAATATCTTTAGGTTCGTTCATGCCATTCACACAAGCAGGGAGGTGCGTCTTACTATTCAGTTTCTTAGTATTTAGCCAGAATTTACTAAATTGTTTGGCAGAGTGCTGACCCGCAAGTATGTCCATTTGAATCTGTTCCTGATTTTGTTGACAGAATTTAAGCCTTGATTTTAAGATTTTGCGACTAAAACACATTTTTTCATAAATTTGACCAGTTTCAGGCTTACCATACCATACATACAGTTGGTAATCTAGCTTAGCCTGGTTGTGTGCGTCAGCTACATGTTTATTACAGCCTAGTATGCATTTACTTTTTACATTCTTAATAACACCCCGGTTACAGGTGTCTATCGCGGTCTGAGATATTACCTTGACAATATCATTATATAACCTATCTAAGACAAGTCTATGACTTAAAATATCACACATCTTATCCGCACATTCGTGGCATTCAAAAGGAAAATCTATTGGTTTTAAATTACGATTACAACAGTCCATATATTTATCTATTTCATCTTCATTCCTTAGACCCCAAATAATACTATTTTTGCAATGACTTTTATCTACCTTAATCTTATTGTTTATAAGGCCTAGATTACATTCAATCTGCAATGGGAAGTGGTCAGACCAGTATGTGTTATATAGAACTTGAACGTCTGTTATTGTATGCCATGCAGATTCACATACCACACAATGATCTAGCCACCTTTTGCAACCATGTACCTCACTAACAAATGTATGTGTGACAGAAGACTCACCAAGTGTGTTTACATCTGCGCATACCCACTGACTTTCAGTACAAAAATTAAGCAATTCATAATAAAAAGGAGCTGACGGATGAGCATTATAATCACCCAATATAAACACCGTTTCGATGTCACTGTCTTCTATTATTGCATTGAATTTCCCCAAGCATTGGTTAAACGTCGGTAAATTATCAGGCTGATCAGTAGGCATATACACGCACATTATTAAAATATGGCGTAAGTCAACGGTTACCACTTTTATTGCAACGATTCGCTCACTTTATTATTGACACGTCTCGAAACACATTTTTTCGCAACAGTAGTGCCACTCCGCCGTGGGGTCTGCCGCGTAGCACACCGGCCGTTAGATCCACCGCTGACTTTCCTGTGTAGCTAAAATCCTGATCAATATCCGCCAAGAACACTAAATCGTGTGGCAGTAGCCAGGTTTCTTGCAGCGCCGCAATATCCGCCACCTTACACAATGACCTAACACAATTTATGCTTCGCTTGACATTTTTACAATTAAAACTGATTAAATTACTGAGTTTTCTTTGGTCCATCATTCTTTGTATAATTATGATTTGCTCGGTTTTGACCGCGTATCCACTACTGGAGATATCCTTGATGGTGAACGCATCCGAAAGTGTACAAATCGCCTGAATTTGATTCCATCCGGCCACAGCTCATCGTTTAGATATTCATCTAATTTGTTCTTAGACACAAATACTTTGAAAGCATTATATGGCCGATCCTTTTTCATAATAATATGTTCCATAGAAATTGTCTATTTTGTCTTTGCTTGTATATAGTCCCAAATGTCTGTCTCAGACGTGTTCTTGTTTACATTTGATATAAACAGTGTAACCTTGGTATCGGCTGCTGTAAATCTACTTTGAGATTCAGTGACAGCTGTACCAGTTTTCCCAATAAAGCGATTTCTTAACTTTTTCCGTTGATACAATTGCCATTCTTCACTTGGCGTACTATTTTGTATCCATTCACCTTTTGTTCTTACGATATCCGCAAAACTTGCTCGCTGAGAATCCATTAGCGTTGTTTGTCGCGTCGACGCCATTGTCTTATGAGCAGGAGCGAGAGAGACAACGTGATTGTCAGGAACACTGTTGCCGTTGTCACCCGAGTGCGAGAAGGTTGGCAGACACTCTCTCTCACTCGCACCGCCACCGTTATCGTCTCGGCTGTCTCCGTTACAATTTGAATCAGCTGATGTACAATTACCCTCCGTGTTTTTTAAATTAATTGACGGTGATGACTCAATTGGACCACTATCGAGCAGATACGCGCCTCTTTTCCGCTTATTTACGTTGTCATTATTCACAATAGGTAATTATGTCTTATCGGTCCATTTCATTTGCATTTCTTGTTGTTGAGTAACAGTTGCGTAGTTTTCTTTAATGTTAGACACCTCATTTCTTAAATTTATCACATCTTTTATCAACGTAATTACATCAACATGGTCAATCGACACCGGGGGCAACTTCAATAGATCGCGAGCAACAAAAACAGGAATTGTATCGGGATCCACTTCTTTAAAAATATTGATAATATCTTCAACATTTCGCTTCGTTTTTCCCTCTTTTCGTCTTATTTTCTTCCTTTGTTTTGTGGGTAAGGATTCAAATAGCAGTAACTTTGCTTCTTCAATCTCTTTTTCGGAGAACGCTGATTCACAGATTTTATCAAGTCTTTCATTGTCCATTACATCGTGTTTGTATTGTATGTACGACAATACCTCACATATCGCTATATTAAACACCCGTTAAATTTTATCGTATTTAACGCCATCTTCAACACATCAACGCACCCGACCGCTAGCGCTGTGCGAGCGAGACTGTACATGTTCATGTACAGACTGTATAAACCTATACATATACGCGGCAATGATTTGTAGTTTATATATTTGAAACAATTCTAATAATTATGTTGGCAGAAAAGACTCTGCATAAAATTTGTAGTCTGTATTAGTTAGTTGAAGCATCCGCCTGCGCCTTGGATGAATAGGGCAGTTTGGATGGCAATGTGATGGAGGGACCACGCGTTTCAGAAATTTAAAAGGGATCGCTAGGATGATAATTGCGCCTTTTTTAAGGCTGCTAGGAATCGGTGTAACTAGATTATACGTAACGCTAAACGCCGCCACATCCTAAATAATATTAATTCTTCTTCTACCGATATTTGGAAGTTCCTTGGAACTTTGGGTATCGGCAAATCACAACATTCTGACCTTCCTAAAACAATTGGTTTGGACAATCTAAATCGCCATTTCTCCACTCTATATAGTGTGGTCTAACCTGCTCCAATTTTTGCATACTGTTTTTTTTTTGTTTTGTACCTAACTTTTGTTTTATTTTATATATACTTTGACATTTCATGATTATTAAATACACAATGACATGAATATTTACTTTGTATAATATTATTTTATTATTTTAATTTCGTGTGAGGACTTAGTATGTAATATTTTTATATATTTTGTCTATCTCAGTTATTCCTTTAATTTTTATATCTGGAAGTTTGAGTACTTAAAGTGGCCTACCCAAATGTCCTTTCTTTGGTATTGTTCGTCGAATCGTTGAGCTCCTTACGTTTTGAGTTGAGCTGCACGATTTATGACAAATGCATGCACTGACTGGGCAGGCCCACTCAAATCTGTATGGTTCTTTCCTCAAAAGACCATTTCAGACATCTACTTAAATGGTCCTCATATGATCTGTAAAATAAACAATGACATGAATACTTACCTAGGTATTATTTTATTGTTATTATTGTGAATGTTAAGACTATGTGGGTATTTTTTATTTTACTTTTGTTTTTTTTTATTTTATTATCTCAGTTAGTTTTAATCGTAATCTTGGTCTGGCGGTTTGAGTAATTATGCGGCCTACCCAATGTCCTTTCTTTGGTATTGTTCGTCGAATCGTTGAGCTCCTTATGTTTTGAGTTGAGCTGTACGATTACTGACAAATGCGTGCACTGACTGGACAGGCCCACTCAATCTGTGTGGTTCTTCCTCAAAATACCATTTCAGACATCAATCCACATGGTCTTAACATGATCTGACCAAGATTATGTTGGACTTTAAAAGAGACTGTGACCTCTGAGTTTGTTTCGGCTTTTCTTCTCAGAGTAGTCAGATAGGAAACGCCGACCTCATCTAGTTTAAAAAAAAAAAATTGAAGTGTAAAAGTGTTTGTACAAACCCACTTACAGAAATAAAAATCATTTATCAATTATCATTGATATTTTGTTATACAAAAATTGCATCTTATAATCTATTTATCTATTTAACATCTAAGGAGCTATTGTGCACAGCAATTCCTTCTATGATTCAGTAGGTACCAAAATCATCATGACAATGGTATAGGGTAGCTTTATGGTATCTACATTAGTAAACTGACGTTTACTAATGTAGATACCGCGATTTTAATATTAATATTTCAGATGGTACTCCATTAAGTATTAGACTTCTCAATCTGATTAGGTCTTATAATTTGATTATTTTTTGAACCAACTAGGATCACGGCATCTTCGTCAACTTTTCTTGATAATATATATTTATATAATATTTAGTAATTGTGATGCCAAAAATGAATTAGAGTTAAGTGACTTAACGTCCGACCACTGTGGTTTATTAGCTAGCTTCCCCATGACATTACATAAAAAACCATATAAACTTGAAAGCAGGCCTTATACAGCTAGTCGTTGTAACAAGTTTAAAAATAAATAGCTCATAGAATTACACCATCGTTAGTAGAACACGAGAATCCTAATGAAATTTACGGAGCGCTTTTTGATGTTGTGCAAAAAGAATACCAGTCTATTTTCAAGACCTAAACCATTATCATTAATGGCACTTCCGTTGGCTTGAACCAATGGGCTACTCCAGGTATTTGTAAAAGTAGAGCGAGACTATACGAGTTATATGGTTTGAAAAAATACAGGTTTTATACTCCTTTCCTAGAGTATGTAAAAAAATATTCAATTTTTTTTAAAAGATTTGTGCTATTGCTAAATCAAAATTCTTTTGCGATTCAATTAAAAATTCCAATAATATAGTAAAAACCACTTGGAAAATTATTAACAATGAAACGGGTTAGTCGGTTAAACAAGAAAATCAACTTGAGATTATCGTCGATAACAAATTAGTTAGTAAGGCAGCTGACGTAGCTGAGGCATTTAATGAGTTTTTTGCAAACATACCTATAACTACGACTTGCTCCTTAAATTAGTCCCCGTCTAAAGCTGACAACCTTTTGAATAGTAGTGTGCCAAAATGTACTTAAATGTGTTGATCTAGGAACTTTTCCTGACCTCATTAAGAGTAGTAAAGTCATACCATTATTTAAATCTGGTAATAAAAATATAATTAGCAATTTTAGGCCTATTTCTATCTTACCAGCATTTATCAAAATATTTGAGAAGTTAACACTTAATCAGTTGCTATGACATTTTAACTTAAATAGCCTACTTCATAATGAACAATATGGCTTTACAAAAGGACGTTCGACTACAGATGCGGGTGTTGCTCTGCTGAACCACATGTTTAATGCATGGGAGAAATCGCAAAATGCTATTAGAGTTTTCTGTGATTTCTCTAAAGCCTTTGATTGCGTGCGCCATGACACGCTTTTGCGTAAACTACGTCATTATGGTGTCCAAAACGAAGCACTCAACGTAATAAATTCTTATTTACATAATAGGTTCCAATGTGTGGATGTCGATGGTGTGAAATCTTCCGAGCTACCAGTTCAGTTAGGTGTACCTCAAGGCTCGATACTGGGTCCATTCTTGTTCTTAGTGTATATCAATGACTTACCATTCTACTTAAATGATATCTGTGACGTTGTACTGTTTGCCGATGATACCTCTTTTATTTTTAAAGTAGACAGGAATAGACAAGATTTTGACGACGTAAACAGTGCACTCTCAATGGTTACGAATTGGTTTACGTCAAATAACCTAGTTCTCAATGCCAAGAAAACGTAATGTGTGAAGTTCGTCTTACCGAATGTTAGAAATCTAGGACCCAACATCGTCTTAGATAAAGAGCTGCATGAAACTGTAGACTCGGCGGTTTTTCTGGGCTTATGCCCAGTAGATGCCAAACTTCATTGTGGGCCCCATACATATCAAGCTTAGCAGGGAGGCTTAGTTCAGCCGCCTACGCCGACAGGAAAGTAAGACAATACACTGAGGTTGATACAGCTCGGTTAGTCTATTTTAGTTATTTCCACAGCGTTATGTCCTACGGTATTCTGCTGTGGGGCAACGCCGCTGATATTCAAAATATATTCGTCCTTGAAAGACGAGCTGTCCGAACAAATTATCAGCTAATCAGCTAGGAGCCAGAGTTTCTCTTAGAGATTTTCAATCGCTACCGCTGAGCATGAGGTCCTGGGTTCGATTCCCAGGTCGGGCAAAGTGTAATTGGGTTTTTCTATCTGGAATTTCTCAGTGGCAGCCCGGAGTCTGGATTTGTGCCCGGTTGATGGCAATAGGCTCGCCCCCTGTTACATAGGACTTAAACATAACTGGCGAAATGTGGGTGTACAGGTACACCTCTGCTTAACCCTTCGGGGAAACAAGGCGTGATGTTATGTTTTGTTATTTTTTTAAAGATATTGGTATTCTCACGGTGGCATCTCAATTCATCTTCGCCAATATCTTATATATTAGGCAAAATATACACTTATACACTAAAAACAGTGATTTTCACAATGTTAACACTAGAAATAAGAACAAACTACGTTCTCCCTTTCACCGGCTTCATAATGTCCATAACTCATTTGTTGGGCTTGGTATAAAGGCAACCCTTCGAGGAAACAAGGCGTGATGTTATGTTTTGTTATTTTTTTAAAGATATTGGTATTCTCACGGTGGCATCTCAATTCACTTCGCCAATATCTTATATATTAGGCAAAATATACACTTATACACTAAAAACAGTGATTTTCACAATGTTAACACTATAAATAAGAACAAACTACGTGCTCCCTTTCACCGGCTTCATAATGTCCATAACTCATTTGTTGGGCTTGGTATAACCTTTTATAACAAATTGCCCTCTTCTTTACTAGATTTACCTTTTAATACATTTAAGGCTCTAGTAAAATCTAACCTTTGTTCAAAGGCATATTATTCCAGTAACTACTACTTTAACGATAAGAACTGTTGGTCGCTGTGATTAACTCAAGACAATGTTCGTGTTCTTTCTCCAGAATCAGCTTACCTACTGTATAAAAAAAACAAATATATGAACTCATATACCCTGTGGTATATGAGTTCATATATTTGTTTTTTTTATTTGACGGTTTAAGTCAATTCTTTTGTTATCTTCATTTATTATTGACATGATCTACTCATTACAATGTTTTTTAATGACCTTTATAGCATTATGTGGTTAGCTAGCGACCTCGACAATTGATAATATTATTCTTGCCTGAGCAACCGGCAGCAAGTTCGTCATGCTCCCTTAGATGTCACTGCTTGCGGTAGCGTCGGGGGTCGGGTTTCCTCCTTCCCTCAAATATGGCGAGGGGGGTAATGGCTGACCTTTGCGTTATGCTCGAGAACGGGTGCTGCTTGTGGTGACTGGTCGTCTTGCTGTCTATGGTTTTATTATTGTTACAGTAATTGTTCTGTTTTTATTTGTAGTAATTATTTGTACTGTATATTATTTTACTTTGATGGTCCTAGTTCATCATTTATTTATTTTATTTGTTTGTATAATAATTCCAGTATTGCATATGTAAGCTGCCATGCCCTTTAGGCCCGGAGGCTTTTATTTATGTATTAAGTTTTGTTTACATTCTTTTTTTTTTTTGTATTGGCGTGGCTAGCTGACGTTTAGAAATTAATTTAGTGTTTTGGTAATTACTTACAATTGTTTAGAATCCAGTTCTTCCAACCGAACAGACAGCTGTGCTGCAGGGGAGTTTGTTGCGCCAATTCTTCTTCCCAGCTAAAGCACTAGGAAGTGGTGACGGGCGGGCGTTTTGGGGGACTGTCTTATGTAATTTTGACGTTCGAAAAGTGCTGATTCACAGCCTAATTTGAATAAATGACTTTTGATTTTGATTTTGACGAATTTTTCTTACAGCAAATGCTGCTGAACTTAGCCGTTCTGCAAATTAAATGGGGACCCCATTGCAGCCTTGAGTCGAGCTTGATCCCCAAAAAACCGTTTTATCAACGAATTCTAGTTTCTTCTGTTGTCTTACAAACTAGTTTAAATGATTATCCGGAGTTAAGACCAAGACTTAAATTTTCACTATAAAACGTCAGAAACTATAAAAGGCAGCGGCGAGCTTTAACCAGGTTCTTTTGGCTTCTTACATTACGTTCTTACTCTTCTCTGACCTATAGGAATATAATTCCTAGAAGGAAATAGGATCTTCATCAGGAGCTTTCGGCGTGGCGAAATAGTCTCCTAGCTGTTGCTCGACCGTTGCGACATGTTCGGTGTCGCTGGTCGGGTTCGGTTGGAACTGATGGTCATTCGCTACATACTTAAGCGCCCCCCAGTGGGCGCACCGGGACTGGGGTATTCTTCAGCTGGTGGCACAGCTTGTGTTGTGACGGCATTAAAAAAAAAACTCAAAGAATTTGTCATTACAACAGACTAGACGTAAATAGTTTAATAAAACCTTTTAATCAGGGCGCTGGACATAAGTGTATAGTTTATGATTTTGATATTAAAAACCTTATGGCGCTTTAAATAGTGAACAGTTATGAATTATTATGGTTAACTGATATGTTTTTACTATTACTAGGCATTTAAACAAAGTAATGACCACCTGAATTAAGAATGTTAACTGTATATTAATTAACATTTATCAAACTGGGTTATAGTCTAAAACAATGTGAAAATACTAACAAAGTATATTCAAAACTCAGGTCAGGGCTTGCTTAGGTCTCCATTCCTAATAAAGATACACCGGATATTGAACAAAGTCCAGCAGTTCAAAACGGAAGCTAGTTCTCTACCCTTGTATAGTTTGTTACTGCTCCATTATGTTTTCTGATAGTTTTGGAAAAGGGTCATGAAAATTACTTATCAATGACCTTAGTCATTCTTCTCAAAACTTTTGTATGCCACAGACTTGCTACACAAGAATAATGTCTCCAATAAATATGAATGAATATGATCCTAATGGCATTATTACAGTACTTATAGGTTTAAGTTCTAATGTAAATAATTACATGCATTTCTAAGTGACAAGTTTATATTTTTTGTTACCAACATTTTTGTTCATAAGCTAAGGTCAACAAGAGGCTAGGCAGAAATCCTTGAAATTATTTCATCAAAATATTCAAGGTTTTAATAAAACAATTGGAAATTGAATCGTTTTGGAAAAAAAACAATGTTTGTAATTTTTTGCATAACTGTGCATTGGTTCAAAGAACTGAAAAATTAATTAATTAATTAATTTTCTCTTATCATTTTTCAGCCAGCCAGTAGCCAGTTGTTTTAACCGAAAAACATTGCTGCGTGGTGGTTTACTAATCCTACTTGGACTCCGTGTACGTTAGGCGTCCTGTCCGCACGCACGCACGGTTACCTTAACCCCACCAAGTTAGTTGCTCACCATCCCTAGTGATGCCATGCTATCGTATCGATGCTTTTTCGATATTGTGGTCTCTCCAAAATGGATAAATTCCTAGTGAGGTCGGAATCCACCGGCAATCTCACCTCCAAAAGACCTGGTGAAGATATCTCTGGCAGTTCGCCAAACGTGCCGCAGTATCAAGAAACTCTGAAAAGTTTGATGAAGCGCGTAGATTACCTCTGCACAATCAGTTCAATGATTTTACTGTGGACGAAAACTTGACTGCGACTGCACCTCCTACTTACTTTCCACCCCCCTTAAAGAAACTCTCATATGCTGCTACCGTTAAAACCCAAACCAATCATGATTATGCTCCTAACGAGCATTTGGACATACCACTGGACGACCCTGTGACAAAAGAGAGGTTGGAAATACTTATCTGTGTTAAAAAAACTTAAACCGCAATTTTCTGCCTGTGAATCTACGTAAGATAAGGTTCGTCGAAAGGAACAAAAAGTACCCATTGCAGAAAAAACACTGCTACGCTTGGCTATCAATAAATTACAACATTTAATTAATTTGGCCATAACGAAACATCAAAATACATGAACAAGACAATATGGAACACTAAATTTTCGAAAGTTGACAATCCTAGCAACGACATTTGGCGATTAGCTAAGTCGTTGAAACCCAGATCAGACTCAATACCTCCACTTAAAACACCTGAGGGCACTTTTACAACCAACGTCCCTGAACAATGCGATGCTCTCGCAGATGCTTTCGAGATGAACATAAACCTCACTCGTGACTGGTTAAGCGATAGTGTCGGTAGGAACGTTCAGTCAGCCACTACTCACATAAACGATTATGTCATAGACGAATTACACCACCCTGTGCGGCCAACTGAAGTTTGGAAAGTTATACGTAAACTCAAGACCAGCAAGGCTCCAGGTGATGACGGTATACACAACATTATGCTCGAAAATCTGTCACAAAAGATGTTGTGTTTATCAAAAAAAAATCAACGGTTGCTTTAAATTAGGATATTTTCCCAATACGGGGAAAACAGCAAAGGTTATTACTTAAAAAACCTGGAAAAGATACATCTTAACCTGTTACTTACAGGCCTATTAGCCTTCTTCCTGTTCTAGGTAAACTATTTGAGGTCATGATATACATATAATGGCTTTCTACGTAGCTCTGACCAGCTTATTATGAACTAGCAATTTGGCTTTCGTTCGTCTCACTCCACGGTACAAAAATTGGCTCGAGTCTCTGAACAAATTTCATATCATCTTAATCTTTAGCAGTCTACCGGTATGTTCTTTCTGGACATCGAAAAAGAAAAAGCTTTCGATACCGTCTGACACGAGGGCTTGTTATACAAGCTCATTACTTGCAGCATTCCAATGGAGCTGGTAAAACGATCCAATCTTACCTTAACAACCGCAAGTTTGTTGTCCATATTGGTATTGACAGGTCTTGAACCCGGATTGTATCAGCAGGAGTTCCTCAAGGTTCGGTACTCGGTCCCTACCTCTTCATTTTATTCGTGAGTGACATTCCTGTGCAGGTCCGTACTCACCTGGCTTGCTTTGCCGATGATACAGCATCGTACACAAGCGATGATAACATCGACATTATATAAGTAGACTACAGTTGTAACTTGAACTACTTCAATCATACTTTAACAAGTGGAAGCTGAAGTTGAACGAATCCAAGACTGAGGCGATACTTTTCACACGCCAACGTACCCAGCCAAAAAGAAAATTAAAAATCGCTGGGCAATTTATTCCATGGAGCACAGAAGTTCGTTATCTTGGCGTAACATTGGATAAAAAGCTAAACTGGTCAAAGCACATTAATAAATTACGCGTTAAAGGAGCTCAAACGAAAAAGTAAGCTCAGCGCTAACACCAAACTTAGGTTATACACCACTCTAATTTATTTATTTATTTATTTATTGTTAAGGCACTTCAACGACCTACTCACTAAAACATACACAAACAAAAATCACATACAGTTTTAGGTATAGTGAATACGTCACTTACAGAAGTGCACAGCACTAGCAAAGACTTGTTAGTTGTAATGGTTACAGGTTGTAAAATGAGTTATGTTCACAAATACTTACGATGGGAACTACAGATAAATTTAGCAAAAAATAACAAACAAGGAAATGGAAGTTGATACAATTAATAAAGATATATAGTATAATAATGTGCGGCTCACGATGCACAGACGTCTTGAGAATCCGAGCTGGTTAAAAGTCTCGTACGGAATTGATGGAATGGATTAGAGAAGATTTCGATGCTATTGGTTCGAGTAGCGATTTTATTATAGTTTCCCATTAAACGGTTCACGGGTGCGGTGCTGCCAAGGTTAGAACGACTTGCAGTTGTGGCAAAGGTAACGGTTTCGCGACCAGATCTAATCTTTGTTTGTCGAGGTACAGCTATACGTAATTCTGAGAGAAGATCGGGAACATTTAGCAGACCGTTAACAATTTTATAAAGAAAGATTTGGTCTGTCACTTCTCTTCGGTGTTCAAGCGAATACATTTTAAAATGACTGAGCCTTTCATCATAAGAAGAATCACGTGGACAGCTAGGGCTTCTAAAACGAAGATATCTTGTGAAGCTTCTTTGGATACGTTCAATTCTGTTTACGTGAACACGGTAAGTAGGGTTCCAAACCGGAGATGCATAGTCCAGTAGACTTCTCACAAGAGTGTTGAATAGCACCTTCAGGGTAGAGATGGACTGGAAATCCCTACAAATTCTTTTTATAAAGCCAGACATTTTTGCCGCTTTGGCAGTGAAATTGTCAATGTGGTTGACAAATGTAAGTTTAGAATCAAGCTGGACACCTAGGTCACGAATCGTGTTAACTGTTTGTAGTGTTACCCCATTTAATGAGTAAGACGTAGGTAAGGGTTTCAGTTTTTTGGTAAATGTAATGTGGTAGCACTTTTGCACATTGAGGGACATGCGGTTTTTTAGGCACCAATCGTTAACCGCGTCGAGGTCAGCTTGGAGTAAATGATCGTCGACGGGTGAGTTTATTTCTTTATAGATCTTCAAGTCGTCCGCGAAAACGACTTGAAGATCTATAAAGAAATAAACTCACACAGCATTTGCTCTAGCAAATGCTGTGTTTTACTGAGAAAACCACGTCATTGACGAACATTAAAAAGAGAATTGGGCCCAGATGAGAACCTTGGGGAACTCCAGAAGAGGAGACATAGAATGGTGACTCGTAGCCCTTTACAACAACTCTTTGTTTTCTGTCTGTGAGATACGATTCAAACCAAAGAAGTAACGGTCCAAATATGCCGAATTCTACAAGCTTCTTTAGGAGGATTTTATGTTCCACTTTATCGAACGCACTGCTGAAATCAGTGTAAATTGAGTCAACCTGGGCACGAGAGTCAATCAATTTGCTTACTTCATTGACGTAGTGGACCAAATTAGTAGTCGTGGATTTGCAAACACAGAAACCATGTTGTTGGGGTACTAACTGAGGATTAATAAGTGAAGTAAGTAAGGGACATAGCAGGGATTCAAAGAGTTTCGCGAAAACTGAGAGGAGTGAAATGGGACGGTAGTTCTGCACGTCATTGGAGACTGACTCCCTTCTTAAAAATCGGTACGACATTTGCCCTTTTCCATTCAGTCGGAAACTGTGATGTCGCAATCGAATGGTTGAAAATTATTTTGAGCGGTAGAGATAAACTAGTTGCACACTTCTTTATGAATACCGGCGGCAAACCATCAGGCCCTGGCCCCTTGCAGATGTTAAGTTTTTTTAGTGCTTTCATTACATCTTGTTCCGTAAATACAACTCTACCTAATGCATGTTGATGACACTTGGGTCCTATTTGAGCTGCAGCAGGTGAACCAGTAGAGTAAGTAAAATTAGAGGAGAAATGCTTAGCAAATAGGTTGCAGACTTCAACACCAGTAGATGCTGTTTCATTTCCTAAACACATCTCCGAGGGAATGTCGTTACATTTGGACTTCTTCGATTTGACGAAGGACCAAAAGAGTTTAGGATTATTTCTAATACTCTTTTCAGTGAAGCTCATATAGTTATTATAACAGCTGTTCATCATGGTTTTAGATCTTCTCTCCAATAGTCTATATTCAAAGAGGTCCCTTGGGTTGTTATACCTCTTATAACGTGTTCTAAGTTTTTCTTTTTCATTTAGGAGTCTTACGAGAGGCTTAGAGAACCAGGGGGGATACTTATCGCTCGGTTTTTTTGACTTCGGAACGTGCTCGTCAACTACATCGTTCAGGTACTCATACAGGTTGTTCACCATAGCATCAACATCGCGTAAGTCTGAGAATACATGGGTCCAGTCAATACCCCTGATCTTGGCATTGATTAATGTATAATTGCCTTTTTTAAAGTTGTATCTAACGGGAATCTTACTCTTTAATAGTGCGGGGGGCGTGTCTTTTATTACAATTTCGAGGGGCGGGTGATAGACATCTACTGTTGATAGGGGGTTATTGCATACACTAACAATTCCTCCAAAGAAGTTACATAATATTAAATCTAGGGTTTTGTGATAACAATTTTTAATTGAATTTATTTGTTCCATGTTACATAGAGACATGAAGTCTATCAGCGAGTAGCCCAATGCGTTAGAATAGTTATAGGCTGTGTTACAGGAAGTGTGTAAATGAGTTGTGTCTATTTCCCAGTTGATGAAACTCAGATTAAAGTCTCCAGCTATCAAGGTTTCGTCGCCAGTGGTGTCAATAACAGAGGCGACACTGTCGAGGAACGAGTCAAGGGTATAATGTTGAACTGGAGGTGGAAGATAGGCTGCGCAGATATTTAAGTAATTACATGTTTTACCTTTGACAGTCTTGAGCCTGATCCATAGGTTTTCTAGGTCTGTTTCCCACTGCGACATCCGGGCAGAGTCTATTGACTTCAAAACAGCAATCAATACACCTCCCCCTTTTTTACCATTATTTACGGTTGATACTCTGTCTCTACGATAGACGATGTACCTGGAGTCAAATAATTCGCCATCATTTATACCATCATCTAGCCATGTCTCTGTGCCGATAATAACATCGTAGTTGCGCAACCGTGTGGTTAATTCAATCATATTTAATTTTGTTTTCATACCTCTAAAGTTTTGGTAATATATGTTGAATTGTGGGCGTTTAAATACTGCATTATACCAGTTTTTTTTTAAAGAGGTTTCAGAGTAGTGCAACTGCGTCCAAGCTTCTTATGTGTTTGGCTTGCTCTCCATCAGTCTTTCTAATGAGAACTTTACCGTCACGAACCCACACATATTTGTATCCCTTTGCAGTGGCCGCCTTTCTAGTAGCCGCGTGGATTTGTTTATTGAGGGGTGATAAATGTTCAGACACATATATAGGCTTAACGGGGCCACCATACCCCAGGTGTTGCGAATTTAGTTTCACAGTAGGGTGTGCTTTGTTGAAGTTCATAACTGAGGTTAGGATAACGTCCCGTGTTCGAGTGGTGCGCAGCTTTACAACAACCGCTCTTGGGTTACTATTATCGGGGTCTAATTTCCGCACTCGTACGGCCGACAGTATGTCTAATTCTCTGATTACGCTTGCTACCACGTTCCCTATCTGCTCAACCGTCTTCACCAAATTTTCCGCCTTGTTTTCTGGTATGCCGTTTATTTCAATATTTTGCTGGCGCGAGTATTGCTCGATTAGATTAACTCGCACAGACAAGTCCGAAACCAACTGCTTAAGGGACTCGTTTTCCTTGCTTAAACTTCTATTACTTTCAGTACATAATTTTAGTTCAGATTGTATGCGGTCGTAGTCATCACTCATAAACTTGACAGATTCTTTGAGTTCACGGAATAGATCCTTCATATCGTTGAGTTCTTCTGCAATGCATTTCTTTATCGCTGTTGAGATCTCTGTAGATATAACCGCGCGTATCTCTTGACGGATGGTGTCGACAAGCTCGGTTGATTTTGGTTGGTGAAGGTCAATCTCAGGAGAGCTATTCAGACGTGGACGCTTGGGCCGGACACTAATATTAACATTTGCGACTTCAGGCGAGTTGGTCGAGGAATGCTGCATATCAGGTTCCGACTGCACATGACTCAGGCTTGCAACGTCTTTCTCTTTTGTTGGATTGCGCTGAACACGAGGCATGATTCGTTAAAGGAAAGGAAGTGGTATCAAGTAGACGGAAATAGTTTCTTGATATGGTCGGGGTGGCGCCACCAGTGCCGGGGTGGCGCCACCAGCTAATAAGACCTTGCATCACTTATTCTTGTTCGGTATGGAGTAGCACTTGTCAATCTTATTATAACCTGTTACAAATCATTCAAAATAATGCAGATAAAATTGCCTATAATACTATAGGCAATTTTATCTGCATTATTTTTAAAACTAATCTTAAAGCACTACACACTAATATAAAATTACTCAGCATTACCAAATTCATTTTAAAATTAACACGTAAATTTTACAACAAAAATAAATGTCATCAAAATGAATTGATTGCAAACATAGGTCAAATAAAGTTGAAAGACTTGCGACTTATCGATAGATACGGTACACAATAATTATTTTTTGGATTGTTTTTAATTATGTTTTGCTGCACTCTGGACGCTTTTAACGTGTACGGTTTTGTACAACGTTCTCACTTATAGTGTCAACATTAATCGATGTAACTATTATATTTGTTACAACAATATTATTTATAAGCGTGTTCATGGAGTTTCTTGCCCATTCTTCTCCATAGGTACCTACTGCGCTTTGGAATGGACATCTAGCTTCATATTTCTGACTGACCGACTCCTTGACAATTCAAAAGTGCCTGTAAATGGTTTAATTGAAATAAATTATTTGAGTTTGAGTTTGAATTTGTGCTCTGCGAGTCCATGCTCACGAACACGAAGCTGCTGACGGTTAAGAACAATGCCCACTTCCCATACATTTCAAAACCTGATAATGAAAGTTTATGTGTAGTAGAAACACTACCTGTAAGATAAGAACATAATGTCATATAATCATTTTCACAATCGAAACGCTGCGAAGTCTTATTACTACTTTGTAGGTTAGGATTTGCCGTTATAAAGAAATAAATGTGATAGAACGAATTATTTAACACTCGACGTTTAGTCTCAAATTGTAATACTTACTTAATTATACATATTTATGTTCTAAAACGTCTTTTTTACTTTGTGAATTCCTTAAAACCAGCTGCCCTTATGTCACTGCTTAGACTCTCGATGATTGTCACTATAAATTGAGTGTCGAGCATTAAAGGTCAAACGTTATCAAATACGTTTCAATCGTCGTTACTCAATGACATATTGCATGATTCATTAATTCAATTATTCATTCATTTTTAATTAATCTGAATTATTCATTGAATAAGAAAGAAATACTTACTGAGTAAATAAAACGTAGAATAATTTAAGAAACTCAGAAACAGAATTGAATAAAGTCAAGTAGCAGTCTGTGAAATGGAACGTTGTAAAAAAAGGTAGTTAAGATGCGTTCAAAACATGCTAATATGTTTACCCTTGACGTAGAATAAACATATAGAAAAATGTAAATTTAGAAAAATCCTGCGTTTCTTTTAACATTGTTTTAATAAGCGTAATTAATATACAATTTAATTAGCTGTATTTTAAGATTTATTTCATTTCTATACATAGTCAGGTGAAAAATGGGCATTCTTCTTTACGCAGCTGGCGGCTACGCTCGTTGACGTACACATCCAGCCGCTTCTGATTTTCAGCAAACAACTCAGACTTCAAACACAGTAGTCATAGGCTCTCAGTTCGCATACCTCCCTGTGGCTGGTGACATAGGCACGTTGTTAGCAATTCACTAATACTTCAAACACTGCAGGCATAGGCTCTCAAAGTCAAAGTCAAAGCATTTATTTCAAATAGGCCCATAAAATGGCACTTTTGAACGTCAAAAATTACAATAAAAATATAACTGATTCTAGGCGCCACTTCCAAAAAGTAGTTTCGTATGGAGAAGAAGTGGCAAGAAACTCCACCGTTACTCTTTTAAAATATTTTACAATATTTGTATACATTAATTATATTTTTATATGTGAAAACGATGCACCAAGAATAAAAATACTATACCACAAGTGGTAAGAAGAACTAAAAATATAGCAAAGGCAGATAAATGAATGACGCGATAGGTACATTGTGCTCACATATTTACAAACACTGTAAAAATATATGACTTTCCTAAAATATTAACTAGGAATAGGTCAGTGTGTGAGTAAGTAAAAAAAAATAAAAAAATCAATTAGCAACCAGTGTGATTTTGTCTAGACGGGATTGTCCTATGGAGCTGGACCATCATGTTTCCAAGCATTCTTATCTTGTATATAGTCCTCTAATTTGTAATAAGCTTGTCTGCAAAGTGTACTTTTTATACGAATTTTAAATTTTCTTTCATTTAATTGCAATATATCACAAGGTATTTTGTTATAACATTTAACACAGTACCCCATAAATGATGTATGTACTTTAGCTAATCTGAAAAATGGTAGATCTATTTTATCTTTATTTCTGGTATTCAAATTATGTCTATCACTTATTTTATTAAAAAGATGTAGATTTTTTCTTACATACATAATATTTTCATAAATGAATTGGCAAGGTACTGTCATAATATTAATCCCTTTAAATAGTTCCCTGAGAGATTCGCGACGAGGAAGATTGTATATGGCTCTGACAGCTCTCTTTTGCAAAATAAAAATGGATTCAATGTCAGCAGCCCGACCCAACAGTAAAATGCCATAAGACATAATGCTGTGGAAGTAGCTAAAATAGACCAAACGCGCGGTTTCTACATCTGTTAACTGTCTTATCTTTCTAACAGCATACGCGGCAGAGCTTAGCCGCCCCGCAAGAAATGTTATATGTGGTCCCCATTGTAATTTCTCGTCCAGCGTGCGTCTCAGTTCGCATACCTCCCTGTGGCTGTTGACATATGCACGTTGTTAGCATGTCACCCATTGATCAAACACTGTAGGCATAGGCTCTCAGTTCGGACTGGAGACAGGTCGGGGGGCTTATTACGAACTTTTAAAAAGCCAAGTAAGTTCCAGGCAATTATTTAAGTGGGAACTGGCTCCCCTCCAAGCATGCGTTTAGGAGCCCTCTTAGACGAGGCCCGAGAGCCTCCAAGGCCAGAACCCAGGCTTTTCCAGGTTAGCCGTCGGGTCACTAAGCTTATGTACCGCCACTCTCAGCTCTACCTCGATCACCTCCGACTCATAATCATTGTCGTCGGCGGTGTGGTCCGCATCCGGCAGCGCATTAGGGGGAGTCATGGGTGAAGAAGTATGCTCCCCTCGCGAAGGAAAAGAAGCGCCCACCACGTCGTGATTGTGAGATAGTGTTGAATCAAGAGAAACTAGAATTCGTCGACAAAACTGTTTTCCTGGGGATCACGCTCGACTCAAGGCTACGTTGTGGTCCTCATTTAACATTTCTTGCAGGACGGCTAAGTTCAGCAGCTTACGCTGTCAGAAAAATCCGTCAATTTACTGATGTAGATACCGTGAGGCTGGTCTATTTTAGTTAATTTCATTTACTATTGTGTCATAGTTTTAGTTACTATCATGTCATACGGTATTTTGCTTTGGAGATGGGGCTGCAGACATCGAGTCTATTTTAAATGTGCACAAAAGAGCCATATATAATCTCCACAGGCGCGATTCTCTAAGAGACTGTATAAGGATAATAACATCATGACGGTATCTTGTCAAAATACTCATATCTATGAAAACATCATGGACGTAAGAAAAAAATTACATTCTTACAGTAAAAGTGGTGATAGAAATAGTTATAGTACTACAAATAGGGATCTATTACTTTAACCAGGTTTCAGACGGGCTAAGTAGACTCAACTATCATGAGGTACTGTTTAATATGTCACCTTACTTCATATATTACACTTATATTCATATACTTCAACTGAATGAGACGAAATTCAAATATTTTATAAAACGCACACTATGCAGGTGGTGTGGTATGGTTATAAGTGAGGGGATTATATCGCTGTTAAAAATGCCTGGTTCAATGCTGGTCCTGCTCGGACACCCCAACTAATTAAATTAACATTTGAAATACTCTTGGAAATGCTGAAGATTGTGAGGGTTTATTTTCATTGCATAAACTCAATCAGACATAAATTTTAAAACTTTTTGTGATCGCGGCTGCAAAATTCGTCGAAATTGCGAAATCCTTGGGGCTTGAGGGGACTGAGGGAACGTTACGTTCACCGTGGTCACGGGACTCTAAGGTTAATGGATTCTTTGCTACCAAATAGAGTCAATTTATGTCGCCCCTTCCAAAAGGTTGGGTCAAATGACGCTGGTCCTATCCCATTCAAAAAAGCCAGGATCAGAAAACCTATAATCGCAAAAGGCTTTGTTTGCCTGTTTGTGTGCTTGTAACAAAAGCTATCGACTTAGAGCTGGCCTCTGATTAAAAACAGAGACTTTTTTAGCCTGCCTAAACAGATTTATATCGAGATGTGCATTTCCTACAGACGTAAAAATAAATAGTGTTTTAATGCAGGCAAAATACCCATATACAAAAAAAATACAGTAAAGAAATAAAAATCAAAACTTAGAGGTATCGACAGTAAAAAATAAAAATTCCCCCGCAGTCTTCAAAAATCATAAATAATTTCGTCATTTTTTGTTCTCGCTTAGGTGAACAGAGTTCCAGTGCACAAATATGGGCTTGCTAAGTTGCAAGAGACAACCCTCAAAATACTGTTACTAGAGCGCCTCAAACTTAGCCAAAAAGACGCGACCCTTGACCTCATGATGGCGTAAAAGTCTGGGACCCCGCTTCGGCAAACATGCTCGAGGCACTGCAGTATCTAGGCAGTTTCATAAGGGTTCGGTAAGCATCATTATACTGAACCCTTAACGAGTTGTACATCTTTTTTGTGGAGTTGCACCAAAGTTGGCAAGTGTACATTGACAAGCAGTAAGCTCTGAACAGAGTGTTCTTTACGTCTTTGGTGCACTTCACAAACTTGCGCGCGAGCATATTACTCCTCACTGAGAGGGCCCTACGCTCTCTTTCTATGTCGCAGTCGTCTTGAAGTCTGTCCGTCAAAATGTGCCCTTAGTATTTAAACTGCTTTACAACCTTTATGGTCGCACCATTCAAATTCAGACTGGGTATGTTACTCGGACCAGCTCCAGATCTGAATACCACTGACTCGGTTTTGAGAATGTTATATTTCAGTCCGTGAACATCTGCGTAACGCTCACAGACAGACAACAGTTTCCTCAAGCCTTTAATCGAGGGACTCAAAAGAACCATGTCATCAGCATAGCTCAAGCTATTTACACAGACATTACCTACGTGACAGCCAACTTTGGTTCTTCTGAGTTCCACGATCATATCATTGATATAAAGGTTAAACAGGTCCGGAGAAGTCAACCCCCCTTGGCGAACACCACAATGTAACCTGGAACTGCTAGATAGAGTGTCACCCCATTTCACTTGATTGGTCTGGCCCCCGTACCAGAATCTCAACAGATCTACTATTTGGTGAGGTACTTGTGACTTTCTTAGCTTGTCCCAGAGGATTTCATAATTCACCAGGTCAAAAGCTTTGCTCAGGTCTAAGAAGCAAGCATACACTGAGGTTCTCTGGTGGGTGTAATATAGGCTATTATGCTCTTAAGGCTAATAATCGCAGAGTCTGTTGAGAGTCCAGGTCGGAAATCAAACTGCGCATCGTCAATTTTAATATTCTTTTGCAGTTCAGGCTGTATGAGACGCTCCAGCACCTTGCCTAGTACCGTACCAAGTGTAATTGGTCGGTAGTTACTAGATGCACTCAAATCGCCTGTTCTATTTTTAACGACTGGAACTACCACAGCTCTCGTTAAAGGTTTCGGCAAGTAGGCGTGTTTGACACATAAGTTATAACACGTACTCAGATGTGGAAACAGGTTGGCACTTCCCCAGACCAGGTGCTCCACACTGAGACCATCGTGTCCAGGTGACTTACCCCGCTTCATATTAGTCACAGCAGATATAACATCTTCAAGCGTAAATGGTGGCAGTAACTCAGTCACAACTGTGTCATTAATGAGCTTACAATCTGCATTCAGTGGGTCAACTTTAAATTTACTGGCAAACAAATCAGCTATTTCACATTTTTTCTCCAAACCATCAACAGACACAGGAAGGCTCGGCTTAAAATTAAACTTTTTAGTCGCATTCCAAAACTGTACAAAATTATTTTCTTTTCTATGCAAGGCCAAAATATTTGTTTTTATACTATCTTCATTTTTCTGACACCACTTGATTTTATTTTTAAACATTGTACGACTACTACGCATATTTTCAAAAATCAAGCCTTGTAAAGGCCTAGCAGTCTCCACCCATACCTTGAAATGGAACCTAGCATTCTGATGATAGTCCCGCCCGTGGTAGTTCCATCCAGTCACCTTTTTGCATCGCTTCTGTTCACCTAAACGGGAACACAGTACAGCGGCAGTCTGCAGTGTATCAACAATATACGCATAATATAAGTTTATTGATTCACAATATTTGTCATAATGTTCGCAATTTATATTATTTTCACAATCACACTTAAAAATATTAAAATTATCACTTAATTTATCCGAACAATGTTTTTGGTATGCAATAATTTGTTCTTTGGTACGCGTGCCCCATTTGATTCTATGTTGGTGATTACTGGAATCGGCGAAGGCTGTCTCAACTGTCATGCATGTCATATGGCAAACAATACGCAAAGGATAGTGATCAGACCACATGACGTCATATATGACGTCAGCCGCTATCACCGTATCCCATGCAGCCTTCGTTGAGATGCAGTGATCCAGCCACCTCCGACACCCGTGTGAGTCACTCATTAACGTAAAAGTTTCTGAATCTAATCCTAGCAAATTAAAATCAACACATTCCCATTCCATATCTGTACAAAACTTAATCAACTCAAGGCCAAACTTAGCGGAGGGATGCGCATTAAAATCACCCAACACATAAACACACTGCGCATCGCCTTCTTCTATAATTGCGTTATGAAGAGCTGTATACCGTTCTATTCCAAATTAAGTCTAGTAAACAGCAGACCTCTCATGCCATTACCTAATGATCCAACCAATTATTCTTGTATTACCCCAGGTTATTTTTTTTTACATTTGAACTGCTGGTTTTCTATGTTGACATATACGCTCAGGACAAGTATTTAATACTTGTCCTGAGCGTATATGTCAACATGGAAAACCAATCTCAATTTCGGAAAAAATATATGAGATGAAAATTACATTCTGGAAAGTTTGGAGTAAGCATTGTTAAAATTTGTTGCGATCTCGCCCTGAGTGGCAAGAAACTCAACCTTATCATAAGAGATTACAATTTGTCACCACTCTACTGGCCCCTAGCCAGAGAGCCAGAGTCAAAACTGGAAATGGCCATACACATAGAAGAGCTGTAATGAACGTTTGTGTTCTTCTGCTAGAATGTAGTGGTGCTAATTAATATAATGAAAGTTGGTTTTGTTTATTAAATAATAATTTAATATAATATCCGTTATATTGTAAAATGTTTGTCAATAAATTTATTATTTATAAATAAATAAATGTGCCCGGTTAATGTCAGTGGTGGCCCATTGGTATTGGCCCCGACTTACCAGCTGTACGTGAGTTCGAACCTAGACAGGCACTTTGTGTTTTTAATTTCATCACCGCGCAAAACGGTGAAGGAAAACATTGTTAGGAAACCGGCATGTCCTAGAACCAAAAATTCGAAGACATGTGATATCTACCAACCCGCAAAGGGCCCGCGTGGTTGATTATGGCCCACTCCCTCTCACTGAGAGGAGGCTTATGTCCCAGCAGTGGGAACTTTATAGGCTAATTATGATGGCAAAAGGCTCGCCCCCTATTACTTCAGACTTAATCATAACGCGAAATATGGTTGTACCATAGGTTCACCTCTGCCTAACCCTTCCGGTATTACAGGTTTGATGTCATGTTCTGTTCGTTTATTTTTCTTATTATTATCTTCATCTTATATTGTCAATTGTGAAATTGGTTGTCTATCAAAACGTTATAATTTTTGTTAACTTTAATCATTTATGTTGGCAACACAAAGTTTTGTTAATTTTTTATCTGTCGTTACTATACATGTTATTAACGTCATTACTAAAGAAGACCAAGAGAACAATAAATGAAGCACACGTTTTTTGCCCTAAATCTGCATTTTACGTTAAAACATAATAAATAGTTTAACCAATCAAGTTTACCATCACCCAAGTAATAGGGGGCCAAATAATAAAATTAAGCTGTAAAAAAGTTGGTCACTGAAGCCACTCCTCTTTTTTGCTAAAACCATCCAATATAAATTACCAAGTTGAATGATATATTCAAAGACTGAGCTGACGTATTTCATATTTTGTCCGAACGCCGTCTGAATACGAACCACAGAGCTCTTTTATATTCCGATACCGCTCTATTGATCCATTAGGTACCATACATCTTCGTCTTTGTTCTGACATTCAATAGTCACGACTTTAAGGACATTATGTTTAAGGAAATATTATGAAAATTTATTATTAAATAAATGAGTTTACACTAGACTTGAATACGTTGTTATTGTCTGTCACCTATTCAATAACAAAATATTATAGTATAATCATAACCATTATCATAATCACATATTTATTGCATTCCATATTGTAAAAAGATGTTACAAAGGGCTTACAGCTAGGTACAAAAATATGGGCCCTGTAAGGGCACAGCAAAAGGATAAAATTAAGTAAGTCGGAGAGAGGAAGAACGCTTTAATTTGATTACTTGTTTAGTAGTTATAATATTAAAAATTTAAATTAAACTATTTTATTAAAACATGTCATTTAGATATTCATTGATATTATTATAGCATATTATAGTTATTGTTTCAATTTGTTTGAATTAAATATTTGTTATTTTTTTATTATTTCCGGTAATTTATTATATACTTTCATTGACATGACTAGGGTACTTGTTGAGTGCATTTTTAGCTTAGAGCTTGGTAGTTTTAATCTTTTTTTATGGCGTAATGTGTATCTTGACTGTTTATTTTCTCTCGTGGTGTAAAAAGGGTTGGTACTTTCGAACAAAATTGAAAATGTATAGAATGTATAGGCAGGGGAGGGTGAGTATTTTATGTTCTTGAAAATGAGGTTTACATGTCGGTGTCTTCTATTTTTACTAATATTCTTATTAGTCTTGCAGTTTCAAGGTTAGTACGAGTAGTCTTTTTGACTTCACGAAGGGCATATGCAAGTCTGAATAGCTTAGATCGAGTTTTTTTTAATATTTGATTTACAATTAAGGTTAGTGTCTTTGGACAGGCCAAGTAGAGTAAATTCTTGAACGACTTCTATTGTAGTGCCGTTGTAGGTAAAGTTTATATCTAGGGGAGTTTTTCGACGAGGGTGGAAGTCCATTATTTTAGTTTTAGAGACATTGATTTCGTGGTTATGGTTATTCATCCAAGTTATCGTGTTATTTAGCATAGTGGTTAGGTCCTCGCTTAAGCCAAAATTGTTACGGCATGAAGTAAGAAGCGAAATATCGTCAGCAAACAAGACGCATGGCCTTTCTATGGTGTTTGGAAGGTCGTTTATGTAAATGAGAAATAGAAGGCATCCGTTTACACTCCCTTGGGGAAAAGAGACGTTAATTGTTTTACTATCAGATCGAATATTTTGTATTTCTTTGGTGTTTTCATTATAAAATTCTATTTCAACCTGGTGTTCTCTATTAGTTAAATAAGATTACATTATTCGTTAGTTCAACCGCGGATCCCTATGCCATGAAATTTATTCAGGAGAATGTCATATTGCACTTTATCTTAAGCCTTGGTCATATCTAATAGTTTACCTACGGCATATTTTTTGTCATTTGTCATATTTCAAGCTTCCTGTATGTATTTATAAATTGCTAAAATAGTGGATCGGTTTCTGCGAAAACCGTTTTGGCATTCATCAAATATTTTGTACTTTTCGCGGAAGGAGTGGAGTGGAGTATACACGATTGCACATTGCTTTCTCAATTTTTTTTGAGGCGGTTGGTAAGAGAGCTATTGGACGGTAATTGGTCCGTTGTCGAGTTTTTTTTTGTAGATAGGTTTTATAAGTGCTTTCTTTAGGTAAACTGGGAAAGCTGCGTCATCGAAAGTTTGATTTATTAGCAAGTAGAACGTTAACGTCAGTTCGTTTGCACATTGTCGTATTAACATTGATGTTAACTCGTCTATTCCAGGTTCTTCTTTTTTAGGTTTTTTAATAGTGCGTTTATTTCACCGGGGTCTGAGGGGTCCGGGGACTGGGCTGAGAAAAATTGTGCTTTCAGTGTGGTAAAGCACTGGGGTGCCTGTCGGCTCATTGCCTGGTGCTTTTTTGCTACCCTCGCCGATGGACGTAAAGAAGTTATTAAAAAAGTTAGCTATTTGTTTAGGTTCAGTGAAATTTAAATTATTTATTTGTAATTTAATGTTATTTTTATTCCTTTTCATTTTCTTATTTGTTCTTTCGGTTATAATACTCCACATAGTTTTAACTTTGTTACTTGATTTTTTTATTTTATTTATAAATTGCAACTTTTTTGCTGTTATAACTGCATTCTTCAGGATTTTTTCATATTTTTTAAGAATAAATTAGTGGAATTAGTTATGAGTGTAAGTATCTTTTAGAGCCTTTTATTTTTACATGAAAATTTTATGCCAGGGGTTATAGATAAAGCCAATATTTTTTATAATTTGTTTTTAACCTTATTTTCATTTTAGGTATACATTGGTTTAAAATGTTGGTTAGTGCATGCATGCAGCATTTAATAATACACTAGTTTTCATTTATATTTTATTTGTTTTTATTATTTCGTTCCAATTTAAATGTCTATTTAATTAATTTAAGTCTTTCAGTGTCGTCGTAATTAAGAACCTTAAGGTATTGTTCATTTGTATTTTGGAAGGGGATAAATGTTACATGTTTTGTTTATGGCATTATAAAGTCGCCCACTCAGACTCAAATAGTTTCGACTTGCCAGGGCAGTTTTGATTCTCACAGAAGGACAAATCAGGTCTTTACGTCGTTTATTTATATTCAGTTTTGGGTCATAATTAAGGCAGGAATGCTTACGTAGGATTATGTTGAGAGCACAGAGTTGCCTGCAAGTGAGTACGGACATGTACTTGTATAACTGGATGGTGGAGTAGCGATATGGTTTGTGAAGCATCACCTTTAGGGCGGCCCTCTGGGCCCTCTCAAGGCGAAGCATAAGGGTCTTGAAAGTGAAACCTCAAACTGAGATGCAATAGGTTAGAAGTGACTGAGCTAAAGCAAAATAAATAGTTTTCAGCAGAGGGAAAGCAACAACGTTTCTCAGCTTTCTCATTGGAAACATAAGCTTTCTTACACGAGATACTGTTACGTCTACATGTTTATTCCAACTCAGTATGCAATCAATATGTACTCCTAGATACTTCACGCAAGATGTTCTTTAAATAGGAGGGCAATTACAGGTGTATAGCGCCGGATGGGAGAAACTATGAACCTTTATATCCGGTATGCTAGGTTGTGCAGAAGAGTTCCCTGAGAAAGCAACATAGTAAGTTTTGGAGACATTCAAAGTTAGCAAATTACACGAAAACCAGTCCATCACCATACCAAGAGCATTCTCAACCGAGCGGTGAGCAGAGTCCCACGTATCTCCACTTGTAATAAGTGCAGTGTCATCAGCGTAGACCAGGATCTTGCAGTCCGGTAAAGTGAGTTGGCATAGCCTGTTAACGTATACAAGAATGAGAGTAGGACCCAGAACACTGCCCTGCGGGACTCCGAAAGATAAATGCTCATCATCGCTGATGTAATTCTCTACCTTAACTCGCTGACGTCGGTCAGTGAGGTAGTCGCAAAAGATGCTTAGGGCGGCATCTCTTATACTTAGTGCCTTCAGTCCGTGTTAAAGGATTGGAGTAGAGACAGTATCGAAAGCCTTGGCCAAATCCAAAAATACACCTATAGTTTTAGTCCTGGTATCGAGATTCTTGGTAATATGATTTGATAGCTCAAGCACAACATACTCTGTTGATTTGCCTTTCCTGAAGCCGTATTGGTTTGAGGCAATTGCATTATTGTGCTCCAAATAATTCAATAGTCTCTTATTCAATATTTTTTCCAAGATTTTGGGAAGGTCGTGAGAACTGTTACGTGGTACGACGATACCAGGAAGAAACATAAACCGGCATGGCGAAACAACAAGACGACGATGCCGCCGCGAAAACGGCTCACGTCATTCAAGGTCAGGATCATCGTCCAACATCGACGCTTCACATGAGTGCGGAGTTAATACCAAAATTCAGCGCAAAAGATTTATCTTGAACCCATCGACCCTGAACCCATCGAGATAGGCCGGATAGGCTTTAGCCTATCCGGCCTATCTCGATGGGTTCAGGATGTGGAAGATCACGCGTTAATTTTTGAGTGGGCCCCCGTCCAACAGCTCCTCTTTGCCCGACGCGTTTTGGTTGGCACCTCAGCGCTATGGCTGAAATGGGAGCGGCCGTATAAAACGTGGGATGCTCTGAAAAAAGATTTATTGAAGGAATTCGCGGAAGCTATTAATTCTAAGACAATTCACGAGATAATGAGTTCGCGGAAAAGACAAAGACGGAAAGTTGCTTAGATTACATTGGTCAACACAAGTCTTGTTTCCTTTATTATTTTTCTGTTATTGGGTATTTCTATGGCCCTGAATATGAAAAAAATACTGGAAGATTGCTAACAGCTTCAGTTTTTGAAATATAGAGTTTTATTATTTTGATAAAAAAGTACAGAAAATTAATAAATGATGTTAACAAAATTTCTATTGAACACTATCAAATGATCTTTTATACGATTTTCTTAAATGAACGACTTTAGGTAGATCACGTTGCAGACTCCAGCAGTAGTCTACCATCATATGTGAGTCCCACCGCCCCTGATACTCCTGATGCTCTTCCATTGTTCGAAGATCCTGATGGAATCTTTCACCCTGCTCCTCACTAAAATCACCTAGATTTTGTGGAAATCGGTCTAAATGTGAGTGCAGGAAGTGTATTTTTATGCTCATGTTGCACCTTAACTCTTCCAAGTTCGATAGGATGGACTGAACAAGATTTTTTTCTCGGGTACGATAAAATGTAATGTTGGTTTCCGGAGTGAGCAATTTTTTTTCTTTTAAACGAGATGCTAAAATCTCATAAGCTTCTTTCGGTAAGTTTAGATCTCTTACTAAGTCATTTAGTTCTTTCTGATTAAATGGTTGAGGTTCTTGGATACATTTGTAGTCTGAATCAGAGTCTTCACTTGATGTATTTCGTTCGGGTTCACAGGAATTTGGATCATCAGAAGATTTAGATGTGCTGGGCTGTACCTCTCGTGGTTTTAATTGAGGTCGTTGAGCAGAAGATAAGTTAGGATATGACCACTTATTTCGGTTTCCAGGGTTAATTCCGTTTATTTTCACTACGCAGAAGTAGTAATCGTCATGATGATTTCGAGGTTCTCGCCAAATCATGGGTGTTACGAACATTACTGCATCTCTTTTTCCACTGGACCATAACCGTAGACATACTACACATTTCTGGCATACAATATGAGGAACCCATGGTTTGTCCTGATTACACAATTTTATTTTAAAGTATTGATGAAACGCAGTTTTTACAAAGTCCGATAAAGGTTTTCGATATTTTGCAAATACATATTCACCACAAATGTAGCAAAAAGAATCAGGATTAAGTACACAACGCCTTCTTGACGAAGCCATATCGAAAACAACAACAAAATATATTTCAATGTCCAAACGTGAGTGCGAATTTAAAGCAGCAAGGAAAAGCAAATTCTAAATCGTCAAAAACGATGCGATGTTTTAACTGTTAATCGGCATGGCATCATCGGCATGTCCAAACAAAACGAAAGGTAAGAAATGCTTTCGTTGTAATGAGTTCGGCCATGTCGCTTCGGAGTGCAAGAAAGAGATGGACATAGTGAACGTGAAGACCGACATTACGAAATCTAAAACGCAATCAACACAGCCGGATAGCCAACCGTCGACATCCAAAGGAAGCTTCTTCAATTTGTCGCAGGCGCAGTATACACAGTGTAGCGTTGTAGTCGATTTCCTACAGATCAACTAAAACGCACATCACTAGAAACGGTTTACAAGAGTGACATCCCTAAATCTTTCAAATTCCCACTCGGTGTCGTGGTATGGATTGCACTATAAATATCCCTGCTGGACGCCTAACGTTCCCCCCAAAGCCAGGCAAGCCAAAGTCTGAGCCCTCCAGCTACCGCCCTATTAGCTTACTCAATGTCCTCGGCAAAATCTACGAGAGGCTTATTTATAAGCGTCTCAAAGACTACGCCGAAGCAAAGAGCCTCATACCCAACGAGCAGTTTGGATTCCGTAGCCAACACTCGGCCACCCAACAGGTCCACCGTATCGTAGAGCACTTATGCGCTGGTCTGCAGCGTAACGCGACGACGGGTGTGCTATTCTTCGACATAGCGAAAGCCTTCGACAAAGTCTGGCACAACGGCTTGATATACAAGCTCTACCAACTAGGAGTGCCAGATCGTCTCGTGCTCATCTTACGAGACTTTTTGTCGAACCGGACCTTTCGCTATCGCGTCGAGGGAGCACTCTCGTCCCCTCATCCTATTCGCGCCGGTGTCCCTCAGGGTTCCGTACTATCTCCTCTCGCCTTCACGCTGTTCACTAGCGATATCCCAAAAAGTAAAAAGGCTCAGTTGGCTCTCTTCGCCGACGACACTGCCGTTTACTATACCGGTCACTGTCCCAACGCTATAGCTCGTACTCTCCAAACCTCCGCAAACGTCTTAGGCGCTTGGTTCCGGAAATGGAGAATCGAGGTCAACCCCGATAAGAGTCAGGCGGTTCTCTTCTCGAGACGTCGTCGACTCCCTCCCCCACTTCCCAGCCCGATCACTATGTACGGCAAGCCAATCCCTTGGGAGAAGCAAGCCAAATACCTAGGCGTGATCCTCGATGAGAACCTTACCTTTAAGGCTCATATTAAGGCGGTTCGCGCGCGCGCCTCCTTCGCTCTTAGCAGGCTCCAATTCGTACTGACAGCCCGTAGCAAACTGTCCCTCAAATGCAAGCTCCGCATCTATACCGCAGTCATCCGTCCCATAATGACCTATGCCTGCGTTGTATTTACGCACGCTCACCCACGTCATCTCCATAAGATGCAGACCCTCCAAAACCGTTTCCTCAGAAGGGTCACGGGTGCCCCCTTCTATGTCCGTAATATAGATCTTCACGTCGACCTCAAAATGCCAACCATAAAACAGTTCATGAAACGCTTATCAAAGCGTTTCTTCGACTGCGGCATTAAACATTCTAACCCCCTGATTACAGCGGCCGCCCGCTACACTCCCTCTCGCATTAGCAGTATTCGCCGACCAAGGCATACTTTAATCGACCCCGACGACGCCACTACCCTCCTCCAGGAGAGTAGTAAGGCCACTAGCACGCTACAGAAGCCCAAAACCCGATCGCCGTCCTACCGCCCTCGCCGCCGAGGCCCGCCGCGACGCCCAAATCGACGCCCCTCCCGACCCTTGCTCGAGCCAGCCCGCGCCGCTGAGCCTGTAGCTTTAAATTCGTCCCTAATTAATACCAATCCTGATCCAGCTAGTCATTTGCTGCCCTCTTCCAGCGACGCCCTAAGCCGAGGTTCGTACCCCACAGGGGGTGCCCTTAGCGTTGTCGCTTAGTTTTAGTTAGTATATAAGTTTAAGTCCTGGCTGGAGGCCTTAATTTATTAGGGAATCCACAGGCAAGTCCGCTTAAGCAGACGACAACCGCATAGGTTGACCTGCGAGATGCCAAACATACAAACAAAAACCTAACGTTCCCTTTCCTTCGCATCAAGCAGTTAGTTAACATATCCCCGAGATAAACGGGGTTCCAGTATTAGGCTACACTGCAATTATCCTGCCTACCGCTGACTGTCGTCATCGCTGCCTCCGCCCTACTGCTGGAGAGACGCCAGTCACGCGGTCTACCCACGCCGCCGCTAACGCTGCCTGACCTGTCATCCACGTGGCTCGTGGGTACCGAGACCCCACGCCCGCCACGTGTTGAGGCCCCTGCCGAGCGGACCACGTGCCTACACGCGGTCGTGCATCCCTGCGTGGTGCTGCCCAAGTCGAGTGATCTCTGAGGTCGCTCCCCAACACTGCTGCCTGCCCTGTGATCTCACATCGGACCTCGTGTCGCGGCGTAGCCAAGCCCAGGGCAGTAACGTTCTCTTCTACTAATTACAGTGACCAGTGAACCAGTACTCTAGAGACCTTAAAACCTGCTTCCCTGATTTGTGTCTCGTGAAATAAATGTGTAAAGTGACTTTTGGTTTCATTCCTTAACTACCTAGAAACCCACTTGCCACAACAGGCAGGTGGCAGCACGGTGCATGCGGAGTCGGAGAAAAATGCGTGTTGCAATGTTGGCAGCCCGAAGTTGGGTGTGACAATAGTGAAACTGCCACATACCTCAGAGATGACAGCTCAAGTGTAAACGAACGTGAAGTTTGCAATGTTAACCCTAACAAACAAGTAATCACAACAAACGAAAAACCATTCAAAGATGTGAAAATACAAGGCTCAATAATAGTAACCGCGCTAATAGACAGTGGCAGTGACATTAATTTAATCTCTAGTGAGTGTTACAAACAATTAGGTTCGCCGAAATTAGATACGAATAATAACATTAAGATGAAAAAGAAATTTGAACACTACAAATGAAATCGATGGTTACAAATATCAAAATATCGGGTGTTATATTGTTCCCGAAACGTGTATGCCTTTTACATTGTTATTAGGACAAGATTTCTTAAAAAATGTAACTTGTGTAATGACTGGAAGTATGGTGCAGATGAAGCCTGTCAGTGAAGGTCGGTTAAGTAGGTTGAACTGTTTTCAATGTGTTTCTGATGTTATAGGTTATATTGACTGTGAACATTTAAAAGACCAGATAATCCTCTGTGTCAAAAACTATCAACCAAAAAAGTTAAAGATGTCCCAATTCAACTCGAAGTTATACATACAGATGATACTCCGGTAGCACAGCGACCGCGACGTATAGCATTGAGGGAGCAAGAAGAGGTAAATAAACAACTAGCAGAGTGGTTACATTTAAGAGTCAGCGAAGACAACATTAAGTATACTTCGTTCGTAACTCACAACGGACAATATGAATTTATAAGAGCTTCATTT
Source organism: Dasypolia templi (assembly GCA_963555695.1). NCBI lineage: Eukaryota > Metazoa > Arthropoda > Insecta > Lepidoptera > Noctuidae > Dasypolia > Dasypolia templi. The sequence goes on from OY743153.1 coordinate 21,722,432, forward strand.
GGACTGTCAATATATCCAAAATACTTCATGTGTTTTATATCAATTGTTTTCAGAGATTTTATTGCCGAAGGAAAGATCTTCATCGACGATATTTTGATTCCAGCAGAAAATGAACAGAAAGCTGTTGAAAGACTTTAGGAAGTGCTGGCAGAAGCATCTCAGTACGGATTACAATTTAATTGGACAAAAGGAAACCTGGTATGTCGCAGTATTACTTATCTTTGACATGTGATTCAATCTGGCGAAGTGAGTCTAAAGATAAGACTGGTGCAGTTATAAAATTTCCGGAGCCTAAGACGGTAAAGCAGTTTCATAGTTTTGTAGGTTTGGCTTCATTCTTTAGAAATTATATTCCAGACTTTGCATTAATAATAAGCCCATTAGATGACCTATTAAAAAAAGGATGTAGATTTTAAATTTAAAGAAAAAGAACTAGAAAGAAGCCTTTAAAGTGACACAGAAAATAACAACTGGAATTCCAAGAGCTAACACTCAAGTGGAGCGCATTCATAGAACTATCATCTCTATTCTGACAAAATTGTGTATAGAAAACTCTACACTACAATGGTATCGGCATGTGAGTCGAGTGCAACGATCGCTTAATGGCACATACCAAAGAAGTACATGTAAACACCGTTTGAACTATTCATAATCAGCCTATAACGGTCCCACTGGTGGGACACAGGCCTCCTCTCTATGAGAGGTAGTGAGCCGAAATCCACCACGCGGGCTCAGTGTGGTTTGGTAGATGTCACATGTCTTCGAATTTTCGGTTCTAGGACATGCCGGTTTCCTCACGATGTTTTCCTTCACCGTTTTGAGAGCAGTGGTGATTAAATTATTTACACAAAGTAAAGCGCCTGCTTGGGTTCGAACTCACGACCTACAACTCGTAAGTCGGGACCGTTACCACTAGGCCACCACTGCTCATCACTATTGAACGATTAGTGGGAGCAAAAATGAAATTTAAAGAAGACATTGAGATCTACGATCTACTACAAAATACTACTATACAACACGAAAGACAAGTTTCATGATAGAAAGTGTAACGAGTTTTTTATACTGTTACATGTCATTGGACAAATTAGTCGATATTCTGAACGATTTCTAGCTGTCATTTTTAATCTATGGCAGATTCTGCTTTTGAAATGACAAATTTTGGATGTGTCACTGCGTCCTATATCTGTTGGAAGACATGGCTTCTAATTTATTAATTTAAATCCTGTTGGATCCATGCTGTTTATTGGCCATGTGATGCCATATCTGTGATGTACTGTCAAATAATTTAATAATCTGTGCTCCAACGACCCGCCCGCGAGGCATTACGTTGACAGCAGTCGAGGCGAGCGGACGTGTCGCAAGCACGCAAATAGAAATATATCTGTGTATTATTAAACCACCCAGGAGTTAAAGTGAGACATAACATTGGCGACGAGAATAAAGAACGTGAGTAAAAATAAACAGAATAATAAAATAAAAAAACTAATTAGCCACAATTAATTATGGTTTTCTATTTTCTTTTATCCAATTTTAAAACGGATATGGAGATTGATAAATACAACGTTTACTAAAATAAAATAAAAATATCTTAAACGGAAGGTAATTACAATTGATATTTTCGGTCAAAATAGCCTTAAAATCAGTGCCTGCTAATACTTACCAATAAAATATTGTTGTGTAGCTGGTGTGCACATTTCATTATAACTATATACCCACATTGTATAAATCCTGCAGAACGATAACTAATTAAGACTTTGAGATATTCTCAGTGTCATTCTCGACCTACCCACATTATATTTAATTAAAACTATTTACATTCTTAGTAATACTGCAGGCCTAAGTACTTATTTAAGGTGTCATCACAAGAATGGGTACTACCGGAGAAACCCAGGTTGTGGCTTGATCTACAGGTTCAATGATGTCTTTTTTGACTAACTCATCAATTTTATCAATGCTTTTATTTTCGAGTGGAATTGGTACTCGCCTATATGGCTGACATATGGGTGTCACAGATGGATTTATAGCAATAGCCAATTGGACATATTTGAATTTAGGAAAATTCTCTGTATGTAATAGATTTATACTCACCCCTATTTTAAGCACATTGAGACATGTAGCTGTATGCTTGCCCAACAAATTGCGGGTACCATTTTTAATCACATAAAATTTTGCAGTTTTTGTTTCTGGTCCAACTCCGATTGATGCTTTAAATGTGCCGAGCACATTCAGAGGATCTTTTGAACCGTAAGCCATAAACACTTGATCAGAACCTGGTTGCTGGTTAGACACAACAACAGCTTTTGATTTTATATATTCCCAGGTTTTATCATTTATTATATTGTTTTTACTCCCAGAGTCGATGAGCATATTTACATTGACACCTCCGCAAATTATTTCAGCGTCATCATCAATATGAAATATATAGTCTACATTACTGACTGGTGGCTTGGTCTGTGGTTCATTTGCTTTAGTTTTTGTCCTGTATTTTTTTTGTTTGTCCCAAGTAATAGGTGTTTTACGCTTGAGTTTCCTTGTTCGACATGGACTCATGAAGTGACCTTTGTCACATACTTTGTTTCTCGCAGGACAACGTGTGTCATCACACATCCACATCTTGTACACCGTGTATTATCAGTGTGAATACCCTGAGGTCGGGTTTTGTTTGTTCTTGTTCCAATCCTATTGACCTGTTCAGTTTTTATTACTTGGAATTCCTTTAATTGTCTATCGACGGTTTCGATTGAATTGGCTTCTAAAATAACCTTTTCTAATATAACGGAATCTCCTAACTGTAGAATTTTCTTTCTAAGGTCTGATGAGACATTTTTCCGCAATTTGGTCTATGAGAGCGTTGTCTTTGTTAGCAAAATCACATTTGGAACATTGATTACGTAATCTAACTAAGATTTTTTCCAACTTTTCGTCGGGTTCCTGTTTCATACGTGTCGTTTATAAACAAAACTCTGCTTCGCAGAAAAGTAATCATCTAGTTTTTTAATAGCGGTCTCGAAAACATCGGAGGACGCGCCCTCTTCCACGTGTGCACCGGGAAGGTTATATTATAACCTTCCCGGTGCACACGTGGAAGAGGGCGCGATATCTTGCTATCCTAAACCTACAGGATGTAAAAGTGTTGCTCGTTTTTTTAAGGGCTGGTCTATGCCTAAGGCTAGAAGATAGATTTTGAGACCACGTTTCCATCTTTGCCACCGATGGCCTAATGAGGTCGGATCACCGTCGCGGTCGAGAGTTTCTATCGTCGGTAATTGAGACATGTTGGGACAATCTGCAAGAATTAAAAAATGCTTCAAGTACTACGCAAATTAACCTAGCTAGCGATATGATAAGCACGATATAATACATATGTATCTAGCTTAATATAATGCGTACGTATTTTTTTTTTTATCTGACTGAACTTTAGGATTGGAACAGGAATAATTTCGTGGAATTGTAATATAAGAGTATACTTTTATACCAGTAATATGTGGATTTATAGTGTACAGTGTGTGATTTGTCATTATCTTTCGACTTGGCTAATACTTACAGGCACGATTGGTTGTTGTTGTTGTGTAGTCGGTAGCTTATTGAAAGAGAGAAGTCAAGACTAAACGCAATAGATTGTTTTATAGTAATCCGTGCACTAATGATTATAAAATAGTTTTCTTTCTTAACTTTATTCGTTTGATACTTGCATAAAAATAAAATTCATTTTCTATGGACGATAATAATTATTGTTTAACCAGTAAAGGCATGTTTCGATATAAGCGCCTGATGTTTGGTATTTCGTGTGCACCCGAACATATTCAGGAAATCATGGAAAGGATGCTTCTGCCTTGTAAGTGCGTCGTTAATTTCATTGACGATGTTATTGTGTTTGGCAGTAACTTAAATGAACATAACGATAGACTAAAGAATGTGTTACAAGTTTTGAAAGATAATAATGTGGTCCTTAATGATAAAAAATGTATTTATAACGCATCAAAGATAGATTTTCTCGGTCACGAATTATCTCCACAAGGCATTAGACCCCTTGATAAGTACGTCAAAACAATAAAATCATTCAGAGAACCTAAAACAGTCGAAGAAGTTCAAAGTTTTTTGGTACTAGTCAATTATATTAGAAAATGGATCCCAAGGTTGGCCACAGTGACCGATCCAATTTGATAAATTTTAAGACACAAACTCTCTAAAAACGCCGACATAACTGAATATTGGAAAATTAAACAATCTTCTGCGTTTGCGTAGTTAAAAGAAAGTTTAAGTGCTCTTCGCACCTTGGGTTTTTATGATCCACACGATAAGACACAAGTCATGGCAGATGCTAGTCCTGTGGGGTTAGGAGCAGTTCTCGTTCAGATAGATTTACAAGGACCTCGGATTATTGGTTCGGAGTATCGGATTAAAGTTTGGTGGCCAAAAATAGATAAAGACGCGGAAAACATGGTTAAAAGTTGTAAAAGCTGCTCTCTAGTATCAGGACCAAGCCCCCCTGTGCCAATGAAGAGACGCGAATTACCGACGCAACCATGGACTGATATAGCTATAGACTTTTTAGGCCCACTACCAAGTGGACACAACTTATTAGTAGTCAATGATTGTTATAGTCGCTACAAATAAATATGGGTTATGAAATCTATAACATCGAATGAAACCATTAATGTTTTAAAAGAAATATTTTCCAGACTAGGTATTCCAGTCAGTATATTACATCGGATAATGGACGTCAATTTATTAGCGAAGAGTTCAAATCCTTTTGTTTAGAATTTGGCATCAGGCTTTACAATTCTATACCATATTGGCCACAACAAAATGGAGAGGTCGAAAGACAAAACCGCGAAATCCTTAAGCACTTGAAAATTAGCCAATGCCAAAAGTCTGATTGGAAGGATGACCTCCTTCGCTATCTCATGATGTACAATAGCACTCCCATAGTACAACTAGAAGGACACCATCAGAATTATTTTTTAATAGACAATTTAGAGACAAAATCCCTTCCGCTGTAGATGTCCAAAACCGACGTATGGACCTTGAAAACCTATGACCTGATTGGAAGGATGACCTTGACCAAGAGATAAAATCATAAAATAAAAGGGAAAGTTGATTGAAGATAGGAAAAGGAAAGCAGTAGACAATGAAATTAATATAGGAGAAAAAGTTTATGTTAAAAATATGATAAAAGAAAATGAATTGACACCTGATTTCAACCCTACTCCACACACAGTAATGAGTGTTAAAGGAGGTGATTTAAATGTAAAAAAATATGAAACAGGTCAAAACATAAGAAGAAACATAGTCCACCTCAAGAAAATAGAAGGACAATGGAGAATTCACAATGAAAACGGAAAGGAATACAACGGTGATGTAGAAATAGAGACAGATGATTAAATTTCGTGTTGTAATAAATTATTGATAGTATTAAGATTATTATTAAAACCAGGATATCAGATTTAAAAACTAGATTTATGTAAAATTACGTGTAGCTTAAAAAGTGATTTTTTATCCAGGGTCAAATTCATAGTTGGTAATGTGATTAGTTTAAAAAAAAAATTTAAAGGGAGAGATGTGATGTACTGCCAAATAATTTTATAAATCTGTGCTCCAGCGACCCGCCCGCGAGGCATTACGTTGACAGCAATCGAGGCGAGCGGACTTGTCGCAAGCACGCAAATAGAAATATATCTGTGTATTATTAAACCACCCAGGAGTTAAAGTGAGACATAACAAAATCTATAATCTAAGGGCCCGGGAAGTGGTGAGGATGGACTGTTCGTTCGGATTTACTGGTGAGTTACGATTCTTCCGGAGAAATGCTTGGCTTTCATCTTTGGTTGTGCGTTACGATTTGAAATTATTGTTCGCAGATTCTATTGTGTACTCCTAATAGTGACTATGTCACACTTCGTGGTGCACTGGGGAGGATCGCGATGATTTTATCGATACGTTTCCACGTGGTTGAAAATTTCGGAAGAGCGTCTATTCATCCGTTTCCGATTTTTATTTTGCAGCCTGCTACGGTTGGTGTTTATTTTTAATTCCGAGAATAATAATTTCTTGATGTTGTAACCATCATTGTTCTGATATCTGTTTTACATATGTAACCATAACTAAAAACATGATTTAACTAGTATAAATGCACAAATTCAGTGTATGCAAACCAATTTGGTATTTCATGTCAAGATGTTTAGAGATTAAGATGTTTTTTTTTACTCATGTTACTTATGTTTAGGTAAGTGATGCAGGTTAAGATGATTGACAGCATGAGCGGTATGAGTGTATGACTGAGGGCAGTCGTCGACTGAGGGCAATCGTGAATGGTACTATAGATTGCCCTGAGCTGTTAGGCAGTAAAGGATTAGTTACACACTGCAAAATGTTTCGTGAACCTAGCTTGTTACATGTCCCTCATTCCAAGTCCGCGTACAGGCAGAATTTGTTTCTAATCCGGGTGTGCAGAATTTTTATAAACTGTCCGGAGAACATGACTTGGATATATTCAATACCAGTGTATCTCGGCAAGCATTTGTTGGTGAAAAGCAAGCAATTGTTTACGTCTAAATGATTTTTAGTTTCTATTTGTCGATCGTATACTATTTTAAGTTTGTGTGGATATATTCAATACCAGTGTATCTAGGCAAGCATCTGTTGGCGAAAAGCTTCTTTACAGAAAAGCAATTGTTTACGTCTAAATGATTTTGTACCTATTTCTTCATCTCATCTGTATTTCTAGTGTTTATCAGTGGAAACTTGTAAACTCATCCACAAAAACCTCATCCGCCTCGACAATAGTGTCGCTTTCGACAGTCCCGATAAGGCTGAATGTCTTGCTGAGAGCCTAGAGTCCCAATGTTCTCCCATCTCTCAACCAGTAGACCAAGCTCACCTGAACAAGGTCGACGCTGAAGTCAAACGGAGAGCCTCCCTCCCTCCCGTCGAAGACCCTGATGATCCTCTGCCTCCCGTCACTCCAGACGAAGTGCACGACATCATTAAAGGACTCCACGCTCGTAAGGCCCCCGGTTCGAATGGTATTACCAATAAGGTATACAAACTCCTTCCTGCCCCGCTAATAATGCTTATGACCGCCATCTTCAATGGCGCCTTGCGCAACAACATCTTCCCACAAGCATGGAAAGAAGCCACCGTCATCGGTATCCCAAAGCCAGGCAAGCCAAAGTCTGAGCCCTCCAGCTACCGCCCTATCAGCTTACTCAATGTTCTCGGCATAATCTACGAGAGGTTTATTTATAAGCGTCTCAAATACTATGCCGAAGCAAAGAGCCTCATCCCCAACGAGCAGTTTGGTTTCCGAAGCCAACACTCGAGCACCCAACAGGTCCACCGTATCGTAGAGCACTTATGCGCTGGTCTGCAGCGTAACGCGACGACTGGTGTGCTATTCTCCGACATAGCGAAAGCCTTCGACAAAGTCTGGCACAACGGCTTGATATACAAGCTTTACCAACTAGGAGTGCCAGATCGTCTCGTGCTCATCTTACTAGACTTTTTGTCGAATCGCACTTTTCGCTATCGCATCGAGGGTGCACTCTCGTCCCCTCACCCTATTCGCGCCGGGGTCCCTCAGGGTTCCGTCATATCTCCTCTAGTTTTCACGCTGTTCACCAGCGATATCCCACAGAGTAAAAAGGCTCAGTTGGCTCTCTTCGCCGACGACACTGCCGTTTACTATACCGGTCACTGTGCCAATGCTATAGCTCGTACTCTCCAAACCTCCGCAAACGTCTTAGGCGCTTGGTTCTGGAAATGGAGAATCGAGGTCAACCCCGATAAGAGTCAGGCGGTTCTCTTCTCGAGACGTCGTCGACTCCCTCCCCCACTTCCCAGCCCGATCACTATGTACGGCAAGCCAATCCCTTGGGAGAAGCAAGCCAAATACCTAGGCGTGATCCTCGATCAAAACCTTACCTTTAAGGCTCATATTAAGGCGGTTCGCGCGCGCGCCTCCTTCGCTCTTAGCAGGCTCCACTTTGTACTGACAGCCCGTAGTAAACTGTCACTTAAATGCAAGCTGCGCATCTACAGCGCAGTCATCCGTCCCATCATGACCTATGCCTGCGTTGTATTTGCGCACGCTCACCCACGTCATCTCCATAAGATGCAGACCCTCCAAAAGCGTTTCCTTAGAAAGGTCACGGGTGCCCCCTTCTATGTCCGTAATATAGATCTCCACGTAGACCTTAAAATGCCAACCATAAAACAGTTCATGAAACGCTTATCTAAGCGTTTCTTCGACTGTGGCATCAAACACCCAAACCTCTTGATCTCAGCGGCCGCCCGCTATACTCCCTCCCGCATTAGCAGTATTCGCCGACCATGGCATACTTTAATCGACCCCGATGACGCCACTACCCTCCTCCAGGAGAGCAGTAAGGCCACCAGCACTTTACACAAGCGCAACACCCGTTCGCCGTCATACCGTCCTCGCCGCCGAGGCCCGCCGCGACGCCCAAATCCACGCCCCTCCCGACCCTTGCTCGAGCCAGCCCGCGCCGCTGAGCCTGTAGCTTTAAATTCGTCCCTAAATCACTCAAATCCTGATCCAGCTAGTCCCTTGCTGCCCCCTTCCAGCGACGCCCTAAGCCGAGGTTCGTACCCCACAGGGGGTGCCCTTAGCGTGTAGTCGCTTAGTTTTTAGTTAGTATTTAAGTTTAAGTCCTGGCTGGAGGCCTTAATTTATTAGGGCAACCACAGGCAAGTCCGTTTAAGCAGACGACAACCTCATAGGTTGACCTGCGAGATGCCATTCCCAAAAAAAAAAAAAAAAATCTTGTAAATAGCCTTTAATTTTGTATCATTTAAGGACACTTTATAACTTAGCTGTAAGTTTCCCGAATAGCATAAAATAAATAAAATAAAATATAGGTCAGAAAGGCAAAAATAATGGTCTCCAAAAATGTTGTAACAAAAGTAGGTAATCTGAGAAAACGACAAGAACACTCTTTAAGTAAATAAAACTGTAACCCTTAAACGGCTCAAGTTTATACAACATATTCTGCACACTGAGTTTATGATTACAACAAACAGTGATACATTGGTTTGTATCCGCTACCTCGGTTTAACCTCACGTCCTGTAAACACTTTTTTGTAGGCTGTAAACCTCTTTTTGTAATAGCTATGAATATGAAATTATTCTATTTTATGAGTGAGAAAGCAATCTTGTGCTGACCACAAAAAAAAAGACATAATACATCAAAGATGAGGTAAATAGTTGGGGCATAATATGCGTTATCTGTTTATTACGAAGGAAACAGATAGGCAGTCGCACCATGTAAAATACTGGTACATGTTAAGTATATGCTATACTTACACCATTAGTCATCATTCATCCATTCATGTCCCGTATCTACGAAGATCATTCATCCTCCTCCTACGGGCGAACCTGGCAGCTGTTCATCAAGCCTTCCGTATGAACTTGAGTGTCGTGTGAACCGTGTTTTAGTGTTTTATAGTCCCACCTGTATTTTCTATTTCATTCATTAAACTATCTGTACCAAGTCTACTTTCATCTTTTATGTAGTTAGGATCCAGTAGTTCTGTTCTAGTAGTTATGTTACATTTGGCGCCAAACGTGGGGCAATTCGAACCCATTTCACCCTCCCAAAATTCAAAAAAACATTATCCCTAGTTCTAGACTTTATGGTAATTTACCAATTTTTCCTCTTCAGCCCTCCTCTTGAAGACTGCTTTACTCATCTCGACACTTCTTCATACTGAACATCATTGTACACTACACCCCTATATACATTCCTTTTACCCACTGGTAATTGGCATCCATTCTTCACTTGTAAGTGTTGTTAAAACCTCTCGGGGTCTCTTGCAAGTTGGGGTTTGGCCCACTCTACGACGGCTATTGGACAATATCCCATAATCATTAATCTCGTATACTTAACTCTCTACCAAAACATTTCTACACTGCATCCCATAGACTTGCACAACACTACGTTTACCCTTTGGGAATCGTACCCAGTAGCCGCTTGGTGTGTTTAAATCCACTCGTGGACACTCCCAAGTTGGTTGCTGCGACACTTCACGACTGATACAGAAGAATATTCTGTGGACGTTTATACAAACCCTAAACACTATGTTACACTCACTACAAATACTTCACTATCCTCTTGCACATTTATATGATATAATTTTATTATTTTTATCATCTGGGATTCTGATCAGATTAGGTTTAGTATCGTGGGCTCGATATTATTAGAGAATTGCACTGAGTTGTCTTTTGCACTCATTAACCCTCTTGGACTCCCAAACTCAATTTTATCCTTTTTTGTAGTTCTACTTTCATCCTTTTATGTAGTTAGAGATTAGTAATTATGTTACATTTGGCGTCAAACTTTTGTTACAAAGTACAGTAGCGCTCATAAGTCCATAGGCATTCTCACAAAGCAATATATTGACGCTTCGGTTTTACTTACGACCTTCTTCTATATGTTATTTCTATACTATAAACACGCACACACATTCACTTTGTCTGTAATTGATAGTATTTCATAATTTCAACTAACTTAACATATGCGAGCTAGCTTAGTCGTTACCGTGCTTGGGTATGAGCGATTATGGCAAGCCCTGAGTTCGAATCAGCTTGATTAAGCTTGATGTTATTTTCAAATAATATGTATTTATAGTTTTTGTTATGTTATATTACCTAAAATGAACAATTGTTGTTTGTTTTAATAAAATTACTTGAAGTGGTTCAATCATTGGATACTTGTCTCGTACATCTTGTTAACTTAGATAAATAAAAGTTTGTAGGTAGACCACAGAAAACTGAGTAAATTATAATATTTCGATTTCTGTGAGGTAGATGCAATTCGTTACGAAAATTCACCTAATTGAGCGTTGTTGGTTAGTGACGAATGTTTAAATCTGTTAATTAGCGGTATTGTGGTTTTAACTTTCAAAATGCAGTGAAATATAAATATTGAAGAGTTGGCAATATTTTCGCGCTGTGTAAAAGTGGACGTAAATTATGTGATAACACAAATGGACTAAGTGATAATAAGTAATAAGACTAAGTGGACTAAGTGGTAATATTTGACTAATTGTAAATTATTATTTGTTTAAATTAGTGAATGATGAGTGAAGTGTTACACACAAAATATTATTAATAAAATGTTTTCTTAATTATTATAGTTTATTGTATTTTGCGTAGAGATGTCTTATAATATTTCATTCTTTGTTCTAGAGAAATCCTGTGAGTCTGCGGGTTAAGAGATGGAGCGCTTGTTTATGAAGTGGAAAGCTTATTTAAACAAGACTTCACATGGTGAATGAATATGAAACAAATGGCTTCATACCATCCGGACATTTTGCTGAATTATTCAACACGTTATTAAAAACTGTTCGCCATGTACTCCATGCTATGAAGGTTGCATCACCGAAATCCATCAAACAATAACGTTTAAGTAACTTTGCCTAAAGCCTCCTCATACAAATTACTACAGTCAATGAAACCATCCCTGACCACCTTCAGTTGATCGCGTTCTTCAACAACATTCTAATATTGCTGATGTAGGCCTACTAGCTCCTGTTTAAGGCTTGAGTTTTTGTCTACTATCTTCTTGAATACCCCCTCACTTTCCTCATTCTCCTGTAACAATTGTTGACATTGGAGTTTTGATGCTTAAAGTTTTTGGAGGGCCGTTCTCAATTTAAGCTCCTTATCCTGAGCAGTAGCGTTACGGGTCATCACAGGCATGGTTTCAGGATTTGTAACTAAAATTAGAAAAACAGAGAAATAAAGTTGGAAATTAAAAGGGAAAATGGGAGAAGAAAGCGAACTACGCTTTCTTCTCCCATTTGTGAAATGAGGAATGAGGAGTGAGAAATGAGTTTGGCTATTGAATTGTCTTGAAGAGCTATTAACAAAGAAAAGGAACATGTGAGGATAGTAGCAGCTGGCGTTCTGTGTTTTCTGCCTACCTCCATGGGAAGAATGCGTGAGTTTATGTGTGGATGTATAAGTACTTACAAATCTACATTCGACTAAAGTAGTATTTTTGTTTAACGATGAAGTTATTCGTCACAGTTTCTTATATTTAGACAAAAAAGTTGGCTCAGACAGCTTTCTTATTATACTATCTTAATAGCACATAAATGCCTTTCTCCTTTAGATAACAACGTTTAGGGGATATTATGTTTAAATGTAACATGATTTTTATCTCGATAATACGTTTCCGTGGGCTAATTTTCCCCTCGCCTTCCACGCGGGCGGCAAAAGTTTCTAAAAATTTATATTTCGAAGATCTAACCATTTATAATGTTCAAGTAACTGCCAACAAATTTGGATGTAGCTGTTGCTGGCCGCTATAGCTCTAAAGCTACTGTTTCTTAGAATACCGTTTCCTTCACATTCATAGCGGACGTCATGAAAATCAGTCCTTCTCATCAGCATTTGACATTAAGGTGACGAAAAACACTTTGTGTTTGGACATTACTCCTGCATTCAGCGGTCAATATATGTATATAATCTTTATTTCGGACCAGTGTAATCACAATCCATATAGTATTAGTAACAATGACTTACAAAACTATGTTATTAAAACTTATAAATTAAAAAAAATTAAAAAGACGAGGCCCAATACACGTTGGCGCGTGCCTCTGCACCCAGTGTCTTATAAAGGGACTGTCTATTTTGTCACACAAAGTTTGTAGGATGCTGTTGGAGCTTCCGCGACACCTACCCATTATTGACGCTGTTCTCTTCCTCATAATCCCATGAAAATCGTCAACACGGGCTTCCGCAAATATTCGCGAAGCGCTGCAGAAGCGCGGAAGCCCCATCAACATCCTATATCCATTATTATATTGTACGCGCATGACGTTGTAGGCCCTCTGCGTATATTTCACCCAAAAGCTACACGTGTAGAAAGTTTGGCAGTATGGCTTGAAAAGAGCAACTTTAACACCCTTACTACAACGGGCAAACCTACGGGCAGCCATATAACATCGATCCGCCAATGATCTTCTAGGAAACCGTAGCTTAACCTTGCCCGTTTTTGACTGTGAGAAAAGGCAAGCCTATTCTCAAAGTTAATAAAGGCTGATTTATTTTAAAAAATGTTCATCATTATGAGTCTGTTTGTTGCCTCGGTTGAATGAGAACGTGTGTTATGTTATTTTCTCGCGCATTCACCGTATTAGTCAATTAATGTAATTTCCAATCTCGTGCGCACCTCAAATGTGTTTATGGCCTGGTGACGCCTTTTGGGCGGTCCTAGAACGGGATAGCTGATTATACTCAGTTGCATCACAAATACTACTTGTGTGAATCAACGTGTCTGGAGAGGTTTGAACCTGCAACCACATACGCGCAGCGGTGGGGTGCCGTGCGCTGAGCCGCAAAGCCACGCAGTCACTGATTAGTTTGGCTAAATAGCTAACCAGAAAACCGCGGCATCGGGTACGTCACAGTGCTATGCGCTTGGAGATCGGCTACGACGCGATCGCTACGTCACCTACATGATCAGTGCTACGGGACAGGTATCCACTACGCAACACCTTCCTGTGCTACACATAAATGTTTTTACCATTGTAAACAATTATCTTTGCAACAACAAATTATCGGACATGCAGCGTTCTCCACCCAATAAATCGCATAAAACCACGATTATCCCAATGATGGACCAAGCTCAGTCAGTACCAAATATCGTTTAGGCCGTGAATGAATTTGTCAATATAAGCACTCGTCATAAACGCCCACGACTAGACGAGTCTTCGAGTGATCAGTTGCAAAAATGTAAACAAGAAATTAAGGAAATACTAACGTCATGGAAGTCCGAACAAGAACAATCTATTGCGAAAGTTATGGCGGAGCAGACTACGCTTATTAAAGAAAGAAATGAAAGAAAAATTGTTTATTCTGCACAAACAAACCACACATTAACAAAAAAAAAACATTAATTACACACGTACAAAGTAGCCAAAAGCCTCGTATTTGGAATATAAAAGTTTGACAATTTTGTCCAGTGCTTGATCAGCTTGATGTCAGATATCACTCTCATTCAGCACCAAAGACAATACACATTGCTCTGTGTTTGTTGCGACGCTAATAATAACTAGTAAAGTAAGACAAAATGCCGATTGCAAATTGGAAGAATGACTACTTTTGTAACAAACATATAACAATAATGAGAATAATAAATAAGCCGTGCGTCGTATCTGTGCAAGAACAGGTCGTTGCTCAGCAAAATTGTGTGATTTCGGACGAACTTAGCGTCAACAGCTCTGATTTGCAACTACCTCTCGAATGACGTAATGACGTCCCGTGGTGTGACATAACAAATCAGGTAAGTTTAGTTATAATTTTCCACACAAATATGTGTGAGATTCTTACTGAACATTATATTTTGTACCTAAACATATAAATAGATGTATAAATATATATATCTGTATAACTACGTAACTTAATTAAATCATTAAAAAGGTATTATAAAGACACATTAAAATGAAAACAAAAATGCCAAGTAAATAGTAAGTCAAGGCGTTACAGTGTGGTGTTTATTCTTATTTATTGCAATTTAATACTTAATAATTATAAGTCTAAACAAATAAACCAATCGTCGCTGAATTTACAAGCGTTCACCTGAAAACAGAACTTTTATCTCGCTTGCGAGGGGCAAGTAAGCAAAAGTTCTGTTTTAACAATAAGCAGCAAAGAAAGCAAACTTAGTACGGAGCTGCTGGGATCCCAAAAAATAATGATTAGTTATAAAATCCCAAAAATTTAATACTGCAATGTCTTAAAAGATATTGATTGTCAGGATTTTTCTCATGTTAACAAAACAGAAGATCCTGACATTGCCGCCACAAAGAACAAAGGCGACGAAATTGTAATGGAATTAGTAAGCGTTTTCACCATTCCAGACACCGTTTTACAACCAATAATTGTTTTTGTAACCTACATTTACTACTTATTGTAACTAAGGATTTAGTATCAATTAAGTTATTGTTATCTCCTTTATTACATCTAGAACCTTATAAATTACATTTTTAAATATACTTTCAAATACCTGAAAAAAATTAAAAATACATTTATCCAACCGCCTAACGAAAGCCTCGAGAGATGTTGGTCGAGGCTTTTTGCCATTAGACCATTGGCCGATACGACAATCGGCACAATGACAGCCGAGCTCACATTCCACATGTCAACAACCTCGTGTGCTAAGTGGAGATATTTAATTTGTTTCTCTTTCTCAGCTTTCACGAGGTTCTCGTCATGCGGAATGGTAACATCGATAATCATTGTGCGGCGCGCTAATCGATCTATCACTACTATGTCAGGCTTATTTGCAATAATAGGCCTGTCTGTCATGTCCTAATAATAGACCGATCCCAGTACAACGTGACAAGGTCATTTTCGAGAACTGGGTCGGGCACATACTTGTAATACGGTACCTCAGAATCCACAAGTTTGTATTTCATAGCAAGATGCTGGTGAACAATCCTGGCTACTTGGTTATGCCTGTGCAAGTACTCGCCGTTAGCCAGACGAGAACAACCAGAGATAATATGTCTGATGGACTCACCTGGACGGTGGCATGCCCGACACACGTCAACCGTCGCGTCTTTCGTAATATGTCTCCGGTAGTTATTCGTCAAGATAACTTCATCCATAATTGCACAGACGAAGCCTTCAGTTTCCCCGAAAAGGTCACCAAAACGTAGCCAGGATACGGACGCTAGGAAATCTACACCAGGCTCATGAAGAGCCCGATAGAAGCGCCCGTGAAGCTCCTTGCTTTGCCATACCGCCTTGCGGTCATCGGTAGTAAGTACTACAGGTTTGTGCCAGTTCCCTTTAGCCATGGAGAGCGGGGTAAGCCCCTTGTCCACTGCGACCACATCACGGTGCATACCCAATTCGGCTTTAAAAAAATATTCCCTGAGACTGCACACCTCGCGGTTGTGGAGGGTCTTCGCATTTAAAAAGTCTCGACCCCCGCACTTTCGCGGGATGTACAGTCTCATCACCGATGATCGTGGGTGATGCATCCGGTTTGCGGTCAGAAGTGTACGGAACCGCCTATCTAGGGCGTCAAGTTCGGTTTGGGTCCATTTGAGTATGCCGAAAGAGTACATCAAAATCGGCATGACCCAACCGTTGAAAGCGCGCACCTTGTTTTCGCCCGAAAGAAGACTAATTAATACCTTCTTCCGGCGACCAAAGAAGCGCTCCTTCAACGAAGGCTTCATATTAATAACGTTGATGCCTAACGTTGTAGCTTTCGGATGAAGAGAGGGATCTAAGGTGTATGGAATCCGAAAGTTGAATACCTTCGGATTCCATAATCTCACCTCGCTTAACATGAATGATTGCACATTTGTCCACACCAAATTCCATCCTGATGGCGCTACTGAATGTTTCAGTTACCTTCAGTAGCACCGTCAGTTGAAATTTGTTGGGGGCAAAGATTTTCAAGTCATCCATGAACAGAAGGTGAGCTATGACCTCACCACCTCTCTTCAACCGATAGCCTAGACCTGAATCCTCCAGCAGTGTGCTTAGAGGATTCAGAGCTGAGCATAACCAAATTGGACTCAAACTGTCGCCCTGAAATATTCCCCGTTTAATCCAGACAGTCATTCCCCTGAATCGGTTGACACCCCGGATAGCGAAGGACAGTCCTCCATTGCCCCATACAGGAACTAAGGAAGGTGCGTAGAGTTGCATCTATCTTGTACAAGTCCTGCACCCTCACAAGCCATGTATGTGGCACCGAGTCGTAGGCCTTCTTATAATCTATCCAGCATGTCGACAGACCCTTGCGGAAGCGACGAACTTGTTGGCTAATGGCCATGTCAATGAGGAGTAGCTCCTTAGTACCTCGGGACCAGTTAAAATAAATTACAACACTTATTATTATTATAAGTTTGTAGAAGATCAGGTAAATATTTCCCAAAATAATATTTTAAGCCGCAAATAAACATGCCTGTAACTTGCACAAGTAAAACCTGCACAAGTAAAACCTTCAAGTAGCTTTCATGCCACCGTACAATCACAACTCCTGATTGGTGATCACAATCAATCACTTGGATCCATGTATCATGTTCATGAACGAGCTCCGTAAACGGACCGGTCGTCTCTCAACTATCACGGATATGATTATTTATTTGCTGTACTCTGGACGATTTTAAGGCGCACGTCTTTTTTACATCGTACTCACATATAAACATAAATTCAACATGAATAAGGTAACCAATATTTTGTAACAATATAATAGTGTCCATGGAGTTTCTTACCCGTTCTTCTCCATAGCCTCTCGGCCGTAACGCTATTTTCATCCGCGACCGACTCCGCGAAAAACGGTATAGAAATCATTGCAACACTCTATTAAAAAAGGTCAAGCGAATGTTTAATAGAGACTTATTATCAAAAGCAGGAAATAACAATAAAAAGATATGGGATGCGATCAAAACAATAATAAAAATGATTAAATTAAACGGCTACAGAATTATTAAATCCAAAACAAAAGAGTATGTAGGGATGGGAAAGGTTTTTTTCGCATAGATTGGCAAAAAGACGGCTGATAATACTCATTCCTGTATAAACCCATTGTATAATCAATTAAATAAAGCGCCCTCAAAATTGATTTCCAAATCCTTTGTATTGCTGGAGACCGATGAGTCTGAAGTGGAACGTTTAATAATGCACCTGAAAGATGTATGCGTACCAAATAATTTCCTAAATGATTACAGACACATTTTAATCCGTCCATTAGAGTATATGTTTAACCTCTGCTTAACTATAGGTCAGTTTTATATGATTTTAAAGAAATCAGTAGTACACCCAATTTATAAGTCAGGTGATAGAGACCGTGTCACTAATTATAGACCCATCTCCATATTTTCTTCGATATCGAAGCTTCTAGAACGTATAATAAATAGTAGACTGATTGATTACCTTTTTTTGTGTATTGCATCTCGCAGGTCAACCTATGAGGTTGTCGTCTGCTTAAACGGACTTGCCTGTGGTTGCCCTAATAAATTAAGGCCTCCAGCCAGGACTTAAACTTAAATACTAACTAAATCTAAGCGTCAACGCTAAGGGCACCCCCTGTGGGGTACGAACCTCGGCTTAGGGCGTCGCTGGAAGGGGGCAGCAAGGGACTAGCTGGATCAGGATTTGAGTGATTTAGGGACGAATTTAAAGCTACAGGCTCAGCGGCGCGGGCTGGCTCGAGCAAGGGTCGGGAGGGGCGTGGATTTGGGCGTCGCGGCGGGCCTCGGCGGCGAGGACGGTATGACGGCGAACGGGTGTTGCGCTTGTGTAAAGTGCTGGTGGCCTTACTGCTCTCCTGGAGGAGGGTAGTGGCGTCATCGGGGTCGATTAAAGTATGCCATGGTCGGCGAATACTGCTAATGCGGGAGGGAGTATAGCGGGCGGCCGCTGAGATCAAGAGGTTTGGGTGTTTGATGCCACAGTCGAAGAAACGCTTAGATAAGCGTTTCATGAACTGTTTTATGGTTGGCATTTTAAGGTCTACGTGGAGATCTATATTACGGACATAGAAGGGGGCACCCGTGACCTTTCTAAGGAAACGCTTTTGGAGGGTCTGCATCTTATGGAGATGACGTGGGTGAGCGTGCGCAAATACAACGCAGGCATAGGTCATGATGGGACGGATGACTGCGCTGTAGATGCGCAGCTTGCATTTAAGTGACAGTTTACTACGGGCTGTCAGTACAAAGTGGAGCCTGCTAAGAGCGAAGGAGGCGCGCGCGCGAACCGCCTTAATATGAGCCTTAAAGGTAAGGTTTTGATCGAGGATCACGCCTAGGTATTTGGCTTGCTTCTCCCAAGGGATTGGCTTGCCGTACATAGTGATCGGGCTGGGAAGTGGGGGAGGGAGTCGACGACGTCTCGAGAAGAGAACCGCCTGACTCTTATCGGGGTTGACCTCGATTCTCCATTTCCGGAACCAAGCGCCTAAGACGTTTGCGGAGGTTTGGAGAGTACGAGCTATAGCATTGGCACAGTGACCGGTATAGTAAACGGCAGTGTCGTCGGCGAAGAGAGCCAACTGAGCCTTTTTACTCTGTGGGATATCGCTGGTGAACAGCGTGAAAACTAGAGGAGATATGACGGAACCCTGAGGGACCCCGGCGCGAATAGGGTGAGGGGACGAGAGTGCACCCTCGATGCGATAGCGAAAAGTGCGATTCGACAAAAAGTCTAGTAAGATGAGCACGAGACGATCTGGCACTCCTAGTTGGTAAAGCTTGTATATCAAGCCGTTGTGCCAGACTTTGTCGAAGGCTTTCGCTATGTCGGAGAATAGCACACCAGTCGTCGCGTTACGCTGCAGACCAGCGCATAAGTGCTCTACGATACGGTGGACCTGTTGGGTGCTCGAGTGTTGGCTTCGGAAACCAAACTGCTCGTTGGGGATGAGGCTCTTTGCTTCGGCATAGTATTTGAGACGCTTATAAATAAACCTCTCGTAGATTATGCCGAGAACATTGAGTAAGCTGATAGGGCGGTAGCTGGAGGGCTCAGACTTTGGCTTGCCTGGCTTTGGGATACCGATGACGGTGGCTTCTTTCCATGCTTGTGGGAAGATGTTGTTGCGCAAGGCGCCATTGAAGATGGCGGTCATAAGCATTATTAGCGGGGCAGGAAGGAGTTTGTATACCTTATTGTGTCCTGTTTTTGGGCCTTTGTGGCCGGGCCAGCGGGGGCGGAGGATTTAGCCTTCCTCTTGCCTCCTTTAACGACGCCAAGTCGTCGTCACTGGAGGAGGAGGTGCGGGCTTCGTCCGAGTAGAGTGGGACTGACGTGTCCATACTCTCTGGGCGAGTCGAGTTAGTTTCGGTGCACAGCTGCGTCGGGTTTATTGTCTCCGAGACAATGGCGGCCGGGACAGTGGCGGGCGCGAGAAAGGGAGCCAGATTAGCGGCCGACTTAATTACTGCCGGGGCAGTAGCGGGCGAGACAATAGGGGTCGGATTAGCGGCCGGGGTATAATCTGCCGGGACAAAAGCGGGTGGAACAATGGGGGCCGAATTAACGGCCGTAACATTGTCTGCCGGAACAAAAGGCGGAATGCCTTGTTCGCATGCAGGTGGCGATAACGGGCTCTCCAGTGCGTCACTAAATTCCACAAGTGAGCCCTGAGACGGAGTGGGGTTGGAGCGTTGGCGTATTTTGGCGCCATATTTCGCCAAGAACTCGGGGTTCTGAAAAAGGACCTCTCTGAAGAACGCCAAAATAAAGGCGTCCTCCATGGTCGGAGGAGGAGCTAATTTAATGAGGGAATGGTGGTTTTTTTTCCCACGTAGCCTAAACCCTATACCTATCTCCCCGGGTGGATGGGCCCGGGGATGTGTGACCCTCTCTGTCGGGTGTAGACAGAGAGGTGAGTACCTATTGGTGAGCCCTAAGCTTGTAACCCGTCGCCAGTCTTATTGTGCGAACGGGGCCCTGACCAGTCTAGCGCAAAGGGTGTAGACACACCCTAAAGACACTAGGTGAGTAGCTGGAAAGCAAAACTGTCACCAGAGCCGACTAGGAGATCCCCCAAGGCCGGTTATCTGGGACCCGTCCAACTAACTGCCTCACCCTGAAGGGGTTCGGCGGGTGTGATTGGGTCAACACCTCACTCGGCTTCGTTGGCACCGTAAGGTTTCAACCGAGGACCACGAAACTGTGGTTTTACCCAGAAAGGGCCTAGTGAAGCTTGATTGATTACCTGAAATTAAATAACGTTTTATATAATAACCAGTTTGGTTTTAGAACAGGCAAGTCTAGTGATGCAGTCCACGAGCTCCAAGACTATGTGGTAAGGAATGTAAATTCAGGTATAAAAGACACTAGGCATTTTCCTTGATCTAGCCAAGGCATTTGTTGATTCAAAAATGAAAACGCCTGGGAATAAGAGGAAATCATTTACAGCTTTTAAGACTACCTCTCTAATCGTTTTCAGTGCGTTAAGATTAACGACAGTATCAGCAGTGATGTGCAAATCGCTTACGGAATTCCGCAAGGGAGCATTCTGGGTTTGAATGACCTCTGTAAACTAGACTTTTCAGGAGGAAAAAATATATCGTATGTAGACAACACAGTTCTGTTGTTCTCTGCTGATACCTGGGACAAAGTATATAAGGAGGCCCAGGATAGTCTGAATGATGTGACCCACATGGTTACAAAATAACTCCCCCCCCCCCTCCAAAATTAACAAAGCAAATATACTTAGCTCTCGTACAGTCCATTCTTCAATATTGTATCACCGTTTGGTGAGGTTCACATAAAACTATATTAAAGCACTTACAAATAGCTCAGAGGGCTGTACTAAAAGTTAGTACTTTTCGCCCTTATAAAGTTGAAAAAGATATGGGAAGTGGTCAATCAATGTACCCAACCCATCTTGTTTATCAGTCGTGTGAGGTCCTTACAGTTCGCCAGTTGTTTATATTACTTGTGGTTTTGAAGCAACACTCTATAATCTGTTATTTTAACTCAAATCAAACACTGACTTATTCCTAGTTAATATCTCAGGAAAATCATGTACTTTTACAATGTTAGTCAATATGTGAGCACCATGTACCTATCACGTGATTGATTTATCTGTCTTTGCTCTATTTTAAATTCTTTTTACCAATTGTGGGATAGTATTTTTTATTATATGTGCCTATTTGAAATAAATGCTGTGCCTTTGATTTTAAATGCTGGGAGTTTGAGTTTGACTTTTCACTTAAAAATAATAATCAATAATTCTCTTTAATCGACCAACAAGCATCAAATTGGAACGCTTACGGTCAGAAACATAAAATAACCGATCGAGATAATTTCAACGTTGACATGTGCTGAGTGCGTTAATCAGAGTAAAATATGGAAAAAGACATTGTTTCTAGTTCTGTAAAGTTTATTTCAAACTACTTGTTTTCTTAGTTAATTTTACAAATATTGTTTTTATTGTTATTTTTTCTTCCTTATCGAAAATACGTTTTTTATTGTTTAACGGGTATATGTTTTCCTATAATATATAACTTAACCCTCACACAATTCGAAATCAACTCGTTTGTTTTGAACTGAATCGCTGGTTCACATCTCGACACCGTCACCGTTCAAAAGAAGTGATATCCAGAAAATAATATTGTAAGTAATGTAAAAGAATGTCAGCCTTTTTTGTTAGGGTAGGAAATCATCAAATGACTTCTCCCACTCTGGGTGGAGCAGGAGGGCAGACTTTCGTGTTCCTTCAGTTGCCTGTGCCAGGCCCAAGTTCTCCTCTTTCGCAAGCATTACTGTTTCGCAGAAGAAGGTGACGGCTTCCCATTCCCTCTCGCTCCATGGCCTGGATCAGGGCCAGCCGCGAGAGATCGCCGCCGCCGCGAGGACACGGTGGTGCTCCGGTTAAGCTGGGCAGACCTCCACCGTGTCGGAATCGACTAGGTGTCAACATCGTGTGACACAATGTTGACACCTTGTCGATTCCTCCCGCCTCATAAGGAACAGTAAGCTACTGAAACAACTATTTAAGGTGAGGATGCTGTGGCGCCTCTCCAACCACTCCTAAAATACAGGACTTATCGCCGCAATTGTGGTGTGCCCAAAAAGAATGTCAGCCTAGCACATTATTTGTATTTTTCTAGAAATGGATTACTCGACTAATTACATAATGATTAGGTGACAGATATCCCACTTCTTTAAAAAAAAAAACGTGGAAACGGTAAATGCTCTCGTCTGATCGTAATGGAACGTCAGACGAACTTCATTTACAAGATATGAAAACATAATCAAACAAACCCTAAAAAAATACATACGGCATAAAAACTTTCCATAATCTAAACTGCCCTAAGTCAAGTAACCGAAATATCGCCACCAAAATAAGGGCTGCAACTTACTTGTAACATAACTTCTGAACTTGGCAAAGGTTTATTGTACAGAGCCTTTTTGTGTTTTTGATATATGGCCACTAAATTTCCTCGTAACAATAAGTATTGGCAGCTCGGTATAATCTGTGCTTTGCACTACTAAGTGACCAGCGAGTTTTCTTGAGTAATAATTTTGCTTAACTTTGGGAACTTTTGAGAAGTTGCTTTGGTTACAGTTGAAAACTTGTGAGAATATTGTGTGAATTTTGGCTTCAAAAATCTAGAGCCAGCTAAGAATATTCTTGGGGTTATATTGTAACAGTAATCGCTAGATGTTATTGTTGGATATTGTCACGTAATTAGAACTTGTCCGTTTTTAAGCTCTTAGGTACATCGTCATCAGCTTCTTGCCCTTATCTCTATTTATTTGGCGTTGGCAGAGTATGTTTTCTCTCATACATCTCTATCACTATCTCATAATTACGCTTTTTCTAGCCATCATTATCATCTTTTACATATCGTTTCTTTGGACTTCTTTTATTTTTATAACCCACATTTACACATAAACCTTTTTTAATAAAATATAAAATTAATTTCGTGATGATCAAGTGGTTCCTTAGCTGTGATGCCCAAGGTTTTAGGTAGAAATCTGAGCACGTACCAAATTGACTTTTTAAATTCCTATGTTAGCGTGCGGATCAATGCCCTTTTAAGCAATGCCCGTGCCTTTTAAGTATTCGAAGAGGCCCGCAATGAGGCCCTAAAGGGCTGAAATTTACTATTTAAGGTAAGTAAATATTGACATACCGGAAAGAACGTGAAAATTCCGCAAATAATATAATGTATAAAGGAATCATAAATCATTCCACAAAACCACTTGTACACGATAAAACCACTCAACCACTACATAGTACATAGTTTCAGCTTATCTAAAACTACAAGAACCAGCGTAGACTAAAAACATAAAATAAACTACGATCGCCAATCCAATGGCGTCCTTCTGAAATCAATTTCCCGAAACGATCGATCTTTGTGGGTAGGTGATATTTTGTCCCGACTCTGGTAGGCGCGAGTCAAATTCTATTTACTGTAAAATATGAACGATTCGTATCAAGTAATTTTGAATAGTTAGGTACAAAGTTTTCACACGTTGGTGTGTAATATCTCATCACGAAAATCGTTCTATGCTCTTGTGGACATCTTGGAGTAGGTTTTAATTCAAATTAAATAGGGCCAAATGAAAAATTACAATTCATGCATGCATAAGCGTAGTACAACTGTCAAAGGCTTATGATTGGAACATACGGACAATTTGAGTAGACAATTTGGCTTTGGCAATTTGGCTTCTGCAGACTTGAAACTGAATTAACCGTACATATTCAAATCGGACATCGGAAATCGTAACACGGCGAATGGACGACGGATGTACAATTGCCTAAGCAATTGTACATCCGTCGTCCATTCGCCAATTAATTTCCGTGAATGAACCGTGATAATCAAATATTTGAGTGCAATGTCTATAGTCTATCGAATATATTCGAAAATTAACTTTTGTTATTTAAGTTGGATTTCAAACGCACAGCAAAGTTATTATTACTTATTACAGATTCTAACTAGTTAATTTATTTCCCATTTTATAAAACATAACATAACATAAGATTAGCCCTGTATTCCCTGATGGGTTAGACATACGTGTACCTAAATGGTCCAGTGTTTCCAATTTTACTGTACTGAAATATTATCCGTCCAGAGACATAATATTACAATCTACTCTTCCGACAAAAAGTCTTTATGATGTCAAGGTTATGGAGTATTTTCCAAGCGTAGTTTTCGGATAAGGGTTGCGGGGTGACAAATGAGCCCCCATAAGTGAATGACATGAGAGCGATGTTTGAAACAACCTCGACCGGCGGGTGCGATGAATTGACTTGTAGGTCATGGTTACGGTGTTTGAGATGTTCGGAAAGTTTCGGGAATGAGAGAATACGATAATAGTAATCCGGAAGAGTTTGTTTGTTTGTTTGAACTCGCTTATCGCTGGAAATCGGGTTTGGAAATTATTTTTGCATTTGATAGCCCCGTTCCTGAGGAAAATTGTAGGCTTACATATTTACTGATAATAAAGATGAAGAGTGTGTTTGAATGCGCTAATCTGTGGAGCGACGACTCGAACGAATTTATGGCGCGGGTGGATATGATGCGACGTGGTAAGTTGGGGCCGAAATTTCACGCCAATCGCGGGCAGAAACTATATCTAATCAAATGTGGCTAGTGTAGTAGTGACGTGAATGGATGATTGAACTTAGTATTATGTTTGTACTCCTAGATGTCTGCTATAAAACAAAAAACTAAGATGTCTATCCTAGCTCAGTTGATTGTCACACTCTTCTGTATACACCTTAGATGTATTACGAGTATTGTGAATACCTTCAGAAACTTTGTAAAAAAACACTTGTGACACCAATGGTTCCCAATAAAAAATTTGAGGTTCAATAAACATACAGGGTAGCAGGGTCATCGTCGCGCAAACTTTGACCATGAATTCAGCACATGATTTGTGACCCCTTTTTTTTTTTTTTTTGGGTGGGACCTCATCATTGACTTCTCCCGCTCTGGGTGGAGCGGGCGGGCGTGTCAGACTTTTACTGACTAAAACCCACCCGTGTTCCTTCAGTTGCCTGTGCCAGGGCTACGGTTTTCTCTGTGGAATAACCCGCGACCCTGGGGCGTCGGCCCTGTCGGTCCCCGTCACTTTGTGCTGATATCTCTTTGAGGCGCGCGTGGAACACAACGCGCCGTCGACCCGGGCCTGGTCCTTACCGGACGGCGAGCTACCCATTGCTCGCCATCTGCAAGCCCGCGCCTACGGTGGCCGGGAATCTGCAGGCGACTCCCGACGCCCAGGGCGTCTCCTGCGGCGGCTAGTGGGGGCGTGAGGGCGCAATGCTCTCTCCCTCGCCCGCTCCGCCTCCTCCTTCGCGAGCATTACTGCTTCGCAGAAGGAGGTGACGGCTTTCCATTCCCTCTCGCTCCGTACCATGGCCTGGACCAGGGCCGGACGCGAGAGATCGCCGCCGCCAATCGCCTCCGCGAGGACACTGCGGTGCTCCGCCCAAGCTGGGCATACCTCCACCGTATGCTGCACCGTGTCCTCCGGGCGATCCACACAATGGTGACACCCGGGCGTTTCCTCCCGCCTTATGCGAAACAGGAACCTCCCGAAACAACCGTGTCCGGTGAGGACCTGTGTCAGGCGGAAGGTGAGGACGCCGTGGCGCCTCTCCAACCACTCCTCAAAGAGGGGACTTACCGCCGCTATTGTGGCGTGCCCAGCACTGGGTTGCGACAATCGCACCCTCCATGTCGCCATGAGATCCCGCCGGAGCTCTGTCCGCTGTACCGTGATTTCTCGCGGCAGCGGAGTTATACCCCGGCGTTTTGCCTCCTCGCGCCACTCCCATACGTGCGCGAGGGCTTTTGCCTCCAGATCCCATGGCGGCAATCCGGCAAGGAGGCTCGCCGCCTCGCATGAGACCGTGCGGTATCCCCGGAACAGCCGGATGGCCATGACCCTTTGGGACGTGTTCAACCTGCGGGCCGGTCGGAGCCTCAAAGAACGCGCCCACACCGGTGCCCCGTAAAGGGCCATGTACCGCACGACTCCCGCGTAGAGCCTCCGGCAGGAGGCGTTCGGACCCCCTAGATTGGGCAGGAGCCGCCTCAAGGCAGCCCCAGCCCGCTCCAGTCTGGGAGCCAAACGTCGGAAATGCTCCACGAAATTCCACCCTATTTCCTGCCACCCTATTTTATAATTACCGTCTTCCATTTACCTAATTTTGAGGAAAATGGAATCGGAATATAGTTTTTTCAGTATACGAGTATAGAACTATTATTTTCAAAAAAAAAAGTTTCGATTTTTTGAAGCTGAGGAGCCAACGTATAAGTGGTAGAAACTTTTTTTTATCTATTTGCTTTAGTTTCGTCACAAAATGTACCGAAAAACAGCTTAGTTTTGCGATTTGCAAACGTGCCCTTACATGCACTGCTCCTATCAATGGTACACTAAATATACAACCCCCTGTTCACTAGGTATTATCAGCTGGGCATACGAGCCCGTTACTGGATTGTATTTCGGAGAACAAGGATCGTGCAGTGTTTATTCGACCTCTAACTGAATTCAGACAAATAAACTAGATTTGTGATGGGGAATAAAATAAGACGCCTTTTTTTATCTGCCCGAAAATGAAACAGGTATAATTACTTTTTTAACTTGTAAACTTTATCTATTTAAGATGAAGAATCGCATTACAATTAAGAAATAAAACAGCATTAGAGTCCGTACTTTATGAATCAAAGATAAATGCCCACCTCCCATATATTTAAAAACCTGATAAAAAAAGTTTATGTATAGTCCTAAGGTATAGTAGAAATACTACCTGTTTAAAAAACAATATCGTATAGTCATTTAACGCTAACTAATTATTTAACGCTCGAAGTTTGGTCTAAAATAGGACTAATAGCTATGGTATAAAACGTCTTTTTTAACTTTGTGGATTCCTTTAAAACAACTGCTCTTATGTCACTGCTAAGATCTCGATGGTTTTCAATATAAATTGAGTGTAAAGCATAACTGTCAAGTGTCAAAAAATCCATTTCAATCGTGCGAACCCTTAATTACCTTCTGTAAGATTAAATGATTTCATTGTTATTTTATTTTTAATTAATCTGTATTATACAAAGACTACCTACTATAGAAATACTTACTGATTAAATATAACGTAAAATAATGTAAGAAACAGACTTGAATAAAGTCAAGTAGCAGTATGTAAAATGGAACGTCGTAAAAAGGGGTAGTTGCGATGCGTTCAAAACATGGAACAACACGTAGAAGAACCTTTTTTGTTTACCTATGTTTACAAATAAAAATTGATTGATTGATTGAAGCATAATGAAATATTTAAAAAAAATACCCGCGTTTCTTATAACATTGTGATAAGCGTTATTAATATACGATTCAATTAGCTGAATTTTAAGATTTATTTCATTTCTAAACATATTCAGGTGTAAAATGGACATTCTTCTTTAAAATACTTTGAACAGATTGTTAGAGAAATTAAGGAAGAACTTACACTTACTTATTTGATCAAAATTTTACGCCTGTACTTTTGAGTTTTGCTGCAATAGTTAAGGCTCTTGATGAGAGGTAGTGAGTTGAAATAGGTACTAGGTACCCTCTACATCAGTAGATTTTTTCTGGCACAGTCAGAGATAAAAGCCGATCAACACTATCCAACGTTTCAGGAGAGATTTATAAATGAAAACTTGCTGTTGATTACTTGTACAAACAAGTTAATAATGATATTTGTATAAGATATTTCTGAATTTATCTTGGACATTACAGGAATCGGTGAAGGAAAAACATCGTGAGGAAACCCGGAATTATATGTTAATAAGTATGAAAATGTCAACCCGTCTTGAGCAAGCTTGGTGATCAATGCTCGTGCCGTGTCTGTATGAGACAGTATTAGGCTGGTATTATTATAACAATAGAATGGGGTCTATGATGATAATTACCAGTTCTGAAATTAATGCAGAAGCGGTTCAATTAATCTTGTGGTGAAAATAATAAAAGTCAGACTCAATTATTCAGCAATTCAGAATATCATGGGTAGAACATCGTCACCAATTCAATTGCGCACAAGTTACCTAAAACCCTATGCGGAAGAGATCCCGAAAACTCTTCAACGTTTGATTCAACAAGGTACCCGAAACAAGGACCATCGAACATTGCCATTACGATGCAAGGGGCACTTAACCCATCTCTACTGAGAAAACAACATCCCGTTAATTTAATTTCTCAAGGACTTGTTAACTTTGTCCTTTTGCTTGCCTCATTCGGTCGGTTTCGTGAGGTTCATATGGCGGTGTGTTTTCTTGCAAACAAATAGGATAATGTGAATTACCGGTTTTTTAATGGTACTGAAGAAATTTCAAAATTGCCATTTTTTATATCGCCTCTTGCGCCCCTCTGCAAGGCAAAAACCTCGTATTTAATAATTTCATTTTTTTTTTAAAGAATAGTTTGTAATAAATTATTTTACATAGGTTACTAAAAGTATTCTTATTTTTCTCAAATTCCTAATAACTTGTATGTTTGTGATCCAATGTACCTAATGGCTTTCAATCAGTTGCATTTTTAAACTAAATATTTGTTCATAGTGATATAATTATTTAGCTTCATAATGTTCTGTATAAATGCCGTGTTTACTTTAACACTGTGAAAATTGAAAGCAACGAGGTTACCTGGAGCAGTATTATAGGTGTGCGATTTGCAAAAGGGTTCTCTTCTCTACAACATAAAAAGATTTTAACTTCGTTACTTTTCGCAAGGGTTTTGTTTTTGTAAGGGTGTATCCAGACATATTAGGGTCAAGGAGTTTCGGGCATTGAGCCGCCGGGCTCATTTTCTTTTCAAAAACCGGAAAAAGGCAAGGCCCTCGGAGTTCCGAAACATGATAAGACGTACTCACAGGACGGCCCCAGAATGACCCGGAACTAGACGAAAAAGAGCTTTATTAATAAACAAACAATAAAAGCTCTCACAAATAGGCGCGACGCCACAGCGCGAACCAAAGGCGCCGCGTGTCGCGCGACGTGTGGCATCTCGCCGGTGTGCACGAGACTCTTCTATGTTATACCTACTATGCAGTTTGCATCTGTAATGGCAATGATGCAAATCCAAACATAAATTATTTACCTTTTAAAATTGCCCTCTCACTTCTATATAATGATCTATTTGCGCCCCGAGGTTTCTCCCGCATAATTCTCGATTCCGTGGGAATATCGGGATAAAAATTCTGCCCTGCGAACTAAGACAACTGCAATTTTACAAAGTAGATTCGAGATAATCGCGCGTTAGTTTTTTTTTCTTAAATTTGTGGTCAGTGTCACAATTTTTTAAAATCAACATCTTGAAAAACCGTTCCCTTGAAATTAGTGTTATGATACTTTAATTTTAATTTTAAGATATAATAATCTTCATTGCTAGTGCAACTTAGTTATTTAATGAAAAGCATGAGCGCCGTATGTCATGAAGCTACGGTTTTTATGTCTAGGAATTTTGTAAGGGCATTTAATAATAGGGATTTGCTAATGTTTAACAATCCATAAGAGCGGTAACAGCTTACAAACGTAGAAAAAAGATATAAGTTGTTAAACCTTTACAACTTTACACAATTTTGTACAATTTTACAATAAAATTAAGCATGCGTAGTAGGTACATGACGTCGCTTACAACTGTATTTGGTTTTCCGATTTTTCTTCCTGTTTCTGACATCTTATTTTGAATCTTGGCATTTTTGCTGGTGGGTCAGTAGGTATTTCAACGAGCAATTCATATTAACATGTATCTATCTTTGCGGTTGTTCAAATATTCGTCTATCAAAGCCATTCTACAATAGCCATACAAGAAATCAAATCTCTTTAAAATCAAAGTTATGGTCTGTCTACCCATGTACCAACTTTGATCTAAATCCGTTCAGTCGTTTTAGGGTGAAAATGTAACAACCAAACATTAAAAAGAAATCAAAGCTTTTCCCTTTATAATAATAGTTCTTATAAATTACGACTGTAAGTAAAGACTTCTGTAATTTCAGAAATAAACAACATTTCAAAATAATTTCATTTACTGATTTTATTTCCATAATTACAACAAACCTGAACTAACAATACCATCAATTCCCCGAAGACAAGTTACACAATTATATACAGTTACATAGTCGATCAATTTGCTACTTCCACCTAACTCCATTGTTCTTTGTAACCTTGTTTTTGTATTTGAATAAATGATTAATAAAGATTTCGGTATCAAGTTGACGAGTACTAACTTAATACCGAACTTGATACCGTCTTTAATTTGGGGAA
This sequence comes from Dasypolia templi, assembly GCA_963555695.1. NCBI lineage: Eukaryota > Metazoa > Arthropoda > Insecta > Lepidoptera > Noctuidae > Dasypolia > Dasypolia templi. The sequence continues at coordinate 21,753,194 of OY743153.1, forward strand.
CATCGTTATTTTGTGAACACATACATTTACTTGTTTCTTTAATTAAAACGGCTTAAAACCAATTACAAAAATTAAAGACACCGTTTGTATATATATGCGCATAAAAGAGAAAATATAAAATCATCAAGTTCTGGTAAAAAAGTTAACAACACTTTCATAAATCCCTCTCACAGTACTTCTGGTATGCCGATAAAATCTTCGCGATCCGTCTGCCTACTAATCGTTTGTTCGAAAGGTTTTTAAATCAATGACACAACTAGATAGCATATTGGTTAAAATTTGTACGACAAGCACAATTGTGTTTATATGTTTTTATTTTTTTACTGCTAACCATAGATAAGAATGAATTCTTAAAACTAAACTAAACTAAGTAAATACGAGTACTGTGTGGAACGAGTATTGGCAATTTTAAAAAGGTTCGAATTTTCGTTACGTTTACTCTGCGTGTTCGTGCTAGGCCCACAGAGCTTCTACCAGTGCAATTATATTTTACATTGTCAATAATCTTTCTACCTACATCTATAAAGAGGAAAGATTTGATTGTTTGTATTGCATATGCTCCGAAACTACTGGACCGATTTGAAAAATTGGTTTACCATTAGAAGCCGAAATTATGTCTGATATACATAGGCAACTTTTTTTTTCGAAATCCACGCGGACGAAGTTGCAGGCGAAGTGCTAGTATAATAAAAAAACGATTCCCAATAATGCTTGTCGTATCATTCCAAAGCGACTGCACCTATTAGGTAAATTCTTTTTTTGTTGAGTTTGTAATTGTCATGACAAGGTTTGGAAAATCTACCGGGAAAGTCGGAAATTTACCCCGATCGACGCCGGGTACGAATAGTAAATAACAAAATCACTCTGAAATGTGGGCGTACCAATACACCTCTGTCTGCCAACCCCTTCGGTGAACACAGCCGTGAAGTTAGCTTACAACACTTCAGCGACGTTACGAAATATATTGTGTGTGAAGCATTGCAATATAGGTTGAAGTATTTATAAAACTCGCACCTGAATTCGTTTACCTATAAAATTATCTTTTGTCGCCAAATAGTTGAATAGGACAGAAGGTCAGTATCATAGAACGAGCGGAATCAGGCGCATGCACACATTGACGCGAACCTATGGTACTGCGATCTCAGAAGTATTCTAGTCTATAAATAAAGGTTCAATTTCAAAATTTTGGGTTTTTTTACCAATTGAGAATGAGATAAGAATGCGAACGCCCTTAATAATTACGGGAATTGCCCCGCAGTCTATCTCAACCGAATGCGAATCGCGAGTGCGGCAGCACTCGTTGTACGTGAAGTGTGTCTGTGCGTGCGTTTTCGCTCCCGTCTGTGCTATTATGTGGCTTCCCTGCAATGGGGACAACCCTTGCTGCCCTCTTCCAGCGACGCCCTAAGCCGAGGTTCGTACCCCACAGGGGGTGCCCTTAGCGTTGTCGCTTAGTTTTTAAGTTAGTACATAAGTTTAAGTCCTGGCTGGAGGCCTTAGTTTATTAGGGCAACCACAAGCAAGTCCGTCTAAGCAGACGACATCCTCATAGGTTGACCTGCGAGATGCCATTACCAAAAAAAAAAAATGGGGACAACAACAATTAAACGCAACACCACCTCTGCACTGCTGCAAATGACCGCAATTTTGCAAAATATTGTTGCAAAGCGAAATAATATGCTTTTGTTTAAAAAAAAAAGCATCTTTTGTATTAACAACCTCGTTTGGGATTACGTTTTTCGACGAAAGATTAAAATTGACTTTTCATGAAAAAATAATAATTGAGTTGGATGGTATTAATTTTAAACAAGTAAAAAACAATATTTATGTTTTTGTAAAATGTTTATACAAATAGTGAGTTTTGCTTTTTGTTTAAAACGATTTTTTCATATGGTCTTTTATATGATTTTATTGCAGTGAGTAGAAGTCGAGATAAGAAGCTATTATAATACATATCTTTAAAACTAAATAAAAAAAAGCATTTTACAAATCTACGTAGGCATTTTTAACAATTACAATCAACATAAATAATTTCAGGAACTTTATACCGAAGTTAAAAAATATAATTAACAAAGTAACCCTAAGAACAAAGTATCTATTGTCGTACTAACCTCATATTCCGCCATTATCACGTAAGTATAATTATTTTTCCCCGAAGAAAATTCTTCTTAATATGCAAAGTTTCATACCAAGTAACCAAATAAGATGAAACTTGTTCTTTCTTAAAGAATAAAATATTTGAAGTATTACTCGAGTTGTTATAGTTTCGCTATGTATCAGTCGTCGGCTAGGCGTAGCAAATATCATGCGAAAAACTCAGTCGACTTCTGGTGGCGTAGCGCGCTACACGTAGCTTCGATGCGGCGTAGTCACGTAGCCGGGTCTTGGAAAACTTGTGCGCGGGAAAGATTCAGTGTTGTTTAGTGTAGTGCGAACGAATTGTTTTTGTTATACTTAGAGGTAAGTGAATAGTTGCAGTTTTTTAAACAAAGTACGAATAAGATTGTGTGTTTGAGTAGGTAGATTTTGTATTGCAACCATTGCATTAATACAACATCTTTTATTTCTGTGAACTTTAAAGTGACATTTTCCAAATTCTATTTATGACTATTAATCTAACACTTCAACCATTTTCAAATAATTTATATAAAATCTTACCATTTAATAATAAATTATATTCATCTTTAAAAATTATTTAATTGATTAAACTATTTAATTGGTTTCGCAAACATTCGTATGACGATTATAGTATAATTAGTGAGTCACAGTTAAACAAACACACCTAGAAACCGCACGCGATTGTCCCATATACATTATTAGTCTTAATTTAAGTAATTTAAAAATAATTACTTAATGCACAAGACAAATCGGACGGTAATTTTCAGACTACACCTATATAATTAATTTTGAGAAATTTATTAAAATAAGGCATATTGTTACTGTGTGTACAGGTTCACTCAAATCAGTGTGGTTATTTCCTCAAAAGACTCTTCTTCCGATCGAAGATCTCAGACACTAATTTGCATTGTCCTCACAAATTTAAAATAGTCGTGACTTCCTTGTTAATTTCGGATAGGAAGAACCGACCTCATCAAGTTTTTTTTTTTTTTGTTTGTTATTACTAATTTTTAGAAATAAATATCATTTATCACATCTAGGAGTTCCTGTATCACAAGAGCCCGACCTTTAATTTATATGGAATAAGATAGACAAACATGAAATTTTAAAAACATTCATTAATATATTCATAAATTCATAAACCTACCTTAAGTTTATATATTACATTTTTTTTAAATATAAAAATATTTTTAATATTGATAGACTCCCACTTACGAACAAGGTCTTCTCAGAAATCTTTGCTAAGCAGTGGAACAATCGTCATTATCATTCTGGCTTTCATCAATTTACTTGGGGTCAGCGCAGGACGACTTTTTGTGGAAGAAATGGGTGACTAGATGAAAACATCTTTATATTGAACCTTCGGGCCTAGACAAGTATAACCGCTTTCAAAGCGTTTCTTATTTCTACAACGACTTTTAACAGGATCAATACTGTCAACAAAGGGTTTTTAGTAGCTTGTAATCAGTAGGCAGGCCACTTTGTCTGGCACTCTTGAAATTTGGTCAAGGTTCATCATCGTTCATCATGGTTCTGGTTTCACTAATTCTCTAAAAGTTACTGAGACTGTAACGTACCTACCCGAGTTTGAATATCCAGCTGGGGAACCTGTTATTCATCTGCCCGCGACTTCCGTCCACGAGGAAGTCGACTATACTATACAAAATATTCCTATGTCACTCTGCAATAATAAAGCTTACTATCAGTGAAAGTTTTTATGTAATAGGACTATACACTATTAATCACAATCTGAATAATTTTGAAGGCTATTGCTTATCCTTTGCTTTATGTTCTAAAATATGTCTGCAACGTAAATAACGCAATGATTGTTGTTGAATTGTCCAAATGAAAGCCATTCCTACTGTGAGTTTGTTACGCAATTATCCCACAGTACTTACCATTTACACACAAATAATTTTAACTTTTTATAATATTACTTTATATAATGAAGAGTCGTATATCGCGGAGTAGCCAGGCGCTTAATCATTGATTGCATTAAATGATTCAACATTTCCGACTTGTTACTTATTTTAATTGATGGCTATTCACATACATCGATTTATCTAATAGTCGTAAAATTCTTAGTCAAATGCGTATCGCTATTGAATTGGTGGTATTAACAGCTGTTTCGATTAATATCATAAAGGAAATTAATGAATAATAAAGGTGTATGACATAAACACAAACAAAGAACTATATGGAATCGTGTATAGACTTGAAATAATTCAAGCATATATGCTTGAATTATTTTAATACGTTAACAATCTTAATGACCCATTTATAATGATCAGTGGTATTCTAAGCTCACATTCTCACTAACTTTATAAAGACAACATCATATCCGTGCACCATTACTTCCAGAATGAACCGACCTACATCAAATGATCAAGAAAATTGAAGATCGTTTTTTGATCACGATTACTGTTTCTTTTTATATAGTAATAAGAGTAACAGTAATAAGTAAGCGGAATGTTTTTACGATTGATAGTTTTTTTCTGTCGAAAATCGCTTTATTTTGGAACATACAATAATGTGCATTTACATATCATTAGTTCGAGATTTGTTGCAATCTTTGAACAAAAGTATATTTGAAATTCAAATAAAGTACGATGATGCCGAAACGTGGTTAAGCTCAGATAGCAGAGAGTGGAATGATCTTCTCACAGTTGAACAAGTGGAACAGTGGGCTACACAGTATAAATACTTTTTGAGTTGCAACAGAAATCTATAAGTTTGCTTGAATGCATTGGTATGTTCCTGTTATTTGTTTGAAGACATATTTGGGTTTCCGTGATCTTAAAATTGTATCTAGGACAAAGATGTCATTGACTGATCTATATTTATTTTCAGATATTTTATTCCTTGGTTTCGGCCATAATTCATTAGTTTATTGTAAATTCGAGTGTAAATATTGACTCCACGTTATCTTCACCTATTTTTTTTGTGTTAATTTAAAAAAGTTAAAATATGGTTTTTGCAGGTTGAATTTAAATGTATGAGCGGTTTAATGATTTTATATTTATTGTTATATTCTGTATTCTGTCCATATTTCATTCTGGTTGCTGGTCAAAGACTTCTTAATGAAAGTAAAAGAACAAAAAGAAAACTATCTAAATTATATAATACGTTGTCGAAAAGTAAGTCCACAGTTTATAACTAAAACCAGTCACCCATCTCATCATCAGTCTACAGCAGCTGACTGCTGAACACATGCCTCTTCAATTGCACGCCAGTTAACTCGGCAGCTAACAACCAGCTTGCTGTCAATAACCTGTAAGAGACGCTAGTAGCTATGGTCTGACGCCAGTAACTCAAAGATAACTAACTAGGTACGCAAGGTTAAACCAGTACCACTTTTTGTATGATTTGATGCTACCGTTTTAAGAAGGCCTATTCTGCCGGTCTGTTCTGTAAAAATGTCACCATGACAACTTAAGTGAAGTGAGCTGTCAATAGTGTAAACCGCTGTGTCGAATCTCGTAGCTATAGAGCCCTTTGTCTTTTCTGACACTGGCTTTCAATGAAAACTGAGTCCACATCCCATTTGTCTAAAATCTCGTTTGCCAAGACATCTTGACTCCAATTCTTTATCCTCCTAAGTTTTAACAAGAAATATTATAAAATTCGAAAGAAAGTGAGCTGGATTTTATAATATTTAGTCAGTGTTTTAAATAATTATTATCATCATTGGCAGTTTTATCCCCTGCTAAGTGTTAGCGTCCCTTTGTGCTTTGATTTCAAAAACTATTCTTTTAGCAATTTTCAGATCTTCGATTAAATCTTAAATCAAATAATTGCATAATTTCGTAACATTGATATGCACATCATCGTTGCATTAACTATGTATTTCTTTTGTTTTGAAAACATTTTCATTTGTTGTAGATCCACAAGTGGCGACAGCAAGTAAAAAAAAAAGTCTCTTGGTAAAAGTAAACCCCATTGAAACATAGTCCCATACATCGTAATAATAATCTCCTTGCAGTTAAATCATTTCAAATAAGCAATACTTCTGCTAACTACATCGTCCGCGTGGATTTCGGAAACCAGCACAAATACCACTTTATACCAAAGTAGCATAAATGGAGTCGTGCCACCTACACATTGTGAAAAACAACATTGCTCTGGTCTTAACTTCCTACGATATACACAACACCATAAGCACATTAGTACATGTATTAATTATATTAATAACATTTCTAAGTGACAGAGGGCCTCGACTAACACCTCAGGAGGCTACCTATTTTGAAACCAGGAGGAACCTATTTTGAAATTTCGTAATTTTGAAATTTCGTAATTTTGAAATTTCGTAATTTCGTAATTTCGCAATTTTGAAATTTCGTATTAATCTCGTTTACGTAAGAATATTTAAAAAAATGATTTGGACAAATTATAACTATTATTTAAGCTAAAACGAGGAGTGGACCCGACATTCAACCTTGAGAAATGCACATTCACGTTTTAATATCGTTTTATTTAATGAATTAAAGCCATTTACTAGAAGGTGAGCATGTCTTATTTTCATGCAGGAATGATCTTGATAAATTGACTGTATTCTGCTGATTATGATCTAATAACTTAAAAGTTCCTTTTAATATAATCAAACTATTTTAGTGTCCAATTCATTTTATACAATTGTTAAACGTTTCATACGCGCAAAAGTTAAGCTACAAGATGGTGGCAAAAAGATTAATAAAGTCGTTAACAAAAGCTGAAAATTTGAGAGGTGTTTATAGAAATCATGTACTTCTTTCGAAATACCCCAACATTTTTGGTATAATACGTGTTATTTTTGAAGTTGTCATAATTGTGATAATTTTATTTAATAATTTAAACACCATTTCTGAATTAGTAAATGTACGAATTTACAAAATGGTACAAATATTTGAAATTGTAGTTAACCTTAGTTGTCCAGTTATTATTATAAGTAATATTCTACGTTCATGTTCTTACAAACTGTTCATGGACAACTTCATGTCCGTGCACCATTACTTCCAGACCGACCCGACTTACATCAAAGATTCCAAAAAGTTGAAAATAATTTTTATGATCACCACAGTAGTGTCTCCTGTTACGATTGTATTATTATTAATTATAAAACTGCTTTTAAAAGTTTTCTTACAACATATAGAGCTTAAAATAAACTACATAGTGCTTACATTGACACATTCAATACTGGAAGAATGCCTTATTTTCGAACATGCAGTTTCGTACATTTACATAACTATGATTAAAAACTTGCTGAATTGTCTGAACAATTGTATACTAGATGTTCAAGTAAAATACAACGATTTCGAAAAGAGGTTATGCTCAGATAGCAGTGGGTGGAACAATCTTCTTACTGTTAAAGAAGTTGAACAGTGGGCTACACAGTTTAAATGCTTATTGAGTTGCAGCAGAAATCTATCTGTTTGCTTTAATGCTGAGGTAAATTCCTTAAGCCCATATATTTGACCTTTTTTATAACAAAAAACGCAATCGAAGAAGAATGATTCAATAAACTCGTCCTTAGAATGACTTTGACTGACTTTGTGCATTTTTTTGCAGATGTTATATTCGTTAGCCCTGTCCTCAACTGTTTATATTACATCGTCGTACGGACTATTCAATGCGTATACTAATAATGTAAATATTGGGCTTATGTTTTTTGATTCCGTAACTACGTACATTGCCTGTAACTTTATTATTGTGTTTACAGGATCCTCAACTACTCATTAGTATTATGTTCTATTTACATTTTATGGTATTTTCAATATTTTATACATACTTCGTTATGGCTGCGGCCCAAAATCTTTTCAATGAAAGTTCTCGAGTAAATAGAAGACTGTCGAAATTATACAACACTTTGGCTATAAGTAAGTGAACTGTATCTTTGTACTTATTACCTATCCTTACTCATAGCATTTTTTTAACAATGTCCGTGTCAGTTTGTGTAAAAGGTAATATGTAGTTGTAGCAAATTTAACCTTTTTAGGAAATGTAAAACCATATCATGTCAAAACATGAAACTTCCATCTTCTGTATACTTCTTGCGATAAGCCTGCCACTTCTTCATCAGTTTTTTTTATAATTATCATTTATTTTTATTTTAGGTCCGCAATCGCCTGTGACGAAAACTATAAGAAACCTAAATGTTTTCGTTAAAACAAATCCGATTCAAATTGATTATACTTCTAAAATACAGCTGGGAATGTACTTAATACCTGTAATTCTATCTCTCTATATTACCTACGTAATAACTGCCTTACAATTTAATCATTTTATATAAAATGGTAAACGTAGTTACTTTAGAAAATAAGTTTGTAGTTTGTGTATTAGCCGTTTGAAATAATTCTGTTTCAAATATTAGACAGCCATTCTATTTTTAAGAACAATGTTAATATTGTTCAAGTTCAAGTAGATACTTTTTATGACTGGAATTTGTATCTGAAAGTGATATTCGATGAAATTGTTTGTTTAAGGAGTTGTATTCTAATGATTATAATTCTGTAAGTACGCTCGCTAGTCATACTATCATCAACATATCACCTAAACTAACTTGCAAATTTCAAAAAACTAAAGAAAATTTGAATTTCACGGTCTAAACTGGCGCTTCCCTTCCTTTGGGAAAAATGTATCACTTTAGGCAAAATATTCAAAAGTGATCCTGATTTTTAATCACACTTAAGTTAGTGTAATCCTCAAATGAAAAGATGTCATGAGATAGTCATTCAATATGATTACTTGGTCTTAAAGAGTAATATATGATATTTGATAATGACTGTAATGATTATAATTCTGTAAATACATACTTGTTACGGTTGTAAATCGTATTTAATCAACATACAACCTAATACTGACTGGCAAATTGCAGAAAACGTAAGACAATTTGAATTTCACGGGGTGGGAAAAAAGTGCGCTTATAATTATGTCAACATTCGGTTTGTTTGAAGTTTAAAAAGGTTTGTTTTTTAATATGTACGAGCCTTAGAGCCCATTAAGAGCTTTAGATTAAGTGCTTTATGCAATCAGCAAGAGCTTGTGATGAAAACCACAGCATGCTCACGCGGTTAACATAGTTGGTGGATTTTGCAAAAAGTTTTGTTTATACTTGTTCTAGTTTGCTTTAAAATAATTTTATATGTTGTTTGTATAATTGCAAGTTTTGATGTTTTTCAATAAATCATTTTTAAAAAGCGGTTTTATTTTTTGTACTTGTAAAATTATTCCTGAACTAATAGGTCAGCTAGATAGATCTCATTCAATTACAACACATTAAGGATTCGAGTAATTTTATTTGGGCATTCCTTGAGAATTACTCTCTCTCTGTAGTTCTCACGGAATGCCTTGCAAAAATTACTCATGCATGACATTAGATAAAGTTATCAAATCATATTGTCATAAAAAGATGGTTAGATGACTTTTACTTACTCCTGACAGATTAATGTTGACGTCACCTAACATGATGATGCCGTCCTCTATAATCCCTAGTTCTACAAACCTTACAATGACATCTTTATCAAAATGTATGGCTTAGCCGTTCCACTATTGAACACACAATTTAATGAATTTTTTCCACTAAAGACTAAAAGTATTTAAACAAAGTTCTTATTTAGTTATTTGGCGACTCGAGGTATTCATAAAAGCAGGGAAAAACTTTTTGAACTTTATGGTCTAAAGCATCATATGAGTAATACAAGCTTTAATCAGTATATTGCAAAATAATCTAAAACTTTTAAAAATGTGTGCAAAATTGCTACAGCTCTTATATTAGCAATAAAATAAAATCAGCTGATGATTAAATAAAAGCTACCTGACAAATAATAAATAATGAAACAGGCAGGAAAAACTAACGTACTACTGAATTTAATTTAGAGCCTGCATATGGCTCAATCTACTCAGATGTAGAAATAGCTAAGGAATTCGAAAACTTTTTTGAACTTTAATAAAAACTTCATCTTTCATGAACATCAGTACTGTTTCACTAAAGGGCGTCGTACCACTGACGCCGGTGTCATCCTCATAAAGAACGTTTTTAACGCCTGCGCGGTATCACAAGATGCCATTGGAATCTTTTGCGACCTCTCTAAGGCGTTCGCTTTCGTAAACCATGGCACATATTTCTGCTAAAACTAGAGCCCTATGGTATTAGGAATACAGCTCTTGATTTTCTAAGATCAAACCTGATACCTAGATTGCAAATAAACGGCATAAACTCATTGAGGTCTGAAACGACTATGGGCGTTCCACAAGGTTCAATATTGGGCCCATTCCTCTTTTTAGTTTAAATTTATGACTTACCCCAGTTACTTCAAAATCAACCGAAGATGGTGTTATTTGCAGATGACGATTCATTGATGTTTAAAATAGATCGACGGTCACAAAATCTTGACGACGTGAATAACTCTATTCTCCAGGTCCAAAATTGGTTTACGGTAAACAGTTTGGTACTAAATGAGAAAAAAACCAAATACATTCGATTTAAATTACCTAATGTTAGAAGTTGCGAATGTGACATCATATGGAATGGAGAAAAAGTAGAATTTATTAATCAGACAGTTTCCCTAGGAATCACGCTAGACGAGAAGTAACAATGGGGACCTCATATAACATCTCTTGCGGGGCGACTAAGCTCGGCCGCGTATGCTGCATTTTACTGTGGGGTCGAGCTGCTGACATTGAATCGGATTTTATTCTGCAAAAAAGAGTTGTCAGAGCCATTTACAATCCAATTCTAAGAAAATTCATATCATGACGGTACCAGTTCATTTCTGAAAATATTATGTATGTATGAAAAATCTGCATCTTTTTAATAAAATAGACATAATTTTAACAATCGCGGTCGACTAACTTTGGAGATATGAAGAAAGAAGTGGTCGCCCCTTGACGGCTGTTGGGGAAAAAAAAGTGCTAGCTGTGAAAACTTTAACCCAAGACAATAGACGAGTTACATAACAAGAGATTCAGCTCATACTGCAGCTTTGATAGGGAAGCCTACACGGAATTCTACACTTGCATCTTCGCATGAGGAGGATAGTTTCATGCTGGGTGCCGCACAAACTCACCGATGCTCAGAAGTAGGCCCGGGTGGAATGGTGCCGTGTTATGATAAACGAAGCAGGCTCGTAACGGCGTGCTTACGACATCATTACAGGTGAGTCTTGAATCAATGAGTCTTGGATTTATCAATAAGATCCAGAAACGATGCGCCAGTCGACGGTTGGACGATCTAGAAGCGGGGAAAGATTTTGATAACGAGCTTTTTCAATTTAAAGAAGCATCAACGATAAATGGTATACTACCAAATGCTTGGCAGAAGTTTTTTCGCACCTTGCGAGGAGCAAAAACTCAAAACGAGGGACTCAAAAGGAGGAGAAACACACACCGCGCTCAAAACGAGGGACCTCCTGGACAGCACGAAACCAGTAATCAAACTGCTGGGTCATCCTCCTTACAGCCCTGACCAACAACAAAGAAGTCACAAGACGGTGCTTCTGTCTACTCCCGAAAAAAAAAACTGCTTAAAGGGATACAATTTTCGTCGCCGGACGATGCGCTGTCAGCGTTCGAGCGGGCTGTAAACGAGGTGTCTACGGCGGACTTCATAAAATGTTTCGAAAACTAGTTCAAAAGCATGCAGCTTTGTATAGAGCCTAGTGGAGAGTACTTTGAAAAGTTTTAATAAAATTAAACATTTTCGCAAAACTTTCTGAGTGTCCCACGTATTTGCATAAAATGAATTCGAAAAAGACGTATGCAGTGCATGCAAACGGGCCATTACTTTTTTAAATGTTTTGTTAGTGTAAAAATATATTTTATTCGTATTATTAGTAGCACCTGCATAATTTACCTAATTTCGCACTGTAATGCCTCAATGATGTCATTTGCATCGGTATGAGTATAAAAATCTCCAGTAATGCAATTATAGAACAAAACTAAATAGATTTTGAAATCATTAATTGAAGAACAACGAAACATTAATTTGGTAAGGCAAGCGTCAACTTACATCTAAGACATTTTTGGTCAAAAACTTACACTATAATCGTATGTACCGACTACATCCATGAATTACCTATCATTTATGAATATTTGGTGCAAAAATCACCAAAAAATAGTTATTTATGGGTGTGGGTGAAGATTAATTTGTTTTCATCAAAAGTTCTTATACACTGCATTAAGCACTTATTTAAGAGGAATGGACGCTAATGCCTGTTTTTATGAACAGACATGTTAGATCGTATTTTAATAAAATTTTGTCAAAGTCAAAGCATTTATTTCAAATAGGCACATATAAGGCACTTTTGAGCGTCAACATTTACATTAAAATAGTTTTGATTCAAGGCGCCCCTTCCAAAAGGTTGTTTCGTATGGAGAAGAAAGGGCAAGAAACTCCATCGTTACTCTTTTAAAATGCTTAACATTATTTTGTATACTTTAATAATTTTTTTAAATGCAAAGACGATGCACCAAGAATAAAAATACTGTACCACAATAGGTAAAAACAATTTCAAATAAAGCAAATACAGATAAATCAATCACGTGATAGGGACATGGTGCTCACATATTTACAAATATTGTAAGGGTATATGATTTACCTAAAATATTAACTAGGAATGAGTCAGTGTGAGTTAAGTCAAAATAACAAATTATGCCATTCAATAAGCAACCAGTTTGATTTTGTCTAGCCTCCAGATTGTCCTATGGAGCAAGACCAGCATGTTTCCAAGCATTCTTATCTAGGAAATAATCCTCTAATTTGTAATATGCTTGTTTACAAAGTATACTTTAAACATGAGTTTTATACTTTCTTTCATTAATTGTTATCACAGGATATCTCGTTGTAGCATTTAACACATAACTTTACATATTTTCACGCCTTGTTTCCCCGAGGGGTTGGGCAGAGGTTTACCTATAGTACACCCACATTTCGCCAGTTATGTTTTTTTAGGTCACATGTAATAGGGGGCGAGCCAATTGCCATCAACCACGGGCACGAATCCAGACTCTGGCTGCTACTGAGAAATTCCAGATAGATGACATACATCCCCATAAAACATCCATTCAACGCAGTACCCCATAAAAGATGTATGTACTTTAGATAGACTGAAAAATTGTTGATCTATTTCATATTTATTTCTTTTGTTAAAATTATGTCTACTTTATTAAAAAGATGCAGAGTTTTTCATACATAGATATACAGTTCTTCGTTTTTTATTATTACGCTTCCATTAATAAATATTTGTTACCACCGCGAATAAAATTACACCTTCATATTTAAAATAATATTGACCTGCATATTGCAAAACACGTAGGAAAATGAAAAAAACAGTAAAATAGCAGCTGCAAATATTAAGACTAACGATATAACTTCGCCATTGTATGTAGGTACTTAGCAACCCGCAGAATAAGTTTATAACAAGATAAAATATAACAGAATTAAGTTTTTAATCTCGAGTTTATTCGTATCTTGAAGCCTATTCGATTATTTCTCTTTTGTACTGTGTCAGGTTTTAAGAAGTGATCCTTTTAATTTGTTTTTTTGCGTTCAATTTATTATGTTGTTTATTTGGAATATTGTATTGTTATTTTCATTTTAATATTCAACTCGTACATAATTAATGAATTAAACAAAAGTGTAATATCTTAACACAACTAAAACTATTAAGTAACTAAAATTATGGCGTCGAAAAATTCCTCCGCATTGCTGTCGACTGGTAGTGTACTTAAGAGACTGGTGGTATGCGGCATTGCCAAATTGTATGGTAATGCTTAGTCTCTGGTCAAGGTAAAAGCCAGCAGGTCTTATTTTTGGTTTGATTTACAACCACTTAACTGAGGTTTAAGTTTTTAAAATTATGTAATAGAGTGTAAATCGTTTGTGCTACGTATAACAGTCATTTATAATATTTTTAAATAACTACCAGACCACTCAGAAAGTATTGCGATTTTTTTTTAATGTAAAAGAGACTGGCCTGTAACCCTTTTTAATGATTGTTTGTTGGTAAAACTAGGTACATACCAATTTCAAAATTTCCCTCCACATTGTTTGCGAGTTAATTTAAAGTATCGTGTCTCGTAACGAAATGGACCTGAACGGGGAACATTTTACGACATGATTTTTACGATTTCAAGTGTCGCCTGAAACCGGACGAATCGTACGATAGACTTCAAATGACCTTTCGCTGCTTTCAAATGATAATTTCGCTATCTATCAGTGAAAGTTTTTGTAATCGGACCAGCACCCTTATTGCGTAACACACTGTCAATCGCAATCTAAATCATTCTGAACGATATTGCTAATACTTCGCTTCATGTTCTTAAATTTGTCTGCTTAACAACGTAGCTAACGCATTTAACATTTTTGAATTGTCCACATGAAAGTCATTCCTACTGTTAGTGTGTTACGCAATTATCCCACAGTAATTCCATAAATAACCACTTACCAACAAATAATTTTATGTCTTTATAATATTAGTTTACATAATGATGAGTCGTATATCGCGGCTTACATCGCGGTGTTGCCAGGCGCATAATCTTTGATTGCATTAAATGGATCAACATTTCCGACTTGTTACTTATTTTATTGATGGCCATTAGTCTAAAAGTTGTTTACCTTATTCTTTTTAAGTCCCCAATTCATTTTCTTAATAGAACATTCGCTCATCTCGATCACTAAGCTTCAAGATGGTGGCCGTGAAAGTGATCAACATGTTGATAAAAGCTGAAAATATTGTAGGTCCTGATAGAAATTACATCGATCTATCGAAAAGTCGTAAAACTTTAAGTCAAGTGTGTATCACTATTGAATTGGCGGTATTCTCAGCTATTACGATTGAAAACGAGTATGGTATTACCGCAAACATAAAACTAAATGGAGTCGTCTATGTATTTGAATTATTTCATTCATATCGTTAACCATTTTAGTTGTCCAGTTATCATGATCAGTGGTATTCAAAGCTCACATTGAATGATACGGTGATACGGATTCAGTGAAGGGATCGGGCAAATGATGCATATCTGAAGCCGGCTTTAAATTAGTACTAAAACTGTTTCCACTAACTCAGCCGATGTTTACTGATTCTTACCTACTTCTTATAAGACTTACCGTAAGAGCAAGGTCCGTGCACCGTTACTTCCAGAACGAGCTGACTAACATCAAATGTTCAAGAAAACTGAAGATCGTTTTTGTGTTCACGATTGCAGTGATGAGGATCATAGCAAGTTTTTTTCTTGCAGTAGTAAGAACGGTTCTCAAATTTACGAAACAAGTTGTGCATTTCTTTTGTTTTGAAAACTTTTTGATTTGTTTTAGATCCACAAGCGCCGGCGACAAAAAGTTAAAAAAAAACTCCTTTAAAAGTCTCCTGGTAAAAGTAAACCCCATTGAAATAGAATATACATCGAAAATAGAACTGAGATTGCACTTAATACCTATAATTCTATCTTTTTCAATGACTTACGTAATTATCTAATTGCAGTTTAATCATTTCATTAAAGAAAAACTTTCGCTAACCACATCGTCGGCGTGGATTTTGGAAACCATAACAAATACCACTTTATACCAAAGTACCATAAATGGAGACGTGCCACCAACACATTTTGAAAAAAACAACATTGCACTGGGTGTAACTTCCTACGTTATACACAACATATGCACATTAGTATATCTATAAATTTTTGAAATATTATTTCTAAGAGAGAGAGGGCCTCGACTAACACGTCATGAGCTGGGTAAGGGCTTGATTCAGAAAGCAGTACTCCTGGACACGGCATGCATAGTAAGAAGTTACCTCTCTCTAGAGCCCTGACCACCGGCTTGGACGCTGTTCTTGATGCCGATGGGCCACAATGTTGTTGTGTGTTTAAATGGTTTTGTAAAAATATTTTAAAATGTATATATGTAATATGTAAGAAGATATACGGAACAATATTTCTTAAAGTAATAAATCAATGGTATAACAAAACTAGATTAACTTAAAAAAAATGGTAAAACAGAAGTCTGTATTTTAGTATTGAATTCACAATGAAACCACAAACTATCAAAATACTTTTAGCTTAAATGTTTTTTGTGTTACAGCGGAAATCTTTCAATTTGCTTTACGGCTCAGGTAAATTCCATCATCATGATTTGACGGACACCTTTTATAGAAAGAAGCTACCAGAGAAGTATAATTAAATCAATCTTAAGTAATAAGAAACTTGATAAGATGTTTGTGATCTATTAAAGTCGAATTATGGTATTCGTTGGCCCTGTCTTCAGTTATTTATATTGCATCTTCGTACGGGTTATATATGGCGTTTGTAAATTGTGTAAACGTTGTGTTTTTTTTTCGTTACTTATTTTACTTTTTTGTACTTCATCTGCAACTCCAGTTTGATTTCTGTTCACAGGATCCTCGGCATCTCGTTGGCATTATGATGAATGTAAATTATCTGGCATAATCAATCATTTAAACCCACATGTTTCCTAATGGTTGCAGGCCAAAATTTCCTCTATTCACGTGCAAAAACATTTCAAGGTTTTAACCAGGACATGTCAATACATGGAAATAAAGTCACTATAGTAAGATATATTAAAGGCTGTCCAGGAATGGTGTTCTAGTGAGAGAAAACTCAATATGGTCACTGTGCTAATTTTACACTTCGTGCGAGGCATATGATTACATATTTTTATCAACCATCATCATCATCTGAGCCAGTTTTTCATCAGCTATTTCAGCCAGAGTTGGCATACGGCCGGTAAAGCCAAAAGAGGGTTATGATTTATTTTTCGTTCTTTTGTTTAAGATAATAATAATTACCAGATAACGACTATAATAACATAACATAACATAATCTTTATTTCATATAAACTTAGTATGTAGTACAATAATAACTTAGGCTAGATACAATGTTTTCATAAGCTGATGATTTAAGCTTCTGTAGCCGAACTAGGCATTGCCTGTATTTCGACTATCAGTGCCCCAATCCCTTACAATTTGATCCAGTTTGAGTTTTAGGCCTAGCGTATAACTGTAAGTATTTCAAATAATAGTCTGTTAATGTTAATTTAATAATTTGTTATTTAAAATACTCTGTTTTTGACTAATGAGTGTGTTGTGTGTAAAAGTGTATATAGGTGTATGTGTGAGAGTTTGTATGGGTGTGTGAGTGATTGTATGTGTGTAGTGTGATGCATGATTTCGGGTGAGTAGTTATGCATTTATTTGAGGTTATTATTCTGTTACTGAATTTTAAAAAGAAGCAATTCAGTTTCTTCATAATTAAGTTTTTGCAGGTATTTATTTACCTTTGCCTTACATTCTGTCTTTGTAAGTGGATAAATGTTCAATGATTTATTAATTTTGTTATACAAATGAGGTCCGATGAAGTCAGCAAATCTTGAGATGAATTGAGTTTGCCGGAGTGTCGGGGTATTACAAACCATATATTTTCGACGTCTATGAAGTAACTGTGGATTGTAAGATAATCTACTATGTTGTAGGAGGATGATATTTTAAATAAATAGTTGCCTCACCGTCAGGACTTCACAGATTTGATAAAGAATAGTAGTTGGAAAGTAGGTGGGCTTTGAAGTGGCGACTTTGAGAACAGCACGTTGAGCAACCTCAAAAGACTACATTGATGTTTTTGCAGTTCCTCCCCAAGTCGTAATGCAATAGGTAAGCAGTGGCTGACATAACGCGGTATATATCTGCTTCATTAATTTTGGTTCAACAATGTGCCTAAGCTTTTTAAAAATGTAGATAAGTTTCCGAACTCTACCACACGTGTGCTTTAAGTGTTCTTTAAAGTTAAGGTTGTGGTCTATTGTAATACCCAGGTACTTTATTGAGTTCGCTCGTTCTAATGATGTGCAATTACAACTATCTTCGGTAACACACTCATGCGGTATAATTTTGAGATTATTGCTGAGTTTAGTGTAATGTCTTATACTGAAGCAAATATATTTCGACTTGTCTACATTTAATGTTTGAATGTTACGCTGAAGCCATCGTCTAACGATATTAAAGCCCCGCTGAGCAGCGTCGAACACCTCATCCCAACTACTGGCAGAAAAAGCAAGAGCTGTATCATCAGCGAAGGAAATGATTTCGCCTTGGGTAAGCTTTAGTTTTGTGAGTTCGTTTATGTATAGGAGAAAAAGCGTAGGACCAAGCACGCTGCCCTGCGGTACCCCGTGAATGACTGGAAGGTATGTACTCTTATATTGACCCACCCGTACACATTGTGATCGCCCAGAGAGGTAGCTTTTAAATAGCTCAAGTTGCATGCCTCATATTCCGAGCAATTCCAGCTTATTTATTAAGATGAAAACAGAAATCGTATCAAATGCCTTGGCGAGATCCAAGAAGATTGTTAGGCATTTTTTCGCATTTGACATGTTAGCGCTTGTAAAACTTATGAGTTTGTTAACAGCTTGCTCTGTGCTTTTTCCTTGCCGAAAACCGAATTGATTTGCTGATAACAAGTCATTTGTTTCTAGGTAATTTATTAGTCTCACATTAATAACTTTTTCTAATACTTTTGAAACTGCCGGTAGTATTGATATGGGTCTGTAATTATTAATACGACTTCTGTCTCCATTCTTATAAATAGGACAAACTTCTGATTGTTTTAAAGAGTTTGGGAATATTCCATGTTTAAGACAGTTGTTAAATATTTTTGTTAGGTGTGGGGTCATTATTATTATCCCCTTTGCAGCAACTGAAGGTTTTGTCTGTGCAATTATGGACGAAGTTATGATGTTGAACAACTAACGGAGATTTATAGTGAAAGACGGCACGGTTGACATCTTTTGGGCATGTCACCGTCTGGGGGAACTAAGGAGACACATTATTTCTGGGTGTTCTCGTCTAGCTAACAAAGAGTACTTGCATAGACACAACCTTGTAGCCAGGATTATCCATCAACAACTTGCTCTGAAATACAGCCTTGTGGAATCGGAAGTGCCGTACTACAGGTACGTGCCCGACCCAGATCTCGAAAATGGAAATATCTAATTGTACTGGGATCGATCCATCATCACTGACATAACTATTGTTGCCAATAAGCCTGATATGGTGTTGGTGGATTGTTGACACAATAATGACACGAAAGACACATAACGGTAACCTCGTGAAAGCAGAGAAAGATAAACAAATCAAGTATCTTGACTTGGCACGCGAGGTTGTCGACATGTGGGATGTGGACTCAGCAATCAATTTGCCAATAGTCTTGACAGCCAATGGCTTAATAGCCAAGATCCTCGACAAACACAAAAGGAGGCTCTCGTTGGGCAGCTGGATCAAAGGCTTGATTCAAAAAGCGTTACTTCTGGACACGTTACGCATTGTCAGGAGGTTCCTCTCTCTGGAGTCCTGACCGCCAGTAGCTTGGTCCTTGTTCCCGATACCGGTGGGCATTTTTTTTTTTTTGTAAAAGATAACTTTTAAAATGAATAAAGGAAACCAAGAGCCACCAGAAACGAATAGTTTAAGAAATTTACTTGACCTAGTAAAAAAGAACTACATTCAGTTATCGTATACTTCAAAAATTATGCTGGAAATGTACTTTTTACATGTAATTATATCTCTTTCCATCATTTACGTCAAAATAGCAATGCATTTTAAATGTTTTATCTAAAATAGTCTGTCTCTAAAACAGACTGTGTAAGCACTAAAAATAAAATGCTGTTCTGGCTCTAAGCAATGTGAATCAGAGGGACAATTCCCGTATTAAAACGTTCGTATTCCAACAGTCTCAATCTGTCAAAAAATATTGAAATTTACTTACATTTTTCACAAGTATTTGACATTTGTTTATCGCTGAGGTGAGGCTGCGACTAGATTTAGAACCTTTTTAGGTACGAGAATATAAGCCTTCTGATCTATATTTTCCATAAAATGGACCCCCTTCTTATGTACATGAACATGTTTTTATTATTAATATTTAAGATTGGATGCTTTTTTACTGTGTAAATATTATCTAGTTTCAAAATGACTCCATTATCTCACGAAAAAAAAGGTTGAACAAATTTAACTTATTGTTCAAGAGTTTAAGAGTAAACTTTAATAAAATTAGAGATGTTTATTTAAATGGCAGTTATTGAGTGAGAGCTTTTGATGACAATCATTGCACAGGCACAAACTTCTTTTGTTTATGTGTTCCGCACAAAATGTTTAGAAATAGAAAATAGCAATTAGAAAATAAATCAAGATATTGCATGTGAGCTTAAAATTTTAAATGTACGCAACTTGATTAGTAACAGTAATTTAGTTGAATAAAACATGATACTGTGTTTAAATATTATGTTATGATTAATACGTAAAAATTAACTTAAATTCAAATACAAAACATAATATTACATACTAACCATTTAAACAAGTTTACCGTCCATCTATTAAATTAAAATTTGCGATGTTTGCCACAAGTTGTAACGTTGACATAGAGCTGTCAAGTAAATCGAATACTGTTTTCTGGGGCATTAGGTGACTAGGTGTAAAATGGTAATTAGTGTCCATAATTAAAAGGATTTACCACAGTACATTCAAAATCAAAATCAAAATCAAAAGTCATTTATTCAAATTAGGCTGAGAATCAGCACTTTTCGAACGTCAAAATTACATAAGACAGTCCCCCAAAAAGCCCGCCCTTCACTATTTAATCGACTACCCCTGACAGTACAAAGGTATATTAATATTTATGGTTTAAGTGTGCCGCTTGTCTTGGCAATGTATGTTTCGATGTTTTTAAATAAAATTATTAAAATAATACATATTTTTTAATCAGCACGTATTGCGGGACTATCGGGTCCGAAAGTTTCTAAAAAAAATATATTTACTATTTACCTACGCCGTTATAGCTTCACTGCCACCCAAATCCTAACTAATATTATAAACGTGAAAGTAAGCTTGTTTCTTAGTTAAGTTTTCACACCAAAACGGCTGAACGGATTTGTATGAAATTGAGCACAGAGATAGACTATGACCTAGGTAAGGGCGGTAAGGCTTTTCAACCTGGATCGCAGACAAAGTCGCGGGTCACACACAGCTAGCTTCTAATATTTTCCTTAAACCAATATTACGGGCCGAGATCCTACCAAAAGTATGGTCAGCCGCCAACGGTGTGCGTAAATTTCAAAATAGGTACATTTTGAACGTGGCCAAGATCTCGTTTACGTGAGACTATTAAGAAAAACAATTATTTTGATTTGATTTGGACCAATCATAACTATTATGTAAGCTAAAACGAGGAATGGACCCAATATTCAACCTTGAGGAATGCACATTATCGTTTTAATATCGTTTTATTTAATGAATTAACGAACTTACTAGAAGGTAAGGCTGTCTTATTTTCATTCACGTATGATCTTGATCGATTGACAGTATTCTGCTTATTATGATCTAATAACTTATTAGTTCCTTTTAATATAATCATAATATTTAAGTGTCCAATTCATTATATACAATTGTAAAACGTTTCATACGCGCACAAGTTAAGCTACAAGATGGTGGCAAAAAGTTTAATAAAATTGTTAACTAAATCTGAAAATTTGAGAGGTGTTTATAGAAATCATGTACTTCTTTCGAAATACCCCAAGATTTTTGGTATATTACGAGTTACGTTTGAAGTTGTCATATTTGTGATAATTTTATTTTATAATATAAACACTATTTCTCACATACTAAATGTACGAATTTACAAAATGGTACAAATATTTGAAATTGTAGTTAACCTTAGTTGTCCAGTTATTATTATAAGTAATATTCTACGTTCATGTTCTTACAAACTGTTCATGGAAAACTTCATGTCCGTGCACCATTACTTCCAGACCGACCCGACTTACATCAAAAGTTCCAAAAAGTTGAAAATAATTTTTATGATCACCACAGTAGTGTCTCCTGTTACGATTGTATTATTGTTTATAATAAAACTGCTTCTAAAAGTTTTCATACAAAATCAGGAGCTTAAAATGAACTCCATAGTACTAATAGTGACACATTCAATACTGGAAGAACGCCTTATTTTCGAACATGCAGTTTTGTACATTTACATAACTATGATTAAAAACTTGCTGAATTGTCTGAACAATTGTATATTAGATATTCAAGTAAACTACAATGATTTTGAAAAGAGGTTATGCTCAGATAGCAGTGGGTGGAACGATCTTCTTACTGTTAAAGAAGTTGAACAGTGGGCTACACAGTTTAAATGCTTATTGAGTTGCAGCAGAAATCTATCTGTTTGCTTTAATGCTGAGGTAAATTCCTTTATTTGACCTTTTTTGACCATATTTGACCTTTTTTATAACAAAAAACGCAATCGAAGAAGAACGATTCAATAAACTCGTCCTTAGAATGACTTTGACTGACTTTGTGCATTTTTTTGCAGATGTTATATTCGTTAGCCCTGTCCTCAATCATTGATATTACATCGTCGTACGAGCTATTCAATGCGTATACTAATAATGTAAATATTGAAACTATGTTTATTATTCGGTAACTACGTACATTGCCTGTAACTTTATTTTTTTGTTTACAGGATCCTCGACAACTCATCGGTGTTATCTTCTTTTTACATTTTATGGTATTTTCAATATTTTATACGTATTTCGTTATGGCTTCGGGCCAAAAACTTTTGAATGAAAGTTCTCGAGTCAATAGAAGACTATCGAAATTATACAACACTTTGGCTATAAGTAAGTGAACTGTATCTTTGCATTTATTGCCTATTCTTATTCATAGCAATTTTGGAATAATATCTAGACAGTTTGTTTATTATGTATTATGCAGTTGTAGCAAATTTAACATTTTTAAGAAATGAAAACCTTCTTCTTAATTCTTCTTAATATGTCAAAACATGAAATTTCCTTCTTCTGTATACTTCTTGCCACTTCTTTTTCTGTATTTTTTTTCAATTTCATTATTTGATTTTAGACCCACAATCGCCGGTGACGAAAACAATAAGAAACTTAAATGTTTTCGTAAAAACAAATCCGATTCAAATATTTTATACGTCTAAAATACAGCTGGGAATGCACTTAATACCTGTAATTCTATCTCTCTATATTACCTACGTAATAACTGCCTTACAACTTAATAATTTCTTATAAAGTGGTATAAGTTGTTACTTTAGAAAATAAGTAAGTAGTTTGTGTATTAGCCGTGTGAAATAATTCTGTTTCAAATATTAGACAGCAATTACATTTTTAAGAACAATGTCAATAGTGTTCAGGTTCACGTACAAAACGTTAAAAATGAGGATCACTTTTGAAATGTTTGCCTAAAGTGATACATTTTTGCCATAAGGAAGGGAAGCACCAGCTTAGTCCGTGAAATTCAAATTTTCTTTCGGTTTCTGCAATTAGCAAGTTAGTGTAGGTGGTATGTTGATCAAAATATGATTAGCGAGCGTACTTACAGAACTAAACTCAGTAGAGTCCAATCTCATTAGAATACAATAAGTTAGTGTAATCCTCAAATGACAAGATGTCGTGAAATAGTATATGATAATGGATAATGACTGTAATTTTTATAATTCTGTAAATACATACTATTCTGTAAATACATATATACATATACATACATAAACGTAAGACAATTTTAATTTCACGGGCTGCGAAAAAAGCACGCTTATAATTATGCCAACATACGTTTTCTTAGAGGTTTCGAAAAAGCCTTAGAGCCCATTTAGAGCTTAAGATTTAGTGCTTTATGCAATCAGCAATAGCTTGTGATGAAAACCACAGCACACTCACGACGCGACGTTAACATAGTTGGTGGATTTTGCACAAAGTTTTGTTTATACTCGTACTTGTTTATTTTAATAATATTAAATGTTGCTTTTTTCAATGCAAGTTTTGTATGCGTATTGTATCCGTCATACTTATTCACCAGAAGAGATTGTGGAAAGCGTGGTAGTGCCTGTGATAAAAATAAAACCAGCGACATAGCGGACAAAACCAACTACAGGCCCATCCCTTTGGCCGTTTACAATTGGAAAGGTATTTGATGGTCTGCTTGAGCGCCAGCTTGGTCAGTATTAAAAGTTGTGTGATGCTCAGTTTGGTTTTAGGGAGGCGCTATCAACTGAGACCGCCATCCTGGCGCTTAAGCAGACGGTCAGGTATTACATGGATTGGGAAATGTATATGCAGTATATGCTGCCAAGGCTTTTGACTTGGTTTGTTACGAAAGCTTTGGTCGAAGCTTAAACTACTAGAGGTGCCCGATGAGCATATTAATATACAGAATTTTTGGGATAGCTCTCAGACTAACAGTGTTAGGTGGGCGGGAGCTCCCTCTGATACGTATATTATGGAGTGTGGTGTTAGACAGGGTGGTTTAACGTCCCCAGCCCTGTTTAATGTCTACATGAACCAATTGATTCGTGAGCTCAGCGGGACCAAAGTCGGTTGCTCGATTGATGGCACTATAGTGAATAATCGGACGACATGGTCTTGCTGAGTACCATCAATCAGCGCGCTCAAGAAATTGTTGGCTGTTTGTGAGTCCTATGCTGCGTCACATAGACCCGCATACAATGCTAAAAAAGTGAGCTTCTAGCTATCAGTGAAAAACCAATTTTTAAGTGTAAGTCTAGCTCATTAGATAATGTTCCTCCAGTGAATTTAAGCGGAAAGCCACTACACAGAGTCACACATTTTAAATACTTAGGACATGTAGTCACGGAGGACTTATCTGGTGATGCTGCTATTGAGAGGGAGCGGAGGGCGATGGCGGTTCGATGTAATATGGTAGCCCGCAGGTTTGCGCGTTGTAGTAAGGATGTTAAAGTTGCTCTTTTTAAGGCATACTGCCAAACTTTCTACACTTGCAGCTTGTGGGTGAAATATACTCAGAGAGCCTACAATGTCCTGCACATTCAATATAATAATGGATGTAGGATGTTGATGGGGTTTCCGCGCTTCTGCAGCGCCTCGCAAATGTTCGCGGAAGCCTGTGTTGATGATTTTCATGGTTTATAGAGGAAATGAACAGCGTCAGTAATGGGTAGGTTGCACGGAAGCTCCAACAGCATCCTACAAACTTTATTTGACAAAATGGACAGTCCCTTTATAAGGCACTGGGTGCAGAGGCACGTGCCAACGTATGTTGGGCGACTTATTTTTTTGTTGTTTATATTGTAAGAGTTTTACTAACATAGTTTTTAAGTCATTGTTATTAATACGTAGTTCTGAATCAAATTATTAAAGGGTAGCCCGCGAAATACCTACACCTTTTTTTACGTGATTTGCAATTTGCAGGTCAATATTATTTTATTTATATGAAGGTTTAATATTATTCGCGGTGGTAAGATATATTAATTTATGGTATTGTTATCATAAAAAAAGAAGAACTGTATAAATTCTAATCTGTGTTCATTTTACTCAACCAAACAACTCAGTCGAAAACAAAAGTTTAGGTAAAAGAGGTGATCAAAAAGTAGAACAATGCAAGTCTTGTTACAGAGATATATATAACTTTACAACGAGGAGTTTGCCAAGTGCGACGATACAGACCTAATTTATAGTTGGTGTCGCAGGTAGGTAGGTACGAGTTTTATGCTAGTTGTAGCCTGCATCGTCACAGATAGGTTTTGCAAAAATGCCTGGAATATTTTTAAAGTTCTTATTGGATAAAAAGTTTTATTATTCTAAGTATGTGATGTATCTCAAGGAAAATGATAATGCTTTTTTGACGGATCTCGGATTCCTTGGGTTCTTGGTCCTTTGGATGGCGTACGAGGGACCGAAGCCAACTCGCAGAGGCCTCTTAGAAAATTTTGAAGTGAAATGGGGCATCAATTATGATTATGCTTATTATTATTATTCGTTTATTTTAATTAGGCATATTGGTACTGAGTATACAGGTTCGCTCAAATCAGTGTAGTTATTATTTATATATAAGACTCTTCTTCCAATCGAAGCCTCGTACTCTCCAAACCTTCGCAAACGTCTTAGGCGCTTGGTTCCAGATATGGAGAATCTCTTGGCACTCTTGTCATTTGGTCAAGGTTCATCATCGTTCATCATGGTTCTGGTTTCGCTAATTCTCTAAAAGTTACTGAGACTGTAACGTACCTATCCGAGTTTGAATATAAAGCTGCGGAACCAGTTTTTGTTATAATTATAACCATCATCTACCCGCGACTTCCGTATAGGGAAAGTCAACTAAACTATACAAAATATTCCTATGTCACACTGCAATGATATAGCTTTTTATCAGTGAATTTTTTTATATAATCGGACCAGCACCCTAATTGCGTAACACACTGTCAATCGCAATTTAAATCATTCTGAAGGATATTGCTAATCCTTTGCCTTATGTTCTAAAATTTGTCTGCATAACAACATAAATAACGCAATTAATGTTGTTGAATTGTCCTAATGAAAGCCATTCCTACTGTTAGTGTGTTACGCAATTTTCCCACAGTAATTCCAGAAATAACCACTTACTAACAAATAATTTTATCTCTTTATAATATTAGTTTACATAATGATGAGTCGTATATCGCGGTGTTGCCAGGCGCTTAATCTTTAATTGCAATAAATGGATCAACATTTCCGTCTTGTTACTTATTTTTATTGATGGCCATTAGTCTAATAGTTGTTTACCTTATTCTTATTAAGTCACCAATTAATTTTCGTTCTAGAACTTTCGCTCAGCTCGATCACTAAGCTTCAAGATGGTGCCCGTGAAATTGATCAACATGTTAATAAAAGCTGAACATATTGTAGGTATTTATAGAAATTACATCGATCTATCAAAAACTCGTAAAACACTTCTGAATTTGTGGTATGCTCAGCTATTACGATTAAACACGTGTATGATAATATTGCAAACAAAAAATTAAATGGAATCGTCTATATGTTTGAATTATTTCACATCGTTAACCATTTTAGTGGTCCAGTCATGGTTCGAGATTTGTTGCTATCTTTGAACAAAAGTATATTTGATATTCAAATAAAGTACGATGATGCCGAAACGTGGCTATATTTTGTCCATATTTAATTCTGGGCGTTGGTCAAAATAAAAGTAAAAGAACAAAAAGAAAACTATCAAAATTTTATAATACGTTGTCGTAAAGTAAGTACACAGTTTTAACTAAAACCAGTCACCCATCTCATCATCAGTCTATGGCAGCTGACTGCTGAACACAGGCCTCTTCAATTGCATGCCAGTTAACTCGGCAGCTCACAACCAGCTTGCTGTCAATAACCTGTAAGAGACGCTAGTAGCTATGGTCGAACGCCAGTAACTCAAAGTTAACTAACTAGACACGTAAGGTTTAACCGGTACCACTTTTAGTTTGCTACAGTTTTAAGGAGGGCTATTCAGCCGGTATGTTCTGTAAAAATCTCACCATGATAACTTAAGTGAAGTGAGCTGTCAATAGTGTAAATCGCTGTGTTGAATCTCGTGGGTATAGAGCCCATTGTCTTTTCTGACACTGGCTTTCTTACAATCAAAACTGAGTTCACATCCCATATGTCAAAAATCTGGTTTGCCAAGACATCTTGACTCCAGTTCTTTATCCTCCTCAGTTTCAACAAGAAAGACTATAAAATCCGAAAAAAAGTGAGCTGTGCCTTCATTATGTTAGTGTTTTAAATCATTCTTATCATCATTGGCAGTTTTATCCACTGCTGAGTATTAGCGTCCATTTGTGACATGCTTGGCTTCCTAGTACCAATGAATGATTTCAAAAACTATACTTTTAGCAATTTTCAGATCTTCGATTAAATCTTAATTCAAATTATTACATAATTTCGTTACATTGAAAAGCCCATAATCGTTGCATTAATTATGTATTTCTTTTGTTTTGAAAACTTTTTAATTTGTTTTAGATCCACAAGCGCCGGCGACAACAAGTTTAAAAATATTAGTATTTTGGTAAAAGTAAACCCCATTGAAATATAATATAGTATTTAAAAACCTATAATTCTATCTTTCTCAATGACTTACGTAATAATCTCCTTGCAGTTTAATCATTTCATCTAAGCAATACTTCGGCTAACTACATCGTCCGCGTGGAATTTGGAAACCAGCACAAATACCATTTTATACCAAAGTAGCATAAATGGAGTCGTGCCACCAACACATTGTGAAAAAACAACATTGCACTGGGTGTAACTTCCTACGTTATACACAACACAATACGCACATTAGTACATCTATTAATTATAGTAACAACATTTCTAAGGGAATGAGGGCCTCGACTAACACCTCAGGAGGCTCTCATTACGCGGCTAGGTCAAGGACTTGGTTCAGAAAGCAGTACTCCTGGATATGGAATACATAGTGAGAAGGTACCACTCTCTAGAGCCCTGACCACCGGCAGCTTGGACGCTGTTCCTGATGCCGATGGGCCACAATTTTGTTGTATTTTTAAATGTAATATAATATGTAAGAAGTAAACGGAATAATATTTCTTAAAGTAATAAATCAAAAGTTTATCAAAACCAGCAGCCTAATTGCCGTAACACATTTTCATCAAATGATCGAGTGTAATTGTCTTCGTTTAGACCGCACTCTGCTTGATTTTACGACTTTCGTATTGCGTAACTCCACTAACATATGAAACCAATTCTAGTCTGTTTGGGACAACATAGAGTGAACGTGCCAGGAAAAATTGGGCAAGCGCCTTTTTTTCGAATTGTGTAAACATTATGACAAGTGACAATTAGTTTGGATCACTGACATGAAACCAACTGATAATCGCATTGAAAGCGAAGTCAACCTTCTGGCCGCTTTCGTTTTCCGATCCACATATTTTTGGATTTAAACCTATTATCTCCTTATATAATTCGAAAACATGTAAGTGGTAGTCTTCCTGATAAATTGTGAATGTGATTTAGTGTAAAACCTAAATGATAAATCATTATTAGTGGTGTTTTAGTTATCGAGTCGGCGAGGTGGATTTCTTGGAATAATTGTAAAAAAATCTTCTGATAAAAGTGCTTACAACATAAACTAAAGAAAGATACATATTATTATATTTCAGAAACGAGGTACGTTGGTGACATTTTAACGAAAGACAAATACGTACATAGGCATACGAGATATACCGTAACAAACTTATCATAAGCGACAAGCTTAGTTAGCAACCCAGTCCACAACTTCATTGTAAAAGCCAGCAGCACTGAGAACATAGACACCATACCTATTCCACACCATTGAATGTTCAAGGTAATAGCAATATTATTTTCTTAAATGTGTTGAACAGTGAATGTGCCCATTATTGGATTGTAAATATCCTATCTTCAAAGAAGCAAAAATGTTGTTGTTGTTACACACATTGTTTGATAAGTAGGTAGGTACTGGATAATACAAAAATAGGTAAGGCACCACCAAACCCAAACCTCTTTGTATAAACCTAACCAATTTACAATGTATTTTGACATAACCATATAGGATGTACCTAGTGTAAATCCTCAAAATCTATTTAGAGGATTTTAACATTTAATTCTAGCACCACTATGATAGTCATGAAGTTATCTAATAGGGAAGTAAATTTTGAATTTATTTTATGGAGCCCCTTCAAAATACTCTTTTGCGTTGAATTGGTTTTGCTTCATACTGCATTGAACAATGTATATGTATTTATACTAAGATATATTATAATATCCTAGGCCGTCCACCTTTTCAACTAATAACAGAGGTTAGACAATAAACAATAGAATTGTAGGCACCGAATTATTGTTCATAGCAGAATATTACTGTTCTGTAGATTGATTGTGCATTGAAGTGTCTAAGGGAGAGGCCTATTAAACTTGTGGATGGATGATGTAAATTAATAAGGAATTCTTTTTGGTGTTCTTTCAGGTGTCAGGCTCAAAGAGGTACCTACATTATTCAGGAAAATAACTTTCTCTCAGCGATCACAGCAAGCATTAGCAAGCAGAAGGTATATAAATTATCCATGATGACTTCTATGGGAATACATTAGCTGCCAAATTCCACCAATCCATGCAATATATTTGTTCCAATTTCATTTAGTCTCATGTCCAAATATTCCATGTTAAATGTGAATAATTGCTATTTTCATGAAGGTTGTAATAATATAATAAAACAGTATTTTTCTCTTGTTTACCTTCATTTATTTGTTTCTATTTACCTATATTTATTGAATAATAGTTCATTTAGCTAAATACCACCTTTTTTATAATTAGTGTAACAATAAACACTTTCCTTTATTAACATTTTTTTTTAAGTTCTTAGTGTATTCTTAAATATTTCACCAAAGTTAATTTTAAAACTTTACACTGTTTTCAATTAACACAATAGGTTCATATGTTTACATAGCTGTCCTGCAGACCACAATCGTGTTCTAATAAAAATATGAATAGCTTTTATGAACAATTGTCAGGTTCTATATTAAGCAGTAGAAGTGTGTACAAAGTAGTAGCAGTAGTAGCAGTGATGTCAGAAGTAAACAACAGCAGTAGCCGAAGAAACAGCAATGGGGCACCATCATTCATGCTGCCTTCTTGTCTTTGTAGGTGAAGCGCCCGGGAACTTTCCTACAGTTTGAAAACATAATCAAATTATTTTCTGTTCAAATAAATTAGATGCCAAGTTTGCCAATAATGCTTATGGCTGAACAAAAGCCATCGGCCTAGTCCTTGCTGTGGGTTGTACGTCTTCTTTATTTAGAGCCCATTATTCAGTCTCCAGATGTTTTTATTTAACATAACACTAAATTAGAATAGTAAACATTAGCTATGTAAACATAAAATATGTGATGTGACTACATAAGTAGATAGTTCGCCCAAGGAAATATATTCACAATTATGTGAATTTCCGCTTGATTCATAACTGTGTCAAAAAGCTTACCTTCAATTATTAATACAGGCGATTGGTTTTCCATGTCCTGCACAAAAACGTCTTTGTAAGGAGTTCCCCCATATGTCAACTAGATTATTGTTGGTATTTGTATTCCATTCTTGTAAGCTTTAGCACCGTCTGCAAAAATGTTTTGATTATATTTTGTAGTAGTTATTATAGTTTGTTTCAGTACAAACAAAACATCAATTTACAATTTCAGTTGTTAAGCGAGGTTGAAGGTGATATACTAATTTACAATCATTATTTTTTCTGCAACAAACAGCTCACTCCACATAGGTTACTAACTTGTGTCTACACAACATATGAATGATTGTCCTTAGGTAGACTGACCAATAAAGAACCTATATCAATAAGATATGGAGGTACACTCCTACACACGTTATTCCTATAGATATTGGCATAGGTACTTACTTGTAGTGATGATATTGACATAAGTACTTTTCGCTGTGGAGTGTGTGTGCAGCCAGTACAAAACGAAGACAGAGCCATATCAGCCCTAGCCCCTAGTCCTTGCCAAACGTTTTCAGCTATACACACACAAAACAATAATTCGAAACTATAACATAGGCCAACATGTATATGTACCTATAGGAATAGTAAGTAAATATGATTCTGTGTCACATTTTAAATGATTCTATGTGTTGAACAATAAAAAACAACTTTCGTATTTCAAAGCAAAACAATGCGAATCGTAAATATTAAAAAACTTTTATCAGTGTTGCTAACTTTTTTTCCCGAGTCCACTTGCGCCGTAGGACTAAACTTGGAGAACTACTTACTTTATATAATAACACAAATAAAATTACTTGAAAAAGTTAGTGAAGATGTTTGGATGTTTGTTAGATACACATTAATGGCCTAACAGTTCAATTTTTATCCTGGAAGTATGTTCCGTGTATTTATTTCGAAATGACGTTGTTTTCGATCTTTACACGGGCGCAGCTTCTTACAAAATTCTTCACTATATTCGTCATGATAAACAGTCTTTACAAATCAGCTTTCAAATCCGAAGTAGTTTCGGCATTTGAAATAAAGAAATGGAAAAATTACTGACACAGGTTTCAGACAATAGTTTTAGTATATGATTGTAGTATTTTCTACAAAGTCCTAACCACCATAAATTTTGTCCGCCGACCGCCCTAGTACGGGTGTCCAAAACTCCTAGTTTTAGTGGAAGTCCCACTTATTTGACAACACTGCTTTTCTACGATTTTGTCATTGGCCACAGATAACTAAAACGTGTAGAAAAGAACGTTTCGTTGCGTATTTCAATTTTGGTAGTTTATGGTAGAAATTGTTTTATTTCTTGGGTTTTAATTTTTCAGCCATCATTGTACAATTTTATTTAAAAGCATTAGTAGACGGTCAGTTGTAGTTAAAACAAAATTAAATTGTATTAAAATTATTCGGAAGCGAATAATTCCTTTTCGATGAAACAAAACGCGAGATAGTGCTAGAAATGACATACATCCCTATAAAATTTGGCAGAATTGAGATCATTTTATTACACAATTCCGATTATAGCAAACGATTTTGTTTAATTTCGAATGAAGAACGCAATTTGTTTAATTTCAGAATCGCATTCAAAAACAAAATGTGTTACGCAATTAGGGTGCAGATTAACTTAAAAAACACAGTAGTCTATATTTTATTAATTTAGTATTGAATTCATATGAAACCACAAAGTATCAAAATGCTTTTAGCTTAAATGATTTTTGAGTTATAGCGGAAATTTATCACTTCGCTTTTAAAGCTCAGGTAAATTCCATTATCATGATTGACGGACACCTTTTTATAGAAAAATCAACCAGAGAAGAAGAAAAAAAAAATCTGTAATAAGAAACTATTAGATTTGTGAAAGTCGAGATATGGTATTCGTTGGCCCTGTCTTCAGTTTGTAAATTGTGTAAATACTGTTTTTTTCGTTACTTGATTTACTTTTTTGTAATTCATCTGCAATTACAGTTTGGTTTCTGTTCACAGGATATTCGTCATCTCATTGGCATTATGATGATTGCATACTATATGGCATAATCAATCGTTTAAACCCACATAATTCCTAGTGGTTGCCAAAATCTACTCAATTCACTTGCAAAAACAATTCGAGGTTTTTACCAAGACATGTCAATACTCGTATATGGAACTAAAACCAATAAAGTAAGATATATTATAGGCTGTCCAGGAATGATGTTCCAGTGAGAGAAAACCCAATATGGTCACTGCGCTAATTTTATACTTCATGCGAGGCAAATGATTAACGTAACGTTTTTTTATCAACCATCATCATCATCTGAGCCAGTTTTTCATCAGCCATTTCAGCCAGAGTTGGCATACGGCCGGTAAAGCCAAAATAGGGTTATGATTTACTTTAAGTTCTTTTGTTTAAGATAATAATAATCACCAGAAACGAAGAGTGTAAGAAATTCACTTCTCCTACTAAAAAAGAACACCATTCAGATAAGGTATGCTTCAAAAACTATGCTGGAAATGTACTTAGTACATTTATTTATATCTCTTTCCATTACTTACCTCATTATAGCAATGCATTTTAATATTTTATCTTAAATAACCTGTCTCTAAAAAGACTGTGTAAGTACTTAAAATAAAATGATGTTCTGGCTCTAAGCAATGTGTCAGAGGGACAATTCCCGTATTTTAAACAACGTTCCCATTCACAGTCTAGCAGTCTCGCTCTGTCAAAAATATTCTAATTTACCTAAATTTTTGACAAGTATTTGACATTCGTTTGTCGCTGAGATGAGGCTGCGACAAGATTTTGAACTTTTTTAGTTACGGGAATAAGACTTGTGATCTTTAATTTCCATAAGAAGGGAGGGCTTCATAAATACATGAACATATTATTATTAATATTTAAGACTTAGGTTTTTTACTGTGTATATTATTATCTTGTTTGAAAATAAATCTCCTTTCTACAAAAAAAACGTTGAACATATTTAATTAATTTTTCAAGAGAACAAGATTAACTTTTAATCAAATGAAAGCTGTTTATTTAAATGGCGGTTAATGAGTGAGGGCTATTGATGACAATCATTGCACGGGCACAAACTTATTTTGTTGATGTATTCTGCACAAAATGTTATCTATACTGTAAGCAATAAAAAATTAAATCAAGATATTGTAATGTGAGCTTAAGATTTTAAAAGTACGCAACTTGATTGGTAACAGTAATTTAGTTGAATTGAACCATTTATACAAATTTACCGTCCATCTATTAAATTAAAATTTGCGCTCTTTGCCACACTTTGTAACGTTGACACTGTAGAGCTGTCAAGTAAATCGAATACTGTTTTCTGGGGCATTATATTTGGGACTGTCGAGCTGTACAGGACAGACTAGGTGTAATATGATAATTACTTTAATAGTGACCATAATTATAAGGATTTACCACGGTACATTTAATCAACTACCCCTGTCAATACCAAGGTATTTTAATTTATGGGTGAATTGTGCCGCTTGTCTAGGCAACGTAAGTTTTGATGTTTTTTATTAAAATAATTGAAACAAAACTCCTTTTAAGGTCTCCGTAGCCAAATGGCAAAAAACGGAACCCTAATGGATTTGTCACGTCTCTCTGTCTGTCTGTCTGTCCGTATGTCACAGATACTTTTTTCCGAAACTATAAGAAACTGTACTGTTGAAACTTGGTAATTAGATGTATTCTGTGAACCGCATTAAGATTTTCATACAAAAATAAGCATAAAAATAATCTTGGGGGTTTCATACTTGGAACTGAAACACAAGATTTTTTTTTTCATCAAACCCCTACGTATTGGGTATCAAAGTCAAAGTCAAAACATTTATTTCAAATAGGCCCATAAAAAAGCACTTTTGAACGTCTTAATTTACATTTAAATAGAACTGATTCTCGGCGCCACTTCCAAAAAGTAGTTTCGTATGGAGAAGATGTAACTCCACCGTTACTCTTTTAAAATGTTTTACAATATTTTGTATACATTAATTATATTTCTGTATGTGAAGACGATGCACCAAGAATAAAAATACTATACCACAATTGGTAAAAATAATAAAAAAATAAAGCAAAGGCAGATAAATTAATCACGTAATAGGTACATTGTGCTCACATTTTTACAAACATTGTAAAAATATATGATTTTCCTAAAATATTAACTAGGAATAACTCAGTGTGTGAGTAAAGTAAAAATAACAAATTATACAATACAATAAGCAACTAGTTAGGTCTTCACTATCTATGGTTAGGTCTTCTAAAATGATATTGAGGTTTCCAATATAATTTTTCTGAATAGTTTACGCGAGAGTCACTTATAAAGGTAAAATGTGTGTGTGTCCAGTGTAACTTCTAAAATGAGAGAATGACAATACAAAAAAATGTATATGGTAACTTCCACCGAAAATTGGTTTGAACGAAATCTAGTAAGCAGTTTTTTTTTAAATACGTCATAAATCGTAAACCGCAATTTAGAAAAAAACACTATTTTTAAAACATCGACACGTATGTATTGGGTATCTATGGATAGGACTTAAAAATGATATTGAAACTTCCAGTGTATTTTTTTTCTAAACTGAACAACTGAATAGTTTCTAAAATTTGGCACGGAGATAGACTATGGCCTAAGTAAGAACGGTAAGGATTATTATATCCTGGATCGCAGACGAAGTCGCGGGTGACAGCTGGCTTATAATATTTTCTTTATACCTATTTTAGGCCGAGTTCCTACCAAAAGTATAGTCAGCCACCAACGGTGTGCGTCAATTTCAAAATAGGTTCATTTTGAACGTCGACAAGATCCCGTTTACGTAAGAATATAAAAAAAAATTATTTGGACAAATTATAACTATTATTTAAGCTAAAACCAGGAGTGGACCCAACATTCAACCTTGAGAAACGCACATTTACGTTTCAATATCGTTATATTTAATGAGTTAACGCCATTTACTAGAAGATAAGCATGTCTTATTTTCATTCAGGTACTATCTTGATGGATTGACTGTACTCTGCTGATTATGACCTAATTACTTAAAAGTTCCCTTTAATATTATGACACTATTTAAGTGTCCAATTCGATTTATTCAAATGTAAAACGTTTCATACGCGCACAAGTTAAGCTACAAGATGGTGGCAAAAAGTTTAATAAAATCGTTAACAAAATCTGAAAATTTAAGAGGTGTTTATAGAAATCATGTACTTCTTTCGAAATACCCCAAGATTTTTGGTACAATACGAGTTATTTTTGAAATTGTCATATTTGTGATAATTTTGTTTAATAATATAAACACTATTTCTGAAATAATAAATGTACGAATTTACAAAATGGTACAAATATTTGAAACCATAATTATCCTTAGTTGTCCAGTTATTCTCATAAGTAATATTCTACGTTCAAGTTCTTACAAACTGTTCATGGACAACATCATGTCCGTGCATCATTACTTCCAGACCGAACCGACTTACATCAAATGTTCTAAAAAGTTGAAAATATTTTTTGTGATCACCACAGTAGTGTCTCCTGTTACGATTGTATTATTGTTTATAATAAAACTGCTTTTAAAAGTTCTCATAAAACATGAGGAGCTTAAAATTAACTATATAGTACTTATATTGACATATTTAATACTGGAAGAACGTCTGATTTTCGAACATGCAGTTTTGTACGTTTACATTACAATGATTAAAAACTTGTTGAATTGTCTGAACAATTGTATATTAGATATTCAAGTAAAGCACAATGATTTCGAAAAGAGGTTATGCTCAGATAGCAGTGGGTGGAAAGATCTTCTTACTGTTAAAGAAGTTGAACAGTGGGCTACACAGTTTAAATGCTTATTGAGTTGCAGCAGAAATCTATCTGTTTGCTTTAATGCTGAGGTAAATTCCTTAAGCCCATATATTTGACCTTATTATAACAAAAAACGCATTCGAAGAAGAATGATTCACAAACTCGTCCTTAGAATGACTTTGACTGATGTTGTGCATTTTTTTGCAGATGTTATATTCGTTAGCCATGTCCTTAATTATTGATATTACAGCGTTGTACGGGCTATTCAATGCGTATACTAATAATGTAAATATTGAGCTTTTGTTTTTTGATTCCGTAACTACGTACATTGCCTATAACTTTATTTTGTGTTTACAGGATCCTCGTCTACTCATTGGTATAATCTTCTTTTTACATTTTATGGTATTTTCAATATTTTATACATATTTCGTTATGGCTGCGGGCCAAAATCTTTTCAATGAAAGTTCTCGAGTAAACAGAAGACTGTCGAAATTATACAACACTTTGGCAATAAGTAAGTGAACTGCATCTTTGTTTTTATTGCTTATTCTTATTCTTAGCAATTTTGTAACAATATCTGTGACAGTTTGTATAATAGGTAATATGTAGTTGTATTGAATTAAACCTTTTTAAGAAATATAAATCTTGAAATGTCAAAACATGTAACTTCCTTCTTCTGCATACTTCTTGTGATAAGCCTGCCACTTCTTTTGCGGTATTTTTTTTACATTATTATTTGATTTTAGACCCACAATCGCCGCTGACGAAAACTATAAGAAACCTAAATGTCTTCGTTAAAACAAATCCGATACAAATTGATTATACGTCTAAAATACGGCTGGGAATGTACTTAATACCTGTAATTCTATCTCTCTATATTACCTACGTAATAACTGCCTTACAGTTTAATCATTTCTTATAAAATGGTATAAGTTGTTACTTTAGAAAATAAGTTAATAGTTTGTGTATTAGCCGTGTGAAATACTTCTGTTTCAAATATTAGACAGCATTTATATTTTTAAGAACAATGTCAATAATGTTCAGGTTCATGTAGATACTTTTTATATCGGGGATTTGTATCTGAAAGTGATATTTGATCAAATTGTTTGTTTTTGTGTGATTAAAAATAGGGATGAATATTATAATTTTTGCCAAAAGTTATACATTTTTCCCATAGGAAGGGAAGCGCCAGCTTAGCCCGTGAAATTCAAATTTTCTTTCATTTTTTGCAGATAGCAAGTTAGTTAGTTTAGGTGGTATGTTGATCAAAGTATGAGTGGCGAGAGTAACAATTATGTGCTTACAGAATCATATTCATTAGAATACAACTCCTGAAGTAAGTGTCATCCTGAAATGACAAGATGTCATGAAATAGTCATTCAATATGATTAATTGGTATTATATGATAATAGGTCATGACTTTAATAATTATAATTCTGTAAATACATCTTTCTTACGGTTGTTAATCGTATTTTATCAACATACAACCTAAAACTGAGTGGCAAATTGCAATAAACGTAATACAATTTTAATTTGGGGTGGGAAAAAAGCAAGCTTATAATTATGTCAACATTCGTTTTGTTAGCGGTTTCGAAAAAGGTTAGTTTATTAATAAGTACGAGCCTTTGAGCACATTCAGAGCTTAAGATTAAGTGCTTAATGCAATCAGCAAGAGCTTGTGTTGAAAACCACAGCACACTCACGACGTTAACATAATTGGTGGATTTTGCACAAAAAATTGTTTAAACTAATTACTACTAAACTATTAAACTTATTTTAAAATAATATTATATGTTGTTTGTATCATTACACGTTTTGATGTTTTTCAAAAATTATTTTAACTAAGCGTTTTAGTCTTGAACTCGTAAAATTATTCCTGAACTACTTGGTAAGCTAGATAAATGATAATGATAAATGATAAATGATTTTATTTCTGTAAGTAGGTTTTTACAAACACTTTTACACGTCAATACTATTTTAAAAGTAGATGAGATCGGCGTTTCCTATCTGACTACTCTGAGAAGAAACGCCCAAACAAACTCAGAGGTCACAGTCTCTTTTAAAGTCCAGACATAATCTTGGTCAGGTCATGTGAAGACCATGTGGATTGATGTCTGAAATGGTCTTTTGAGGAAAGAACCACACAGAATGAGTGGACCTGTCCAGTCAGTGCACGCATTTGTCAGTAATCATGCAGCTCAACACAACACATATGGAGCTCAACGATTCGACGAACATTACCAAAGAAAAGACATTTGGGTAGGCCGCATAAACTGCTCAAACTGCCAGACCATGATTAAAACTAATTTTAAAAATTAAAAATAGATTGAGATAAAAAAAAAACAACAAATCCACACTGCCTTCACATTCACAATAATTAAAATATTATAATACTTTACAAAGTAAATTTTCACGTCATTGTATATTATGTCAAAGTGTAAAAATCCGAGAATAAACATGATCAGATCATATGAGGACTCTGTAGACTGGTGTCTGAAATGGTCTTTTGAGGAAAGAACCACACTGATTTGAGTGGACCTGTCCAGTCAGTGCATGCATTTGTCAATCATGGTGCAGCTCAACTCAGAACTAAGGAGCTCAACGATTCCACGAACAATACAAAAGAAAGGACATTTGGGTAGGCCGCGTTAAGTACTCAAACAGCCAGACCGTGATTAAAACAACTGAAAGAACAAAAAAACAATGACTCACATAGTCCTCACATTCTCAAAAATTAAAACAATTTTATACTTTAAACAGTAAATATAAAGATGTCATTGTTTATCTAAAAAATCAAAAACAAAGGTTTAACAGCAAATTAAACATCGACAATATCTGCGTAAACTTATTGGAGCAGCTCAATCCCAAGCCTTCTTGTCCTCAATATAGCCTTTGACAGTATAATAGGCATTCTGGCATAATTTCCGCTTTATAAAAGATTTGAATTTATTAAGGCTTAGTTCTTGAATGTGGCTAGGAAGTTTATTATAAAAACGAATACTTTGACATTTAAACGAGCTGCCTATTTTCTTGAGTCTGGTAGTGGGAACAACAAATTTGTGTTTGTTCCTAGTATTTATGTTATGGATATCACTGTATTTTTTAAATAGATTAATATTTTTATGTGCATACAAAAGATTTTCATAAATATACTGAGAAGGCACAGTCATTATATTAATCTCTTTAAATTTGTCTCTGAGGGAGTGTCTGGGACTTAGTTTATAAATTGAACGAATTGCCCTTTTTTGTAAAACAAAAGTTGTCTGAATATCGGCGGCATTTCCCCACAAAAGAATACCGTACGACATCACACTATGAAAATAACTAAAGTATACTAA
Organism: Dasypolia templi; assembly: GCA_963555695.1. NCBI lineage: Eukaryota > Metazoa > Arthropoda > Insecta > Lepidoptera > Noctuidae > Dasypolia > Dasypolia templi. Next base: position 21,793,235 of record OY743153.1, read on the forward strand.
ACGGGCTGTTTGGAACGGGATAGATCTTTTTCAATTACAATATATCAAGGATTCGAGTAATTTTATTTGGGCATTCCGTGAGAATTACTCTTCTCTATAGTTCTCTTGGAATGCCTCCCTAAAATCACTCATGCATGACATTAGAAAAAGTAAAAAAATCATACTGTCTCATCTGTAATCATACAAGATGATTAGATGACTTTTACTTACTCCTGATAGATTGATGTTGACGTCACCTAACATGATGATCCCTATAATCCCTAGTTCTACAAACCTTACAATGAAAACTTGGTCAAAGTGTATGGCTTAGCCGTTCCACTATTGAACACACAATTTAATTAAAATTTTCCACTAAAGAATAAAAGTATTTACTTAAAGTTTTTATTTAGTGATTGGGCGACTCGAGGTTTTCTTAAAAGCAGGGAAAAACTTTTTGAACTTTATGGCCTAAAGCAACATCCAGCTTCAATCAATTTGTTGCAAAATATTGAAAAACTTTTAAAATGTGTGCATAATTGCTAAAGCTTAAGAGCTTTAGCAATACCAATAAAATGAAATCAGATGAAAATAAAATAAAAACTACCTGACAAATAATAAATAATGAAACAGGTAGGAAAAAATAGCGAAATACTTAATTTAATTTAGAGCCTGCACATGGCCCAATCTACTCAGATGTACAAATAGCTATGGAATTCGAAAACATTTTTGAACGTACTTTATTTTTACAACATTCAATTATAGGTAGGTTTATTAATATTCAAAAGAAGAGAAATGAAATAACAGCATCGTGTTTTAATTGAAATAATAATAATATTCATGCTTTCCCACTTACGGAAAAAGGTCTTCTCTGATATCTTTGCTAAGCAGTGGAACAACCATCATCATCATTCTGCCTTTTATCAATTTACTTGGGGTCGGCGCAGCACGACTTTTTGTAAAAAAATGGGATACTAGATGAAAATATCTTCATATTTAACCTTTGGGCCTAGACAAATTGAACCGCTTTCAAAGCGTTTCTTTTTTCTACAACGACTTTTAACAGGATTGACAAACGTTTTTTAGTAGCTTGCAATCAGTAATCAGTAGACTTTGTCTTGGCACTCTTGTCATTTGGTCAAGGTTCATCATCGTTCTTCATGGTTCTGGTTTCACTAATTCTCTAAAAGTTACTGAGACTCTAACGTACCTATACGTGTTTGAATAAACAGCTGTGGAACCTGTTTTTGTTATAATTATAACTATCATCTGCCCTCGACTTCCGTCTGCGAGGAAGTGATCTATACCATACAAAATATTTCTTTGTCACACTGCAATGAAAAAAAGCTTTCCATCAGTGAAAGTTTTTGTAATCGGAGTAGCACCCTAATTGCGTAACACACTATCAATCGCAATCTAAATAATTATGAAGGATATTGCTAATCCTTTGCTTTATGTTCTAAAATTTGTCTGCTTAACAACGTAAATAACGCAATGAATGTTGTTGAATTGTCCAAATGAAAGCCATTCCTACAGTAAGTGGGTTACGCAATTATACCACAGTAATTCCAGACCACCCACCATCACCAATTCATTTCCGTTCTAGAACATTCGCTCAGCTCGATCGAAGTTTCAAGACGGTGGAGGTGAAAGTGATCAAAATGTTGATTAAAGCAGAAAAATTGTAGGTATTGCTATAAATTACATCGATCTATGGAAAAGTCGATAAGCGTTTCATGAACTGGTTTATGGTAGGCATTTTAAGATCGATGTGGAGATTTATATTACGGACATAGAAGGGGGCACCCGTGACCTTTCTGAGGAAACGTTTCTGGAGGGTCTGCATCTTATGGAGATGACGTGGGTGAGCGTGCGCAAATACAACGCAAGCATAGGTCATGATGGGACGGATGACTGCGGTGTAGATGCGCAGCTTGCATTTAAGTGACAGTTTACTACGGGCTGTCAGTACAAAGTGGAGCCTGCTAAGAGCGAAGGAGGCGCGCTCGCGAACCGCCTTAATATGAGCCTTAAAGGTACGGTTTTCATCGAGGATCACGCCTAGGTATTTGGCTTGCTTCTCCCAGGGGATCGGCTTACCGTACATAGTGATCGGCCTGGGAAGTAGGGGAGGGAGTCGACGACGTCTCGAGAAGAGAACCGCCTGACTCTTATCGGGGTTGACCTCGATTCTTCATTTCCGGAACCAAGCGCCTAAGACGTTTGCGGAGGTTTGGAGAGTACGAGCTATAGCATTGGGGCAATGACCGGTATAGTAAACGGCAGTGTCGTCGGCGAAGAGAGCCAACTGAGCCTTTTTACTCTGTGGGATATCGCTGGTGAACAGCGTGAAAACTAGAGGAGATATGACGGAACCCTGAGGGACACCGGTGCGAATAGGGTGAGGGGACGAGAGTGCACCCTCGATGCGATAGCGGAAGGTGCGATTCGACAAAAAGTCACGTAAGATGAGCACGAGACGATCTGGCACTCCTAGTTGGTAAAGCTTGTATAACAAGCCGTTGTGCCAGACTTTGTCGAAGGCTTTCGCTATGTCGAAGAATAGCACACCCGTCGTCGCGTTGATACTCGAGTGTTGTGGACGGAAGCCAAACTGCTCGTTGGGAATGAGGCTCTTTGCTTCGGCGTAGTCTTTGAGACGCTTATAAATAAGCCTCTCGTAGATTTTGCCGAAAACGTTGAGTAAGCTAATGTGACGGTAGCTGGAGGGCTCAGACTTTGGCTTGCCTGGCTTTGGGATTCCGATGACTGTTGCTTCTTTCCACGCTTGTGGGAAGATGTTGTTGCTCAAGGCGCCATTGAAGATGGCGGTCATGAGCATTATTAGAGGGGCAGGTAGGAGTTTGTATACCTTGTTGGTAATACCGTCCGAACCGGGGGCTTTACGAGCTTGGAGCCCTTTTATGATGTCGTGCACTCCATCTGGAGTGACGGGAGGCAGAGGATCATCAGGGTCTTCGACGGGTGGAAGGGAGGCTCTCCGTTCGACTTCAGCGTCGACTTTGTTCAGGTGAGCTTGGTCTACTGGTTGAGAGCTGGGAGAACACTGGGACTCTAGGCTGTCAGCAAGGCATTCGGCCTTGTCGGTGCTGTCGAACACGACGCTCTTGTCGGGGCGGATGAGGGGAGGCATAGAGACCTCCTCGGAGGAGCGCAATTTCCTCTGAAGGTGCCAGAAGGCTTGGTGAGTGGGCTCGAGTTCACTGAGCATCTTGTTCCAACCCTCTGAGCGAACCTCCCCTATGCGTTTCTTTACAGCACGCTGTAAATGGCGCATGTGGGCTTTGTTCGCGTCACAAGGGAAGGAGTCGTAGGCACGAATAGCCGCATTCTTCTCGGTTATCAAGTCACGTACGTCAGAAGGTAGTTTCCAGCGATGGTCTTCCATCACCGGAACTTCCCGTGAACAATCCGTCAAAACGGATTGAACGTGCTCAGTAAACGAGTCGATTGCGGCCGTCGCACAGTGGGTCGAAACTATGATTTTAGTGACTTAGGGCTCAACTTTGCTTTTTCACTTTTTTTTTTATGCGGATGGGTAGAGCTCATTAACCTCAATAATAATTGTTCTGATGTATTATTTCCTAAACTTTATACTTTGGGTAGAAAAATGTGTTTTGTTATTTTTTTGTATGGAGCGGCTCAAATAAACTTAAATTCCTGCTAAGTAGCGTGTGATCCCGCGTTGAAACTTTATTTTTCATATACCTTGTCTGGTCTATTATCATTTGATGCTATAAACAAATGCATAAAGTTGCAACTCTGCCAAATAAATGGATCGAAAAAAATGAAAAAATACATAGAATAAAAAGCTTCATTTTTTACTTTCGTAAGTTATTTTAAGTTAAATTTGATATGGAATAGTAAGTAAAAGCACGTAATAATACACATAATTACTTAGCAACTAACAACAATACATTTAAAAGGTCCCTAATTAGCTTAAATTTACTAATACTACATATATTAGTAAATTTAAGCTAATTAGGGACCTTTATTTAAAAATGTGGATATGAAATCAATTAATTTCTATTTGTGTGTTTAATTACTGTAATTAGCTTAACCTTTTACCTTATAAAATAACAATGTTTTTCACTTTTAGTCATTACTGTAATATTAATTAGGATAATTAGTTAATGAGGGTAGTAGAAAAATTTGTAAACATTGTTTGTCACTGGATTCTGGAAGTATAAAATGACCATAATTTATTATATACTAACTAGTGTTCGTTTATTCGTACTACTACTAACATCTCGTGATTCTGATCGTCCCTTTTTCGTTATAATGGATAATTTAGTTAACAATTTAGATTTATTTATGATTTTAAGAGAGCAGGTCAAGTCACTGTCGGATAGTCAAAAATTCTTTCAATTCCTACAACATAAAATAAACGTGACCGAAGAGAACAGTGTTGAGCTCCAAAAATTCTGTACGCGCTTTTGTTCAAATATAAGTGCAAGATGGGAACGAAGTAGTCGCACGTTAGCACAGTTTGTAAGAAAAAATGGTGATTGGTTGGAACGTGCAATAAACTGGCCCGAAGGAATGATACCTGAAGCTGTGAACACTGAACAGGAAAGGCTCGAGATTTGTAATACTGAAGATGTCGAAAATCTACCACCATCTACTACAGAAGCTTCGACATCTACATTTACACCTCGAAAACCTTTCGAGGAATTGGGCTCCAGGCAAAAACGACGACGCGTTGATCAAATTAACCAATCGCTTTCGTTATCCCCGGATGAACTTAAAGCTACTACAATTGCTAGTTTAAGAAACACCGGAAATGAGGATGTAGGAAAAATTATGAACCATTTACTAAATCACCCCGAAGATCTAGAAAAAGTTAAAGAGTGTTTAAGTACAAGTAAACCGAAAAGTAGTACATATTCACCACAAGTAAGTGGCAGTATATAAGCCTAAGAGAAGCAGCAAGTGAAAATAGGTCTGATTTATACCCTTCTTATTATAAAATAAAACAAGCGAAGGCAAAATGTTATCCAGGGAAAGAAGACATAATTATAACTGAAGAAGGAGCTGCTATTAAACTGCAAGCTTTACTCAACTTGACGGTATCTAGGCTTTTAGAAGTGATTACTTTAGATTTGGATTCGCCAACTGAGTTACTGCTAATAAGCAAATGGGGTTTTGATGGAGCCTCAGGTCAAAGTAATTATAAACAAAAGACTGAAGCAGAGTTTGATGACTCAACTATCTTCATGGCCAGTCTAGTTCCTATAAGGCTTCAACAATGTGATGGAACAATTGTTTGGGAAAACGATCGACCCTCATCAACTTTCTATTGCCGTCCGATAATGTTCAAATTTACCAAAGAAACGCAGTCAACAGTGGTAACTATAAAAGCTAGCATAACCGAAGAAATAGAAACACTTCAGCCAATCAAGTTCAATCAAGTTGAAGTTAAGCATCAATTGCACTTGACGATGATAGACGGCAAAATATCGTCATATTTGTCAGACACATCTTCAGCTGTCTGTGATATCTGCAAAGCAAAACCGTCAGAGATGAACAATTTAGAGTCACTTGCTCAAAAAGAGAACAACGAAGAAGTGTTCCAGTATGGAATGTCATCTTTACATGCCTGGATAAGAAGCATGGAGTGCTTACTTCATATCGGTAAATATAATTTTATTAGTTCATAATTTTTTTCACGTTATATAGTTACTTGTGAGATTTTTATTTAAGTGATATTTCTTTTGTTGTTAAGTAACTATGTGTATTATTACGTGCTTTTACTTACTATTCCATATCAAATTTAACTTAAAAGAACTTACGAAAGTAAAAAATGTAGCTTTTTATTCTATATATTTTTTCATTTTTTTCGATCCATTTATTTGGCAGAGTTGCAACTTTATGCACACGTTAATAGCATCAAATGATAATAGACTAGACAAGGTATATGAAAAATAAAGTTTCAACGCGGGATCACACGCTACTTAGCAGGAATTTAAGGTTATTTGATCCGCTCCATACAAAAAAATAACAAAACACATTTTTCTACCCAAAGTATAAAGTTTAGGAAAAAATACATCAGAACAATTATTGTTGAGGTTAATGAGCTCTATCCATCCACATGAGGAAAAAAGTAAAAAAGCAAAGTTGAGCCCTAAGTCACTAAAATCATAGTTTCGACCCACTGTGCGTCGTGTCGGCGACTGACACTATGTGATCGGGGATGGTGTCCAATTGAGGCGACGTGGTGGATTTCAGTCTTTCACTTACTTTCCTCCAGTCGGCTATCATCTGGGTCTGAGGGGGGCGGTCGGGATCGCTTGGGCCAGAGTAGGGGGCAAGATGCATAACTTCTGGGCGGTGGTCAGAGTTAAGCTCGTGGAACGTCTCTATCGATTGCAAGCGGAGGTTCACATTCTTGAGCAGCGCTACATCGAGTATATCTGGAAGATGGTTGGGATTTCCGGGGAAACGAGTCGGACTCATTGGAGCGATGACGTCAAAGTTAAGGGATTCGCCTAACTTGGAAATGATCCGACCTCTGGTAGAAGTCGTGCTACTATTCCACGCCGGGTGTTTGGCATTAAGATCCCCCGCCAATATGACGGAGTCACTCATACCGAAGAGGGCGGTGAAGTCCTTTTGGAGAGAGATGGGATCCTCCGGACCATTGTCTGGTGGAATATAAGCAGAGATGATGGTGATCGGTTGATGACCAGTCATGCCGAGCCGACAGATAGAGGTCTCCAGATGGGAGAAGAGAGAAGGTGGGTCGATAGGGATGCAATACAAAGATTTCCTAAAGTATATTAGTGTGCCACCCTTGTGGCATCGAGACCTGTCATTGCGAACTAGTCTAAAGTTGGCAATATTCGGGTTTCGGTGATGCGGTTTTAAAAAGTTTTCCTGTATGAGGAGGATGTCAAGCTGATGGTCGCGGAGGAAAGCGGCGATCTCATCGCGTTGACCTGAAACGCCATTTGCGTTGAAGAAGCCTAATTTAAGGGATCGGGGTTTGTTACTGTTTACTCTCGTATTATCCATTGAGAATTAATATTTGAGTGAGTGTAGAACTTGCGCGATCTCGGGATACGCGCTGAGGATTTCCATAAGGCGAAGTGCGTTGCCGTTTGCAGCAACGATTTCTTCCGCCATTTTGTCCGCGGCGGTGGTGAAGAGAGCCGCGTATGTACTTAGTATAATTTGGGCGCTTCGGCCCTGGGTTCCCTGAGGTTTCGCTGGAGAGGCCGAAGGGCCCGCGGGGGCTACCAAAGGCACTGGGATGGCGGAAGCCATCAGCGCTGGAAGTTGAGCGGGTTGCGCTGGTTGCGCGGGGATAGAGGGCACCGAAGCTGCGGGAGCCTTAAGGTGATTTAGGTTAGCCCAGGGAGACGGCCTCTGCGGACTGAGCCGCTCCGGCATCAGCGCGGAAGGAGGCTTTCCCCAGGGGCTTTTCCTGTGCTGGCGGTCGCTCGCGCGTTTCGCGAGTTTGGGAGAGGAGGACTTCGGGGCCTTAGGACAGCCCCGGTAATTTGCCGGGTGTCCCGATTGGCCGCAGAGTACACAGCTGGGAGGCTCTAAACATAGTTCCCTATCTTTAGGGCGGGTACAGTCGGCGATGCCATGCTCTCCTAGACACTTGACGCATCTAGGGGTGGCATAGCAGTTGGACTGCGAGTGACCATATAATTGGCAGCGATGACACTGTCCAATTTATTGAGCTCTGTAAGGCTTCTCTATTGAGATACCTGAGAGCGAACACACCGACTTAACTTTATAAATCGGGTGGTGACCGTCTGTGGGGTCACAGATGACCAGGACCATGTCGTAGACTAGGCCCTGTCTCGCTTTATGTAAGCGATGGACGGCGGAAACTGGTATGCCTTGTGAGACAAGGTCGCTCTTAATCTCCTCGGTGGAGATTTCCTGTGGAACGCGCCTAATAACGACGCGTGTAGGGGTTTCCTCCGGAAGGGAGTAAGTGTGAAAGGAGTAGTTCCTTTCACGTAGGGCGCGGGAGAGATGCCTAAAGTCCGCAGACGTGGGGACCGTAACTTTGATCCCCTGGAGGGTGGATCGGGCGTTAGTATAGTTGATCTTGCGATCAACACACATTTTTGAGATTTCAGTCCATTTGGACTTTTCCTGGACGTATATCGGGGGACGGGGCTTCTGCTTCCTCGCGGTAGGAGCGGGTGGGCAAGCTATAGGGCTGGCGGGGCGACTGGCCTGCGGACTAGGGGCGGAAGTAGTGCTGGACGATGTAGTCGTGACCCTTTTCTTTGAGGCCGGGCCAGCGGGGGCGGAGGATTTAGCCTTCCTCTTGCCTCCTTTCACGACGACTTGGAAGTCGTCGTCGCTGGAGGAGGAGGTGCGGGCTTCGTCCGCGGAGAGTGGGACTGACGTGTCCATACTCTCTGGGCGAGTCGAGTCAATTTCGGTGTGCAGCTGCGTCGGGTTTATTGTCTCCGAGACAATGGCGGCCGGGACAATGGCGGGCGCGACAAAGGGAGCTGGATTAGCGGCCGACTTAATTACTGCCGGGGCAGTAGCGGGCGAGACAATAGGGGCCGGATTAGCGGCCGGAGTATTATCTGCCGAGACAAAGGCGGGTGAAACAATGGGGGCCGAATTTTCGGCCGGAACATTGTCTGTCGGAACAAAAGGCGGAATGCCTTGTTCGCATGCAGGTGGCGATAGCGGGCTTTCAAGCGCGTCGCCGAAATCGCCGAGTGCGCTTTGGGACGGAGTAGAGTGTTGGCGTAGACCAACAATTTCCTTGCCATATTTGGCGAGGATGTCGGGGTCCTTTAGGAGGACATTCCTGACGAATGCTAGCAGGATGCTAGCGTCCGTCATGGTAACGGGAAATCTATTTAAATGAGATATTGACTCATTTGTGCCTAATTTCCTACACCTAACAACCTATATCCCCGGGTGGATGGGCCCGGGGATGTGTGACCCTCTCTGTCGGGTGTAGACAGAGAGGTGAGTACCTATTGGTGAGCCCTAAGCTTGTAACCCGTCGCCAGTCTTAATGTGCGAACGGGGCCCTGACCAGTCTAGCGCGAAGGGTGTAGACACACCCTAAAGACACGTGAGTAGCTGAAAAGCAAAACTGTCACCAGAGCCGACTAGGAGATCCCCCAAGGCCGGTTATCTGGGACCCGTCCAACTAACTGCCTCGCCCTGAAGGGGTTCGGCGAGTGTGATTGGGTCAACACCCCACTCGGCTTCGTTGGCACCGTAAGGTTTCAACCGAGGACCACGAAACTGTGGTTTTACCCAGAAGGGGCCTAGTGAAGCTACTCACGAAAGTCTGTTTAAGAAAAGAGATTTGCCTTGAATAAGGCACTTTTTGATTGATTAAAATCAAATCAATTACTTGATTTGATTTTAAGTCGGAGTAGTCGGGGCGACTACGATGACGTCACGTGGTAGCGACGAGTATAAACACGAAACACAACACTGGGCCGGGAGCGGGAGAGCGCACAGACACGTCCGTCCGCGGCGAGAGTAGAGCGTCGAGTCGGATTTCTCTCCAGAGGTCGCATCTCATTTAAGTTCTCACTCAGTTCTCTCCCGAATCTTTAGAAGAAAAACTGAAGATTCTTTGAGGCGTCTTTATAACCGACTTTGTAAAGGAAGAATTTCTAAATTCGTCTGTTTTAATGGTTTCATAGCCAAATGGCAAATATAAACGGAACTCTTATCATTTATTCTTGTCCGGTTGTCCATCCGTATGTCACAAAGCCCATTCACTCGGAGGATTTAAGTTTTGTGAATGGGTTGGTACGGAAGATGGAACACAGTATGTAGCTGTTTAAGTACCTAACAGTAGTCAACTGATCATGGACTGCGAAGAAACGTTACTGTCATGGAACTCCGCAATGACACACAGTATACCTACCTATTCTAACCGTGTTATTGTACGGCATGTGCTAAATAATTGTTAAGTATCAATAAAAAGTAGTTCACGAATTTTTGTTTCGTAGGTTCCTCAATTTGAAAAAAAAGAATCCTTGCTAGCGACTTCCCAAATTAAAGTTATTTACACTTTGTAGTGTTTTTATTTATAGAAGTCGGTTGTAATCTTTTTAATAAGTTTTATTTAACGGTGGCCACATTAAATAGTGAGCGTGTAATAATTTGTATTTTTCGGCAGTAAAAAGAGGCAACATTTTCGTTAGGGGGTGTCATCTTCATCGTTTATGAGGCCGGTGCCAAAAACAAAAGAAATAAAAAATCTGAAGTGGCAGCCAGAGGTGCATCTTAGTAAATGGGTATCTTTTCACTCTGGCAACAGTATATAGGAGTTCTTTCGAGGGGCAAGCAGGTGTTACAGAGTTCTAACATCGTTTTATAAGGATGCATTTTCTTAATGAAAGCAAGTCCAGCAAAGGATACACAGATACATTAAAAACCACCATAACATCATGTTTATAATGTACTGTGTCGTTTTTTGCCTGTTTTTGATTAACGTTTTTCAACAGCGCTCTTAAACCGTGATCCTTCTTCAACACGAAAACGCTTCAGCACACTCCTCCAGACACAGTCGATTTATTGAGTACGGCAGGTGCAGCCTGGTGCCTTGATTCTTATTTATTCTCAAAAATCTAATTGACACATCGCGCCGCATTGACATTATACCCATCTTGTTGTTGTTGTGTAGGTCCTGACAGTTCGCCAGTTGTTTAAATTTCTTGTGGTTCTAAAGCAAACTCATTACTACAATTGTCGAAAGGTGATATAATTTTTTTTTTTTTTTTTTTTTTTTTTTCCTGATGCAATCTGTCCACCATTGACATTCAACATCTTTTGTGTTGTTAGAGTAGTCATTCTTGGTATGCGCCCACTGGCTCATCCACATTATAAATAGACGACGAAATATTTTTAGTAATCAAGAACGACCTTCTTTCAGACGTGCTAACGTGAACAAATACTTTTCCTTCTTGGGACCGTACTTATTTAATAAGATAAATGATGCTTAGGATATATACCCGCTAAATAAAAAATATTTTACAAGTCATTACAAACCGCGCGCCGTGCGTTCCACGCTGAAGGGTTGCATCACCGAAGACCAGCCAAAAAAACTGTTTTTGACAAAAATAACGTTTAAGTTTCGCACGAGAATAGTTTATCTTGTATATATATTATATATTGCGCTAAATCCGTGATTACTTAATTATAAAAAATAAAGGTTTCGTTTCAATCTTCTTTTCGTCATGAAAATGTACACAGCAGCTTTAACCCCAATGTTAATTCACTATGACGTTAAAAAAAAATATGCGTGAAGTCTAAATTATGAATTAGTTTTTTATAAACTCTTCTGAATACCTATACTTATAATAAGTGGGTATCAACAATTACATTTGAGTTATTAGAATATCCTTTCCTTGTTAATTTATTATGTTTTGAATAAGTGGGTAGTCAACAAAAAATCTTATGAACTTTCTTAAAAATCTTAGGGTTCCGGGAAAACTTCTTTTATCTCGGTAGGAATGTGATGTCCCGATTCACTCCAATAGGTTTATTAATTTTATAAATCATTAAAACGAATATACATTTTTGTAATCATTCAGCATGACTTTTCAATTTCCACCTTCCAACACCGAAAAGCTTTAAATGTACCTACCTATTGCTATAGAATATAATACATAGAATACATAGTTGCACAAAATTATTGCTACATTTTACTTTATGTTTAAGTTGATATTATTTTACCTACTTAGACCCTACTTGCAATTTTTTTCAATATTAACAGACAAGATTTACCCAACTAAGTTATTTAAAAAAAAATATCCAGCTACGATTTTTACACAAGACCCTTTTAAAAGGCGCTTGAAACAATGCAAAAAGTTAATTTACCTTTTCGCCACGTGTACGATATTACTTTTCTCGTAAAAACAAACATTTACAGTATTCACCTTTAAAGTACACGAATAAAAACACGTACGAGTACCTACCTTAGAACAAAGTTAAAATGAAAACACTAGGTGACCCCGCAAACTTTGTTTTGCTTTTTTTTTTAAAATAGATGTTGACCGATTCTCAGACCAGTAGAACATCTATTTTCAGTAGAATATCCACACAAAATTTTGTAAGAATCGGTCCAGCCGTTTCGCAGGAGTATGGTAACTAACATTGTGAAACGAGAATTTAAATATATAAATAGCTGACCCCGCAAACGTTGTTTAGCTTCTTGTTTTTTTTTTGACCTACCCGATATGCACACAAAATTGTATACAAATCGGTCCAGCCGTTTCGGCGGAGTTTGGTAACAAACATTGCGGCGCAAGAATTTTATATATTACATTTAGTAGATGAGGTTACTATATTTTTGTCTAGAACAGTTTTTTCGTAATCAAGCAACTTTATACGACAGGTATACATCTACATAAATCTATATTTATTTAAGTCGTTTAGTCTGGCGCTCATAAATTAACTTTCAGCCAGTCAGATGTTCAATTATATAACAATAATTTAATAACAATAATCAAGGTAAAATGTATAAAATACAAGCAAAAACTATTATAACCACGATAGAACCTTCAGACACGTGTAAGAACGCAGACACAAAATCCAAACTCACACACTTATATACTGGCACAATGCCACAATAGGTATCTCGCTACAACAAGGAACATTTGGAAACAACAGAGATACCACAGAGCAACATAACCAGTCCTCCAACTAATACGCCTGTCTAACTTGTCGATAAGTTAGATCCCGCCATTCAGACCTTTTTAAGTTGCACAGTCGAACCCCAGTGGACGATAACTCGATAATATAAACGGTTTGTAGGTTGCCGTGAAAAGTTTGGAATTATGAGATTATTACAGTGTTGCCTTCCTCGTTGCTCTAGTGGTTGCTATCACTACTGCTGACCATGAGGTCCTGGGTTCGATTCCCAGGTCGGGCTACGTGTTATTAGGTTTTTCTATCTGGAATTTCTCAGTAGCAGCCCGGAGTCTGGATTTGTGCCCGGTTGATGGCAAAAGGCTCGCCTCCTATTACATGGGACCTAAACATAACTGGCGAAATGTGGGTTTACTATATGTACACTTCTGCCCAACCCTTCGGGGAAACAAGGCGTGAACTTCGGGGGAACAAAAAATATTTGGATGCTGCCGCATTCGTGAACGGGCGCCGTAAGTATGGACTGGTTATCTCATTTCTGTTTATAATTATTTAATTAATTATTATTAGTGGCCTGTTTAAACTAAATTTAATATTTGAATTGTATTTATATTTTATTATGTACGCTTTTGACGTTCTGCATCGTTCAGATGCATGATTTCAACAAATGATGTAACCAATATTTTGTAAACATATTTTGATTTAAAAGAGTGTAAAGGGGAGGTTTTTTGCCCCATCTTCATCATAGGTACAGTGAGCGTTCAAAAGTTATTGAGTTTCAGTTTGCCTGTCTGTCGGTCTGTCAAAAGGTCAAGGTTTTTTTTTCTTAGGTTGATGTAAAATAGTTAAAATTGATATCGAAGACTAAAACTACAGCCTCATGCTGGTGCAAAATACAAGCTTGGAATTTAGATTCCATGGCATGCAGATGTCGGTATTTAGACTGTCCGCACTAACCTTAACAGAGCTATAGAAATGCTGCGGCAGAAGCCCTTTGTACACCGGTCACATCGTTGTACAATAGTACAGAAATGGGGTCGTGCTAGTGGCTCAAAAGCCAAGTCACTCTTGGTAAAATAATTATATTCAGATTAATCAATCAATCTTGCAATCAGTTGCACTGCGTTCCAACAAAAGTCAATACAAAAAACGCTAGTCAGCTGATTACTAATAAATAATCGCTCCTTGTGTCTCCTTGCATGTTAAAATGCTCCGTAATTTAAAGTTACCTTGACGAAAACGGAAACCAAATGGCCCCTTTATACTGATCCCACTATATACAATCGAACGACGTAGAGAAGTACACAATTGACGATTAATTAAACAATTATAAGAATTCCTTATCTACTTGTAGACGAACCTGGGAGGCCGGACAGACGGTTATGGGGTACCAATAAAAAAAAAAGTGGCGAATGTTAAAAAAAAGAAATTTCGTTTGTCCATGAAACGTATTTTCACTGTGTCATTATAATTTTGTTACATTCGTCGAAGAAAACGCTGGTGAGGCTGGTCACAGATGGTAAGGATTAAAAGGATAGAAAAAGAATAAATGCGCTTGGTCGAGCGAAAAGGGTGCAACTACCTTAAGGGCCAGGGAAGGTAAAAGGCTGTCCGATTGCAGAAAAGTGGACCGGAAAACCTTTTCTCTAGTATAAGGGTACCAACCTAGTTCGTTAGTAGTTTTACCCATTGAAGCTTCAGTGTATCTGATAGAAATTCTACTTTTTACTGACTTCCAAAAACCTCGAAGAAAGAGGTTCTAAGTTCGACCCTAAGGCCACACAAGGTTGCACGCGGCAAGGTTGTGAGCGTACAGTAAAATATATGGAAAAACTCAGCCGCCGACAAACTGCCCTTTGTTTTACACATAAATTCATTATCGGCAACTGACTATACAATTGGTGTGAACGCGGCCATAAGCTTTTTTTTGTTGAGAATTTAACACAATTTTATAGTAAGTCACACTCATGCTGCTTTCTTTCCAGTTTTAATTTCTTCAGATCTATCTTACTATGACGTTCTAAATCGGATGACTTTCTAAATCTAACGGATCAGAGAAGTTTACAAACATTATTATTTTAAGAACGATGTTTTAAAATATTCTTATTTTAAAATCGTAGACTACCACACACCTTATGTGGAAGTTTACGATTTTCAGATTCTGAATTCTGGATTCCGGGTATTTACTCCCGGCTTATTTAGGCCGCTATATTTTCCATTTAGAAAATGAAACGAAACCCGAAGAATTCCAGACATTTTCAACGAATTTAGGTACCTATGTGAAAATAGAATTCGTATCGTTTACCGGTCAAAAACTATGAGGTCTATGACTTTTTGATAAAGTTCCACAGATGCAAAAGAGAATATCATAAGGGATTCGCGTGATAACGGCCGCAACTTGTAGAACGTAAGTTCGAACCTACACAGGCACTTTGCATAAATATTAGTCACTTGTAAATTATTTCGTCACTGCTCTCGAAACGGTGAAGGAAAACATCGTGAGGAAACCGGCATGTCCTAGAACCGAAAAGTTCAGATTGACAGATGTCTTGGATGATTATAGCCCTCTCACTGAGAGGAGACCTGTACCCTAATTGCGTAATACACAATTAATCGGAATCTGAAT
The DNA here is from genome assembly GCA_963555695.1 of Dasypolia templi. Lineage (NCBI taxonomy): Eukaryota > Metazoa > Arthropoda > Insecta > Lepidoptera > Noctuidae > Dasypolia > Dasypolia templi. The sequence continues at coordinate 21,808,467 of OY743153.1, forward strand.
CGTTTTGAAACAGATTGCTAATCCATTGCTTCATAAGTTCGATGAAAAATTCTACTCGACAATGTATAAAACGCAATGAATGTTGTTAAACTATCAAAATCAAACTGATTAATCGTAATCGTTTACGAAAAAGCAAGATTTGTAATGCGGCAAATGTGACACTGAGCGTATGCTTGGCACTCTTTTATTCCACGCTTCACTAGCTTTTACCCGCGGCTTCGCTCCTGTGGTGTCTCCTACAGGCACCATATATTTATACCGGCATCAAAACGTTTTCGTAACCCTTTACGCAATTAGGGTGCTGAGTCCCAGCAGTGGGAACATTAAAGGCTGATTATGGATACGCGTGCTGTAATTTTTGCCTACCCACATAAAAACAGACTCGATTATGATAATTTATAAAATATTTCAAACAGTAAGTTCTACGAAATGCTTTCTACGGTTCAAGGACATTTTCACCTGAAATAAATACATCGAATCGTATTACCGGCCTTTCGTTCATCAAAATTCATTAATTCTACCCTTATTAATTCGGACAAGCTCACAGCTCTTTCGTAATGTTTTTGTTCGGAGAGGCTTCTATTGAAATGAAAAATACTTTTGTGTTTCGTTTATTTAGATAAGTATTTATCTTATTTTGTTTGGTTTGTAATTCTGTCGAAGGGTCATTAGCGCCCGGCAACGGTATTTTTGTACACACTTTGAAAGAGAAATGAAATCCTTGTTGCTACCTGAAGTTCATTTTGTTCATATATTTAATATTTATAATTCATATTTTAAGCCTACTTAAAATGTTAAAGAAAATAATATGTCTATCTGTTCTGATTCAGTTGGATTTTTCCTTTGTAAATTAACTATAAAAAATATGTTGTTGGTTGAAGCATTAAGAGGAAATCATAAAAAAATATAGACTTAACAGCCACTTTTTCGATCCTCACAATGAAATGGACGAAAATTCAGAATAGAATATAAGTTTTCACCTTGAATCTGAATCGTTTTGAAACAGATTGCTAATCCATTGCTTCATAATTTCTATAACAAATTCTGCTTAACAATGTAAATAACGCAATGAATGTTGTTGAACTGTCAAAATCAAACAGATTAGTCGTAATCGTTTACGAAAACGTGTTACGCAATTAGGGTGCTGATCTAGTAAACTACTGGGCTGGCTAGACCTTATCGCCGATCAGCAACCTTACAAAAGAAAAGGTTACATCAAAAATTAAACAAATGCATTAAACCTCATTCCACAGCGTCGGGTCAATAATGAATCAAAACGATAGCAAAGCAAAGGCACTTCAACTCGTTTAATGTTCAATATAATCCTATGTTATTATTCATTATTTACGAAAATTTTACGGAAAACTGTATAAATTCTGTAATGAAATAGTTAGTACATAATAATATAATTAAAAGAAATAAAGTAGGTATGGGGTTTACATTAATAAAAGAACTTATATGTAGTTACCTTTTGACGATTATTATTAAATTGTTTCATCGAAAAGCACAAAATTTTGTTTCAGTGTCGTAAGTGAAATGATTTTGCCGTTTGCTCAAGTGTGGTTGATATCGTTACTCTAAGTGGAACACCGTTTCTTTTTGTACCCATTAAAAACGAAAACACGTCTTCCAATGTAATATATTCAGAACAAAAACCCCCACTCATACAATATTTACATCATGTATCACCTTTAATACCTTCACATATTTACCACAAACGTCATTTATACCGCATTGTATTCTAAACAATGTTTAGAACAATGTACTGGGTACTTAGACGACAAGTATTTTGAGGTTACCCCAGAACTCTGAACACTAACCGAAATGGGTAGCGTGTACACTTAACCGATTAGTAGAAAGTATTAAAATATCTGACACAAGGTGACAAGGAAAGTACCAAAAATATGTACCTACGCTTCAACATTCTTCTGTAGCCTTCATTAAATCTTCTGTAGCCTTAAAACTTAAATTCAGATAGTTCAAGTGAACAAAGAAACGTCACGTCAAGCTGCTGTCAAAATGACAATAAAAGTCCGCTCTTTGAGGAGTGGTTGGAGAGGCGCCACGGCGTCCTCACCTTCCGCCTGACACAGGTCCTCACCGGATACGGTTGTTTCGGGAGGTTCCTGTTTCGCATAAGGCGGGAGGAAACGCCCGGGTGTCACCATTGTGTGGATCGCCCGGAGAACACGGTGAAGCATACGGTGGAGGTCTGCCCAGCTTGGGCGGAGTCTCTCGCGTCCGGCCCTGGTCCAGGCCACGATACAGAGCGAGAGGGAATGCAAAGCCGTCACCTCCTGCGAAGCAGTAATGCTCGCGAAGGAGGAGGCGGAGCGCGTTTGAGAGAGAGCCTTGCTCCCTCACACCCCTGGTCGCCGCAGGAAAAGCTCTGGGCGTCGGGAATCACAAGCAGATTCCCGGCCACCGTAGGCGCGGGCTTGCGGACGGCGAGCAATGGGTAGCTCGCCGTCTGGTAAGGACCAGGCCCGGGTCGACAGCGCGTCGTGTTCCACGCGTGCCTCAAAGAGATGTCAGCACCAAATGACGGGGTCCGATAGGGCCAACGCCTCAGGGTCGCGGGAAATTCGAAAGAGAAACCGTGGCCCTGGCACAGGCAAGGAACCTGAAGGAACACGGGTGGGTTTTAGTCAGTAAAAGTTTGACACGCCCTCGCGCTCCACCCATAGCGGGAGAAGTCATTTGATGATTTCCCACCCAAAAAAAAGATAGTGGTGCAAAACATTTAATTTCAAGTAATCATTATATTAATTTGAAATTAATTAATTAAAAGAACTATGCAAATAAAATACCAAAGCCAAACAATGTTTTGTGCAGCGTGTCGGAGATGCGGTTTATGGGCATAATAATCAGTTCACTTTTAAGTCTACTGCTAAACGTAAGCCTCCCAAAAACGATTTTCACTCGAAACAGTTCAAACCCGTTTTCACCCAACATGTGGTAAGACATGCTACTTACAATTTGTATCTATTGAATAACAGTTGTAATAATTGTGTGTGTTGTTGAAGATGATCACCATTAGTTTTTCTGTGGCACTCATAGTTTTTCGAGGCCACTTCTTGACAGGTGACAAACTGTCGGGAGCGGTGGCCTTCGAGGTTTTCCATTTGTTAACAAATAAAACTTAACGAAAAGCAACAAGCGACCACCAACAACAACATGCAACACTTAACACGGTGATATAAGAGCTCAATAATAAAACTAACAAACACGATCTGTAAAAAAACATGATCTGGGTAAGGAAACCGATCTAATTGAAAAGACGCGACTTTGATATTCTGTCAAACGAAATTTGAAAACTTTACCAATATCGTCATATATTTTATACACAAAATCTGTTTAATTTAATATCTGTTTATAAACGAAAACTGATAAGTACAATTACGGTACGATAATTTTTAAATTATTATTTCTGCATTCAGTGCGTGAAATAAAATCAATCTTTTTTCCATGCCATCTTTTGGTAAATTACTATAATGTAGATATTTTTTTTGATCAGATATCCCCTTTTACATAACATATTTTTCTCCGCCGATGTCGCCAACATCTGTTCGTCGGCAGGGTAGAGACCGGCCACCGAGGAGCTTGGGACTTGGGGCCATCCGGCCCCGAGCCGGGTCCTCGCTGCCGGTGGTTGTGTGCAGCGCATGAGATGGACTCAGTCTATGAACGAGAACGTCGTGCGGGCATATTAAGGGTCTACAGAGGGGGAACTAACCTCACTGCATACCGTGATAGGATGCTCAATGTCTCGGCCCAACGACTGTCGGATCAGGTGCGGGTCATCCAACGCAATCATAGTTTGGACAATGCCGCACTTGATAGGCTGCGGTCAGAGATACTGAGCAACCTCATAGTCTCGACTCCGGCACAAACGGCGGTACTAGCGGCAACCATTGATCTACCGCGGTCCAATCATGGTGTTGAAGAAGAAGATGATAGGGTTACCATAGTAAGTAGCCAATACAACGACCGATTGAGGAGCGCACTGGAGGATGCGTTTCGCGAGTATAGATCCACTCCGACCGAACTTAGACCGCGATTACCACGCCTACATATGCACAAAAAAATCACAATTAAGCTGTGGGTTGATCGATACACGCAGAATCGCATGTTCCAGAGCGATGAAAGGTGGTTGTATTAAGCTTGAGAGTGACCTGAACAAAATGTGACAGACGTGTGCCGCCCAAATGATGCCGCCACAATTGCATTCTGGCGCAGCATCAGGTCAGTGCCCGTCTGTCACACTGAGGTAGCATCCAGCAGGATGTCGAGCGAGTGCGTAAAACTATACCAGAAATGGAAGCAGTCCTAATTACGCCATCAGACGTTGCCAGAGCAGTCCATCCGTTACCGATTTGGAAATCGCCGGGACCTGATGTTTTGCACAACTTTTGGTTGAAATGGCTATTTAGTTCACATACTTGCCTAGCATGTCAGTTGCCAGTTGTCAGTTGCAGTCATCCTTAGAGTCTGTGTCGCTACCGCAGTTTCTATAAACAAGCAATACCCACCTGCTCCATAAGTCAGATAGTCCCACGGAACCCAAGAATAATAGACCGATCAAGTGTTTGTCGACGGTCTATAAACTTCTTACATCAATTTTGAGAGCGAAAATTAATGTACACATTGACAGTAACTCGATTATGTCTGCCTCTCAAAATGGATGTACGAACGGGGCTCGAGGTACTAAGCAGCTACTTCTCATCGTCATGGCCATTATCCAACAGGTTAGTCGTTCGCGTTAGGATCTGTCGAGATGCTGGATAGATTATAAGAAGGCCTACGACTCGGTGCCACATACATGGCTAATAAGGTTTCTAGAGTTGTGCAAGATAGATGCAACTCTACGCAACTTCCTTAAGTCCTTTATGGGACAATGGAGGACGGTCCTTCGCTTTCTGGGGTGTCCACGGATTCAGAAGAATGACGAGCCTGTCTGGATTAAACGGGGAATATTTCAGGGCGATAGTTTGAGTCCACTTTGGTTCTGCTTAGCTCTGAATCCACTCAGCACACTGCTGGAAGATTCAAGTATAGACTATCGGTTGAAGAGAGGTGGTCAGGTCATATCTCAACAATAGTACATGGATGACTTGAAACTCTTTGCCCCTAACAAATTGCGACTGATGGAGCTTCTGAAACTAACTTTCAGTGGCGCCATCAGGATGGAATTTGGTGTGGACAAATGTGCAGTCATGCAAATTAAGCGAGATGAGATTATGGAATCCTAAAGAATTCAACTTTCGGATTCCCTACACCTTAGATCCCTCTCTTCATCCAAAAGCTATAAGTATTTGGGTATGTCGGAAGCGTTAGACATCAACGTCACTGACACAATCGCTGAAGGAGCGCTTTTTTGGCCGCTTGAAGAAGGTATTAATTAGTGCGCCCCTCAACGGCTGTGTCGATTTTGATGTTCTCTTTCGGCATTCTCGAACGGACTCAGACCAAGCTCGACGCCCTGGATAGGCGGGTCCGTACACTGCTGACCGCAAATCGGATGCATCACCCACGATCATCGGCGATGAGACTGTCCTTCCCGCGAAAGTGCAGGGGTCGAGGCTTATTAAGTGCGAAGACCCGCCACAACCGCGAGGTGCAGTCTCAGAGAATATTTTTTTTAAGCTTAAGTGGGCATGCACCATGATGTGGTCACAGTTGACAAGGGACTCACCCCGCTGTCCATGGCTAAAGAGAACTGGCGCAACCAGTAGTACTTACTACCGATGACCGCAAGGCGGTATGGCAAAGAGAGCATGAAGAGCCCGATAGAAGCGCCCGTGAACGGTTCACGGGCGCTTGTTTCGGGCTCTTTATGAGTCTGGTGTAGATTTCCTAGCGTCCGTATCCTGGCTACGTTTTGGTGTCGTTTTCGGGGAAACTGAAGGTTTCGTCTGTGCAATTATGGACGAAGTATTCTTGACGAATAACTACCGGAGACATTTTATGAAGGATGGGACGGTTGACGTGTGTCGGGCAAGCCACCGTCCGGATGAGTCCATCAGACATATTATCTCTGGTTGTTCTCGTCTAGCTAATGGCGAATACTTGCACAGGCATAACCAATTGGCCAAGATTACTCACCAGCAACTTGATTTGAAATTTAAACTTGTAGATTCTGAGGTACCGTATTACAAGTATTTGCCCGACCCAGTTATCGAATATGACCATGTCACGTTGTACTTGGATCGGTCTATCATTACTGACAGTACTGTTATCGCTAATAAGCCTGACATAGTACTGATAGATCGATTAGCGCGCCGCACAATCATTGTCGATGTTACCATTCCACATGACCAGCAACCTCGTGAAAGCTGAGAAAGAGAAAGAGGTTCCTGTCTCTGGAGCCCTAACCACCGGTAGCTTGGACCGTGCTCCCCATACCGACAGACCACATTTTTTATATACTTGAAATGTTTAGCACACTAGGTTGTTGACATGTGGAATGTGAACTCGTCTATCATTCAGCCGATTGTCGTATCGGCCAATGGCTGATGACCAAAAGCCTCGACCAACATCTCTCGAGGCTTTCGTTAGGCGGTTGGATCAAGGGCCTGATTCAGTAGGCAGTACTCCTCGATACGGCTCGCATCGTGAGAAGGTTCCTGGCTCTGGAGCCCCAACCATCGGTAGCTTGGACCCTGCTCCTGATACCAGCGGACCATAAAATATTAAAAAATTTAGTAAATGAGGATGCAAATAAATTAACGACATAATAATAACGCTAAATGCATTTTTTCAGGCGACACAGGCCCTTGAATAAAATACCTTAACCTAAACATACAAATCTTTATAATATACAAATATTGTGTGAATAAATAACACTTTAGACTATGTTTGCAGCACTTCACTTTGCACTAGCTTGACTTTATGCTTTCTTGAGGTATTTGTACGCGGAAGCGACGGATCACCACATCCTGCGGCCCAAGTCTCCGCGCACCACGAACGCCTTTATGCTGACGTTGCGGCGTGACTGCAGTAACTGCACCCTCAGTGTGTACCTTGTCTTCTGACGCACGTACTCCATGATGTCCTCCGCCTTAGTGTGCACTACACTACTAAAGTGGGAGATTTACACCGGAGTGTTCGGCTTTGCGGCACGCAGTGGGATCTATGCCGCAGCAGTTCTTGTTAGTTGGCGATCGGTACTTCCTCCTTTGCACCGTCACAAAACCTTCACCATAATCAGCGCCTATATTGGCATAAGCTTTATATTTGCCAGGGGCACTCGCGGTGAAGCTAGCGTAATCTTTTTGAATGACAGACACTCATCAACAGCATCCTAAATGCTATTGCTGCCTGTTTTCCTTGTCCTTTCCGAAATCAATGGATATGGACAGCAATAGACATCAGTTAGGAGTAGGTATTAATACTTACTTAATTAATAGGCATAATATGTTACTAACAGATGCATACAAACTTACATCATCTATTTTACTTCTCAAGGGGATGAATTTTCAAAAATCCATCGTTCGTTTACCGTGGTTATAAAATCACGGATTATATCCCGGTTAGATGTTTAAGTATCAGCTGTAGTTGATTTTTCAATTTCTTTGGCGATGGTTACAAACCACTATTGTATTGGGGTCATCCTGTAAAGATAGTGTGTGTAAGTTTTAAATATATAAATAAATAAAATGAACTCTTGTACAACATTTTTTGCTTATAGTCTTGTCTAAGCCGGTTGGCCTCAACCGGCTTAGACTGAGGAGATACTTTCGTGAAACTGCACCTTTACAAGGGTTTGTTCTGTGGTTTGTAACCATCGCCACACGTCACCTTTGACGAGTTTGTGGCTTTACAAACATATGATTGAATAATATGTAAGCTTGGCTTTGTTTACCACTTTGTTAACAGAAGTTTGTTGCGATTAGTTGAAATTTCAGGAGCTGAGGCTGGGGAGTTAAATGAAATCGCTCCAATAAGCTTTGCTGTTTATTTTAGTTTTTTTTTTAACTTTCGTTTTACAAATTATACGAAGTCTCATAGATATAATTTACAGATTTATTTAGGTATAGGTTTCTTTCATATAACGTTTTATTTTTATTTTACTGATCACGTCTGTTTAATTTTTAAAGCCGTTTAGATTCGTTACAATCAATGAGTTGAAACACCGTGATTCTTGCAAAACATATTCAAAGTACCTACCATCCTAGCAAATGTCCAAATCAATCTCAGAAACCAACAATATCTCTGCATGGCCACTACGTCTTTTCACTAGGCACTATAGAAGCTGGTTCTACAGCCATTGTAACGCGGTTGACAATGGTATTCTTAAGTGTTCGCACTGTGCACGATTACAGCCTAGAAACGTTACAATAGCTACATCAGAGCACACGCTCGTAACCTATAGTCGTCAGAAACAAAAAACAGTCACCTTAGCCAAAACAAATAAATAAATAGTACTAGTCCTCCAGACCGAATTTTGGCTATGACAGTCGGCACGACCGGATATAGATTAGGCGCAGAACCAACGCCTTGACGTGCTTTCTGAGATAAGGAGGTATTCAATGGAAAAACCTATGAACACTTTGTCTGAAATGGGAATCGAACCCAGGACCCATCCACTTAGTAGTTGCGGTTTCGACCACGAGATGAACGATGGCATGTTTTATTATTAACAAGCTGTTGTCAGCAGCTTTGTCTGCATCGATGTTGGAAATTAACTAAAATAAAATGTATGTTTTGGGTTAATCTAGGTTATAAACTCTCTGTGTGCCAAATTACATTAAAATATGTTCAGCGGTTTTTGCGTGATTGAGGAACAAATACAGTGGTAACGACAGCACCTTAATTAGTCGTAGATTGAAGATTTGAACCCAGTGAGGTGGTTTACTTTGTGTAACCAGGGACATCCTTCAAAGAAATTATAAAATCAATTACAAGAAACCAATATGATTGAAATACTAAAATTACTGTATCTGTAGGTTATAAATCTCAGGTCAGCAACAGCAGCTAACAGTGTTACTGAGATTTTAAAGCTAAATTGTGAAAAAAATATTTTGTGTGCTTTTCAATATTTTGAGAGGTTATCTATTAGAAAAAACAATTATATACACATGCAAGGCCCGCGCGGGCCTGTACGGGCCCACCCCGCTTCGCGCAGTTGTATCTTTAATATCAAAATAAATAAAGGTTATAATGGTCTGTAGTTTGTGTCAGGGTCGACTTAGATAGATAATCAGTTGAACTCATTCTTTCGAAACCATAAAGCTTGTCTGACATTTTAAAATAAAAAATGTAGAAACCGCGTAGTTCGTGGTCGTGGGTGGTCTGTCAGTGACCGCGTGTTAAGTTTTTAGTAAAATTAAGTGTTTTGGTGTTTAAATTGACTGTAAGTGAATCAATATTTACTTTTGAATAGTTATTTCATCGTCGTGGATAGTTATTTGTGCGATAAAACATTTAAAAAAAGTTTTGTGGGCAAAAAAGTTTTACGTAAACAAACCGTTCGTGAAAATTGTAAGTATTATTTCGCCATTTATTTGCAATATTCAACTCTCGTAATACGAATACTGTTTTTTTTTTTTGTAATAAGTTCTGTTTATTCAAGAACCCAAAATAATTTACTTATAGTGGGTGGAATGGAACTAAAAGTTAAGAAAAAAGTTTTGTGATCGCGGCCGCGAAATTCCTCGAAATCGCGAAATCCCGCGGGGCTTAAGGGACCTGAGGGCACATTTCGTTCCCCGAAGTTTCAGCCTGAGAGGGATTGGGGGGGGGGGATTATGGGAAAAAAACGAAGTGCATAAGATTTTCTTTACTAATTGTGAGATAGTATTGAATCAAGAGAAACTAGAATGCGTCAATAAAACTGTTTTCCTGGGGATCACGCTCGACTCAAAGCTTCAATGGGGTCCTCATTTAACATCCCTTGCAGGACGGCTAAGTTCAGCAGCATATGCTGTGAGAAAAATCCGTCAATTTACTGATGTAGATACCGCGAGACTAGTCTATTTTAGTTACTTTCATAGTATTATGTCGTACGGTATTTTACTATGGGGACGGGCTGCAGACATCGAGTCTATTTTCATTCTGCAAAAAAAACCATAAGAGCCATATATGGCCTTCGCAGGTGCTCTCTGAGGGAACTGTTCAAAGATATGAACATCATGACGGTACCCTGGCAATATATCTATGAAAACATCATGTACGTAAGGGAAAATCTACATCTTTTTAGTAAAAGAGGTGAAAGACAATATTATACCACTAGAAATTGGGACCAATTGGTTCAACCAGGGAACTACAGTAGCCTCATCTTTCATGGGGTACTGTTTAAAATGTTACAAATAAAATACCTCCACACATACATCAACTGAAAAAAAAACAAACTTAACTCTTGTACAAAACGCACATTATGCAGCCGAGCATATTATGAATTGGGGGATTTCGTCGCTGATGAAAAGGCTTGGCTAATCGCTGGTCCTGCTCCGCAAGGACGCATCAACTAATTGATTAGCATTTGAAAATACTGTTGGAGCTGCTGAAGATAAAAGAAAAAATTACTTTGGATTGTATAAGCTCAATCTTTTAGCACTGTATAATTGCTTAAGCCACATGTGAGTACTATGTACATAGTACATACTTTATAACTACCATTTACTGGATACGTATTTCATTGTCTTAAATGTGCCCTGGCGGCTGAGAGTTTGTCATGCTTACTCTAATGTTTTGCTGATGGTGGCGCGTGTGTTGGATCATTTAACTGCCTTCAAAATGGTTGTATTGAATGGTGCTAATCCATGCGTCATGTTCGTGAACGGGCGCCGTCAGTAGGGACTGGTCATCTCTTATCTGCCACGACGTATTTGAATTAAATTTACAAATATCCAAACATTATAACAAACAGTCAAGTTTATAATAATAAATATATTTTGAATAATATATTTAATTCTTTGTATTCGTGGGACGCTCAAAAAGTATTGCAAAAATTAAAATAAATGTTCCACAGGTATTTTTTTTAATTATATCTTTTCAAAGTACTCTCCACCAGCCTCTCTACAAAGTTTAATGCGTCTGGACCAGTTTAAGAAACACTTTTTGCAGTCCGCCGAAGACACCTCGTTTACAGTCTGCTCGAACCTTGACAGCGCATCTTACGGCGACGAAAATTGTATCACTTTAAGCAGATTTTGATCTCTCGTTGTATGGAGACGTTTGTCCGAGATGCTGTCCAGGCAATCGCGGCATCGTTCTCCAGGCCACTCAGAAAGTATTGTGAACTTTCTGAGTGGCCTGGTATTAAATAGTAGGATGCGCACGTCACAATTTAAAACCGTTCCACCTTAGTATTTGTTAGTAACAACAACTATGAACAATTGTGGACGTGGCGTGTAGTTTCATCTCGTTCCACTAATCACCCTAAATTGGTAGAGTTTACTAGTAGCTAGTGCCTCTACCGGTGACTAAGGATGTTTTTAGTTTTTTGAAGTGGTTATAAATAAACAGAATTTGACATACTGCATGCCTAGGTACTCTGTATGATTGTGGTTAGCGTGTGATGGAAAATTATAGGAAATAAACCTACTATTTGCACAGTGGTGTCGTAAGCGGTGTCTTAAGCCATAGTTAACAGAACTCACTGTCTGAGCTGTCAGTGTCATAAGTGGAATATTAACACTGACAGCTCTTGAACGCAGTTTTGATGTGCTGATTGCGTTCTCTTTCATTGGTGTAATTGGCACTAAATCTGTAAACATGCTGACCCAATCACACCTTTTTCTAATCTTGAAACTAGTCAACTCATGGAGAAAAATTAAAAAAAAAGGAACATGAACAATAAAAAAAATAAAAATAAAACGACATAAATTAATACACACAAATGATAAAATAGGAGCATCGAAGTATTATAAGTTAACATAACAATTACTGTAACAATAACAAAACCATAGACAGCAAGACGACCAGTTACCACAAGCAGCACCCGTTCACGAGCATAACGCAAAGCAGCCATTACCCCTCACGCCATATTTGAGGGAAGGAGGCAACCCGACGCCCGATGCTACCGCAAGCAGACATCTAAGGGAGCATGGACGAACTTGCTGCCGACTGCTCGGGCAAGAATAATATGATCAGTAAATTGTCGAGGTCGCTAGCTAACCACATATTGCAAAACAGCTCATTAAAAAAACATTGTTCTGAGTAGATCTTGTCAATAATAAATGAAGGTAACAAAAGAATTGACTTATATAGTCAATTAAAAATACAAGTATAGGAACTCATATACCCTGTCAGTAGGTAAGCTGATTCTGGAGAAAGAACATAAACATAGTTTTGAGTTAATCACAGCGACCAACTATTCTTATCGTTTAAGCAGTCGTTAATGAATTAATTCAGCAAGGAAGAGGGTAGCTTGTTATAAAAGGTTATACCAAGCCCAACAAATGAGTTATGAACCTTATGAAGCCGGTAAAATGGATCACGTAGTTTGTTCTTATTTCTAGTGTTAACATTGTGAAAATCACTGTTTTTTAGTTTATAAGTGTACATTTTGCCTAACATTTTAAGATGTTGGCGAAGATGAATTGTGATGCCACCGTGAGAATACCACCATGTAATTAGTAATAAATTGATAAAAATCAAAACATAAAATAGTGTCACTATATCTGCAAGTCCTATGATAAATCTACATATTTAAATTATAAATGTGCCTGTTTTGATCATCAGACGAATAGGCACAAATAGGCAAAATATATTGAGAATAAGGCAAGGCACAGAAAATAAATTTACAATTATTAGTCTCATTGAGATGTAACATCTTAAGGACACATTCAATTATGTCCTTTTTTCTAGCATTTAATCTATCCCCATATACCAGTTGAACTGGGGTTTATTTTTTATCAGTCTAATATTACTAATTAATTGGCAAATACTGGCACCGGGTAAACAATTATTAATAACATAATGTTGCGAACACTGATTAAATAAACTATCAATTCTCATCCTACCGTAGTTTCATATCTTACCTGAAGATTTTATATCAACATTCCCTTTTCAAGTAACCTACTACTTTAATCTTATTATTAATATTATTAACAAGCGAATTTCCAAAAAAACCTTCTATTCTTGGAAAACCGAATAACTTTCTTGATTTCTCATAATTTCGGAACGGTTCTAACGAACTAACTCACAAAATTGTTCATCCTTTGATGGTAACAACTGCAGCGAGAAACAATTTTATTTACTTGAAAAGATATCTGTTTCAGTTTCAAAGTAACACTTGTGCTAGTTTCCAACTTTCGTCATTATTCGCAGAAGTTTCTTCAAGAACAAAAAGTGAACATTGCTAACTACTTGTTATTAAAACTGCTAGTTATTTACAAGGATTAAATTTATACTTTTATTGAATTAAAATGATCTTTTCTTGTTTTAATTATAATTTTAATGAATATTTGTTTAAGCTAGTCTTATCTTTAATAGCCTATGCGAATCGTCGAGTTGTGCTCGAGTCTGCACTAGCCTTGAAAGTCACAGCCATGTTTTTTTTACTCTATGCCTGTTTGTTTATTCACTATTTATTTCGGGTGGCATAGACCCATTGAAACTTTAACCTAGTTTTCTTTTAACAATATTACTTGTCATTGATCGCCACACTTAAACAAGACATGACCCACTGGTTTTGAAAAGGACAGTCAAAACGTGCAGCAATTGCGCTCAGACTGCTGTTGTTGCTAATTCGTATACGGGCCAGCAGGAAAGCTGCTTTTTGGCGCATGATTGCCTGGAAACCATCAGTGCGCGCTTCAGCAATCATCCCAGACTTGCTGCACCGACACTGCAGACCCAACAACTTCCTGAACGCATTATTGTACTGAGTGCGCAGGGCTCTGTAGGCTCGCTGCGTATATCTCATCCACAAGTCGCTCGAGTAGAAGGACTGGCAATAAGCTTTGAATAACGTAACATTCACTTCTCTCGTACATCGTGCGAACCTGCGTGCGAGCATTTTAGCTCTCACCACTGGAGCCCTACGCTCCCGTTCAATGTCCTCATCGTCCTTGAGGTCACCTGTCACAATGTGACCCACATATTTAAATGTTTGAACCCGCTTTAGGACCATTCCATTAAGAAATACAGGAGGCACATGGGTAGGCTGGTGTTTGCCTGATTTAAATACTAAAATTTCTCTCTTTTTAGAGTTATATTGTAACCCATGCGCCCCCACGTACTGCACATAAATAGACACAAGTTTCCTTAGCCCGCTTATGGAGGGGCTCAGCAGCACCATATCGTCTGCATAGCTAATATTGTTAAAACAAGTGTCATCAATGCAGCAGCCGACGTGTGTGCTACTGAGCCGCTCGACAAGCTGATAGACTACCAGTGCCCAGTGCAGTCATAGCATTCATTTAGTAAGCAAATTCGTGATTAAGAGCTTCCGTTTGCGTTTACAGTATACTTTCAGACGACCAGACATTGCTGAAAGTTTCAATTGGTCAACAAAACTACTGCGTTATTCATTACTTTAAAAACCTTTCTATTCCACTTTCCCATAGTTACTTAAAATAATGTATGTAAACTTATAACAAACGTTATTAACTGTTATTATTCAAATTTTATAACTACTCCTATGAAGTATGGGTCTCTATTTAATGGATTTAGGTAGTTCACAAGACATGCTATAATGTAATTATTGAGTGCGATTGTACTTAAAACTACTCGTACCTGAATATATTCTGGGTCGTACGTGTATCAAAAACATATGTTAGAAAATGAATATTCTAGCCATACCTCTTCAGTGGATATTATAATATATGATTCAATAAAGAGCATGAGCAACACTCGAATCTTTGCAAACTAAGCATTGTGGATGGCAATATTTCCATAACGTGAAGACAAATAATCGCGTTAAGTTAGCACATTAACGAAAAAATTTTAACGACGTAAAACCATTAGTAAGTATTTGCAATGTAACTTTAATCTGATTGCAACAAAGTATAAATTACAATACGTAATTACAATACAACTCTCGGTAATCTTTCTAATTATACCTTACCTTGCAGAGACAAGAGTTACGTAAACCATGAGCAATTGAAAACTACGCGAGTCACTCCCATTCCTAAAACCAATGACAAAGCATCAGTAGAGGAGCACAGAACCATCGCTATCCTGCTAACCCAATAGTTAGCAGGGTAGCGATGGGTCTGTGTGTGGAGTATTTATGCTCGAAAGCCTTAGCAATCTAAGGTTTTCGAGCATATACTCCACCCATTAATTTTCGTAGATATATAAGTATCTTTATCTGATGTCCAACACGGTTTTCGACCAGTCGCTCCGTAAATTCGAATTTACTGATTCTTGTAGACCACATATCCCGTGGTTTTGGACATCGTTGGGCAGGTCGACGTTCTGTATTTCGATTTCCGGAAAGCATTCGACAGAATTGACAACGAAGTGCTGTTGACAAAGCTGAGGGCCATCGGTTTCTCGTCTGATCTTCTTAACTTCTGTTCCAACTATCTGCGCGATCGCAAGCAGTTAGACATGGCTGCTGTTAGTCCAAGCCTTATAATACACGCTCGGACGTAAGTCAGGGATCCGTGCTGGGGCCGCCTATGTTCCTGATCATGATCAATGACCTCATAGCTAATATTAAGTTTGCCAAATGCATGCTATATGCTGACGACCTTAAGCTAGTCGCACAAATCCAAACGGACGATGATTGCAAACTCCTGTAAAGAGATATTGAGCATCTATGAGTGGAGTATTGTGAACGAACTATTTTATAATACAAGCAAGTGCTACGTCATGACAGAGAAGGTAGAGAGTTACGACTAATTCATTACAAATATCGTTTGGGAGGTGAAGTAATTACTCGTGTCACCAACATAAAGGATTTGGGTGTGACTTTCGACCGCTGTCTGACTTTTACAGATCACGTTTCTGCCCTTGTAAATGAATCTTTCAGGCGCTTGGGATTTGTTTTGCGTAATGCTCCTGACTTTCGCAATCTAAATTTTAGTAGGCTGTCGTTTACCACTCTGGTTCGAAACAAACTCGAGTCCAGTACCTGTGTTGGGCAACCCTATACCGCGACCCAAACAATGATACTGGAATAGAAAACTTTCCTAATATGCCTCTTCCAAATGTTAAACAATTTTTTTCCCTATATGTACCCCACCAACTATCTCTTAGGGACGTTGGGCTTTAGTCGTTGGAGGTGAGACGAGGCCTTGATCAGCTCACAGTAGCCTGCAAGACCTTACGAGGACGTATCGACTGCCCAGAGCTCCAAGGCCTTTTCTGCCTATTATTTGTACCCGATAAATACATCGGACCCGGTCAGAGCCTCCGGCACAATCTGTTTGTACAACTGCCATCCGAAACTTTAGCCAGAGATGCTAAATGCCCATCTGACTGCCAACCCTGAATGTGCTGTGTTTGCGGATGAATGGAATAAAATTATGCGTACATGTCTGGTGTTCTGTGAGAGAAAGTATGCAAGGGAGTCCACTATTCCATGTTAGTTTTAAATTAAATCATATGCTACATAATAATTATTGTCTACGTAGTCATTGTTTCTGTGTTAGTTAAAGTAATTGGTGTTGTACCGTTTTCTAACCTATAAATAAATAAACATTGACATGACTTACTTAAAGTTTTACATCGATCGTGAAAGTCATACCTGATACTCTTTGCAGATGGGATTGCCGATTTGAAGGTCAATTACTTATTAGATATGGACCTACGCATTTTTTTTGCATAATAACATTTTGCCATAAACTGTTTTGCCTTCTGATTACAGAGGTTCTGTTGCTAACCAGAACCCACATAAAAACCTTCCTACACATACAACTATGGCCATCACACCCCTTTACACACGCACGCTAATTACCATTATGGAGCCAGCCTGTGCCAACAAGCTCTTAAACAACTTGTAACTAAAATTACGTCAACTGTTAACGTAGGTAAAATAACAGCTTGTAGTATCCCCTACGGGCACTCTCACCCCGAACTGTAACTGTACATAACCGTAATAGGTGCCCAATTAACCTCGGAAGAGGTGGTTTGTGGATGTGTGTAAATCTGTCAAACCGTTACATGAGTAAGTCGATCAGCAATTATATTGTTTGAGCTCACTACAAAGACTGTTGAAATTCCCATAATTATGAAGACTTAATGATAAAAGAGTTTAAAAGTAAATTTACAGTAAGGTTTGGAATATTGATTCGTTTTTTTTTTCTCCGAAAAACACTTCTTATTTAACACTGCTGTAAGTATCGTTAAAAGGCGATTGGGATGTTTTAACATACCATACGCCTATGTTATCCAAAGGGTAAGGCACAGAAGTACTACCTAATAGTACAACCACATATCGCCAGTAATGTTTAAGTCCCATGGGGGCGAGTCTATTGACATCAACACGGCACAAATCCAGACTCCGTAGTTGCAACCTCATTACCAACTTAAAAAATCCAGAATGATAAATATATTCTTAAATGTGAAGTTCAATTAATAAAAAAGGCATGAATTAATAAATCGTTTGAAAGGTATTTGACAGGTCTTTATTTTTTGTTACCAAGGCCTCTTTACATACTTGTTTGATCGCTTAAAACAGATAGATAGAGTGACTTCACTTTACCAACAAGTAGCTATTTATAGTTTAATGTAACATATTCCCTAATGTAAACACTAGTCTAGACCAAAGTAAGTAATTATATATTATCTTCTTGTTTACAATGTAAAGTGTAAAGTTATGTGGAGACATTGTTTTAGTGTAAAACGTTTAACTTTATTTTGTTAATGGTTAAACGTTATAAGATAAATGAGAAATTATTATCACATATTAATTGAGTCAAAAAGTTATTTTTACACTATCTTGTCTGTTAGAGTTAATGTTGCCACGCATAGGATTAACATAACATAACATAACACCACGTCTTGTTTCCCCGAAGGGTTGGTCAGAGGTGTACCTATAGTACTATTTCTTTTTTTATTTTATTTCATTTATTTTAATGGTTTATTCTTTATAATCATGATGTTAAATAGATAATTATTTCGTACTTACCATTTTGTCTTAAAAAAACTGTTTCTCCGTTATGTCACCGAGTTTGTCATCTGAATTTCTTTAAGTAACACACATTTCAAAAACACTATTTTACAATAACCATACCAACACAGTCACCAAACACATTGTTTTGTTTTGAAATTCCATATTAAAATTCATTACATAATACGCCATCTAATTATTACGTAATTACTAACTGGTAGAACAATAACAATCACAGTATGTCAAAACGTCAAACCTATTTGAAATGACAGCTGCGCGACAGATTATCAAACGCTAACGGCGCGTGAGCTTTCAATGCCCGGAATGTTACCATTTTTATAAATATTGTTTATTTTATTTTGTTGAACACTTATCCAGTTATTATGTGTATGTATTTTTATTTTTTATTTTCATCTTAGCGTTTGCTACACTGGTCGACGTCATTCAACGCCGGCTGTCGCTGAAAACCAGCGCTGGGGCTCTGTCTCGCATAGGGTCCTAGCATTAAGCTGAGCGATGGCCGTTTTGCGTGGATGTGACGTATATTTTCCCCCGATTTGTTCTCTTTGGTGTTTGTGTTCGATCACTGCGTCATGTTTACCGTTCTTTTTTTTTTTTCTTTAGTACACCCACATTTCGCCAGTTATGTTTAAGTCCCATGTAATAGCGGGCGAGCCGATTGCCGTCATTTAAATGAAAATGTTGACGTTCAAAAGAGCCTTTTATTGCCTATTTGAAATAAATGCTTTGACTTTGACTTTGATCAACCTGGCACAAATCCAGACTTCGGGCTGCTACTAAGAAATGTCAAATAGAAAAACCCAATAACACGTTGCCCGACCTGGGAATCGAACCCAGGACATCATGCTCAACAGTAGCGATTGCGATCACTAGACCAACGAGGCAGTTAGTTCCGCCAAGCCAATGGGTTAAACGCCGGTAAATTTTCAGGCTGATCTGTACGTCGCCTGACCTCACTCCTAGACCCTAGCTGACCACCTGCGGGGGCCATAGCGCCCAATCCATTGTTCGCAGATCATACCATATTCGCAGATCATAACCATGCCCGCCTGTAAGCTACCACAGACAATTCTTGTAATAATTCTGTAATTGGGCCGTTAAGAAGATCTAGCAACTTTTGTGCTTTCAGGTCTCCGTTGATAAAAATTTATCATTTGCCGATTATTTGATCTCCGTGAATGCCTGCCCAAACATTCACGGAAAACCGGTATTGATGAGCTGATTCCCCAAATAAATGGGGATTCGTATGGCTCCAGTGACGCATAGTTTTTCGACTGTCGTTTGATGATTGACACTTTTTACACTAACTTACCTACTACCTAAGCATGGCATTAGAATACAAGTAAGTAGGTACCTATTTAAAAAATGTCACACAGAAATTATTGATTGGATAACCTATTTAAAAAATTTTTGTTTATGGATCATCACTACCACAAAAGAAATCATAAACTAACTACTATAAAAGAAACCATTGGTCGATAATAACAGGCAAAAGCCAACCAAAAGAAGCAAGAGCGCGCGCACGTGTGCCGTCGTCTTTTAAGAACGCAACTGCCTCGTGCCGCCTGTTTGAAGACGCCGCCAAAAGTAGCCGCTGCCGACGTACACCCACAGAGAATGTGCATCTAAGTGATAGGTTTTATTATACGGCTTTTTTACAGTGATTTGTACATTGCAAACTTATGTCTGAGCGCCTCAAAACTGGGAAACATCAAGTTCTCAACTAATGAACCAAAATAATCAACGATACCATTAAATTTAGTCACTAGCCTATCTGGCCTCCACAGCCTAGTTCCTGGGTAATACGATACCTCTTGATAAGACTGGTTGTTAGACTTTTAGCCTTCTGACGACAGCTGGGACATACGGCTTAACGTGCTTTCTTTTAATCGAGGTACGGAGGGATCTTGGTATGTTAAGATCGATCCATCCACGGACCAAACGAGGCAAGCGTAGCTTAACCTGATCGATCGATCCGTGCGGCTCTTGTTGCTTATTAGCCCCCTTAAACACAAGCCCCCGTAACTAAAATGTGTTCAGGCTCGTACACACTGGCGCAACGTGTCAACGCGACTCAAACGTACCGCTCGTCGCGCGACACCTTTAAAGCTCGTTGACACCGGCCCGTCGCGTCAGCGCGACACAAAGAGACCGCACGTAGGGCGAAGAGCGGTGTCTTTACCATACAAAAAAGGTACAAAGGCGGACTTCATTAAATTCCAGCCTGTCGTTGAAGTGTACCTATTTTACATTTAAGACAAATAAGTGGAATAGGTGGCAACGTCGCTTTTCAATGTTCAAGTATTCATGTTCATTGAATCATTGACCTAGTGGTACAATTCTACAGTGTTCAAATTTGCTCAAAGTTAAATATCCACTTTTTGACCTAAATACTAGACCGGTTTCGTTATTTTTTTGTATATCGTCAGCAAAGACGATAATAAGTATGTGGTTTCATTTATTGCATATATTTGGTACCTATATTGTATGTTATGGAAGTATGGATTAGTATGCATTGACATTGGTGCGGTACTGTGATCTGTTTTTTTTAAAGTAATTTACCAAGCGGCCCGCTTGGTGGATTACGGTCCATTTCCTCTCACAGAGGAAGCAGTAGCAGTTTCCTAGCAGTAGGAACATTATAAGTTGATTATGCATTACATAACCCACACACGCAAATGGATTCACAGCGTGTTTGTAACTTGGTAACCACAATTAAAGCGCGCGACGCTTCGTGACACATAAACACTATACCATATCAACAGATGACATCCATTGAGGGTTAGATATAAACATTTAAATTGGCTGCCAATTTTACTGAGAGATTCAACAAGGACAGGACTGTTTACTCCGTAAAGATAAACATAAGTTGGCAAATAAATTCAAATTATACCAATCCAGTCTTTAGTGTATTCATCTTGCCTTTCAAAGTGTTTTCAAATATAAACGGTATCAATAGGGAAACGTTGTATTTAATGGGGAAGAGTACATTTAAAAGATATTAATGCTTTCTTAAGCCACTTCTGGAAAGATTTTAGAGTTAATCCCTAGTGCAAGCTTCTTTATCTAATGCTGTTTATCACGATTTCATGGGAATAAGTAAATACCGACATTTCTTGTGATGTTTCGTCAAAAGGAAAACTTGTGAATAACACTTCCCTTCTTCAGTTTCATAGTTTTAGGCTGGGATCTATAAACGTTATCTAAGTAACGTGAAAAAAGTAAGAAAATACGCTTATTTGATTAAAGAAGATATTTTTTTTACGTGACGCATTTTTTTTACGTTATTTCTTGACGTGACGCAAAGAAAGAACAAAAAATGTTCTTTATTTGCGTCATGTTTATCGCAAATAAACGTATTATCTTACTTTCTTTACAAAAAAAGAACAATTTTATGTAACCGTCTCTTTACTTCACTTGTAGGTTGGAGTTTAGTGACAGAGACAGTTATAACGTGTCGTTAATGTTACTTAGCGCGTATCGGCTGGCCTCTCCTCTATACGTATACCTTGGAAATCAGGAACTACAGTTTTGGAAATAACTAGCTCAAGCGGGGGTAAAAGTATTAGCCAGTCATTAAGATGATAGCGGGGCTCATTGCCCAGAGTGTCATAGCTTTGTTAAGCTATCACCACTCGCAGAGGAGGTTATATCCATTCGCAAAACAATTCGAAAACGATCATTTGCTGATTCTTCTTCTTTGCGTTTCGATGGTAAAAAGTTCAATCATCTTTGGCCATAATTCAGCTGCGCGAACTACGCTTACTGACGCAGTAATAAGATCATCAAGTGGACAGATGACAGGGCATGCGGCGTACGATGGAAGGTTGGCCATTGTCTGCGGAGAGGTGTCGCATACGCACTTGAGATCTGAGCCGTCCGTGAACCCCCATCTGTGGAGATTGTATTTGCTCCGGCCGACTTGGGTTCGAAATCTATTAATTCCTAGTCGGCTACGGTAATGCTTGCGATCTTCACGTAAATTACGCGCCAAGCAACATTTATAGTTGACATAGGAGAATATTTAATTCTATTACATTTATTTATTTCATAACAAGACTCAAAGCTATGACTGGTCCTAAATAAAATCAGCCTTTCAATTCATTAAAATGATTGTTACAATTATAAAGTCAATTAGGTCAAAAATTATTCTCCAGGGCTCTCAATTAGTAACGCCACGGTTGGCGCAGTGGTTGAGCGATCGGCTGCTGAGCTGCGTGTAGCGGGTTCGATTCCCGCACGGAACAAATATTTGTATGACCTACAAATAGTTGTTCCGGGTCTGGGTGTCTTGTGTATGTGAGTTTTCATGTTTGTGAACGCACCCACGATACAGGAGTAATTCCTAGTGTGGGCCAACGTTTAAAAAAAATAAAATAAAAATAATTAGTACTAAGTAATATTGCAATTAAAAATAAGATAGAGAACGTTATAAATTACGAATTTAATAACTTTTGTGTTAATTTAAATTATGAAACGGCTTTAAAAGTAACGTAGTTTCGTCTCGCTTTATTTATTTATTTATTTATTTAAACTTTTCGAACCCAAAGAGGTACAAAGGCGGACTTAATGCCTTAGGCATTCTCTACCAGTCAACCAAGGGTGGTGAAGAGATAAGATGGCAGGTGCTTAAGTTGAAGGGGACGATAATGGAAGAAAAATAACTTTAAAAAAAATATAACTTGTGAGGTGTGATGTAAAATAGATATTGTGTAACTTATAATACACATGCATACATATTAAAAAAGTATATACTTACAATACATATATACATATATATATATATAAATTTTATGGTGAAAGGTGTTGAGCCGACTCTACGCTATTTGTTACGAAAATAACTCTGCAATTTCCGCTTAAATGCATACCGACTGGTGGCCGTCCTGATATCAAGAGGAAGCGCATTCCAAAGAAGAATGGACTGAATATGAAAGGAAGAATGAACAAAGTCAGAAGTATGAGAAGGACAAAGCAGGAGAAGATTGTTGGAAGAACGCAGTTCCTTAGCGTGAGATGAACATAGATATTGGAAGTGAGACATAAGATAAGAAGGTGGAGTGGGAGAGTTGAGAAGAGAGAAAAGTGTAGTCAAAGCGCGCAAACTTCTTCTTTGGCGAATGGACATCCATTTGAGCTCAGACCTATAGCTCGACACATGGTCATATTTTCTGATGTTGAATATGAACCGGATACAATTGTTGAGCAATCTGTCGAGCTTATCCAAAAAAACCGCATTCAAGTCAAAGTAGCACACGTCACCATAGTCGATGATAGGGAAAATCAAAGTCTGCACGAGCATGGTTTTCGTCTTACCGGGTAAAAAGTTTCTCAGACGATACAGGGAACGCAGAGTACCGTTGACCCTTTGGCTAACACTAGAGACCTGGCGTTGCCAGCTCAGTGTCGAGTCAAGATGCAAACCGAGATCTTTCACAGTAGGGGTAATGGGGATGGCGATACCATTGAAAATAAGAGGAGGAAGAGAACTGAGCACAACCCTACCCATAATGCGTGAGCTTCCAATTAGAATGGCCTGACACTTTGAGGGGTTTACTAACACCCCAAAACGATCAGACCACTCTCTGATAGCATCTAAGTCTCGATTTACATCTACTATAGCGTCCGACAAACTTTCCACCCGCTCAGATGTATACAATTGAAGGTCATCAGCATAGAGATGATACGAACACCGAAGACAGTGAGTTATAAAATTAATGAAGATGGAAAATAGCAAAGGAGAAATAATACCGCCTTGTGGAACACCAGCATTCAGGTCACGCCAACTCGACGAGGTCTCATCAACGCGAACCGACTGCTGACGTCCCCGAAGATAAGAAGAGAACCATTCCCAAGCCTCGGACGAAACCATAAGATGAGAGAGTATAGAAAGGAGGATATCGTGGCTGACGGCATTAAAGGCATTGGAGAAATCAATTAACACCAGAACGGTAACCTTGGTATCCTCCATAGCTTCTCTAATGTCACCAGTCACTTTAAGGAGAGCGGAGGCTGTACTGTGCCCTGGTCTGAATCCAGACTGAAAAGAGCTAACAAGTTTATTCCGGTGAATAAACCCCGTAAACTGCTTGTGTACGCAGGCCTCAAGCACTTTAGAAAGGAATGGGAGAATGGAAATGGGTCGAAAATGACTGGGAAGGCAGGGATTTGAAATTTTTGGGAGAGGGCGGACATAGGCCATACGCCACAGGGAAGGGAATTGTCCGGAATCAAGAGAAAAGTTGATAATATGGGTAATCGGAGAGAGAAGGCTATCCAGGATCCAAACAACCATATTACGACTGATGCCGTCACAGCCCACAGCCTTGGATTTAATGGACAGGATGAACTTTTTAATTTCGTCCATAGTGACCGGAGAGAAGTGAAATGGTTCTATGATGGGACTAGCTAGGCCAGAAATGAAATGGACCGTCTTGGACAACATTTGGGAATCCAAATGACAAGTGGTTGTAAAATGACGGTTGATATCATCAAGGCCAATTGTATTAGGAAAATCCACATGACGTGGTCTGCCGATACCAAGAGTACCAAGAAACTTCCAGATATCAGCAGGTGAAGAAGAAGATATGTTCTCGAGAATATGGCGGCGTTTAGCGTTGCGTATCATCTGATTACACCGATTTCTAGCAGCTTTAAAAAAACTCCGATTTTCTTCACTGCGATCCTTTTTAAATTTTCGAAAGGCCCGATCCCTGCGCCTCATCGCCATACGAACCCCTGTCGTCATCCAAGGAGCAGGAGGACGCCGAAGTTTAATATTCTTAACAGGAGCGTTACATTTATATTTTTATTCATATAAACATGCAAGCACAATGACTTGACGTGACCTAGTGCAACAGCATGATGTCAATGTGGGAATCCCTACATCAATCTTGTAATGATTTAATGTTCTCCATTACGAAAAGTAACCCTTTACCCTGTTTATTGCAGTTATGCGGTATTTATCAGTCAGCCGTGGAACTGTGGTTTGTATAATTATTAAAAGATGAACATATTAATCAACAACGCAGTAACAATATCAAGTCATCATCAACTAACACAGTAAAATAACGTCACAAAGAACAACTGCGTGGCACGCGATATTGTAACTTATTATAAACAAAAAACTGCAGTTTTGTTTGTTTGTTTGGCATCTCGCAGGTCAACCTATGCGGTTGTCGTCTGCTTAAGCGGACTTGCCTGTGGATTCCCTAATAAATTAAGGCCTCCAGCCAGGACTTAAACTTATATACTAACTAAAACTAAGCGACAACGCTAAGGGCACCCCCTGTGGGGTACGAACCTCGGCTTAGGGCGTCGCTGGAAGAGGGCAGCAAATGACTAGCTGGATCAGGATTGATATTATTTACGGACGAATTTAAAGTTACAGGCTCAGCGGCGCGGGCTGGCTCGAGCAAGGGTCGGGAGGGGCGTCGATTTGGGCGTCGCGGCGGGCCTCGGCGGCGAGGGCGGTAGGACGGCGATCGGGTTTTGGGCTTATGTAGCGTGCTAGTGGCCTTACTACTCTTCTGGAGGAGGGTAGTGGCGTCGTCGGGGTCGATTAAAGTATGCCTTGGTCGGCGAATACTGCTAATGCGAGAGGGAGTGTAGCGGGCGGCCGCTGTAATCAGGGGGTTAGAATGTTTAATGCCGCAGTCGAAGAAACGCTTTGATAAGCGTTTCATGAACTGTTTTATGGTTGGCATTTTGAGGTCGACGTGAAGATCTATATTACGGACATAGAAGGGGGCACCCGTGACCCTTCTGAGGAAACGGTTTTGGAGGGTCTGCATCTTATGGAGATGACGTGGGTGAGCGTGCGCAAATACAACGCAGGCATAGGTCATGATGGGACGGATGACTGCGGTATAGATGCGGAGCTTGCATTTGAGGGACAGTTTACTACGGGCTGTCAGTACGAATTGGAGCCTGCTAAGAGCGAAGGAGGCGCGCTCGCGAACCGCCTTAATATGAGCCTTAAAGGTAAGGTTCTCATCGAGGATCACGCCTAGGTATTTGGCTTGCTTCTCCCAAGGGATTGGCTTCAAAAAACTGCAGGTTCTAAATAAATTACTTAACAACATTAAGTAAACGAAAACAATACAATTACATCGCATCTCTTTGTTAATAAATAGTTGAATGAACATGACATCAATGAGTGCAACAGCGTGACAACGTTATTTGTGTGGCGTGACGTGCGCGTCCGCAACGCTCCGCACTGTGACTAATAAATGACATGCGGTTTCACGCTGCAGTGTTACGTAAATATGTGTCTTTGTGTTAGTTGATGTAGAATTTACGACTTCAGTTGAACATTTCGTTTACGTCATGTATGAAATTCTTGGAGAATGTTTAAGTCAATTCAATTATAGACTTGACTTTATCACAGACTTTACCCCATTTTTCTGTTTTTTTATTGTAAACTTGCCATTGGCACACCTGGTTCCAAATCGGAAATACCTACCAGAGTCATTGCAGATTCGCTGATGCGTTGCTATCTCACACACAAATCTCAGCCTCAGCTTTGTAACAAACTCAACCAACCAGAATTCAGCAGAAATAGTGTATAGTGGTTTCAGGCTGGCTAAAGTAGATTCATCCTTCATGGGGTACTGTTTAAAATGCTAAAATAAATACCTCCCCACATACTCCAACTGAATGAAACGAAGTTCAAAACTTCTATCAAACGCACACTATGTAGCCAAGCATATTATAAATTGGGGGATTACATCTCTGACAAAAATGCTTGGCTCAACGGTGGTTCTGCTCCACAAGGGTGCCTAAACAATTGATTAGCATTCGGAAATATTGTTGGAGCTGCTGAAGATTGTAAACACCATCTTTGCACTGTATAAATTCAATCTTTTAATATTGTATAATTGCAAAGCACACGTGTGAGCACTATTTACCTACTATAAAGCTAACCTACTGGGCACGTCTGTCAATGACTTGAGTGTGCCCTGGCGGCTGAGAGTATGTCACGCTCACTCAAATATCTCGCTGGTGGTGGCGTGTGTGTTGGATCATTAAGTTCCCTTCAAAATGGTTGAGCTGAATGGTGCTGATCCATACGTCATGTTCGTAAACGGGCGCCGTCAGTGGGGACTGGTCATCTTGACTGCCACGGATCCTTTTATTTTTATTTCCGATTTTTGTATTTTTTGTTTTTATGTTTTTCATTACGGGTCTTTCTACATCGTTCTCACATGTATAATTTCAACAAGACAGATGTAACAAATTTTCTGTAACCATATTATTTAAAAGAGTGTCCATGGAGTTTCTTGCCCGTTCTTCTCCATGGGTACCTACTTCGCTTTGGAATGGGCAACAAGCTTCATATTTCTGACAGACCCACCCCTTGACAATTCAAATGTGCCTGTAATTGGTTTATTTAAAATAAATGCCTTGAGTTGAGTTGAGTATTTTCCCAGACGAGCTCTCACACAAAACACCATAGTATACCACCACCATCACCACTTTTCACGGCATCGGCATCACTTTACACGGTGGCTAATAAAAAGCGATGTACGTAACAGGCGAAAAATGTTGAACATCTATTTCTGGTAACAGTATGATTTTTCTAAGAGGAACAAATATTCTTTTTACCAAGATTTTAATTCTGACGCAATTTTTTGTAACTTATACATTCAAATTCAAATTAATTTATTTCGTGAACACAGGGTACATACAGAAGGTGTTATAATACATTAGATCCGAGCTGTGTCCCGCCAAAAGGCATACAAAATATCAAAGTATCTATTATACAATATTCAAAATTATAAAGTGTGTCACATCATTAACAGATTGGATTTAGCTTAACATGTCTTATAATAAAAAATGGTCATTTAAATATTCCTCAACAGAATAATACACCTTGTTATTTAACAATGCGAATAGATAACTTTTAAATTCGTTTATGTTACTACTTGAGGTAACTGGTCCTGGTAATTTATTATATAGTTTCTGAGCCATTTCATAAAAGCTGTTAATAAGAAATTTTGTTTTTGCTGCTAACACCTGCAACTTTTTTGAGCGCCGTTTACTTTTCACAAATCTATACAAATTCATATTGTGTTTTATAAAAATACGGGCTTCATAAATATAGAGTGACGGTATAATTAATATTATAAGCTTATGAAAATTTGGCTTGCATGATTCCCTCTGTTTTATTCCACAAATCGCTCGGATAAATTTTTTCTGTGCTATAAGTACTTCTTGTATACTAGGGCCGTTTCCCCAGAATATGAGACCACACCGCAGATCCGAGGCGACATAACCATGATAAGCTGCGAGTAAGGCGGTCTTATTCGCAATTTTACCCAGCATATAAAGAGCATATGAAAATTTACTAAGTTTTCCACAAACACTTTCAATTTGAGTCCTCCATGTCATGTCATTGTCAATATATAGTCCATGAAATTTTGTAACACTAGCTTCAAGTATTTTATTCCCTCTGTAGTTTATTTGGAACTGTGATTGCTCCTTGTGTCTAATTTTAAAATTCATAACTTTCGTTTTGGCTAGATTTATTTTAAGGTTATTAATACTAATAACCTTAAAATAAACTATATTAAGGTTAATAACATGAAAGGATTGTGTTGATATTGCCTAGAAAATAGTAAAATAGAAAAAATCTTATTTGGGTATGCAGTACTTGAATAGGTATGTCTAATTTATTAACGTAAGTACTTCGTTAGTTGAACATAGTTAATAGAACACAATAGTTAAGTTATAAAGTGAAAGACTAATAATATTTATTTATACTCAAGTATAATACATCTCTGAAGAAATTTAATCTAAAACTTTTGTAATAATATTATACACAGACTTTAAAAGTAATATTATAACAACTCGAGAAAATAGTACCAAACTGCCTTCTTAAATCAATGTATTTAAGATTATGAACACTTCTTCAAAGTGATATGCGTGTTACTTGGTAACACGATATTCATTGGCAAAAGTAAATAATATTGTAATTGTTTATTTTTTTCATTTAACCATTTATGAACACACATATAAACAGAGTAGCAGAAAGGAACAAAAAATACGTACAAAGGTGATGTTTATATCTAAAGAAATCTCTTCCTTCAAACCTGCGGAGGAAAGTATATATAAAGAGATATAGACAACGTGTGTAAGAGTAGAAGGGAAAACAAAGTAAATAAACACATTAGCTTTTCTTTTAAAAACTGTAACAGTTCAGTTCAGTTGAGTTCAGTTCAGTTTTATAATTTGTAGTAGAATTTTAAAATAGTCAGATAAAATCCAATTAAGCAAACTCTCTTTTAAAATTAAGCAAAAGGGGCTTTTTGTTCAAAGTTTATAATCCTCACACAACGGTTCAGTTGGAAATAGAAAAAAAAAACAGCACAAACATTGTGTTATTTTTAGTTGAACGCATTTATCACTAACCACATTTTTTGTGGATAATAAATAATTAAGGTAACAATTGTGTAACCCTTTACCAACTTATAAACGTTGCATAAATCCAAGAGACGTTAAAACGTAAAGAAAAAAAAATAAAGCGTGATAACAGGAAAAAAAAAATGGATTATAAATGTGTATTTATATAAATTAAAATCGTGACTGCCTGTGTGACTGCGTTGTTCTTTTTAACTACGGTAATAAGATTGTGATGCATTTTTCACTATGAATTTGTGAATTTGTTCCGGAAGGTTGATTTATGTGTTTAATATATTAACTTAAAAGTATTTCTTTATGTAGTTGCTGGAATAATAGTAATGAGCATAATTTTTCAACGAGGCCTCTGCGAGTTGGCTTCGGAGATACTTAAAAAAAGCACCGGAACCCCAGGCTTCCGAGATACTTAAAAAAAACATAATCCAATATAAAGAACTTTAAAAAACTGTTTCAGGCATTTTTGCAAAACCTTACCTGTGACGATGCAAGCTACATCTAGCATAAAACTAGTACCTGCCTACGTGCGACTCTTACTATAATTTATGTCTGTATCGTCGCACTTGGCAACCTCCTCGTTGTAAAGTTGTATTTATCTCTCTGTGTAACAAGACTTGCATTGTTCTTCTTTTTGATCTCCTATTTTATCTAAACTTCTGACTTCGATTGAGTTGTTTGATTGAGTAAAATGAACACAGATTTGAATTTATACAGATATACAGTTCTTCGTATTTTATGATTCCATAAATTCCATAAATAAATATTTGTTACTATCGCGAATAACATTACACCTTCATACATAAAATAATATTGCCCTGCAAATTGCAAATCACGCAAGAAATTTTGTAGGTATTTCTCGGGCTTCCCTGACGCTTCCGCCTTTAACAATATGATTCAGAACTACTTTCCAACAAAATAAAAAAAATACCTACAAGTTGTTATAAGCAGTAAAATAACTGCTGCAAATATTAATACTAACGACATAACTTCGCCATTGTATGTAGGTACTTAGCAACCAGGAGAATAAGTTTATAACAAGATAAAAAATAACAGAATTAAGTTTTTAATCTCGAGTTTATCTTGAAGCCTATTCGATTATTTCTGTTTTGTTACTATGTCAGGTTTTAAGAAGACATCATTTTAATTTGTTTTATTGCGTTCAATTTAGTCTGTTGTTTATTTTGAATATTGTTATGTAATGTTAATGTTATTTTCATTTTAATATTCAACTGATACCTAATTAATTAATAAAACAAAAGTGTAATATCCTAACACAACTAAAACTATTAACATACTAAAATTATGGCGTCGAAAAATTCCTCCGCATTGCTGTCGACTGGTAGTGTACTCAAGAGACTGGCGGTATGCGGCATTGCCAAATTGTACGGCAATGCTTAGCCTCTGTTCAAGGTAAAAGCCAGTAGGTCTTATTTTTGGTATGATTTACAACCACTTCACTAAGGTTAAAGTTTTTAAAATGATGCAGTAGTTTATCGTTTGTGCTACGTGTAACAGTCTTTTAAAATCTTTTTGTATAACTACCAGACCACTCAGAAAGTATTGCGATAAATAAAATTATGTACGGGAGACTGGCCTGTAACAGATTTTTTTAAATGATTGATTGTCAGTACAAATTAGGTACGTTCCAATTTCAAAACTTCCGTCCACATTATTTGCAAGCTAATTTAAAGTATTGTGTCTGATAATAAAATGGATCTGCGCCGGGAACATTTTCGCGCTATGATTTTTTACGATTTCAAGTGTCGCCTGAAACCGGACGAATCGTACGATAGACTTCAAATGGCATTCATGGATGAAGGCCCTTCTAAGGCAACACTGTATTGTTGGTATAACGAATTCAATTGCGGTCGACTAACTTTGGGGTATGAAGAAGGAAGCCGTCGCCTTTTGACGGCTGTTACGGAATAAAACGTGCTAGCAGTGAAAAATTTAACCCAAGACATGGTGAGTTACGCATCAAGAGATTCAGCACATACTGCATTTTTGATCGGGAAGCCTTCACGAAATTCTACACTTGCATCTTCGTGTGAGGAGCATAGTTTCATTTTGGGTGCCGCACAACTTCAGCAGGCTCGGGTGGAATGGTGCCCTGTTATGATAAACGAAGCAGGCTCGTCTCGGCGTGCTTACGACCTTATTACAGGTTATGACTCTTGGATTTATCATTAAGATTCAAACTCTAAGCGCCAGTCGACGGTTTGGGTGTTTCAAAACTAATCAACGCCTACCAAAGCGATCTCGAAACGAGGATAGATTTCGATAGTAAGCTTTTTCAATTTGACTAGCTCCTTGGTGTTGATTCCTTTACGGAACTAAAGAAGCATCAACGATGAATGGTATACTACCAAATGCTTGTCAGAAGTTTTCTCTGTTGTGAGCAACAAGCGACCAAACACAGGGCTCCGCGGGCTATTGTTCCACCATGACAACGCGCCTTCGCACACAGCGCTCAAAACAAGGGACTTCCTGGACAGCATGCAAGCAGCAGTCAGACTCCTGGGTCATCCTCCTTACAGCCCTGACCTAGCACCGTGTGACTTCTATCACTCAGAAGATACAAGATACAATCTTGATTTGGAGGTGTCTACGGCGGAAAATAAAATGTTTCGAAAACTAGTCTAGAAGCATGAAGCTTTTTATAGAGGCTAGGGGAGAGAAAAGATCTAATAAAAATAAAATATTTTCGCAAAACTTTCTGAGTGTCCTACACATTATTCGCAAAAAAATCATTCAGACGTATGTAGTGCATGCAGTGCATACAGACGGGCCATTCGGAGTTTTTTAAATGTTTTGTTAGTGTTAAAATATATTTTATTTGTATTATTTCTGGCACCTGCATTATTTACCTAATTTCACACTATAATGGCTCAATGATGTCATTTGCGTCAGTATGATTATAAAAATCTCTAGTTATGCGATGATTGAACCAAAACCAAATACTTTTTGATATCATTTAATGAAGAACAACAACACATTAATTTTGGTAAGACAAGCGTCAACTTACATCTAAGATAGTTTGGTCAAGAAGTTACCCTATACGTACCTACTACATGCATGAAATACTGATCATATATGAGTATTTTGTGCAAAAATCACCAAAAAATAGTTATTTATGGGTGGGTGAAG
Organism: Dasypolia templi; assembly: GCA_963555695.1. NCBI lineage: Eukaryota > Metazoa > Arthropoda > Insecta > Lepidoptera > Noctuidae > Dasypolia > Dasypolia templi. The sequence continues at coordinate 21,841,060 of OY743153.1, forward strand.
ATTAATTTGTTTTCATAAACAGTTCTTACACAATGCATAAGGCACTTAATAAAGAGCTCTTAATGGACGCTGATGCCTATTTTTATGAACAGACATGTTAGATCGTATTTTGATAAAATTTTGTCAAAGTCAAAGCATTTATTTCAAATAGGCACATATAAGGCACTTTTAAGCATCAACATTTACATTAAAATAGTTTTGATTCAAGGCGCCCCTTCCAAAAGGTAGTTTCGTATGCAGGAGAAAAGGCAAGAAACTCCACCGTTACTCTTTTAAAATGTTTAACAATATTTTGTACACATTAATTATATTTTATATGTGAAGACGATGCACCAAGAATAAAAATACTATGCTACAAAAGGTTAAAGGATTTTAAATAATGCAAATAGGAGGGTAGTGGCGTCGTCGGGGGCGATTAAAGTATGCCTTGGTCGGCGAATACTGCTAATGCGGGAGGGAGTGTAGCGGGCGGCCGATGAGATCAAGGGGTTGGAGTGTTTGATGCCACAGTCAAAGAAACGCTTCGATAAGCGTTTCATGAACTGGTTTGTGGTAGGCATTTTAAGGTCGATGTGGAGATTTATATTACGGACATAGAAGGGGCCACCTGTGACCTTTCTGAGGAAACGATTCTGGAGGGTCTGCATCTTATGGAGATGACGTGGGTGAGCGTGCGCAAATACAACGCAGGCATAGGTCATGATGGGACGGATGACTGCGGTGTAGTTTGTTTGTTTGTTTGGCATCTCGCAGGTCAACCTATGCGGTTGTCGTCTGCTTAAGCGGACTTGCCTGTGGATTCTCTAATAAATTAAGGCCTCCAGCCAGGACTTAAACTTATATACTAACTAAAACTAAGCGACAACGCTAAGGGCACCCCCTGTGGGGTACGAACCTCGGCTTAGGGCGTCGCTGGAAGAGGGCAGCAAATGACTAGCTGGATCAGGATTGGTATTATTTACAGACGAATTTAAAGCTACAGGCTCAGCGGCGCGGGCTGGCTCGAGCAAGGGTCGGGAGGGGCGTCGATTTGGGCGTCGCGGCGGCCCTCGGCGGCGAGGGCGGTAGGACGGCGATCGGGTTTTGGGCTTATATAGCGTGCTAGTGGCCTTACTACTCTCCTGGAGGAGGGTAGTGGCGTCGTCGGGGTCGATTAAAGTATGCCTTGGTCGGCGAATACTGCTAATGCGAGAGGGAGTGTAGCGGGCGGCCGCTGTAATCAGGGGGTTAGAATGTTTGATGCCGCAGTCGAAGAAACGCTTTGATAAGCGTTTCATGAACTGTTTTATGGTTGGCATTTTAATTTTAAGGTCGACGTGAAGATCTATATTACGGACATAGAAGGGGGCACCCGTGACCCTTCTGAGGAAACGGTTTTGGAGGGTCTGCATCTTATGGAGATGACGTGGGTGAGCGTGCGCAAATACAACGCAGGCATAGGTCATGATGGGACGGATGACTGCGGTATGGATGCGGAGCTTGCATTTGAGGGACAGTTTACTACGGGCTGTCAGTACGAATTTGAGCCTGCTAAGAGCGAAGGAGACGCGCGCGCGAACCGCCTTAATATGAGCCTTAAAGGTAAGGTTCTCATCGAGGATCACGCCTAGGTATTTGGCTTGCTTCTCCCAAGGGATTGGCTTGCCGTACATAGTGATCGGGCTGGGAAGTGGGGGAGGGAGTCGACGACGTCTCGAGAAGAGAACCGCCTGACTCTTATCGGGGTTGACCTCGATTCTCCATTTCCGAAACCAAGCGCCTAAGACGTTTGCGGAGGTTTGGAGAGTACGAGCTATAGCGTTGGGACAGTGACCGGTATAGTAAACGGCAGTGTCGTCGGCGAAGAGAGCCAACTGATCCTTTTTACTTTTTGGGATATCGCTAGTGAACAGCGTGAAGGCGAGAGGAGATAGTACGGAACCCTGAGGGACACCGGCGCGAATAGGATGAGGGGACGAGAGTGCTCCCTCGACGCGATAGCGAAAGGTCCGGTTCGACAAAAAGTCTCGTAAGATGAGCACGAGACGATCTGGCACTCCTAGTTGGTAGAGCTTGTATATCAAGCCGTTGTGCCAGACTTTGTCGAAGGCTTTCGCTATGTCGAAGAATAGCACACCCGTCGTCGCGTTACGCTGCAGACCAGCGCATAAGTGCTCTACTATACGGTGGACCTGTTGGGTGCCCGAGTGTTGGCTACGGAAACCAAACTGTTCGTTTGGTATGAGGCTCTTTGCTTCGGCGTAGTCTTTGAGACGCTTATAAATAAGCCTCTCGTAGATTTTGCCGAGAACATTGAGTAAACTAATAGGGCGGTAGCTGGAGGGCTCAGACTTTGGCTTGCCTGGCTTTGGGATACAGATGACGGTGGCTTCTTTCCATACTTGTGGGAAAATGTTGTTACTCAAGGCGCCATTGAAGATGGCGGTCATAAGCATTATTAGCGGGGCAGGGAGAAGTTTGTATACCTTATTGGTAATACCATCCGAACCGGGGGCCTTCCGAGCGTGGAGCCCTTTAATGATTTCGTGCACTTCGTCTGGAGTGACGGGAGGCAGAGTATCATCAGGGTCTTCGACGGGAGCGAGGGAGGCTCTTCGTTCGACTTCAGCGTCGACCTTGTTCAGGTGAGCTTGGTCTACTGGTTGGGAGCTGGGAGAACATTGGGACTCTAGGCTGTCAGCAAGACATTCAGCCTTGTCGGGACTGTCGAAAGCGACACTATTGTCGGGGCGGATGAGAGGAGGCATAGAGACCTCTTCTGAGGAACGCAATTTCCTCTGTAATTGCCAGAAGGCTTGATGAGTGGGCTCGAGTTCACTGAGCATCTTGTTCCAGCCCTCAGAGCGAACCTCCCCTATGCGTTTCTTTACAGCACGCTGTAAATGGCGCATGTGGGCTTTATTCGCGTCACAAGGGAAGGAGTCGTAGGCACGGATGGCCGCGTTCTTCTCGGTTATCAGGTCACGTACGTCAGTAGGTAGTTTCCAGCGATGGTCTTCCATCACCGGAACTTCCCGTGAACAATCCGTCAATACGGATTGTACGTGCTCTGTAAAAGAGTCGATTGCGGCCGTCGTGTCGGCGACTGACACTAAGTGATCGGGGATGGTGTCTAAGTGAGGCGACGTGGTGGATTTCAGTCTTTCGCTTACTTTCCTCCAGTCGGTTATCGTCTGGGTCTGAGGGGGGCGGTTGGGGTCGATCGGGCCCGAGTAGGGTGCAAGATGCATGACTACAGGGCGGTGGTCAGAGTTAAGCTCGTGGAACGTCTCTATCGATTGCAAACGGAGGTTCACATTCTTGAGCAGCGCTACATCGAGAACATCGGGAAGGTGATTAGGATTACCTGGGAAGTGAGTCGGGCTCATTGGAGCGATGACGTCAAAGTTAACGGATTCGCCTAACTTGAAAACTAACCTACCTCTGGTTGAAGTTGTGCTACTATTCCACGCTGGGTGCTTGGCATTAAGATCCCCCGCCAAGATCACGGAGTCACTCATACCGAAGAGGGCAGTGAAGTCCTTTTGGAGCAAGATGGGATCCTCCGGACCATTGTCGGGTGGGATATACGCGGAGATAATGGTGATCGGTTGGTGGCCGGTCATGCCGAGCCGGCAGATAGAGGTCTCCAGTTGGGAGAAGAGAGGAGGTGGGTCTATAGGGATACAATACAGAGATTTCCTAAAGTATATGAGTGTGCCACCCTTGTGGCATCGAGACCTGTCATTGCGAACTATTTTGTAGTTGGCAATGTTCGGGTTGCGGTGATGAGGCTTTAAGAAGGTTTCCTGTATGAGGAGGATGTCGATCTGGACTGCGGTGTAGATGCACAGCTTGCATTTAAGTGACAGTTTACTACGGGCTGTCAGTACAAAGTGGAGCCTGCTAAGAGCGAAGGAGGCGCGCGCGCGAACCGCCTAAATGTGAGCCTTAAAGGTAAGGTTTTCATCGAGGATCACGCCTAGGTATTTGGCTTGCTTCTCCCAGGGGATCGGCTTACCGTACATAGTGATCGGGCTGGGAAGTGGGGGATGGAGTCGACGACGTCTCGAGAAGATAACCGCCTGACTCTTATCGGGGTTGACCTCGATTCTCCATTTCCGGAACCAAGCGCCTAAGACGTTTGCGGAGGTTTGGAGAGTACGAGCTATAGCATTGGGACAATGACCGGTATAGTGAACGGCAGTGTCGTCGGCGAAAAGAGCCAACTGAGCCTTTTTACTCTGTGGGATTTCGCTAGTGAACAGCGTGAAGACTTGAGGAGATATGACGGAACCCTGAGGGACACCGGCGCGAATAGGGTGAGGGGACGAGAGCGCACCCTCGATGCGATAGCGGAAGGTGCGATTCGACAAAAAGTCTCGTAAGATGAGCACGAGATGATCTGGCACTCCTAGTTGGTAAAGCTTGTATAACAAGTCGTTGTGCCAGACTTTGTCGAAGGCTTTCGCTATGTCGAAGAATAGCACACCCGTCGTCGCGTTACGCTGCATACCGGCGCACAAGTGCTCTACGATACGGTGGACCTGGTGGATACTCGAGTGTTTGGGACGGAAACCAAACTGCTCGTTGGGAATGAGGCTCTTTGCTTCGGCGTAGTCTTTGAGACGCTTATAAATAAGCCTCTCGTAGATTTTGCCGAGAACGTTGAGTAAGCTAATGGGACGGTAGCTGGAGGGCTCAGACTTTGGCTTGCCGGGCTTTGGGATACCGATGACTGTTGCTTCTTTCCACGCTTGTGGGAAGATGTTGTTGCTCAAGGCGCCATTGAAGATGGCGGTCATACGCATTATTAGAAGGGCAGGTAGGAGTTTGTATACAAGGTACCGTCATTACATTAATCTTCTTAAATAGTTCCCTAAGAGATTCGCGGCGACATAGATTGTAAATGGCTCTGACAGCTGTTTTTTGCAGAATAAAAATGGATTCAATGTCAGCAGCTCGACCCCATAGTCAAAATGTCATATGACATATTACTGTAAAAGTAGCTAAAATAAACCAAACCCGCGGTTTCTACATCTGTTAACTGTCTTATCTTTCACAGCAAACGCGGCCGAGCTTAGTCGCAATAGATGCTATAAGAGGCCCTCATTCTTAATAAAACTGTCTGATTATAAAATTCTAGTTTTTCTCCATTCAATATGATGTCACATTCGCAACTTCTAACATTAAGTAATTTAAATCGAATGCATCTGGTTACCGTAAACCAATCTTGGACCTGAAGAATAGTTATTCACGTCGTCAAGATTGTGTGACCGTCGGTCTATAATCAATGAATTGTCATTTGCAAATAACACCATCTTCGGTTGATTTTGAAGTATCTGGGGTAAATCATTAATGTAAACTCAAAAGAGGAATAGACCCAATATTGAACCTTGAGGAACGCCCACTGTCGTTTCAGACCTCAATGAGTTTATCCCGTTTATGTACTTTATCGTTTCTATCTTTCAGGTATGATCTGAGCAAATAAAGAGCCGTGTTCCTAATACCATAGTGCTCTAGTTTTAGCAGAAGTGTCTCATGGTTTACGAAAACGAACTAGGGATTATAGAGTACGGCATCATCATGTTAGGTGACGTCAACATTAATCTGTCAGGAGTAATTTAAAGTCATCTAATCATATGGTTATGTTAATATGATTTGATTACTTTATCTAATGTAATGCATGAGTTATTTTAGCGAGGCATTCCGTGAGAGCTATAGAGAAGAGTAATTCTCACGGAATGCCCAGTTAAAATTCTCTATGTAATTTAATGAGATCTATCTAGCTAACCTATTAGTTCAGAAATTATTTTACGAGTGCAAAAAATAATCCAAATTTTTTAAATGATTTATTGAAAAATATCAAAACTTGCAATGAAACATACAAATTTTAAAATTATTTTTCAATAACATTTAACAAAACTTTGTGCAAAATCCACCAACTAAATGAACGTCGTGAGTGTGCTGTGGTTTTCATCACAAGCTCTTGCTGATTGCATAAATCACTTATTCTAAAGCTCTTAATGGTCTCTAAGGCTCGTACCTTTTTCAAAACCTCTAACAAAACAAATGTTGACATAACTTTGAGCGTACTTTTATCTCACACCGTAAAATTAAAATTTTCTTACGTTTATTGCAATTTGCCACTTAGTATTGTGTTTTAGATTGATAACATATGATTTACAACCGTTAAAAGTATGTGTCTACAGAGTTATAATATTTAAAGTCATTATCTAATATTATAATATATATTACTCTTTTCTTTTCTCTTTATCTCTTTTTCTCTCTTTTAATCACATTGAATGACTATTTCATGACATCTTGTTATTTAAGGATTACACTTACTGCAGGAATTAAATTCTAATGTGTATGATTCTGTAAGTACATAATTGTTACGCTCGCTAATCATACCTTGATCAACATACCACATAAACCAACTTGCAAATTTCAAAAAACGAAATAAAATTTAAATTTTACGGTCTAAGCTGACGCTTCCCTTCCTTATGGGAAAAATGTATCAGTTTTGGCAAAAATTTAAATATTCATCCTGATTTTAATCTAAATCTGAATTTAAAACAATTTTATCAAATATCACTTTCAGATACAAATCCCAGTTATAAAAAGTATCTACATGAACCTGAACATTATTGACATTGTTCTTAAAAATATAGTTACTGCCTAATATTTGGAACAGGATTATTTTAATACACAAACTACTAACTTATTTTCTAAAGTATCAACTTTTACCACTTTATATGAAATGATTAAATTGTAAGGCAGTTATTACGTAGGTTATATATAGAGGTAGAACTACAGGTATTAAGTACATTCCCAGCTGTATTTTAGACGTATAATCTATTTGAATCGGATTAGTTTTTACGAAAACATTTAGGTTTCTTATAGTTTTCGTCACAGGCGATTGTGGATCTAAAATCAAATAATGATATTAAAAAAATACAGATAAAGAAGTAGCAGGCTTATTGCAAGAAGTTTAGGGAAGTTTCAGCTATTGACATAACAAGGTTTGCATTTCTTAAAAAGATTAAATTAGCTACAATTACATATTACCTATTACACAAACTATCACGAACATTGTTAAAAAATTGCTATGAGTAAGATTAGGTAATAAATACAAAGAAACACTTCACTTACTTATTGCCAAAGTGTTGTATAATTTCGAGTCTTTTATTTACTCGAGATCTTTCATTGAAAAGATTTTGGCATGCAGCCATAACCAAGTATGTATAAAATTTGGAAATACCATAAAATGTAAAAAGAAAATAATACTAATGAGTAGTCGAGGATCCTGTAAACACACAATAAAGTTACAGGCAATGTACGTAGTTACGGAATCAAAAAACATAAGCTCGATATTTACATTATAAGTATACGCATTGAATACTCCGTACGACGATGACAGGTCTCACGAATATAACATCTGCAAAAAAATGCACAAAGTCAGTCAAAGTCATTCTAAGGACGAGTTTATTGAATCATTCTTCTTCGATTGCGTTTTTTTTTTTATAAAAAAGGTCAAATTGGGCCGCTTAGCTTAAGGAATTTTACCTCAGCATTAAAGAAACAGATATATTTCTGCTGCAACTCAATAAGCATTTAAACTGTGTAGCCCAATGTTCAACTTTTTTAACGGTAAAAAGATCATTCCACATCAAGTTGCGTACATTTAAAATTTTAAGCTCACATTGCAAAATCTTGATTTATTTTGAAATGTGACTGTCTGTCACCTATTCCTATTTAATAACAAAATATTACATTTATTTTAAAACCATAATATTATCACCACTTTTTATTTTAAATGTTTTTAGCGCCACTAATCAACCACCAATGTAAAGCGATTTTAATAACAGTATATTCATTAACATTACTTTTTTATTAACAAACGTACCTTTACGATGTGATAAACAATATTGTTATCACATATATTCGTTAGTACCATTTGCCGCCAATAGATTTCATTAAGTGTATGTCTAATGATAAGTTCTTCTTGAACACTTTAAATTGATTATATCTTTTGATAGACCGAAGCGATTACGGCGAAACAAAAACTAATAATTGCTCCGAGTTATACACAATATTTAAGTAAAAGTTAACCATTTAGGTATCGTATTTTTACGTTTTACGTGATCTAATTATTCTCGCACATCTAAAAAGACAAACAGAAAAAAAACAAAACGATAGAAATTGTATCAGTTGGTTATCCTTTAACACCCCAACTAATTTTTGGAAAATGTTTCAAAGTATTTTTTGAGACACAGAAAGTTCAGTGGCTCTCTCTCTCAAACTTGAATGAGGATTTTCAGTTATTTTTCCTTCGCTTTTGCGATGTTAACTTAAGTTGAAGACGTTGATGGCCTACCAGAGCGAGGCAAATCTTCCATCACATCTCGACCGCTTTTGAACGCTTTGTAAAACTCGTAAGTAGATACGTGTTATTGAAAAAGTTGATTCACCGTAAGCCTTCTGTAACATTTTCAGAGACTTGGAACACGAAATTATATTGGCGATGCAAAATTGAAGACAAACTCTTTGTTGAAAACAACACTGTATTTAATCCAAATAACAGATGCAACTCAAACTCTGTGCCAAAATGGAAAACAGTTGAGTCAGTCTAACAACAAAAAAAATATCGGAACCATAAACAAATCATCCATTCCCGATACTTTTTTGACAGAATGTATTTAGAATATATAGAAATTATTTAATTTTTAAATGATGTTATCATTTAAATATTTACACCTAGTCCGTTTCGTTAGATATTTGTAATAGCACATCATTAACATCCACTTTTACGCATAATGCATAATCAGCCCATTATATTCCCACTGCTGGGAAACAGGCCTCCTCTCTGCGAGAAAAAAAAATTAAAACTAAAAAAAAACTATTAAGCTTTTACCCAGCGCGATAATTTTTACCTACTAACTTTTACTAATCATGTAAACAAGATGAGCGAGATAAGTATCGAATGATTATTACAATAAACAAAAACTGTTCGATATAGATTGTATTAATATCATTTCTCAAAAACTCCATGTAAACAGATAGTATCTGAAAATAACATCAAGTGTAAACCGCAGGTGAGATTCGAGCCCATGGCTTGCCGTAATCGCTCCTACCCGAGCACGATAACGACTAAGCTAGCATGCCTTAAGTTACTTGAAATTATGAACTAATATCAATTACAGAAAAAGTGAGTGTGTGTGCGGGTCTATAGTATAGAAACAACTTATACAAAAAGGTCGTTACTGAAACCGAAGCGTCAATCTATTGCTTTGTGAGATTGCAAGGACTTAAGAGCGCTACTGTACCTACTTTTTATTCAACATTGTACGTCAAACGAATGCGACGGATATTTAGGACGTGTTTCGATTGTGTTATTTCTTTAGGCTTGTTTTAGGTTTCAGGAGATCTTTACGACTTTTGTATTTACGGGAAGGTTTATGTTGAAATATCATTCTATTGTCAGTCTTGTCTGGTTTCACGTATGACCTATATTTTCTTTAGTATGCCTTTGAGTTTTTCCTAAGGCCTTTGATTATTGTTGTTTTGTCGGGTACAAAATAGATAAATGTCACTCGCATACTAAGTGACATTTTTAATTTGAAGCGGACAGTTTGAGAGACTTAAAAAAGACTTACAATTCACAATACCTGTTTCTTAAACGTATGATCTAAGGCGAAATGTGGGTGTTCTAAAGGTACACATCTACCTAACCCCTGGGATTACAGGCGTGATTCTTCATATTCAGAATCTTTGTTTGGTAATATCTACACATGAAATAAGGATGATGACTGATATTAGAAAAGATCTTAAAAATTTCAAAGTAGGCATAGTAAAAATGTGATGATCGAAAAAATCTGTTAAATCGGTGTAAATATGAAGAAGATACACGCTTTTAAAGTTTTTGGAGGGGATTATTCCCATACTTGTCGCACGGTACGGTCGTGACGTCAATTCTACGATAGTGCTGTCCTTGTCTAACACCTATCTTAATACGTTTATAACTTGGCAATTTTTTAAGCTTATTCACTTTTTGTAATTTTGTTTGCACTATTTGGAAACAAACAATTTAATGAGATAAAAATAAAAAAAATGTCATCATCCCTATTACAAAGGACCAATACCTTTCAAAATCGACTTATGATTGCAATCGCTCGTATAAGGCTAACTAGTCTTCCATACAATATTTAATGTTCCCGTCAGTGGCGTCTACAACTGTATAAAAAGCGGGTGAAACAACCACTGAATAATATATGAGCTAGCGTTTATAGCCATCTGTTCCAGTCGCTGTTTGAGTAGTATGACGTAAAGGAATGGGAAATTATATAGCTCGATTAGTAGTAAAAACAAATGTCCTCTTTTTGGTTGAACTTATTTGAGGTGAGGTCCTGGCGAGACAGTGAGCATTTTAGAAGGTCTGATAGTCCAGGTAGGTTTAAATACATAATTGGCCTATTTTTATATTATTTTTTCTTATACCTGTCTCTGCGGGGCAAAGCCTGCCTTTCGTTTTTCAATTTGGGTAAGGGTTATTTAAAACCGTCACACCATCTACTTCTGGGCCTCTCGCGTCGCCAGTTAGTTTTGTTTGGAACACGATCTGTGGCGATTTTCGGGTAATTGTAATGCAACAGGCGACTGATGTGGCCTGCCCAGCTCCATTGGCGGCTGTGTTGCCTGCGATTTGTGTTTTGTAACGAAGTACTGTGTTTTATACGGTCAGTAAAAATATAGTATCTAAATATAGAAAAGCGCTCTTAGCTGCCGCGGCTGCGCAAGCGTGGAGTTCGGAAATTATTCCACGAGAACGTACTTCCGAGATAAAAAGTATGCTTTATCCTAACATAGGTCATGGTCTACCCATGTGCTAAATTACATACAAATCCGTTCAGCCGTCTAAGCGTGAAAGCGTAACAAACAGACAAAGAAACTCACTTTCGCATCTATAATATTACTAGCTTGCTCCAATTATCCCACGATTATAGTATGGATTAGTATGGATTTAAAATATTAACTAGCTGTTACCCCCGACTTCGTCTGTAGTCGAGTAAACAGTAGCATAAGTCCTTACTTAGATCATGGTCTATCTTTGTGGTAAAAGAGATTGCTCACGGACAGTAATCTTGCAAACTGTCTCGTGTCTCAAAAAGTTGAACAACGTGATATATTTAATATGAAAACATATTTTTTGAATAAGACTTAATTATTATTTACAATCGGATAGTTTTTTGAACAATAATTAGTCCATTTATTTTTCCAACTCTAAAGTACCCTATCCTTTACTATCGCCTGTCAATACTAGGGATATCCATATTTTAACCTGATAGCTATATCTCTCACTCTGTATGGAAATCCTATACGATGATACACAGCATCCTCTGTTGATTTGCCTTTCCTGAAGCCGTATCGGTTTGAGGAAATTGCATTATTGTGCTCTAAATTATTCAAAAGTCTCTTATTCAAGATTTTCCATGTTCTGGACAAGGTCGAGAGAGCCGATATACCCATAGTTTTCGAAACGGTCTCCATCCCCGCCCTTAAATATAGGTGAAACTAATGCCTTTGGACGTTTGGGCGTTTGGGAAGATGCCCTTTGACAAACAAAGATTGCACTGCACACATTAGTGATTAAGGGGATGAGAACATGCCTAGCAGATTTAATAACCGAAGCAGGTATGCCATCGTAGCCAACAGCACAGTTAAGTTTTAATTCCGTGATCATACCGTCCACCTCAACAAAGTCAGTCTCAAGCAAAAGCAGTGGGTTTCCTTGCGGGTTAGTTATAGAATTAAAAAAGTTCGACCGGTGAATATGTTGAGCCTGCTGTATCTTCTGGGCAAGATTACCTCCAACATTAGCAAAGTAATTGTTTGTAGCGTTAACAGAGGCGTCAGGATCACTGCAGCTATTAAGGAGATCCCCCGATTAACCCGTGGGTGTGGTATTTTATAACTTATGGACTTGATATTTTCAGGATCCTGCATTGACTTCAAGTATAGTTTGTCAGGATTACGTATGCATCTCAAAATACCAGGAGTGATCCATGGCTTAATAATTATCTTTCTGTGTGGTACTGACTTTAATTTGCTGTGTTAGACTACTGAGTCTGATTACTAGATTACAACCGAGTGCGAATAAATATTACTGCGATTGTCTTGCGAATAAATTTTCGATTGGGTGACATTTGGCATTGTTGCCTTCAATGAATAGCAGTAGGTACTATAGTTGACCTGCGTATATCTTGGTCCCATCTTGCCACCCGCCGGGCTACCGACATACACTGTTAAGATCGTGATAAACCTTTTGACGCCTGTCCTACGCAGCCCCGCCATAACTTGTCAGCCTGCCCGCATAGCGCCTGTCATAAAGCTATATTGTATTACCATGTGGGACACGGTAAGGTTAATGAGGCTGCCGGATTTCGTGTTAATCAAAATTTCTCAGAAACGTTACTCGTTTGACTAGTGCAGAAGACAAAATCCGATAAAATTCAGATTCTGACAATACCAACCAGGTACTTAGAAGGATGAATTGAAAATTGAAAACAGTGACTTCTTAGGCCCATTTTTTTTGGTGATATATATGTTTTCCCCTTTAACGATTACTATTTCTACGATACCAGTCAGTAATTTACACAATTTTTCCTGTTTTGCGCTCATAATGTGTCCAGTGTTGCTGATCAATTCAACAAAGGTTGAAGATGGGGGACGTGATAAAACCTACAGCGGGCCTTATCTGGAGGAGAGTGGCTTGCTTCTATCACGGGTCAATTTTAACAGAAACATAAGAGGCCTTTGCCAAGAGGCATGCTGAATTGAGAGACAAACGTATACAACATACATACAACATACAACACAGAAAGCATTTAAGAATAAAGAGGCATAGAATAATAATAATTATATTATAATAATAATATTAATAATTCATTCGTTAGGCGGCTGGATCAAGGGCCTGGATTCAGAAGGCAGTAGTGAAACAGTCAGAAAGTGTCACAGTCCTCGAAACGGCTCGAATTGTGAGGACGTTCCTGTCTCTGGTGCCCTAACCACCGCTAGCTTGGACCCTGCTCCCGATACCGGCGGACCACTATTTTTATATTTTTAAATGTTTTTTTTTAAAGTTGTTTTGTAAAAATATTTGAAAAATGTAGCAAAATAAGGATAAAAATAAATAAACGACATATTAATAATATTTTGTGCGTACTTTTTAAAATATTTTAGGGACGTTTTCTTAAGCTAATGTATATAAAATACAATAATAGGTACGTCCTATTGAGGACTCCAACATGACATGTTGTCATGTAGCGACATCGACAAATTGAAAATTAATCACTTGTCGACCCAATCAGTATTATTAATCAGTACCAGGGTTGACATACGATTAACCTGTATCACGGGAAATTATTTGAATTTACTTGTACAACTAAATTATAATCTCACGATTAGATTGATCAGGGAGGTGAAGCCATGATTTGAAAGAAACATTTTGCCTGTCGCAAAAAACAAAATCCTTATTTCAGAACCCACCTTAATAAATATTTGAAAATTTCGTCTTCTCGACAACGTAAATAACGCATTCAATTTACTTGAATTGTCAAAATGTATATAACATTGGGATTATGAGTGTGTTACATAATTACCCCGCAGTTATTGTAAGGTGTCTTTATGAATAGGGTAACTCGAAAAAAAAACCTAGGTTAAGGTCCAGGGTTGAAAAATTTCATTTTAAAACAAAACTTGTTTCTCTGAAAAGTGCAACACTTACGCGGTCAAAATGTATGGACTAGCAAGTTTTTTTCAAAAGCAGGGCGGTTTAAAATAATGTACTGAATCCATTGTAACAGGTTGCGCGTCTATGTTACTTCCACCCTGTATTGAAACTGATTTAAATAAAAGACAATCCTAATTATTCACACATAAAGGCTATGCTTGTACAGTACCTAATCTTTCCCATACTAGACTATGGTGATGTGTGTTACTATGACGTGAATGCAGATCTCTGAGATAAATAACTGCATTCGATTTGTCTTCAATCTACGTAAGTATGATCATGTGTCTGCGCGTCAGCGTAGAGAGTTGAGAGCTCTGTCTATGTTATATTCTATACTCGACAAACCTACTTCTCCTTCGTACCTGACCCCCCATGCTCAAAAGGTATGCTCTGCTCATAGTAAAAATCTTCGTTCCACCAACAATCGTCTTCTACGATGTCCTTCTCACCGCTCTGGTTGTATTCACTCTTCTTTAGTTTTTCCAGGCGGTCTTTCATTGGAATGCGCTCCTTCTGAACATTGGGATGGCAACCAGTCGCTGACGCGCAGACACATGATCATACTTACGTAGATTAAAGACAAATCGAATGCAGTTATTTATCTCAGAGATCTGCATTCACGTCATAGTAACACACATCACTTCTGAACATCGGGATGGCAACCAGTCGGTTTTGGGCTTTCTCGTCTATCTATCCTTAATTATCCTGATACAGGATAATCTGTATATATAAATATGTATGTAAGTATCTATGTATTACTATTCTATTATTTTTCGAGTTATCTATCCCTTTTGTTGCACCTGCCATGTTTTATCTCTGCAACACCCTAAGGTTGACTTGTAGAAAATGCCTCATTCATTAAGTCCGCCTTTGTACAGCATTTTTTTTACTTGTGCATAAAATTTTAATAAATAAATAAATTTATCAATTATTTATGCAAAGATTGTTCTGGAACTACTTAATCATGGACTGATCACTAACAAGAAAACGTTTATAAAAACATAAATCGGGATGTGAAGCCATAGGTTTTCGAGAAATTTGTGTCAGTAAAAAAGAACCACTAACTTTTGGAAGATGGTTAAAAAGACAGGTGAATACAAGAGTAATTTATTCAGGTTGTACTCGTACGTGGCCAGTCCTAGAATGGATACCGATTTTAGTACCTAGATTTCGCACCTCGGAAATCGTCGTTTCCGATTGTCATACAAATAAATATTCAACAGGCACAGACCAGTCAGAAGCCCGAGGGGATTGTAGATTTATTCTTAGAATATCGGCATTTCCCAGTAACTCTGTTGGAGCTACAGGTCCGATGGTTGTCGCGTCCAATAATTTTCGATTATTCAACTATTAAAGCTGACCCAATGTGGTTCGAAGAATGGTTGATGTCCAACATAATTCTATACCATCCAATTCCATACACATGAACAGGTAACCACGCCAAACCCATAATCACCATAAGTCGATTAACGCATTTAGTTACAAAATACCCAACCAGTAACAAAATAAAATCCGACGCACACTAGCAAGACCGTTGTTAGTTTAATCTCATACCGTTAAGTCGCAACAAATCACGGCTCTTTACCGCCATTTTATTGCGTTTTAGCCACGAAACTACCTTGCACGTATGTAACTAGGTTAACACTTGGGTCGACTTGGCTTCATGTTTATGCAAAACTGACTTCCTCAGGACACTGCGAGGGGAAGATAAGCTTTGTATGAATAATAACGGTGTCCGTTTGAATTCATTTTCTAATATATTAAGAGGCGTTAAACTAGTTTTAGTTTGTGAGGTGTTTGCGTTTTGACAACCCTATCAACGGGGTTATTATGGTGAGGCAGTATTCGACTACATAGATACGATAATATATTCCGGCCTTTCATGCTATGTCAGCTGTACATTAAACCTTTAACCCAATTTACGTCAAGAAACTAGTTGCGCACTCATTATCACCTCATGTTCGACAAATAGAAACTAGTGTTATCTTGAAGGATGAAGAGTAGAAATCCAAAGATACAACAGTATTTTTAGGCATATCTTTTGATGCTAAGCTTCAATGGCCCCCGTACACTTGAATTGTAAAAAAAACCGTTACTCTGCAGCCTGATTTAGAGACAGCCCGTTTAGTTTACTTTAGTTATTTTCGTAGTGTGGTGTCGTACGGTATTCTCTTGTGGAGAAATGCCGGCGGTATTCAGACAATTTTTGTTTTACTTAAGGGTAATTTGTTCAAGTTATAAATTAAATCCCAGACACTCCGTCAGAGATGAGATTAAAATTATGTCTGTGCCTTCTCATTATATACTATGTACTAGTATGTTATGTGCATAAAAGATTTTCGTAAATATTTACGAAAATCTTTTATGCACATAAAAATGTTAATCTGTTTAAAAAACACAGTGATATCCATAATATAAACACTAAGAACAAATCCAATTTGTTTGTTCCTACAACCAGGCAGAAAATAGATGGCTCGTTTAAATAGGTTGGGGGAAAAGTCTTTTCGCATTATAGTATGTATGAACTTGTAATAAAATCTCTTTGGGTATACTATTTGTATCTGGCTGGTTTTGGTATCATTGAAAGTTTAAATTTTAAAGAACCAAATTCCAAATTCAAATTAAGAAAATGTGTGATTTTTATTTGTTTCTCGTACTGTCAAGATGAGTGAATCTAATGAAGAAATTCGGTACATTTTTAACATTTTACTACAAAAAAGGTAAAAATGCAACGCAAGCCGAGAAAAAAATTTGAGATGTTTATGGACCTAGTGCAGTGTCTGTGAGAGTAGCACAAATTTGGTTTAAGCGTTTTCAATCCGGAAATTTTGATGTCAAAGATGCACGTCGCTCTGGTCGCCCTATTACAGATAAAATGGATGCCATTTTTGAAAAAGTGGAGCAAGATCGGCATATCAGTAGTTACGACGTAGCTGAAGAACTGGGAATTGACCACAAAACAGTTTTGGCGCATTAGAAAAAAATGGGTACACAAAAAAGGTCGATATTTGGGTACCTCACGAGCTCAATGAAAGAAACCTAATGAACCGTGTACTCATTTGTGATTCTTTATTACGACGTAATGAAACCTAACCATTTTTGAAGAAACTGATAACTGGTGACGAAAAGTGGATCACGTACGACAAGAACCTGCGAAAAAGGTCGTGGCCAAAGGCCGGTAAGGCTTCACAGACTATGGTGAAACCGGGTTAACTCGCAACAAGGTGATGCTGTGTGTGTGGTGGGATTGGAGGGGCATTATTCATTATGAGCTGTTACCACCAGGCAGGACCATCGATTCTGAACTCTACTTCGAACAACTGATGAGATCAAAGCAAGAAGTTGAGAGAAAGTGGCCGGAATTAATCAACAGAAGGGGTGTGGTTTTTCATCATGATAACGCTAGACCTCACACATCTTTATCCACTCAGCAAAAATTAAGAGAGTTTGGCTGAGAGGTGTTAATGCATCCGCCGTATAGTCCTGACCTTGCACCTTAGATTTCCACCTGTTTCGGTCTCTTCAGAATTATTTAGGCAGTGTCAGGTTAACATCACGAGAGGACAGCCAAAACCACTTGTCGCGGTATTTTGATCAGAAGTCCCAAAATTTCTATAGCAATGGGATCATGTCCCTACCTACAAGATGGAAAAAGTTATCGAACAAAATGGTACCTACATACTTTAGTTAAATGTAAATAAACTATGTCAAAAAAATGTTTTGACTTTTCTTCAAAATGCGAAGAAACTTTTCCCCAAGCGGAAATATGGTTTTATAATTTTCTTCCTAACCACATTCAGGAACTAGGTCTTAATACTTTCAAATTTTATATAAAGTCGAAGCTATACCAGAAGGCCGATTTATACCGTCATGACTTTACTGAGGACGAAACGGTTTGGAAAATATTTTACAAAAAAATAAATAATACCCCTTTACCTTTTAACATATACAATGCCATGAAAATGTACTGTTTATACTATTATGGGTCATTGTTTCAGTTTTAATCGTCGTCTGGCAGTTTGTGCAGTTTATGCGCCCAATCCAAATTTCCTTTCTTAGGTGTTGTTCGTCGAATCGTTGAGCTCCTTAAGTTCTGAGTTGAGCTGACGGTAACTGACAAAGCGTGTACTGACTTTTCCTCAAATTACCATTTCAGACACCAATCTACATGATCTTCAAATGATCTGACCAAGATTGTGTCCGGACTTCAAAAAAGACTGTGACCTCTGAATTTGTTTCGATCTTTCTTCTCGGAGTAGTCAGTTAAGAAACGAGAAGTTTTATAATTACTACAGAACTTTGATAAGTACAAGCTGTGGGCCAGTATATACGTGGGGCATACTGCAAGTTTTTAGAACTGACCACTTATAAATAAAATTAAAAAGCAATTACGGAATACGGAATAGCTTTTAATTTGCAAGACTATCATTTGTACTTTTTCATTGAGGTGTCCTTCAGAAAATTGAGTTTCGCTATTACAATAAATTTAACTTGTAAAAATATTTGTTATATGATTTTTAACAATTTTGGCTGTGGCTTAAGTCAACAAGAGAGTAGCCAGAGCCTTCAATTGGCAATTGGTGATACAGAACCATGTCGCAGCTCTGTGTATTTGTGTACCATGTAAGTGAAGGTCGGCTGGCCGGTGACGGCGGTTACAGAATCCAATATTGATTGAAACTGACAAAAGAATTACTAGTCATCAAATTCGTACTGTATTAGGCATTGGAATAGCCAAGTGAAAAACATTTTGCATGTGCATCTGAAGGTTCAGAAGCTTTGCACTCGATGATTTAACAGAAGACCAGAAATGACTGCGTGTCGAGTGGTATCATAACATGATAAAAAATAATGAAGGATTGTCATTGGCTGTCTATAAAATCTTGACGAAACCTGGATGTACTGCTTTGAACCGGAAAGAAAAAAAAACAGTCGGTAGAATGGATCTTTCCTTTCAAAGACTTGCCTACGAAAATTAAGAAAAGTCGAAGAATTGGTAGGAAAACGAGCCACCGTTTTCCTACCAATTCTTCGACTTTTCTTAATTTTTTTGGCAAATGACAACATTACACAACAGTGTCGCTTGAAGACCAAAGAACAGTGACCGCAGATTGATTAAAACTTGATTGCCCAGAGTCTTATATAAGTTCGCGAAAAGCAACCTCAAAGCAATGTCGTCCTTCACCACGATAACGCCCTCACATTCCGCTAAGGTAACGGAAACATATTTGAAGGCTTCAAATAGAGAATTGATGACGCATCTGCCATACAGCCCAGATCTTGCACCTTGCGACTTCTTTTTGTTTCCTACAATTAAAGACAAACTTAGAAGCACACGTTTTGCGAGCCCTGAATCGGCCGCGAATGCGTTCCACGAAGCCATTGAAGAGATCCCTAAGGAAGACTGGTACAACTGCTTTTTACAATGGTTACAGTGAACGCAAAATGTATAAATTTTGAGGGCATATCCATTGAAAAACGGGTCTAATAACTGGTCTTATTCATCAGAATCCAGAAACGTTCAGTATTACCAGAGTTTGTCATAGAGAAATTGTCAAATCCGCTAGTGTTTTTACCTATCAGCTTCGTACTGTAAACGTTTAACGATGTTACATAATTACTGAACTTTAATACGTAATATTGCTTAAAAATTGTGTTTATAAATCCAACGCTTCATAAAAGGTTTTGTACAATAGCGTGAAATGAAACGTTAGATTGTAGGTTACAGTTCTAAATTCTGACACTCGAGGCTCTGTGTGTCATAACAACAACAATGAATTCAGAAACAGATATAAATAAAACGAGTAATATGAGTTAAAAACCCCAACTCAAGTAAAAACAGTGATTATAAAGGCAATTTAAATATAAAGGTATCAGAGTTTTATGGAAATCAGTCCTAAAAATACGAAATAGCCAAGAAACTGCGACCAACTTGAAAGTATGTCTCGCCGGCCGCTGTCGCAACCCTCGCTTCGCTTGCGGAGGTTAGTTACGGTTCTAACCTAACCTAAACCAATTGGTCAGGGTGTCCTTGCTTAGTTACTGCGTCCAATTCGTAGTTGTATGTCGTAGTTGACTTTAGTTTTGAACGTTATTTTATTGCAATTATTTTGTGTTAGAAATGATTTTACGATAGCGTATCAAAATACAACAAGTAGTTTAATTTTGGCTTATACACACCGAGCCTGTAAAAACAATTATTTTTTTTGGCTTTGATATAGTCGGAAAATGTTTTGACTCCCAAAATCATGATCCTTTCTATCATTTGCCTGCCCAAATCGATGTCGATTCCGATAAAATGTAGTCGGGTAGATACGACACGTAACAAGATAACAATGAGGAATATGAGCATGTGAAAACGTGGTTAAGGGTACGCTTGTTGAATACGAATCTTTGGTGATACCTACGCATGTTCATACGTAATTATTACGAGCGTACTTCCAGGGACGGGGCCAATCGAATTTTCTTTTGGAATTCGATTAATCGAATGAGAGAACAATTACTTAGGGTCGTATTTAATAAATCAGAATAATTTATGAGAAAGCTCTTTAATGAGTAGTTTGGTGTTGTTATTTAGGATACTGGGTTAAAACTAACATTATTCTAGGTATTTTTTTTTACTCAGCATAACGTGCTAAATCAGAAAAAAAAGATCATCGCAAGATAATTTTAAATACCCACAGAATTTTAAATAAAATTGGAAAAAAAAGCCAATGGTGATAACGTTTTCTAGATTAAAAAAATAAAGCCATTGGCCAAAATAGCACGGCCCTTGAAAAAAATAAACAAGTGGCCTTGTACTTGACAAAAAACTGCCTCCAACAAACCTGAGAAGAAGACATATAAATTGTGACAGATATCATCCGGAACAACCAAATTTATGTGCTTCGAAATTGTTATTTCCATATTACATGGAAGGGATCGAGGCGTTTAGCATAATTTTGTTCCACCATCCCCCCTTCTCCCTACACGACACGTAATCGGGAATACTGTCAATATTTTTTTGCCAACCCTTATAATATAGTCATGAAAATGCTAATCGTGTTTCCGGGTATCTGATTTCGGGTCAACATGTATTAATTAATGGTTGATTACTTTGGAGTTTGGTTGATTCGGTTTCTGGCAAATAATGGTATGGAAACGAAGGTTTTGTATAATGTAACTAAGGTCCAAGAGTATAGGCAGCGAGCGGTATCTTAATGGCTGAAGAAAAATTAAAAGGCCAAAAGAAAACTTGGTTTACAGAATGATGGAGACACAGAACAAATCCGGATTTTTTTCTTTACACTATTCCTTTTTAGATAAGATTTGCTTAATAGAAAATCTTATTATGGCCTGGACAACTTTAAAGTAATGATTCAAAATCAAGAGAGAATAGGAATCAGCACTTTTTGAACGTCAAATCTATACTAGAATAATAGAGAAAGATTTGATAGTTAGTTTGTATTGTATAGGTTCCGAAACTACTGGACCGATTTGAAAAATTGTTTTACCATTAGAAGCCGATATTTTGGCTAATGAACATAGGCAACATTTTTTATTTTTTTCGAAATCGACGTGGATGTAGTCGCGGGCGAAGTGCTATATTACATAAAACAGTCCCCCAAAACGCCCTCCACTTCACTGCAACGATTGTTGTAATGATCATTCCAGGTGTTGTCCGTGAAGTCATTTTCATAAGCCTGGCCACCAAATTTAAGAGTTTTTCTTGCCATTAATTAAATCTCAAACTCATATATGCTATAAAATTAATAAAAATATATAAAATTAAGAAAACAGATCTAAAACTAAAAGTAACGATTGTTCTTGCCGGTAACATCACTAGCAATTATTATTACGTAAAAAAAGGCGGCACTTATACCAAAGTGAACGCTACTAAATTTACGTGCTGTGTAATTATTATTATTTTAAATGTAAGAGTGCGATCAGAGTGCTATTTGGATATGTATTTTGTGGGCAAGACAACCAACAACAAGGCGGACATAATCATCTGCTTAGCCATTTCCTTACTTTTGTGGGATTATTTAATTCCAGTCTTATTGAAGACAACTAAATGTATACAGTATTTTAATTATTACCAACCACCTAACACTGTAGACATCTTCACCTTTCCAATTCGAAAGAAGTATCATATTTCATTTATTTACAAGTACTCTAGTTCTTTTTGCACAGTAAAAAAATAGTGTACAAAGGCGGACCTAATGCCGAAGGCATTTTCTACCAGTCAACCTTAGGGTGATGCGGAGACAAAACATGGCTGTGCACCTGCCATGTTTTGTCCCACATACACGTTCGGGATGTCATACAAACGGAAATTACTAAAAAGAATACACGTAAATACTTATACATAAATAAATACAAATAAACAAAATAAACTTTGTCAGGAGAAGTCGGTAAAGGCGAAAACGAATTGCTGGATTCGTTTTCTCCTATAACGATTGTATTTTCTCTCTTATCAACGCTGGGAAGTTTCGGCTGACTTCTGACTGATATGTTCACGTGAGTTACCTACATAATAAAACTGACTACTTGTCGTTCTGATGTACAAAGGAAGTAATTTTCTTCTTATAATTATAAAGCCTGCCTGTTATTTTTCACCGCGCATGGCAATGTTTTTTTCACATGTAGATAATGGACAACGTTATGTCCATTTTCAGACCATAACATCACGCCTGTAATCCCAGAAGAGTAAGGCAGAAGTGTACCGATATTACACCCACATTTCGTCAGTTATGCATAAGTCCCATGTAATAGGGGGCGAGCCTATTGCCATCAACCGGGCACAAATCCACGGTTATATAATATACACTTTTTTTTTGTAGATTGTTATGCATTAATTTATTTAGATCCCTTTTACATTCCAGAAATTATAACTTGTAGTCTGAACGTAGCCTTACAGTAAGATCGACTCGTTTAGCATAATTTCGCCTCCGTTGGCGATCGGAATGAGATCGCACTCGCTCCTACGTATTTGATTGATGCTTTCGTTCGGTGTTGTAAATATAAATATGTTGAGTTACGTGCGTTAAAATACTCGAGAAAAGAAGATTACGGCCGACATACTTGGAAAAAAGATACTTGTGTGTTTAACTCGTTTATTTGCCTCGACATAACAGGGTTTCTTCATATCATATCCTCGGTTTTTGAAATTTTCATATTCAGTTTAATTTTGTTAATTAATGAGCAGCCGAGCAGCACTCAAACAAATTTTGGTCTGATGCCGTAAGTGAAATACCTTAGGTACCCTCTTTCAAGTGCATTTGAAATCGATGCTCTACGTGAAATACCTCAAATCTATTGTCTAGATACTAGATTTTCCTTAGTGATTCCTTAGTGGAATATCTCAAATAATTTCCACTTAGATGCTTACAAACAATGAAATAATGTTTAAATCAATTAAATAGTTACAGACGAGATACTTAAGTAAAACAGAGGCCGAACGAAAGGTCTATCAATTGTCTCGTACTTTTGCTAGAATTTGGTATTATTTTCAAAAACCTTTCTGCTTTTGAATTACACGCGGGTATAATGTATTTATTTTAGTTAGGACAAGTAATATTACCAAACAAAGTATCAGACTCCATTTTTTTACTCGGATTAACATGCCAACTGCTACGGTTAAAAAGAAAAATCACCAAATCTCAGCAATCCAAAAAGCCTTTTTTATTCAAATTAACCACGATTCGGTTTGACGCGTGAAAATTAGCATTAAAACATTTCTTTTAAGAAAACATTCAAAGGCAAAGATAAAAATGGTCTTTACAATCTTTTACAATCTCAAAGAGATCTCGACGCCTCTTGAGGATAATAAACGGCATAAGTTTTCTTTTTTTTACACGTGAATACAAGATGGCGGTTTTGCCTGGTGTTAAGAAATTCAAAATAAAAGGACTAAAATATAGCTTGGTACAACATACTAAATATTAGATCGATATCTGTCTATCTCTATGTATCCATACGAAGCGTATAAAGCTTTTATTTTTCTTGCCTACGTATTCGCCCTTTTCCTAGCTCTTTAGCGGCAAAATCAGTCCTATTAAAACAACTAAGTTACATTCAACTTGTTTTTAATGTAGTAAACCTAGACTTAAATTATAAAAGTGTACCAAACTTGCAAACAAATAAAGCTTATTCAAAAGACTCTAAAAATGTTTTTGTAAGTTTATAGCAGGTAGGTTGTGCTCACGCACTTTTATGTTTAGACGTTTCAGAAAAGTAAAGCGCATGTTCAGCCATCAAAAGAAAAAAAAATTGGCAACAGGAGCACTTTAAAAGCCATTCAAAATTTGCAGGTGACGTTTATTCGATGTTCAAAAGAAAAGGACGGTAATCGGATGATTTATTTAGGAACAACATTTAAGTGGACCGACGGTACCCATAAAACTGAAGCATAAAATTGTATTGAACAATTTTCCTTTATCGTTGCAACTCCATACATCCCAACGTTCCGGGACATATCCTGTTATATAACAGAGTTCGCTCGGGGCTGACGGTAAGAGGAATTTTGGAAGTTATCAAAGAGATTCCAGAGCTTTGTAATTTTTACTTTTTTAACTATCCTGATATTGTTGGCTTTGTTGAAGAGCAGCGCGGTACAGACAATACTAAAAATGAGGAGGCGGCAAAAAAATCTACGGCAAACTCCAGTTTGCGATTTTTGTTCGATCGGACTGTGGAGTTTATAAAAAAAGACGGGTAGAATGTGATAGGAAAATAGCTATAACATGCTTTAGACATGACTTATTAAATATGATAACGAGTATTGAGCACGTTTAGAAACAGCAAATTGTGTAACACTTTCTATCAGATTCTTACTGAAATAAAGTAATGAATATTGCTGAGTGAGAATTTTCGGCAATTACCGCGCTCGAATAAATAGTGTTGAAAAGCAATTGTCAGATGAGTAAGCCCAAAATTAATCACAAGTAAAAAAAAACTTTCAAATAAATCTACTACGGCTTGCTAGTGTTATATATATTACAGAACGGTTGATTCCTACGACTTAATTGGCAGGCTACGAGCGAGATACATAATGTTATGGATTTTAAACATTTACGTTTACAGCAGAACCACGCAGTTTAGTCGATTGACTGTTTGCGGAATTTAATCGATGCAATGTTTAGTGTGAACGAGTAAAATAGGTGTACGGTTAACTTTTATGTTTTAAAATGGAATGGTCTATATTAAATAATATAAAGTGGGTCGGCAGCAGACCGTTAAGTTCTACTTCAATATATTTTTTGCAAATTCAATTTCTAGACATTTGAAATTTTCAAAACCCACTAAATAAAAGACCGGTACTCAGTTGCATCTGGTTAGACTGGAACCCGACCCATACACTGTTGGAAAAAGATGGCTTGAAAATTCTAATTTTAATTTTCAAGGAATAAATATCAAATCTTTATTCAAAATTAGCCGAAAGCATGATTCGAGTTATACTCTGACAGTGATCTAGAATACGGGCCGGAAACTAAGGAGTAATGCTAAAATAGGGTTTGACGAATTTCCAACTTCAAATTCTCAATTCAAAACTCCGTACCTACCTCAAGCAGAATATTAATACGTCGTTTCAACAAGATGGCGTCGCAGTATGTGATTTCCTCCTCCTCCTTGCGTCGTATTCCTCAATGCTGAGGGTCGTGACCTCCCTTCAGTATCACCTTCTCTCGGATGATCTTTCTCCATCTGTTTCTGTCTCTGGCTGTGTGAAGGGCGCTGTGGACTGTGGTTTCAAGGGCGGTGCGGATCTGGTCAGACCATCGTATTGAGCTGCGTCCACGAGGTCTTTACCCATCTACCTTGCCGGTCACGATTAGGTTTTCTAGGTTGCCATCGTCTTTCCTAGCAATGTGACCGAAGTATTCCAAGATTCTGCGCAGGCACTCGGATGACAGCCGTGAGGGGATTTTGAGCTCTCGCAGTAGGTATGGAGACGTTTGTCCGATATGCTGATATTGCTGTATGTTAAGTAATGTTATTTCCGCCACAGAACATACTATATTCCTACCGCGAAGTATATAACGGTAGACGTGGGAATACAAATTGCGCTTCGTTTTATACAATGTTTTTCGTATTTTTGTTTATTTATTTGTTTATTTCTCCCACAAGTGTTAAAATTTACACATTTTATATTTAAAAAATTTAAGATGGGAGACAGGAGCCCATACTAAGTAAAACCTGTAACACGGGTCTCCTGGCCTCCTTATCTCAGATACAATATTGAGAGCTATGCTGAGGACATAAATAACAATAGCAGGGAGTACTTAGAAAATCAATAAAAAACAAGAAATGGTGTTCTGGTGTGGTTGTGAGTTTGTTGATGGATGTATATTGTGTGAAGTGGTTTTGTGGGTGGGAGTTGTGCTTGTGCTGTTGTGGGAGTGTGTGTTGTGCCATATGTTATACTTCTCTGTAACTGTATAACAGTTTCTCCGTGTCGTCATAGGTAAGTGTTAGGAGCCATTTTGAGACCTTACGCCTGCATTAAATTTTCGTTAGTGGATAAATTGTGAGTAGTTTGTTTGCAATATTATTATACAGACGTGGCCCTTGGAAAAAGAAGACGTACCGGCTGAACCTCGTCCTAGATGCTTTAGCTTGACAGACTTGATGAAAGCGACTTCTCTTTAGGACTGGATTAAAACTACTGTAGTTTAGGGAGGCATGTTGCCTAAGTATAGTAGTTAGAACGCATAGTTGTCTAACTTCAGTTTGTTGGTACAGATATGTCGTAGAAAATAGCCGCGGTTTGAATAGGCAGATTTTTAGGATAAGTCTTTGAGCTCTATCTAGTTCAATAATATGTGTTTTGGCTGTTAGCCCCATGAGGAGATGCAGAAGGTAAGGACAGACTGACAGAGCGCCAGATAGACAGTTCGCATAACTTTAGAATCCGCGTCCTGGAAATTTTAAAGACATAATTATGTAAGCTTACGGATTCTCTTGGAGTCAACACTATACGTTTTTTAAAGTTTAAATGGTCATCTATTATCACAGGTATTTAACGGATTTAGATTAATTTTTATGTGGACAATTACAAATTGAGTCTATTTGCTGAGGACAAGAATGTGCGATTATTTTTATATTTATATTTACGTTTTGTGATAATAATATTCTAAGGTCCAGAAATTTTGCCACTGCTTTAGTATGACCACAGGGTGATTTGTTTAATTATTAAAACTTTGGACTCGTGAAAATTCAAACAAAAATTTGTTAACATTTTTTCAGACAAATTGGGAAACCACTCGTTACAAAAATATGTCATATTCTGTAGTTTCGTATATAAACTCCTGACCTTTTAGAGCAGATGATCATATTGTGCCACTACCGTATTTAAGGACCACATGTGTGTTTTATGTACTTCATGTTCGAAAAAATATACAGATTTCGTCCCAGACTTTTTCCTCGTATTATGTCTAAAACTTGTAGAGTTTCTCCTTGGATCAAACTCGAGGACGTAGAAATGTCTCAATACCGGCTAGGTTTTTCGTTGGTTTTCCTCTTTAATATTTCATTAGTATTACGTTTGCTGTGAAAAGAGTGGATTACAAATTGGTATTTGAATAAAAAAATATATTGAATGTCTTTGTAAGTCATAACAAAGTCAAAGGTATTTTTATCCAATATTGTTACTTTGATATCGTCTCTGCTTGCTTGTTTTCCATTTATTCCAATAGTTTTACAATACACTTATCTCTCTATTACTTAGAACGAAATAACTATTGACTTAAAGATGCTCTAATTAAAGATTGTTGCTTCTCTTATTGCTACGAGATCCGGGAGCGAATTTAATGCCGTAAATATAGTTTTAAGAATCTTTGGCTGTTTGTTCGAATGTAAGTTCACGTAAATAGATTCTGTTAAATTTTGCATAAATATACTCTATAAGTCTGGTCAGTCTGGTGGCTACAAATTATTGCGCTATTTGATATGGGGGATGAGCAATACTGCAATATGTGCATTTTCGTATATTATTTAACGAAAATTTGTAAAAAGACCAATTAAAGAGCCAAAATGTAAGAATATTGTAAATAGTTACAAATTTAACCTTATTAATGATTTTAAATTTTCGCGCAATGCCTTTATGGAGCAAAGCAGTCAATCATGACATATACCTGAAGGATTTTTGACACGGGCAGTAAGTAGCTACCACTGTTAAGATACCAACGTATCATAACAGTTACACGTTCGAATTAACAATAGTTAATTTCATACCGGCCTACACCCTATAAGGTCGGTTATTGGAGACAACCTTTCACTGTAAAGATCGTCTGCTATAGCCGATCTTATGCCTGTGTGTACTTACACACAGTAAATTACAAATGTAATATGCGCTTACAATTGCTTAACATGTTGTAATGTAAGCCTGTTCTTATGGTATTATTTACCGGCTTCACAAAGAGACTATTATTTCTCTAATGGATTAAGTCTTTGAGTAACGTTACATTGTATTACATGCTTTGATGTTTCTCTATAATGATTACCAGTTCCCTTCTAACTCCTACGTTCTCTGTACAGTAATCAGTGTCTCCATTATAATGTCACTGTCGGGAACAGTTGCCGAGATTCAATGACTATGCTTACAACTTGAATAGACTTAAGAAATACTTACATAATTACACAGTTTTCAAATGTTCATGCTTGCTATTCAATGCTTTTAAGCAAATCAGTAGTTTTTGTTGAAATACCGATGATTAAATCATGAAATGAAAACACCTTTGTTTTTTAGATGGTGTAAGGGTTACTGAATAAGAGTTCAACTGACTAACTGCCGCGTTGGTCTCATGGCAAGCGCGACTGCTGAGCGTGGGGTCTTGGGTTTAATTCCCACGTGGAGCAAAGTGTTATAAGGATTTTCCATAAGGAACTTCTTAAAACATCCCAGACTTTAGAAGTTGGCGGTGTGATACCGCCGTGCCTCGGAAAACACGTTAAGCCGTTGATAATGCGCTTGATCTTTTCCGAAGGCTAGTCTCCGTTTAAATTGGCCGCTAAGGCCGAAATATGGTCTGAAGGAATAGATATAAGGGTTCTACAAAATGTCACTCATGTGCTCGACAATGTCATGAGTGTTTTGAAGACTCAAATAAAGCACTTCATTAAAAGCAAAACTATTCAAACCATAAAACATACCGACATTATATATTTTTTTACTATGGCCTCGTTGGTCTATTGGTCGTAAGCGCTACTACTGTACATGGGGTCCTGGGTTCGATTCGGGTCGGACAAAGTGTTATTAGGTTTTTCAATTATGGAATTTCTCAGTAGCAGCCCGGTGTCTGGGGTTGTGCCGGTTGATGGCAATGGGCTCGTTCTCTTTTACATGTGGCTTAACCATAACTGGCGAAATGTGGGTGAACTATATAGGTGCACCGTTGCTTAACCCTTCAAGGAGTACAGGCATGATGTTCTTTAACGATCAATATTAAAACCGCAATCGTACATAAACTTTACTTTCAACAGTCTTTATAGTTGAGAACTAAACAATAAAAGGCATAAATGGTTGGAATAATTAAAGAATTCACTTGGCGTCACGCCAAGCGTTGTAACCCAAATTAAGAAAAATGCCCCTTTGCACTTATAAAATTCTTTTCCAGTTAAAATTCTTTACCAGTTAAAAAAAAAACTGGTCCTGAAATATGTTATTTTTGTCCTGAAATTGTATTTTGATAAAATTACTCGTGATCAGAATAAAAGTCCGTCTAGTTTCCAGCTACTTTCACCTGGGGATAAACTCAATAACATTTTTATTAAATTAGTTCAAAATCATTTATTCAAAGCAGATGTGAGTGGAAACACCCGGAGGCAACAGCGCAGAATGACATTTAACTAAAGACCTCATTGTTGATGTTCTTCAGAAAGGTCAGGTGCGTGGTACTCGCAACCGGCGTGTGTGTATTCACACGTCTCACGTAATATTAGTAAAACACACCTGCCGATATTTAATAAAAGAATAACCGTATTATTAAAATCCCTGTAAACCGTTAACAAGCATATAAACGAAAACGAGGCCAAAGGAGTATTTAAAGATCATACCGTTCTGTAGTTTCTGCATACCCCCATATGAAAAGCCTGATTTTATATATTTCAGTTATAATAATAATAAAAAAATCGAATGAGAGTGATAATCAATAAAAAAGTCAGCCCCTAATGAGCGTATTATTCATCAGTTCTCGTGGGAAAAAAGTGGCGCACAAAATCCCTAGCAACACGCCTGTCTGTCATCGGTGACTGCATGAGCTTTACGAAAATAACTCGTAACGAGGTGAAAATATGAGCTAGTCCACAGTCAGCTAGGTTGATAGCGGAACTACCAAAGGACGTAGAATTGCTTACCTGTCATTTCAAACTCATAACAGAACGTGAGGGCCTACACAACTGGCATTCGCTTCGCAGCGATTACATTTCTTCAATCGCTATCGCTACACTATAATACTACACTATGGC
This sequence comes from Dasypolia templi, assembly GCA_963555695.1. NCBI lineage: Eukaryota > Metazoa > Arthropoda > Insecta > Lepidoptera > Noctuidae > Dasypolia > Dasypolia templi. The sequence goes on from OY743153.1 coordinate 21,871,277, forward strand.
GTATGATCACGTGACATTTCGATAGCTTATGACAACCCCAAATATTTTATGACTTTTCTACTAGCGTCATCTCTAATCGAATGTTACTTTGTCTAGGCGCTCTGATTGGCCTCTAAGTAAGCTAAACTACTGTAACAAGCAAACTAGCACAACAAAGTTATCGCGAACAGAAGCACTTTCATAAATACATTTCCCCCTACTTTTTCTAGGTTCAGCAATAACTTTCAGCCTTACACAAGCTAATCTTGCATATAATGCTTATTTAATTTTATCATATCGTAAAAGACGACTTACTGCAACATAGCTACTGAAAACGAGAATGACGTAAGTTGCAAGACAGTTTTATTCTAATGAACTTTAGTACTTGGAGTTAGGATTGAATGTCGGATGTGTTGTGATGCAATTAGTGATGTAGACTACACAGGATGGTATAAATAAGGGATTGTATGGAGAAGTAGATTTATGTGTGTTCTGGAAATTACATCGGAAACGTGGAGACAGAATATTGCTATTAGCATTACACAAATCACATAATCATCATTTTCGATCGTCCTAAAGAATTTCTGGGTCGTTCTAACGGTCTTCAACGACTTTATTTAAGCTTAAGCTGGATTTCAGTTTATTTGAACGAAATTTCGTAGCGATGCGGGGTGCTCAATGTGTCTTTTTGGATTATTGTTTCTGTGGGGTTTCAGAATGGAAAACAAATCGAATCATTATTTAGCACAAAAAGTTATTAGTACTTCGGTTGTTTCCTACAGAAAGGCGAGGTTAATCTTTTACCTGTAAGGACATCACTGCTTTCATGAACAGGCATTGCAGTACTTTCCATGCATTTGCTTTATTTGAATTTCAGCTCTGCGTTCGCTACGTATGTCGCCGTATTTCGAGCGCATCCGGTGGACGTGACGTAGGCGTTTGTTAGCTCCTTCCTGTTTAAATATCCTGTGCAAATATGTCTGTGATATACTCGAGACTACGTTTGTTTAATGACTTTGTTTCGTGGAACAGAGTGATGAGTTTATAGTGAATTAGTAATAGTTATTTGACTTTCGAATACGACGTTGATCAGTAGGTAGGTATACGATATTTTACCGTAAAAAGTTTTGATCACACGTCAACTTCCCTCTGTGCATACGCTTCAAAACAAATTAGTACGGTATGAAATTGCAATTTGATCTCAAAACTATACAGTAAACTGTCGTTCAGTATTAATAGATGTTATAGACTGAATGATAGAACTCATTCATCAACTCAGCCTATCGCAGCTGTGCATAGGCCTTTTTTTTTTTGTTCCGGGGTGGAAAATCCTCATGGATGTCCTCCGCCCTGGGGCGGGCAGAGGGGTCTGTCAGAATCTTACTGACAAAAAACCACCCCGGTGTTCCATCTCACACCTACGTAGGGGTCGCGGGAACATATGATTCGTCCGCAACCCCGACTGGTGCCGGCCCGCCTCTGCGGGCCTCCTCGGGTTCGTGGGGGGAGTGAGGTGTTTGACTGCTCTCGCAACGTATAAAAAGGGCGCGCGTGGAACACTACGCGCCGCCACCTCGGGTCCTGATGTAAGGGGGTTGGCGGACGTGCCCGATTCCGCCATCCCTGGACCCTTTTAGGGGGGCTGGAAGAGGGCGTTGTCCGCCCTCCGCCTGCGCCCGGTGCGCCTGCTGCGGATCGGGAGAGTGGACGAGATCTCTCTCTCCCTTTCCGCAGCTTCCTTCTGCGAGATCACTGTTTCGCAAAAGGAAACCACCGCGTCCCAGGACTCGACGCTGCCGACCATCGCAATCACGACGGCCGGCAGCGACAGGTCACTGCCTACTTCTGAGATGAGGGCACGGCGCGGCTCCTCCTAAGCGACACACTCTGCCAGCGTATGCCACGCCGTGTCCTCCCGGCAGTCGACGCAGTGGTGACACCGGGCGTCCGGCTCCCTGTTTATGCGACACAGATACTTTCCGAAGCAACCATGCCCCGAAAGTTCATGCGCCACACGAAACGACAGGGTGCCGTGCCTCCTCCCAAGCCAGAGGTCGAGCACTGGCCGGACCGCCTCGATAGTGACGAGGCCGGCGGTAGGGCGTGCGAGCCTGTCCCGCCATTTCGCCACCAGGACCTCGCGAAGCTGCGACCGACGCTGCTCCACATGACGCTGCATCGGCCGCTCGCCCCGCGCCCTCGCTTCCTCGCGCCACCGATACAGTGATCCCAGCACCTTCGCCTCTAGGTCCCAAGGCGGGGATCCTGCCAGCGCACAAGCCGCCTTGTAGGAGATAGTGCGGTACCCTCTTATGACTCTGACGGCCATTGTTCTCTGTGGCTTTCGCAGGACAGAGATACTAGCGGCCGCCAGGTCAGCTGCCCAGATCGGGGCCCCGTAAAGGGCCATCGATCGCAAGATCCCCACGTAGAGCCGCCTACAAGCGGCGCTCGGGCCCCCCAGATTAGGAAGCAACGTTGGCAGCGCCCCAGCCGCGCCCAACAACTTAGGCGTCAACCGCCGAAAGTGGGGTCCGAAATCCCACCAGCTATCGAGCACCAATCCCAGGTACTTCATGGTTGATTCGACAGCGATTCGAACCCCCCGACCACTATGTGTGATCCAGGCGGCGGCGCCCACCGGGGACCATGAAATATCATGGCCACCTCCAGGCCTAGGCGCCGTATGCGGCTCACCACAAGCGTTCTCTGCACAAGTGGCCAACGAGGCGCGGGCTGCGATCACCCGCTCAAACAGCTTATCCACCTCGTCTAGCAGCACTATGAGCCGGTACGCGGACGGCGAGTCCGCAGGGCGCCCCACCTTCCTGAGCAGGACCTAGCGACCGGTTTTCCACAAAGCGGGAAAATGGCCCCGCTCAAGGCACGCTGCGAAGATTACTCTTAACTGGGGCTCCAGCTTCTTCAGAGCGAGGGCTAGCGCTAGGCTGTGAATCCCGTCGGGCCCCGGAGCCAAGTTCTTGGCCCGGAGCCGCATCACGGCAACCCACATCTCTGCCTGTGTCACCCCTGGGACGCTGATGGCGTTCTCCTCTGAAGACTCTGCGGCTGTGAGCAAAGCCATTGGCGGCGGGGTATGCTCCGCTCTTACCGGGAAAAGGGCTGCAACTACCTCCTCCAACAGCTCGGGTTGGAGACTCTCCGTAAGTGGTGGCGCCGCGGCTCTGAGTTTCCCTCGAACCGCTCGATATGGGCGCCCCTACGGATTCCCGTCTAGAGTCTCCAACATCTCCTCCCTGGCTCTCGCCCTCGCCTCGCCGATGGCCAGCCACAAATTCTCCTTTACCGCGCGGTACACCTCATACAGCGCGGCTTCTTTGTCAGAGACCCGACGACGTCTCATCCGGTAGTGGGTGTACTGGCGTCTAAGCGCCACGCACGCACAGATAACTGCGCGATTTCAAGTTCCAGTACACCTGGCGCCTTGCTGACTGTGTGTGGATCCGGGACATGGACTCATCGCAAATTTGCGTCATCGCCCCGCGGAACCACAGCGCCTTCTTTTCTACGTCGACGTCGACGGGTCCATTCGTTGCCGACTCCCGGATCCAGGCCTGGACAATAGCAGCCTCCTCGAGAAGCTCCCTGTCGATGCGCTTGCGCGCCCAGCGCGGGCCGTCCGTTCGCGAGACCGGTGAACTGCGGCCGCCACTGGTCTGGGCGGAGACGTCGAAACGGATGTAATGATGATCCGACAACGTCTCCAACTCCACGGCGAAACGCCACTCGCGAACACGGCTCGCGACAGCAGGGCAAGCGAACGACACGTCTACTATTGACCCACCCCGCTGCCGCACGCACGTGTGAACCGATCCCCGGTTTAAGACGGCCAGGCCAGTCGTGACCAACCACTCCTCCAGTGCCTCACCCCTAGCATCGGTTACCGGAGATCCCCACGCCGTAGGCTTGGCGTTGAGATCTCCGAGCAACAGCAGCGGGCGAGGATAGAGTCGGCCCACGACGGCACCCAACTCGACAAGGAAGCTCTCGAAGTCGGCAAGACTCTTGATGGGCGAAAAATACCGTCTACTAAGGCGGCTATCCAGCCGTGACCTCGGGACGGGTTGACGAGAGCCCCGCCAATGATGGCCACCAAACCATCCAGGTCCCTCACCCAGTTATCGGGGCTAAAGTACGGCTCGGCGACCACAGCGACCAGCGGGTGCAGGTGGCGCCGTCTTCTTACCGCGACGCCGGCCCTTCTTGACGACCGTCGCCCAGGTCTCTGTGGGAGGCGCGAGTGAGGCCGCCGGTGGCGCACTCGCCGCGGGTTTTGTGGTCCCCCTCCTGGATCGGCTCGCCTCGCTTGTCTGCAGCGTGCGGTGGGCGGAGATTCACCGCTGGAAGGAGCCTCTGCTCTATGGCCTCCAAGCGGGCACCCACCATCGGTCCACACTGCATCATGCAGATGCGCGCGATCTTTTCGATCTCTGCATCCGCAAGTGCAGGTGTCGACGTTGGGACCGGCGATGGAGCTGACGTCAAGGCCGTGACGGAAGGGGAGCCGGTGGCCGCGGGTGCTGCCCTCTGGGCAGCGAACTGCCGCTTGAGGTCCTCCAACTCGGATAGTAGACGGCTATTCTCCTCCCATAGCTTCGCCGTCTCCTCCGTACTTGTGCGATTTAGGAGGACCTCAACCGCCTCCTTAATACCCTCAGCCGCCTCCTTCAAAGCACGCGTGAATGTGCCCTTCAGGATGCCAGATTTGGTGTCCACCTTTAGGACGACATCCACGCCGTCCAAAACCTGGCGACTGAGCGCAACCCCCGTCACGCTTTCCCAGGCTGCCATCCGCGCAGAGCGCCGCTCTCAGGCCTGTCGGGCCAACTCGCTGACCTCGTCAGCCGCGACAGTTTTTTTGCTGGGCCTTCTTCGCAGCACTTGCCTCCGCTCTATTGGTTCCCAACAGAAACGTAGTTGAGCCTCCGCTTTGTTCCTCCACCACGGGCTCGGAGTCAGGCTCCACAGGAACCGGCGTGTCGGGGCGCTTGAGAAAGCGACTCTGAACGTAGCGCGACGTCGGAGCTGTAGTTCTACTTTTTGTGCGACCTCGCCCTCTTTTGCCCGAGGAGAACATATCGGCCCCCGATATGTTCTCCTCGCTTAAAGAGAGGCCTGCCATCCAAAATTTGGACGGAGGTCCAACCACCTCTTCTTCGGTCGCCTGGGTCTTGTGCTTTGAGCTTACGCTCGCCACGCTCACCACACTCATCACGTCAGATGCAATGTCGGAATGCGACACCGCATCATTAACCAGTTGTTGGTCACCTCCGTTGTTTTTTTTATTTGTTCGTCCCCTGAGGGTTGTTCGTACCCTGAGGGAGAGGAGCCTCCTCGGCTCTTGTTGCCATCGGCAAGTGGAAGACAGTTGATGCCCCCCCCCCCCCCAGAATACGTGGGGCATGACGCTACCGAAGGTAGCGTGGCGATTTCTCGAGGTGCTGCGCAGCTGGTACCGCCCTGGGGTAATATATTTTCACCTGACTTGTTCATTTTATTTGCTTGTCGCTTTTTAAGGGTACGGTCCCTGAAGCGCTAGCGACTGGTCCCCCACCAGCCACTCATCCTCTCGCCACGCTTCAAAGTTTCGGATTAGTTGGTTTTTTATCTATGAAGTGTCCTTCCTCTCCGACGGCGGCATTATGCATGCCTCTGTTCGCTACGGGCTAACACGACTCAGCGAACCCGCCGAGAGTTCTCACCTCAAGATTGCTCTTGAGGGAGAAACGCCAGCCACGTTGGTACGCCTGCACCATTGTGGCAGGGTCGCGTCCAGTGTCAATCGACGATCGTCGATCGATCAGGAGCGACCCATCTCCCTCTACTGTGCCCCCTGCTAATTAGAGGGACACGTGGAAGAACATCATGGAGCACTCTGCTCCCCCCGCCCGCAGATATTCGCCACAGACATACACTCTCCGAAAAAACCCCCCAACTCCTTTTTTCAAAAGAGAATATTGTCCATGCCCAGGGTGCACCGGCCCGACAACTGCTCTTCCCCTCGAACGTATCCGTAAGGAATTAACAGCGATCAGGCACACGAGGAGGTTTTCTGCACGTACGCCTGTGCATAGGCCTCTCCCAAGCTGCGCCACAACACCCTGGCCTCCACCTTTTGCATCCAGTCTGTCCCAGCCACCTTTTTAAGGTCGTCGGTCCATCCAGGGGGCGTTACACACTGTCTGTTTGCCAATACGCGGTTTTTACTCCAAAATCTAAACTTATTATTATCAAGAGGATTTTATTTTATATGTGGATTTGGATGAAATTTGGCACAGTGTAGACCATGATCTGAATCATGTCATAGGATACTTACTTATTGTCCTGATATTCTCACGGGATTAAGACTTGTGCGGGTGAAAACCTGGGGCGCAGCTACTAAATATAGTAAATAATAATGCTGAAAAGTGGTTAGGTTAGCTTGCATAATTTGCCGGGGCGCTGGCAACGCTGCTTCCCAATCTGGGGGGCCCGAGCGCCGCCTGTAGGCGGCTCTATACGGGGATCGTGCGATCCATGGCGCTCTACGGAGCGCCGATCTGGGCGTCTGACCTGACGGCCGGCAGCATAGCTGTCCTGCGCAAGCCGCAGCGGGCGATGGCCGTCAGAGTCATTCGGGGGCATCGCACGATCTCCTTCGAGGCGGGTTGTGCACTGGCCGGATCACCGCCCTGGGACCTGGAGGCGAAGGTGCTCGCGTCACTGTACCGGTGGCGCGAGGCAGCGCGGGAGCGGGGCGAGCGACCGATGCAGCAACAAATCGAGCAGCATCGGTTGCAGCTCCGCGAGGTCCTGGTGGCAAGTCAAGTCAAGTCAAGTCAAAGCATTTATTTCAAATAGGCCCATAAAAAGGCACTTTTGAACGTCAACATTTACATTAAAAATAGAACTGATTCTAGGCGCCACTTCCAAAAAGTAGTTTCGTATGGAGAAGAAGTGGCAAGAAACTCCACCGTTACTCTTTTAAAATGTTTTACAATATGTTGTATACATTAATTATATTTCTATATGTGAAGACGATGCACCAAGAATAAAAATACTATACCACTTTTGGTACAAAAAAATAAAAATAAAGCAAAGGTATATAAATTAATCACGTGATAGGTACATTGTGCTCACATATTTACAAACAATTGTAAAAATATATGATTTTCCTAAAATATTAACTTGGAATAATACAGTGTGTGAGTAAAGTAAAAATAACCAAATATACAATACAATAAGCAAATAGTATGATTTTGTCTAGCCTCTAGATTGTCCTATGGAGCAGGACCAGCATGTTTCCAAGCATTCTTATCAAGGATATAATCTTCTAATTTGTAATATGCTTGATTACAAAGTGTTTTTTTAACATGAGTTTTAAACTTTCTTTCATTTAATTGCAATATTTCACCAGGTATTTTGTTGTAACATTTAACACAGTACCCCATAAAAGATCTATGTACTTTAGATAAATGGCGGAATGTGGGGTGAGGCTGTCACGCCCTACCGCCGGCCTCAGCACCATCGAGGCGATCCGGCCGGTGCTCGACCGCTGGCTCGGGAGAAGGCACGGCTCCCTGACGTTTCGGGCGACGCAGGTGCTCTCGGGGCATGGTTGCTTCGGGAAGTACCTGTGTCGCATAAACAGGGAGCCGGACGCCCGGTGTCACCACTGCGTCGACTGCCGGGAGGACACGGCGCGGCACACGCTGGCAGAGTGTGCCGCTTGGGAGGAGCCGCGCCGTGCCCTCATCACCGAAGTAGGCAACGACCTGTCGCTGCCGGCCGTCGTGAACGCGATGGTCGGCGGCGCAGAGTCCTGGGACGCAGTGGTCTCCTTTTGCGAAACGGTCATCTCGCAGAAGGAGGCTGCGGAAAGGGAGAGAGATCTCGACTCTCGACCCGGCCCGCAGCAGACGCACCGGGCGTCGGAGGAGGGCGGACAACGCCCTCTTCCGGCCCCCCTAAATGGGTCCAGGGGCGACGGATTCGGGGACATCCGTCGCCCCCCAACATCAGGACCCGAGAAGGCGGCGCGCGTAGTGTTCCGCGTGCGCCGCTCACAGACGTTGCGGGGGGAGTACACCTCACTCCCCCCGCCCGAGACGGGGCCCGCGCAAGCGGGCCGGCACCAGCCGGGGTTGTGGAAGAATAATGTGTTCCCGCGACCCCGGCGTAGGTGTGAGATGGAACACCGGGGTGGTTTTTAGTCAGTAAGAGTCTGACAGACCCCTCCGCCCGCCCCAGGGCGGAGGACATCCATGAGGATTTTCCACCCCAGGAACAAAAAAAAAAAAAAAAGCTTGCATAATTTAAGAGCTAAACCAAACTTTCTATTTCAAAAGCGAGATCACAATAACCATTAAGACTTGTGCGGGTGAAAACCTGGGGCGCAGCTACTAAATATAGTAAATAATAATGCTGAAAAGTGGTTAGGTTAGCTTGCATAATTTAAGAGCTAAACCAAACTTTCTATTCCAAAAGCGAGATCACAATAACCTCCAACCACATTAAAATCAACAACCGAACCGAAGAACACCGTATTTAAAGACGATACATATTTATCGGTTTCTAATCACAATTTCCAACTTGAATTATCCGACAAAACAACTTGAAAGCGAATGGAAGCAACAATTTACATCTTACAATGAATCTCCATTAACGTCGCAGTTTGAAGTTCAATTCAAAATAACGAATAGATAATAGGTATCCATTTACTGCTTTGGCAATTCCGTTGAATGAGCTCCTTGCGAGTTGCTGAGGAGAATCGGAAATTTCAGCTGTCATTTTAGACGGTAGAAAATGTAATTTTATGATGATTTGTCAAATTTCATTGAAGCGCTTTCCTACTTTAATAACACTTTTCAATACAGCCGAAGTCCAGCATTCCTAAGCTGGCTGATTGCCTATCCACTGGATTGAAACACTGGATTAATGTAAATCAGGCAGTATTCCAAATTACGATTTTTTAATCCTGGCCAGCCAGCATCCGGCTATAATAAATATAAGATTGATTGAAATCGTGGCCTAAGGAAGCAGTCAGTTTTTCTAACGGAGAAACTATAAAATAAAACTAAAATTATTGACACAAAATAACTTTGTATACAGTACTAATACATCTCACATAGGTACATTGGATTTTGGGACAAGGTTGCACAAATAGTGCAAAACCCTGCCTCCTAAACTAGGGGAACCCTGTGACCTAGGTGTCAGTGTTCTACTGTAACTTCGTGTACAAAAGAAACCTTTATGTGTGTTATAAACCCATAATGGCCTGATTTTACTGTGAATGTGAATGTAAAAGGGGGGAGGGGGCAATGAGACACTATCACATATATATACTAACCAGTCGTAGGAAGAAACTGGACTGTATCATCCTTCATAAGATATTGAGTGGAACAATAGACTGTAGTGAACTTTTGAGCTAATTACGGACAAAAATTTTAATTCAAATTCCCAGGTTTAAGACATACAATTTGTTTTACATCCCAGGCTCTAAAACTAACCTCGGTCACTACGCCGCTGTGCAATAAAACATGTTGGCTAAAACTTCGAATTTAGACATCTGCGAGTCTATGTGTAAAATATAAAAATTGCATTTCATTTAAATATCTTAGGGTTATATTTTCTTTCATTTTTCTATAAAAATGAATTAAATTTTTCCAAAATGTACTATTTTTGCCATATGAACTTTGTTAGCTTAGTTGTTAACTTGATTGTGCATGCTGTGGTCTCCTCTAAGTGAAGGAGTACACCTACATATTACCTGATGTTGCTCTCTATTTATGTCTAATGTATTGTGTATGTCTTTTGCTGGAGATCTTGAATAAATAAATAAGCCTGAAGTTGAAAATAAAAGATTACACGAGTGAACTCAGTCAACTTTTGCGAAGCAAATAATATGACGTCACGGAAACACTAAAAAAGTACAACATTATAAAGAAAATACATGCGGCCATCTGCTATGTTACCCATCACAGTTCGCTATGAGTAAAAGCCCTTAGCCCGACGCCCGGCTCAAAATATTGACGAGAATTTAGACTTTGACAACTGTACTGTAGCAATCTCGCAAGACAATAGATTGACGGTTTGGTCGGTGTATTCGTTGTTTCTATACTATGGACAAGCACACACACTAACTTTGTCTGTAAATGCTAGAAGTTCATAATTTTGTGGCGACATCTACTCCGCCACATGCGAACAAACGCATCACACTAACGTCAGACAAATCCTGCATCGTGCAAGCAGAGTTTACCGCGCAGATAGCATATATACAACTTCCTGACATCAAACGTTGGGCAGTTGCCCACCAGATACGACATCCATCTGGTCGGAGGATCCTCCCTTTTCCAAGAGTATGAGTGAACTTTACACCCTGTTCTCTCAACTAACCTAACATATAGCATGCTAGCTTAGTCGTTAACGAGCTCGGGTAGGAGCGATTATGGCTAGCCGTGGGTTCGAGTCTCACCTGCCGCTGTTTACTATATGTTATTTAAAAAATATATATTTTTAGTTTTTGATATGTTATAAATAATACCTATATTTAATAGTTTTTATTAATTTGAATAAAAATACTTGTTGTACTTCGATAAACATTCGTTATTTGTCTCGGTCATCTTGTGAACATATCAATAACATAATTATAGAAAACTAAGTACATTATTTCAATTTCTGTGAGGATGACATGTAGTTCGTTACGACTATTCACCTGATTGAATGTTGTTGGTTAGTGACGAATGTTTAAATGTGTTAGAGGAGTTGTGGTTATAATTTTCAAAATGAAGTCAAATTATATATATTGAAGTATTGGCAATGTATATTGCGCTGCGTAAATGCGGATGTAATACAAAACAAATATCTAATGAAACCGGCCTAAGTGTGAGTGTTATCATTTAAATATTGTACTAAATATAAATCTAAATCACAGGCATCAATCCCTTAAATAAGAAGATACTAGTTTGAGGTTTAAAGAATAGAACTGAAAAATATAAATTGTTTTAAATATTATTTGTTAAGTATGATGTTATTTATAATGATTTTTCTTAATTATTATATTATGTAGTATTTTTTTTTGCTTAGAAATGTCTAATAGTAATCCATTCTTTGTTCTGTGAGTCTGTGGGTTATGAGATGTGAGAAAGAGGGAAGCCTTGCTTGGAGCGCAAAGTGGAAGGCATATTTAACGTCTTAAATAAGCAGCGACGTCACATGGTGAATGAATATGAAACAAATTGTTTCAGGCCAATGTGACATTTAGCTGAATTATTCAACACGTCATTATAAACCGTTCGCCGTGCCCTCTACGCCGAAGGGTTGGAACACCGAAGCATAGCCAAAAAAACCTTTTTGAACAAGAACGTATAAGTTTCGCACGTTATCCTGTATATTGCGTAAAATTTGATCTCCTTTTCATATGGAAAATGACTACTTAAGCTGTAACCTCAATATATAACCTATATTCACTAAAGCCAAATAAAATGTGAAATACTTAAACATCACTTATTTTGGAAATTCATCAACAAAACTAATGATTATTGTTAAATAAATCTACTTATTATTATTTTTGAACATTTAACGTATCTAAATATTATAATTTGCTTCTAAGTTTCTTGACATAGAGTTTCACACCTTATTTGGATGAATTACTTATTTTAAATAATCCTAGCGGTTTGTTATTCCTATGTAACTATTATTTTTGTTTTCACTTGTAACCCATTTTTTACTCAAAGCCCTTTATTGCATTAACAACTCATTTAAAAAGACAGCAAGTTTTTTGAATATTATAATAACATTACATAACATTACGCCTCTAATCCCAGAAGGGTTAGGCAGGGGTGTACCTATAGTACACCCACATTTCGCCAGTTATGCTTAAGTCTTATGTAATAGGGGGCGAAACTATTATATTATTATTTTTGCAAACCAAATAAAATAAGAAGCAAGAAACGACTTTGCATCTTATGAGATCGGAATCTAAGCCAGCTGCTTCTCAGTCCAACGCTTGGCGCCCACTGCTACTAGCTTATATTAGATTCTAGATGATAGCTCAAATTTTAGGAATGCCATAAACTGGCCAGGTCATGCGCATGATGCGTGATCATGAGTACGCGACGATACGTCAGTGGGTGCGATCTCTGTTTAAACACATACAATCGTACCGCGAGTTCACAGCAATACGACCACTACACTTTTGAACGCTTACTGTACAACATTTTCCTGCCGCTTCAGTGCTTTCGTAAGCGCGTGCAGCTGCTAAGCGGTTAAACTTCTATGTCAGGTACAAAACTTTACCTGGATTATAAGTTAGGAAATTAGAAGGATTACCGAGTTAGTTTATTAAAAGAAGCTACCATTATTTATCTCGAAGTTGAACTATGCTACATTTACGAGAACCTACTTAAACCACGAAACTAGCACTTAAACTTTAACACAGTATAATAAAGTAATATGATACTGTGGTTTTAATACGTAGATGTCTGTTAGAGATGGGATCGTTTTTAGCGATAGGTTCGCCGTTTACAGTTACAACTTCATAAACATGACTTTCATAAACAGTGTGTCTTCAGAATATGCACATTTTGAAATGAGTGAAACTTTGCCTAAATTTATTTAAAAAATGTTAAAATTAAAACATAAAATAAAATAATTGTCTCTACCTGCTAAAGTTTTGTACGTAGCCGTGTGCAAGGCTTTTCTTTATCGGTTGATTGAAAATGTTGTGATTGAGTTATAACGTAGTTTTTTTTTTAAATATTTAAATTGATCATATGATTTATAGTAATTTAAAGTATTAAAACAAGGTAGGTAAAGGGGCGCTTTGGTGAGAAATTTTACAAGTATTGTAAACATTTATGAAATTCTACCCGAATTTTGTTTAAAAGCACCTTTAATTCGGAATTGAGAGCGTTTTTTACTTTAGTTTATATTTTAAGAACACCATGTTATTACCAATCATTACAGAGTTTGTGACATCGTGATAGATCCTTTATTTTAAAAGTAATACCGTTTCGTTAACAAGGGGGTCACGGCAACAAACAAGAATTTAATAAATGCATTTTTTTTGAGTTTTTTTATATTTTGCCGTCCATAAAATTAAGCATAGTTTCTATAATTTTAATATGTGCACATTATGAAGACTCAGACTGTATTATGTTAAAGTAATATAATTATTATAAATTTGGGTCGACTAGGTTTTGAAGTTTTGGATCTTAGAGCTGATACATCAATCTGTTTTTCGCGATGTACGATGTGGGACAAGTGGAGACAGCCGTTCAGTTTCATGGTCTGTACACCTTTAAATATGACCACTTAGTTCTGATACACGCTGCATAGGTTATCTCGAACAAATATAAATTACAAACACGGTACTAACATTAGGTACTTAATAATGTGTTGATACACGAGCATCCAACTTATCTAATTACATCACAGTCTCTTAAGATAATGACTTGTTTATCAAGAGGATGCAAACTAAGTTGTTTGGTGAGGCAATAAAATACTAACTGAAAACAAACTTGATCACGACTTGTTTGTTTAAGTTAGACGTTAAGTTTAGTAGTTTAGTGAGTGAAGACAAATGCTAGGAGATTTAAATTCGTATGTAGTGGGTGGAAAACAATCATATGTACATTAAAATGGTTTACGTTTTTTTAAGATTATGGAATAATTTGAGTTTGCTATATATGTTACAAATCCATCAGCGTTATTCTGTTAAATTCACACAAAACTTCCCTAAATGACTTCACACATTCGAAAGCAAATTATTTTGTTATTATTACGTCAGGAATTAGCTTAGCATCTCGACCTTTGAAGATATTACAGAATGGTTTTAATAGACACTAAAGTCTATTAAAACCATTCTGTAATCTATTAAATGACTATTAAAACCCCTCTGAGTGCGGCTGTAGTAGCAGAAAGGTTCATTAAATTAGTCCTAATTAGTACTTAACTAATGAGCATTAAATCCGTTAATGAACGGTACATCCCAGAGACATATTACATATCGATAAAGCCTTGGTGTAGCCACATTTGAAAACTGTTAATACAAAATAACAAAAAAGTTTATTTATCCACGTTGGAAACTATTATTCGTAGTAACATGAATGACAATCAGTTCTTTTACTGTACGTTTTTACTAAAATGCAAAGCAAAATAGCTATTTTAATTTAAATAAGATAATGTGATTGCTAATTTTTTTTCTATGGCATCACTGTGAACTGTCAATGTCAAATCAGGGAATAATTTGATGTTTTTTTAATTCATTCACGGGGAGAGATTTTTGTTGTGTTTTAATTTTATCGTTATTAATTTAAATAATGGTAAGTTTGGCACTATGTATGTTCTTTCAGTGAAAATGTGATAACAATTAAACGACACACCTTGTGTTAAATTAAATTCATATTTCTGTTTCAATTTAGCGAAGTAGCGTATTGATAGCAACATTATTTCCGATGCAAATTGCAATCCTCTTTTCGTTGGTTTCCTGAGGTCGGATGCCAGCAACGGTAATATTACAACTTTTACAGATTCAGGTATAAATCTATGTCGTGCATGAAATTCCTGAATTGAGTATTTGCTAAAGGGATCAGAAGCACCTCGTAAATACCGCCTAGGTCCTACTTCTCTATATCTTCTGGCATAGTCCACAAATTTAATAAAGTCTACCAAATCAAACATTACTGCTGTTATTATTGCGAAAGCGAAATTACTCGTAAAATATTTATAAAAGTAGAGCGAGACTATACGAGTTATATGGTTTGAAAAATACAGGTTTGATACTCCTTTCCTTCCTTATGTAAAAAAATATTCAAAATTATTTAAAAAGATTTGTGCTATTGCTAAATTAAAATTCTTAAGCGAATCGATTAAAAAATCCAGTAATAAAGTAAAAACCAGTTGGAAAATTATTAACAATAAAACGGGTAAGTCGGTTAAACAAGAAAATCAACTTGAGATTATGGTCGATAACAAATTAGTTAGTAAGGCAGCTGACGTAGCTGAGGCATTTAATGACTTTTTTGCCAACATACCTATAACTACGACTTGCTCCTTAAATTCGTCCCCGTCTAAAGCTGAGAACCTTTTGAATAGTAGTGTGCCAAAATGTACTCGCTTATTTAGCTTCGAACATGTAACGCCTAGTGATGTAATTAACGTCTTTAACACTCTTAAGTCTAAAAACACTGGTGATTACTGGGGCATCTCCATTAAACTTTTAATTCTTTTCCACTCCCCTAAATCTTAATCAGATTTGGGGGAAAATGATAGATCATGATTGTCGTGAAAATGTAACCGAAATAGTTTCAAATTTATCTTTAATATTAAATAAGGAGTATAGATTGCGTTGCGTCCGACAGAGAACCAAAGTTATCGACATAGCTAAAAGAATTAGCAAGCTGAAGTGGCAGTGGGCCGGCCATTTCTCGCGAAGAACCGACAACCGCTGGGGTAAACGAGTTCTTGAGTGGAGACCGCGACTTGGCAAACGTAGTGTTGTACGCCCTCCAGCCAGGTGGGATGACGATCTGCGTAAGACTGCAGGCAGATGCTGGATGAGTCAAGCTGAAGACAGAGCGCTATGGCGCTCATTAGGGGAGGCCTATGTCCAGCAGTGGACTAATATAGGCTAATGATGATGATGATCATGATAAATTGCGTTGAATTAGCATCATCACAAGCTTTACTGTCTAAGCCACTTCTTTAAACCTCATTATGCACAGAAGCAAATGGGATTATGTGAGGTGTAATGCGTCTTCCAGTTGAACCGCCTAAGGTGTCACTAAGGTTTATGTTATGAATAATTGATTTATGGTAATCGTATTTTTTGTCGTCTCCTTCAGTCCGCCGCGTTGTTTTGACGTAATTTCTGTAAATACTTTGTTTTACGGTCGCATGAATTTTGATGAATTTTAAGCTTCTTTGGAGTTGAAATTGAATTTGGTTGAAATGTTTTCTTATAGGGCGGTAGATAATAATGTCGATAGGACAATGTTATGAGGAAAGTTTTGAAAATAAATGTGGATGGGTATAAGAACAGAGCAAGACCAATAAACCATGGTTGGACTGTGTGAAAGATGATATGGCTAGAAAGGGGGTGACTACCGGAATGAAGATGAATAATAGTTCTGGTAAAAAAACACTTCTTCTCTCCATAAACATTATTACATATAGTTTCCGAGGTCTTGTTTCATGTTTATTATTGCATACACACACATCAACAAAATCTAGGGGTATTTTATATTTAATCAAATATCTATTAATCTATAAAGAATTTTCAGATATAGTAAATTGAAGAATGATAGGTTATTTTAAGGTCTTTAATAATAATAAAAACTATTTCGTGATTCTTTTGTTTTAAATAAAAATATATATTTTTAAAATCGCCGTAGAAAATTAGTATGATAAAAAACTACTTTTTTTCTTATAAAACTATTAATTTTAATTAAAATTGAAAAACTCTTATAAAATCTCACCTCTTACATTAATCCCACATCGACATCGATTGTTCATACTTAAAATTAAATTGTCAATGTCTTGCTGCGTTATGAGGTCCCAAGTTCTTTGCAAGTGTTCGTAAAGTTGTTGTTCCGTCGTCAAATTTGGCGCGAAATCTCTCAAAGCATTTCGTTGTAACATGTCCCAGGCATGCTCGATAGCATTTAAGTCGGGCGACTGTGCAGGCCAATCCAAAACTTGAATATTGTGGTCTCGGAGAGCGGCCGACACGAGACACGCCGTATGGGAAGGAGAATTATCGTGCATGAGTAGAAATTCCTGGCCCATTTGGATTCTGTGTGGGAAAATTACAGGCTCTACTACCTCCTCATGGTATTTTTGTGCAGTCATGTTGCATTGGATCCAAACGAGCTGGGTTCGTCCGTCAAAACGAATTCCTGCCCACACCATGTTTGTCCGGCATTGGTATGAGTGGACCTCCTGAGGGTGCCGTAGACGGCTAACTCTGAAAAACACACGTTTGGAAATCTCCAAACGTGTGTTCTTCGTGAATCCGGATGAAACCCAAACCGGGACACATCGGTGAACAGATAGTAAACCACTAGCGCTACCACTACCTGCAGTATTGTCTCTCCTTCTCCCTTTAATCCATCCAAAGGTTGTCTGTAAGAGATCGCTTTTAGCGATAACCGGCCATTGTGCAACCCAATGTAAAATTTCTACATCTATGTATGTAATTTATAATGCATACATAATAAAAAGTATTACATCTTTCTAATAAGAGTTGAATTGAAGAAAAAGATACGGATAAGAGGATGAGGATTATGATGATGATGCTCCACATACTTACCAAACTGTTGGTGAGTATGTGGAGCAGCTGTTGGTTTCGCGAATGAATGTTCGTTGCGTAACATAAGCTGACGCAACGAATGTCTGTGAAACAAGTTCGCGGTGAGTCTGGTTCATTATTAAAATAACCGGCCTAGTGCGTAGTGGTTGGGATGAATTTGTCCCAAGAAAAAACTTAACTTTGTAGTTTAAAAACATGTTCTCCCATACATCGATATACGTCACGGTCAATTCTCTAACTAAATAAAAAAAAATATGTTATCGCAAAAGTTTTTTAACAAATTAACGATTTTCGGAAATATTCCTTTAAATGTGCTGTGAGACCTTGCTTTTTGCAAAATTTCATTATGCTAGGTCAACGGAAAGTACCAGAAAGGTTTTGATTCATTTGCTGTAACTTTTTATTGCGCTGACTTATAAGCTTAAATTTTTTTAGAGCTTCAAGTAGACACATGTATTTGATATTAATTTTCAACTTCATAAACAGATCAGACAGACACACGAGACCAAAGATCACAATGCTTTTTGCTTTTCACTCAGCTTTGATTGAACCAAGATTGTATTGTATTTTATTAGATTTTTGTCTATTTACCAATGTCGTTTTACTGCTGTGGGGCCACGGAAAGCAGACATCGATATTATAAATAATTACTTTGATTTGAGTTCATGTTTAGTTTTCGTTGATAACGAAACGACGGATTTACAAGCTCAAAGTCTTAACGTGTTAAGAACGATTACACATCTATGTATGAACTGGCCGTGAAAAGTTTAGCTTAACGCCACAGGCGGATTCTCTAATGGATTGTACTGCAATATCTCAATAAAACACTATACCTACACTTTCTAAGCAGCTTTAACTGTAAATATCCTACTCAGATCACTACCTAGAAGATTTTTATCTTGAAATTGAATCCGGTCCCTGCGGTACGTAAACAATCGATCACTGCTACAGCGCATAGACAATTTGTTTTGTTTTATCAAGTTTGATATTTAAATCTATGTAAATTTACTATTATTCTCCTTCTATAATATAAAAAAAAAACACAGGGCAGTGAAGGTTGAGAAGATAAGTAAAGTCGAATGTCATTAACGTCTATGAGTAAGATTTATAATTTTGTGTTTTGTGAGGTTCCAAATTTGAATAGCATTGCACTGGGCAGTAGATTCCTTCTGTGCTATAAACCATGTTATAATATAAGCGTCAGCTTGATAACAATAGTACAATATTTGATCTCGGTACAATTGCTTTGCATTTTCCTAAGTCAAAAGAGCCAGGACGTCACAGACGTCAGATGCATGAGAAATACCAACTCATTAAAAAACACGAAGAATATTAAATCCCGTTATCCCTCGCATTTGTTGATTACTCCAAAATCCAAATAGCTTTAATATTCATGGCACTTTCGGAGTTATAAGTAATTACAGGAAGTTGTACAATCACATTATATGAACAAAGCCGTACATTAAATTTGGGACTACCTGTTTCGACTAGCGTTCTATTGTAACTAAATCATGAACCTACACAATTTAATTAAATATTATATGTCTTCTGACGAAACCGGCTCATATTGTGTTCAGATTCAGGACTGTCAGGAGAACTTTCAAGAACTTTTGGCAGGACCAACTTGTAAGGCTAATTTGGACAAGCGTGGTCCGGCGTCGGCCAAGCTTGGCTAAAGTACTGTTGGTATTCAATTATCGCTTCGTGCCATTTAGGGAGAAGGAACTTTGTTGGTAGGTACTTGAAAATGCTATTATTTTCTTAAAGGAGTTAATTATTTGTTGCGGTTGGAGTGATGTTGTAATTCATATTGTGTTGAATGGAAAGATTTGAATACAATGTTTAAGTTTGAACACTTCGCCATTTAAAGTTATTCCCTTATGACGATCCACTGACGGATCTATTTTTATGAAAGTGTTTGTTTATGCCAAACTCAGAATTGTGATGAATCGATTTGTTTTTTTTTTCTGACTTCTGTGGTGCTTACTTGGATAGAATGGAATTGGACAATTCGACACGAAGAAAAATATAAATCTGTTTTCGAATGAATGAAGTTTGTCAAAGAAGTGTTAAGTAGAATGGTTATATAAAGGAAACAGACATATTGTCAGTAATTTTTAAGTCCAGTAATAGGCGTGAGCCATTTGCCATCGCCGGTCAAACTCAAACTCAACCTCAAACTCAAAGCATTTATTTCAAATAAATAAATTACAGGCACTTTTGAATTGTCAAGGGGTCGGTCAGTCAGAAATATGAAGCTAGTTGCCCATTCCAAAGCGAAAGTAGGTACCTATGGAGAAGAATGGGCAAGAAACTCCATGGACACTCTTTTAAATAATATGGATACAGAAAAATTTGTTACATCCGCCTTGTTGAAATAATACATGTGAGAACGATGTAGAAAGACCCGTAATAAAAACATAAAAAATCGGAAATAAAAATAAGCCGTGGCTGCCAAGAGATGACCAGTCCCCACTGACGGCGCCCGTTCACGAACATGACGTATGGATCTGCACCATTCAGCTCAACCATTTTGAATGGAACTTAATGATCCAACACACACGCCACCACCAGCGAGACATTTGAGTGAGCATGACATACTCTCAGCCGCCAGGGCACATTCAAGTCAATGACAGACGTGCCCAGTATAGGGTAGCTTTATAGTAGGTACTACATAGTGCTCACACGTGTGCTTTGCAATTATACAATACTAAAAGATTGAATTTTTACAGTGCAAAGATAGTTTTTACAATCTTCAGCAGCTCCAACAATATTTCAATTTGTCACAAATCCAGACTCCGGGCTACTACTGAAAAATTCCATGTAAAACCCACCAACACTTTGCCCGACCTGGGAATCGAACCCAGGACCACATGATCAGCAGTAGCGCTTGCGACCGCAAAACCAACTAGGTTTCAGTGTTTACTGTTTCATTGTGTGTTTCGGTTTCATTTGAACTCTTTCTGCGTTCTTTATACTGTTTCAAATATTAAAACATAAGTAGGTAGGTGTACTTTTTAAAATGTTTTTCATTATTTCTCAAAAATGTGTATTATCCCAAATGAACGACGAATATGTAAATAACGTAAATTTATGTTATTTTTCGCTACAAAAAGACCATTGTACTAACGTGTGTAAACAGGTATTAGAAGATTTCTCCCAAAACCCTAAAACAATAAGATAGGTAAATTGCTAAGTGTAAAATATTTCATATTAAGGGAAACCGTTTAGAAGATATGCGCAAAAATTATAGACTCTAATATTTTTTTTTATTTTTATTTATTTAAACTTTTCGAACCCAAAGAGGTACAAAGGCGGACTTAATGCCTTAGGCATTCTCTACCAGTCAACCAAGGGTGGTGAAGAGATAAGATGGCAGGTGCTTTAATTGAAGGGGACGATGATGGAAGAAAAATAATTTAAAAAAAATAATATAACTTGTGAAGTGTGATGTAAAATAGATATCGTGTAACTTATAATACACATACATACATATTAAAAAAGTATATACTTACAATACACATATACATATATATATATAAATTTAATGGTGAAAGGTGTTGAGCCGAATCTACGCTATTTGTTACGAAAATAACTAAAACGGAAATCTAAAGGTAACATTAAGGCAAGTGTTTCGAAAAGAGCATTAGAAGGGGGTTAGAGCATATCTTCATCATTTCAGCCGAAAGACGTCCACTGCTGGACATAGGCCTCTCCTTAGCATCGCCACTATGACTGGTTCTGTGCTTCTCGCATCCAGTGAATTCCTGCGGCCTTCACCTTCACGTCATCGGTCCAACTTGTGGGAGGCCCTCCAACGTTACGCCTTTCGGTACGCGTTCGCGAGACCTTTCGACCTCATCGGCCATCTGTTCTACGAGCAATGTGCTCTGAAGAGATGATGTTCATCACGTCGGTGTCACCAGTGAAGAGATATGAGGAACAGGGTGCAAAGTTCACTCATACTCTTGGAAAAGGGAGGATCCTCCGACCAGACGGGTGTTGTTTCTGGTGGGCAACTGCCCGATGATTGTTGTCGGGAAGTTGCATATATGCTAGCTGCGCGGCAAACTTTGATTGCGCTATGCAGGATTTGTGTGATGCGATGTTCGCATGTGGCGGTATAGATGCCGCCACAGCTCTTCCCACTGCCATATAAGTTTGGCAATTTTTCGGGCTTGCATGTATTTATGCGTAATAACCTACCGGTCTTTTCAGGTCCGCATTAAAGTGATTTGATTATGTAGGAAGTATTAATATAGTATAAGTGTATTTTGCAAGAAGTTCTTATATTTCTAATAAAGAATTCCCTGATTCTTTGATATTCTAAAACAAGCCAATCCATAGTAGCCCTCCTCCACTGTCACAATACAATTTAAAAAAAGGGCCTCAATCATATCACTTTAATGCGGACTTGAAATGACCAGCAGATTCCAACCTCTTATTATAGGGTGTCACCGAATTGAGAACCATCTCCTTTTTTTATCTCGAAAAGTACCTTCATTATAAAATTGGTACAAGATAGTTAAGCCTTTTTTCGGAACAATAACTAATTAAAGGAAAAAAAACCTTTCCCGCTGAATTCGTGTCACATATTACATATTTCTAAATTTTAACGAACGAAAAGGCGGACATTTGCAAAAAAAGTTCAAACATTTTAGTTTAAAATCTTTTCTTCAGTATTATCATAGGTAACTTTTCATTTAAAAAAAATATATCCACTGAGCACGAAAACTCTCTTCAGATGTCAAGGCCTGACAAAGTCCGGACGTAGGGCAAAAACATGGACATGTCCGGGCAAAAAATGTCAAATCCGGACGGATGGTAACTCTACCCATTGAGGTATTCTTACTTATCTGAGAGTGGCAAAAATAAACTTAAACTTCGTATTTTATAATAACACGAAGATTTTTTAACAAACGGCGTCGCTCTACGGACCCGAACAATATGTACGATTATACCCAGGAAATCCGGATCTCCCAAAATCCCGCTTGTTTACGTAAAAGTTAAAATATACTGAATCTCGTACCTACAGATAATAAATTATTCAGAGAGCTTTTTTTCGAGAAACAGAAACGTTAAAGTCGAAAGTATTTGTGAATAATAATTAAAAGGTATAAAAGAAAAGTTTGCGGAAATGTTGCTTTTATGTTTAATACTTATCTAGCGGAAGCTTTTTTGTTTACGCAAAAAGAAATGTTTGCAAATAGCGGAAACAGTATTAAAAAAAGTGTAAAGTTTAAAAAAATCCAGGTTATACACATTTTAAAATAACTGTTAGATAAAGACAGCACGATCGTAGAAGTGACGTCACGACTATGTAACTTCGTACTAGCGCCATACATTGTCCCGTCCAAAAACTTTTAAAGCGGTTAGCTTCTACTTATTTCCAGCGATTTTACAGATTTTATCGATTATCTTTTTAGTTTTCATTTTACCCATGCCTTCTTTGTAATTACACTACTTGTTCGAAGATTTCTACTATTATTCATCATCCCTAAAATTCCTACTTAACATAACATCATAATATCACGCCTGTAATCCCAGAAGGGTTAGGCAGAGGGTACCTATAGTCAGACATTTCGCCAGTTATGCTTAAGTCTCATGTATTAAGGGGCGAGCCTATTGCCATCAACCGGGCACAAATCCAGACTCCAGGCTGCTACTGAGAAATTCTAGATAGAAAAACCCAATAACCCACTGGAACCGACCTGGGAATCGAATCCAGGAACTCGTGCTCAGCAGTAGCTCCGGCGACCACTAGACCAACGACGCAGTCAAATACTTACTTATTTTCTCATTCAACTATGTCGGAATATCTAAGATGAAAATATGAGAATTGGTGTTAACAGAACAGATCCAAAAACATCTCCTTTTTGTGAAAATGCGCGTTCGCTAAATTCATGAAAAAAAAGTTTTTATAATTTGTGGTTCGTGTTTGAAAAAAAAAAAAATTTTTTCAAACACTAACCACAAATACAAAAAATCAAAAAGGAGCATTTAAAACTAGTAAAATCTTTATTTTTTAAGGAACAAAACCAATAATATAGACCTCGAGGCCAAAAGGTCTCCTATCTCAGCATAATGCTGCAACATATTTTAAAAAAAACGCAGCGGTGGTATTCTGATAGGGCCCACTATGATGACACACCTACGGACGTATACCATGTCCTGCCCACTAACATTTAAGTTTTAGCTGTCAAAGAGCGTTGCTGAGTGTGTATGTAACGCCGTGTCACCCATGAAGTTTTATATTTGGCGGTGCATAGCATAAGCATAATCAGCATATACCGTTCACCGTTCACCTCTCTTATACCTAGAGGCTTGTGCAGTAGCAGTGTACTGCATAAGCCTCTAGGTATGAGAGAGGGAGTGGGCTGTGATCCACTACGAAGGCCTGGTGCGGGCAGTCACATGTCTTCAAATTTTTTGTTGTAGGATATGCCGGTTTCCTCACGTTGTTTTCCTACACTGTTTTGAGAGCAGTGGTGATTAAATTATTTACACAGAATAAAGCGCCTACCTAGGTTCGACGAACCCACGACCTCGGGGCTGTTACCACTGCCACTAGAAAGAAAGAAAGAAGAAAGAAACGTTCGCTCTCGGCGGTGACCACTCACCAACTCACCAGCAAGGCCTACTTGTACCACAACTCATTAAATGCGTTTCAAGCTAAACATATTTAAAACGTAATTCTGTCTCTTTCTCCTTAAGAGGATTGACAGAACGATGTTTTAAATACGTTTTGCGGTAAACGTATTTAGCGCCACATGCGTCCGCAATGTCCAAATAAAGAGCGTTTCAAATTTACGTTTTTCAATACACGAGCGCCACATTGTTGACGGCTGCGGTAGCCTTTGCCGTTGACGCGTGCCGCTCGTGTATATGCATACTTATGATGTTACTCACTGGTGAAAATGACAGGTTTTCATGGCGTTTGTTGTAAATATGACGAAAATGCTCTTTAGGATGGGGTTCCCCAGTAATATAACGTTAGTTTGCAAAAATAATGTTCATAATTTATAATGTTACATTTTGTTGCAGAGTCAATTATGATGTAGCAGCGATGTGCGTGCCGGCCACAGCGGCGCTGCTGCTCGCCGCTCTTGCTGCACTACCCTGTCGAGGTAAGACACTTTTAATTTCTTTTTTATTAAAAAGCATACGAGAATTGCCCATCATAGTCAAACCCCTCCGTCATGAGGAACCGACTGAAGAGAAGAAGGAACATTACATAAGCATAATCTGGTCAGCTTTGATGTGCTCTCTGCTAAACGGTGGCTTCCCCTCTGTGAGAGAGTTTTGTGGTCCGTGATCTACCACGGGATGTGATATGTCATCGATTTTTCGTTTCACGACATGGTACCCCCGATAACATGAATTGTTGATTATTCTAATAATTTATCTTTTTACAATCAGCTACCTTCACAGTCGCATAAACAAGAAAATATATAGTTAAAAGTTCTTTCAAAAGAAATTCATGCTAACCTACCATCAGGTTAGCATTTCAACTAACAGTTACAACGAAAAGTGCTACAAAAAGTGACAACGCAATTTCAGTAATGCTTACCTAACCACTTCTTGATTTGGTTTTCAGGTTGTAATATTTTCTTAAACCAGTTTGTTGTTCGTAGATCCATATATTTTCATTGTTAACAAAGTGATTTTAATATGAACTACTCTGAAAGTGAATTAAGTGAAGATGAGCGATGACACTGTCCCAGAAGAAATTAGAGAAATAACTCTCGTCTTGAACTCATAATTAAAACATAATAAAACGTAATTTAATCTGTCATAACCTGCTCTAGATTCCCAATTCCGCTGAACTTTATCGTGACCTGGCGTTTTCTGATTTACATATAATATTTCTCCAAATCGAATAATTTAATTGCCCCTTTGTTTTCTCGTATTTCATCTTTCTCAATAGTACTTCGCAGATATAAAGCCAAGATTCCGAATGGTTCTCAAGAGCATTACAAATTCATCGCCGTCTAAAATTGTTTATTTTGAAAGAAGTATGTTCAAAGGTTTTTTTTAACTTTCGTTCGGACGGGACCGTTTCACGAGACGAAAGTTTAAAAAAACCTTTACGCGTCGTATTGCAAATTAAACTGCAAATTCTCGGAAGCTTTCAGCTTGTATTCCTAAGTGTTGTTATTATATTTTAATTCTACAGGGATTTAAATAAACTGTGCTGAAATTTATTTGAGACGAAATTGCTTGAGTTTTAAAAGCAAGCGGTTACGTAATTTGTATGTTGAAAGAATGAATGATTTGAAACTTAAGTTGCTCGTAATCCATGAAAAACATCATACGTGAAACTAAAAACTTAAACTATCTCTGAAATCGCAATGAAATCACACAGAGAATTATGAAATATTAATTCTACAAAATCACCCTCGCCATCGAGTAACATTTATCCTGCTAACCTCATAAACAAGTACATGCGAAATCGAAACATGCTCGTAGAAACATCTTTTGTAACAATATTTTTATACAAATTGAGGCTAAAGTACTTATAATCCAATAGGAAACTTCCTTAACTTAAAGTATACCCAAGCAGACCGAAATAGTTGATTGTGTATCGACTCTAAAATTTACATTTTCATTTTCAGGCTCCGACGCTGACGTCGCCTCGAGGATATTGAACGAAACCAACAATTATCAGGAGATCGGCTCCCTCCCAACTATAAACAAACTCTATCAAATGTTACATACTAACTCTGACCTACATAATCAAAGCAAACTTGGCGAGAACTTTAATTACTCTAGTGTTAATCTAACACATAGTCTTAATTTATACAACAATCTCAAGTATCCGATGAGTACAGATAAGAATCAAATTGATTGCTGCCTGAATGTTAATCAGATTGGTAAAAGCAATGTCAGTTTATCTAATGAGGGTGCTAAGATGATCGTAGAGAAAGTAAAGGCAGATTCTCCAGCTGATAATAAAAAGAATAGAAAGAGAAGGGTTGTGAATGTAGTAAGAACATTCATAGAGGAGACAACAAGCAATACGAGACAGTACATTGAAGCAACGGCAATGTCATTGCTGTCAAGTAATTCACCGTCGATTATGGAGAGGAGAAGAAAACCAGGGGAGACTGGATCCAGTGCTCCGCTACTGAACTACATATTCGATACTTACTCTAATACACATCAGCATAGGAATGAGAAGTAAGGACCTACCAGTAATGTTCAATTATGAATAAACTTTTCCTGGAAATATAAGGAAATCAAAAATGCCTAGGGTTTTTATCATTCCAGGAAAGTTTTATTTAGTTCATTCTAGATTAGAACATTTATGTTTATGAATTATTTTAAGATTATTGTCTTGTTGTTCACAAACCTGAACAAACAAATCAAAATTGTTCACCTCTACAACACAAATAGCCATTACCAACTAACAAAAACATTTGTCAACAGCAAGCAGTTTCAAATTGTATTTCACAGAGGGAAAGTTGGAATTTCTAAAACCTAAACAAAACATTGTATAAATACTTCATCAACAAAACAATATGTTTACAATAGAATTGATGAACCGACATTATTGTTTGGCCGCCTTTAATAAAATCTTATTTGCCCACACCAAATGGTCTTGCAGAATGGTAGTGCCAAAATTAATTCAATTTTGTTAACTTAGCGAAGAGCAATCTGGAATGATGAATAATTTAAAAGGACAATGGCGAGCTTGCATGTTATTTGGAACCCATTGATAGGGGTTGTGTATATTATGGAAACCTATGAATAGTTAAGAACGACATAAGACTAACAAAAAAGCAAGTGGTAAGTAGGTTAGAGAAATTGGGAGAGAAAAGATATGAAAGATAGAAGATTTTAACCTAAAATAATCTAAAAGAAGTTTGGGCATGGACTGATTGTTTATTATTGATAAACAGAATGGCTTATTTATACATATTTACTTAAAACTCACATCTATATCCTGCGGGGAAGGTGCTACCTTGTTGCTACGATTCTCACATACGTACTACTTTTGCTTCGTCCACGTATGTATACATCCGAGTCACGAACGCGCATTGTAGTACTACTTACCTGACTTTTTAAGGACATCGGGTGTTATCTCCTGGCCAATAAAAATAATGCTGAATCTGAATAAAAATCTCTATCAATAGGCAGGTATCTATAGGTTCCTTCTACATCTGTTTAGCCAGATAAACCTGGTGTAGGTATATAAAGTAATAAGGTTCCTTTTGCATATTATAGTGGAAGAGTTGCATCTCTGGTATTTTTGGCAATAACTAATGCTGATTTTCGTCTTTATTCAAACTCGTAAACCTAAACACATATGTTGCCGTCTAATTGATGATTCATAAAACATACGTTTGCAGGGATTAGGGAACTCTGTCTACTCTAATTACGGTGGTTAGATTAAACCAAGCTGAAAAAAGCAGGTATCAGACAGTTTTAACGTCATCATCCGCCTGCCCGTCCTTTCATTTAAACTAGGGGTTTGTTAAATAAAAAGAAAAAAACAGTCTATTTTATATACTTTATAATTCTACTTAAAAAAATACAAGACATACAAGCATTGTACATAATTATTTTCCTTTTATTTTCTTATTCAATCCTAAAAAGATTATCTAATTAAAAGAAAGAAGCTGGTGCAGAGACAAATCACTAGTTTCTTGCATCGCCCATGCACCACAATACCTAATATCCACAGCAATAGCCCACTGTCCGTGTTCCCACGTGTCAATTAAAATAATATTGACCCGCTAACTTCTTATGTACTGCGATGTAGGTGTAATAGGACTTGCTAACTATTTGCGTAGATTAAATTCAGGCACATAGAATAGATGGGTGGTTGCCAACAAAAAAGAAAGGCTAGTTGAGATGCGTTCAAAACTTGGTAAATCGTTTACTCTTGACGTAGAATAAGCATAAAGAAATATTTAAAAATATTATTTTCCTGCGTTTCTTTTAATATTGTGATAAGCTTAATTAATATATAATTGCATCAGCTAAATTTAAGATTTATTTCATTTCTTCCTTCTTTTTTAGTAAGCACGGAATTTTCAAAAACGTTTTCATTGATAGAATACTTTCTGGAACATAATTTGTCTTTCATGTTGTTGAGGGGAAAATTTTGAGTGATTTAAAATTATTTAATCATTTCGCTAACGGATCTAAAGGTAAACAGTTCAAAGATAAGACGTTTGGAAACATCTTTTATATCTAAGAATATTTGGGTTTTATTTACAAACAAATTCTGTGTAATTAGGGTCGGAAATGGGAACAGCATTTATGCGGCAGCTGCGCCTGAAATCGAAGCTCTAGTGGGCTCCACTGCTCACTTAGACTGCAAAGTAGACGCTCTTCATGATAAACTGGTAATAAGTATGTTTCTTGAAACCTTTCATTCGCTTTCATTATCCTTTTTTTATATTTCCGTTCTTTTCTTTATTTCATCATCTGTCATTTTATAATTTGCTTGTTTTCTTTAAGGAAGTTTATCTTTTTCTGCACACAATGATTAATGTTGTCCAGGTATCTTGGGTGCGGCGGAAAAACGATGAAGAGCCGATGGACCTGCTAACAACGGGTACACAACTGTACACTGCGGATGACAGGTAGAAATTGGCCAAGTTAATAAAACAAAAACACTTACGAGTTATTGCACTCAATTATCTCGACGGCTTCATGAAACTTCATAATATATTGCTCTTGAATAAACTCCTTACAAAGTTTGGAACCAAAAATAAGCGTGTCTTCCTGCAGGATAAGCAGAGTTTCGTATACTTTTCAAACTGTGTTAAATTATGTATGATGAAGAAATTTAGAGCGCTCCTTGAGAATTCTTTCTGAACTTTGTTTATTTGCTGTAAGGAAAACTTTTTGAATGATCGAAGCTACGTGGTGAAATGTTTAAACAGTGACGGGTGCTATTTATTTTCTGTGGCGAAATTTGGAAATGATTTAATTTTTTGCGATGGGTTGTGACTCGAAAAGTCGCAACCCATCATTGGTGAATTAGTAGAAATTGATAGATTTATCATCTTCAAATATGTCGATAGTGCATTTATCATTATTTTTAAAAGTAACACCATTATCACATTACCTGTGTATCGTTTAAAAAAACGTCAAAAATGCTTATTCGTCATCATAATATTACGATTATATGGACATGTTGCTTGTTGTAAGATTTTCAGAAAGTATATAATTATTTTGTTCTTGCCAGGTACTCATCCCGCTTCATCCCTCCAGACATCTGGAGGTTAGAGGTACGGGAGGTGCGTCCTACTGATGCGGCACACTATGATTGTCAACTGTCGGCCCATCCTCCTCGCACAGCGAGAGTTACGCTTCGGGTGCCAGGTTGGTTGACAGAATGATTTGACTTTATTGATGAATTTTTCAAAGGACCATGGGGGATTTTGCATGAACCTCGTCCCCACCCTACAACAGTCATGGGATACGTGTCAATTTGTTCATTGGGACCCAAAAAGCCTTAAGTACCTGTATTGGTTGCAAAAACTATGATGAGTGGGCTCGAGTTCGCTGAGCATCTTGTTCCAGCCCTCAGAGCGAACCTCCCCTATGCGTTTCTTTATAGTTATGAGGGTTTTGTTCGCGTCACAAGGGAAGGAGTCGTAGGCACGCATAGTCGCGTACCACGTACGTCATTCGGTAGTTTTCAGCGACGGTCTTTCATCACCGGAACTTCCCGTGAACAATCCGTCTATACGGATAGAACGTGCTCTTTAAACGAGTGGATTGCGGCCGTTGTGTCGGCGACTGACACTATGTGATCGAGGATGGTGTCCAAGTGAGGTGACGTGGTGGATTTCAGTCTTTCACTTACTTTCCTCCAGTCGGTTATCATCTGGGTCTGAGGGGGGCGGTTGGGATTGATCGGGACCGAATAAGATGCAAGATGCATGACTACTGGGCGGTGGTCAGAGTTGAGCTCATGGAACGTCTCTTTCTATTCCAAACGGAGGTTTACATTCTTGAGCAGTGCTACATTGAGTACATCGGGAAGCTGATTGGGATTTCCGGGGGAATGAGTCGGGTTCATAGGAGCGATGACGTCAAAGTTAAGGGATTCGCCTAGCTTAAAGACGATCTTACCTCTGGTAGAAGTCGTGCTACTGTTCTATGCCGGGTGCTTGGCATTAAGATCCCCCGCCAATATGACGTAGTCACTCATACCGAAGAGGGCAGTTAGGTTGTTTTGGAGAGATATGGGATCCTCCGGACCATTGTCTGGTGGGATATAGGCGGAAATGATGATGATCGGTTGGTGACTGGTCATGCCGAGTCGACAGATAGAGCTCTCCAGATGTGAGAGGAGTGGAGGTGGGTCAATTGGGATGCAGTACAACGATTTTCTAAAGTAGATTAGGGTGCCACCCTTGTGGCATCGAAACCTATCGTTCAGAACTAGTTTATAGTTGGCAATGTTCGGGTTTCGGTGGTGAGGCTTTAAAAAGGTTTCCTGTATGAAGAGGATGTCTAGCTGATGGTCGCGGAGGAAAGCGGCGATCTCATTGCGTTGACATGAAACGCCATTTGGGTTAAAAGCCTAATTTAAGGGACCGGGGTTTGGTGCAATTTAAACTTGCGTTATCCATTAAGAATTAATATTTTAAGGATTTAATTACTTGCGCAATCTCGGGATACGCGTTGAGGATTTTTAGTAGGCGAATTTAGTATTAAATAATAATAATTTAGTAGGCGAGCCATTTTGTCCGCGGCGGAGGTGTAGAGGGCTGTGCAGGTGCTGATAAGTATTTGGGCGCTGTCCAGGCCCTGGGCTCTTTGAGGGGCACCCGAAGAGGTCGTAGGGGCTGCGGGAGCTGACGAAGGCGCTGGGATGGCGGTAGCCATCAGCGCTGGAATTTCAGAGGTTTTAGCGGGAATTTTAGAGGTTGGACGGGCACCGAAGCTGCGGGAGCTTTGAGGTGGTTTAGGGTCCGTTAGCAGCGATGGCACTGACCAATAATGTAAGATTTGCGCGGCCTTTCGATGGATATGCCCGAGAGAGAGCAGACCGACTTCACCTTAAAGATCGGGTGGTGCCATTCAGTGCGGTCGCAGATGACCAGGACCATGTTGTTGACGGTTGGCAGAAACTGGAACGCATTGTAGAATAAGGTCGCTTTTGATCTCCTCGGTGGAGATCTCTTTGGGTACACGCCTAATGAGAGTTTCCTCTGGGAGGAAAAAGTGTGAAAGGAGTAGTTCCTTTCATGCAGGGCGTGGGAGAGATCTGGGCGTTTGTGTAGTTGATCTTGCGATCAGCACACATTTTAGAGATTTGTGTCCATTTCTTCGTCAAGAACTCGGGGTCCTTTAGCAGGACCTCTTTGAGGAATGCCAAAAGGAGGGCGTCCTTCATGGTCGGAGGAGGTGGGCTACTTTGAGGAGGGAATTGTGGAAATTAAGTTTCCACGTAGCCTAATAACCCTATACATAACTCTCTGGGTGGATTGGCCCGGGGTTGAGTTTCCCTCCCTGTCGGGTGTTAACAGGGAAGTGTGTACCTAATGGTGAGTGTGTTTCCATCCTCATTACAACATATTTTATACACAAAATACAAACTCAAAGGAAATTACATTTACATTAAACTTGAAATAAAGTCAACCGGAAACGCACAACAATTTAAATAAATCAAAAGGAAGTAGCTCATTAGAAACCATAACATAAATTTAACCGGAAACCATAATATTTTAAATAAATCAATAGGAAGTAATTCAATCGAAACTTTAACATAAATGCAACCGGAAACCTGAATATTGTACATGAATCAAAACAAAAACGTAGCATAGACTTAACCGATAATACAAGTATTAATTTAATAAATAACATGGAAGTCAGATTGAGTACAAAATAATCGAAACAATTTAAAATCGAATAATGGTTTCGCGCCTAGACAGGGTTTCAAAAAACAAACAAGGGTTAACATGCGTGATCATCACTACCAAGAACTGTTACTGTAAACACATTTATGTTAGATATTTCCGGGTTCCTGGTGTGAAAAAATCCATAAACCCTTCCATTGTTTTCTGTTCTTATGGTTTTAAAAAGATTTTTTGCTTTAATGGCCTAAAACGGATTTTTCTTTCTTTCTTAAACCTTTTTTTTTGTACAGAAGTGTCAGTGCGAATCGTTGACGGCGCCGGCGCAGCGGTATCGGAACAAGTGTGCGAGCTTGGCAGCACCGTAGCCCTGCGGTGTGAGGTCAACGGCCTGAAAATGGAGGGAGGCCCGTCCTTGCTGTGGTATCGGAAAGACGACCTCCTGAATGATGACACCACTAGAGGAGGGATCAGGTATGTAGAAATAGATTATTGATACAAATAACTCTTCATTTTGTAATGGTTACAACGTGATCATGGTTGATTGATCATCGCCAAGAAAGCGGAAGATCCGGGCCACTTATGATTCAGCTTCTGAAACCATTAAAGAAGATTGAAAAAGAATGCTTCGAAATGACGATGATAATTTTACAATACGTAAGTTTCCGGATTGTTCGACCAGTTTCATACGTGCTTCTGTTCACGGGCTGATCATTCATCATTATAGGTTGCAAAACCAAACTCCTACGATATCATTTAGCCGAAAGTACATTTGTCTTCTTCTAATTGGCGTCTTGTTGGCAATCTACATCATGTTTCGTCATCCTAAGTTCACTGCACTGCATTCTTCATCAGTTCTAAAACACATCTTCTGGTATCTCAGTGTACGAACCGAATTCGGGTCCAACGGCGCGAACTCGATCCTGCGAGTGGCGCGCGTGCGCGGTAACGACGCGGGTCGCTACACCTGCGCGATCGCACGCGCCCCGCCCCCAGCCCCGTCGCCTGCGCATGTCATACTGCACGTTATCAAAGGTAAGGATAAAAATGTGGTGGAGGCTTGGGTATTTAATCTTTGTCCATATTTTTGTAAAATGCTCATTTTAATTGGAAGATTGAAATTATGCGAAAGAGTGATTTTGACACGTTTGTCAGAATCGACAACACTGTAGTTTTTATTGAGTGACACATACAAGCCGTAGGAAACGGCAAGATATTAATTATTTAGCTAAAAAGTCAATACAGTTAAGTTATTATTATGCGGTTGCACCGTTTTCTTAATGTAAAGGATCTCTCATTAGGAAGTAAGTTAAGGATAGCTTAATTAGGGCAGCTAAAAACGTTCATAAAGTTGAAGCGGTAAAAAGGAGAGTTATCAAGTGCCTGACTTATTGTCGAAGTCTGTTTAAGTCCCTGAAGGTAAAACCCAATAACAGTTTGTTCAGCAGTAGCATAGCCATTAGACCCACGCAACCACGAATGACATCTTAAAATTACATTGGTAATTTTTAGTTATCTTCTGTGACCTCATCATCATCGTTGCTTACCTCTTCCTGTTTCTCCATCAGGTGAAAGCCTAGCTGAGCTGCATCAGGGCAGTGCTCCAACTTACACCTCCTCGCCGTGGATGCTAACAATGGCGTTGTGCGTCCTTTTACAAACCTACTATTAACATTTGTTTATTAATAAATTGTTCATATTTATTTTGGCCTTTAATTTTTCTAGTACCTAACATAATTTTTCTTAGCTGACAAATGTCCACATCATGTAACTTATTTGTAATTAAACGGGATTTTCAGAACACTCAATCATTGTACGTATAAGATAGCAAGAAATTGGGAACTTTCAAGCCTTGAGTGAATTGACTTTTTCTGAGCATTTAGTTTACACCATCGTCGCCTATGTAAGATGTTGATTAAATTATCAGTGTATGTCCACTTTCAATTGTTATTGTAGTACTAGTTTTTACTCCTATAACGGGCAATGTCTCTGGAGTATAAAAGCCTATGTCACTTTCCACGCCATATTAGATTATGCTCTTGATTTTTTGGATGGCATCTATCCTTTGCTGTGAAAAAAAGGCCGATCAACAAAAAAAACTTTCGCATTTATTATATCAGTAGGATAGGTGAACGACGTTGGTAAGTATTCTGAAAAAGGAATTGCGTAGTAGCCTGACTTTCAAACTAGGGCGGGAAGCTACAACTCGGGTACTGGTCAAAAATATCGGGTTACACGCAAACAGTGACCAAAGAGGTTCAAGGAAAGCCAGTACCCATCCATACGTATAAAAGCGAAATACAACTCATCGAGCGTAGCTTATAACTTGAGGTTTGCTTACTGGAAAAGTTTTCAAAAACTCAAGCATTGCGTTGTATTGCAGGGTGATTGGGTGCCCTCAGGCTAGGTAGTGCGACAAACTTGGCAGAACGGCTGATCGAGTTGAATAACATGAGGTTTAAGAGACCTACGTCCAGCAGCAGACTGCTATATTTTCATGATGATAATGATGTCTGCCGTCCGTTTACTAAAAGGCCGTTAAGTGACATTTTGTCAAAATTGAGTTCCATATGCTTTGTTCGTTTGCGTCTTGCGGGACCCTAATTATGTTGCTTAAAAAGTGTATTTATTTTTAAATACACGTATATATAATAGCAGCAGTGGTGCGTCACTATCGTGGAGCCTCTTACTACGGCATATTTTGCTCACACTAAGGCGCATACTTATAAAACACTATTTACATGTTATAATATTGTTGTTAGATGTCACAGGCGGTGCCATCCAATGCTTCAATAAGTCATTTATTAAAACAAAATGAAATATGATTATTGTAGAGTTAATTTCTGTTTTCATGTGTCCCAAAAGTTTTTAAACACTTTTTAGCGAGTCAACCTGCGTAACCGGCGAAAGGTATTTGGACGAAATCTATAAGGATGTGGCTGGTAAGAAAGCTGGCATAGCCCTTCGTCTCCGATAGTATGATTAAATAACTGAAAATAATAAATAAATACTTACGAATACTTACTATGTGTATCATAGTTGCTCTCATAAACGGTGAAGGAAAACATAGTGAGGAAACCGGCATGGCTTGGGAACAAAAATTCTAAGACATGTAACATCCACCAATCTTCACTGGGCCCGCGTGGTGGATTACGGCCCACTATTGCTCACAAAGAGGTGGTCTGTGTCCCAGCACTGGAAGTGAACGTTATAGGCTGATTATCTACAAAAACATCTGGTCAAACTAAAAACTCACTGGTAAACTGGAGTTCACATTTTTACAGCACAAGATCATATATTCAAAATATAATCATGTGAAACCAAGTTCTTTGATGTTACGAACGTTAATAAAGGCAACATTTTCATGATTACCGAGAACCCGTTAGTATGCGTTGTAATTGAAGTGTTACCAATTACTAAAACATACCAAAACTTTACAGTTGAACGATCAGTATAAATATGGAGATGGGTATCCATATTTATGAGGGAACTTGTTAAGCTCGTCTGATATCGGATAAACTGGTTGTATGGTAGCTATCTAGAGTATCTAGTGGAGTAGTTGTAACTGATCGGTAATGGGGTTATTTCAGGGTGTCAAAGTTCCTCGGGGTAGGCAAGTTCTGCTTGAAAAGGGAAGTCGTTAGAAGATTTACGAGACTAGGAAGATCATGAAGATGATGATGATGATAAAGAGAAGTCTACACAAAAGGTTCCATGATGTGACACGGACACGGACATCGAGCAAAACTGATACCATGAATTCAGCACAGTACCTACTGAATTCATGACTACATTTTGAATCCAAAATGATTAAGAAATGTGAACATATATGAAATGACTCAGTGTCTGTCCGTTTGTCTAAAGTTATACAAAGTAGCGACTCCTAGTAACTATTCAATTTTGTACCAATTTGACGAACTAAAAAAAAATCCATGCATTTTACTGAAATCGTCATTTAATTTTCTGATTGACTGCCGTAATTCATAAAAACCGGACAAGTGCGAGTCGCATTAATAGTATACATTAATCTCGCATTCATAACATATCTAGTATTTGTTATATATGTAAATTTTTTTAGTATACCGATTATTCGTAAGAAGTCCAGACTTGCGCCTCCCTTTAAGGGGGTTGTAGGGTGAAATAAAATAAACTGAATTTAATTTTAATCTTTAATAATTATAATCGAATTAGAAAGCTAATTCACGTATTGAAACTGTTACGTAACTCGGCCAGCAAAAAGATCTTACACCTGGTGTATGTGGCATCATGTGAGTCAGTTCTCTGCTACTGCATACCAGTATGGGGCGGAGCCGGTATAACCTCAATGATACAATTGGAAAGAGCCCAAAGATCAGTGCTTAAGGTTATGTTTAGAAAACACTTTCGCTATCCTACACATCACCTGTATAAAGAAGCATCAGTCCTTAACATCCGACAGTTAAACATCCTTAAATTGGTACTAAAACAACACAGAATACAATCCAATTCAAAGAATATCATGAACTACTTAAACAACGAATATACAAATGTCACATATACCATACATATGTCATATATAACATATGGAAGAATTTATGCTCAGTTTCGTTTACAATAAATTTGAGAAAATCTGTGACATCAAATATTTTAGAACCAGGCAAGTAAAAATATGTATAACAACATATTTTATGACATTACTCTCACTCTCACACTACCTCCGGCATACAATAAATTACTTCGACATATCAAATTTCAAAACAATTGTTTTAACGGTCATACATATATAATTTTTCATGTCTTAATTTTTGATTTTGGTTTGCACAATAGAGTGCCTTACTGTGGGTAGCTTCCATAGTGTGTACAGTTCGCTGGTAGTGAAGCGATAGGGTTTGAAGGCTATTCCCTTAAGGACAGCCTTCTGCGCCCTCTCCAAACTCAGCAAAAGACATTTACCAGCACCACTCCAGGCCGAAATACAGTACGTTAAAACGGAATGGGCAAGAGCAAAGTACAAAGTTGTCAGGGTAGAGAAATCGGCGGAGGTCCGTAGATTTTTAAAAACAACAATTAATTTTCTTACCCTAGAGACAAGTGAATTGATTTGCCCATTCCATGTCAACGTGTCGTCGACCCAGACTCCAAGATATTTTATTGAGTCTGTGCGCATAACTGCAGGACAGCCACAGCTGGCAGTCTTCATTGTATGGCATGCATGAGGTGTCAGACAGAAGGGTGGGGCTGGCTGTGACGCTTTCCTTGAACTAAAAGTGATAAATCTGGTTTTATCCTAGTTGAGGGTAAGCAAATTTTGTATGAGCATCTCATGTTACTCGCAA
Source organism: Dasypolia templi (assembly GCA_963555695.1). Taxonomy (NCBI): domain Eukaryota; kingdom Metazoa; phylum Arthropoda; class Insecta; order Lepidoptera; family Noctuidae; genus Dasypolia; species Dasypolia templi. The sequence goes on from OY743153.1 coordinate 21,908,707, forward strand.
GGCTGACTCTGCCTGAAGCCGAGCCTAGTTCCAGTCACAGCCACTAGACACTAGAACAACAGTGTCATCAGTGTAAGCAATTACTTTGGAGTTTCTTAGTTCAAGTTTCCATTGCTCGTTTATGTAAACCAGGAAAGTAACAAATTTATTATTTTATTCTGTTATTTAACTAACCCTTAGCCTGCATTTCAAATTTCAGCTTTTGAGGACTTCAGAAAATACCATAATCGTTTTATTTTATATACAGACTTACCCTTACCCCTTTCTCAGTCAAAGGGGTAAGGGGAGGTTGAAAGTTACAGAATTCTTAATTTTTTTGTTATTTTTGTGCAAATTGTAGCCTTCATATCAAATTTCTAGGACTGAGATATGAGGCGAGTGAGTGAGTCAGTAACGAAATGAAATATCTACCATGTTATTTTAAGACTTCATAAAGGTTTTCCTGTAATCTGTAAGTCAAGATGTATTTTCTATATTGTTTCAAAATTGTAGGGTCATTAGTTTCGGAGATTATGGTAAATCTGAAACCTTCAAAACTGTTTCATTTAAAATTATAGAAAATTTATTGGTTTGAGACCCACACAACAAGCCGTTTCATTTGATATATCGCACGGTACAGATGGAAAACCTTTGTTTTTTTAATTTTCTAGTTTTCAATCCAAAAGTGACCCCCATCTTTAAAATTCTTTTATTTACGTTACGCGACAGTGTTTGGGTTACAGAAATTCATATGTGTACCAAATTTCAACTAAATCAGGCCAGTAGATTCGCAGCAAATTGGTGACAGAAGGACAGACAGATAGACACACGAGTAATCCTATATGACGTACGGAACCCTAAAAATCGGAAGAATAATAACGGACACAATAAATTCAACGTTGTTTATCAAACCTAGTCCAAATAATAACTTTCCTCGTTGAGTAACAAACTTTACTCATCCCTGAATTCTATGACTTATTTGATATCCACAATTTCTCTTGGGCGAGACATGTTTCGTTAAGAACTACTGAACTGTGATGGCTTTGGGTCTTGAATTTGATGAAGTATATTAAATACAATATACAAGCCAACACTAAAATATATGTAATGGTATTTCTTAAAGAAATTGTCCACGTTGCTGTCAACGGAAGAAGTGCCCAAAAGGCTGGCAGCATTGCCACGTTGAATGGCAATACTGATTATTCGGCCTTAGAATAGGCCTACCCACTGGTCTCGTAAAGAGTCGAGCCACCACTTGGAGATGTTCCGAAATACTCGATGAACACTCGGACACAGCTCTAGCGTTTCCACCCCAAACGGCTCAAACATATAGCTCCCAATAAGAAGGTTATATTTGCGCCGTTTGAGGTTTTCTGAACCTGCAGCAGCCGCCCCAGCATAGCCCGCCGTGCTAGGAAGATGGGATGGCGCGAGGTTGCATCTCGCACGAAAAGCTTAAGCAACTTTTGATTGTATTAGTAAGTATTTGTCTTAATATCTCAACCATTGAACAGATGAAATATCTATTCCGTGATCTTTCTAGACAACCTGAGATAAAGCGGTGGAAAACATTGAGAGGAAACTTCAATTCCCATCTTCTCATAAAAAGAACATACAAATAATTACTATAACCGGTAATATTATTATTTAAAAAAACAAGCTCTTGCAAATGACGCACACGCAATTTAGTAACGTACTTAACAGAAGTGCCGTGACGATCAAAATGTTACCTATTTTTTCGGTATAACTCTCATTCGACTCACACAGTTGAACAGAGAATAATATCGTGCGCAAAGGAACTTCGTTCCAAAAATCTATTCGTATCTTAGGCTCCAACCGCTTAGTTACCGTCGTCAGTGAAAAAAGTTAAGAACCAATCTCATCATCTTATATAATTCACGTCTACACGTAAGTACCTAAACGGAGATTGCAGCAAAAACCTTCACTCGTATAAACTGTTCACTATCAACCAAAACACAATAAGTTTCCCGCAAATAGTTCTGCACCTAACAAGTCAAATAAATGGGCAAACAGTATAGCTTAAAAACTTCGCCCATGTTTGCCTACTTTTACCCAATTTGCCCAGATGGATTTAGCTACTCGTATATTATTTCCGGCGTATATTTTTCTCATGTTAGTGGACGGTTTCAAAAGAAGGCACTTAAGCGTTGCATTTCAGTAAAAAAGGGTGATTTTAGAGTTAGAATTAATTGTGTCTGATTTTTATCGGTACTTGGTACAGCTAGAAAAAAAGTGGGTGGAATTTACAAGGATTTTATTAAACCAAGTTCAAACATTTGATAAAGTTAGTATCTGCACGGAATACTAATAGGGTCTTTGGGTAGAGGACTGAGAGTCAATTAAATTATACTCAAATAAAATGAACCCAAATATCGAATTCACAATCCATACCTACACCTTTTTATCAATTAAAGTTAAAAGGACAGTGGTTAATGGTAGTCACTTCAAAACATATCGTTTCATAATAATTGAAAATTGGCAGAATCCTACTAATATACTTCTGCACATGCAGGAACACAGGCTTCCCTGGTACCTCATAAACGGCATCACTATTTAAATTTCTATTAACTGCTCCCAAATTACGGTGTTTCATTTTCTATTATTTAATATTTATTTAATACATAACTCTTTGACACTATTCCATTATTATTGATATTATGTACGTACAACTGTTATTTCAACTCATTACTGGCTTTTGTAAATAGGATATTAATTCAGATTGGTTACTGTTGAAATGGCAATCATGTTATTTGATTCAAATAAGTTTTTAATTTTTTCATTATATTTTTCTTTTACTACATTCTTTTACATTTTGTGAATGTGAGAACGTTGTAGGCCTTGCAAACTGTAGATTTGTAGAACATTGTCTATTTGTTAAGCATATGGTAGTTGTTGACAGTCCTACACTGTTCTCCCATACCTATTAACACTGTAATTAGAAAACATTGTAAAATTCAATTATTTTTAAATAAGTAACCGTGGAGTTTCTTGCCGGCGCTTCTCCTTATGAAACGACCAATTGGAACCGTGCTCATGATCAAGATCAAGATTCAGATTTTGAATAATTGTGTCGTATCTCTATGTATTTTACTGTGTGTATAACATAATAAAATAAATATATAAATTTGAACTACATTTTCGATGAGCTCTTTTTACTCACCACAAATGGAATGACCGTGACACGACGCAAAGTAAATAAAACACTTTAAGAAATACACTCTACTTCCACTTCAATACCACTAAAAAGTTCACACAATTTTCATTCATCACATCACACAATTTTCACCTTTATCGTAAAACAGCACATAATTTACAAACAAGCATAAAAATAAAACAACTTTTACAGGTTAGGCCCTATTCCGATCCGAGGGGAACCCGCAATTTTTCTTTCCGTGCAAAGAAAACCCATTATTTTCCAGTTAGGTATCCCCCAGTGATACGGAAACTTTGTCATTAAAAATGTGCATGCAATATATCCTTGCTAGGTACTTTCTGGAAGGGGGACAGTGTGCAAACTAATCTAACTTTTGTTTTGCAAAGTAGCTTCGAGTTGTAAATCGCGCTATGTTATACACCGATTCAATTAAATTGTTTAATGTCATCGAGTAATTAACGTATTCGTTTGAACGAGTACGGTTTTTGGAGCTTGTTATTTTCGCGTGTATTTGTGATATGTACGGAATTGGATTGAAAGAAAAATCTGCAAATGAATACGTATTATTATGACAGGTTGCAATTAAAACATAGGTTATTGTAGAGTATAGAAACATTTATTTCAAGGGTAGGTACATAGGTACATACATGTATGAATAACATTATTCAAGATTCAACAAAACATTTAATATTTTCATATGATGTTTTTATGACATTGTCTTAATTTCTATGAAGAATTGTAACTCTCACTCTCTCTTACGACTTGTCGCGGCGGATTGACTTAAGCACGTAACACTCAAAGGGATTAGCAAAAAAATCGACAGCGGGCGAAGCATTCGAAACGAGCAACGATCGGCTCGTTACTCGCGTTCGTGTTCGTTTCCACGTTCCGACTGCATGAATGCTCGCCTTGTAACATGTTACATTACGCCCCGTAACACCGGTCAGTACCCACTTTAACGCTTAGCCGGAGGGCTTATCGTAACAAAAACAAAAAGCATAAAAAGTAGGAGTTTCAGGGACGGCAGCAATTTTTCAACAGGAACTGCAGGTAGTGATTGGACTCCAACGCTTTACGCCACCCAGCATCTAGACGTTAGTGGCAGGCGCTCAAGTGGAACTTTCCGGGCTCCAACATCACATGCCGTGCAGTATCGTCCTTGGTGTTAAGTCTACGGCGTTCATGCGCCGAGCAACAGAACTACCTTATCTCGGGGTATAGATCCGAGGGCGGATTATTAGCTGGTCGCTATTGCTTACCGGAACGATAAAGCTACTTCACCATGGGGTAAAGATGTCCAGGGAAGGACTATGAGCTGGTCGCCAAGACTAAAAGTAGACTGATTTTATTGGGGCTGAAGGCCCGTATTTATACTGGACAGATGTATCAAATTCAAAACTACTTTAACTTAATCATATTAATTCGTTGACTCACTGGGCTGGCTTGGCTGGTCAGACTCCGACCGCGCAACACTCCCCTCCTCTTCGCGACCTTAGTCCGGCAGCCAAGCGCAGACTCTGCCCACCACCCCGCGCGGCCTCGCTCACTCTGACCCCTTAGCACCTTTGGTGCCGACAGGGTCTCCTCATCCGGGTAGGGACCATGCTGGAAGGGACCGCGTTTCCTCCTTGACTCCACCAGCTCGGATGATAGGTCCATCGAACTTGAGCCTCCTTGGCTCTTGTTGCCGTCATGACGGAAGCCCTGACCTTATGAAAGGTTCGTTGACATTTCAGAATTAAAATGTATGATGGAAACGTCAACAAATATATATTCTAAGTTTCGAAAGGCAAATTAATAGTATGATATTTCATACTATTAATTTGCTCCTTTCAGTTTTAGAAGCAAGAATAGTTAAAAGTAACTATGCTTTCCAGCGGTAGTAATAATGTAAAATTTTAATGAGTGTCCTACGACTCCACATCTGAAAACATAGATTCAGGTACTAGAATGGCTGAGCACAAACAGCACTTTCAATGCAAATTATATATAATAAATAGACGAAACGATGTGGGGTTCTCTAACAAAGCCCTTTCGAATGCAGTGAATGCGTCTTCAGGGTTTATGTCAATGCACGCGATGTTTGCGATTATTTTTTTTTGGGTGGGAAATACTCCCGGAACTATTCCGCCTCGTCGTTGATGTCAGCAGGCCTGTCCGGTAGAGACACCCAGGCCTGCACTATCAAAGCTTTCAGAAGGAGCTCCCGGTCCAGCTGTTTCAATGCCCACCGTGGACCACTCGGGGCCTGTCGGACTGGCGCGCTCGAGGTCTGGGCGGAGGCGTCCAACCGGATGTACCGGTGGTCGGAATAGGTCTCCACCCCCTCCATGACGCGCCAGTCAATGACATTCGGCGACAGAGCGGGGCTGGCGAACGAAATGTCCACCACTGATTCACCAGGCATCCGCACAAACGTTGGGACAGAACCCCGGTTTAGGACGACCAGGCCTGTCTTCAGAGCCCAGTCCTCCACCATCCTGCCCCGCATGTCCGTGTACCGGGAGCCCCAAGCCACGTTCTTGGCATTGTTGTCCCCGAGGACGAGGAGCACGGGGAGGGAACGGAACCCGACGACGACGACTCTCAACTCCGCCAGGGAGTTGTGAAACTCGGCGAGAGTTCGGTACAGGGAGAAGTATACCCCTACCACGACTATCTCCCGAACCGTGCTGCCACGCAACCCCGAACCATCTTGACGGCCTCGAGGGATAGGGTACCGGCGGCGGCCACCGAGCCGCTCAGGTCCTCCACCCAGTCATCTCTGGGCGGGACAAAGTACGGCTCAGTGACCACGGCGATGTTAATTGACCACTTCGCCGTGCTCTGGTGCATCAAATCCTGAGCAGAGGCGCAATAGTTGATGTTCGCCTGGTGGAGGCGTAATGGGGCCATTACTGACACTCCAAATCAGCCTCCTCCCGAGCCCCCTGTGAAGGCCCTGTCGCGACGGTTACGGCGGCGTTGACGGTCGAGGCGGCAGCAGCGGCGGCAGTGACGACGGATGCGGATTTGACGGCGGTGGCAGTGGGCTTGTCCCTGCCCCTTGTAACGTAACGATTAGCAGGCTGACTAAACGTGGTTACATGTTAATGTAATTTTAAAATATAAGATACAAATGCATAATTTTATATCTAATAATAATTCATTCCATCTAATTGACACTAACAATTATGTTGGTAACCATTTATATTTGAAAAAAGATTTATCACAGAAGTTTTTTCACAGATAATTACTTTCTTTTGAAGTATTGTAAAAGACAGATAGCTGTGTCGCTATCATATTATTTTTCTATTACAGCCAAGAATTTGGGTAAACAAATTGCTTCTATTGAGCAATGCTATGACATGTCAAATAATTCAGCCAATAATTTGGTATCCAATGTTGAAATTTATCATAATAATTTAAATTAGAAATTCAGACAATGGATACAACCTCTGGCAATAAAGTACAGAATTGCAATAATAAATCTAATAAAAGTTTAAAATCAGTTAATAGCATCAACCTGGTGCATCAAAATATTCAAGGATTTATGAACAAAGATTTAGAAGTAGAATTATTTATGAATAATAATAGTATTGATGTTCTGTGTATAACAGAAAATTGGCTTAAAAACCACCAGTTATTGTTCAATTTTAATAATCACCAGGTTGGTAGTTTGTTCAGCAGAGTCAAAAGCTCGCTCAGGCTCATTATTTTTAGTAAGTAACCAGCTTACATTTAAAGACCGTAAGTATATTGTGAGCCTGTTGAGCGGACTGTTGAAATAGCTTTTATAGAATTGGAGCAGTTTATTGTATTAAGTGTGTACAGGCCCCCTTCAGGATTGTATGACTGCTTCGAAAAGGTAATGGATGAAGTATTACACAAGATTTGTAACTCAAACCAATCCATTATCATTTGCGGTGATTGTAATGTTAATTTATTGAAAAACTCAGGTTCTTGTAGTAAAATAATAAGTTTATTTCAGTCCTACAATCTTGTAAATCTATTTTTGGAGCCAACAAGAATTACCCCTACTAGTGCCATATGCCTAGATAATTTTTATTCAGATATTGTACCAAGCCACAAAGAAATGATTAATTTACTAGATTCTGATCATTGCGGACAAAGGATTACTGTTCAAAACCAAAACAACAAAATAACTAAAAAGGATATCACTGTGAACCCCTAAACTACCGCTTAGAGGCTTTTAAATTGAAACTAATTATTAAACTATTAGTTTTGTATTCTCCTGTTTATGCTGATCCTAATCATCTATATGATGAGTTCTTTAATAATTTAATTCTATCTTTATTCCCAAGATTATCTCGGTTAATAGTAACGCATCTTTCAGTGATTGGGCTACCATTGGTATTCATAAAAGTAGAGCACGGCTTTATGAGCTGTACAATGAAAGGACTTATGTTAACACTGCTGAATTTAATTTATATGTTAGAAATTATTCAAAACTGATTAAAAAAGTTAGTGTTATGGCCAAGTCGCGTTATTTGGGTTCGAATATTAAAAGCAGTAGTAAGGTAATTAAAATGACTTGGAAAATTATTAATAGTGAAACGGGAAGGTCTAGTAACCGAAGTACTGACTACAGCCTGTCTATTAATGACAACATCATAAAATCAGACTCACAAGTCGCCAGGGCCTTTGAAAACTTCTTTTCAGATATTCCCGTTTCAACTACTAAATTCCATAACTCGTCACCTTCTGTTTTCGCAAAAAAAATTAATTTTTGCTATTCGGAATTTCATTTTGAACAAATTACATGTAGGGATATAATTAAAGTTTTTCACACTTTAAATGTAAAAAAGACTGCAGATCTGTGGGGTAATTATGTAGAAGTTGCTAGGTCTATTATAGACATTGTATCACCTACTCTAGTTCTTATTTTTAATAATTGTTTCGACTGTGGGGAGTTCCCTGACCTTATGAAAAATAGTTTAAACCTTTGTTTAAATCAGGTAGTTCATCAGACCCCACAATTTATAGACCTATTTCAGTACTACCTACATTTAGTAAAATTTTTGAGAAATTAATTTTAGACCAACTGCAAAGATTTTTAACAGACCTAAATTATTACGTAGCAAACAGTTCGGTTTTACAAGGGGTCGTTCAACTACTGATGCCGGCGTCGTGAACTTTTAGGACATATTTATAATGCTTGGGAAGATAACTGCGATGCCTTGGGCATCTTTTGTGATTTGTCTAAGGCCTTCGATTGCGTTCTTCATGACACGTTAATCAGGAAACTCCGCCACAACGGGATCCGAAACACCGCTCTGGATCTTCTTACTTCATACTTGAGTAAAACGATTCAGAGCGTTGACGTTAATGGAGAAAGATATCCCGAATCTATCTTAACAATGGGAATTTCACAGGGCTTAATTCTTGGTCCTTTCTTGTTTCTTATTTATATTAATGACTTGCCTTACCTCATAATGGATAATCATGATATAGTGTTGTTTGCGGATGATACTTCACTTTTGTTTAAACTTAAACATCAGCAGCAGGTTACTGACGATGTAAATAATGCGATCTCAAAAATAGTTCACTGGTTCAATGTTAATAATGTACTTATTAATGAAAAGACGAGCATTAAGTTTACGCTACCTCACGTTAGGCAGGTGAAAACGAATGTGTTGATAAAGGGCGAAGAATTGAAACTTGAAGACAGCACAGTATTCTTGGGCTTAACTTTGGATGCTAAGCTTCAGTGGGGCCCACATATTGATAAATTCTCAAAAAAGCTAAGCTCCGCAGCATACGCTGTTTTTTTAATTCGTAATTTAACTGACATAGAGACAGCCCGTTTAGTTTACTTTAGCTATTTTCACAGTGTAATGTCGTACGGTATTCTGTTTTGCAGAAAAGAGCTGTTAGATCAATTTATAAATTAAGTCCGAGACACTCTCTCAGAGAGAAATTAAAGGAAATAAAAGTAATGACTGTGCCTTCTCAGTATATTTATGAAAATCTTTTATATGCCCACAAAAACATTTTTTTTTTAAATACAGAGATATCCATAATATAAATACTAGGAACAAACACAAATTTGTTTTACCTACAACAAGGCTCAAGAAAATAGGTGGCTTGTTCAGATGTCCATTGACATACTTAAACGCTTTATAATAAACTTCCAAGCCACGTTCAAGATCTAAGCCTTAATAAATTCAAATCATTTATTAAACGTAAGTTGTGCCAGAAAGCTTTTTATACAGTCAAAGACAATATTTAGGACAAAAAGGCTTGGGACTGACCTGCTCCAATTTTTGCATACTGAGTATGGTTTTTTGTTTGGTACCTTATTTTGTTTTATTTTATATACACCTTGACATTTCATGATGATTATATACATAACGACATAGATATTCACTTTGTATAATATTATTATTATTTTAATTTCGAGTGAGGACCAAGTAGGTTACATTTTTATTTATTTTGTCTATCTCAGTTATTTATTTAATTTATTTATATCTGGCAGTTTGAGTAATTAAAGCGGCCTACCCAATGTCCTTTCTTTGGTATTGTTCATCGAATCGTTGAGCTCCTTATGTTTACTGACAAATGCGTGCACTGACTGGACAGGTCCACTCAATCTGTGTGGTTCTTTCCTCAAAATACCATTTCAGACATCAATCCACATGGTCTTAATATGATCTGACCAAGATTATGTCTGGACTTTAAAAGAGACTGTGACCTCTGAGTTTGTTTCGGCCTTTCTTCTCAGAGTAGTCATATAGGTAACGCCGACCTCATCTAGTTTAAAAAAAAAAGTTTGACGTGTAAAAGTGTTTGTACAAACCCACTTACAAAAATAAAAATAATTTATCATTTATCATCATTTATCAAAAATTTTTAGAAAAAGATATTAAGAATTAGAATTTAAATCGATTAGAAGCAGCTCACGTCGGCTCCGGCCCGTAGTCTGTCAAATGGGAGCTCGCAGCAGCCGCTCCACCATACAGCAGGCAGGGAAAAAATATTAAAAAGGTTCGTTACCACTCCAAAAAAATCACAATACATAAACAAAATGAAGAAATCAGACAACAAAATAAAAACGATATGGAGCATTATAAATGAGAGAACAAATAAAAAACGAAAAAAGGAAAAATTTAGCATACAATTACAACAAAATAATACTATTTTATCCGGACCCACACAAATTGCAAATATTTTTAATGATTTCTTTGTGTCAATAGGAGAAAACAGCAACAATGTATCGGGCAGTGCACTGGGTGGCATGTCAACACTAAATTTCACGGAAAACACTATGTTCCTTAGCCCAGTAGAAGCTTGGGAAGTTAACAAATTAATAAAAAGCCTAAAAAATAAACAAAGTTACGGTTTATACGAAATTCCACCTACATTATTGAAAGAATGCGCAAATGAACTCACCCTACCATTTTATAAATTATTAAATCAGTCTTTTACAGAAGGCACTTTCCCTGAATTGTTGAAAAAATCATTAATTAAGCCAATCCATAAAAAAATATCTATTTATGGACGCGTTTGCAAAATTGTTAGGCATAGAATCAAACTACTGCATTGCCACGGGTCACACACACAAGTGTACGCACGGTTAGATGCGGGAAACGCAGTCAAGTGAAAACATTTTGATACTTTGTTTTTTTTTTCTTTACCTACAAAAATATTTTTTACATTTCACTAAATAAAACTAAGATACAAATACCAAACTCCGGCTACAGAGACTGCTAAGCACTGGAAGCCCTCTACTAGTAGTGGTACTAGTAGAGGTATGTGGGCTGTAGACTTTGGGCTGCTTTTGTTAGTTACGATGAGTTTTTACCTCCGGACTTGATTGAGTGACCTGAAGGTGTACCTACTTCGTGACTGCTACTGGAACTCCTCGACGAGAAGAACTAGGTGTGCCGAGTTTGGGCTCGTTTTGTTAGTTATGATGAGACCTTACCTCCGAACTTGATGGAGTGACCTGAAGGAGGTGACTTGTCGAGGATTGACACCTTCAGGTCACCCCAACAAGTTCAGAGGTAAGGTCGCATCATAACTTACAAAACGAGCAAAAAATCGGTTCACCTAGTTCTACTCGTCGAGGAGTTCCAGTAGCAGTTACCGAAGTACACCTTCAGGGCACTCCATCAAGTTCGGAGGTAAGGACTCATCATAAGTAACAAAACGAGCCCAAACTCAGCACACCTAGTTCTACTTGTCGAGGAGTTCCAGTAGCATTCACCGAAGTACACCTTCAGGTCACCCCATCAAGTTCGGAGGTAAGGTCTCATCGTAACTAACAAAATGAGCTCAAACTCGGTACACCTAGTTTTACTCGTCGAGGAGTTCCAGTATCAGTCACAGAAGTACACCTTCAGGTCACCCCATCAAGTTCGGAGGTAAGGTCTCATCATAACTAACAAAACGAGCCCAAACTCGGCACACCTAGTTCTACTTGTCGAGGCGTTCCAGTAGCAGTCACCGAAGTACACCTTCAGGTCACTCCATCAAGTTCGGAGGTAAGGTCTCATCATAACTAACAAAACGAGACCAAACTCGGCACACCTAGTTCTACTTGTCGAGGCGTTCCAGTAGCAGTCACCGAAGTACACCTTCAGGTCACTGCTTCAAGTTCAGAGGTAAGGTCTCATCATAACTAACAAAACGAGCACAAACTCGGCACACCTAGTTCTACTCGTCGAGAAGTTCCAGTAGCAGTCACCGAAGTACACCATCAGGTCACTCCATCAAGTCTGGAGGTAAGGTCTCATCATAACTAACAAAACGAGCCCACACTCGGCACACCTAGTTCTACTCGTCGAGGAGTTCCAGTAGCAGACACAGAAGTATACCTTCAGGTCACTCCACAAAGTCCGAGACGAATAGACATTTAGATACTCTACTTACATTTAGCGAAAAAAAGATTATGAAATCTTACCTTTCCAAGTGTCAAATTTGGTTTATCGAATATTTTGTAATTGTACAGCGATCTTTATCAGCACGAGCCGCTGCAAACAGGCGTTACAGTGATGTCCACTCACGACGGCGACCGAGCGCGGACTGAGTTCAATCCTCAATCGATTTGAAAATGTTTGTGCACAAAAAATAAAATACCTAACACTTATTGCAATTGTTTAAGATTCATTCGTATTTGCAAAATATGTGAAAAAATAAGTTTTGGTTTTTATTTTTTCTGCGACTATTTGTAACATTTTGAAAAAAAATATGTAAGACTGTTTTTAATTGAATATATCTGCCTACTTACAGTATTTTTAGAAATCTTAAAATATGTTGATACTAGACCTAAAAATGTACTTAAACTTCAGCCGATATCGTTAATTTTGTGGAAAATGGCAACGGAATATCGTTTTGTCAGTACATAAACCTATTATTTTCAACAAAAACGTCTTTAGTTTTTGAAGGTGAAGAACCAACCTATATGTGGTCGTTATTATTTTTATTCTATTTGCTTTAGTTTCGTCACGCAATGTACAAAAAAACAGCATAGTTTTGCCCGATTTGCAAACGCGCCCTTAACACCTGAGGAGCTGTTGTGCACAGCAATTCTTTTATGATTTGATAAGTACTAAAGTCTTTATGAAAATTGTACGGCACTCATTTAACTTTCATTTTTTTTATCTGATAATTGTTGTACTGCTGAAAAGCAAACCTTTAGTTACCTCTGTCTATTTTCCACATCCAATTATCTCATTTCATGTGATCTCTTATTAATTTCATTAGATTGCAAGTTTTGAATTTTTTTATCTTACATTGTCATCTGTCAGTTTTTCTTTTTCTTTGTTGTAGGGTTAAGAGGTCGTCTATTTATTGTAAAGGTATCGTAAAACTAGTGTAAAGCCAGGTTCTCACTGTAAGCCATCTTTATTGTTCCTGGCCGATAACTGATTAAGAAGTATTTGGATTTAAAACTAAAAAAGTCACTTCTCGAAGATCGGCCAGGGGCTATTGAAGGCAACTGTTAGTTTTCACCAGGTTCTTTTGACTCCTTCTTTTGACTCGCCCTTTTGGCTCGCTCTGTTGGCTACTTTCCTTTCGTACTTTTTCTTACGTCTTTACCAGTAATTACCGCCCAATCGCTCTCTTGCCCTCAGCCTCCAAGATCTTCGAAAAAGCTATGTGTGATCGAATTTATGCTTTTTGCGAAAGAAATTACTTATTCAGCGATTGTCAGAACGGTTTCCGGAAAAATCGTTGTACCACGTTGGCTGTTTATAAATATATTCAAGAAGCCCTTAACATTATAAATAATAAGGAATACACCGTGGGGATACTACTGGACATGACCAAAGCGAACGACAAGGTACAATTTAAATTACTGCTAAACTGTATGGAATAGGAATCCGCGGGAAAGCCCATGAATGGCTTACATCATATTTAAAAAATAGAGAACAAGTAGTTGAAAAAAAAATCCGATCAAAAAGTAAAATAACTAACGCTTCCATCCCCCAAGGAAGTGTCATAGGTTGCCTATTATTTCTCGTTTACATCAACGACTTACCTAAAATCATAGAGGGGCCATGCGTTTAATTCGCGGATGACATATCTATATAAGTCTCATGTCAAAGAAACACAAACATAGAAGACAAAATCAGTTCCACACTCACAAAAACATGTAACTGGATGGCCACACATAATTTAGAAATAATATACCAAAACGAAATTAATGATTTTCCACCCTTATCAGAAAGCTACACTTAAATTTCACCCTTAACGGATTAAAATTAGAAACTGTTCATGAATTTACATTACTTGGTATTACACAAGATAAACATATTAACTGGAAAACACAAATACAAAAAACCCGTTCAAAAATTTAAAAAATTTCATACGCTCTCCGGGAAATTAAAAAGACAACCAATCTACAAACTGCCCTCGCCACCTATTATGCGTATGCCAACGCATGGCTTACCTACGGCGAAATAGTACAGATGCACTGAGACTCTTTACCCTACAAAAGCAATTAGTTAGAATCTTGGTAAACATTGATCATACCGTTGCAAAACCTATTTTCTAAAACATAATATTTTAACCCTCCCCAGTATTTACATTCTAGAAATATGTAAATTTGTCCGTAAACATCAAGAGTTATACACAAAATGCGAAGACATCCAATCACAGTACACACTTAGGCATGGTTCTAGGCTTAACATCCCAACCATACAAATCCCTACGTAATGTCTATAGAAATATACAACAAACTACCAGACATAATAAAGAAAGAAGAAAAGATTAATATATTTATAACAAAACTTTAAAAAATACTAATAAACAAATGCTATCATTCCTTAGACGAATATTTAAATGATAAGCATAAATAATAGAAAAAGGTATATATTTATGTTAAGGAAATTACTAATATAATAAAAAGTAATATAACAATAATACTTGACAACAGTAATTAATGATAATCGCGCAATCTATAGGTATGTTTAACATATAAGTTAGTGATAGGGTAACAATGAATAAATAATATAATGATAATAATAAAAAAACATAAAATTGCAATAAATAATATTTTTTATAATTAAGGAATAATAATTAAATAATATTGCTATAACAACTATTCAAAGAAAACTATATAAATTAATTAATAAACAGGATATAATACATGTACATAAAAATAATTTAAAATATTGTAGTACAGGTTGCAGATAAAGTACAAAATAATGGTTAAGCGAAATGTTATTATCTTATTCGCGATCTCCATAGTTTGTTTATATTTAGTATAGTTTAAATTGGCTCTTATACACGTTTTCAGGATCCCGGGATTTTAAAATTATCTACGTGTTTAGTAAATTACTACTTAACCTAAGCTTTTATCAAGAACACGATATAATTCTAACCAACCACAGAATATATATTTTTTTAAATGCCTTGATGCCGGGAACTTTTGTAATAGGTATTGACAGTCGCAGTAGGTGAGCAATTTTAAACGTTTACGTTTAAATATACATGCCTCCGGAATCCTGGGATTTTAGTACATATTAAGAATGACTGCCGCTATAACATAGACATTATTACGATTCACAATTGGTACAGTATACAATTTAATAACTATTTTGTCTTGTTTATTACTAAGTGAGTTTTATGTATGTTTTTGAATATCCGTTGCCGTTTTTTTCCCTATTCTCTCTAGTTATAGTGTAGTAATAATTATTGTCTACTGAATAAATAATAATGTTAATTTTGAAAGTTTGATATTTCCAAGAATCGGACAATATTTCTTTTGCTTCTCGTACGTCGCCATGTCAATTGTTTATTGGTTTTTTAGAATCGTGTGAAAGAGATAGCAACTGTCGCTCCTATTCTTTTTGTGCATAGAGGGCGATAGATAGATTGCAGTCTCATACTGTAATTTGTTGAGAGCGCACGTGTGCTTTTGTATCTTGTGGAATCATAATTTTTTGACCCGGCTTTCAATTGGAATTTCAACTGAATATTGATTTTTAAACTTTGTAAGTTGGACTCGATTACTTGACCCAACCAATCATTAGATTATATTGGTTTATATCCTGGACATACTGAGTACATTGCAGTGAAATGTTAAAATATTTGCGCTGCTGCAGTTAATTTGGACACATGGAAAATATTTTGTAACTTCGTATTTAAAAAAATGTTATTAGAAAATATTTTTTTTATTTATTTGTATGGGTTCTTTCATTTCCAAAGATCCCGTAGTACTTTTAACTTACGTTAAGTAGTTGACTCAAGTTAAGTAGTTAAAGATAATTTCAAAATCCCGGGATCCCGAAAATGTGTTTATAGTACAATATGTACGTTAGAGATCATTGCCCTAAATTTTTAAACTTACTGCGACAATTAATAAATACTACTTAATACCAGTTGCCGGGGTTGCGGGATGCAATAAAAATGAAATAAAATTTTTGGTGGTTTTAACCACTCTATGTTATACCTTCCCGCCAAGTTTAGGTATTTATACTCTACCTATTCCGGACACTGGTAATAAGTAATAATAAAACAGAATAGATGATAGTTTAAAAATAATTATACATAATAATAAAGTGGTTTTTATGAAAAGAAAGAAAAAATGATAAGTTTACAAAAGAAACAAAAGGACTGTTGTAAATAATTAATTATTAAGGATTATATTATTGAAACATTTAAGTTGATCATGTCAAGCTTCCGTTGTGCTTCAATGAGGTATTGTCGTAGGCGTCTTCTAAATGTGTCGATGATCGTGGTAATTGCTCGAATAGGTGGTGGCAGGGTTTTCCACACTTTGGAAGCCGCATAACGGAAGCTAACTCTAAAAGCGGCTGTACTCTGCGACTGGGTAGAGAGTTTCTGCGAGCATTGCCTTCTCCCACATTCTCGTCTACTCGCTATCCAACTTAACTTGTCGTACAGATAGTCCGGTTTTTGGTATTTAACTACACCGAACAGAAGGCACCACAAGTGTAGTTTGAGTTTCGATTTCATTTTCAATGAGAAATGTCTATTTAAAAATGGAGTTACATGACTTCTGGGCGGAATTTTATAGCAAAACCGAGCACAAGCGTTTTGGCCTAATCTTGTACAGAACTTTCAGGCGGTAGAAACAGTTTCTTACCGAGTCGGCCACATGTTTTTCGAAACGAAGATCTTTGTCTATATTAAGACCAAGATTCCGCGCTTCATAAACTCTGTCAATTGGCTCGCCCATTAGCTCCAGGTGAAAAGATGCTGGTAGTTTAGATAGTTGCTGTCTCGTGCCAAATACAGTGTATTTTGTATTGGTTGGGTTTAGACACAGGCAATTCTCTTCAGACCAGGCGACGATTCTACGAAGGTCATCGTTTAAATCTTTAATGGCACTGTCGTAGTCATTTGGACTGAACGATATATAAATTTAGACAGCATCAGCGTATATGTGGTACTTACATCTCTGGAGGCATTTAATTATATCTGCACAGTACATAATAAACAGGATTGGGCCTAATTGCCTCTTTCAATGGAAGTAAGAGACGATCAAAGAACAGTGCCGTCACCCAAACGTTTCACACAAATTGTTTTCTACCACTAAGGTAGCTGTAGAACCATTGCGTAGCGCTGGGGTCAAATCCGTTATAATTTAGCTTTGATAGTAATAACGGGATACTTATTGCGTCAAATGCCCGGGAAAAATCTCCAGCAAAGAACACATTCCTTTATCTTGGGCTGAAAATATATTATCAGTCACATCTAGTAAGGCAGTGACAGTACTGCGCTGTTTTCTGAAACCGGACTGTAAGTCCGGTAACACACAATTTTGTTCCAGAAAATGCGTTAATTGGTGGCTGACGACTTTCTCTAAAACTTTAGACAGACACGGTAAAATGCTAATAGGGCGTAGGTCTTTTACTTCAACTGGATTGCCGTTTTTGGGTAAGGGCCTAACGGAAGCAATTTTCCATTGGTCAGGGAACGTTGACGTCACAATTTAGCAGTTTATAATGTCAGTTACAGTACTTAGTGCGTATGGTAGAATCATGTTTAGCATGGCAAGGGTAATGTTGTCATAGCCTTCGGCGTTACTTTTAAGATTGGATATTATACGAGAGATGTCATTCTGTTCCACAGGATTGATTGTGACAATTTCTTCACCATGTCTATGTGTATAGTTGCAAGTAGTCTTAGACACAGAAAATATTGATGTGTGTTTGATCTCTGAAACGCACTTCAATAAACAGTCTTTTGTAAATTTTAGAGGCTATAAGGTTTATCACTCGCTGCACCCTAACAACACGGCACGAGGCGGTCATTATTAGAGAAAATATCTGTCATTACGAACAGTGTTAATACGAGGAGCCAGGCACGCAAGCTGTGGTGATATCAGTTAAAACAAATAAATTTAATTTGACAGTAGCGGCTGTATACTGTCCCCCAAGACACGCGATAAACAAAGAACAATATGTAAACTTCTTCAGACTCCTTGGACAGAGATTTATATTAGGCGGTGACTTTAATGGTAAGAACACTCATTGGGGATCGAGATTAACTTCAACTAAGGGAAGACAGCTTCTCAGTGCAGTAAAAGACATGCGCTGTGAGGTCATAAGTACTGGAAAACCTACATACTGGCCGACTGACCACCAGAAACTACCTGACCTCATCGACTTTTTCATTGTCAAAAATATTTCTATCAATGATCTGAGGGTGGAAGAGGGGTACCACATGAACTCCGATCACTCTCCGATATTATTACATTTAAGTCACAAAATATTACTAAGAGAAAATTACTTGACATTAGTCAACAAGTTTACAGATTGGAAAAGTTTTAGCATAGACCTAGAAAATATTATTGACCTAAAAACTTCATTAAAAAGAAAATATCAGCTTGATTCTGAAGTTAACAGGTTTAACAACAATATTCAACAATGTGCATGGAACAACACACCACAGCTTACGAACAAATTTAAAGGAAATACCTACCCAAAGGAAATAGTAGACCTATTACATGAAAAAAGGGCTCAAAGAAAAAGGTGGCAGCGAACTAGATTCCCGCAAGATAAAACTCTATTGAATAACCTTACTAAAAGACTGAAGAGAGAAATACGAACTTTTCAAGATGAGGCTTTTAATGATAACCTACGTCAGTTAAGCAGCGACCATACAACGCAATACTCTCTTTGGAGAGCGACAAAGTTACACAAAAAGCCAATTACACCAATCCCCCCTATCAGAGATATTAACGGAAAGTGGGCCATAAGCAATGAACAAAAAGCTCTAAGATTTGCACATCACCTGGAAGAAACCTTTCAGTCAAATGACGGGTCTGTGGATAACTTGCAGTTTTCCAATATTCTGCAAGATCAAAGAATTAAGCTTGTGACCCCGAAAGAAGTTGCAAAGGAAATTCAAATTACTAACCTCAAAAAATCCCCAGGGTATGACCTTATTACGGGAGAAATCCTAAAACACCTTCCACGTAAAGCCATCGTTAAGCTAACTCGGCTCATCAATGCTGCATTCGTGCTAAAGCATGTTCCTGAGCCATGGAAAGTTGCTGAAGTGATTATGATTGCAAAGCCCGGTAAACCGCCTACCGAAGTTTCATCATACAGGCCCATTTTCCTGTTGCCTATTTTATCGAAACTGTTTGATTATTTTTTTTTAAAACGCCCAAAACCTATAATAAATGAAAGAAACCTAATTCCTGACCATCAGTTTGGTTTCAGAGAGAAACACTCAACAATAGACCAAGTACATAGAATCACCAACATCATTGAGAGAACGCTTGAAGATAAAAAACTCTGCTCCACCGTATTTTTAGATGTGGCACAAGCTTTTTATAGAGTTTGGCATAAGGGTTTGATGTACAAGTTACGACTAATATTGTCCAATGATTTTGCCGATATTTTGCAATCATACATTACAGATAGAATGTTTCGAGTAAGGCACGAGGATGCCTTTTCTGATCTAAGAATTATTAAAGCTGGCGTGCCTCAAGGTAGTGTGCTGGGTCCAGTCCTATACCTGTTGTACACGTATGATATGCCAGAACTGGAAAAAATACCATCGCAACCTTCGCGGACGACACTGCCATTATGGCTACAGGATCATGCCCTACGGAAACAATCAAAAAGGTACAAATCGAAAGAAATTCATTGAAATTCATGACTGGGCACAAAAATGGAGAATCAGATTGAATGAATCGAAGTCACTACACATTGATTTCACCAACAGGAATTGTGATTACCAACCAATCTTCATAAATGGCCAACAAGTTTCATACGCAAATACAGCCAAATACCTTGGCATAACGCTTGACGCAAAACTGCGCTGGAAAGCGTACGTCAAAAAGAAAATCCAGGAACTAGACATGCGTTTTAAAAACATGTATTGGTTGATTGGACGGGGTTCCTGCCTATCGATACATAACAAAATTTTAGCATATAAGCATATTTTTATGCCAATATGGACATATGGTATCCATATGAAATGGCATCATTATTCATTCCATGTGTCATATGGTTTGGCTGTAAATTATATAAACATTCCAGAATAAAGTACTCAGGAGTATTATAAATGCGCCCTGGTATATAAGAAATGACGACCTCCATCGTGACCTAAAAATGGAACCCGTCACCAATATAATCAAAAAATTTGCTGAGGCCCATGAACACCGACTCCGCCGACATGTGAACATCGAGGTAATTCAGCTGTTAGACCAAGCAAATATATTGCGAAGACTAAAACGAACTAAACCTTTTGAGTTAGTGTAGTGTAAAGTGTAGAAATAATAGTGACAGTGACACACATAATAACACATGAACAAAGTGTTTATATCATTAATTATCAGACTCTAAGAAAGTGGAACGGACTTGTGTAATGTTCAATCAGCACTTTTCTAATTTTTAAAATAATTATCCCGTAACAAATTAAGTTAGATTAAAATTGCTTATTAGTCGTATAGACTAGATTGTAATCAATTATTAAGAACCTGTTTTTTTTTAAATAAAGTATATAAAAAAACGCCTGGGGTTACCGGGAACAATAAAAAAATTATCATTAATTAGATTTGGATCTGTAAAATGCGACGTAAGGTCTTGTCTGGGTTTATAGGGTGATAATGTGGATTTAAGATTTTTCCATAAAAATTTAGGGTTCTGTATTTTATTATTTATATTATGCTTGAAAAACGCAACTTTTTCATTGTACAAAGACCTTAACATAAGGGACTTTAACACTTTGTAGTAATGTTTTTTAGAATCTGATTTCGTTTTCCTAAAACAAGTTAATGCCACGTCCCGTAAACGCATCATGAGTTTAATCGTAACAGTAATCCAAGGATAAGACCTTTCTCTGACAGTACATGTTTTTATTGGTGCGTGAACATCAAACAGTGTTATGTGGGAGTTAAATACATGCACCATGTCATTTACATTGTCAAACGAGACGACCAGTTGAGTAATACTGAGGCTATTCAGAAACTCATTGGTTTTTATTATTTTTATGCAGGTAGTGTCCAGCAAGTTAACATTAAAATCACCTAGTAAAATGGAATGGTCACAATTTCCCAGTGAGCTCAGCGAATCCGTTATGGCGTCTAGGAAAAGAACAAAGTCAAGCCATGGTGGCCGGTACGCTGTCCTCTTTTTTGCCGTTTATTGAGAGCGTTAGCCACATTTGTTCGACCGATTCGAACCTGGGATCAACTGCGCTAGTCCAAGTTCGCGCGCTCAGTCCTCGCCGAAGATAAAAGCTGACGCCCCCACCACGACCTGAGTGCACACTTGCCGGCCACGGCGTGTGACGCAGACGGTAGCCCGGAACAACCGGGGCGCGCCCCTCCTCGCCCGGTCGCAACCAAGTCTCGTTAATGGCCATAACGTCAAAACTATGCCTGTCGAGTGCATCAATCAGGTTATCATGACCTGTACCCAGTGATCCAGCATTATGAAAACCAACTATAAAACTTTTCGCCTATATACAAAATTATAATAATAATAAAATATTCGGTAATTTAGCAACATCAACATTATAAGTGCACATTTAAAAGATCAATCAGTCAATTCTAATTTCAATTAGTGATAATATTGTTCGTCCAATTGTTAGTATGTACGAGTATATACTGAATGTGAATGTAATCAAATTAAAACGAAACATTGTAATTGGAAGATTTGTAAATAATAGGTTTGTAACGTGCAAGAGTTGTTTTGTAATAAGTAGGTGTATATAAATATCTGTAGTGTTAAAAAACTAGTTAACGTATAATTGACTGAGGTGATCCGCGAGACACAAGCCTACCAATCTAAAAGAAAGCAGATAGTAGCAACACAAACATAATATAACATTTTCAATATTGACACTTACTACAACTAAACTTACTATAAAAATCAGCGTAACAGTATATGAAAGTATGACCTTAACTAGACAAGTAATGGATATAACAAAACAAAGAAAAACAAACAAAAAATTAACTCTATGGTGTGCTATTGCCACCACTACCCGGTGCCGGTCCGAAGGTGCGCTGTAAGTCAGCTTCACAGCGGATTTGGCAAGTTGTGTCTCCGGGTTTGTACCGGGCGAAAATACGGCCTCGCTTTGAACATACAAATTGCTAACCCAGGCGACTGCCGGCCTCACGAGCGCTCCGAAACAACTGTCGATTCACCTTCGTAAGGCGCTCATTCACGTAAAAGCGCGTCGCAGGGCCCGTCAAGTCGAGGTCAGCAGTAGTCATCCCACGTCGCACTCGTGCACCCTCCAGCAGCTCGTCACGCAGGTCGCGGCGCGCGAGGCGCACAACAAGGAAGTAGGGGCGAGTCTCCACCAGCGCCGCCGCCGCCTACGTCGCGTTGATGCGCCTACCTCCGACACGCTCGGCGCTCACAATGTCGCACGTTTTGATTTTGACGCCAATCTTGGATGCCAACTAACAACGCCGTGTGGATTGGGTTTTCACCAATAGGCTCGGGTATGTTAGACATCTGGATATCATTTACGAGCAGCTCCTGATCTCGATCATTAATATCATTCCGCAATTGCGATATTAATTCATCCACATCCGACGCTACTTGGGGCTGCGTATGTTTATGGTCTAATACAGCCACTCGCTCCTCCAAATGACTCATCCTATCATTAGTGGCGTTTGGAGAGGACCTTAGCTCCGACAGGTCATCACGGGGCAGCTGGAATTCATCACGCACCGTCTTCAAAAAGTCTTCTTTAAATAAGCTTAGCTCTGCTCTGAGGATGTCTAGGCTGAGCTCCTGTGTGGCGTCTAGTGCTGTGCTGTTTATAGGGCTGGTGTCCATCAGGTTTACGAGGCTTTGCTCGTGTACAGCTGGCGCTGGTACCCGCGACCTTACCGGCGTTTCAGCCTGGTTATCCATTGCCAGGTTCTTATTGCACTCCGAACAGTGCCAGGGAGTCGTTATAGGGCCTGTATTCTGGATGCCCACGCACGCTCGATGGTACCAAGATCTACACTTGCTGCAATTAGCGGCCTCTGTTGACGAGAGAAACTTGCCACAACCACCGCACTTTGCCATGGAGAAATAAGAAGGAAAAATAAAATGAACGCAGCTATCGGCGGAAAGGTGCGAACACACTAAAGTTAGGTCATGTCATGAATGTTTTCCGTTCATTAATAAAATACTGTTTATTTACCTTCGGGTTTCGGGTACTTAAAATATTACTGCGGTTCGATGAAACGGTTTTAAAGTTTAACAGATTAAACACATCACAGAAACACCGGATAATAGTTTTACATATAAATCGCTCTTGTACACGTATTTTCACAGTAGACTTATGCGAATCAAACTGTTGTATTTTATTTATTCGCGAGAAGTACACAGAGAGCTGTGACTGATTGACATCCGTGACGTCACTATTTGGGGATCCCTTTGTCAGCAATGGGACAGTGCCGCTAACTTAAAAAAAAACAAATATCATCATTCCATGCCATTCATCGGTTAAATGAAACCGATGATGGTTGGTCGGATATGGTGAAAAACTGTATCCAAAAAGCCTGTCGGACCCTAGATCCCAATCTCAGAAAATTAAGTCGCACTTGTAACCTCTAGATCTACATGGCTTTTGAGTTATAAAATAACATCCAAAATTTTCCGCTAGACCCAAGCACACACATACAGGTTGTTTCAAAAACTTAAAATCACGATCCCCTTGAAAACTATATTTGCTTCCTACGGGCTCACATGGACAGTGTTAATTTAACTTTTCTAGAACAATCGACTGTGTGGACATAACGCAAATTGTAAACTGTGAAGTGTTGTTGTTCTTTAATAGGTGAATTTCACTGCTGGGATCGCCGGGGATATATTTTCTAGACGCAATTTGTTTAGTTGTTGTATGTTTTGAAAGAGCCAATTGTTAAAAATCTTAGAAGGATTCATAATTATTATACAAGATTGCCTAGTGTGTGATTTTGTTAGTCGAGATTTTCTCACGATATTTTTCCTAAAATTCAGATCTAATTTGTAACCTTCAAATGCCAAAGTCGATCCAATTTCCGAGTAAAAATATAATTTAAAACCTACATATGTGACGAAATAAAAAAATAAGAGTCTTCGCCACATGATGCGTTTAATTTGTGTAATAAAAGAAAAAAACACAACGAATATATAAAAAGATAACCAAAATATTACAGTAAAATAAACGTCAAAATATTGCAGCATTGAACTATTTTTAAAGAGATTAACCAAGTAAAATTAAGTGGTAGATTGTTATTATCGCAAGTTATTTTTGTAGTTGTACCTATTGAAATAAACCAAATTCAATAATAAAATAGGCCACTAAACGCAAAATACTATCTTTACAGTATGACGCACTAAGTTGAATCGTCGCCCCGTACACAGTAAAATCAGTAAATACTAATATCTTGAAACTACAATAATAATAAGAATAAGCTAGACAGTGTGAATACGAGGAGATCACGACAAGGCAATCTTGGGCCTGTAGGTTGGTACACGCAGTCCAAGCGCAAACCGTGAGGGACTGCTTTCATTTAAACAGTCTTTAATAGAAATTATGTAATTTACAGCTGAGATATTCTCAGGAGGTCTGAAAAAATGAATTTAAAAAATTAAGCAATTTGTATTGGATGAAATCATAAATTAAATACTTCCATCGACGACGCAATCATGCATCAAATCTGCTATGCAGTCCTCACAGAAAGAAATCAATGACATATTTTTGATAAAATTTCATTTTGAAACACCGAAAAAAATTATGACGGCTAATCTGGCCAAACAGGTACAACATTAATAAAGTTTGAATGTAGCAGTTAGTGCTACAATAGGTTTTAAATGATATTTCATACGTCCCATTAAAATAATCCCCACGTTAAAATGATTAAGCTGAAGTCACTCCTGCACGTTCATTAATAAGTGTATTAACATCGGGGGCATCTGGGCACGCTCGTTCCATTATAAACCTCATTTATCGCTTTCCAACGGGCGTGATCGAGGTCAAGAACAGGCTTATTCGGCAGTAAAAAAAACAATTCAATAGACAAGTTTAAACACTCGTCGCATATATTCCCATAAGTATTTAAACCAATCCCAAATACTTTCATTTATAGCATCATTCCAAACGCTCTTGCGTTAGGTACTTAAACCAATATATTTTTCACTCATCCACTTTACATCACCTTCATCCCATTTGAGAGGTGTCAAAGACAGGCCTACTTCGTTAGCCCGGACAATAATGACGGCTGTTGAATGATTCGATGTGAAGAAGGCAGCTGCTGAAGCGCTTAGCTGTGGTTTAATTTGCGCTGAACAATTTGAGAATATGACGGGTAGTAAAAGTTTGATTGGTGCTGGTAGTATTATTGTCTATAGAGTAGACTTGAACTTTACTTATTACTTAAAGTAAAACTATAAACTTACTTGATCTCTCTGACTCTGACTCTGTACTATGGATTCAGTACATGATTTTGAACCTCAATGCGTTAAAAGTTTTCGTTGATGATAAAATCAATTAGCTTTTCCACCGCTTTTTTCTTATTGAACGCGTAGGTACTTTTCTATGAAATAGCAGTATTTTTTGTTAATAATCATGTGCTGATTTCATGGTTATAGTTTGCGCCACACTGTATAATCATGATATGACAGTAAATTATGATTTGTATTTACATTCCCAGATTTCATAAAAAAACAACTAAATAAATTCAATAGTTTAGTCACTACAACGTTTCCACAGTTCAAAGATTGGCAAAACCCACAGACAGCTCAGCACTAATATTTAGTTTGTTTGAAAAAATCTCTTTTTTGGATTTCGATGATAGGACTTACTTGATAGTTTCGACCATGAAAACACTGACAATCCTTTGCATTAGGATTGTCAGTGTTTTCATTTGTTGTCGTATTTTCATCTCCACGTTATATTATAAGGTAGAAACGTTTGCGCCTACAAAACATGTAAACACTGAACATAATGATTACACACAAAATAATGATTTTAATTCCTCAAGACAATAAATAGAAAGAACCAAAGTGGCACGGAATGACACTGACTCCTCCAATACCTACTCTGACGACTACTCATAAAATATTGCCATCCTTTTCACGAACTAAAAACAAAACACAACAGTCTCTCAGTTCTAACAAAAATCGGCGCGAACTTTGAAAACCGGCACGAAAAGGCCAAAACAGCATCAAAACGGAAACAAAATAAAACATAGTCACTCATGTTATAAGCAATATTCAGCTGTCAACCGATAATCGGGCTTTTGGTTACCGCTGCGAGGTACTTCAACTTAACAAAACCACAAAGTGGCACTAGCAATGTTCATAATGGTACTTCTAACTTAATGAATTTAAAGTTCGTTTTCACTAAACTAAGTAACACCTAAATTAATGCCTAAATAAAAGCACGCTGTTGGATTTTCAACGCTCAGCTCAGCGCCATATGTTGGAAATCCGACAGCGCGCAAGTGTTATTTAAAACGGGCTAAATCCAATTTACCGATTGCCTCAGAACATAACTGTTTTATTACTGTGTTATTTTTTCTGTAAAGCATTGATAACGTATGCGATAATAATTCGTTGTTGAATACCAAAAGATTTTTTTTTTATTGTAAGTAACAGCAAACAGTTACATTATGAAGTTACAACTAATTTAACAAAAACAATTTTAATAATAATATAACCCACAACGCTGTCCACAGGTAGACACAAGGTTTAGAAAGAAAAAAAAAAAGTGTAATCGCTAGGAGCATTAGTAGCAGTACGTGCAGTAATAAGATATACATATAATGAGCATTAAAAACGTAAAAATTCAGATAAGGATTACATAATATAAAAATACGACAAAACAATTACGTTAGATGATTGTCAAAAAGGAACGAGTGAGGCTTTTAAATCTACTCATTGTCAATATTTTCAAAATTACTATTGTATGAGTCAACCATAAGGCGGACAGGTGAGCGCTCGCCAGAATTAGTTCGGCAAGAGTTTACTGCAAAGAGAGTACCTACGCGAACCTGTCGCCTGTGAAACGTTCTCGGTACAGAGTAGCAAATCATGTTATTTAGATTTATACAATTCAATTGATTTCTGACAATTTTATATAAAATAATGGCTTCAAGGTATATTCTTCTAGAGCTAAGGAGCAGGAGCTTGTACTTGCTGAGTAATTGAGAATAAGGTAGGTAGGTTTTATGGCATCTATAGTGCATGCCACGTAAAAAATTGTACTGAACATTTTCAACCATTTAAGAATATTTTTTGTAGAAGGGGTTCCATACAGAAACTGCATACTCTAACTGTGAGCGAACTAGGGCTTTAAACAAGCATATGTATGACGCGGTTTTTTTTTGAAGTTTAGGGTTGGAGTTGTTAATATGCAAATCTAGGCATAGTTTGGAATCATGTATAACGCCGAGATCACGAATTGAATTTAATTTTGTGAGTTGTACTTGACAAAGGACGTACGTGAAGTCAACAATGTGCTTGTTTCTGGTGAAAGTAAGGTAATTGCATTTCGGTATACATAGCTTTACTTTGTTCCTATGACAGTAGTCTGGTAGTCTGTCCAAGTCTTGCTGTAGTAGAATGCAATCAGTAACAGTTTAGATGCATTTATAGATCTTCAGATCATCTGCGTACAGTAGGAACTTCGTGTTGTGAAAGCAATAACCTATGTCATTAATGAAAATGATAAATAATAACGGCCCAAGGATAGAGCCTTGTGGAACACCGGAAGTAACTTCGATAGTGTTTGATCTGTATCCGTTGATTACCACCCTTTGGCAGCGGTTTGAAACATAAGATGCATAAGATGTTTCGAGTAGAACGTTATTTGCTTTGTCGATACTGAAATGATCAATTCCTTGCTGATGAAGCAATAAATAAACCCCTATTTTTTCTGAATAGTTCGATAGTTTTTGATCCTGCATGTAAAAATCTCACCGTGAAGACTTGAGCGGAGTGAGCTGGCAGTGTCATCCCAGCTTGGTCAATCCCTAGCATTAGTGGCACTGACCGCTCACTCCACTAAGTTTCCATGGTGAGATGATTACAGAATAGCACTACTGCTGAGCACGAGGTTCTGAGGTCGATTCCCAGGTCGGGAAAAGTATTATTGGGTTTTATAAGTAGCAGCCCGTAGTCTGGATGTTTGCCTGGGGGATGGCTCGTCCTCTACGGGTCTTTAACATAACTTATAAAATTTCGGTGTGCCTAACATTCGGGGAACACCGGCGGGATGTTATGATATGCATTTTTATATAATTTTCTATTAACTCCTCCCAAATTACGGTGTTTAATTTATTTACTTATTTCTTCAACATTATCTTCTTGTTATTTGACTGATATACCTTCAAGTCTAATTTCAATTCTTTATTAGTGGCTTTTGTGAACAGGACATTAATTCAGATTTGTTACAGCTGAAATAGCAATCATGTCATTTGGCTTGAATAGGGTTTCAATTTTATTATTTTATTTTTCTTTTGTTACATTATTTTGTATTTTGTGAATGTGAGAACGTTTTAGGCCTTTTAGACTATAGATTCATAGACCATTGTCTATTTGTTATGCACATGGTACTAGTTGACATGCCTAAACTGTCTTCCCATACCTATTATCACTGTAATTTTGTAATAATTAATTAAACTTAAATAGAGAGTAACCGTGGAGTTTCTTGGTGGCTTTTCTTCATAGGAAACGACTAATTGGAACCGTGCACCTAGCATCTGACGTTTCATAAGTGCAGATGTAGGTTAATGTGAAGTAAAATATTTTGATTTGTGGTAATTTTTCTAATCTTCCAAGCGGCATTCTGTTTTTGTTTACATTTATTGTTTATTGACATTTGCCAGGTTGCAACACAGAGCAATATGTTTTGTCTTTGGGCCTGACATCGAGCAATGGACAAAACTTTATAATTCTTGAATACGAGGTTTTAGGCTACTCTGTATGTGTGTATTTTATGTCTAGTTATTGTTTGTAATGACTGTGCATTTTGTTTGTGTGAAATAAACAATTTCTCTTTCTGGCTTTTCTTTTTTTTTGTTTTTTTTTTCTGTTTAACTTACCAATATTATTAGATAGTTCTAAACTAATGACGTACACAACTAATCACATCTTATGTTGAAAACTAGCGCCTCTACCGTGCTTTCTACGGCTTGACACAAACTGGCCATATTTCTTTACTATAGTTATGAATGGTTTACATTAATGGACTGTACACATAAACCTTCCGGAATTTTTTGTGTTAATGTTGGTGAAAACCGCATCAAAATCCGTTGCGTAGTTTAGGAGAACTACGCGGTCACATAGACCGACACGAAAAGCTACTTTAGTCGAAGTTCGCACGAACGTTAAAATATAGAGGTGGGATTTTTTCTCGCACTGGATCTTCAACGCACCGAGAGTTGATACTACAAAAAAAAATAAGGGTAATTTCGAATGCAATAAAACTCGTCAGGTGAAAAACTAATCAATCTAAAAATTCAAGTAAGGAAATTTGGCGAGTTATAAATAAGAGTACAAATAGGGATAAAGCAATACAGGCGGAAGTGCGACTTAAAATAAATAACCAAATATTAAATAACCCAGAGAAAGTAACTGACATTCTAGTAAAGCAATTCGATCACAAGTGCAAAATGCCTGGTAACGATGGTCAAGATGATGTTGTCTTTCTTTAACAAAGCACAGAAAGAGTGGAAAACGATATGTAACCACTCCGGAAGAAAATTTCGAAAATCGTGAATGGTATGCAAAATAAGAAATCTTGTGCTTATGATGAAATTCCTATACCAGTAATAAAAGACAATTTATGAATTTTATCTGAGCCGAAATAACAACAACGAATCCGATAAACCATAGGCCCATTTCTTTGTTGCCCACTTTGGCATATTTTTTTTTAAGTTATAAAAGAACGGAACGCTTAGGTAGACATCTTAATTTAAATAAGGTTATTAATTTTATACTAGAAGAATGTTGGTACAGGAGATGCTATTTACATGTTACTAAATGATGTTGTCAATAAAATAAATTGTGAAATGAGGGTAGCTTGTATTTACCTGGATTTAAGCGCGGCTTTCGACACGATTGACCATAAACTACTCATCATCAAAATGGAGAACTATGGCGTAAGAGGTAAAGCCTTACAACTCTTCTCTTACATAACACATAACATAACATTACGCCTTGTTTCCCCGAAGGGTTGGGCAGAGGTGTACCTATGCACCCACATTTCGCCAGTTATGTTTAAGTCCCATGTAATAGGGGGCGAGCCCGGGCACAGCCTCGTTGGTCTAGTGGTCGCAATCGCTACCGCTGATCAATAGTTCCTGGGTTAGATTCCCAGTTCGGGCAAAGTGTTATTGAGTTTTTCTTTCTGGAATTTCTCAGTAGCAGCCCGGATTCTGGATTTGTGCCCGGTTGAAGTCTTCTCTTCTTATCTCAAAAATTGAAAAATGTTTGTCGAACTTGATTCTACAAAACCAGACGGATATAAAAGCAACTACAGGTCATCTATGGTTAACATTACAACCGGCGTGCCTCAATGATCAATTTTAGGCACTTTATTATACATATTATTCACGAATAACGTAATCAATTTCATACATAACCTTTTACCCGACATAAAACTTGTAGTCTTTCATTCTTGGATTAATGCGAATATGCTAATGATAAATACAACTAAAACCTACATTATGTTATTCAAAACAACTGCCCGTAATTAAGACACTATGGAAATTGAATTAGACAAAGTTAAAATAGGCTCAGTCAGGGAAGTCAAGTTTTTAGGAATTTTATTGATGAATTGTTAAATTGGAAGATAGAATTAGCAGCATTGGATTCATTATATCTTCTGCTTGCTATGCCTTAAGAACTCTTAGGGATGAAGTGAGCATAAAACATTTTAAAATGTTTAAAATTACAAAAAACATTTAAGAGTCCACAGTATCAGTCAGTTAAAATATTTAATAAGTTACCGCTTGTGTTAAAAAGCATATTGTACACAGGCTAATAAACAGGGTAATTCTAAATGTTTTTTCAAACTGATTTGTAACTATTTGTATAAGGTGTTTTTTTGTATTCCGTGCTCATGTTATAGTTTATTTTCATTATTTCGTTTATTTATTCTTATCCTTATTTAGATAGATTTTTTAATATTTTTATAAAACAACTTAAAAAAACATTTAAAAATAAAAAAAATAGTGGTCCGCCGGTAGCGGGAGCAGGATCCAAGCTACTGGTGGTTAGGGCTCCAGAGACAGGAACCTCCTCACAATGCTAGCCGTATCGAGGAGTACTGCCTTCTGAATCAGGCCCTTGATCCAACCGCCTAACGAAAGCCTCGAGAGATGTTGGTCGAGGCTTTTTGCCATCAGGCCATTGGCCGATACGACATTCGGCACAATGACAGCCGAGCTCACATTCCACATGTCAACAACCTCGTGTGCTAAGTCGAGATATTTAATTTGTTTCTCTTTCTCAGCTTTACGAGGTTCTCGTCATGTGGAATGGTAACATCGATAATCATTGTGCGGCGTGCTAATCGATCTATCACTACTATGTCAGGCTTATTAGCGATAATAGTCCTGTCAGTAATGATAGACCGATCCCAGTACAACGTGACAAGGTCATTTTCGAGAACTGGGTCGGGCACATACTTGTAATACGGTACCTCAGAATCCACAAGTTTATATTTCAAAGCAAGTTGCTGGTGAACAATCCTGGCTACTTGGTTATGCCTGTGCAAGTATTCGCCGTTAGCCAGACGAGAACAACCAGAGATAATATGTCTGATGGACTCACTTGGACGGTGGCATGCCCGACACACGTCAACCTTTATAATATGTCTCCGGTAGTTATTCGTCAAGATAACTTCGTCCATAATTGCACAGACGAAACCTTCAGTTTCCCCGAAAAGGTCTCCAAAACGTAGCCAGGACACGGACGCTAGGAAATCTACACCAGGCTAATGAAGAGCCCGATAGAAGCGCCCGTGAAGCTCCTTGCTTTGCCATACCGCCTTGCTGTCATCGGTAGTAAGTACTACAGGTTTGTGCCAGTTCTCTTTAGCCATGGAGAGCGGGGTAAGCCCCTTGTCCACTGCGACCACATCACGGTGCATACCCAATTCGGCTTTAAAAAAATTTTTCCCTGAGACTGCACACCTCGCGGTTGTGGAGGGTCTTCGCATTTAATAAGCCTCGACCCCCGCAATTTCGCGGGATGTACAGTCTCATCACCGATGATTGTGGGTGATGCATCCGATTTGCGGTCAGAAGTGTACGGACCCGCCTATCCAGGGCGTTGAGTTCGGTTTGGGTCTATTTGAGTATGCCGAAAGAGTACATCAAAATCAGGCGCGCACCTTGTTTCCGCCCGAAAGAAGACTAATTAATACCTTCTTCAAGCGGCCAAAGAAGCGTTCCTTCAACGATTGCTTCATGTTAATAACGTTGATGCTTAACGCTTCCGACATACCCAAATACTTATAGCTTTCGGATGAAGAGAGGGATCTAAGGTGTATGGAATCCGAAAGTTGAATACCTTCGGATTCCATAATCTCACCTCGCTTAACATGCATGATTGCACATTTGTCCACACCAAAGTCCATTCTGATGGCGCTACTGAATGTTTCAGTTACCTTTAGTAACTCCATCAGTTGCAATTTGTTGGGGGCAAAGATTTTCAAGTCATCCATGAAAAGAAGGTGAGATATGACCTGAACACCTCTCTACAACTGATAGCCTAGACCTGAATCCTCCAGCAGTGTGCTTAGAGGATTCAGAGCTAAGCAGAACGAAAGTGGACTCAAACTGTCGCCCTGAAATATCCACCGTTTAATCCAGACAGGCTCATCATTCCTCTGGATCTGTTGACTCCCCGGATAGCGAAGGACCGTCCTCCATTGCCCCATACAGGACTTAAGGAAGGTGTGTAGAGTTGCATCTATCTTGTACAACTCCAGCACCCTCACAAGCCATGTATGTGGCACCGAGTCGTAGGCCTTCTTATAATCTAACCAGCATGTCGACAGATCCTTGCGAGAGCGACGAACCTGTTGGATAATGGCCATGTCAATGAGGAGTAGCTCCTTAGTACCTCGGGACCCATCCCTACAACCATTTTGAGAGGCAGACATAATCGAGTTAGTGTCAATGTGTGTATTAATTTACGCTCTCAAAATGGATGTATGAAGTTTATAGATCGTCGACACACACGTGATCGGTCTATAATTCTTGGGTTCCGTGGGACTACCTGACTTATGGAGCAGGTGGGTAACGCCTGTTGATAGAAACTGCGGTAGCGACGCAGACTCTAAGGCTGACTGGAACTGAGATGCCAGGCTAGTGTGCGAACTGATTAGCCATTTCAACCAAAAGTTGTGCAATCCATCCGGCCCTGGCGATTTCCAGTTCGGTAACGGACGGACTGCTCTGGCAACGTCTGATGGCGTAATTAGGGCTGTTTCCATTTCTGGTATAGTTTCAGACACTCGCTCGACATCCTGCATCCAGTCAGCCTCAGTGTGACAGACGGGTACTGACCGGATGCTGCGCCAGAATGCACTTGTGGCGGCATCATCCGGGCGGCACACGTCTGTCAAATTTTGTTCAGGTCACTCCCAAGCTCTATATACCTTTCATCGCTCTGGAACATGCGATTCTGCGTGTATCGATCAACCCGCCGCTTATACCACCGAATACGGCTCGCCCATGCACAAACTTTCTGGTTCAGGAAGTCGATGCGCTCTGTGACACGGGACAATAATTCTCGAGGGCTTATTTCAGTCCCCGAAAATGCCCGCCTCACAAAGCGTATCACTCGTGGTCTTGTATTGCTCTCCCTGAAACAGTGTCGTTTGTCTATGAGTCCCCTGGCTCTATCGATACGACGCTCGATCCTGCATTGCCAGGCTGGTACGGATGGTTTTGGTCGAGCAGCTCCGTCACAGTTTGGAAACTTGACGTTAGCTAAACGACATGCCGCAACAGCCGCGCCATACAGGATCGAGTGTGTATCAACGAGATCCTCGCTGCTCTCGAACACATTCTTAAGTTGCGAGTCCAGGGCACACACCAGCGCCCTATTTTGTTTGTGCGTAGGTAGGCGTGGGAATCGCGGTCTAAGTTCGGTCGGAGTGGATCTATACTCGCGAAACGCATACTCCAGTGCGCTCCTGAATCGGTCGTTGCATTGGCTACTTACTGTGGTAACCCTATCATCTTCTTCTTCAACACCATGATTGGACCGCGGTAGGTCAATGGTTGACGCTTGTACCGCGGTTTGTGCCGGAGTGGAGACGATAAGGTTGCTCAGTATCTCTGAGCGCAGCCTATCAAGTGCGGCATCGTCCAAGCTATGATTGCGTTGGATGACCCGCACCTGATCCGACAGTCGTTGGGCCGAGACGCTGATGGCTGGTTCTAGTTCCTGAAAAAGAGACAGCATCCTATCACGGTACGCAGTGAGGTGAGTTCCCCCCTCTGTAGACCCATAATATGCGCGAATGACGTTCTCGTTCATAGACTGAGTCCATCTCATGCGCTGCACACAACCACCGGCAGCGGGGACCCTGCTCGGGGCCGGATGGCCCCTTAGTCCCAAGCTCCTCGGTGGCCGGCCTCTCCCCTGCCGACGACCAGGTGTTGGCGACGTCCGCGGGGAAAAATACTCGTCGCTCGAGCTCGACGCAACTACCGCGGCCGGTGTCGTCACAGCACTCACGTTGGGGCTTGATACCGGCGGCGGCGAGGCGGAGCTAGGCGAAGAGTCCGGAGGTGGTGGACGTGCTTGACGTGCGGCTGATCTCGTCAACATTTGTTAATTTTCATACTCAATAATTATTTACATGTTCCGAGGTGACATGACAGATGTCACCTCCAATTCGGCAGTTTATGGCGTGAAATTCTGTTTTATTCTGGTTCTATGTTGTTTTTTGGACTTCAGGCTTGTAGGGGTACTCAGAAAATATAAAAAAATGTGTCTAAAATGAATATAAGTAATTGAAAACAATTTTTAACAAATATTGGTGACGACATTAGGTTGTTTTTGTGTTTTAAATATTTTTTGGATACTGCGACTGTTTGCTAGCTCTGTATTGAGGCAACTAAACATATAAAACGATCGGACATACCGCCCACCAAAAGGACCCTGTGTCCTTTTAAAAATACTTCTGTTAGTTAAAAATATTTCTGTTATTCTGCTTACATTAAACTTAAAACCTAACCTTCTACATTTTAAAACAATAATAAAACTTACAAGTGGACTGTATGTAACAAAAAAAATAATTACAGATAATTATCCAATACTATAAGTTACTTACCTGTTTGTAATATATATATTACAAACAGGTAAGTAACTTACAAGACAGTTTATTTTATGTTCATCGACCAAAGTAAACAACATGACTCATTAATGTAAGTACCTATCTATTTGTTTCACAACATCATTAGTTATTAGTTGTAGGTACATAGTTATAAGCAATAGCATGCAGGTGGGAAGTTACAACATCGTAAAATAGTGTAGGCACATATATCTCAGTAGTAATTAAGTAGTTAATTTAGTTAGTGTAATAAACTTATTTTGATAATTTAATGAATAAGTAACAATATTTAACGTTATACAAACTTAGACATGTAAACATAAAAATAGATAAGTATATGAACAAACTTCGTTTCGAATACTCGTAGCGTGCAATTATTAATCATCTTAAGGTAGGAATATTAACTTACTTATAGGTCTTTTTAATTCACTTTGTCCTTTACACTGCACTGTAACCACTCTAACTAAATTGTCTTTTCCAGGATGCAGCGTTTTTATTTTTCCACAATATCTCCCACGGTAGGTGACTGGACAGCTGATTGCCACTTCGTCCGTTGTTGCAGAGTGTTCAGGTACTCTGTATGCCATCGTCGCCAGAAGTCTTGTGTCATTCATTGTACTAATTGCCATCTTGTTAATAGGTTGATGCTGGATTTTCCATAGTCGTCATCAGGAACACTTAGTAAGGACTCACCTATCAAAAAGTGTCCAGGTGTGAGTGGTGACATCGTCTCAACAGTGTTGTCCAACTGGCACAATGGACGAGAGTTAAGACAGGCTTCTATTTGTGTAAGCAATGTGGCCATCTCTTCATAGGTAAGTTTTGTGTCTTTGCTAACCCTTGCTAGATGTCTCTTTGCAGATTGCACTCCAGCTTCCCAGAGGCCCCCACAGTTTGGCATTCGCGGTGGGATGAAATGCCACGTAGTTCCATCGGTTGCTAAGTTTTCGGAAATTTCTTTAGAAACGCTGTGTTCACCTACTTTGAAAAGGGCTTTAAGTTCCTTTGCAGCACCAACGAAGTTGGTGCCGTTGTCGTTGAACAGATGAATACATCGACCTCGACGTGCGACAAATCTTCGAAATGCAGCCAGGAATGCTTGAGAAGTTAAGTCTGTCACAGCTTCCAGGTGTATGGCACGGGTAGCCATGCAGACAAATATACAGATGTACCCTTTAGTAGCATGGTGCCCTCGCCCCTTTGATGTTTAATAATACTGGACCTGCGTAGTCAACTCCACTGTTTAAAAAAGCCCGGTGTAGACTCACCCTTACAGCTGGTAATTCACCCATTAACTGGTTATTTATCTTGCCCTTATTGATAATGCAAACCTTACAACTTCTTATGCATTTTCTTACTGCAGATTTTAAGTTAACAATCCAATAATTATTTCTAAGGTACGTCATCATAACTTGTATACCACCGTGTAACGGTTGCTTGTGTGCTTCGGTGATCAACAATGTAGTGATATGTTGATTACTCGGTATTATTATTGGATGTTTGGTTGCGACTGGCAAATTAGCGTTTTGTAAACGACCTCCCACTCTCAGCAGATTGTTTTTATCTAAAAATGGGGTCAAGCTAATTAGCGAACTTGATTTTCTCACCTTGCCATTTTTCTTAACGTATTCTATATCTTTTTCATACACTGTCTGCTGATAGTATTTTATGCAATTTAGCAAAATTGTTTGATATTCACCTGTTGTTAAATACTTTTCTTTATGTTTATATTTTAACAATCTTCGGCAATAAGCGAGTACCCTTTTCATCCTAGTCAGATTAGAAAATCTTTCCCAATTTGGTTTTTCTTAATTTTCTTTATTTTTTGTTGTAAAAGTACATGTTATTTTAACTCTAAATCTGTGTCTGTATATTCTGATCTTCTCAAATTAACTTCTTTTTTTGATAGCCATTCTGGCCCCTTCCACCACATCTTCTCCTTCTTCAGATCTATTAAGAACATTCCTCTGGATGCTATGTCAGCAGGATTATCTTGTGATACAACATCATTCCACTCTGTGTTGTTTGTATTATCCTTGATTTCCACCACTCGATTTGCTACAAAGGGCTTCCATTTTTGAGGCTCCCCATTAAGCCATGCCAGTACAATGTCACAGTAAGTAGTCTATAATCTTTTATTTCTTCATTGCTATTATTTCTCCACAGTATTCTTTGAAAATCGGTACCTTCTTTATTTACCATGACCATTCTGTACATCTTTTGTATGTCTGCAGCGAAACAGATGGCGTGCATTCTCCAGCGCATGATTATACAACGTAGGTCTTCCTGGATAACTGGACCATTTTTTTTTTTTTGGTAATAGCATCTCGCAGGTCAACCTATGAGGTTGTCGTCTGCTTAAACGGACTTGCCTGTGGTTGCCCTAATAAATTAAGGCCTCCAGCCAGGACTTAAACTTAAATACTAACTAAAACTAAGCGACAACGCTAAGGGCACCCCCTGTGGGGTACGGACCTCGGCTCAGGGCGTTGCTGGAAGAGGGCAGCAAGGGACTAGCTGGATCAGGGTTTGACTGATTTAGGGA
The DNA here is from genome assembly GCA_963555695.1 of Dasypolia templi. Taxonomy (NCBI): domain Eukaryota; kingdom Metazoa; phylum Arthropoda; class Insecta; order Lepidoptera; family Noctuidae; genus Dasypolia; species Dasypolia templi. Next base: position 21,946,632 of record OY743153.1, read on the forward strand.
CGAATTTAAAGCTACAGGCTCAGCGGCGCGGGCTGGCTCGAGCAAGGGTCGGGAGGGGCGTGTATTTGGGCGTCGCGGCGGGCCTCGGCGGCGAGGACGGTAGGACAGCGATCGGGTTTTGGGCTTATGTAGTGTGCTGGTGGCCTTACTACTCTCCTGGAGGAGGCTAGTGGCGTCGTCGGGGGCGATTAAAGTATGCCTTGGTCGGCGAATACTGCTAATGCGGGAGGGAGTGTAGCGGGCGGCCGCTGAGATCAAGGGGTTGGAGTGTTTGATGCCACGGAGCACGGGACCAGGTAAGAGTTCATCATTTAAAGATGTGCCATTGGATCCCTTACATGATGCGTCGAAAACTATTCTGGTTTTCGTAGTTTCTTTTTCTTCACGCAGGACTGGATGATGGGGTAAGTAAACAGATTTTCTTAAAAATATTTCTTTTTCAGGTACTTCTTCTATATGACCTAAGTTTTTGTAGTCCTCTATAACCTTTTGATATTCCTCTTTCAACTTAGGCTGTTTTACAAACCTTCTCTCTAATTGTGTCAATCTTGTTTTAGCTATGTCTCTTGTATTTCCTTCAGTTGATTGAATACAATTTGTTTTAAATGGTAGTTTCGCTGTAAATCTTCCTTGGTTATTTCTTGAGTATGTTTTGTGATAAATGTCTTCACATATTTGTTCTTCTTTTGTATTATTTCGCCTTGTAGTTGTGTCTATCTCCCAGAGTGTTTTTAACATATTATCAATGTCTAATTGGTGATGCATGACAAGAAATGAATGTTCTTTTTGTGTTGTATTAATTTCTCCTAATAATATCCATCCTAGGGTTGTTTTCTGTGCACGTGGAGACCCTGGTGGACCCTTGATTAACTCTTGTTCGACTATTCGTGCATACTCCTTAACACCAAGCAGCAGATCTATCGGGCCTGGGTTGTTGTACTCTGGATCAGCAAGATCGAGACCCTCCAGGTGCTGCCAGTTGTGAACAGTCATTGTGTGGTGTGGTATTCTCGTGGTCAGTTGCTTGGACATGACGTAAGCTTCGACGTGCATGTTGAATTTTGGTTTCCTTCTCGATAAAATGTTTAGCTGAACCACGTGTTTAATTGGTGCTTGCATTGAACCCACACCTGTTACAGTGCCTTCAATAGATTTTCTTTGTAGCTTCAGTAATTGAGTTGCGAGCCTTGATCTACAAGTACCCTTAACAGTGTCGCATGTCCATCTTTTCCTTTTAATTCGACTAGTGCAGTTGTCAATAATGCTCTTCCTGATACTCCGATACCAACATGAAGAGTTGTTATGGTCTATGGTCTATGGTTGTATTGGTTCTGTCTCTATGGTATCCTTCGACTTCTCTGATTTGTGAAGCAAGGAATGGTGACGTCTTCTACATACGCGGCAAGTAACTGGTACCTTGCATTTGTAAACTGAATGACCCGGAAGCAGGGAGTTGAAACAAAGCTGTTTTTCTTTCACATAATTGTTACGTTGTGTAAGGTCCATTTTAATAAATTCTTTGCAATGACATAAGGTATGTTTTTCACTACAAAGTGTACAGCTTTTATCTTTAACAACATTCACGGCATGGTAGGATCGCTCTTTGATTGTACGATCTATATTTGTTACGGGTTGTATAATTTCTAGTGTTCTAAATTTTGATTCCAAAAATCTTTTCAATTCATCCCAAGATGGCACTTCTTCTGACTTTTCCTTATAAGCAAAAGTTTCCCACTTTTTATGTGACTCCTGGTCCAACTTCTGAATCACCAGAAATATAATTAAAGGATCCCAGGAATCGGTGTTAATTTTTAAGTTTTTTAGGTTATTTATGCACTCAGTCGTAGTATCCAATAAAGTCTTCACACTGTTAGCTGTTTGTGTTGCGATTTTCTTTTGATTAAAAAGTCTTTTCAAAACAGAGAACACAATAACACGTTTGTTTCCGTATCTGTCTTTTAACAATTGCCATGCTTGATCGTAATTGCTGTCCGTAACTTGAATGTGCCGTAATATTATTTCTGCTTCACCGGTAACACTAGACTTTAGGTAATGTAGTTTTTGAACGGCGCTGATTGAAGTATTTTTACGCACAAGTGATGTAAACATGTCTTGGTATGTGGGCCACTCTTCGTATTGTCCCGAAAAGGTTGGTAATTGTATCCGTGGCAATTTTACGATCGAACATTGTCCTTGACCATTAAATACTGAAGAGTTTGAGGTTTCCATTGCTGTTTGTTGATGTTTGCTCAACATATCTGTCAAGTCTGCTTGTAGACAAAGGTACAGGTCTTCAATGACATAATAGTCTTCATTAAGAAAGTAAGAAACTTCTCCACGCTCGTCTCTCGGAGTACACTGTGTCAACATCTCATGAGCCTGCTTAAAGGAACTCCAATACTCTTCAATGCACTTCACTCTAGCCCTTATGTAACAGCATTATTGGCATTTTTTTAAGTTCGATTGCGTTTTTTGTATAAATTTTGCCACGTCCTCTAATGTGTTTAAATATTTTTGTTGTTCCGAAGTTAACATAGCCATTGTAACTTTCTGTTATGTTATTAAGTATCACTTGTGCTATGAATTGCCAACCACACAGTCCACAGTTTATTAAAAAATCCAACTTCACACAAAACACTTCACAGTTTTGCGTAAACAAGTCGTCTTATCTCTGGAATACGGCTGCCTTTTGTTCTCAGCTCGCTCGGACTCCGATTCACTAATGACCCACAGGTGTGCCAGTAGTAATTATCCGGCTCGAAGGACCATATGGTGACGACGTTAGGTTGTTTTTGTGTTTTAGATATTTTTTGGATAATTTTAAAATGAAAGAACGCGACTGTTTGCTAGCTCTGTATTGAGGCAACCAGGCGGTTCAAACTTAGTACAAAAAACTGGGGAAGTCAGTGGTTATAATGATACTAAATCACGATGTATATAATGGTCCATGAACGAACAAAATGAAAGGTATTTTTTTATTTTGTCGGGTTATAGCGTGACGTAGATGGTTAAGTTACAAACTTTGGCTAAGAGATGGCAGCTCTGCACTAATGTTCATCTAAAATTCCAATAGATGGTACTAAACAAAATCGAACATTGACAATTTTGTGAGGCTGATTGCTACTAAAATAGTAGATTTTATTATAATCTGTGACAATTATCGGTCAATTCCGAAGGTTTTAATAGTACAAATTTGTGAAAAACAAATTTGATTATTTTTGGGAAAATAAAACAAAACTTAAGAGAAACTGTTTAACAATATTTATCTTATCTTTACTCAAGTAGATTGCAGATTTGGTAGAATTTCATTGGTGGTTTATATATTAATTAAACTGGTACCTCCAAATGCAAATGTCTGCTGATGCCTGACGCTTGCGCTGGCTGAATGCGATATTTTTTGTGATCTTTCTGTGTTTCGTTGTGCATTATTCGTTGAGCTAAAGTTCCTCCGGCTACTGCATAATTGTGACCAGAAAGGAATTTTGTGTGATTTTATTCCAAAACAGAGATAAGACTGGTGTATAGTGTTGTGTTTGAGATAGGACTCTTTTAGTGTATCTGTTTTATTACACCATGTCTTCGGACAAGCACTGCTGTGTTCCAGGGTGCAAGGAGAGTGGAGGTATGTCGGACTTTATTTTAGTAACTTTAAATTGCTTGTTGAAAGTGCAAACTGCATTATATTGCAAAAAATGGCTATGCATTATCTACCTGACTGGTAAAATCAGTAGACCTAAACATACAGTATTCTGTTGGTCATTTAAATGAAAGTACTTTTTAAGATCCATATCATAGAAAAGCTGTCCTTGAATTCAACACTAAAGGAATCATCACACTGTCACTACACACAAACTTGTTAATATACAGTGTATTATCTATGATACCACGCCCGAATTTAGTCAATGGGGTAAAAAACCGATTGTCACCTTTGGTCGAGTCATAATACTCTACCATTTGCAAACATCAGCACAAGTTCACCAACATCATAGCAAAGCTGTTAGCCTTAGTTTTTGTAAACTTGATTAATTATTTTCCAATTTTAAAGACTACATTTTTTTTTTAGGTATGCGTCGAGTTCTCCATGCGTTCCCAAACCCAGAAAGGGATAGAGAACGCTTCAACACATGGCTTTATGCCATAGGTAGTGACATCTTGGGCTTGGAAAATGAGCACATATTTAAGTACCGCCGTGTGTGTCGCTCACACTTTGAAGATAAATATCTATGCCGTAACAACAGAATCAGCAACATTGCTGTTCCTACATTGAATATGCCAGGTTTGTTTAAATCATCATTGAACATAAAGGAATATATCCCACTGTGATGTGTGTACCTTCCTATTCCCATTTGGATTTATGTTGATACATACTGTAGTAATTTGTGGCTCTATTTTGATATTGGTTCTTTCTTTCAGCACCATTGTCACTGAAAAGATTTACATCTGTTAATAGAAAGCCATTAGAACAAATTCTGGAGCTGCCATCAACATCATCAGGTACCTATTTGTATACTTAAATTTGGTAAAATTAGAAATAAGCATTTATTAAAAAAATATATACAAAATGTATCATGATGTATTTATCTTCCAGATCACACTTTAAATTTCGAATATTTGCCACATACATCTATGAAAATGGGAAAGGACTTGGTACACAAGGAAAATATTGGTAAGTTTTTATTATTCCTGATTTAATTAAACATGATTTTGATTTTTTCCGATTTATTCAATCATAAAGAGCATCTATCATCATAACGCTTTTTACACTGCTATTTGATTATACTGTATAATATTTGATCTTCAAAGAAACCCGAATAAAAGAAACGAAATACATAGACCTAACCAATTTTAGCAAAGTCAAAGGTATGTGGGATGTCAGTGTCTAGAACTCATTGAATAGAGTGTTTTTTTTTAAAATGTTCTATTAAGAAGAAATAGGGGCCCGTGAAAGAAGACAGTTTTTGCATGAGCTTTAATCGCAACAACTCAACAAGTAATGAATTTGTAACTTCTCTATTTCATGTACCATTTATTGTATTAAATCAACAAATAAATAACATACCTTGAGAATCGATACTTTATTTAAATGTAGGCGATTTTCAGCAACTGCAAAACATAACTTTGTAATACATAGTATCATAATGAAATATTTTATTTTTAATTTAAAAAAAAATATATTTCATAGTAGGTTTCATTTCATGTAGGTGAAAAATATTCTTCTTTTTTTTTTTTTTAATTAGCCAAGTGCGAGTCGAACTCCCACACAAAGGGTTCCATACCATCGTACAATATTTAACTTAACGTTTGTTAACGTTTGTATGGTTGCATACCCAAAGGACCATAAAAATAATATAAAGTTAAAAATTACAGGGGCATAGTTGCAAGAAATGTGTTTTTTTAACAGAAGTATTTTAAAGATATGGTGGTAAATATTGTACGGTGGTACAAAACCCTTCGTGTGCTAGTCCGACTCGCAATTGGCCGATTTCTATTTCTTTTACTTGCAATAAGTAACTATTTTGAATTGTAAAAAAACTGATCAATTGTTGACCTTAAACTATACGAGTACTAGATGATTTTAGTATATAATAGATAATAATAGTTATTTTGTACATTATTATTTAATTTATAAATATTATGTTATTTTATATTAAAATAGATTAAATTTATTGTTAAAATGAAATAAACGCATGTTTCAGATCCGGACACTTCAGTGCATGAGCATAACATGCCACTTGAAAATCCTATAACTCTTGGTAAGTTTTAAGCGTCCACAAAACATTACAAGTTTTAATTTATAAAACCGCGTGTTGGGCCACGCACAATGAGAGGTTCCTTAGTTCCGATAAGTTTATCCCAAGAACAAACTAAACATCTTAGTTGAGTAACATGTTCTTCCATACATTTCAACTGCAAATGTAAGTTGGTCGACCATTACTCGTTAACTTGTAAAGCCTACTTAGCTGTGATAGTTTTCCTATTTTCTTCGTTATATACATATATACTATTTCCGTGAAAGTTTCACATATCCAAAAACAATCAGCATCGTCATCATCGGCAGGGGCCATTAAGCCGGCACACACACTTGACTATAACAAAAATGAGCACTTTAAAGCTTAATATTACGCAATCGGAGCCCTAAATCGAAAAATGGTTTTCACAGACCCGCAATATTTTTGAACGGCCTATGTAACACTACCACACCATGGGATAGACGAGAAAAAATATATCATCCCTCACTTTAACACTTTTTTTCGTTTTTTAAATTTGGTTTTACCACTTTGTCGCCGGGATTAGTATGTAGCTAAACCGCAGACATACATACGAACGTGGAGATAAGGTTTCCTTGTTGACTACGGAACCCTAAAAACTAAACTTTTTGAAAATATAATTTGACCCTTGGCTTCACAATAGTTGGGTTAAAATCAACTGAGCAAAAGTTCTGAGAACTTTCAATGTGTACGTATGACGAAATATCAAGTTATACATTTCCAGTATAAGCTGACTTCTTATTATATGTAAAGCCAATACAATGCGAGATCAGCTAAACTGGAAATGTATAGCATGTCATGGTGTTTAAATAAATCGTCAATTGTTAAAGTAATCATTACTATGAATAATAAAACATTGGCGCAACTTAAATATGCTATAAAGTCATACAATGATTAATTGCAGATCCCGTGGCTTTAATTCATGAACAACTTCCTATTTCAAGTACTCCAAAAGTTAAGAACCAGCAAAATCTAAGTAAGTTTGATAAATTTTATGTAAACAACTTAATAAATAATTGGTTAACTATTTATATTTGTATGACGTTGTCGCCATTGTACATTGCGAAGTACAGCCATGCAACGTATTTTTCATTGGTTGTCGGAACTTTACTGATGTGTTGGAAACTAACATCTTATCAAATAAAAAACGTTGATCACGAGTTCAAAGCCCGCGGTTTGCGCGAACTGCTATGTGGTTACTTGAAATAATTAACCTATCCAATGTATATCCCCACGTATAGCTGATTTCGCTGCATTTTAGTTTTCCTTCTACTACATAATAGTTTATTTTGTTTTAGATAAACATCTTATTTGATTATTAGAACTAAGTCACTTGGCTTTTATAGAAATCGTATTTATTAAACAATGTTACCAAAAATATGTGAAATAATTAACATGTTTTGTTTATATTTTACAGGAGAAAAGAGATTTGTCAAGAAAACGACAAAAAAGGTATTCCTTACAAATGTGGAAAAGGAGTTGCATCAAAAACTTGTTGCTGCAAGAATAAAAATATGCAAAATAAAAAATAAAGTGAGAAAACAGTCAGCCAACATAAAAACAGCAAAAAAAAATGCATCTAGTCCTGCAGTCTTAGATACCCTCGAAAATTGCACAAGTACTGCTAAATTATTAATGAAAATGCAATGGCGGGAGGACCGAAAAAAGGAAAAAGGACGACGTTTTACATTGCAGGAAAAAATTGCTGCTTTATCAATCTTCAAGCAAAGCCCCAAAGGATATAGATTTTTAGAAAGATTTTTATTTTGCCTGCTCAGCAAACTCTCATAAAATTAATTCAAATGAGTAATCTCAAACCTGGTATTAACAAAAACATTTTCTCGCAATTAAAAACCAAAGCTGACCTTATGAAAACCGAAGAAAAGCTCTGTGTACTAATGTTTGACGAAGTGTCACTGAAGACCAATGTCACATATCAGGAGAGGAAAGATAAAATATCAGGTCTTGTTGACAATGGGCAAGAAAGAAAGGGAGAATTTGCAGATCATGCTCAAGTTTTTATGGTGCGGGGTCTAATTTATAATTATAAACAGGCCGTTTCATACACATTTGCATCAAGTGCAACCAAGGGACCTGAGCTGGCCAAACAAATAAAAGAAGTTACAAAAGGCTTGCAAGAAGCAGGGTTGATAGTGGTTGCTTCAGTATGTGACCAGGGAACAAACAATAGACAGGCTCTCAAACTGTTGGTTAATGAAACCAGAGGACTCTATTTAAGAAAAGGAGAGGAACCAAAAGAAAACATAATTGTAATAAATGGCCAAGAAATCATACCTCTCTATGATCCCCCACACCTTCTCAAAGGAATTAGAAATTAAAAAAATAAAAGATGATTTTAACGTGTCGTCAGTATGGTTGCGGCACCTTAATCAGGACCCCTTGGAAAATTTCTTTGGCGCAGTGAGAAGCCAAGGGTGTCGCAACACTAACCCCACGTGTGATCAGTTTGAGTCTGCTTTCGCCACACTGTTAATAAATAATTTAAGCAGTCTAAACACACGCGGTAACTGCGAAGAAGACTTTTGCGATGCATTGCACTCTCTCATCATTAACGAAAATGCGAAAGCAACGTCGACCTGCTCCTCATTTGATTTTTCAAAAACGTTCGATTTTAATTTTAGCCCAATTGAGGTAAAAGAAAGGGATCCCCGAATTATTGCTCCAATACAATACATGAGCGGATATTTCTTAAAAAAAATAAAATCCCGTATTTTTTAATCTTGTGCTGATTGCTCAAACGATTTATCATCACTAAATGAAATTGAGTATATTAAATATAGGGAATATGCAGGTCGACGATGGCTTTGCACTCCCAGCAAAGAATTCGTACAATTAATTTCAAATATGCAAGACATAATAAACGAAATAATTAAAGAAAATATTGAAAAAAGCTATTTAAAAGAAATTATTAAAACAGCGATATTTATATTTGTTGACTTTGAATTTATAAAATGTAAAAGCCATAAAGACAAATTAATTGATTGTTTGATAAGCATGCATTGTCATTCGTTGTATGGTGTTTAACTATTGCAAAAATATTAATAAAATATTAGCTGGGAGAAGACAGGTTGATGACGTTGAGGACAATCTGCAAATAAAAGCCAAGAAGTTAAATAAGTGCTATAAAAGACACAAATAAACTTATTTTTATTAATAAAATGTTTCATTCATAAATCCTTAATAACTTTAGTATAAACACGAAGTTATGATAGTGGCTATACCTACGTATGGCCTATCTATGTTTAGACACAGGTATAGCTATAGATAGGATGAGTAAAGATTCTTACTGGTGATAACAGATGGCGTTAGGGGCCAGGCGCAAGTGGTTGCCCATTTTAAGGCCGAAGATTGGTCTCTATTTCAGTATACTATAGTGTACTCTGTGGAGGCAACTAAACATACAAAACGACAAAACAAATATCGTGACGTGTTGAAGTTGGTGTTGCCAATTTTTTTATTATTATTATTATTGTTTCTCGTTTAGATTTTTATTATTTTTGACATAATGACTTAGTGTTTTGTGTTTGCATGGTATTTTAATCTAAATAATATTTTCGAACGGAATGTGAATTGTTACTGAATAAATTGAATTGGAATTGTAAAATAAATCCAACAGTGTGTTTTTACGACGCTGGTATTCACTCTGTTGATGTCTTAACGCTCGTCTCAACACTGAAAGTTGAAAATCCAGTGCGCGATAAAACCCTCGCGATACTTTACGTCCGTGCTAACGTCGACTTATTTTATAATATATTAGAATAGCGACCCGCATCTACTTCCCACGGTTTTATAAATTTATGTATGTATTAAAGTCAAGAAATTTGTTGCGTAGTTTATTTTTAAATATTTGTCTGGATATGGATACAGATAGATGCCTGCTTGATTTTCGACTGAAAGAAGCCAAAGTGTTTGTTTCTGATTCCTGTTTAATTAACTAAATTCCCCGAAGTATGTTACATACAACCAGGTTGAATAGGTATTCCCTTACAAGCTGCTAATTAATCTTAACTGGCGCAATTATCTCGGCAATAGTTTTCTGTTATACCTACTACAACCGCTAGATAATGTTTATGATGGAATTTATTAGATAATACTTGGTCGTTAAGTAGCTCATTGTTAATTATTATCGATTGACGAATATGGAAGTGTTGTCATAGACGACTTCGGGATCACAACAATAAAATGGTGTCAGTGAATCTTTAAAATATTGTAATAACACTACACCATAACGTCAAATGGCTGCCTAACTTAAATCGGACCAGGACGCAGGACTAATCTGCCTTAAAAGTTATCCGCCTAACCTAGCATAGGAGAGGCCTATGTCCAGCCGTGAACTGCCATAGGCTGAGTTGAGGACTAGTCTGCCGCATTCCCAACCGGCTGTGGGCCCATAAAACATGAGATTCGTGGCTAGAAACAGTGACACGGGGCCGCGGCAAATCACGTGGTGATGGCGGCTCGACCTGGATGTCTTTCTTAAGAATTGGAGAGAAGTAGCGCAGAATCGTGAACGCGTTAATTTCGAAAATTATTACACTTATTTTATCGCCTTAGAGAGTGATTCTACAAGAACGTTGGAACACAAAATTCTTTATTTAAAATAAAATAAAAACTTGAATTTACAGATCTAGGATCTGTAAATTCAAGTAAACACTTGAATTTACTGCTTGCTTTTTTTAACTAAAGTTCTGTTTTCCCATACAAACTTTTATCAACAATGATGAAAGTTTGTATAGGATAACAGAATATTAGTATGGACGCACATATACAAAAAGGCTTCATTCATTCATTTAATAAAACGTACGTAAGGGTACGTTCATCAAAAGGGTGCGTACATTCAAAGTCATATTCAAAAGTTTGAATGAAATACTACGACCGCTTCTGAAGTGACTTCAGTATTGCTTACTGATACAGTCCTGATTTGCAAACGTAAAATATATAGTATTTGTGATTGTAAACACATACAAAACAATGTACAAGACTGAAACGAGAAAATGTATTAGTCTTAATAAAGAAAGTAATAGCTACCAACTACCCACAATAATAAAACTCCCCTGAACGCGAGTCTTAGCTTTGTCCCACGGATTAATCAGTGGATACTTAACCTTTTAATGCACGAGAATGGTCCTTAAGCGTCCTAGTTTAGTATAAATGAGGCCGTTATTCCCTGTCATAGCCGCCAGGGGCTATTACGGCCATTTTATCGGCCACAAGGGATCTATTACATAAAACGGTCGATCAGGCACGTGGTAGTCCCAATCTGTGATATTTTAATGGTTTTATGAATAGTGGTGTTTGAAGCCTATGTTTCATTCTAAGTAGTTTTTGAGGTTCTTCTGGTTTTTTCTGTAGTGTAAAAGAAGATGTAGTGACAAAAATATAGAAGAGTATGTTTAATTGACCTAAGTCATTTTGAGAGGATGAACGAAAAGCGACTAATAGAAGGTATTTGAGTGTAATAAGGCTGATGTGAGTGATATAGTGGAGCTTACTGCTGATGTTCTTCAGAAAGGTCAGGAGCGTAGTACTCGATGTATGAACGTAAACAAGGCGAAAGAAGTATGTAAGTATCGTTACAGGTGGCGTTCTGTAATTTCTACCTAACCCCATTAGAAGAAGGCGTGAGTTTATGTATGTAATGTAATGTCTGTAGTGGTTTTGATAAAATCCAAAAATATTGATAGTTTTTGGTATTAAATGATATGCCTCGAAGGAAAGTGTTTTTTTTCATTAATTCACTCAAATTAGGCTGAGAATGAAAACTTTATGAAATATAATAAATATATGTATTTATTATATTTCAAAAAGTTTGTCATAACATAACATCACGCCTGTAATCCCAGAAGGGTTAGCCAGAGGTGTACCTTTAGTACACCCACATTTCGCCAGGTTATACTTAAGTCCCATGTAATAGGGGGCGAACCTGTTGCCATCAACCAGAAACAAAAGCCAGACTCCGGGCTGCTACTAAGAAATTCTAAATAGAAAAACCCAATAACACTTTGCCCGACCTGGGAATCGAACCCAGGACCTCATACTCAGCAGTAGCTCTTGCGACCACTAGACCAACGTGGCAGTCCTAGTAATAATAAATAAAAAAGTAAATAAAGAGAATGCCAAAATTACTCGTACATAAGACAGTCTCCATAAACGCCAGCTCTTCTCATCTTCCAATTGTTTTAACCAATAATAAGTGGCTCAATAAACTCCCCAGCTACTCATCTGTTTTTCATTACAAGAACTTTTAAAATTTATGTTGAATCAACTTTAGTACCTACTTAAGTCAACTGACGAAGATCTTGATATGACCCTTATTTTGTTACGACGAGTAAACATCATAATATTAAAACAAAAAACTTCAACGTGCCCAAATACTGAAGAGCTTCTTAAAATACGAGTCGCCCACTCAGCCACCCTCATAAAGTAATAAATTGAAGCGTTCGTCAAGAAGATCAAACTTGTAGTCAAAGTTAAAAGAAAACTATGAAAATATGATCAAACAAAACATTGTATTGTTTCATCACGTCTGGCGGTAGACGCGTAATTATCTCACCCAAATTTAGTTTCATTACCTACAGAATAGGTTTAGTAACGAAATTTGTTCCTGGCCCATGGCTGTCCCGATAGAAAGTTACTAGCACAGCTCCTGCAAATCGAAGAAGTACCCAAAGTTACTTAGGGGCAGGAATAGTCTCAAGAAAAAAACAAAGTAAAATTCTTCTTCGAGCGAATCTCTTCACAAAGAACTTTCTAAATTAATGAATGATTTACATACTTACGTGTATTCACCGAAGGGTGAGGCAAAGGAGTACCTATCATACACCCATATTCCGTCAGTTATGTTTATGTCCCATGCCTATTGCTATCTACCGGGTACAAATCCAGACTCCGGGCAGCTATCAAGAAATTCTAGATGGAAAAACTCAATAACACTTTGCCCAAGCCGGGAACCGAACCCAAGACCTCATGCTTAGAAGAAGTGCATGCGACCACTTGACAAACGAGCCAATTATGAATGTTTTATAAGCCAGAGTACAGGTAATGCTACTCTTTACAGACAGAACAAGAAGTTATTATTTTAGTTTCGAATTTAACTTTAGAGTCGGAATTCGCGGTAGTCAAATGAAGACAAAACTTTGTAAAGACGAAGCGCTGACGAAATTTTTAAACAAGTCACGCACTGTAAGAAATTACGAAATGCTCCCCAGGGGTGTAAGTAAACGAGCTGAAAACTTCAGGTTCCCGGAAAATTTCATACACGAAAGGATGAATAAATTATTCAGTAGAGAAAACAGGGCATTTTGCTGATGACGTTATCAGAGAGAGTCGCTGACTGGAAGCATTTTGTAAATGCCATGATAATGTTTGGGTTTATTATTATGATTATTTGGGTTTCTGGGGCCGGTAGGTCAATAGAAAGATTAATAAATGAATTAAATGAAATTCGTTTCGTTTCTGTGTGTTGAATCTTAAAGCGATGTTAGTCATGAGATCAATTAATTCAACATGAAAAAATAAATAGAATTGGATGATTAAAAATGATTGAACATAAATTAACATTACATTTATTACATTGCTTGTTATAACTTACAAAATGTTGTTAATAATAAGTTAGGATATGTACACTATCGCAATAAGTTACCCTGTAATGACAGATGTAAGTTGGATAAAATGGAAAAATAATTAAATCAATTAAGTTGAAATAAACATTTGAAAATAAACTATAGTTTTTCCCAACCAATAAAAAAAGGCGGTTATGATTTCATGGAGAAAATAATTCGAACAGGTATCAAGATTGCGTCGAAAGTTTTGTACTTAATTATATTTGCTTATGGACACCAAATAAATGATTAAATTAATATACATGCAATGGTCAGGTAACATGTTGCCTGATGAGTTTTCCCACAGCCGCCGATACTGGTCTGTCTGTTATCATCCTTAGGATTCCATTGCCACTCGCTCGAATTCGGCCAATTAGTGAGGCTGACTTTTTGCGCATTATAGCGTAAAAGTTATCCAACATCGCGTCGGCAAACATGCCCGAGGCACAGTAAAATCGAGGCAGTCGCACCAGAATCCTAAAGGCGTTGTTGTACTGTACTCTGAGAGCATTGTAGGCCTGCTGCGTGTAGTTGGTCCATAGGGCACTGGTGTAAAAACCTTGACAGTAGCCTCTGAACAAAGTAATTTTTACTTGGGTTGTACACATGTAAGCTCTAGGAATCGGCGTGACAAAGAATGATGGGAAGAAACGCGGCCACCATCCAACAGATTTGAAATAAGTATCATTTGAAGCGTCTAGTGGGATAAATAATTTTTACTGTGGCGACGTCCTTCAAATACGTGGGGTTTAGGTTTTATAATGAGAGGAATTAAGCAAGCACTCCAGCACCACGGGTAAAAGTAACAGCAGAACACCGTGTGGTTTTAGTCAGTAAGAGTCTGACAGACCCCTCCACCTACCCCAGGGTTCATGAGATATTCAACATGTAAAAAGAAAAAGTTCAAAAAAAAAATTGTACATTTACCTCATGTGCACTAAAAAGGATTAGAATATGGCGATATAGACCTTAATAATGTTCATATAAGGTAAAGGTTTTTAAATATCCTGCTCGTTTTTTTTTGGATTCAGTCGCGCCATGTAAGTTCACGTGTTTATTATAGTTATATTTTTATAGACCGAGATTTGGCTGGCAGACATGCTATTGCTTATTGGTACGCACTTGCCTTACCGGCAATCGCACTGTGGGAAGTTGTGCGCACATAATATCCATTGGTTTATGGGGCTAGGGCGTCGTAAAGACTTTAATGCACCAGCACGAATGGTTATACTGTGAGCATGATGATATTTTCATAGACGACTAAATTTAATTATTAGTATCGTCTGTACAGTTTAAATCAGAGCTTAACTTAAGATAGTACGAGTAGTGTGTCGTTTCACATGCTTTTGGCTGTACTAATGAGTTAATATAGGTATATTAATTAACTTAGAACCAAGATCTTTTTTATTTAGAATCGTCATTTGCTTCCGTGAAATAAGCTTTTTTATTTTGTGGAAAAAGTGATATTTGTTTAAAAATAAATTTATTTTTACCAAATAGTTTTTTTAAAATTATAAATAAACCCAATAATTTTTGCAACTAATATAGGTACTGAAGGCTTTTTTGGGTCCAAATGAACAAATTGACACGTATCTCGTGACTGTCGTAGGGTGGGGACGGGGTTCATACAAAATCCGCCATGGTCCAATTTAGACTTGTTTTAAATCCCTCGATTAACAAAATACAGTAAAAGCTGTTTAGATATGGTTGTACGAATAAATAACTAATTACCACGTAAACTTAAATTACTAAATAGTACTGTATAAAATTCGTTTGTTTAAATGGCTAAATGATAATAATTTTATAGCATTAAGGAATACCTTGAACATAAGTTGTGTTAATCATTTTGCATGTATAATCTCATCCTTCCTCTTGTAACACCTTTATATACCATATTTAATTCAAATACATAAATAATAATAAATATTTTCCGTGTTAGATAAAAAAAATGAACAAGCCCACTTTCAGGTTTACCCTACCATAAATACACGTGTTGCACAATCCACGACCGTTTTACCCCATTTTAGTTTTTTCACCTTCTTGCTTTGCACAGATGCCTCACATTAAATATTAATAACGTCATTGTATTAATTGTCAAAAATATATCTATGTTCAAGTTTACTTCACATACTGTTTGCACAAACACAAAATTCATTGGGGAAGTGAAGCTCTTTAAGTTTACTATTACCATGGGGTCTCAACTCGAACAATTTGTTGTGAAAAAACATCATAGATGGCATCATAGGTAATCATTAACAATCATTAAAAAGCGATATACGGCATAGTTTTGGCTGAATCATGATTGGTAAAAGTCAAAACTTCCTTGTTTAGTACTCGTAGTGCTGAATTATCTATTTCCACTCATAATGCACGTAATTTAATAATTAATTAAAATGAAATCTTAACTTCAATTCGAACCCTTTTAATGATGAAAGTAGCCGTCTGTAATCATATTGTTTTACTCAATTGATCCTGTAATCAAAGTTTCCTATATTGTTACTAATTTTAATCAAACAACTTTAAAAGAACAGATGGCAGCATCAGCGACTCATTAATTGGCAGAGACTGTAGTTTTACAATGACCCGACCCAAAAACATGATATTCGATATCATGTTTTTCTGAACCTGGAACTTCATATAAGGCATTGCACGAAACGTTTTAAAAGTAGTTCGACTCCTAGAGGTCGTTGTAAAACTACAGTCTCTGCCAATTAATGAGTCGCTGATGCTGCCATCTGTTGAAAAATTGGACGAAGAAAAATCGCCAGCTCAATAGCCAGACTTAGGGAGGTTTCATTTCTTTGTATGGGATTGGGTATCTGTACGAAGTATTATATTTTCTGTGCTATTACAGATGTCAAAGTAGCTTCCTATTTCGTCAATGTATCTATCACTCCACAAAATGTCATTAGAAAAACACTAATCATGTCAAGATTACATTTAACCATTAAAGGAAAGTGATCCGACCAATACACTCCATAGTCAACATTAATGCTAGTTATTGTTAGCCAGGCTGATTCCGTGACTAAGCAGTGATCTTACAACAATGAGCATCGCTATATAACGTATGTGTATCTGACGACCTACCAAGCTTGGCTATGTCTGCGAAAATCCATTAAATATCGTCGTGAGCGTTGAAATCAAACAGAATAAATACAGATTCGACGTTATTTTGTTGCACAATAGCCGTAATCTCCCCTAGACAATTCTTAAACATTGGCAGGTTGTCAGACTGGTCGGTAGGCATGTACACACATATAACTACTACTTCACGATTATACGGCAATTAGAGCGAATACATACCTGTATACGAGTACTTTCACAATTCACAACTGTCACTTTCGTAAACAAACTTTTACGCCACAGAATCGCGACCCCACCGAAAGGTCTCCCCTCCCTCGCCTAACTCCGGACGATAAGTCAATCGCCGATTTTCTGGTATACCTAAACTTATCGTAGATCCTGCCGAGGAAAGGCAGGTCCTGCGGCACCAGCCACGTCTCCTGAAGTGCTACCAAGTCCGCGCGTTTTCACGGTGATCGCACACATTCCACACTCCTTTTGAAATTTTTGCAATTAAAACTAATCAGTATGCTGTTTTGGTTGTGTTCCGTTAAAATTGTGCTCATCTGGCCCCTTTCTCATACTCACGTAACGGCGGAACTTTATTCCGTCCAATCATAGATTGTCATCAAGATACAAATGCATTCTAAATTTCGATACATACAATTTAAAAACGTTGTACTCTTTATAGCATTTTATTTTAATTCTAATAAGGGTCACTCTTCCCTGCGTTTCATTACAGTGCACATTTGTGTCCCGCTCGGTGGCGCCTGTCTCGCCCACTAAGTTATCCTCCGAGCGCAGGTATGATGGAGATAGCATTTGTTGTGTGCTCTCACTACTGTGTTGTCTCTGTGTCGGGTCCTTGATTCTGTTTATCACAGGTGATATATCCCGCTATCCGTGGATATTCGTGTTTACGTTGTATTCATCTATGTCAATGTCAATTGACCCATATTTGCAATTATGTAATTTACTTTTTATTTCCTGTAGCTGCTCAACCGATGCGTAGTTGCTTTTTACAAGCTTTAATTCGTTTTGAAGTAGCACTAAATCCTTAAGCAGCCTAGTAACGTCGACGTGGTCAAAGGTTACGGGAGGCAGTTTGCTCAGTTCTTTGTCTGTATTCTTGAACAGAGTTATTATGTGTTCCAGGTCCTTATGTCGCTTGTCTTTTCATTTAAATCTTGCCTTACAATATTCAAATAATAAGATTCAAATAATAACGACTTTGCTTGATAGATATCTTGACCGAAGAAACAAGTTGAACTAATGTTAATGAGGCTCTATTTGTCCTTATCATCCAACTTATTTTGCACATAAGTCAACAATTCGTTAATAACGATATTACATTTAAGTTTTACACTTTTTGAACTCACTATTTTACACTTTACACTTTAAAAATTTTTTACACTTTTTTACACACTCGCACGATTCGGAGCGTGCGCACGGAACATAATGATAAGTGGGTTCTATCTATGGCTATCTGCGTCACAAAAAACTGAACTGATATTTTGGGATTTTGTTCTGAGCAGTGTTTCTTTAATAATTTTACTTGATAAATAAAGAAGTTCTCTTTAGATTTTTGTGCTCAATATCGAATTGAACATTACACTAACTAGTAGGCCAATAACCGACACAAAAATCGCATTAGGTTGCAAAAAATTGCACTGTACTGATTTTTTGGGGTGTGGTTAGGATTTGCAACATTTGTGTAAAACCAAGTTTGCAGCTTCGAAAGATCTGTGCTACCTGCGTGGTAATCGAAAAACCCCGAAAATTTCGGACTTCTTTCAGTTTTAGGCTTATAATTTCTAACTTAACCGTTTAGAAGTAACCTACAATCCGGTAAAGTTAGGTTACTTCGGCGAATTGTGTGTCTACGGTCACTAGCCTAACACCGTCCCGGTATGCCGGTATCCGTCATTCGCTGTCAACTTGTTTTCGTTGACGTCCCGTTGACGTGGTGGTGGGCAAACGGACTAGTGGTGTAATATTCACTTTGAAATTTGCTCGATAATCGAAAGAGAACCTAATTGTTTATCAAGTTAAATCATCATAGATACACTGATACACGGATCTTTTGCCGCTCGAAGTACGTTGACAGAGAGCGCTGGTTAACATTTCTGCTTTAATTAATTATATTGATAAATCAAGATCCGTTAGTTCCAGTTTTGGCCACGCAGCAAAATAACCTTGTAGTACATATCTTGTCACTGTTCGAATTTCGAATTTCATAGCACAAAATATTGCCATGCGTTGCTTATTTTAGAGGAAATGTTGTAAAGTATTATTTGCCTGGATATTTTTTTTGTTTTGATGTTCATATTGTGCACCATCTTTTGCCCGTTCGTTATACCCATTGATTGGGAGCGCCCTGTACCACGATAGAACTTCATGTACCAGTATAACAAAGGTTACAAACTTCGTTACGAATACAGCATTGAGGTAGAAATCTGCCACATTGCACCAAAATGTAGCAAACACTATGAGAAGTACCTAGTAGAGGTCTACTAAAAAGGCGATTAAATTGAATTGTAGTTGATAGCTCTTTGTCCATCAAAACAAACAGATAAGGAAGACCCTTGACCCGTAAAACAAACATGAAGGATGATTACATTGGAACTCCTTAACGTGCAAACTAAGTTTATGTGTTACCCAAGGTTTAGTGAGACTGTAATTAGATAACGTACAAACCTTACGTTAAATTGAAGTATGTTTTCTATTCCCTGGAGTTGATTGTCTGTTGGTATTGCCTTGTTGTTAGTTGATTGTGTTCGTTTAGATGGTGAATACATCTGGGAACCAATTGGGTTTGCGGTTTTAGAACAACACTTCTTTGAATCAGAGTTTTCATGCGATTGCTTTCCGGGAACCAAATTATACTGTGGAATTGGTGAAGAAGAAATCTACCTGAATATACGTCATCCTTTCTAGATACTAAAACTTTTTTCTTAACATTGCCGATACGAAAAATGTCGTTCAATTCGTTGTATATTTTAAAAACTAGTGACTTTACCTGTCAATTGTGTGCGGTCACTTGAGTGAGATTCAAAAGACTAGCACCACTTTTTATAGGTACTTATTCGATAGCAATAAAGTCAACGTTTGCTTGTGTGTAATAAATGTGTTTACCATTATTGTAACCAGACGGCACTTGTTTAGTTTCAGGACCAATTCAAGTTTAAGATAAAGTTTTAGTTTCCTAGGAAAGGGGCCCCGACTTATTATAAAATGTCATTTATTTAAACAGTATTTGAAATTCAGTTGTCAACGATCTCTGTTTGGCCAGCCGTTATTGTGTGACCGTTCACTGTAAAAACTCGCACTAAGGATTTAAATTGAAAAGCAAAAAATCTTTATTTCAGTCATTTCACATAATTATTTTCCTTCACAACCATAATTATTTATAACTCTAAATACTTGTAAGTACACATAGTTTGTAAAACTTTAGTCTTTACTTTGTTTACAACAAAACTTAGGGTCGCGGAATAAGAAAATCTTTGTGAATGCTCCTGAATTATTGATAAAATCTTTGCGACTTTGTGTTTACTGCGGTCTTATTACAGATCGCTTCTTTGTTATAAGTTTTATTCTGTGTAAACTTTACATCTGTTTTGTTAGCGGCACTAAGAATTTAATTATGAATACTCATCATTACGAAGACTTAATACACTCTCTAGGGTTTTGTGAAATTTGGGCCGGGAGTGTATTAAAGTTGTAACAGCAAATGTCACTACTTCATCCGGATCAAAATTATAAAATGTAGTATTTTATTGTTAAAACAATGTTATAAAAATTATAAGTGTTTCTGAACGGAACTATTGTGATGAATTTATGTACGAAAGGGGGAGTAGAGAGTGATGCAGTGAAGGGTTAACGGTAAACGAATTACGAAGAAGGATAAAAAACCAAGGTGGACACTGATTTTACGAATGTAAAAGTTAAAATAAAAAAGAAGAAGTATTTACTGGAAACCTTTTTCTAGATAAAAAATATAGGTTAAAATATGGATGGATTGTATGAGGGATAATATGAAAGGGAGTAAACT
Source organism: Dasypolia templi (assembly GCA_963555695.1). Classification (NCBI taxonomy): domain Eukaryota; kingdom Metazoa; phylum Arthropoda; class Insecta; order Lepidoptera; family Noctuidae; genus Dasypolia; species Dasypolia templi. The sequence goes on from OY743153.1 coordinate 21,967,136, forward strand.
CAAGCGTGACAGTTGTCCAAAACACCATTACCAAAACCGTTTTTGTAGAATCATCTCCCAAGCGGGTAAAACAGGGAATAATTTTAAAGTTCACAAAAAATTTATTCGTATTGAGCCCTGAATTCTCATTTACACTAAATTGTATTTCCATGGAAACAGACTATCTAACTCCGTTTAAATCTTTTGTTAGAAACTAATAAAGTAATATGCTCCCTGAGTATGTACTGCGCTTGAAATGCAAGGAGCATTTCAAGCGCAGTACATACTCAGGGAGCAAATCGGTAAATTGGATCAAACCAGACTGTTTTATTGTACGCACTTTATCTAGGGACTTTGATACTTCCCGTCCTAAGTCTGGATTTAGTCTAGGATCTAAGTACAATCGTAAATATGACGAATCACATTTAGAATACTGAAAAATATGGTTTGAGGAAAAAAATACATAAAAAATAAGGTAATATAGTGCCTGGGGAATCATATTAACCAGTTAAAAGAGAGCAATAGAGTTTAGTATAACATAACACCACGTAACGGCTGTAATTCCCAAAGGGTTAGGCAGAGTTGAAACTCCAGAACACCCACATGTCGCCAGTTATGTTTAAGTCTTAAGTAAAATAGGGCGAGCCCATTGCTCACAACCGGGCACCGATCCAGACTCCGGGATGTTACTGAGAACTTTCAGATGCATAAAGCCAATTACACTTTGGCCAATCCAGGAATCGAACCCAGGGGCTTATGCTCAGTAAGAGCATTTGCTCTACTGATTACGAAACAGAAATTTGGATATTTTGCACTTTGCAGGTCTGTCCTAACGTACTGCTTGCCCGTTTGGGGTACTAGAGAGCCCAGAGAACTGTCCTCGAGGTAATGCTCTCTCTTCCACGTAGGTACCCCACTGTACAGCTCTATTCCAATAGCAAGGTACTTACAGTCGGGAAACTTTATGTGCTCCGGTTGAACCTGCGCAAACACTCTGCCGTCCCTTTAACCAAACGAAACCAAATGAAACCAAACCCTCTAACATAGAACATAGAATGGTATACTGACCTCTTGAAATGATCTTCCAACAAAAATATCTGTATCACTTATCGACGCTGGTTGGTAAAATTATTCACAATAACGTACCATATCAATTGCTTCATATTTTGCAATAAATTACAAGCGTTGTGTCATCGCGCTTCTCTTTCTCTTCTATACAGTCACTTGTCAGTGTCTTTAATTGTCCGTATAACCAAATCACAACTGATATTTTGTATCTGTTGTATGAAATGGCTATATCACGATGAATTGATGTAGGGTTTCAAGTAGCTTATCAATTATTTTCCCTGATTGTCCTAAACTTTATTTATCTTTTTTATTTAACTCTTGTTACCATTATGCTATACATATACTAAGGCTGGCAGCAGACTAAAACCTTAAAATACCCAACAAAAATGTGCACAAATAAAGCACGACAATGTCAACGTACGCTTTCAAAGTGTAATCACTGCGAAATATTTTAACGTAATCAGCACCAAATGGCCGCCTTACGTCACAGTCACCCGAAAAAACCGTTCTCAAAGAAATGACGAATACACGCATCCGTTCCTCGTATTGCGTTATTTCCATTTCGAGGGTTTTCACAATAAAAGCTTACATGGAAAACATATTTTCGTTTTGTGTCTACCCTCCACGGAATTGGTGAAAAAACCTGCATAGATACGACGAAAGAAAAGCCCTTGGGAGGTGTGCAAATACAGGCGAAAAAAAAATGTGTTGTATTTCTGAATGTTTTAAAACTTTTCCGATAGCTATCGTTTCTTCTTTCTTAGTTATGCATATTGTTATGGGCCCTCTAATGTAGGCGCTCATTGAACGTATACGCTGCGTAAACGCGACGCGGCGTAGCTATACATCGCTAGGTATGAAAGTTTCCTTATCGATTACAGTAAGTAATACATTCTCATTTACAGCAAATAATTGTCAAGTTTAAATATTTGAACATAGAACTCATCAGTCTTTCTGCGCTTAAGAAGTTAAAATGAAACCAAAATAGAATAAAGATAATGTAACTGGCACGAGAGCTTTTGTATATAAATATTTTACAAAGAAAATGCGGAATGACTGACGGTAATTAAAACGAATTGGGTTACGAGATCGATGGAAAATTAAGAAATTCAGACTCATACTTACTTTACACGAATAATTTTAAGCAATTGTGATTTTAGCAGTGCTGCTTGCCGACAGAAGTAAGTGGGGGTAAAACATTATAATTACTAATACAGTTTTATGATGGTACTCCGTTTTCGAGTTGTAGAGTAGAGTACGCGTTTAGGCAAACATAGTGTGGCACGACCACACTATTTTTGAGTCTTTGAGGGTATCACAGAGACTGGATAAAGAGAGCTGAAGATCCAGCTGAGTGGCGTTCACAAGATGAGGCCTACATCCAGCAGTGGACGAATATTGGCTGATGATGACTTCTTTTTCAAGGCCGGAAAGATAGTAATGGTGCCCCCGTGTCACAAAACCGACAATTGAACACGATTGCCAAACTTTGTAGCAAAGAATTTAATTTATCTACAGCTTTCAAACAAAGAATCTTCTAATAACCGAACATAATCTTGTACACTGAAAAACTAGATAAGGGCAACATAAGCCGTGGAGATATTTTTGTATAACAGTGTATGGGACACTTTTATACAAAAATATCTAAACAATTGCCTGACTTTCATTCGGCGACCAAATTACCTCGTGGTTTCGCTGAAAAATAAAAAAATACATATGCGGTTCTGGGAGATTGCTTGCCATACATAATAAATGTATGGTATATTTACACTTAAATATATGAAAGAATAGAGGCTATTTTTAGATTACATGTTCTGGTAGATTATTCATAATAGTCTTTCGGTGAGCGTTGTTTGTAAGACCCAATTTTTTGCGGAACCCTTTTAAAAAAAACCGGTCAAGTGCGAGTTGAACTCGCATTGAGAGGGTTTCGTACGAGGATCTTACTCCCCAAAGTTAGTAAGGTTATGAGAGTTAAGCCTTGTAGAATTAGCAGCTTGGCTATTCATTAGATCCGATAACTTTTTAACAATGAAAGCGTTATGAAAGTAATGGCAAACTTCTTTACATTAAATGTTTTTGGTAGGATTTCATTTAGTAGGGTGCTCTATTTCTTTTTATTTTAGCGGTGATATTGTTTTGATATTACACAGACATGTTAAAGTCATAACCATTACTCCTAACATAGTCGGGTAAAAAAGGTATTTCTTGCACGTCGGCAGTGGCTTTCTTCTTAAACAAGTCAAGTCACTGAAAATAATACAGAAGGCTTACTTTACTTTAGACTTTATCAAAACACGTACTTATGAGTGGTACAAAGCATTCAAAATCGGTCGAGATATTGTGATGGAAGGATCAACGTCTTCAACTGAACTTAACATCGCAGAAGTGAAAGTATTAGTGACTGAAAATCCTCATTCAAGATTGAGAGAGATAGCTGCTGAACTTTCTGTGTCTCACAAATCGATCCGTACCATTTTAAATAATCCCTTGGGTATGAAACATGTTGCTTGTCCCAAATGACTAGAATTTTCTCCAAAAACTAAATCGCGTGAGTCGCTGAGGACATGTTAGAACGAGTCAATCAAACGAGTCAAACAAGTCACCCAACATTCATGAAACGCATTGTTACTGGTGACGAGATGTGGGTTTACGAGTTTGACATACACACTATTCTACAAGCTTCGTAGCCTTCCAACTGAACCGAAACCGAAAAAAAAACACGCCAAAGTCGATCAAAAGTCAAAGTCATGTTGACTGATTGCTTTGACTATCGTGGTGTTGTGCACTCGGAATTCTTGCCGGAAGGTGAAACGGTAAATTAAAAAACTTATTAGAGCAAATTTGACGCAAAAGGCCAGATTTGTGGAAAGAAAATTCTTGGAATTTGCATCACGAAAATGCGCCTTCGCACAATGCCATCAATGTGAGCAAATGTTTGTCCAAATCTTATATACTCGTACCATCGAGCAAGCAACTTATTCACCAGATTTCATTATTCTCCAGCTGACTTCTTCCTTTTTCCTAAACTTAAATTACCACTTCGTGGCACCCGTTTTTATTCGGTAGAAGACACAAAGGAGAATTCGCGGCGAGAACGAAAACATTTCCGGAAAAAGCGTTTAAAAAAATGTTTTGATGATTGGATTATTCGTTGACGTAAGTGTATCGTTTCTGTAGCATGCTTTGAAGGCAATAAAATAAAATTAGGATGAAAAACTAACATTTTGTGTATTACTGATCTTTTCCTTGTACTTTCTTGACATAGTAGTATATTTTATAGACTGCACTAAATTGCGCGTCGGATTAGCTCCGTCGTTCCTGCAATAAAACAATACGCAAATATATAGTAGGAGACTAGCAATAATCTTGTAAAGCACGTTTTGAGAACTTTTTTCCAACAAATATGTTAACCACCACGAAATATAAAATTAACTTTAAATGGCGGGCTTTTTTTAATCATATACATCACAATAACGCATAGGCTAAAATGTATGAAGGTTTTTTGTGATTTGGCCATAATATAACGATAAATATCAAGAACGTCGTGTAAAAATCGCTTTCTGATAGATCTTGGCGTGCGCTGCCTAAACTGTTACACTAACACGAACGTTTATTTATATATTTATATTTACAGTTAGCACCACACATACAAGTTATCTGTATGTGTTGCGCAACTATACATACAATTACAAAACTTGGTTAGAATTAGATTACATTAAACAAAATAGGAAAATAAAACATGACTAAATTAGATAAAAGTATATAAATTACACAATAAGATTAGATAAAATGGGCCTAAAATAATTGAATCAAATTGAAACTTTATGAATAACAAGATGCAATTGAATTATTTACTCCAAGGAGATTGCACTGGGAGTGGCAACAAGAACTGGACTAAAGGTATCGAGTAGCAATGTTTAGGAGTCTCAGTTCAGTAATCGCAAAGACATCTAAGCACTCGTCATATAGCAAAATGTTGTTAACATGGGTGAAGGCCAGGTACAATGGACTGGTTCTAAGGGTCATGGTACTGGTTTGAGGTATTGAGAATAGAGGACGTTGGCGAGGGCGTGTGTGTCTAATGGGTGGTGGGATGTTAATGAGATGTGCTGAAGTATGGAGGAATTAAAGTGGGTAACACGAATTATGTGGATAAAATATTTTAGCAGACTAAGTTTTCTTCAAATGGTAATGGGAACATGTACAAAATTAATAAAAATAATAATGACAATATAAGAAGTTGTCTTATGACAACTTCTTAGATTAAAATCTCTAATTAGGTTTTCGCATTGATATTTAGGACAAGTAAGTTAATTGTCTTTTATTTTGGAAGTTGTACATTTTAATGCTACTAAAAAAATAAGCTTAAGTCGGCCATTTGATTCATTTGAAGGGCGGGCAGAGGGTTTGCGCAGGGTGAACAGGTGCACATAAAGTTGCCTGACTGTAAGTACCTTGCCATTGGAATAGAGCTGTACAGTGGGGTACCTACGAGGAAGAGAGAGCATTACCTCGAGGACAGACTTTCTCTGGGCTCTCTCAAGGCGCATAAATAAATTTTGTGTCACACCACCGCAAATCGGGCAAGCAGTACGTTAGGACAGACCTGCAAAGGGCAAAATATCCAAAATTTAGCGTTGTTTCGTAATCAGTATAGTTTCGTAGCTTCATGAAAAAAAAGCCGATCTTGTGGTCGCAAGCGCTCCTACTGAGCATAAGGCCCTGGGTTCGATTCCCGGGTTAGGTAAGGTGTAATTGGCTTTATCCATATAGTCTGGATCGGTGCCCGGTTGTAGGCCATGGGCTCGCCCTCTTTTACATAGGACTTAAACTTAACCGGCGAAATAGTGTACTGTAGTTTCGAATCTGCCTAACCCTTTGGGAAATACAGGCGTTACGTTTTGTTATGTTATACTAAACTCTATTGCTTGCTTTTAACTGGTTAATATGTTCCCTAGGCAATTTATTGCCTTGTTTTTAAATGTATTTTTACTCAAACCATATGTTTCAGTATTCTATATGTGATTCGTCATATTTACTATTGTGCTTAGATTCCTAGAGTAAATCCAGACTAAGGACAGCAAATATCAAAGTCCCTAGATGAATTGCATACAATAAAACAGTCTGGTTTGATCCAATTTACCGATGTTTGGAGCATTTCAAGAGCAGTACATAATCAGGGAGCATATTACTTTATTAGGTTCTAACAAAAGATTAAAACGGAGTTAGATAGTCTGTTTCCATGGAATAACAATTTAGTGGAAATGAGAATTCAGTGCTTATGCGAATAACACTTTTGTGAACTTTAAAATTATTCCCTGTTTTAGCCGCTTGGGAGATGATTATTTTCAATTATTTTTTTAAATTTTATTTATTAATTTATCTCCTAATGAGTATAGTTTTAAGATAATGTAAAAATATGGACTTTTAGAAAGTCTGAATTAAACGCAATTTATTTATTTTACTTATTAATCTATCTATCGGCTTATCGGCCCCAGAAACACAAATAAATAATATTGTCATGGCATTTACAAAATGCTTCCAGTCAGCGACTCTCTCTGATAACGCCATCAGCAAAATGCCCTGTTTTCACTACCTAATCATTTATTCATCCTTTCGTGTATGAAATTTTCCGGGAACCAGAAGTTTTCAGCTCGCTTGCATACACCCCTTTTTTTTTTGGGTGGGAAATAATCAAATAACTTCTCCCGCTCTGCGTGGAGCGGGAGGGCGTGTCAGACTTTTACTGACTAAAACCCACCCGTGTTACTTCAGTTGCCTGTGCCAGGGCCACGGTTACTCTTTCGAATTACCCACGACCCTGAGGCGTCGGCCCTATCGGACCCCGTAATTTTGTGCTGACATCTCTTTGTGGCGCGCGTGGAACACGACGCGCGATCGACCCGGGCCTGGTCCCTACCGGACGGCGAGCTACTCATTGCTCGCCGTCCGCAAGCCCGCGCCTACGGTGGCTGCGAATCTGCAGGCGACTCCCGACGCCCAGGGCGTCTCCTGCGGCGACTAGGGGCGTGAGGGCGCAAGGCTCTCTCCCTCACGCGCTCCGCCTGCTCCTTCGCGAGCATAACTGCTTCCCTCTCGCTCTGTACCATGGCCTGGACCAGGGCCAGACGCGAGTGATCGCCACCGCCGATCGCCTCCGCGAGGTCACTGTGGTGCTCCGCCCAAGCTGGGCAGACCTCCACCGTATGCTCCACCGTGTCCTCCGGGCGATCCACACAATGGTGACAACCGGGCGTTTCCTCCCGCCCCGTGAGGACCTGTGTCAAGCGGAAGGTGAGGACGCCGTGGCGCCTCTCCGACCACTCCTCAAAGATGGGACTTACCGACACTATTGTGGCGTGCCCACTGGGTTGCGACAATCGCACCCTCCATGTCGCCATGAGATCCCGCCGGAGCTCTGTCCGCTGTACAGTGATTTCTAGCGGCAGCGGAGTTACACTCCGGCGTTTTGCCTCCTGACGCCACTCCCATGCGTGCGCGAGCACTTTTGCCTCCAGATTCCATGGCAGCAATCTGGGAAGAAGGCTCGCCGCCTCGCAGGAGACCGTGCGGTATCCCCGGACCAGCCGGATGGCCATGACCGTTTGGGACGCGTTCAACCGGCGGGCTGGTCGGCGCCTCAAAGAACGCGCACACACCGGTGCCCCTCGGACTTGTGCAGGGCCACTTCGAGCCCTAACTGCCGGATCCTCTCAAAGATTGTCGCAACCTCGATTGTCGCTAGTTCGGCCACCGCCTGGTGCAACCTCCCCTGTGCCAGGGCCAGCGTGTCGTCAGCGTAGCAAACCACGCTGACACCACTAGGGAGGTCGGCGCGCAGCACCTAGTCGGAACCGATATCCCACAGAAGCGGCCCCAGGACCGATCCCTTTGGGACACCGCACGACATCTCTCGCCGGTTCCACTCTCCCCGGTGACCGGGATAGATGACGGCCCTGTCCGTCAAATAGGCCTCGACCACGAAACAGAGATAGGTAGGCATCCGGTGATACCGCAAAGCCTTCCTGATGCAACTCCAGGGCAGGGTATTAAAGGCATTGGCGATGTCTAGGGAAACCGCCAAGATGACCCCACCCCGGGCCACAGCATCCCCCTTCGTGAGGGCTCGCATGCGCATGATGATGTCCACCGTAAAGCGCCTCCTGCGGAAGCCAAACTGGCTCTCCGCCAAGTCCGGCCCCACCCGCACCAGCCGCCTGACAAGGCGATTTGCTATTACTCTTTCAAAGAGCTTGCCCACCTCGTCAAGCAGCACGATGGGCCGGTAAGTGGACGGAGAGTCCGCAGGGCGCCCCGGCTTCTTAATGAGGACCAGTTTCCCCATCTTCCAACGAAGTTGGAACTGGCCCTCCTCCAAGCATGCGCTTAGGAGCCCAGTACGTGGAGGCCTGAGAGCCTCCTAGGCCAGAACCCAGGCTTTTCCAGGTAAGCCATCGGGCCCTTGGGTGGTATTTTTGGCACTAAGCCTATGTACCGCCACTCTCAGCTCTAAATCGGTTACCTCCGAAGTATCGTCGTCGTAGTTGTCGTGGTCCGCATCCGGCACCGCAGTAGGCGGAGTCATGGGAAGGGGAGTTTGCTGGGGTGCGTGCAGAAAACCTCCTCGTGTGCCCGATAGCTGCTAATCCCTTACGGATACGTTCGAGGGGAATAGCAGTTTTTGGGCCGGTGCACCCTGGGCATGGACAATATTCTCTTTTGATAAAAAGGGTTTGGGGGGTTTTTTCGAAGAGTGTATTGTATTTGGCGAATTTCTGCCGGGGGGAGAGCAGTGTGCTCAGCGATGTTCTTCCACGTATCCCTCTGATTATCAGAGGACACAGTGGAGAAACTAGGGAGATGGGTCGCTCCTGATCGATCGACGATCGTCGATTGACACTGGACGCGACCTTGCCACAATGGTGCAGGCGTACCAGCGTGGCTGGCGTTTCTCTCTCAAGAGCAATCTTGAGGAGAGAACTCTCGGCGGGTTCGCTGAGCCGGTTTGGCCTGACAGCGAACGGAGGCATGTCTAATGCCGCCGTCGGAGAGGAAGGACACTTGTAAGATAAAAAACCACTTAATCCTAAGCTTTGAGCGTGGCGAAAGGATGAGTGGCTGGTGGGGGACCAGTCGCTGGCGCTCCAGGGATCGCACCCTTTAAAAGCGAAACAAACCATTATGAAAAAGACAGGTGAAAAAAAATTTCCCCAGGGCGGTACCAGCTGCGCAGCAGCTGGAGAATCCGCCACGCTACCTTCAGTAGCGTCATGCCCCACGTATTCTGGGGGGGGGCATCAACTGCTTTCCGCTTGCCGATGGCAACAAGAGCCGAGGAGGCTCCTGTCCCTCAGGAGACGAACAAAAAGAGGTAGGTGCGGTGTCAGATTCCGACATTGCATCTGACGCGATGAGTGTGGTGAGCGTGGCGAGCGTAAGCTCAAAGCGCAAGAGCCAAGTGGCCAAAGAAGAGGTGGATGGTGGTGCTGCCAAATTAAGGATGACAGGTTTCTCCTCTAGCGAGGAGAACCTATCGGCCCCTATGGGGCCAACGGGCACAAGAGGGCGAGGTCGCGCCAAGAACGCGTCAGCTTCTTCGGCGTCGCGCGACTCTAAGGGACGCTTCCTCAAGCGGCCCGATACGCCGGTCCCTGGTGAGCGCGTTGAGAGCGAAGAGATGGACCCCGAGCCCGAGTCGGTGGATGTCTGCCAGGAGACGTGCGGACGGGCGACATACGCGCCGACGCTTCCGGGCTCGGTACGATTTGGGTGCGTTGCCCGGTGGCTGCGGCGAATAAGGTCGCTGACGGTGGGCGTCTGTTGGTGGGGTGGGTTGCGGCGAGGGTGAAGCTGCTGCGGCCCAGGGCCTTGCGGTGCTACCGATGCCTGGACGTGGGGCATGTTAAGGCACGGTGCACCGCCGCAATTGACCGCAGCGAGCAGTGCTATCGCTGCGGCCAGCCCGGCCACAAGGCGGCCCAGTGCTCCGCGGCGCCAAACTGCAGCCTCTGTACAGCTGCAGGGAGGCCCGCTGGGCACAGAGCGGGCGGTAAGGCCTGTGGCGCGCCCGCCAAGAAGAAGAAGAGAGGGTCTGCCAAGGCTGTCGGGGGCTCTTTACCCCCCCCTCAGCCTGGTTGCCCTCCGGCCGACTCTCGGCCTAAGAATGGTGCCGAGGGAATGGATTGCGCATAACGGCGCTCTACCATTTCCTCCAGGGCAACATCAACCACTCTGCCAGAGCTCAGGATCTCTTGCTCCAGAGCATGGCTGAGTGGTCGATTCACGTGGCCGTGGTCGCCGAGCCGTACTGGGTCCCGCCCAGGGATAACTGGGTGGGAGACCTGGACGGTTTGGTGGCCATCATTGGCGGGGCTCTCGTCAGCCCGTCGCGGGGGCACGGCTGGGTAGCCGCCCTCGCAGATGGCGTTGGCGTCGTTGGGGCGTATTTTTCGCCCAACAAGAGTCTCGCCGACTTCGAGAGCTTCCTTGTCGAGTTGGGTGCCGTCGTGGGCCGACTTCATCCTCGCCCGGTGCTGTTGCTCGGGGATCTCAACGCCAAGTCTACGGCGTGGGGATCTCCGGCGACCGATGCTAGGGGTGAGGCACTGGAGGAGTGGTTGGTCACGACTGGCCTGGCCGTCTTGAACCGGGGATCAGTTCACACGTGCGTGCGGCAGCGGGGTGGTTCAATAGTGGACGTGTCGTTCGCTAGCCCTGCTGTCGCAGGCCGTGTTCGCGACTGGCGTGTCGCCGTGGAGGTGGAGACGTTGTCGGATCATCGTTACATCCGTTTCGACGTCTCCGCCCAGACCACTGGCGGCCGCAATTCACCGGTCCCGCGAACGGACGGTCCGCGCTGGGCGCGCAAGCTCATCAACAGGGAGCTCCTCGAGGAGGCCGCTATTGTCCAGGCCTGGAGCCGGGAGTCGACAACTAGCGGACCCGTCGACATCGACGTCGAACAGGAGGCGCTGTGGTTCCGCGGGGCGATGACGCAAATTTGCGACGCGTCCATGCCCCGGGTCCACACACAGTCCGCAAGGCGCCAGGTGTACTGGTGGTCCGCCGAGATCGCGCAGTTACGCGTCGCGTGCGTGGCGGTTAGACGCCAGTACACCCGTTACCGGAGGAGACGTCGTCGGGTCCCTGACGAAGAAGCCGCGCTGTACGAGGTGTACCGCGCGGCAAAGGAGACTCTGTGGCTGGCCATCGGCGAGGCGAGGACGCGAGCCAGGGAGGAGATGTTGGAGACTCTAGACGGGGATCCGTGGGGGCGCCCGTATAAAGCGGTTCGAGGGAAACTTCGAGCCGCGGCGCCTCCACTTACGGAGAGTCTCCAACCCGAGCTGCTGGAGGAGGTAGTCGCAGCCCTCTTCCCGGCAAGAGCGGAGCATACCCCGCCGCCCATGGCTTTGCCCACAGCTGCAGGGTCTACAGAGGAGAACGCCATCAGCGTCCCAGAGGTGACACAGGCAGAGATGGGGGCGGCCGTGATGCGGCTCCGGGCCAAGAACGTGGCTCCGGGGCCCGACGGGATTCACGGCCTAGCGCTAGCCCTCGCTCTGAAAGAGCTTGAGCCCCAGCTAAGAGGACTCTTCACAGCGTGCCTTGAGCGGGGCCAGTTTCCCAGTCTTTGGAAGATTGGACGTCTGGTCCTGCTCAGGAAGGCGGGGCGCCCTGCCGACTCACCGTCTGCGTCCGGCCCATGGTGCTGCTCGGCGAGGTGGGCAAGCTATTCGAGCGCATACTCGCAGCCCGCCTCGTCGGCCACTTGTTCAGAGAGGGGCCGGACCTGGACGAGAGCCAGTTCGGCTTTCGGCATGGGCGCTCTACCATCCACGCTGTGTCGAGGGTGAGAGTCCTGGCGGAGGAAACAGTGTCCCGGGGCGGGGTGGTGGTGGCGGTGTCCTTGGACATCTCCAACGCCTTCAACACCCTGCCCTGGAGCTGCATACGGGAGGCACTGCGTTATCATCGGGTGCCTCTCTACCTCCGCCGCATCGTTGGGGCTTATCTGGCGGGGAGGTGTGTCACCTACATGGGACGTGATGGCGGAAACCAGCGCCAAGTGTCGTGCGGTGTTCCACAGGGATCGGTCGTGGGACCGCTCCTGTGGAACATCGGGTACGACTGGGTGCTGAGGGGCGAGCTCCCGCCGGGCGCGGACCTGACGTGTTACGCGGACGACACGCTGGTCACGGCCCGGGGGAGTTCGCACAGGGAGGCAGCGTTGCTCGCGACGGCGGCGGTCTCACTGACGGTGAGCCGCATACGGCGCCTCGGCCTGGAGGTGGCCCTCAGCAAGTCGGAGGCCATGGTGTTTCATGGCCCCCGGCGGGCGCCGCCGGCCGGATCACACATTGTGGTCGGGGGGGTCCGGATCGCTGTCGAGCCCACCATGAAATATCTGGGATTGGTGCTCGACAGCCGGTGGGACTTCGGACCCCATTTCCGGCGGCTGGCGCCCAAGTTGTTGGGCGCGGCCGGGGCGCTGGCAACGCTGCTTCCCAATTTGGGGGGCCCGAGCGCCGCTTGTAGGCGGCTCTACGTGGGGATCGTGCGATCGATGGCCCTTTACGGGGCCCCGATCTGGGCGGCTGACCTGACGGCCGCCAGCATCTCTGTGCTGCGAAAGCCGCAGAGAGCAATGGCCGTCAGAGTCATTCGGGGGTATCGCACGATCTCCTACGAGGCGGCGAGCCTTCTTCCCAGATTGCTGCCATGGGATCTGGAGGCAAAAGTGCTCGCGCACGCATGGGAGTGGCGTCAGGAGGCAAAACGCCGGAGTGTAACTCCGCTGCCGCTAGAAATCACTGTACAGCGGACAGAGCTCCGGCGGGATCTCATGGCGACATGGAGGGTGCGATTGTCGCAACCCAGTGGGCACGCCACAATAGTGTCGGTAAGTCCCATCTTTGAGGAGTGGTCGGAGAGGCGCCACGGCGTCCTCACCTTCCGCTTGACACAGGTCCTCACGGGGCGGGAGGAAACGCCCGGTTGTCACCATTGTGTGGATCGCCCGGAGGACACGGTGGAGCATACGGTGGAGGTCTGCCCAGCTTGGGCGGAGCACCACAGTGACCTCGCGGAGGCGATCGGCGGTGGCGATCACTCGCGTCTGGCCCTGGTCCAGGCCATGGTACAGAGCGAGAGGGAAGCAGTTATGCTCGCGAAGGAGCAGGCGGAGCGCGTGAGGGAGAGAGCCTTGCGCCCTCACGCCCCTAGTCGCCGCAGGAGACGCCCTGGGCGTCGGGAGTCGCCTGCAGATTCGCAGCCACCGTAGGCGCGGGCTTGCGGACGGCGAGCAATGAGTAGCTCGCCGTCCGGTAGGGACCAGGCCCGGGTCGATCGCGCGTCGTGTTCCACGCGCGCCACAAAGAGATGTCAGCACAAAATTACGGGGTCCGATAGGGCCGACGCCTCAGGGTCGTGGGTAATTCGAAAGAGTAACCGTGGCCCTGGCACAGGCAACTGAAGTAACACGGGTGGGTTTTAGTCAGTAAAAGTCTGACACGCCCTCCCGCTCCACGCAGAGCGGGAGAAGTTATTTGATTATTTCCCACCCAAAAAAAAAAGGGGTGTATGCAAGCGAGCTGAAAACTTCTGGTTCCCGGAAAATTTCATACACGAAAGGATGAATAAATGATTAGGTAGTGAAAACAGGGCATTTTGCTGATGGCGTTATCAGAGAGAGTCGCTGACTGGAAGCATTTTGTAAATGCCATGACAATATTATTTATTTGTGTTTCTGGGGCCGATAAGCCGATAGATAGATTAATAAGTAAAATAAATAAATTGCGTTTAATTCAGACTTTCTAAAAGTCCATATTTTTACATTATCTTAAAACTATACTCATTAGGAGATAAATTAATAAATAAAATTTAAAAAAATAATTGAAAATAATCATCTCCCAAGCGGCTAAAACAGGGAATAATTTTAAAGTTCACAAAAGTGTTATTCGCATAAGCACTGAATTCTCATTTCCACTAAATTGTTATTCCATGGAAACAGACTATCTAACTCCGTTTTAATCTTTTGTTAGAACCTAATAAAGTAATATGCTCCCTGATTATGTACTGCTCTTGAAATGCTCCAAACATCGGTAAATTGGATCAAACCAGACTGTTTTATTGTATGCAATTCATCTAGGGACTTTGATATTTGCTGTCCTTAGTCTGGATTTACTCTAGGAATCTAAGCACAATAGTAAATATGACGAATCACATATAGAATACTGAAACATATGGTTTGAGTAAAAATACATTTAAAAACAAGGCAATAAATTGCCTAGGGAACATATTAACCAGTTAAAAGCAAGCAATAGAGTTTAGTATAACATAACAAAACGTAACGCCTGTATTTCCCAAAGGGTTAGGCAGATTCGAAACTACAGTACACTATTTCGCCGGTTAAGTTTAAGTCCTATGTAAAAGAGGGCGAGCCCATGGCCTACAACCGGGCACCGATCCAGACTATATGGATAAAGCCAATTACACCTTACCTAACCCGGGAATCGAACCCAGGGCCTTATGCTCAGTAGGAGCGCTTGCGACCACAAGATCGGCTTTTTTTTCATGAAGCTACGAAACTATACTGATTACGAAACAACGCTAAATTTTGGATATTTTGCCCTTTGCAGGTCTGTCCTAACGTACTGCTTGCCCGATTTGCGGTGGTGTGACACAAAATTTATTTATGCGCCTTGAGAGAGCCCAGAGAAAGTCTGTCCTCGAGGTAATGCTCTCTCTTCCTCGTAGGTACCCCACTGTACAGCTCTATTCCAATGGCAAGGTACTTACAGTCAGGCAACTTTATGTGCACCTGTTCACCCTGCGCAAACCCTCTGCCCGCCCTTCAAATGAATCAAATGGCCGACTTAAGCTTATTTTTTTAGTAGCATTAAAATGTACAACTTCCAAAATAAAAGACAATTAACTTACTTGTCCTAAATATCAATGCGAAAACCTAATTAGAGATTTTAATCTAAGAAGTTGTCATAAGACAACTTCTTATATTGTCATTATTATTTTTATTAATTTTGTACATGCTCCCATTACCATTTGAAGAAAACTTAGTCTGCTAAAATATTTTATCCACATAATTCGTGTTACCCACTTTAATTCCTCCATACTTCAGCACATCTCATTAACATCCCACCACCCATTAGACACACACGCCCTCGCCAACGTCCTCTATTCTCAATACCTCAAACCAGTACCATGACCCTTAGAACCAGTCCATTGTACCTGGCCTTCACCCATGTTAACAACATTTTGCTATATGACGAGTGCTTAGATGTCTTTGCGATTACTGAACTGAGACTCCTAAACATTGCTACTCGATACCTTTAGTCCAGTTCTTGTTGCCACTCCCAGTGCAATCTCCTTGGAGTAAATAATTCAATTGCATCTTGTTATTCATAAAGTTTCAATTTGATTCAATTATTTTAGGCCCATTTTATCTAATCTTATTGTGTAATTTATATACTTTTATCTAATTTAGTCATGTTTTATTTTCCTATTTTGTTTAATGTAATCTAATTCTAACCAAGTTTTGTAATTGTATGTATAGTTGCGCAACACATACAGATAACTTGTATGTGTGGTGCTAACTGTTAATATAAATATATAAATAAACGTTCGTGTTAGTGTAACAGTTTAGGCAGCGCACGCCAAGATCTATCAGAAAGCGATTTTTACACGACGTTCTTGATATTTATCGTTATATTATGGCCAAATCACAAAAAACCTTCATACATTTTAGCCTATGCGTTATTGTGATGTATATGATTAAAAAAAGCCCGCCATTTAAAGTTAATTTTATATTTCGTGGTGGTTAACATATTTGTTGGAAAAAAGTTCTCAAAACGTGCTTTACAAGATTATTGCTAGTCTCCTACTATATATTTGCGTATTGTTTTATTGCAGGAACGACGGAGCTAATCCGACGCGCAATTTAGTGCAGTCTATAAAATATACTACTATGTCAAGAAAGTACAAGGAAAAGATCAGTAATACACAAAATGTTAGTTTTTCATCCTAATTTTATTTTATTGCCTTCAAAGCATGCTACAGAAACGATACACTTACGTCAACGAATAATCCAATCATCAAAACATTTTTTTAAACGCTTTTTCCGGAAATGTTTTCGTTCTCGCCGCGAATTCTCCTTTGTGTCTTCTACCGAATAAAAACGGGTGCCACGAAGTGGTAATTTAAGTTTAGGAAAAAGGAAGAAGTCAGCTGGAGAATAATGAAATCTGGTGAATAAGTTGCTTGCTCGATGGTACGAGTATATAAGATTTGGACAAACATTTGCTCACATTGATGGCATTGTGCGAAGGCGCATTTTCGTGATGCAAATTCCAAGAATTTTCTTTCCACAAATCTGGCCTTTTGCGTCAAATTTGCTCTAATAAGTTTTTTAATTTACCGTTTCACCTTCCGGCAAGAATTCCGAGTGCACAACACCACGATAGTCAAAGCAATCAGTCAACATGACTTTGACTTTTGATCGACTTTGGCGTGTTTTTTTTTCGGTTTCGGTTCAGTTGGAAGGCTACGAAGCTTGTAGAATAGTGTGTATGTCAAACTCGTAAACCCACATCTCGTCACCAGTAACAATGCGTTTCACAATAACGTACCATATCAATTGCTTCATATTTTGCAATAAATTACAAGCGTTGTGTCATCGCGCTTCTCTTTCTCTTCTATACAGTCACTTGTCAGTGTCTTTAATTGTCCGTATAACCAAATCACAACTGATATTTTGTATCTGTTGTATGAAATGGCTATATCACGATGAATTGATGTAGGGTTTCAAGTAGCTTATCAATTATTTTCCCTGATTGTCCTAAACTTTATTTATCTTTTTTATTTAACTCTTGTTACCATTATGCTATACGTGTTAACCGGGGATCGGTTCACACGTGCGTGCGGCAGCGGGGTGGTTCTATAGTGGACGTGTCGTTCGCCAGCCCTGCGGTCGCGGGCCGTGTTCGCGACTGGCGTGTCGCCGTGGAGGTGGAGACGTTGTCGGATCATCGTTACATCCGTTTCGACGTCTCCGCCCACACCCCTGGCGGCCGCAGTTCACCGGTCCCGCGAACGGACGGTCCGCGCTGGGCGCGCAAGCTCATCGACTGTGAGCTCCTCGAGGAGGCCGCTATTGTCCAGGCCTGGATCCGGGAGTCGGCAACGAACGGACCCGTCGACGTCGACGTCGAACAGGAGGCGCTGTGGTTCCGCGGGGCGATGACGCAAATTTGCGACGCGTCCATGCCCCGGGTCCACACACAGTCGGAAAGGCGCCAGGTGTACTGGTGGTCCGCCGAGATCGCACAGTTATGCGTCGCGTGCGTGGCAGTTAGACGCCAGTACACCCGTTACCGGAGGAGACGTCGTCAGGTCTCTGACGAAGTAGCCGCGCTGTATGAGGTGTACCGCGCGGCAAAGGAGACTCTGTGGCTGGCCATCAGCGAGACGAGAACGCGAGCCAGGTAGGAGATGTTGAAGACTCTTGACGGGGATCCGTGGGGGCGCCCCTATCGAGTGGTTCGAGGGAAACTTCGAGCCGCGGCGCCTCCACCGCCGCCGATGGCTATGCCCACAGCCGCAGAGTCTACAGAGGAGAACGCCATTAGCGTCACAGAGGTGACACAGGCAGAGATGGGGGCGGCCGTGATGCGGCTCCGGGACAAGAACGTGACTCCGGGGCCCGACGGGATTCACAGCCTAGCGCTAGCCCTCGCTCTGAAGGAGCTTGAGCCCCAGCTAAGAGGACTCTTCACAGCGTGCCTTGAGCGGGGCCAGTTCCCCACTTTGTGGAAAACTGGTCGCTTGGTCCTGCTCAGGAAGGCGGGGCGCCCTGCGGACTCGCCGTCCGCGTACTGGCCCATAGTGCTGCTAGACGAGGTGGGTAAACTGTTTGAGCGGGTGATCGCAGCCCGCCTCGTCGGCCACTTGTGCAGAGAGGGGCCGGACCTGGACGAGAGCCAATTTGGCTTTCGGCATGGGCGCTCAACCATCCACGCTATGTTGCGGGTGAGAGTCCTGGCGGAGGAAACGGTGTCCCGGGGTGGGGTGGTGGTTACGGTGTCCTTGGACATCTCCAACGCCTTCAACACCCTGCCCTGGAGTTGTATTCGAGAGGCACTGCGTTATCATTGGGTGCCTCTCTACCTCCGCCACATCGTTGAGGCCTATCTGGCGGGGAGGTGTGTCACCTACATGGGACGTGATGGCGGAAACCAGCGCCAAGTGTCGTGCGGAGTTCCACAGGGATCGGTCGTGGGACCGCTCCTGTGGAACATCGGGTACGACTGGGTGCTGAGGGGCGAGCCCCCGCCGGGCGCAGACCTGACGTGTTTCGCGGACGACACGCTGGTCACGGCCCGGGGGAGTTCGCACAGGGAGGCAGCGTTGCTCGCGACGGCGGCGGTCTCACTGACGGTGAGCCGCATACGGCGCCTTGGCCTGGAGGTGGCCCTCAACAAGTCGGAGGCCATGGTGTTTCATGGCTCCCGGCGGGCGACGCCGGTCGGATCACAAATTGTGGTCGGGGGGGTCCGGATCGCTGTCGAGCCCACCATGAAGAAGCAGAAGGAGGCTGCGGAAAGGGAGAGAGAGATCTCGTCCACTCTCCCGATCCGCAGCCGGCGCACCGGGCGGAGGGCGGACAACGCCCTCTTCCAGCCCCCCTAAATGGGTCCAGGTGCGGCGGACTCGGGGACGTCCGCCGCCCCCCATACATCAGGACCCGAGGTGGTGGCACGTAGTGTTCCACGCGCGCCCCTCTTAGACGTTGCGGGGGGAGTCAAACACCTCACTCCCCCCCCAACCCGAGGAGGCCCGCAGAGGCGGGCCGTCACCAGTCGGGGTCGCGGAAGAATCATGTTCCCGCGACCCCGACGTAGGTGTGAGATGAAACACCGGGGTGGTTTTTAGTCAGTAAGAGTCTGAGTCATGTCCGCCCTGACGACATCCATGAGGATTTTCCACCCAGGGAACAAAAAAAAAAAAAAGGGGGAGTTTGCTCCCCTCGCGAAGGGAACAGATTGCTCACCACGTCCTCCACGAGCTGAGGCCGGAGAATCTGCGTCAGTGGGGGAGCTCATGGGCGGAGATTATCCCGCACCATTTTGTAGGAGCGTCCCCACGGGTCCCTGTTCAGAGTCTCTTACTGGCACCCCAGGGGAGCATTCCTTAATTTCTTACTGTGCGTGACTTGTTTCGAAATTTCGTCAGCGCTTCGGTTTACAAAGTTTTGTCTTCATTTGACTATGAAGACAAAACTTTGTGAAGACGAAGCGTTCTTCATTCCTTGATTTAGAAAGTTCTTTGTGAAGACTCGCTGGAAAAATAATTTTCAATATGTTTTTTTCTCGACACTATTCTGCCCCTAAGTCTTTGGGTGATTCTCTGATTTGCAGGAGCTGTGTTTCTCACTCAGCTTCTCTATCGAGACAGCCACGGGCCTGGTATACCACAAACAAAATTCATCCGTTTACCTATTCTGTAGGTAATGAAACTAAGAAAATGTGGGTGTGATAATTACGCATACGTGATGAAACAATATTTTTTTGATCATATTTTCATAGTTTTCTTCTAACTTTGACTACAAGTTTGATCTTCTTGAAGAACGCTTCAATTTAATGTTTTATGAGGGTGGCTGAGTGGGCGACACGTATCTTAAGAAGCAGTATTTTAGTACGTTGCAGTATGGCTGGTTTTTTATTTTAATATTATGGTGTCTACTCGTCGTAACAAAATAAGGGCCATATCAAGATCTTCGTCAGTTTATTTAAGAAGGTACTAAAGTTGATCCAACCTATATTTTATAAGTTCTTTGTTATGAAAAGAAAGATGGGTAGCTGGGGTGTTTATTGAGTCACTTATTATTAGTTAAAACATTTGGAAGATGAGAAGAGCTGGCGTTTTTGGGGACTGTCTTATGTACGAGTAATTTTGGCCTTCTATTTATTTACTTTTTTATTTATTATGACTAAGACTGCCTCGTTGGTCTAGTGGTCGCAAGAGCTACTGCCGAGTATGACGTCCTGGGTTCGATTCCCAGGTCGGGCAAAGTGTAATTGGGTTTTTCTATTTAGAATTTCTCAGTAGCAGCCCGGAGTCTGGATTTGTTTCTGGTCGATGGAAATATGCTCGCCCCCTATTACATGGGACTTAACCCTTCTGGGATTACAGGCTGATCTTATGTTATGTATGTATCGGGATAGGCCCTCATCAGCGATATTACACTTGCACTTTGTAAGTAGGCGTGGATTGTCGGGCGAAGAAAATAGAGATACTAGTTACAGCACAATCACTTTATTTCACTTACAATTTCTTATAAAATAATCACCATGAAATAACCGGAAGGCAGAGGTCCGACTTATTAAATGAAAGTATGAAATATAGCAGTAACCAACTCTTTTATTCCAACAGCTTGTTAATAAATTAAATAGATAGCTATAATAGCTCTAGGCGCTACAGCAGGCGCACCGGGCCGAGCCTTTTTTTTTTTTTTTTCCTGGGGTGGAAAATCCTCATGGATGTCCTCCGCCCTGGGGCGGGCGGAGGGGTCTGTCAGACTCTTACTGACTAAAAACCACCCCGGTGTTCCATCTCACACCTACGCCGGGGTCGCGGGAACACATAATTCTTCCGCATCCCCAGCTGGTGCCGGCCCGCTTGCGCGGGCCCCGTCTCGGGCGGGGGGAGTGAGGTGTACTCCCCCCGCAACGTCTGTGAGTGGCACTCGCGGAACACTACGTGCGCCGCCTTCTCGGGTCCTGATGTTGGGGGGCGACGGATGTCCCCAAATCCGTCGCCCCTGGACCCATTTAGGGGGGCCGGAAGAGGGCGTTGTCCGCCCTCCTCCGACGCCCGGTGCGTCTGCTGCGGGCCGGGTCGAGAGTCGAGATCTCTCTCTCCCTTTCCGCAGCCTCCTTCTGCGAGATGACCGTTTCGCAAAAGGAGACCACTGCGTCCCAGGACTCTGCGCCGCCGACCATCGCGTTCACGACGGCCGGCAGCGACAGGTCGTTGCCTACTTCTTAGATGAGGGCACGGCGCGGCTCCTCCCAAGCGGCACACTCTGCCAGCGTGTGCCACGCCGTGTCCTCCCGGCAGTCGACGCAGTGGTGACACCGGGCGTCCGGCTCCCTGTTTATGCGACACAGGTACTTCCCGAAGCAACCATGCCCCGAGAGCACCTGCGTCGACCGGGCCGAGCCTGCCACAAGAATGATCCCCCCGCTCGCTGCGCACTAGCTTACATTAAGTTGCTTGAGAAGTGGGGAGAGTGGGGAGGCGAACGTCCCGCTTTGCACAGCGTAACTCGGCCCGCCGCACCTACCGCTAACGGTGACGCCGACACGGCCATACTGACGTGCGGACGTCCTCGTACGCGTAGACTCATCGAGCATTGTCTAAAAAGACATAACGTTATTGTTAATGTTCGTTTATCCTGACTAGCAATCTCGATGAGCAAAAAATCCAGGTCATCCCTACTGACTGTGCAACCAACTCTGGACCGCTCAATATTGAGCCTTCAGGACTTATACGAGTAATCTGGTCCGGTTCAGCCCTGCAGAGTTTACTACTAATTCTGGACCGCTCGTTATTGAGCCTTCAGAACTTTAGCATTCTGGTCCGGTTTACCCCTTCAGAGTTATAATCTTCTGGCTCGGTCTAGCGACCCTTCAGAATTATAACCGCCTGGACCGGTCTTACGACCCTACAGAGTTATAATCTCCTGGTCCGGTTATAACAAACCCTTCAGGATTATTACTGCTTGGTCCGGTCATGAATGACCCTTCAAGAGCACTCCAGTTTATACAGTTTCTTTTTCTCTCTTTTTTGGTCTCTTTTTGTCTCCTTTTTGTCTCTTTTTTGTCTCTCTTTTGTCTCTCTTTTGTCTCTATTTAGTCTCTTTTTAGTCTCTTTTTTTAGTCTCTTTTTTTAGTCTCCTTTTTTTTACTCTTTTTTTTTACACTTTTTTTACTCTTTTTTTAGTCTCTTTTTTTAGTCTCATTTTTAGTCTCTTTTTTTTGTCTCTTGTTAGTCCGGACTAAAATGGTCCCTGTAGATTATATAATCAAATGTATGAAAGTACTTGTCTCAACAATCCACACATGCTATGTTCATTGGTAGTTTCACTACCATCAAAGTCATTTACTTTAGAGCCTATAACAGAAACAAACTATTTTAATCTTAAGAATAGACTTGACTTAGACACTCCACCGAATGCGTAGCACGCCTGTGCGATGCCGACCGAGTCTCATGTCATACAGCCAGCAAAATGTCACTTCAAGGTGCATAAGCGTTCTCTGTTGTGTCAGAGTGTCATGTCATTGAATGTGTCGTAGCAGACACATAATTCATGTTCTTAACACTCTAAACTAACAAATGACATCTATGAAAACTAAAACTAATTTAAATATTGAAACGCCGTCACGGCCAGACTGACATTCGCACGTCCTTGTGCGTCTCCATCCCCTTAAAGTCACCGCGGGCTCATTTTTCTGTAAAAAGAATAAAACTGGTAGATACATTACTTTGTACGCTCGTCCATCCGTGACATACATTACAACGTTTTATAACCCACAAAATCAAAATTTAGGAGCTGAGCCGGACAAATTAAATAGGCGTCCCTTCAGCCAGTTATCGCTCCAGATAACATGGACTCACTAGGACCACACAAATCTCCATTGATCTTATAGCCTCTCAGACTAGACGATCACTTTATAATATGACCCAGAACATCGGCCTGCATAAGCCAGTTCTTTAGACTACCCAATAACACACACCATAGGACGTGAATCCGCATGAGTCGGTCCCTTACTTTATCTGACAGATTAGTACCAATGTTACGTTTATTTACTTCACTCTCCGAGGCCAAGAGGTTTCCAGAGCTGGCGGATAACGTACGTGAACTACAAATAGACAAAGCATCACTAAAACCACCCGACGACGCCCACTCCACTCGTCAATCGCGGACTGCCGCCACCTCGGCCTCCTTCAAGCTACCAGTCAAGGTGGTAGCTAAATGCACCAAGCCTTCACTTCCCCCGGGCATTGCACGAAAATGCTTACGACCATATTTGCATTCTCTATTAGACACACAACAAAGGGAAGTCTGTACTCCCTGCATAGCCCAATCGAACACCCCGCTGTCACATTCAATGAAGTAGGAATCACCACTGTAGAACGGTCTCATTTTTCCCACTGTGACGCAGCAACTCTCCCAATATTCTCGGATGCTATCTTACGAATTTCACCCAAATCTAACCGAAACCCAGACTTAGAATATGAAGCCACACTTAAAAACCGCGCCCGAGTCCCAAACACAAGTTCTGTTTGTGTGTACCCTAGACCTTGCACCATCCGTCGCTAGCTGCACTTCGAGAAGCTCGCCGCGCCAAGTCCCACCTAATTCACTTTCGATTATAACAAGAAAGCACCTCAATGTCCTCATGACTCTCTCTACCCGAACACCTGCCCTGCCAGAACCGTTAGAAACAAGGTGCAACTCTACACCATGTTCACCATAAAATTGCTCTGTCTGCGCCAATACAATACCCACCCCGATCCGAAATGATCCGCGAAGTCGCACCGAAAAGACAAAGCCTCCTTTAGTGCTTCATCTGCACCTGCTGCATCCAACTAAGAACTGCACTCGAATAGGACGCATTTAGTGAAAGAGTCAACAATGACAAGAATACTCCCACCATCGATTCCTCCATCCTTCCTTCCTTCTCCGCGATGTCTAAATGTACAGTATAACATTGTGCAGAAACCCTAAGCATAGGATGGAGTCCCCGTACCCGTTGAGCCCCGAAGAATCCCTTGAGTCCCAGCACACAAGTGTGAAGTTCAATCAGTGCGTTCCAGTCAAATCATTTTAGTCAGAACCGGTTCTGATGTTAGTATTTCGATTACTTTCTTGTAAATATCTTGTCTGTCCATTTGATAGGCCCCTATTAATTCGATTCAAGATTCTTAACGTAAAACACGTGAAATATGGGGCAACCCGCCAATAACTAATCTAAAGGAACTACAGATCGCTCAAAATAAAATTATTAAACTATTATTTCACTATGATTACCTTACACCTACAGTTAAAATTTACAGGGAAACGAAACTCATGAATATTAAACAACTTCCTGCATATTGTACCAAAATATTTAAAAATTCTAAGGAAGTTCATTCACACAAAAATACATCAGGTACACAATCGCAGCAATAGTAGGAAGGATCACATTTTACTACCGCGAGTGCGGACATTCAATGGTGAGAGAACAATTATTTTTGCGGGAGTGCAACAATATAATAAGCTACCTGTAGAAGTAAAGAATGCAAACTAAACGTTTGGTATTTTCAAAATAAAATTTTAAAAAATCACTTTCTAAATGATCAAACACTACTCCATTAAACAGACTTGTCCTACAACTGCATTGCTTTATTGCGGCACCGGGATCGCATTCCTTATCTACGGTAATAATTTCTTTTTTTTTGATGGATTGAAAAGTTTTAAGTTTTGTGTTAGTTAATAATGTTATGTTGTTATGTTATTTGCGTATGAAAATAAATGGTATTACAAATTAGATGATTTAATATAAATTAAAACAATAGCTGCTTTGTTAGTGAGAAATAAATTTCTTAAACCATAAACACCATACCACCAATAAAGAATCAATTATCCTTTCGCACGGAACTAATGCGAGTTTATCTTCACCATGTAGGTCAGTGTTGATGTTGTGGTATATGATAATGAAACTCTTCAGTAACGTTAACTTTCTTACCCCAAATAGAATGTAATTTTGTCAATATCCGTACGTACATGGATCTACTATCTAATAGATCCCTACCTATAATAACTGGTTCTGTAATTGAGTTAACAGGTACATCATGAAACAAAAAGGACACTGACGTGTTGAATTTCACCACGGCTCAGTATTCTGCGATTCATATTTAACGTTTTCTTTACCTATGCCTGTAAGGTACACTAAATCACAGCGCATAGTGCCCTGGAATTTTTGACAAAGCTAAAAGCTACAAACGAACTACCAGATTATCTATTAAAAAGAAAAGGAACGAGCTCACCGAATGATGTGGTTGTCCATACACGTAGCAGGTGAGACGGTTCGTATTACGACTCTTCGGTGCTGGTGCTCGATTCGAATTCTTCACTTCGGTCAAAGGTTCGTACTGCCACTTGCTTCAATCACTTGATTTTTGGACTGTTGTACTTTAAGGATGGCATGTGCCATTGAAGCGATTGTCATTATCAGGATCATACCGTATCAGTCGCGCAGTTGCGGTGAAATTTGACGTTTGCGGTTAAGTGGTTGCCGGAAGTCGTGATAGCAAAAACTCCATATTTTGATTAGATTAGATGTTGGCCCACACTTCACGGTCGTCATTATTTTCTTCAGGTTTTTGCCCTTCGAATCCCAATTCTGATATCGGGATAGGCCCTCATCAGCGATATTACACTTGTACTTTCTAAGTAGGCGTGGATTGTCGGCCGAAGAAAATAGAGATACTAGTTACAGCACAATCACTTTATTTCACTCACAATTTCTTATAAAATAATCACCATGAAATAACCGGAAGGCAGAGGTCCGACTTATTAAATGAAAGTATGAAATATAGCAGTAACCAACTCTTTTATTCCAACAGCTTGTTAATAAATTAAATAGATAGCTATAATAGCTCTAGGCGCTACAGCAGGCGCACCGGGCCGAGCCTGCCACAAGAATGATCCCCCCGTTCGCTGCGCACTAGCTTACATTAAGTTGCTTGAGAAGTGGGGAGAGTGGGTAGGCGAACGTCCCGCTTTGCACAGCGTAACTCGGCCCGCCGCACCTACCGCTAACGGTGACGCCGACATATGTATTTATTATATTTCAAAAACTGTTCATTGTTAGCCTAATTTGAGTGAATGACTTTTGATTTTGATATATTCTTTGTTACTTTATTATTATATTATACTTGTTTTTTCTCACTTTCCTTCGAGGCATGTCAGTTTATACCAAAAACTATCATAAAGTTTGGATTTGATCAAAACCACTACAGACACTACAATTCATACATAAACTCACGCCTTCTTCTAATGGGGTTAGGCAGAAACTACTGAACGCCACCTGTAACGATACTTACATACTTCTTTTGCCTTGTTTACGTTCATACATCGAGTACTACGCAACTGACCTTTCTGAAGATCATCACCAATCAGGTCCACTATATCACTCACATCAACCTTAAAAATGCCTACCTTCTGTTATTCGCTTCTCGTTAATCCTCTCAAAATGACTATGGTCAATTAAACATTCTCTTCTAAATTTTTGTCACTACATCTTCTTTAACACTAGAGACAAAACCAGCAAAAACCTCAAAAACTACTAAGAATAAAACATAGGATTCAAACACCACTATTCATAAAACCATTTAAATATCACAGATTGGGACCACCTCGTGCCTGATCGAACGTTTTATGTAATAGGTCCCTTGTGGCTGATAAAATGGCCGTAATAGCCCCTGGCGGCCATGACAGGGAATAGCGGCCTCATTTATACTAAACTAGGACGCTTAAGGACCATTCTCGTGTATTAAAAGGCTAAGTATCCACTGATTAATCCGTGGGACAAAGCTAAGACTCGCGTTCAGGGGAGTTTTATTATTGTGGGTAGTTGGTAGCTATTACTTTCTTTATTATACTAATACTTTTTCTCGTTTCAGTCTTGTACCTTGTTTTATATGTGTTTATAATCACAAATACTATATATTTTACGTTAAGAATCCAGGACTGTATCCACTTCAGAAGTGGTCGTAGTATTTCATTCATAACTTTGAATGTACGCACCCTTTTGATGAACGTACCCTTTTAAATGAATGAATGAAGCCTTTTTATATGAACGTCCATACTAATATTATGAATTCGAAAGTAGCTCTTTCCGTCTGTCTATATCTTACCTTTTCACACAACACGGCTTTCCTATTTTTTATATGTTTTAGAAATTCTGTTTTCCTATACAAACTTTCATCACCAATGATGAAAGTTTAATTAAATAGGAAAACAGAAGATAAAACTTGAATTTACATATCGTAGACCTGTAAATTCAAGTTTTTGCTTTCTTTTTTTTGAAATTTTGTTGTTGTGATCCCGAAGTCGTCTATGACAACACTTCCATATAAATAAATTCATAATAACAAATAATAAATCAATTCATAATATATAATAAATAACAAATAAATTCCATCATAACACATTACGCATTACACATTATCTAGCGGTTGTAGTAGGTATAATAGAAAATAATAGCCCTCGTCGGGATCTAGCAATGTTACGCAAATTGACTGATACATTGCCGAGGTAATTGCGCCAGTTAAGATTAATTAGTAGCT
Source organism: Dasypolia templi (assembly GCA_963555695.1). Lineage (NCBI taxonomy): Eukaryota > Metazoa > Arthropoda > Insecta > Lepidoptera > Noctuidae > Dasypolia > Dasypolia templi. Next base: position 21,994,598 of record OY743153.1, read on the forward strand.
TGTAAGCGAATACCTATTCACCCTGGTTGTGTGTTACATATAATTCCTATGAGTTAATCAGGAATCAGAAACAAACATTTTGGCTTCTATCAGTTCAAAATGAAGCTGGCATCTATCTGTATCCATATCCATACATATATTATTTAAAAAACTACGCTACAAATTTTGATGCAGTTTTTACCCCCATTTAAAAAATTAATTCCAGAAGGTTTGTCTTTAATACGTACATATTTATATTATTATACGTACTTTAACGTGCAAAAATCTCGATGTTTTGTTAAGTCCTTAAAACCGTGCGAAGCAGAGGCGGGTCGCTAGTATATTATAAAATAAGTCAACGTTTGCACGGACGTAAAGTATCGCGAGGATTTTATCGCGCACTGGATTTTCAACTTTCAGTGTTGAACCGAGCATTAAGACATCAACAGAGTGCATACCAGCGTCGTAAAAACACACTGTTGGATTTTCAACTCTCGGTGCGTTGATTGTCAATCCAGTGCGAGAAAAAATCCCTCCGCTATATTTTAACGTCCATGCGTACTTCGACTAAAGTAGCTTTTCGTGTCGGTCAATGTGACCGCGTAGTTCTCCTAAACTTCGCAATGGATTTTGATTCAGTTTTCACCATCATTAACAAAAAAAAAACCGTAATGTATAAGTACGAGGGCGGCACTCAAAATTTTGGGAATCAAGGAAGTGACAAAACATTACTATTTAAAAATGTATTTATTGCTTTTCGAAGTATTCCCGCGAAATTTGACACATTTTTCCATACGATGGAACCTTCATTGAAGCAACCATTCCATTCGGAAGTTGGGGTCTCCAAAATGGCCGTTTTGTAGGCGTCCACAGCTCCTTCAGGTGATGAAAATCTCTGTCCACGCAATTTATTCTTTATTTTAGGGAAAGTATATAAATCATTAGGGCTTAGGTCGGGGCTGTACGGCGGATGGTCTAATAATTCTATGTTTTCTTGCTCTAAAAATTCTTTTGTTCTGTGTGCGGTGTGAGAACTCGCATTGTCGTGATGGAGGATGATGCGGCGGTTGCAGTTCTCTTTACGGAGTTCAGAAGCGACCTGTGGCAAACAAATGCTAGCATACCATTCTGCATTAACCGTTCTTTGTCCCTTAAGAGGAATAGTCGTAACTTGGCCGGTTTTGGAGACAAACGTGGCCACCATTTTTTTTGCAACACTCCGTGAGCGAACAATTTTTGTTGGTTTTAACTCATTTTCGAACACCCAAACTCGTGACTGGTTTTTTGTTTCGGGTTCGTACGCCTATATCCAGGATTCGTCACCTGATACGATGTTGTATACAGCATTTGAGGATCCTGCGTGGAATCTTTCGAGAGTTCTGATGCACCAAGTAACGCGAGCCGCTTTTTGCTCTTCACAGAGCGAATGCGGTATCCATCGGGAAAACAACTTTTTTACACCTAATTTTTCATGCAAGATTATTTGTATTTGACTCATGCCAATGTCTAAAGTTGCCTGAACTTCGCGGTATGTCACATGACGATCTTCCTCAATCAGCTTACGCACCGCATCAACGTTTTCTTGGGTGACTGCAGTAGATGAACGATTTGACGGGGATGATCACTGAGCTTGACACGTCCCCGTTGAAATTCAGCAAACCAGCGATAAATTGTGGTTTTGGATGGGGCTTCATCAGCAAATGCAGAACTCATCCGGTCAACACACTGCTTTTGTGTTAAACCACTTCGAAAGTCATAATAAATCATCGCTCTTGAATTTTCTCGAGTCAATTCCATTTTCTCAACGACTAAACAAGTTTGACAAAACCTTGTGACAAGACCGAGAATCTTTTTTTAAAAAAATAAATGATATTCGATTTTTCGATTCAAAGGAGTTTTCAATAAAAAAGATTTTAATATGACAGGAACAGTGGAAATATTCCATTCCCGATACTTTTAGTGCAGCCCTCGTATAAAGTCCATTAATGTAAAACTTTCTCTATAGTAAAGAAATATGGCTAGTTTGTGTCTAGCCGTAGAAAGCACGGGAGAGTCGCTAGTTTTCAATATAAGATGTGATTAGTTGTGTACATTAGTTTAGAACTGTCTAATAATATTGGTAAGTTATTCAGAGAAAACAAACAATTCAAAAAGAAAAGCCAGAAAGAGAAATTGTTTATTCCACGCAAACAAAATGAACATTATATCAAATAACTAGACATCAAATACACACATACAAAGTAGCCAAACACCTCGTATTCAAGAAATAAAAAGTTTTGTCCATTGCTTGATGTCAGGCCCAAAGTAAGGGCCCATTTTGCTCAGTGTTGCAACCTAGTAAATGACAATAAACAAAAAATCTAAACAAAAACAGAATGCCGATTGCAGATTAGAAAAATGACAACAAATCAAAATATTTTATTTCACATAAATCTACATGTATATTAGCATAGCTGGGTGTACGGTTCCAATTAGTCGTTTCCTGTGGAGATAAGCCATCAAGAAACTACTTACTCTCGATTTAAGTGTGATTACTTATTACTAAATTACAGTGATAATAGATATGGGAGGACAGTAAAGGCCTGTCAGCTAGTACCATAATATGGTACTAGCTGACAGGCCTTAACTGTCCTTAAATAATAATAAGGCGTAGTGTCATGTATATTTGATAAGCATATTATGCTTATCAAATATACATGACACTACGCCTTATTATTATTGCTTGCTTCCCCTCCCTCTTTATTAAGTATTAAAAGTACGAAACTCCGGTGGGGGTAAAGGTGGGAGGCGACTATAACACTAACCACCCCACACCCAATTCAGGCGCCTTGATTCTAAACGTTACCCAAAAAATCGAAGACATGTGACATCTACCAATCTGCACTGGGCCCGCGTGGTAGATTACAGCTCATTCATCTCGAAGAGACGACTGCAGTTAGAACATTATAGGCTGATTATTACGGCGTAAGTAAATGTGATTTTATCAGTCGCCTTAATTGACTCAAATCCAAATCCTTTTATTTTGCAAAACAAAACGTAGTGGACCAGAAACGCATTAAACTGTCGTTACCACAATCTTTTTATCGAAAGTTGAATCTTTCAAATGCTATTTAAACGATTTAAAGGCCATCGTAAAGTAGAACGCATTTCTATTTTCACTGCTTTTCACCAGAGATGTGCGAGGTAGCTAAGGGGCGAAGCCAAGCTATACGAAACTATGTGTCTATTTCTTCTAAGCTAAGCGGAGAGCCGAGTGGGTAAGATGTTCTAGGCAAGACATGGCTCGAGATGATCGGACCAGTGCTTGACGAATGGCTCGGGAGGAGGCATGGCTCCCTGTCGTTTCGGGCGACGCAGGTGCTCTCGGGGTATGGTTGTTTCGAAAAGTACCTGTTTCGCATAAACAGGGAGCTGTCTGGAGTGTGCCACATGGGAGGAGCCACGCCGTGCCCTCGTATCTGAAGTCGGATCCAACTTGTCTTTGTCGGCCACAGCTCGTTCGATGGTCGGGAGCGCCGAATCGTGGGACGCGGAATCTCTTTCTGTGAAAGCGTCATTTCACAAAAATGGGCTGCGGAAAGATTGAGGGAGGTCAAGACCACTCTCCCGATCCGCAGCAGACATGCCAGGTGTCGGCGGAGGGCGGTCAACACCCTCTTCCGGCGGACTTGGGGACGCCCCCCCCCCTGTAACAGGACCCGAGGCGTCGGCGTGTAGTGTTCCACGCATTGGACATCGCGGGGGGAGTTTGACACCTCGCTTCCTCCGTGGAAATGAGAAGACCCGCAGATAAGGGCGGCGGCACTAATAAACCATTAATTTGTTAGAAAAATATTATTTATAAGAGTGTCCATGGAGTTTCTTGTCCGTTCTTCTCCATAGGTACCTACTACGCTTTGGAATGGGCAACTAGCTTCGTATTTCTGACTGACCGACTCCTTGACAATTCAAAAGTGCCTGTTAATGGTTTAAGTGAAATAAATGCTTTGAGTTTGAGTTTGAGTCTATAAAAAAAATAGAAGCAAAACAACGTTTGCAGGGTCAGCTAGTATAGTATAGTCTATATAGAATTCAGAAGTTTATAATTAAAAATTATAAACTTCTGATTTCTATATAGATCACAAAATGAAATGTTAGATAATTATTTTTAGTTCCAATTTATTGTAAAGTTTGATTTTATTACACAAAATAAAAAAAACACTCCGATAAGGCATGAAGTCCAGTGCGCCTTTGTACTTTTTGTGTGCTTATAGTTATATATATAAATATAAATATGCAAATTACATAAATATACAGTGTGAGTCTTCATAATGTGCACATAATGAAATGAGAGAAACTATACCTACTATTAATAAAAACATGTTTTATTATTACTGCAGTTTTTTTTTATTATCAGATAAAGACAGTTACACCCATATTCTAAGTCATAACCTCGAAATCTACTCGTCTCATAACTCTGTCGAAGAGACCTCAAGGCGTGCTTCGGAAGACCCTCAAAATCGGTATTCATAGTAGTCAGATTAATGAAATTATGAGGTCCCTCGAATGAGTTTTAGTCGATGTGATTTGATGTACCACGAATACGTCAATATTCAATGAACTTTTCAAAAGACAGTGTGAAGTCTAATATATAATGTTTTGGTTAAAACTTCCGTATTGACTACATCAAGGACACCTCAAGGTACATGACGATGTACCTTATATTTGACAGTTGGTTCCTCAACTAAAACTCACCTCGACTGAGGAAAATGTTGGAGATGAGGAGTATAATTACAAATATGAAAATGAAACCAACAAAGTTAAGTTGAGTCAAGTCTAGGAAATAATCAGGTTTTGACTTGGAATATGATTGTTATTTCATTTTATTTTATTTTCCGTCGATAAAACTAAGTGTAGTTTCCCTAATTTCAAAATGTGTACATTATAAATACTCACACTGTATGCAATATCAAATTTTAAGAAATCTGCCTTGTAACAATTAAATAACATGGTTAAATTGCAACATAGCAATGATATAGTTGACAACAGTCGTGAGTATAACTGGCAGCATGTACATCCCAGCAGGAATTTTGGACAATAACCTGATCTCTATTGGATTCTTCTTTATCAGACGTATGAAGTCCTTTATCAGTTTCGCTTCAGCTTCACCTGAATCTGTAACAAAAGGTCAATAGTTTTACGCGTAATTTGTTGATTGGTCAATAAAATCCTTCATAGAAATAGTCTTACCAATAATTATTGTATTGTAAAGTTGAACCAACACCCGATGGAACTTCACTCCTTGGTTCTTAGCTATTTGTGCAGCAATTAATGGCATCATCACTAATACGAAACTAAATATAACCATTACGGCTCTCATATACTCTTCGGTGTTCCAAATCTGTTATTGACAAAACTATCATCAAAAAAAGGAGCTCAAGACGGAACCCCTGACGCTTCATGTTAAATACTGATATTCAACCAGATTCGATTACACTGTAAGACGACCACCGACACACTTGGGAAAACACTAGCAGATGATGGGTGTTACTTAGGATTTTTCAAACAAAGTGCTGCAGAATCATGTAGGTTAAGTTCTTTAAAATAGGGGACATATTTTGCTGCAGAACTATAGATATCCTTCACAAGTTTCAACCACCAGTTAAAGCCGGAAAATAATATCAAAAGAAGAATGGCAGTTCAGCACCCTAATTACGCAATAAACAGTTAATCACAATCTAAATCATTTTAAGGCAATTGCTTGTCTATTGCTACATATTATTATGTTCGAAAACATTGTCTCCTTAACAACGTAAATAACGCAATGAATGTTGTTGAACTATAAAAATTAAAGCGATTACTACTGATAGTGTGTTACGCAATTACCCCGCTGGTGTCGCCTTATTTCAAAAGCGTCATGAATGAAAGTATGTGATTTATATGAAACAATTATAGAGCTTTAGTTTGTATGCGTTACCTTTCTTGAAGCTGCACAAATAAATTTTAATTTCATACTATTTTGGTGTCTCCCTGTTTGATTTGTTATATTGAAATTATAATACAAATTATTAATACCTTTGCTGTTATATTTGTTTTATAAACCATCACGTATTTTTAATTTAAATTTGTAAATTTTAGCTATTATGTATTAGTTTTATAGTTTAGTGCTTGTAGCACACCTATGTGATGAGGTGTTTACCTGTAAGAAATTTTTACACTAACCTTAAATTATGGTGGATATTACTTAAATTATGTACAGTGTAAAAAATTGCTGGTTGGCCAATAAAGGAAAAAAAAACGTTATTAAATGTGAATACCAAAACACAATTATTTGCCATATCTAAACGCAGAACCTCGAGTAGCAGTGGAGTTACGATATTCACCAGAATATAGCATTTCTATTTCTATATTGTATGCTAATTAACAGGATTTTAGTGGTAGTGGTCCGAAATATTAAAATACTGGCTGGCTAGCTCGTTTTTAGAGAAATATTAAAGGTCATGATGTTAATTACTGCTGTGATAGCTCATTTCTGTTTTGTCAAATATAAGACATTTCCGAGAAGAAAACTCCAGTCCTTTGAAACAAAAGAACCTTACATGACACAGTTCTGGAGCCAGTGCCTAAATTGTACCTGCAACATGTTTTATGTTAAATATGTTTTATATATCTGATTTGTGATTATTTGGAGAATTTCGTTTTCATGACAACATTAAAAACGATTGATGTCATACTTCAAATATTTTTTTTTCATAATTGACGTATTTAAATATCACTTCTATGTCTTGATGTGCGATTTTGAATGATTGTGAATAGATTACTTTCCTAGTTTTATTGTATTTGTGATGAAACATAGAACTCGAGGACTGTACGCAAATAAATTATGCAAAGCAGATCCAGTCTAATGTTATGTCAAAGGTTACAGTTGCTGCTGGCATGTGTGATGAGTATCGTACGGTGATACCGACGACGACAGCATGGCGCCCGCACCAGCTGCTCAGTTCCAGGCAGGAAGTTGAGAATAATCGGCCAATCTCAATACTATGTCCTATTGCAAAACTCTTTGAAACCCACCCTTTCATTCACCAAAAATTAAAATTATAGCAACATGATTTCAAACAAAAATCAACCATTATGAATTTTTACCACCTTTTTTTAAACATTGATGCAATTTACGCGGACATTCAAAAGACGTTTGATAGGGTGGACAGCAAATATTTATTAAATAAAATAGCATTCAACGGGATTAGAAGAACTGCTCTGGTTTCATTCTTATATAAACAACCGTATTCAAACAGTAGTAACCCATGGATATCACTCTGATACATTTATCGCCACCTCTGATGTACCACATGGATCAATTCTTGGGACTTTGTTTTTATTGTCTATATTAACGATATTGGTCTCTGTTTCCCTAATAGTAATTTCTTATCATATGCTGATGTACTAAAAAAACCTATTAAGGCTTGTGACGATTGTTCCTTGCTCCAAGAGGATTTGAATAGATTAACTGAATATTGTGATAATAACAAACTTGCATGAAACTTAACTAAATGTTAATACTTAAACTTAAAAGTTATTCGGTTTGATTTTAGTCTATATACAGAAACTTTGACAAATGAAACTCCAACATTTGACATAAGAATACTTTTCGATTTAAAACTACATTTAAACCTACACACAGATAAAGAATCTCAAAAGCATACCAAATGTACAGCCTTGCCATGAGAGCTTGCACTGATTTTAAAAGCCCGGCCACGTACTTGACACTGTTTAAGTCCTTGGTTTAACCGCATCTAGAATACGGATGTAAAATGGGACCCCTACTGCGAAAAATATGTTAAAGTGATACGATATTATGAACTATAATTTTACAATTGTCATCTCGTACACCTGTCATAAGTGAAGTCATTAAAAAAGTTTAAATTGCTCACCTTGCAATCAAGACGCCTACTACTTCAAACCATGATGCTTCACGGATTGGTTCATAACATGTTTAACTTTGTCAATGAAGTTAAGTATTGTCAGTGATAAAGCTTTGTACTCACTATTTGTAGGCCGCGACACGTGTCGCAACAAGTGTCTCATGGAGATGTCAAGCGATTTCGACGTTGGGCAACGTCGGGCGATGTCGAACAACGTTCACAGGTCGTATATTAGCTTTCTTCGTCTAAAATCATATTTTTCGATTTTCCTTTCGTTACGTCGTGTACGTATACGACCATAATAACAAATGACATTTTGTCAATCATCAAGAAACACATCATAATTATTATGATTGCTTTGCAAAGAAGTGAATGAAGCACGATAGGACACGACGACTTACGTGTAGAAGACTTAATGTACAATATCGACTTTGCCACCTTTCCCTTTAGTAGTAATCTGTAAACCGCACATGCAACTTTGGTTAACTGTCAAGGGGTCCCTTTAAACGGTGCAGCCTTGGTCTTAAAACAACGTTTTCCTGGCGAAACCAGAATGAAAAAAAAATGATATGGTTCCCTTTTATCTTACAATATATTTTTGCATATTGGATACCAAATTAATTAATAAAATTATACCTAATTATACACAATCTAAAATATAGCGTCAAAACATTCATCCGCAACGCTTTCGACTGGTAGTATTCAAGAGACTGGCGGCATTAAAATGTTGCATGGCAATGCTTAGCCTCTGACCAAGGTAAAAGCCAGCCCTTAGGTCACGGGAAGTGTCAACCAGCAGTTTCTAAATTTCCTTGAAGAGACCACTCGGACCCCAGGATCTGGGGGTTTCAACCCCAAACGGCTCGAAAATATAATGACCAATAAGGTACGGTACTTACGCCGCTTGAGGTTTTTCGCAGCCGCAGCAGCAGTACTAGCACACCACGCCGAGGCAGGAAGATGTTATGGCTCAAGAGTATCGACACACGTTGCATCCCACTCTAAAGGCCTACCCACCTTCCATGTAAATAAAGACATACGGTCTGGTCTCTTGCCATCGTCGGGTGCCAAATCATTGGGTTCTAATACAGCTGGAACGCCGACGGTGACAAAAGCTCGTCGGATGATGTAGATAATGTTCGCGTGCCGCGGCATGCAACCCGCACTTCGGCTGCACGACAGGGCGTGGTGTCCGAGACTTTTGACGACTTCGCCACAGTGACAGCGATGAGGGAACAACAAGGAGCTCCCAGTCGTAGGGAGAATTTTATTTATTTTATTTTACTACTAGTTATTCACTTTTATTTATTCATTTATATATTGTATTTTTTTTTTAAATCTTAATTTGCCGTAATCTATCGTTTAAGACTAATCGTTTAATTTCATGAATACAGGTGAAGTCTAAAGGCTTCCCACACCACATTACATGGAGCCAGATTACATGGAGTCCTGCCATTCTTCTTTGCTTGGTCAAAAACACAGTATATAGGTGCGTACTTACTTTTAAAATATTCTTGTAAAAAAAAAAATATGACATCAAAATGTAGTAGAGTGACGACAATATTATCGAAAAGAAAAACTGAAACAGTAGAATACTATTATGTAACAAATTATGCAAATATAAGCACTAAATAGGAACATGTATATCATAAGTTTTAATGACGTCTAGGTTTAATATAATGTCATAAATACCTGGCGTCCAAAGCAAAGCATCACTTTGTCACAGCAGTCAGCTAAATCTCGATACAGTTCAACCCATCCTTGAATCTGTTCCCTTGTGATATCACATTGTCCATCCGAACTAATATCCCAGTTCGCTACCTTCTCCTGAACGGCTGATATTAACGAAGTCAAGCATTTCAACAAATGCACCACTATCATAACAACAATGTAAAACATTAGGTCCTGAAATATTATAGACATTCTTGTAATTGTTTGTGATACCAAAATTGGGACCAAAATTAACGGGCTTATCTGCGAAAACTTCAGAAGAGCTTCCAGAGATCTGAAGAATGAAAAGACTACAGAATATAAAATGAAGCCAATGCTGAACCAGTATGTTTTTTTCAGAGAATTTATAAGAGTCTTGTCATCTTTAAAGCGTTCAGCGATAATACTGATGCTTCTAAAATATGACATGAAGGTGCGGCTGTTACAGATAGCAGCCATGATTGCCGTCAAGGAGGATAAATAGGCTATTGCTGAAAAACCAGTTAAAATAACATTGATTTGATCGTAATCGACCTCTCCTGACAAATGCAATTCATTCAAATGTGCGATAGTATGCAATATAGTCTGTATGGATATTAGTACGAGAATTAAACATTTCTTGGTCTTATTCTCGCTGCAATAATTCCTGAATATTCCAAAGAAATTTTCAATTAACAAAAAAGTTCTGAAACTCTTTATTGATGACATTTTTGTTTCTTATTTTCTTATGTTATAATATGCTCAGTAACCACGATAAAGTAATACTTGTATTGGATGAAAGCAAACTTTTTATTACTTTTTCCTAGCTAGTCGTTTCGTATGTAAGTAATTATAACCTGACTGTCGTTTTGATGACACCACATCATTAATAATTTTCTGTTTTATTAAACAGATAACAGAACTAGAACAACTAAATTACTACTTCTGCTACTAACAATATTATTATCTAGTTGATGTTGGCAAGTCATGTCCTAGGTATTACTGAAATAACTTTAAACAGCTTTTTCAGTTTGATCCAGTTTCAGGCTTCCTGTTTTTTTTGTAATATTCAATGCTTACGATATAAAATATTATCCAAGCAATCGGTTTTTTTTACTACTACCTGGCGCCTTTTCTTTCGCAGATGATTTTCCTTTCGTAGATGAATAAGTTCCATGACGAAAGGCCGCTTTTACCGTTTTATATACCAGATTATTTATAATTAATAAAACTTACACAACCAATAATAACACAAACTGCAACTGTCAGCGCCGGCGCAGCAATCTAACATCATACGATCAATAAATTGTAACTTAACTGGCGTCATGTTAATAAGACCACACTAACGTTGTATTTTTGTGTCCACAGAGTTTCTGCTTACCCTTTGGGTTTAGTCGGAGCGCGATAGTTGCACGCCGGGGTGCGTTCTGCGCTGGTGTGCGTACGAGCTTGCCGCCGTACCTGTTCGGTCGTTACCTCGCCCCGCACCGCCGCCGCCCCGCGGTCGTCGGCATCAGAACAGTCGAGAGCGTCCCTCGAGCCAGTAAACTAGAAGCCTCCACAGCGCGTTCACGCTACCTTGATCCTCACCGCGCTTATATATTTCGTCCGCGTAATTAGTTAATTTCAATTGTTTTATATCGTTAACTTGCGAGTATCACATCGTGACCCTTCTGGTGGTAGAATAATTTCTTTGTTGCTAGTATTAACTTCGATTTTAACTGTTTGCTGTAACGCATTTGTTTTATTTAAATAATTACACTATTGTAATCCCCTTCGCGCCTCTTTCATTGAACACGCTCCCACATAAGCTTCCAAAAGTGGTGACCCTGTAGGTTAGACGCGTCGCGAAGTTATCGAGTCGCGACCGCGTGTACACAGCGAAGTTTCGAGAACGTTCGAGAACAATTCGTGTGAAATCATTTTCTTCTGAGCGTGATTGCAGAAATGGCGCAGGACAGAATTACGGAGGCGTTGGTTGCAGCATTGGGATCAGCAGAAATCGCTAAGGTTAGAGTACGTGTACCTCCTTTTTGGCCAGACACACCAGCGGTATGTCTGGTTTGCGCAGCTGGAAGCCCAGTTTGCTTTGTCAGGTATTACTTCCGACGCGACGAAGTATTAACTGTAGTGGGAAATCTAGAACCTTCTTTAGATATTTTGGAATATCCACCCGCCAGTAACAAGTATGATTACCTTAGGAGAGAACTAATTAAGCGTTTATCAGTTTCGCAGGAACAAAAAGTGCGTCAACTCCTCAATCACGAGGAACTGGGAGACCGCAAGCCATCCGCATTTCTTCGCCACCTCCAGAGCCTAGCTGGCCGAGGTGTACCAGAAGACTTCGTACGCACCATCTGGACCAGCCGTCTGCCAACCTGTCTGCAGGCGATTGTGGCGTCTTAGGCCAGTATGACCTTGGAAGCTGTCGCGGAGCTGGCAGACCGGGTTTTAGAGGCCGGTGAACCCAGTGGCCCAGCTTGCGAGCGCTTCATCCTCTTCAGGGAGCTTATTAGAGGTAATGCGTCCGGAGATAGCCAGTCTCACGCGGAAGCTGGACGAGTTATTCACTGCCGTGGATCGACGACCACGCACAGTACGTAGGTCAAATGGGAGTCGTAACCGGTGATTTCCACATTCACGCAGCCGGTCCAGGGACCGTTCATACAAAATGGCGGACAATCGCAGCACGTGCTGGTATATTGACATGATCTACTCATTACAATGTTTTTTATTGAGCTGTACTGCAATATGTGGTTAGCTAGCGACCTCGACAATTGATAATATTATTATTGCCTGAGCAACCGGCAGCAAGTTCGTCATGCTCCCGTAGATGTCACCGCTTACGGTAGCGTCGGGGGTCGGTTTTCCTCCTTCCCTAATATGGCCAGGGGGGTAATGGCTGATCTTTGCGTTATGCTCGTGAACGGGTGCTGCTTGTGGTGACTGGTCGTCTGCTGTCTATGGTTTTATTATTGTTACAGTAATTGTTCTGTTAATTTATTTTACTTTGATGATCCTAGTTTATCATTTATTTATTTTATTTGTTAGTATCATAATTCCAGTATTGCATATGTAAGCTGCCATGCCCTTTAGGCCTGGTGGCTTTTATTTATGTATTAAGCTTTATTTATATATATTTTTTTTTTTTTTGGTATTGGCGTGGCTAGCTGATGCATGGCAATTAATTTAATGGCTTGGTAATTACTTACAATTGTTTAGAATCCAGTTATTCGAACCGAACAGACAGCTGTGCTGCTGGGGAGTCTGTTGCGCCACTTCTTCTTGTCAGCTAAAGCACTGGGAAGTGGTGAAGGGCGGGCGTTTTGGGGGACTGTCTTATGTAATTTTGACGTTCGAAAAGTGCTGATTCTCAGCCTAATTTGAATAAATGACTTTTGATTTTGATTTTTTTGACCACCATAAGTTTGGCTAGAAAGCTCATCGCTGCATTAAGCCGTGTGATTACGCTTCGGAAAACGCCAAAGCCAGTCGCTAATAACGGCGAGCGATTGCTGCAGTATTTCCAGCCGTTTATTCGTCACAGATCTATATTCTAGAAAACCTTTTCTAGTTGATACTGGTTCCGATATGTGCGTCTACCCCCGCAGCTATTTAAATGAAAAGCGGACACGTGTAAATTATGACCTCAGCGCAGCTAATAATTCTGTTATATCCACGTACGGATATATTAATTTGCAGCTGAATTTAGGTCTACGCAGGGAGTTTAGCTGGAATTTCGTCGTCGCCGATGTGACCTAACCAATTATTGGGTATGATTTTCTTTCATACAAACTTTTGGTGGATTGCCACAACAGCAGGTTGATCGACGGATTAACTGACCTTTCGGTTAGCGGAGCTTATGCGAAGATGGAGATCCCCAACGTCAAGGCTGTTATTGGAATTTCTCGGTACCATGAGCTGCTGCGAGAATTTCCGACCATCTCACGGCCGTCCGGTGCACCAAGACAGGTACGTCATTCAACCGTACATTTCATTAACACTACGCCCGGACCACCGGTTTTCTGCCAGCCACGCCGTTTAGCGCCTGATCGATTAACGATAGCTAAGTCAGAGTTCCAAGCAATGGTTAAAAAAGGGACAGCTCGTGTTTCCAGTGGACCTTGGGCATGCCCTACACCTGGTGCCTAAACACGACGACACTTGGAGGCCCTGCGGTGATTACCGCGCTCTGAATGCCAGGACAGTGCCAGATAAGTACCCGGTCCGGCACATTGAGGATTTCTCTCAGCATCTACATGGGAGTACTATCTTCTCAGTTGTTGATTTGGTGAAAGCATACCAACAAATTCCAGTAAATCCAGCTGATATCGAGAAGACAGCCATCACGACACCGTTCAGACTTTTCTAATTTCCATTCATGTCGTTTGGTTTGAGGAACGCAGCTCAGACATTTCAACGTTTCATCGATGGATTGGTACGAGATTTAGACTTCTGTTTTCCATACATCGACGATTTATTAATAGCTTCTAGAAATACGCAGGAGCATGAAGAACATCTGCGGAAGCTATTTGCACGCCTCGAGAAATATGGAGTGGTCATTAACGTTACTAAGTGTAACTTTGGACAACCGCAGGTAACTTTTCTAGGTTATTCGGTTACAGAAAGAGGAGTGCGCCCGTTAGTGGAAAAGGTGGAGGCTATTTAGAATTAGCCACCGCCTCATACCATTAAATGCCTTAGACGATTTTTAGGAATGTTCAAATTTTTATAGGCGTTTCTTGAAAAATGCCGCTGAATTACAAGCGCCACTCAACGATTTATTGGCAGGCACAGACATGAAAGGATCAAAACCAGTTAATTGGACTTCCCAGTTGTTAAAGGTTTTCGAGCGTTGCAAGCATAGCCTTTCAGATGCAGTACTTTTGGTTCACCCAGTTGCCGAAGCGCAGCTGGCACTCGTAGTAGATGCATCGAATGTTTCCCTGGGAGCCGTATTACAGCAGAGAGTGGATGACGTTTGGAAACCCTTAGCTTTTTATTCAAAGAAGTTGAGCCCGACGCAGCAGAAATACAGCGCTTATGATCGTGAACTTCTCGCAATTTACAAAGCCATCAAACATTTACGCCACATGGTAGAAGCATGATGTTTCACGGTTTACACCGATCATAAGCCGCTGATTAGCGCATTTAAAAAAAAGGACCATCAAGGTTCACCAAGTCAAATTAATCAACTGCGTTTCATTACAGAGTTCAAGACTGAAATCCAGCACGTGTCCGGGCAGGACAACCACGTGGCCGATGTATTGTCTCGGATTGAGGCAGTCACTGCGCCACTGGATCTCATGGAACTTGCCCTTGCGCAGCGTGATGATACAGAGCTACTACAGCTACTGAAGGGTAACCATTCGTAAACACTCGAGTTAGCGAAAGTACCAGGTTCTGACGTGAATATTTATTGTGATATTTCCTTGTCAAAACACAGACCTTTCGTGACACGGACCCACAGACGCTGTGTGTTCGAGTCGTTGCACAGACTGAGCCACCCTGGCGCGAAGGCGTCCTTCAAGATAGTGTACGTTTTGTTTAGCCGCCCCTTAGCAAAGACGTCCGCGCTAGGGTTAGAGAGTGTATTCCGTGTCAAAAGTCGAAGGTAACAAGGCATGCCACATCTCCTCTAGGTAAATTTGTCGTACCAGATGTACGTTTCGCGGAGCTTAATGTCGACCTAATAGTACCGCTACCAGCACCTGCTAATTTCAAATACTGCCTTACTATCATTGACAGGTATACCCGATGGCCGGAGGTGATTCCACTTTCTGATATGACCGCGGAAACGGTGACAAAGCGTTCGTATCGGAGTGGATAGCCCGGTATGGTTGCCCGAAGAAGGTAATAACGGACCAAGGCAGACAACTCCAATCACATTTATTCCAAAACCTAGCAAAGACATATGGAATCGAGTTGGCAAGGACAACAGCGTAGCACCCAGCCTGCAACGGTATGATTGAGCGTTTCCATCGCACGCTCAAAGCCGCATTGATGTCGCACGGCACATAGGATTAGGTCAGTCCTCTACCAACCAGACCCTTCTGGTGGTAGAATCATTACTTTGTTGTACTATTAACTTCGTTTTTAACTGTTTGCTGTAACGCATTTGTTTTATTTCAATAATTACACTTTTGTAATCCTGTTCGCGCCTCTTTCATTGAATACGCTCCCCACATAAGCTTCCAAATAACAATTGTGTTATGAAAGAAATGCATTCATAAACAGTCTGTGATTTACAAGAGCCCTGATTCGATTCCTGTTGTATATTATTGTTATCTCCTTTATTTAATTTAAGAACTTTTCATTTACCTTCTTAAATATTTTTATATTAAACACATCTATAAAAAATAGAATCCTAACTTAACTTGCACGAGGTTACCGTCATGCGGTTGCTTTCAGTAGCTCCATCTGTTGCAAATAGTTATGGGCAAAGAGTTTTAGGTCATCCATGTAGAGAAGGTGAGAGAGAGAACCTGACCACCTTTCGTCAGCCAATAGCCTAGACCTGAATCCTCCAGCAGTGTGCTTAGAGGATTCAAGGCTAAACAGAACCAAAGCGGGCTCAAACAATCACCCTTAAATATGCCTCGCTCTATCCTTATCGGCTCGCTATTCCTCTATAAGAAAGAAAGAAAAGAAAGAAAAATGCGTTTATTTGCCAATAAACGCATTTTTACAACACAAAACAATTACACCTTATAACTATAAAAAACAGAAAACAAATAAAGTTATGCCAAAAGGGCCTCAGCTCAGCATACTGTCAGATGACAACACAAAGTGACATCTGACGCTGGTTTTCAGCTGCAACCCACGAGTGCCATACGCCAGAATAGTGAAACACAGAGAAGTGTGTGTCCATTTTAATGACATACATGTGTGTGTGTGTGTGTTGAGTTTGTGTTAGGATAAATGAAATACTAAAACAAATGCCCAGTTTCTGCTTATTGCCTACATACGTTACAATAATAATGTATAAGTAAATATAAAGTAAAACTACTCCAAGACGTTTTAGGCGAAATTCATTCATCAGCACTGTCAATAAATACTATTTAACCATCATAAAAATTGATAAAATGGAAAAAATAAAAGAAATTCGAATATTTTTTTTATAAAAGTATAAGAAATAAAAATAAAAGAAATAAAAAATTGTAAAATTGATAAAATTGAAAACGAATACATTGTTTGCTTTATATGGCAGATATGTCGGCTCGAACATTTTCAAAATCCTTCTGATGTTGTAGTAAAAATTCTTTTAATATCAATTTGAAAGTCGAGCAACTTTTACTCAACTTTTTAAATTTTTTCTATACATAGGAGAAGGGATACCTATTGTTCCAGCATTTCGAAGCTGCGTAGCGAAAACTGCCTCTGAAAGCCACCGACTTGTGCTGTGATTTTTGTCCCTCACCGATTCTGTGTCTTCTTGTCCACGATAGTCTGTCATATAAGTACGAAGGGGAGTGAGACTTAATAACACCAAATAGTAGGGTCGCCAAGTGAAGTTTACGCCTAGCTTTCATTTTTAAAATGTTGTGCTTGTTGAAAAAAGGTGTAACATGTCCTCAAAAGGGAACTTAGAAACAGAAACGTGCACAAGCGTTTTGAAGTCTTTGGATCATTCTTTCAGTTTTTGATAGTAGTCGTTGGCAGTCCCTGAGAACGCCCGCCTCACAAAGCGAATCACACGTGGATGAGTATTGCCCTCCCAGAAGTATGTAGCTGCTTAAGTGTGTGTATTATTACGTGTCTGCGCAAACGTATTGTTAACCTAGATTGTGTAATTAATTACACGCAAATTATTGCAATGGCGCAGGCTAAAATCTGAGATATCATTGTAGTTCACGAACTGCTCGCCTTTCTGCAGAATAAGTTGGATGTGATGGATGAGCTCTCACTGGAGCAAATCTGCATGACGAGCTACAAGGAGGGTGAGATCTAAGAGGAGGAGACTAAGAAGGTGCTTAGCGAGACCGCCAAGACCAACGTCAGGCTTAGCACGAGAATACGAGACGGACGTGGCAAGAGGGACTTGCAGGACATCTTCCGAGTGTTCAAAGAAACGGATCCGGATGATGTTCCAACATACGTAGCGAGGGACCTTTGTAAGCTGCCACCAGTGACGTTTGACCATGTAGACGTCACAAGACTAGCGTCACTCAAGACTGAAGTCGGACTCATCAACAAGAAGCTCGAGTCCTCAGAACGATTCGTTGCCGAGCTAAGGCAAGAAGTATCGGTGCTACGCAGTACTAATGCTGCGTAAGCATCACCGTCACCTTCGCGGAATGTGAACGTGCGTCGAGGCGCTGCGGCTCACTTTTCGCCTGTCAGCGAAACTGGAGCTGCGACGGATGATGCAACGCAAACGCGAATCATTGACCGCGAGGTGCAAGCTGTTTGTGACACAATTAAGTCACAGGCTATAAATACAACGCCAAAGATACAGCCGCGTAAGGAAATCTACACGAAGAAGGCTTCTCACCTTTGCCAAAGTTCGCAGCATTCCTCTGCTGGTGCGGCATCGGTTGCTGAAATACAAAAGCGGAAGGCCACGGTTGCTAAAACCAGTAAAGTGAATAAAGACGGCTTTATTCTGGTTGAGAGCAAAAGGGGTCGTTCGCCACGCAGCCGCAACAAACGTGGTACCGCTCCTGCAAGTGAGGATGTCCGCACTACAGTGCCCACCACGCTCTTGTGCATTTCCCGGTTTGACCAACAGACGTCGGGAGATAAGCATCTTTAGGAGGAGCCAAGATCAAATCGGTGCCGAGGAACGGAAGTTGCTGAAGGACTATACATTTTAAGTCCTACGTCCTCCAGGTTCAAGCGATGCAGAAGGCTGTCTTCCTTAGCTCAGATTTTTGGCCGGCAGGAGTTGTGTACAGACGTTGCAGGGAAGCACGACGAAAACCAAGCTCCCGAGTGTAGTGTTTTTATGATTTTGTGGTTTTTATAATTATGTATGGTAGGCTATAAGGCACTTATGTTATGGGTCTTTGTTGCCTGAATTTAACGATTTATTATTATCTCCTTTATTACATTTTGAAAACTTATAAGTTACATTTTTTTATATTTTTTTTTAAAATCTGAAGAAAAAAAAACCTTTAAAAATATAAAATATAGTATCCCACCGGTATCGGGAAGCCAAATCAAGATACTTGATTTCTTTATCTTTCTCGGCTTTCACGAGGTTACCGACATGCGAGACCGTTATGTCAACAATCATTGTGCGCCTCTCTACTCGATCCACCACCACTATATGAGGCTTATTGGCAACAATAGTCCTGTCAGTGATGATGGATCGATCCCAGTACAATGTGATATTTCCATTTTCGATAACTGTGTCGGGCACGTACCTGTAGTACGGCACTTCCGATTCCACAAGGCTGTATTTCAGAGCAAGTTGCTGATGGATAATCCTGGCTACAAGGTTGTGTCTATGCAAGTACTCTTCGTTAGCTAGACGAGAACAACCGGAGATAATGTGTCTTATTGATTCCCCCGGACGGTGACATGGCCGACAGATGTCAACCGTGCCGTCTTTCACAATAAATCTCCGGTAATTGTTCGTCATTATAACTTCGTCCATAATTGCAAAGACAAAACCTTCGGTTTCTCCAAAGAGGTCACCGAAACGCAGCCAGGCTACGGACGCTAGAAGATCTACATCGGGTCCATGTAGGGCCCGGAAAAAGCGTCCGTGAAGCTCCTTACTCTGCCGTACTTCCATGCGATCATTAGTGTCAAGCACAACAGGTTTGCGCCAGTTCTCTTTAGCCAAGGAGAGCGGGGTGAGGCCCTTGACCACCGCGACCACATCAGGATGCATCCCCACGTTAGCTTCTAGGAAATATTCCCTGAGACTGCATATCTCGCGATTGTGTAGGGTCTTAGCATTTAAAAAGCCTCGACCACCACACTTTCGCGGTATATACAGTCTCATTACCGATGACCGTGGGTGATGCATTCGGTTTGCAGTCAGCAGTGTACGGACCCTCCTATCCAGGGCGTGGAGTTTGGTCTGAGTCCATTTGAGTATGCCGAAAGAGTACATCAAAACTGGCATGACCCAACCGTTAAAGGCGCGCACCTTGTTTCCGCCTGACAGAAGACTAATTAACACTTTCTTCAGGCGGCCAAAGAAGCGCTCCTTCAACAATTGCTTCATGTCAGTACAATTGATACCCAACGCTTCTGACATACCAAAATCATTATTATTATTGTGTCGTTTATTTATTTTTATCCTTATTTTGCTAAATTTTTATAAAACAAAACATATAAAAAAAATTGTGGTTTGCGGTAGCGGGAGCAGGGTCCAAGCTATTGGTGGTTAGGGCTCCAGAGACAGGAACCTCCTCACAATGCGAGCCGTATCGAGGAGTACTGCCTTCTGAATCAGGCCCTTGATCCAACCGGCTAACGAAAGCCTCGAGAGATGTTGGTCGAGGTTTTTTGCCATCAGGCCATTGGCCGATACGACAATCGGCACAATGACAGCCGAGCTCACATTCCACATGCCAACAACCTCGTGTGCTAAGTCGAGATATTTAATTTGTTTCTCTTTCTCAGCTTTCACGAGGTTCTCGTCATGTGGAATGGTAACATCGATAATCATTGTGCGGCGCGCTAATCGATCTATCACTACTATTTCAGGCTAATTAGCGATAATAGTCCTGTCAGTAATGATAGACCGATCCTAGTACAACGTGACAAGGTCATTTTCGAGAACTGGGTCGGGCTCATACTTGTATTACGGTACCTCAGAATCAACAAGTTTATATTTCAAAGCAAGTTGCTGGTGAGTAATCCTGGCTACTTGGTTATGCCTGTGCAAGTACTCGCCGTTAGCCAGATGAGAACAACTAGTGATAATATGTCTGATGGACACACGTCACGTCAACCGTCCCGTCCTTCATAATATGTCTCCGGTAGTTATTCGTCAAGATAACTTCGTCCATAATTGCAGAAACCTTCAGTTTCCCCGAAAAGGTCACCAATACGTAGCCAGGATACGGACGCTAGAAAATCTACATCAGGCTCCTGAAGAGCCCGATAGAAGTGCCCGTGAAGCTCCTTGCTTTGCCATACTGCCTTGCGGTCATCGGAAGTAAGTACTACAGGTTTGTGCCAGTTCCCTTTAGCCATGGAGAGCGGGGTTAGCCCCTTGTCCACTGCGACCACATCGCGGTGCATACCCACTTCGGTTTCTAAAAATATTCCCTGAGACTGCGCACCTCGCGGTTGTGGAGGGTCTTCGCATTTAAAAAGCCTCGACCCCCGCACTTTCGCGGGATGTACAGTCTCATCACCGATGATCGTGGGTGATGCATCCGATTTGCGGTCAGAAGTGTACGGACCCGCCTATCCAGGGCGTCGAGTTCGGTTTGGGTCCATTTGAGAATGCCGAAAGAGTACATCAAAATCGGCATGACCCAACCGTTGAAGGCCTTGTTTCCGCCCGAAAGAAAGAAGAAGAAAGAAAGAAAGAAAAAACGTTTATTTTGCACAGACTAAAAGGCACACAAAACAGGTAAAAATTATGAGAAAAACAATCAAAATAAAGATAAAAATAAAAATAAGGTGTACAGTGCGAAGAATGAAACTAGCAGAGTAGTGTACCTCACGGCTGCGCCAAAATGGCCCAGTTCAGCAAAAAAATGCCAGACAACTAGTGCCTGACGCTGGTTTTCAACTGGACCTGAATTGTGAGGTAACGGATGTAAATCAGTTTTTTACTGCAACGTGACGTGTGTATGCATGCATATAAAAATAAAATTGTTTCAAATAATAATAGTGATGATAAAGTACATAAATAGAGTAAAATGCAAAACAAAAAAAAAAACATACTGATAAATAAATGAGACGCAAATAGAGAAATAATTCGAAAACCAGCAGGAACAAACCAAAACCTGCTTTTAACGATGCCAGACTTCCACGCTCCAACGCATTGTATAATTAATTAATCCGTGCACTACATTGATACAACGCACAATAGGCTGCAAACAGCCGAGCGCGGCGGACTATTTACGGACACTTTGCAACTTTTTAGTGTTTTAACTCTTAGCTATGGTTGGCATCGAGATTGCCCAAATACGATGGTTATCGGACATGAATAAGTCAGCTAAACATTTTTGTGAAAGTGAAATTGGAAGTAAATAAATAAATAAACAGTTTCATTAAATGCAGGTAGGTAACCTACCCGCATACCAATTTTTAATTTTTAATTTCTCGGTGTATTTCTATAGTCTTATGCTTATCTATGGGAATGACAAATCACAAACTGCACAGAGGGTCGCCCGCTGCTAGGACTTGGTGAAGGATGGGACAACTGGCGCCATCCTGACATCATACATTTCAGTCGCGTACAAGAAGACTAATTAATACCTTCTTCAGGCGGCCAAAAAAGCGCTCCTTCGACGATTGCTTCATGTTAATAACGTTGATGCCTAACGCTTCCGACATACCCAAATACTTGTAGCTTTCGGATGAAGAGAGGGATCTAAGGTGTATGGAATCCGAAAGTTGAATACCTTCGGATTCCATAATCTCACTTCGCTTAACATGCATGATTGCACATTTGTCCACACCAAATTCCATCCTGATGGCGCTACTGAATGTTTCAGTTACCTTCAGTAGCTCCATCAGTTGCCATTTGTTGGGGGCAAAGATTTTCAAGTCATCCATGAACAGAAGGTAAGATATGACCTGACCACCTCTCTACAACCGATAGCCTAGACCTGAATCCTCCAGCAGTGTGCTTAGAAGATTCAGAGCTAAGCAGAACCAAAGTGGAGTCAAACTGTCGCCCTGAAATATTCCCCGTTTAATCCAGACAGGTTCGTCATTACCCTGGATCTGTTGACACCCCGGATAGCGAAGGAACGTCCTCCATTGCCCCATACAGGACCTAAGGAAGGTGCTTAGAGTTGCATCTATCTTGTACAACTCCAGCACCTACACAAGCCATGTATGTGGCACCGAGTCGTAGGCCTTTTTATAATCTATCCAGCATGTCGACAGATCCTTGCGGGAACGACGAACCTGTTGGCTAATGGCCATGTCTATGAGGAGTAGCTCCTTAGTACCTCGGGACCCGTTCCTACATCAATTTTGAGAGGCAGACGTAATCGAGTTACTGTCAGTGTGTGTATTAATTTTCGTTCTCAAAATGGATGTAAGAAGTTTATAGATCGTCGACAAACACGTGATCGGTCTATAATTCTTGGGTTCCGTGGGACTACCTGACTTATGGAGCAGGTGGGTAACGCCTGTTGATAGAAACTGCGGTAGCGACCCAGACTCTAAGGCTGACTGGAACTGAGATGCCAGGCTAGTATGCGAACTAATTAGCCATTTCAACCAAAAGTTGTGCAATCCATCCGGCCCTGGCGATTTCCAATTCGGTAACGGACGGACTGCTCTGGCGACGTCTGATGGCGTAATTAGGACTGTTTCCATTTCTGGTATAGTTTCACATACTCGCTCGACATCCTGCATCCAGTCAGTCTCAGTGTGACAGACGGGTACTTTATTTTACCGAAACTGTTTGAAAAATTGTTTTTAAAACGCCTAAAACCTATAATAAACGAAATAAACCTAATTCCTGACCATCCATTTGGTTTCAGAGAGAAACACTCAACAAAAGACCAAGTACATAGAATCACCAACATCATTGAGAGAACGCTTGAAGATAAGAAAGTCTGCTCCACCGTATTTTAGATGTGGCACAAGCTTTTGATAGAGTTTGGCATAAGGGTTTGATATACAAGTTACGACTAATATTGCCCAATGATTTTGCCGATATCTTGCAATCATACATTACAGATAGAATGTTTCGAGTAAGGCACGAGGATACCTTTTCTGATCTAAGAATTATTAAAGCTGGCGTGCCTCAAGGTAGTGTGCTGGGTCCAGTCCTATACCTGTTGTACACGTATGATATGCCAGAACTGGAAAATAATACCATCGCAACCTTCGCGGACGACACTGCCATTATGGCTACAGGGTCATGCCATACGGAAGCAATCATAAAGGTACAAATCGCTCTAAATGAAATTCATGACTGGGCACAAAAATGGAGAATCAGATTGAATGAATCGAAGTCACTACATATTGATTTCACCAACAGGAATTGTGATTACCAACCAATCTTCATAAATGGCCAATAAGTGCCATACGCAAATACAGCCAAATACCTTGGCATAACGCTTGACGCAAAACTGCGCTGGAAAGCGCACGTCAAAAAGAAAAGACAGGAACTAAACATGCGTTTTAAAAACATGTATTGATTGATTGGACGGGGTTCCTGCCTATCGATAAATAACAAAGTTTTAGTATATAAGCATATTCTTGTGCCAATATGGACATATGGTATCCAACTGTGGGGCTGTACTAAGCCGAACAACATCAAAATTATACAAGCATTCCAGAAAAAAGTACTCAAGAGTTTTGTAAATGCGCCCTGGTATGTAAGAAATGACGACCTCCATCGTGACCTAAAAATGGAACCCATCACCAATATAATCCAAAAATTTGCTGAGGCCCATGAACACCGACTCCACCGACATGTGAACATCGAGGCAATTCAGCTGTTAGACCAAACAAATATAGTGCGAAGACTAAAACGAACTAAACCTTTTGAGTTAGTGTGGTGTAAAGTGTAGAAATAATAGTGACACACATAATAACACATGAACAAAGTGTTTATATCATTAATTATTAGACTCTAAGAAAGTGGATCGGACTTGTGCAATGTTCAATCAGCACTATTGTAAGTTTTAAAATAATTATCACGTACAAATTAAGTTAGATTAAAATTGCTTATTAGTCGTATAGGCTAGATTGTAATAAATTATTAAGAACCTAGTTCTTTTTAATAAAGTATTTAAAAAAAATGAGTTGCTTGTTTGAAAAGATAACCTTTTACTAAGAACCATATCTGGTTATGGCTGCCTTTTTGGATTTTAATCTCTAATATTCGGCGCCGGCCTCAAACACGATGAAAATGACACCCATAACGAAAATTTTGCCTCTTTTACTCCCGAAAAACACAAAAATTACACGCCCACTTTAGAATTAATACAGTTTAAAACACTACATAGTGTAAATAACTTTAATTGGAAAGTCGATAGTCGGTAAAAACGATTTCAATATTTTAATTGTAGAACCTACACACCTACACATAAACAAACAGAAATTCGTGTACTACTTTATATTGATACTTAGCTATTTTTTTGCACATACCGTACAACAACCCAGTCCAGATTAGGTAGGTATACATTGAGGAGTTCTATTCCGAGTTGACCACTGTTAGGTACTTAATAATATAATAATAATAAATAGGCAACAGGGAAATGGGCCTGTATGATGAAACGTCGGTAGGCGGTTTACCGGGCTTTGCAATCATAATCACTTCAGCAACTTTCCATGGCTCAGGAACATGCTTTAGCACGAATGCAGCATTGGATGAGCCGAGTTAGCTTAACGATGGCTTTACGTGGAAGGTGTTTTAGGATTTCTCCCGTAATAAGGTTGAATTTCCTTTGCAACTTCTCTCGGGGTCACAAGCTTAGTTCTTTGATCTTGCAGAATATTGGCAAACTGCTAGTTATCCACAGACCCGTCATTTGGCTGAAAGGTTTCTTCTAAGTGATGTGCATATCTTAGAGCTTTTTGCTCATTGCTTATGGCCCACTTTCCGTTAATATCTCTGATACCCCTGTCAGGATTGGTGTAATTGGCTTTTTGAGTAACTTTGTCGCTTTCCAAAGAGAGTATTGCGTTGAATGGTCGCTGCTTAACTGACGTAGGTTATTATTAAAAGCCTCATCTTGAAAAGTTCGTATTTCTCTCTTCAGTCTTTTAGTAAGTTAATTCAATAGAGTTTTATCTTGCGGGAATCTAGTTCGCTGCCACCTTTTTCTTTGAGTCCTTTTTTCATGTAATAGGTCTATTATTTCCTTTGGGTAGGTATTTCCTTTAAATTTGTTCGAAAGCTGTGGTGTGTTGTTCCATGCACATTGTTGAATATTGTTGTTAAACCTGTTAACTTCAAAATCAAGCTGATCTTTTCTTTTTAATGAAGTTTTTAGGTCAATAATATTTTCTAGGTCTATGCTAAAACTTTTCCAATCTGTAAACTTGTTAACTAATGTCAAGTAATTTTCTCTTAGTAATATTTTGTGACTTAATTGTAATAATATCGGAGAGTGATCGGAGTTCATGTGGTACCCCTCTTCCACCCTCAGATAATAGATAGAAATATTTTTGACAATGAAAAAGTCGATGATCTTTCACTGCACTGAGAAGCTGTATTCCTTAGTTGAAGTTAATCTCGATCCCCAATGAGTGTTCTTAGCATTAAAGTAACTCACACAGGCAACTCTATGTAGGAGGTCTGTCGACCTCGACAGACCTCCTACATAGAGTTGCCTGTTGCTTGTGTCGTTTTTTGGCCTGATTTTGACCAGCTGCAGCGCTCTTAAACATGATCGTTCTTCACCATTATCCCACTTCAGCACACTCCTTCAGACAGGCAGTCGATTTATTGAGTACGGCAGGAACTACCTACTTTTTTTTTGGTGGGAAATCATCAAATGACTTGGAGAGCGTGTCAGACTTTTACTGACTAAAACCCACCCGTGTTCCTTCAGTTGCCTGTGCCATGGCCATGTTTATCTCTTTCTAGACTAGGGGGGGGGGCGTGAGTGCGCAAGGCTCTCTCCCTCACGCGCTCCTCCTCCTCCTTAACGACTCCTAAAGACGGGACTTACTACGCTATTGTGGCGTGCCCAGGCCGGTTCAACCTGGCGCCTTGATTTTTAATTGTTCACAAAAATTTAACTGACACTTTGTCGCATTGAAATTATACACCCTGAAGACGCAGTAACTGCAAAAATCAAAATCAAATATTTTTTTTTGACATAAACCTACATGGGCACTTATGAAACGTCAGATTCTAGGTGCACGGTTCCAATTGGTTGTTTCCTATGGAGAAGAGCCGGCAAGAAACTCCATGGTTACTCTTTTAAAAATATTTGTCTTTTACAATATTTTTAGTTACAGTGTTAATAGGTATGGGAGGACTGTGTAGGCCTGTCAAAAAGTAACATATGTTAAGCAAATAGACAATGGTATATAAATTTACAATCCACAAGGCCTACGACGTTCTCACATTTACAAAACATAGAAATAATCTAATAGAATAAAATCAAAACGAATTAAAAATTGTAGGTATAAAATATCAAATAATGAAAATATTATGTCAGAGTTATTTATAAGTCAATATCTAATAATAAAAAATAAAAATTAAACACCATTATTTGGGAGCAGTTATTAGAAATTTACATAGTGATGCCGTTTATGAGGTACCAGGGAAGCCATATGTGCAGAGGGAGTTATTGCCAAACAATCTTCGACGTAGTCTTTAATCTTATAGTACGCTTTTTTGATAAGGACACGTTTGATGTGGGTTTTGAACTTTCCATCGCTAAGTTCTGTAACCGACTTTAGCAATTTGTTATAAAAGCGGATACTGTTTATCAAAAATGATTTGCTTGTTTTAGTTAATCTAAATTTGGGTATAACGATTTCATTTTTACTACGTGTATTTATATTATGGAAATCGCTTCTTATTTTAAAAAGTCCTAAGTTTTTGCGAACATACAAAATACTCTCTAAGATATATAGAGAAGGCAGAGTTAGTATATCAATTTCTTTGAATTTGTTTCTAAGAGATTCGCGAGGACCCGTTTCATAGATCGCGCGGATTGCCCTCTTTTGTCAAATGAAAATTGAATCTACGTCAGCTGCTGATCCCCACAGCAGAACGCCATAAGACATAATACTGTGGAAATAAGCAAAGTATACTAACCTAGCTGTGGCTATATCGGTCAACTGCCTTATTTTTCTTAATGCATATGCAGCTGAACTTAATTTACCTGAAAGAGCTCTAATGTGAGCGCCCCATTGCAATTTTGAATCTAAAGTAATTCCTAGAAATACAGTTTCATTAATAGCATCTACTTTCTTGCCATCAAGTTTTAAATTTAAGCCCACTTGGGGTACAATTGGTAATGAGAACTTAAGACATTTAGTTTTGTTCGCATTGAGTAAAAGATTATTAGCTGCAAACCATTTCGTCATCAGCGAAAAAATTATATCTGATAAGTTAGCCATCATGTAAGGAAGGTCATTAATATAAACTAGAAATAAGAAAGGGCCTAGAATTGAACCTCGAGGCACGCCCATCTTAAATAAGGATCCCGAGGACGTCGCCCCGTTAACGTTCACTTTCTGTTGCCTGTTTGATAAATAGGAAAGAACAAGATTAGCGGCTTGTCCACGAATTCCGTAGTGGTGTAATTTACAGATCAGTGTATTGTGGTCAACGCAGTCAAACGCTTTTGAGAGGTCACAGAAAATGCCAATTGCATCCTGGGACTTCACCCAGGATTCCAAAATGTGACTGACCAGTTTTACTCCCGCATCAGTCGTCGACCTGCCTTTCGTGAAACCAAACTGGCGACTATGTAAAATTCCATTTGAATTAAAATGTGACAACATCTGGTCTACCATGATTTTTTCATAGATTTTACTCAATGCTGGTAGCACAGATATAGGTCTATTATTAGAGGGATCCCTCTTACAACCCGATTTGAAAATTGGTACTACTTTACTATGTTTCATTAAATCAGGAAACGTACCGCTGTCTAAATATTGATTAAATATGCCTGTTAGGACAGGGGACAATTGTGTCAATAATATCTCCAAGAACTTTAACGGAAATCCCCCATAAGTCTTCAGTGTTTTTAATGTTAAGACTTTTGAACGTTTTTTTTAATTGTGACAATAGAAATAGGCTCGAATTTAATGTCCTTACTGAAGTTTTCTTTGAGTAAAGATTCAGCTAATACAGATGAGAGAAGAGATTTCGTTACCTCAATTGGGATGTTGGTGAAGAAATTTTCTAGTGACTCAGCAACCTGCAACTTATCTGAAATGGTTTCATTATCAATTTTTAACGACAAGTCATTCTGATCTCGTTGTTTTGTGTTTCCAGTTTCTTTGTTAATTACCTGCCACACAGCTTTAATTTTATTATGGGAAATACCAATTTTGTTACTTATTAATTCAGACTTAGCGTGAGCGCAGACTCTTTTGAATATTTTAGAATAATTTCTTACATAATCATGAAGAGTCTCATCAGACGTCAATGATTTCTCGTGATACAACCTCTATAAAATATCTCTGCTTTTTCTAATGCCAGCAGTGGCCCATTCACTAAATTTTGGTTTAGTATGGATAGTTACTTTTTTTACAGGACATGCTTTATTGAATTCTTGGCATACTGTAGAAAAAAGTGTACCATAGTTTAAATTGGGGTCTTGTGAATTAAAACTAGCTGTTGAAAGATTGCTATTAAGATTATTATTAAAA
Source organism: Dasypolia templi (assembly GCA_963555695.1). Taxonomy (NCBI): domain Eukaryota; kingdom Metazoa; phylum Arthropoda; class Insecta; order Lepidoptera; family Noctuidae; genus Dasypolia; species Dasypolia templi. The sequence continues at coordinate 22,023,619 of OY743153.1, forward strand.
AATTTCAACTTGTTTTTAGTAAGAGGTCTTATTTCAATGGTTTTATTTGAGTTTAACTTTTTATCTAAGTCAAATGATACAAGTTGACCAGTATGGTCTGACCTGACGCCACTAATTGGTGGAGTCTTTTAGTCGCTTCATTAAATATACATTTTAAATTGAATGATTTAAACAATGAGATTAACTAACATTTTCCGGGTGAATTAACTAGCAGATCAACATTTAGGTCACCACAAACAAAAACTAATTTATTATCTTTAAAAAGTTTACTTAGTATTCCTTCCATAATGATCAAAAATGATGACAAGTTTGAGGCTGGTGGTCTATCAAAATCAAAATCAAAATCAAAAGTCATTTATTCTAACTAGGCTGAGAGTCAGCACTTTTCGAACGTCAAAATTACATAAGACAGTCCCCCAAAACGCCCGCCCTTCACCACTTCCTAGTGCTTTAGCTGGGAAGAAGAAGTGGCGGCAACAAACTCCCCAGCAGCACAGCTGTCTGTTTAGTTAGAAAACCATTGAATTATATAATTATAAGGTAATCAAAGAATAAAAACCGAAACACAAAAAAATCATATTAAATTATCTGCCATATTTAAGCTAGCCACGCCAATATACCCAAAACAGAAACCAATAAAAAAATCAATTAAAAAAAACAACATAACTAAATACACAAATAAAAGCCTCCTGGCATAAGGGGCGTGACATCTTACATATGCATTATTGGATTATTTTTTAAGTAAACACAAATGATAAACTAGGACCATCGAAGTACAATAAGTTAAAAGAACAATTACTTTAACAATATCAAAACCATAGACAGCAAGACGACCAGTCACCACAAGCAGCACCCGTTCACGAGCATAACGCAAAGATCAGCCATTGCCCCCCTCGCCATATTTGAGGGAAGGAGGCAACCCGATCCCCGACGCTACCGCAAGCAGTGACATCTACGGGAGCATGACGAACTCGCTGCCGGTTGCTCAGGCAAGAATAATTTAAGATCAATTGTCGAGGTCGCTAGCTAACCACTTATTGCAATACAACTCATTGAAAAACATTGTAATGAGCGGATCATGTCAATAATAAATGAAGGTAACTAAAACTAATTGACTTATACAGTCAAATAAAATTAAAATAAATATACGAACTCGTATACCCTGTCAGTAGGTAAGCTGATTCTGGAGAAAGAACATAAACATTGTCTTGAGTTAATTACAGCGACCAGCTATTCTTATCGTTTAAGTAGTCGTTAATTGAATAATATGCCTTTGAACAAAGGTTGGATTTTACTTGAGCTTTAAACGCATTAAAAGGCAAATCTAGCAAAGAAGAGGGTAGCTTGTTATAAAAGGTTATGCCTAGCCCAACAAATGAGTTATGAACCTTATGAAGCCGGTGAAAGGGAGCACGTAGTTTGTTCTTATTTCTAGTATTAACATTGTGAAAATCACTGTTTTTAGTGTATAAGTGTATATTTTGCCTAATGTATAAGATGTTGGCGAAGATGAATTGTGATGCTACCGTAAGAATACCAATATCTTTAAAAAAAACTCTAAGAGAAACTCTGGCTCCTAGTTGATAAATTGCTCGGACAGCTCGTTTTTGAAGGACGAATATATTTTGAATATCAGCAGCTTTGCCCCACAGCATAATACCGTAGGACATGTTGTGTGGACACGCTGTGGAAATAACTAAAATAGACTAACCGTGCTGTATCAACGTCAGTGTATTGTCTTACTTTCCTGACAGCGTACGCGGCTGAACTGAGCCTCCCCGCTAGGCTTGATATATATGGGCCCCACTGAAGTTTGGCATCTACTGTTATGCCCAGAAAAACTGCCGACTCTACTGTTTCAAGCAGCTCTTTATCTAAGACGATGTTGGGTCCTAGATTTCTAACATTCGGTAAGACGAACTTTACACATTTAGTTTTCTTAGCATTGAGAACTAGACTACAAACACATAAGAAAGTATGGCCCTCAACCTCCGCACATGCTACCTCACATAAGCGATCAACAGAGCAGGCAGTGATATCCTTCCTTTCCCTATATCTAAAACGACTATTACACAATATCAAGGTACCACCCCCTATTGAGGACCTGTTGTATGCACTGGCAACTGAAAAATTATTTACATGAAACAACATCCTATCCGGTTTTAACCAAGTTTCACAAAAACATAAAATATCCACTATATCTACCTAATAACATTTCCACGTCTAAAAACTTCATTCGAAAGTACTGTGGTAGAGAACCCCAGGTAGCGCTTTTCACCAGGAAAAATTGGAAGACTCTTCTTTTTCATACACCTTCTCTAAGCTGTTAACATGTTTTTTTTCGACATGCACGCGAACGAAGTTGCGAGCACAGTTAATTTTTCCGTAGGTACATAATGTTCTGAATCTTGAGTTCTGAAGTCTAGATCTGGACCTGGGTCTTTGGATATTTGGTTCTGGACTCTAGAGGTCGCATTTCATTCAAGTTGTCACTCAGTTCTCTTCAACCGAATCTTCTTTTAGAAAACTGAAGATTCGTTGAGGCATCTTTATAACCGACTTCAAACGGAAAAAGTCCTAAAGGTGCTTACCCACTTTTGTGCCCAGCTGTTACAGAAGAAAAAGGATGTGGAAAAAACACTTTATTTTAACAGTTGCTAAATATAGCTTTTTTTCATTGAAATGTTTGTGTTTTTTGTTGACATAATGGACTTTGTCGTGAAATGGCTAAAAAGGCATTGATTCTAGTCTTTAAACAAACGTCAGTGTCAAAATAAAAATGTTTTATGAAAAAATCTTTGTCTCCTTTGCTGTGTGTTTACGCGCAATTGAATGTGTTGTGTTGCGAGTTTCGCGTTTTTGGTGATTTATCCAACGACTTTGGCTGCTTCACGGAATCTGACGAATTTTGCTTTCACGATCTACCTCAGCACGAAAACGGACTTTGTATCTGCTACTTTGATCGACTACGGCTTGTTAACTAATCTGTTTCTACATTATAGTTTACCTGGGGATCATAAACCTATCTAACAAATTAAAAGTAGGAAATTGAGATAGCAAGTACTTAATAATCTTTAATTATAAATCTAACAATGTTTTACAGAATCCGTAACTGTATTTCAATTGCTACCAGATTGAGTCTCGGTATTTCAATTGAATAGATAACACATTTGTTAACAAATCGTTGTCCTATTTCTAAGTAGGTACATTTAGGTGCTAATGCATTTACCGCTGTACCTATATAATTCACTCTGTTAAGTCGGTTTATTTTATGCAACGGAAACCTATCTTAACATTACCAGACTGATAATTGCAAAACACATTGTTAGATGTAATATAACAATCTCTTTTATAACCTAACCTTAGATTCTACCCCATATATATTGATTACGCAATCGTCAATCAAACTATAACTAAGACAGCTTAACGCTTATATTTTAATCTTACAAATGAGACTAATTTGGAACTTGTAACGCTTCATCAAATTTTGGGCCCCACGATGTATGGGAGATGGTCGATGTCCTTTGTCTGTTGGATCCGTAGCCAAATGGAATATAGAAACGGAACTCTTTATCATTTCGTCCTGTCCGTCTGTCCATCCGTATGTTACACAGACACAGCCAATTTATTCAGAGGGTTATTTTTTTATGAATGGAAAATCGTACGGAAGATGAAACACAGTAGCTGGTTAAGTACCTAACAGTGGTCAACTGATCATGGTCTGCGAAGATACGTTATTGTCCTCCTCAAAAACGAACAGTATACCTAACATAGCGCTGCTGCCAAAAATTAGGAAATCAACATCCAAAATGGCAGCCATTACCATACGTGAATCTCAGTAAATGGGTAGCTCTTCACACGGACAACTGTAAGTAGGAGATCGTTCGAGTGACAAACAGATGTAAGAGGTTCTAAGATCGATAGAGAGAAGCATTATATGAATTAAAACAAGTTTTTGAGATATTATTTATTTATTTATTTGGGATTTCCAACAAAGGAAACACAGATACCATACAAATCAGTATAACATTATATTTATAATTTTATAAGTAGTCTTTGCTGCCTGTTTTTGATTAACATTTTTCAACTGCGGTCTTATAGCGTGATTCTTCTTTATCATGATAGCGCTTCAGCACACTCCGCCAGATAATTTATTGAGTACGGCAGATGCAGCCTGGCGCCTTGATTTTAATTTATTCTCAAAGTAGTAAGTATATGATTTTCCTAAAATATTAACTAGGAGTAAGTCAGTGTGTGAGTAAAGTAAAAATATCAAATTATTCAATACAATAAGCAACTAGTATGATTTTGTCTAGCCTCTAGATTTTTCTATGGAGCAGAACCAGCATGTTTTCAAGCATTCTTATCTAGGATATAATCCTCCAATCTGTAATATGCCTATTTACAAAGCGTTTTTTTAACATGAGTTTTAAACTTTCTTTCATTTAATTGCAATACGAGTATATCACAAGGTATTTTGTTGTAAAATTTAACACAGTACCCCATAAAAGACGTATGTACTTTAGATAGTCTGAAAAATGGTTGATCTATTTTATTATGTGTATATATTTTATAGTGTTAATATTATGTCTATCACTTATTTTATTAAATAGATGCAGATTTTTTCTTACATACATAATATTTTCATAAATGAACTGTCAAGGTACCGTCATTATATTAATCTTCTTAAATAGTTCCCTAAGAGATTCGCGGCGACGTAGATTGTAAATGGTCCTGACAGCTCTCTTTTGCAAAATAAAAATGGATCCAATGTCAGCAGCCCTACCCCACAGTAAAATGCCGTATGACATAATGCTGTGGAAGTAGTTAAAATTAACCAACCGTGTCTGTTGACTGTCTTATCATTCTAACAGCATACGCGGCCGAGTTTAGTCGCCCCGCGAGAGATGTTATATGAGGTCCCCATTGTAACTTCTCGTCTAGCGTGATACCTAGGAAAACGGTCTGATTAATAAATTACAGTTTTTCTCCATTCAATATGATGTCACATTCGCTACTTCTAACATTAGGTAATTCAAATCGAATGCATTTGTTTTTTTTTCTCATTTAGTACCTAATAATTTACCGTAAACCAATCTTGGACCTTAAGCATAGAGTTATTCACGTCGTCAAGATTTTGTGACCTTCGGTCTATTTTAAAGATCAATGAAGTGTCATCTGCAAATAACACCATCTTCGGTTGATTTTGAAGTAACTGGGGTAAATCATTAATGTAAACTAAAAAGAGGAATGGACCCAATATCAAAGCTTGAGGAACGCCCATATGCCCACAGCGGCCAACTCATAGTCCTTCCCCGGACATCTTTACCCCATGGTGAAGTAGCTTTTTCGTTCCGGTAAGCAGCAGTGATCGAGGTAGTTCTGTTGCTCGGCGCATGAACGTCGTAGACTTAACCCCAAGGACGCTACTGCACGGCATGTGATGTTGAAGTACGCACCACATGAGCGCCTACCACTGACGTCTAGTTGCTGGGTGGCGTAAGGCATTGCAGTCCCATCACTACCTGCAGTTCCTGTTGACAAATTGCTGCCGTCCTGAAACTCCTACTTATTTTTTTATGCTTTATGTTTTTGTATTGTACTCTTATTTTTTGTAATGTGTATTACTATTAGCCTTTCAAATGTTATACGATAATAGTCAATCGATAAATTCATGCTTTACTTACGTGCTTGAGGATAACTTTGTTCCTATCGGACACACTTGGCCAAACAAAAACTTCTTAAAGCACACTTGGCTTTATCTGAAGCACAATTGGCTTTAATTTAGGCACACATAACCTAACATTTCTTAAATCACTTATTGTAGGCTTTTAGTGTAGGCAAATCCCACTTCTGAGATGAAATGAAATCATTACACCTCAAGTCCAGTATTAATAATGTTTATTCACTTTTTAATACACATTCAGGTACTTAACTATCACTAAACAATAAATGTGAATATAAATCAATAGTAACACGGATCCGTCAGATATGCTCTCAATTCCACGCCTCCAAAATTACTGACTCTCTAAGCAAATCAGTTACTTTAAACGGATTCGTATTCGTAGGGTGGGGGGGCAACAAATGGCTGCCTAGCCGAGGAGGCTCATCAACTTCTAGGGCATTCGAGGACCTGATAAATTTTAGCTTGTCAGGTTCTCGAATAACCGGCACCGGCCAGAGCGTGGTCGCACCGCTTGCCATCGCTGACGGCAACAAGAGCCGAGGAGGCTCAAGTTTGAGGTACCGGAGGAGTCTGATAGGAAACGCGGTCCCTCCCAGCATGGTCGCTCACCGGATGAGGAAACCCTGTCAGTCCCAAAGGTACGTAGGGGTCAGAGTGGGCGAGGCCGCGCGGTGTCGGGCAGAGTCTGCGCTTGGCTGCCAGACAAAAATCGCGGCAACACTCCCCGTGATGCGCGGTTGGAGTCTGACCAGCCGAACCTGCCCAGTAACTCGACCTGTCCAGCCAAGACATCCCAGCGAGCCGGGAGGCTCGGCACGAAGGGACGCCGCCCTGAAGTGGCCAGCCGCAGCTTGGCGCTTTCAGAGTCGTCAGGTGGTGAGCTGGATGCCGCTGGCGGCTCCAAATCGGAGCGGTCGGCCAGGTTTGCGGAGGTCGTGGTTGCCGCGATCAAGGGTGTGGCCTTGAAGAGGGTTCAGTCCTCTAACGACAAAGGCATATCCGCAGCCACAGCGGCGGCAATTCATTTCGGGCCTCCACCGGACGGTATGTCCGAGATGCGGGCGGAGGTTGCCCGCCTGACTACCGCCATGAAGCTTCTCCGAAAGGAGAATCACGAGCTCCGGGCGGACCTGGCCAAGGTCCAAGGAGCTGGCCACCGGGAGTTACCACAAAGAAGGGCGCATGGGCAAGGCCAGCTCGTGCCTGCCAAGGACCGGGTTCTGACCCTGGTGCGGCAGGAGCTGGCTGCCTTCCAGAGTCGATTTTCCGCTCTGGAGGTCATTGTCCTGCGCCCCCCGCTAGCCGGTCTCGGGCCAGCGAATGGCTGCCTCGTATGACGCCACCGCGGCCAACCAGGGTCCGCGGGGCAGACCCAAAGTAGGGCCTTGGTGGGCCCGCCCCCTGCGAAATCAGCGTCGCCCCAGCCGTGATGGCGAGACGGCAACCTCCGCCTTCTAAACCGCCTTCAAAGTCTCCTTGAAGGCACAATAGAGTACTCACCCTAACACGAGGGGTCCGATGCGTAGGTTCTGGCGATAAGCCGGTAAAAGAAAAGGAACGATAATGACTAGTTAATAAATTTAAAGAGTAGTTATTGTGTGAGGTTACTTTATGTACTGTGTTGTGATTTATGTTAGTATTGTACGACGTATTTGTTATTTTATATTTATGTGTAAAGTAATTATTTACTTTTCGATTTGGACTAGAATTGATATTTGTGAAGATACATGCATTACTCATTCGAATAGTTGTTAATTATAAGGGAAGTTTACATGCAATTTTACCGGTTTGTATAACTATTAAATTATTATAAAGCTGCAGATAATTGTGCGACTTTATAGCATTTTTGAAACGTTATTAAATTTTTGATTTATGAAACGAATGGACAGCGTCGAACGATAACTTCCATAGAGATGCGTAGCCAAGTGACACCTTTTGACAAGCGTTATCGCTAGTTTTAGATTCGTATGAAGGAAACATTAGCGAAAGCAAAGACCCTGTGGAAAACGAAACAAAATGACGAGTTTATGCAACCGGGGTAGCAAAAATGCATGAAATGTATTTCGATATGGTATTTAAATACGACGTGGTAACTCTTTTATAGTTAAATGTAAAAAAATATATGACACAAGAAAAAATAAAAAATTGTTGAATAATTTTTGGGGTCCATTTTCAACTTTTCGAATAGGGTGTAGGTAATACTCGTATGTTCCTTCTATGGATCAATCCAAAATTTTACTTATTTCCGTTGAATTAGTTTTCCTCTTATAAGGTAACAGATCTATCCAATAAATACGACGGCTTGACTAAACCACTGCTATGTGATTTATCAATACTGCCCAAAAGAGCCGAGTGTGACCGGCACCGGCCCATTAGAAAAACGGTACCCCGGCAAAGCCGGGCCTGTCCGTCGCCGTGCCGGCGAATGTAAAATGCACATTGGAGGAAACGTCTATTATATTACATTTATAGAGACTGGTTTATTCATTTTACGTAACATGTTTGAAGCATTTTTCGTTTTTATTACTAACCCAATAAGTTATGACACTTCATAACAGTCAAAACTTTGAATTTTCTTTTGACAGAGTGGAATTTGACGTTTGCTGACGATAGAACACAAAATTTTAATTTTTATCGATCAGACGAATCAACTAGACGATAGCGAAACGTATTGTACTTCGTCTGCCAATCTAACTTCATTATCGTTGAAGCGATAGCGATTGTAGAATTAGAATCGCTCCAATTTAATGTTACTTTGTCTAGGCCCTCAGAACCATGATGTCCACAAACGTTAAGGCAACATACAGCAAACGGTACTAACAGTTATCCTATTTTATTATGATCTCAAGTAGCCAAGCAATTAAACAAAATCACCTAATCCGCACATAGCAGTCACTTTTGCATGATTGTCGCGTCATGTCCCTAGAGTAAAATAGAGTCACAATGGCTAGACATAACGACTTACAGTCTATTTGCACTCTTGAACTTTCCGAATTTGACATCTGATGAAATGAGTAAAACGCGCAATGTATGCCAAAAACGTTTTCAATACCTTATCGTCGTTTGCTCAGAAGATTTTTATGCCAGGATGTTTTAAGTGGGACATTACACTCAAACGTCAATATTCTCCAAGTCGTTTAAGAGCTGGGAGTGGAATCTATAAACCCTTGTTTCCGAGGGTGTTTTTTTATCGCCCACTGGATTTTTAACGCTCTGCTTATTGCTGAGAGTTGAAAATCCAACATTGTATTTATTAACGTGCTCGCTGGGATGTACTCTGTTGGATTCTCAATGCTCGGCCCAAGACAGAGAGATAAAAATGTAGTGCGTGATAAAAAATCGTCCAAACGTACTTGAGCTAATAGTGACAATGGGTCCCTTCCCTAGCTGGGTCAAGGGCCGAACGGTAGGAATATGGCAAATTATTATTAAGTTGACCCCTATGTAGCTTTTCCTATTAACGAGAATAAATCATTCGCCAAAAGTAAAAAAAGGATGTGTTTTTGGTAGATGGGATCTTTATTAGTCATCTAGTCGTCACCTCATCACTTGCCTCCTAGCCTCAGCCTATCTGACCTCTACAACCCCCAGTTACTGGGTAATACGATACCATAATGTAAGACTGGTTGTCAGACGGGTCTCGGTATCTAAAAATGGTCACCCATCCACGGACTAACCGCGGCAAGCGTAGCTTAACGTAATAAATTGATCCATGCAGCTGTTATTTATAAGGTAAAAGCCCCATTTACTAATATAAAGGATTCGTAATTAGTAGAACATGTTGAGTCACATAGTTTAGGAATACAGAAGTACAAATCTAAAACAACATACTATATTACGTACAACCAATTCTTGACTTATTCAGTATATTTTACCAACATCGAAATGGACACATACATTCGATAATATAATCCGTATAATCTAACTTCGATATTATTAAGAACGTCTTACTAGGTCGACTGCTCAACCGAACTGCCCGAGCGACTCCAAGAGTGAGGCTAGTTTTCATTTTACCCCACCATAATGCTATTCAAACGGCATGGCGGTTGGCTGTGTTGCCAATTTAAATAAATGGAATTCCAGAACATAGTATTTACAACCAAGAAATCATGAATACATTATAGCAAGCTTATGAACGACTGTTTTGCCGTTTTGTTTTTTGGGAATGGCATCTCGCAGGTCAACCTATGAGGTTGTCGTCTGCTTAAACGGACTTGCCTGTGGTTGCCCTAATAAATTAAGGCCTCCAGCCAGGACTTAAAACTTAAATACTAACTAAAACTAAGCGACAACGCTAAGGGCACCCCCTGTGGGGTACGGACTTCGGCTTAGGGCGTCGCTGGAAGAGGGCAGCAAGGGACTAGCTGGATCAGGATTTCTTTGATTTGGGGACAAATTTAAAGCTACAGGCTCAGCGGCGCGGGCTGGCTCGAGCAAGGGTCGGGAGGGGCGTGTATTTGGGCGTCGCGGCGGGCCTCGGCGGCAAGGACGGTAGGACGGCGATCGGGTTTTGGGCTTATGTAGTGTGCTGGTGGCCTTACTACTCTCCTGGAGGAGGGTAGTGGCGTCGTCGGGGGCGATTAAAGTATGCCTTGGTCGGCGAGTACTGCTAATGCGGGAGGGAGTGTAGCGGGCGGCCGCTGAGATCAAGGGGTTGGAGTGTTTGATGCCACAGTCAAAGAAACGCTTCGATAAGCGTTTCATGAACTGGTTTATGGTAGGCATTTTAAGGTCGATGTGGCGATTTATATTGCGGACATAGAAGGGGGCACCCGTTTACTACGGGCTGTCAGTACAAAGTGGAGCCTGCTAAGAGCGAAGGAGGCGCGCGCGCGAACTGCCTTAATATGAGCCTTAAAGGTAAGGTTTTCATCGAGGATCACGCCTAGGTATTTGGCTTGCTTCTCCCAGGGGATCGGCTTACCGTACATAGTGATCGGGCTGGGAAGTGGGGGAGGGAGTCGGCGACGTCTCGAGAAGAGAACCGCCTGACTCTTATCGGTGTTGACCTCGATTCTCCATTTCCGGAACCAAGCGCCTAAGAGTTTTGCGGAGGATTGGAGAGTACGAGCTATAGCATTGGGACAATGACCGGTATAGTAAACGGCAGTGTCGTCGGCGAAGAGTGCCAACTGAGCCTTTTTACTCTGTGGGATATCGCTGGTGAACAGCGTGAAGACTAGAGGAGATATGACGGAACCCTGAGGGACACTGGCGCGAATAGGGTGAGAGGACGAGAGTGCACCCTCGATGCGATAGCGGAAGGTGCGATTCGACAAAAAGTCTCGTAAGATGAGCACGAGACGATCTGGCACTCCTAGTTGGTAAAGCTTGTATAACAAGCCGTTGTGCCAGACTTTGTCGAAGGCTTTCGCTATGTCACTGTTTTGCCGACAGGGAAGGCACAGTTTATACAGTTAGTTTTTAAATGAATATTGAGGATGATATTCTTGTAGCTTACATGTTTTTTATTTTTTTCACCTGTTTAATATATTCTAGCACATTTTTTTTGTAAGCTGTACCGGCACAGCGTCTTATTAATTGTTTGCTGCATCGGTCGACATCATAACGTCAGCACCGGCTGTCGCTGAAAATCAGCGATGGGGCTCTGTCTTGCATAGGGTCGCAGCATTATGCTCAGCGATAGCCGTTTTGCGCGGATGTGATGCATGTTTCCCACAACCTTTACCTTTTTTGAGTATTTGTTCTTTTTTTGAGTCATGTTTACCGCAAATAAACGATTTTTCTTTCTTTCTTTTATTCTTTCTTCTTCATTCACTTGTCATAAATCTTGAAAGATATTCAAAGGGGGTAAATTAGGTAGCCATACTGTAGCGTTATTAGTCGATTACCAATAAGGTACTAATTGTCTATGGGCATAAAGTATTTTATGCGACACAGGTACTTCCCGAAGCAGCCATGCCCCGAGAGCACCTGCCTCGCCCGAAACGACAGGGAGCCGTGCCTCCTCCCGAGCCAGAGGTCGAGCACTGGCCGGACCGCCTCGATGGTGACGAGGCCGGCGGTAGGGCGTGAAAGCCTGTACCGCCATTCCGCCACCAGGACCTCGCGAAGCTGCGACCGACGCTGCTCCATATGGCGCTGCATCGGCCGCTCGCCCCGCGCCCTCGCTTCCTCGCGCCACCGATAAAGTGACGCGAGCACCTTCGCGTCTAGGTCCCATGGCGGGGATCCGGCCAGTGCACAAGCCGCCTCGTAGGAGATCGTGCGATACCCCCTTATGACTCTGACGGCCATTGCTCTCTGCGGCTTTCGCAGCACAGAGATGCTGGCGGCCGTCAGGTCAGCCGATCACCAATCTCCTTTTTTTTTTTTTTTTTTTTTTTTTTTGTTCCCGGAGTGGAAAATCCTCATGGATGTCCTCCGCCCTGGGGCGGGCGGAGGGGTCTGTCAGACTCTTACTGACTAAAAACCACCCCGGTGTTCCATCTCACACCTACGCCGGGGTCGCGGGAACACATTATTCTTCCACAACCCCGGCTGGTGCCGGCCCGCTAGCGCGGGCCCCGTCTCGGGCGGGGGGAGTGAGGTGTACTCCCCCCGCAACGTCTGTGAGCGGCGCACGCGGAACACTACGCGCGCCGCCTTCTCGGGTCCTGATGTTGGGGGGCGACGGATGTCCCCAAATCCGTCGCCCCTGGACCCATTTAGGGGGGCCGGAAGAGGGCGTTGTCCGCCCTCCTCCGACGCCCGGTGCGTCTGCTGCGGGCCGGGTCGAGAGTCGAGATCTCTCTCTCCCTTTCCGCAGCCTCCTTCTGCGAGATGACCGTTTCGCAAAAGGAGACCACTGCGTCCCAGGACTCTGCGCCGCCGACCATCGCGTTCACGACGGCCGGCAGCGACAGGTCGTTGCCTACTTCGGTGATGAGGGCACGGCGCGGCTCCTCTCAAGCGGCACACTCTGCCAGCGTGTGCCGCGCCGTGTCCTCCCGGCATTCGACGCAGTGGTGACACCGGGCGTCCGGCTCCCTGTTTATGCGACACAGGTACTTCCCGAAGCAACCATGCCCCGAGAGCACCTGCGTCGCCCGAAACGTCAGGGAGCCGTGCCTTCTCCCGAGCCAGCGGTCGAGCACTGGCCGGATCGCCTCGATGGTGCTGAGGCCGGCGGTAGGGCGTGACAGCCTCACCCGCCATTCCGCCACCAGGACCTCGCGGAGCTGCAACCGATGCTGCTCGATTTGTTGCTGCATCGGTCGCTCGCCCCGCTCCCGCGCTGCCTCGCGCCACCGGTACAGTGACGCGAGCACCTTCGCCTCCAGGTCCCAGGGCGGTGATCCGGCCAGTGCACAACCCGCCTCGAAGGAGATCGTGCGATACCCCCGAATGACTCTGACGGCCATCGCCCGCTGCGGCTTGCGCAGGACAGCTATGCTGCCGGCCGTCAGGTCAGACGCCCAGATCGGCGCTCCGTAGAGCGCCATGGATCGCACGATCCCCATATAGAGCCGCCTACAGGCGGCGCTCGGGCCCCCCAGATTGGGAAGCAGCGTTGCCAGCGCCCCGGCCGCGCCCAACAACTTGGGCGCCAGCCGCCGGAAGTGGGGTCCGAAGTCCCACCGGCTGTCGAGCACCAATCCCAGATATTTCATGGATCACCAACCTCCTAACTTAACTAGCCTGCCCTCTTGAGTCTATATCGACCGTCGCCTATCGCTTCCTAAAATCAACTGTCCTTCCTCATCACTCACGTTAGCCTTTCCCATGTTTTTTTCTTTGTGAAAACTACATAAAACATATTTTTCTATTTCTTAATTATTTACAGATGGGCGAACTTTACTCAATTCTCAGACTTTGCGGAGATCTCCGGATTTCGATTGTCTAAAATCATTTCTTTCGACCGTCGACGGTTGCCATAAGTGCCCATTTGTGTGCCATAAAATAGAAATGGAATGGGTTTCGAAGAGGTTCAATATTGTTTTACAATTTTAAAGAATTAGGATATTTTGTTATTAATTAGGGTAACACGTCATGCTGTCAGACCAAAACCATTAAGATTTAATGTGTTTCTAAAGTGGGCCGAACCATGTGCATGGATTTAGAAAAAAATATAATATTTTGTTATTAAATAGGAATAGGTGACAGACAGTAACACGCTCAACGTAAAACAAAACGTGCGTCTGTGACTGCAAACACACGTGTTGTTTGATTTATAACTCCCAACACTGAGTAAGCCTAATAAAAGTGGTTGTTGCACAAGCGAACGGTGAGTGGGTTGGCTTCTGGGTGCCTACACAAGCCTGTCCTGATTGTTCACCACTGTGTGTTAATTAGGTAGCCATACTGTAGCGTTATTAGTCGATTACCAATAAGGTACTAATTGTCTATGGGCATAAAGTATTTTATGCGACACAGGTACTTCCCGAAGCAGCCATGCCCCGAGAGCACCTGCCTCGCCCGAAACGACAGGGAGCCGTGCCTCCTCCCGAGCCAGAGGTCGAGCACTGGCCGGACCGCCTCGATGGTGACGAGGCCGGCGGTAGGGCGTGAAAGCCTGTACCGCCATTCCGCCACCAGGACCTCGCGAAGCTGCGACCGACGCTGCTCCATATGGCGCTGCATCGGCCGCTCGCCCCGCGCCCTCGCTTCCTCGCGCCACCGATAAAGTGACGCGAGCACCTTCGCGTCTAGGTCCCATGGCGGGGATCCGGCCAGTGCACAAGCCGCCTCGTAGGAGATCGTGCGATACCCCCTTATGACTCTGACGGCCATTGCTCTCTGCGGCTTTCGCAGCACAGAGATGCTGGCGGCCGTCAGGTCAGCCGATCACCAATCTCCTTTTTTTTTTTTTTTTTTTTTTTTTTGTTCCCGGAGTGGAAAATCCTCATGGATGTCCTCCGCCCTGGGGCGGGCGGAGGGGTCTGTCAGACTCTTACTGACTAAAAACCACCCCGGTGTTCCATCTCACACCTACGCCGGGGTCGCGGGAACACATTATTCTTCCACAACCCCGGCTGGTGCCGGCCCGCTAGCGCGGGCCCCGTCTCGGGCGGGGGGAGTGAGGTGTACTCCCCCCGCAACGTCTGTGAGCGGCGCACGCGGAACACTACGCGCGCCGCCTTCTCGGGTCCTGATGTTGGGGGGCGACGGATGTCCCCAAATCCGTCGCCCCTGGACCCATTTAGGGGGGCCGGAAGAGGGCGTTGTCCGCCCTCCTCCGACGCCCGGTGCGTCTGCTGCGGGCCGGGTCGAGAGTCGAGATCTCTCTCTCCCTTTCCGCAGCCTCCTTCTGCGAGATGACCGTTTCGCAAAAGGAGACCACTGCGTCCCAGGACTCTGTGCCGCCGACCATCGCGTTCACGACGGCCGGCAGCGACAGGTCGTTGCCTACTTCGGTGATGAGGGCACGGCGCGGCTCCTCTCAAGCGGCACACTCTGCCAGCGTGTGCCGCGCCGTGTCCTCCCGGCATTCGACGCAGTGGTGACACCGGGCGTCCGGCTCCCTGTTTATGCGACACAGGTACTTCCCGAAGCAACCATGCCCCGAGAGCACCTGCGTCGCCCGAAACGTCAGGGAGCCGTGCCTTCTCCCGAGCCAGCGGTCGAGCACTGGCCGGATCGCCTCGATGGTGCTGAGGCCGGCGGTAGGGCGTGACAGCCTCACCCGCCATTCCGCCACCAGGACCTCGCGGAGCTGCAACCGATGCTGCTCGATTTGTTGCTGCATCGGTCGCTCGCCCCGCTCCCGCGCTGCCTCGCGCCACCGGTACAGTGACGCGAGCACCTTCGCCTCCAGGTCCCAGGGCGGTGATCCGGCCAGTGCACAACCCGCCTCGAAGGAGATCGTGCGATACCCCGGAATGACTCTGACGGCCATCGCCCGCTGCGGCTTGCGCAGGACAGCTATGCTGCCGGCCGTCAGGTCAGACGCCCAGATCAGCGCTCCGTAGAGCGCCATGGATCGCACGATCCCCATATAGAGCCGCCTACAGGCGGCGCTCGGGCCCCCCAGATTGGGAAGCAGCGTTGCCAGCGCCCCGGCCGCGCCCAACAACTTGGGCGCCAGCCGCCGGAAGTGGGGTCCGAAGTCCCACCGGCTGTCGAGCACCAATCCCAGATATTTCATGGATCACCAACCTCCTAACTTAACTAGCCTGCCCTCTTGAGTCTATATCGACCGTCGCCTATCGCTTCCTAAAATCAACTGTCCTTCCTCATCACTCACGTTAGCCTTTCCCATGTTTTTTTCTTTGTGAAAACTACATAAAACATATTTTTCTATTTCTTAATTATTTACAGATGGGCGAACTTTACTCAATTCTCAGACTTTGCGGAGATCTCCGGATTTCGATTGTCTAAAATCATTTCTTTCGACCGTCGACGGTTGCCATAAGTGCCCATTTGTGTGCCATAAAATAGAAATGGAATGGGTTTCGAAGAGGTTCAATATTGTTTTACAATTTTAAAGAATTAGGATATTTTGTTATTAATTAGGGTAACACGTCATGCTGTCAGACCAAAACCATTAAGATTTAATGTGTTTCTAAAGTGGGCCGAACCATGTGCATGGATTTAGAAAAAAATATAATATTTTGTTATTAAATAGGAATAGGTGACAGACAGTAACACGCTCAACGTAAAACAAAACGTGCGTCTGTGACTGCAAACACACGTGTTGTTTGATTTATAACTCCCAACACTGAGTAAGCCTAATAAAAGTGGTTGTTGCACAAGCGAACGGTGAGTGGGTTGGCTTCTGGGTGCCTACACAAGCCTGTCCTGATTGTTCACCACTGTGTGTTCAACTTATTGTTTTTATATGTATGTATTTTATTTTAATCTTGACGTTTGCTGCACCGGTCGATGTCATTCAACGCCGGCTGTCGCTGAAACCAGCTCTGGGGCTTTGTCTCGCATAGGGTCGTAGCATTAAGCTGAGCGATGGCCGTTTTGCGTGGATGTGATGCATAATTTTCCCCAAACTTGTTCTTTTTGGAGTTTGTGTTCGATCACTGCGTCATGTTTACCGCAAATAAACGTTTTTTCTTTTTTTCTCAGTGTAGACTTGTGCCGCGCGGACCGCTACAATTTTATTCGTTTCCTTTGTGTTTGCACAGGTTCCAGCCGGCACCAGTGCGAACACAGGGGGAGCCCCCCGTGCTGCTCAGTGAGAAATAACCGGTGCGGTCGGAGACACCACGCCCCAGGGATGCCGACGCGCGGCTCATTGGGCCGCGATGCCGGGTTCTCGGAGATCTACCCGGCGATGGACAGGACGACGTCGCTGCCAAATATTGGCGACGCGTGGCCAATATTTATATAGTACCGCTGCGCCGCCGCTGACAAACTGGGCCGGCCGCCGAACTTTCGTCCATACGGGGGTGGAGTCCGCTTCACCCCAGACAGGGAAAAAGAATATTGGCTGGTTCAGAGGTACCTGACGGGCCTGGAAAAAGACAGCGGCGTGTCATGGTTCGCCTACTCGCTACCAGCTGACAAAAACTTGTAGATGGCCATAAGGGGACTGACAGCGGACACGGACCCGAAGGAGATTGAGTAGGAGCTCCGGACGATGGGGTACCAGCCGGAGTATGTGACCCACATAAAGGGCGCACCCAAGGACGACCCGGCTGCGTATTTCACGCAATTCTTAAAAAGACACCTGACATCCGGGCCATCTACGACACCACTGTGGTTATTTACATGCGTGGTGTAAAGATTAAGGCTTGTAGAGGAAAACGTGGGCCCGCACAGTGTCACCGGTGCCAGCGTTTTAGACATAGCTCGCACTTGTGTCACCGACTGCTCGCTTGTGTGCAATGCGGGGGCGAGCACGCGGCACGAGACCGGCCGCGCTCGCGTGAGGTACCGGCCACATGCGCTAACAGCGGTGGCCCGCACCCCGCGTGCAACAACAAGTGCCCCGTGCTTCAGGCAGAGACCCGAAACAAGCGAGCGGGGACCGCCGTTATTACGGCCACCACACGCCGGACACAACCGGCTATGGAAAGGCCGCAAACAATGTCAACAGAGGCTCAAGGCACGAAGTTAATGGTGGGGGCCAACGAGCTCACTGATAGACAAGCCTCGGGGCGGAGAAAGAAGAGACGTGGGGGAAAGGGAAGGGTAAGAAACCAAACCCCCGCCCTCAGCGACCCCTGCCACAAGTAGGGCGCAGGTCGTTGATAAGGAAAAACGTTAATCTACCGCTAGCGCCGGCATAGCGCCGCGGACGGATTCGGAACTACCGAGAAATTTCCCCAGAGAGACGATTGGTGGCGCTCCCGCCGCCAAAACAAAAGCCACTCAAATAATTCACAACCTGCGCCATTAGGTTGTTGATGGACCTTATCAAGGCCATCAGGCAGGGTCAAGATGTGGAGACGGCCATCCTTGACGGTCTGGCCACACTTCTATCACTCTACAATGGGTAGACCGTTAAGGGTGATCCAATGGAACGCCCGCGGTCGCAAAAAGGTCGCCCCCCTCCGCCACCTCCTTCGGGAACAGTATATCGACGTGGCGCTCATAAGCGAGACGCACCTGGGACCTGGGGATAGGATTAGGTTCCCGGGATACCTCGCTTACAGGAAAGGTGAAAGGTCGGCTCATCAAAGGTACCGTGGTCTGCTGGTACAAATGAGACGAAGAGTAGTCCATCAGGAAATACCCTCGTCGACACTCAACACGTTTTACGCGCTGGATGTAGCCGGCGAGGACCTATGCATCTTCGCGTACTACAAGCTGCCCGCGGCCCACTTGGACTTAACCGAGCTTCGGTCGCTTGTACCCGGTACACAGCACGCACTGTCATCGCCGGCGACTTAAATTGCAAGCACCCGGCGTGGAATTCACTAACGACGAATGGGGAGACGGCTTTTCGCAGACGCGGAAGCCTTCGGCTATACGGTGTCCAGCCCAGAGACGCCTACCAACTACCCGGACGCTGCACGGTACACACCGGACGTGCTGGACATCGTAGTCCACCGAGGGCTACACTGCCACATCACGCAACATGTGATAGACGACGAGTTACAATCGGATCACCAACCTGTACTCGTCGTCTTATCGAGTATGCCGACCCGACTGAAGCCAATAGCGCCACGTCGTATAACCAACTGGAAGATGTTTGAAGAAAAAGTAGAGACTACCACGCCGACCTGGCGTGTCACCACCTTCGCGGACGTGGACCAAACAGCGAGCGACGTCACTGCTTGCATTCAAAGCGCCTACGAATAGGCGACTACCACGCAGTCACAGGGGGGAGGCTATTGCCGCCCCTGCCGACGCACATTTACGCAATGATCGCCGCAAAGAGGCGCCATCGCAAGCAGTGGCAAAAACATAGATGCCCTACACTCAAAATGCAGCTCAACCGTCTCGCGGAGAAGGTCAAGTTCGAGCTCCAGGCCCACACTCCAGGTGTAGTCGTTGCCTGCCTGACGATCTCTCGCCATCTGGTTCGCTTAGCTGTCCATCTGGCGCATTCATTAACAGGGCCTCCAACCGCGGATTTCATTTTATTGGTCCACCTCATCGGCGACCTTCTACTCTGCCTTGCACCACTAGACGCTCCATGGAGTCAATATTCGGCCTGGATACATGACCAAAACACTTCAGTATTCGAGACTGTACTAGTGCTGATAGATACAGAGTTCTTGGAGTATCGAGACGTTTGTGCGGAATTCTTTCCATGATACCCCAAGCATGCTTCTCCAGCATCACATTTCTAGAACATCTGCTTTTGTCCGCAGCTGCCATTGTTTATAAAAATATTAGTTACATAATTAATATTTATCCTCTAGTTGAGAACGATGTACAAAAACCGTACACTTTAAGAGCGAACAAAAACAAAAACAAAATAAATTATTAAATAAGCCCTGCCACTAAGAGATGACCAGTTCCAACTGACGGCGCCCTGTCACGAACATGACGCATGGACCAGCACCATTTAGCTCAACCATTTTGAAGGGAGCTAAATGATCCAACACACGCGCCACCGTCAGCGAAACATTTGAGTGAGCATGACATACTGTCAGCCGCCAGGGCACATTCAAGACAATATAAGACATTACCCGGTAAATAGCAATTCCATAATACAAAGTACTCACACCTGTGCTATGCATTTATATAATGTAAAGGAGATTGAGTTTATACAATGCAAATATATTCGTACAATCTTCAGCAGTTCGCAACAGTATTTCAACAGTTAATTAATTAGTTTTGATGTGAAGATATAAAGAACATTTTTCACAGTAATGTCGAACTCCTAAATTTGTTGTTAACTTTGGAGTTCCTGAGCATAACATTGGCACTGTCATTTCATTTGCTACTAGAATCTGTTTCACCAACAAACAAACTCATCCGACCATTAACATTCTTTGTCGGCAATCATATGGGTATTGCTCCGGAATCGATATGCCTACAAACCTGTTTTCTTTTATGTCGAGTTCAAGAAAAAAACACTGAATAGGTACTGCGCTTTCTTTATTTTGTTTGCATTTGTATCATCGAATCGTCTTGACAGGTTTGTCAGATTTTGAGATGAACGTTTTTAACTTTGACATTGTTTCCACAGTGCTGATGCTGCTTTTTTCGCTGTTACCAAACTTTTGATAACAAAACATTGTCGTTTGCAGTGCAACAACTTTGATTTTACGACGTCGGCACTAACCACCATGCCAGAATGCTCTATTGACATGATCATCGCGACAAACTATTCCGTTAATCCGGCCGGTTAATTATAAACATCCAACCCATTCATTAGTTATTTGAAATGCAGTTCCTCGTAATTTGTGAGCTGTCTCTACAATCTGAGTCACATAGACAGACAGTCGTTGTTTCACTGTCTTCCAATAGAATTTAAATAAAAAACCGATGCACACTGATCTTTCTTTGAAATCCTGAATCATCAAATAGTAATTTCAGATGCTTCCACACGTCCTGGGCTGTTATCTCGTTCTTAATGTGCACATAAGCGATGAATCTATTGTCATTACCAATTTTGCCTTCGTCTTTCGTTCATCCTTGTCTGGATTTGAGGTTGTAACTTGCTCTTTATCGATGTCGAAATTTCTGTGCAGCAAAAGCCTATTCGTCGTAATTTTCTCGAGCTTTAAGCTTTGGTACGTTAAAGATGTAACTGCCCGTCATTATTCAGAAACACGTTGATGCTACTAAAATTCTTCACTCCAATATTTTTAATCGGAACAAATCTAGTCGGATCTTTAACGCACACACTACTGACGTCGATTTACAGTTTTTATGTTGTTGATGCTCGAAAATACACTTTTATTTCGGCGCGAAAAAGAGAACTAGGCCCATAACCAAATGAGACACGTAGCTTGTGTGTCTCAAGTGTTATTATTTTTTTTTATCTAGAATTTGTCAGTAGTAGCCTGGAATCTGGATTAGTGCCCGGTTGATGGCAATAGGCTCGTCCCCTATGACATGGGACTAGAATATGGGTGTACTATAGGTACACCTCTGCCTAACCGTGATGTTATGTAATATCTATGGTGTTTAACATTATTATGGAGACCTTTTTAAACCGGAAATAGATTTATTAAATTTAACATACTCATACTCAACAGATTCAGATCTTTAAGGTAAACTGAAGTGAAATTCTTCCTCAAGTTTTGCGTTTAAGAAAGCTCCACATACATCTATTTGTTTAATCTTTCGCCGCGCTGAGCAGTCAGCACGTCGGCAGTCATGTATACGACATGTGTATTAACAATTTAAGCTATGCAGACAACATGGTTTTGCTGAGCGCGTCGATCAGTGGCCTAAGGAGGTTGATAGCGACATGTGAGGATTGCTCTGTTAAACATGGACTTTTTTATAACATCAAGAAAAGTCAGTACATGATCTTTGAGGGCGGCGGTGCTATATGCCCCGACCTTGTACCACCTATACGTCTAAATAGTGTACCATTGGACAGGGTGTATCAGTTTAAATACCTAGGACATATAGTCACAGATGACCTCAGGGATCATGCTGATTTGGAACGTGAGCGGAGGGCTTTATCAAAAAGAGCGAATATGCTAGCCCGCAGGTTCGTGCGTTGGTCGGATGCCGTGAAAATAACTCTTTTCCGAGCATATTGCACGTCAATGTACACCTGCAGCCTGTGGCCTAATTACAGGCAGAGAAGCTACAGAACCCTCCGCATTCAATTTAACAACGCTTTCAGAGCGACGTTGGGTTTGCCTCGCTACTGCAGTGCTTCCAGTATATTCGCATGGGCGCGCATGGATTGTTTTCATGCGACCATGCCGAAGAATTTCTACTAGGGGTCTGTGGTACTTGAAATAACAGATTTTGTTTTTTTTCATTTAACTCAATAATTCGAAATTGACACAAAAATTCGAAAAGTACTAAGTTTTTGGGCACATTTTTTCGGTTAAGTTATGCGTTTGTGAAATATTAAGATTTAAAGAGCAAATTTTTGTTAGAGTCAAGTGTCTCTACCCCCTGCCAGCTAAATAGTTGTGAATATGTGGCAAAAATCACGGTTGCAGTATGTATAACGAAGTAAAAACAAGTAGGTGTTACAAGTTTACGAGTAGTAGTCGACCAACTTACATCTGCAGTCGGAACTTATGAGTAACCAAGATTTCCGACTACAATGTTAACTTACTTTACGGAACCCTTCATTGTGCGTGGCCTGAAATGCACTTGGCCGGTTTTTCTTATTTATGTTCATAAATATTCTGGCTTGAGCACAACTTACCACAGTTTCACTTAACGGGTTTAAATATTATATTTGTAGGCTTATATAAATAATTGGTCACGCTGCTCGACTAGATACCGCACTCTTTAGAAACAATAGCTCCGTGAATCCGGCTACTCATTATTGTAGTGTGTGTTACACATCGTCACTAGATATTATTTTAACCGTTAACATTGAGAACTAGTGTGCGTGAAGAATTGTGTTACACAATAGCTCCGTGAATGCGGCAACTCATTATTGTAGTGTGCGCCCTTTCCAAATGGGAATTTCTCATGGAGAAGAAGGGGCAAGAAACTCCACCGTTACTCTTTTAAAATGTTTTAAAATATTTTGCATACATTAATTATATTTTTATATGTGAAGACGATGCACCAAGAATAAAAATACTGTACCAGAATTGGTAATAAGAATTTAAAACTTAACTATTGTTTACGCGGCAACACTGAATGGCGTTGAAATTTCGAAATTATACGATACTTACTGATGGTATGTGATCCCAGTGTCCACCTTATTTCTTGTAGTATTATTGTTACACAGTTTCACTACGCACTGGCATTTTACTTCGGATTATGCCCAAAATTTTATAAAACATTTGGCACGTGCACGACACAGACAGCTTGCAGTGTGACTAGCTCGTGTACGCTGACTTCGACGGTATTTGCTGCTACTTTAAAAAGTACGCCGGCGGTATCCAGTCGAGCTCAGCGAGACTTATCATTTATCAAAGTTTATAGGACATCAAAGGGTCTGGATAAATTAAATGTCTTTAAAAAAATACAAAAGAAAACAGATAAAAAAAAAATACGGGGTCGAATTAAAATAACTCGCGAAACTCCACAGACGATGGTTATCGATATCTAAGTAAGACAAAACATTAAAAAAAAATAGCTTTTTTTTGTGCAAACTTCCACGGTCTCAAACTAAAACTAACACGGTCATTATGGGTATTTTAATATACGTGCCCCCTGTACTTGAAAGTTACTTGTGAAGACAATTATAACGAGCCCATATACGCCGTGGTATGAGTTGTAAACGAGTATGGAAACGAGTTGCACTATCCAATTCATGCCCTGAGTACTTATGCATAATTTCGTACCTGTGCTATTGACCGCTAACGAAATTTTTCGGATGGAGCCAATCCTGACTTAGCAGACAGGTCATGGTGTATGAATGCGTAGATAAAATTTTGTCTTCGGAGCCCCCGAATGCAGCAGCCTGGGTCGTGGTGAACTTTGGAACTGTTTAAATTAATTGAATGCGTATACCAAAATTTTGGGTCTAAGCTACTGACCGCTGAGGAGCTTCCTCATCTGTAGCTAATCCTGGGCGCAGCAGTGTACTTTAGAAAGGACTATCATAATTAAAAACGTAAATAAAGTTTGGCGTCTTTAAAAGATAAATAAATAATAACTGTACAACGTAATAAAATAAAGCATTAATTTAACAGCTCTCGGTGTGTTGTAGGTGTGTGAATGTGTGTGTGTGCGAATGAGTTTTTTTTTAAGCTTATTCTGTTGACGGTGCAAAAGAAGAAGCACCGATCGCAAATGAACAAGAACTGCTACGGCAAAGGACCTACGGGTCCCGAAGTAGGCCTGCGTGCCGCACAGCCGAACACTCCGGTGTACATCTCCTGCCGGCACTACACCACTAAGGCGGAGGACATCATTGAGTACGTGCGCCAGAAGATAAGGTACATGTCGAGGGTGCAGTTACTGGAGTCGCGCCGCAACGTCAATTTTAAGGCGTTCGTGGTGCGCGTACCGAATTTTTACCTGCCCCTTGTCATGGAAGAAGGCTTTTGGCCGCAGGGTGTGGTGTTCCGTCGCTTCCGCGGACAAGTACCATAAGGGCAGCACAAAGTCTAGCTAGTGCACAGTGAAGTGCTACTAACATAGTCTTAAGTTTTTTTCATTAACACAAGTTTTGTATAAGATAAATATATGTATGTTTAGGTTATTTATCTATGGGCCTGTGTCGCCTGAAAATAAATGGATTACAATTTTTATTATATACCTAATTTACGGGTTAGTTTATTGTAGATTTAGGTGGATTGTGTATCATATGAACATCTAGCAATAACAGTTTGAATCCCTTGGCAGTGGGCCACTATATATCTGCGCCTTCAGCTCTGAGATGCTGAGTCAAAAGGAAGACACATTAAAATTTGAAGGGTTGAGGATGCGTATAGAATAAAAAGTGTTCTAATTGAGAGCAAGTTTCTAACTTTATGGCGGTCGGTTGTAGGTATCGTAAATGGTTTAATGTACTAACGTAAATGGTTTTAGTCACCATAAGAGATCGCTGAGCTCTTTCCAGAATGCGCCAGAGCTATTAAGATCGTCTTTATTGTTGAAGGTTATGGAGTTCTCTCTTTTGGAGCCAATCCTGTGTGTAAAATCAGGTCATGCATTATTCAAAAGTGTAAAAGTATTATTCAAAAACAAAATGTAAAATTTCAACTTACAGAGTTGAAACTTTACATTTTGATTTTGTTTTATAATTCATGTTGCAAGAGTTGGCCTAAATAAACTAACATACATACAAAGTAAGGATAAAAGCTTGTAAATTACTGTTTTTCTCAATTCTTTTTTTTTCATCACATTTTCCAAACCAAAATTAGAATTAGAATTAGATTAGTAGTAGTTTCGCGTTTAATTTTACTTTGTATAAAGAAAACAATAAAGACACATTTTAACCACGATGTATGGCAATGCTTAGCCTCTGGCCAAGGTAAAAGCCAGCTTTTGGGTCACGGGAAGTGTCGACCAGCCGTTTCGAAATTTCCTTAAAGAAACCATGAGCTCTCGGACCCATGACTAGAGAGTTTCAATCCCAAAAAGCTCTACAATATAATTACCCATATGGTTATCATACTTACGCCGCTTGAGGTTTTCTGCAGCCACAACAGCAGTGCCAAAACAACACGCTGAGCCAGGAAGATGGGTTGGTGCAAGAGTGTCGACACACGTTGCATCCCTACTAAAAGCCCACCTTCTATTGAAATAAAGACATGCCGCCCGGTCTCTTGCCATCGTCACGAGCCAAGCCATTGGGTTCTTATACATCTGGAACGTCGACGGTGACAAGAGCTCGTCGAATAATAACAATTAATGGTAAATGATCCGACCAATACGCTCCATAGTCAACATGAGTTCTAGTTATGGTTTGCCAAGCTGATTCATTGACTAAACAGTGATCCAATCAGCGCTTACTGTGATGTGCATCATTATAAAACGTATGGGTATCTGACAACCTACGAAGCTTATCTAAGTCAGTGCAAATTCATTTACTATCAATACAAAAATCCAGTAACTCCTCACAAAAAGGAGCTGACGGATGAGCATTGAAATCACCCAGAATAAATAGAGTTTTCACGTTATTTTTTCCACAATAGCACAAATTTCCTCATTTCATAATATAGAGTTTTTGTTTTCTTTAAATTATGTTCGTTGATTTTTCCGTGATTTTTCTGTGACTTTATTCTTTCATAATTTGGTAGAAGAAGCTCGCTAAGTGATCCAATTTTGTTTTAGTTTTCAACGTTGTGTATGTCTATAGGTATTATCTACTGATCCCATGGAGAAAGTCGTTTAGTTTGAAGGTCTATAAGGTTTCACACGCTTAATTATTACCACACCTATCTTATTCACGCTGAGTACCATTTAACTTACTCTTTGCTACATTGGTTAGAAATACCTACCTAACATGTATTTAGGTAAATTAAAGTAGTCCCAACAACTATTTTAAACTAACTCTCTTAATTTATTCAATACAATTTACTTTTTAGTATAAATTAAACAACTTTGAAAGTTTTAAACGAATTGTCTCTCACAGGATTAAGGTAAAACTTTACAGACATAGCAAGGTCATTTAATTTTACCTCTCAATATATTTTAGAGAAACAAGTTAGCGAACGGAATACGTGACGGAGAGGTGTTTCACAATGAAAAGTTTCATTCGGAAACGTGTTTCAAGGAGTTTTAATAACATCTAAAGCCATAGGTAAATTATTATGCGTGTTAGTTAAATTTATTTGTTAACAAATTATGTATATAAGGGAAAAAGGAGTTTCATTCCAAAGTGGATTATGGATTCAAATTCAAATTCAAATTCAAAATAATTTATTTTCTCTTCACAAACAATGGTTATATAATATACATAATTTAGACAAGCTTAAAAACTATTTGACACTATTTTGTGAGAGACTGGTGTCTGCACTAGGAATACCTGTATAGCAGATCATAACGTATAACATGATTTCAATTTTATCAAAGTCATTAAGCGATTCAAAAAATAAAACACAATGTGTTAGTAGTGTGAATTTTGTGTCTAGGATATGTAGAAAACAAACTCAAACTCAAACTCAAAGCATTTATTTCAAATAAACCCATTACAGGCACTTTTGAATTGTCAAGGGGTCGGTCAGTCAGAAATATGAAGCTAGTTGCCCATTCCAAAGCGAAGTAGGTACCTATGGAGAAGAACGGGCAAGAAACTCCATGGACACTCTTTTAAATAATATGGTTAGATTGACACAAGTTACTAAACAAGAAACTTAAGTTATATTATTCGTCAAAATCCCATAGTACGATAACCAAACAATTTCATTGGGTAGTTATTATTGCATTGTTGTTATGAATAGGGCCCCGTCGATTTTCACTATTTTTGGTCTTATTAACTTACATGGAGTCAAGTAAATTTTGCTGTCCTTAATACCTGATCAAATTGCTGCAAATGTTTTACAGTCAACAAAGTCATATTGATCGCCACACAAATAGTGCTGCTAAAAAGGGCTGCTTCAGGCCCGTTTTCCCCTTGTTTATAATATAAATCAGAGACATGATCCTTGTGTCATCTGCGATTCCGTCAAGCTGTGTTGTTCTTCGAGGGTGCGGTTGGTATTTTATTTTATTTGACACCCGATTTTATATAGACGCCCAGACTGCCTCACTAATGAACCAGTCTGGGCAGTACCGGACCCTTACAGGCTAAAATCCACTCCTGCCTTTGCAAGTGTCCCCTTAACATAGTCAGAGACCTTTTTATATTTCATTTTATTGTTATTAATTTGTCTTTTCTATTGATATTACTGATTTTTATGAAATATACTTATTTCATATTTTTAAGTTGGTTTTGTTTACTGCCTCAGATTTAAATCCATTGATTTATTGTATGCTTTTTCTTTGTTCATATTAATATCTTTATTTCTTTTTTATAACCCTTATAGCTACTACACTGCAGTTTTCCAATAAGATTTTACGTAGTTTGGTATTAGCCATAATTTTGTTTATATTTTCCTTATTTAGCTCCGCGTCCAGTCTCAACTCCGCATTAATTTGCTCTGCTTCGAACGCAGGGTATTCCGTCCTTAATTTTATTTCTTTTTCCCTGTGCGTGTCCCAAATAAAATATTTTCTCTCTTCCTTTTTCTTAATATATGAGGAACAGACTCTGACAGATTCGGCTCACAGATGCACGATGAGCTCTCCTTACACTTAAAGCGATGCAGGTATTCGGAGAACCCACCGTGGAAAAACATCTTCGTGACGGAGGTTTCGCCAGTTTTGTGTCTCCGGTTCCATTCTTCAAGCGACCCCATACGGATCTGCCGCTTGACGAATGAAACCGGGCAGCAGTCGTAGTCCGGCTTCTTTTTCAACCGGAGTGCAGCTTCTTTCACAAGTTGGTCTGTGCGTTTCATTGCCCATCAGCCCGGCGTGAGCTTTAACCCAGTACAAGGAAACATCTTTGCTCTGGGAAAAAGCCGCGCCCATGTTAGCTTTCGCCTCCACCGCAAGGGCGTGGAGGGAACCCTGGTTCGTGATTGGTTGTAGGGCAGCCTTTGAGACACTATAGATTCCGAAGGTTCCCACTTTGCTTTGTGGCTACGCATACGGCTAGGAGTTCCGCCTGGTAGACCGTGCAGCACGACGGCAAGCTAAGCTTTACGGACTTGATCTCTGCATCGCCGTCCCACAGAGACAGTGCTGCTCCGGCCTTGCCCGCAATCTTGCTGCCGTTGGTGAAGAACCGGATCACGTGGTAATTGTGGCTGTCTACAAGAGACCGGTCCTCCAGACTCATTAACCCCATGGCCGCATGTTTTGCGGGGTGTGGCATCTCCGCAAACGCCACCACACGCTCCACCTCCCTGCCCGCAAGGGCTGGCTGTGGTTCCCCTCTCTTTGCTTCGTACAGAGCGGCTGCTTCCTGTATTCGAAGGTCGAGTGGGAGTATCCCAGCCATCACCAGGGACGCGTTCAGCGAAATGGTGCGGTAGGATTTGCAGAGCTTTTGGGTGAATCCTCGTTGGACCGTGCTGAGCATTTTCTGCACTCCGTTCTTTTTTGTAGCCGGCACCCAGGGCCCAGGCGCTTGCCGCTTACATCACTACCTGCTCCACTGCGGCCGTGTATATGCTCCGTATGACCTCCGGGTGCAGACCCCAGCTCACTTTGGCCGCTCTCGACAGTTGTTTATAAATATTGGAAGCTTTTCTGCACACGTTATCGACGTGGGTGTTGAAAGTGAACTGGTGGTCGATTGTGAGCTCCAATATTTTTATTTCCTTGGACATGCCAATATTTTTGTGTGGTGCGAACTTCAGCTTATTTCGGATGCCCCTTCCACCTTCGAACATATTCTAGGGGTGTGTCACCGTCGAATATTACGAACACGAACGTCGTCGGCGAAAGGCTAGAAGTGATCCCCCGCTCTTCCAGCCCCTTTAACAGAGTGTCCAAAAGTACGTTCCAGAGGATCGGACCACCTATATACCCCTGAACGCACCCCTTATTCGTGTTCCTGTGGCACTCTGCTACGGCGTACATAACTCTTAATCATCAAATATGCTTGTTGAAAATCTACTTTTGCCATTAAATCGTTAATTTTCAAGATGTCTGCGTCATCTGTCTGAGACACTGAAGTGCTTTAAGGTGCCTGGTTGCTATATGTTTGTTGAGACCCCTTTCTTTTTTGGGAAATCATCAAATGACTTCTCCCACTCTGGGTGGAGCGGGAGCGCGTGTCAGACTTTTACTGACTAAAACCGTTCTTACCAGACGGTGACCTACCCATAGCTCGCTGTCCGCAAGCCCGCGCCTACGGTGGCCGGTCTATCTATTATAGATTTACTGCGCACACTTCAAGTCCTGCAATCCCTGTTTCAACAACTCGTGTTGTTCTAATTATGCATTTTATTTATCCGGCTAACACATTCTCTGCAAAAGCTTAAAATTCACGTTTATAGTCGTTTAGTTGTTTAAACTACCTAATTTATTAAAGTAATTGGCATTGGTTAAAGTTTTATTTCTTATGAACTCCTCCGAATGTTTATATTGGCACTTAGTGAAATAAATCAACTCATTATAGAAAGTGTCTACATCTATTTACCGTCGTTGGTTACAAAAAAAATTGTGCCAAATAAATAAATGACAAATGATTTTATCTGTAAGTAGGTTTGTACAAGCACTAGAAAACTACATAACATTTTAACGTGTTTGGAACCTCCTTTAAAGCATACAATTAACTTTAAATTAAATTTGTTTAAAGTTGTTCTTTCAAACATTGCATACTTTATCACCACATCAATTATTCATCTTAAATCATAACTTTTTATTTTATTTTTATATCATTATTATCAATTTCATAACTTTTAAATGTTACCTTCAGTTTATTATTCACAAAAATTATGGTTATTTATACTTTAGATTGATTATATCTTTTGATGGATCAAAGCGATTGCGATGAAACAAAAACTAATAATTCCTCCAAGTTATACATAATATTTGAGTGTTAACATATCTCTCACATCCAAACAGACAAACCGACACACAGAAAAAAAAATGAAATGTCTTCTGTTGGGGATCCTGTAACTCGCCAAGCCAAAAAAAAATTTTTTTGCAACAATATAATTTGTGGTTGGTATTTAGATGAGGTGATTGAATAGCAATGCAACTATGACATAACTGACATACAATGAAATTATTATTGGAATTAAATACATTCCCTGGAGCACTAGACGAGTGTATTCTAGTTTGATTGGATTAGCTTTTACTAGGAGATATAAACAATTGGGTACAAAGTGCAAAGTGGTCAAAGACAACCAATCCCTCGATTATGGAGATAGCTAAGAGGTAATGTTAGGTTTTTTTTCAGCCGGGAATAGGACCCTGTTTTCTTCGCAAAAAAAACTATTTTATTTGGTCTCCTCGTTGGTCTAGTGGTCGCAATCGCTACTGCTGAGCATGAGGTCCTGGGTTCAATTCCCAGGTCGGGCAAAGTGTTATTGGGTTTTTCTATCTGGAATTTCTCAATAGCAGCCCGTAGTCTGGATTTGTGCCCGGTTGATGGCAATAGGCTCTCCCCCTATTACATGGGACTTAAACATAACTGGCGAATTGTGGGTGTACAGGTACACCTCTGCCCAACCCTTCGGGGAAAACAAGGCGTGATGTTATGTTATGTTATGTTTATTTTATTGCACTGAGCCAAAATGTTGATATTATGGATAATACACAGATGTGTTATGTATTTGTACATAGTATAAAACGTTTTGATACTCACACATTGATAAAATGTTGTTTAATTTGAACAAACCCCTTTCTCTGTATTTTTTTTTAAATTAACAGGGTGAAGTATTGTTGAACTGTGACGACCAAGACTATAAGTAAAAAGTAAAGCGGTCAAAGCGATTTTAGAGAAAGGACGATTCAAAGTTTTTAGCTACTGGTTCATCCAGGGTTTCAAAAAATACTGGAACTAAGGGATAGTGTTGCTAATAATGTACCTGAAGGTACCTTTAATGCATTTTTTCTGGATTATTTGCTTTATTTATATTTCGAAACACAAAGAAGGAATGGATAACTATTAATTACAGATCGCTAACGTGTTCTTTAATTTCAACAAACACGTTCTTGTTTTGGCGGCTTTGTTAGTGAGTTTTTGTCCCGCAAGTAGTAATAAATATGTACCACTCAAATTATATATTAGGGCAAATAACTTTTCAAAGCACCACAATACTTGTATGTTTCCTGAGAAAAACAGGGCTGTCAGTTTCGAAAACAAAAAAGGAATATTGGAAAGCTTAGAAAAAAATTATATTTACACACACTCGCACATTTTATTATAAAAAATAAGTTCTTATAATAAATAAGTACATGTCGTCTTACTACGAGGACTTTCACTGCCGGCATTTCTACTCCCATCGACCCTGTAAATACCTTTTGTTAGTCGCCTTTCATTCATCCTTTCAACATGAATTAACCATCTTAGCAAACACTTTTCAATATGTGTCACTACATCTTTAAAACCGAAACATTGTCTCACAACAATCTTTAATCTATCATAATTTCACCACACATACTTCGCAGGAACCCCATTTCCACAGCAATCCTTATTTCATGCCTCAATTACGACACCCAACATTAACTTACGAACATAGGCGTAGGCTCGTGCACACCATTGTGAACAGCGGCTCGAGCCTTTTTAAACATCAACTGGTTGGTCTTAATCTCATGTTAACACATTCACTTTGTTTACCGCATTCACTCTCATTTTTATATCTAAAATTTGGAAATCTTTAAGCAAATACGTATACGATTACATAACTCTCTATTCTCTTCTCCTTCCTTTTGGATAAAAGAAGAAAGGATAGATAGTAGGAAGGAGGATTCCTTCCTACTATCTCTTTCAATATGGTAAACATTGAAAGAGATAGTAGGAAGGAGGAAGCAGGTTTGCAAGGAATACTTCAAAAGTTGTGAACAATGGAGAAATATAACACAGTGACGATCGGCCCTGCGAAAATAATATCTGAAACAAGTGAACAAAAACGTCATTTATGAAATAAAAATGTCGTCGAATATTTTGAATAATTCCACAAAGGTTAATAAATAATATGTAATTCATTTCGATTATCTGCACCTTTTTTTTCAGACTCTACATTGACTACTTTTACCTCTCTACTTGAACACCCGGACGTTACTTAGATTATTTTAATCAACAAAGTACCAAGTGAATGTAATTTAGACACCTGAAAACTAAAACATGCCGATAGTACCTTGCTGCAACCAACTAATAACATAATAGTTTGTTGCCCACTTTTCCGTCAGTTCTTCTGTCAGATTTCCCTTTCTTGGTCATAATACGAGTACTCTTCTTTTCTTGGTCATCATGATAGTCTCGAAGATAAGCTGTCAGATTTCCCTTTCTTGGTCATAATACGAGTACTCTTCTTTTCTTGGTCATCATGATAGTCTCGAAGATAAGATACATAATCGTTAAAACTTAAAAAAAAAACAGTGAACCTTATACGTAAATGTAAAATATAACATGTGGTATAACGATGTTCATTAAGTCAAATCGCAACTTACAGACGTGCAGCATGGATTTCGGCCAACTAGAAATACAACAAGTAATTTACTCAACTACATGGCAGATGTAGTACCGGTAGTAGACAGTGGAGGACAAACCGATGCTGCATATTTCGATTTTAGAAAAGCGTTTTATTTAGTCGACAAAGACGTTTTACTGAAAAAATTTGCAGGGGTCGGTTTCACCCCGCATTTACTTAAGTTTTTTGCAAGTTATATGAGTAACAGGCAACAGTATGTTGACTTTGCTGAATATCAATCAAACGCATATTACACTAGATCTGGGGTAAGCCAAGGAACTAATCTAGGGCCTCTGGAGTTTCTCTTAATGATTAACGACCTACCAAGCGTTGTACAAGATGCTAAGTGCTTACTGTTTGCCGATGACCTCAAGCTTTATCTCCCCATCACAAACCTGAATGACTGCGAAAGACTGCAGAGAGATATAGTCAGAGTAGTTGCTTGGAGCAAGAGTAATCTCCTGCAGTTTAACACATCTAAGTGTGTGATCATAAGTTTCTCGCGCGTACACACACCCATCACATATACATATACGGTGGACGGGGTGCCGATTGATAGGGTCACTCAAGTGAGGGACCTGGGAGTTCGTTTCACCACTGGTCTCACGTTTCGTGATCATATAGTTAAGGTATGCAAAAAAGCATATAGAAACCTAGGATTTGTGCTTAGAATGGTTAAAAACTTCATAAATATTAAAGCTATAATGGCATTATATAATGCTTTAGTAAGAAGCCAACTAGAATGTAATGCAGGTATCTGGGCTCCACATGAAACTAAGTATAGTCTCATGTTGGAACGAGTACAAAATAAATTTATTAGGTTCAAATACATGAAGGAATACGGGGTTTATCCATTTTATCCATTGATGTATCCAACTCTATTTGTCTTGGGTATGGTCGGATATAATGAACTGAGGGTCAGGAGGCAACTCACACTAGTGACTTATATCTTTAAAGTAATTAGAGGGAAGATACACAATGCGGATATATTGCGAAGGCTGGAGCTAATAGTGCCGGACGGGTATGTGAGTCGTCGTCGTCAGCCGCGGTTGCTGGCCGAACCGCGCGCGCGAACTAACTTACTGTGCGAAGCGCCGCTCACGAGTGCACTCCGCACTCTCAACCTCATTGCTGTTGACTAGGACATATTCTGTTGCACATTGGGTGAATTTACAAGAACAGCTACCTTTAGAATTAGCTATGGTTAAAACAGTGGAACTATATAAATTTTCAGTGTACTACAATATCGTATTGGGTCTAGCCTGTAAGGATATTATGTGTATGTTTAGAGTGAATAAATAAATAAATTAATTAATTAATTAAATAATTGGACATATTCTGTTGCACATTGGGTGAATTTACAAGAACAGCTACCTTTAGAATTAGTTATGGTTAAAACAGTGGAACTATTTAAATTTTCAGTGTACTACAATATCGTATTGGGTCTAAGCCTGTAAGGATATTATGTGTATGTTTAGAGTGAATAAATAAATAAATTAATTAAATAATTCGAATGGAGGTAACACAACTGTGCTCAAGGTAAGAGGCTTGTTTTCCAGATTTTCATAAATGATCCTTAGTGCTAAAAACGGGCATTAAAGCACAATACTGCAGTTGGGGTTATGAAAAAGTTCTTCAATTTTCTTGAACATTTGTTTGTCGTTTCTGTTTTTAAGCATTGGTGCACAGCTACTATAGTTTTTACGAAAATGTTGTAAGAACATGACGTTTGATTAGCACAAATCATTATAGTGCAAGTACTCAAAAAACTCATCAAATGATAAATGAAAATAAGATACGATAGCTTGTGCCCTATTTCTGAATCTTGTACTTCTGTAACAAATTCTTAAGTGTGATGTACAAAGAATACTGAAGAAATCAGTCTCTCAAAAATGACGCGAATAATTCGACTTTTACGATAATCCATTTGCGAACTGTAATTTCTGTAAACACCCATTACATTTTCTGATTTTATTAACACATCTAACGTTGTGTAATCTTTCATTTTGACGTTGAAAGTATTCACGATCAAAGGCTGTGCTGACTTTGCAGTGAGTGGGTGGTTTTTTTAAATCGAAGTAACAATTTAACTTATTCATAAGTAATCAAATTACCGGAAAAAAACACTATTTGTAGTTCAATCTTCCCTAAAAATCCTGAATTTTATTAAAATTAAGATTTTAGGATTCCGGCACTGGATCTCCGCTCGGAGAGCGTCTTCCTTGGCCTGTACCTCTCATACAGCTCCGCCTGAATGGCTTCCGTATCCGGAGGGGGGATATGGCTGGACACGGGGCATTGAGACGTCACATGTTTCGGACATGGCCTCCCGGAACCACTCCGCCTCATCGTTAATATCAGCAGGCCTGTCCGGTGGTGACAACCAGGCCTGCACGATCAAGACTTGCCAATCGTCGTCGGCCGGAGGAGATTTACGAGGCGGGGTCGGCCGTCTCGCCGTCAGGGCTGAGGTACTCGTCGTATGCGCAGCCACCCCCACCCTTCTTGGTTTGGGGCGGCGCTGATTTCGCTGTTGTCGTTCTCGCAGGTTCCGGCACGGCCACGCTTTGGTTCTACCCCGAAGACCCTGGTTTGGCCGCAGCGGTGGCATACGAGGCCACCTTCCTCTGGTTCGAGGCCGGCTGGCCGCTAGCGGGGGGCGCAGGACAATGGTCTCCAGAGCGGAAAACCCACTCTGAAAGGAAGCCAGCTCCTGCCGCACCAGGGTCAAAACCCGATCCTCGGCAGATATGGGTTGTCCTTGCCCATGCTGCGTCCTTCGTTTATTTAATTTGTTTCTCTTTTTCAGCTTTACGAGGTTCTCGTCACGTGGAATGGTAACATCGATTATCATTGTGTGGCGCGCTAATCGATCTATCACTACTATGTCAGGCTTATTACCGATAATAGTCCTGTCAGTAATTTTCGAGAACTGGGTCGAGCACATACTTGTAATACGGTACTTCAGAATCCACAAGTTTATATTTCAAAGTAAGTTGCTGATGAATAATCCTGGCTACTTGGTTATGCCTGTGCAAGTACTCGCCGTTAGCCAGACGAGAACAACCAGAGATAATAATTATGTCTGATGGACTCACCTGGGCGGTGGCATGCCCGAAACACGTCAACCGTCCCGTCCTTCATAATACGTCTCCGATAGTTATTCGTCAACATAATTTCGTCCAAAATAGCACAGACGAAAACGCTAAGAAATCTACATCAGGCTCACGAAGAGCCCGTGAAGCTCCTTGCTTTGCCATACCGACTTGCGGTCATCGGTAGTAAGTTCTACAGATTTGCGCCACCCACCCCAACCCACTGCGTTTTTTTTTAAATGTAATTCTTGCGATTTATTTTAGTATATTCAAGAAGTATTTTTCATATTTTAACATTGACTGTACATTAATGTATTCTGAATTGTTTCTGATAGCATGATACGGCCATGGCATTTGAAAATGAGACGTTATGTTGACACGGTTGCCCTGTCTTCTTCTTCTTATTATTATTATATACCAATTTGGATGATCGGTCATTGGAACCATGACCCTTCCCCGTTTGATGAAGATAAGCTGCCAACCCGAACTCTCCATCAAAAGCAGGTGAGCAGTTGAAGCTGACGTTGCCTATGGTGCACCACGGGGACGCTAGTCAACATTGCATGACTTCAATACGTCCTGCAATCCCTGTTTTAACAATTTGTGTTGTTCTAATTCTGAAATGGTTAAACCGGCTAAACACATTCTCTGCAAGAGCTTAACATTCATGTTTAATAAAAAATACCATAGGCACACCTCTACCTAACCTTTCTGGGATTCCAGGCGTGATGTTATAGTATGTTTGTCTTTTTTTATTACATAAAGAATGGTTTTGTTGTTTAAACTACATAATTTATGTAATTAATTGGTTATTATAGTATTGGTAAAATTTTAATATACTCATGAACTCCCTTGCATTTTTATCTTGGCACTTAGTGAAATAAATTAAAGAGAGTGCCTACATTTATTTATCGTCGTTAGATCAAAAACAAAACAAATGTGACAAATAGATAAATGATGTTATCTGTAGGTAGGTTTGTACAAACACTAGAAAATTACTTAACGTTTAAATGTGTTTGGAACCTCTTGTAAAGCAATCAATCTCAGTATTAGAAGGCTCCGCTCTTTTACATCATTTGTCGTTCACTTATACTAACTAGAGTTTATATGGTATACTGTGACCGTAAGGGTTAATATGCAATGCAAGTACATTTTTCTGTATTTAGCTTATAACATTTGAATCATTGATTCATTGATTCAAATGTTACATTACTTTTTGACATAACATAGTTACCTTTATGACGTGTTATTATTAACATAATTTATGGTTACTTATCACTTATATTCTTGTCGAGATGTCGTTACGTGAATGTACATTACGTAATTAAAATATCTTCTAGAACACTTTAGCGATTGCGATGAACCACAATATCATAATTACTCCAAGTTATACAGAATATTTGAGTGTATGAATCAATAAAAACCTGTTAAACTCGACAAACCTGCACAACATCCCAGTGTCACACCAACAGACTTGCTGGACATTTGTGTGGGTTAATTATTTAACCATTATTGCTGGTATCACTGAGAGTACCACGTGTTGAGCTAGTACTTTCTTTAAATCACATTTATGTCATTAAATGTCAGGATTATGTAGGACTGGGCCGGAGACGTTTGCCGAATTTCGAACGAGTCAAGGGCCAAATCTATCACCATGTGGGTCCCCGAAAATATCCGGCGACATCGAGGCAGACCCAGGAGAAGATGGCGGGACGAGCTTGACACCAACAGACAGGATTGGTCCACACTATCTCAAGACAGAGAGAAGTGGAAAGGAGAAAGGGAGGCCTTTGCTCTGCAGTGGGACAACATAGGCAAAAAATAAATAAAATAATATTTGACAGGATTAACTTACGTAAAAATCCAACAAAAGCAAAAATTTGTTCATGCAAAAGTAGAGAGTACTTCGTCGATCTACACATACTATATTCGACAAAACTTTTATTGATACCTAGTTGTCTTATTGTGATATCAGTTGTACTGTGAATTAATTTTGTATTTTTGATAGATTTTCCTGTTCCAGAGGTCAAAACTGTATTTGCCGGATAAGACTATATGTGAAAGTTTTAGACAATTTAAGTTGGTGGTCAACATGCTTACAATTAATTTACTTGACTTCATTTTGCGTTCAGTTTTACCCATTAGGTAACTCCTATCCTTGATGACTTTTATACGGCTTTACAATAGTCCTTTGTGTAGTAGGAATGTGGTGGCAGCTAATCACAATACATTTTAATATTTTTCCTTATTAATGCTACTAATGTTTCTGACATCATGGATTTTATTATTACATTTCAAGAGAACTTTATTCATTGAGATTCTCTATAATTTTTCGTCTTTGGGTATTTATTTTGTCGCGTTTACCTTATTTGTTCTAATTTAAAATTTTCCTTTTCAGTGATATTTTAATAATTTGTTGTTTAAATATTTCAAAGAGAGAAGAATGTTTCAAAAAGGCGCCGGCCGTGCTAGGCGCTAGCATGTCTGGCGCCTTTTTGAAACATTCCTTGAAAACGGGCCAATCCAAGCCTGAAAGAGCGTAAACTCTTGGCCGTAACAGACGTCACGAGTCACTTCGACGCGACTGGCGGAGCGGCGGTTTGGCGCGTATTACAAACCACCAATCTATTCTGTAAAAATCTCACCATGAAAACTATGGTGAAGTGACCTTGAAGTGAGTTGTCAATTGTACCAATCCCTAGCATCTGGTGGACTACCAGCTCACTTCATAAAAGTTTTCACTTTAAGTTACCCAAATAGACCGGTGACGAGCAAATTGGCTTACTCAAAAACTTCCTCAGCAAAGATAATAAAATTTAAATGGGAATACTTTGCAACCTTCCTCTACCAAAAAAAAAAAGAATCACGTAGTTCGGTTACATACATAAAAATACATGGAGACGAACATACCTCCTTCCTCCTCCTTCTTTTATGAAGTCGGTTAAAACGAATGGAAAGATAAGTAGGTACCTATGTAGGTCATTAATGATAAAATTTGATCGAACTGTGCAAACAAATTCCATACACAGGCATAAACGGGAAATATTTCAATTAACTCATTATAACTATACCAGTAACACAACGAATCACGGCAGGGTTTACCTGTTCACTTGAAGCAGTTGTAATCTTCATGTTTGTCTGAACAGTTCGGTTTGAATAAGGTGTTTTAAAATATCGTGGTATCATGTTTGTGTCTCAGTACAGATAAGTGATTAACAGATTAATTTAATCAATAAATTACGAGGATAATATGGAAGGTAAGTGATTTAAAACCTGCATTTCACAGATCA
Organism: Dasypolia templi; assembly: GCA_963555695.1. NCBI lineage: Eukaryota > Metazoa > Arthropoda > Insecta > Lepidoptera > Noctuidae > Dasypolia > Dasypolia templi. Next base: position 22,062,782 of record OY743153.1, read on the forward strand.
GAGGTGCCACTTTTTATATATTTTTATACATTTTACAACATATTTCTCAATTAACGCACACCACCATAGCTTCCAATTAGTTTAATATGTTTTTATAATAATAATAAATAATTATCAAGATTTTATTGTTCAACTGGGACAAGATTACATGGCATGGTAATATAACAAAAAGAACAAGCACAAACTTTCTTAATCTAGTTTAGTGGGTACCGTACTGTTCTCCCAGATAGGTAACAAAATAACCTGTGTTTAGGAGAAACAGTTCCGATCCCCGTCATGAATGGTTGACTTATCATAAGGACCTGTTAAAAATGTATAAAGTTGTATTACAGCAAGCTACATAATATAAGACAAATCAGGGCTATTAAACAATACAAAAAAACGTTGAATATAAAATTAGCAATTTCGGATGATACAAAAATATAATAAAAATGTTTAGTATTTTGGTGTGGTGAGTATTGTTAGTGTGGTAGGCTTTTTGATAATTTATATAGTGTATGATGTCGTGGTTGAGTGATAACTTCTTTAGAAATTCTTCGGTTTCGTTGTGGTTTATGTTTAGAAGGAAATATCAAACATGCCTTTTTATTGTATAGTAATAGGCCATGGTAGCGGGGAGGGGGATATACGTGTAGATGGTATAATGCAGATTGATTTGTGGTGGAATTCGATTTTGAAAATTGTTAATTAATTAAACTTCTTCCTGTAACTAACTTATAACTGATTGATGTTTGCGACAATTTTGTTATAACAAAAGGTGTGGTGCTATAGTTTAAAGCATCCAATGGAATAGCAATGAAGGCCATTTAATTCGAAAGTTTAGAGAAAAGAGATATTTGGTGATGAATTCTTAGAAATTTTCGAAAATACTTGAAAAGAGGTTTTCTCGAATTCCATGAAGCTTATGATTTATGTGGTTGTTGCAAATAGGTCACATTATCACGTTCTGGAAGGAATAAGTCAAATTACAAGTCACCCTGTAATGTCCTGTATATTGTTGCCTTAAATATTACTTACGCTCCATGATTGATATAGTTCGATCGTTGGGGAGAGCATCGGTCTGAACGTAGCCACTTTTAGAATAACTCTGTGGAACACCTCCAGAGGCTTAAGTATAGTCTTTGCAGCACTACCCCAGCATGAGGTACAATAGATTAGGATGACTGACAAAAAGCAAAGTAAATGTTTCATATGATAACCGTTTTGGCTTTATGTCTCAAGATTTAATATATTGGTATATAACTTTCGTGAACGAGCAGAAATTTTCGTAAGCGACAGAAAAAAATACTCTGGAAGGTTTACGTGTAAAATAATTAATCTTACTTTGAGAAATCTCAATATTTCGCCATGTTGTAAAAACCATGCAAAGCTTGGGTGGGTCGCTAGTGAACTAATATAGACCCTCTCGATATAACATAACAAACAGACACGAGCTTAATTAAATACCTTACAATTACGCAATCTTCATGGGTGATTTTATGCAATAGTATTATTATTTTCAGTATGATTATCAAATACGTCATTTCTTCAAGTTGGAATCGTTTTTTCACGACACAATCGCTTTTAAATTTTGCGTAAGTGTAGGTATTTACTTTACTTGTAAATGGCCTTCAATTTTGTATCGTTTAAGGACAATGTATACGTTAGCTGTAAGTTTCCCGAATAGAATAAAATAAAATAAAATAAATTTATTGATGCTCGTGACACAACATTAATCTGTGCATTGAGATTGGCTCTGATACAAATCAGAGCCGGTTCTGTTCTTACGCCGATCCAAATACCTGCCATGCAGTGGCGGAATAATCATGAATTGGGTTCATGAGTATTCCACCACTGCATGCATGGACTTCCTTGCATGAGTTTAAACGTTCTTGTCCAATACCGCATACGTCTAGTATTTGGCCTCATACCCAAGCAAGGTTCATTAGAAAATCAGACAAACCACCACTCTTCTTCTGCCCAATAATTGTGTTCACGAACCATTTTGTAAACGGGCTTTGCGATTGCGGAGCTTAGTAGGCAGTATGCGTAGGGGCCTTCGGGAACTGAGATTGACTACATGCAAGCAATTTCTTATGGTTTGATCACTTATTACCATCCCTAGAGAGCTATGAAACTTCTTAGCCAACATCATAGCGCTTATTGATACGATTTCGTCGAGCAGTAATTTGTATTTAACGATCTTGTCTGCGTGTTGGGATACATGCTCGTCCTCCATGTCGCTTTGCCACGCTGCCACTGATGCGGTAACACGTGTAAAGTAGGCTTACTGTAATTTTACAGAATGTTATGTAGTGTAGTGCCTAGAGAGGATGCCACAGCACGTTGCACAGAACCATTTTCTAACATTCCCACGCTCGGTTAATGATGATCTTCTCTCCATAAATAGAAATACGACTTGGGGGCAGAGTTTCACCTTTTGGCCGAACATCAAAAACTATTCCATTTTAAAATTAAGAAATTTGCCAAGGAGAATCCGTAAAAAATACAGAATTTTAGTAATAGCTTGATCCTTCGACACTTGTGATTTGTATATGTTGGTAGACGATACGGTGGTGACGCTTTTGGCTTTAAAATCAGTGGTCATTTTAAAATCAATCCGACATGCACACTCGGAATGTTGTTGATTTTTTGTAGTTTTCCTGGGCCGACTTTATTAAGATGGCCACAGATACGCTAAGACGAAGGGTACCTACAGCACGATGTTAAATTGTTGTTTTGTTAAATTACAGAAAGAAAAATGTTAGCTATTCTAGCCGTATTCCAAGTAGTACAATATGCTACTGCTATGTTCTTCCATGACCCATCTAATGTTGTCATCCAGTTTGGTGAAGCTGAAAATGGCTCCGACTTTGGTTTTGCTATGACCTATAGGAGTGCAACTCAAACTCTAGGTAAGAAACTTTGTATTTTTCATAAAGCTTGCTGACTTTGACTCAGCAAAATCAGCCTATAATGTTGCCACTGCCTGGACTCAGGCCTCCTCCCTGTGAGAGGGAGTGGGTCATAAACCAACAAGCGGGCCCAGTGCCGCTCGGTGGCTATCACATGTCTTCGATTTTTCTTTCTGGGACATGTCGGTTTCATCACGATGTTTCTCTGCAGCGTTTTGAAAACATTTGTGACGAAGTAATTTAAACTATGTCGCAGCTGTTTACAATGTCCTTGAGGAAGCAGTGGATGGCTTTACTTCTCCCCAAATGTCCATACAGCATCCATGGTCTTACACAGCGTGCATGGTGTGGTCAAAATTAAGGGTGTGTTTATAGTATTTCAAGCATATTTTCAGTTTAAAAAAACTTTGTATTCTCGAGATCTATTCTGGCTATTCTATAAAATCTCACCCCGAAAACTACAGTGAAGTGAGTAATAGTGGCAACCGCCACTATCAAGCGCAATGACAGCTCACTTTAAGCTCACTTCACGTAAGTTTTCACAGTAAGATTTTTACAGATCTATATCGTTTGTAGCACTTTTACTTTATTTTGACAGTTGTCGGTGCCCCAAAAGCAGACTTTATGGGGAAAATATTCAATTGTGAAATGGAGAACGCTAATGTCTATCAAAAAATTTCTTGTGGAGAGCGAGAGATGGCTATCAGTCCTTCCGAATATGATACTGGTAAGAAAGATATATGTATAAACTCGATAATTAACACTCCGGGTGTTAAATTGTACTCTATCTAAGCGTGATTATTTAAGCTTTGGCATGCAGTTTCGCTCGATGATTAAATCAGTGATTGTGTTTTTTATCATAGTGCGATAAATAAGCGTAGAATAAAGCTTATGGGACAAGCAGAGAAACATATAATTTTATTTAACATATAATATTGGCTTTTGCCCTCGACTTTGCGTGAAATTTCTTATTTTAAGATTAAATGTATCCTATGACACTTGGCAATACTGTAACTACCCACGAGTCAAAGAATTTTCGGACTCAGATCAGTAGTACCTAAGATTACTGCCATATACAAACTCACAAATTTTACTTCTTTCTAATATTAGTACAGATGAAGGGTTTTAATACCCATATTCTAAGTCAAAACCTCATGATTTCCTTGACTTGACGCATCCTCACTTAGATGGTTTGATATTCATAGTTGCAAGTTTACTTCTCACCTCGAACAGTTTCCTTAGTCAAGATGAGTTTGAGTTGAGGAACCAACTGTCAAATATCAGGTACGTCGGCATCTACCTTGAGGCTTTCTTGAGGTAGTCAACAAGGAAGTATACCAAAACAGCATATGTCATAAAATTTTCATAATGTATTTTGAAGAGTTTGTTGAATATTGACGTATTCTTGACATATCACCTCGACTCACACTCATTCGAGGAACCTCATAATTTCCTTGATCGGACGACTATGAATACCGATTTGAGATGGGTCTTCCGAGGTAAGCAAAGCTACTCGACTCATATCTCTTTCGAGGAGACCTCAATCTCCTCTAAAGAGATATGAGTCGAGTAGCTTTCGAGGTGATGACTTACGTTATGGGTGTTTCATACACCCATATTCTACAGAGTACCTAATCTTATTGATGATGGCAATTTAAAGCATGACGATGATGGAAAATAATAGGTTTATTTTCAAATATAAACCTATTCGTCCTTTCGCAATAATAATAATATACTGAGTTTACAAAATCCTTATTCATCAAAATTCCTACTAACGGGGTTTTCAATTGGGACGGGTCGATGTTGGCAGCCATGTTGTTTTGGAAATTTTATTCTAACCTATTTTTTGTTATTAATTAACCAGTAACACGACTGAGCAGCACGTGCAAATGATAAAATTTTCAAAATGAATGTTCGTTAGTGCAAACGTTGCGCGCTTTGCGCCCATTTTGCGGCAGACGCGGTGGCCCTTCAAAGTCTACTCTCCAACGTTTGGTGACCAAATTTTAAACCACCGGTTCGGTAAACAATCTTGTGGCGTTTTCTGAAGTCGCGGGTCTATGTCAATATGCCGCAAACGCCCAATGACCTTAAGATCAGATCTATGCGACAGAGTTGTTGAAAATTGGACCACCCGGATCCGGGCAACCGTGAGAAACAGACATTTAAATAATGAAGTATTCAAAACATAATGGCATACATGAGCCTTTCAATGGAAAAAAGATTTTGAAAATTGCTCGAACTTAAATTCTTTTATTTCATATTAACATCGACCCGTCCTTTTTGAAAAACCCTATATAATTACGAGATTGGGTTTATGGGGTTTATTTTGAAGAGTTTTTGTTCTACGATCGTGGCTAATTAGTAACAGCCGCACGGGTCGGTAAAGCTACGCTTGCCACGGTTGGTCCGTGGATGGGTAACCATGTTTACGTACAGAGCCCCCCCGTGCCTCAGAAAGCACGTTATTCCGTTGGTCCCGGCTGTCATACTTCGATCTTTTGACAGTCGTTACGGGTCGTCAGAAGCCTAAAATCTGATGACCAGGGTTACCTATCGCAATACTCAGTATCTGTGTTGTGGAGGTCACATATGCAGTTGCTCCATGTAAAATACTGGTATTCAGCTGCATCCGGTAAGACTGGAAACTGACACCAACATAGTCAAGGCTCGGCAGATGTTTGGCGAAGAAATAAAAAAAAAAACGTTATTTTTTTTTCAGAAAAATTTCCCAAACAACACTTTCATATGGGTTCTACGATAGTTGCTACAAAAGAATACTTTTTTGTAAGTACGTTTTTGCTTTGATTTATATTTTTTCTATGAACGTTCTCCGATTACGCGTAGACGGCGGACCGATTTGGAACATTTTTTTTTCGAAAGGGTTTTTTACTTCCCAGGTTGTCCCATTGTTATCAGCTTAGACGATCTGATGAAAGGGTCCTGGAGAAATCGAGAAACTCTTCAAATATTATGGGCAACACATATAGCAATTTGTTATTTATAAAATAAAAACTTTCCCGAAATTAAAGTAACTTTTCTTTTTGTAGTGTTTTTTTTGTTTCGGAAGTTTTTTTTTTTTTAACAAAATAGTTTTTCACTTTTTAGTTGTGGTTATTTACTACCCCACCCAAAGTCGTATATTACTACTTGCTATGTAAATAAATGGGACAGGAAGTTATTAAACATCATCCATATACACCACTCTACAATATACACAAGCAAACTTAATAAAAATAATATTACTGTTTGGCAATTTTGTATGGAAAATAACATATGTCAACTTCTTGCTACTTAAACATGCGAACAAATTTCATAGCATTTTTCGTTAAGTTTTCGCATACTTCATATGGCACACTGACACAGTCAGAAACATTTTGGTTTTAGTGTTCAAGATCAACCAAGACACGTCCTTTTTAAATAATCCTGCAGGATAAAGTCTGTGCACAAAATTATTTTCGTTACTTGCAATGATATAAGAAAAATTGGTTCACTTTGCAATCCGTGTAAAAACTTAAGGATAAAGTTGCTGAAGTTAATGGTCACATATACGTATTATATATTTCGAAACAGATTTTGATGATATATATTATTGATATATATTTCGAAACAGGTTTTGATGTTGTTTTCACCACATTCAATTTATTCCGGAAGTTTTAATATTAAATAATTTATTAATATAAAACTTATATAATATGATAAATAAATTGTTTTAGTTTTGTCGAATTGTAACAACCGTGCGAAGCAGGGACGGCTCGCTAGCTGTCTTATAAATGTTTCAGAACGAATTTTCGGTATTTTGAATAAACAATGGTTATTAAATATCATCTCAATCAGAATGGTGGCATAAACAAGTTGTAAGTATACATACATTCGAGCTGACCAATTGTACTATTTTGTTGATCCGTTTTGGACACATCAAAATATGTATATGCACCATACCAAGCTATTTATAGAAATCCTGTATCGCAACGCAAGTTCACGGAAAAACTAAACACATTTATAACATGTAACGCAAAATATATTTTTACCTCGTTGTTGTTTTTTACATAATTATGTCAGGAATTAAATATTAAAAGTCACTGAATTTTGAATTTTGAATTATCTTTGATTCTATTCAAATCAAGAGGTATATAAATCATGTTGTACAGTGTGTCATGGCATGTCAGTGGTAAAACATTAACCTTGAGCTGGCCTGGCTTAGTAGGAGTTTCAATAGAAGGAGAGGACAGCTTACTGATTCTGTTACCACTGACGGGGTCTCTCATACTTTTATCGACTAAGTGTGTATTCATGTAGAACGCTAGTAACCGCCGTAATAAGCACCGACAAGTTCCTTTCTTATTAGTGCCACCTGACTGATTCTGTTTTGGCAAAAGTATGAAAACTGCCTGCACCAACCAACGAGTACACCCTAACATCTTCGGATGTTAGGGTGTACTCGTAGTGTAGTGTATTAATAAGTCCAGTCTTTGTGTGTAACCAATCAACTGCCGAGTTTAACGATCTGAGTTTTTGAGAGGGCGAATCATAAGCAGGCATTTTTTTTTTTTTTTCATAATAATTTATTTGACTTCCTCGTTGGTCTAGTGGTCCCAACAGCTACTGCTGAGCATGAGGTCCTGAGTTCTCGCCCCCTTTTAGATGGGACTTAAACATATCTGGCGAAATGTGGGTGTACTATAGGTACACTTCTGACCAACCCTTCGGGCTTCGGGCTTCTGGCACATCAGATGTAAAAGTGACCTAGCTCCTCCAATGCCTTCAACTAAGGAATATCAAACTTTATATCCGACTCCTAAAACTCCATGCAGTTCTAACTATCAGCTAATGTTAATAATGAAATATTAATAGCCCAAGAAAGACATGTCAAGACGACCTAGACGCCTACCGCGACGGCTGGTTAGAGGTGGCGCGGGAAATGAGTTCCTGAAAGAATTTGATGGAGGCCTTTACCCACCGGTGGAACAGTACGGGCGTACAAAAAAACATGCTCAAAATGCCCTTTGTCCTTTTTAGTTATGACATACTTTTTATTTCACAGACGTGTGCCCCTTTATGGACCACGAGTATAAATATAACTGGTGAAAGTCGAAAAGTTGTAACAGCGGATGCTTTCGGGACATGCTTCATACATAATGAAAACGACGACACAATTCGCTACCAAGGCCTTTTAGAGTATCACCAGAAAGCAAAAAAAAAGGGTTTCAAATCAATGCGATCCCATTTAAAAATTAGTAAGTATTCCTGCACCTCAATTTGTAACTTACTATCAATCACGATATGACGGATTTTGAAAACTTATTACTAATCCATTGTTTCTTATATTTGAGAAACTTGTCTACTCGAAAACGTTTTTTAATTGTCAAAGTGAATGGCATGGTCGTTGTTAGTGTGAGTACCATTACCCCGCCTGTTGGTTGAAGTTGGTGAGCATTCTCTAATCATTACTAGATTTTCATTTGTGATTGATTGATATTGGCGCCGGTTGCTGATATTCTTTCTGTTCAAATAAATGAACAGAAAGAATATCAGTAATGTTGGTAACGAGGGTGACAAACATTTGTGAATACTTTTTCTTCCAATAGCTTATGTAAAAAATCCAGTTGCTACTTTTTGCCGCCTGTCATGTTATATAAAATTGTTAGGAAATTATTAAAATGCCTCGTTGTTCTACTGGTCGTTCACTGCTCGGTGCTTTTTTCGCTGGTGCTCTGTTCGGTGCCTCGTTGCGCTACTGCTCAGTATGAGGTCCTGGGTTCGATTCTCGGGTTGGGCATGTTATTCGGTTTTCCATCTGGAACTTCTCAGTAGCAGCCTGAAATTGTGTCTTGATTTGTTTCGGGTTGACGACAATAGGTTCGCCCTTTATTAAATGGGACATAAACAAAACTGGCAAACTGTGGGTGTACTAGGGATAGGTATTTTGCCAAAAATTTCAGGGAATACACGAGCACGAGTACTGTCATATTTTATGTAAAATCTAAAATAAAAATCTTATTTCTAGCTAGATTTACCGGTGGAACCGGCTGGTCTACGTTAATTGACGAGGACAATGATCTGTTGCTGATAGCGAAAACGTCGTTGGCGGGAGACTTCCTTTACTTACCTGCGTCAAATCCTTATACTGATGTCAGATCATTGGCAGACCAGAAAATGTATCAAAGTTACTTGCCAGGTTTTTGGAACATAGGTAAAGTTAATCCTCATTTATATTATTATCTACCCTTATCACTAGAGCTGAAAGCAGAGAGGGCATCTACTTCACGTATACACAATTAACACTTTGTGGGGCACTAAACTCCCCTAGACGTGGTAACAATAAATCTTCTATTGTTTCCAGAATATTGTAAATCATAAAAAAGTAACTACTCCTTAATACTTTCTAGGGTTCCTTAGTCAACAAGGAACCCTTACAGTTTCACCGTGTCCGCTCTCCATCTGTCGTCAGCTTAGCTAATTTGACATGGACGAAGTCGGTAGTCACGCCGACGAAGTGGTTTTTTTTAAGGTACCTCACCTACACGTAAATACACCTCACCCACAAGTGGGAATGTTGTTTTTCCGCCTTTATTGGCGAAGTCTTCGAGCTCCAAAAACAAAAGGTTGTCTTCAAGAAGAATAACCAGTGCACAATCTGTAACCATGAATTCAGCAAGGAGCTCTACTTCTTTAAGGAGCTCGAAGAAAACTTACTAAGAGAGTAGGCAATGCTCGAAACATCGTAATGCAATCCGTTTTGGTAATAAACCAGTACTTTCACTGTAACTTTCAAACGAGATTCTTTGAAACATTATGACTACACTGAAAAATCATTTGACGGAAACCACGTACTTTCAATTTCATATTTCGTAATAAAAAATTACACTACAGATTGTATTAATATTTAAAAAATTATTATATGTATATTATATCAAAACAGGAAAAGTTTTTATCTTCCTGTGTTTATAATAAGTTGGGTACCTAATTAAATAGAATAAACGTATTTTCTTTCTTTCTATTGACACATACCAAATTTGTGTGTGGCTAATCTAAATACAGAAATATTTATACCGGAAAAGGTATGTTGAATTACCAATTTACGGAAATAAATATCATTGATCGTGTTTCCTTACATTTATGTGTAACATTTCATGTAACGATTCACCAATCTGTACCGCGTAAGACAATGTTTAGGGGTTTCAAGAATAGATTTTGGCACTCGATAGGTTTTACTAATGACGACTAGTTTATGCATTTTTTCGAATTTGCTTGCGTAGAAATAACCGTCATATGTATACACATACCCAATTGTGTATTTTTGTAAATTTGTCTGTACTGCTTATTACCTACTTGCAATTTAAGACTTAATGTTATTATAGCTTGACTTAATAATAATCAGTTTCTCCCACTGCAGTGCAAACGCCACCCTTTCCTTTTTCCACTCAACTCAATATTGAGCCAATCTTTACTATACCTGTAGTAAACTAACATGCCTTAACAAAGAGAGCCTGGTGATCTGTAAGGTTGTGCATTATATTACCCAGATTATAAAGATTATGATTTTATTCAATGTTATTGCAGGTTTTGGCCTCACTGCTGGAAAATTCTTTTCAGGTCAAACAGTTTACGCGTTCAGTATGCTACAGTTTAATATGGAAGGAATTGTAAGTAATGAATTGCAATCTTAAAGTAATTAAATCGGCACCGCCTATATATTATTAACTAAACTTGGTAACGTAAGGGTGAGGAGGACCGAGCGCCTTGTGTACCTGCGTACTGCATGGTGGGCGCGGCGGAAGGGTCGTTCTACATAAGAAATGGGGTTACTGCGTGGGTTACAGCTGATCCTGATCATCTCAATACTGAACAGCTTTGGTTAACCCTTAATATAAATAAGATAAAGTTCATTAGCACTGCATACCATCTACCTTGGTTAGACTTTGAGCTCTTTCTCTAGGCTTTGACTGCCAGTATTGGTGGTCTAGCCCCCTAAGAACACGTGATATTATTAGGTGACTTTAATGATAATTTGCTAGTCACAAAACTAAACAACTTTTCCTTCCACCTCAGTCCAAACACCCACACACTTTAAAAGTGATAGTACATAGTTCGCTTATTGACATAATCTGCACTGATGCTTCAATCCGTAATATCGTTTTGTATTCTATTAGTACACTTGGCCATCACTCGTTTATCACATGCGAGACTATTTTTAGAAACATAGGCTAAACCTAGATTTTTCGTCCGCACGCTATTTCAGAGGACTATTTTAACATTGAGTTAAAAATCATACCATGGTCGATTATTGCAGAGATTTATGTGAGTGCTATTCAATGGTTGTTTTTTTATATATTTTCGTATGCTGCACCGGTAGACGTCATTACTTCTTTGCCCGCTGTTGCTGAAAACCAGAGGCTCTGTCTCGCACGACTTGGGTCGTAGCATTTTCCCGCAAATTTTCCTTTTTTTGTTGTTTGTATTCTTTCTCTGCGTCATATTTACCGCATATAAACGTATTTTCTTTACTTTCTCAAAAGCATGCAACTTCTATATTATGTCCATCGATTTTGTTATGTTTGTTACAAATCGTCCTTTTTTTAGTAACATCTTTAAACTAAGTATTAACTCATGTACGCGGGATCTATCAGAAAGGTGTGGACAAAATTAAGGCAGTTGAGTAGATATTAGAGTTTTATATAGGACGACTAATTATTATTCGCGATTGCGATATTGTTCCCATGGAGGAAGTTGTTCAGTTTGATGGTCTGTACCACAGTCTAAAGAACAATGCTCACTTCCCATACATTTCAAAACCTGATAATGAAAGTTTATGTATAGTTATAAGGTATAGTAGAAACACTACCTGTAAGTTTAGAAAATAATGTCATATGGTCATTTTCACAATAGAAACGCCACGAAGGCCAAAAAATATTAATGATACTATTTAGGTCAGGATTTGTCGTTATAAAGAAATAAATGTGCTAGAACGAATTATTTAAAACTCGAAGTTTAGTCTAAAATAGTAACTTGCTTATTATTACATATCTATGTGCTAAAAAGTCTTTTTTACTTTGTGAATTCCTTAAAACCAGCTGCCCTTATGTCACTGCTTAGGCTCTCGATAATTGTCACTATAAATTGAGTGTCGAGCATTAAATGTCAAACGTCAAAAAATACGTTTCAATCGTCCTAACTCATGATTCATTACTTTAATTATTTATTTATTTTTAATTAATCTGTATTATATTATACATTGACTAAAAAAGAAATACTTACTGAGTAAATAAAACGTAAAATAATGTATGAAACTCAGAAACAGAGTTGAATAAAGTCAAGTAGCAGTGTGTAAAATGGAACTTGTAAAAAAGGGTAGTTACTACAGTACTAAGTAGGAGTAAACATGCTAATATGTTTACTCCTGAAGTAGAATAAGCTTAAAGAAAAATTACATTTAAAAAAATCGTGCGTTTTTTTAACATTGTGATAAGCGTAATTAATATACAATTTAATTAGCTGTATTTTAAGATTTATTTCATTTCTATACATAGTCAGGTGAAAAATGGGCATTCCTCTTTGACCACACCTTTCTAATAGATCCTGCGTATATGAGTTAATACTTAGTTTGTTGTATTTACGATTGTATTATTAAACACTGATATTCATTTACCAATTCCATAACTTTAAAATATCGTTTTTCAGATATCATTTCTCGTTTATCGAAAGAAGAATAATTTGTTATCTATGTTGGCCCGAAATCGCGCCGAGGAAACTCATTTGAAGTTCATCCAGTTGCACAGTAATGCTGTTGGCACAATGTTCGGGACGACAATGAGCGCTGCAGACCTTAATTTAGATGGACTAGACGAACTATTAGTGGGTGCGCCTGCGCAGTCTGAAGACGAATGCTTCGAGTGCGGAGCCTTACATATTTACACAGGTGGAGACATGGTAATACACAAAAAAAACTTATAGTTGGTACAGTCAAGAAAATTAACTGCCAAGCAAATGTACACCCTCAATAAATTTTCCGTGTTATATCCATTTCATACATCAGTCAAAGAATTTTGGTTGTGGTTTGAATATACGGACAATTCAAGTTGGTGTCATTTTGCTTACAGTTAATTTCCCTGACATTACTTACATCATTTGAGCAGATTTTCTTGATACATTCATTAACGAAAGCGAAGGTACAGTTGGTACAATCAACTAGAGTTTGATATGGTAGTTTTTAAAAGCAGGTACGGTTGTTTTAATGTTGTACAGCATGATTAAATCAGATAGGTGAAGTCATATTTAAGGGTGTAGTACACACCATCAAACTAAACATTTTGCTTCATGGGACAAACCTAGTAATCGCAAAAAAATAAACATCAGTCTCATACAAAAGTTCGATACCTACTTGACCCGGATGTATGGCACAGCTGATTATTTTGATATATATCGTCGTTGCGACTTTAAGGCCTCCTATGTGACACTTTTCTCAAAATCACTTTTTTACTCCAGTCGATTCTACATTTTGAAGCTCTATCGAATGCAAAAACTCTCATGTGTATAAGACGTGTCAATCGTAATTTGTTCACCAACTTCAAGATCTACAATGTGCTTGCTAATTAAAAGTTGGTGCTTAAAATATCTTATGTGTCAATGTACACATACGAGTTTTATTGTATGTCATACTCGTGGTCTTTAGACAATTTTTGAACAAAATATCTTATGTGCATCAGGACGAGAAAGGCGGGTATTTTTTAAATTATTTATGCGACTTTAGACCGATATCACAGGGACGAGCGTGTGATTATTCTGCAATCGTAGATGATAGATGTCGCTCATTTTAGGTAATAATTTATTTCGTCAGTGCGTTGCAGGTCGTTACTTGTTCCGCGTTGTGTAAAACGAAAGTTTATTAGATTTGTGAGTGTAAAACCACAAAAAATTAGTAAACCTCTCTGTGCAAGTGGGATTGAGTTATTAGTTAATCAACAAAATATAGGTGACTCCAAATCAAGTACTTTTTGTGATTTTGGGGAACCTCCAAGGGTGGAGTGCTGTTCTAGTGGTTCCCTTATTACGCCAGGGCGCCTTGGGCTTAATATCTTCAGAATTGAAAAATCAAGATGACGTTACGGAAGCTTTATCTGATCAAAAGTCGCAGTATGCCCCATGCCACTGACGGCCAGGATATTGCGTCTGAAGATGACGTAATTGAAACTATATCTGATCATAGCATCAGCATACTCCATGCCGCTGAAGACCCAGGTATTGCATCTGAATCAAGGCAATCTTTGAAAATTTGAGCGATAACAGTGATGATGATCCAAATTGGGTTCCAGTGATTTCACGGAGGAGGCGGACTTTTTATCCATTGTGGAGTCAGGTTGAAGAAAATTTGGACATCGATGAATGAGCGACCTGATATTAGGTCGTTGACTGTGCAAGATTCACGAAGAAACAGGACCTTATTTTTAAGAAGACCCTGATCTTGCCTTCTCTGGATAGTGAGAATGGTGATAGGGATGGTGATAACAATGTTAGTGGGGTTTCATTGTCCGAGAATATTGATGATAAAACCTCTGTCTCTATTGATGATAATCGTACATTGGGTATAAATAGTTAGCTGACAAATGGACAGCGTGCGTTGAGAAGCCTGAAATAATTTTGAAACCACGTTGCTTACACAAACGTGTAGCTTCTAAATCTAAAAATTATTTTCTTTAATGCTCTTGTATCCAACGAAGAACGTGAACAGATTCATAAAAATTTAGGAAGCTGAAGACTTGGCCAGAGAAGATGGCGTTTATAAAAGCATCAGCAGTGAGATGATTTATAAAACGACGACATAAATCTCAACAAAGTTCTACAAGCAAAAAACAAAGTGGCCACGATATCTTCATTAATAAATTGGACGCAAAAAGCACTAGAGTGAGAGCGTGTAAATATTTTTTTCTGAACACACTATGCATTGGAGAAGACAGTTTTCGTCGCTGGACTAGAGAGGTTGATACTTTCGAGAAAAATATGGATGAACGAACTGCAGAAAATAGTGCACCTAGTTCAATTATTATTGCTAGGCCAGGAAAGAACGTTGAATTGACGAGAACTGTTAAAACGTGTCTGGATATTTTACCAAAAGTGCCGAGCCATTACTGTCGTTCGAGCTCCAAAAAAATTATGTTGAATCCACTTTTCGATCAGAACTCCACATGCATCAGGTTTTAAGGAGTGGTGTATTGAGAACCACTATAGAGCTGTCTCTAGAAAGACACTTTCGAAAGTACTGACTAAAGAAAATATAGGCATTCACCATCCTCGCAAAGACCAGTGCGACACCTGTTGTAGTTATAAAACCGGTAACATTTCCAATGAAGAATATGATAGCCATATTGCGAAGAAAATTGAAGCCCGTGAAGCTAAAAAGAATGCCGTAGCTAGTGCGAACGAAAAGGTTGTGGATATAACAGTTGACGTTCAAAGTGTTTTGCTGGCCCCAAAGCTATTGGCTAGTGCATTGTACTACAAATTGAAATAACAATTCCATAACTTCACGGTTTAAAACGTGCTATCCAAAGATGTGATAGTCTACTTTTGGCACGAAGCAGACGGTAATGTTACTGCTAATGACTTCACATCTTGTAAATCACACCAACAACAACAACAACAGCGAACAACATAGTATTTATGCTATAGTTTATGTATAGTAACTTGGTGTGAATATCCTTACAATTTACTTTTTTTCTCTGTATTTTATAAGTGGAGACCTGTAATTGGCTTTCAAACTAATATACTGTCTGTTTTAGATGTAAGTCTCCCATAATGTATGAATAAATAATAGACTACTGTCAAAACCTGCCACTTTCAACAGAGCGCGTTATCATTATTTCTGATGGATGCGGACACCAAAATCGCAATCGAATTTTGTCAAGTGCCCTAAGCGATTTGGCGCAAAGAAGGAAAGTTTGTATAGAACAATTTTACCTTGAAAAAGGGCACACTATATTGGAAGTAGATAGTGTTCACTCCACTATTAAGCAATGCATAAAACCACCAATATTCGCTTCCAGTGATTACATTACCCGGATGAGACAAGCTCGACCACAAAAGCCCTATGACGTCAAATACATACACCATGATTTTTTTCTCAATTTTGAGTGGTCCGTACTTTCTCAGCGAAGAAATAACCATAAAAACGGTCTGGTATCTCCAAACCGATTATATAGAACCCAATTAAAAATTACTGAGAGCAAGTTTAAACATTTACAGGAATTGAAAATGGTAATAGATCAGGATTACCATCCGTTTTACGATGCAATACAATTTAATCCGGGTACTTAATGCACACCTACTTTGATTTTTTACTTTTTTAAATTCTAACTTGTGATTCAACTGTTATATTTATTTTAGCCGAAAGTGTATTCCGAGAAAAATATAGTTTAAAAAAACAAAAAATGTACCATTTTATTTTAATTATTATAGGCATTTTAGTTCAAAAGCTCTGATGTGATACATAAAGCACAACCAAAATCTCTTTTGTGTTAACTGAAATAGTTGTTTGACTATAATATTACTTTTCATTTCAACTAACACTGGCAAAGTTAAAAATAAAACAGCAGGTAATCGTGTGGCTTTTACCTACATTTTTTGTTGTAGTTGGTTTCATTATATTTTTGTCAGTAGACGTTTTTTTTTTTCGATTTTCTCATAAAATTGTTTTTTACGCAAAAGAGGTATCAAAGTCGCAACGACGATATGCTGACTACAGTTTGATGGCCTGTACAAATCAAACTCAAACCCTAAGCATTTATTTCAATTAAACCATTTACTTGCACTTTTGAATTGTCAAGGAGTCGGTGAGTCAAAAATCTAGTAGCCCATTCCAAAGCGTTCTTGCCCGTTCTTCTCCATAGGTACCTAACCTATGGAGAAGAACGGGCAAGAAACTCCATGGACACTCTTTTAAATAATTTTGTTGTTACAAATACATTATTTACATCATTAATGTTTACACTATACGTGAGAACGATGTACAAAAACCGTACACGTTAAAAGCGTCCAGAGTGCGGCCAAACATAATTAAAAACAATCCAAAAAATATTTTTTTTAAATAAGCCGTGGCAGCTAAGAGAAGACCAGTGCCAACTGACGGCGCCCGTTCACGAACATGACGCATGGATCAGCACCATTCAGCTCAACCATTTTGAAGGGAGCTAAATGATCCAACACACGCGCCACCGTCAGCGAGACATTTGAGTGAGCATGACATACTATCAGCCGCCAGCGCACATTCAAGTCAATCTATGACATTACCCGGTAAATGGTAGCTCTATAGTACAAAGTACTCACACCTGTGCAATGCATCTAATAATAAAAAGGATATTGAGTTCATCTATTGAAAATATATTCTTACAATCTTCAGCAGCTCCAGCATTTCAAATGTCAATTAATTAGTTGCGGTGTGGAGCAGGACCAGCATTATGCCAGGCATTTTTATCAGTGATGTAATCCCCTAACTTATAATATGCCTGCCTGCACAGTGTGCGTTTTACAAAAGATTGGTATTTCGTCTCATTCAGTTGAAGTATGTGGGGAGATATTGTATTGTAACATTTTAAACAGTACCCCATGAAAGACGAGTCTACTTTAGGCAGTCTGAAATCTGGTTGAACTAATAGGTTCCGATTTCTAGTACTATAATTATGTCTTTTACCTCTTTTACTGTAAAGATGTAATTTTTTTCTAACGTACATGATGTTTTCATAGATGTATTGACAAGGTACCGTCATGATGTTAATATCCTTAAACAGTTCCCTTAGATAATCGCGCCTGCAGAGATTATATATGGCTCTGATGCAACACCCTTAAATATGACCATACCTTTAGATACATGCTGTATAAGATATTTGACTTATCGTCCACGGTTGTCCTCAGGAAACTATTCATCAACCAAAAAGGCTGCGTTCAATTTTTGCCAGTGCTCACTTTGGCCGCTTTGGTACAGCCATTGCTGCGAATGACATAGATGGTGACGGCAAACCAGGTTAGTATTTAATTAGTAAAGAAAAAGCTTTGTATATTTAGTTTTTTAAAATAAATTCCCCCTAATAATCTAGTTAACCATATGGGACATATAGTGAAGTCACAGTCACAGCAAACACTGCTGATCAGCAGTTTTTGCTGTGACTGTAAATATGTCAGCAGTGTCAATCAGGTATTGATAAAATCAGGTTAAATGACAGCTAACTTTAAGCTCAATTCACCTATATTTTGACGGGGAGATTCTTACACAATAGATCGGCTTAACGTCCTGCTGAGCTCCAAAAAGGCAAGACGTATAGCAAAATTTCTTTTTCGCTGGGTTTTTAACACTTTGCTTTACATATATGGCTCCTGAAAACCCTGGTGTAAGAAATTAAGTAAAGAACATTACAAGCTCGAAGTTTAAATGACTTTCAACTTAACAGAACTAGTAGTAAGCGCGCCATACGAGAACCATGGAAATGGAGCCGTTTACATACTATCCGGTTACGAAGTGTACAATACCCTGATGAAGGCCCAAGACTTTAAGAGTATTCAGCTGTCAGACCTGAAACTGACGCAGCGGATTCAGAAAGAGTCCTACAGAACTCTCGGCTTTAGTCTCCAGTTTATTGATGATGTTGACGAGAATGGATGTCAAGGTAGGAATACGAACATTTTATTAGAATAATATTGTTAAGTATACTAAGCGTTTCATATGAATGTGAACATTATTCTCCTGCACATAATGTTTATTTAATTAAAAGCGAATATGAGCAAGCGTTTCATAGAAATATCGATATTAAGCTGATGTGAAAATACATAGTTCAGATTCCAATGAGACGTAAGTAAAGTAAAGTTGATTCGACTGACACGTACGTCTCTGCTTTGTATTTAGGAAGGTACTGTGTTTGCGATGCCTCTGGATATCTGTAAATGGTGAGGAGGAGATTAACCAACATGTTATATTCATTAAATCATAGGAATGACCCACAGATTTTTCACAGACTTTTTTATATTTAAAAATAATTCTCAAAACTGATGTACAATCACAAATGCACTATAGCAGTTACGAAACAATATTTTTGATTAATATCTTCTAGATAAAGTTTTTATTTTTTATTTTTATAAACAGTATCCGCTTTTATAACATGTTGCCACAGTCTGTTCACATCAAACGTGTCCTTATCAAAAAAACATAACAGAATATTAAAGACTACGTCGAAAACAAGGAAGTTTTACAATAATTCTAAATGTAAATGTCTTCCATTCATACATATCGAAGTGTTTTGTCCCTTTTTGTTAAACTTCATTTTAACTTGATAGAAAGGGACAAAACAGTTTGATAGCTAAAATAGGTTTATAAAGCGAATGGCTTTCTTTACCTGTTAAGAATAAGACGGTTATTTTTACATACTTCTTTGACTTATTCTTCTCATTATTGATTTAATATATAACTTTATTTTTCCAATTTTCCAATTTACATGATGGCAAAAGATTAATACTAGTGACAGTACTGTTTTTAAAAATTGCATTAATTACTGAATATCTCCACTGGCGCCCAAGCTAAGATCGAACGTTATGGGTGCCAGGACTCTCTTTGTTAAAACATTTCCAATTCATATAAACTAGTACGGAGTATCATTTAATAAGTAGCTATCGTTGATTACAAAAAGAAAATAAAGCTAATAAAATAAAGAATTAAAACAAAAATTTAACTTTAAGAAAAAATAATCATAATGTATTGCCTCTCTAGTGCGAATTTGGTAAGTGTATGTGTCGTATGTGTGTGTGGTGTATGTGTGTTGCGGTGTATGTTTGAGTTGTCTGAGTAAGCAGGAAGTATTTGAAGAGCTTTCCTAGTAATTTTTCAATCTCCTCGTAAGTAAGAGTTGTGAGCCATTGACTCACTGTCTTTTTAAACTCGAATTTATTCAAGCCATAAATATTGCATTGTTTGTTAACTGCATTATAAATTCGACTACATAATACTCGAAAATGCCTTTCAGCCAATTTAGTTCTGTAACGTTCTACAGGACATACATATTTTGATCTTCTATTTGCGAGATGACCAGTATTGTATTTCAGAGAGCCATGTCGGTATTGAGCACAAAGAGCGGTCTAACGGTCATAACTTTGCATAGAATAAGATTGATATAAATACTTTACACTGACGAAGAAATACTTTTACTTTTTATTTTTGCTTGGTTTGGTACACAAATATTGCGAGCACTTTAAATTGTTTCTTTTGTATTCATACGTCATTATGTACATATCGTTCAACAGAATTGGCGGCAAGTTCTACGGGCTCAAGTAAAGTGCTGCTGTTCAAATGTGTGCAGAAGATAAACGTGACACTGTCTAGCCAACTAATTGGCGACCAGGTATGTAGGTCTGTCTTGTAAGTCGGTTAAACAAGAAAATCAACTTGAGATTATGGTCGATAACAAATTAGTTAGTAAGGCAGCTGACGTAGCTGAGGCATTTAATGAGTTTTTTGCCAACATACCTATAACTACGACTTGCTCCTTAAATTCGTCCCCGTCTAAAGCTGAGAACCTTTTGAATAGTGGTGTGCAAAAATGTACTTGCTTATTTAGCTTCGAACATGTAACGCCTAGTGATGTAATTAACGTCTTTAACACTCTTAAGTCTAAAAACACTGGTGATTACTGGGGCATCTCCATTAAACTTTTAAGTAATATAATAGACATTGTAGCCCCCTATCTAGCTATTACTTTTAATAAATGTGTTGATCTAGGAACTTTTCCTGACCTCATGAAGAGTAGTAAAGTCATACCATTATTTAAATCTGGTAATAAAAATATCATTAGCAATTTTAGGCCTATTTCTATCTTACCAGCATTTAGCAAAATATTTGAAAAGTTAATACTTAATCAGTTGCTAAGACATTTTAACCTAAATAGCCTACTTCATAATGAACAATATGGCTTTTCAAAAGGACGTTCGACTACAGATGCGGGTGTTGCTCTGCTGAAACACATATTTAATGCATGGGAGAAATCGCAAAATGCTATTGGAGTTTTCTGTGATCTCTCTAAAGCCTTTGATTGCGTGCGCCATGACACGCTTTTGCGTAAACTACGTCATTACGGTGTCCAAAACGAAGCTCTCAACGTAATAAATTCTTATTTACATAATAGGTTCCAATGTGTAGATGTCGATGGTGTGAAATCTTCCGAGCTACCAGTTTAGTTAGGTGTACCTCAAGGCTCAATACTGGGTCCATTCTTGTTTTTAGTGTATATCAATGACTTACCATTCTATTTAAACGATATCTGTGACATTGTACTGTTTGCAGATGATACCTCTCTTATTTTTAAAGTAGACAGGAATAGACAAGATTTTGACGACGTAAACCGTGCACTCTCAATGGTTACGGATTGGTTTACGTCAAATAATCTAGTTCTCAATGCCAAGAAAACGAAATGTGTGAAGTTCGCCTTACCGAATGTTAGAAATCTAGGACCCAACATCGTCTTAGATAAAGAGCTGCTTGAAACTGTAGACTCGACGGTTTTTCTGGGCATAACGGTAGATGCCAAACTTCAGTGGGGCCCACATATCTCAAGCTTAGCGGGGAGGCTCAGTTCAGCCGCCTACGCCGTCAGGAAAGTAAGACAATACACTGACGTTGATACAGCTCGCTTAGTCTATTTTAGTTATTTCCACAGCGTTATGTCCTACGGTATTCTGCTGTGGGGCAAAGCCGCTGATATTCAAAATATATTCGTCCTTCAAAAACGAGCTGTCCGAGCAATTTATCAGCTAGGAGCCAGAGTTTCTCTTAGAGATTTTTTTAAAGATATTGGTATTCTCACAGTGGCATCTCAATTCATCTTCGCCAACATCTTATATATTAGGCAAAATATATACTTATACACTAAAAACAGTGATTTTCACAATGTTAACACCAGAAATAAGAACAAACTACGTGCTCCCTTTCACCGGCTTCATAAGGTCCATAACTCATTTGTTGGGCTTGGTATAACCTTTTATAACAAGTTGCCCTCTTCTTTACTAGATTTACCTTTTAATGCGTTTAAGGCCCAAGTAAAATCCAACCTTTGTTCAAAGGCATATTATTCCATTAACGACTACTTAAACGATAAGAACTGTTGGTCGCTGTGATTAACTCAAGACAATGTTCGTGTTCTTTCTCCAGAATCAGCTTACTAACTGACAGGGTATATGAGTTCATATAATTTTTAAATTTTTTATTTGACGGTATAAGTCAATTATTATGTTGTCTTCATTTATTATTGACATGATCTACTCATTACAATGTTTTTAATGAGCTGTATTGCAATATATGGTTAGCTAGCGACCTCGACAATTGATAATATTATTCTTGCCTGAGCAACCAACAGCAGGTTCGTCATGCTCCCTTAGATGTCACTGCTTGCGGTAGCGTCGGGGGTCGGGTTTCCTCCTTCCCTCAAATATGGCGAGGGGGGTAATGGCTGACCTTTGCGTTATGCTCGTGAACGGGTGCTGCTTGTGGTGACTGGTCGTCTTGCTGTCTTTGGTTTTATCATTGTTACAGTAATTGTTCTGTTGATTTATTTTACTTTGATGGTCCTAGTTTATCATTTATTTATTTTATTTGTTTGTATAATAATTCCAGTATTGCATATGTAAGCTGCCATGCACTTTAGGCCTGAAGGCTTTATTTATGTATTTGTGTTATTTACATACAATTTTTTTTCTTTTTTTTTGTCATTGGCCTTTCGGTAATTACTTGCAATTGTTTAGAATCAAGTTCTTCTAACTGAACAGACAGCTGTGCTGCTGGGGAGTTTGTTGCGCCACTTCTTCTTCCCAGCTAAAGCACTAGGAAGTGGTGAAGGGTGGGCTTTTTGGGGGACTGTCTTATGTAATTTTGACGTTCGAAAAGTGCTGATTCTCAGCCTAATTTGAATAAATGACTTTTGATTTTGATTTTGATCTTGTTAGTGACAAGACACTTTAATTGCTCGAGCCTGTGACAGGACCATTCTGATAAAAACTATTTATTTGTTATCCCTACCTGTAGTACCCAGTCTGTATCAATAAAGGCTCGAAATTGAGTAAATCATTTAAGTCTGAAGCAGTCCATTTATAACTAACAGTTACTGTAGTAGGTAATTAGAACTAATATTAAAGCCGAATTTAGATTACGAAACCAGTTAGTTTATTAGATAGCAGATTAGCAATATTAGTTTCATGACATTAGTCTGTGGGGAATTTTAACTAAAGTAAGATTAGTAAACATCTAAACTTCCTTTATTAATGCTGATATATATATTTACGCTCATTATGCAGGTATTTTCAACAAAAACATAAATTACGCCTTTTACTTAAATTCGAACCCGTATAATTCTAAAAGTAACCATCTCTTAGCATTATACTCAATTGGTCCTGTCGTCTAAGTAACCACTATCGTTATTAAATCAAACATTTTATGATATCTATGAATTTACATAGTAATTTAAGAAACGCAAAGAAGTCTATTAGTAGGTTTTTGGTACGTAATTATCTTTTTATTTGCTGAACTCGGAACTATAAAACTTTTTATAAAACTGTAAAATCCTAACTTGAGGAAAAAGATGAATAGCATCTTTTCCTCAAGATAGTATTTGAGAGTTTCAAATTGTGCGTTATAGAAATTCATTGGACATTGAAGTTTGATATTTGTTCCGACATTTTTAAGATGCATCCTGGGGAAGAACGTAGGCATACAAATTTTCATTGATTTGGATTGGATAAGAGTTTGTATTCAGAAACGAATCATTTCTTAAATTAGGGAGATGTTTTTTTTAATATTTATGCTTTTGATGTGAAATGCAGAATTAGTTATGCAAAGTTTTTGTAAGAGCATCCCCCAAGGTCTCCCAGGTCACGCTTTAACGGCTGAAATATGTATTCTGTGGCTGAATGGATATCGATAGAAGGATGCTATTAATTGCGGTAGCACGTTCCCGTGGGATATTTTCGGACAACCAAGCTAGCGAAATCAAGGGCAGAAGGTGTCATTAAATAATTGAGTTTAGTCGCAAAGTCTTAATCATTTGTACCTAATGTAATGTTTTTATTTTATTATAGCAACTTTATCTTCAAGACAAGATTTGTGATCCTGCTGAAGTTGATGATTTAAATGGGTGTATTGACGTTTACTTATAATATCCTTGAATTAAACATGACAGGAGCAGTGGTGGCCCAGTTGTATCTTCGAACCCAGACAGACGCGTTGAATTATTTTATCACCACTGCTCTCAAAACGCTATTGGAAAACATCGTTAAGGAACCGGCTTGTCCTAGAACCAAAAAATCGAAGACAGGTGAATCTACCAACCCGCACAGGGCCCGAGTGGTAGATTACGCCCACTCCCTCTCCCATAGAGTAGGCCTGTGTTTCAGCAGTAGGAACGGCATGGGCTGATTATGATGATGATGATGATTGACATATTTTGTTCACAGATAGTAAGAGAGCAAGACACATTTTTCACTGTTCAAGTGTGCGCTCGAGTGCAGCTTCCTGAGCTACCAGCTGATATTATTGGAAGTAAGTTATTGAACGACATGCTCCTCCGACATTTAACAGATGTGACCAGCCCAATTCATCATCCTAGCAGCTGTTGCTATTATTTTAGTGTTCAATTCAATTCAAATCTTTATTGCTTATCACATGTGTTTACAAGGTCTTATTATATTTATACAGTTCAAATTGACCCTGTCGGGCACAACAATTTAATACAGTATGAGTAGTAGCATTCATAATAAATAAAGTAATAAGAATTAAGTATTTTTGTCATAAAAAATCGAATTAAACCACAATAAATACTATCACATTTAAATATATGATGAAAGAAGAAAATAAAGAAAGAAAAATTGTTTATTCTTCACAAACAAAACGCACATAATAAAAATAAAAGAATTTTAGATGATATACGTCTTTACAAATTATAACTAGAAATAATAACACAACAAATTGTACAAAAAATATTACTTAGGATTAAGCCAAAATTTAATTAAAAGTCGAATCAAAATATAGTCTAATGTAAATGTCTAAAACTGAGTAAATGATGGAAGTCATCTCATTTAGATGTCATCATTTAAGAATTCGATCAGTGAATAATAGCATCTATCCAATATTTTCCTGAGCTGTTTAATAAAATACTTTATCATTGTGTTCCATTTTCGAATCGTTAGGTATTTTATTATATATTTTAATTGATGTTACGTGAGGACTTGTGCTGTGTAATTTTAGCCTTAAATAATGTTGTTAATGTAACCCCGCGTTTTGCACTGTACAAGTTTTCTGCGTTTTGAATAAAATTAATCTGTACAACTTTTTCTGTGTGTTAAAGATAAAATGAAACAATAGACACAACGCGGAGCTACACTACACTTTTAAGCTTGTGGCCTTAATACTTGATGATGTATGTGCTGCTTTCAGACATTACCATCGAAAGCAGTATTATCGGTGAAGCGGCCATCGTTCAGCAGCCTAATTTTGTCATTGACATGTCATGCTACAGCTGCCACACAGACAGAAAAGACCTGTGCGAGAATGTTACTGTGAAATTGGTAAGTATCACATATATTTATGTTGTACGTGCTTTGAATGCTCGGGCTTTTTTGTAGATCTTTGACAGTGGTTGCTTGTCAGCGACTCCATCATAGTTAGGAATAGGCTAGGCAGATGATGAAGACATTTAGATTTTTACTTTTCTTGTAGCTAGGTGATAGGGAAGAATTAGGGACGTCGTAGTGGAAACTTGTATCTAGTACATCCTGTTCTAGACATACCTATTTAACACATTGAGGGTCAAACCGTCTCTCGACGTTATCTTGGTATATCATTACGTGACAGGACGGCTAAGGCCGGTGAACTTAATTTCATGTCATTTGGAAAACCGACGCTAGCCGTTGCTTGCCCATAACATTCATAGGAAGCACATGATCTAGTGTCACATCACGCGACTTCATACGTTCGTGGGTGTCACGGCAAACTCTTTTCGAGTCATCTTTCAACACACATACACAGTGCTTATGCACCAAAACAATACATTCACACAGCCGACAGGTGTAGACTGATTCATACAGATCCTTAGGCGTCAACGTCTGTGGCCCTATCAGTCGTATCAAAAAAATTGAAATATATATGTAACATTGAAATGTGGGTGTACTATAGGTACACCTCTGCCCAACCCTTCGGGGAAACAAGGCGTGATGTGTTATGTTTTATATGTAACATAGTAGTACGGCTTGTGACGGTATGATAAAATGTATGGGATTGCGGGACACTTGACTGCTGTCAAGTGTCCCGCAACGTGTCAACATTTACATTATAATATAATTGATTCTAGTCGCCCCTTTCAAAATGTAGTTTCGTATGGAGAAGAATGGACAAGAAACTCCATAGTTACTCTTTTAAAATATAAAAAAATTGTATACATTAAATATATTTTAATATGTGAAGACGATGCATAATGAATAAAAATGCTATACCACAATAGGTAAAAAGAATTTAAAATAAAGCAAAGACAGCTAAATCAATCACGTGATAGGCACACGGTTCTCACATATTTACAAACATTCCATAAATATACGATTTTCCTAAAAATATTAACTAGGAATAAGTCGGTGTGTGAGTTAAAATATAGAATACGTTATATGTAATAAATATTATAAACTATAATGCGTCGCAGAAGACAATTTTTTTAAAGTGCTGTTAGTGCCTACTATTGTGTTTTTGTAGTATAATTTTATATCTACCACCTACTATAATAAGACCCACGTTTCCTGATTAATTCTCGATTTTATGTCGGATTGTACTAACGAAGGACTTATTCAATTGTTTTCCGATACATCTCTTTTATTGCGAGGCTCTTTAAAAGATATCAAATAGTCGTAGAATTAATTTAGGAATTTGGAGTGTTAACGATGTCAAGATATATTTGGATAATTGGGCTTCCCAAAACTCGATTTTGTATCGGGATGCTCTAATGCATTGTATCTAGGTTGAGAATGATAATGAGAATGAGAATAATTTAATTCTAAAACATAGGTAATAACATAAAATGGTCTTAAATGTAATGCGCTATGTTTTGCCAATATTGGCATACACATGATTAATATGACAAAAAAAATGTACGATTAAATTTCAATGATAAAATAACAACATAATAATAGGGATGATGACAATTTTTAATTTTTATGTCATTATTTTTTTCCAAATAGTGCAAACAATATTACAAAAACTGTAAAAGCTTAAAACATTGCCAAGTTATAAACGTTTCAAAATAAGTTTTAGACAAGGGCAGCACTATCGTAGAAGTGACGTCTTAACTATGTAACGTCATACTAGCGCCGAACATTGTACGTACCGCGCGACAAAGACGGGAATAATCCCCTTCAAATACTTAAAGCGTTTATCTTCTTCAAATTTACATTGATTTAACAGATTTTTTTGATTATGTCTTTATTACTATGCCTTCTTTGAAATTACATAAATTTTACGAACATTTTTAAATAAGTCATCATCCCAATCAAAGCATTTCAGTGATGCATTCAAATTAAATTGTATTACAATTCAAAGTCAATAACATTTCATGTCAAAATTTAAAGTCAATTCTATTCAAAGATCAAAGAAAGTATGAATGTAAAGTATTAAAATTTATGGCAGCATTATATAATTGTAGAGATTTGTCATGAATAAAGTCTTTTAGAGTATAATTACATCTTTCAAGCAGTAACCCGTTAAGTGTTTTTTTATACTTTTGCAAAGGCATAAATTTTATTTCAACGGGTATTTTATTATATATTTGTGGAGCAAGACTAAAGAAGATGTTCTTCATTAGAGACGTTTTACATTTCACAAGGCATTAATCATGAATATACTGAGCACGTATTGGTGTTTTTGGTGTTGCACATAGTTTTAAGAATAGGTGTGAATTGGCTTTCACAAATAATGCAGTTTCCGGGATGTATAAAGCTGATAACGGTAATATTTAAAACTTTTTAAAATATGGAATGCAACTATCCTTTGATTTTAGAGCACACATTAAACGAATACATCTTTTCTCCATCCTCAAAACAAGTGCCCTAATTGTTGACTGTCCACAAAAAATAACTGTTGTATCAGTATTTACTTTTTTTTTTTGTTGAGATGGCAAATATGCTGATTTACTTAAACGCTTGCAAACTTCTTCCAATTGCGGTTTTCAGGTTAGTTTGTCGTCATTAGTTTTTCCTAAGAACTTTGCATTACTAGCTTCGTCTATTTTAGAACATCCTAAGCAACATTAACTAGTGGTTTCTCAAGACGTTGGCGAAAGTGCATAAATTGTTTAGATTATTACATTCTATAACAGCCGTGATATCTTCTGCAAAGAGTACCATTTTTTGTCCTGTTACTTTTGGGAGGTCATTCATGTATATCTGGAAAAGCGGCGGTCCTAGAACGCTACCTTGAGGCACGCCATATTTTATGTACCTTGCTTCAGAGGTATATGTATTTCTATTTTAGTTATAGGACATATTCTAGAGATTTCCGTACATTTTAATCTATCATTTAGATATGATTCTAAAAGTTTAAGGAGACATCTAACATATAACATAGCTGCGTAATTTTTGTAGTAAAATATAATGATCCACAAAATCGAACGCCTTCGTCATGTCTGTATATATCGCACAAACATGATTATTTTTATTGACGGATATCATGACACCACTCAGAATGTCAAATAGTGTCATATTGATGGTTGAAAAGTGTGCTTGGTTAGTTAGGTGTTCTTTATTTATTTTTATTGACGTGTTAAGTGCAATGATATCCGTGGCATCTTAATTGCAGCCATGTTGATATTTTTGTAGTAAAGGTTGCTAGAACAGTGTCGAGTGCCGAACGAACAAGTGTCAGTGTGAGTGGCTCATGGCTAAATGATAAAGGGCACACGGGCCGATTAAATGTTAAGCTACTCTTACCACGGTCGGATCGTGGATGGGTGACCAACCATTACATAATATCAAGACCCCCTCCATGCCTCGGAAAGCACGTCTAACCAGGCCGTCATTCGTAGATCATTGACAGTCTTACGGGGAGTCAGAAGTTCAAAAAACTGACCCGTCTTACCAAGAGGTATCGTGTTTCCTAGTAATTGAGTTGTGGAGGTCAGATAGACAGTCACTTCATTTTTAAATACTGGTATTGAGCTGCATCTGATTTGACTGGAAGCTGACCCCAACATAGTTCGAAAAGTGCGGGGATGATGATGATGATGGAACGGGTCCTAGGTTTAAGCCTAATTTGCTTTACGAAACTAATTGCGCCATATTAGTGTCATGAAATTTCACGAACACTGTTTACAAAAATAAAACGAACCATGTAATGTAGTTTTTTAATGTTAGACCCAATGCACGCGAGGCGTACAATAACAAAATAGCAACAAAAAACACAAAATGACCGACTCGTAACTTCACTTCTTAATTGTCCATAAAACTTATTTCTGTCATGTTGCAATCATGTGCCCAGATGGTAGATAATCTATTCTTTTACTGTATAAAATAACCTGGAATAAACGGTACGAGCTCTAAAATAGAGTTGAGCCGTTTAATAGAAAGCAAAAAAATATTTTTTTAAATAAAGCAGCAAAGCGGAAAACATAAGGATGTCTTTTTTTAATAAAATTTATCATAACATTCATATTACTGCGCCTTCGTTTCTATTAGTGTATTTAAAAACATAAAACCTATGACAGCTGCGTGCACAGATTATTAAAGGCAGGCGGCGCATGATTGCCCGGACTGTTGAAATTTTGTAAAAAAATATGATTATGTAAACATTTACAACTAGATTTGTGTATATAATTTATTTCTTATTTTGTGTGTTTTTGTTCTTTTTTGTGTTTTGTCCCTTACGAACAAAACGTATAAAAAACTATTGTTTTCTTTTTTTAGTTTCTCTGATAATATCACGCAAAAAGAGCATCAGACGAAATGCATGATGCAATTATCTATTTACGCGTGAAACTATTAGTGAGACCACAGATAATATAATACCAAGTACAGTAATCCAATCCCATACAAAGAAATGAGACCTCCCTAAGTTTGGCTATTGAGCTGGCTATTTTTCTTCATCCAAGTTTTAACAGATGGCATCATTAGTGACTCACTAATTGTCAGAGACCAGTTTTTCAACGCCATCTAGTAATCGAAAAACTTGAAACTGAGTAAACGATACGACTCTGTCTAGGACTCCGACATTACGGAAACAGAATTGACATAATAAGAACGTTTCGTGTAATCCTTTTATATGAAGTCTTATAGTTCCGGGTTCAGTTAAAAGTAAAATGAGATAATTACGTACCAGAAACTTAATAATAGATTTCTTTACAGTTCTTATATTTCTCTGTAAAGTTATAGACAACAAAAATTGTTGTTTAATTTAAGTTAGTAACGATAGTGGCTACTTGGATGACGATGATCATGTGGTGACTTAGATTTGGGCTTAGATGATAGTGGCTACTTAAACGCCATCTATGGCTACTATTATCACTCTCTGGGTTCGAATTGAAGTAAAGAGCTTAATTTATTGTTGTGTTGAAAAGATGGTGCAAAAAGGTTGTAAATAGACTCAACTCAACTCATAGCATTTATTCCAACAACTTACAGGACACTCTTTTAAATAATATTGTTGTTACAAATATGTTAGTTTCATCATTAATGTTGACACTATACGTGAGAACGATGTACAAAAACCGTACACGTTAAAAGCGTCCAGAGTGCGGCAAAACATAATTAAAAACAATCCAAAAA
Source organism: Dasypolia templi (assembly GCA_963555695.1). NCBI lineage: Eukaryota > Metazoa > Arthropoda > Insecta > Lepidoptera > Noctuidae > Dasypolia > Dasypolia templi. The sequence goes on from OY743153.1 coordinate 22,093,486, forward strand.
ATAAATTATTAAAATAAGCCGTGGCAGCTAAGAGATGACCAGTCCCAACTGACGGCGCCCGTTCACGAACATGAAGCATGGATCAGCACCGTTCGGCTCAACCATTTTGAAGGGAGCTAAATGATCCAACACACGTGCCACCGTCAGCGAGACGATGACATACTATCAGCCGCCAGGGCACATTCAAGTCAATCTATGATATTACCCGGTAAATGGTAGCTCTATAGTACAAAGTACTCACACCTGTGCAATGCCTCTATATAGTATAAAGGAGATTGAGTTTATGTAATGCATATATATTCTTATAATCTTCAGCAGCTCCAATAGTATTTCAAAAGTCAATTAATTAGTTGTGGTGTTGAGCAGGACCAGCATTAAGCCAGGCATTTTTATCAGTGATGTAATCCCCTGTATATAAATCAGCACAAATAAAGGAAGTTTAGATGTTTGCTACTCTTACTTTAGTAAAAATTCCACCGTTTAACGCTTTCTAGTGATTGTTTTTTCATAATTAATTTTTAATATAATAAGGACCACGCTACCGCATTAGGAATATTCCTGTAATGATAGCAGTGATTGTAGAAATATAAATAAATAAATAAATAATTGTTACCGATGCTGTTGTTTCAAGATTTATTATAATATGTTGGAATTGCTTTTCCTATAATTGGTTGTTTGATTTGATTTGTTTGCAGACAGACAACGAGCCAGGCGATTACAGTTTTAAATCGAAAGCACAAATACAAAACACTTTTCTGACCGACAGATATACGGAAGGTAATAATAATTAATCTAGCCAGAATATAAGTAAAGTGAACAATGCCTATTTACTCAAACACCCTTTTTTGCTTTTAAACGGAACATTTAAATTGTGTAACAATTGAAAACAAGAAAGGAAATAATTAAAATAAATTTCAACAGGATTCAACAATACGTGGGTTGAGGCAAGCCCGTATAGTAAACTGGACACAATTTTAGAGGTGTCCCGACATTGTAAGGGCAACGATTGCATACCTAAGCTGTCATTGGAACTTCTGGCTTGGTCTGGCGGGTAAGATCGGAAAAACATACTCAAAATAACATAATTATGTCATTTAAAGCCAATTTTTTTAAAAAGAATAACCGTGTAGTTTCAAGCCGGCTCTTCTCCATAGGAAATGATCAATTTAAACCGTGCGCACAGTTTCTAACATTTCATAGGTCCATGTAGGTTTACGTGAAATGAAATATTTTGGTTTTTGTCAGGGCATCAAGTCGACATGCTTCCAACATATCCTTTATATAATATTATGGCTGTCGTGTTATTCCCGAGTCAATCAGTATACTTAGAACCAGAATCAGAATATTTATTTGTAAAACATAGGTATTTGCATAAAGGTGTTAGGTTAACATATTTGGACGCTATGTTTTGCCGTGAAGGTGTAGAAATATAAGGTACAATGTAATTAAAAACTAAAATACCTAAAAACTTAATAAAACAAACAATAAAACTAGACAAAATAAAATATATTTTTTTTAAACATTATCATTTATAAAATCTGGAACGTTAAGTATTAAATTAAGTATAGTAACATTTTTCTATTAATAGCGAGGAGAGAGCTTTCTTAAACTTTGATAGTGGCATATTTTTTATATTATCGGGTATTTTATTATAAATTTTCGAAGACATTCCAAAAAACTTTTTTCATCAAAGTGGTTCTGCATTTTATGTCGCACAATTGATTTATGTATTGAGAACGCATTGGAGTCTTTTTTACATCGGAAGTTTTTTGAAAGAGGTGTAAATAAATTTTAACAAACAAGGCAGTCTCGTAGATGTAAATAGTTGGCATAGTAAGTAGTTTTAAATATTTAAAATGGGGTGCACAAGTTTCGGTAGTTTTAAAGCCACACATGGGTCGAACACATCGTTTTTGTGCTTTTAAAACAGTCTCTCTTTCAGTAGACTGCCCCCAAAAAATAACACCATACCTCAGAATTGATGCAACCAATCCATGATACGCTATTAGAAGTGTCTGTGTATTAACTTTTTTTGACAGCTGAAACAGTGCATAGATTTATTTAATTTTAGACAAATTTCTTCGATATGCGGTTTCCATGATAGTTTACTATCAATCGTTATACCAAAAAATTAAGTCTTGTTTGTATCTTCTATTTTAGACTTTTCATATGTAACGTGAATTGGAGGTTTTTCACACCTTTTATGAAAGTGTGAAAAACTTTTGTTTTGTTAAATTAATTTTTAAATTAATTACTAGGTTATTGCTATTAAGCCAGTTAATCATTTTTTAAAACAATCATTAATATAATTTTCGTAATAGACAAGATTAGTACACTTTACAACAGCTGTACTGTCTAGTGGGAGATCCTTGATATATATTAAAAAAGTAGCGGCCCCAGCACGCTACCTTGAGGTACTCCGTATTTTAAAGTTCTTAATTGAGATGTGTAAATGGTTAAGACATTGCTTTATGGACAGAGTTGTGATATTTCGGCGCACTGAGATCTGTTATCCAGAAATGACTCCAAAAGTTTCAAAATATTTCCTCGGATTCCGTAGCCATACATTTATTTTTAGCAAAATCTTATGAATATATTTATATATAATCTATATAATATTAGCTCATTGGCACACACCTGTGAACAAAGGATATTAGTAATTCAATGATTTGTTTAATAAATATTGTAATACACATGTAATAAACTTACATAATTAATATGGGTACTTACATAATTTTCACTCTGCACAAAACAATTTGTCATAACACCAATGTATCTGGTCTGCTCGACGTCCGTATGTCACTGCAGGGATCCAGCAGAATATCAGCGTCAGGTATATTTGCCTGACACATGCCGAGCTGGCCTCCCATTTGGTGCAACCTTGGGACGCACACGGCACTGTGCTCGTTGTCTAATTTGAAGTTTATTTCTTTGGGTTTGTTTTTAATTTTTTTCTGTATATTCGGACCTTGTTTATATTTATTATTGTAACTTTTTGGTCATTCTATTATGTTCTTGTGTGTTGTGCTGCGTCTTTTGTGTGCACCGAATGAATGTTTTATCTATCTATCTTATCTTATCGGTCTACATTTTTTTTTTGTTTGTTTTTGTTTTTTCTAGAAACGCCATATAATGTTAAACATATTCTTAACAGTCTTTTTGTCGCTAAAGTACCTCAAAACCACGTTCGCACGGACATAAGAATACCGCGGCGGGAATTATCGCGCACTGGATATTCAACTCTGTTGTATTCTCAATGCTCGGTTCAACACCAAACCGAGCATCAAGAATCGAACAGATTTCACCCCACGGCGTTATTCAACCTCAAATCTCCAACGAGTACACAGAATGTCAAAGCAGTAATATTTCAATGACAGTCTGTAAACTACGTGACCAATCACAAACTAGTAAATAACATCGTGTACGAACGACCGTTACGTTGAGTAGCGTTGTGAACGATGAGCCAAAAATAATACAGGCAGTGATGATAAAAATAACGGAGCATTATAGAATTCGCACGAATTCAGCAACAAAAACGGTAGTAACTGTAGTTTAGCTCCATTTACTCATTTTCATTTTTACAGCAACACCTACTTACTGGGCTCCACTGCCAACGAGACAGTGACTATAAAAGTGCGTAACGCTGGCAACGCGTCTTATTCAGCATGCGTTTGGGTGCGCGTGTTTGGTGCACCACTCTCTCGAGTCAGCTGTGAATCTTACCGTAAAGGGTACAGGTGCTATCTACCGAAACCACTGAGGAGGGGTGCAGAAGTAAATATCTACCATTTTTCTTAAAACGTTACGGATCTACGAAAACCTTGTAAGGGTGCAGCAACACAACCATTGTTGAATAACGTCAATGTATCCCTTAGCTATGTCCAAATACAGCATGTTTCAGAAAGATGTCAAAATTAAGGGTCCATCAAACTGAACAACTTTTTCCATGAGACGAACAACTTAATCGATGAAAAATAATCGGCCGTCACATAAACTTGGGTCGAGTAGGTATAGAAGGTTTTTAGGGAAAGTCGATAATTGTTTGACCACACCTTTCTAATACAATGACATGCTTAATAATAGTATATGTAACTGTAAGAGACATTTTACAATATTATGTGGATCACACGTCAATATTCCTGTGTTCATAATAATGATGAAAAGAAATGCTGTATAAACCTGCCGTGTGAACGTGGGCTAGGTTTAAGTCTTTGTGTCAAAATGTCGTCCACAGACCGCAATTGCCACATTTTCACGACAGGTGTTGTTTCATGGTGTTATAGTTAAAGTGGTTCTGGAGTGGCGACCGCGTACCGGAGGACGTAGCTTTGGAGGGCCTCTCACAAAGTGTGAAGTGAAGGTCGCAGGAAAGAAAAAGTGGCGGTGCTTGGCCTATGTCCAGCTGTGGACGTCATTCGGCTGAAATGATGATGATGAAGATGTTGTTGTTTAATAACGTAGGAAACTACGAATAAACTTACAAAATTGTCAGATCGTTGTTTTGTCACATGTCCTCAGTTGTCACCTGTCGGTTTATTAATTAGGGCCATAGTTGCTTCCTTACGAAATTAAGTTTATTGACATGCAGTTCATTGGACCATCACTCGTTGGGGCACTTTCAACACATAAAATATGTCAAAAGCATGTTATTCTTACAGTACTCCATTAACGTCATGCTAAACATGACAAGACCAACGAGCGTTGCAGAAAATCTCCTCGTCGAAGCGTTTCTGTATGAAAACTGTAACCAAGAAATTAATAGCACTAGCAGAGACCTAAGAATACCCTTTAATTTAACTTCAGAAGGCATCGTCAATAATAGGTGAGTTACAAAGAAAAAAAAATGTGCGGTGAAGTTAAGCGCCGTTTTGACGAATGAGAGAATCGCGGCGATAGTCAAGTGATGCTACAAAATTTTCGTCATAATGAGTTTCTATTAAATTTTGTTAGCATGATTCGGTAAGACTACCGCTGCGACTTAGCAGCCCTCGGAAATTTCGCCTACTCCCCCAGCTTTATATTTATTATCTCGGACAACAGCAAAATTCGTACAGCAAATAACGTTAACATATTCCAATCTTTACAGGGACACTCACAAGCTGAACATCACAGACAAACAGATATTGGAAAATGCAACAATTTATGATCATCACGAATACCAGGTTTTTTTTTTAATTCCGTTCCCAATAGGTATCTTTAGAACCGAAATAACTATTTAATTGTCAAAATATACAAAATACTTGTAAAGCTACAAGTATATCCTATTAATAGGTAGTTGTATTCCCTTTTATATTTATTTACTTTTAGTAACCTACGATTACAATATTATTTTAAAGAGTGTCAATCGAGTTTCTTGCCCGTTCTTCTCCATAGTGGCCTACTGCGCTTTGGAATGGGCAACTAGCTTCATATTTCTGACCGACCGATTCCTTGACAATTCAAAAGTGCCTGTAAATGGTTTAATTGAAATAAATGATTTGAGTTTGAATAATTACTTTGTATACGTTTATAGATAAGGAACAACGGCAGCATTACATGGCAGCAAGTGGATTTCACTGTTGAGATGCTAAAGGAACCGTACATTAATTCTTTCAACGTAAGTAGTATAAGTATCCTTACAATACAGTATTTTGTAACATCGAACCTCAATTTATTCAGCTTTCTCAAATAAATGTACTTTAAATCTGGTAGTCCCTCCCACTAATACTTATCTCCAACTCACAAACATATTTTTTAGAAGCACAGAATAGATTAAAAGTGCGCGCCTTAAATCTTCTGAACTTAGAAGTTGATTGCCGATGCGCAAAACTTAAATGGTAGTATTTACATAATAATGTGTTTTTTTATTTAGATTTCAGCGCTGGATTTTGGCAATTGCAAAACAAATAACTTAACAAATTCAAGCTTCATCATACACCACTGCACCCTGGACTTACAGCCAAATACAACGCACACTATCATCGGGAATACGGAAATATTTGCAGGCCGGTTAAGTAAGTAAACATATAAACGATCATTACCCCTAATTATATGGAACTTAAACATAACTGTTGCAATGAGAGTTTAAATATTGCATCTTTTTGAAATTATTTCCTTAATTCGGTCTTTAGGCTCGTCAGATATTGGTGTTCCTTTTATTCTCTTCTATAAGCTGCCACTTTAACATGCAATCGACGAATACGACCACATATATTTTTGCCGTCATCTTGACGACAGAATTGTTCATTTATTTGTATTTTTTTGTTCATATATTTATTTACTATAGACGACCTGCAGGTAAAATTTACAGGGTAAAAAACTGTGTTTGAAACTGACAGATTGGAAAGAAAGAGTATGAACAACATAACACTGCTAACAAAAAAATAGAAGAAAACAAAACATTATTACATTTAAGCTTAACTAAATTCAAATTTCTTATTCAATATATATATTATATAAACACATACACGGCAACTGACACACTTCACAAGTTCCTGTTTATTTTATAACCTACCATAGAGCTGGAATACCTGTCTTTACTCTTATGTCAACCAGTTGTAACCCATCTTTTACCTAATTTTAACTACATTATGTATTTTCGTCTTTAACTTTTTTTTTATACAACAATAAAAACCTGAACATACTCGTACAAAATCTTAATTTTAAAAGCTAAGGCTCAAGCACTTTCTAGCCGAGGACAAACCTATTGTTAAAGATTCTACTTGCATGAACTATAAGTGAAGTTTTGCTTGTAATTAATAGAAGTCGGTTCGGAGTCTGGATTTGTGCCCGGTTGATGGCAATAGACTCGCCCCCTATTACATAACTGGCGAAATGTGGGTGTACTATAGGTACACCTCTGCCTAACCGTTGTGTGATAACAGGAGTGATGTCATGTTATGTTATGTTCGCCGGAGTAAATGGAACACAGCAGTGCGTTCCATTACTTCGACCTTCCGAGAACGTTAAAATAAAATTTTGATAAAATATATATTAATAGAATTCTAAAAATAAATAAATAATGAAATACAGTCAGAGATGGCTCGCCGATTAATTAGAGGTGATATACGATACTACTAGCAGAGGTTGAGGTAATCTTTAGACCGGTAGGGCACTTTTTGATGATAACACAAATACTTAATTAACCTTTTCTGGATGCTCTCTATACGATCATTTTTTTTGTGGTAACATGGATTCCAGATTTCAGACGCGTATTCCAAGTGGCTTCTTACAAAAATACAGTAAAGAATTTATAAAGTTTTGGCTTGAGTGAAGCACTTGGACAGCCAAAATTATGAATTGTAGTGCTATAGATGCTTTAGAGAGTATGGCATCGACATGAAATTCAAACGTAAGCTTAGAATCGTGATATACCCGCAGATCACGAATGCAGTAAGATTTACAATGAAATCATAATTGAGCGCTTCCGAGAATATGTTAGAAACGAACATTTAGCAGGGTTAAGATAAAGCTTACTCCCACGACAATAAGACGACGTAAATCATCCTGAAGTGTAATCACACAACAATTTAGACGAAATCAAGCAAGATTTGATGTCGTTTATATAGATAATGAAAAGTAATGGACCGAGCAATGCAACCTGGGGAGTTCCCCAGGGTGCACTGGGGGCAGGCACCTAACCAAACATATAATTGTTTAGTAGTACTGCTCGGGACCTATCTCTCAGGTATGATCTTACCAAACCAAAAGCTGTATTCCTAATCCCATAGTGCTCTAGTTTCAGCAGAAGTATCTCATGGTTTATGCATTCGAATGCCTTTAAGAGGTCACAAAAGATTCCAATGGCATCTTGAGCTTCTTCCCAGGCGTAAAAATTGTTCTTGATTAGGGTGGTGACACCGGCGTCAGTGGTACAACGCCCTTTGGTCAAACCGAAATGATGTTCATGAAAGATGGAATTTTAGTTAAAGAGACGTAACATTTGATTGAGCATCAACTATTGAAACACCATACTGAGAACTGGCAGAATTTTCACGGGCCTAATATTATTGGGCTCTTTACTATCACCGGATTGGAACAATGGGTTCACTTTACTGTTTCATAGAGATCCTTAAAGACTCCTTGCTCTACACTGGTATTAAATATGAAAGCTAAATAGGGCGCCAGGGTGTCGATCAGAGATCTAAAGATTTTTACAGACATTCCCCAGAGATCTTCCGTTGATTAGATTTTAAGAATTTTAAAAGCTTTTATAACAGTTTGGGGGTTTGTATGCTGAAACCTCAACTCCAAAGGGCATGCTTTTACATTATTTTAAGTAAAGCAGCAGGTAGCGCGGGTGAGTAATTTAAAGCTTTAGTAGTTTTAGGTGGAATGTAAATAAAAACCACAAAATGTGAGGAAATAATATATTAACATGTATTATAATTTCTCAGTCGTATGCTGAGCTATAAATCCTCTGCTGTAGAATGTGAGGTAGGTTGGCACATAACCGAAAGTTCCCTACGTGTTATAATAAGCACACCCCCACCACGCGATTGCTCGGTCTAAACATAATCTCGATCACAACGCCACACAATGTATCGTTCATCAAAGAATTCGGAATTTGAAACTCCATCTAATAACTACGTCTCTGTAAGAATAATAATAGCATACGAGTTAAGAAACATTTGACAATAGAGTATATCACTTTTAGTTCGATTGTTCTCAAAATTTATTTAACTTAGGAGCCATTAAAAGCCAAGACTAATAATTTTGTACAAATCTGTATAATCCATTTAAGTAAAGCAAATATATGTAGGTACTTTACCTTGTTAATCTGCATATTAACGGATGCTTCACCGTTAAATCGCGGAAGACAGATGATGGGTTCTACAAACTAGGCACCAAAAGTGAAATTTTGAGACAATTATATGCAAGATGAGATGTGACTGCAAATCTAAATGTGGAACATATAGGTGTACTCGCCGCATTTTTTTTTTTTTCATAATTTAAAATGTCACCTATGTTTAGATAGAAATTCTGTGTTATTTTTCGTTTGAAGAATATATGATAGAGAGCTGTGAAAATAATTAGGATTGATTCTATTGCAATTTCATAACTTTTCGTGGCTTTAAGATTGTTACCATCAGACTGGTTTCAATTATTGTTCTTGATTTTAATTGAAGTAAAGTTCCTTTTGTTAATTGCCTAATTTGATCGGTAATTTATTTGGAGTACCTAACATTTGATTTAAATATTAATTACATACTCCTGAATTGTCTTTTTTTACTTTGTTTAGGCGCTTGAAAAAAAAAATACAATTAATTCTTATGTTTTATTCGACCTGTTATTTACTTTAACGTTTACCAGATAGCCTGCAGATTAACAAGTAAAGCTGCACTCTAACTGATTTACACACATTCGCGTAACATACACACTAAACAGTATCAGTAAAATTAGACGGAAGGAATAACAGATGAGACAGAATATGAGAAAAAATTTAATCAACTGAAAATTATTTTGTTTGCGTAGGAAATCCTGATTTTAAAGTTTTTTTTACAGAAGGTTATCTCAACGGTGGAGAACTGAACATATATTCTAAGTCACAATTACTTCTGTCCAATCGAGTCCCGCCATTATCTGCCATGTAAGTTACTTAAATTAATTGCATTTCCACTTCTTTAAAGCACTTCGCTTATTTCGGTGAAAATAATGCAGATTTTGAAAAAGCCCTGCCTGCGAAGGTTGCACTCCGGGAGTGCCGGCAGAAGTGAAAACTTGAATTTCAACGTTGTGCATTTTTGATATTTTGGAATGGTTAGGGAATAATTTTGCACGAATTGCTTTAATTATCATTATAAAAGTACTATCATTTGTGTGGTAGAATACAATATTTATTTATTTCGCTATCGTACAGAAACATGACAATTTATTTTACATTAAAAAGTTTATCCCTCGTAAAAATCAATCAATAAATATCAAAACTCAACAATCATCCGTCTTACGAAACTTCGATCAGGTCACGTGTCCTGAGGCGAGTTTTACATTTTTTACCCTTTACAAAAAAAGTGTACAACGACGCTAAAGAAGTTTTCACTTCAAAATAATGTCAACCCTTATTTTGCTAGCCTGTTGATTAATGACCTTTGCTTGCTTCACAACCAATATTTTCACCCACTGCAGCTGGGAAGGTAGGCCTTTATCATACACGGCTCCATTGTCCTTATCCCTCCTTTTTTCCAGGCACCTCTCTCTTTTCCACACACTTCTTCATTTTTCATAAACTTCTTCATTACACAACACTTATCTATTTTTTACTAACCTCTCTTATTTTTCAAAAACCTCTCGCTGTCCACACACTTCTATCGGTTCCCACTCACCTCTCCCCCACTCACTCCTGTTTCAATCACAATCTGATTCATTTTGAAGGATTCTGCTAATCAATTGCTTCAAATGTTCGAATTTGATTGATTCACAATGTAAGTAACGAAATAAATGTTGTTGAACTGTCAACATAAACGACATTGCTTCTGTTAGTACTCGTATGTTACGTAAATACCCCGCAGATTTTTCGCTCAAGCTTATCCGGTCTTTGCCTGGATCTGTTGTAATGTCCTCACTCATGAAAAGATTCATTTAGCCCTAAGCTCATCTGACATGCAGTAGAAATAATGAAAACGATAGAGTACTGAATAATGAAGTTCAATTCGGTGGCACACAAAATATTTATGATGCGTTTATTTTTTTATTTTTAGATCGTCAACTGCGATAACGTTTCAAAAGGAAATCACTTTGGCTAGTAAGAAATGGCTTATTATTTTGATAGCTGTCATAGCTGCGTTAATTATATTGGCTATTTTGACATTTGTTCTTTACAAGGTAAGTTACGTAACTCAATACCTTTTTTAACAACACACTTTTTAAGCAGTGTTAAGTCTTTGACCAGTGCGTGTTGCCAGGGACGACCTATGGCAATGCAACGTGGTCGCTCACAATGGGCCTTACTGGAAGGCTAAAATTTACCCAAAGGGCGATGGAGAGGGCTATGCTTGGAGTTTTCCAACATGATCAAATCAGAAATTAAGAGATCCGCAGGAGAACCAAGGCAACCGAAATTGCTCACAGAACAGACGGCCGATGGCACAGAAAGATTCTAGAGTGGCAACCGTGTAGCGGACGACGTAGCGACGATGGCAGATATATGTAGATGACAAGATGGGCCGATGACCTTGTGAAAGCCGCAGGAATCCGCTGGATACGGGAAGCACTGAACCGGTAGAAGTGGCGGTGCTTGAGAGAGAACTATGTCCAGCAGTAGACATATTTCGGCAAAAATGATGACTGTGTTCTTACGGGTAGATGTAAGTGTAATCACAGGCACATGAGATAGTTCATTGTCTCTGTGACGGTCTTATGCGCATGCGATGGCTCCGGTGTTGTATCATTTAATTATACAGGGTGAAAACCCCTTACCATCATTTGGGCTGAGTGCATTCTTATTTCCTCGTTGGTCTAGTGGTTGCAATCGCTACTGCTGAGCATGAGGTACTGGGTTCGATTCCCAGGTCGGGCAACGTGTAATTGGGTTTTCTATATGGAATTTCTCAGTAGCAGCCTGGAGTACGGATTTGTGCCCGGTTGATGGCAATAGGCTCTCCCTGTATTACATGGGACTTGAACATAACTGGCGAAATGTGGGTGTACAGGTACACCTCTGCCCAACCCTTTGGGGAAACAAGGCGTGATGTGTATGTGTTGTGTGTTATGTAAAAAAAGCTGTACAACAAGCGAATATTAATGCGCTTGTTGGAGAGATCGGAGTGTTCCTTGGAATAAATAAATCAAAACTTTTCCAATTTTGTTTGATAACTATTTTTTTTCCTCAATTTCCAGTGCGGATTCTTCAGAAGGAAACAAAAGCAAAACCTACTCGTCTTGCAAGAGAGTGTAAGACGAAAGAGTATCGTGAGTATTGACTACTTACTAACTTTATTCTAACCTGCATCAGTAACTCATGCAAAGAACTCTTTTAAAACGCGTTCAAATCGCACTAATTAGGCACCTATTTCATCTCCGACGGGAAATCGTATAATCGATTTTCTCGCTCAAGAAATGTACTAAAGAAATATAATAAATAATATATTAATAGTCGATCGCTGACTGTTAACTCCGCCGGCGAGTACTCGTTTAGCGCAGTAACAAGAGGTAGCAAAGAAAGTAAGCGCTCACTGAACAGGACAACACTCGCTGTGAGACTCAGGCTTGGTACATACATCGACGAACGAATACTCGCATGCCTGCGAGTAATCGTTCGTCGCCGTCGCGCACTCGCTGCTCGTTGCTTGCCTAGTTGCTTTACTTGTTTGTAGTTGCTAGCTCTACTCGGTCCTAGTTATTCACCAGCGGTGGGGCAGGTGCCTTATACGGCTTAAAGGCTTGTTTAAATTTTAATAATAAAAATAATGATTTTGAACCAGACAGTTTTGTAACGGGTACTATGAGTGAGCACCATGTTTAAAGGTTTTTTTTGTTAACAGAGGCGAAACACTCATGCTTCTGCAATGGATGGACCGATGGAAGGCGTAAGCCCAATTTCCTTATATGATTAATATTATTTTGTAACTAGTCCACTTTGTTTTTTTATTTTTTATTTCATTGTTTTGATTAGTTCAATAGATCAGGGTAGAAAAGAAGGCTATTTATATTTAATAAAATCTTATTTATACTCTACAGGCTGACCGGTTAAACGGGGGATATTTTGATGAATGAGGGTTGGTATTTTATTTTCGTTTCAAATAACATAAAAATGTACAATGCAATACAGGCTTCATCAATATGGTCCTATACCATTAATATACCCTCGCACTTTTGCCTGTTCTTCCTTATCAAATTCGAAAGCCTAATAAGGATCAATGAGTATGTCCCTCTTTTAACCAGTCATTCTACAATTGAAAAGGTTCTAAATTACTTACTAATTAACCACTACCTTTCCTATCACCTATTGTTTGGGTTGTGCGTTGTTTCGTAGTCAGAAAACACGAAATGTTTGAAACATCATCAGGAAACCGATAAAACAAACTATAAGCTATTAATGGTACAGTCTCAATCATCAATACCATACGCAAGATTTTAGTGCAATTTTCTCATAAAGTTTTGATAGAAATGATGATATGAACATAGTTGGAATAGACATTTTTATAGTTGCGATTGTTATGCACGAGAGACACGCCTTTAAATTTTGTATGACTGTTAGGTATTTATGCTCGTAACTGTGCAAACCATGCTAAGGTGATTTTTTTTCAAGAAAGATTTTTTTATTAAAGATTTTTAATTTTTGCAGTTGCAAATGGACGTGGATGATGACTCTCCATTCGAGGAGGCTCGGCCAGTGACGGCCAAAGACAACGTGGGTTTAGTAGTTGACGACGAACCTTAAGGTTGTTTTTGAGATGACCCTATAAAATAGAAAAAAAAAACCCTTTTAAAATAAATTAGGACCTTGTAGAATGTTTTATTGTGTTCAGTTAATTAATAAAGCAAGTAATTAAATTAAAATTTTCAAGTCTTTCAATGACTTTCTGCTTGCGATTTAGTGCTAATGTGGACCACATGTCGTTACTTTTGTCCAGCTCGTCCCGCCATCTTCTAAGTCATGAAGAGAGGCCTTTGTCCTGACTTTTACATGACTGCGTTAAGAGATGGTCCAGGTAATACATTAAAATCCGATGCGGTAAAAAATACCGCGAATGGATGCAGGCAGTGCGTTATCGGTCGTTTTAACGATCTTTGGAAGAGGTCGTCTGAAAAAGGTAATAATGATGGTGATGATAATCTGATGGAAAATTGACATCTTGCGTTATTATTTAATTCTTGTCATTACATTACACCATGCACACATTCTGGATCAAGACTTATCATCATCATCTACAGACCAACTTCAGCCACTGCTGAGCATAAACCTTTCTTCATTCCCAATCCCCATGCTCTTATACCAATGTAAACTTATTTGTTGTAATCTGACCAGCGGGGGCCAAAAAGGATTTTGTTTCCAAATAATATTACAAAGTGTAAAAAGCTTAAAAATTGCTAAGTCATATAGGTTTTCAAATAAGACAAAGAAAGCACTATCGTAGAAGTGACGTCACGACTATGTAACTTCATACTAGCGCCGTACATTGTCCGTACCGCGCGACAAGGACGGGAAAAACTTTTATAGCTTGTATAGCTTTAAAAGTTTTTGGAGGGGATTATTCCCGTCCTGGTCTACATATTTACATCGATTTTTTCTATTATCTCATTTTTACTATGCCGTCTTTGAAATATCATTAATTTTACGATTTTTTTTAATATTAGATAGTCATCATCCCTATTGCTTAGCATACAATAATTAGTAATCGCTGCATTTTGACAGTTCAAAATGTGTATTAGGGTTATGTTCGGTCTAAAATGCACAGACTCTTGTGAACCATATTTTGTCCATTATAAAATACTGACATATTTGAGGTTGCTATTTGTGAAAACCAACCCAAAATTGTTTCCCTAGCTATCGGAATCAAGTATCCGGAGTCGACGACACGTCAATATGTTATGTGCAAGACAGTCTAAGACATCTCTGATGCATAAAAGTGTTTTCTGCATGGCACCAATTATTTAAGATCGCACACCAGAATCAATAAAAAATTTAAATGTTAGTTTGCGTAAAAGACATCTGAAAAACTTTCTCATATGTAAATCATATTATAATATATCGGAGTTCCTTTCGAAAAAATGTGTGGGACTTATGTAGGTAAAGCAAATTTAATGACTATATGTATGATTGACTTCCTGGTTCTCATCTTTTCAGTTTAATTCATGACATGCTCTTTGGAAATAATAATTAAAACTAAAATGTAATTGTTCATTATTGACTGCTTGGAAAAATAACTTTAATTATACTTATTTAAATTGACATGTTTGTACTGTTTCCATTTACATAGTTAATAGCTTGTGACATTTCATGTAATAATAAGACATTTCCTATTTATTTTGATTTAAATGATTTGACATTTGAAAATGGGATTATATTTATATTTCTAATGTTAATTAAAATTATATTATTGATTAAGATTTGCATGCCCATGTGGCGGCAGAACATGGAGAAACAACTTTATGACAACACCTATGTACAAAGGACAATGCTCATTGATGTATGGAAACCCGTACCATGCTGCATCAAAATCAAACTTTGTTTTTTATAGACTACACTTATCACTATAACCCTTATAAAAGTTCTTTTTGTAAACAAAACCCGGGTTTCCGTGTTATTTTATAAAATCGAAAATAACCTAAAAAGTAGCCAAGTGTTTGTTGTGCAGTTAAATGACGTATTTTATGTAGACTTTACATACACGAACGAACATCTATAAAACAGCATAATCCGCTGATATTACTAAGAATTAAGAGTTATAGCGACACATAGCCGCGTCACAGGGTGCGTGACTGAAACTCTAGAATTTACCCGACGTTATTGCTAAAACTGTGAGCGGGTAACATATCTAAGGGTAAACATACCTTTATCTTTAAACGCTACCGTAAATAAAGCGCTTGTTTAGTCCAGAGCGCATCTTGAACCTATAGTAATCATAAAATACTATTAATTACAGACACTACATATTGCTTGTGCTTATTTTGTCGTCGTGATTCGACTAGGTAAGACATAGACAAAATAAAACAAACAAGTCCATTTGGGTTTTAATAGCGATTTACAATCAAAACTATTTGTTTAATACACTTATACTTTAATCATTCATCATATTCCTGAAAAAAATCATCCAAAACCGTTGCCGGCGCAGTTACATCGTTATACCGTCCCCAGCTCAAATACCACACTACCGTCATTACATGAGAACAACAGTTCACGGTTCTCGCTTACCGACTAGGCAGCTGCAGCAATAACCTACTATGGTTTCTAATGTATTGGCCACAGTTTCATCTCTGTTAATCAATTAGTATGTGTAATAAGTACGACTGTTGACATGTCTGGATTTTATCCTACCTCTTAAAAGGTAATTATTAAGCCATAAAATCAAAGGCACATCATCATCGATAGTATAATTCACCTCAACTGAATAAATACCAGTCCGACGGATGTGTTCACCATAGTAACATCTAGCCTGTTTGGGTTGGTAGGTCCCAAGTGCAAACCGTTTTAAATCAGAAATTGTCACTTGTGGAAATCCAGCTAAATGTGGATTATACGGTTTAAGACATTTATTTCTCAAAAAGAATACAATTCACTTATCATGAGAAATACAAGTTATCATAATACTTAATACGAACTTAAGAAGAACGGTAGGTACTCGTAACTAAACTAGTAAGCTGTAGATGCACAAAAAAAAAAAAAAAAATAGTTTTGTGGGTAACAACAAAAAGTGAGTGTGCCATTACATATCGTTTATTGCTGTCAATCATCTGAAAATTCACTCTCCTTCTATTGAGATTTGCCTGTTCAATAAGTTGCCAAATGATTCTCAAGTGAAAGCCTATCTTTAGCAATTCTTACATATTCCAAGGCTTCTGGTGGATCTTCTGTAACAAAATGAAACTTTTTAATTAGGGCAAAACAGATTCTAAAATCATCCTTTAGGTGCAAAGCCGCTCTATTGTTAAAAACATGACGAAAGAGTCTGAAATCCCTTTTCACCCCCCATTAACCACTTCAACAACCCAGCGACACATACTTACAAAATGAGACCGATTTGCCTGCTGGGTTGTTAACTGATGTTCATTCTCAATTAGAGACTCTGGCATATGTGTTACAAAGCCGTATCCCTGGAGTTCATTAATAACATCCCTAAATACTCTATTAAGAATGAAAACGTCACCTCTTCGAAAAAAATATTTTAGGCAAGATTCCTCATTACGTAAGTTTAAACTTGTAATTGTAGCATCATTAGGAGACAATCCACAATATGTCCATCGCAACACACTATCATAAATGGTTTTACCAAATTATCGAGTTTTTGCAAACTGTATGTTTGTTTTTGAAAAAAGTAATTACAACTACTTTGGACAAATACGTAAGTAGCATCACATATGACTATTGCTGGTTTTGAATTAGGTGGCAAGTCTGAATTACCAAATAATCCTTCTGGTATTATTCTATTTCTAGAAGCAACATCTTCAGCTGTCATGTGATTAAATCCTAAGTACAATGGAACAAACTCATTAATTAAACACACTCTGGCCTTATTCATTAAGCGTTCTAAGAAGACACGAGATTCATTAAAAAGAGTTGCCAACCTTTGATTACTATCACCAGTTCTCAGCTTAACTAAGTAAATGCTTAAAACAATTGTCGCATTTGGTACTTGTTCTGCTAGACTAGGGATAGAGTTTAACAAATCATAAAACTGATCTGAATTCAAGCCAAGCCAAAAGTGACACAAATATGTAGGCATAATTAAAATATTTGAGAAATCTATATGGTAACTGGCAGCTCGCTGCATCATATTAATAATTATGTCAAATTGACTACCAGTAAAATCTCTTAGCTGGGAAGTTAATTCGCTCCAACGGCCATGGTCCAAGTGGTGACGACAGATTCGTGCTGACGGTGGCACATAGAATTTATAATTAAGTAATAACAGATCCTGTATTGATGAGGGTACTAGTAAACGTTCTCTTTCAAAACAATTAACAACTACACCGTGATTAGGTGTGCTAGCAGCACGCTTATACACAGAAGACATAATTGTTGGATTTGACCTAACTTTAGCAGCATGTAAGTTTTGTTGTGGAAGTGGAGGCGGCTCAGGAATATTGAGATCCCCACTTGATCCAGCATCTGGCAAAATAGCATCTGAAAGACCTGGGCGGTTTGAGTCGTGCTGATCACGACGTTGCACTTCTCTTGTAGCTGACCTCCAG
This sequence comes from Dasypolia templi, assembly GCA_963555695.1. Taxonomy (NCBI): domain Eukaryota; kingdom Metazoa; phylum Arthropoda; class Insecta; order Lepidoptera; family Noctuidae; genus Dasypolia; species Dasypolia templi. The sequence goes on from OY743153.1 coordinate 22,111,315, forward strand.
CAAGCAGCACATACTCTTTCCAATCTTGAGATCTAAAAAAGTAATGTAATTAATAAACACCTACATTAAACATGTAATTTAAAACATTTTGCAATGGGTTATAGACTTGATAAAAGTATGTAATTGTATCAAAAGAGATAATCATATCTAATAACATCCTTTATTTGTGAAACCTTCACTTCACGAAACACGACAAAATATCATAAACACATTTAATAATAGACTACAACAACACTAGAGAGATCACTATCAACTTTAAAAGACTGGAGAAATGAAAAACATTACCTAGAACAGAAAGAAGATGAAATGCATATTTTATTTTAATGCAACATAAACAACAATATTTACCAGATGCAGCAGAACATGTCTAACTAAAATGTTTATCTCTTGTCGATCTTGTATTAAAGGATATGTTCTTGTTGCACGTAGAATAGAATTGCCACAAGAACTGCACACTCTTCTATGTCCAGAAGCAGGCAAAGATATACTTCCTTCACTTATTGTGTTTACTCGATCTTGAAGAAGTGTTAAACATTCCGTACAAAGCACACATTCTGAAGACAGCTGCAATAAAAATCATGAATGAAAAAGTGTGTGTTTTGACTGTTAGTTATATGTCTTCCGGAACATAGTAATTACACAAGTTACACCTATAATCAAGAGTAAAGCATTTTTATCCATTTGTGGGTAAAAAAACGAACCTGTTTGCAGGTTCGTTTTTTTTTTCTGTTGTTATTTCGTGTGCGAGTCTATAATAAGTTATGTTTTCCTTCTTTCTATAAAAATAATGTTTTGCAAGATTATGGATGGTACATGCAGTCAGTAACAGATTAGACAGGATGTAGAAGATGCCTGACATTCTTACATATTCAAAGAGTAAAATAAGATCTGCTTACCAGAGTAGGAGTTATCCATGACTGTAACAAGTTAATCATAGGAGTAGACGCTTGTTCTAATGAATGTGTAGGTAGGTTTCTAGGTATCAAAAATGAACAATTGACCCATCTGTTTCACCAGGTGACTGACGGCGTCAGTCGGCCGACCCCACGACTCGACATATTTGCACAATGAAATACACAGAAATAAGTACACAAAATACAAACAAGTTCTACTTCTCAACACACAACGCAATTATTTATTAATCTCAACTCTCAAAAACACAGACGGACGTATTCGATAGCGCTAGCAAAAACGAAGTTAATACGTCAGATCAAATGTCAAAAATATGCCGGCCGGGATTTGGTGATGTGGTCGATAAATCAAAATCTTTAGTAAGTAAATCGATATTGTGTCAATAAGCATTACTTATTCGATTTGGTATACTGGTTTTACTCAAGTGTTACTGTTATTCAACAAAAAGAAAGCAAAGCTATTACAAATGATTCGTGAAATGTTTTTCAAGCAAACGTTACAATTATTTATTACTAAAAGAAACGTTAAGAAAATGACTGATTAGTCGATTGATCCAAAATCGATTCTATTACATTCTACATCTCTATGACCGGTTGTGAACGGCCAATTAACCATAGACAAAATGATAATCTTAATAAGTCTTCTAAATAAAAATTATATTCTATTCTAGTTATTTTTAATTAATGTAGAACCGACAAAGTATAAATTTTTACGCCATTATTGAAAGACGTGATCATGACAGCTTTAAAATTCAATGTTATATTATCATATCATGTGAAACGGAATGTCATGTAAAGGGAGTAAAACATTATTGTCATTACCCGTACTTTCTTTTACTTTAAATTAAATCCCCTGTTCAAAAATCAAATCCCAGACGCGAACTGTCGTAAAAAAATATGAAAATAATTACTAAACAATTTTGATCTTGATGCATGAGACTTTTTGGTACCACTTTTGGTCATTCTCCTTTACCCATGTTTGCAAAGAAATAAATGATTAGATTTGATGATTAATGATTCATTGCGCTATTTACGTTGTTGGGCAGCCAAAGTTTTTTGAATATTTATGGCAATGGATGAGCAATTTCTTTCAAAATTATTCAGATTGTGATTAATTCTGTATTATGCAATTAGGGTATTGGGGTATTGTATAGGGTAGAGTATATTTATTTATTAATTTGTATCTACTTTATTGTATACCACAAAAATACATAACAAAAAATAAATCGAACACAAAAAAATATACAATGGAAGGCCTTATCGCTTTATGCGATCTCTTCCATTCATCCTTGGAAGTGATTTGCCTAGACTTAATGAGGGGCTGTTGTGCAAATAGAATAACATAAAGTAAAAATAGATAATCAGAAATATAAATTTCCAAAATAATGGATACATGGTCATATTTGCGCTAACCGAATATTATAAATCTTATACAAACATTTTGAAACCGCTCAAAATCGACTTAGACTTGAGTAAGGTCAAAATAACTGGCATCAGCATGATCAAGGATGGGTAGAACAAGTGATTGTGCAAGCTCAATTTTAGTGGCAGTCATTAGAAAATTACGTCGCCTCTTCAAAGAGGGAGTGGATGCAAATAGCTTGCGGATCATTTATTATAGCTGGCCAGTACAAGAGAAGTTCTTGTCAATGAGTATCTCCAAGTTTTTAACTGTTTCACTGAATGGAATAGTTGTCAAAGGAAACTTGGGTAAGAGTAGTTCAGTCAATCCTTGAGACTGTCCCAGAACTGCCAGCTACAACAACCTGCGTCTTAATGGGTTTGGTCATAAGTCCATACCCCTTGCTCTAGTCGCATATACGGGCCAGATCGCTATTAACCGTTAAGACAGCCTCAGACAGATTTCCAAGAGGTGCTCGTAAGTAAATTTGTAAATCATCCGCATAAATATAGTAGGAAGAAATTAGTTCGTTGGAGATAAATTTAATTAAATCTGCGAAAAGTAAAGAGGATAGAAGGCCACCATGTGGTTCACTGACAGAAGAATCACTCCAGAAATACAAGGTATCTCCGATTTAAATACGTTGCCGGCAATCGAGCAGGTTACTACAAATTCAGTCAATTATCGATGGAGATTTATTAAGAGAGCATAAAATGCCAAGCACGACATCGAAATCAAGAGTATTAAAAGCATTACCTGAATCAAGCAACGCTAAGACCGTTATATTACCATTTTCCATGGCTGACCTTATATCATCTGTAATAGGTAGTAATATGACCAGGACGGAAATCAGACTTGCAAGAGTTGTGGAGATTATTTTTGTAGAGTCAAGTACTTATTTGACCGTGGACTAGCCGTAAAAGAACTTTGGATGGGAATGGTAAGACGGATATTGGACAATATTCAGAAAAGGAAAACGAATTAGTCGTTTTAAGTATTGGAACTATTTGCCAGCAAGCAGTGAACATATGCGTATCTTTCCATGAACATGGAAATATCATCACTGCTCAAACCACGCTCGCTACCACGGGTTTACCTACGTTAATAAACTAAATTAAATACAAACAACGAAAAGTTAATCAAGCTGTAAGTTCAGCAGAAATTTTGCAGCACCGATCGAGCAAGCCAATCGGCCAGGCGCGTTGTTATACGAGTATTGGAATCAAAGAGCGCTTTACGCCTTTAGTGTAAAATGAGCCTACAGGCTACACGCGTAGAATGAAGTACAATATGCACGGAATAATGCGAATTTGATAAAATAACGAGATAACAAATTGTTAGCCAACAGGATAATCAAAGTTTGCATGAAATAACCAACATACTACTCTGTCAAGAAAGTACCAGAAAAAATCAATAATATACAAAATTTTAGTTAAGTATTCATCCAAATTGATTTCGCCTTCAAAGTTTTCTCCTTCTTAAACTATAAATTTATGGCACCGAATAATCCAAACATAAAAAAACGCTTTTTCTAGAGTTCAGTTCTCTCCGCCAATTCTCCATTATGTCTACTACCGAATGAAAACAGGTGCCACGAAGTGGTAATTTGAGTTTAGGAAAAGAGACATATCTGGTGAATAAGTTGCTTGCTCGATGGTATTTGTTGAGTTTTTGGTCAAAAATCCGTTCACAATGATGTCCTTGTGCGAAGGCGCATTATCGTGTTGTAAAATCCAATAATTTTCTTTCCACAAATCTGGCTGTTTTCGTCAAATTTGCTCTCTTCGGCGTATAACATTTAAATAATATTCTGTATTTACCGCTTGATCTTCTGGCACGAATTCTGAGTGCACAACACCGCGAGAGTCAAAGAAAACAGTCAACACGACTTTGACTTTTGTTCGACTTCGGCGTGGTTTTTTGGGTTTAGGTTCCGTTGGAAGGCGTCACTCCGAAGCTTGTTGATTAGTTTGCATGTCAGCCTCGTAAACCCACGCCTCGTTACCAGTAGCAATGCGCTTCATGAAGGAATTGACTCGTTCTTGCATGTCCTCAGCGACTTTTCATGCGACTTATGCGATTGAGTTTTTGGAGAAATTTCAGATTTTTTGGGACTAGCCGAGCTTCAACATGTTTCATATCCAATTGATTATTTTTAATGGTACGGATCGACTAGTGAGACACAGGAAGATCAGCGGCTGTCTTTCTCAAATTTGAATGAGGATTTTCAGTCACTATTTCCTTCCCTTTTGCGATGTCAACTTCAGTTGAACACGTTGATGGCAACCAGAGTGAGGCAAACCTTCCATCACATCTCGACCGCTTTTGAACGTTTTGTGCCACTCATAAGTAAGTGTTTTTGGTGAATTCGATTCACCGTAAGCCTTCTGTAACATTTTCGGTGACTCCGAACACGAAATTCCATTGGCAATGCAAAGAACAATGCCCACTCCCCATACATTTCAAAACCTGATAATCAAAGTTTATGTATAGTTATAAGGTATAGTAGAAACACTACCTGTAAGATTAGAAAATAATGTCATATGGTAATTTTCACAATTGAAACGCTACGAAGTCCAAAAATATTAATGTTACTTTTTAGGTTAGGATTTGCCGTTATAAACAAATAAATGTGCTAGAGCGAATTATTTAACACTCGAAGTTTAGTCTAAAATAGTAATACTTACTTAATAATACGTATCTATGTTCTAAAACGTCTTGTTTACATTGTGAATTCCTGAAAACCAACTGCCCATATGTCACTGCTTAGACTCTCGATGATTGTCACTTTATATTGAGTGTCGAGCGTTAAATGTCAAACGTCAAAACATACGTTTCAATCGTCCTAACTCAATTACATATTGCTTGATTCATTAATTTAATTATTCATTTATTTTTTAATAATCTGTATTATACATTGACTAAAAAAGAAATACTAACTGAGTAAATAAAACGTAAAATAATGTATGAAACTCAGAAACAAAGTTGAATAAAGTCAAGTAGCAGTGTGTAAAATGGAACGTTGTAAAAAATGGTGGTTGAGATGCGTTCAAAACATGCTAACATGTTTACCCTTGAAGTAGAATAAGCATATAAAAATATAAAAAAATCCTGCGTTTCTTTTAACATTGTGATAAGCGTAATTAATATAAAATTTAATTAGCGTTTTTTTAAGATTCATTTCATTTCTATACATAGTCAGGTGAAAAATGGGCATTCCTCTTTAAGACAAACTCTTTGTTCGATATATTGTCCGTTTTGAAATTCGCAATAAACACTTGATACGATCTAACTAACAACAGCACTGTATTTAATCTAATTAACAGATGCAACTGAAATTCCGCGAGAAAATGGAAAACAGTTGTGCAAATCTAACAACAAAAAAAGTGAATATGGAACCATAAACAAATCATCCAATAACGATACTTTTGTCAGAATGTACATCAAATGGTGTGGAAAACAAAGAAACTGAATTATTAAGGGGAAGGGAGACAAACAAGGTTGCCCTTTGTCCCCTCGCCTTTTTACACTGTTCATGAGTGTCCTTAGAACCCTTGAGGATTAAACGCAATTAATTCAACTGAACCAATATCATGAAATCTCTCTTTCCCTTGATAAATGACAAATGATTTAACACATCATGATTTTTTTTTACTAGATGAGGTCGGCGTTTCCTATCTCACTACACTGAGAAGAATGGCCGAAACAATCTCAGAGGTCACAGTTACTTTTAAAGTCCAGACATAATCTTGGACCTGACCAAGATTATGTCTGGACTTTAAAAGTGACTAATATGCAGACAATGTACACCGATCGGTGTGGAAGGGAATGGTCTTTTGAGGAAAGAACCTCACAGATTGAGTGGACCTGTCCAGTCCGTGCACGCATTTGTCAGTAATCGTGCAGCTCAACTCAGAGCTTAAGGAGCTCAACGATTCGACGAATAATACCAAGGAAAGGACATTTGGGTAACCCGCATTAATTACTCGAACTGCCAGATCATGATACAAACTAACTCAGAAAAAAAACAATGATGCAATGTCATCACTATAATTTAAAAAACAATCAAAACAAACACATTCAATTAATTAAAAAAATATCGTACTTCAAATCGTTAATATTCATGTCATTATAAATGTAAAAAAGTATTTACTTACAGAAAAGAGATGAAGTAAAAAAAAATAAGCAAAACACATTTTTTTTAAATCAACATTCACTAAGTTAATTTGTTGGAGCAGCTCAATCCCAAGCCTTTATGCCAGAAAGTCTATTTATACGGTCTAAGACTATATGTCTTTAACCGTATAAATAGGCTTTCTGGCATAGTTTAGACTTATTTTACGCCTGGATCTTCCGCGATGTCGTTGGACGTTTTCAGGAACCCATGTTGTGGTGGCCTTAGCCCACAATTCATCCGACATGCGGCAAACGTGTCCGGCCCAGTCCCATTTGAGCCTGGCTGCTTTTTGGGTGACGTCTCCAATTTGGATTTCATAGCACAGTATAGTGTTCCGCATCCGGTCAGTAAGTTGAACTCCAAGGATACTGCGCTCCATCGCTCGCTGGCAAACCTTGAGCCTGGTCCTTCAATAAAATAATTTTTGGAAAATCTATTTCGGTAATTGCAGATTGGTGTTAAGTGTGCCGAGGATTTCAGACATTGGAGAAGTATATGACTGAACTATCAAAAGTCGAGCGTGCGCCAAAATTTCAAGTGATAATACTAAGAAGGAAATGGGAAGAAGTAAGAATTTCTTTGTTGTGTGCACACTCAACCATTCTGCCTAGCCGTTTCCCTACAATGTTGGAGACGTCTTTCAGTCTAGCCGGAGCGACTGCCTATCTGACCTACACAACACAGTACTTGGGTACCACGATACCCCTTGCTAAGACTGGTTGTTAGACTTATGTACCTCTGGTTACCCCTAACGACTGTCAACGATCTACAAATGACAGCCGGTTTAACGTGCTTTCCGAGGCAGCTTATGGGTCTCGAAATATAATGAATGGTCAACCATCCACGAACTTAACCATCAATCAACTCGTGCGTCTGTTATAATTTAGCCATGAGCCCCTCTAAAATATGCACACTCACAGTTTAGTAAATATGTAGTAAGAATACTTCAGATGGGACAAAAATTGTGCACATGACTTGTGGTTCGGAGCAACCTTCAAGGCCGGGCGAAACTACGTTTAGGTAAGTTTCATGATTACCTATAAATCAAGGTGGTTTAGGGCTGCTACACACCTTGTTCGGGTTTGTATGATTTGGCAAAGCCGGGCGGCGAAATCAAATGTATGCAGGGTGTATGGGAGATTGGTGCATAGCTTGAAGGGGATCATATCTGAGACCATTTGAAACATATTAAACTAAACTTGTCTGAGACGAAGTGTGTTCCGGTTTTTTTTTTGAAGCTCTAAGCTTTTAACAGTAAAACCCTTTTTTTTTTGTTAATAGTTTTAAGTAAATGTTGTTAAGTTATTATTTTTTATTTATGTTATGTGTGATTACTCAAACTAAACAATTTTAACACCAGCATCGCAAACCAGCAGGTTTTACTGTTTAAAGACACATATAATTCGATTTTGCTGCGAGCGTGAGACGGTAATTATTTAATTTTTACTTTACTACAACTTTTTAATGCCGAAATCAGTGCTGGGTCTACTCAAAAAATTCGAACAACTGGAACTTCACTTTGTTCTGTCACTTTCACTTCGAAACGAAAAAAACGAGAGATAAAAACAAGTCGATTCAAAAAAGAAATAGACAGTAAAATGTTTATAAACATTTAATTGTAAAATAACAAATCGTCCGTTATAGTTTCAAATGTGAATATTTTTTTCATATTGTTTGTTTAACTAATAAACATGTGGTTGAATTTTTACCATGTTCGATTTTTTTACCTTTATGTTTTCTGAATGCTGAGGTGAAAAGTTATATGAGATACACGAGACCACAGTTTATTGCATCTCGCGGGTTTGAATCGCCGCGCTCAGGCTTCTTAAATAGAATCGTTTGCTACGCCCGTGATTCAATTATAGAATTCTACGCTTACTTGGGATTCAAAATCAATACTCGCAGCATAAACCAACTTTGATCTTGTGACTGTCTGTCACCTGTTCCTATTTAAAAACAAAAGATTATATTTAATATAAAACCATGCACATGGTTCGGCCCACTTAAGAAACACGATCACACAGCTTGATACGTTACCCTAATTAATAATAAAATATTCTAATTTACTTAAAACATTTATATATTTAATAAGTCCCATTAAATAAAACTAGCACTTATGGTCGAAGAAATAGTTTACGTCAGTTAAGATGCGATAAAATAACCAATTCTAAAGAAACCCGTGGAATGTCCGATTTCTATGTCGACTTACAATGCTAGTGCCACGAAAGGCACTTTGTCACGTTCATCAGTTCGAGAGAACTGCTAGGGCCATGAGTCCAAAAGAGCATCATGTCGACGCAATGCCGCTGAAAAGCCGCTTGCGTCGCTTTACGGAAATATATCTCTGAGTACTACGAGTGTTGATGCGAGGTATCGTGTGAGTTACGACTGATCAAATACCTTTTACGCTAGCGTTTGGGTTAATCACAAGTTTATATAATAATATACCTACTCTGCATCCCTCTATTATTTAGCTTTCTAAAATCACATCCAGCATATTTTCATAATCTATGAATTCCTAAGTCTCTTATTAATAGGACAAGGAATCGGACTTCTTTATATTTGGGAATTCATTGAATCGCTACCGGTGGGAGAGTGACCAGTCTGGAGACGAGCTCTGCAGGGCCGTACTGGGTGGAGTACCACCCTTTCTCCTTAAGGGGAAGCCGACCATAACACTAATATTAACATTAGTAGGATAAACGAAAACTTTATCAGTCTAGGTTAATTTAGGTACAGTCACAATATCTTGTTGCATACGTAACAATTTAACCTCAGCATATCAATCAAGCAGGTTTAGCTATTTAAAGACAGTGAGAGAAATTCTATTTTGCTGCGAGCGTGAGACAAAACAACTTTTTAACAAAAATAAAAAGCGTTGACAACGACAACAATGTTTTTTAACGATACCGTTAGTGTGTTTATTTAAAATAACTACAATAACATCGTAATAAAAAATACTGTATCTTCTTAAGATAAGGAATTCCCCTGGAAAAGCCCGTATTATTATATACAAAGAGGAATGCCCATTTTTCACCTGACTATGTATAGAAACGAAATAAATCTTAAAAACAGCGAATTCGTTTTTATATTAATTACGCTTATCACAATGTTAAAAGAAACGCAGGATTTTTTTAAAATTTTGTTTTTTGTTATGCTTATTCTACTTCAAGGGTAAACATATTAGCATGTTTTGAACGCATCTCAACCACCATTTTTTACAACGTTCCATTTTACACAGTGCTACTTGACTTTATTCAACTGTGTTTCTGAGTTTAATACATTATTTTACGTTTTATTTACTCAGTAAGTATTTTTTTTTAGTCAATGTATAATACAGATTATTTAAAAATAAATGAATAATTAAATTAATGAATCATGCAATATGTAATTGAGTTAGGACGATTGAAACGTATTTTTTGACGTTTGACATATAATGCTCGACACTCAATATAAATTGACAATCATCGAGAGTCTAAGCAGTGACATAAGGGACGTTTTAGAACATAGATATGTATTATTAAGTAAGTATTACTATTTTAGACTAAACTTCGAGTGTTAAATAATTCGTTCTAGCACATTTATTTCTTTATAACGGCAAACCCTAACCTAAAAAGTAACATTAATATTTTTGGACTTCGTAGCGTTTCAATTGTGAAAATGACCATATGACATTATTTTCTAATCTTACAGGTAGTGTTTCTACTATACCTTATAACTATACATAAACTTTTATTATCAGGTTTTGAAATGTATGGGAAGTGGGCATTGTTCTTTACTGCAATAATTTAGCTATCATATTTCTTAAAAATATTTATTTCCTTATAGTGCAAGGTTTTCCCACACGTAATTACGATGTCAAAATTAAATTATGTACGGGAAAACCTTGCACGATGGCTTTTTTTCAATAAAAATCCATCGTTTGATGTATCAATGACCTCAATACTTTGACTCGTTGAAAATATATTCAAAAAAAGCAGAACAAACGACTTATTGCCTGGGGGCGTCGATTTGGTAGCTTTTTTATCTTGTTTTATTTTTAAACTTTATGTAACATGTTCTCGCTGCTGAGGTCAAAAGTTGTATGTGTTACACGAGACCAAAGCTATATCAAATAGCTTTGGTCTCGTGTAACACATACAACTACGTTCGTGATTCAAATTTAATTGAATCCTTTGCTTACTCGTGATTTAAAATCTACACTCACAGCAAAATCCAACTTTACACTCTTGTAGCACACATAACTATTCCAAGAATCTGTAACATCAAATAAATATACCCATATTATTCAAATTTACGAAACTATAAAAAATTAAGATAATGTTTTGTTTCCGGCATTTTAAAAATTAAATTAAATAGCCTCAGTTGTTCATGCTTAGTTATTGCCCTTTCATAAGAGGTATTATTTACATACACGTCTAATCAATACTTGGAATTAGGGTGTACAAAGCAAATTGATTATGTTTTTTTTTATATTTTTAACCGCTCAAGATCGTGATCACTCGTTACTTAAGCACCGTAAAGACCACGCGCTCGATGAAAATGGTCAACTTTTTATTGCCGAATAATTTTCTTAAAGTGGGTAGGCACTTTACGAAAATTATTTTGTGTTCTTGAATAAACAGCCCATACTATAAAATACAAACGGTATTCATTTCATGAAAGTTGTATTTTGTTAATAAATGGCGTCATAATAATAACGGTTCCTAACGGTTTGTTTACGTAAAACTTTTTTGCCCAAAAACAAGTGTTTATGATGTTTTTCGTGCCTATAGTTCTCTACAACGATGTAATAACTATTTATAAATAAATAATCAGACAGTCACCGTAGAGTCGACACAAAAACACTTGCATTCACCAAAAATACTTGGATTCACTTACTCACGACCACACACGATCACAGAGTACTCAGTTTTTTTTGCAAAGTTGCCAGGCAGTGTTTTGCATTGCTAATCATTTATTTGACGAGAGATCTAGAGTGAAACCACTCACACATGATTATAGCCCTTTCCGTCCGACGTACAACGCACGTAATAGCAGTTCGAAACAGTACAAAATTCGTTCGTAATATTGCTATCTCTGTTTGACAAAAGAAGGCGAGCGAGGGACGCGGTGCGCAGCCGTGTGTGTGTGTCTGTGTGAGTAGATAGCTATCATTAGCTGTACTGTACTTACTGCACCTACCATTCATTCATAACGACTCGGAAGAAATTTCTATTAGTAATTAGGTATGTTCATGATTTGCTTTTGTTTTTGTAGACTACTTTGGGGAATCGTATGTAATTCTACAGACTAGTAATGCGTTTTTTGGAAATTTCTTAGCAGTTTCTAAGTATCTCAACATTCAAGAATTTTTCGAGATCTAGGCCTTGTAGAGATAATCTAGCAGATAAGTCATACATACCTTTCCTAAATACTTTTGTAAACCAATGTTGAATGTACCTACATGCTGTTGCTGTTCTTGAATAAATTTATGGTACTACTTAATACCTATACATCGTCATCGTGCGCAGTCTTAGGGGGAACCAGCTGACGTCATACGTCGAGTAAATACAAATTATCTTTTATCTTGTTTTAATTTTAAGCCTGTATTATGTTAATTTATTCCCTTGGACTCCTCTTAAAAAAATCGAAGGTTTCTACTGTCTTATTACTTTTACTAAACTTAAAAATTGTTACAAAATGTATAAATAATGAATACAAGTCAAATCATAAAAGTGTTACGCAAAATAAAAGATACAAAATTCCAATATTTTTTACCCATTTACGCGACATGAGTACATAAATGACAGCGTTCTAAGCTAAGAATAATAAAAATAAAAGATTTTGTATAAACATTAATTTTGTTATGTTCTTACTTCATGATTATTGCCATTACCATTGTTATTATTGATTCATATATTTAAAATAAAAAAAGAATCGAAACGTAATAAAGTCGGACAAACGTTACATTACTAATAAAGAGGAGCAGTGTCCTTGAGATAATTACCTAGGGTAGGTCACATGAGTAACTCCACGTTCGCACGGAGGAAAAATCTAACGGAGGGTTTTTTCTGCTTAGTGCCTAGAGTTGAAAATCCAACAGTGTGCAGCACTCTGTTAGAATTCTCAATGCTCGGTTCAACACCGAGAGTTGAAAATGCAGTGCGCCATAAAATCCCATATCGAGATATTTACGTCCGTGCGAACATGGTCTAAAGAAATGGAACAAACAAAGCTCCTTATGTAGGTAGATAGGTAGCTAAATTCTAATTTTTACAAAATATACTTAGGTACCTACTAGTGTGTAACTCGAACAAAGAAAATAAAAATCTTTATTTACTAATAATGCCGTTTAATCCACCAAACATCCCAAAAAACGCAGATGAAACAATAACCTACCAGCTCTGTCATACTTACCAAGATCTGCCATCTTTTAAATCGACCCTTACTTTCTTCTACGCGAACGTAAGAAGCATAAAAAGACGAGGAAAATTCGACGAACTGTAATTTATAATATCATCGATTAAATACACTACCCATGTTAAAATATTAACTGAGACATGGTTCATATCCAATAAAGACGCCGATCATTTCCAACTATAGAATTATACCCACTATTATAATGTTAGAACATATTCCAGGGGTGGTGGTGTTTCCATTTACGTTCACAATACTCTTAATCACAACAAAGTCGATGAAATGAACGTCGGAGGCATCAACTACCTATGGATATGCCTCGAGAGACATGCATTAAACATGGAAGCTGTCTATAATCCAGGAAACAATAACACAAGAGAGTTTCTTGAAGTATATTCATTGCAACTTATTAAGAAACCCCGATCTATTGTTTGATCTATTGTTTAACATCGATATCCTGACAAAAAACTACAAGACTAAATGCTACCGAGATGCTATGAAAGAGTCTGGATACGGTTTTCTTAATAAAATCCATGAAGACTACAGCACGCGCGAGACCGCTTCCACAAAAACCATCCTTGATCACGTTTGCACCAACCTTGAAGACGAAAGCTTTCATATGGTTATTATTGACTCGCCTATGTCTGACTACAAGCAAATTTATCTGAGTGTAAAAAAATACAATAAACCACCAAAAAAATGTGTAAAATATGAAGTGATAGACTATGAAAAACTATACGAAAGCATCGCACTAGCAGAATTCTCGTCAATCGACAACGCTTACGAGAACTTTGAGAAGTATTTAAAACGTGGCATTCATAGTGGCACAACGGTCAAAACAAAAAATCTTAATCCCACCGCGCCAAGATTGGATATGTAGAGAAATAACAGACAAAATTACGACAAGAATGAGATCTGGCATCGATTGAACAAGAGCCAAGTAATGAAGATCTGATGGAAAGTTTTAAAATTGAAAGAAATACTACAGCTGAAACAATTAGGATCACTAAGAATAAGTACTGCCATGAGGCATTTATGGAACATACTGCAGACCCCAAAAAGATGTGGAACCTAATAAATACATTGTCTAATAATAAAATCAAGTTACAGGGTACTCCCCCTAAACTTCTAACAGAATCTGGACCTTTAACCGATGGCAACGAGGTTTGTGAAACATTCAACATCTTCTTTTCAACAATTGGTTCCACCTTAGCCAACCTCATTCCTACACACCAATACCAAAACAAAACTGATACACTGCCAGATCCTCAACCATATAACAAAGAACTCACAAGCTTCACACCATGCCGAGCAAGTGAAGTATCCAAAATAATCAAGAATCTTGATCCGAACTGCTGTGCCGGTATCGACTGTATAACTACTAAAGTCGTCAAGTGCGTAAGTGACTTAATCGTTGACAAACTTACCGACTGTATAAACATGCATCTTGCCAGTGGAACCTTTCCAGATCAATTAAAGGTAGCCAAAGTTACACCAATCCACAAATCTGGTCTCAAAACGGATCCTAATAACTATAGACCCATCACAGTTCTTCCGATTATTTCTAAAATATTTCAAAGGGTCTATACACGCTTAGATGAACACCTCACCTCAATCAATTTCCTCTTTGAAAGGCAGTATGGGTTTCGAACACATTCTAACACCCTAACAGCGACTACAGATCTAATTACGAAAATACAAATGAACATTGATAAAAAAAACAGGGCGCTAGGCTTATTCATCGACCTTAAAAAGGCTTTTGATACATTTAGCCATCCTATACTACTACAAAAGCTAAGAGACATTGGCGTATCAGGTGTAGCGTACATAATGTTCGAATCATATTTGAATAACAGGCTACAGGTGGTTAAAGTAGGAGAATACCAAAGTAAACCGCACAATATCACGTTTGGTGTTCCACAAGGATCCCTGTTAGGACCACTATTTTTCTTAATATACATAAACTCCATTCATAAGGTTCCAATACACGGGCATAATTCGGTATATGCGGACGATATCTGCCTTTTTTATTTTGGTGGATCTATAACTGATATGATAAATCAAGCTCAACAAGACCTAAACTCATTGTCCATCTGGTTTAAAAAAAATCTTCTAACAATCAATGCCTCCAAGACCAGCTACGTCATATTTAAAGCCAAAAATAAGAAAATACCACCTCATCCACCTCTTAAAATAGAAAACCAAATACTCGAACTCAAACAACACCAGAAGTACATTGGGTTAAGACTAGACTGCCATCTAAATTGGAATGTTCAAATTGACTACATCAGATCCAAAATAACAGCTTTATTGGGCTCATTACGGAACATCGTACACTGTCTGCCATATAGTGTACGCCAGACAATATACAACTCTCTAGTAAAGCCACATATGCTGTACCTAGTCGAAATCTGGGGCAATGCACCAAAAACAAACTTAAAAGACCTACAAATTGCACAAAACAAAATTATTAAAATGTGTTTCATAAGACTACCTAACACCTACAATCAAAATATTCAAAGACACGAAACTCTTGACCATCAAACAACTTCACGCATACTGCACCTGCATACTCATTCAAAAAATACTTAATAAAACCATACATACACAAATTTCATTCGATAAAACACATCAATTACATAGTCGTAGCAGTTGTAGAAAGGATCACATCGTACTTCCTCAAATGCGAACCACTCAAGGTAGAAGATCACTACTTTATGAGTAAGTGCAACTTTACAATAAATTAATAGATGAGATAAAGGGTGCGAAAACGATCAATACTTTTAAGTACAAACTAAAAAAATATGTTCTGCAAAATATCAATATTAATTAACAGTGAAATATAACTGCTACTAACTAAACATCAAACCAGTACGAAAAATTGTATAATAAATATAAAAAAACTGCAAAATAGCAGCTGTAAGCAAAAGTTGGACTACTGATTGATTTATCTGCATTGTGACAGCGGGACCGCACTCTTTATTTCAAAGCAGGGTAGTTTCGCATAGATTCGAAAAAATAATTGGGAGTACGTACAATTCTAAATAATTTGTTAACTAATGTAAATGAAATACATAATTAAAACATAAGTAGATTATACAATTAATCAAAGTCCGAGTGTCGAAGGACAATGATTAGTTTTTTATTTTTAACTTTGTTCTCATGTAAGTGAAATGTAAATGAGAATTAAATGTCTTTAACCAGAGTTACTTGAACAGAGTCGATGCCCCTAGCAAAAAGTCGGTAAAATTTGACTTTTTATTGTTATGTTAATATAAATAACATAACATGAATGAAGGGTGACCTTATTTTAAACGCTAATTGTTTTAGTTTGAAACTGATGAAGAATGTCTCTTAGGAAGACGACCCTTTTTTACACGAAACGTCTAACTTTAGAGAGCCCCAACCGAGATACTTTCGACTTGTGACTTTGCTTGGTTAAGTTTTTATTTATTTGATTATACTTATGATTTTATGTGCTGTGTTCTTTTATTTTTAAACATTACCGCTTCTGATTCCTCTAAATGTATACAAAACATTTTTAAACGTTTTAAAAGAGTAACGCTGGAGTTTTTTGCTCATTCTTCTCCATGCGAAACTACTTTTTGGAAGGGGCGATTAGAATGAATTATATTTCTTTTTTGTCATTGTCATCATCAATTGATTCTTTTGAATACATAATAAACAACAACCAATACTTACACATCTTTTGTGTTACCTACTACTTTGATAAACAAAAAGTTTAAAAAACTGTGTCACAACAACCAATATAAAATTAGAAGAAGAAAAAAAGATCTGAAACCTCAAGCACCGGCAACAATAACCCAACTGAAGGTGCAGAAAAACGAAACGAAAACACGCCTTTTACAAAAAAACTGTCATAAATGCCCTTCATAGTTATGGTAACCTGGTAACCCACTTGTCCGGGAATGCGATAGCCCTTGAACTCAGTATGATTTTGAAGTTAAGTATTTATTCATATTCAATAAGAAAACACAAAAAAAGGTTTTGCTTTTTCGTAATCTCTACATTTACTTCAAGTATAGTTTCAGCACAGTCTAAAACATTTGTTTCCAAGCTTAGGGTTTCCTAAACATTTCAGTTACGCCCTTACAAAACAACAATACAACATGACTAGTCATCTCAATCCAATAAAAATCTGCGGCGCGTCGGTCCTACTTCCGTAGAATTCCGTAGAATAATAATGTTAACAGTTTTTTGTTAACTTTAACTGTAGGAAAATTTAAAACCGAAATTGTGACCAAAAAAGTATCTTTACGTCTCAATACAAAAGTGTTTTACGTAAAGTATTTAATTTTCGTAAGTTGCTATTACCGACATATTGATGTAAATGAATCGAGCAGTTCTTAGTAAATGTTAGTACGTGGTTATTGTCGAATTATTTTGAGTAAGATCAAACCGTTATGGGAACAAAATAGCTTTTAAAGTAAATTATTGATTAATAAATAATTATGAGTCCCCCGGTCTCGTTTTCGACAACGTTTTGTAACGATACTGATACTGTATCAATCTAAAATAACCACAATTAAAATTAATAACATATTAGGTAATAGGTAATACGGGCTGGTGTCCGCAACTCCACGTCAATGCGCGTATTTTGCGAACGGTGGGAAAATCGATCATTCGATCCACCCCAGCTCCTCGAGGAAGGCCAGCAACGCCTTGATGTTACTGACAGCCTCGCGTAGGGTACCTGGGTTACCGAAGTGCTTTGCCCTGTATGTGGCGACCACCGGGCAGTTTAGAAGCAAATGAGCTGCTGTCTCGTCCTCCTCCATGCAGGCCGTGCACAACGGACTGTCTGTGACTCCTATGACAAAGAGGTGTTTGTTAAATGACCCGTGGCCAGTCAAGGCTGCCGTAGCTATGCGCAGCTGTTGTTTAGTTAGTCGGAGAATTTGTTTCGTGAGGCGGCTATCAATTGCAGGGAGTGCTTCCCTAGCCTGCCTGCACTCACCTTGTTCCAACCATTGTTTGTGATGTTGTTCCCTGGTGCGTTTCCTTACCAGAGTGCGTAGATATCCGAAGGGGAGTGGCACGATGGGTTCTGGTCCCACTGCTGTCTCACTCGACCCCCTTCTGGCAAGTTCGTCGGCTGCATCGTTGCCCAGCGAACCGCTGTGTCCTTTGATCCATTGAATGGTTATTATTTATTATTATTGAGTCTACCCACCTGGTTAAGGCGCTGGTGACACTCGTATATTAGCCCAGATTCAACTGTGTAGCTGTTTAGCGATTGCAGAACAGCCATGCTGTCTGAGAGTATACGGATCGAGTGGTCCTTAAGTTCCCTGGCCATGATGGCCGAAGCAGCCAGAGAAATACCCATGCATTCGGCCTGGAACACTGTGTTATGGACCCCCAATGGTGTGGCTATACGTATGTTGAGGTCCTCCGAGAAGACTCCAGCACCTGTGCCATTACCTGTTTTGGATCCGTCTGTAAAGATTCGCAGCTCTGCAGGGCACAAACCCTCGCATCTGCGATCCTCGTGAAGCTGGATCTTGTATTTTTTATCAAAGATACATTGTTTGGGTACCCGATCATTGATAGCTCTCGTAATGGGGAACTCGTTGTTGAGTCCCTCAAGTAGCGCGGTGTGTGGTGTGTCTCTCTTACCCCAGAGATTGAGTGTCTTAAGACGCACCGCCGCCAGTGTGGCTTCCTGCTGTATGAACAGGTGGAGCGGTGGCAGTTCCAGCATGGCTTCAACTGCTGCAGTCGGAGTGGTCCTCATGCAGCCCGTAGCCGCCAAGCAGGCTAGTCGTTGTATGCGTTGTAGTTTGTTTGAGGCTGTAGCCAGCTTGGTTCGGGGCCACCAGACCGCGGCTCCATAGGTGATCATGGGGCGGATCACTGTGGTGTACAGCCATAGTATAATTTTAGGGGATAGTCCCCACTTTTTGCCTATCATTTTCTTGCACTGCCAGAAGGTAATGCAGTCCCTGTTTAGTTTGTTGTCCAAATGACTACTCCAGTTTAACTTACTGTCTAGAATGACCCCCAGGTACTTGACCTCGTTGGCCAACTGAAGTTCTGTATTGAACAGTTTTGGTAGGCGGAAAGGGCCTAATGCTCGTTTTTGGGTAAACATGACAAGTTCAGTTTTGGTGGGGTTCACTGATAGGTCATATTCCCTGCACCAATTTTCTACGATACGTAGTGCTTGCTGAGTTAGGTTGCAGATCGTACCCGTCACCTTCCCCGAGACAAGGATTGCGATATCGTCTGCATATCCTATAGTATAAAGCCTATTTTCGCCCGCTACCTAAGGTTTCTAATCCCTCTCTTCCTACTGACTTCCGTCCAATTTCTATCCTTCCCTTCCTTTTCAAAGTGCTCGAGGCCTGTGTCCACAAACAATTCTCCAACTTTGTTCATTGTAACTCAATTATTAGTCCTCTTCAATCTGGGTTTAGGCCTGGGCACAGCACTGTTTCCGCCCTTCTTAAAGTGACTGGCGATATAAGGGCAGGACTGGAAGACACCAAAGTTACTGTTCTGGTGTTAGTTGATTTCTCGAATGCCTTTAATACCGTCAGTCATGACATCCTGTTAGCCATTCTGTCTTATATTATGGTCTCTCCCGAAGCACTGAAATGGTTCTCCTCTTACCTTCAGGAACGTCAGTAGTCCGTTCATGTTGGGGATTCTTCTTCTTGCTGGTGTGATTTGGAGACTGGCGTTACTCAAGGCGGTATACTTTCTCCTCTTCTGTTTTCTATTTTCATTAATCTTATAACTTCCGAACTTCAGTGTGCGTATCATCTGTATGCCGATGACTTGCAGTTGTACTGTCACGGGAAAGTTGATGAATTACCAGACACCATCGACAGATTAAATAGGGACTTGGTAGCCATAAAAACCTGGGCTGACAGATTTGGTGTAGCAGTAAACCCTACGAAGTGTCAGGCGATAATCATTGGCAGTTCTCGTGGCATTAGTAAGGTGGATGGTACAATATTGCCACCAGTACTCTTCAATGGTACGATAGTTCCTTTTAGCACTGACGTGAAGGACTTAGGCTTGCACATTGATAATACCCTGAACTGGCGTACTCAAGTTACTCGGGTAAGCCAGAAGGTTACCGGAACGTTGCGGGCTCTGTACCGATTGAAAAATCTATTACCATCGAGTACTCGATTATGGTGATGTGTGTTACTATGACCTGAGTGCAGATCTCCTCGACAAACTTGACCGTCTCCTCAATAATTGCATTCGATTCGTTTTCAATCTGCGTAAATATGACCATGTCTCGGCACATCGGTCGCTTCTAAAATGGTTTCCCATACGTCAGCGCAGAGAGCAAAGGGCGCTGACCACCTTGTTTTCATTTCTTGACTCTACCTCTTCCCCTGGTTATCTAGCCCCCCACTTTCAGTACATTTGCGCCAACCACAATAGAAATCTTCGTTCATCACACAATCGTCTTCTTCAATGTCCCACTCACCGCACAGACTTCATTCACTCTTCCTTCTTCGTTCAGTCTATCTCTCTGTGGAATGCACTCCCCCAATAAATCAGGATGGCAACCAACCGATTAGCCTTTAAAGTTAAAGTTCGTGAGCACATTCGCAGGAAGCTGGCAGTATCATCATAACGGTATAGTTTTCTAAGTTTTTCTTTTTTTTTTGAATTTTTTTTGAGTTTAGGTATCTTTATATTTAAATATTTATTCCTAAATGTTTTTTATACATAAATTGCACCTACCAATGTTTGTCTCTGTATCACCCAAAGGTTGACTGGTAGAAAATGCCTAAGGCATTAAGTCCGCCTCTGTACATGCTTGTGCGAAAGTATTAAATAAATAAATAAATAATATAATAGCGGCTGGCGTTGAGTTTGTTGATGAGGTCATTGACCACCAGATTCCATAGAAGGGGGAATAGCACCCCTCCCTGGGGGCACCCTCTGGCTATCATGGCCAGTTGCTGCTCACCCTCAAGGCGAACCACACGTTTGCTAAGCATGTTTGTAATCCAGTCCGTTAGTACCTGTTCTACTCCATGTCTGGAGAGAGCGCTGCTGATGCTGGAGAAGCTGGTTTTATCGAAAGCTCCTTCGATGTCTATGAAGGTGCCCAGGCAGGTGCCTTTTTGATTAATCGCTTCCTCTATCTGGCTGACTACCAGGTGAAGAGCGGATTCGGTCGACTTACCCGAGCTGTATGCATGTTGGTTACCGTGTAGCGGTAAGGTTTTCAGAGCGCCGTCCCTCAGCTCCCTATCACACAGTCTTTCCAGAGTCTTTAATAGAATGGAGGTCAGGCTGATCGATCGGTAGGATTTGGCGTTTGTGTAGTCACCCTTACCTGGCTTAGGGATGAATATAACTTTCACTTCCCTCCATCCCTTGGGAACGTATCTAAAGGCCAGGCATGCCCGAATTAAAGGCACCAGTCTTATTGCGACACCGGTGCCACCCCACTGTAGTAAGGCGGGGAACACAGCGTCAGGACAAGCTGCCTTAAAAGGATGGAAGCTCTGGATGGCCCATTGGAGTTTCTCCAACGTGATCACCCTGCTGGCGTAAAGTCTATCATTGTCTGAGGGTGTTTGAATTACCTCTTGCCAGTCGATACCCTGCGCGAAGATACATCCAGGGAAGTGAGTTTCAATAAGGATGCGTCTCGCTTCTTCTGGCGAGGAAGAGAGTCTGTTGTCGGGTTTCCGGAGGGTAGCGGGCCCAGGTGTGTTCTGTTGCGCCAGTACTTTCCTTACCCTGTTTGCTTGCTGACAGGATTCAATGCTACCACAGAATTTGCGCCATCCCGTAGTACTTCTGAATCTGATGCATTTTTTGTAGCTGGATTTGGCTGCGTAATATTTATCCCAGTCCTCATCCGCACATGTGTTCATGGCTCTATTAAGTGCTTTCCTTACTTTGCCGCGCTTGCGCTCCAGATCAGCGCCCCACCAGGGTTGTTTGCCCGGTGTATTACGTGGGGTGGTCTCTGGGCAGGCAGTTTGGTAGCTGTCTATCATTGATTTAGTAAGATGACTTACTTGTGCCTCAATTTGTGTCGTATCCGCAAAAGTCGTCGGAACGCTTGATAACGACAGCTTAATAACATATTACGCACTGTGTTTGAAATCCTACTATCGTACTAATTCTTCTTTCCTACCTACTATCCTACTTCCTACTTTAGTAAATTTGATGTACAAACTCGAAAGTTTGTAAGGATGGATGTTTATTACTCTTTCACGCAAATACTACAGAACGGATTTTGATGAAATTTAACAGTTATAATATCAGAATAACAAAATACTATAATATATAAAGATTTTGTGAGATTTTTCGATAATATTATGATAAGTATAAAGTTAGTCGGAAAAAATCCAGCCTTCTGAGAGCTATCTTGTCGTGCGCTGCCGAAGCCGTATCGTGTTCGTGTAG
Source organism: Dasypolia templi (assembly GCA_963555695.1). NCBI lineage: Eukaryota > Metazoa > Arthropoda > Insecta > Lepidoptera > Noctuidae > Dasypolia > Dasypolia templi. The sequence goes on from OY743153.1 coordinate 22,133,621, forward strand.
ACGAATCAGAATCAGAATTTTATTTGCTATGAATGTAGGTACAGATATAAGATGTTGTATAATAATGAGATCGGCTACAGTCTACCTTACGGCGTGCAAATTGTTTCATTAAATATTAGTACACGAAGATAATATTTCGTGGTATTGTTTGTCATAAAAAAATCTAAATAAAAGTCCGCGACAGCATATGTACATATACCTTTTGAATTAATTAGTTTTTTCTTTTTACAATACACATTTTAGAGTATTTCGTTAATTGTCATCAAAATGAATACCTTTATCGCTTTTGGTGTTTGATGTCGATAAACTTAGTCTTTTCCACTTATTAATTTGGAAGGATGGTTCATAAGTTAGATAAGAACAACGGACACCGCGGGTGGTGCGCAGAGCGGGGCTGTGATGTTTCATTGCTAATCAGCTGAAAAGCCTTGGTAAGGACATAAGTTACTTTTCATCAAAACTCCACGTGGGCGAAGTCGCGGGTGGAAGCTAGTAAGAAATAACTTTAGAAAAGAACGTATTGTAATGTTGTGTATCAACATTTTTTAACAAAGTTACTGCATTATTGTGTATTTGTGAAACAATTTACTTATCGTATTTTTGTATATTTATTTTCTTAAATTGCAAAGTATTTCCCGCACATAAAATTAATGTTGACATCGTAATTGAATTACACAAAGAAACTGCTTACAGTTGATGTATCAAAGAACGCAATACTTCGACTCCTAGAAAAGATACGTATTCAATACAAACAAAAATATTTTTTTCCTAAAGAAATTGTGTTTTATGGTTACCGACTTATTGCTTGGGTGTGTCTATGCAAAACACTTAGTAACTAAGAAGGTAGTAGGTAGGGAACTTATAATAATTATATCATTGGGTAATACTGACTGTTAAATCCATCCCACGGAAACCAAATCGTAAATATAATATGGTAAATAATAAGTCTTACGGACTTATAATAAGTATGCAAGCAAAGCTAAAGGTCGTAAGAATGGTTTGGTTACTCAATACCAAATAACAAGGCAAATCTAAATCCAAGTTCACAGCATAAGTCAATAGTGTCAGAAATCATCATCATCATCATCAGCCTATAGTAGTCCACTGCTGGACATAGGCCTCCCCTAATGAGCGCCATAGCGCCCTGTCTTCAGCTCGACGCATCCAGCATCTGCCTGCAGTCTTTCGCAGATCGTCATCCTGGCCGGAGGACGTCCTACACTACGTTTGCCGAGTCGCGGTCTCCACTCAAGAACTCGTTTACCCCAGCGGTTGTCGGTTCTTCGCGAGATATGGCCGGCCCACTGCCACTTCACACACCAGAAATATTACAACACAATTTAGAAAGCAACTAAACACGCACGCACAGGACAATAAAGTAATCGTCTAACACTGACAACAAACACGGAACACCCCGGCGCCGCGGCGTGCGCAACGTTGCGGTAATGTGTGTGCTTGTCCGAGCGATACACACCTACTACCGTGTACGCAGTACGACCACGCACACATTGACATGTGCTTTACGCGATAGTACTACTGGCTATTGAAAATTTATTATAAATTTTGATGTTTTCCGTAATACCAAAAAGGATGAATGTAAACTCAATAATTTTTATTTTTTTTCTACTATTCGTAACTGCATAATATGAGCTATGTTTCTACTACAACAACATTACAGACATTTTTGTTTATAGTACAAAAAAGCGAAAAGAAAACATGTCTTTTACGCTGTAAAAAAGTGCGAAATAAAATTAGTTTAAACTTCATTTTAGGAAAGTATTTTGGGAAAAAACCTAGGAACCTAGGTAAACGCTGTCTAAATCCGAATATAAGCTTAATATTGTGGAAATATGCTTAAATTGCAAATGGTTTAGGTATTACGTTTGTATAGACAATTCATGCGTCGCCGTGCTATTAAGAAGTAACAATAGAGATCTAAGCCACCCGAGTAAGTCGTACCCCGGGCGTAATGCCGGGCTTGGCGGCATGGGCGATCGAACATGCCGCCGCCGGCGGAAGGCCGTGGCTTAAACGGAACAAGACAATAACACAACAATAAAACAACGTTTTTGTTATTAATGTATTGTTCATGTTCAAAATGTTCGTGGGCCAATCTTCGCACTTCTGTAGTCGTAATTTTTCATTTTATCTCCTGCTTCATGACTTGAAAAGTCGTTTGGATTCTTCCTTCGATAATTCCTCTCTAGTTGATATTTCAACGTGCGTGTAGACGAGCTTGTGGGCCCGTTCGCAAACGAAAAAGTTTAGAGGAGTTAAATCAGGTGATAGAGGTAACCGTCTCTGTCGCACCACTCTGGGAAACAGTTGTTTAAAGTTCTCCTACGTTTAATGTTCAATGCGCTGGACCTTAAACGTAGTTTGGAATACTTTACCTTACTGAATAATTGTCTTTCAGGAATTCCAGATAATTGTCTTCATTTAAATTATCTAGTAGGAAGTGGGGACCAATCAACATTCGGCTGATTACTCGTGCCCACACGTTAACTGAAAATTTCCTTTGGAACGACACTTGCTTCTTCATTCGTTGTTGGTCTGTTCACATACATACATGTGGATGAAAATTAAAAAGTGTTTATCACTTTTTTATTATTAACTATACATCTAGCAAACCGCAAGGCAGTTTAATGACAGACGTAGCTCATTTTTTACATTTATACTTACACTAGCTGACCCCGCAAACGTTGTTTTGCTTCTTTATTTTTAAATACCTACCCGATATGCACACAAAATTTCATACAAATCGATCCAACCGTTTCGGAGGAGTTTGGAAACAATCATTGCAACACGAGAATTTTATATACTACATAATTTTCACTTTGACACCTGTAGGTTCTTACGCTAAACTACTCGTATCTATAGCACATTATAGTGTAATAATATCTATGATTATTATGTATTAAGTACTAAAATCTAACCTACAACAGACATACAAGTTTTATAAGATTTATAGATATTTTCTACAGTGTGACAGACACTCATTGTTTCATTTTTAAAAGAGGTATTTGTTATACAACTGTTTATATCGACTGGGAGGTTATTAATAATAGTTGGAGCTAAACAAAATTTACACTATCGACTATAATAGTTTTGCAAGTGGGCACTACAAATCTTCTTAAATCCTCCTCCTTCCGTCCTCCTCCCCCTCGCTCCTTTAAGATGTTGTGCGATTATTATTGTATTTATAGTCATCACTACAATACTGTTCTAAAGCTACTGACAACACTACCCTCTCATGAACCGGCAGCATTTTACATTCCAAAAATAAGTCTTCGTTATCACTACTCTTACAACGGTTTTTGTGTTTAAAAACTCTTTTCATAAGGCACAACCTGAGGGTCCAAAAAAAAAAACAGTGGTATTGGGGAGCCCCCGTCAGGAACGAAGTATCTTACGCTTTTTGTTCAATTCCTAAAGTAATTCGTCGTTTTGACATCATTATCGTCCTGAGCACCCTAAAAAACCATGAACGATACTCACGATAAAAAATTTGGACAATTCCGTAGCCGCAATCTTGGATTTTCATTTATAATTCACTATCGGTTTCAGCACCCTCGAAAACCATCCAACAACTTAGTTCCAAAAGGTCCAGTTTTTTTATCGTCGCGCGGCGGCTCGGGATAAGCGAGAATAATTTTAAGAGTTAACAAGTTATCAGTTCTATCAAAATAACAATAGTGCATTAGCTAAAATTGTTACAGTATTTTGACCGTAAGATTTCCTTATGCGTTGATCATAACATTTCTTAAAACTTAATTAATCAAATAATACAACTCTCACTTACAAATTATAACTAGAATATTTGTGCGCCGTTGACGGCAAGACATTGCATTGCGTTAATTTTATTAATATTGTCATCTGTACTTTTTGTTGACCAGTGTTCAACAAATAAAAATATTTGAATTTGAACGTTGTCAGATTCGTACTCGTACAGTCCTATTACGAACGGCAACTTTGCAATATTACTCGTGCTTCTGCACCGTCAAGCAAAAAAAAATTAATGGTAAAGAGCATTTAGTGGATAATTCAAAGCTGTATTGATATTTACGAATCCTAGGTTACACCAAATATATTGAAATCTAGAGTATTTAGATGAGATCCAAAGAGTTGTCAGATTTTTTTGACTGCACTACCGTAACATATCTCATGAACAGTTATAACATTGATAAATTGCAACAAAATAATGAGATAGTTGACAACAATCGTGAGTATAACTGGCAGCATGTACAGTCGAGTTCACTAATATATTGGCAGTGACAATGTTTCAAAATATTGTAAGCGTTAAAATGATCATAAAGTTCGAGACAAATTTAGACATCAATAAAATGTTCTCTCAACCGTTACAAGGCAGATTTCCTAAAATTTAATCTAAAATGTGACTCTTCATAATGTGCACATATTAAAATGAGAGAAACTATGCTCAATTTTTTTTTTAATACAGGTAAAGACACGGAACACGACTCATAACTTTGTCGAGTAAACCTGAAGGCCTGCTTCGGAAGAACCCTCAAAATCGCTATTCATAGTCGTCCGATTAAGGAAATTATGAGGTCCCTCGACACTGTATATTTATATTGTTTGCATATTTATATATTAAACTTTATGCCTTATCGGAGTTCTTTTTTATTTTGTGTAATTAACATTATTGTTCTCTTTGAAATCTGTGATGTCGTGGATCCACATAATACGTATAAATAATATTTCACCCTTGATCTTTTAATGTCTCAAACAACATTTTAAGTCTTAAATTAAAAGTTTTTTTTTGGCTCTCGAAATATTTAAGTTCAACTTGTTGTATTTAACATTATGTAATATTTTGCTGACTGAGTTTATTGATCAAACTTATGAAAAAAAAAGTATTTAAACATAAATCAGGTAAATGTGGAACAAACACTGTTCCTATAACTTCAGTAACATGACATTGTTTATCAGCGTTGATCAGAGCGATAATGAAAACGAACACGTGTACGTGATATTAATAAAGATTAATATCGTGTAACCACTCAGTCAACTAATTCAGTAACACTTTTACGAAACTATTATTTTACATGGAGAGAGTCTAGCGTCCACAAACAAGATACAAGGTAAACTGAGCATCTGACTGCCCATAACAAGTGTCAAAGACCTACGAATAAGAGCTGAGACTAACGGCTTAACGTGCTTTCCAAAGCACGGAGGGGTCTCGATATGTAATGGATGGCTACCCAGTCACGAGGCGACCGCGGCAAGCATAGCTTTACCTATAATCAAACCGCTCGGCTGTTGTTATTTAGCCACGAGCCGACGAGCTCCAATCTCTTAGCCATATGCACAGAAATTATTGTAGCCAGAAGAAGATTAATTGCATTCTACAGCAGCAGTATAGCATAAAAAAAACCCTAGGAATGGCGTCATAGATTCACAATAAATTACCTAATGGTAAACCTACTTCAGGCACCAGTCTCTCACAAAGTTAGCTCCTTGTGTGTGCACTACTATCATTATAATATTAGTATTAAGTACATAACTTGTGAAGCGAAAATAAACGTTTAATGCTTTGTTAAGTCAATGTATTTAAAAGGCAACTCAATAATCTACCTACTGTTAAGTAAGACATACTACACAATAAATGAATACCTGCCACATATTTTTAATAATACATTCCTATAACTGTGGTGAACACTTGAGTCAGTTTTTTTTTGTTTAGATTACTTTATTACAAGAATTTGGATGAAATTTTTTTTTTTTTTTGTTGACTATGAACTAATGACTTCTAGTGATAATTTTACAGGACTGAATTGGTCCAACACAGTGGACTGTGCGTTCCATTGACATCTGGAAATGTATTAAAATTGTATTGTGTTGAGCAATAAACATTGGAATTTGAATTTACTATACTTGTTATAACATAACATAATATAACATCACGCCTTATTTCCCCGAAGGGGTAGGGGGGAACTGTTATAATCCAAACAAAAACATTTTACCTTTCAAAAAGACATCAAACCAGCCTACATTTACATATATCATAACACCAAGCCAGTATTCCTCTAAGGGCTAGACCTTATAGTACACCCACATTTCGCCAGCCCACATTTCTCTCCAAAAACCCCACTACGTTTGACCTGGCAATCAATCTAGAAAATCCCGAGATATGGCCAATCACGATGAACCTATAGTAATCAATCAGTAACAAACCACTAGTTACAAACACGGATTAAGTTATCCAATGCAATCGAATTCATAAAACCTGTGTTGGCCAATTCGTCACGTTTTATTGAACCTTTGGTATATATATTTTGGGACACGTGGCAAATTGATTTACTACGCAAACATTCATATTCCAAAATATTATAAACTAGCTGAGTTCTATGACTGCCTCGTTGGTCTAGTGGTCGCAATCGCTACTGCTGAGCATGAGGTCCTGGGTTCGATTCCCAGGTCGGGCAAAGTGATATTGGGTTTTTCTATCTGGAATTTCTCAGTAGCAGCCCGGAGTCTGGATTTGTGCCCGGTTGATGGCAATAGGCTCGCCCCCTATTACATGGGACTTAAACATAACTGGCGAAATGTGGGTGTACAGGTACACCTCTGCCTAACCCTTCGGGGAAACAAGGCGTGATGTTATGTTTATGTTGAGTTCTATGGTTTCATCACTCTCCCAAAAGTTGTAGCGTGATGTTAAATAGCGTATATAACCGTCCTCAGGAAATGAATGGGTTATCAAATGTAAAAAAAAAATCATTTCCGACTCCGTAGTTCCAGAGCGCGTTCATACAAAAAGTCGGGTGTCATGGGACACCAGATTGGAACGAAGTTCCTTTATAAGGAGCCATCTAATATGGTCGCAAGTCACAAGTGTCAAAAGTGTTAGTTTTAAAAACAAAAACTAGACTAGCTTTTGTCCACAGTTTCGCCCTCATGGAGGTCGGAAATTATCCTACGGAAACGTACTATCGGGATAAAAAGTATCCTATGTATTAATCCAGCTTACAGAGACACAAAAAGTATTCACGATAAAAAAAACTCTTATCTCACTACTAAAGTTTCTAATAATATAATTATTTATAATAATTCGAAAGACACGTAGCGCCCTCTAGCGTCCTAAAGTTATTGTGACCGTCGAAAGTTCTTGTTCTTTCCTTAAGGAACAGTAATTTTTTTCTGAATAAAAGGTACCCTATGTCCTTTTCTGTACCCCTGACACAGTATATACAAAGCTTCATGATGACCGGTTCAGTGGTTTAGGCGTGAAAATTTAACATCAAACAAACTTACTTACTCGCATTTATTAAATTAGTCAGGCTGGCTGTAATAAAAAGCAAATAAGGTGAAGGGGCATCCAGCCTTTTTCGTTACGTGACGATTTCTATAATTTTCTACAATTTTACTCCTACCGCAAGCTCCGTTAAAGAACTTCGTTCCAAAGAACAAGAACTTCATCTATAACCTACTAATATTATAAACGTGAAAGTTTTTGAGCATGGATGGATGTTTGCTACTCTTTCACGCAAAAACTACTGAACGGATTTGGATGAAATTCGGCACACACTGAAAAGTAAGTAGTGTTAACCTGCATTAACACCACCTTTCAGCCTCATATTCCCACGGGATCGAGATATATGCAGGTGAAACCGCGGGGCGCAGCTAGTCACATTATAAATAGGTGTGAAAGTAACTGCCATAGCTGTTCGTATGTCTGTGACCTTTTCACGCGTAAATGGCTGGAAGGGTTTGGAAGACATTTGGCACGCGTATATACTTTTTATCCCTGCATTAGATCCGTGTGATAATATCCGAGAACCACGCGCGCGACGTCAGAGAGACATTAAAACGGTGATTTTTTAAATCAGTTTTTAAGTAATAGGCGATTTCGACTTCTCCGATCAAACTCTGGAGCCCATCGTTTATCCATACCTTCATAGTCTGTACAAGCATAGTTGGTCCATGAGTATGGGCGAACTAAGGATTTCTACGTCTAAATCATATTTTACCATTTTGTTACATATACTAATAATAAAGCTGGAACTACCAGTCCGATTTGTCGAAAAGGGTTTCCATTTGTTAGCCCAATTCTTGATAAAGGTAATAGGTGCGGTGGTTCAGTGAAACAATTTCAAGTGGATGAAGTCGCGGGCAGAAGCTAGTCTTGTAAATATATTCAAGAGAAGTAAATCGTTAATAAATGATATTCTTTAAAATAATAATCAAGTAAATCGTTGTAACTACTTAGTAATCTGCCAATGTAAATACATTATATTTCCACAAATGTTGTCCACCAACACTGGCCAACAACATTTGTATAACTTCCCTGTTTAAGGGCTCTCTTATAACGAAGAAAACTTAAAAAAATCGCCCTATAAAACGAAAGTCGTATTTTTAAGCTTCATTGAACTTAAAAATTTCCCTTGATATTTATTTGTACGAGTTATTTATGCCAATAATACTCGTGGAAAATTTTAAAAGAGAATATTGACGGTTTCAAATAGAGTTTGTTTGGGGGCAGAGAAGGTTTTGTATTCAGTTCGAAATGTTCATAAACAAAACAATAATAGGGTAATTTCGATTCTTAATACAAGCTTCTTCCTCTTCTGCAAGTATTTAAAAATACTAGTTTACAATGATTTCTATCCATACAAAGTCAGAGGCATTTCCTACAATCAGCACGGCTTCTTGAAAAAACGCTCGACTGATATTGAATTTGGCTACCTTTTCAAATGTTTTTCTTGAGAATACAGATGGCAGCGGGCAAGTTGACCACGTCGATCATGTCATCCTGCTCAACAAGTTATACAGATTGAGTATACGCGGAGATCGTATCATATTTATTTAAAAGGTCACTAGCTATAGTAATAGGAGGGATACCGTTCTAACTTTATTGAAATCCCTAGCGGTGTTCCCATTTGGGGCCTCTCTTTTACAACGCAAATTTATTTGATATCACTGATGATTTTAAATACTCGGAACACTTAATGTACGCTGACACGAGAAAAATATATTATATTTTATAAAATAAGATCACTCGATGACTGAAAATATTACATAAAACAAGATAACGGTAAAGTCTAAAAGTGTCAATGTATTAGACACACGCGTAAAAAAATCTGTTGTTTAACTCAAACAACTTCAAAGGAATTTTGAATAGTCGAAATAGTTCGGGATTTGGGAGTTATGTTTGACGATAAATTAACATTCTCAGATTACATAGACCTTTTTAGCACCAAAGCTTACAACAACTTAAGTATTGTCATTCGGTCATGTAAGGTATTCATATCATAAACACCGAGGCTATTAAATAGGTTTATTTTTTATATGTGCGCAGCGTCTTAGAATATGCGTGCCCAATCTGGTCCCCTCATTACATAATTTATAAGAACCAAATAGAACGGGCTCAAAGAAAATTTATCAATCACCTTAACTATCGACTCCGATGAAATATGAGAAAAGTTGTCGAATACATCTTCTGCTAACACTCGATGAAAGGCGCAAAGTTATGGATATGTGTTTGTTATTTGACATACTCAATGGACGCCTCGATTGGCCGGAGTTGGTCGCACAAGTAAATTTTAACACTCCCGGGCCCACCCGTCACACGACAATGTTACACGTGCCTCGGCCCGTATTGCTTGAATTTTTAACACATATTTCTTTCAAATGGATAATTATATTTAAGTGTAATAAACCAGCATTAAAAAAAAACAATTAATGAAAACCATCATTGAAGGCAAATGAAGCTACTAATATCTTAATGTTAAACCTTTTTTTTCTCTCTTATTAATAAAACTTTTTTTTTAAACTCTAAACTATAAAGTTTTAACTTTTTAATAAGTTAATCTATTTTACCTTTTTCTAGTCTATCAGTTTTTTTTAAGTATGGTTTACCACTGTCCATTACTTTGTTGTTCAAACATGGCCCTGGTGGATCACTTTTGCGCTTTAAAAGCGGCTTTTCCGTATATAGAGTTACCCCAAAATATAATACTATCTTAATATTAGATGCCACATGACTATGACGTTGAATGATGTTAAATGTTAGAGTAAGTTTATACAGGACATAGGATGAACTAGTAATTTTCTTACATAAACATTTCAATGTGATCCTTAAAGTTAATCTGCCTGTCAATGATAAACCCTAGAAATGGTGCAGTATCTATGTCGTGAATTTTGTTACTTTCGTACTAAACCAACATTTTTAAACTGAGACTTTTGTTGCCCAAGTAATACTTGGGTTTTTCCAAGATTAATTCAAAAATTATTATTATTAGGTCAAGAGATAGAATTGAGAAATAATAGAATAGAATTGACCACGTTATCGTCATCAATTCATATGATTCAGATTTATTGCAAGGTATTGTTACCATTATTGTCAGCAGAGAGTATTATGGGGAAGTCTATGGCATTGGGCAGGTCATTAAAATTAATCAAGAACAGTGAGGGACTCAATACACTCCCCTGTGGTACTCAGATATATACAGTGCGTTCTTTGGAAAGATATATAACTTCTTTTATTTTTTTACTTTAAATTGAAGTCTGTATGGTAGTAAATAGTTTTAATTTTAAAATTAAGTGAATAATAAGTTCAGGTTATTACCTCTTTTAACATAGGAGTCAAGCTTGTTTCTTAAAATATTGTGGTCAATACAGTCAAAGCTTTGCTTCAAGTCACAATACATAGCACAATCAAGTGCGTATTAGCAATAATAGTTGGTGATTATTTTCAATATTTGTCATAATTTTACATAAAAAGTCATAAAAACCATTTCTTCCGAAAATATTTTTGCACGTTACAGAGAATCAATTTGTTTTTCTCACCGTAAATATATTTTTTATAAATTTTGGAGAAAATTCGCAAATGTGTAATCGGTCTATACTTTTGCATTTACTACATATATTATTTCAAATTTTTAAACAAATTTTACTAACTAGACGGTCGTTAAAAACACCCTGGCTGATACACAGGTTAAGAATATGACTTATGAGTTTAGCAATCAAATCGGTAACGTGTTTTATAATCTTAGTTGAAATTTCGTCATACCCTACGCTATTAGTGTTTTTAAGACCTTTTATGATGTTAAATATTTGTATTGGTTGACATGGAGCCATGACCATTAGGTTTTGTTTATTTACCGTTCCGTGGTGGACAAGACTACTCCAGTCTGCAAAAAAAAAACAGTCAATGGTGGAAGCAGACTAGAGTAGTCTGGTTGAGACGCAGTCTGTTTTGACGTTAATATTTAGTATAATTCTATATTTTAAGCATTCAAAGTTGCACAGAGTGTACTAAATGAAACTTTCATGCCATTGATTCGCCCGTACGCTTCGCTGGAACGTACCGCCGGCGGTTGTCAGCGATTGTTCTAGCATGCTCGTTCATTTGTTTCCGAGCAACAACTTCAATTATTTACCGTGCTGTATTACCGTGATTCGGAATATTTCAGTGTGAATATATTTTCAGAAGATGAACAGGTAAGTGCTTAACAGTTTTTAGTGATTAGGTTGAGAATTAGTTAAATAATTTGGTCACAATTTATTTCCGCAAACACCGTTAGCATTTTGGCGCCATTTTGCCGCCATTTTGCCGCGTCCGGTTACTTTTTCCTCGTGTTATTATTATAATTCTTATATTTTGATGAATCTCTTACTCATTCGTACGTCGTATATGTATCATACTATCGATAACATGCATTTATTTCAACTGATAGCGTTAGAAATGTGCGTATCATTGAATTTAAAAAATCCCTCCGAACAGCAGACTAGATCAGTCTGGTTCCACCACGGGCGGTTTTAGGTATTAGCGCCATTTTGTTGTGTAATAGCCCGGATTTGAAATTACTGTGGATACGCTTTATGTTTAACCGACCGACGAAAGGGGAAGTTATGAACATAAAAATGTTTTTTTTTTTGGAATTATGGTTTTTATAGGTTATTTTTAAAATAAAAATAGAAATAGAGGTTTTTATAGGTTATTTTCTTTGTTCCTAGTGTTTTAAAACTTGTTTGCATGATTGTTTGGGTTGCATGTGTTTTTTTTTGCTTGTTTTAGTGAACCAAGACGTCCTCGCACGCGCGGACCGCGACGCGGTGGGGCTGTGCGCGTGCGAGGTGGACGTAGCGCTGCTGCTGCTGCTGGGTCGGTCGACGGTGAGATGGTGGTCGCCGGCCCAAGCTCCATCTCCAGAGGCACGGAACGCGGGCGCGGGCGCGGGGTGGATGGCGGGGGCGGTCACATTTTTAATAAATAAATAAAAAACATAATATTAATGTGTCCAAGTACATAAAACATTCTTATGTACTTTCTTAACTTCGAGTTCAAATCTGACAATATTATGTACAAGTACATATTATAAATGTGTACAAGTACATAAAACATTCTTATGTACTTTAACTTCGAGTTCAAATCTGACATGTGTACAAGTACATAAAACATTCTTATGTACTTTCTTAACTTCGAGTTCAAATCTGACAATATTTGCTGTATCTTAATTTCCTATCCTTTTTTTTGTCATTTTTTTGTAATTCTTGTTGAGGTACTTGTGCAAATTTGTTGCGAAATTGTTAATTTTGGTTGTTGATTTCTGCAATGTTTTTGTAAGGCAGCATGCCTATTTATTGTGTTTATCGATTTGTAAATATCTTCAAAATGTAGAATATCAATTTACATTTAAAATAAATACAACACAATTTAAACTATGATGCAAAGTTTGAGTGGATGTTTTTTGCGCTTGGTTTCAAATGTTTGTTTTGGTTAGTCGATACTGTTAATCTAAACACTTCTAACGGCTGAGACTCTGTCTGCGATAAGTATGTGGACCATTTGTTAATGTAAGATAACAACCCAAGCCACTTAGCCATTAGTGTTCTGAGAATCGAACAATGAACAATTTTTTTGCGCCGTCACTCGATACGTCCAGATGACGTCATGTTTTTGTAAAGATTGTAGCTTGTAAAAAAATTATGGGAAGGTGTGTACTTTGAATGGATTATTGTGAAACAGTTTATATTTATGTAAATTAAACAAAAACTTTATGAAATAATGGTTTATTTTTTGAATTACAATGACCCTTACACAAGAAACTGGGAAATATTCCCTCACACAGATTTCAAATAAGAATTACTAATAAATTACTACGCAAAACTGGGCTAATCTATACATAACACGTTAGCTTATTTAATAAAGATTACAACGACGTAACTTTATACAGCTCCCGTGTATAACTTAGGAGTTATCGCCGTTTTAATCACACGCGCCATTTTCCCGCCAAAACACGGAAAAGGGGCGTCACCCATGCGCGCAAGTGGCCCAAAATGGCCTCCACCACGCAACGAATGAACTTTTATCAGCTCCTGGTATTGGCATATTTTTTCTACGAAATATTCGTTGAACTTGTCAACAATTAATTGAGGTTTGTTAATTGTTTCATTGTTAATTCGAATTGTATTTATTGAGTCACTACGCAGATTCAATTCAAGTTTTTTTTTTCACTTTCTGTTTTTTGTTGTATTAATGTTGTAGTTATTTTGAGATTGTTTAGTCAGTTTTTTTAAAATCAACTTCTACTAATTTGGATATTTTGTGGTAATTAAGTTTAGTAATTTGCTTGTTAGTAATACATCTACGGGGGAATCATAGTTCTTGAGTTAAATGCATCATTTGGATCATCGTTGTCATATATTTCAGAGAACGTTAGAGTCTCAAGGTGGGCTCTAAATTTATTCATATTCTTTGGTCTAAAGTCCCATTGAGATTTTTCTAATATTTCAAACACAGTTGATAGGTACGCGACACTTCAGAAATTGCATCGTGTGATCCGATACGAGTAGAGCAAATTCTATTACTTCCATCCTGCATTTTTTCTCGAAAATATGGTCGAAATTATCAATGCAGGTTTCAATTTGCATCCTGGTTTGTTTTTCTATTGCTATTATTACAATTTTATAACTTATCAGTACAATTGCACACCATTCTACGACATTAGTCAACGCACGTTCTGAAACCTCTGGTAATTTTTCTCTAAAAATTTCCAGACCGGACCTGAATACAAGATCCGCCTCTTTTACTATTTTGTCTGCTGACACATTCAGGCAATCTATAATTAGGTACCACAAGGCGGGCTTCATGACCTGACATCATAAAATGTTACGTTATGCATAGTACATCAACGGGCAGGTCTTTTGCTGACAGTTAAATAAAGCATAGAGAGAGGGTGTCTGCTTTGTTAAGCAATCCCGCTGTATTTTGGTGCAGAACACCGGTATAAACAGGAACACACGAAAAAAATAACTACGCAGGGTATCATCCTATAAAGATTGATTATTACTTGATGAGTCAAACGTAATTAGCGTTCCCGATTTTTTTTATGGTTTGTAAAGTCAGTTTCTATAAATTTTTCAACATATATTTTTTTACTTTATATATTTGATAAATTTTGGTATTCTGTTGATTTGTGTGTATAGTCCAATTGTAAGATTTCCCTTTAAAGATCTAGATAAATTGTGTTAAGCATGTTCTTCGAGGCATTCTATTTGAGTGTATCGTGGGTCAGTTCATCAGCAGGTGTGTGATATTTATATACTTTCTTCATTTTCACAAAACTGTCCTCTTTACAGAAATAATCATGGCGACATTACATTAATTTGTACGAAAAAAAATACGAATTTATACGATTAACTTTGTATTTAATCAATGTATCAATAACCTTTAATGATTTTAACTTCATTTCATTTAAGAAAACATAATAGGCATGATGCAGTCATCATCCCTATCATGTTTTCTTAAATGAATATTTAAAATGTTTTAATAATATTAAAAACGTTAGAAAAATATATAATTTAAAAGAAGGCATAATAAAAATGAAATTATCGAAAACTTCTGTTACATCGATGTAAACATCGGACAATGTGTGGCGCTAGTATGAAGTTACATAGTCGTGACATCACGTCTACGATATTATTGCCCTTGTCTAACACCTATTTTAAAACGTTTTTAACTTGGCAATTCTTTAAGTTTTTACGCTTTATATAATATTGTTTGCACTGTTAGGTAACAGACATACATATTTTTGAGAAAAAAATATCATCATCCCTATTATTGCTTCTAAGTTTCACATTTCTTTCACTTCTTAAACGACACTACAACATAAGTCGACTAAGTAATGTGCCGGACATTACCTTGTCGAGTTGTGCTATGTCGCTTAATAGACCAATTTAACAAAGTTTAGGAGTGCACCACACCACAACGAGTTTTGATTGGCTAACACTGTGTAAAAGGCGTCACTTCACAACAAAGTTACTTGAATTCGATTTTTTAAATGAGACATGATGGTAGGAACTGCAGTTATAACCTTTAATTGTTACAGATAAGTTTACGAAACCGTTTGTGCAAGGACTATCCATGTTAATTATAATAAGTGCAAAGCTTTTATCTCCGAGCCAACATTATTTATATTATTAACATTAATTAATAATAATAAATATTTATGGCTATATTACAAGGCGTATTTTAACACGGTCCAAGTTAAATTATAAAGCTTTTATTCCTGGTCTGACAATATTTTTTAAATTCCGTTTATTGTCACGCTCGTTGTGTATTCAGGTCTACAGAAGGAGAGAGGATGTGCTGAATAAAAATAATGAACGTGGAATGCTTTATTTGTTTGTTTTAGTCTGTTTTTTTTTTAATTGTCAAACTCAAATTCAAGCGGTCTTATTACAAACACAAGGTTTAAATCATTGAGTCATTATTTAAAACAAGAACGTAGCGGTAATCGAATTAGAGTTCTGTATACAAAATTGACAGATAAGTCCGATTCGAAGTTGTCAGTTTTGTATTAATTAAAAACTTTAAATATACTAGCTGTAGCCGATTTCATTAATTTATGTACAACAGCTAAGAACTGTACCTACATTCATAGCAAATAAAATTCTGATTCTGATTCAGAAATAAAAATCGTTATACAAAACCCGGCTTGAAGTTTTAGTCTCGGCTGAAGATAGATCTTGTTTTATGATCAGTTTGAAGGCGCATATTATGTACCGGACAAATAGAGAGGCTCATGTAACTAGTTAGATTAAAATTTTTCATCATGTGTTGTCAAAATAACGTAAAAATAACTAGTTTTAATTGTAAATCTGCAAAAAGATCAGTTGATAATATAAGAAAGATTTTTTAATGGTCTGATTTGGTCTGCCTGCAGGAGACTTGGCTGTTACCTCATGATATCGCAATGTTAGGAATGATTAGCCCTGAATTTGAATTTACTGGTAGGTCTGCTGTAGACACATCAGAAGGGCTCCCCTAAGGGGGCGGCCGTACGGAGGGGTGGCTATTCTCTGGAGACAGGGTGTTTTTGAGTCTGTTTCGGTAATTCCCTGTAATAGTTCTCGGTTAGTGGCCGTTAAAGCTGTCTCTGGTGGTCGCACTATTATTGTATTTTCTGTTTATATGCCTACAAACTCACAAGAAAACCTGCATTTATTTACTAAGGTCTTAAGTGAGGTAAGTGCAATCATTGCGACTTATGATGTTGAAAACATATACATAATGAGCATTTAAAAAAATATATAAATTATTTTATAATGAGCTATTAAGTTTTTGTAACGATCAATCCTGGGTCTGTGCTGATACAAAGAAGTGAGGATACAATCTCAACTACTACACCTTTATTAGTGAGGCTCACGGCTGTAGGAGGTGGTTAGACCATTGTGTTGTCTCTTCATCAGCCTGGCAGACAGTTGTAAGTGTAGGTATTGATGAAGATGTTTATGTGTCTGATCAATTACCTATATTTATTATATGTAACTTAGATGTAGTAAGGACTAAGGTGACGCCCGGGGCTGCACCCCACAGTGCTGTTGTTTGGGGCGTCAGGAATAAAACAGATATAGAGAACAATCATGAGATTGTTCTCTATATCTGTTTTATGTGTTCTGACAAGCTGCGGGAGATATACTTCCCACAGGAGTTTGTGGTCATGTCATGTAACTTGGATGAACACAAACTTGTCCTCGATAAGATGTACAAGAATATTGTAGATGTCCTTTGTGAGGCAGTGCGGTAATCTAATGAAAAACACAAGTGACGTAAGCGGGGTAATCCGTTGTGTGGTTGGAATAAATATGTGCGAGGCGCTCACCAAGTGGCCAGGTTCAGATTTAAAGCCTGGGTTTTGGCTGATCGGCCAACCTCTGGGACTGTTTACGACCAAATGTGTGAGACGCGTAAAATTTTAACAAAAGCCGGCTAAAGTATTGTCAAAATAGGCAAGACCAAATTAAAATGGACGTATTAGAAGAACAACGGGCTAAACATAATTTCTGTGCATTTTGGAAGTCCACGGGTAAATTGGAAGCTAAGCCAGGTCGCGCGGCAGACGTGGGAGGAGTTACTGAGCATAGGGACATTGCTAATTTATTTAGAGACCTTTTTAAAGTAAACTCTCCACTTGGCCCCTCAGTGTCAGGAACCGGCTTTGTATCTCATGTCAGGGAGGAACAGCCGCTACTGCGCTTCACCACGAAGCAAGTAAGGTCTGTGATTAATAGTATGAGTAGGGTCAAATCACCTGGGCATGATGGGCTCAGCATAGACCATTTAAAATATTCAAGCGGTCATATGCCGAGGGTCCTGTCCTTGTTCTGTACGATGTGTCTCAGCCATTCGTATTTACCGGCAGACTAAATAAAGACCATTGTAGTACCCATTGTGAAGAATAGGACATGAGATATCTCGGAAATGAGCAACTATCGCCCGATCTCTCTTGCAACTGTTATGGCCAAGGTGTTGGATAGTATGCTTGACTCTTATTTGGCAAAATATATTAAGTTGCACGATGCACAGTTTGGGTTTTGTCCTGGACTATCAACCGAAACTGCTATCCTAAGTATCAAGCATACTGTCAAATACTACACTGATCGGAAGGCCGGTGTACGCCTGCTTTCTTGATCTCTCCAAGGCTTTCGATCTCGTTTCATATGACGTGCTTTGGAGTAAATTGAGGAGTAGGGGTATACCGGAGGAACTACTCAGTGTATTGAAGTTTTGGTATCGTAACCAGACGAACCGTGTTAAATGGTCTAATGCGCTCTCGGATTCATATGGGTTGGAGTGCGGGGTGAGGCAGGTTGGTTTGTCGTCTCCCCGGCTCATCAATCTATATGTTAATGAACTCATTGACGAGCTCAGCAGCATGCGTGTCGGGTGCAGGGTAAATGGTGTTAGCTGCAACAACATCAGTTATGCAGATGACATGGTGCTGATGGGCCCGTCGCCGAGGGTGATCGTAGAGTTACTCAAAGTATGTGAGACCTACGCCGCTGCACATGGACTGGTTTATAATGCAAAAAAATGTGAATACATGGTTTTTGGGGTTGCGGGAAGACGCCGGAATAGTACAGTCGAACTCACCAAAAACGGTACGCCAATACGTAGAGTCACTGAGTTTATATATCTTGGGCACGTTCTTTCCGACAGCCTCAGTGACCATGGTGACATTGAAAGGGAGCGTAGGGCTCTGGCGGTCAGGGGTAATATGTTGGCACGAAGATTTGCTGGGTGTACTGACCAAGTGAAGATAACACTTTTAAAGCTTATTGTCAGGGTTTGTACATCTTTGGGTCAACTACTCGAAAAGGTCGCTGGATGTTCTACGCATCCAATGCAATAATGTATTTAGGATGCTGTCGCGACTGCCTCGTTTCTGCAGTGCCTCAGAAATTTTTGCGGTAAACCATACCGGTGGATTTCATGCCATCATCCGCAAAAAAACCGCCTCACTCCTGAGCAAAATAAGAGGCAGTCACAATAGCATCCTGAAAGCTGTGGCGGCAGACACTTCCTCACCTATAATAAGGCAATTTGTGAGAAGACTTATAACCTAGTCTCTATATCTCGTTATGTCTAGTTTGGTGGGTGGTCTTCTCGTGAATTCGCCTTTAGTTTTAAGTTACTAACAATAGTGTTTTTAAGTGCAATTGTTACTAACAATTTATGGATCTTTTTTAGTTGTCCGAAATAAAATGATTTATTATTATCTCCTTTATTACATTTTACAAACTCATAAGTTACATTTTTAATTATTATTAAAAAATCTGAAAAAATCTAATAAAAACATTTAAAAATATAAAAAATAGTATCCCACCGGTATCGGGAACAGGGTCCAAGCTGCCGGCGGTCAGGGCTCCAGAGAGAGGAACCTCCTGACCATGCGAGCCGTGTCCAGAAGTACCGCTTTCTGAATCACGCCCTTGATCCAGCTGCCCAACGAGAGCCTCCTCAGGTGTTTGTCGAGGCTCTTAGCTATTAAGCCATTGGCTGTCACGACTATTGGCACAATGATTGCTGAGTCCACATCCCACATGTCGACAACCTCGCGAGCCAAATCAAGATACTTGATTTCTTTTCGGCTTTCACGAGGTTACCGTCATGCGGGACCGTTACGTCAGCAACCATTGTGCGCCGCTCTACTCGATCCACCACCACTATATCAGGCTTATTGGCAACAATAGTCCTGTCAGTCATGATGGATCGATCTCAGTACAATATGATATTTCCATTTTCGAGAACTGGGTCATTCAGAGCAAGTTGCTGATGGACAATCCTGGCAACAAGGTTGTGTCTATGCAAGTACTCTTCGTTAGCTAGATGAGAACAACCGGAGATAATGTGTCTTATTGATTCCCCCGGACGGTGACATGCCCGACAGATGTCAACCGTGCCGTCTTTCACAATAAATCTCCGGTAATTGTTCGTCATCATAACTTCGTCCATAATTTCACAGACAAAACCTTCGGTTTCTCCAAAGAGGTCACCGAAACGCAGCCAGGCTACGGACGCTAGAAGATCTACATCGGGTCCATGTAGGGCCCGGAAAAGCGTCCGTGAAGCTCCTTACTCTGCCATACTTCCATGCGATCATTAGTTTAAAGCACTACAGGTTTGCGCCAGTTCTCTTTAGCCAAGGAGAGCGGAGTGAGGCCCTTGTCCACCGCGACCACATCACGATGCATCCCCACGTCGGCTTCTAGGAAATATTCCCTGAGACTGTATATCTTGCGACCACACTTTCGCGGGATATACAGTCTCATTACCGATGACCGTGGGTAATGATATTGTTTTTGATGCGGAGATGGCTCTGACGTTTATGGAATCCGAGAGTTGGATTCCCACGGATTCCACAATCTCCCCTCGCTTTACATGCATGACCGCACATTTGTCCACACCAAATTCCATCCTGATGGCGCTACTGAAAGTTTCAGTTACTTTCAGTAGTTCCATTAGTTGCAAATTGTTGGGGGCAAAGAGTTTTAGATCATCCATGTACAGTTGGTGAGATATAACCTGACCACCTCTCCTCAGCCGATAGCCTAGATCTGAATCCTCCAGCAGTGTGCTTAGAGGGTTCAAGGCTAAGCAGAACCAAAGCGGGCTCAAACTATCGCCCTGAAATATGCCTCGCTCGATCCTTATCGGCTCGCTATTCCTCAGGATATTCCGACATCCTGGATAGCAAAGGACCGTCCTCCATCGCCCCATACATGACATCAAGAAGGTGCGCAGAGTTGCATCTACTTTATACAACTCCAGCACCCTCATGAGCCACGTATGTGGCACCGAGTCATAGGCCTTCTTGTAATCTATCCAACATGTCGACAGATCCTTTCGGGAACGACGAACCTGTTGGCTAATGGCCATATCAATGAGGAGTAGCTCCTTAGTACCGCGGGACCCGTTCCCATATCCATTTTGAGAGGCAAACATGATGGAGTTGATGTCTATATGTTTGTTAATTTTAGCTCTCAAAATGGATGTAAGCACTTTACAGACCGTCGGTAAACACGTGATCGGCCTATAATTGTTGGGTTCCGCGGTGCTTCCTGATTTATGGAGCAGGTGGGAAACTCCTGTTGTTAGGAACTGGGGCAGCGAACCAAACTCCAAAGCCATCTGGTACTGGGCCGCCAAGCGAGCGTGCGATCTTGTAAACTATTTAATCCAAAAGTTCTGCAGCCCGTCCGGCCCTGAGGACTTCCAGTTAGGCAACGGACGGACTGCACTAGTTACATCTTGGGGGCAGATGGTAATAGCCCCCATTTCTGGTATTAGATTGCAGGGTCGCTCGACTTCCCGAGCCCAATCATCTTCGGTCTGACTGACAGGCACCGACCAGATACTGCGCCAGAAAGAACACATGGCATCATCATCTGGCAGGCAAGTGTCAGCCACACCTTGGTTCGGTCGCTCCCAATCCTTATATACCCACCTTTCATCGCTCTGGAAGGTGCGATTTTGAGTGTATCGCTCTACTCGCCGCTTATACCTACGAATACGGTTAGCCCATGCATACACTTTCTGCTTCAGGAAGTCGTTGCGCTCTGTGACAAAGGGCAGATAGTTCTGAGAGCTTATATTAGTCCCTGAGAACGCCCGCCTCACAAAGCGCATCACTCTTGGACGAGTATTGCCGTCTCTGAAGCAGATTAGTTTGCCGATGAGCACACTGGCCCCCACCAATACGGTGCTCAATTCTGCACTGCCAAGCTGGTACGGTTAGTTTCGGTCGCGTAGCTCTACAGTCATAGGCAAATTTGACGTGAGCTACACGACATTCCGCTACAGCCGCGCAGTACAGAATCGAATGAGTATCGGTGAGGTCTTCGCAGTCATCAAAATAGTTTGATAACTGCTAATCCAGGACCGCCACCAGCGCCCTATTTTTGCATGGTCAAACGAGGTAAGCGTGGTCTAAGTTCGGGCGACATGAATCGATATTCCCGAATCGCACACTCCAAACCACTCCTCAATTCCTCATTGCACTGGGTACTTACGTTTGTAGCCCTATCATCACTTCCCTCGTCAGCTTGATTTGTGTTGGACTGTGGTAGTACCACAACAGTCTACGACGGGGTCATCAAGCACAGTGTCATCCAACATATGATTACGTTAGATGACCCGCACCTGATCCGACAGTCCTTGTGCCGAAACGTTGACAGCTGGCTCAAGCACCTGAAAAAGAGAGAGCATCCGAACACGGTACGCGGTCAAATTGTTTCCCCCCTCTGTAGCCCCATAGTATGAGCGCATGACGTTTTCATTGATGGATCGTGTCCATCTCATGCGCTGCACACTTCCGCTGGGAGCTGGGACCCTATCAGAGGCTGGTGGGCCTCGAGGTCCTAAGCCGTCCGGCGGCCAGCGTCCACCTCGTCTACGAGCAGGTGGTGGCGTCGTGGGCGGAGAGAAATACACGTCGCTCGAGCTCGACGCAACTACCGCGGCTGTTGTCCTCACAGCGCTCACAGTAGTGCTGGGTACCGGTGGCGAGGCGGTGCTGAGCGATGAGTCCTGAGGTGGTGGGCGTGCTTGACGAGCGGCTGATCTCGTCAACATAGTTTCTTCATTTTTTCAATTTCGTCAGTTCTTGTTCATGTTATTTTTACCGGAGGTGACATCTGTCATATCACCTCCGATTCTGTCGTTTTTAATTAAATTTGTTATTTTTTTTTATTTCGTATTATCGCCCCTTTTTTGGTTTTAAAGTTGTTTCAAGTTTCAGGTTTGGTTTCTATTGAAAAACTATTGTAAGATTTGGTCAAAATTAGTTTTACTGATAATATTTTGCAAAATTGGAAATTCAGACGTATTGTTGACTCGGTTTTGCCATATTATTGTTATTATTATGTCGTTAATTTATTCTTATCCTTATTTTGCTACATTTTTTATAATTTTATAAAACAACTTAAAAAAAAACATTTAAAAATAAAAAAAAATTGTGGTCCGCCGGTAGCGGGAGCAGGGTCCAAGCTTCTGGTGCTTTGGGCTCCAGAGACAGGAACTTCCTCACAATGCGAGCCGTATCGAGGAGTACTGCCTTCTGAATCAAGCCCTTGATCCAACCGCCTAACGAAAGTCTCGAGAGATGTTGGTCGAGACTTTTTGCCATCAGGCCATCGGCCGATACGACAATCGGCACAATGAGAGCCGAGCTCACATTCCAAATGTCAACAACCTCGTGTGCTAAGTCGAGATATTTAATTTGTTTCTCTTTCTCAGCTTTCACGAGGTTCTCGTCATGTGGAATGGTAACATCGATAATCATTGTGCGGCGCGCTAATCGATCTATCACTACTATGTCAGGCTTATTAGCGATAATAGTCCTGTCAGTAATGATAGACCGATCCCAGTACAACGTGACAAGGTCATTTTCTAGAACTGGGTCGGGCACCTATTTGTAATATGGTACCTCAGAATCCACAAGTTTATATTACAAAGCAAGTTGCTGGTGAATAATCCTGGCTACTTGGTTATGCCTGTGCAAGTACTCGCCGTTAGCCAGACGTGAACAACCAGAGATAATATGTCTGATGGACTCACCTGGACGGTGGCATGCCCGACACACGTCAACCGTCCCGTCCTTCATAATATGTCTCCGGTAGTTATTCGTCAAGATAACTTCGTCCATAATTGCACAGACGAAACCTTCAGTTTCCCCGAAAAGGTCACCAAAACGTAGCTAGGATACTGACGCTAGGAAATCGACATCAGGCTCATGAAGAGCCAGAAAGAATCGCCCGTGAAGGTCCTTGCTTTGCCATACCGCCTTGCGGTCATCGGAAGTAAGTACTACAGGTTTGTGCCAGTTCCCTTTAGCCATGGAGAGCGGGGTACGCCCCTTGTCCACTGCAACCACATCACGGTGCATACCCATTTCGGCTTTTAAAAAATATTCCCTGAGACCGCACACCTCGCGGTTGTGGAGGGTCTTCGCATTTAAAAATCCTCGACCCCCGCAATTTCGCGGGATGTACAGTCTCATCACCGATGATCGTGGGTGATGGATCCGATTTGCGGTCTGAAGTGTACGGACCCGCCTATCCAGGGCGTCGAGTTCAGTTTGGGTCCATTTGAGTATGCCGAAAGAGTACATCAAAATCGGCATGGCCCAACCGTTAAAGGCGCGCACCTTGTTTCCGCCCGAAAGAAGACTAATTAATACCTTCTTCAGGCGGCCAAAGAAGCGCTCCTTCAACGATTGCTTCATGTTAATAACGTTGATGCCTAACGCTTCCGACATACCCAAATACTTATAGTTTTCGGATGAAGAGAGGGATCTAAGGTGTATGGAATCCGAAAGTTGAATACCTTCGGATTCCATAATCTCACCTCGCCTAACATGCATGATTGCACATTCATCCACACCAAATTCCATTCTGATGGCGCCACTGAGTGTTTCAGTTACCTTCAGTAGCTCCATCAGTTGCAATTTGTTGGGGGCAAAGATTTTCAAGTCCAAGACGTATGAACTGACCACCTCTCTTCAACCGATAGCCTAGACCTGTATCCTCCAGCAGTGTGCTTAGAGGATTCAGAGCTAAGCAGAACCAAAGTGGACTCAAACTGTCGCCCTGAAATATTCCCCGTTTAATCCAGACAGGCTCGTTATTCCCCTGGATCTGTTGACACCCCGGATAGCGAAGGACCGTCTTCCATTGCCCCATACAGGACCTAAGGAAGGTGCGTAGAGTTGCATCTATCTTGTACAACTCCAGCATCCTCACAAGCCATGTATGTGGCACCGAGTCGTGGGCCTTCTTATAATCTATCCAGCATGTCGACAGATCCTTGCGGGAGCGACGAACCTGTTGGCTAATGGCCATGTCGATGAGGAGTAGCTCCTTAGTACCTCGGGACCCGTTCCTACATCCATTTTGAGAGGCAGACATAATCGAGTTACTGTCAATGTGTGTATTAATTTTCGCTCTCAAAATGGATATAAGAAGTTTATAGACCGTCGACAAACACGTGATCGGTCTATAATTCTTGGGTTCCGTGGGACTACCTGACTTATGGAGGAGGTGGGTAACGCCTGTTGATAGACTGCGGTAGCGACCCAGACTCCAAGGCTGACTGGAACTGAGATGCCAGGCTAGTATGCGAACTAATTAGTCATTTCAACCAAAAGTTGTGCAATCCATCCGGTCCTGGCGATTTCCAATTCGGTAACGGACGGACTGCTCTGGCAACGTCTGATGGCGTAATTAGGACTGTTTCCATTTCTGGTATAGTTTCACACACTCGCTCGACATCCTGCATCCATTCAGCCTCAGTGTGACAGACGGGTACTGACCAGATGCTGCACCAGAACATGATCTGACCAAGATTATGTCTGGACTTTAAAAGAGACTGTGACCTCTGAGTTTGTTTCGGCTTTTCTTCTCAGAGTAGTCAGATAGGAAACGCCGACCTCATCTAGTTTAAAAAAAAATGTTTGACGTGTAAAAGTGTTTGTACAAACCCACTTACAGAAATAAAAATCATTTATCATTTATCATTTATCATAGAATGCACTTGTGGCGGCATCATCTGGGCGGCACACGTCCGTCAAATTTTGTTCAGGTCGCTCCCAAGCTCTATATACCCACCTTTCATCGCTCTGGAACATGCGATTCTGCGTGTATCGATCAACCCGCCGCTTATACCGCCGAATACGGCTCGCCCATGCACAAACTTTCTGCTTCAAGAAGTCGATGCGCTCTGTGACACGGGACATGTATTCTCGAGGGCTTATTTCAGTCCCCGAAAATGCCCGCTTCACAAAGCGCGTCACTCGTGGTCTTGTATTGCCCTCCCTGAAACAGTATAGTTTGCCTATGAGTACCCTGGCCCCATCGATACGACGCTCAATCCTGCATTGCCAGGCTGGTACGGATGGTTTTGGTCGAGCAGCTCCGTCACAGTTTGGGAACATGACGTTAGCTAAACGACATGCCGCAACAGCCGCGCAATACAGGATCGAGTGTGTATCAACGAGATCCTCGCTGCTCTCGAACACATTCTTAAGTTGCGAGTCCAGGGCACACACCAGCGCCCTTTTTTTTGTGCATAGGCAGGCGTGGTTATCGCTGTCTAAGTTCGGTCGGAGTGGATCTATACTCACAAAACGCATCCTCCAGTGCGCTCCTCAATCGGTCGTTGTATTGGCTACTTACTGTGGTAACCCTCTCATCTTCTTTTTGTGTTGAAAAATGATTGGACCGCGGTAGATCAATGGTTGACGCTTGTACCGCGGTTTGTGCTGGAGTCGAGACGATAAGGTTGCTTAGTATCTCTGAGCGCAGCCTATCAAGTGCGGCATCGTCCAACGCCGCACTTGATCAGATGATTGCGTTGGATAACCCGCACCTGATCCGACAGTCGTTGGGCCGAGACGCTGACGGTTGGTTCTAGTTCCTGAAAAAGAGACAGCATCCTATCACGGTACGCAATGAGGTGAGTTCCCCCCTCTGTAGACCCATAATATGCGCGCATGACGTTCTCGTGCATAGACTGAGTCCATCTCATGCGCTGCACACAACCACCGGATGCGGGTACCCGGCTCGGGGCCAGATGGCCCCTAAATATATACCTAGAAAAAAAAAAAATTAAAAAACATTTCAAAATATAAAAAATAGTATCCCACCGGTATCGGGAACAGGGTCCAAGCTACCGGCGGTCAGGGCTCCAGAGAGAGAAACCTCCTGACAATGCAAGCCGTGTCCAGAAGTACCGCTTTCTGAATCATGCCCTTGATCCAGCTGCCCAACGAGAGCCTCCTCAGGTGTTTGTCGAGGCTCTTGGCTATTAAGCCATCGGCTGTCACGACTATCGGCACAATGATTGCTGAGTCCACATCCCACATGTCGACAAACTCGCGAGCCAAATCAAGATATTTGATTTCTTTATCTTTCTCGGCTTTCACGTTACAGTCATGCGGGACCGTTATGTCAACAATCATTGTGCGCCGCTGTACTCGATCCACCACCACTATAACAGGCTTATTGGCAATAATAGTCCTGTCAGTGATGATGGATCGATCCCAGTACAATTTGATACTTCCATTTTCGAGAACTGGGTCGGGCACGTACCTGTAGTACGGCAGTTCCGATTCCACAAGGCTGTATTTCAGAGCAAGTTGCTGATGGATAATCCTGGCTACAAGGTTGTGTCTATGCAAGTACTCTTCGTTAGCTAGACGAGAACAACCAGAGATAATGTGTCTTATTGATTCCCCCGGACGGTGACATGCCCGACAGATGTCAACCGTGCCGTCTTTCACAATAAATCTCCGGTAATTGTTCGTCATCATAACTTCGTCCATAATTTCACAGACAAAACCTTCGGTTTCTCCAAAGAGGTCACCGAAACGCAGCCAGGCTACGGACGCTAGAAGATCTACATCGGGTCCATGTAGGGCCCGGAAAAAGCGTCTGTGAAGCTCCTTACTCTGCCATACTTCCATGCGATCATTAGTGTCAAGCACTACAGGTTTGCGCCAGTTCTCTTTAGCCAAGGAGAGCGGGGTGAGGCCCTTGTCCACCGCGACCACATCACGATGCATCCCCACGTCGGCTTCTAGGAAATATTCCCTGAGACTGCATATCTCGCGATTGTGTAGGGTCTTAGCGTTTAAAAAGCCTCGACCACACACTTTCGCGGGATATACAGTCTCATTACCGATGACCGTGGATTGGGTTCCCACGGATTCCGCAATCTCCCCTCGCTTTACATGCATGACTACACATTTGTCCATACCAAATTCCATCCTGATGGCGCTACTGAAAGTTTCAGTTACTTTCAGTAGCTCCATTAGTTGCAAATTGTTGGGGGCAAAGATTTTTAGATCATCCATGTACAGAAGGTGAGATATAACCTGACCACCTCTCCTCAGTCGATAGCCTAGACCTGAATCCTCCAGCAGTGTGCTTAGAGGATTCAAGGCTAAGCAGAACCAAAGCGGGCTCAAACTATCGCCCTGAAATATGCCTCGCTCGATCCTTATCGGCTCGCTA
This sequence comes from Dasypolia templi, assembly GCA_963555695.1. Taxonomy (NCBI): domain Eukaryota; kingdom Metazoa; phylum Arthropoda; class Insecta; order Lepidoptera; family Noctuidae; genus Dasypolia; species Dasypolia templi. Next base: position 22,161,440 of record OY743153.1, read on the forward strand.
TTCCTCAGGATATTCCGACATCCTGGATAGCGAAGGACCGTCCTCCATCGCCCCATACATGACATCAAGAAGGTGCGCAGAGTTGCATCTACTTTATACAACTCCAGCACCCTCATGAGCCACGTATGTGGCACCGAGTCATAGGCCTTCTTGTAATCTATCCAACATGTCGACAGATCCTTTCGGGAACGACGAACCTGTTGGCTAACGGCCATATCAATGAGGAGTAGCTCCTTAGTACCGCAGGAGCCGTTCCTACATCCATTTTGAGAGGCAGACATGATGAAGTTGGTGTCTATATGTTTGTTAATTTTAGCTCTCAAAATGGATGTAAGCACTTTATAGACCGTCGGTAAACACGTGATCGGCCTATAATTTTTGGGTTTCGCGATTGTTGTTAGGATTTGGGGTAGCGAACCAAACTCCAAAGCCGTCTGGTACTGAGCCGCCAAGCGAGCGTGCGATCTTGTGATCCATTTGATCCAAAAGTTCTGCAGTCCGTCCGGCCCTGAAGACTGCCAGTTAGGCAACGGACGGACTGCACGAGCTACATCTTGGGGGCAGATGGTAATAGCCCCCATTTCTGGTATTGCATTGCAGGCTCGCTCGACTTCCCGAGTCCAGTCACCTTCGGTGTGACTGACAGGCACCGACCAGATACAGAAAGAACACATGGCATCATCATCTGGCAGGCACGTGTCAGCCACACCTTGGTTCGGTCGCTCCCAACCCCTATAAACCCACCTTTCATCGCTCTGGAAGGTGCGATTCTGAGTGTATCGCTCTACTCGCCGCTTATACCTACGAATATGGTTAGCCCATGCATACACTTTCTGCTTCAGGAAGTCGATGCGCTCTGTGACGCAGGATAGATAGTTCTGGGAGCTTATATCAGTCCCTGAGAACGCCCGCCTCACAAAGCGCATCACTCTTGGACGAGTATTGCCGTCTCTGAAGCAGATTAGTTAGCTAGAGTCATTGGGAAATTTGTCGTGAGCTACACGACATGCCGCTACAGCCGCGCAGTACAGAATCGAATGAGTATCGGTGAGGTCTTCGCAGTCATCAAAATAGTTTGATAACTGCGAATCCAGGACCGCCACCAGCGCCCTATTTTTGTTATGCATGGGCAAACGAGGTAAGCGTGGTCTAAGTTCGGGCGACATGAACCGATATTCCCGAATCGCACACTCCAAAGCACTCCTCAATTCCTATTCTTTATTATTATTATTATTTAAATATCAACACACAATTGTTTTTTTTTATTATTTCATTCATGTTGAAATTGTACATTTTATGACATGTCTAATTTCAACAAGAATGATGTAACCAACATTTTGATTTAAAAGAGTGTCCGTGGAGTTTATTTTCTTCGTTCTTCTCCATAGGAACCTGCTACGATTTAGAATGGGCCACTAGCTTCGTCTTAACTAGCTGACTGACCGAACCCTTGACAATTCAAAAGTGCCAGTAATGGGGAAGGCAACTGTCAAAGTGGCGCAGTATACGATTGTTCCAAATTATCTGTCAAATTGTATAGCATCTTATAAAATATGTTCACAAATAACATAGAAATTACAAAGTGTTGTGTAATTGGGTGTTAAAACGTAGGCCAACACAAATTTCCAATAAATCGTATTAAAAGAAGAAAGTGGATAGCTGCCGTAAGGATTAAAAACCGAGTCTACTATCACTACGAGGTTATGACGAGAACATTTTCATGAAAATTATTACCAAACATTAAGTGTGAGTACAGTTGGGTGTTTTAAACGATAGTTCTTCTATTTAAGCTAGTATCTATATACCTAAATTGTTAACATTACATATTATCTTTAAATACTTATCATTGTTCATCTTGTTTTAAGGTTTGCCCTGTGTACACAAACTTTTAAAGAAAGAAGCAGTACCAAGTCTCTTTTCATGGAACCAGAAAAGGATATCAGCCAGTGCTAGTGTGAGAGACGAAAGACATGCTAAGAGAAACATTCAAAAGAATCTTTCAAGCAATCAAAACCCACATCCTTCTATTTGTCGAGAGTGTATCACAAATAAAACTCATAAATAACTTTTAGGTGTCTTTTATTAGATTATAATAATCTTTATACAAATATTTATTCATAATTTCAGCCTTTCTATTGTTATTGTAAAATAATCTAACTTTATAATATGTTTTCTATGAACAACTCATCTTTTTCAATATAAATAAATTACAGAATTTTCTGCCACTGCAGTACACTTGTCCTTGTACTTGAAAATCATATAGGCAGGTTTTTTTAAATAGTAATTCCCCATTTTGACTCTGTATATAAGTAACAGATACAGGGCTAATAAGTCCGTTTCTGCTTACATGCCATGCCATGCCATGCCATGCCACCCTGGTCATCTATCTTGATGTCAACTTGATAGTTGAGTTTTTTCATTGTCTTCTTGACAAATCCTTTTTTATAAAAGTGATCATTGATAAACGCGGATCTTATCAATATGAGGAATCTGTCTTCATATAATTTTTCTGATGCATCTGTTTTTTGTTGAATCTTCAATAATTTTTCTGATGCATCTGTTTTTTGTTGAATCTTCAAAATGACAGAAATATTTCGTATTAGTAAAATAGGAACTACCTACCATCACATAAAATAAAACCGATAAGAAATATTCACCTTTCAAAATAATCTAATACATTGTCTTTCAAGCGGAGGTAAAATAGAGTTAATATTTATGTCATGGTACATCTCCAATGGTAAAAGTATGATAGAGGGTTCTGTTGGATTTGGAGAGAGTTGTGGTGTACTAAAGTTAAAGTTTTTGTCATACAGCTCTTACCTGTAAAAATATAACCAATTATTCATCTCTCTTTAACTCCAAAAGTAAAAAGAACTATTCCTTAAGTAAAGTTATGCATTAGTTAAGCGGTTGTTAATATAATCCTGAATTTTGATTCAATAATTTTAACTTATAAACATACAAAACATGACAGTATTCACAAACAATATATAATTTAAAAATTTATAATAAATATGCATACTAACGACTAACAAGTTATTTAATTATAAAATTATTCGTTCAAACATTGTAAGCGTATTGATTTCAAAGGTCTACGTTGAACTAGGTCTAGGCAAACAGCTCCTAAAAAGTTTTTTTCAAGAGTCCTACCTTTCCACTTAATCAGCTTTTCTACGTTTATCAGACGTCCCTCTTCTCTTTAACTCGGCTTTAAGTTCAAGCAATCTCCAAGTAGAATACATTTTCGCGTCCATGTTATCAAATAAACTACAATAACCGCCCACAATGTTCGTTTTTTCCGTTTGTTTACAAGATTCAAGAAATGTCATACTGACGCCATTGAGAACAACTGTACGCAGCGCCATCTGAGATTAGCTTTAACTTGCCATCCCCATTGAAATATATGCTTTGATTTTGAGTTCAAGCACACATTTTTACAGCGAAACTAGTATTTAGCACTGTAAAATCCGTCGTAAATGAAATTTACCATAATCACAACGAATGAAATACGGTAAGACAATTAAATATATACATGCAATAGCTATCATTATCGTCAACAACGTTTCAGCCAATAGACGTCCACTGCTAGACATACCAACCAACCACCGCCACCGCCGTGCTGCATCGGGAACAAGCACCACAAGTTCAACCGATTCAGTGCTTCTTGCTATCGGATTCTTGCGGCTTTCACAAGATTATCGGTCTACCTTGTGGGAGGCCTTCCAACGCTACGTTTTCCGGTACGCGGTCGCCACTCCAGAACCTTTCGGCCCCAACGGTCATCTGTTTTGAGAGCAATGTCCCTGCACACTGACTCTTAAGTTTGGCAATTTTTTCGGAAATGTTGGTCGGTTACCTTGGTTCTCCTACGGATCTTGCAAAAGTTATATTTCAAGGTTATACAATAGGATTGTGTCTTGATTCTGCTAGCTGTTCATCAAACCGATGAACGCGGAAACTTCTCCAACACCGGAGATCCGAATTTTTTACTAAAACATGATTAAATTGAATAAACGTAAGGTATTAATTAAACAAGATTAAGATTGATGGTCGTTCGTATTACGTAGTCAGTATAAAAACGTAATTTCTTCTACGAAGTGATCCTTTTTTAATTTTGTTTCAAGTTAGGAAGCGGGGCAACTGATTCGATTTAGTAAGTGCGTTATATTACTTTATTAACTTTTCCGAGTTACAAGCCGACGAAGTCACGAGAACAGCCAGTATCCCACTGGCTGTTCTCGTGGCTTCGTCGGCTTGTAAAGATTTTTATTTTCCGAGGTGATTCATCTGCCGTTCTCAGAAGTCAAGCAACCCTTCTGTCTGACAACATATATGAAAATATGTAAGGTGTCAAAGCAGTCAGCAAGTAGTAAGCTATAAAAGTGTCGTTAGAATCAAAAGTGTAGTAATGAAAACACAAATTTCTGTGGATTCCTCTTGGGGAGTTTTTCCGTTAGGTAAGGTAATAGCATATAATATTTTGTGGAAAAACAACAGACAGCGTCGTGTAATTCTACTATTTATTATTTCTGATGAGAAAGATGGTTACACACTACAAAGTTAGTTTTGGATGATCAGTTTACCTTCTTTATGTACTAAAACTAAGGCTAATCTGATGTGTATCAAGTAGTGTATCGCATATTTGACTTATCTTTTCCGATATTTACGCAAAATTTGACGCAAGAAAAAAAAACGACTGTATTTTAATCCCAACCTCAGCTTAATTTCACAAGCTCTTCAAAACATACAAGCCTTCTTAATCAGGTCTTGGAAGTCGTAACTCCGCCCAGAACGTTTCGCGTGAGATATTTTGCTACGGCCCAAATTAATGTGAACGGAGGCTTCATAAATTAAGGGGTATTGATCAAAGGCTCTTGAATATATTTGATTTTATTTGATGTTTGGCTTTTAAGTTGATTCGTGTACGAATGAACATTGATTTCTTACCCGAATTAATTATTTTTAATTAGGTTCTTGAGTTTGCAAAAGATGAAATACAAAATGGAGGGGTCATTACACAAATGTCGGTAAAGAACAAAAGAAAAAAAAATCTCAGTAGTTCGACGGTCGAACAAATGAGAAAAAAATTCTCACTAGTTCGACGATCGAACTAATGAGTCGAACTAGTGGGAACAAACGCAGAAAAGTATAGTTAGGCCACGTTCACACTCGATAATTAGTACGATATTTTACAGTAAAACATTTAGATGCCACACGTCAACATTCAACTGCTTGCACGGTTAAAACAACAGTAGTTGTGAAACTGTGGTCTCATAATTTTACAGTATATTAGCCTTGTAGCTTCATCATCGTTCCCTCAAACACTTCCTTACTAAGGACCATTTAACCAAACAGGCTCCTTAAATCAACCCCACACCCAAGTATGTTTTCACCGTAAGGGATAAATAAGTGCAAAAAGTTGTTACACGTTCATTAATTTGAAAAAGTGTCCATCTGTATAAGTTCAATAAGTTTTAAGAGGATTACTTAAAAATATTACCTCACCTACCTAAGAATATTGACACAAGAACTTATTCAATGAAATCGAATGATCGAATGAAATGACATGCCAATTCATCTCCTGTCTGCGCTGACCATTACGAGGCTATTTTGGTTTAATAAATATGATTACCTCGTCTCGTGGTTGCAAGCGCTGCTGATTAGCATGAGTTTCTGGGTTCAACTTCCAAGTTGGGCAGAGTTTTATTGGGTTATTACTTCAGAAATTTCTTAGTAACAGCTCGGAGTCTGGATTTATGCCTAGTTGGTAATAGCTTCACTCTAGGTGTTATCTGCCTACCCCTTTGGGGATTACAGGTGCGATGTTATATTATGTAGCGAAGTGTACTGAGCTATGCATTTGTGTGAGTGATAACCAAAAGTAGTCAGCCAAAAACCAAAAAAAATTGTGTTATGTTTTTTGTAGGTAAAACATAAGTGGGAGACGTATTCTAGTTTACAAATAAAATAAAACCAATTAAGCAAAATTGTTAAAATAAAGGCCAGCTATGATTTGTATGATTATGTAAGTGTGACTGAGAAGTCAGTGATCAATCAATGAAAATTCAAATATGAAAAAATATAACAATTCTTCTACACCGGACATTGCATCTTCATCATTTTCATTATCACTCTCGTATTCATTTTCACTTTCGTCTGGTATGTCGTTTGTGTTAATAATGAATCGTTCCTTTATATCATCAAGAACGGTGTCGTGACCATGAAACTTATTCTCTTCTTAAATTGCGTATTAACATACGTCAAAGTCGGTGTGAAGGAGCTGTTGATTGTGTTTAACAGTGATAGTATCAACTTTTTTTTTCGTTAACCTCATTGTTGTATCCATATTCACTGAAACGTTTTTCGCCACGTATCCTTTTATTATTGCCCATATATTTTCAATTGGGTTGAAATCTGGGTGGTAGTGTGGTAAAGTGTCAATTTTTTGTTTTTCAGTATCAATTATTGAAAAACAACAATTGTTGTGGTCCAACAATTGATCTAGAGTGATCGATATTGCGATACTTGTGCCAGTCAATCATATCTTGTTATGCTATTTGAGTTGGGAGCGGGATTTTCCAACGAATTGTGGTAAGATGCATTGTCTACCAACACAACGCTTTTGGGCTATAAATTTGGAATGACTTGCGTTTGTGACTATTTTGTGTAGTTTTCTGCATTCATATTGTTATGGTAATCACCACTTTTTTATTTGCTTTGAACATCAGCAGTGCATTTGGTTTGAAACCGTCCTCTCCGCCGGCATGAACTATTATTAAACGATTTCCTTTAGTTATTGGTTTCTTCAAACACGAAGTGCAGCCATTTGAATAAGATGTCGAAGAAGTGCGAATCGTGTTTATAGGTGTTTTGTCGGTGTAATGGTCATGAAGGGTTCAATGTGCAATAGCGGGTTTAACACGTAAAACGAATAACTTTAATTTAGCAAAAATAACAGAGACATAGTAAAATCGCTTTTCAGAGACGATGACAGATAACAAAATAAAAAAATGCACATCAATTTGACGGCTAAAAAGAAAACCAAAATATTCAAAAAGTTCTTATGCGAGTTGCGTCGCTTACATAGCCCTACCCTAGTGCTGCTAGTGCAGCACTTGCTAATCCAAAGTAATCTTAGCGACGCGTGCCACAGATCTTTTAAGGCTACCTAACTGCGTTCGTACTTGCACCACTCGCACTCTGCCGTCCTTTCCAGGAAAAACCTTCTCTATGATGCCTCGCGGCCACACGTTACGTGGCGTATCGGGGTCGGCGATAAACACCAAGTCTCCGACTTGAAGAGGTGTCTACTGCCCGTCTTCGGTCCACTTTTTACGGGGTATCATCGCAGGCAGTACTTCGGTGACCCATCTTGTCCAAAACATTTCAGACAACCGTAGTGCTACTCGCCATTGTCGACACCGGAACAGGACAGAATCTTGAAAATTGCCTAGCTGCGGTGAAGAAGAAGACAAGCCGAGCAAGAAATGGTCAGGCGTCAAAGACTCTCTGCTGTTAACGTCTACCGAGACGTGGCTAAGTGAACGCCCATTAACCATGACTTCTACCTCAGCCAGTACGGTGTTCAGCACCTCCTCTTTAGGTGCTCTTTCTTTGAGGACGACTTTCAGTGCAACCTTCACACTACGAATTAAACGCTCCCACGCCCCACCCCAGTGAGGGCTATCCGGTGGTATGAAGGTCCATTGGGTTCCGTGAATGCCTGCAGTGGTCTGCAGAAGCTGCTCATCAAGTTCCGCAGCGGAGTTCTTGAGTTCTGCGTCTGCACCTCTCAAATTTGTCCCGTTATCAGAATATAAATGAGCAGGCCATCCGCGCCTTGAAGCCATCCTCCGAAGAGCCAGAATCAGCGAATCGGTACTGAGCGACGATACTGTCTCCAAATGAATTGCCCTAACAGTGAGGCAGGTAAGGTTATTTACAACCATCTCCTGATTGCCGTGGTAGGCCTGTACGTGGTAATGTCTTACGATTAACTTTGTTACTTGATTTCTTCCATCTAAAATTATAGGATGCTTAGCGTCAAAAGAAACATCATCGACGGCATCTATACGCCCACCCACACACACGGAGAACATCCTGCTCATCTAAGAAAGGCGTTAACTTAAGTAGTTTACTACTTTTATCTAAGCATTTTCCATTTTTTAATAAAGTTATATGAGTGGAAAATGATTTTCTATAAATTTTAGCATTACACTTGTACTTCTGGGCAACCGAATCCAAGACGAAAACCGAATCGGCTCCGGTTCAGTTGCTGCGTTTTCAGATAAATTTGTGTCAACTATGTTTGATATACATTCTACGTAAGACTCCAAATTCAAGTGGCAATAGCCTCCAAATTCAAGTGGCAATAGCCTCCAAATTCAAGTGGCAATAGCCTCCAAATTCAAGTGGCAATCGCCTCCAAATTCAAGTGGCAATCGCCTCCAAATTCAAGTGGCCATAGCCTCCAAATTCAAGTGGCCATAGCCTCCAATAAAAATATCACTTACATACTAGCAGGGCTTGCTTAGCTATATAACTACAATGTTAAGGTATTACAGGATACTCATGCTTTATTATTTTAACCTAAAAACAACATAACACACTATAGCCCAGCCAAACACTGCTGAAGAGTAGCCTCAACCAAGTATTCGACGGAAATATAATGCATCAATTTTTTTAAAGATAGCGACACTATCAGGGAGTGCCCCGACCACGTCTCAAAATCATTCCAACTAGGTATGATATAAGCGTCCCATATCTCGGTAAAAAATACCAACGAAGAGTAGCCTCGCTCAAGTATTAAAACCGAAAGCATAGCGCACTCCTAAGTGTAAAAATCATAGCAATATGTCGAAATTAGTTTAATTAGTTTTAAGCACACTATACTTCAGCAAAAAATGCCGACGAAGAGTAGCCTCGCCCAAGCATCAAATACAAAAGCACAGTGCACTCTCAAATTGTAAAAATCATTGCAATATCATGTCTAAATTAACAGCGTTTAAGCGCACCATACCTCAGCAAAAATGCTGACGAAGAGTAGCCTCGTCCAAGCATTCAAGACAAGAAAAAAAAAAAAAAAGCACGGTGCACCTTTTAGGACTGATTAAATTTATGAAGTGCCTAACCACTGATCTTCTATATAAAAAGAACTAGCATATTACTCTATTATGTAAGCGCACTATACCTCAACAAAAATACTGACGAAGTGTTGCCTCGCCCAATTATTTAAGACAAAAGTACAGTGCACTCTTAGGCCCGACAACACTATCAAGGAGTACCCTGATCAAGTCATATCGGATCCAATGTAGAATAAGATGCCATGTTTTGCTATTAAATTAATAACTTCAATAGGCCAACCATGCAAGCTCTGCCAGTCTATAGTAGTTTAAACGTTATTTAGTGTGTACATACCTCTAAATAAGTCTTAGCGACGGTGGGCGCGTACTGTTGGACTTTCCACCTCTGATATATAATAAAACCACTTCTTAGACTTATTCGCTCCCCCCCGACCCTTGCTCGACGAAGTGCCAGCCCGCGCCGTAGCTGAGCCTGTAGCTTTAAATTCCCCGATTAATAATAATCAACAAAACTTGATCCAGCCTGTCCCATCTTGCTGTCCTCCCGTCAGCGACGCCCTAAGCCGAGGTCCGTACCCCACAGGGGGTGCCCTTAGCGAGCGTTCGCTTAATAATATAAGTAGTTTTACGCCCCTGGCTGGAGGCTTTGAGTCCGCTTAAGGCAGCCACAGGATAGTCCGGTTAAGTAGTCGCGACCTCTCAAGGTCAACTACGAGATGCCATACACAAAAAAAAAAAAAAAAAGACTTATTTAGTATATTTTACCAACATGAAAATGGACACTAACATTCGTTATTACGAGTATAATCCGTATCATTTAACTTAGCTATAATTAAAAACGCCGTCCTAGGTCGACTCCTCAAAAAAAACTGCCCGAGCGACTCCAAGCGTGAGGCTAGTTTTTTTTTCTTTTTTTCCCGCCATCATGATATACAAACGGCATCGCGGTTGGCTGTGTTGCCAATTTAAATAAATAGAATTCCAGAACATAGTATTTACAAACAAGAAATCATGACATTATTTACTATATCATGTGACAACAGCCTCGAAGGTCAAGAGGTCGCAAACGAGAAAAACTTCTAGGACCTCATTCACTCAGCATACTGCTGAGTGAATGAGGTCCTAGAAGTTGTTCTATCTGGAATTTCTCAGTAACAGCTCGGAGTGTGGATTTGTGGCTGGTTGATGGCAATCGGCTAGCACCTTTTGATATGGCATTCAAACAAAACTGGCGAAACGTTATGTTATTTCCTATCATCGTCAGCCTATATTCGTACACTGCTGGACGTAGGCCTCTCCTAGTGAACGCCACTGAGCCCGATCTTAGTCTCTCCTCATCCAGTCTCTGCCAGCCGAAAACTATTGTAAGATTTGGTCAAAATTAGTTTTACTGATAATATTTTGCAAAATTGGAAATTCAGACGTATTGTTGACTCGGTTTTGCCATATTATTGTTATTATTATGTCGTTAATTTATTCTTATCCTTATTTTGCTACATTTTTTATAATTTTATAAAACAACTTAAAAAAAAACATTTAAAAATAAAAAAAAAATGTGGTCCGCCGGTAGCGGGAGCAGGGTCCAAGCTTCTGGTGCTTTGGGCTCCAGAGACAGGAACTTCCTCACAATGCGAGCCGTATCGAGGAGTACTGCCTTCTGAATCAAGCCCTTGATCCAACCGCCTAACGAAAGTCTCGAGAGATGTTGGTCGAGACTTTTTGCCATCAGGCCATCGGCCGATACGACAATCGGCACAATGAGAGCCGAGCTCACATTCCAAATGTCAACAACCTCGTGTGCTAAGTCGAGATATTTAATTTGTTTCTCTTTCTCAGCTTTCACGAGGTTCTCGTCATGTGGAATGGTAACATCGATAATCATTGTGCGGCGCGCTAATCGATCTATCACTACTATGTCAGGCTTATTAGCGATAATAGTCCTGTCAGTAATGATAGACCGATCCCAGTACAACGTGACAAGGTCATTTTCTAGAACTGGGTCGGGCACCTATTTGTAATATGGTACCTCAGAATCCACAAGTTTATATTACAAAGCAAGTTGCTGGTGAATAATCCTGGCTACTTGGTTATGCCTGTGCAAGTACTCGCCGTTAGCCAGACGTGAACAACCAGAGATAATATGTCTGATGGACTCACCTGGACGGTGGCATGCCCGACACACGTCAACCGTCCCGTCCTTCATAATATGTCTCCGGTAGTTATTCGTCAAGATAACTTCGTCCATAATTGCACAGACGAAACCTTCAGTTTCCCCGAAAAGGTCACCAAAACGTAGCTAGGATACTGACGCTAGGAAATCGACATCAGGCTCATGAAGAGCCAGAAAGAATCGCCCGTGAAGGTCCTTGCTTTGCCATACCGCCTTGCGGTCATCGGAAGTAAGTACTACAGGTTTGTGCCAGTTCCCTTTAGCCATGGAGAGCGGGGTACGCCCCTTGTCCACTGCAACCACATCACGGTGCATACCCATTTCGGCTTTTAAAAAATATTCCCTGAGACCGCACACCTCGCGGTTGTGGAGGGTCTTCGCATTTAAAAATCCTCGACCCCCGCAATTTCGCGGGATGTACAGTCTCATCACCGATGATCGTGGGTGATGGATCCGATTTGCGGTCTGAAGTGTACGGACCCGCCTATCCAGGGCGTCGAGTTCAGTTTGGGTCCATTTGAGTATGCCGAAAGAGTACATCAAAATCGGCATGGCCCAACCGTTAAAGGCGCGCACCTTGTTTCCGCCCGAAAGAAGACTAATTAATACCTTCTTCAGGCGGCCAAAGAAGCGCTCCTTCAACGATTGCTTCATGTTAATAACGTTGATGCCTAACGCTTCCGACATACCCAAATACTTATAGTTTTCGGATGAAGAGAGGGATCTAAGGTGTATGGAATCCGAAAGTTGAATACCTTCGGATTCCATAATCTCACCTCGCCTAACATGCATGATTGCACATTCATCCACACCAAATTCCATTCTGATGGCGCCACTGAGTGTTTCAGTTACCTTCAGTAGCTCCATCAGTTGCAATTTGTTGGGGGCAAAGATTTTCAAGTCCAAGACGTATGACCTGACCACCTCTCTTCAACCGATAGCCTAGACCTGTATCCTCCAGCAGTGTGCTTAGAGGATTCAGAGCTAAGCAGAACCAAAGTGGACTCAAACTGTCGCCCTGAAATATTCCCCGTTTAATCCAGACAGGCTCGTTATTCCCCTGGATCTGTTGACACCCCGGATAGCGAAGGACCGTCTTCCATTGCCCCATACAGGACCTAAGGAAGGTGCGTAGAGTTGCATCTATCTTGTACAACTCCAGCATCCTCACAAGCCATGTATGTGGCACCGAGTCGTGGGCCTTCTTATAATCTATCCAGCATGTCGACAGATCCTTGCGGGAGCGACGAACCTGTTGGCTAATGGCCATGTCGATGAGGAGTAGCTCCTTAGTACCTCGGGACCCGTTCCTACATCCATTTTGAGAGGCAGACATAATCGAGTTACTGTCAATGTGTGTATTAATTTTCGCTCTCAAAATGGATATAAGAAGTTTATAGACCGTCGACAAACACGTGATCGGTCTATAATTCTTGGGTTCCGTGGGACTACCTGACTTATGGAGGAGGTGGGTAACGCCTGTTGATAGACTGCGGTAGCGACCCAGACTCCAAGGCTGACTGGAACTGAGATGCCAGGCTAGTATGCGAACTAATTAGTCATTTCAACCAAAAGTTGTGCAATCCATCCGGTCCTGGCGATTTCCAATTCGGTAACGGACGGACTGCTCTGGCAACGTCTGATGGCGTAATTAGGACTGTTTCCATTTCTGGTATAGTTTCACACACTCGCTCGACATCCTGCATCCATTCAGCCTCAGTGTGACAGACGGGTACTGACCAGATGCTGCACCAGAACATGATCTGACCAAGATTATGTCTGGACTTTAAAAGAGACTGTGACCTCTGAGTTTGTTTCGGCTTTTCTTCTCAGAGTAGTCAGATAGGAAACGCCGACCTCATCTAGTTTAAAAAAAAATGTTTGACGTGTAAAAGTGTTTGTACAAACCCACTTACAGAAATAAAAATCATTTATCATTTATCATAGAATGCACTTGTGGCGGCATCATCTGGGCGGCACACGTCCGTCAAATTTTGTTCAGGTCGCTCCCAAGCTCTATATACCCACCTTTCATCGCTCTGGAACATGCGATTCTGCGTGTATCGATCAACCCGCCGCTTATACCGCCGAATACGGCTCGCCCATGCACAAACTTTCTGCTTCAAGAAGTCGATGCGCTCTGTGACACGGGACATGTATTCTCGAGGGCTTATTTCAGTCCCCGAAAATGCCCGCTTCACAAAGCGCGTCACTCGTGGTCTTGTATTGCCCTCCCTGAAACAGTATAGTTTGCCTATGAGTACCCTGGCCCCATCGATACGACGCTCAATCCTGCATTGCCAGGCTGGTACGGATGGTTTTGGTCGAGCAGCTCCGTCACAGTTTGGGAACATGACGTTAGCTAAACGACATGCCGCAACAGCCGCGCAATACAGGATCGAGTGTGTATCAACGAGATCCTCGCTGCTCTCGAACACATTCTTAAGTTGCGAGTCCAGGGCACACACCAGCGCCCTTTTTTTTGTGCATAGGCAGGCGTGGTTATCGCTGTCTAAGTTCGGTCGGAGTGGATCTATACTCACAAAACGCATCCTCCAGTGCGCTCCTCAATCGGTCGTTGTATTGGCTACTTACTGTGGTAACCCTCTCATCTTCTTTTTGTGTTGAAAAATGATTGGACCGCGGTAGATCAATGGTTGACGCTTGTACCGCGGTTTGTGCTGGAGTCGAGACGATAAGGTTGCTTAGTATCTCTGAGCGCAGCCTATCAAGTGCGGCATCGTCCAACGCCGCACTTGATCAGATGATTGCGTTGGATAACCCGCACCTGATCCGACAGTCGTTGGGCCGAGACGCTGACGGTTGGTTCTAGTTCCTGAAAAAGAGACAGCATCCTATCACGGTACGCAATGAGGTGAGTTCCCCCCTCTGTAGACCCATAATATGCGCGCATGACGTTCTCGTGCATAGACTGAGTCCATCTCATGCGCTGCACACAACCACCGGATGCGGGTACCCGGCTCGGGGCCAGATGGCCCCTAAATATATACCTAGAAAAAAAAAAAATTAAAAAACATTTCAAAATATAAAAAATAGTATCCCACCGGTATCGGGAACAGGGTCCAAGCTACCGGCGGTCAGGGCTCCAGAGAGAGAAACCTCCTGACAATGCAAGCCGTGTCCAGAAGTACCGCTTTCTGAATCATGCCCTTGATCCAGCTGCCCAACGAGAGCCTCCTCAGGTGTTTGTCGAGGCTCTTGGCTATTAAGCCATCGGCTGTCACGACTATCGGCACAATGATTGCTGAGTCCACATCCCACATGTCGACAAACTCGCGAGCCAAATCAAGATATTTGATTTCTTTATCTTTCTCGGCTTTCACGTTACAGTCATGCGGGACCGTTATGTCAACAATCATTGTGCGCCGCTGTACTCGATCCACCACCACTATAACAGGCTTATTGGCAATAATAGTCCTGTCAGTGATGATGGATCGATCCCAGTACAATTTGATACTTCCATTTTCGAGAACTGGGTCGGGCACGTACCTGTAGTACGGCAGTTCCGATTCCACAAGGCTGTATTTCAGAGCAAGTTGCTGATGGATAATCCTGGCTACAAGGTTGTGTCTATGCAAGTACTCTTCGTTAGCTAGACGAGAACAACCAGAGATAATGTGTCTTATTGATTCCCCCGGACGGTGACATGCCCGACAGATGTCAACCGTGCCGTCTTTCACAATAAATCTCCGGTAATTGTTCGTCATCATAACTTCGTCCATAATTTCACAGACAAAACCTTCGGTTTCTCCAAAGAGGTCACCGAAACGCAGCCAGGCTACGGACGCTAGAAGATCTACATCGGGTCCATGTAGGGCCCGGAAAAAGCGTCTGTGAAGCTCCTTACTCTGCCATACTTCCATGCGATCATTAGTGTCAAGCACTACAGGTTTGCGCCAGTTCTCTTTAGCCAAGGAGAGCGGGGTGAGGCCCTTGTCCACCGCGACCACATCACGATGCATCCCCACGTCGGCTTCTAGGAAATATTCCCTGAGACTGCATATCTCGCGATTGTGTAGGGTCTTAGCGTTTAAAAAGCCTCGACCACACACTTTCGCGGGATATACAGTCTCATTACCGATGACCGTGGATTGGGTTCCCACGGATTCCGCAATCTCCCCTCGCTTTACATGCATGACTACACATTTGTCCATACCAAATTCCATCCTGATGGCGCTACTGAAAGTTTCAGTTACTTTCAGTAGCTCCATTAGTTGCAAATTGTTGGGGGCAAAGATTTTTAGATCATCCATGTACAGAAGGTGAGATATAACCTGACCACCTCTCCTCAGTCGATAGCCTAGACCTGAATCCTCCAGCAGTGTGCTTAGAGGATTCAAGGCTAAGCAGAACCAAAGCGGGCTCAAACTATCGCCCTGAAATATGCCTCGCTCGATCCTTATCGGCTCGCTATTCCTCAGGATATTCCGACATCCTGGATAGCGAAGGACCGTCCTCCATCGCCCCATACATGACATCAAGAAGGTGCGCAGAGTTGCATCTACTTTATACAACTCCAGCACCCTCATGAGCCACGTATGTGGCACCGAGTCATAGGCCTTCTTGTAATCTATCCAACATGTCGACAGATCCTTTCGGGAACGACGAACCTGTTGGCTAACGGCCATATCAATGAGGAGTAGCTCCTTAGTACCGCAGGAGCCGTTCCTACATCCATTTTGAGAGGCAGACATGATGAAGTTGGTGTCTATATGTTTGTTAATTTTAGCTCTCAAAATGGATGTAAGCACTTTATAGACCGTCGGTAAACACGTGATCGGCCTATAATTTTTGGGTTTCGCGATTGTTGTTAGGATTTGGGGTAGCGAACCAAACTCCAAAGCCGTCTGGTACTGAGCCGCCAAGCGAGCGTGCGATCTTGTGATCCATTTGATCCAAAAGTTCTGCAGTCCGTCCGGCCCTGAAGACTGCCAGTTAGGCAACGGACGGACTGCACGAGCTACATCTTGGGGGCAGATGGTAATAGCCCCCATTTCTGGTATTGCATTGCAGGCTCGCTCGACTTCCCGAGTCCAGTCACCTTCGGTGTGACTGACAGGCACCGACCAGATACAGAAAGAACACATGGCATCATCATCTGGCAGGCACGTGTCAGCCACACCTTGGTTCGGTCGCTCCCAACCCCTATAAACCCACCTTTCATCGCTCTGGAAGGTGCGATTCTGAGTGTATCGCTCTACTCGCCGCTTATACCTACGAATATGGTTAGCCCATGCATACACTTTCTGCTTCAGGAAGTCGATGCGCTCTGTGACGCAGGATAGATAGTTCTGGGAGCTTATATCAGTCCCTGAGAACGCCCGCCTCACAAAGCGCATCACTCTTGGACGAGTATTGCCGTCTCTGAAGCAGATTAGTTAGCTAGAGTCATTGGGAAATTTGTCGTGAGCTACACGACATGCCGCTACAGCCGCGCAGTACAGAATCGAATGAGTATCGGTGAGGTCTTCGCAGTCATCAAAATAGTTTGATAACTGCGAATCCAGGACCGCCACCAGCGCCCTATTTTTGTTATGCATGGGCAAACGAGGTAAGCGTGGTCTAAGTTCGGGCGACATGAACCGATATTCCCGAATCGCACACTCCAAAGCACTCCTCAATTCCTATTCTTTATTATTATTATTATTTAAATATCAACACACAATTGTTTTTTTTTATTATTTCATTCATGTTGAAATTGTACATTTTATGACATGTCTAATTTCAACAAGAATGATGTAACCAACATTTTGATTTAAAAGAGTGTCCGTGGAGTTTATTTTCTTCGTTCTTCTCCATAGGAACCTGCTACGATTTAGAATGGGCCACTAGCTTCGTCTTAACTAGCTGACTGACCGAACCCTTGACAATTCAAAAGTGCCAGTAATGGGGAAGGCAACTGTCAAAGTGGCGCAGTATACGATTGTTCCAAATTATCTGTCAAATTGTATAGCATCTTATAAAATATGTTCACAAATAACATAGAAATTACAAAGTGTTGTGTAATTGGGTGTTAAAACGTAGGCCAACACAAATTTCCAATAAATCGTATTAAAAGAAGAAAGTGGATAGCTGCCGTAAGGATTAAAAACCGAGTCTACTATCACTACGAGGTTATGACGAGAACATTTTCATGAAAATTATTACCAAACATTAAGTGTGAGTACAGTTGGGTGTTTTAAACGATAGTTCTTCTATTTAAGCTAGTATCTATATACCTAAATTGTTAACATTACATATTATCTTTAAATACTTATCATTGTTCATCTTGTTTTAAGGTTTGCCCTGTGTACACAAACTTTTAAAGAAAGAAGCAGTACCAAGTCTCTTTTCATGGAACCAGAAAAGGATATCAGCCAGTGCTAGTGTGAGAGACGAAAGACATGCTAAGAGAAACATTCAAAAGAATCTTTCAAGCAATCAAAACCCACATCCTTCTATTTGTCGAGAGTGTATCACAAATAAAACTCATAAATAACTTTTAGGTGTCTTTTATTAGATTATAATAATCTTTATACAAATATTTATTCATAATTTCAGCCTTTCTATTGTTATTGTAAAATAATCTAACTTTATAATATGTTTTCTATGAACAACTCATCTTTTTCAATATAAATAAATTACAGAATTTTCTGCCACTGCAGTACACTTGTCCTTGTACTTGAAAATCATATAGGCAGGTTTTTTTAAATAGTAATTCCCCATTTTGACTCTGTATATAAGTAACAGATACAGGGCTAATAAGTCCGTTTCTGCTTACATGCCATGCCATGCCATGCCATGCCACCCTGGTCATCTATCTTGATGTCAACTTGATAGTTGAGTTTTTTCATTGTCTTCTTGACAAATCCTTTTTTATAAAAGTGATCATTGATAAACGCGGATCTTATCAATATGAGGAATCTGTCTTCATATAATTTTTCTGATGCATCTGTTTTTTGTTGAATCTTCAATAATTTTTCTGATGCATCTGTTTTTTGTTGAATCTTCAAAATGACAGAAATATTTCGTATTAGTAAAATAGGAACTACCTACCATCACATAAAATAAAACCGATAAGAAATATTCACCTTTCAAAATAATCTAATACATTGTCTTTCAAGCGGAGGTAAAATAGAGTTAATATTTATGTCATGGTACATCTCCAATGGTAAAAGTATGATAGAGGGTTCTGTTGGATTTGGAGAGAGTTGTGGTGTACTAAAGTTAAAGTTTTTGTCATACAGCTCTTACCTGTAAAAATATAACCAATTATTCATCTCTCTTTAACTCCAAAAGTAAAAAGAACTATTCCTTAAGTAAAGTTATGCATTAGTTAAGCGGTTGTTAATATAATCCTGAATTTTGATTCAATAATTTTAACTTATAAACATACAAAACATGACAGTATTCACAAACAATATATAATTTAAAAATTTATAATAAATATGCATACTAACGACTAACAAGTTATTTAATTATAAAATTATTCGTTCAAACATTGTAAGCGTATTGATTTCAAAGGTCTACGTTGAACTAGGTCTAGGCAAACAGCTCCTAAAAAGTTTTTTTCAAGAGTCCTACCTTTCCACTTAATCAGCTTTTCTACGTTTATCAGACGTCCCTCTTCTCTTTAACTCGGCTTTAAGTTCAAGCAATCTCCAAGTAGAATACATTTTCGCGTCCATGTTATCAAATAAACTACAATAACCGCCCACAATGTTCGTTTTTTCCGTTTGTTTACAAGATTCAAGAAATGTCATACTGACGCCATTGAGAACAACTGTACGCAGCGCCATCTGAGATTAGCTTTAACTTGCCATCCCCATTGAAATATATGCTTTGATTTTGAGTTCAAGCACACATTTTTACAGCGAAACTAGTATTTAGCACTGTAAAATCCGTCGTAAATGAAATTTACCATAATCACAACGAATGAAATACGGTAAGACAATTAAATATATACATGCAATAGCTATCATTATCGTCAACAACGTTTCAGCCAATAGACGTCCACTGCTAGACATACCAACCAACCACCGCCACCGCCGTGCTGCATCGGGAACAAGCACCACAAGTTCAACCGATTCAGTGCTTCTTGCTATCGGATTCTTGCGGCTTTCACAAGATTATCGGTCTACCTTGTGGGAGGCCTTCCAACGCTACGTTTTCCGGTACGCGGTCGCCACTCCAGAACCTTTCGGCCCCAACGGTCATCTGTTTTGAGAGCAATGTCCCTGCACACTGACTCTTAAGTTTGGCAATTTTTTCGGAAATGTTGGTCGGTTACCTTGGTTCTCCTACGGATCTTGCAAAAGTTATATTTCAAGGTTATACAATAGGATTGTGTCTTGATTCTGCTAGCTGTTCATCAAACCGATGAACGCGGAAACTTCTCCAACACCGGAGATCCGAATTTTTTACTAAAACATGATTAAATTGAATAAACGTAAGGTATTAATTAAACAAGATTAAGATTGATGGTCGTTCGTATTACGTAGTCAGTATAAAAACGTAATTTCTTCTACGAAGTGATCCTTTTTTAATTTTGTTTCAAGTTAGGAAGCGGGGCAACTGATTCGATTTAGTAAGTGCGTTATATTACTTTATTAACTTTTCCGAGTTACAAGCCGACGAAGTCACGAGAACAGCCAGTATCCCACTGGCTGTTCTCGTGGCTTCGTCGGCTTGTAAAGATTTTTATTTTCCGAGGTGATTCATCTGCCGTTCTCAGAAGTCAAGCAACCCTTCTGTCTGACAACATATATGAAAATATGTAAGGTGTCAAAGCAGTCAGCAAGTAGTAAGCTATAAAAGTGTCGTTAGAATCAAAAGTGTAGTAATGAAAACACAAATTTCTGTGGATTCCTCTTGGGGAGTTTTTCCGTTAGGTAAGGTAATAGCATATAATATTTTGTGGAAAAACAACAGACAGCGTCGTGTAATTCTACTATTTATTATTTCTGATGAGAAAGATGGTTACACACTACAAAGTTAGTTTTGGATGATCAGTTTACCTTCTTTATGTACTAAAACTAAGGCTAATCTGATGTGTATCAAGTAGTGTATCGCATATTTGACTTATCTTTTCCGATATTTACGCAAAATTTGACGCAAGAAAAAAAAACGACTGTATTTTAATCCCAACCTCAGCTTAATTTCACAAGCTCTTCAAAACATACAAGCCTTCTTAATCAGGTCTTGGAAGTCGTAACTCCGCCCAGAACGTTTCGCGTGAGATATTTTGCTACGGCCCAAATTAATGTGAACGGAGGCTTCATAAATTAAGGGGTATTGATCAAAGGCTCTTGAATATATTTGATTTTATTTGATGTTTGGCTTTTAAGTTGATTCGTGTACGAATGAACATTGATTTCTTACCCGAATTAATTATTTTTAATTAGGTTCTTGAGTTTGCAAAAGATGAAATACAAAATGGAGGGGTCATTACACAAATGTCGGTAAAGAACAAAAGAAAAAAAAATCTCAGTAGTTCGACGGTCGAACAAATGAGAAAAAAATTCTCACTAGTTCGACGATCGAACTAATGAGTCGAACTAGTGGGAACAAACGCAGAAAAGTATAGTTAGGCCACGTTCACACTCGATAATTAGTACGATATTTTACAGTAAAACATTTAGATGCCACACGTCAACATTCAACTGCTTGCACGGTTAAAACAACAGTAGTTGTGAAACTGTGGTCTCATAATTTTACAGTATATTAGCCTTGTAGCTTCATCATCGTTCCCTCAAACACTTCCTTACTAAGGACCATTTAACCAAACAGGCTCCTTAAATCAACCCCACACCCAAGTATGTTTTCACCGTAAGGGATAAATAAGTGCAAAAAGTTGTTACACGTTCATTAATTTGAAAAAGTGTCCATCTGTATAAGTTCAATAAGTTTTAAGAGGATTACTTAAAAATATTACCTCACCTACCTAAGAATATTGACACAAGAACTTATTCAATGAAATCGAATGATCGAATGAAATGACATGCCAATTCATCTCCTGTCTGCGCTGACCATTACGAGGCTATTTTGGTTTAATAAATATGATTACCTCGTCTCGTGGTTGCAAGCGCTGCTGATTAGCATGAGTTTCTGGGTTCAACTTCCAAGTTGGGCAGAGTTTTATTGGGTTATTACTTCAGAAATTTCTTAGTAACAGCTCGGAGTCTGGATTTATGCCTAGTTGGTAATAGCTTCACTCTAGGTGTTATCTGCCTACCCCTTTGGGGATTACAGGTGCGATGTTATATTATGTAGCGAAGTGTACTGAGCTATGCATTTGTGTGAGTGATAACCAAAAGTAGTCAGCCAAAAACCAAAAAAAATTGTGTTATGTTTTTTGTAGGTAAAACATAAGTGGGAGACGTATTCTAGTTTACAAATAAAATAAAACCAATTAAGCAAAATTGTTAAAATAAAGGCCAGCTATGATTTGTATGATTATGTAAGTGTGACTGAGAAGTCAGTGATCAATCAATGAAAATTCAAATATGAAAAAATATAACAATTCTTCTACACCGGACATTGCATCTTCATCATTTTCATTATCACTCTCGTATTCATTTTCACTTTCGTCTGGTATGTCGTTTGTGTTAATAATGAATCGTTCCTTTATATCATCAAGAACGGTGTCGTGACCATGAAACTTATTCTCTTCTTAAATTGCGTATTAACATACGTCAAAGTCGGTGTGAAGGAGCTGTTGATTGTGTTTAACAGTGATAGTATCAACTTTTTTTTTCGTTAACCTCATTGTTGTATCCATATTCACTGAAACGTTTTTCGCCACGTATCCTTTTATTATTGCCCATATATTTTCAATTGGGTTGAAATCTGGGTGGTAGTGTGGTAAAGTGTCAATTTTTTGTTTTTCAGTATCAATTATTGAAAAACAACAATTGTTGTGGTCCAACAATTGATCTAGAGTGATCGATATTGCGATACTTGTGCCAGTCAATCATATCTTGTTATGCTATTTGAGTTGGGAGCGGGATTTTCCAACGAATTGTGGTAAGATGCATTGTCTACCAACACAACGCTTTTGGGCTATAAATTTGGAATGACTTGCGTTTGTGACTATTTTGTGTAGTTTTCTGCATTCATATTGTTATGGTAATCACCACTTTTTTATTTGCTTTGAACATCAGCAGTGCATTTGGTTTGAAACCGTCCTCTCCGCCGGCATGAACTATTATTAAACGATTTCCTTTAGTTATTGGTTTCTTCAAACACGAAGTGCAGCCATTTGAATAAGATGTCGAAGAAGTGCGAATCGTGTTTATAGGTGTTTTGTCGGTGTAATGGTCATGAAGGGTTCAATGTGCAATAGCGGGTTTAACACGTAAAACGAATAACTTTAATTTAGCAAAAATAACAGAGACATAGTAAAATCGCTTTTCAGAGACGATGACAGATAACAAAATAAAAAAATGCACATCAATTTGACGGCTAAAAAGAAAACCAAAATATTCAAAAAGTTCTTATGCGAGTTGCGTCGCTTACATAGCCCTACCCTAGTGCTGCTAGTGCAGCACTTGCTAATCCAAAGTAATCTTAGCGACGCGTGCCACAGATCTTTTAAGGCTACCTAACTGCGTTCGTACTTGCACCACTCGCACTCTGCCGTCCTTTCCAGGAAAAACCTTCTCTATGATGCCTCGCGGCCACACGTTACGTGGCGTATCGGGGTCGGCGATAAACACCAAGTCTCCGACTTGAAGAGGTGTCTACTGCCCGTCTTCGGTCCACTTTTTACGGGGTATCATCGCAGGCAGTACTTCGGTGACCCATCTTGTCCAAAACATTTCAGACAACCGTAGTGCTACTCGCCATTGTCGACACCGGAACAGGACAGAATCTTGAAAATTGCCTAGCTGCGGTGAAGAAGAAGACAAGCCGAGCAAGAAATGGTCAGGCGTCAAAGACTCTCTGCTGTTAACGTCTACCGAGACGTGGCTAAGTGAACGCCCATTAACCATGACTTCTACCTCAGCCAGTACGGTGTTCAGCACCTCCTCTTTAGGTGCTCTTTCTTTGAGGACGACTTTCAGTGCAACCTTCACACTACGAATTAAACGCTCCCACGCCCCACCCCAGTGAGGGCTATCCGGTGGTATGAAGGTCCATTGGGTTCCGTGAATGCCTGCAGTGGTCTGCAGAAGCTGCTCATCAAGTTCCGCAGCGGAGTTCTTGAGTTCTGCGTCTGCACCTCTCAAATTTGTCCCGTTATCAGAATATAAATGAGCAGGCCATCCGCGCCTTGAAGCCATCCTCCGAAGAGCCAGAATCAGCGAATCGGTACTGAGCGACGATACTGTCTCCAAATGAATTGCCCTAACAGTGAGGCAGGTAAGGTTATTTACAACCATCTCCTGATTGCCGTGGTAGGCCTGTACGTGGTAATGTCTTACGATTAACTTTGTTACTTGATTTCTTCCATCTAAAATTATAGGATGCTTAGCGTCAAAAGAAACATCATCGACGGCATCTATACGCCCACCCACACACACGGAGAACATCCTGCTCATCTAAGAAAGGCGTTAACTTAAGTAGTTTACTACTTTTATCTAAGCATTTTCCATTTTTTAATAAAGTTATATGAGTGGAAAATGATTTTCTATAAATTTTAGCATTACACTTGTACTTCTGGGCAACCGAATCCAAGACGAAAACCGAATCGGCTCCGGTTCAGTTGCTGCGTTTTCAGATAAATTTGTGTCAACTATGTTTGATATACATTCTACGTAAGACTCCAAATGGCAATAGCCTCCAAATTCAAGTGGCAATAGCCTCCAAATTCAAGTGGCAATAGCCTCCAAATTCAAGTGGCAATCGCCTCCAAATTCAAGTGGCAATCGCCTCCAAATTTAAGTGGCCATAGCCTCCAAATTCAAGTGGCCATAGCCTCCAATAAAAATATCACTTACATACTAGCAGGGCTTGCTTAGCTATATAACTACAATGTTAAGGTATTACAGGATACTCATGCTTTATTATTTTAACCTAAAAACAACATAACACACTATAGCCCAGCCAAACACTGCTGAAGAGTAGCCTCAACCAAGTATTCGACGGAAATATAATGCATCAATTTTTTTAAAGATAGCGACACTATCAGGGAGTGCCCCGACCACGTCTCAAAATCATTCCAACTAGGTATGATTAAGCGTCCCATATCTCGGTCAAAAATACCAACGAAGAGTAGCCTCGCTCAAGTATTAAAACCGAAAGCATAGCGCACTCCTAAGTGTAAAAATCATAGCAATATGTCGAAATTAGTTTAATTAGTTTTAAGCACACTATACTTCAGCAAAAAATGCCGACGAAGAGTAGCCTCGCCCAAGCATCAAATACAAAAGCACAGTGCACTCTCAAATTGTAAAAATCATTGCAATATCATGTCTAAATTAACAGCGTTTAAGCGCACCATACCTCAGCAAAAATGCTGACGAAGAGTAGCCTCGTCCAAGCATTCAAGACAAGAAAAAAAAAAAAAAGCACGGTGCACCTTTTAGGACTGATTAAATTTATGAAGTGCCTAACCACTGATCTTCTATATAAAAAGAACTAGCATATTACTCTATTATGTAAGCGCACTATACCTCAACAAAAATACTGACGAAGTGTTGCCTCGCCCAATTATTTAAGACAAAAGTACAGTGCACTCTTAGGCCCGACAACACTATCAAGGAGTACCCTGATCAAGTCATATCGGATCCAATGTAGAATAAGATGCCATGTTTTGCTATTAAATTAATAACTTCAATAGGCCAACCATGCAAGCTCTGCCAGTCTATAGTAGTTTAAACGTTATTTAGTGTGTACATACCTCTAAATAAGTCTTAGCGACGGTGGGCGCGTACTGTTGGACTTTCCACCTCTGATATATAATAAAACCACTTCTTAGACTTATTCGCTCCCCCCCGACCCTTGCTCGACGAAGTGCCAGCCCGCGCCGTAGCTGAGCCTGTAGCTTTAAATTCCCCGATTAATAATAATCAACAAAACTTGATCCAGCCTGTCCCATCTTGCTGTCCTCCCGTCAGCGACGCCCTAAGCCGAGGTCCGTACCCCACAGGGGGTGCCCTTAGCGAGCGTTCGCTTAATAATATAAGTAGTTTTACGCCCCTGGCTGGAGGCTTTGAGTCCGCTTAAGGCAACCACAGGATAGTCCGGTTAAGTAGTCGCGACCTCTCAAGGTCAACTACGAGATGCCATACACAAAAAAAAAAAAAAAAGACTTATTTAGTATATTTTACCAACATGAAAATGGACACTAACATTCGTTATTACGAGTATAATCCGTATCATTTAACTTAGCTATAATTAAGAACGCCGTCCTAGGTCGACTCCTCAAAAAAAACTGCCCGAGCGACTCCAAGCGTGAGGCTAGTTTTTTTTTCTTTTTTTCCCGCCATCATGATATACAAACGGCATCGCGGTTGGCTGTGTTGCCAATTTAAATAAATAGAATTCCAGAACATAGTATTTACAAACAAGAAATCATGATATTATTTACTATATCATGTGACAACAGCCTCGAAGGTCAAGAGGTCGCAAACGAGAAAAACTTCTAGGACCTCATTCACTCAGCAGTATGCTGAGTGAATGAGGTCCTAGAAGTTTTTCTATCTGGAATTTCTCAGTAACAGCTCGGAGTGTGGATTTGTGGCTGGTTGATGGCAATCGGCTAGCACCTTTTGATATGGCATTCAAACAAAACTGGCGAAACGTTATGTTATTTCCTATCATCGTCAGCCTATATTCGTCCACTGCTGGACGTAGGCCTCTCCTAGTGAACGCCACTGAGCCCGATCTTAGTCTCTCCTCATCCAGTCTCTGTCAGCCGCCTTTCCCAAGTCGTCGCTCCACCTTGCCGGGCGTCCCACACTACGTTTGCCTAAACGCGGTCTCCAGTCCAGAACTCGTTTTCCGCAGCGACTGTCAGTTCTGCTAGAGATGTGATCAGCCCATGCCACTTCAGCTTGCTTATGCCGTCTTCGGGCTATGTCGGTTACCTTGGTTCTATATCGGATCACCTCATTTCGGATTTTACACTTTGGAGACACTCCAAGCATAGCTCTCTCCATAGCTTATGACTTTAAACTTATGGACTAGTGTCACCGTTATTTACTATGACATAAGCTAATGCTGTATTGCTCGTGCCGATACGAGAGGTCGTGCCAGTGTTTTATCAGGTGGGAGGACTGAATATGAAGAATAATATTTTGTTTGTTCCTCATCCTACCCTACCTTTTCTTGTTTCTATTACATTGTGTGTACTATATCACACATAGCTATACCTCTAACTGACCCTTCAATGTCACTCAACAATTGTAATAATGTTAATGTTACAAGTTTGTATGAATATACATAATTCTTACATGCTCCTGAGATGTAAAATGAAAATTTTATTTTCAGCCAGCGAATTCTAACTTCATATCCTAGTCTTAACTATAATATTTTAAATGCGAAAGTCATTTTGTTTGTTTGTTACCTTTTCACGCCTAAACCACTGAACCGATAATCATGGAATTTTGCATATTTACGTTGTATAAAGAAAAGGACTTAGGGTAACTTTTATAAAAATAAAAATAAACTGTTCCCGAGAGAAAAAAAAAACAATACCGTCCGACGGTCACAGTTGCTTTAGGACCCTAGTAAAGCTGCGTGTCTTTCGAATCAAGATTGAATAATGTGCTAATAGTTATTTTTTATATAAATAATTCATTTTGTGTGCTTGTAACCTGGTTACGTATAGGAACCTAGCACATAGGATATACTTCATATCCCGGTAGTACGTTTCCGTGAGATAATTTTCAAACTGCACGCGGGCGAAGACGCGTAAATGTTTTATTTACTAGCTTTTGGCTAGTAAAGAATAAAATACAAATGAGCGAACAAAATGCAAGTTTAAAAAGCTTCCGTTGCAACTAGAAAATATTTTTCTACATTAAACTGACACAAAGAACCGATCGGTTTCATATGTATGTCTCGCGTAACGACGCATGTGCATTGGGAAAAAAAGAAAATAGAAACAAAAAAGCTTTATCGCGTCGGGTGTCACCAACATATTCTAGATAGGAGGTTTTACGTACCGAGAAGGTTTGGGCCGAATGTAGTGCAAAATTCAAAACGGCCAGCTGTGAAATAAACGCATGACAACCCGCTGTAAATTTGTATTTTGACAATGGTTTGGCCAAAACAAACTTTGTTGACTTATTTATCTGGTGCCAGATAAAAGCTGACGTTCGTTTGACACGAATTTTTAGGCGCTGATTCAAAATTGACCATGTTGATTTTACTGCTTATATGAAAGGGTTTTTTTGGGTTTAAGTTAACTAAGGTAAATGCAGCTATTAAACGACCCATCGATAATCTGCAGCTATTACCGATCCATTCCATTAATTTAATTTGCCATTTTTACGTTACTAGAACGATTTATGCTGAAGACACTTGACGAAACACGCATGTTTGTCCACTGAGCATCGCAACAACTTAGTATGCGTTCATTTCTGTAACGACAGCAAGCTTGCCGGCCGTTTGGTGAAGTACTTGTCCTCCAACAGGTAGGCACATCCAATTTTTGCTCAAACCTTTTTATAGAAATATACTTAATCTGCACTTGTTTAGTTTTTATTAGTTTTTATTTATTCATTTAGGATCTTCAACATATACACTATACATCACAATAATTACAAGGTTCAATTTATGTGTGCTCTTTCAATTACAGGAGACCACAGCATGCACATTTAACTAGGTTCATTAAAAATACAAATTGAGCTCTCACGTCTCTAACTCATACTTATTTACTTTTGGAGAGAAGTAGGTAACATAGTTACAAAAAAAGTTCTGTATTTTTAAATGTGTTAATTTAAGTGTAAATTTTTCAGTCCTTACAATATTTCATAAAGTTTAAGTAATTTAATAGGATACATTTTGATATTTAAATACAGCGGTACTAACTTCAATAATTTTAATTTTAACCAGCAGGGCAATTGCCCTGCACGTCATATTTTGTTTTTACTGTTTCCCGTCTATATACGACGGGAAACAGTACCGACCCACCAATAGCGACCTAATGGGTCGTTATTGGTGGCTCACAAATGTGAGCAATTTTCTCTAGTAGTTTACCACGTATTATGAAATTATTCATTCGTTGTTACTGTAAAGGAACATTATTAAATTACCTTTGTTTGTATCACAATGTGTGCATTCATTCATATTATTTGCTACATCAATTAGTAGTATCTGTTATAGTAAGAAAAATCAAATAAATACATATTACCTAGTTTTTGTGAGTCGGTGAAACATTTACATATTTGAACATACATCGCTTATTACCGATCCATAAGAGTCGGTGATAGCAATTAAGGGAACCTATCAGCGATTCTGTACATATTATTATCCTTAATGTTACATTACACTAGGTAATTGGTTACAGAAAAAGTAAGCTTATTAACTGTTAACAAAAATAAGAATGTGTGTATAAAAGGCAAACGAAATATATAAAATTAGTTTTTGCAGAAACATGGATCTAACACAGGAGCACAACCCATTGCAGCAGTTGATGGTATGAGTATTTACGAAGCTTACAAAAAAGTTACCGTTCCAAAAACTACACTTGGGAGCAAATAAATCGAGCCACTACCTTTTTTCACGTAAAATGGTAAATATTTTTGGGAATATGGAACGTATCAATTCGAACTATATATCGCCTAAAAGTTAAGTTAATAACCTTAACAATGAGGGTAAATTATTGAATAATAACCTTATTGAATGATAAATTATTGGCTCTGCAAGAAAAATGGTAATTTTGATAGAAAATTTAGTAGGGCAAAAACAGTCCATAAAAACAATAAAAAACAAAATTATTGCAAAAAAAATATTCTTAATAACTGGTATTACCCCCCGTGCCCTGATGCATTCTTGTAGCCTATTAGTCATCGATCTGATCAGAGTTACGATGACATATTGTGGTATGTTCTCCCACTCTTCAAGCACAGCGACTTTAAGCTCGGGAATGGATGAAACAGCGGGAACCCTGGCTCGGACTCTCCGTTTTAGATCGTCCCATAGGTGTTCGATCGGGTTCAAATCGGGACTTCGTGCTGGCCATACCATTTGTTGAATCCCGATCGCAGACAAGTATTCCGTAACGATCTGCGCGGTATGAGGTCTCGCATTGTCATGCATAAACAATAAATTTTCTCCGACAAAACCAGCATACGGCATTACGTGGTCTTCAAGAATGTCAGTTATGTATCGGTCAGCTGTTAATCCACGTCTACCACTGCCATCGTTGGCGGGGTCGACGAAGACAAGTTCCGTTTTTCCGTCTAGAGAAATTCCTCCCCACACCATACAAGAACCACCACCAAAACTCACAGTTTCTCGAATGCAACATTGGGCAAATCTTTCACCAGGACGTCTATACACTCGGTTTCTCCCGTCATTGCTAAAAAGACAGATTCTTGACTCGTCAGAAAACAAAACTGACCTCCAGTCTTCTAACGTCCAATTAATGTGTTCTCGAGCAAACTCCAAGCGAGATCGGCGATGAGCTACAGTCAATTTTGGGCCAGTTGCTGGTTTGTGTGATGTTAAATTTCGTTCCTTTAGTCTTCGTCTCACTGTCCACCTACTGATTGGGACACCTCGAACGTCACGTAACGCTTGCTGTAGCTGAACAGCATTAAGTCCACGGTCGCGCAACGAATTGGTTGCAATAAAGCGGTCGTCACGTTCTGTTGTTGCCCGTGGTCGGCCAGTTCCAGGTCGCCGAACAAAAGCACCAGTCTCCAGATACCTGCGGTATACCCGCTGTACCTTTGAACGACTCAAATGAAGTCTGCGTGCCACTTCACGTTGTCCGTGTCCAACCTCAAGTAAAGCTACAACTTGGGCAGCTTCCGTCGGTGTAGTATCCATTTTATCAGGTTATTTTGATTACACAGACACAGATAAAGACAACAATAACAAGTAATATGGGTATGATTAACAAAAACCTCAAATTTAATCTTTTCTTAACAGAGTACAATAAAAATGTCATAAGCAAATTAAATGCGATAATTTTATTCTACCCTTTAAACTTTAATTAAAATGAAATTTTGACAACTAACTACCCTCATTGTAAAGGTTATTAAATACCCTTTTAGGCGATATATGTTTCGAATCGATGCGTTCCATAATACCAAAAATAATAACCATAATGCGTGAAAAAGGAAGTGGCTCGATTTATTTGCTCCCAAGTGTACTTTACAGGACACACGGGATGGAGAAAATTAGAACAAAACTTGGGGAATCAAGATGGTACTTAATTTGAAAGTGAAAAAAAAACACCTTGTTTACTGGATTCACTGTCTTGTCTAAGTTGGGTTTGTTTATGAAAACGTGGTGAGCATTATTGAATAATTCGTGTGTCAATCGTGTTGCTGCCACAATGTCGCAAAATTTTGTTTTTGGCCACTTTTTTCATTTAAACAATATACCCAAGTTAATATTCTCCTCGTTTCTTACACACGGTAATAGCTTCATAAAAATCGTTAATTGCTTCATAGCCGTTCCTATGGGTCGGTAATACAAACAATTGACCTATTTTTTTAAACACAACCTTCTGTTTTAGGGTATTTGAGATAATACATATAAACTAGACAAGCGACAGTTTCTTTAATGATAAATTATTTTATTTCTGTAAGTAGGTATGTACAAACACTTTTACACGTCAATCATATTTTAAAAACAAGATGAGATCGGCGTTTCCTATCTGACTACTCAAAGTCAAAATCAAAATCAAAATCAAAATCAAAAGTCATTTATTCAAATAAGGCTGAGAATCAGCACTTTTCGAACGTCAAAATTACATAAGACAGTCCCCCAAAAAGCCCGCCCTTCACCACTTCCTAGTGCTTTAGCTGGGAAGAAGAAGTGGCGCAACAAACTCCCCAGCAGCACAGCTGTCTGTTCGGTTAGAAGAACTTGATTCTAAACAATTGCAAGTAATTACCGAAACGCCAATGACAAAAAAAAAAAAGAAAAAAAAATGCATGTAAATAACACAAATACATAAATAAAGCCTTCGGGCCTAAAGGGCATGGCAGCTTACATATGCAATACTGGAATTATTATACAAACAAATAAAATAAATAAATGATAAACTAGGACCATCAAAGTAAAATAAAATCAACAGAACAATTACTGTAACAATGATAAAACCAAAGACAGCAAGACGACCAGTCACCACAAGCAGCACCCGTTCACGAGCATAACGCAAAGGTCAGCCATTACCCCCCTCGCCATATTTGAGGGAAGGAGGAAACCCGACCCCCGACGCTACCGCAAGCAGTGACATCTAAGGGAGCATGACGAACCTGCTGTTGGTTGCTCAGGCAAGAATAATATTATCAATTGTCGAGGTCGCTAGCTAACCACATATTGCAATACAGCTCATTAAAAACATTGTAATGAGTAGATCATGTAAATAGTAAATGAAGACAACAAAATAATTGACTTATACCGTCAAATAAAAAATTAAAAAAATATATGAACTCATATACCCTGTCAGTTAGTAAGCTGATTCTGGAGAAAGAACACGAACATTGTCTTGAGTTAATCACAGCGACCAACAGTTCTTATCGTTTAAGTAGTCGTTAATGGAATAATATGCCTTGAACAAAGGTTGGATTTTACTTGGGCCTTAAACGCATTAAAAGGTAAATCTAGTAAAGAAGAGGGCAACTTGTTATAAAAGGTTATACCAAGCCCAACAAATGAGTTATGGACCTTATGAAGCCGGTGAAAGGGAGCACGTAGTTTGTTCTTATTTCTGGTGTTAACTTTGTGAAAATCACTGTTTTTAGTGTATAAGTGTATATTTTGCCTAATATATAAGATGTTGGCGAAGATGAATTGAGATGCCACCGTGAGAATACCAATATCTTTAAAAAAATCTCTAAGAGAAACTCTGGCTCCTAGCTGATAAATTGCTCGGACAGCTCGTTTTTGAAGGACGAATATATTTTGAATATCAGCGGCTTTGCCCCACAGCAGAATACCGTAGGACATAACGCTGTGGAAATAACTAAAATAGACTAAGCGAGCTGTATCAACGTCAGTGTATTGTCTTACTTTCCTGACGGCGTAGGCGGCTGAACTGAGCCTCCCCGCTAAGCTTGAGATATGTGGGCCCCACTGAAGTTTGGCATCTACCGTTATGCCCAGAAAAACCGTCGAGTCTACAGTTTCAAGCAGCTCTTTATCTAAGACGATGTTGGGTCCTAGATTTCTAACATTCGGTAAGGCGAACTTCACACATTTCGTTTTCTTGGCATTGAGAACTAGATTATTTGACGTAAACCAATCCGTAACCATTGAGAGTGCACGGTTTACGTCGTCAAAATCTTGTCTATTCCTGTCTACTTTAAAAATAAGAGAGGTATCATCTGCAAACAGTACAATGTCACAGATATCGTTTAAATAGAATGGTAAGTCATTGATATACACTAAAAACAAGAATGAACCCAGTATTGAGCCTTGAGGTACACCTAACTGAACTGGTAGCTCGGAAGATTTCACACCATCGACATCTACACATTGGAACCTATTATGTAAATAAAAATTTATTACGTTGAGAGCTTCGTTTTGGACACCGTAATGACGTAGTTTACGCAAAAGCGTGTCATGGCGCACGCAATCAAAGGCTTTAGAGAGATCACAGAAAACTCCAATAGCATTTTGCGATTTCTCCCATGCATTAAATATGTGTTTCAGCAGAGCAACAGCCGCATCTGTAGTCGAACGTCCTTTTGAAAAGCCATATTGTTCATTATGAAGTAGGCTATTTAGGTTAAAATGTCTTAGCAACTGATTAAGTATTAACTTTTCAAATATTTTGCTAAATGCTGGTAAGATACTCTGAGAAGAAAGGACGAAACAAACTCAGAGGTCACAGTCAATTTTAAAGTCCAGACATAATCTTGGTCAGATCATGTGAAGACCATGTAGATTGGAGTATTGTGTGTGATTGGTGTAAATGGTCTTTTGAAATAACCACACAGAATGAG
Source organism: Dasypolia templi (assembly GCA_963555695.1). Taxonomy (NCBI): domain Eukaryota; kingdom Metazoa; phylum Arthropoda; class Insecta; order Lepidoptera; family Noctuidae; genus Dasypolia; species Dasypolia templi. Next base: position 22,194,769 of record OY743153.1, read on the forward strand.
TGGACCTGTCAAGTCAGTGCACGCATTTGTAAGTAATCATGCAGCTCAACACAGAACATAAGGAGCTCAACGATTCGACGAACATTACCAAAGAAAGGACATTTGGGTAAGCCCCATAAATTATTCAAACTGCCAGACCATGATTAAAACTAACTTGACGACCTTCAAAAAAAACACATTGTCGTCACATTCACAATAATTAAAATATTAAAATACTTTACAAAGCAGATTCATAAAATTTTAAAATAATAAAAAATCATGTCATTAGATTTAAACACTTAAAATTATCATCGATTTTAAAATTATCTTAACAGGATCGGCAATAGTTGCGTTAACCTTAGTACGCAATACGAAACAAAACGATTTAACATCTTTTATTCAATAGCAGCGTTTTACATTTCTCTAAGACTGCGTAAAAACACTAATAAATAAAAATGACAGCTCAGCACTTGAGAACGGCTGGACCAATTTGGCAATTTTTTGTTTTATTATGTTGGTCCGAAAATTCTGGAAAAACTGAAGGGCCTCTTTTCTTTGGGATTGTTGCATAAGTTATTGAAAATTGGACAGAACAACGTCTGTCGGGTGATCGGGTCAGCTAGTAACTCATAATATTACAACAAAATTATTATTATGCAAATTGACTCCTATCTGCAATCTTGGCATCATGCAAAATGTGACAACATACATCAGCTGCCATGAAACAGTATACTTGTCGTCGTTTGCCAAAATGTTCACTCCATTACAACTTACATTTATTTTCTAGTCCGGACAAAGATAATACGCTTTTCGTCCTTGCAAAAATGATGCGGCGAGGGCATCTAAATGAATAACTTTAAAATGTGGAGGAATACGACTCGACATTAGAAAGAACGCCATGTTACTTTTGTTCCATTTTTGAATGAGTATTCTTTTTCCCATTTCTTTTATTACTTTCGTTAAAATTTTGATGCGCTCATGTCACAAATTCGTTCATTGTGATTTTCGAAGCTGTGTTCAGTTTTAAATATTTTCTGTTTTTCCAGGATTTTCGATACAGCCAGTCGGAACAACAATAATTTTATGGAAAGTAGAACAATAACAAAAGCCTGTAATTCCGTTATTTCGAGTAAAAAACAGAAACTCGTGTAGCATGGTTGACGGATTTCATACGCACGAGCGTCTCCTATAAGTAGGCACGCGCGTGGATTTTACCTTATTCCCTGGGGCTGGTATCAAGAGAAAACAAAGCATTAAAACCTTAAAAACATTTTGTAACTAAAATTAAATTTAACCTATTTGTGTTATAATCAGTTTCTTTAAATAAATGTTAACTATTCAAGAAAGGAGGTCTATACCAAGTAACTAGAAATTAAAATTGGGCAGGACGGGCAAAGCTAATTGTAGATGACGTGACCATAGCTAGGTCCCAACAGCCTATTATGAATTTGACATTTCGTTCATTCACTTCCTTTTCGTGTTCATTCATGAGTTTGGTTTTATTTCAATATTTCGTTAAAAATTTCGATGATTTCAATATTAATCAAATATTTTACTTGGAAAGTGTCAGAATTTTAAACGTGTCATATTTAATCGTAATCACTTTCTTCAAAATGTTTCCGATAAAACCACGAACTCAAAAAAATATTTACGAATATCATTTAGCCACAATCTTCTCATTTTAGGGGCTTTCGGGAAATGATTGACTCCAATTTCGGAGTATTTGGGAACACAACAACGCCTCATTTTCGCGAACAAAAAACAAAACCAACTAACGCCTTGTATTATTACCTTGTGTTGGGAACTAGCTACGACAGCGCCATTTTGACAGTTTCCTTCCCCATTGCCTGAGGTGATAACGATATTCATAAATTGCAACCCTATGTTAATAAATCCTAACCATTACAGAAACAAACCTTCAGTAAATAGAATTCGTCTAACACAGCCAAATAGAAATAACCACGCAATCCAAGAGGGCGTCAATCATAATTTTAATAAAACGCCTGTATTATGTATTTCCCTAAAGTAGCGATATTTATACGTGTTTTCTGTGAGCAAAGCCGGGCTCAACGAGATCTCAATTTGTTAAGACAAAGCCCCTATCCATCATCCGAAGGGAGCGAACTGAAAGAAAACCCGCCTCGACAATTTTTTGGGAAAGAAAAAAGGTTGGGTTCCGTTTAGTTGAGTTTTAAACTAAAAGATTATTGGAGCAGGTGACACGATCGAACGGTGACAAAGAACAATGTTTTAAATTGTGATACCACATACGACAGACCTTCAAGCAAAAAGTTTTAATGATCATTCAAAGGACAGGGCCAATTCGATGTCTGTATTCAAACAACAGTTGTATGTAACAGCAAAATGGAATTTAAAAAAAGGTGTTACACTTAGTGTCATACTGACATCTACGTCTTACTATCCGAAGAACCTTGTCCAAGACACGCATTTACGTGGAAATTTGTAAGCAATTACGAATATAAAGTATGTAAGTCCTGATATCCTCTTATCGTGCCTCCAACAGTCGTGCCCTGAATAACTTATGCGACTCAGCGAATCTGGGTAACTGAATACGACTGCTATAACCATAGTTTTTTGTGTGACATTCAGGGCGAAATTCGCCAATTAAACTTATCGCTATTAGCATATATAAACCGCTTTCAGGAGCTGTCGGGGTCAATGTCCCAAAACAATGATGACACTGACAGTTCTTGAACGAGATTTAGAGGCGCTGATTTCGTCCAGTTCCATTGGTGACAATCGCCCTAGTGGTTCTACTAAATGGAGTACGGTTATAAGGTTTAACTAAGTGAGTAGCGGCTGAATATAAAAGCAAATAAATTTAAAGTCGCCAGTCTTGTGCTGTTTTTGTCACTGGTTTATTAAAAGGGCGGAAAGACTAGTTTGAAGAAAAGTAACTCTATAAATCTTAATTAAAATAATGTGCAGCGAGGGAAGCGCCTGCGCACCTCCCCACGGCCGCACCAGCCGCCTCGGACTCCGCAGTCTCTATTCAAGTAAACAAGGCACACAAATCACGCCTTGGCTATTATTACAGACGTCAGGCTTGAGTTGTGACATATTGTATTCTTATAATAAAAATATTCAAGTTGTTATGTTTAATTCACAAATCCATAATCCATAGTTTATATTCAACATTACACAAATAAAAAAAAAAACTTGCTCAACAGGGATTTTTTCAATATTCAAACTCAAATTTTTTTTTTCCATTAGAGCAAACAAAATTATAAGAAGTTTATAAAAAAGTGTTAGACAAGGACAGTACTATCGTAGAATTGACGCCATGGCTAAGTAAATTCATACGTTATCCGTACCGAGCGACAAGGACGAGAATAATCCCCTCCAAAAACTTTTGAAGCGTGTAGCGTCGTCATATTTATATCGATTTAAAAGATTTTTTCGATTATCTCATTTTTACTATGCCTTCTTTGAGAAACATTATTTTTTTGGAACATTTTTAATAATAGTCATCACTCCTATTTCCACATCCCTAATTCAGTTCGACACAAATTAAAAATAGCAACATCCCCAAAAAAAACAAAAGCAGTAATTAAATTAATATTCTAGGCGAGTTAAACCCATTAATATTACCACGGAACTCTGGAGAACGAATTAAAGGTCGTGTTTCGGCTGGGCCGAAGATTATCACCGGATAATTTTGATCAATACCATATTGGACTAAGCCGAGGGCGAACTACGCTCTATTTTTTCAATGATTATTTTTCTTTTTGACTTTCGATTGCGTTTGTCGAGTTGTTAATTGATTAGTGAAGAGATGTTTTGTGTTCATTGGATTAAATAATGGATTTTTATTGTGTTGTTCCTTTCTGTCCGAACGGATATCCAACCGATCGAATAGATCGGTTGGATATCCGTTCGGACAGAAGAAGTCTCACCATGAGAACTTAGGTGAAGTGATCTTGAAGTGAGGTGTCATTCCATCTGATGTTAGGAATTGACGCTAATGCTACTGTTACTATATATATGTTATATGCAAGCTATAAATTTTGTAAACACACATTCAGGGGTTCGCAACCTTTGGGTAAAATAAAATAAAAACAGTTTTGTTGTCAGCCTGAACTTACTTCAAAATCGTGGCCCAAATGTTTACGTTCCATGAATCAGATGCGTTCCAGTACCACAAAACATTACACGACAGCGCTTTATATCGCTAAAATATTCAAGTGAAATTGCTCATTAGTTTCGTATAACACGTATGTTACTTTGAGTTAATTGAATTTGGGATTATTTGTTGTTGATTAAATTGTCGCTACGTAACTTGGTAGAAGTTCTTTATTTACAAAAATTATAGCTTCTCGTGATGGGGACTTTAGACATGTAGATACATAAGTTTGAAATACATAAATGGGCTTTTCTAATAACCTAGGTAAGTATTAAAATGTACTTACTGTTATGTGAACGGGCAAACCATCCACTGTATTTAGAGGCTGCAAGTCCACGCGCAGTTCTTTACATAAATAAACCTAAGTAAACTTTTCACCTTGACTTTGACTTTGACCACCATAGGATTTTTCAGGCGGAAAATCCGTTGGAACTCCCAGTCTGGCAACTCGAACGGGTTATAGTCCCGAATGTTTCTCCGGAAGATTTTCTGCATTGGGCCTCTTGCCTTCTGGCAAGAACATATTTATAATAATTTACTGTCATTTGGTGCAGTAGTTAGCAGGAAAATATTATTTTTATTAATATAATTTTTTATCACCACCTCTGACCGAATGTGATAAATTTTTCATCCATCAACCATCTGTCAAAATGACCTCAGTGATAAAATGGCTGTACCTGTATTAGCAAATTAGACGTATAGAGTCCCAATTAAACGTCAAGAAGTTATGTCACATGTCGAGAGAATTACCTCACGCCACCGTGCTAGCATTTAAGACATAACGTTTTTATCGCCCAAAATGTGTTATATAGAAAACAAAACTCATGACATGTAACAGTAGGCCATGCTCGCCCTGCAGTAAAAGATTTTTTGTGACTTATCAGTATTGTCAGTGATAACCTCCTCATAATATTGGTTTAGTTTCTTTTCTAGAGTAAACTAAAAAGCCTACGGGGTATTTCGTAACACACTTACCGTAGGAATAGTTTTCATTTTGACAGTTCAACAACATTCATTGCACTATTTACGTTGTTGTTTAGACACATTTTTGGAACGTATGAAGCAAAGGATAAGTAAACCATCCATCAAAATTTTTCAGATTGTATCTAAAACATGGTTTATTTAAGTAAAAAGTTGGTGTACAAATATTAACTGGATCATATATTAAGTAGCTGCTATCAGAAAGATAAATATCACAATATGTATAAAAGTTAAGAGAGTGTTTATTACTTCCCAATTTACATCAAGTAAAGAATAAACATTTATTTTCCTACTTAAGAACCTGGCTTGCTTCTAAGATAGGCACAAACTTCGATAAAACAAACAGCCTATTTTCCAAAGCTTTAGAACTTAGAACAAAATACATTAAGTACTGGAAATCACCTACGATCACGAATGAACGTGATGTGCGTACAATATACACGCGTTTATTAGGTAAACAGACTTGAAGAAAAGCAACTATGTGCTGTCCGCCAAATATTGAGGAATTTCAATATTAAATTTTGGTAGTTTTGGATCATTCAACCGAATGGATAAAAAAAAACTCCTTATTTTCTTACTGTAAAAAGTTTGAACCTAACTATCATCTTAAAAATAGAATCAGAGATCAATCATATTAACATTATAAAAAAATGCACATATTGGTTTTAACACATCGACGGGGTGATGTGAATTTCGTCATGAGTGACAGTTTTTCCTTAAACTACTAACGCATTGTGTAAGCTTACATAAAAAATATTCAGTTCAAATTGCCTTTGAAGCCAACAGCCTTAATAAGCCAATCACAAATCGTAATATCAAATTATAAAGCACAAAAACAATAACAAAAAAAAAACTACAGAATAGACGCAGGCAAAACATTCCCGTAGTAACAATTTGAAAAGTAGGGAACATTAGAAATTACTTTTATTAGAAACACATTTCAGAATGTTGTCTGAACGTTTAAAATATTCTTTAAATGGTTCGCGTTTCCTCATTTCCCATAGCATGTTTTATAGAAATTAACAGTGAGGTTGTCAGTATTGGGTTCCTGTTTATTTCAAGGATTGGTTCTGGAGTTTCCAACTGTGAATGAGTTGGTTTCATTGAATCAGGTTGATCATTATTTTGTTTCTTGTAAGTCAAGTAAATAAGCCCAATTTCGTCATGTGCACTACTGTGTCTGTATAAAACAAGTCATTTCTGTCGATCGACGTCGGTTCGGAAGTTCGGCTTCAGTATTTTTTCTCTTTTCATTATTCTATTTCAAACGCTTTTTTTTTCTTTATCTGATTGCTTTTCACTCGACATAGCTGTGAAAAAAAATCATGCATATCACTTCTGCCATTTTTGTCGATAAAGATAACAAAAATACAGTGCAGTGTGGAAAATCGTAACGTCGTGTGTATTTTATTTTTAAAGGAAAACCAACAAATTCATCACTTCTGTAGAAAGCTACATACACCGACAATAGTGAGTTCCACAGAAGTGAAGTTTTCACATAAAAAAATACGTAACCGATGCAAAGTTTGAGGATATGAAATCCAAATTCACTTGATTTTGATAGTTAACCAACTTATTAATGAGGCCAACTTATAAATTAGGTTTATAAATTGTTTACTTACTGGGTTTTTTGTGTAGTACAGGAATGAGGAGTGAATTTTGAAACTGGTGTAGACCGCTTTTTTAACTTTCAAAATCTCTGAACTGCAACCATTTGCGAAACTAAAGCCGAAATTATTATATCGTAATGGGTTGCCTGGCATAGAAAATAATCTTAGTACTTGAAATAAAAAATCTACAATTTGTGCAATTTCTTTTTACTGGCGTGATTATTTTTCACGAAAGTAGTGGACTGTTTTATAAGTTTTTAAACAATAAGATATATTTTGTAATACTACACTGGTTGCTTCTTTGTCATATACATAAAAGGCTTATTATTTTGATAAACATATCGAATACTTCTAAATATTTTTGAGACACTTCAATGTTACAACCAACATTGGTTGTAACATTGAAGTGCAAACATTCTTTAGGACGTGAGTAATGACTTCACCCACTCTATTTAACCTGTACATAGATCGGCTGGTTGGTAAGCTGAGTAGCACTATGGTTGGTTGTGTTGTGTATGCCAGAATGATCAACAGCAATAGTTATGCTGATGACATGGTGCTGCTCAGTCCATCAATCTGGACTAAGGAAGCTGCTGGCCATGTGTGAGAGATACGTGGAGACTCATGGCTTGAGGTATAATGCTACTAAAAGGGAGGTGGTGGTTTTTAAAGTACATAATAATACACCCACGAATATACCACCGGTGACGTTTCAGGGAACACCATTAAAAGTCGTCGCTCAATTACACAATACCTCGGTCATGTGGTCACGAATGACCAGAATATAGATAGGGAGCGCAGGGAGTTGGCAACCTCCCAGATAACGGCAGGAGGGGTTCACATCGGCATCAAGTCGACGATGAAGTACCTGGGACTCGGCCTCGACAACCGGTGCACTTCGTGTAGCATTTCTGACGATTGGCTCCCAGACTGGAGTGGGCTCGGGCTGCCTTGAATCGGCTCCTGCCCAATCTAGGAGGTCCAAACGCTTTCTGCCGGTAGCTCTAAGTGGGGGTCGTGCGGATGGTTGGAGAGGCGCCACAGCGTCCCCACCTTCCACATGACACAAATCCTCACCGGACATCGTTGTTTTGATATGTTCCTGTTCCGTATATGGCGGTAGGAAACGCCCGGGTGTCATCATTGTGTGGATCGCATACGGTGGAGGTCTGCCCAGCTTGGGCGGAGCACTGCCATGTCCTCGCGGAGGCAATCGGCGGCTGCGATCTCTCGCATCCGGCCCTGGTCCCGGCCGTGGTACAGAGCAAGAGCGAATGGGAAGCCGTCACCTCCTGCGAAGCAGTAATGCTCTCGAAGGAGAAGGCGGAGCGCGTGAGGCAGAGAACCTTGCGCCCTTACGCCCCTAGTCAAAATCAAAAATATCTAAATATTTTACTTCACATAAACGTCAGATTCTAGGTGCACGGTTCCAATTTGTCGTTTCCTATGGAGAAGAGCCCGCAAGAAACACCATGGTTACTCTTTTAAAAATATTTGTATTTTACAATGTTTTCAAATCACAGTGTTAATAGGTATGGGAGGACAGTGTAGGCCTGTCAACAAGTACCATATGTTAAACAAATAGACCACGGTCTATAAATTTACAATCTACAAGGCCTACAACGTTCTCACATTTACAAAATATAAAATAATCTAATAAATTAAAATCAAAAACTAATTTAAAATTGTAGGTATATAATGTCAAATAAAGCTCATATTATGTGGCAGTTATGTAAAAAGTCAATATCTTATTAGATATCGTATTATTATACAAAAAAAAAACCATCGTCGCCGCATGAGACGCGCTGGGCGTCGGGAGTCACAAGCAGATTCTCGGCCACCGTAGGCGCGGGCTTGCGGTTGGCAAGTAATGGGTAGCTAATGAGGATAATTGACGCTCTTCAGAGCCTACTGCCAGTCGTTTGACTTTTGCAGCTTGTTGGTTAGGTATACGCGGAAGACTTACAACGCTCTGCGCGTGCAATATAATGATGAGCTGAGGATATTGTTGGGGAAGCGCGAAAAGATGACTTTCATGCCATCATGCGTAAGCGGTGTGCATAGATGTTGCGGCGATTCAGGGGTAGCCCTAACAGTGTTTTAGCTACACTGGCGAACAAGGTTTATGGACCATTTATCAGGCTCTGGGCTGGCTCTGGGGGTTATTCTTAAATTATTGTTTTTTTTTTATGTTATTGTGTTTAGTAGCATCGGCTAAGTTCATACTAATCCTATATGGATCCCTTTGTCGGTTAAAAAAAAATTGAATTACGTACTGTACCACAAAAAATAAAGGAAATTTGTTTATTTATTCTGTAAATTGTTGTCTGAGATGTTAGTTAAGGTATTTAAGTTGAAAAAAAATGGTTTTGAAAGTAGTTAAGTTTACGGAGCTACGATATATTTCAAGCAAACAAAACTTTTGTGTTTCGGTAGAATGACCCATTTAGTTTTGGTGAATTTAATATGTTTTTGAAAATTAGCAGTTTTATCAGTTCCCAACATCAGGTTCATTCGTTCGTCAGGTTGAACTGCTAATTCCAACACCAACTAATCTGAAACCTCCCATTTGCTTTACTACACCGGGCAATACAAACTGAAACACCGGAATAATATTTACTACGATGATTCTGAACTATTGCTGATCACAATATGTTAATGAAAAATAATGTAAACTAAACATACACGTTGTGCAATGCCCTCCGACTTAAAGTGGACTTTATTCGTGTTTTTGGTGTTATCCTTGATTCTAAGCTTTGCTTAGACCAACACATAGGAAAGATTATTAATAAAGCTTATCAGCTCTAAGGATTTGTAATGCGATCTACAGTCGATTTTAAAATTAATTCCTATATTTGCTTGCAGAAGTCTCTAGTACGCTCTCAACTGGAGTATGCCGAGTCCGTCTGGAGTCCATACTACAAAAAGTACGTTGAAATGATTGAGTGTGTTCAGTACAAATTCCTGCGTACAATGCAGTATAGATGCCAACGATATTATTTGCCCTACCAAGATTTGCTTGGAAAGTATAAGCTCGCAACACTTGATAATAGTCGTCTATTATCAAGTGGTACTTAGAAGCTATGAATTGATTTATATAATCTTGTTAGAAATTAATTTGATTCCATTGAATTGTTCAATATGTTATGTTATGCGGTTCCTAGGACAGTCCACAAGCGAAAGGTCACCACTATTTTCAGTGGGCACTTGTAAGTCTAACTAATCATGTAGCATAAGTAAATAATCATGTAAGTACTGAATTCATGGTAAAAGTTTGCGCGTAAATTTCGTTTTCATTTGCATTAAATCGCTCTTATTTTTTATAAAATTCTCATGGCTTGAACACAACGCATGCTTCACCACTCGTAGTAAATTCTAAACGAAATGCAAAGCCTCTAAATGGTGATAGATTGCAGAGTCTGTCACATAAAACACGAAATATATTAGCAGCCATAATATGAATACTATATTGTGTTATTCAACACATAAATAATATTAAAATCCTTACGACATGAATAAACAATGAGATCAATAAATTAGAACTTGCGAACGATGTATCTGGTAAAGGCTCCCGTAGACAGGCCCGACACGACAGTGCGACGCAACAGCGCGACGCGACGCGAATCTAGTAGAACAATTACTATACTATTATAAACTTTTTCGAAATTGTAGTACCTGTATCGCATCGCACCATCGCACAGTGGGTCGAAACTATGATTTTAGTGACTTAGGGCTCAACTTTGCTTTTTTACTTTTTTCCTCATGTGGATGGATAGAGCTCATTAACCTCAACAATAATTGTTCTGATGTATTTTTTCCTAAACTTTATACTTTGGGTAGAAAAATGTGTTTTGTTATTTTTTTGTATGGAGCGGATCAAATAACCTTAAATTCCTGCTAAGTAGCGTGTGATCCCGCGTTGAAACTTTATTTTTCATATACCTTGTCTAGTCTATTATCATTTGATGCTATTAACGTGTGCATAAAGTTGCAACTCTGCCAAATAAATGGATCGAAAAAAATGAAAAAATATATAGAATAAAAAGCTACATTTTTTACTTTCGTAAGTTCTTTTAAGTTAAATTTGATATGGAATAGTAAGTAAAAGCACGTAATAATACACATAGTTACTTAACAACTAACAACAATACATTTAAAAGGTCCCTAATTAGCTTAAATTTACTAATATATGTAGTATTAGTAAATTTAAAGCTAATCACACTAATCATAATACATTTAAAAGGTCCCTAATTAGCTTAAATTTACTAATATATGTAGTAGTAGTAAATTTAAGCTAATTAGGGATCTATGAATTTCAATTTCTTTGTTTTAATGACTTTAACATGTTTATGAAATGTTATTTTAAGTTAGATTTAATACTGAATAGTGAGTAAAGATAGGTACATAATAATACAAATTAGTAAAGGTAAACTAACATTACTACAACTAACACAAGCAAACTAAAAACTAACTATAAACAACATCAAACATTACTATTTCCTTTCAATTATGAGTTTGACATTTATAAACTAATAAAAAAAACAAGAAACTTACAAACTACCAAAAAATCTTATTCACTATCGCTATGACTATCTTGTAAATTATCTACATCAATAAAATCTATATCGGATTCTGTGGGAAAAATCAGCAGAAGCTCTTTGACTTTTGGAGAGAGAACCATTATATTTTGTTTCACCATTCGAGGTCTTAGACTTGTGATCTTTGGATCAGAAGACAAAAGAAGATTGTGTATAATATCCTCATTTGTCGCCGTTCTACTTACCTTTCTAGAATGACTCTCTCTATATTTCCGGAAATCTTTATTACGAGCTTCCGCTGCCTCTTCCGACAGTTTACCTATAGGTATGGCACCAAAGTGCTTAATTATATCACTTTGATCAACGCGTCGTCAACTAACAATTTATGTATACTGGAAGGCATATAATACCAGGGATATAAGTGAACGTACAATTGTGCAGTATCTCTACAAAATTCGGAAAACTTAGAAAGATCCACGCTCTCTCCAGATGCAACCGTCTGAAGAATCACATGAAACCTTTCTATTAAATCTTTATCTATTCCTGTTATGCGAGCTGTTGTTTCTGCATCCCTAAAAAATCTTCTGGCAGTATTGCCATCATTGGTTGTGCCTACTCCTTGCTTGACTACGTCAATAAGTAAACCGCATTCTTTCTTAAACGCTTGCTGTATAGCGCTCTTTCTGAGTGACATTTTTTCTTTGTCATCGCCCCTGCAACTCCATTTTTTGAAGTCCAAACGATAAGCTGCAAACAAAAAGAAATATCACTTAAATAAAAATCTCACAAGTAACTATATAACGTGAAAAAAAATATGAACTAATAAAATTATATTTACCGATATGAAATAAGCACTCCATGCTTCTTATCCAGGCATGTAAAGATGACATTCCATACTGGAACACTTCTTCGTTGTTCTCTTTTTGAGCAAGTGACTCTAAATTGTTCATCTCTGACGGTTTTGCTTTGCAGATATCACAGACAGCTGAAGATGTGTCTGACAAATATGACGATATTTTGCCGTCTATCATCGTCAAGTGCAATTGATGCTTAACTTCAACTTGATTGAACTTGATTGGCTGAAGTGTTTCTATTTCTTCGGTTATGCTAGCTTTTATAGTTACCACTGTTGACTGCGTTTCTTTGGTAAATTTGAACATTATCGGACGGCAATAGAAAGTTGATGAGGGTCGATCGTTTTCCCAAACAATTGTTCCATCACATTGTTGAAGCCTTATAGGAACTAGACTGGCCATGAAGATAGTTGAGTCATCAAACTCTGCTTCAGTCTTTTATTTATAATTACTTTGACCTGAGGCTCCAACAAAACCCCATTTGCTTATTAGCAGTAACTCAGTTGGCGAATCCAAATCTAAAGTAATCACTTCTAAAAGCCTAGATACCGTCAAGTTGAGTAAAGCTTGCAGTTTAATAGCAGCTCCTTCTTCAGTTATAATTATGTCTTCTTTCCCTGGATAACATTTTGCCTTCGCTTGTTTTATTTTATAATAAGAAGGGTATAAATCAGACCTATTTTCACTTGCTGCTTCTCTTAGGCTTATATACTGCCACTTACTTAATTTAAGTGAAACTAATAAAGACAGTGCCTTATCGGGTGAATATGTACTACTTTTCGGTTTACTTGTACTTAAACACTCTTTAACTTTTTCTAGATCTTCGGGGTGATTTAGTAAATGGTTCATAATTTTTCCTACATCCTCATTTCCGGTGTTTCTTAAACTAGCAATTGTAGTAGCTTTAAGTTCATCCGGGGATAACGAAAGCGATTGGTTAATTTGATCAACGCGTCGTCGTTTTTGCCTGGAGCCCAATTCCTCGAAAGGTTTTCGAGGTGTAAATGTAGATGTCGAAGCTTCTGTAGTAGATGGTGGTAGATTTTCGACATCTTCAGTATTACAAATCTCGAGCCTTTCCTGTTCAGTGTTCACAGCTTCAGGTATCATTCCTTCGGGCCAGTTTATTGCACGTTCCAACCAATCACCATTTTTTCTTACAAACTGTGCTAACGTGCGACTACTTCGTTCCCATCTTGCACTTATATTTGAACAAAAGCGCGTACAGAATTTTTGGAGCTCAACACTGTTCTCTTCGGTCACGTTTATTTTATGTTGTAGGAATTGAAAGAATTTTTGACTATCCGACAGTGACTTGACCTGCTCTCTTAAAATCATAAATAAATCTAAATTGTTAACTAAATTATCCATTATAACGAAAAAGGGACGATCAGAATCACGAGATGTTAGTAGTAGTACGAATAAACGAACACTAGTTAGTATATAATAAATTATGGTAATTTTATACTTCCAGAATCCAGTGACAAACAATGTTTACTAATTTTTCTACTACCCTCATTAACTAATTATCCTAATTAATATTACAGTAATGACTAAAAGTGAAAAACATTGTTATTTTATAAGGTAAAAGGTTAAGCTAATTACAGTAATTAAACACACAAATAGAAATTAATTGATTTCATATCCACATTTTTAAATAAAGGTCCCTAATTAGCTTAAATTTACTAATATATGTAGTATTAGTAAATATAAGCTAATTAGGGACCTTTTAAATGTATTGTTGTTAGTTGCTAAGTAATTATGTGTATTATTACGTGCTTTTACTTACTATTCCATATCAAATTTAACTTAAAATAACTTACGAAAGTAAAAAATGAAGCTTTTTATTCTATGTATTTTTTAATTTTTTTCGATCCATTTATTTGGCAGAGTTGCAACTTTATGCATTTGTTTATAGCATCAAATGATAATAGACCAGACAAGGTATATGAAAAATAAAGTTTCAACGCGGGATCACACGCTACTTAGCAGGAATTTAAGTTTATTTGAGCCGCTCCATACAAAAAAATAACAAAACACATTTTTCTACCCAAAGTATAAAGTTTAGGAAATAATACATCAGAACAATTATTATTGAGGTTAATGAGCTCTACCCATCCGCATAAAAAAAAAGTGAAAAAGCAAAGTTGAGCCCTAAGTCACTAAAATCATAGTTTCGACCCACTGTGCGTCGTGTCGCACCTGTATAAATGAGACTCAAATGGTGTTCGCTCTTAAGGCGAAGGCGACTGCTAGCCAGAGAAATTTAAATTTTCTTACGTTTTTTTTGCAATTTTCAGGTCTTTGTCAGGTTGTATGTTGATCTAAATATGATTCGCAGCCGTATCACTTTTTTATTTATATGTAGAATTATAAGCAGAAAAATCGTCAATACAACTCTCTAAGTTTATGTTTTATTTTGTAATATTTTTTCTTTTTTGAGAAAAATACGTCATTACATTACATTTAACTCTATGTCCCCATATTGAATGATTTTTTCTATTATTGAAACCATGGCATTTAAGGCCAACTCTAAGTTAAGGTGTTGTATAGCTGATTATAATGATTATAATGTATTAAAAAAAAAAAAAAACATAAATTTGACTGCGTAGGTGTTGCACTTTTAAGTAAGTAAGTAAGTTAGTTTTTATTTGTTGAAACATGGTGTACATGATACATTGCTTGCAAGTTTATAAAGAGGTACAGAAAAGTTCTAACATGTTCAGTCACATATCGTGGCGAACAAATTGGTAGGAAGAGATGCATAAACCGTGATAATATCCATCAATTTGTCAATACAATATGAATTACTATCATTAAAATTTCAATTTCTAAATTTCTATTATTCCACAATAAAACATAAAAAATAAAAAACATGTCAAAAAAACACACGTTTTCTATGAAACTGCTGATTATGTTTTCATAACGAACGAAAAGTTTCTAGAAAGAAAGAAAGGAACATTGTTTATTAAATTACACACAAACAAAAAAGCCAAAGGCCTGTTATTCTGCTCTACGGGGCGGGGTCCAGAATCATGTGATGGTTGGTTTCAGTTTGCGCGTCTATGTCCCTGCCACCCTGTAACAATTTGTAGTAAAATATCTTGAAATGCTCATATAATTATTTTGAAGTGCAAACATAAATAACATGTGAAAAATATCAGCCAATATAAAATATGTACACCATTCAAATATTGACAGCAAAAAAATACTTTAGACATAAAAAGGGTCAATATGACCCAGCAACCTTTGATATTGGCGGGCGGGATCTTTTGTAACAATATCACATGTGGACATAAAAGACGCGATAACACGCGGCACACGGCGTCGTGAAAAGAATTTAGTCTTTTGATTGTCTTTTATTGTTTTAGACAAGTAGCTACAATATTACTACGTGTTTCAAAGAGATAGTCTTAATATTAATAACTTTAACGTAATATAAGTCTGGAATTGCCAACCCGTGTTAAGCAAGCGTGGTGATCAATGCTTGTGCCTTCTCTGTATAAGAGGCCTTTGCTCTGCAGTACTACCATAAAAGTCAAGTATTATTATTATTTATAAGTTATGTTAACAACCCAAGGCTTTTTCTTCTCACCCAAAAAAAGGCACTGTTCATGGTTGATTGACTGTAAGAGAACGCTCAACCTAAATCACATAAAAGTGTTCATTACTGTTGTTGGTTATCACTATCAGGGATGATTTTATTTTATATCAACCTCTAAGGGGTTGCGTCTGGATAAGAAAGTTTATTAAGAAAATCCGATGTGTCGGAAAACATCTAAGTACCCATTATATCATTTTATTATGTATGTGTGGAATTTGGTTGTAGCAGCCTGGACTGTAGATTTGTGCCAGTTGATGGCAATAAGCTTGCCCACTACATGGGACTTAAACATAACTTGCTAGATGTGGTGGCACTATAGGTACACGGAGAAACAAGGCGTGATATTTCGTTTAACTCTTGAAGCGTCGCCGTCCCATTTTTGTTCCCCCGCATGTTTGATCGTCACTAACTTTCTTATCTTTATATTTAGGTTGATGAAAGTTTTTGACTGTTACTTATTTCATGCAGTGAACAAATTTAAAATGTTATCAGTTTTATAACAATAACAGTTTATGAAACAAATCACGTTTTACCACGGGTCATTTTTGTCCCGTCGCTGTCTTTTAAGTAGTTTCTCTATGTAGTCTGTACAGTTGTAAGAAGCGTACGTTATTGTTTTTCTAAGGCTCAGCTTGCATGAAATAGATACGTCTAGTTAACGTGTTAAAATAATGAAATCGCACGAATTTTTGTCTTGTTTGAATGATATTTTGTATGACGAATCGTATGGTGAACCTTTGGAATACTCTAACTATGATAATGTAATAATTAATTAAATCTGAAGAAAATACTACTCTTGCAAAAATACCAACAGGTAACTATAATATTTACTTACCTGTAACACTATGATGCGCTGTTTTTATAGTTATTTCAATACCTACCTAATTTCGTTTGTATTCCAGGAGTTTGATGACCACCGTAAATGAGCCACAAGATCAAGGGCAAGTCAAAGACGAGGACGAGCTCTTTATAAAATTATTCACGACAGCAAAATTAAACGCAGAGACTTTTATTGCGAATGGGTGAAGAGTTGGGAGCAAAGTAAATAACTAGCAAAAAAAGAGGCATTTCTTTAGAAATTCCGGAATACATAACTGAGAGACAAGAAAAACTGACAAGGTGTCAAGTCAAGTCAAAATACACAAATAATAAATCCATTTTGCCATCCAAATTGAAGTGAAAAAAAAAAACACCTGTGCATAAAAACAGTCTGCAATAAATGCACTTCTAAAGAATATTATTTATGCCTGCTTTCTCTCTAAATAATAGTAACAAGTTTATAGAATTTAATTATTTACTACAGTTACAATTACTATGTGAGTTGTAATGAATGTATTGCCATACAAAAACTATTTAAATTATTGTTCCAAATTTTTTTTTTCAAGAAAGAAGAACTTGATTTGATTAATAAACGTGTTTGAAATATTTTACAAATAATAATAATCATAACTTTCGTACCATAAAACAATGATGATTAAAATAAATAGAAAGGGACACAATTGTCACGACGGCGGCGGCGGCGGCCCAAGAGGGGTCTTATTCTTCGGTGCTTCTAGTGACATCATGTTTCGTATGTTTAAAAAAAACATTTACAAAAGATTGCTCAAACAAACAATACATACTTCATAAATATTTGGTGCCATAATTATTATTCAGGAATATAAAGAACAATGGGCAATAAGCACAGGTGCTAGGAATATTCCATTTATATAAGAAGGCTATTTTTGAAAGTCGCCTTCAAAATACATCGAATCGAATGGCCCATTGGCACAGTCCATGCTGCTCTAAATGCATGTTTGCGCTCGTGTTGGCTCGGCAAAGTTCGGAAATTGAACATTGTGCAGTTGATTACGTTACGGTTAGTGGTTTTCGTTTATTTAATGTTGTTTGCTGGTTTTAAAAAAAAAATTAAACTTAGCCCTTCTCGTTTACGAGGATTTCTGTTACTTACATACGTAAGTACTACTACTTTGGCCCGGGACAGTTTCTGTAGACTATGGTGGATCACACACTATAACGTGCCACGCGACGGGGGCATACAATGGACCCCGGCTCGTGATTATTTACATAGAAATCAAATAAATAAGCGCTTCCGCGCGGGGAATTTGGCGCACCCAACAGGTCCACCGCATCGTAGAGCACTTATGCGCTGGTCTGCAGCGTAACGCGACGACGGGTGTGCTATTCTTCGACATAGCAAAAGCCTTCGACAAAGTCTGGCACAACGGCTTGATATACAAGCTCTACCAACTAGGAGTTCCAGATCGTCTCGTGCTCATCTTACGAGACTTTTTGGCGAATCGCACCTTTCGCTATCGCATCGAGGGAGCACTCTCGTCCCCTCATCCTATTCGCGCCGGTGTCCCTCAGGGTTCCGTACTATCTCCTCTCGCCTTCACGCTGTTCACTAGCGATATCCCAAAAAGTAAAAAGGCTCAGTTAGCTCTCTTCGCCGACGACACTGCCGTTTACTATACCGGTCACTGTCCCAACGCTATAGCTCGTACTCTCCAAACCTCCGCAAACGTCTTAGGCGCTTGGTTCCGGAAATGGAGAATCGAGGTCAACCCCGATAAGAGTCAGGCGGTTCTCTTCTCGAGAAGTCGTCGATGCCCTCCCCCACTTCCCAGCCCGATCACTATGTACGGTAAGCCGATCCCCTGGGAGAAGCAAGCCAAATACCTAGGCGTGATCCTCGATGAAAACCTTACCTTTAAGGCTCATATTAAGGCGGTTCGCGCGCGCGCCTCCTTCGCTCTTAGCAGGCTCCACTTCGTACTGACAGCCCGTAGTAAACTGTCCCTTAAATGCAAGCTCCGCATTTACACCGCAGTCATCCGTCCCATCATGACCTATGCCTGCGTTGTATTTGCGCACGCTCACCCACGTCATCTCCACAAGATGCAGACCCTCCAAAACCGTTTCCTCAGAAGGGTTACGGGTGCCCCTTACTATGTCCGAAACATAGATCTTCACGTCGACCTTAAAATGTCAACCATAAAACAGTTCATGAAACGCTTATCTAAGCGTTTCTTCGACTGCGGCATCAAACATTCTAACCCCCTGATTACAGCGGCCGCCCGCTACACTCCCTCTCGCATTAGTAGTATTCGCCGACCAAGGCATACTTTAATCGCCCCCGACGACGCCACTACCCTCCTCCAGGAGAGTAGTAAGGCCACCAGCACGCTACATAAGCCCAAAACCCGATCGACGTCTTACCGTCCTCGCCGCCGAGGCCCACCGCGACGCCCAAATCCACGCCCCTCCCGACCCTTGCTCGAGCCAGCCCGCGACGCTGAGCCTGTAGCTTTAAATTCGTCCCTAAATAATATCAATCCTGATCCAGCTAGTCATTTGCTGCCCTCTTCCAGCGACGCCCTAAGCCGAGGTTCGGACCCCACAGGGGGTACCCTTAGCGTTGTCGCTTAGTTTTAGTTAGTATATAAGTTTTAGTCCTGGCTGAAGGCCTTAATTTATAAGGGAATCCACAGGCAAGTCCGCTTAAGCAGACGACAACCTCATAGGTTGACCTGCGAGATGCCAAACAAACAAACAAACAAAAGGGGAATTTGGCGCGTGGTGCGTTGTAGTGTGTGATGCGCCTAATTTAAAACGTGAATGAACTCTCTCTCAATGAACTAAGTAATGAAAACTGACTCATGGTCTGCCCTGTATGATCCTCATTATAGCGTACTAGCTGCTGCTTACGCCTTCGTATGCGATCCAGTGTAAAAATTTAACTTTGTCCTTAAAACTATGACCTTAGGTCTCCCAGGTCATGTTCTATCTGTGTGCCCAATATCATCCAAATCCGTTCAGCCGTTTTGGCGTGAAAGCGTAACAAACAAACTTACTTTCGCATTTATAATATTATGTAAGGATGGCACTCGTGGGCTGCAGCTGAAAATCAGCGTCAGGTGGAATAATTCTATAAGTGGCTATGCTCCAGAAACCGTCAGTCAATCCGACTATGATGTTCCCACTGCCGAGACACAGGTCTCCGCTCTGTGAGAGAGATTGGGCCGCATTGCACCACTCGGGCCCGGTGTGGGTTGGTGCATGTCCATATCTTCGTATTTTTGATTCTAAGACGCGGTTTCCAAACAAAAATGTTTTCGTTCACTGTTTTGAGAGTAGGGGTAATAAGTCTTACAAACAAAAGTGCTTGTCTGGGTTTCGTCCAGTCGCTGTCTTTTTCACTGAGACCCAAAACAAAATTCTATAAAGAATTGTAAGGTACTTACATTTTGTTCTCAAGAGCATCTCCATTTCACAATGAGAATAATATCGGTCAACAAATGCTGTCGTAAAATCGTGCACTGCATTCAATCCTACGTGGCCATCCCCTTGAGAAATGGACGCTATTTTCTAACAAAAGAGCCCGGTATTATGTCATATGACTGTCCGAAGTTAGCTCTAAGCCTACACCTAATACCGGCCAGCTTACACTGACCCTTCCAAATGTTTTTAATTCAATCAGAATGGGGAATATATTGGGGTCTACTTAAAATGGTGACTTAACTACGGAATGACTATCGATATATGAAATGGTGATGAAGTAGGAACGGGTTTCTTTTAAAATATAGAGGACTTAGGTCTTGAGAGGGTTTCTTGTCTAGGTTTTATTTAAGGACTTGATATTATGAGATACTTAGGGAAGGCACACGTTGACGAGACATTATACGCTACAAGGTAAAACCTAGTTTGAATATTGTGATGCACAGTCCCAGATATTAATCGGTTATTTTATTTAATAAGTTGCCTCCGGATATGAAAAAAGCGCTATCTACTCAAGCTCTTTTAAAAGCAACTCAAAAGTTTCCTGTTGAATAAGTGCCTATACGCTGTTGAAGATTTATAATAAAATTCCTATAAGTTGTATATATCGGGATAGGCCCTCATCAGCTATATTACACTTGCACTTTGTAAGTAGGCGTGGATTGTCGGGCGAAGAAAATAGAGAAACTAGTTACAGCACAATCACTTTATTTCACTCACAACTTCTTATAAAATAATCACCATGAAATAACCTGAAGGCAGAGGTCCGACATATTAAATGAAAGTATGAAATATAGCAGTAACCAACTTATTTATTCCAACCGCTTGTTAATTAATTAAATAGATCGCTATAATAGCTCTAGGCGCTACAGCAGGCGCACCGGGCCGAGCCTGCGACAAGAATGATCCCTTCCAACGCTGCGCACTCGCTTACATAAAGTGGCCTGAGTAGTGGGGACAGTGGGGTGGTGAATGTGCCACTTTGCACAGCGTTACTCGGCCCGCTGCACTTGTCGTTTACAGAGATCACGCCGACACGGCCATACTGACGTGCGGACGTCCTCGTACGCGTAGTCTCATCAAGCATTATCTAAAATGACAGAACGTTAGTACTAATGTTCGTTCATCCTGACTAGCAATCTGGTCTGGATCATCCCTTCACAGTTTGCCACTTACTCTAGACCGCTCGACATCGAGCCTTCGTTATTTATCCTAATACTAGCAATCTGGTCCGGTTCACCCCTGCAGAGTTTGCAACTAATTCTGGACCGCTTGTTATTATGCCTACAGGACTTTAGCAATCTGGACCGGTTCACCCCTTCAGAGCTTGCTACTAATTCTGGACCGTTCATTTTTGAACCTTCAGTACTCATCATTTTTTTTTTCTTTTTTTTTTTGTTCTCTAGACCAGTCATTGCAGACTCTACAGGGTTACCTCATATGCTATTTATTAGTTTTTATTTGAATTTTAATAATAGACACAACTTAGATACTCCACCGAACGCGTAGCAGGCCTGTGTAATGCCGACCGAGTCTCAAGTCATAAAGCCAGCAAATCGTCACTTCAATGTGCATAAGCGTTCGGTGTTGTGTCATAGTGTCATGTAACCGAATGTGTCTTATCAGACACATAATTCATGTTCATGACACTAAACTAGCAGCGACAACTATGAAATCTAAATAACAATAATTTTAGTATTGAAGCGCCGTCACGACCAGACTGACATTCGCGCGTCCTTGTGCGTCTCCATCCTCATATGTCGCCGTAAGTAACCGCGGGCCCATTTTTCTGTAAAGAGAATAAAACTGGTAGAAACATTACTTTTACGCTCGTCCATCAGTGACACACATTACAATGTTTTATATTCCCACAAACTCAACCTTTAGGAGCTGACCCTGACAACTGAAATAGGCGTCCCTCCAACCAGCTATCTCGCCAAATAACATGGACCGGGCATCCCATCGGCGTCGCTCCGATCACTCACTAGTACCGCCCACACATATCTCCATTGATCTCATAGCCTCCCAGACTAGACGATCACTTTATAATAATTATGATCCAGAACATCAGCCTGCATATTCCAGTTCTATAGTCCACCCAATGACACACATCATAGGACGTCAACCCGCATGAGTCGGTCCCTTATATATTCCTTTTCCGATGCCGAGAGGTTTCCAGAGCTGGTGGTTAACGTTCGTGAACTACAAATAGACAATACATCACTGCCACCACCCGACGACACCCATTCCACTCGTCAATCCCGGACTGCCGCCATGTTGGCCTCCTTCAAGCTACCAGTCAAGGTGGTAGCTACATCCACCAAGCCCACACATTCCCCGGGCATGGCAGGCAAACGCTCACGACTATATTTGTACGCTCTAAGACACACAACAATGGGAAGTCGGTACTCCCTGCAAGGTGAACTATCAGGCACATTCAATGAAGAAGGTATCGCCACTATAAAACGGTCTCATTTTTCCCTTTGCGACGCAGCAGCTCTCCCAATATTCTCAGATGCTATCTTACGAATTTCAACCAAATCTAACCGAAACCCAGACTCAAAATATGAAGCCAGACTTAAAAGCCGCGCCCGAGTGCCGAACACATGTTCTGTTCGTGTGTACCATAGACCTTGCACAATCCGTCGCTAGCTGCACTTCGAGAAGCTTGCCGCGCCAGGTCCCACCCAATTCACTTTCGATTATAACGAGTAAGCACCAAATGTTCTCATGACTCTGCCAGAACCGGTAGCAACAAGGTGCAACTTTTCACCATGGGCACCATAACATTGCACTGTCTGCGCCTATACAATTCCTGCTCCGATCCGAAATGATCCGCGAAGTCGCACCGAAAAGACAGATAGCATCCTTTAGAACTTAAACTGCACCAGCTGCATCCAACTAGGAAGTGCACTCGATAAGGATGCATTTAGTGGAAGAGTTAACAATGACAAGAAAACTCCTTGCTATCGATTTCTCCACTAAACTTCCCCGCGGTGTCTAAATGTACAGTATGCCATTGTGCAGAAACCCTAAGCATCGGATGGAGTCCCCGTACCTATTGAGCCCCGAACAATCCCTTGGGGCCCAGCACACAATGCAGGACTTACTTTCGCACCCACCTAGCCATCTCAGGGAACCAGAATTGCCACAAACCCCAGCAAGGGCTTCATTCGCACCAAGGAATCCAACCTCTGTGTGAACACGACTTATCAAAGTCCATGTTAGTGACCCCGGAACTAATGGAAGCCAAAATACACACTTACCACGCTCAATTCTCCTGCACTATACTAACCCACGAACGTCGCAAGTGTGAGCCACAGCCTGACTGCTTCGCCCACCCATGATATCATGGATCAAGAGTCGCGGCGGCCCCACCAATGAAAGCCAACGCAGATGCAATTTAACAAACTACACAATTTTTCCTGCCAGACCATGGGACGTGACCATGCACCAACTCCGTAATTCGATTTCGGGAACAGGAAACCTGCATGCTCTATGCCACTCCACGGCCCATGGATTCTATCGAAGTCATAGACCCACAAAAAGGCCCACCTCACGTGAGCACCTGGAACGAGGCCGATCACTGAACTAGATGCCTTGACGGAGCTACGATCTGTAAACACAGTATACGCCCGTCGCTGGAAACCTTCAACAGCTTCAATGACGGCCAGGGTCTCCAACTTGCAAAAATCGGCTAAAGTCAGACAAGACATAAGAAACAAAAAACTTACTTTATATCAATATTGCCCCGTACCCTCAGAGCTCGTGTTTAGTTCCATCAGTGCGTTACAGTCAAATAATTATAGTCAGAACCGGTTCTGATGTAAGTAATTCGATCACTTTCTTGTGGATATCTTATGTCTGTCCATTTGATAGGCCCTTTTTGATTTGATTCAAGGTTCAAAACGTAAAACACGTGAAATATGGGGCAACGAGCCAAAAACTAACCTCAAGGACCTACAGATCGTACAAAATAAAATGATTAAACTACATATTATTTCACTATGATTACCTTGCACCTACAGTCACATTTCACAAAAATACATCAGTGACACAATCGCGGCTGGCGTAGGAAGGATCACATTTTACTACCGCGAGTGCGGACAGTCAATGGCGAGAGAACAATTATTTTTTCAAGGTGCAATAATATAATAAGCTACCTAAAGAGGTAAAGAATGCAAACTCGTTGGGTATTTCCAAAATTTAATTTAAGAAAATCACAATCTAAATGATCAAATACTACTCCAATAAACAGACTTGCCCTGCTGCTGTTTTGCTTTATTGTGTGCACCGGGATCGCATTCCTTATCTACGGTAATTATTTCTTTTGCGGGTGGATCGAAAAGTTTTAAGTTTTGTGTTAGTTAATAATGTTATTTGAGTACGAAAAGAAATGTTATTACTACTTAGATGATAATTAGATTAGCAGCTTAGTTTGTGTGTCCAAGCTATATTTAAAGTTTAAAAATGTTCTCAAGTAAGTGAAATCTTTGTAAGTTCTTAATGAGAAATAAATTTATTTAGTCATAAACACCAGTCGTAATGCAACGCGGTATACCTGCCATAAAGAAATCATAATCCTTTTGCAATATCTGAACTAATGCGAGTTTACCTTCACCATGTAGGTCAGTATTAATGTTATTTATGAATAACGAATCTCTTCAGTAACGTTAACTTCTTTCCCCGAATATAGTGTAATTTTGTCAATACGTACATGGATACCACTATCTAATAGATCTCTCTACCTATAATAACTGGTTCTGTAATTGAGTTAACAGGCACAACATGAAACAAAAAAGGACAATGACGTGTTGATCTTCACCACGGCTCAGTATTCTGCGATTCATATTTAACGTTTTCTTTACCTATACCTAAGGTAACCTATACGTAAGGTAAACTAAATCACAGAGCATAGTGCCCGGGAACTTTTTGAAAAAGCTAAAAGCTACAAACGAACTAGCACATTATCTATTAAAAAGAAAAGGAACGAGCTCACCGGATGATGTGGTTGTCCATACACGTAACAGGTGAGACGGTTCGTATCACGACTCTCCGGTGCTGGTGCTCGATTCGAATTCTTCACTTCGTTCAAAGGTTCGTACTGCCACTTGCTTCAATCAATTGATTTTTGGTACGTTGTGCTTCAACGATGAGATGTGCCATTGAAGCTTTTGTCATTATCACGATCAAACCGTATCAGTCGCGCAGTTGCGGTGAAATTTGAAGTTTGCGGTTAAGCGGTTGCCGGAAGTCGTGATAGCAAAAACTCAATATTTTGAATAGATTAGACGTTGGTCCACACTTCACTGTCGTCACTATTTTCTTCAGGTTTTTGCCCTTCGAATCCCAATTCTGATATCGGGATAGGCCCTCATCAGCTATATTACACTTGCACTTTGTAAGTAGGCGTGGATTGTCGGGCGAAGAAAATAGAGAAACTAGTTACAGCACAATCACTTTATTTCACTCACAACTTCTTATAAAATAATCACCATGAAATAACCTGAAGGCAGAGGTCCGACATATTAAATGAAAGTATGAAATATAGCAGTAACCAACTTATTTATTCCAACCGCTTGTTAATTAATTAAATAGATCGCTATAATAGCTCTAGGCGCTACAGCAGGCGCACCGGGCCGAGCCTGCGACAAGAATGATCCCTTCCAACGCTGCGCACTCGCTTACATAAAGTGGCCTGAGTAGTGGGGACAGTGGGGTGGTGAATGTGCCACTTTGCACAGCGTTACTCGGCCCGCTGCACTTGTCGTTTACAGAGATCACGCCGACATATATGCATTGATGTAATTGTTTAGAGTGTTTATTTTTTGTTTTCTTACGTAATTTAATTTGCTTTTTTAAACCATGTAATATCAGATACAATTTATTGTTAATGAATAAATCACTTACTATACATTAAATACTTGATGTCTATTATCATTTATTATTATTATTTTATTTATCATTTTATCAAAGTGAGTGCATTTTTATTAGTATCGAAATGTGTTTTAATGTAAATAATATTCCTTCAATCTAGTAAAAAAAGGGCTCAGAAAATTCGCGGAAAGGTACAGTAGTGCTCATAAGTCCATAAGCAATCTCACAAAGCAATAGATTCGTCAATCTATTGCTTTGTGAGATTTTCGTTTTCACTTACGACCTTCTTCTATAAGTTGTTTCTATACTATAGACACAAACACACACTCACTTTGTCTGTAATTGATAGTATTTAATAACTTCAACTAACTTAACATATGGCGTGCTAGCTTAGTCGTTACCGTGCTTGAGTAGGAGCGATTATGGCGAGCACTGAGTTCAAATCTCACTTGCGCCTGCGGATTAAGCTTGATGTTATTTTCATACAATACAATAATACATAAAACGAACAATTTTACTTTGTTTAAATCATAAAATTACTTGAAGTGGGTCTCTAATCATACGATACTTGTCTCGTTCATCTTGTTTACATATATAATAAAAGTTTGTAAGTAGACCGCAGAAAACTGAGTAAATTATTTCGATTTCTGTGAATCTACCTCGTAATTCGTTACGACTATTCAATAATTGAACGTTGTTGTTTGGTGACGAATGTTTAAACGTGTTAATTAGCGGTGTTGTGGTTATAATTTCCAAAATGCAGTGAAATGTAAAATATTGAAGCATTGTAAAATATTATTGCGCTGCGTAAAAGTGGATGTAAATGATGTGATAACACAAAAATATATTGAAACCGGACTAAGTGTATGTGTTATGATTATGATGAGTAAAGTCTTATAAATACAGTATATGGAATTTTGCTTAGATATGTCTAATAGGACAACATTCTTTGTTCTAGAGAAATACTGTGAGTCTGTGGGTTAAGAGATGTGAGGAAGAGGGAATCCTTGGTAGTCGGAGCACTTTTATTTAGTGGAAGGGTTATTTAAATAAGCCACCACATGGTGAACGAATATGAAATAAATAGTTTCATACAAACCGGACATTTAACTGAATTAATTAAAAGCGTCGTTAAAAACTGTTCACCATGGACTCCACGCTAAAAAGGGTGCATCACCGAAACCCAGCAAACAATGACGTAAAAAACAAGGACGTTTAAGTTCCGGAATGGTTTATCCTGTATATTTAGTTATAAAATATGAGGTTTTGTTTCAAACTTCTTGTCTTAAAGAACATAAATACTTAA
Organism: Dasypolia templi; assembly: GCA_963555695.1. Lineage (NCBI taxonomy): Eukaryota > Metazoa > Arthropoda > Insecta > Lepidoptera > Noctuidae > Dasypolia > Dasypolia templi. Next base: position 22,221,943 of record OY743153.1, read on the forward strand.
GCTATCCTCAATTTGGAATCTATATTCACTAAAGCCAAATCAAATGTGAAATACTTAATGTAAACAAACTGCCCTACATAACCACTTATTAAAATCACTTATTTTGGAAATTCATGATCGAAGCTTATTGTTTATGGTGAATAAAACAAATTGCTACTAAGTTCCTTGACATAGTATTGCACATCCTATTTGGCTGAAGAAGTTATTATAAATAAGCGTAGGTAGCAGTTATCCTAATGTAAAATATTATAACACAAATAAATATGTTTTCATTTTTGTTATCACTTGTAACGCATTTTTTATTCTAAGCCATATTATTATTATTGATATCTATCCCCTTTACGGACCAAGGTCTTCTCTGAAATCTTTGCTTAGCAGTGGAACAATCATCATCATTCATTCAGGATTGGTAGTGTCGTTAATTGACATCAATATACCTGGGGTCGGCGCAGCACGACTTTTTGTGATAAAAATGAGTGACTAGATGAAAATATCTTTATATTAAACCTTCGGGCCTAGACAAGTATAACCGCTTTCAAAGCGTTTCTTATTTCTACAAAGACTTTTAACAGGATTGACAAAGGGTTTTTAGTAGCTTGTAATCAGTAATCAGTAGGCAGGTCACTTTGTCTAGGCACTCTTGTCATTTGGTCATGGTTCATCATCGTTCTTAGCATGGTTATGGTTTCACTAATTCTCTAAAAGTTACTGAGACTGTAACGTACCTATCCGATTTTGAATACTGCAATAACAACAAAAAAAAAGCAGCCAATTTTTACCACAAAAAAAAAATTGCCATTAAAACTGCGCTGCATCTTATGAGAGCAGAACCTAAGCCGGCGGCTTCTTAGTCCATTTCTTGGCGCCTACTGCTACCAGCTCATATTAGATTAACACGAATTTCAACAGTGTCATAAACTGGCCAGATCACAAGCATGATGCGTGTCTAACGTGTTTTTGTTTCATGCAGAGCGACGCGGGTACGCGACGATACGTCAGTGTGTGCCGTGCAAAATTGCGATCTTTGTTATGTGTGTCGTTTATTTATTTATTTATTAAAACTTTATGCACAAGTAAAAAAATACTGTACAAAAGCGGACTTAATGCCTGAGGCATTTTCTACCGGTCAACCTTAGGGTGATGTAGAGACAAAACATGGCAGGTGCAACAAAAGGGATAGATAACTCGAAAAAGAATACGAGTACACTACTAAAACATAACTACTTAGATACATACATAAAATAAACGGATTAAACTTTGTCAGGAGAAATAACCGTTCTTTGGCAACGACACTACCAGCCGCACTACCAGTAGTGTCGTTGCCAATTAACGACACTACCAATACTATTTTGGATTGTACAGTCAACACAGCTAAGTTCAGAAATAAAATTATTTATTTTTTTCTAAGTAAATCATGAAATAAAAGTAACAGCAAACTTCAGAAATGTAACTTTATTTATTACTAGGAAAACAATAATGTGGTTGGTTGGTACATTGGTTTAGTTTATATATTGGTATAAAAGTACGAAACCAATATGTTTATATTGGTTTCGTACTTTTTACGTGATGCCGTCACAACAACGTTGTAGGCCTTGCAGATTGTAAATTTATAGACCATTGTATGTTTGTTAAACATATGGTACTTGTTGACAGGCCTACACTGTCCTCCCATACCTATTAACACTGTAATTTAAAAACATTTTAAATTTTTAAAAGAGTAACCATGGAGTTTCTTGCCGGCTCTTCTCCAAAGGAAACGACCAATTGGAACCATCACCTAGATTCTGACGTTTCATAAGTTCCCATGTAGGTATAAGTGATTTTTTTATTATTTTTTATTTAGATTTTTTGCCTAAATCTCTCACATACAAACAGATAAAAAAAATACATAAATGTAGCAATGGCATCTGTTCTTTCAATGTACAGAAAAGCCCCGTCTACAGATTTATTATACATATAGAAGAAGATATAGTTATGAGAATAATAAATGAAAGCAAACTTATTAAGTTAAAAATAAGTTTGTTATTGTTTTTTTGTGTGTTTGATAGACTGTTTTTGGAAAAAAATAACGCAAATCATATACTACCTTCTTCTTAACTATAGTACTTACAAATAAAACTCAATATTGAACCTCAGATTATAAAAAGAAGAACAAACTTATTTGGAAAAAAATCTCAATCAAACATGATTGTGTTTTTTTTTCCAAATAAGCTTGCTTTCATTTAGTATTCTCATAACTATATCTTCTGGTGTCAGGTGTCACATAAAAAGTACGAAACCAATACGAGTATACCAACCAACCACATTACTATTTTCTTAGTGATAAATAAATCACATTTCTGAAGTTTGTTGTTACTTTCATTTCATGATTTACTCAGTAATAAAATAAAGAATTATGTTCTGAACTTTGCTGTGTTGACTGTACAATTTAACCCAAAACAGGATTGGTAGTGTCGTTAATTGGCAACGACACTACTGGTAGTGCGGCTGGTAGTGTCGTTGCCAAAGAATGGAAATAACGATAGGTAGATGAGAAAACGAATCCAGCAAATCAGCGTTGAGATGATTTAACAAACTTCTCGCGAATATGTTCACGATAGAGATTTGAAAGATAATCGACTGGTTGCCATCCTGATGTTCAGAGGGAGCGCATTCCAAAGAAAGACCGGTGGAACAAATATTTTTACTATGAGCAGAGCTTAAGTATTGAACATGGGGGGTAAGAAGGAGAAGTAGGTTTGTCGAGTATAGAATATAACATAGACAGAGCCCTCAACTCTCTACGCTGACGTATGGGTAACCATTTTAAATGCAATCGGTGCGCAGACACATGATCGTACTTACGTAGATTGAAGACAAATCGAATGCAGTTATTTAGAAGGTGGTCAAGTTTATTGAGGAGATCTGCATTCAGGTCATAGTAACACACATCACCATAGTCTATTATGGGAAAGATTAGGGACTGTACAAGCATAACCTTTATGTGTGATGGGAGGAGGTTTTTCTACCGATAGAGCGACTGCAAGGTTCTGGTGACTTTTTTACTAACAGTCGTGACCTGCTTTCGCCAGTTAAGACATGTGTCGACATGCAGACCAAGATCCTTAACATCGGAGCTAAACGGGATGACGGAGTTATCAAATATTACAGGTGGTGGTGGTTGTGGTTCACTTTCCTCATACTGTAGGGACTCCCTACAATGATAGCCTGACATTTCGTAGGGTTTACTGCCATCTCAAATCTATCAGACCAGTTTTTAACTACACCTAAATTCCGGTTAAGCTGTTCAATCGCATCGGATATGTTGTCGACACTTGCCTGGTGGTAAAGCTGCAAATCGTCAGCATATAGATGATACGCAACCCGAAGTTTGGTGGTAATAAGATTAATAACAATTGAGAACAAAAGAGGAGATAATATACCGCCTTGAGGGACGCCAGATGCAAGATTACGCCAACTCGACGAAGAGTCTCTAGCACGAACTGACTGCTGACACCCCTGAAGATAAGAAGAAAACCATTCCAAAACGTCCCGAGAGACCATAAGATAGGAAAGGTTTGAAAAAAGGACTTCGTGACTGACGGTATTAAAAGCATTGGAGAAGTCAATTAACACTAAGACTGTTACTTTAGTGTCTTCCATGCCCCGCCTGATATCGTAAGTCACTTTAAGGAGGGCTGATACGGTACTGTGCCCGGGCCTGGAACCGGATTGAAATGGACTGATGAGGGAGTTGCGGTGAATGAATTGGGAGAATTGTTTATGAACACTAGCGTCGAGCACTTTAGATAGAAAGGGAAGGATGGAAATTAGGCGAAAGTGACTAAGAAGAGAGGGATTGGGTATCTTAGGCAGTTTCAACCCCCATGCAAACAGAGCTTTTAGCAATTATAAGTTTAACATGTGTTTTATGTATCTGTGTCTGTCTGTGGCATCATAGCTCTACAACACTATAACCTATTGTGCTTATTTCTTTGATATCTATCGGCACATTAACACCTTTATAATATATAATTATTTTAGGCCTGCCTAGGTCCTTAATTCTTTGTTATTTTAGGTTCAGTTAACCTTTCTTGCGATCATACACGTTGTATAATTTTATAACCATAATAAATGCAGCTCGTTGAGAATAAACACATTTTGTTTATACCAGTGTGTTGGCTTAGGTACCTACTACCATGGAATAAGGAAGTATAAAAGCGACACTTTCATTTCAAAAGCGTTCTGAATGCCTAAGGTCACGCAGTGAGGATTACATCGGTACCGACCTATTCTGGGAAATCTCACCCTGACAACTTAAGTGAAGTTAGCTCGAACATTAGTGCTATTCTGTAACCATCTCACTGTGAAAACTTTGGAGAAGTGAGCGCGGTGTGAGCTGTCAGTGCCACTAATGCTAGGGATTGACCAAGACGGGATGACACAGACAGCTCACTCCACGTTAGTATTCACGGTGAGATTTTTACAGAATCGACGTGCTGAGCTTGAAGTGAGCTGTCAACAGTGTAGACGTTAACCTAGCGTAATCATCCACGATATTGACAACTCTAATTCGGCCTGGGTCATAGTAGTGGCGGGCATGGTCAGCGGTAGGTAAGTAATTATTTAGGTGGGATTGGCGCTCCCACAAGGGAAAGTGCATGTCGCTTCTATAGGGTTTTTTGGTTCTTTGGCATAACCTCCTGTTTGTATTTCTCTTCACATTAACCCACAAGTACGGTGACATAGTTACAAAGATTTATGTAGTGTACACTTTGTAAGAGGTACTAATTTCTCATAAGATAGAGGTAGCTAAGGTTGCTTGGATAGGCTTGGATCACAATAGTGGCACTCAAAGAGAAACAATAACATTTTTTTATATGTTTTAGGTCGCTCAGAAAGTGTGCTTTATATTTACTATTTCGTTTAATTATTAAATGTTAGTTGGGTACCTAAGTATTTAAGGGGAAGACCTAAGAAACGACGGTTGGACTGTGTGAAAGATGGTATAGCTTGAAAGGAGGTGACTACCGACCGAGATGACGTCCTATAGAAAAAAAATGGAAGATATTTTTCTCCGTCCCCAAATAAATTGGGATGAGATTAGTAGAATGCTGATGTAAGTATTAAACTATAGGCACGTGATTAACGACAGGCGATCAATTACCAATTTTTAAATAATGTTGTTTTAATTTTTCTTATAAAGTTTTTTTTCTAATCCCTGTCGAACTAAACCGTAAATAACAAACAAATACTTAATTCATTTCACGAAATGAAGGTTTCTACAAAGTCAAGAATTTTTCCTGACGTAGACCAAAAACGGGCACTTACAAAAGAGAACCTTAACGTGACCGCTTAACGCAGACTCATAAATCATTCCTCCTTTTGATTAAAAATTTTCATCTCGTAGTTTCCCAATAATTTTTACTGGGACAAAAATATACAAGTTTCATTGGCGCTTGGCTTCAAGTAGTCCCAGGACGAAAGTTAACCTCTGAAGGCAAAAATTCCGGGGAACGAAATGTGCCCTCAGTGTATAAATAATGCCATATTGGGTATATTCTCCTTCTGTCGTTTCGGTACGAAATTTAATAGAGCATGGCTCAAGACAATCTATACCAGGCCACTCAGAAAGTATTCTGAAATAAAAATTTTATATAGAAGAGACTGGCCATTAACAGTCTATTTTGAAAATATGGTTATTTGTAAGTAAAAACAGGTCCGTTCCAATTTAAAAAAATCCTTCCTCATTGTTTACTTTAAATTCTCGTGTCTCATTAAAAAAACGGGAACATTTTCGCGCTATGATTTTTACGATTTCAAGCGTCGCCTGAAACCGGACGGATCGTACGAAAGACTTCAAATGGCATTCATGGATGAAGGCCCTTCTAAGACAAACGTGTATCGTTGGTATAACGAATTCAAGCACGGTAGACTAACTTTGCGGGATGAAGAAAGAAGTGGTCGCCCTTTGACGGCTGTTACGGAAGAAAACGTGCTAGCAGTGATTTTTTTTATCCAAGACAATAGGCGAGTAACGTATCAAGAGATTCAGCATATATATGCAGGTGGGATCAGGAAGCCTTCACGCCCCCCCCGGGTGGGTTCCCAAATTGACGAGGCGGGGGGGCTCAGTAACCGTGGCTTGGACCCCCACGGTGAAGCTAAGAGGAACCCGAGGAGGGGCCGCTCTTCAGGGCTTTTGCCGAAAAGGCGACGATGTGGCGACCAAAGTTGCGGTGCCACTTGGACACCTCACTTGCGACATCGCAATTGAGGACGCAGCGGGTGATGAGTGCCGGTATTGCGGTGCGCCGCTCTCCCTACCTTCTGCGGCCTTAACCGGGTTGCCACCGTTTGATAGCGGACGCGGTGGGGCCGCAGGATAAGAGGAGTGTCGGTGTGTTGTTGGCCGCTCTCCCTATCCTCTGCGGCCGAAAAATGGTAGGCGGCGGGGCCATTTAGCTGACTCGTCGCAGGGTTTGGTCGTAAACGGAGGGCGGACAACGCCATCTTCCAGCCCCCTAAATGGATCCAGGAACGGCGGACTCGGGGACGTCCGAACCCCACACACATCGGTACCCGAGGTGGCGGTGCATAGTGTTCCACGCGCTCCCCTCTTAGACGTTCCGGGGGGAGTCAAACACCTCACTTTCCCCCCAACACGAGGAGGCCAGCCGAGGCGGGCCGGCACCAGTCGGGGTTGCGGAAGAATTTTATGTTCCCGCGACCCCGACGTAGGTGTGAGATGGAATACCGGGATGGTTTTTAGTCAGTAAGAGTCTGACAGACCCCTCCGACCACCCCAGAGCGGAGGACATCCATGAGCATTTTCCACCCCAGAACAAAAAAAAAACAAAAAGGACGCCTTCACGAAATTTTACACGTGCATCTTCGCTTGAGGAGGATAGTTTCATGCACCCAGCGTGCCATGCCATGCCCCATAACCTCAACGATGCTCAGAAGCAGGCCCGGGTGGAATGGTTCCGTGATATTATAAACAAATTTGAAGCAGGCTCGTCTCGGCGTGTTTACGTAGTGTGTTCATTACATGTGATTTATCAATACGATCCAGAAACGAAGCGCCAATCGTCGGTTTGGGTGTTTCAAAACGAATCAACGCCTACCAAAGTGAAGCGATCTAGAATCGGGGAAAGATTTTGATAGCCAGCTTTTTCAATTTGACTAGCTACTTGGTGTCAATTCCTTTACGAAATCAAAGAAGCATCAACGCTGAATGGTATACTACCAAATGCTTGGCAGAAGTTTTCTATATTGTGAGCAACAAGCACCGTGAGACTTCTTTTATTCCCGAAAATAAAATATCAGCTCAATAGAGATACAATTTTCGTCAACGGATGATGCGCTGTCAGCGTTCGAGCAGGCTGTAAACGTGGTGTCTACGGCGGACTGGAAAAAGTATTTCGAAAACTGGTTCATGAAACTCTGTATTAGAGGCTAGTGAAGAGTGCATTGAAAACATTCAATAAAAATATTTACAAAGAACATTTATTTTCATTTTCGCAAAACTTTTTGAGTGTCCTACGTACATGTTATAAATTAAAGTCGCTCTCCGTGTCGTTCCGTGTCTGTCTAAGTAATCGCGTTTTTTTTTCTCAACTACACACAACGGATTTTATATGAAAAGATTCTGAATATTTTCGGAAAGCAATGCTGTGTAGCAGCATAATTATGCTCTATGCTCTTCTCTTTTTCGCTGCTTTATTAATTAAATAATGCCGTACTACTTTCACGTGTTACATAATATAGTCTGACATTAAAATACTACATTATTTATGTGTCGTTAAGTTATGGCTTCCAAATACTGCGGTGGCCGCCACAATAGCATCCGCAATTTACCCTCAAATGACGTCACTGAAACGTAATATATGGAAGTAGGTTGGTGTGTTTCCGTAGAGTGTTTTTTGACACCCTAAAGTCAAACTCTGGTGCCATCATTTTCATGACAGCCGTCACTGCGGACGGTTATGTGACGGCCACCGCTCTTCTAGGAAAACTTAGCTTAAGTGTGCCGTTTTTGAAGATCGAACGTTGAGCAGGTAACCTGTTTACCTTTTTTTACTTATAATATAATTTCGTATGCCATGGTCAAAAGATAAGCCAGTCAGGAAAGTGGCGACGAGAGCCAGTTCGGCTTTCGGCATGGGCGCTCTACCATCCACCCTGTGTCGAGGGTGAGAGTCCTGGCAGAGGAAACAGTGTCCCGGAGCGGGGTGGTGGTGGCGGTTTCCATGGACATCTCCAACGCCTTCAACACCCTGCCCTGGAGCTGGATACGGGAGGCACTGCGGTACCACCGCGTGCCTCTCTACCTCCGCCGCATCGTGGGGGCTTACTTAGCCGGGAGGTGTGTCATCTACATGGGACGCGATGGCGGAAACCAGCGTCAGGTGTCGTGCGGTGTTCCACAGGGATCGGTCGTGGGGCCGCTCCTGTGGAACATCGGGTACGACTGGGTGCTGAGGGGCGAGCTCCCGCCGGGCGCAGACCTGACGTGTTACGCGGACGACACGCTGGTCACGGCCCGGGGGAGTTCGCACAGGGAGGCAGCGTTGCTCGCGACGGCGGCGGTCTCACTGAAGGTGAGCCGCTTAAGGCGCCTCGGCCTGGAGGTGGCCCTCAACAAATCGGAGGCCATGGTGTTTCATGGCCCCCGGCGGGCGCCGCCGGCCGGATCACACATTGTGGTCGGGAGGGTCCGGATCGCTGTCGAGCCCACCATGAAATATCTGGGATTGGTGCTCGACAGCCGGTGGGACTTCGGACCCCACTTCCGGCTGCTGGCGCCCAAGTTTTTGGGTGCGGCTGGGGCGCTGGCAACGCTGCTTCCCAATCTGGGGGGCCCGAGCGCCGCGTGTAGGCGGCTCTATATGGGGATCGTGCGATCCATGGTGCTCTACGGAGCGACGATCTGGGCATCCGACCTGACGGCCGGCAGCATAGCTGTCCTGCACAAGCCCCAGCGGACGATGGCCGTCAGAGTCATTCGGGGTTATCGCACGATCTCCTTCGAGGCAGGTTGTGCGCTGGCCGGATCACCGCCCTGGGACCTGGAGGCGAAAGTGCTCGCGCCACTGTACCGGTGGCGCGAGGCAGCGCGGGAGCGGGGCGAGCGACCGATGCAGCAACATATTGAGCAGCGTCAGTTGCAGCTCCGCGAGGTCCTGGTGGCGGAATGGCGGGTGAGGCTGTCACGCCCTACCGCCGGCCTCAGCACCATCGAGGCGATCCGGCCAGTGCTCGACCGCTGGCTCGGGAGAAGACATGGCTCCCTGACGTTTCGGGCGACGCAGGTGCTCTCGGGGCATGGTTGCTTCGGGAAGTACCTGTGTCGCATAAACAGGGAGCCGGACGCCCGGTGTCACCACTGCGTCGACTGCCGGGAGGACACGGCGTGGCATACGCTGGCAGAGTGTGCCGCTTGGGAGGGGCCGCGCCGTGCCCTCATCTCAGAATTAGAAAGTGACCTGTCGCTGCCGACCGTATTGAGTTCGATGGTCGGCAGCGTCGAGTCCTGGGACGCGGTGGTTTCCTTCTGCGAGATAACCGTCTCGCAGAAGGAAACCACCGCGTCCCAGGACTCTCGACGATCAGGCTGCGGAAAGGGAGAGAGAGATCTCGACTCTCGACCCGGCCCGCAGCAGACGCACCGGGCGTCGGAGGAGGGCCGACAATGCCCTCTTCCGGCCCCCCTAAATGGGTCCAGGGGCGACGGATTCGGGGACATCCGTCGCCCTCCAACATCAGGACCCGAGAAGGCGGCGCGCGTAGTGTTCCGCGTGCGCCGCTCACAGACGTTGCGGGGGGAGTACACCTCACTCCCTCCGCCCGAGACGGGGCCCGCGGAAGCGGGCCGCCACCAGCCGGGGTTGCGGAAGAATTATGTGTTCCCACGACCCCGGCGTAGGTGTGAGATGGAACACCGGGGTGGTTTTTAGTCAGTAAGAGTCTGACAGACCTCTCCGCCTGCCCCAGGGCGGAGGACATCCATGAGGATTTTCCACACCGGGAACCAAAAAAAAAAAATTTTTTTAATCTTTTCATATAAAATGTGTCTGTTAGTGCGTTTACAGTGTCACTAGCTGCGCCCCGCGGTTTCAAGCGCACAAGTCTCCATGCCGCAAGAATATCAGAAGTGATGTATTAAGTAGTCTTCAATATTTAGTCACATTTGCTTAGGACTTAGGAATAGTTAACTTAAATATGACAACAGATAGAGTCGGCGATAATACACATTTCTGAATAATTTTATTCAATGTTAACACGTGTACCGACGATAATTATTTTTCTGAAGTATTCCTCGCTCGCTGGTTCGATAACATCTCTTCGCGCTCGCTTCGTGCTGAATGTGTCATTTACTGACATGTAAATGAATGAACGAATGTTCGCAACGTACCTTGGTTGCGTGCATACAGCTGTTTTATGGTGAAAAGGTGTTGATTGAATATTTTTAAGTATTTATAGAAATAACCTGATTCACCCCTTTTGATAAGTATTGGTTGGTTAACTTATCTGGTCGGTAAATGAAGTATCTAATTAACTTTGAAGTATGATGATGTGGCACACTGACGTCACGCAAAATCCTGCAACGCGCAAGCATAGTTTACCGCGCAAGCATAGTTTACCGCGCAACTAACATATTTATATTATACAACGTCCCTACATCAATTGTCGGCCGTCGGCATCTCTGCCGCAGGTCGTCACCGCCGGGCCTCGCCTAAGTAACTAGGGGTCTTGCACACACGTATGCTCAAAATGACCACCTGCCATGACGCAAAACAAATGAGGGGTCCGGACCACCGTAGAGCATCTGCGGCCGGGGGGCAGAGCCTCGGTACCGCACGCCACGTCGCGATTATAAAGAGAATGACAATTCTCATTGTGCAGTTGTCCACCAGATACAACACTCTTCTGGTCGGAGGATCCTCCTTTTACTATAAAGTATGAGTGATCTTTACAACCTGCCCTTATACCTCTATAATGTCAAGCAATGAAATTAAGTACTTTTCAGTAACTAATCATAATAACATACGATAAGAATATAGCTCTTCTTTGCAGTTGGGTAAAAAATATTTACTAAATTAAAATGTGCCTTGAGGGATCTGTTCCCTGAAGACCATACAGGCACATTTTAGTTCACCAAAAATAACTTTTCATGACAAAGGATTCATTAAACAAAACAACGTTCAACAAAACCCAATGAACACACAACCCAAATATCTTCATTCAAATAACGTATTCGTATAAATACGAGTATAATGAACGTTATTACATTGGTAGGTAGGTACTTCAAGACAATACATTTTAAATCATTCCTCTGAATGCGCGAAATTCTCTGTCATGCTAAAATTGTATATTTGTGAGAATAAAAGCTTGTTGATAATAGCAAACGTTGTTTATTTGAACAAATTTCAGGCTGAGGTCTTTCGCTCACACACTTTCCCTAAAGTAGTTTGAACCTGAGGAAAGTTCATGTTTTGTCTACTATACATTTTTCTTCAGAGGGCGTGGGCCGTAATCCACCACGCGGGCCTAGTGCGGGTTGGTAGATGTCACACTTCGAATTTTTGGTTCTAAGACATACCGGTTTCCTCACGATGTTTTCCTTCACCGTTTTGAGAGCAGTAGTGAAAAAATAATTTACACAATAAAGCGCCTGTCTGGGTTCAAACCTGCGACCTACAACTCGTAAGTCGCGGCATACACCACTGGGCCACCACTGCTCCAATCAACAGAGCCGTGGCATATAGCAAAATAATACGATTATTATTTCGTACAGCTACGAGTGCCATCAATATAAATATAAAATTAAGACATTCTTATGTACTTCCTGTCTCAGTTTGAGGAGAGACCTTTGAGCGGCAAGCGCACAATGCCACATGACTAAGACATTCAGCTTTTTCTTTGTGATGGTAACTCACCAACAAAGTCTCGGGTACTTCAAATGTTCAGAGGCGGGGTAATCACTTACCATTAGGTATTAACACTCTTGGAAGAGGTACTTGGCAGGCTTTTTGGGGCAAGTCTTTTGTAACATTTGAAGTTGAAAACGGGCGTATTCTCTGCCTAATTACCAGACTACGGCGAAGCAATAAGGAGGGTTATGAATTATACCGGTAAGTATGTGGGTATGTAAATAAATAATACAAATTTATTTTTTTATTAAGACTAGGTACATGGTGAAGTAAATAAAAATAGAACAGCGATAGGCTTACATCTAGTTTGTGGGAGGATTACTGCCCTCCCAGATAGGCTACATGGTAGTCTGTGTTTAGAAGAAACAGTTACAATTCCGTCGTAGTGGGAGGATATGAAATAGCATGTGTAAATATTTTTATGCCTGATACAAACAGTTAAATGAAAAATTAAAATGTTGAGACAAAGATCTATGCAGGTACGATTAAGTCAGTGTAGTGTGTGTTGGTGTTATTATTTATTGTGGAGTGTGGTGTGTGTCTGTAATTATGTGAGTTGTGTGATGTATCAGATGTATGTATGTCTGTTGTGATCATTTCTTTAGATATTCTTCAGTTTCATAGTAGTTTAGGTTTTGAAGAAATGTGCGAACAGTCTTTTTGCAAATAAGAGTCGTTGAGTTAAAAATAGAGGCTTTCTTGTTGACTTTGTTGTAGAGTGAAGGGCCAAGGTAGATCTTTTTATAAAAGATGTGCGTGTAGTTGAAATAGTGCATACCATGTTCTTACGGCACATGGAGATTTGACGGAAAGATGTTTTTTGGAGTTGTGATAGGTAAAATAAGGAGCGAGTCTTACGTTAAGGCCGTTGCAAGATTTATAGTTCGGTAGTTGGGGAAAGTATTTGTCTAAAAGTAGCCACTTTCAGAATAGCTCTATGAACGATCTCCAGAGGCCTACGTACGGTCTTTGCCACACCACCCCAGCAAGAGATACAATAGATTGACATAGCGCAAAGTAAACATTACGTAAGATTGTGGGATTTGCTAAATGTCGTAGCGTTTTAAATGTATAAATTAACTTACGTATGCGGCCGGAAAGAGTGTTCTTGTGAGATTTGAAGTTAAGGTTTTATCCAAAATTATTATTATAATAATATATTAGATTGCCAATAGGGCATGCATTGGCAATCAGGTTGATTTGTATGAGACAAGAGTGAGCTTTTAGGGAAATGACAGGTTTAGGATGGGAAACGTTGGTGATTCAGAAAGTGATAAACTTTTGTCGGTTTTGTCAGCATTTAGGGTCAAGGTGTGGGTGGACAGCCATTTCAAGGCAGAGTTAAAGCCATCTTGTGCAACTGCTTGGAGTTCCGACCAAATGTTCGCGGAGAAAGTTTGAGTTTAACAGATTGTGTGCGATCAGCAAGACAGCTCTTGAAAAAGTATAGACTGCTATCGGGCGATAGTTGACACCCTTGAAAATAGGATAGGAATAGCTCAGCTCATACAGCTGATTAAAAGCAAAGGTTGAAAATGTGGCATAATATAGGTGCCAGGGTCCGGGCATAACGTCTCAAGAACGTCTGCGATATGCCTTTCCAACCAGTCGCAGCGTCAACTCTGAGTAGGTTTATAGTCCTTCAGGATAACCTCATCAGGGTCCGTTTGATCTAATACGAAAGAGTTGCTATTTGAAGCTTGTGAAACGGGTGAAGGGTTTTGGATGCTGCTAATCCTCTCCGCGAGCTTTGACCAAATGTTAACGAAGAAATCATTTACGTCATTGCAAGACTGAGTCGGCTATTGTGAGTGAAGTAGTAGTTGCTTGGCGGAGTTTTTGTGTATTCGTTATATTTTTATATTGTCCCAAAGATTTTTAGGGTTTTTTGAAGCGTTAATTATTCAGCATCATGTTTTCTATTTTTTTTTTTAAGAAGGGTTGTGGTGGAAGGAGAATGGCGAGCTTGCATGTAATTTTGGACCATTGATAGGGGTTGCGTATACTATGGAAACCTATGAATAGTTAAAGAACGACATAAGACAAACAAAAAAGTTAATGGTAAGTAGGTTAGAGAACTTGGGAGAGAAAAGGTATGAAAGGTAGAAGAATTAAACCTAAAATAATCTAAAAGTAGTTTGGGCATGGACTCATTGTTTATTTTTTAGTAACAGAATGACTTATTTGTACATCTTTACTTTACACATAAATTCCGTGGCGGAAGGTAGCACCTGATACGATTCTTCGAGTCACAAAAGCGCGTTGAAGTTCTACTTACCTGACTTTTTAAGGATATCAGGGTTTCTCCTGGCCAATAAAATAATGCTGCATCTGAATAAAAATCTCTATCAATAGGTAGGTATCTATAGGTTCCTTCTACATCTATTTATTCTGCTAGATAAACCTGGTGTATATGAAGTGATAAGGTTCCTTTTGCATAATGTAGTGGAAGAGTTGCATCGCTGGTATTTTCGGCGATAATTAAGTATACCTAATGCTGATTTTCGTCTTAATTCATACTCGTATACCTAAAAACATGTACTGATCTGACTGCCTATAACGTTCCCACTGCTGGAAAATAGGCCTCCTCTCTATGAGAGGTAGTGAGCCGTAATCCACCACGCGGGCTCAGTGCGGGTTGGTAGATGTCACATGTCTTCGAATTTTTGGTTCTAGGACATGCCGGTTTCCTCATGTACACATGTACACGTACACATGTCTAATTGATGATTCCTAAAACTACTAACATACGTCTGCAGGCTTAAGGGAACTCTATATACTCTAATTACGGTGGTCGGATTAAACCAAGCTGAAAAAAACAGACCGTATCAGATAGTTTTAACAGCATCATCCTCCTGTCCGTCCTTTCATATAAACTAGGGGTTTGTTAAATAAAAAGAAGTAAAAAATCTACTTTATAATATTACTTATAAAATATATATTTTACTTACAAAACAATCAAGACATATAATTATTGTACATAATTATTTTCCTTTTCTTTTCTTAATCAATACTAAAAATATTTTCCAATTAAAAGAAAGAAGCTTGTGCAGAGACAAAGCACAGTTACTTGCATCGCCCATGCACCACAATATGCTCCTACTATGAGACCAATAGCCCACTCTCCATGTTGCCACGGGGCAATTAAAATAATATTGTAATATGGCAATTCGACCCTCCAGCATCTTGTCTACTGCGATGTACGTGTAATAAGACTTACTACCTATTTGCGTAGATCGAATTCAGACACATAGAACAAATATTCCTTCTATAGGAGTCTCATCCCGGCAAACTTCTATTGCACACATTCCGTATGCTCTTAAATGCTCCTCTATATATGTATATCACTTATATATCGTTATCCGGAAGTTAATGCCGTAGTCTAGGTTGGTGTGCAGAATAGTCCGAACAAAGTTAAGCCAAGTCGTCAAGAAATCAAAAAATCGCAAAAAATAGCTTATGAATACCACGTTAGCCGTTGAACACAAACAATGGAATGACAAATATGATATTTGACACTGACGTTTCATAATCCGTTTCATGTTTTCAATACCGTTATAACACAAAATAATGTATATAATTTTATGTACGGTTTGTTTACATCTATAAATGTACTTCTCATGTTTCGTTTTATATGTTTTTTAATGTAGTTTAATAATGTAATTCGCAAAAAAGGTTCCGTTCGGAAACTACACGATAACTTATAAATAAATAAATTAAAATCGTTAATGATAAATGATCAATGATCAATGATTTTATTTCTGTAAATAGGTTTGTACAAACACTTTTACACGTCAATCTTATTTTAAAACTAATAACTTTTAATTCCCATCACCTACTCAATATATTTTTATAAAGAACTCCTATAAAGTTTTAATTATAATTAATATAAACTTGCCCGTGAACGGTGCTCCGTTAATTTTTAAATTACGCCGCACAGTGGGTCGAAACTATGATTTTAGTGACTTAGGGCTCAACTTTGCTTTTTTACTTTTTTCCTCATGTGGATGGATAGAGCTCATTAACCTCAACAATAATTGTTCTGATGTATTTTTTCCTAAACTTTATACTTTGGGTAGAAAAATGTGTTTTGTTATTTTTTTGTATGGAGCGGATCAAATAACCTTAAATTCCTGCTAAGTAGCGTGTGATCCCGCGTTGAAACTTTATTTTTCATATACCTTGTCTAGTCTATTATCATTTGATGCTATTAACGTGTGCATAAAGTTGCAACTCTGCCAAATAAATGGATCGAAAAAAATGAAAAAATATATAGAATAAAAAGCTACATTTTTTACTTTCGTAAGTTCTTTTAAGTTAAATTTGATATGGAATAGTAAGTAAAAGCACGTAATAATACACATAGTTACTTAACAACTAACAACAATACATTTAAAAGGTCCCTAATTAGCTTAAATTTACTAATATATGTAGTATTAGTAAATTTAAAGCTAATCACACTAATCATAATACATTTAAAAGGTCCCTAATTAGCTTAAATTTACTAATATATGTAGTATTAGTAAATTTAAAGCTAATCACACTAATCATAATACATTTAAAAGGTCCCTAATTAGCTTAAATTTACTAATATATGTAGTAGTAGTAAATTTAAGCTAATTAGGGATCTATGAATTTCAATTTCTTTGTTTTAATGACTTTAACATGTTTATGAAATGTTATTTTAAGTTAGATTTAATACTGAATAGTGAGTAAAGATAGGTACATAATAATACAAATTAGTAAAGGTAAACTAACATTACTACAACTAACACAAGCAAACTAAAAACTAACTATAAACAACATCAAACATTACTATTTCCTTTCAATTATGAGTTTGACATTTATAAACTAATAAAAAAAACAAGAAACTTACAAACTACCAAAAAATCTTATTCACTATCGCTATGACTATCTTGTAAATTATCTACATCAATAAAATCTATATCGGATTCTGTGGGAAAAATCAGCAGAAGCTCTTTGACTTTTGGAGAGAGAACCATTATATTTTGTTTCACCATTCGAGGTCTTAGACTTGTGATCTTTGGATCAGAAGACAAAAGAAGATTGTGTATAATATCCTCATTTGTCGCCGTTCTACTTACCTTTCTAGAATGACTCTCTCTATATTTCCGGAAATCTTTATTACGAGCTTCCGCTGCCTCTTCCGACAGTTTACCTATAGGTATGGCACCAAAGTGCTTAATTATATCACTCCCATGTACTAACAATTTATGTATACTGGAAGGCATATAATACCAGGGATATAAGTGAACGTACAATTGTGCAGTATCTCTACAAAATTCGGAAAACTTAGAAAGATCCACGCTCTCTCCAGATGCAACCGTCTGAAGAATCACATGAAACCTTTCTATTAAATCTTTATCTATTCCTGTTATGCGAGCTGTTGTTTCTGCATCCCTAAAAAATCTTCTGGCAGTATTGCCATCATTGGTTGTGCCTACTCCTTGCTTGACTACGTCAATAAGTAAACCGCATTCTTTCTTAAACGCTTGCTGTATAGCGCTCTTTCTGAGTGACATTTTTTCTTTGTCATCGCCCCTGCAACTCCATTTTTTGAAGTCCAAACGATAAGCTGCAAACAAAAAGAAATATCACTTAAATAAAAATCTCACAAGTAACTATATAACGTGAAAAAAATTATGAAATAATAAAATTATATTTACCGATATGAAGTAAGCACTCCATGCTTCTTATCCAGGCATGTAAAGATGACATTCCATACTGGAACACTTCTTCGTTGTTCTCTTTTTGAGCAAGTGACTCTAAATTGTTCATCTCTGACGGTTTTGCTTTGCAGATATCACAGACAGCTGAAGATGTGTCTGACAAATATGACGATATTTTGCCGTCTATCATCGTCAAGTGCAATTGATGCTTAACTTCAACTTGATTGAACTTGATTGGCTGAAGTGTTTCTATTTCTTCGGTTATGCTAGCTTTTATAGTTACCACTGTTGACTGCGTTTCTTTGGTAAATTTGAACATTATCGGACGGCAATAGAAAGTTGATGAGGGTCGATCGTTTTCCCAAACAATTGTTCCATCACATTGTTGAAGCCTTATAGGAACTAGACTGGCCATGAAGATAGTTGAGTCATCAAACTCTGCTTCAGTCTTTTGTTTATAATTACTTTGACCTGAGGCTCCATCAAAACCCCATTTGCTTATTAGCAGTAACTCAGTTGGCGAATCCAAATCTAAAGTAATCACTTCTAAAAGCCTAGATACCGTCAAGTTGAGTAAAGCTTGCAGTTTAATAGCAGCTCCTTCTTCAGTTATAATTATGTCTTCTTTCCCTGGATAACATTTTGCCTTCGCTTGTTTTATTTTATAATAAGAAGGGTATAAATCAGACCTATTTTCACTTGCTGCTTCTCTTAGGCTTATATACTGCCACTTACTTAATTTAAGTGAAACTAATAAAGACAGTGCCTTATCGGGTGAATATGTACTACTTTTCGGTTTACTTGTACTTAAACACTCTTTAACTTTTTCTAGATCTTCGGGGTGATTTAGTAAATGGTTCATAATTTTTCCTACATCCTCATTTCCGGTGTTTCTTAAACTAGCAATTGTAGTAGCTTTAAGTTCATCCGGGGATAACGAAAGCGATTGGTTAATTTGATCAACGCGTCGTCGTTTTTGCCTGGAGCCCAATTCCTCGAAAGGTTTTCGAGGTGTAAATGTAGATGTCGAAGCTTCTGTAGTAGATGGTGGTAGATTTTCGACATCTTCAGTATTACAAATCTCGAGCCTTTCCTGTTCAGTGTTCACAGCTTCAGGTATCATTCCTTCGGGCCAGTTTATTGCACGTTCCAACCAATCACCATTTTTTCTTACAAACTGTGCTAACGTGCGACTACTTCGTTCCCATCTTGCACTTATATTTGAACAAAAGCGCGTACAGAATTTTTGGAGCTCAACACTGTTCTCTTCGGTCACGTTTATTTTATGTTGTAGGAATTGAAAGAATTTTTGACTATCCGACAGTGACTTGACCTGCTCTCTTAAAATCATAAATAAATCTAAATTGTTAACTAAATTATCCATTATAACGAAAAAGGGACGATCAGAATCACGAGATGTTAGTAGTAGTACGAATAAACGAACACTAGTTAGTATATAATAAATTATGGTCATTTTATACTTCCAGAATCCAGTGACAAACAATGTTTACTAATTTTTCTACTACCCTCATTAACTAATTATTCTAATTAATATTACAGTAATGACTAAAAGTGAAAAACATTGTTATTTTATAAGGTAAAAAGTTAAGCTAATTACAGTAATTAAACACACAAATAGAAATTAATTGATTTCATATCCACATTTTTAAATAAAGGTTCCTAATTAGCTTAAATTTACTAATATATGTAGTATTAGTAAATTTAAGCTAATTAGGGACCTTTTAAATGTATTGTTGTTAGTTGCTAAGTAATTATGTGTATTATTACGTGCTTTTACTTACTATTCCATATCAAATTTAACTTAAAATAACTTACGAAAGTAAAAAATGAAGCTTTTTATTCTATGTATTTTTTCATTTTTTTCGATCCATTTATTTGGCAGAGTTGCAACTTTATGCATTTGTTTATAGCATCAAATGATAATAGACCAGACAAGGTATATGAAAAATAAAGTTTCAACGCGGGATCACACGCTACTTAGCAGGAATTTAAGTTTATTTGAGCCGCTCCATACAAAAAAATAACAAAACACATTTTTCTACCCAAAGTATAAAGTTTAGGAAATAATACATCAGAACAATTATTATTGAGGTTAATGAGCTCTACCCATCCGCATAAAAAAAAAGTGAAAAAGCAAAGTTGAGCCCTAAGTCACTAAAATCATAGTTTCGACCCACTGTGCGCCGGTCCAACCTCCCCATCCCTCTTTCTGTATCGTTTGTATGTTAAACTCAAAGTTAGATTATGGGGTGACTGTTTAACCTTTTTGTGTAGTGAATCTCGATTCCGAATGCATCAGCAAACCTAGGGAAAACCAAGGCTTCAATATTATTTTACTAGAAGGGATTTTGACATTCTTTGTGCTATCTGAAAAGCAGCTTTCGAAAAATTCAATTAGTTGGTCCATAGCATTTTTTGGGACGGAGATTATAGGCGAGTAAAGGCCAGGTTTTTCATGGCAGTGTCAAGAGCGTCATAATTTACCTTACAAACAGTTTTTTGAGGAGTTAATTTATGTTTTTTAGTGTACAGACATAGTAAAGACGACCAATGATCTGTCACCGTTGTATCGTAAACTAAAGTCAACATTTTGGTGTTGGTCAGAATCATAATGTATATAATATTTTTTTTTGTGTTAGTATTAAATTGTAAAATTAATGTTTTTCGCGTATAATTATCTATAAATGTGCTTCATTTCTATAGACTTAGTTATACATAATAAGGATCTGTGTTTTTGAGCTATTTCGCTGCAAGATCAATTGATAAATCAAATAACTAGTTCCAGCTGTCATCTTAACGGACGGATTTGAAATCATCACCAAATCCGGGGAGTATTTCTTTTAATTTAAGCCTAATTATAGTAAATATTATTAGTCACTATTGCACTTTTTTTCCCTTTAACGTTTTTACTGCTCGTCCCAGTGTGTTTCGTCGTAATTAACCCTTTAATTCTCATAATTGCGGTGGACTTTACGTTCTTGTCTTAAGATAAAAAATCACATAGAAATCACTGTAATTTAGTTCTAGACATCCCTCTGTTTATTTGTTGTATTAGAATCATATAATAAAATTCATGTTAGATACTGGATTTACAATAACTTTACAATAATAGTACCCTCAACCATTTTGCATACTTAATTTTGTTGTTTTTCCCTTTTATTGTTGAATATTACTATCTCAATTAAGACAGGTCTGTGAGTAATTAAATTTTATCCCACAATTTAGATTTCACACTTTTCTTTACATTAATTCCTTTGGTTTTGTTTAATTTTATTTTTGAAATTCAGGTAGGCCCTTCATCCTAGTACTTATTATCCACATCTTATCCCTCTCTCTTATTTCTTTCACACACTTAGCTTTTTCTTCTCTCATTCTAGGATGCCTCTAGGGTTGGCCTGTCAATATGTTAACCCAGGCATAGGCAGCTCTACGCTGCATCCTTAGAAGAAAAACTGAGGACTACGTTGAAAGAATTGGAATCTAGCAAAAACCAGTGCAATCAGCTGCTACAGGAAAGGGATGCCAGCGAGGTGGAAATACAGTTAATCAATAACAAGAACACTGAGCTTAAGAACCAGTTGGCTGAACTACATAAACATCATATGGACATACTTGACCAGCATCACCACCTCCGTCAACGTGTGTCAAATTTCCAGGAATGTAGTGACACCCACGAACTGGCTTTGAGACGCATATCTGAACTTGAACGAGAATTAAGCAGGGCCCACAACACAATAACCCATTTTTAATCTCTCAAAGCCAGTGAAGAGTCTGCGAGGAGTTCGGTTCGAAACTCCGACCCGGAAGGTCGTGTCTTTGTTTTCGCTGAGGCACCGTGCCCAACAGATGGTGGCTTACTTGCCGGACTTAGAAATCAAACCGTGTTTCTTTTGTGTGTGTGTGTATCAGTGTCGCAAACCAAAATACTTTAAATCGTTTCAAAAGATAAATAAATGTGCGTTCCATGAAGCTGAGACTCCTGCCGCGTCACTGGTGAGATCGTTCCGTACCCTAAGCTGTACTTCTACGCTGCGGCTGCGTTTTAGGTCGTTGATTTTGAATCAACGACCTAAACGCCACGCGCATGTCCAACATAAATTTAAACAATTGTTATAGGATAGTGTATTTATATTAAATGTAGTAGTGCGGGATAAACGAAGCTGTTATTCTGGCACATACTGTGATCGAGTCCTATGATTTCAAACAAAAACAAAGATAACGAGTCATCGCACGGTAACCGCGTCAACGCGCCGCACGGCGGTTGACAATACAAAAACTTGTAACAACTACCTTCATAAATTCGTAACGCTCGTATAAGGCCTTGCTACTCCTGGACATCAATGTTTTAATTAAGTAATGTCAGTACTTATTTCCGTACAAGAGATTAGTAATCTTTAGAAGTAAATGAATTCATACCGTATAGTACGGTATCGCTCTTAACCTAATACTTCATACACATTGTGCCGAACAACTATGTATATAACTACGTTGAACAAGTTCAATATTCACTGACTATTATTATTGCTTCCTTTCGAGTAGAAATGGAAGCCTGCTTGAATCTATTTTATTTTAATCTAGGTAATATTTTTCTCAAACATACCAAAGTTATAATTTAAAAGAGGCGTTTTTATTTAGATATTCACAACTACATATTTTGTAAGTTAGACGCTTTGTTGACGCTCGTAATGGACACATCTGGCAAGCGAAAGGCGCATTATGGCTGGGATCGAGAGAAAGCAGAAGGTTGCATTGTTTGAGGGTGCAGTAAAAAAATGCGGTGCTCACTGTTTAACGGAATGCTAGCCGGTACCTGCAACTGACCCTTGCGTGTCTGTTGCGCAAAGTTTCAAAAATATAATGCGTAAAGGTTTCAAGTACAGGTTCAACAGGTTGGAACCAAGTATGGATGGACTGTGCGGTTCTTCTGTGACGCCGCAGTCTGTTAACCATCATCACCATTCCCATGGCGCTACTGGGTTTTGGTGAGTGAGGATGGTCACCCATCCACGGACCGACCGCGGCAGTCATGGCTTAACCTGATCGCTCGGCCCGTGCGGCTGTTATTATTCTGTTAACCATATTGGGCGTAATAGGGCGGCATGCCCCTCAACCGTTGTTTAAACGAAGTTGGGCCATTTCGCCGCATTCACCGTGATTCCGATATATCTCAGCAATTGCTCATCATATTAAAAAATGTTATTATATAAGATACAAACAACAAAATAGGGTACTTGATGTATTTTTGTGAGGTGTAGTTGCGTGTGAATGGACTTTTTAGAAGTTTTCTTATAATATAAATATGCTGGTGCAATGTGCATGAAGTGGTTTAATATTCATGAGTCTCGATTCCCTGTAAGTTTTGACTGTAGGTGTAAGGTAACCATAGTGAAATAATGGTTGAATTATTTTAGTTTGTGTGATCTGTAGGTCCTTTGGGTTGGTTTTTGGCGCGTTGCCCCATATTTCAATTAGGTAGGAGGAAGACCATAACTATTTGTATAATCATTTTAAAAAAGCTCAAAGAGCTATATATTTATATTAGAATTGTTTTTTCACAATCCTTTATCCAACTTTACAAATTAACCAACAATGCCAAGTGCTAACGGTCCGACAGTTGTTTATACTCATAACTGTAATAAAAAATATATCCAAAAAAAACACTGTTCTTCCCTTATATCACGATTTCCCAACACAAAATAGACGAGCAACAAATGTTTGCTCAATCACCCGCTTAAAACCCGTATCGTAAAATCACTTAGCCATCATAAACACAACATTCTTCATTACCCCATATCCATTCTTTCTCTTTTTGTTAATTAAGCATATGGTAGAATATTCTTGTTTTATTTCCTCGCGTTATGCATAATTTGTATATATTCGTGAATTTTTTGCTTGACTTTACACCTTTTACTTCTGAATTTTGTTAACTAGTAGTAACTGTAAGTACCTACTGCTTTCAAATTGGATAATTATGAATTAGTTAAATTAGATCTTAAGTCAATATAATTAGCAAGTTTGCCCAGTTCTACGAGTATCTTAATTAAACAATGTTTTTTTTTAATGCTTCTGTTTGTTTTGTAGGTTCTACTTTTACTTAAATACTTAATTGCAATCTTAAACTTTTAAAATAACATCTTGACTCTCTAACCGCTCTGTAAATTAACATGTCATATCTAAGAGAGCTGACTGATTTGTAACTCAGGACCCTTCTATCACAGACACCTTTCTCTATTTAAGATTGTACACTCTATTAACCAGTGCCTGCAATATGATGTTGAAATAAATTAAGCTTTATGGTTATAACGATTCACAGCAGCACCACCAACAAACTTGCAAAAATGATTTTATTAGAGAAGAGATAACAAAACAGTTTATAAAATCAATACGAAATGTAATGAGCTAGCTTATGAATTATGATTATGAATGACTTGGTGCGAATTTAACGGCACGGTTGGCGCAGTGGTTGAGCGATCGGCTGCTGCGCTGCGTGTCGCGGGTTCGATCCCCGCACGGAACAAATATTTGTATGACCTATAAATGGTTGTTCCGGGTCTGGGTGTCTTGTGTATGTGAGTTTCATGTTTGTGAACGCACCCACGATACAGGAGTAATTCCTAGTGTGGGGCAACGTTTAAAAAATAAAATAAGGAACAGCTGATGCGAAGATAACAAGGAAGCACGTCGCCGTGTTATCAACTGATATAGTGAAGTGAAGGAAGGGTGTAAACAGATGGATTATCCTAACCGTTACATTTTAGCTTTATAAGCATATACTCGTAAGTGACTTTAGATAAATATAAGGCTATGAATAAGAATGATTGCCACTAAAAGACTTGAAGACAAATGAAAACAGTCACTTAAATGTTGGTAAACATATGGAATGAGACTAAGTAAATGAATGAATAAGGAACACACTGGAACAAACTCACAAAATGGGTAAACCATCCACTGTATAAACGATTATCTGCAAGTTTTAGTTCTCCTTGGCCCGACTTCGTCCCCTGGGCGTGTGCAGTGCTACGCGAAGCTTCTTCAACAAGGTGTTGACGATTTCTGCTGGAGCCGCCCCCGTTGAAGAACGCAACTGAAAAGCTTCGAGTTCGAATCTTTTTTCTTTTTTTGAGACCGATACTTTTGAAATTAAGACGGCGAGATTCTTGAAGGACTAATGTTAGCGCGGGGATCATCTAAAGAGGGGACTACTGTATTTAAGGCAAGGGTTTAATGACGTGCTTATAACAATAATAAAATTGTACCGGATATTCAGCTAATAACGAAACTAAAGTAAGAGGAGTATCGTCCGTCGCGGAGAAGTCAGAAGAAGCGAGTGGTCATCGGGCCGAACCGTGTCGTCGCCGCGACGCGCTAAACACGCGGCCTGCGCGTGCAGACCATGCGCAATGTGTTGTGTTGGGTTCGATACCCAACAGTGCCCATACTACTTTTGGAACAACATTTGAGACTCGAACGATAGCTCAAGACTTAAAATTATTTCGACAAGGGTACAATTATTCGATGGACACGGTGGAAGATCAAGAACGCCGCTAACGAGATGTACAAAAACCGGAAACGGTCAGTAGCGAGAACTCAGACGAAGACATTGAAAAGAACAGCAATATTTATCACAGCAGAGCAGTGACATAGAAAAGAGCCGAGAAACCAGCTGAACCCCGCTTAAAGATTCACCGATGAAGCTCGACCTGAATCAACCCGGCTGCGACGTCGTTAAAAGATGCCCTCCCACAGACAAATATCACCCGCCTCTCCACTAATCCCATGCTTACGTTAGGGTGCATACTCAGTAGGCTCTTAATCCTTCCTATCCTAAGGGCACGTCTTCCCTACCATTACAGTGCCCCCCGGTCTATTCCTTGATATGCAATGGTCTTTGTAGCACCGTGAAGCATGAGGCTTCAGGGGCTAGTGCAAATCTTGGGGTTCATTCGATTAATCGAGTCTGGTCAAACCACGCTGGGGTCGGTGCATTTCATTCATTCATTCATTCATTCATTCTCAAAGCCAGTGAAGAGTCTGCGATCACCTGCAGTCTCTATGATGAGTTGGTTGGTAATGAGTCCGGACCCACATGTGTTGAGCCAATTGTTACAATTGACTTAACTGATGACACTATCACTAAAACCAAAATTGTTTACTAGTCATAATAAGATTAAAAATACATTAAAATTAATAGGCTGATTAGAAAATATCAGAAAACTTTGAAATGTCTTAAAGTTAACAAAATAAACACAAAACTTAGGCATAAAAATCTTAATTTAATGCAAAAATTAAAGAAGTGTAATAGTGAATTAGACTTATGTAATATTATGTATGACACGGATACTCAGCAACTTCAGGATGAGTTGTTTGTTAGGGAATATGCTCTAAAGGATATCTTTAGTATTAAGAGGCTTCTCAACAAGACCCGAGTAAACGCATGCAGGAGGCCAATGAGTTGGCAGACCTAGTCAAGTCAAATGAAGAGAGGTATGAGTCTCTGACAAATAACCTCTCTTTTAGCTGTGCCTGCTCCCAGGCACCCCAGCCTCAAATTATTATACCCACACCCACAGTGACTCAGCCAGTAGGTAGCGGTATTAATAATGACAAGAATTGTATGAATAATTTGATTAACACTACATACGTATTTTCTGACAAATTTGGTCAAGGTTTTAGTCGTATATTTAATCAGTGTTCGGAACATTATGTTATTAATAATTGTTTACCCGATGCCAGTATTAGCCAATTAATTAGTAATATTAGACTTATAAAAATAAACCCCGGTTCAACTGTTATATTATTAAATGGGGTAAGCTTATCTGTACGAAAAAAGGACATAATTGAATGTGTCCATTTGATGTTACATCTCAATGAAACTAATAATTGTAAATTTATTTTCTGTGCCTTGCCTTATTCTCAATATTTGCCTGATGAGCGAAATAGGCACATTTATAATTTAAATATATTAATTTATAATAGGACTTGCCGTTATAGTGACACTATTTTATATTTTGATTGTTATAAATTTATTACTGATTACAAACTGACAAATTATACAATGTATTTGCCACCTAGATGTAGGAGACAAATTGCTAATCTTTTAGCGTATAATATACAAAGTGACAAGGGTACATGTAGGTTACCGTCGATTACAGTTAGTAGTGGTACTAATACTACTTTTGATACGCCTTGTAGTTTAAACTATTAGGTGCGACAACGGGTGAGCCGCAAAGAGCGGGGCAAAGAGTTAGAGTTAAGTTTATTTATGGAGAACTATGATGTTCACGTGTTATGTTTGACTGAACACTGGTTGAAGAAACATGAAGTAGTGTTTATCGATGATGATAATTTTACCGTACAAAGTGCATTTGTGAGAAAAAGTGCTATTCGCGGTGGTTCTTTAGTTCTTGTTTCAAACAAGTTGAAATGTAAACAACGTTTAGTCTTTCATAATCTTTCTATCGAGCGCACTATTGAGTTGTCTTGTGTTGAACTAGAACTATTCGTTGTAATCTGCGTTTATAGACCCCGGTCTGGTGATTTTATTAGTTTTGAATCGGTAATGGAGGATTCTCTCAATAGGTTAAAATCAAGTAATAAGAGTATAATTTTATGTGGAGATTTTAATATTAATATTTTAGATGTTACTCCATTAAGTATTAGACTTCTCAATCTGTTTAGGTCTTTTATTTTGATTAACCTGTTTTTGAACGAACTAGGATTACGGCATCTTCGTCAACGTGTCGTCAACGGTTGGCGCAGTGGTTGAGCAATCGGCTGCTGCGCTGCGTATCGCGGGTTCGATTCCCGAACGGAACAAATATTTGTATGACCTACAAATAGTTGCGCCGGGTCTGGGTGTCTTGTGTATGTGATTTTACATGTTTGTGAACGCACCCACGAAACAGGAGTAATTCCTAGGGTGGGGCAACGTTTTTAAAAAAAATAAAAAGAATTTTTGTAATTGTGATGCCAAAAATAAATTAGTGTTAAGTGACTTAACGTCCGACCACTGTGGTTTATTAGCTAGCTTCCCCATGACATAACATAAAAAACCGTATAAACTTGATAGAATTACATCATCGTTAGTAGAACACGAGAATCCTAATGAAGTTTACGGAGCGCTTTTTGATGTTGTGCAAAAAGAATACCAGTCTATTTTGAAGACCAAAACCATTAACATTGATGGCACTTCCGTTGGCTACAACCAATGGGCTACTCCAGGTATTTATAAAAGTAGAGCGAGACTATACGAGTAATATGGTTTGAAAAAATACAGGTTTGATAATCCTTTCCTAGAGTATGTAAAAATTATTTAAAAAGATTTGTGCTATTGCTAAATCAAAATTCTTAAGCGATTCAATTAAAAATTCCAATAATGAAGTAAAAAACACTTGGAAAATTATTAACAATGAAACGGGTAAGTCGGTTAAACAAGAAAATCAACTTGAGATTATGGTCGATAACAAATTAGTTACTAAGACAGCTGACGTAGCTGAGGCATTTAATGAGTTTTTTGACAACATATCTATAACTATGACTTGCTCCTTAAATTCATCCCCGTCTAAAGCTGAGAACCTTTTGAATAGTAGTGTGCCAAAATGTACTCGCTTATTCAGCTTCGAACATGTTACGCCTAGTGATGTAATTAACGTCTTTAACACTCTTAAGTCTAAAAACACTGGTGATTACTGGGGCATCTCCATTAAACTTTTAAGTAATATAATAGACATCGTAGCCCCCTATCTAGCTATTACTTTTAATAAATGTGTTGATCTAGGAACTCTTCCTGACCTCATGTAAAGTTGTAAATTCATACCGTTATTTAAATATGGTAATAAAAATATCATTAGCAATTTTAGGCCCATTTCTATTTTACCAGCTTTTAGCAAAATATTTGAAAAGTTAATACTTAATCAGTTGCTAAGACATTTCAACTTAAATAGCCTACTTCATAATGAACAATATGGCTTTACAAAAGGACGTTCGACTACAGATGCGGGTGTTTCTCTGTTAAAACACATATTTAATGCATGGGAGAAATCGCAAAATGCTATTGGAGTTTTCTGTGATCTCTCTAAGGCTTTGATTGCGTGCGCCATTACACGCTTTTGCGTAAACTACGTCATTACGGTGTCCAAAATGAAGCTCTTAACGTAATAAATTCTTATTTACATAATAGGTTCTAATGTGTAGATGTCGATGGTGTGAAATCCTCAGAGCTACCAGTTCAGTTAGGTGTACCTCAAGGCTCAATACTGGGTCCATTCTTGTTCTTAGTGTATATCAATGACTTACCATTATATTTAAATGATATCTGTGACGTTATACTGTTTGCAGATGATACCTCTCTTATTTTTAAAGTAGACAGGAATGGACAAGATTTTGACGACGTAAACAGTGCACTTTCAATGGTTACGGATTGGTTTACGTCAAATAACCTAGTTCTCAATGCCAAGAAAACGAAATGAGTGAAGTTCGTCTTACCGAATGTTAGAAATCTAGGACCCAACATCGTCTTAGATAAAGAGCTGCTTGAAACTGTAGACTCGGTGGTTTTTCTGGGCATAACAGTAGATGCCAAACTTCAGTGGGGCCCACACATATCAAGCTTATCAGGGAGGCTCAGTTCAGCCGCCTACGCCGTCAGGAAAGTAAGACAATACACTGATGTTGATACAGCTCGGTTAGTCTATTTAAGTTATTTCCACAGCGTTATGTCCTACGGTAATCTGCTGTGGGGCAAAGCCGCTGATATTCAAAATATATTCGTCCTTCAAAAACGAGCTGTCCGAGCAATTTATCAGCTAGGAGCCAGAGTTTCTCTTAGATATTTTTTTAAAGATATTGGTATTCTCACGGTGGCATCTCAATTCATCTTCGCCAACATCTTATGTATTAGGCAAAATATACACTTATACACTAAAAACAGTGATTTTCACAATGTTAACACTAGAAATAAGAACAAACTACGTGCTCCCTTTCACCGGCTTCATAAGGTCCATAACTCATTTGTTGGGCTTGGTATAACCTTTTATAACAAGTTGCCCTCTTCTTTACTAGAATTACCTTTTAATACGTTTAAGGCTCAAGTAAAATCCAACGTTTGTTCAAAGGCATATTATTCCATTAACGACTACTTAAACGATAAGAACTGTTGGTCGCTGTGATTAACTCAAGACAATGTTCGTGTTCTTTCTCCAGAATCAGTTTACCTACTGACATGGTATATGAGTTCATATATTTGTTTTTTTTTATTTGACATGATACACTCATTACAATGTTTTTTAATGAGCTGTATTGCAATATGTGGTTAGCTAGCGACCTCGACAATTGATAATATTATTCTTGCCTGAGCAACCGGCAGCAAGTTCGTCATGCTCCCTTAGATGTTAATGCTTGCGGTAGCGTCGGGGGTCGGGTTTCCTCCTTCCCTCAAATATGGCGAGGGGGGTAATGGCTGACCTTTGCGTTATGCTCGTGAACGGGTGCTGCTTGTGGTGACTGGTCGTCTTGCTGCCTATGGTTTTATTATTGTTACAGTAATTGTTCTGTCAATTTATTTTACTTTGATGGTCCTAGTTTATCATTTATTTATTTTATTTGTTTCTATAATAATTCCAGTATTGCATATGTAAGCCGCCATGCCTTTTAGGCCTGGAGGCTTTTATTTATGTATTAAGTTTTGTTTACATTCATTTTTTTTTCTTTTTTTTTGGTATTGGCGTGGCTAGCTGCCGAATAGCAATTAATTTAATGTTTTGGTAATTACTTACAATTGTTTAGAATCCAGTTCTTCTAACCGAAGAGACCACAGTGAGAAGAACAGAACATGTGAGCATCCGAAGCACAGAGCCAATACAAGCTATATATCGTTTGGTGCAGACATATTGTAAATTTGCATTTTTTACTTCGGCCGCGACTTGTTCCGCGTCGATTAGGAAAACAATAAACAAAAAGTAGCCTAGGTTCATCGGATATAATTTCGGCTTCTAACGGTAAAAAAATTTTTCAAATCGGTCCCGTAGTTTCGGAGCCTATTCAATACAAAGAAACAATCAAATCTTTCCTCTCTAAAGTATTAAATAAATGATAAATGATTTTATTTCTGTAAGTAGGTTGGTACAAAAACTTTTACATGTCAATCATATTTTAAAAACGTTTCCTATCTTACTACTCTGAGAAGAAAGGCTGAAACAAACTCAGAGGTCACAGTATCTTTTAAAGTCCAGACATAATCTTGGTCAGAATCATGTGAAGACCATGTAGAAGTGTCTGAAATGGTCTTTTGAGGAAAGAACCACACAGTGGACCTGTCCAGTCAGTGCACGCATTTGTCAATCATCGTGCAGCTCGACTCAGAACTAAGGAACTCAACGATTCGACGAACATTACCAAAGAAAGGACATTTGTGGGTAGGCCGCATAAATTACTCATACTGCCAGACCATCATTTAAACTAAATGAAAAAAAAAATACAATGACCCACATAGTCCTCACATTCACAGAAAGTAAAATATTATTATACTTTATACAGTAAACATACATGTCATTGTAAATACAAAAAAGTAAAAATATATAAAAAAAGTATGTAAAATAGTTAGCAAAATAAACATCAACATTATCTGTGTAAATTTATTGGAGCAGCTCAATCCCAAGACAGTTTATAGGCTTTCTGACATTGCTTTCGCTTTATAAAAGATTTGAATTTATTATGGCTTAGTTCTTGAATGTGGCTAGGAAGTTTATTATAGAAACGTATAAATTGACATTTAAACGAGGCACCAATTTTCTTGAGCTTGGTACTAGGAAAAACAAATTTGTGTTATTGGTATAGATGACAATGTGGGGACTGTCCGGGGGTTTCTTCAACAGAATGCGGCCTTCTGCGGTCAAGCAAAACAAATATTGGTTTGTTTTAGCAAAACTACTGTAAAGTATGCATGTATGTTCATCTGTGGCCTCATAACTTCTAAACTTCTTACCATAGTTTGACAAATTATGGATCGTTGGAAGCATCTTGACCGTCCGCTGGTTGTAGGCTATGTGACGTCAGTTTAAATATGGCGCCAAGTAGAAGACTTAAAGTCATGAACTCCAAAAAAAGAAAAGATGCCGTGTTATCAAATAAAAGTACTTAAGTACATTAACACATTATAAAACCATATTTATTGCCCCAAAATAATTTAAAAAACAAGGAAGTTAGAAAACTAAAACCCGACAATTACAAAAAGCATCACAGAAAGACAAATAAAACGAAACAAATAACACGTATCCTGTTCGATTTACAAGTGACTCCGGGGAGTCACTTGTAAATCGAACAGGATACGTGTTATTCCGGATTTTTACTATGTCTGTATTTAATTTGTATACCATTTTAGTTCTAGCTTTTGTTAAAGTTGGGTTTTAGTGTTTGAACTAAGTTTTTAAAATAATAATACAGAAGTGCCTATCGATCCAGGTAACATTAGAATTTTAAATAAATCTCGTTTTTATCAAAACGAACATTAAGCGCTCGGATAGTCGTTACATTACACTGGTTTCCGCTGAATCTTATTATCTAGGGCATTACAGATAAGGGAACTCAATGATAAGGGAACTCGCGGATAAGGTTCATAATAAAGCCGTTTTTGTTGCTAATGGCTTAGTTACCTGGAATAAACATTAATGGTTGTCAACCTAAGCTAGGTTGACAACCATTAATGTTTAGTAGCAGTTTTGTGTGAATGGATCATGTTATTTACTAGACAAGACAACCGCAACTACTAAGTAGTCTAAATTTTGTGGTCTACAATAGTTTGTGATCATCTAGTTTTGAGTAGTTTATTATAGAGCAGAAAACACGTAATTCCCAGCCAGCCATTAAAGAGATGGTCTACAAACATAAGAAAATAATGGAAAGCAAAACCAAACCCTTCTTCGTGATTTGTCAAGTTTCTGCTACAAATTTTTACGAAAGCTTATATGGCAATGCTTACTTTCCTATATTTATCATGTTGTACGTCGTAGAATATGCAAAAGTAAATCACGCTTTCCAGCAACTTTATTCAAAACGAGATTTTTGTCAAACGTCCACAACTTTGTGCAACACTTTGAAAAGATCCGACATCAAACTGCTACTGCAAGGTGCTCCTACTTGTCCCAAAGGTACAATATTTTGTTGTTATGATATTTCCCCAAAAATACAATTACTCCTGTTTCGCTCAACATTTCCAATTTAAAATTTGCCATTGTTCCCTCTAGACGTTTGTTGTTGACTGTCGCTGAGCTTTACGTCCGGTTTAGGTTCGCAATTGGTCTCACTAAGGGCGAAAACGCGACTGTTTGGAGCAGTCAGCAACGATAAGACTCGTACACACTGGCGCGACGCGACAGCGCGACATAAAAGAACTGCGTGTCGCACAATTTAATGTGAATTTGTGTTTACAGAAGCCTTAACGAAATTTTTATGTAGCTTTTTGCGATAAATGGCATAACTATGCCATTGTGTTTAACAGCACTGGACCTTGTGTGAACCGAATTGATGCTCAATTTCGTTTTTGTTTATAACATATTTAATTTACACGTTTTAATTTTTAATTGTCGAAGCTGATTGCTTTCGCTTTGAAGACTGTAAGCAACTATTATTATTATTTGGCTTGTTGTTCAAACTTTGATTAAAATACACTTAATCAGATACATAAACGAAATAAAACATTACACATTATTTTCAAACATACTGTATCAGTTTGGCAGCTTGGCCTAGGTATTAAACATAATTTTGTATACCTACTATTCCCAAAATTGTCACACAAGACCGCCATAAAACCTTATTATCGGATATATTCAGACAAAACATTACTACACATGTTAAAAATAGCGTCCGGATCATCGCACGTATCTGTCCGGTGTCCGACCCTCGTCCATCGCGACCGGCCGTCCGATCGGACGCGACCAGATCTGTCAGGAGCGCGCAAACTAATCAAGAAAGTAATCATGTGTCCGCGGTGCTAACTGACGGATGGCTATTTCTGTTGAGTGTTTTTGTTTTCCTTCTTGCTTCGGTCTTTTGTGGGAATTGGTGTGATAATGAGCAATTTATGGTTCAACATGATAATTATGGGTTAGGAACGCTGTTTTCCTCGGGACGTGCCAAAGGCATAGCATAGCATAGCATAGTTGTAGGATAGAAGGCGTCTTTGACCGGGGATCCTCGAGCCCTCTTCTAAATAAACATTTGAAAAACTGCCACCCTGAGTTTTAAATAAGAAGGCGTCAGTCATAGCCTTAAAACCCATCTGTGTTACAGATTTGTCTCAGAGAAACAGTGTTTTAATATTTATTTAACAGTAAGCTGCGCCCAAAAGTTTCTCGAATTCAAGTTATTTTCCTAAGCTTCGTCACACTTCGTTAAAAAGGACCAAAAAACACATTTCAAATTATATCCAGTAGGTATATTTTTTGACAGAAAAACTTTCCCTGAAAGCTCACGGTCAAGTTATTTGATTTGAGTTTTGAACTAAACAGTGGAGTCACAATGTCTCTCTAGGGCCTAGTTACAAGAAAACGTTTCGTTCAAGATGTTTATACAAAGTAAGAATTTTAGAATTCAGCTGAGAAAACTTTGTGGCTGACTGAAAATAATAATTTTGATTTTCTGAGGTCAATTTGTTTTTATTACTTTTTGGGGTTTGGTATAATAAATGCTGGGATATTCAACAAGAAAGTAAGGCTTAATTCGTAATACTAAGGGCGGATTTCACTGATGAAATTGAACGCATTCAGCACTTTAAGGGCTGTCAGTTTCAATATTTTCTGTGGAATATTGACACTGACAAGTCTTGAACGCGGTTTCAAAGGTCTGATCGCCTTAAGTTTCATTGGCGAAATTAGCACTTAGTGTTATTATTTTTAAACTGAGATGTTGCGTTGGTCTAGTGAGGTCCTGGGTTCGAATCCCAGGGTCAAGCAACATGTTAATTGGTTTTTCCATCAGGAATTTCTCAGAAGCAGCCAGGAGTCTGGATGTGATGCCGGTTGATGGCAACCGGCTCACCTCCTATTACATGGGACTTAAGGGGACTACAGGACCTAAACGCAAGTTTTAAAATGCCTAAAACTAAATCTAAAATTTTAGTAAATAAAATCAGAAAAATATGTGAAATTCTTCAGGATATATGCTAGTTAGATAGTGTGTTGAAAACATAATACAACTAATAAAAATATGAAGATACCTGCAAACAATGTTTTAACGATTAAGAGCCATGCAATAATAAACATGCAATCATTCTGATTTTTTGTCAGATTATTCTACAAGCAACATAATAACGTACCTACTAGAGTTCTTTTTGTAGTCCAATCAATAGACATACATGTGTGTGTGTTGTGTTTGTATAATATACTAATATAATTTATAATAATAACCCAGTATCTGCGTATTTACCTAAATGCAAAAAAGAAGCCAGAATCGTGTGACTGCGTTGTTCTTCTAATCCATAAAATGGATTTTGGAATAGGTAAGTAGCAGAATTGATTTCGTGGTTTTTATCACTTTTTTTCTCCTTTTTATACTTGTTTCCATTGAATTACGCGTCTGTCTGCTTTTATTGTTTCGGTATCATCAGACACCATATTTCATTTGTTTCCTCCATTAATCTAATAAATATTCATAAGAAGAAGCAGCACGGGTGCAATGCTGATACTAAATAACTAAAGAATGTTTTTATATACAACGTTCAAAGCTTTTTTTGTCATTAGACAAACCAAACGTGTTTTCTTTAGAGGTTACTCTTGAAAGAGCGACATATAATTGGCCATGTGAAAAACACTCAACGCTCAAATCTAAGCCTGCAACGTTGAAAGTTTGACGCTGCGAGTTATTAATAGTCATTGCAAAAGATGTCTTTACTGGTAATTGTAGGCGTTTAAATTGGAACGGTACATCCGATGGTATCAGAGAAATTCGGGGAATCAATACATATTCTCCGGGGAATCAATACATCCAGTGAGTATTGTGCACTCTATTTTGAAAGTTTTTAGTGACTTTACCAGCAAACGCGTGCGATTGCAAAGTTTAGGTGGATATAGGTTTCTTAATAAAATAACAGGACCACCTACTTTCAACACCATTCATGAGGAGGGAGTCCAGACGGGTTAAAAGAATTAAGAAATTCTGTAGGAAAATGAACAGATTCTTCCAAGTCGAGAACAGTATCGACCTAGTATTAAATTTGCGTCGGCGCATCAATCTTTGAAAGAATCAAATTAGTTACCTTATCTACTTGTTCGTTAGTTGGTGGCAGAACCGCTCTTTCTTTAAACTAAGACATAGTCTTACAACTTATGTTATAAATGTCGGGGAAGACATTGTTGACCAACTCTTGGATGTTGTCTATCAAAACACAAAGGTTTTCTAGGTAAATCCTTCCAACACTTTGTGTTAACTCTCCATTGCCAACTTTTAGCAGTATCTCTGAAAAAAGCCTGTTCTCACGTGAAGACAATGAAACTCTCATGTTAGTTTTAAGCTCTAATTTATTGACGTGTGGCCAAAGGATCTTTTTAGGGAAGCATTTATTTCGACAGCACGTGTTTCTCGAGTCACAACTGGTAGGATTTAACGAAAGTCTCCTGAGAACAGAATTGTACATCCACCCATAGGTGATTTTTTGCTGCGCAAATCGCGCATTGTCTTATCCAGTGCTTCCACAGACGTCTTGTTTGACATGGTGTCTTCGTCCCAGATTATTAATGAGCAGCCACGCATCAATTTTCCTATGTTGCTCTGTTTAGAAAGACTACAGACGCTGTGATTATCATCGGTGGCGATTTATAGCGGGAGCTTGAATGTAGAGTGTGCGGTTCGGCTTCCAATACACTTTTCTTATAAGCAAATTGATTAAAAATGTGTTTCGTGTACCTCCTGGGGCATCAAAGAAAAATATTTTTCCTTCATTGTTATCAATTGATGATGGCAATGTAGTAAATGCTTTTTTCTGATCGATGTTCAATCGTGGCTCATCTTGAGCTATATATTGTAAAAGTCTTGAGTGATCGTGTGATATTTCTCTTGTGTATTCGACACTATTCGTTTAATCTGAGTTAGTAGTATTAGCTGGCATCGGCAGCCCAAAATCCTTGATCGATATACCCGAAAGTAATTGCACTACTTTGTTCAATTCAAATAATGCTTCGTCAAATATGTTTTGTTCATATTGTACAGTACCGCTCATAAGTCCATAAGCAATCTCACAAAGCAATAGATTGACGCTTCGGTTTCACTTACGACCTTCTGCTATAAGTTGTTTCTATACTATAGACACGCACACACACTCACTATGTCTGTTATTCAGTAGTAGTTCATAATTATTTCAACTAACTTAACATCTGGCATGCTAGCTTGGTCGTTACCGTGCTTGGGCAGGAGCGAGCCCTGAGTTCGAATCTCACATACACCTGCGGTGCTGCTACAAATGATATCTGTTTATAGTTCTTGTTTTGTTAATAATAATACCTAAAGTGGAAAAAAATATCTGTTGTAATTAAATGACTTGAAGTGGTTCGATGATCATTCGATACTTGTCTCGTTAATCTCGATTACATGAATAATAAAAGTTTGTAGGTAGACCACAGAAAACTGAGTAAATTATTTCGATTTCTGTGAGGTAGATGCAATTCGTTACGACTCTTCACCTAATTGAACGTTTTTGGTTAGTGACGAATGTTTCAATTAGCGTTGTTGTGGTTATAATTTCCAAATTATAGAAGCATTGGAAAAAAATATTGCGCTGCGTAAACTTTTACGCACGGATGTAAATGATGCGATAACACAAATATATATTGAAACCGAACTAAGTGTGAGTGTTGAAGATTTCATATTTTACTAAATTTAAATTATTATTTGTTTAAATTACTGAATAATGAGTAAGTGTTGTAATATAATGTTATTTATAATATTTTATTCTAAATTAGTATAGTATATAGTATTTTGCTAGAGATGTGTAATAGTATTACATTCTTTGTTCTAGAGAAATACTGTGTTTGTGAGAAACAGGGAATCCTTGCTAGTCGGATCACTTATTTATGAAGTGGAAGGCTAATTTTAATAAGCCCTCACATGGTGAATGAATATGAAACATATGGTTTCATACCAACCGGACATTTTGCTGAATTAATTAAAAGCGTAATTAAAAACTGTTCGCCGTGTACTCCACGCTAAATCATAGTTAACCAATTAATTTTTCAATTAAATACGGTCGATGATCACGAATGGCCACGCTACGCACCGCACTCCCCCCCCCCCCCCCGACTCTTGCTCGACGAATTGCCAGCCCGCCCCGTAGCGGAGCCTGTAGCTTTATATTCCCCTGTCCCATCTTGCTGTCCTCCTACCAGCAACGCCCTAGGTCTGTACCCCACAGGCCCCACAGGGGGTGCCCTTAGCGAGCAGTCGCTTAGTAATGTAAGTTACCCACTTGCGGCGGATTAGGCGCACCGAGTCGGACTTGCCTGCTCTTCCACAGACTACACTCTTCCCATGGTGCGAGCTGGTTCGCGTCCGTCTGCCTTTACAGATAAACATTTTAATGTAGACATTTTACATAGGGGGACACAATGAGTGGTCTTATCGCTTTTAGCTATTGCATATGTATACAACGAACAGCGACACTGCGATAAAGCGATTATATTTACTGTTTGGCCTTTCAGGTAGTTTTACTAGAAATATACATTACATTTATGATCCGGATTATTTAAATAGATTAATGTAGCTGTCAACAAGCGGAGATAGCTACGTTTCCCCACAATTTGGTACATAACCTGTTTCGTTTATGTTTAAGCGGCAGACATTTTATCCTCGCGGTTTATTTATTGCTAGCGTTTGGGGTTTCGAGACAATAATATCGTTCAAACTGTTTTGGTAACTTGGAAATGGGACATTTATAAAATGTGCCGAGAGACAGTCGTTGATGAAACTTGGCAGCCATTTTGGGTGCAACAATAAAATAATGTGTACGGTCGTCAGAAGCCGAAAGTCTGATAAACTCAAACTCAAACTCAAGGCGTTTATTTCAATTAAACTATTGACAGGCCCTTTTGAATTGTCAAAGAGTCGGTCAGTCAGAAATATGAAGCTAGTTGCCCATTCCAAAGCGTAGTAGGTACCTATGGAGAAGAAAGGGTAAGAAACTCCATGGACACTCCTTTTAAAATACAAAAAGCCAATAATCAATAATTGTTCTTACAAATATCAGTTACATCGTTAAGTTGATCCTATAATTATGTGAGAACGATTTACAAAAACTGTACACGTTAAAGGCGTCCAGAAAATTAAAAAATAAGCCGTGGCAGCTAAGCCACTTCCAACTGATGGCGCCCATTCACGAACATGACCCATGGATCAGCACCATTCAGCTCAACCATTTTGCAGGGAGCTAGATGATCTAACTCACGCGCCACCGTCAGCGAGATATTTCAGTGAGCATGAACACTATCAGCCGCCAAGGCACATTCAAGTCACATTACCCGGTAAATGATAGCTCCGTAGTACATAGTACTCAAACTTTTTTTTTAGGGTGTGAAATCATCAAATGACTTCTCCCGCTCTGGGTGGAGCGCGAGGGACTTTTATTGACTAAAACCCACCCGTGTCCCTTAAAGTTGCCTGTGCCAGGGCCACGGTTTCTATTTCGAATTTCCCGCGACCCTGAGGTGTCGGCCCAATAGGACCCCGTCATTTGGTGCGGACATCTCTTTAAGGCGCGCGTGGAACACGACACGCCGTCGACGACCTGGGCCTAGTCCTTACCGGACGGCGAGCTACCCATTGCTCGCCGTCCGCTAGCCCGCGGCTCCGGTGGCCGGGAATCTGCTTGCGTTTCCCAACGCCCATGGCGTCTCCAGCGGCGACTTGGGGCGTGAGGGCTCAATACTCTCTCCCCTCTCGCGCTCCGCCTCCTCCTTCGTGGGCATTACTGCTTCGCAGAAGGAGGTGACGGCTTTCCATTTCCTCTCGCTCCGTACCGTTGCCTGGACCAGGGCCGGAATAGTACTCACACTTGTGAAATGCATTTATATATAACAAAAGAGATTTAGTTTATACAATGTAAATATATTCTCAGAATCTTCAGCAGCTCCAATTGTATTTCAAATGTTTACTAATTAGTTGTGGTGTGGAGCTGGACCAGCATTGAGCCAGGCATTTTTATCAGCGATATAATTCCCTTACTTGTAATATCCATATATATATTTTATATTATATATATATGGATATATATATTATATATATATATATATATATATATATATAATAGCCTGCATTGTGTGCGTTTTATAAAAGATTTGAATTTAGTCTCATTCAGATGAAGTATGTGGGGAGGTATTTTATTGGATAATTTTAAACAGTACCCCATGAAAGATGAATCTACTTTAGCCAGTCTGAAACCTGGTTGAATTAATAGGTCCCGATTTCTAGTACTATAATTACGTACATGACGTTTTCATAGATATATTGACAAGATACCGTTATTATGTAAATATCCCTTAACAGTTCCCTTAGAGAATCGCGCCTGCGGAGATTATATATGGCTCTGATGGCTCTTTTCTGCAGAATAAAATTAGACTCCGTGTCTGCAGCCCATCCCCAAAGTAAAATAGTAGACATGATACTATGGAAGTAACTAAAATAGACCAGCCTTGCGTTATCTACATCAGTAAATTGACGGATTTTTCTGACAGCGTAAGCTGCTGAACTTAGCCGTAATCAAAGAGATGTTAAATGAGGACCCCATTGTAGCCTTGAGTCGAGCGTGATCTCCAGGAAAACAGATTTAGCGACGAATTCTAGTTTCTCTTGATTCAATACTATCTCACAATCACTACCTTTGCATTTGGCAAAGAAAATCTGATGCAGTTAGTTTTATTTCCATTTAATTCTACTTTACGTACGTCATTCAACGATAAATCGCGGACGCTATGTTGCGGCCACCACTAGGACACTAGCTTTATTGAAAGTTATAGGGAACGCTTTGTGTATTCGTGTTTTTATTTTATTTATTTAGTTGTGAAAACGATATTTTTATGTTTATTCGGTTCTGACGATGCGAAAACAATGAAATTTGCATTGTAATGGCAATTACTAAAGTAACATAGAGGATAAAAGCTTATTTCCAGATATAATTTATCATTGTATCGGTAACACAATTTCATGAAATAACTTGATGACCTTGATGATCGTATTAACATTGCTGTGAAATACGATTTAATTTTGATACAACAATACCTAGCTTGTCAATTTGTTGTAAAGGTAGAAACAGAAGTATATCTTCAAACGAATATTATATTTTAAATTAAATACCTATGCCCTATCGTTTGACTGAACCTTTGATTAAAATTTTTGGGATATGGATCCATTGATTATTCAGCGCCTCTCTTTATTCAGAATATCTCAAAACATTTTTCCGAAAAAAAACAAACGACTTCCAAAAAATACTACAAATTGAAAAATTACTTTAATTTTGGAAGTCGGGAGCAAAAACGAAAATACGTAACCAAAGCAGTGGTTTTGGATTTTCGTTTTTGCTACCGACTTCCGAAATTAAACTTCCGATAGTTTAATTTTTATT
Source organism: Dasypolia templi (assembly GCA_963555695.1). NCBI lineage: Eukaryota > Metazoa > Arthropoda > Insecta > Lepidoptera > Noctuidae > Dasypolia > Dasypolia templi. The sequence goes on from OY743153.1 coordinate 22,263,165, forward strand.
TTTTAGTTGGGCTTACCTAACTCACAAAAAAACGTATATCACTACTCTCTAAGTGAATAACAGGTGACAGGAGTTATTATAACATCATCAACTTAGTGTATAAGTGGAAATAATACGTTTTAATATACTATAAACAGAATACATTTTTTCAAACAAAAGAATGATAAACAGAAGAATGATTAAAATCGGGCGAACGTACATTTATTTTTATTTTATTCAGACTGTTCGAGACTCCTTTTTTGAAGTCGTTCAAAAGTTCTAGTTTTTTAAATTTTGTATATATATTGTGATTGGCCATTGTTTAAGAACGTTATCCTAAAACAATAAATTAACGTCCGTCGTACTTTGATCCACCCTAGGTCGGTGAGTTGTTTGTTTCGGATAAAATTTAGAAGCCGTTGTTTTGCGATTGACCTTACCCTCGAACCCGTACAACAATATACCCAAGTAAAGCATAGATTTATTATGTTTTCTTATTAAAAAAAACCATTAGCCCAGATTTTGGTTTATTAACTCCAAATTACTCACCTAACTCCTTTAACATAACAGCCGAAATATGTGCCTACATTATACCTACATATATTATGTGCCTACAGGCAGAATACAGGTGTCAAGTTACGTTCAATTATTATACAAGCTTGACATCTGTCACTTTATATTACTGCTCATATCCACGTACAGTGATATCATATGAATTTGATTCGAAAGCAATTGGAATAGCTGGAACATCGCTCCAACTATGCTTAATTTGCACCGTAATTATTGTTGTGCGCCCACGAATGAACAAACTATTGTTTGTGATCGGTATGCGGTATTTCAAATGACGCTATTATCATCTAACTGATGACTTGTTGGACATGTGTTATCCTGAAATTAACATAGGTTATGTCGTAGGGGGTATTTCTGGATAGCATACTTAATAATATTTTGTGTTTGACATTATGTGTACAGAGATCTTGGAATGACGCGACATGCGGCATGCGACTTCGAAAGCTCGGCGACTAGACGCAACGACAGGCTGCGGCCGACTTATTTCAAATATTTTGGTCATCGCTCCGCTAAATTAGCGTCGAGTTGCAGAGTTGCAACGACTGGCTGGGCAGTCGCTCTCGATACGCAGCGACTAGTCGCAAGGTGCACGCGGCGCACACATACGCGACAGGTCACCGACAGTCATGCTGTGAGCGCTGAGGAATTTGCTCGTATGTTTGTATTACTAATCTCAACATGGGTACGTTCGATGTTGATGTGTTCAAATGAGAAGTCGAAGCGCGACGAATACTCAAAGAAAATGATCGCTTGTCAGCAGTAGGCAGTCCTGCGTCTTGTTGCAGCGACTAGACGTTGCGCGCACAGTTTGCGCTGGCTCTTAGCTGAGACCCTGTATTACTACCTATGTCATGATGAGGCAAATGTAACAACTGGTTAATGGTTTGCCATCATCGACTTTGACAGTCAAAATCATTGTCTGATGCCATCAGCAGAGGTTCTTTCAAATCAGAGGCAGAGCCAATCCTGGCATCCGTAAACCCACAATTAATATTAAAGACGAATTTCACCATTATACACCAAGAATAAATCTTATAAGTGATTAAATTTTAAATTTTTGACAGTTTTTCCATACCAGAAATGTCAGACGTCAAATTACTTTGGTAAAATCAGCCCCTAATCATATTATATTTCAAATGGGAAAAAAATCTCATATATTTAGAAAAGTTCCTGGTTTAAATAAACAGAAAGCCCAGAGTTGTTATTTAATACCTTCCGAGTTGACGAGTGAGTCCCCAAAACGAAAAAAGCAGACCTAATTATAACAAAATAAAAACTACTACTAACTATGTATAAACAGCAGATAGGATATAACGTTACATCCATCTATTCAAGCACTACTCCAGAGGAGAACATAACTTATCCCTGCGTACGACGCGCGACACACATCTCGTCTAAAAGTACCCTTAGCCCAATATTCTGTGGTGTCTGATTTTGTATATGACAGGACCTTAACGATATTTTACTCATTTTATGTGTGACAACGAATTTCCTCTTGAATGTGTATAGTCTTTTTGTGGGATATTTACCTAGCCAGGAACTTCTTGGTCGTTCTGAGTTTGGGTTCTATGTGATTTGGGAATCTTTCGGATTTGTTGTCATAATGGTACAAAGTAAATCACACATAACATCACGCCTGAAGATGACGATGATTTTAGACGAAAAGGAAGTTAGCAGAGTCACTTTAAGGGTTTGTTCAGTCACAAGTAATATTAAGAGTGCACACATCTAGACGAAGCGCTGCTGCATTTTTTGTTTTTGTAACGTTCTAAAAGCTCAATACTAATACAAGAAACCTAGAATTCGAATTTATACAGCTGAAAATTGTAATCGACATCTTTATTTACCTGTTTAATTTCCCGCACTAAAGGCTCACATACAAGCTGTCTATACTGTAAAATAGCACTACAGCATGTCGATTCTGTAAAAATCACACCTAAGGGTGAAGTGAGATTGAAATGATCTGTGGTGCTATTCTATTAATATCTCACCGTAAAAACTTAGGTGAGGTGAGCGTGAAGTGAGCGTCACTGCCACATGCTAGTGATTGACCAAGACGGGATGACACTGACAGCTTACTCCACGCAAGTCTTGACGGCAGGATTTTAAAAGAATCGACATGCTGTATTGCTATTCTGTAACAATTTCAACGTAAAAACTCAGTCTTCCTTAGCACCTGGCGGAATAACAGCTCACTTTAAGCTCACCTCACCGACGTTATCAAGGTAAGATTTTACCAGAACAGACCGGGTGGAAATTAATGTCACTGTTTACAATTACGACAGGTTCACGCCCCTAAAACAGATGACGTAGACGTCAGTGTTGTTACTAATCGTTCGGTAATGCTACCACCTGGGATAGCAGTGCGGCTGCAAATTTGTTAATCGCAATTTAAGTAGCATTAAGAGCATCCCCTTATCATGCAAACTTGCTTACCACCCGACCCTCTTAGGTTGCCGTTCCATCAAAGCGCGGTAGATAAGCGGTAAAGCTTAGCTACGAAACTTAAAACAAGGTTGCAGTACTTTTTAAAGCCAAAATCAAAACATTCAAATCACTCGTAGCCACATAAAAGGCAGTTTTGAATTGATTCTAGTTGCCCCTTCCAAAAGGTGGTTTCTTAAACCTACGGGCAAGCGCTGTGTAAAGACAGAAACGTGAATTACATGCAATAATTGGCTACATACAAAAAAACATAAATATCACACTAAATTGCTAGTTAAAACGTTTACCTTAAAGATATTCCATCATGAAACCATGTTAAAGTTTTATCAAAAGATAAATGAATGTATGTATACAACCTGTTTTTTTTATATTCCATAACTCTAGGGTATGATTGAGACAATATCAAAGAATCAACTGGCATACGAATTATGTTTCAATAATCCTGTCTTTTTTAATTTTCATACAAAATAATTCGACATCGTCACGAATGTTAATGTAAAACACCATTACGTGAAATATGACAACGTCGCATTTTCTTTACTTTAAATATGAATGATTGGTTTGAATGAAAATGAATTACTCGTATTTGTTATCAATGAAACTTAGATGCCTACACACATATTAGGGTTGATGACATCTCTGAAACTATGCATTTTTGGACCACCTATTCTAGGAGTTTTACTATTATTTTTACCTACAGAATATAACCCTAGAGTTAGTAGATATATAAAAAAACAGATTGTCTAAGTATGTATACAAAATCTAGCAGTTCAAGCGCTTGCACCGACCAGCCTGTGCCCGACGAAATGCACTACAAGACACACTGCACTACAGGAGGGTCGTAAGTGTCTATTTTAACCCGAGCTAAGTGGTGTAGCGTGCTATGAAAAAGTTATTTTTTTAAACTTTGCCCCGTTGAATGCATGCATTGCATTCATCTTGTATTTAGAAGGTGCCAAATTCAAATCTAGCCGCTTGTATTATATTGTTTGAATAGCATTACTATATTGTTATTGAAAACCAACTACGAAATTGAGGTTACATCAATAAATTAACGAATGAATAAAATCTTTAAGGAGATTGATTATAAATTAGCATTTCGGATTTAATTAATTATGTATGAAATAGGTAAATCAACGCATTCAATTCGTAAGTGGTGCTACAAATTGGCATCCACAGGTATGTTTTCTGATTATTTCACATTTTCATGTGTTTGCAACAGACCATACTCAGCTTAGCAGATCTCTGGTGGAAAGGCAGCCTTATGCAGATTAGGGGTTAAGAGATTAGATAGAAACAATGAGAGTCATCTGCCGTAGCGTCTTTTGTAAATATGCTGAAGGGATGTTGAGAAAGGTGACAGGAATTTCTTCGTGGCCTTACAAGTTTTTACTGTTTAGGTTTCCGTCGTCAACAAGGAACCTTTATAGGTAAGCAATGTCTAAATATTTATTTTTTCTCATCTACCTTATGGTGTGAGGTATCGTTGGTATTTCCAAAATATTTCAAACCAGCTTCAAGGTTGTTTTTGGATATGTGAAAAAAATTACGGTCGTTGTATTTATACGAAGTTAAAAGGAAAACTATCACAGCTAGAGAGGCTTTACAGTTTGACGAGTAATAGTCGACCAACTAACATTTGCAGTAGGAATTTATGAGAGGTCATGTTTTTCAACTGCAATGTTAAGTTTGTTTTTGGGATAAATTTGTCCCAATCCTTATTCTGCGTGGCCGGTTTTACTTATGTAAGTGACAGACTGGTGGAGGACTCGCTTAATTAAATTGAAGCAATTGCGTTTTTGTAACTGAGATTAAATACTCCAGAGGTGCGTACCTTTGAAATACATTCAGAGAAGTTTGCAATATTTCATTGCGTTTATTATCCCAAAATAGCTCATGCTCTTGTGATTTAAGCGGCACCATGTTCTTTTTACAAGAACATATTTTGTTACATCTTCATCTGTTCTGCTGGCCATATAAACTAACACGAAAGTGGAAGAAGAATTAGGCGGCAATTATCAATTATTATATTATTATTCTAAGGCATTATCTTAAACCACAGTATTTTATAGGCTCAGTTGAATCAATTACACTTGCCATTAAAATAACAACAAACCCAAATCAACTAACAAATAACAAACTATTACGCGCATTAGCAACAGTCACACAACAAAACAGTGAGGTTCCGTATCTCGGAGATCATTAACTTAAACTTTGTCTTCCTGAAGCGACATGTGTGTAATTAGCGGCCCCCAGTGTAATTTGTCATTTACTGTCAGCTATATAATTGTATAGAGATGCTGTTGAAAATAATATATGGTGTGGCTATGAAAGAGTAAATAATTTAATCACCGCTGCTCTCAAAACGGTGAAGGAAAACATCGTGAGGAAACCGGCATGTCCTAGAACCAAAAATTCGAAGACATGTGACATCTACCAACCCGCACTGAGCCCGCGTGGTGGATTACGGCTCACTACCTCTCATAGAGAGGAGGCCTGTGTCCCAGCAGTGGGAACGTTATAGGCTGCATATGCTATGCTAGTTAACAAAGAAGCTTAATAATATTGCTTATAACTTAAAAGTCCGACAACCAGTCGCCAAGGAGTATAGTTAAGGAGTATCGTGTAACCTCGTAACTAGATTGTCAGTACACATAGTCAGGTCAGATGGAAAGTCGCTACATGTGAAATACTGGTATTTAGCTGCAAGCGGTTAGATTGGAACCCGACCTCATATATCACATAGTTGAGAAAAATTTAGAGCAGATTGGTTGAGTTGATGAAGAAGAATATTTTTGTGTGAAATGTAGGTACCTAATGGAAAGTAGTCAAGTAATGCTGTATGTCTTAGTATTTATGAACAGACCAAGAGATACTAAACTTAGCAGATTAATGAGTTTTGCTTCATAAAGACGTTTCCTATTTAAACAGTGTGATTAGTGCACGTGTATGTAATTAAGAGATTCTGAAATATGGTCGTTCTCTTCTTTTAAAGGGTGGTAAGACCATTTTAAAGAATTGTAGACCTAGCTTGCTCATAAGCCAAGTAGTTAAGTTGTTTTCAAAAGTCGTCACGAATCATCTAGCGCAAAGACTCGATGAATTTCAGCCACTAGAGCAGGCCAGATTTTGAGGAGGATGCAGCACCATATATCACATTCAGACAGTGCAGAAAATAAAATAAACAGAAGTCCGAAGAGTATAACTGGCCCCTGTGTCTTGCGTTTGTGAACTATGAGAAGGATTATGACTCTATGGAGACCTGGTCTGTTGTTGAGATCACGAATTGGCAAACGTAAAGTAGGACGCTCTCAGGCTAGATGGCTGGTAGCAGCTAGATGAGAGTTGCCGAGAGTCGAGCTGAATGGAGTGTAATTGGAGAGGCCTATGCCCAGCAGTGGACTGCTGTAGGCTGATGATTATGATGTAGTTCAAAATACACTGGGTCTACAATGCCTACAACGTTCTCACATTCACAAAATATAAAATAATCTATTAAAAGAATAATTAAATAATAATAAAATTTGAAACAACTATTTACACCAAATGACATGATTGCCTTCCAACTGTATCAAATCTGAATTAATATCCAGAGACCCGAGTGTGAGTTTCTCTCTTAATGGTGAAGGGCCGATCGGAGCGCCGAACGCGGTCGATGCGTAAAGTCGAGATGGTTAGAAGAAACTCACACTAGGGCCTCTGTTCACAAAAGCCAACAATAAATAGTTGAAATTAGAATTATAGGTTTTTAATGCCAAACCAGAGTAGTTACATTCTTTGATGTCAAATATTGGCAAAATTATGTGAAAGTATGTAAAAAATGTATATTTAATAATAATAAAAAATAAAAAAATGCTATTGATTGGAACATATGCTTAAATCTACGCAGCTTATTTATTAACTACTAGTAGGATTTGGTGCACACAGGGTGGCAGGAGTATTGGCACGTAAAATATGACCATGAATTCAGCACAAGAAGCTAGACTGCCCCCCCCCCAAACGTCAAAAATTTTAGACGAATATTAAAAAAAAATACTGCTGTTACAAACAAACAAATTCGGAATCATTTAACAAATCCATGGTAACTGGTTGCGCGTCGATGACCCTACCATTCTTTACAAGTTCAGTAGGCAGAAAATTTGGTTTGTTTGCAGTTAGAGTTTAGTCTGTTCGTGGCTTTATTCGCGGTTCTGTATTTAAATTAATATTGTTTTCGGTTTGGTCGAGTAAACAATGATCGTAAAATGATTGCAACTATTATTTTAGTAGAGCAAATATTTAATCGAACCTCAAACAGTTCCTGTTTTACTTTCCTAAAATATAAATAAACATTAATAAAATTGATTTCGCCTTTTTTTGTGAACATCAAATCATTTCTGTTGTGAGGCCTAAAATATGGGGCCCAAATTGAATGTAGCGACCTAACCTAACCTAACCTAACCCGTTTTGTAGGGACCCTAGCTCAGTTACTGCGACCGACTGTTAGAAGAGGTCAGAAAGTTAAAAAAAAGTAGCACCATAAGGGGCTTGCACCATAAAGGGTGCAAGGTGTATTAATGTGACCATTGTGCTGTTAAGACAGCACGGCCATCTTAAATGCTGCATTTTCGAGATGGATAACTAAGAAAATGCTATCACTGCTACATTCATCGAAGCACAAGGTGCAAGGTTTTGAAGAGTTGCCCATTTTATAAGATAATTAATTAAGCATTAACTAACATTAGCAGTAACGTACAATCTTAGAGTTTCGCACCCAAACGGTGCCAACGGGATCCTATTACTAAGGCTCCGTTGTCCATCCGTCTCTCACAAGGCTGTATCTTTTGAACCGTAATAGGAAATTTTCAGAGTGTCTTTAATATATGCTGCTTAAACAAAAAATTATAAAAAAATAACAAAAAATAGTTACAAATTAAAGGGACACAAGAAACATGTAAAAGAAATATGTAGTGTTCAATATTGCGTGGCTGACTCGCAAGAGGCCGCTTTTTACGTTTGACACAGCTCAAAATGTGTTTGTAATTCAAACTCAAAGCATTCGATAATTTCTGGGCGCTTTTGAATTGTCTAAAGAGTCGGATGGTAAATAATAGTGAAAGTTGCCCATTCCAAAGCGTTGAAGGTTTCTATGGCTAAAAACCGGCAAGAAACTCCATGGACGCTCGTTTAATGTCAAGTTATTACTGATTGTCACTTTACCCCGCGTGTACAAATAAAAGAGCTACAATTAAAAGCTTTATGTTACTCTGTAATTTCCTAATTGTGCTTAGAAAGAAAGAATAACGTGTATTTGAACGCAGTACGTGAAACACAAAATACAAATTATAACAAAACAAAATAAATAAGTTTTAAAAACAATAGTGTGTGCCTCTCAGCTGCGCCAAAAAGGTTGATTTCAGCCTGAATGCCAGACAGATGCTATCTGACACTGGTTTTCTAATGAATCTTTAAGAACAAGTGACGGGAAGTACAAACAGTTTCAAAATACCTAATAGCAACTGCTTCAACAACCGACCCACTGAAATAGTTGCCTAGAGTCCTAGATAAACAACACAGTGAGATCACACTGCATATTGCAGCACCAATTGTATGGCAAACATATTATCTCATACAAATATAGTGTAAGTACAATTCATTTGAAATATCGAGCCTAAGTTGCTGAGTTGTGATTAATTTTTAAAGGTAAGGTTGCCTCAGATGAGAAATATTTTGGCATGCATCATGCATCAACTCGGGCTCACCGTAGCAGCAATGTGCTGCGATAAGCTTAATTGATTTATTATTAGGTTTCTTCACGAACGGTTTTCGAAAATTCGTCAGAATGCCTCTGTAACTGATGAGAGAGATGTAACAAAGGCCCGTCCTTATCACATTATACAAAAAAAAAAACACAGGCTTTGGAGGGATGGAGAAGAGCAAATGGAAAGCTACGAAATTTAAGAACATCACTAAAGTGGCCGAGGTTAAAGTGAAAACAAGAACACTAGAATGCAAATGGACATGATGAGAGCTAAGACGGAAAATAGGTTTAAAAAAAGTCACAGAATGGTATTCGATGAAAGGAAAAAGTAGGAAGACATGTGAAAAGCTGGGAGGATGACTTGTCAAAAGTTTGGCGAAGAACAGTTTTGAACTGGATTAAGTGGAGGGAAATAGAGGAGGCCTGTCGCAAGTCAGCGTGACCTGGTAGCTAATAATAGATAATTTGCTAATGGGTTACCAGAATATAATAATATGAAATATTATTAATAGTTATGCTATTCTTTATTTCATTATACAAACAAAGTTAGTTTCCAATTCGCTTCCTAGTATCATCTACACTATCAGAAGTTTCTCCTACTCGAAGTCAACGCTGAGACTTACACAGATTGACAGAGGCGGATTAGGCCTTTGACATGCAGACACGCATTCAAAGGAGCTTGTGATCGATTTCATGGCTCCATACACATCAGTTTGTGTAGCCGGTTGGACACAGTTCGGCACTAGCCTACGAGCATACAGTTACGAGCATAGATCCAGAAGCGTGTTTAACCTAAAGTATTGATTGCTTTCAAGATTTGTGTCTGTGAACAAATACGATACATGGGTTTTACGAAAAAAAATTACATTCATATACCGTCTTGCTAAATACCAAACCAAATGACCGTGGTAATATTAATTGCCATAGGGCCAATTTCAATATTGATTCAATAATATCACAATTCTTTTATTTTTTTATTAAAAGTGATAATAAGTAAGTTTTTATACATAAATATCTTCGAACACATTTGTTAATCTAGTTTTTTGCTAGCCATTTAACTTAGCCTATCGCAGTCCACTGCTAGACATGGGCCTCAACCAGGCTTCGCCACAACACTTTGTCCTCCGCCTTTTGGATCCAGTCTGTCCCAGCCACCTTTTTAAGGTCGTCAGTTCATCTAGATGGGGGGCGTCCCTCACTATGCTTGCTGATAAGCAGTCACCACTCCAGAACTCGTCTGCTCCACCGGCCATCGGTCCTTCGAAAAACATGACCAGCCCACTGCCACTTCAGCTTGCTTACACTACAAGCTATGTCGGTAAATCTTACTTAAATTACCTTCTGCATTGTCTGTAGTTAAAACATATATATAGGGCAGACCTGGCCGTTATAAGGGTCGATTCCATTAACGGCCCTGTTCCAACGTATCATCTAATTAAATTCCTTGCACGGGCTATTGCGGCCTTTGCCGTGATTAAGACGTCCCGGTTTTGGGCGTAAATTGCTTGTTTATTCCTCTATTGTGAGACAAAGGGTCACCCGGGTTGATTGATGTTTAATTAATTACTTAAGCTATAAATATTTTGTGACTAGGTTGACACTTTTGAATCGGGATCACATTCAGTTAACATCATTTAAATGAATTCAAATTCATACTTAATTTAAACAGGCCCACTTGCAGCACAAATCAATTATTGGATTCTGCGCTCATCGAATAAAAAACAAAGTTCTATTTCGGTCAATCGTTTGAAGAAGACAGTTATAGATTTTTTTTTTAAATACGTAACATACGTTTAGCGTTAAATGTATTACGCTAAGAAAAAAACAGCCCCCAAGTGCCCTTAGTCTTCGAGCTATGATCGATTCTTCTTTTATGGAAATGTTGAAGCAGTACAAATAAATTGCTCAATATTTTCCTAACCAAAGCGCACATGTAACATCAGATATTCTTGAAATATTCTTCTTTTATATTAGAATACGCTTATGATTATACACCTGTCGCATAGAGCTGAAATTGTTCTTATTTTCCAAGATACGAGTAAAAGAGTTCTGTTCTTTGTAAGATATCAAGTTACTCGTCGTATTTCAATAAAACATCATCATTTGCCTAGACATTTCCCAACTGCTATGTGAGTCAGCTTCTAGTCTAACTAGATGCAGCGGAATATCAGTATTCTACATGGAGCGACTGCATACATGATCTTCACGACCGTTACTGGGTGTAAATACAACACCCGTTAGTTAAACTTGTTTTCAGACTTTCGGGCTCCTGACGACGCGCAACGACTGTTAAAGATCCACGAATGACAGCCGGGACCAACGACTTCTTCCTTACTTACGTGCTTTCCGAGGCACGTATGGGTCTTGTTATTTAAAGGTCCAACCGCGGCAAGCGTAGCTTAACGCTTAAGCTGTTATTACTTAACTCTATTATTAATAAATATTAAATAAATAAATTACTTCGCCACGAACTGCTCACTCGCCCTAATTCAATAAATCAAGTCATTTTTATGTGTTTTCGTCGGGAAAAAGAAGTCACGAGAATTCGTGAACCTATATATTTGCACTGTTTACTTGTGTAAACAAAACAAAGGGTTTTCGTTTTCGGAACAACTTAATAACTTCCTGTCTAAATTGAACCATACAGCTCTGAATAAAACTTCAGATGTGTTTTTAGTTTTAGGTGATTTTAATATAAGTGGAATCACGTGGGTTCCATTTAATAACCTTTCGTTAGTCCCATTGAACCCAGCCACTAGTCACGAATGTTTATTCGCGGACGAGTTATGTACGCTGGACTTTGGACAGTATAATGGGGTAGCTAATGGGTACGGGAAACTGTTAGACTTAGTCCTCTCAAATAAGTTGGCCTGTGTTAGTGAGTGTGCTGACCCTCTAGTGCCTATTGATCCCTATCATCCTGCGCTGTTAATCAATAATGACATCTTTGAAATACCTCCTCTTGAGTATGCGCCGCGTTTGCGTTATATCTATAGCAAAGGCGATTTTGATTCTATAAATAACGAGATTTCTGGCATTAATTGGGGACATGAGTTTACAATCCGATCACTGGATGAGTCGGTTGAGTACTTTATAGACACTATAAAACAGTTTCAAAACAAGTATATACCACAAAAGCTAGTATGTAAGAATAAATACCCAGTCTGGTTCAGCTCATCACTCGTCAAAACAATTAAAGAAAAATATAAATATCTTAAAAAGTTCAAGATTTATGGCAATAAATCTGATGAGTTAACTTTTAAATATTTACGTGACAGAGTCAAGACGATGGAAGCTTCTTGTTATAAATGTTATCTTAATCAAACTGAAAAATCTATTAGAACTAACCCTAATTTTTTTTGGACTTTTGTTAAAAATCGCTACAACTCTAACACTATACCTAATACATTATATTATAACGACGAATTATTACTCACCGGTGATTCTATTTGTGAAGCTTTTTTATCTTATTTCATGTCGACTTTCCTCAACCCCACTTCATCTAATACTACAAGTCCACCTCCTGTTTTGTCTTTAGAAACTAACAGAATTTCATATGACATTTGTCACATTGAAGTGAATGTAGATGTCGTGTCTAGTTTAATTCGTAACTTGGATCCAACTAAAGGTGCTGGCCCTGATAACATATCGTCTAAATTTCTAATGAAATGCGCGCCTTCCATTGCCATACCTATATCAATTCTGTTTTCCAAGTCTTTGACACTCGGTGTTGTCCCCAAAGTCTGGAAATCTGCTTTTATTACACCCGTGTATAAGAAGGGGTCTAAAACCGAGATTACTAATTATAGGCCTATACCCAAGCTGTGCATTCTAGCTAGAATATTTGAGAGGATTGTCTACAACCAATTATATTCCGCCCTTGCTAGCTCGTTCAGTTCCTTTCAGCACGGATTTTTAAAAGGGCGGTCTACCACTTCTAACTTGATTTTATTCAATGATTTCATTACGGATGCTATGGATAATGGTAAGCAGGTCGATGTGGTTTACACAGATTATAGCAAAGCATTTGATCGGATCGACCACGATACCTTGATAAAGAAGCTAAGCTACATGGGCATCCGTGGGGACCTCCTGAGGTGGCTCTCTTCTTACATTGATAACAGGTCACAAGCAGTGGTACTCAATAATTATATTTCAAGTTGGGTAAATGTGCCCAGCGGAGTGCCTCAGGGTTCGTTGCTCGGTACTCTTTTGTTTGTAGTGTATGTGAACGACATCGATCAGTGCCTCTATTCATCCAAACTTTTATGCTTTGCCGATGACATGAAAATCTTTGCCACTATTTCAACGCTCGAAGATACACTAGCACTTCAGGCTGACTTGCATCGGCTTGAAGAGTATTGTCGGGTTAATAAACTTGATCTAAACCCAGCTAAGTGTTCGGTGATCACCTACACTAGGAAACGTGCAGTCCTAGCCACTATTTATACTTTGGCAGGCCAGATCTTGCCAAGGTGCAATACTATTCGTAACTTGGGCGTCCATCATGATAGTAAGTTAGTGTTTGATGCACACATTGATGCAATTGTCAAAAAAGCCTCTAAAATGCTTGGGATCATAATACGTCTATCTAAGTGTTTTAGTGATGCAAAAACACTAAAAATATTGTATTGCACTTTTGTTAGAAGTCAGCTAGAGTATGCGTCTCAGATTTGGAATCCACGGTATCATAAATACCGCATTGAAAACATCCAAAGACGGTTCATAAAATATCTTTGCTTCCATCGAAAGATTCCGTACCAGTCGACCTGTTATTTTAGACTCTGTAAGAGGTATCATTTACTACCACTGGTAGATCGTCGTAAAATTGCAGACTGTTTATTCTTGTTAAAAGTCCTCAATAACAATTATTCCCCACGAGTTATTGTCAAAAATTTATTTTAATGTGCCAAGTAAAGTAGTTCACTTTAATCCACCCTTACGTGTATCTCATACATCTTCAAATTATAGGCAGAACAGTTATATTGTGCGCGCAAGCAGAAATTTTAATGAGATATGCAAGGAATTTGATTTTGATCCATTCACAGTTACCTTGAATTCGGCCAGAAGGTGCTTAAGTCTACATTTTTTTAAGTAGCGGTAGATTGTATTGTATTGTTTTTGTTTTCATTATTTTCTCCTTTGATTTCAGTAATTAAATTGTAAAACTAGTATTAAGTATTTAGATAGCTTCTTAATTTAAATAAGGCGATGTGTTTTTTGTTTTTGTGCTCACGTCATAATGAACTGTTATGTGTCTATACGTGAGGATTTGTAATTGGCTTCCTGGCGGCTATGGTCGCCTTTTTTTGTTTGTTTTACTAGCTGTAAATCTTCCATGTACTATAAATAAATAAATAAATAAATAAAAATAAGCTGGCAGCTCACCAAATGGTTTGTATGGTCACCGCTGCCAATAGACATCTGTAATACCAGAAGCATCACAGTATCAACATGGTAGGGACAAAGCTGATAAAATATGTCTCATGCCTGATAACTGCACTCGCGAGTTACTCTCTTTCACAGTGAGAACATTTATAATTATATTTTATTTGAATTTTGTATTATTAGACTTACAATATTTTTTGTTCTCTTTTTATTTGTTTCACGTCATTTAATCGTGATCGTAAAGTGATTGGGTTTAGGTACTTGTTAAAATAACAAACCATTTTCAATTGTTTTACATTTTCTGATCGATGCTAAGAGAAGAATAGAAAAAGAAGTTACTAACTGACCTTTCTGAAGAACATCACCATTAAGGTCACTATTTGTCCTCCTAAGGCGTCACTCACATCTGCCTTGTAAATATTTTTTGTAAGCATCCTTCCATTCATCCTCTCAACATGACCAAACTAATCAAAACATATTCTTTTAAATGTTTGTCACTACATCTTCTTTTAAACCACATGGTTGCCTTATCACATCATGCCACAGCCTATTATAATTCATAGTCACACCTCACAAACTTCGCAAGGAACGCATTTACACAGCATTTATTCTGCATAGAAGAAGAAAAAGAGTCTAGTCCTATTTTAGGTCATGCCCATTTAACCGCAACACATTAACACAAATTTTCGGCAGGAATACGTAAGTACTTCCCAAGAAGAGCTACTTGCTACACAGAGATCAAATCAAATCAAATCAAAATATTTTATATCACATAAACCTACATGGGCACTTATGAAACGTCAGAATCTAGGTACACGGTTCCAATTGGTCGTTTCCTATGGAGAAGAGCCGGCAAGAAACTCCACGGTTACTCTTTTAAAATATTTGTCTTTTACAATTTTTTCAAATTACAGTGTTAATAGGTATGGGAGGACAGTATAGGCCTGTCAACAAGTACCATATATGTAACAAATAGACTATGGTCTATAAATTTACAATCTACAAGGCCTACAACGTTCTCACATTTACAAAATATAAAATAATCAAATAAAGTAAAATAAAAAACGAATTTAAATCAAAGGCCAATAATGGAGAGTTGAAATTAAAATTGTAAGTTTATAATCTCAATGTCATGTCAGAGATAAGTAAAAAGTTAATATCTAATAATAAAGAAATAAAATATCTATAACATATAAAATATCTAATTAAAAAGAGAGCACTACTAAAAGGTTGGCAGCGAGCCTATCAATAACATAAAGTAAGTTTTTCAGCGAATATGAGAAGGTAGTAGAGTAGCCAATAGTGAGCTGCAAACTCTTTCAAATGTTTAACATCAGTAAGAAATTTATATGATACTACTTTCTGGTTGTATTTGTAAACCAACTAGTTTATTAAAGTTTGTGCTTCTCCAACGTGAGGGTGTATTAAGTTGCTAACTCTGGTGTTGAAGACATTTTAAATTGCGGTTTATCAGCACCGGTACTGGAAAAGTTGGTCGTACAGTTTACAAGTTACATACGTATTGAGGATTCGAACTTTTTATTTGGATTCGTATCCTGTACAGGCAAACGCCCAGCATGCGTTGCAATGCCTTTTTTTTTCAAGTCATCCCTTTTTTAGGTTAGGTTAGGTTTGGTGGAAGAATTAAATGATTGATGTTACTTATGTTTCACCACACCGTCTGGTTACAGGAGCTCGTGTGGTTGGTAGCTAACAACTTAAGCCGTTTTTGAGTTTTAGCGAGAGTGAAGAACATAAATTGATTTTTAAATACATATATACGAAGACAAGCTAATGCCATGGCATGCGTTGCAATGCTTCTTTTTTTCAAACAACCTATCATTAGAGGAAACAAAAACTCAAATTGCTTAAGGCGTTTTGGCGGGTGAGTTTTAGCGAGACTAACAATAAAATTGATTATAATATAACAAAGAAAATTATTTGAAATAACATAACTTACAAATACAAAAATTTTACTTACGGACGAACTTTTTTGTGAGGGTTACACTTTTAATTTATTTTCACACCACACCACACGCAAAATCAAAATAAATATATTTTATTTAACATACACCTACATGGCCACTTATGAAACAGGGTGCACGCTTCTAATTGGTCGTTTACTGTGAGGAAGAGCCGGCACGAAACCCAACGATTACTCTTTTACAACGTTTACAAATAACAGTGTTATTATATATGGGAGGACAGTGTAGGCCTGTCAACAAGTACCATATGCTTAACAAATAGACAATGGTCTACAAATTCACAGTCTACAAGGCCTACAACGATCTCGCATTCACAAAATATTTAAGAATGTAATAAAAGAAAAATTAAATTAAAAACCAATTTATGTAAAATGGCATGAGTGCAATTTCAACTGTAACAAATCGGAATTAATATCCAGCATGTCGATTCTGTAAAACCCGTGAAGACTTGCGTGGAGTGCACTGTCAGCGTCATCCGTCTTGGTCAATCCCTAGCATCAGTTTCACTACTCCACGCTCACTTCAGCTATGTTTTTACGGTGAGATTGTTACAGAATAGCACTACTGTTCACAAAAGCCACAAATAGTTGACACTTCACTGGTACCCACAATCTTCAATAACAACTTTAATTTTGTCTATTTTTCTTTCTTTACTTTTGTTTACTGTGTTCTCCTACAGAAGGATAATTTATTTTGTTGATTTAATACTCAAACACTGTTTATGAACTGGTAATCTGTGTGATAGGTTTTCCTAGTGCAGATACTCGTGCTACAAAGGAATTATCAGTCATTTTTTAAAGCGCAATTGTGTTTCTTTTTTTTGTAAATGTTTTATCGGGAACAGGGTCCAAGCTGCCAGCGATCCGGGCTCCAGAGAGAGTTGCCTCTTGACAATGCGAGCCGTGTCCAGAAGTACCGCTTACTGAATCAAGCCCTTGATCCAGCTGCCCACAAGAGCCTCTTCAAATGTTGGACGTGGCTATTGGCTATTAAGTCATTGGCTGTCACGACTATCGGCACAATGATTGCGGAGTCCACATCCAACATGTCGACAATCTCGCGAGCCAAGTGAAGATACTTGATTTGTTTATCTTTCTCAGCTTTCACGAGGCTACCATCATATTGTGGGACCGTTACGTCAACATTGTGCGCCGCTCTACTCGATCCACCACCACTATATCAGGATTATTGGCAACATTAGTCCTGTCAGTGATGATGATCGATCACAGTGCAATGTGACATTTCCAGTTTCGAGAACTGGGTCGGGCATATACCTGTAGTATGGTACTTCTGACTTCACAAGGCTGTATTTTAGAGCAAGTTGCTGATGGATTATTCTGGCTACAAGTTTGCGTCTATGCAGGTTCTCTTGGTTAGCTAGACAAGAACACCCACAGATAAAGTGTCTTATTGATTCACCCGGACGGTGGCATGCCCGACCAACGTCCTCCGTGCCGTCTTTCACAATAAATCTGCGGTAATTGTTCGTCATCATAACTTCGTCCATGATTGCACAGACAAAACCTTCGGTTTCCCCAAAGAGGTCACCAAAACGCAGCCAGGCTACGGACGCTAGTTGATCTACATCCGGACCATGTAGGGCCTGGAGAAAGCGTCCCTGAAGCCCTGCCATACACCTCCACGCGATCATTAGTGTCAAGCACTACTGGCTTGCGCCAGTTCTTTTTAGCCAAGGAGAGTAGGGTGAGGCCCTTGTACACTGCAACCACATCTCGATGCATCCCCACGTCGGCTTCTAAGAAATATTCCCTGAGACTGCATATATCGCGATTGTGAAGGGTCTAAACGTTTAAAATGCTTCGACTTCCACACTTTCGCTGGATATTCAGTCTCATTACCGATGACCGTGGGTGACGCATTCGGATTGCAGTCAGTAGTGTACGGATTCTTCCAAATGGACTCAATTCCAATTTGAGTATGCCGAAAGAGTACATCCAAACCAGCATGACCCAACCGTTGAAGGCGCTCACCTTATTTCCGCCTGTTAGAAGACTATTAAATACTTTCTTCAGTCGGCCAAAGAAGCGTTTCTTCAACGATTTCTTAATGTCACTAACATTGAAGCCCGACGCTTCCGACTTACCCAAATATTAAATAGAATATAGGTGTCAGTTGAGGAGAGGGTTCTAAGGTTTATGGATTCCGAGAGTTGAGTTTCCACGGATTGTACAATCTCCCCTCGCTTTGCGCATGACCGCACATTTGTCCACATCAAATTCCATCCTGATGGCGCTACTGAAAGTTTCAATAGTTAATAGTTAAGTTTTAATAGTTTTATTAATATCATTTTTTTTTCATGGCACATTATTGAATTTAATGCGTCAACTATTGTACAAGCAAAAAATAATCAAATTTAGATTCATGTAATTTCTTCTCTCAATCTTGAAGTTTCTGTGTCTATTCTAAACTAAGTAAAACGAGACAGCTTCTTTAAAACAACCCAAAAATCTATCGAAATACATTCAAATGAAAATCTGCCAGTTTGTTACCAACCTCGAAAACTGCCAAATCTTTTAACATACTCGTATTTATTTACTACTTGAAACTCGGTGGCATGTTCGAGTTGCCTTGGCAAGCGGGTCACAAGTTCGAAGGTAAACCTGCACTGGATGTTGGCTTGCCAACTTTGTCCACCACAATTAACTGACGAGTATTCGTGATCACTTTGGTCCTTACTATTGGAGTTGGTGGTAGCCATCTTGTTTAACAATTTACGTGAATGACTTGCTCTTACATTTGCTTCTGCATTACCAACGGTGCGTTAATTTTGAGTATAAAGTAGGATGACTTTAAGAGTAGGGGAAAACTACAAGAAACGTCGGATGGACTGTGAGAAAAAGATGGCTAGAAAAGGCTATTAGAGAAAGATGGAAAATAAAACACAATGTTGCGCCGAACTGAAATAAGTTGGGGTAAGGGCATTCGTTTCTATTTTTGTGTTTTGTGTGAGTATTGTGTGCCTTAACCTGAGTGAAATAAATTTTCATTCTTTCATTCGCTACTGAGCTATGATAAGGTTTAGTAGATTTTGTTGTTACCAAATAAATTATTAATCTGTTGTCTATAAATAATTCCCGCAGCCATGCTAAGACCTGCCTGTTCGTATTGATCCATGTGTTTTATTGTTCGTTCGTGATTCAGTTATATTGAGCGTAAGCGGGTTCATCCACTTCAGTATAATACAATAACTAGCTGATCAATCTTTTGAAACGTATTTCCTTATCGCATGTTATATTCAGAGACTCACAAATTGCAACATTTTGGCCGTGACGACACTTTTATTAAGTAACAAGTATCCTGAGAGTTAAAATGTAACACTTTTTTCGGTCTACCTCTCATTTACCACGTGTGCAGAAGTAAAAGGAACTTAGTTCCAACCGGGACACCACACCTCTCGATATTTTTTTGTTTAATTGTCACCAAGTGTGGGGCGGAGCGTTCGGTAGTGTTCTTTAGGAAGTTATTGTTCGTTACTAGTAGTAAATTCTTTGTGCAAAAAGACAGTTGGACACTCTCTACGTGTTGCTTACCGTGTACGACATAATTGCATGCCATTGTTGTTTTATACGAACGGAGAAACAAGCAGAAACTGCAAGCAAATAAGTACCTACCAATTCCATCGTAACAGAAATATCGAGTGCAAAGCGAGTTCGCAACGAGATTAGGTAACTTGAAAATACTGATAGTACGTAGTTGTTTGGCGACCGGCCAAAGTAAGTTCTCGGTGGGCGAGAGGTGCATTTCAACCAGGGCACCACTAATGATACCGGTTTAGGGAAAACGCACACTGTGCGGGAAATCGCGCCGCGGCAAATTGAGTTAGGTGTTTATTTGGAATAGTCAGTTAGGCGTTTTGGTAGCTGTAAATGTGATATTGCATAGCCTATTTCAAACATTTAGTATTTTTTTGGTAAGTTTAGTAACACAGAAAGTAGTATAAACCAAAGTAAACCCAAATCTGTGTTTACAAACTAACTGTTTAATTAATTACTAATTCAACTATTCCGAAATGCAGACCTCTCTTGAGAGCACAAGCCCTAAATCCAACTCTGGTCATAAATCAGTACCAGGCCACTCAGAAAGTATTGCGAATAAAAGTTTTATGTATGCGACTGGCCAGTTAAAGTGTATTATAAAAACATGATTATTTATAAGTAAAAATAGGTACGTTCCCATTTCAAAATTTCCCTCCACATTGTTTGCCAGCTAATTTAAATTCTCGTGTCTCATTAAAAAATGGATCTGCGCCGGGAACATTTCCGCGCTATGATTTTTACGATTTCAAGTGTCGCCTGAAACCGAACAAATCGTACTATTATAGGGGAGTTCGGAAAGTTGTTTAAAAAAAAAAACTGGAAACAGAGTTTATTAATTAAAGGTACTTGTAACAGGAATTAGTAGATGAATAAGAAACAGAGTGATTTGGGTCTTATCTTATACTTGGAGTATCAGAGCGAACTGGCTGTGAACCAAATGAATATAGCTTCTAAGTCACTAAATACTGACTAGGTGAGTCTGCATGGCGGTCAGCCATTCTACTATCATGAACAAGGTATAACAGCCCCCCCAAAAAGACTGTAATTCGGGATAAAAGCCGAAATTCGGGAAGTTATACAATTTCCCGTAATCTAGGCAATGGAATTGAATCAGGTTCAGTGTCCATATCACAATTATTGACGTTATTATCGGTATGGGTTGTCGGTTTAACACAAGAAATATAGAAATTAGATCTGGTTAGAAATAATCTTATATAACTTAAATACTACAAAAGACATAACTATTATTAAAATACACACAGTTAAAATGGAGTAATGTGTCCCGTATTTTACTAGAATAGGTTCTTCATTGATAATTTGATTTAAATCGGAAAATATCTTATCATTCTGTTTATTTGTAGTTAAATAGTCCAAGTCCATGTTTCGTAATAAAATAGGGGATATATTGTTATTTAAACTAGTAGTCTTAGTATTTATTTTACAACATCAATCACTGATAATGCTAAAGTCTAAACTAGGAATAGGAATGTCTATATTTATTTCATCCTTAGATGATATAAGTCTCGCACTTTTTGTGTAAACTGTACACTGATTTGGTATTCGTAATATACCGGTTCCGGACTATAATTTCACGTAATTCAGAGTTATCACAATCCATTGACAATTTATTTGAATGAGATTGCACGAAAATCCACCGGTTATTCACAAGTGGTTTCCAAATGTCAATTTCGCCGATAATTGTTTTAGTTTCACATTGCGTGGGGATAGCACTAATTGTTTTCGTTAATAGTTCACTTTCACACGTAGGGTTGCCGCTTGTCAACAATACCGTAGGTATTTCACACAGAAATAACTCAGAGCTTATGGTTTTACACTTATCTAGGTTATCTAAATTACAGAAGTTTAGCTTATCTTTAGAATTATCAATATACGAACTAGAGGGCAGAATTAAACTAAAAGTATTTGGATTGTCTGACCTGTGAGGGGTCGGTAATGCTAAATTATGATACAAGTTAAATTCGTCATTAGTAACTAACGGAATTTTTAAAACGAATACAAGTTTGTTCTTATAATAGTAACACACAACTTCGGATATGCTTAATATTAAATGAATATTATCT
This sequence comes from Dasypolia templi, assembly GCA_963555695.1. Lineage (NCBI taxonomy): Eukaryota > Metazoa > Arthropoda > Insecta > Lepidoptera > Noctuidae > Dasypolia > Dasypolia templi. The sequence continues at coordinate 22,284,910 of OY743153.1, forward strand.
AGACTTAGAGTTATAGGAATTCCAGTATCTCTAGGTAGGTACCGGTCATTCTCAATGAGTTCATTGTATAATTGTGCCGGACTTATTATGTACGGATGCAGGATGTTTTGACTGCTTAATATAATAGCATTTGTTATGTCTTCGAGCTGAAACAACAATGCTAGCAGAGAGCTTTCGAGGTTGTCGAGTACGGAATGAAATTTTGTTTCAGGTATTAGAATTTTAGAAGTTTCCGTCATATTATTTAATTGTAGTATTATAAGACTTAAGGGATATTTTAGTGAATATTCGTTATCTTTTAATTTGTTAATCATTTGTTTGTGGGATTCTAGATTAGAGGTAGTAATTAAAATGTTTTCTTTCATTAGTTCCGCGAGCTTTTTCTCGTGGTTTTGAGTGGATTCAATCGCGGAATCGTATTTTAATGCGTCATCTTCATCTAGAGTGCCCAAAATATGTTTGAATACGGTACCTATTCCACCGATCCATGCTGAACGTTTACTACGTTTTGACAATAAATGTGAGATACAATCGAATTCGCGTTTAATATCGTTGTATCGGACTGTGAGTGGATATGTTTTCACATAGAAGGTTGCTTGATTTTTGACATGTCATTGTGTTCTTAACTATGCCCAAGATATCGTTGAGATTGGTAAGATGAGGGTTTATGTGGGAAATGTTTACATGACTGATAACATTTAACTTTCCGTTAATTGCTTTCAGTTTTCCTAGGCCATCGATGTATATGCCGGAACTAGAAGGTAATGGCATGATAAAATCTTGATGTGCATTGACAGAGGCGCTGAAATAGAATGAATAGGATCAGTTAAGTTATAATATTATTATAACTTATCAGCTAATGTTTAAATAGTACTAATAATTAATTATTTCTAATATTTCCTAATAGATTTTTAAGAATGATACAGGGTCCCCAGCTACTGCGGGTTTCATTTGATCAAAATGGTGAGCCACATGACGTCTGTTGATAAGAAGTGTGGCTGTATTATTATCGTGAACTTTTATGATTTTGTATGGTCCTTTCCAGATAGGCGATAGTGCTTTTCTGAGCCTCAGGTGGGCTTTGAGGTAGACGTAATCACCAGCCTTGTAATGTGGTGGTGATTAAGTGTGAGAATCATAATAGGATTTAGAAGATTCTTTGGATTTTATAATGTTTTCCAGAGCTCTGGTGTATTTAAACTTATGTTGTAACATTTTGATGTAGTCATAGATAGAATTCGGAATAAAGGGTTTGTGACCGAATATTAACTCGTAAGGAGTAAACTTTGTAGTTGAATGTTCAGTTGTGTTATAGGTGAGCATAGCTGTATATACGTAAGTAGGCCAATTATCTTGGTTTTCGTTTACGAAAGATTTTAAATACTCTTTGAGAGTTGAGTGACTGCGCTCTAAAGCTTCTTGTGTTTGAGGGTAATAAGGTGATGACCATAATTGTTTTATTTTAAGAAATTGGCAAGTAGTTTTAAATAGGTCAGACGTAAAGTTAGTACCTTGATCAGTTAGTATAGATTTAGGAATTCCAAATAGGGATATGAAGTGGATAAGACAATCACTAGATTCTTCGGCGGTTGTACTACGTGTAGGATAAGCGATAGAATATTTAGTTAAATCATCTTGTATGGTAAGAATATATTTTAGTTTGGCGGAGCCGGATTCGGGTAAAGGCCCTACTATGTCTAATGCCACTCTTTGAAACGGAGCTGTGGATGTGGTAGTGATTTCCATTGGAGCCTAGTTTAGTTTTCTTAGTGCTTTATTCCCCTGGCACAGTTTACATTTCTTGACATAGTCTTCTATGTCACTCCGCATGCCCTTCCAATAGAATTGTTCCCGGATTCTATTGTACATTCGTGTCGACCCTAAGTGTCCGGCTGTAGGAATGTCATGGTTCTCACGCATGATTTTAGGCCTCTCGCTCAGAGTAGGATATATTGTTTTATTTAGGTAAACATGGATTTAGATTTTTGTATTGTGAAAAATGTGTGTTAGGATATTGTAAATTTTCGTATAGGAGTGATGGTCAAATAGGCTTTTGAAGTCGGAGATAGCAATGTCTGTTGTTTGTTCAGATTTTAGAATTTCGTTTCTTACTTGTTTCAGAGTGTCATAGATAGCGGGGTAAGATGATTCGTCAGTGATGAACCTTCGTGAAGATGAAGTAAATAATCTTGTTTTTGTATTTGGTTTTTAGAAAATGGTATAATTCCTTTTCAGAATTAAGAATTTCATCCTGATTGCCGGAGTTTAGGAGAATTTCGGAGATGTAGGGGTTTGACTCGTCTAAATCTATAGATGTAGGAATTAATATTATTTTGCAGTTTGTTTTTAGGAGGTTTTCGTTGTGTTTTTTTAGAATTGTATTAGAAATGTTTTATTTATTTGGAATTGATTTCAGGAATTGAGAATAGTTATCGTCATTTAAATTTGATTGCTGATTTGGTGAAGGGATTTGTAACGAATCAATGTCAAGGTTGAGGTCAGCACTGTCAGGACTAAGGTCACGGTAAGGTAAGTTTGGTCCTAGATCTATGAGATCTGGGGATAGCGTCGTTTCGGCTTGTGGTGCAGGGTTTTGTAATACACTTGGGAGCAAATAAATCGAGCCACTTCCTTTTTCACGCACTATGGTTATTATTTTTGGTATTATGGAACGCATCGATTCGAAAAATATATCGCCTAAAAGGGTATTTAATAACCATTACAATGAGGGTAGTTAGTTGTCAAAATTTCATTTTAATTAAAGTTTAAAGGATAGAATAAAATTATCGCATTTAATTTGCTTATGACATTTTTATTGTACTCTGTTAAGAAAAGATTAAATTTGAGGTTTTTGTTAATCATACCCATATTACTTGTTATTGTTGTCTTTATCTGTGTCTGTGTAATCAAAATAACCTGATAAAATGGATACTACACCGACGGAAGCTGCCCAAGTTGTAGCTTTACTTGAGGTTGGACACGGAAAAAATTATGGGGAGGTGTGTTCTTTTGATTGATTAATGTAAAATAATGTGTATTTATGTTTATAAAACGTTTATGGTTTGTTTTTTTTTTAATTATAAAGACCTTTACACAAGAAACTGGGAAAAATCCCCTCACTCTGATTACAAATTAGGATTACCTATATATTAAAAGGCAAAACTAGATTATTCCATACATATTCCGTTAGCTAATTTCATATCAATTCCAACGACGTAACTTCTAAGCAGCTCCCATACAAAGCTTAGGAGATATCGTCGTTTAAATCAGATGCGCCATTTTCACGCCGGACCACCCAGAAGTAGTTTGACGGATGCGAATTATTCGCCAAAATGGCCACCACAGTTGAAAGGGTAGTAAGATACGAGTCCAAGAAAAGATTTCACATCCTTTGGGCATTTTGGTATTGGGAATTCAGTGATACATTTGATTTTCCTAGGATTAGATTGTACTCCGTCTTTGTTGATGAGGTGACCAAGATAAGCGACTTCTTTACACAGAAACTCACATTTATCTGGTTGGAGCTTTAGGTTATAATTCCTGAGCCTATTGAAAACAGCGGTTTGATTTTGAATGTGACTTGGTAGATCAGGGGAATAGACAACGATATCATCTAAATAAGCAAAGCAGCGCGAGCCTTGAAGTCCACATAAACATGTGTTCATTAGCTTTTGAAAGGTTGAGAGGCATTTTTTGCCCAAATGGCATTCTCGTAAATTGAAAATGACCTTGAGGTATGGAAAAGGCGGTTTCAGGAGCGTCTTGCTCTGATATTGGAATTTGATGGAAACTTGAGGCCAAATCTAAAGTCGTGAAGTATTGGCTTTTCCCTAATTGGTCTAGGATTTCTGTTATTAAATAACTATAAATAATTAAATAACTTATCCTATTCCACAAAATTTGTGTATAAGTAATAAAGGATAAGTATCTCCAATAGTAACGTCGTTGAATTTCTATAGTCAATAACGACTCTCCATTTTCGTCGTCCCGAAGCATCTATTTTTTTGGCACAACCCAAATGGGTGAAGACCATGGTGAATTTGAAGGTGATATTATGTTTTGTTCTAGCATTTTATTTGGTTTTCGACTTCCTTTTTATGGCATTCAGGGAATCTATACGATTTAGCTTGTTTAGGGATATCTGTACTTGTTCTGATATTATGTTCGGTAGTTGTAGTATATGTGAGCTGATCGTTTGGAAGATGGAAGATATCGGAAAAGTCTGTACAGACTTGTAACAAGGCATTAGATTCCTCTTCATTTATGAATGAATGAATGAATGAAATGCACCGACCCCAGCGTGGTTTGACCAGACTCGATTAATCGAATGAACCCCAAGATTTGCACTAGCCCTTGAAGCCTCATGCTTCATGGTGCTACAAAGACCATTGCATATCAAGGAATAGACCGGGGGGGCGCTTTAATGGTAGGGTGGTGGACGTGCCCTTAGGATAGGAAGGAGAGTGAGAGCCAATCGAGTAGTGCACCCTAAAATTATCATTGGAATAGTGGAGAGGCGGGTGATATTTGTCTGTGGGAGGGCATCTTTTAACGACGTCGCAGCCGGGTTGATTCAGGTCGAGCTTCATCGGTGAATCTTCTAGCGGAGTTCAACTGGTTTCTCGGCTGTTTACTATGTCACTGCTCTTCTGTGCTAAATGTTGCTGTTTTCAAACTTTTCAATGTCTTCGTCTGTGGTCTCGCTAGTAACCGTTTCCGGTTTTTGTATATCTCGTTTTTGATCTTCCACCGTGTCCATCCAATAATTGAAGCGCTCTTGTCGAAATTTTGTATGTATTGAGCTCTCGTTCAAGTCTTGATCAGCTGTTATTCGAAGTATCCAAAAGTAGAATGGGCACTGTTGGGAATCGAACCCAACTCAACACATTGCGCATGGTCTGCACGCGCAGGCAGAGTGTTTAGCACGTCATCGGCAGGCTGAGGCGCGGCGCGGTAACGACACTTACTTCCTCTGTCTTCATCGCGGCGGACGATACTCCTCTTACTTTAGTTTCATTATTAGCTGTTGGTCAGGAACGGTTTTATTATTGTTATAAGCACGGCATTAAACCCTTGCCTAAAATACAGGAGTCCACTCTTTAGATGCTCCCCGCGCTAACATTGGTCCTTCAAGGATCTCGTCGTGTTAATTTCAAACGAAACGGTCTCAAAAAAGCAAAACAAAAAAATTAACTCGAGGCTCTTCAGTTGCGGTCTTCAGCGAGGACAGTTCCAGCAGGAATCATCAATACCTTGTTGAAGAAACTTCGCGTAGCACTGCACACGCCCAGAGGACGAAGTCATCCAGACGTCGACCGGCGTCGGGCTTCGGACCCGTCGAATGTTCGACTCGTCTTCGCGGGCAAAGAAGGACGAAAACTGCAGACCATCGTTTATCCAGTGGATGGTTTAGACATTTATCGTTATTCCTTATATATATAAGTTATTCCTTATTTATTCGTTTACTTAGTCTTATTTCATATGTTTAATTAACAATATTCAAGTAAGTGTTTTCGTTTGTCTTCAAGTCTTTTAGTGGCAATCATTCTTATTAATTGCCTTATATTTTTTTCTAAAATCACTTCTATTCTTATTAAGGCTAGAATATAACGGTTAGATAATCCACCTGTTTACGCAGTTCCTTCACATCACTATAACAGCTGATAACTCGGCGACGTGCTTCCCTGTTGTCTTCGCATCAGCTGTTCCTTAATTCGCGCCTAGTCATTCATTATCATAACACATCATCGCTATGGCTAACGAAACTGTTGAAAAAATAGTTAAAAAAACGCACATGTAACGCACCGTTTTTAGTAACTTACTAATATGCGTAAGATTTCATAGTTTTAAAAAATGATACCTTACCAGCTGCTCCCCGCGGTTTCACCCGCACAAATCCCGATCCCGTCGGAGCATCGGGACAAAAAGTACTCTATGTGTTAATCCAGTTCATAAAACATCCGTGTGCCAAATTTCATTCAAATCCGCTCAGCAGCTGTTGCGTGAAAGAGTAACAAACATCCATACTCCAATATCTGAGGTGTTGGTGGTAAATAACATATTATTACTTGTATTACAAGGTATGGACAGGACATTGTTTACGCTGAGCCAGTGATGGTAGCAGACAGTAGAAAAAGAGATTGCAGTTTTATTAAATCATTTTGGCAATTTTGTCTGCAATTCAACGCATGCCTGTCATATGTCAACTAATTGCTGTGCTAACTATTAAAGATTACTTATCCGCTCTTCGATAATTTCCGGAATTCATAATACTCTTTTTATCTTCTTATCATTATTCTCCTATTACTTTATCATTGCTTGCAAGTTATGATTTCCATATATTATGGCTACCTGCCTCACTCAAATAAAAGCTGAAGAAGTCTACGCTTCAATCCGGACAGCATGTTGGGAATCGAACCCAACACAACACATTGCGAGCGGTCTGCACGCGCAGGCTGAGTGTACAGCACGGCTTCGTCGCTTGCTACCAAGACGGAACAAAAAAAAACTCATTCGATCACTAAATGTTTTTGCAGCACTTAACACTTAGGACTGGGACCGACCATTTGTGACAAACCTTTTTTTTTGGTGGCACCCTCGGGTAACTCTACCTGAAGCAAATTTTTGTAAGCGTTTTGCTACAAAATACTTTTTAAAACAATGCTTTAATTTTAATTTCCGATTCATTGACATAGGGTTTGTAGAGCTATAATACATAATTTCTAAAATAAAAAGAGTTATGGTGAAGGCATAGAAGTAGCGCGATTTCAGTTAGAGAACTGTTCAGGGGCAGCGCGTACCTAAGAGTTTACATATACAGCTTCGAAGGCAAATGCCTCAAATATAAGGAACGATCTCACCAGGTTAGCTCGAGGTAGTCTCCTCAACCGCAGGCTGGGAATCAGGAACGCACGTATACCACTTTTGCACGGTTTTAAATTATTTTAATTTCGACACAGATGCACAGGCAAACAAATCGCGCCATATGTTGAAAACACGTCCGCCTCGGGCAAGGGTCCCGGGCAAACCTCGGCATTAGATTCCTCTTCATTTAAATGAGAAACCCTGAGATGTTTCAGAACTTCGTTAGTTCTTGCAGAGGCATTAGTAAGAGACAATGATTGATGAGGATTTAAGCAAGCTTGAACGTCTAGAGGTTTTAAAGTTAGATTAAGGTTAGATCGGAGCACGACAGGTTCTTCAGAAAGGTTGACAACCGTAATGTTAATACGGTTATTTTCTTTCACGTGAACGATGCAATTGGCAACTAATAATGAATCAGAGATGTGCTGGTCTATTATCATACCTTCTCTCATATTTGGATTACTTATTGTGCATTCGATTACCGTTTCAGTGCGAGGTGGAATATTGTATAATGGTTCAGCGAATTTTAGTTTTATGTAGTCTTCATCTATCTGTATGGTTTCTTGAATGTAGTCGATTTGACAACCTAAGTTTTTCAGGAGGTCGTTGCCTATGATTCCATCGAAACTTAGCCTAAAATTTTCAACAACGTGAGATTCAAGGGCATAAGGCTTATTTTTTTTTTTAAATAATTGCATTTTGAAGCTGCCTAGAGTTGAAGTTGTTTCATTTCCAGTATCAATCCCTTTGAGGGTTATTACATCATCACTTAATTTCGGGACTTTGGACATAGAATCTAATTTCAGCAGGCTTATGCAGGAACCGGTGTCGATCAGGAAGGATAAAGGCCTATCAGAGACTGAGGTATGGATTATTATGTGAGGTAAGTGTCTTACCTCTGTATTTTTATTTATTTTATAAATTATAGCATTTGCTTTATGTTTCAGGTCTGGTAACAAAGATGAAGTTTGGGGATTTGCGACAAGAATAAAATTGGTAGATTTTGCGTTTAGATTCGATAATTTATTTGGTATATTAAGTGATTTAGTAGAAACGGTGGATTTAGTGGATTTAGTACGTGATTCAGTGGATTTTGTATGTGATTCAGTGGATTTCGTACGTGGTTCAGTGGATATAGTACGTGATTCAGGGGATTTAGTATGTGATTCAGTGGATTTATTACGTGATTCAGTGGATTTAGTACGTGATTCAGGGGATTTAGTATGTGATTCAGGGGATTTTGCATGTCATTCAGTGGATTTTGTACGTGATTCAGGGGATTTAGTATGTGATTCAGTGGATTTAGTACGTGATTCAGTGGATTTAGTACGTGATTCAGGGGATACAGAGAGAATAGAGGCAACAGCTTTGATATATTAGGAATTTCCCGCGCGATACCGTTCGGGAAATTTTAATCGTTTTGGTCGACTTCGATGGTTTTATCTTTTTGTCTTGATTTTTGTTAAAAACCTTGCGGCCTGGTTTATAATTTGGAGCTTGTGTAGGGTAAGGTTGACGACCATCTGAAGTAGAAGCAGCAGATTGGTTTCTACTGTTGTTGTATTGTCTTTTGCGATAATTTTCAATAGTGTGACCTATGTTTTTGCAGTAGCGGTATACCATATCGTTGGTATTTATTGCTTTTGAATGATCGGGTTGGTGATTTCGTGGAGCTGGAAGACTAGGTGATTGGAAGTCGCGACACGAGTTTGTATTGGATGTTGATCTTTTATAAATACTAGAGATGACTTTTTCTTCTTCTACTGCGAAGTTTATAGCAGAATTTAATAGAGACTGGATTGCGACATCTAACGACTTGTGATACCCGTGGCAAGAGTCTTGTAATGAACGTATGTAGATCTTGCATCGCAGCTACGCGCCCTGCTAATTCCGTTTTCTTTTTCGTCGGAATGGAAATGTTTATTTCGGTAAGTAATTTCGCTAAGCATGTCTATTTTTAATGCAAACTGGTTGACTGTTTCAGGAGGTGTCTGCTTACAGTCCTGAAGTTCGGTGAGTAGGTGAGCATAGTGCTTCCTTTCCCCAAGTTGAGTTTTAAGAACTCGATGAATTGTTCAAAGGATTCGAACTCTTTGACGCTGCATGTAGTTTCAGCTTTATCTATTAATTGGCTTAGAACGAATTTGAATAAAATGTTCTGTTGTTCGGTTTCTGGGTTTTTGTAGCTGAATTAAAAGCGCTTTGGCAATTAGCAATGAAGGGGTTTAGTTTTTCCCTGGAGCATCGAATGGCTTAATGAATTTAAATAGAATACCGAGTTCTATTTTTTCTTCGTATTCGACCTTTGTACCATTACAGCTACTGGAACTTTCCTCCTTTGTTTCAGGTTTAGAAATATATATTATAATATATAAAAATAATATAAGGTAAAAAATAAATAACGGCATTTATTTTTACAGAAAAATACAGAATACTTAAAAGCTAATTAATTATAAGAAATCGTCTTCATCTTAAGTTATTTTATACAGGTGACTCAGTGTTATAGACGCGTGTTCGAATCGCGTAGTCTAAACAAAGTATCGAGTAGTTATATAGGGATAGGGGATTATCGTATCCCACCGCTGCCACCAAATATACGGGAGTTCGGAAACTTGTTTAATATAACATAACATCACGCCTTGTTTCCCCGAAGGGTTGGGCACATGTGTACCTATAGTACACCCACATTTCGCCAGCTATGTTTAAGTCCCATGTAATAGGGGGCGAGCCTATTGCCATCTACCGGGCACAAATCCAGACTTCGGGCTGCTACTGAGAAATTCCAGATAGAAAAACCCAATAACACGTTGCCCGACCTGGGAATCGAACCCAGGACCTCATGCTCAGCAGACCAACGAAGCAGTTTACAAACAAACTTGTTAAAAAAAAAATTAAACTGGAAACAGAGTTTATTAAAAGGTACTTGTAACAGGAATTAGTAGATGAAATAGAAATAGAGTGATTGGGACTTCCGACCCGTACCGAGTATCAGAGCGAACTGGCTGTGAACCAAATGAATGTAGCTTCTAAGTCACTAAATGCTGACTAGGTGAGTCTGGATGGCGGTCAGCCATTCTACTATCATGAGCAAGGTATAACAGTACGATAGACTTCAAATGGCATTCATGCATGAAGGCCCTTCTAAGGCAACCGTGTATCGTTGGTATACCGAATTCAAGAGAGGTCGACTAACTTTGGGGGGTGAATAAAGAAGTGGTCGCCCTGTGACGGCTGTTACGGAAGAAAAGGTGCTAGCAGTGAAAAATTTAATGCACTAAAATAGGCGACCTACGTATCAAGAGATTCAGCACATACTGCAGGTTGGATCGGGAAGCCTTCGCGGAATCGTATAAGTGCGCCTTCGCGTGAGGAGGGTAGTTTCACGCTAGCAAACCTCACCGGTGCTCAGAAGCAGGCCCGGGTGTAATGGCACCGTGATATGAATGAATGAAATGCACCGACCCCAGCGTGGTTTGACCAGACTCGATTAATCGAATGAACCCCAAGATTCGCACTAGCCCCAGAAGCCTCATGCTTCATGGTGCTACAATGATCATTGCATATCAAGGAATAGACCGGGGGGCGCTTTAATTGTAGGGAGGACGTGCCCTTAGGATAGGAAGGAGATGAGCCAATCGAGTAGTGCACCCTAAAATTAGCATTGGAATAGTGGAGAGACGGGTGGTGTTTATCGATGGGAGGTCATCTTTTATTGACGTCGCAGCCGAGTTAATTCAGGTCGAGCTTCCTTGGTGAATCTTTACTCGGCTTTTCCCATCATCATTTCTGCTGTGATAACTGTTTCTGTTTTTAGTTTTCAATTTCTTCGTCTGAGGTCTTGCTACTAGCAGTATCCGGTCTTTGTAAATATTTTGCCTCTTTTGCCGTGCCCATCCAAAAATTTATTCCCTTTCGAAGTATTTCGTGTCCTCAGCTATCGTTCTAATGGCAAATGTTGTCGCCGGATAAGGATGTAGGGAAAGGATTAGCTTGTTAAACGCCCGCCACGCATTTCAATTCCACGAATTTTCAGTCGTTCAGCCATAGACACCTGACAACAGCGCACGCGCTCAGCGTGCGTAAACACTCTTGCGCATTGTTACCACCCCATTTTGTTAAAGTATAAGTTATATGTTTAAAATAATAATTATCACACAAGTTTCATGTTCATATCGATTGATAACAAAATACACAGTTAACGCGCATATTAGTTGGAGTTTTCATTGTTTAAAATATCCCGACAACATCTGGCGCCCAAGGGTCCACTACCTGAGTCGCCCACTGCATACACGAAATATCTAAAAGAATGTGCACTCATAAAAAAGAAAACACTGTTTAGATTTGGTCTATAAATGTTTGCACTTTTGAATGTGAAACGATTTTGAAACACTATACCACTGGTAAATGATGTTGAATGCAGAAGGCAAGTGCCTGCGATACATGGAACTATCTCACCAGATGGGCCCATACGGGGGCTCGGGTCCTCGGCCGCAGGCTTGGAGATCAGGAACGCACGTATATATTACCACCGTCATAAATTATTTTAATTTGCGACACACACTTACTCATAACAAACAAATAAAACAACAAACAAAGGAAATACCGTTAATCTCGCACCAATCGACCACATATTGAACAAGACTGAAAACACCACAAAGCGCACAGAGACGACCGTCCGGCATGGCGTCCCTAAGCAGACCGGGTGGAATGGCGCCGTGACATGATAAGCAAATTTGAAGCAGGCTCGTCTCGGCGTGTTTGTGACATCATTACAGATGAGTCTTGGATTTATCAATACGATCCAGAAACGAAGCGCCAATCGGCCGTTTGGGTGTTTCAAAACGAATCAACGCCTACCAAAGTGAAGCGATCTAGAATCGGGGGGAAGATATTGATCGGGAGCTTTTCTAATTTGACTGGCTTGTTGGTGTCAATCCCTTTACGGAACCAAAGAAGCATCAACGCTGAATGGTATACTACCAAATTCTTGTCAGAAGATTTTTCTTTTGTGAGCAACAAGCGACCAAACACAGGGTTCCGCGGGCTACTGCTCCAGCTCTCGAAACGAGGGACTTCCTGGACAGCACGCCGGTCAAACTCGTAGAGCCTTCGTAGAGCCCTGATCTAGCACCATGTGACTTCTTTTTATTCCCGAAAATAAAAAATCTGTTCAAAGTGTTAGAATTTTCGTCGCCGTAAGATTCGCTGTAGCGTCCGAGCAGGCTGTTAACGAGGTATCTACGGCGGACTGGAAAAACTGTTTCGATAACTGGTTCAGATGCATGAAACTTTGTATAGAGGCTAGTGGAGAGTACTTTGAAAAGATTAAAACAAAAACATTTACCCATAGAACATTAATTTTTATTCTGAGTGTCCCACGTAGCAAATGTACACAGGGTGAGTGTCCCACGTAAATTGAGGAAGTTTAAAGAGAGGAATAGTGCGGAGGAGAACCCTCTACATCAAATAGACTGGTATTACTTCCAATAACTTTGTTGGAGCATTGAAAACATTACTTAAAAACTGCTGGCGTCTAACCCAGTACCCGCTGCTCCCAAAGAGTGTGACTAGAAAGAAAAAACATTGCAGCAAATGGCTGTATTACTGTTCGTTTAAAATTTATTCGCCATAAAATTGGATAAATTGTTTGTTGAACTCGTTGATATATTGCCGGATTTATTGCATGCGAAATATTTTACAATTGTTTCTACTTTTCTTGCAACGGGTCATTAGTTTTAAGAGTTTAACGTGCCTTTAGCTGTCGTATTCATTGGATTGGTTTAATAGTTTTTATTTGAACATTTGTTTCTTCCTTAGCTGGTCGATTGACAAGGTTAATTTTGTAGTTACTACAGTTTAAGAAGGTGTACTTGCCGAGTCGATATTTTAATTGTGTACAGATGGCGTAGTAATGTAGAATTGGCACGTAGTAATGTTGAATTCTACGTGAAAGACATATTTGTTGAAACAAAGATTTCTTCGACGAGAGAAAAACTTGAAACAGTTCAATTCATAACAAGGTTATGTTTGCGTTCTACTTTACATAATTTGTAGCACGTTCTCTATTTTACAGCATTTGTCTGAGACAGGCGACCTAATAAGGTTATAAAATTGACGTGACTTAAACCTTACATTCAAAAGAACACTTAAAGCAAACTTCAGACAGACCTGTCAAAAGTCAAGACAACAATGTTCCCCGACCAAAATACGCTGACAACATAATTTAATCTGCAAAATTCCGCCTGCAATGAAGCAAATGACTCAAAGTTTTGTCGCTTGCTTGTGCCGTCCGCAGCGAGAGCACAGAATACATAGGTACAGAAGGTAGGCTCAGTACAACGAGCGAAACATATGTTCACATAGACACGCTTCACGTACAGCGACTGCAAGCGCATGCGTGACAGGCATTTGTTTTTTGAACGCAGTACGTCGTCACTTACAAAAGTATCTAATGTGTAAAACCTTACACAATGACTCTCTAAAGGTAATTAGAGTAACACATTTACCTATTTTAAGAAGGTTTTAACTTTATATCTCACCACTTTTTGCAATAAAAATTGTTTGATTAACATTATCAAATAGTAATTTAAAAATCAATGACGAAATTTAAGGTTAGAAATTAACCTCTATTGCCAAAAGGAAAACCTCTTAAAGGTCAATTAAACTTTTTAATTTCGGTAAAAATCAAATCTAAGCACTCAAATTGAAAGTAGTACTACAAATTTGCACACACAGTTACGTTCTCTGAACCATTTGTTTACATTTTCAATTTTTATTTTAGACTCAGACCATATCGCGTCTGACTGCGTGCTTGCTTGGCTCATTGTTTAAAGCTCACCTTCTCTATCTATCTAATTTTGGGCGAGGCAGTTAAACCGATTACATCCTGCGGCAGGAACTAGATAAATAGATTGTAAGTGAGCCGAGGACAGTGTCGAAAACAGTAGCTTAACTAGCCCATAAAATTAGTGAATATACGCTTAAACCACGTGGTTTAAGCGTAAGGCCGTGTTTTAAAACAGGGATGAATTGAGAAGTAGGGAATTGTCCGTGTTCAGGTCAAAAATTTTGCATTGTAGACCTCTGTAGACAAAATGTCTCGTAACTAGAAAAAGATAATTCCTAAATAGACCCAACTACATAAACTATGTTTCAAGATAATTTGCCGACCTTCTAGAAGTGACTTTTTAGTTTATCAAATATAAATCCAAATACTTCATATTTGTTTATCGGCCCGAAACAATAAATATAGCTTACAGTGAGCACTTTGCTTAACTCAAATTTTACAAAAGCTTTACTTTATATAGGAAAACTGACAGATGACAATGTAAGATAAAAAATGTCAATGCATTCCGTAAAAGGAAAATATTATGAGATTACATGAATCTACATAGTATGTGGAAAATAGACAGAGGTAACCAAAGGTTTGTATTCCAGCAGAACAACATTTATCAGTTAAATAGATGTGAATTAAATGAGTGTCATACAAATTTCATATAGATTTTGGCACTGAATGATAGAAAGAATTGCTGGGGATAACATCTCCCTAAATGTTAAATAGATGAATAGAATAAAAGATGTGATTTTGGTGTAACAAAATACTACACTGTATGATTCCGCCATCATTCAAAGTTATTCTACTGTTTCATCAATTCACAGCGTCCGCTTACTAATTTCTGCGGCCATTACGTATTTTCTATGAAAACTTTCAAAAACATCTGACTTTGCATGAATATTAAGTAGACGAGTTTGGCCTGATTTTACAGCGGTGTTTTGAATTGAGTTACAGCACTTTACGGTTATTCAAACTATTTTATTGGTCCCTCGGGATTTATAACTATTTAATGGCAGTAGCTGTCGAGGGTGAAATATGAATTAGGGAGACTAAAATGATGGTTTATTTTTGTTATAAATCTACACATTCGTGTGGTGATTCCATTTATCGTTTCACAACACGAAGGATAATTTTGTACTGGTATCGGTTCGAAACAAAATATTATTATTATCCACATTCATATCGAATCCCATAAAGTTTTATCGGATTTTGGGATCCGATCGGAATAAGCCGATTTATCTGAAATGATTTTTTCAGTACAAATCCGGAGTGGATCTGTGCCCGGTTGATAGCAATATCCCCGACCTCTATTACTTCAACATAACTGGCTAAATTTGGGTGTACATGTACACATCATACAGCATACTCTCTTGGTTTATAACCCAACTCTGTCTAGAGGAAAAAGACGATATGACCCAGTGGAGCGCCATCATCTACGTCACAAAACTATTTTTGCAAGGCGTTTCTTTTGCTATCTAGGTGGCTACTTATACAATAAAACTCATAAGGAGTTACACATATATAATCTCACAAAATGTAAATGCAAAAAGAGGCTAACAGACTGGCTACAAAAATTAAACTATAATGATACTGAAAACATCCTAAAAACCTATACTTCAATCACACACACGCACACCCACACATTCACACACCCACACTTTCATCTACTAACATTCGTCTCGCACACTTAACCTAAAGTCTGTTTTTTAATCTCTTAGACTAAACTGACATTACGAGTGTTGTCAGTTTATTGCAATTCTTAAATAGTGATGTGGCACAACCGAAACTTAGCGTTATTAAAATCAAGTATCGTTTTTTTACAATAAGTTATCGTGAAATATGTGTTTATCCTGAAATAATGTGTAGGTACTTATTTAAAACGTAGTAATACAAAATTAATAATGTAAAACATATTTTTCATGGAGTCATTATCTGATTCAGATAATGACTCCATGTCTGAGGAATATTCTGAATCATCAGAATCGCTACCTTCTTCTATGATAAACCTATAAGTAATGTCGTCGGTTATATGGCCCAGATGGCACATTTCATCTTCAATTTTAGTTACATGGACTACACAGTCTTTCCACCGCTGCGGGGTCACTTGACGAAGCCCTTCTTCAAAAAGGCTTCGTACTTCATTCATTTTGAATGTTTTATTATTTTTAGCGACATGCCCCTTTACTTGAGCCCAGACCAACTCAATCGGGTTTAGCTCGCAGTGGTAAGGGGGCAGTCGCAAAATAGTGACACCCCGTTCAGCAGCCATCTCGTCGACGACATACCTTTCATGGGATTTTTTGTGCTTTCGGGCAATTTCATTTAATTCGGGCTTTAACATTGTCTCGTCATATGAAATATTTTTTTTATTTTAGCCAATCTTGGATTTGCCCTTTTCGCCAACTAGAAGTAGGCAACGATTCCAGTTTCCTGGTGTAATATGGAGCATTATCTATTACAAGTACTGCGTTTTCTTTTAATTTCGGAAAAATATTTTTTAACCAGTTTTCGTATATACATATATCAGAAGTCATCTCCTTGTGGTAATCATCTAGCCCCTTTTTCGCTTCGAATATTAATAGACCATCATCCACGAAACCCTCTTCGCTTCCAACATGGGACACTACAAGTA
Organism: Dasypolia templi; assembly: GCA_963555695.1. Taxonomy (NCBI): domain Eukaryota; kingdom Metazoa; phylum Arthropoda; class Insecta; order Lepidoptera; family Noctuidae; genus Dasypolia; species Dasypolia templi. The sequence continues at coordinate 22,301,241 of OY743153.1, forward strand.
GTCTCCCCTTGCCTCATGGCCCTTTTAAACCAGTGGTTAACCCTTCTAAGATAGCCTGACGTGATGATTTCACACTGGTGTCCACCCAGTGCTTATTCTCAGTATGACCTAAAATATTTTTATTTATTTATTTATTTATTTATTGGATCTCCAACAGAGGCTACACAATTACATGCAAGGATACATACATCAGGGACAAATACAAGTGTGCGCTTCCAATTATAGGAGACCACATCATTTGCTTATAATCTAGGTACATTAGGTTTGACAAGGCCATTTTAAAAATAAATCATAAAAACATAAGGTAACAAAGACAATTAAAAATAATGAAAATACAAATAAAATATAAGAAATAAAGAGCCATTAACCATTTATAATAAAACAACGGTCCAAAATAACAAAATATTACGAGTTCGAAACTATAACTTTTATGTCCTTTTTGAAACTTGACAATTTGCTTGTAATATCTAATTCATTAAGCTTCGATATTTCGTTATACTGCCTACAGAGCCTTGGCAAAACGGCGAAGTGTCCGAGGTTTGTTTTGGATCCCGGCACATAGAAAAGGTTATAGTTACATTTCCGCGGCAAGCGAGATGGTGCACTTATCTGCAGCTTTGCAAGAAGCTCGCTACAATCAACAACCCCATTGAAAAGTTTGTGGAGAAATGTGAGATGTAGAACCCTTCTTCTATGTACCAACGAGGACATTTTATAATGTTGTAGTCTCAAGTCGTAGCTCCTGATTTTTTTTGCTAGACGATCTCAGCAAAGATGGTATAGAAAACGTCTTTGAACACTCTCCAGGCGTTTAATGTAGATATCATAGTGAGGATTCCATACGGTGCTGTTGTATTCAAGCAGAGGGCGAACCAGTGCGTTATATAGTTGAATTCTAGTCGAAGCCTTACAAAATTCCTTACTATTACGCAATACAAATCCGAGCACCTTGAACGCTTTTGAGGTAACGTTTATTACATGCCTATCAAATCTCAGTTTTTTATCGAACACAATTCCCAGGTCACGAATTTCGTCTACCGCTTGTAGTGTTTGCTGATTCAGTGTGTAATTGTTGGTTTGCACTGTTTTATTACGAGAGAATTGCATACAGTGACATTTAGAGACATTAAGCGACATTTTGTTTATTCTACACCAATCCGCCATTCTATCGAGATCAGCCTGTAACAGTCCGGAATCTAAGTTGGTAGCTATTGGTTTCAGAATTTTGACGTCGTCGGCGAACAAGTAAAAACTTGAGTGCTTGAAACATAACGTAATGTCGTTAATAAAGATGTTGAAGAGGATAGGGCCTAAGTGCGAGCCTTGCGGGACTCCTGATGTTGCTGAAAAGGTGTCTGAATGGTGACCATTAATTACCACTTTTGAATTCCTGCCAACAAGGTAAGAATGGAACCATTCAAGCATTGTCCCCCCTATTCCCAACTGATTTAGTTTTTTCAGTAGTATATTGTGGTCAACCTTATCGAATGCCTTACTAAAGTCTGTGTATACAGTATCTACCGGGATTCTTTTATCAAGAGACTCTGATATGGCTGAGACATAACACATAAGGTTTGTAGAGGTTGACCTTGAACTGATAAAACCATGTTGGTGGGTAGTAATACATTGTTTAACATGTGCATTTAGGCGTGTGGTTACTAACTTTTCAAGTATTTTGCCGAATATGTTTAAAATAGAGATGGGCCGATAGTTGGATACTTGGTGCTTTTCTCCTGATTTGAAAATAGGAACCACTAAAGCTTCCTTCCACCTCTCAGGAAATACACCAGCCACCATTGACTTGTTGAAAATAAGTTTCAGAGGTAAAGTTAGTGCTTTCGCACATCTCTTGATAAATACGGGAGGAATACCGTCACTTCCTGCACCTTTACGTTCATCCAAGGCTTTTAGGGATTGGAATATTTCCTCAGCACCAAATTCTAGTTTACAGAAACCGGACGGGGCAAGACAGCTGTCAACGTGGTTTGACACATTTACAGTCGACGAGGTATTGTAGACTTGTGCAAAGTTCTCGGCAAACAAGTTACAAATTTCGCGTCCACTTGATGCTGTCTTGTTCTTGTGGCACATTTCTGCTGGGTAAGTACTCTTATTTTTATTTTTATTTTTAATAAATGTCCAGAACATTTTCGGATCCTTTGCAAGTGATTCTTCCATTCTAACTATATAGTTCTTATAAGAGACATCCATAAGCCTACCACATGTTGCACGCAGTGTTTCAAATGAGATGATATCTAGGGGATTTTTGTATTTTTTAATTTTAACGCGATATTTATTTTTTTCTTTTAGATGCCGTATAAGATCTTTAGAATACCACTGTGGATATTTATTGCCCAATATTCTTTTCATCGGGACATTTTCTTTGATGACATCGTGCAGTACCTTGTAAAATGTATCAATCATTTTGTCAGTTGTTGGGTAAAGTTCCAGTTCTTTTTCCCAGTCTACTGAATTAAGTGACGTCATAATTCTATCGTAGTCAGCTTTAAAGAAGTCTGGTTTTGTTGTTGGCTTAGCTTGAAGATTGTTTGAGTTAATGGTAAGGGATATAGAGAATTCAAATGATGGGTGCAAGGGATCTTCTGAAATCAAGTGACAGGTGCAACGGCTAAGGTTATCTATCGTAGTGTTACAGAGGGCAAGATCTAATGTTTTAAATTTAGCATTTGGTAAGTGATTAAACTGCTCTAAAGCATTTAAAGAAACAAAATCTAGGAAACATTTAATCACCTCGCTATTATTACTAGGATAAGGTTGGGCAAGACCTGTGTTTTGCTCATTGATTTTCCAAATTATATTACTGAGATTAAAGTCCCCTAAGATAAGTGTGTGATTATCGTGGTCAAGAGCACCCTGAGCAGAATTCAGAAATATCTGCATGATGTCATAGGTCACAGACGGGGGCAGATAAACACCGCAAATACGGAATTTTTGTGTTTTTGTGCCACGCGGGGAGGTTTCAATATTTATCCACAAATCCTCACATGAACTTTCCAGGTGCGGCTGTCTACACGACTTTAACTTCCTAGAAACCGCTATCAAGACGCCACCACCATCCCTGCGCGCTCTATATCGACTAGATTCGCGATCTCGTCTGTAGATATCATACCTGTCATCAAATAATTCGGCGTCGTAAACACCACCGTTCAGCCAAGTCTCCGTAAGCACAATTATGTCATAATCTTGTAAGGACATATTATGGTAAAAAATATTAAGTTTCGTTTTAAGGCCGCGTACATTCTGATAATAAATCCGAAGTGAACTATCGAATGAGGCTAATAACTACAAAAACGTTCAAAAGTTTGCTTAATATTATCCAAACATATTTTTACGTTATAGACTTGAGTTGCTCTTGGTTCGTGACAACAATGCGCTCAGAATGTTCATTCTTCTTCATGAATATTCTTCCGTTCCGCACCCAAACAAACTTATACCCAAGCGCTTTGCCACGTATTCGGCTCGCCGCGTGTAATGCTTTATTCTCTGCCGACAAATGTTCCACCACGTAAATCGGAACTGGGTTCTCAGTGGCGATACCAAGGTGACTCGTATTTATCTTATTATTTGTGTTTTTCTTGTTGTAGTTGATAGTAGCAGCGAAGAATGTATCTCGTAGGCGTGGGCTATTGAATTTCACAAGAATAGATCTAGGTCGAGCAGTCTGGGTATCCTTTTTTGCGATCCTGGTACAGTGAGCGATGTCGGCTTCCACGATTTCGCTATTAGTGATGTCGCCAAGTTGTAACACCGTGGTGAGTAAGTTTTCGGAGCGGTTTTTGGGCACATTCTGAATTTCGAGGTTGGTCGCTCTAAAATTCTGTTCCATAAGGTTTAGGCGTCTACTTATATCCTGGATTGATGTTTGAAACTGTATGTTATCTTTCTCAAGTGCTTGAATTTTGGAAGATTTTTCTTCCAATGACAATTTCGTTTCTTCATACTTTTCGTTAAATAAGTCAAGGGAAACCCGAAAACCTGCTATAAGGTCGCTTATTTGCCTAAACTGATCGGCTACAACATCTTTAAGCGCGATGGCGATCTCTTGCTTTATGATTTCTCTGAGGGAACCTTTTGAGATTTCTAAAATGGTGTCGTCATTAATTGGACTCTCCGGAGGGCTGATCTGTTTTACGTGCCTATTGCGTACAGTTATGTTGGATTCGGTAGGTGAGCTGTGAAGTTGCTGAGATGTGTCATTTTTCGAGCAATCGCCTCGTGCAGCTGGTCGGACTGGTGTATCCGTGTTATTAGTCTTCGGTAGTTTGCTCTGACAGTCAGGACATTTCCAAGTCGCCTTTTTGGCTATACCCATTGTTTTGAATTGCTTTTCGGGTACGTTCGAACACAGCAAGTCGTACCGTAATTTACAAATACAACATTGCAGGTAATCTTTACTTGCGATTGTATTCATACAACCAGCACATTCGTTGGCCATTATCGTTGTAATAATATCTTGTTCCTTAAAACTTGACAAATTACAAAAATCAAATCAGAGCGCTGGGCTCGAACTCGGGTCACTATAGTATCTGTTAAATATCAACCGGTAAGTATCTCGCTACGCCACTTGACCGTTTAAAATTATGACAAAATTTGCCACCGTATTGCTCGGATTTTAAATTTCAAATATTGGGAACGTTAAAAGTTTGACTCATTTGTCACACATTCCACAAATTTTTTCACTGTTTACGATGATTATAGCTAGCTTTTTTGACTCCGTTATTACGATTTTCTTGCAGATAATCGTTATGTTAATTTTATTTGGGATGTACTTTGTTGTTTTAGCACTTTTAAACGTTTCATTCGTAGTTCAACTGCACTTGGTCCTGCGATTTTAATTCCGATGGTTTCACAGATGCCCGTCACAGAGAGCTTGAATAACACTTTCACTTGATATTTGTCCTTGGACGATCACGTAAGTTACAAATTTAGTTGAAATTTCACAGTAATTATAATAATAGAAAAATAATTAACACGGAGCTTATCAAACTTAGATGTTCACCTAGTGGCGCCATCTAGCGTGTCCAAAATGAAATCTCCAAAAAAAATGAATTAGTATGTGTGTGAACAAAATAATAAAAAACATAAATACCTACTAATATAATAAAAACGACAGTCTCGAGAAACAAGTAAAATTAAATGCTAATGTTAGTACCAACCTTCATTAATCCACGTTTCATCTTGATAATATATAGAACGACTTTCCCTACGATACTGTTTTAATTTCTGCAAATAACGATGCCGCCATAAAGTTATGTCATCTCGGTCAATTAATACACAGCGACATTTTCTGGTCATGAACTTAAATCGAAGGTGTTTTAAAATTTTATGTAACGTACTTCTTGAAAATGACTGAAGTTCTGGGTCATCATTTACGACTTGAAGAACCTAAAAATTAAATAATTGTGTAGGTAAGTACGAACTTAAAAACTACAGTTTGCAAGCATCATTACAGTACATGCCAAATTGAAAAATATTAAATAAACAGAATTAGCATTACCTTGTTCAAGGATGGTGATTCGTTTCTATATAAGAATTGGTGGACTTTTCGACGTATAGCCGAAAGAGCGAAATCGTCCAATTTGTTCACATTTGTTTTTTTTCGGCATTTCGGTTGGAGATTCGGTTTTCTTTTCAGAATATACATATTTGTAAGCGTTCATGATCATTTCTTTTTCGGTTTGGCTAAATGATTTGAGCTTTCGTTTTTTTCTTGGCGATAGAGTTTCTTCATTACGCCTACGCGACGAAGTTGAAGGCTGAGCGTCCATCATAAATGATTCAGCGAAAACAAACGTAACGTAACAAACGTTTGGTAACGTAACAAAACCACAAAACTTAACAAAAAACAAACAAACAGAAACAAACTCAACGAAAATATTTTTTTATTTTTTTATGTATGGCATCTCGTAGTTGACCTTGAGAGGTCGTGACTACTTAACCGGACTACCCTGTGGCTGCCTTAAGCGGACTCAAAGCCTCCAGCCAGTGGCGTAAAACTACTTTCATTACTAAGCGAACGCTCGCTAAGGGCACCCCCTGTGGGGTACGGACCTCGGCTTAGGGCGTCGCTGACGGGAGGACAGCAAGATGGGACAGGCTGGATCTGGATTATATTATTATTATCAGGGGAATTTAAAGCTACATGCTCAGCTACGGCGCGGGCTGGCACTTCGTCGAGCAAGGGTCGGGGGGGACAGTTACATCGGGATCTTCGCGAGGAACCTCGGCGGCGAGGTCGGAATGTCGGTCTATGTTTGTGCACTGTACTGGTGGCCCTACTGCTCTCCTGAATGAGAGTTATGTGGTCATCGGGATCGGTGAGGACATGCTTGGGACGGCGGACATGACTAATGGAGGAGGGAATATAGCTTGCGGCCTTGACAACCAGAGGGTTGCGGTGATTCGCGGCGGTCTCGAAGAAACGCTTTGAAATGCGTTTCATGAACTGGCGGATAGTGGGAATCTTTAGGTCAACGTGAAGGATCTCGTTGCGAACGTACCAGGGGGAGCCTGTAATCCTACGGAGGAATTTGTTCTGGAGGGTCTGCATTCTATTGAAGCGATAGGGCTTGGCGTGTGCAAAGACTGCACTGGCATATGTCATGCTCGGGCGGATGCACGCTGTGTAGATACGCATTTTGCACTTTAGTGGCAATTTGCTACGTGCATTTAGGACAAAGTGAAGTCTACCTAGAGCGAAGGCGGCGCGCGAACGAGCCGCCTTAATGTGCTCTGAAAAAGAGAGGTGCTCATCGAGCACTACACCCAGATATTTGGCTCGCTTCTCCCAAGGGATCGGCTTGCCGAACATGGTGATCGGTCGAGGCGAAAATATAACAAATAGCACTTGAAATTGTATCAAGACACAACGGACGCATTCGAACACTTCAGAGGTTGAAAGACGAATAAGGTAAACAAAATGGCGCCCGGGCCTGCAGTCTCGACATATTGTTCCTGTGAAATTTAGGGTTGCCGTATTCAAAATCTAACATTTTTAAAACTACCGTATTATCATAATTATTTTAAAAATTGCAGTTGTTCGTATGGTGTCAAGTTCCATAATTGCCGTATTTTTTTAAGTTCTGCCGTTTTGTAAGAGAAAAGGGTTAAGATTGCCGTTTTAACGCTCACGGGAACAACACTGATGGTGTCTGTAATTTTTTTTTTTTGTTTAATTTAAAGGCATCGAAACATGGTCGGATTACGCATGGCGTTGCGGGGTCAGATTTCCCTGGCAGTTTGTAGCACGTCGTGCAGCCGTGTGACGTACGTGAATTTTAAATATAAAACTTTGAAAGAAAATTAAATTCGTCTATTATAGATAAAAAGTTACGATTCAGCAAACCGGTATCGTAGGTACAACACTGCACAAAAGAGCTGGCAACATTATTTGTAAATTTGACATTTGCGTCAATTTAGTCTACGAGATTAAAAAACAGACTTTAGATAATAATCAAAATAAAACTTTATGCCGTATGATACCTTACTACATTTTGTCAGCGCTTAGTACATAATTTATAAAATGCACATGCACAGGCCACAAGCTAGGCGCTTAGGCACCAGTCTCCCACAATATATATGTATCTTTCTCGAATCTGACCAATGTAATATAATTTATGTATATTGTGGTCAGCAAAATAAAGTTGATAGATTGATTGATTGATTGACATCTGCCTGCCATCTGCCGAAAACAGGCGTAATTTTATATCATTAAAAAAAAACAAAGCGGTCTTGTTTTATTTTTGTATCTATTTACTGAAAATAAACAGAAACATCTTTACATTGTAGGTCTTGGCTTTGGCCTTACCTTGTATGATGTAAGTACGGCCATACTTGTGGTAAGATCTCAGATCTCAGAAAATAAATGTTAAATTCTTAATAACTCACCGCCTTAATTATAATAAAGTAATTATCATAATAAGCCTAGTTTAGCTATCGAACTGTTTTGTCCCTTTCTTTCAATTTTCATTTTAACTTGACAGAAAGGGACAAATTATGAATAAGACGGTATTCAACCGTTTTGCGTTACATAATAACATCACGACTGTAATCTTCAAAGGATTACGCAGAAGTGTACGAAACACCGTTGTGAATAACACGGTATAAAATTACACGGATTTGAGAAATATCTTGATATAGATATAGGTACTCAAGGTACTCTTCTTTATAAGGGCAATAAAACCCTTTAATTATTATTTAGCGGTTGTTATCCATAAAGTTTGGTATTACAGAGCTTTTAGGATTTGTAGGCTTGAACGTTTTGGGCGCGCCACAATAATGGCAGATCCTTATTAAGTCCCGTCTTTAAGGAGTGGTGGGAGAGGCGCCGCGGCGTCCTCAGCTTAAGCTTGACACAAGTCATCACCGGACACGGTTGTATAGGGTGGTGCCTGTTTCGCATAAGGCGGGCGGAATCACCCGGGTCACCATTGTGTGGATCGGCCGGAGGACACAGTGGAGCATACGGTGGGGGTCTGCCCGGCTTGGGCGGAGCACTGCCGTGTCCTTACGGAGGCGATCGGCGGCAGCGATCTCTCGCATCCGGCCCTGATCCAGGCCATGGTACGGAGCGAGAGCGAATGAGAAGCCGTTGCTTTCTTCTGCAAAACAGTAATGCTCGCATAGGAGGAGGCGAAGCGCGTGAGGGAGAGGCAAACCTTGCGCCCTAACACCCCTAGTCGCCGCAGGAGATGCCCTGGGCTTCGGTAATCGCCAGCATATTCCTGGCTACCGTAGGCGCAAGCTTGCGGACGGCGAGCAATGTGTAGATCGCCGTCTGGTAAGGACCAGGCTCGGTTCAACAGCGCGATGTGTTCTACGCGTGCCTCAAAGAGATGTCAGCACTAAGTGAAGGGGTCCACTAAGGCCGATGCCTGCCAGGGTCGCTGGTTGTTCGAAAGAGATACCGTGGCTCCTGTCACAGGCAACTGAAGGAACACGGGTTTAGTCAGTAAAAGTCTGACACGCTCTCCCGCTCCGCCCATTGAACGAAGAAGTCAGTTGAGGATTTCCCACCCAAAAATAAGGATTGAACGTTTATAATTAGGACGGTAGCTACCTACCTATCGTCCTAATTATAAACGTTAAATTATTAAAAACGTTACCCAATTACACATTTCCATAATAAATACGGGCGTAAAAGTAAAAATGTTTTCATCCTATATAAATAATTAACGCCCCTAATCCCGGAAAGCAAATCAAATAAAAAGTTCAAAGACACGAAATTTAATTACTGCTTCGTCATATTACATTAATTTACCCTCACCAATTTAATTAGAAGGAAATAAAAAAATGAACTCCATTTCTCACAGCACAGTTATAAACAAAGGCGACAGTATGCTAATACATACACCTATTAAATTTGTAACGACCTCAAAACTGAAACTGTTTTTTTTTTTTTTTTTGTAATTTGCACTAGGTGTGCGAACGAGTTTGAAACCATTAATATAGTTTTTTGAATTTTTGTAGTGTTTTTGGATGTATGTTCCGGATTCGCGCGACTACGGCTCAACGGATTGGGATAGGCACACAGACAGTTTATAACCTGGATTAACCCTTAAGGTACTTTACCTCCCCTGGCTGGACGCTTAGAGTTCGCTTAAGGCAGCCACAGGATAGTCCGGTTAAGTAGTCACGACCTCTCAAGGTCAACTACGAGATACCATGCACAAAAAAAAAGATACTTTTTGTCCCTGTAGTACATTCCTGTGAGATAATACCTGACATCCACGAAGGCGAAGCCGCTGGCTAAAACAAGTACGTAATAATTCGCACAACTAGGGCGAAATATCTACATTTCTTCGGTACAGTGGTAAACAATGCGCCGGCGGGCGTTACGTGATCCGGATTTAACTGGTAAATTGCGTTAAACCCCCCACTGTTCCACGCCGATAGAGAGCTATGAGTGCCATGGCTTTGAGCTCAAATTGCGCACTCTACTGCGCGATTGTACATGTACTGTCAGGCTCAAAAGGACGTTACTTTAAATCTCTCGAAACTGAAAACTGAAAAGTCATCGGACAGGACGGGTGCCTGGGAGGTGTTTTTTCGCGTGAAGTCTACCATGATTGTAATGTATGAAAGAGTGGAGAGTGCTTTAATTCAAATTCTCTTAAAAATTCTTTTCGTGTTAATCTGTTATGAAATTAGATCTTTTGAATTTGTCTGCCTCCTTTGTCTAGTGGTTGCAAGCGCTGCGACTGAGCATGAAGTCTTGGATTCAATTCTCTCGAGACAGAAACCCAATAAATCTCGAGTTATTGGGTTTTTTCTATCTGGAATTTCTCATTAGCAGCCCGGAGTCTGACTTTGCGTCCGATTGATGGAAATTGGCTCGGCCGCTATTATATAGGACTTAAACATAATTGGCGAAATGTGATTGTCTGTGCAACCCGGCAAGCGAACAAAGCGTGATTTTAAGTTTTGTTCCAACTTACATAATGTCCTGCTGAAAATTTGTGCCAATTTTGCTCAGCTAATTTGAATCGCTTCAGATGTAATAATCTGTTTTATAATTTGATCAAACCTGTGAAGAGCAATTTGAAAGGAATTATTCGTATATTAATAATATTAATGTCTAAATTATTTATTAATTAGAGGCCAGCAAACGAATGACCACCATAGACTAGACAAAATGACAGATTTATTTTATTCATCTGTCATTTTGTCTTTTCTTCCGATGACAAACGTCGTGTACGAGTGCTGGACTTATAGTTAAAAGTCTGAAATCGTCAGACTGTCTCGAGAAAGAGTAGTGATCAATGCTCGTGCCTTCTCTAAGTGAGAATCCTTGACCCTGCAGTGTAACAAAAAAAAACTGGTATTATTCATCTATTACTTTATAGGCATTTTCCTAACAGACGAATGGTCTTTTAGAGTGATTAGACCCTTACTAAAATTGTAATTGATACAATTAAGAATTCGCATTTTGAGTAAATGTTTTGAAGTAAACCTGATTTCATTCAGTTCTATTAATTTGTTCGGAGATTTATTCGAAGTAGCTTAGAATTTCGTCTTATATGAAAATGAGAATTAAGGAATTATTTAGTTTTTTTAGTTATTTGAAGGAACTCTTAAGTACGCGTTGTGCATTTGAAAGTCGAAAACTGTTTTTTTCATTTATAAATTTACTCTAGTTCGTATTCTGGGCATGTCAAACTGCTCAAGTAGTTCGTTATAATGGCGCCTGTCCATCGAGCTTGAAACTCAAACTGAGTACTTAAATAAAACACAAAAAAGAGTAGATAGTGTGTAGTAATGTATCAGGATTACGAAGTCCCTCGACGATAAAATGCTCTATCTATGTAACCAGAAGGCGGGTACTTGAAACGTCACACAATGCAAAGTGGCCGCCGCCGCGTGTGCCAAGCTGTCTACATGACAGCGTGATCTATTGTGTGTTAGTGACAACCTTATCGACGTGGTACATCCAGCTACAAACATTGCCGAGCCACGGTACAAATCTTTCACAAATACGTTACGACTGACATCAGCAAGCCAACAGCAACTTTACCACAACGAGAATAAAGATCACTTTGATTTTTATAGTCTTGTCAGTCGCGGCAACTTAACAGCAAGATTATTAAAAATAAAACAAAAAATACCCTGATTTTGACAGTGATGCAAAATCAATTAAATGACAGAAAGAAAATTTTCGTACTTAAAAAAACGTTCAAATTCAAGTTACAATCTCATTTCACCGACAATTAGTGTCAACAACTTGTCAAAGATAGATACTGAGATTAGAATGCGTTCTTAAAAAAAACGGGAATTGCCCCTCTGTTATCATTTATACCTCTAATTTTATAACATTTTTGGCCAAAGCTCAGTTGACGTAAAAAACTTCACCTGGCGTTTACTTCTGAATATTAATGTCCTAGAACATAAATTTATCGTTTTAAATAAATCGTAGCACTGATCTTCAAATAAATCTGTACTCTTCAATAATGTATTACAATTACGTTAGATTAAGTAAGATTCTTAACCTAAATCTCTTTTAAAACTGTCAACATAATATCACGCCTGTAATCCCCAATAGGCAAAGGTTTACTTAAAGTACACTCAAATTTCCCCATGTAGGAAGCGATCCTATTGCCATCAATTTAACTGGCTCACTGTAATTCGTTGTTAAAATGGTAAATGGAAAGAAGTAAGTGTTGAATTTCCTGGAATTTGGCCTGAGCCCCAAGCCACACCCCCGGTTGTCTTTTTTTTTAAATTTTAACTACTGATTAGGTAATGAAGGCAGTTTAAAAGAGGGTTAAAAAATTACATATTTAAATCTTTTTCGCGCTTACCGAAGTAACATTATATGTCAGTGACTTTAAGTTTTTCGACAAAAATTAGTCCTGGATCTTCAAGTTAAAGGTATGTACTTTTGAAAGGTATGTGCTTTTTTATTTTTTCAATTAGTAAATACCAACGAGGCAGTTCATATTATTAATATACGAATAATTCTTTTCAAATTGCTCTTCACAGGTTCAAATTATAAAGCAGACTATTACATCTGAAGTGATTCAAATTAGCTGAGCAAAATTGGCACAAAATTTCAGCAGGACATTATGTAAGTTGGAACAAAACTTAAAATAACGCTTTGTTCGCTCTTCGGGTTGCACAGACAATCACATTTCGCCAATTATGTTTAAGTCCTATATAATAGCGGCCGAGCCAATTGCCATCAATCGGGCACAAAGTCAGACTCCGGGCTGCTAATGAGAAATTCTAGATAGAAAAAACCCAATAACCCTCGAGTTAGTAGCCCGGAGTCTAACTTTGTGCCCGATGACAATTGGAAGATGTCATCCAAGTCGTCAGAAAAAAATATAAAGTTCTGGGAAGCGCCGCGATCGCTTCCTTCGCTTGACTAAGAACTCAGAGTGGCTGGCTGGCTAATGCACGTTCAAAGTATCCGTTTACCACTCAGAACCCTCATCATCAAGAAACTCGTCGATTCCTGGGCGTCCATCTGTGGATTTAACTGAAGCTAGTGAAAAAACAAAAAAGGGGCGCGTGGACGACCTTCTTCAATCACGGGACGTGAACTAATTAGTAGTGGCAGCTAAAATATCGGCACGCTTGTCCGAACATCGGACCTTGGCTGCAGTGATTAAAGAAGCAAGTCACAGTCCTGAAGTGCTAAGTAATGAAAAGAAGTGTGGGTATTCACAAATTACCAAGATGTTTGTCAAAAGATGAGGCTTTGGCATATTCCTACATAAACAAAACATATTGCATTTTTTAATACTAAGTTAATTTTATGATCTGCATGTTATTTAAGTAAAAAAAAATTGTTAATGAGTAGTAATTATGTCCCATAATGTGCCTTTGTGTAATTAGTAGCTAGGTTATTATTACTTCAGTATTTTAAGACTGTTGTTAATACTTTTATCCTTATTTTCCCACCTGTCTCAAAACACGAAATATCTATTGTATGTTTTATCTTGTTGGAGGACGTGACCCTGCCTTCTTTTATTTGGGAGTTTTGTACTGATACCGCATTGAAACATCATAAGAAAGCCGTACAAAGTAAAATACCCCAATTTATATTTTGTTTATCTAGCATATTCTAATGAAAATACTGTGCCTCTGTAAAACTGTCACTGCCACTTGGTGTCGTTTGCCATCGATTTGCTTACGTAAACACACGAACGACCACCGAGTTATTCCTGAGAATGATCTAATGGTTTTTCAGCTCAGTATTTGAACTGATTACTTGAATAATTATAGCATTTTTATTTCTGTATAGTGCTGTATAGGTAATTTATATGTACACTAATTTAAAAAAAAATATTATCGACCTACTTAGCAAGTCATGAACCGGAGTTGAAATAAGTAGATAGATAGAATACATCAACTAAATGAAATGAAATTTAAATCTTGTATAAAACGCACACTATGCAGCCGGGCATATTATAAGTTAGGGGATTACATTGCTGATAAAAATGCTTGGCTAATCGCTGGTCCTGTTCCTCAAGGACGCATCAACTAATTGATTAGTATTTGAAAATACTGTTAGAGCTGCTGAAGATTAAAAACAAGAATCTTTGCATTGTATAAACTCAATATTTTAGTACTGTATAATTGCTATATGCCATATTATGCGAGTACTATGTACATGCTTTAAAGCTACCATTTACAGGGTACGTCTTTCATTGTCTTGAATGTGTCCTGGCGGCTGAGAGTATGTCATGCTCACTTTAATGTTTCGCTGATGGTGACGCGTGTGTTGGATCATTTAGCTCCCTTCAAAATGGTTGAGTTGAATAGTGCTAATCCATGCGTCATGTTCGTGAACGGGCGCCGTCAGTTGAGACTGGTCATCTCTTAGCTGCCACGGCGTATTTTAATTAAATTTAATTTTTGAATTGTTTTCATATATAAATAACGGACGCTTTTAACGTTCTGCATCGTTCTCACATGCATAATTTCAACATGAATGATGTAACCAATCTATTGTAAACATAATTTGACTTAAAAGAGTGTCCGTGGAGTTTCTTGCCCGTTCTTCTCCATAGGTACCTACTACGCTTTGGAATGGGCAACTAGCTTCATTTTTCTGACCGACCGACCTTGACAATTCAAAAGTGCCTGTAATTGGTTTATTTTAAATAAATGGTTTGAGTTTGAGTTTGAGTTAGAACTAACATGAAACCGGGCAAAAGAATTTTTTTTGACGTAAATACGTCTTTAAATTTGCTGTCATAGTTGGAGGCCATAAAAACTAATGATACGGAGGATACAGTTTGGTGTTGCAGCTACATATCTATCATCTACATCCAAAATAAAATTACACCAGTCGATAGCTAAATCTAAATCATAGAATTTGTCACGTCGAGTCAAGACTGTGACGGCACGACCTCTACCCACCTCAGAAAATATTACTCGTTACGTTGACGTATTCACACGGCCGTGTCCAATCAACTAACATCGACACAGCCACACCCATGTTTTTTTCAAACTAATCTTCATGTTAACTTTCCTTAAGTCACAGAGAAGCCTTACCATAAATAAATAAAAAATGAAAAGGCATATCGCTAAACTTTATTTCCAAAAGTATGATCAGATTTATGGTTTCAGGAAGAGGCCCGCCTGTTTTTCAGGGACTGTCGGACCCTTATACTCGTAGGGACGTGAGAACCTCAACTAACAATGAATCAAGTGGATCGATACAATCGAAAGAGTCGAGAAATTCGATTTGTACTCTAATTTATAGAGAGTTCAGTTTATCTGAGAAAGACGAATAGAATAATAATGAGGTGAAGGAGAACAAAAAGGTTGGATATTTTGTAATTCTCCGTTCATTGGCTAAGGATGGTGATTATCCACTGCTGCCTAGTAGGTGATTTAAGATCTGTCAGTCTAAGTCACTATTTTCTCTCAAATTTCATGTTAACGTTTATAATGGTTTATGAAAATTACAAAAGCGTATCAATTGATTTTATTAACTTGAAAATTTGAAACCTGTAGCGGCTCGCCCCCTATTACGTGGGACTTAAACGTTGTTAGTTACTTTACCTCAGCCTCACTCTTCGGGTAGTACAGGGATGATGTTATGTTAGGCATTTGTATGTTAAAAATTTAAATTGACTTTTGGAAACCCCAGGTATTCTGATTTTTCAGATATTAATTTTTGACGACATGCCCAAAAAACATTAACATTTTAACTGAACGTTTCACGTTCACTTTCCGTTAACAAAAGCCGCATAATTTGTAGATTAACGAACAGCCTAATCACAAGTACTAAAGTACATCCCAAAACCAAAATTGCTATATTCCAACCACCATTTAATCATCCATTCAAGCCATCCCCTGCCATATAAACTAACTATACACCCGTCCAAAGCCGTCCACTTTCAATGGACAATCTCATTAACACCATCATCAACCAGCTAATGGTTTCGAGCCCTAATTTCCCGTCGTGTGAACCCAGCGAAGCGTGGTCAACAGATAGTGTGACCCTACCCTTCACATTTCAATTGTTTCTTGCTGACCACCCATCCATGGCATTTCGTGTTTTGGAAATGGCCTTTTTTTCGGGTATACGCTTTAAAATCAACTTTATGTAGAGAAGATTTAGGACGATGATTTCTGTATTTTAGTGGCTAAAAGTGTATGTAAGTTTTTGTCTAAGTAAACACTTACGTACCCTCCGGTATGTTAGTTTTTGCTTACAAAACATAAGCTTGATAACAACGATTACTTGGATTTTTTTACGTTATACTAACTGCTTCGTTATACAAGGTTTACATATAAAAGCTAAGACTGCCAACAGATATATTTTCTAATGAATTATTAACACTACGTTTGACTGAAGGTCAGACCAAAAAAAATATTCCCTTAGTCAACACGCACACGCACACCCACGTAGCTCGTGGCACGTAGCGCCTACGCGTAGCTCAGAGATTAGCGGTCCGATTTTATTACGTCCAAAAAGTTCAAATGTCCCTTTAAAAAACCGTATCCACTGGGCCGTCCCGGTTTTAAAACGTGACGGTTTTATGTTGCATCTCACGTTCCTCTGGCAGCCGGTGTCGTGCTCTAAACTTTGTTACTTTTTAAAGTACCAGAGTTTTATTGTAGATAGCCCGTGATTTTATTACCGCGAAAGTGTCGTGCGAACGAGACTTCGAGAACTTTTCGAAGGTCATTTGGATGTTAATTGCGAGCTCCTGGGTTGTGACGATAGCGGTATGTAACCTTTCAAATAGGGATTAGCTTAAGTTATTGTACGATGAATAAAAACATAGTTGCAAAAGTAATTAGTTGTTACAATGTGTCTCCATGAGTTAAAATAAGAGGACCTGTCTATCATTTTAAGCGTTAAATTTTTTTTTTTTTTTTGCTTTGATACTATATAACGTTCGTCTCTTGATTCTTCGTTTTAAATCAAGACATTTCATGAATGTTGACAACGATAACAGTTAGTAGGTACTGTAGAGCCGATAGCCTATACAGCGTTTCCATGCAACCTCCGCGAGTATTTATTAAGTCAATAGCATAATTTGAGATAAGCACTGCAGCGGGCTGTGCTGGGCGGCTGCTGCAGCTGCGGCAAACCTCAAATGTCGCAAATATTCCAATCTTATAGGAACTTACATGTTCGAGCCGTTTGGGGTTGAAACTCTAGGGCCACGGGGTCCGAGTGCCCACTTAGTCTATTGAGTCGTTGCTAGGTGGTTGGTCGACTCTTCACGTGACCAGAGTACGGGCCTATTTCTTGGCCAAAGAAACAGCCATACAATATGTGGCGATGCTGCCAGCTATTTGGGCACTTTTCCTGTTGACAACTCTGTTGACAGTTTTTTGATTATTTTCCCTCCCTTTTGTCTATACTTGTACATAATTATTATTATATTAAGACTGTTAGCTTTTAATTTATGTAAATAAACAATCTACAATATGTCCGGATTTGGACTGTATAAACTTTAGGGGGTGATAGTTTGCTCTATTTTACCACTAAAATTATTCTACATGTGGGGTCTGAAACCAACCCCCTCTGAATGGCAGCCATTTCTGTATTTTGGTTGACTGTTTCGTAGCGTCCACACTAAAAGTTATGTAAGTTCGGAATTTAATGCCCGATTATCGTTAAAAAAAAACTTTCCATAACGGAAAAGTATTAACAATCAGTTAAATAACTCAAATAATTTGAATAAATGCTGTATCATATGTACGTGTCTCACAGATGGTAAGTTTACCTAAATAATTATATCAAAAACCCGATTCAGCAAAGAACTCGACATCACGGTATTCTCGTAAGTCGTCTTAAAAATATGAATATCTAAATGTAAAAGCAAGTTTAAAAGAAATAGAAAGTTAATTATGCTTCCACGTGTGTCTGACAGAAGCTAATGAAGTGAGAAGCTTACTTTAGAGCTTCAAATTATTTGCGTATTCCGGACGACTTGGTAACTCAAGTACCTATAGGCTTGTTTATCAGTTAAGGCTCGTTGACACTGGCGCGACACCACAGCGCGACACAACGGCACCGCGTGTCGCGCGACGAGCGGTGCCTTTGTGTCGCGTTGTGGCGTCGTGCCTATTTGCGGGGGCCTTTACAAGTGGACGTCGTTAGAGATAACTAAGGCACACATGCGCGTTAATGACCTTTCCTAAATAACTCGGATTAACAGCTAACTCAGAGTTAATCAAATCATTCATCTTGCGCAACCAAGAGTAAGTGCCGATTTCACCAATGAAACTGAACGCGTTCAAGAGCTGTCAGTGTCAAAATTGTTATGGAATATTGACAATGACAGCTCTTGAACTAGGTTTAAAAGTGATGATCGCGTTCAGTTTCATTGGTGAAATCGGCACTTAGAGGTAAACTTAGGGTTAAACTTTTATTTATTTAGCACACCGATGTGGGAATGTTAAGTCGCTTAACTCTGGGTTAGTGTTAGTAATGTCAAAATAAATTGACGTTATGCGGTACCGCTGAAAACTTATTTTGTATTTTATATTGTTCGACGTTATAATCTAAGTTAAAATTGTATTCATTATTGATTAAAAAGGTGTGGAATAAAATATGTGGTCTTGATTTAAAATTTAAACCAAAACAGTAGGTACTGTATATATTTTTTTCTGTTGTTTGTAGATCGAAAATGGTGTGTCCTATCGGAAAAATAAATTTCGGCGCCCTTTCCATACAAAAAGTAAAAACATCCAAATAAAAAACGACGAAGCTGCCTCCTATGCGTGCCTCCGGCTCTAACAAATCACAGAGTAGGGTCTTATAACATATTATTTAAAAAAACAATGCATAATTATGCACAATAAAAAACACAAACAATAATTTAAGCACAAAAGATTTTAAGAGATCGGTTATATATTTTCCATTTTTTTTTGCTTTTTATTATTCTTTGCAGCAAGAAGGCACAGACAACGTGACATTCTATCAGCGATAACGACGATGATAAAGTAAAAAATATAACCTACCTAAAAGGTTATGTGAATGCTGTTGAAAGTCGTTGTAGAAACATGAAATGGTTTGTCACTTGTCTATGTCCGGGCTATAAAGCTACGGTTTCCTACTCGTGCATGACATTCATAGAAACGAGTTTTGACGACGGAAGAATAGACAAAATAAATCTGTCATTTTGTCTAATCTATCTGCCATTTTGTCTATTCTTTCTGTCATTTTGTCTATTCTATCTGCCATTTTGTCTAATCTTTCGACGACAAAACCCGGCCATGCTACGCGTGCTGGAACTAAACGTAGTGACGGCTGTCATGAAAATGATGACAGAGACATAGATTTAAACCTCTGATACATAATGACGCAAGCAGACCTGTCTTAATTGTCATCGAAATGCTGTTGAATAATGTGTGAGCTCACTTTTCTCTGTATATGGAAACTTTCTCGCTTGTATAGAACGTTGAGAGAAAATCTAGCGATTTAAATTAAGGCAGCGGCAGCGGGGTTTGTCAAATACAGATTGATGTAGCAGCTGGGTGCACGGTTCCAATTGGTCGTTCCCTATCGAAAAGAGCCGGCGAGAAACTAAACGGTTACTTTTTTTAAATAATTAGCATTTACAAGGTTTTCAAATCACAGTGTTAATAAGTATGGGAGGGACAGTGTAGGCCTGTCAACAAGTACCAGGTGCATAACAAATAGAAAATGATCTAAAAATATATAGTTTACAAGGACTACAACGAAATCTATTATATTTTTGGAATGTGTGAAACATTAAAAAAACATAATAGATTACAATAAAAGAACACACAAATTAAACAGGCCTACACTGTCCTCCCATACCTGTTAATCACTGTAATTGGAAAACATTGTAAAAGACATATTTTTTAAAGAGTAACCATGGAGTTTCTTGCCGGCTCTTCTCCATGGGAAACGACCAATTGGAACCGTGTACCTAGAATCTGACGTTTCATAAGTGCCCATGTAGGCCTATGTGAAATAAAATATTTTGATTTTGATTTTGATTTTAAATAAAAACATATTTAAACCAAATGACAATAATTGTCAACTGTATCAAATCTGAATGAATACCCTGTTCACTAAAGCCACTAATCAAGAGTTGAATGGATATCCATTAAATTTATTTATTTATTTAAAACACACAACTATCATTATCTGGTCAACCAATCTGTTAGAAACATTAAGAACCGACAAATGAAAGCAGAAGTTTCCCATTAAACCATAAGTCACCCCCAAGCACCAAATACCAAGTAAATGACCAAAGTAGATTAGATAATGTAAATCAGTCCTTATCTCTTTAACACAGGTTTGTTAGAACTTAATGTTTTGCAGAGTATACTTAAAAGTACTTTGAAATCACAGTAGGAAATAATTATGCGGGTCCATTAATTACTTTGCACAAAACCCTAACCTAAAATAATAGTACCACAGACTAAAATAATAGTGCCCTTTTATGGGGGCTCTTAGCTTTACCCACGTACTAAAAGGGTAGGACACTACTGCTAGTTACTGTTAATTAGATTTTATCCACGTAGCTGATTTAGATTCGTTTATACGACTTGTTTACGTAATACGTCAAGCAATCTGCTATTTATTACTGACACGGAACTAACATCAATTGTACGTTTATGGTCCTGTTACTGCTCCATAATCAGCAGCAATCGGAAGATGTCACATGTCTCCGATTTTTTGTTCACCGCGATGTCTAAACATGCCGGTTTCCTCACAATGTTTTCCTTCACCATTTTGAGAGCTGTGGTGATTAAATACACAAAACAAAGCGCATGCCTGTGTTCGAACTTACGACCTGCAAACTCGTCAGTCGAGGCCGTATCACTGGACCACAACTGCTTCATAAAAACATGCCTGCCGTTAACTCAACTCTTATTACCTTCCACAAAATGCTTTCACATGAAAAACACCACCCAGTTATCATTGAGACTGATGGCGGCACACTCCGCATTTGTCAATGTAATTATATTCCTCCACAGCCATAATGTATGAAGGAGTATGTGTGTAGGTTTATCCCATGAAATATGTATACACATTATGAATCTGAGCCCATTTAAAAACGATTAGTTATGTGCGTTTTGTGCCAAAAATAATGATCAATATTGAAGTACGGTATTATTCATACATACATAAGCTCACGCCTTTTTCCTATATCAGGGGTAGGCAGAAACCACAGAACGCCACCTGCTACGATCCTGACATACTCTTTTTGTTCCGTTTATCGTCATACACACACGCTAGTTGTGAGTACTACTCACCTGACCTTTCATAAGAACCTCACCGTTAAGGTCACTACCAGGCCACTCAGAAAGTATTGCGAAAAAAAGTTTTTATGTACGAGAAACTGGATAGTTTTAGTCTATTTTGAAAGTATGATTATTTGTGAGTAAAACTAGGTACGCTCCAATTTCAAAATTTCCCACTACATTATTTGCGAGCTAATTAAAATTATCGTGTCTCATAAAAAAATGGATCTGGGCCGGGAACATTTTCGTGCTATGATTTTTTACGATTTCAAGTGTCGCCTGAAACCAGACGAATCGTACGATAGACTTCAAATGGCATTCATGGATGAAGGTCCTTCTAAGGCAACCGTGTATCATTGGTATAACGAATTCAAACGCGGTCGACTCACTTTGGGGGATGAAGAAAGAAGTGGTCGCCCTTTTACGGCTGTTACGGAAGAAAACGTGCTAGCAGTGAAAAATTTTATCCAAGACTACAGGCGAATTACGTATCAAGATATTCAGCACATACTGCAGGGTGGATTGGGAAGCCTTCACGAAATTCTAGACTTGAATCTTCGCGTGAGGAGGATAGTTTCACGCTGGGTGCCGCACAACCCCACCGATCCTCAGAAGCAGGTCCGGGTGGACTGGTGCCATGATATGATAAACAAATTTGAAGCAGGCTCGTCTCGGCGTGTTTACGACAGCCGGTATAGAGGCTAATGGAGAGTACTTTGAAAAGAATTATTAAAACATCTTTACAGATGGAACATTTATTTTTATTTTCGCAAAACTTTCTGAGTGGTAAGAGAGGTAAATACCTTTTGTTAGTCGCCATTCATTTATCCTCTCAACATTATCGACTAAACCATAAGCAGAGTATGAACGGTATGGTTATTTTTCTTCTTTAAACCAGTAAGTACAGAAGAGTAAGCATGTCCACCACGCAAGCTTATGTATAATTTTGACTTTCATTGTTACTGTCTTTGTAAAACTGTAGGGATTAGGTTTCTCGGTCAATAAGTTGGCTATTAGGTCATACGTTCATCATATTTAGACCTCATTTTGTGATCTAGGATAGGATATAATATATATTTAATTTAGCCCCAAGTGCGATATTAATACCACTACCACCAAGCACATTTCGAAAGAAACCTCGGGATGCTATGAATCATTTCGTCACAGAAAAACTCATAAGCTCTGCATAAAGTCATAAATCAGAGGTAAGGTTTACACATAGGTTTCACACCGCTAGAAAGTATCAATACAAAATACGATAGTCAATGTGTCCGTATCTCTACGCAACGATATTCGAAAAAAGTCGATAATGTATGAAACGGGTCGCGTTCGACGCACAATTAATATCCTAACGATAATATGTTTCACTTTTATAATTAAAATAAAAAAATTGATTAATGAAATTATTTCTGTTAATTTTAATCACCTGATTCCTTAAATTTATTGGTACTGATGTAATTCTTAGGGGCCACTCTTAATGAAGACTTATTAACGAGTACCCTTTTTTATTTGTTGTCTTCAGTATCTTTGAAGAATAAATGACTTTAATATTTTACCAATAAACAACAACAAAAAGGGAGAAAATATTGTTTTCTAACGTATAATTGAATATGTGTAGATGTCAAATTAGTTTTTGAAGTGTTATCTTCTTTAGGCGTGTAATAGTCAAATGACGGCAGATTAATTATACTACTTACCTTACAAACGCCAGATCACAATATAAGATCGTACTTTTTAGCCAAAATACACCGCGCACTTGAACTCTCTAGTATAGATCCGCACTGACTCGGCGCGACCAATCGCGAGTTAATATTATTTTAACGAACATTTTGTGTTTACAAATTGTGCCAGGTGAATTATTACTTTGGTCGGGGACAAGTTTTAAATTAACGTAATTGCGAAAATATACCATTATTTTGGATTTAAATAGTTAAATAAATGTTTCTATTTAAATATCAGTTAAACTTTTTATTATTAGTATATTGCTAAAATTGAGCGCAGAAAATTAAATTATTCAACAAAAAGCGTCACTGGGACACGTCAAATTAATTAGTTTTTACTGTTGTCTGCAGACTTAATTATTGTTTGTAAAACAAATAAAAAAATCCCAATTAGCTATCAGAGGCCTCGATAGACATTTACCTTTACCATGGGGTCTCAACTCGTACAAATTATAGTCTGTCTTGAAAAAAAATCATAGATGGCAGCATAGGTAACCATTATGAAGTTAACAATCATTAAAAAGCGATATACGGCAGAAATTTGGCTGAATTATGATTGGTAAAAGTCTAAATATCCCTGTTTAGTGCTCATTTATCTATTTCCACTCATAATTTCACGTATTTGGAAAATAAAATAAAAAGGAAACCTTTATCTTCAATTCGAACCCTTTTAATGATAAATGTAGCCATCTGTTAATCATTTTGTTTACGAGCTTTTTGTAATAGATGGCGTTTTACTCAATTGGTCCTGTCATCGCACTTTCCAAAATTGTTACTTATTTAAATCAAACAACTTTATTTTTTTATTATTTTTTACATATAAATATATAAAAAACCTAATAACATATTTTTCTGAACCCGGAACTATAAAACTTTATTAACAAGGACTGCATGAAACGTTTTGAAATAGGTCGACTCCTAGATGGCGTTGTAAAACTACAGTCTCTGGCAATGAGTGATTCGCTGATGCTGCCATCTGTTGAAAAATTGGATGAATAAAAATTGCCAGCTCAATTGCCAGACTTTGGGAGGTTTCATTTCTTTGTATGGGATTGGGTATCTGTACGTAGTATTATATTATCTGTGCCTTTACCATCACACCTGAAATCGATTTTTAAATTGGAGATTATTTTGATGTGTCAAAATCACATCAAAACTATGTTTCAAAGAATCACCCGTTAGGCTATTTTTGGTACAATAAAATCTTATGGGTTGGCTTCACCGACACGCTGTAATAGCACTATATCTATAAGTAGCTAAAAGGTTGACGAGTTGTGAAACAATATTTCATACTTTTAATTGTTTCACTTCTGTCGGCAGTCCCCACGACTGAATTTGTAATTTTTCACTGTATCAGTATTTATGTACATACTGACGAGTTGATCAATAAACTCTAGTTGCTCGAACTGCATCCTGTTAATAGTTTGACAGACTAAATAAACTAATTTAAGTAAATTTTTCGTTCCCAATATCCGGATATTAGTTTTTCGACAAAATATATAAACACTAGCTGTGGACCGCGACTTTGTATTCGATCTGTAAGACAAAAAGTAGCCTATGTCCTTTTCTAGGTCCAAGCTACCTATTTGTCAATTTTTATAACAATTCAAACGCGACATCCGTCATGAAAACGATGGCACCGGGGTTTGACTTTACGTAAAACACACCAACAAACTTTAATAAATTACGTTTCAGTGACGTCATTCGCCGGTCTTAGGAAACCCTAGCTTTACAGAAAAACAGAGTTACTTTTACATTTACAATATTAAGTCATTAGCTTCTGCCCGCGACTTCGTCCGCGTGGAATTTCTTTCTTGGCTACGCCGCAGCACGTGGTCCAGCGTGAGGTCACAGGGCAGGCAGTAGGGTAGAGGTCACCCAACGTAGGCAGCACCACGCAGAGATGAACGACCGCGTGTAGTCACGTGATCCGCTCAGGCAGGGCCTCAACACGTGGCTGGCACCCACGAGCCACGTGGATGGCAGGTCAGGCGGCGGTAGCGGCCGCGTGTGTAGTCCGCGTGACTGGCGTCTCTGCAGCGGTAGGGTGGAGGCAGCGAGGACGTCAGTCAGCGGTAGGCAGGAGATTAGCAGCGAAGCCTAATACTGGAACCCTGGAATCAGCGCGAGGCGGGTGCTTCCGTAACCGTTGTGCCAGGACTGCAAACCTCCTTCGATGTGTGCGTCTCCCAGCCGTAAGCCCAAAGCAAGGTGGATGGAGGAAGACTCACCCATCGTGGCGGCTTACAATTTTAGGTTATGCCGTGCACATGCCGCGGGCATTCTCGGAGATCCCTCGCTGCGTGGTCAGGCGATTTAAGCGAACAGCAAGGCGCAGCGCGGCGAGGCAAGCAAAGCGAAGAATGCGAGGTGCATGTGCACGCATTCACAAAGGTGCAGTAATGGTGACAAGTGATGTGGCAGAAGCCACTATCGGTAAATAGCTTTCTCGACAGTCATAGGGGGGCTGCCGAGATCAATTACATTAGCTGCCAGACCGCGCAGACAGAAATACATAGAGAATGCGATCTGACAGGACACAATTAAGAATAAAGGCAATCACACTGAGCACTTACCCGTTTATCTCGGGGTTATTTAAACTTACTGCTTGATCTGCTTGTTGCGAAGGAAAGAGAACGTTACGTTTTTTTTTTTTTTAAGTATGGCATCTCGTAGTTGACCTTGAGAGGTCGTGACTACTTAACCGGACTATCCTGTGGCTGCCTTAAGCGGATTCAAAGCCTCCAGCCAGGGGCGTAAAACTACTTATATTATTAAGCGAACGCTCGCTAAGGGCACCTCGCTGTGGGGTACGGACCTCGGCTTAGGGCGTCGCTGACGGGAGGACAGCAAGATGGGACAGGCTGGATCAAGTTTTGTTGATTATTATTAATCGGGGAATTTAAAGCTACAGGCTCAGCTACGGCGCGGGCTGGCACTTCGTCGAGCAAGGGTCGGGGGGGACAATTACGTCGGGATCTTCGCGAGGAAACTCGGCGGCGAGGTCGGAATGTCGGTCTGTGTTTGTGCACTGTACTGGTGGCCCTACTGCTCTCCTGAATGAGAGTTATGTGGTCATCGGGATCGGTGAGGACATGCTTGGGACGGCGGACTTGAATAATGGAGGAGGGAATATAGCTAGCGGCTTTCACAACCAGAGGGTTGCGGTGATTCGCGGCGGTCTCGAAGAAACGCTTTGAAATGCGTTTCATGAACTGACGGATAGTGGGAATCCTGAGGTCTACGTGGAGGATTTCGTTGCGAACGTACCAGGGGGAGCCTGTTATCCTACGGAGGAACTTGTTCTGGAGGGTCTGCATTCTATTGAAGCGAACGGGCTTGGCGTGTGCGAAGACTGCACTGGCATAGGTCATGATCGGGCGGATGCACGCTGTGTAGATACGCATTTTGCACTTCAGTGACAATTTGCTACGTGCATTGAGGACAAAGTGAAGTCTACCTAGAGCGAAGGCGGCGCGCGAACGAGCCGCCTTAATGTGCTCTGAAAAAGAGAGGTGTTCGTCTAGTACGACACCCAGGTATTTGGCTCGCTTCTCCCAAGGGATCGGCGTGCCGAACATGGTGATCGGTCGAGGGGGGCAGGGGTTGCGACGCGGCTTTGAGAAAAGAACCGCTTGACTTTTGTCGGGATTGACTTCGATTCGCCATTTTCTAAACCAAGCGCCAAGCTTGTTCACTTGGGTTTGGAGAATGCGAGCTATCGAATTTTCATCACGGCCGGTGTAGTAGATGGCCGTGTCGTCTGCGAACAGGGCCAACTGCGCCTTGCTGCATTTTGGCATGTCGCTGGTGAATAGCGTGAAAGCTAGAGGAGAGATCACAGAGCCCTGAGGGACTCCTGCGCGATTAGGGTGGGGGGAGGATAGCGCTCCTACGATGCGATAACGGAAGGTGCGGTTCGACAAAAAGTCCCGTAAGATGAGCACGAGACGATCTGGCACGCCGAGTTGGTACAGCTTATATAATAAGCCGTTGTGCCAGACTTTGTCGAACGCTTTCGCTATGTCGAAGAAGACAGCACCGGTCATCAAACCTCGTTGGAAACCGAAGTTGATGTGTTCGACTATACGGTGGACCTGTTGTACGCACGAGTGTTGGGTTCTAAAACCAAACTGTTCGTTGGGGATGAGGCCCTTTGTCTCGGCGTAGTCTCTGAGGCGCTTATAAATAAGCCTCTCATAGATTTTGCCGAGGACATTGAGCAGACTGATGGGGCGGTAACTACTAGGCTCTGACTTTGGCTTGCCGAGCTTCGGGATACCGATGACGGTGGCTTCTTTGAATGCCTGTGGGAAGATGTTGTTGCTCAGAGCACCATTGAAGATGGTGGTCAGTAGCATTATCAGGTGGGCAGGGAAAAGTTGGAACACCCTATTGGTGATTCCATCTGAGCCGGGGGCTTTACGAGCCTTAAGACCTTTGATGAGGTCGTGCACTTCGTCGGGCGTGACTGGGGGCAGTGGATACTCTGGGTCTTCGACGGGAGGGAGGGAGGCTCTATGTTCGACTTCAGCGTCGACCTCAGAGAGGTGAGCTTGGTCTACTGGTTGAGAGCTAGGCGAGCATTGGGGAACGTTACGCGTCAAGCAGGGATATTTATAGCCCAATCCATACCACGACACCGAGTGACGTGGTGGGAATTTGAAAGATTTAGGGATGTCACTCTCGTGAACCGTAACTAGTGATGTGCGTTTTAGTTGATCTGTAGGAAATCGACTACATCGCTACAATGCATAATCAGTTCCCACTGCTGGGACACAGGCCACCTCTCGGTGAGAGGGAGTGGGCCGTAATACACGGCGCGGGCCCAGTGCGGGTTGGTAGATGTCACATGTCTTTGAATTTTTGGTTCTAAGACATGTCGGATTCCTCACGATGTTTTCCTTCGCCGTTTTGAGAGCAGTGGTGATGAAATAATTTACAAAAAGTAAAACGCCTGTCTGGGTTCGAACCTACAACTCGTAAGTCGCGGCCGTTATCACTGGGCCACCATTGCTCAGTATGGCTTTAATCATTTTGTATTTGTTCAAGGCAAAACAAGAAATTAGATACTCGTAGTAGCCTATGATATCAGTAACCACGGTAGCGTTTCCTAGATGTTTTATGGGAGTGAGTGGCAACATAGAGGAGTTTAAATTCAAATATCTTCTGAAGTTTCATACACGGACGCACGGTTCCAATTGGTCGATTCATATGGAAAAGAGCCGACAAGAAACCCTTAAACGAGCAAGGAACTGTTTAAAAATCAAAAACATTGTACTAAGTATAAATAAGTACATTGTAGAGTGCCGACAGAAATGAAAACCCAAAAATATGCGCAGGCCGCAGCGCGTCGTCAATATTATGGCGCAAAACGTCACATATGCATGTCGGTGACGTTCGCATGAGGGTGACGCGCACCCATTTTACCCCTGTCAAAAATCGCTCAACGCGGCTAAAGTCGATTTTCACTTAAATAATTGACTTTTACAATGTTTTCATACATATATAAACTCACGCCTTCTTCCCATGGGGGTAGGCAGAAACCACAGAACGCCACCTGCTACGTTCCTTACATACTCCTTTTGCCTCGTTTACGTTCATACATCTGGTCATACACGAGCGCCGGTTGCGAGTACTACGCACCTGACCTTTCTGAAGAACATCACCAATAAGGTCACTATTTGTCTTCCTAGGGCGTCCCGTTTCAGCGTTTCCACTCACATCTGCCACGTAAATACCTTTTGTTAGTCTCCTTTCATTCATCCGCTCAACATGACCAAACCATCTAAGCACACTCTTCTAAATTTGTGTCACTATATCTTTTAAATCACACCATTGCCTTATCACATCATTCCTCAGCCTATCATTCAAAGTCACACCACACACATGCTCCGCAAGGAACGCATTTCCACAGCATTCATTCTGCTTTCATGCTTCTTTTGCCACACCCGACATTGACTTCCATACATAAATGAGAGGACAGTACACTAAAGCTATAACCTTATCTTAGGATGAGGTAAATGTGGGATTCTATAGTCAATTATTATATTCATGATTAGGCCTGACTAACATGCACTTGATTGGCATTTAAGGCCATCTGCATCCTTTCTAAACCACAATAGCGTTAAAAATGTCAATATAAAGTATGTTATACATATATTCTTAAACTGACGCCTTCTGCCCATGGGAGTAGAGAGAAAGTACAGAACACCATCTGTTACCATCCTCAAACACTACGTTGACTTCGTTTACGTTTATACATCTGTTTATACACGCATGTTGGTTGCGAGTAAACCGCACCTGCTTTTTGTTATAATTATGTCCTTCTAGGGCATCTCCTCCCGGCGTTTCCGCTCACCTCGGCCTCTGCCTGATGTTAGTCGCGTTTCATTTATCCTGTCAAAATGACCGAACCATCATAATCATAATCATAGTCCTAATCATCATTTATTGCATTCATGTAGTTTATAAGTTGTTACAAGTATTGTGAGTTTCATACACGAACCCTGCTAGGGCAGCATCTAAGTATATTCTTTTCAATTTTAGTCATTCCATCTTCTTTTGAACCGCAAAGTATCACATTATTGCTAACTCAAGTAATTACGTAAGTCAACCATACCTGTTTTCCCTCAGTAATAAAAAAATATCTTCAACCACCGTCACTGTCAAACTCCATCGGGCCGCATTCATCAGCGTGCAAGATTTCAATTTTTTTTTTGTGTGCTGCACTATTCTTGAAAAAGGTAACCTATATGATTTACCGGAACCACTGTAAATATTATCACTAAAATGTTGCTCTATCACCAAAAGGGTGCTCTTTTGACAAAGAGCACCCTTTTTGGTGACGTCTTACGTGCCAAGTTGTATGTTGAAACAGCTGCAGCATGTCCTTCATACAACACACCTAGTACATATGACGTCCCTTGTAGATTCCCGATAGCACACAACTCATTATCTTTGCATTCCGTTAACTGTGACAACATTCATATCGTGTTAAGAATAAATCTAACTCAAATAGATGTACTTTATGCCAAAACAAAAGTCACTCAACTTCAAGACTAGTGCTGGCACGACCGACAAACAGAGCGTGCGCTCCCGTAATGAAATTCTACTGTTCAATTGTTGTGCAAACACGGAATTGAGGACAACCCTATTGTGCCAGTCTTGTGTTTTCTATGCACGTTGTTCTTATCCGAGATAAAGTGTTTAGTTTGAGGGTTGTAGTACTTGTAGCGTGAGGTATGAATGACAATGAATAGAATAGAAAAGATATAATACGTACAAGGTGTTTGGTAGAAGAACCGACACAAATTTTGAGGGGCTCCTAAGGTCATTGGCTAGTTGGCCCCATTGACCCCTATCCAAAAAAATATAAAAGTTTTTTTTTTTCGAAATTTCATAATACAAGATAATTGTGGTTAATACCACGAAATAACATTTGTTGTATTTTTGAAATGCATCTTTATGAACGTTTGAGGTGATATAGTGTTTATAAAAAAAAAACTTTCCAACCGGGTGTCCTATGACTCCTCTCGACTGTTTTTTGGCATTCATATAATATGTGTTTCACCAACTGAACTCTAAAGTATTCTTTAATACGTCAAGCCCAATTATTTTTATTGCCACATTATGGCGGTAATATTCTTTAAATATTACCCCCATAATGTAAAAGGGTCATCACTAAACTAGCAATAACTTGATGGAGCAAATTGGCAAGGCTGCCAGAAAACCCAGTTCATTGTAAAAATGTTCTGGTCGTAACATAAATCCTTATTACCGACACCTGGTGTTTGTTGCGAGGACATCATGTGTAGGTACTTATAATACGTACACGTTGTTAGGGCTGAGTTACATTGCCCAGGTTGTGGGATAGAGGGGTTGGTTTTTATTATTATCCAATTATATAAAGTGCTTCTTTTGGTAGTTATCTTTATCCAGTGAATAAAAATATGCGTAAGGATCCGATTCTTAAGTGCTTTTTGGGGAAAAAAAGTGTCAAACAGATGGTGCATTAAGACTTCAGTACCCTCTACTTAATGTATATTTGTTTCGTATTTATAGCTAAACGTTTTTATGAAACTTGGCTTATAGTAAGGTATAGTCGCCGGCACGTAACTTGGCAAAAGTCGTTGGATGGTTTTTTCGTTTCTTTAACTCTCTTCTAAACAGTGTTTAAAAATATATATTATGGCAAAAACCAAAAAAAAATACAAGCAACATAAGTAAAAATAAATTTATTGCACTAGTGCACATAAGTGAACTTACTCCCACTACGCGAAAACCTTGCCAAGTACGTGCCGGCTCGTGCACTACTCGACTTTTTCGCTCAATTTTACACCGAATAAATTTCACTGCTACGAGTATTAGTTGCCTATTATTCAATATCATCAGAATGAGAGTCAGTCGCCGTACCCAAGCAGAATTTTGTTCATGAAACTTCATTATAAGGGAAATGCCTCATTCACTCAATTGTAATGGAAAGACATGAAGACAAATGACTGAGGCCCTTTTCACATCAGCCGAGTCCAATAAACAGTGTATATAATCAATAACATACTAAAACACCTCTCAAAAGCAGGCGTATGGATGGACGGGGGGAGTGAAAAGGAATTACGAAGAACGGACACTTTCACATTTTCTTGTTAGCTAAGTGGTCCAGCCGTTTAGTGGTCATTTTGACATATTTTTTATCAAAACAATCGTTCGGACACGTCGCCATTTTCTCGAAGAGGATTCTCTTTTCAGACGTTTTGCTCTTAAAGCGGGGTTAACATTATAAAAATAGTGTCTTGAAAGAGTAGGTAGCTTAACTGTTCTGTTTTGGGCTATAGCTAACTTTATAACACACGGTTTTTGAAAAGCTATTATATAGATAAATTGAACTAACACGCTGTCATGTAGAGACATAAAAAAAAAACTGCCATCTAATCTGAGCACTTACCATGAGATAGACGACCAAAATCCAGGTCCCAAGCGTAGTGCGATATCTTTTTGTGGTGTATAAATACATGTATGTAGTCTAATAGATATTAATTTATGCTATGGGTCTCTTTTGCCTGAATTAAATTATAAATAATGTAACCCCGCTTTATAATTAGACAATGGATTGGGTCTGAAGTTATTGAAAATAGGTTTTTTCTTTCTAATCAAATCACATCAAATCAAATCAAATCATTTATTCGCATAGAATGCAGGTATTGTACAATAAAGTTGTTTTAATAAATATGGTGAGCCGGGTACATTCTGCCTGAGTGTTGGCATGCAAAATTTAAAAATGTCACTATCAATAAGCATACATGCATAAAATTATGAAATAGAGTGGTACCAATAAATTATTTAAACAAGTCAGAAGTGTATAAAACAATGTCAATAATATTAAACTGTTGAGATGTCACACATAGGGTCATTAAAAAAATCGCTTAACGTATAATAACATTTCTGAATCAAAAAAGCCTTAAGTTTGTTTTTAAATTGTTGAAGGGTGTCACTTTTTATGCTGTCCGGTAGTTTATTAAATATTATTGGATCCATGCAGAAAACACTTTTCCTAAGTAGTGCTGTTTTATAGCCACCGATAGTTAAGAGGTTTTTGTATTGACTTCTCACAGGACCTTTCTTGGAGTCCGAGACTTTAGCAAACAATTCTATATTTCTTTTAACAAAAATTGCCATTTCAAAAATATATAACGACGGAAAAGTAAGAATTTTCAAAGACTTGAATAGAGATTCACAACTATCTCTAGGTTTAAGATTACACATAGCTCTTATACAGCGTTTTTGGGCTTTAAATATGTTATCTCTTAGGCTGCAATTACCCCAAAAAACGATTCCGAACCTCAATATCGATGCGACCAAACCATGGTATGCTACTAAACTAGTCTTTATGTCAACTTTTTTTGTCAGGTTAAAAAGAACATAAGCTGCAGTGCTTAGCTTTTTGCACACCTCTTCTGCTTGCGGTTTCCAAGTTAATTGATCGTCTATAAGAATTCCTAAGTATTTCGCGACCTTTGTTTTATTGATCACTTGTCCATTGTACTGTACATTAACGTTCGGTGGTATTGTACGTTGATGAAAATGCATCACGTTAGTCTTTGGTAAGTTTATTACTAGGTTGTTCTTATCTAGCCATTCAATAATATTTCCAAGGCTAATGTTGATATCCTGTTCATATTTATGAATATTTGTACATTTTATAAGAACTGTACTGTCATCGGCAAATAGAACCATTGGATTTGGTATCTGACGGGGCAGATCATTTATATACAGCAAAAATAGTGGGGGGCCCAAGACACTACCTTGTGGTACACCGAATTTAACAATTTTTCCATCAGATTGATATTTTTGTTCACATTTTGATTTTAAACAAATTCTGGAAATCTCCGTATATTGTGTGCGGTTACTGAGGCAAGATTTCAAGAGATTCAGCACGTTTCCCCTTAGACCGTATCTATTAAGCTTGTTCAATAAAATATCGTGATTGACACAGTCAAAAGCTTTAGTCATGTCGGTAAAAATGGCACAGATAGGTGTTTTATTATCTACATTTATCATTATTTCGTGTAGCAAATCATATATTGCTGTATTAATGTTTTTATTTTTTCTAAAGCCTGCTTGTTCTTTACATAGTATGTTGTATTTTGTCAAAAAGTTGTTCATTATTTCATATATTGCCTTTTCTACCACTTTGGAAAACACAGGAATTAAAGCAATTGGTCTATAGTTAGCTATATCCTCCCTGCAGTTCTTTTTGTGAAGCGGTTTGACTATGACTGTTTTTAAACCGTCAGGAAATACACCAGTGCTGATGGCTAAGTTAATAATGTGACTAATATGTACGATTATGTTATTTGATACAAATTTTATAACTTTCGTTGCTACTTCATCATATCCTACGCTATTTTTATTTTTCAATGATTGTATTACCCTGAGTACGTCTTGAGGTACAACTGGTCTCATGAACATTGTGTTAGGGTTTTCTTGTAGACCATTTGTCTCGAGTGATGTTTTAGGTGAGTTTTTAATCTGATTAATGAAATAGTTGTTGAATACCTCTGCAATTTCCTTGGGGTTATTAACAGTCGTATTATTTATTTTTATCTGATAAATGGGTTCATAAGTACATACTTTATTGTTGATAACTTGCCAGGACGCCTTTGATTTATTGAGTGAATTTTTAATAAAATTGTTATTTTGAGGCTTTTGAGTTAATTTTACAATTTTCTTGAAGCGCCGGGAGTACTTTTTAAATTTATTTTTGTTTTCATTTGATGGCCTAAGTCTGTGTTCCCATAGAAGGTGACGTTGCTTCTTACTACATAATCGTATTCCTCTAGATATCCACTTATATTTTTTTATTTGGTTTTATCATAACTATTTTGAAAGGAAAACAAAGTTTATATAACAAGCCAAACTGCTGTATAAATATGTTATACGCTTCATTAACATTTTCTGTCTCATACATTGCAGTAAATGAGAGGCATTGTAGATAGTTGTTGAATTTTGTTAAGTTTTCCAATGATATGTCCCTTATTTTTACACGCCATGAGTTTAGTCTATAGGTTTTGTTTACTTTAATCTCAAATATTTGTGCAGAGTGATCAGACAAGGCAAAGTCTATTACTTCACATTTACATTTATTCTTAGAATTATGAGCGAAATTATCCAGACATTTCATATTTCTAAGTTATCATAAAAAAATATTTAAATTACTTAACTTAGGTGGTCTGTATATACATATAATTATCAATTTTTGTTCTACCAGTTCAATAGCACAACATTCGATTACACCTGTTATTGAATATTTTGTTGCATCTCCAAGTTCTGTGTATTGAAGAGACTTGCTTACAAGAATGCAGGAGCCTCCCCGTTTCTTTTCTTGTCTTGCATAGCATGCGGCAAGCTTATAATTTTGTATTTTTAACAGGTGTTCTTGACTATGCATAATAAAGTGTTCGGTTATGCATATAACATCTATATTTCTTCGACTTATCGTTAGTTCTTGTAGATGAATCATAAGCAAATCTGCTTTATTCAAAAGTCCGGCGATATTTTGATGTAGGATTCGTATATTATTGTGTACGAAAAAAATTCATATTATTGGTGGTTAAATCTGTATCACTGTTGTTAATTTGTAGTTGTTTAGATGTCATATTGGTATCTAGTATTTGAGGCATCTCTAGGGTATTTTCTATGTGTTTGTTAATTGAAATGGCTAAATTATGACACATGTTTTTCATTTCCTCATTGTCGTCGCTAACTGTAGGATAGTATTGATCGTAATCAATAAATATGTTAGAGCGGATCTGACTAAAGATGTACCTCCATCCGCATTTGTTTATTTTCCCTGTATTGTAAGAAAACATGTCAAGTGTCAGGGTGTAATTACTGTCGAAAAAGTATGCGTACTCGTTGTTTTTTATGTCCATACTGAGCAGGTGGTTAAATAACTCGACTTTATAGTTATGAATGAGTGCACCTCTAATATAAGTAGGAGCGCATATAACAATATTTGTGTGTCCAGTGTTTTTCATCGAGTTTTTCAAGTTTCCAAGGATATCTAGATACTCGCTATTTTTTATATCGTTTTCTCCAATGAAAATTAGACAGTAATCTTGCAATGTGTAGTCTTTTAAATTGCCTTCGACGGCGAGTAATAACTCTTCTGTGGTAGCGTTATGCAATAAATAATGACAATAGTCAAATTCATTAGAGAAAACTTCTTCAATTAACGGCAAAGCTCCTTTAGTACACTTACTACTCATTATTGCGAGTCTTTTCTTTGGTTTTGGTCGAAATACGCCTACTGGTTTTTTTGAGGCAACATTACCCAGGTGTGAAGTTGGTGTCAGGTTTTGTTTTTGCACCAATGTGTCATGAGTCATCTCTGGAGTTTGCGTTTCTTTGTTGAGAGTGTCGACTTTTATCTTCTTGCAATAATTGATTGAGTGCGCGCTGAGTGTATTTTTCATGCTTTCCGACAGAACAAACGCAGACTGCGTTTGTTTTGTTTTTGTACGGGCAGTGTTCTTATTTGGTGTTTGGACTTTGGATGGACTACTGGCAATTACCTTGTATGTTTTATTTTTTGCCAATAAAACAGCATTTTGTTGCTTCAAGTTATTATTTTCTAGAGATAATAGGTCTATTTCTTTGTGTGCAATTTGTAATTGAGTTTTGAGATTATCTATCTCTTTCCTGTAAATGTTTATTTGGCTTTCATCTTCTTCTTCAGACATTTCTGGCACAGAGTTTGACGTTAAGTCCATTGTTTGCGATATTATGTCGCTGTTATTAGCATCCGATTGCGTGCGTGTTCTTCGGAAAGTAATGTCTTCTAAGAAATTCATAATTATATATAAAAATTAAGAATTAAAATTATACGTAAAGATTATCGCTTTGTGGGAATCGAACTCTCGTCGCCCAGATTTATGTCGGCGAGATTATTCGCTCGTAGCCACCAGGCCAGTCTTGTGTACACATAGGTGTTGTATTCTTATAATTTATTTAAACATAACTAAGTTCTGCGTAGATCTCGCAACCAGTATGCGTGTTTAAATGTAAAGGATGCAAAATGAGTATGAAAGGATCGTAGGAGGTGGCGTTCTGCAGTTTCTATCTACTCACATGGGAAGAAGGCGTGTTTGTGTATGTATTGCAGCGTAATCTCTGCGGTTGCAACCTATTTTATTCGTTTTATGGACAATAGTTTTTATTCTTATGTTTTAAAATTTTAACGTAACCTGTTTACCTCAATTTTTTACAGGTCATTTTTTTTGCACTACACAACCGGGGCAACCTCAACAGCACTCTAATGGCTTCAGAATGCTGTTGAGGTTGCCCCGATTCTGTAGTGCGTCTAGCATGTTTGCACGAACTGACGTCTTTTATGCCATCATGAGAAAGAAAGCCGCATCCTTGATAAGCAGAATGAGGGCTAGCAGCAACAATGTTTTAAAAACCCTGACTGAACAGCACGATGCACTAATATTAAGACACTCTGTCCGGTTGTTCGTGCGGCAGTGATGAATAGTAATGGACACTTCCTTAATGAATACTAACCATAACATAACATCACGCCTTGTTTCCCCGAAGGGTTGGGCAGAGGTGTACCTATAGTACACCCACATTTCGCCAGTTATGTTTAAGTACCATGTAATAAGGGGCGAGCCTATTACCATCTACCGGGCACAAATCCAGACTTCGGGCTGCTACTGAGAAATTCCAGATAGAAAAACCCAATAACACGTTGCCCGACCTAGGAATCGAACCCAGGACCTCATGCTCAGCAGTAGCGATTGCGACCACTAGACCAACGAGGCAGTTACCCCCTATACCCCTTAGTTGATAAGTTGTTTTTGTACTAACCATTGGACCTATGTTTTTAAGTTAAATAAATATAAATTAAATACAACAATCAGATAGTATGACTTTCCTTGGGATAGTTCTAGATGAGAGGTGTTCCTGGATTGGTCATGTTGATATGATATGTGGAAAATTCAGTAAGTTTCCTTATGTTCTACGGCGTATTTCTAACTCCAATAAATAGACAAGCCACATTCCAGGCTTATCATGCATATGTTGGATCAATACTGCGTTATAGTATACTAGTATGGGGAAACTATATACATCTCGGAACAGTTTTCGTCGCACAAAAGAGGTGTATACGTGCGATTTGTAATGTAGACCCACTTACATCCTGTAAACCACTGTTCAAAAAACTTAGAATACGTAAGTATTCTAAGTTTTTTGAACAGAAGAGGTATTAAGAGGTATTCATTCATTCATTCATTCAGAACATTAAGAGGTATTCATATTGAGGAAATATGTAAATTTACCAAATCTCACCTGAGAAGTTTGAAAAACTTGGAGATAAATGTATGTTCAAAACTAGATATCCTAATCGATTTTATTATGCCTGGAACGAGAACGGAGCTATATAGGTGAAGTTGCTATCCTATGTGTATTCAGATATTTTCAGTTGATAAGTTGTTTTGTGCTAACAATTGGACCTATGCTGTCAAGTTAAATAAATATTAATTAAATTAATTAAAAAAAAAAAAACCTTTGACAAAATAGAAAATTGAATACAGTTGATTTTTATTAATTTGCGTCTCTTTAATTTGAAATGGAGCCCCGTATATTTTAGAGATTACACTAGTTAAACCGAAAACTTTTTTTTCCTTCTTATCTGGTGTAGAACCTGTTAAAAAGGGCTGCTTCCGGCATTTTTTCTTCGGGTACCACACGTTTCACCAGGCTTGTGCCCGTTTGTGTTGCTTCCAGCCTCATAAATTGTTTGTATCACCTGCAATTCTGTCGAAGCGTGCTACCCATCGAGGTTGCAGTTCGTCAGGATTCAGGAAACGATTAACTAAAACTATTAGAGTTTTTAGTACATTCGGGGTTAACATTTTAAAACGAGTTTATCTTTAACCAGTACTGTTTCTATCAGGATAACTTTATTTCATTTGGTTCATCTTTATAACATAATATTCATTTGAAAAGTTTACGTAATTTAGAAGTCACGAACCTAAAACCGATTGCAATCGATTGTTCAGAAACCAAATGCGTAACAATGATTTACCATCCTTTGTACCTTAAGTTTTATCGTTTCTCTTTTCATTCAGGCCAAATTATCTCTAATGGAAAAGCCGCAGGGAAGCACTCGAAATTCAAATTTTCTTACGTTTTTCGCAATTTTCAGGCCAGTGTCAGGTTGTATGTTTAATTTCGCGGGCTGGCTTGGCACTTCCGCCATTATGAAATTTATTTTATCATGTTCATTTATTTTTTATGCAATGTATTTAAAACATTAACAAATCGTTATCAGTGTTAAAGTACGGGACGGAAACCGAACTGCTCGTTGGGAATGAGGCTCTTTGCTTCAGCATAGTCTTTGAGACGCTTATAAATTAGCCTCTCGTAGATTTTGCCGAGAACATGTAAGATGATGGGGCGGTAGCTGGAGGGCTCAGACTTTGGCTTGCCTGGCTTTGGGATACCGATGACGGTTGCTTCTTTCCACGCTTGTGGGAAGATGTTGTTGCTCAAGGCGCCATTGAAGATGGCGGTCATAAGCATTATTAGAGGGGCAGGAAGGAGTTTGTATACCTTATTGGTAATACTGTCCGAACCGGGGGCTTTACGAGCGTGGAGCCCTTTAATGATGTCGTGCACTTCGTCTGGAGTGACGGGAGGCAGAGGATCATCAGGGTCTTCGACGGGTAGTAGGGAGGCTCTCCGTTCGACTTCAGCGTCGACCTTGTTCAGGTGAGCCTGGTCTACTGGTTGAGAGCTGGGAGAACATTGAGACTCTAGGCTGTCAGCAAGGCATTCGGCCTTGTCGGTGCTGTCGAAAGCGACGCTCTTGTCGGGGCGGATGAGGGGAGGCATAGAGACCTCCTAGGAGGAACGCAATTTCCTCTGAAGGTGCCAGAAGGCTTGGTGAGTGGGCTCGAGTTCACTGAGTATCTTGTTCCAACCCTCTGAGCGAACCTCCCCTATGCGTTTCTTTACAGCACGCTGTAAATGGCGCATGTGGGCTTTGTTCGCGTCACAATGGAACGAGTCGTACGCGTGAATAGCCGCATTCTTCTCGGTTATCAAGTCACGTACGTCAGTAGGTAGTTTCCAGCGATGGTCTTCCATCACCGGAACTTCCCGTGAACAATCCGTCAAAACGGATTGAACGTGCTCAGTAAACGAGTCGATTGCGGCCGTCGTGTCGGCGACTGACACTAAGTGATCAGGGATGGTGTCCAAGTGAGGCGACGTGGTGGATTTCAGTCTTTCGCTTACTTTCCTCCAGTCGGTTATCATCTAGGTCTGAGGGGGGTGGTTGGGATCGCTTGGGCCAGAGTAGGGGGCAAGATGCATGACTACTGGGCGGTGGTCAGAGTTAAGCTCGTGGAACGTCTCTATTGATTGCAAATGGAGGCACATTCTTGAGCAGCGCTACATCGAGTATATCAGGAAGATGGTTGGGATTTCCGGGGAAATGAGTCGGACTCATTGGAGCGATGACGTCAAAGTTAAGGGATTCGCCTAACTTGAAAATGATCCGACCTCTGGTCGAAGTCGTGCTTCTATTCCACGCCGGGTGTTTGGCATTAAGATCCCCCGCCAATATGACGGAGTCACTCATACCGAAGAGGGCAGTGAAGTCCTTTTGGAGAGAGGTGGGATCCTCCTGACCATTGTCTGGTGGAATATAAACAGAGATGATGGTGATCGGTTGGTTACAAAATGTTCCCAAATCTTATAATATTTATAAGACGACACCAAGGGAAGTACAACTTGGGCGAATTAACATGGCAACTGGCTCGGAACTACTATAGATATTTTTATAGTTTTCAATATTAATAGCCAAATGTTAGCAACTAGTTTTTTCAAAGTATGATGTAATATTAAGATACTAAAGAAAATTAATTTATTGCTTTAAATAACATAATATACCCACTGCTGGCACACCAGCCTCCTCTATGAGGGGTTATGAGCCGTAATCCACCACGCGGGCCCAGTGCGATATCACATGTCTTCGAATTTTTGGTTCTAGGACATGATGGTTTCCTCACGATGTTTTCCTTCACCGTTTTGAGAGCAGTGGTGATGAAATTATTATTATATATTTTGTTTGTGGATGATTTTTTAAATTTTATTTATGGTGTAAATATTTGCTAAGATGCGGTTACTGCCCTCAGCTCGCTAGTGGCTTATAATCTGGATAATGGTAGCAAATGTCAGACTGTATTTTAGGATTTAATAAAAGGCGTTTGGCACCGTCTCTGTTCTCATCCTCATAAACAAATTGGAAGCGTCGGGTGTGAGAGGAATTCCGTTATTTTTGTTTAGGGACTACCTTTCAAACAGGAAGCAAAGGGTTAAGGTGGGAACACGTCAGTTATAATGCAAATGTAATATTTGGAGTACCCCAGGGATGAGTGCTGGGCCCTATGTTGTTCTTGCTTTACATTAACGACTTCCGCAAGATAAAAATCAATAACGCTAGCATGTTTTCTTATGCCGATGATACTGCTGTAGTCTTTTCTGGGAATTCTTGTTATAATTTTGCCAAAAGTGCTGAAACTGGTATGACCCAAATAGCTGAATGGCTCAAAAATAACTTGCTCACACTTAACACAGTTAAAATTAATTACATATGTTTCAGTATATCACACAGAACAAAAAATCATATATTTTTACAATTGTTTGTAAATATGTGAGCACAATGTACCTATCACGTGATTAATTTATATGCCTTTGCTTTATTTTTTTATTTTTTGTACCACTAGTGGTACAGTATTTTTATTCTTGGTGCATCGTCTTCACATATAGAAATATGATTAATGTATACAAAATATAGTAAAACATTTTAAAAGAGTAACGGTGGAGTTTCTTGCCACTTCTTCTCCATACGAAACTACTTTTTGGAAGTGGCGCCTAGAATCAGTTCTATTTTTAATGTAAATTTTGACGTTCAAAAGTACCTTTTATGGGCCTATTTGAAATAAATGCTATGACTTTGACTTTGACAACCAAAAAATAACTTGCTCACACTTAACACAGCTAAAAGTAATTACATATGTTTCAGTATATCACACAGAACACACAAATAGAGATTTTAACATAAGAGTACACACGTGCAATGATGCAAATAACTGTCAATGTCCAATACTAGACAAAGTGTCACAAACAAAATAACTTGGTGTTATTGTTGATGAGAGACTATCTTGGTACCCCCACCTTGTACAGGTGACAAACAGAGTCGGAAAATTGAGCTGGATATTCAGAACGCTGAGGTATAATGTACCGAAAAAAGTACCCACCAGCACAAGTGCCCCCAGAAAACAACACAACTAAATATACGTAGCGTCAGTACAGTCCGTCTTAGTGTACTGCATCCCCATTTGGGGGGTTGCGGCTAAGACTAAATTCATAGACCTTGAGCATACGTAATGTACTTCAAAAATCTTAGATATCCCACGCACAGTCTTAGCGATTTACTCTCTGTGCGCAAACTATACATAATTAAAACTGATCTAAGGAAGCACAGAACTCTTCCTTTCGACCTCAGCGTAACCGGGAACAGAAGAAAAGATTTAATAGCTCCAGTTCCTCAAACTTTCGCCCGTTTATAATATAAAAAACGCTCAGCTCTAAGCTCAGTTATACAATAGACTCAACAATGAGATTTGAAAAAATGAATGATGTTTTTTTTTTAACTAATTGGATAAAACCACTTACCTATGATGACACGAAGGCGTTACTGGAATATAAAATAAGCCTACACCTAATGCCTGTACCAGTCCTAATTTCGCTCATACAGTCTATTGTTGGTTTGACTTTAATCCAAAAGTCATACTTTTTTTTTGTTTTGTTCAAACTTGATTGGTTAATTAATAATCTTAACAGGTACAGGGCGAAATATATGCATCATGTAGTATTTTCTATATTCTCTTTTACTGTATTTATTTCTCTTCTATTATAACAATAAATTATGTGTACCAAGATCAACCACGGCACTGATGTGTGAAAGTATTTTCTCTGTAGCACCAGTTATTTACAATAAAATGCCTAAACCCATTAGACAAATTCCCACGACTTCAAAAAACTACATCTAAAAATACCTAACAGCCAGGTGTTATTATAACCTTACAGAGTTTTTAAATGATCGTACTCTGAGAGATCGAAGAAATGTTATAACGACAGGATAGACATATATATGACATTTCTTCGATCTGAAAATTTAACACATCTTTTTTTTATGTTTTAAAACTGCG
The DNA here is from genome assembly GCA_963555695.1 of Dasypolia templi. Lineage (NCBI taxonomy): Eukaryota > Metazoa > Arthropoda > Insecta > Lepidoptera > Noctuidae > Dasypolia > Dasypolia templi. The sequence continues at coordinate 22,343,962 of OY743153.1, forward strand.
CGACAGTATTTAAATGATTGTTTTTTTTTTATTTGTTATGTATCAATTTCAACAGTTAATTTGACCAAATATTTTTTTAACGCCTTATATGGCAAAACATGTAAATCCTGTTCCCGAATGTTATTAGAAGACCATGCAAATCTAATGTATAAGTACGCATGTTTTACGAAAAAAAAACTTTATTTATTTTAACAAAACCAGTAAATTATACAAGCCGTTGGTATGAATTTATTGGCTGTTCAGAGGTAAATACCTCCATAAAGTTGGTGACCACGACCTGTGTAATGGAGAACGTTTCTCAACTTACCGACCAGGGTTGTAAATCTAAAGTAAGCCAATTTATTAACACCGTTTGAAATTTTGCGGTTGAACTGTGTAGTTAGTAATAACTTGAGTTTCGTATTTTTAAAAACGATTAAATGTTTTTTCGAGTCAGTATTTTGTTTGCAAAGTTGATAATAATAGGGATGATAACATTTTACCTCACAAAAAAAAATACTGTTTGTAAATAGTGTAAACAATGTTATTAAAAGAGTAAAAGCTTAAAAAACTGCCAAGTTATAAAAGTATTAAAATAACTGTTAGACAAAGACAGCACTATCGTAGAAATGACGGTACGACTATGTAACTTCATACTAGCGATATACTTTGTCCGTACCGCGCGACAAGGATGGGAATAATCCCCTCCCAAAACTTTTGAATCGTGTAGTTTCTTCTTCAATAGATTTAACTATTTTTTTCGAACTTTTCTCATATTAGTCATCATCCCTATTAGGACCAATGATATTATAAGTATATGGTAGGAGCTGGATGAGAGTTGCCGAGAATATAGCTGAATAGCGTGCAATTGGAGAGGCATATATCCAGCAGTGGACTGGCTGATAATGATGATGTTGATATTTTATGTAAAAGCCGTATATAAATTATAAGCGTTTATAAGCGACACAGGCTTCCTCTCTATGAGAGGAAGTGGACCGTAATCCACCACCCGGGCCGAGTGCGGGTTGGTAGATGTCACATTTCTCCGAATTTTTTGGGTTCTAAGACATGCCGGTTTCCTCACGATGTTTTCCTTCACCGATTTGAGAGCAGTGGTGATTAAATAATTTACACAAAGTAAAGCGCCTGTCAGGTTTCGAACCTACAACTCGTATGTCGCGGCCGTTACCGCTGGGTCACCACTGCTCTCAAGCTCTTAACATATGATTTTCTAATTCCATCTGTTTTAAAGTTCAAATTCACGTGTCTTTTTACTTATAATATTATTAGTAATTATCAAATGAATACCTGACATGTATCTAGAATTGTCTAGAAAGAAAACAGCTGATGAAGCTGAAATTCTTCACAACCTTTTCTGCATACATTTCCTTTGAAAATATGTATCAACAACAATTATACAAAATAAGAGTAAAAATCGTATCTAGGAGCCGTAACGCCAACCATGCGAAAAGAAGGGTCGAAGAAATTGTATAACTTGCAATCAGAATCAGATGAGTTTTTCTGTAATTGAAGCTGTTTCGATGTCAACATTTTTTGGCGCGATTGTTCTGACAGATTTAGAAGGTTCCTTTTTGCCAAGAATGGTTTGCGTAGGCTCTACTGTACCTATAGAAAAGTTAATCGGTCTTGCTTGAGTTATTACCACTTAAGTTAGGTTTATATTTTCTGACAGTTATCGTTGGTATGTACTTGTAGAGTTTTCGCGTCGTATAACTATTTCCATTGCTTTCTACGACTACGCTACGCACGTGTTAGCTTCGCTTTGTATGGAAATGTAGGCAGGATCGTCCACTGCGACCTACGGCCACGCTACGGACGGTTGTGTGGTTTGCAAACAAATCTCTCCGTGCACATCTTAAGCAAGCAACCGTATGAAGTCATTGCTGTTCTATTCCAACGTTCTCAGTAAATAAATATGGGTGTAATATAGGTACATCTCTACCTAACACTTCGGAATAACAGGCGTGATGTTATGTTGACTAATTCACTAAACTGATCACTGAATGCCGTCATCATCGAACCATCATGTATTCCTATGGCTGAAACATTCAAGCTGATTTTCATTGTACCTACACACTGACAGTAGGTTACTTGCAAGAGGGGATGGGGTTGCGTGGCAGCACGGTTCGGGGAGATATTCGTGGTATGGGTATATTTCTCTCCGAACCGAACTCTCGCCGAGTTCCACAGAGAGTCGTCGTCGGGTTCCGTTCCCTCCCCGTACTCGTGCTCGGGGACTTCATTGCCAAGAACGTGGCTTGGGGTTCCCGGTATACGGACACGCGGGGCTGAATGGTGGAGGACTGGGCTCTGGAGGCAGGTCTAGTCGTCCTAAACCGAGGTTTTCCTAACGTGTATGCAGATTCGGGGTGAATCAGTGGTGGACATTTCGTTTGCCAGCCCCGCTCTCGCCGCGTCGCCGCACGTCATTGACTGGCGCGTCATGGAGGGGTTGGAGACCTATTCCGACCACCGGTACATCCAGTTTGACATCTCCGCCCTGACCTCGAGCGCGCCGGTCCGACAGGACCCGAGTGGTCCGCGGTGGGCGCTAAAGCAGCTGGACCGGGAGCTCCTCCTGGAAGCCTCGATCGTGCAGGCCTGGGTGACACCACCGGACAGGCCTGCTGACATCAACGACGATTCGGAGTGGATCCCGAGTCCAGCTAGGACGTGGCTGGCGCTAGGTGTGCTGGTGGTCGCCGGAGCTGACGGCTTTGCGGGAGGCCTGCGCGACTGCTGTACACCAGGCACCGCAGGCTACTTATCCGCAATCCGGATTCGGAAGCCATTCAGGCGAAGCTGTACAAAGGGTACAAAGCGGCGAAGACCGCCCTCGGAGCGGAGAACTGCGGGCCAGGGTACTGGCCCGCGAGGAGTCGCTAGAGACTCTGAACAGAGACCCGTGGGGACGCCCCTACAAAATACTGCGTGATAAACTCCGCCCATGGGCTTCCCCACTGACTCAGAGACTCCGGCCTCAGCTCGTGGAGGACGTGGTGAGCGCTTTGTTCCCTTCGCAAGGGCAGCACACTCCCCTGCCCATGACTCCACCAACAGCGGTGCCGGATGCCGACCACACCGCCAACGACGACGACGATGCTACGGAGGTGACCGAGGTAGAGCTGAGAGTGGCGGTACATAGGCATAGTGCCAAAATACCGCCCTAGGACCCGATGACTTACATGGAAAAGCCTGGGTTCTAGCTTTGGAGGCTATCGGGCCTCGACTAAGGTGGCTCCTAAGCGTATGCTTGGAGGGGGCCAGTTCCCACTTCGTTGGAAGACGTGGAAACTGGTCCTCTGTCCTGGTTAAGAAGCCGGGGCGCTCTGCGGACTCTTCGTCCACTTACCTGCCCATCGTACTGCTCGACGAGTGGGCAAGCTCTTTGAAAGAGTCATTGCAAACCGCCTCGACAGGCGGCTGGTGTGGGTGTGGCCGGATTTGGCGGAGAGCTATTTTGGTTTCTGCAGGGGGCGCTTTACGGTGGACGCCTTCATGCGCGTGCGAGCCCTCACGACGGAGGATGCTGTGGCCCGGGGTAGGGTCGTCTTGGCGGTGTCTCTAGACATCGCCAATGCTTTCAACACCCTGCCCTGGAGTTGCATCAGGGAGGCATTTCGGTATCACCAGATGCCGACCTACCTCTGTCGCGTGGTCGAGACCGATTTGACGGACAGGGCCGTCATCTATCTCGGTCACCGGGGAAAGTGGGACCGGCAAGTCGTGCGGTGTCCCAAAGGGATCGGTCCTGAGGCTGCTACTATGGGATATCGGTTACGACTGGGTGCCGCGCACCAACCTCCCTAGTGGCGTCAGCGTGGTTTGCTACGCTGTCGACCCGCTGGTCCTGGCACAGAGGCGGTCGCACCAAGCGGCGGCCGAACAAGCGACACTCGGGGTTGCGACAGTCGTCGACAGGATCCGGCAGTTGGGTCTCGAAGTGGCCCTGCACAAGTCCGAGCCCATGTGTTTTCATGGTCCTCGGAACGCGCCACAGTCGGGTTCCCAGATAACGACAGGAGGGGTTCATCGGCGTCGAGTCGACGGTGAAGTACCTGGGACTTGTCCTCGACAGCCGGTGGAACTTCGTGGAGCAGTTCCGACGTTTGGCGCCCAGACTGGAATAGGCTGGGGCTGCCTTGAAGCGGCTCCTGCCTAATCTAGGGGGTCCAAACGCCTCTTGCCGGAGGCTCTACGCGGGGGTCGTGCGGTCCATGGCCCTTTACGGGGCACCGGTGTGGGCGCGTCCTTTGAGGCGCCGACCAGCTCGTCGGTTGAACGCGTCCCAAAGGATCATGGCCATCCGGCTGGTCCGAGGATACCACACGGTCTCCTGCGAGGGGCGAGGAGGCATATCACCGGGGTGTAACTCCACTGCCGCGTGAAATCACGGTACAGCAGACAGAGCTCCGGCGGGATCTCATAGTGACATGGAGGATGCGATTGTCACAACCCAGTGCTGGGCACGCCACAATTGCGGAGATAAGTCCCCTTTTTGAAGAGATGTTGGAGAGGCACCACGGCGACCTCACCTTTCGCCTGACACAGGTCCTCACCGGGCACGGTTGTTTCGGGAGGTTCCTGTTTCGAATAAGGCAGGAGGAAACGCCCGGGTGTCACCATTGTGTGGATCACCCTGAGGACACGGTGGAGCATACGGTCAAGGTCTGCCCAGCTTGGGCGGAGCACCGCAGTGTCCTCGCGGAGGCGATCGGCGGCGGCGATCTCTCGCGTCCCACCCTGGTCCAGGCCATGGTACGGAGAAAGAGAGAATGGAAAGCCGTCACCTCCTTTTGCAAAGCAGTAATGCTTGCAGGGGAGGAGGCGGAGCGCGTGAGGGAGAGAGCCTCGCGCCCTCGCGATTCCCGAATCTTGCGTACGGCGAGCAATGGGTAGCTCGCCATCCGGTAAGGACCAGACCCGGGTCGACGGCGTGTCGTGTTCCACGGGTGCCTCAAAGAGATTTCATCACAAAATGACGGGGTCCGATAGGGTTAACGTTCAGTGTTGCGGCAAATTCGAAAGAGAAACCGTGGCCCTGGCACAGGCAACTGAAGGAACACGGGTGGGTTTTAGAAACACCTTCTTCCGCTCCACCTAGAGCGGGAGAAGTCATTTGATGATTTCCCACACAAAAAAAAAAATGCTGCCTGATTAATTGCTATGTGAGTCCTGTTTTTTATTTTTTTGCATTATTTTAATGTATTTTTTCAGTCAGTTTTAATCATAATCTTGGTGTGACAGAGTAATTTCGGGTCAATTACTCTTTACGCCTACACATATGTAATTTTTTTGGCAGTGTTCATAGAATTGTTGAGCTCCTTAAGTTTTCAGTTGAGCTGCACGATTGCTGACAAATGCTTGCACTGACTGGACAGGTCCACTCAATCTGGGTGGTGTTTTCCTCAAAAGACTGATTCAGACATCAATCTACAGGGTCTTCACGTGATCTAACCAAGATTATGTTTGGACTTTAAAAGAGACTGTCTCTGAGTTTGATTCGGCCTTCCTTCTCAGAGTGGTCAGTTAAGAAACGCCGACCTCATCAAGTTTATTAAATATGATTGAATTGTAAAAAGTGAAGAAGAAGTGTGTTTGTACAAATCTACTTACGAAAATAAAATCATTTAACATTTCGACATTATATTGAGCTGAAGCCTTTTAAGAAGTTTTTTTTTTCAAATAAGTTCTTGTCATTTTTCTTTCTTACTTAGTTTTAAAAATATTTTTAGATAAAAATGTTTAGAAGAAGTTGACACTGTATATGTTTGTGTATCCCACACGTAGACTCTTTGAAATATTCCTTGAAACCGACTTATCGAAATAACTACCTATTGAAAATCTTCACAAATCGAGGACTTTTGTAATAGTCAATTTTCATAGCAAATCCTCTTTAAATTATATCTATTGAGTGAAAAGTAAGTTACTTATACTGTATAAAACTTTCCAAGACTGTTAAAATCTAAATGTTTGTAGTATGCTTCTGATTTCTTTTGTCCACAGTGGGTGAATAAATCTACGACCCTTTTGTAGGAAAACCATTTATTTTTATATTGTTTATTAGTAAAGGAACAAGGTCAGAAAAAACCTCAATAGGTTTGTCCGGATGTTGAAACACTTAGCAATCGTACTATTAAAGTATGTATTAATTATAATTTATTCATCGTTAACACTATAAAATAATAACTAAAAAAGTACAAAAACGAAGACGGCGCGAGTCAGGCATGCCGTCGACACTAATTCGTAATTGATGAAATTTAAACAGGTGATGCATTTTCAAAGAGAATCAAAGATTTTTTTTTGTGTTTATTTTTATAATTATTTACTATTTCTTATTTCTGTTTGATTTTTTGTTCATCATTAATTAGAGTAGGTTAAAAAGAAAGCGTTCGTTTGTTTCCCGTAATAGTTCTTGTATCTCGGTGTACCACCAGTTTTGATTGGGCTGCCATCCTAGTTATCCTTGTGCTGCTATGCTATGATTGAATTTAATATGCAGTTATTTTTTTGGTGAACTGTTCTATTAATAATTACTTTCGTATTATTGTGTGTAATTGATCTGCTCTACCTTGTAACAGCTCAACAGTACTTCCAGCTTTCACTATTGTTGAATATTCCAATAACGCTACATTGACCACAGTATCACGAAGCCAGCCAGATTCCTTGTTACCATCACAATGCAGTAGCCTAACATCACTGTAGCCCAAACTTAGGCCATCAATCATGACCAAGGACCTCAAAGTTGTGGCTATTGTGGCGCCCCCTACCGGTGCGATTATCCCGTTTATTATTGTTGGGACTCTTTTGTTAAGTTCGGCTGGAGGTTTTATCGTGACCGTCGAAGAAAAGACGTTATGTGCCCAGAGCTACGGTTGCCTATAAAACAGCGGTTTCGTCATATTATCAGAAGGCTAATTCTCGTTATTTTAATCAAACGTTCAAATTCAAGTCGCAATCTCAATTCAGCGACAACCAATGTCAAAACTTGAAAAATATATGTAAATTAATTGTATTTTTGACAGATTAAGACTGATATTAGAATGGGAACGTTCTTAAAAATACGACAATTGCCTCTCTGACAATAAAAAAAAAAAAAAAAAATTGACATTAACAAATCCAAGAACCGCTGTGTTTTTGAACAGCCGTTATTGTGTGACAGTTCACCGCTTTCTTAAGAAGCTTAAGGTTAACTAATGATCCGTCCCTGCTTATGCATATTATGTTATGTCACGTCCCTGCTTTGCACGGTTATTAACATAACATGTTAATAACCGTGCAAAGCAGGGACGTGACAAAACATCGAAATTTCTTTATTATAGTATACAAGTATAATATGAATGTAGGTATTATACACATAAACCTTGCGGTTTACATTGCTTTAATGATTGTGGAAACCGCATCAAAATCCATTGTGTAGATTACAAGAACTATCCGGTCACACAAACAGACACGAAAGGCTTTTATTTTTAAGAACAACTTTATTTCTCATGAAGAATTTCATACATAATTCACTTACTGAGAAACAATATGTAAAACTAAGATGTATTATTATAGCGGACAGATGTAAGTTTATAAAAAAAAACTAAACAAAATAGCAAATAAAAAACAAATTGGGAAAACAGATAACATAAACTCAATCGTAAGTTAACCAAACACAACATGGATGTATGAATTAGATTTTTACTAGATGTGGTATTCTGTTTTTTGCAAGTTTATTTATGGACTATTTTATTTTTAGTAAAATTTTCTATTTATAAATTTTGGGTAAATGCATTGTTTATAGGAGCAGTGGTGGCCCAGTGGTAACGACCGCGACTTACGAGTTGTAGGTCGTAGGTTCGAATCCAGACAGGCGCTTTCCTTTGTGTAAATTATTCATCACCACTGCTCTCAAAACGGTGAAGGAAAACATCGTGAGGAATCCAGCATGTCTTAGAATCAAAAATTCGAAGACATGTGACATCTACCAACCCGCACTTAGCCCACGTGTTAGATTACGGCCCACTCCCTCTAACAGAGAGGGTTTTTGTTTAGTTTAAGTAATCACTAATGTATTTTTTTAATTTAGAGGTATATAGTTAATCTTTATAATACCAGCTCCCCTGCTCCTCGCGGTTTCACCCGCATAAATCTTAATCCCGTGGGAGTATCGGGATAAAAAGTACTATATGTGTTAATCCAGAATATAAAGTATGTGTGCCAAATTAAATCCAAATCCGTTGAGTAGTTTTTGCGTGAAAGAGTAACAAACATCCATCCATAATCACAAACTTTCGCGTTTATAATACATATATAGTAGGATTGTTTCTTATTTGTGTTTGTATTTATGTATTTTTTTCTTTTCCCTATTTATTCAGTGCTTTGTACGTATTAATTGTGTTAGTTTTTTGAACCGGGTATAACTTTGACTTTCTTTTAAAACTGATGGTAATTTATTATAAATTGTAACACTGTCAAACTCCAATTTTTTTCTTCCAAAGTTAGTTCCAGAAGGGCGGGTCATTAAGTAACTAGCACGTCTTAATCTTTCGTTAATCTTTCGTGTTTATTGTTTTGTTACAAATATTTTCTTGGAATAGATTTTCTTGTTTAATATTTGACGTATTAGAATACATAATTATGCAGGCTATGTACGTTTGTTTTATATTCATTATTTTAATTTATTCTGAACTCGTTGAATTGGATCTATATGTCACAGACCCAACACAGAGGCACAATTATTAGAATCGCTATGGATTATAATTAATTTAGAATAACGACATCTATTATCATTTGTCGGAAACGTCAAGCAGTATGCTTTGGTGAGGTCGATACAGGGCTTGGCGGCTTGGTGAGCCGCATACGGCGCTTAGGCCTGGAGGTGGCCCGCAACAAGTCGGCGGCCATGATGTTTCATGGTCCCCGGCGGGCTTCCAGCACCCATTTGGTCCAGAGACGGCGAACTTGGGGACGTCCGCCGCCCCTCATACATCAGAACCCGAGGTGGCGGCGCGTAGTATTCCACGCGCGCCCCTCTTAGACGTTGCGGAGGGAGTCAAACACCTCACTCCCCTCCCCAACCCGAGGAGGCCCTCAGAGGCGGGCCGGCACCAGTCGGGGTTGCGGAAGAATGATATGTTCCCGCGACCCCGACGTAGATGTGAGATGGAACACCGGGGTGGTTTTTAGTCAGTAAGAGTCTGACAGACCCCTCCGCCCGCCCCAGGGCGGAGGACATCCATGAGGATTTTCCACCCCGGAACAAAAAAAAAGGGCTTGGCGGCTGTCAGTTGGCATTGACGTTTTTGACTTGAGGTGACGGAGGAGAAACTGCACTTTTTGGTTTAACGGGAAGGCGAAAGGTCGTGCTGCCAGCCTGTATCAAAGACACCTAATTTCCGTATCTTAATACATTTCTATCGGCTTAATTATTTGAGATTTTGTTAATTTGTTAACGGGCGTGAACAACTAGACGGTTGTTATCAGTGTTGAGACTGTTATTTCGTACCTGCACCACGTCGAACTTGGACTCCGATAACGAGATACCCCAAATGGGTGATTTACCGTCGTTATCAGAAGTGGGAAGTAATCCCCCACATGGCGTAAGCCATACGGCATTCAAGCCATGGGGCAAACGCCCCACATGGTGTAAGTGACAGTGTTAGCCGGGAAAAGTGTAAAGACAATGCGCGTGCGTTTGAAGGTGACACAGAAATGGAAAAACAGGTTTTTCTCTTGGAACAGCAAAACAAAACTTTATGGCTATCGTGCAAGCAATGAAAACACATTTTGCCAGTGAGGATGTTCGCCTACCGGATTTTGACCCTGAAAAGCGGAATGTCGACCCTCGTGCTTGCCTGGCAACAGCGGACATGTGTGTTATCGATCCGAATAGTCAAGGTGCAACGTGGATGCCTTGAGCCGCGCACTTAAGGGAGAAGCGTCGTCATGGTTGTCGTCCATATCTTACCCTGGGATGCAATGGAGCGGTTTTAAGGAGCTGTTTATAGGATTGTCCAGAGACTCCCGCATCTTTTCTAATTAATCTGCATGGAAATAAACCTAAGGAAAATGAGTGTGTGGCCCCATATGCAGCTACCCTCATGACAACCATTATGTCGAAATGGAACGGTATCACAACAGAGCAGATTGCCATCGCGACTTTGCTAGCTCATATCGCGAAGAATGAGACGCGAGTCCAGAGATTGTCCTTCACAACGGACATCAAAACCCGCAACGATCTACAACGGGAACTGAAGGCTGATTCGTTTCTGAAGAGGAGCGCAACGTTTGGTAGTCACGAACGTGAAGGTCATGTCGCTAAGAGGAACCGCTCCAATTGGCCATACACCGGACCCAAATGATTCAACTGTGGATAAATAGGACAAAGATCGATGCAATGTCGTCTTAAAAGAGACTCGAAGACACACGAAGAACAATTGAGATCGATGGCGTCTAGCAGTGGCAAGAGTGACCAGGCAACGGGGAAAGCCCACTTGATCACTTGCTTCAATTGTCGTGAATAAGGACGCTACGCATCCAACTGCTAAGAGAAACGCCAGAGAAGCAAGCAGCAGCGCGGTGGTTGATCCTGTCAGGGAAAAGCGCGAGCTCTCATTCACGCGAATTTGGTGGATACTTACGTTGTAGTCTATATGGACGACGTGCTTATCGTTAGAGAAAACGTAGACGAGGCACTTGAGCGACTACAGGTAGTACTTAGAGTACTTTCTGAGAAAGGGTTTACTTTTAATCATAAGAAATGTGCCTTCCTAAAACAGAGACTAGAGTACCGTGGGTTTGAAGTCAGTCAAGGTCAGATACGGCCTAACCCTCGCAAGGTTAGTTGTTTGACTTCGTTACTGCCACCCCAGACGGTGACCCAACTGCGCCACTTTATTGGTTTAGCGTCTTATTTTCATCAGTTCATCAGTTATGGCCCCGCTATATGCCTTGACCTCCGGCAATGGTCGGATTGAATGGAAATCCGAGTATGAGACCATAAGACAGCAGGTAAGTTCTATTCTAACTAGTGAGCCAGTACTATCGATCTATGATCCAGGTCTAAGGACGGAGCTGCACATGGATGCGAGCGCTGTTGGATATGGAGCAATTCTCATTCAGCTAAAAGAAGGTAAGTCACATGCTATTGCTTATTTCAGCAAGCGCACAACTGCTGCAGAGTCCAAATTTATATCACTTGTACGAGTTAGAGACTCTCGATGTTGTAAACGCGGTAAAACAGTTCCAACATTACTTGCATGGTCGCAAATTGCAGTCTGCTCGTAACAAAGCAGACTTAACGCCACAGATGGTGGGCATTCTTGCAAGCCTTCGACTTTGACATTGTTCATCGTAGTGTTAAGCGAATGTCTCATGCAAATTTCTTTTCAAGAAATCCATTACCAGACGACGAAGGGAGCGCTTGTTTTGAAAAGGTAAACTACAAACAAATTCACTTTGCCGAACTATAATAATAATAATTGTTTATTACCACAAAGTACGTTGCACTGTATACATATGAAAGTTCTTAATTTAGCATAGGCAGATAATACAGTAGGTTCAACCCTGTCCCCTAAACTAGGCTAGGCCTGTATCTTAGGGGGCAGTGCCCGGCTATACGGTATGCTTATATAATTCTATTGTGGCAGACGTGCCAGTGGACTGTGTCAAGTGAGTGTTTTTTTATTATTATTTTGTGGTAAACTTTAAAAATGAATGAGAAAGTGAAGAGTGAATATGTGAAAATAAGAGTAAATGTTTGATGATTGTGTAAGGAGTTTGTAGAGGTGTTTTGTGATAGTGTTGAGTATAGTGAATAAAGTGAGGAAATGTTTTAGTGTGTTATGGATGTGGGAGTGATTAGCGCGTGTGAGAAAAATAGGTGGATAACACATAAGAGTTGAAGTTTATTAGGTGATGTAGGTTAAAAGAGATTCCGTTCCATGATAGTCCTGTTTTAGCAGCCATTCAGTTACTGTACGTTTCAGTTTAAACCTGGGGAGACCGAGAATATTTAGCTTTTTATGGGCTTTGTTATAAATGTGGGTACTTATTACATAAAATTGGTGCCTTGCAAACTTCGTTTTATGTTGAATGCTGGGAATTATATGTTTTCGTTTTTTGGGGTCAGGGAGAGCCAAACTGCCATGTGTCCGAAGAATTGATTGAAGCACAAATAGCTGTCGTACAGTTAATACCTTGCAGTCTGCATAAAGTTGCTCGGTTGGATATCGGCGAGGTTTCTTTGTCATAACTTTTAGGACTGCTCTTTGTGCTCTCTCAGCCCTCAGGAGACGGGTCTTATTGGCTCCACCCCACACATTAATACAATACCCTAGCACCGATTGGCACAGGGCAAAATACACCATTTTCAGAACATCATTGTCTGCTGACCTCCTTAGCGATTTAAAGATAGAGATAAGTCGCATTGTTCGGGTGATAAGTGCGTCTAGGTGTTTGTCCCATCTTAGTCTGTTGTCGATATGGATGCCGAGGTATTTTACGCTATCATCTCTTTTTAATTTTGGACAGGAGCAATGTGGTGAAGGACTTGTACATGAGTGTGCCGTTATGGAGAAAGTACTTGGTGGTTTCATATTGCAGCGGATAACGAAAGGAACATATGAAGTTTTCGCCAGATTTAGTGTCAGTAGGTTAGAGTTAAACCAGTACATGATTTTATTTAGGGCAGATTCAGCGTTGCTTTTGACGGCTTCCCAAGAAGGACCGTAGGCGATAATTGCGGTGTCATCTGCATAGGTGTACATGTTGCAGTTTGGGAGCGTCATATTGCAAAGATCGTTTATGTAAATTTGAAACAACGTCGGCCCTAGTACGCTACCTTGTGGTACGCCATAAGTGAATTGCTCCTCGTTACTCAAAAAATGACCAATTCGGACTTGTTGACTACGGTTTTTAAGGTAGTCTATGAAAATTTCAAGCGCTTTGCCACGAACACCCAAAGAATCCAATTTGGAGATAAGTTTGGGCACAGAAACTGTGTCAAACGCTTTAGAAAGATCTAAGAAAGTTCCCAAGCACTTCGTCTTTTCATCAAGTTTCTTGGCAACCAATTGCGTAAGATCTAGTACCGCGTCTTCAGTTGATACTCCTGAACGGAAACCGTATTGGTTGTCCGCTATAAGATGAAATTTGTCTAGGAAGGTTCTAAGTTGTTTATTGAGAATCCTCTCAAAAATTTTAGAAAGTGAAGTGAGTACCGATATAGGTCTGTAATTGTTGACACAGTTTTTGTCCCCTCCCTTGAAAATTGGATGCAGAATAGCTTTTTTAAGAGCATTTGGGAAAACTCCTGCCTGAATGCAGAGGTAAAATATGTAGGCTATAGGTGGAGCCAGGATATGACGATGCGTTTTAAGCAATGATGAAGTGATACCGTCCCAACCTACGGCACAGTCACTGCGTAGCTGAAGTATAGTTGATTCCACATCCCTTTCATCTATTTCAGTGATGATAAGCGAATTACAAGTCTGGCTTTTTGTTAAAGTTTCGGAAGAATGACTGCTGATGGATGTGGTTTGATTTTGAAGTATCGTAGAGGCCAGGTTTTTACCTACATTGGTGAAAAAAGTACACACATTATTGATGGAAGAAGTTAGTGTGCCACATACTTTCAACAATATGTCTGAACTAGTACGTATTGGGCGAGTGTTGGTGATTTCTTTGATAGTTTTCCATAGAGTTTTAGGGTTGTTTTTACTTTTTTGTAGCTCACTTTGTTCATGTGTTTGTTTTAGTTTTCTAAGCAATTCGTTACAATAATTTCTATAGCGTGTGTATGTGATTTTTAGTATTAAGTTATCTGGAGTGTTTTTTGATTTTAAATGCATTTTATCGCGATTCTTAATGCATTCCCCATTTCGTCTTTCATAGCGTCGTAGTTTGTACGAGATACAGTGGTTTTTGTGTAACGTGTAGTATTTGTGTATTTAAGTAATAGCACTATCGGTTTGTGGTCAGTAATGTGTGATTCCAGAATTAAGGTGGTAGTATCTAATTTTGTCTTTATGAGAAAGTGGTCTATACAGTTTTCTAATCTGGTTGGTTGTAGATGGGTAGGTGATAGTCCATGAGAGGCGTTTAGGATAAGATAGTCCAAGCTACGGTCGTTTCTGTTGTCTTCCCTGATATCGATATTCAGATCACCAACAAGGACGACGTTCTGATAACCAGACAGATCATTGTAGGCATCATTTAAGCTATTCAGAAAACTTTCAAATTGATCTCTGGTGTTGTACGAGGGAGACCTGTAAACTGCCACAATCGCCAGCCCCGGTTCTATTTTGCATATAAGACAGTTTGCATTTACAATTTTGGGTTCGTATACAGTTGCGGAAGATTGGGGTTTTAGGTAGATTACGACGCCTTCGTTTTGATTAGAGTTATTTGAGGAATAGTGTGATTGATATCCGTCGATTATTGGTATGTTACTTACTTTTCTCAGCCAACACTCTGACAGGACAATAACATCGAAATCAACTTTAGTGGTATAGATAAGTGTTTGAAGACTATCGAAGTTTTTACTTATACTGCGGATATTGATGTGAAGTATTTTAGTGTTATTATGCTTTGAAAATTTAACGCAGTCCTCTGGATTTATTAAAAATGAATTTTCTAGGTGAAGCCTGTCTAGTTCTTCATTAATGTTATTTATAGTAGCCATTGGAATTGAGATTAATGTTATTACTATGTTTATTGTTGCTTGTTTCGTTGAGGGTTCCTACCAGGACCACTAAAATATCAGGGACGGCGCTCTGTGGTGTATGTGATGATAAATGAATGTCCTTTTGTATGTGGTTGATGCATATTTTTTGTGAAATAGTGGAGTATTGAGGGTTACTGAATTTGGGTTTGTATGTGTGTGTGATTTGCTGTTGTTTGTGTATACATTCACTAAGATTTAGACTTGAAAACAAATTAGAAATAATGGAAGAAATATTTATAAGGAGCTTTATAACTAGTCAAAGACTGGTGGTGGGTAGAGCCTGAAGACATTTTTCTGAACGGATTAAAATATGTTTATCTCCTTGTACTTTTCGCAGGAAGATATTCCCGTTGGCAATCCAGCAATATTTATAGTTGTACTTTGTAGCGTACTCCCGAGATAGATAAAACAGTTTTTTTGTGTTGGCAGGTAATTGTTCGGTAATGTAAATAGGCTGACATTTTCCTATAATACCAATTAATGCTGTGTTCAACTTATTCTCTTTTTGTTTATCTTTATTGTACGATCGGACAGCTGATATTACTGACTGTTTGGATTGAACTGAGGTAAATTCGGCAATAATTGGGCGTGGTGTCGCAGAATTGGTCGATTTCCCTGGTAGACGGTAGATGTCGCGAAACTCGGGTTCAGCTAGATCGACTCCAATTAGCTTGCCTATGTTACAAACGGTTTTAATGAGACTAGCGTTATTCTCATCAGTTTCTGTTGGAATGTTTCGAATTTCAATACCCGAAGAGCGTGACATGAGTTGCATGTCGTGAATTTTTTTCTCTAAATTTTCTATATACACCTGTTGTTCCTGCCGTTCCCTTCTTAGGTCCTCAACTTCTCTTTTAATATCCTCGAAATTGTTGTTCATAAATGTCATCGATTTCATGATCTCTTCGTTTGACTGTCTAATCTCTATGTTGGATGCTTGAATTTTGCTGTTTTGAGCTTTAATTTCAGCAGTATCGGAGACGAGCTTAGTTATTAAAATCGTCTGTTCCGAGATGGTCTTGGTTAATTTTGTGGCACTAGTGTCACGTAACTTAATGACAACTGGCTAATTGCGGAGCAGCAGAAGGATGGGGAGCTTTCAAAACTCGTGTCCGACTTGGATGGAAAGCTTTCTCCCGATGTGGCGGAAAATTCAGCGACGTGGTAAGACTCTGTGCTTGACAGTAATTCCTTTCTCCTTCCTCGAAAAGGTTTACGAACTTTATTGGTTCGACAAAATTACGAGGTTTGTACGTAAGTTCGTAGACAGCTATGCCACGCGCAAAATTTCTAAGTCACACTCCGGAAAAGTACAGGCAGAAATGCTTCCCATTCCTAAGGTACTTACCTTAGGAATGGGAAGCATTTCTGCCTGTATATACCCTGGCACGGTCACCTCTAAGTAAAGTAAACTAAGACCGGTCCGCTAAATACTTGACCGGTCGCTTGGAATACCATTAAAATAATTGCCGTCAAGTACCGACGGTATTCCAGAATACCATCAACCCCAGTCGATTTTAAACTTTAATTTACATTATTTTAAGGTTTACTATTGCTTCTGTAAAATTAAACCACAGGACCGATAGTATTTTTAAAACATAGACAAAAACACGAACGAAAAATATCACTCACAACATGAGAAAAAAAAAGTTGAAACCCGCCATTTTACGCGTCAGTGTCAAGTGGGTGTCAAGTGGGTCGTGCGATAGTGATTGTGTATTTACTGTGTTTTTTTGTGTGTTATTCTTCGGTAAGTGGATGTATATTCATTAATATAAGTGTACAATACAACTTTTTAGAAAATCGTTTGCATGAAACAAGATCATAAAACATGTTTTTTGAGCCAATGTTTTTTACGTGAACAGAATTCATTGTCATGAATTTTATTGTACGAATTTGACGATTTTGCAATGAATTAGTACCTTTGTGATGTTAGTAATGACGCAAAAGCTACTGATAATACATAATTTCACGTATTCTAGCCGTATTACAACAATTTTATTCGATATTTCGAGAAATATTTGACATAGTTTCCAAGGTTGTCAATGTCATTTTTTATTGAATTAGTGTCTTTGTAAGGTAAAACTACTGATTATTCATCATTTACTTTTTTCTTGTTCATTTTCAAACAAGATTCTAACTGAAAACATACATTAATTGGCCAATAATGGATAAACCAATTAGAATCTTGGTTGAAACCCAGTTCTATGTTTTCAATAGGATGTTTATAATACAAAGATGCTATTATGAGTGTTGTTGATATTATCTTGAGTGGCTCCATTCTTCACGAACCCGAAACTGTTAACATAATGTAAATAGCGGCAATATAAGCGCAGCTACATCGTTATTTGTCAGCGAGGTCAGAACGGGGTCAAATTACATCGCGATAAATGGCATGCGTCAAGCACATACGGGGTGTCGCGAATTTCGCAAAAAAGACTGAGAGATATTAAAAGATTTGGCTGAAACCACTCATTTAACAGATTAAGATCATTCTGGTCGTCGGCTATAATATAGCTTCGACTGAGCGTTTTAAGTAAAAGGGACTAGTGTCGTCTGAGGGAGATGTCTCTTTTGAGACCCAATTCGCTGAACCCTCGAACGTAAAAAGTCAGGAGCTGACCGCGTCAAAAAAAGCGAACATTCGTAAAAATTCAGGAGCAGACCGCGTGAGTGTACCCAGCATTATACCGCTATACTGTCTCTGCCCGGCCACCTATCTTGCTCTAACTTGTATCAGAGTGCACGTAATAGAGTAGGCTAGCCATACAAAACGCAAGCTAAACATTGCGTGACATGTTCGACACGGAATATTTCAAATTTTACGACCACGGTGACGCCTTGTCACTCGGATTTTCAACACCCAAATTAATAACCATGAAGACATCAATACATCTTTCAAGGATTAAACAGCATGGACGGGTAAGTAATTAACAGTTTTTAATAGCAGCGTTGTGTAATGGTTAGAGATTTAGGACTGAATTTGTTAATTCAACAATAACAGCTACGAATTTCGCACGTCATGGCTGTACTTTTCGACTACTACTATCGCTATGAGTAGAAAATACACAATTGACTGAAAAATTTCTGTCGAAACATGATTTAGAGTTACTACGTATGTATTAGCCATTTAAATAGTGAAATACAATGTAGTTTTGCGAAATTATTTAAATGTAAAAAGGTAAACATTGAAAAAAAATTAGAATCAGAGCAGTTACGGTCAGGCATTCGGTGAATCAGAGCAGTCACGTGACGGAAGCCATGTTTTTTTACTAATTTGTACACAGTATCGACAATACCGACAATGATCTAAAAAAAACTTTTCTTCAATTCTGTCAAAAATATGTACTACATATTTTTGACCGACTTGAAGAAAAGTTTATTTTTTATTGTTATGAAATGTTTTTTAAATCTTTTTTATTGCTTTTTAACCAGGTTTGAGGAATGTGTGACGGCACCCATCGATCCTCGACAGAGTCTGCGTGATCAGGACATGTTCCAGCACCTCACCTATGGTAAGTAGCTGCTGATTTTATTTCAGGTCGGGTGGGGCTAGGGCCAAACAAGTTCCCACAGATGTTTTACCTACTTATTATTTATTACACAGGAAGCGAAGCAGACTCCGATTCGAGTGATGACGACGATGTGGTGCCGTACCTGGGACTTCCAAGGGCGCTGAGGAGCTTCTGGTAGACGGCACTAGACGTGGAAGATGACGACCTCCTAGAAGCTCCTCCTGCTTCCACCGCTACGCCCATAGAGACTTTAACCTTTAACTTTATCGTGATGTGCGTTGTTTTTCTTTTTTAAGTATTCAAAAAAAAATACATGAGTTCATACTACCACTCCTGTTTGCAAATCCCATGATATTCATTTTGTGTTTCATTGTTATTAAGATTTGACGTTCTGGTTGTATCCTGTACTGTGTCCTTTGATTTTTTATTTCTATTTGTGCAAAAATTGCTTGTTTTTTTATTTTCATTTGTTTATTTTTATAATGTTTTTGTTAGGCAACATGCCTGTGTGTATTGTTGTTTCATTAGTAAATATCCTAGTAGTGTAGAATGCAAATTCAGATTTAAAATAAATGCAATAATAATTGCAGTGTGATTTAAAGTATGAAAGGGTCTTTTTTAGCGCCTATTTTCAAGGGCTTGCATTGTGACTCACTCATTGTAAACTAAACATTTCTAAGATCTAACGCTTTGTCTGTGTTATGTTTGTGTACCAAGATAAGCAATAACGTAAAAATATAAGCCGCTTGGCTCACGGACTTCCCGGAATGAATGTGTAAACATACCTTATTTTTTGTGCTCGGCTTGGGTCGACCACTTGAGACATGTTATTGTAATGCGAGTCCTATGAATAAAGTGTTCGGAGATGTCTGTTTTTTTTATTGATTGTTGTAATATGATATGCCTACAAGTAAATTAAACAATAACTGCTGGAAACAATGCTTTTATTTTTTTAATATGACGACTTTAGTGACAGGGATAGAAAACTGGGAAAAAGTCACTCAGCCTACTTTCAACTTACTATTATTACACTAAACACTTACAATAAATTTCTACGTAAAACTATACGAAACCCCATATATTCAGATAGCTTAGTTAATAACCATTTCATAGACGTAGGGTTTGTCGACGATGCGCAGTTTCTGAGATAGCGTAGTTTTAGTGAACGTGGATAAGTGCCGCGATTTTGTCGCGCGCGGAAAATGATGGGGCTCAATATTGATCCCTGGGACTAAAATTCAGGACACAGGGATTGATTTCATATTTACCTATTTTTACTATTTGTTTGCAGTTATATACATGATTTAAATTTTTTAAGTGCTTTGCCTTTAACACCGTTAAATTCTAGTTATTGTAATAATTTGTCATGAGTGATGGTGTCAAAGGCTTTTTAATATCAATTAATATATCTAAGACAACTTGTTTTTGATCAATTTCATTTTTTGGTTTTGGTTACGAGGTCAATTGTAGCAGCGAGAGTATTTGATTGAGCTCTAAATCCATACTTAGAAAGAAAGAAACCTTTTGAATTAAGGAATGATTCCAATCGGTTATACAGAATTTATTTATAATTAGCTTCTGCGCGCGTCTTTGTCCGCATAAAATTTCTTGTTCCCGACCTACCCCGTCGCATCGCATGCCCGCGCTGTTTGTTATATGTTTTACACATCTGTGGGGCCTAGTTTTGTTACAAAGTTACTGTAATCACCGAAAAGGTAGGAAAAGAGGGACACTGGCTGGTGACTATTACTCTAGCAGGGCGTCGCGATAGGCCCTGATAGAGTGATAGTCACTAAGGCGATACTATGCGACGGGGCCGACCCCGCCGTATCGCCTGCCCACGCTATTACTTAGTTTTCGCTCAGCGTCTTTTCAGACTTTTTTCGTTTCGTCCACCTCTAAAGGGTCCCAGCGTAATGTTGATAGCTTTTCTAAAGAATTGGGCTATCAATGCAAAACCAATTTTTCAAATCCGACCAGTAGTTCCAGCGTAAACCTTCTACATATAAAGAAACAAATAAACCACATTCACCTCCATTTAAATAGACTAGCTGACCCGACAGACGTTGTCCTGTCCAAATGACATGGCCAGATTCTGCCCCCGGAAGCCATTCAGAATACATAAATGTACAGTAATTATTAATATATGAAAATTACTTTTTAAATTTACTGAAATAAATCGCTTTCTTTATCATGGCGACAAAAATGCCAATAAAAATATGTGTGGTAATTGATTTTGTCCGGTTTTTATTTCGACATAATTTGCAAATCAACACAACACGCATATGACAAGCATTGTATCTGTTGTACGCCTTAAGGTAAAGGAAGGAAATATTAAACCACCACAACTGCAGAACCGTAAGGCTAAGGTAAAAAAACCTATAAAAGTCAAAGATTTCACGATTATCACAGTCACCATTTTTTGAGCTACCGTGCGTCATAATGTCGATCTCGTTATGTATTATGAATCGACAATATATTCAAGAGTGTGTATCTGAACATCCTAGTTATTTTGACGTTTCTGAACTGCGCGCGCTCCCGCTGTTCTGTCTGTCCATGTACATGTCTGTCACCTGTCACTCTGTGTCTTGATCTTCTCACGACAGAGTAAGAATAACACAACACAGCTTACTGTGTTGTGCAATAACACTTATGTTGTGCAGCAGCCTTTGGTTTCTCGGAAGAAAGTACATAGCAGAGTCCTGAGCTACCCAATAGTGAATATTGGTTGTGGATGCTCTGTTATGGGAAGGCGTCACTCAGTGCGATACCACGCCGTTGATGAAAATATTCCATCAATCGATATTTTCTTCTCGTGAAATACCCACAATCAGGTAAGTGTGTGCTGTTGAGTTTATATTTTTAGTCAACCATCTTGCCCTAGCTGCTGATAATTGTTATTGTATTGTTCCCATGATGAAGCAAATTCCTCATAATTAATAAGTATGGGTGCAGTCTCACCTAGCATATGGTTACAACTATTTGCGTGTGTGCATAGTGTGACCGTTCTATTTAAAATAGTATTGTGACGCTAATACACAAACAGTCAGCCGTAAATTATACGCCTAGTGAGATTGCGCCCTAATAATTACCAGTTATTATTAATACTATTATACTAACCAAAATGTCAAACATTGTTACAGGATCGGAACACAAATCTGCAGGCATGTCATCCCTGTGATGCGAAATAATCGGCACTTCGTACTAAATAAACACAGACAGGTTGAAGAAATGAACCTAGATTTTCCGAGCCACCTCCACTCCCACCACTTGCTAATCCAACGGTCGCTCATGAACCACCACCACCACCACCACAAGCTGATAATCCTGCTGAAGCACGAAGGATTGACCAAATGAATTTTCTGCCTAGTTACATCTGCTAGACATTTCGTACCCTTGTTAAGGTAATGTTGCTAAACGAACGCAATTATTACGTTCCCATCATTTACCGAATATGCGTTATACATTTATAAAACACAGCACAAATATCTCATCGTATTTTACTGTTCAGCAGTCAGAGGATTTATTATGATTTCTCTATAGAGATCCAGTGACTTTTGATTTTAATCATAAATGGATGCAATAATGTTTTTCATAACATTTCTCTAAAACAAGTGGAAGTAGTTCATTTTTATAAACAAATGTATATCCTACCTGCTTAATTAGATACCTAAGTAAATAAAAATTCAAGTGCTACTTATTTTAGTGTTTTATTGCCCATAATTTACATTAACCAACTGTATATTTTTTTGCAAAGTCGCTATATCCATAAATATCTAGACTACAAGCTCTCCGCTAGCGCGGAGCCTATGACGACGTTTGAAAGGTCTAGGCCTATTACTAATACAAGATGAAATTGAAAACTTACGCCACCTCGAAATAGGAGGTTCAGTAACGGTTACATCGTCATTTCCCAAATCAAAGTAATACATTTTTTAATTTGGCGCATCTATAATATGATGAATAAGTTTTAGTCCGTATTTTGTAGATTTTTGACTTATTTAAAATGTATGGAACACCGACATTGAGAGTATTTCATACATTTTCATAGAATTACAAATTCACTGATATCGGTGTGAATGAACACATACTGTCGACGACAATGTCGTCAATAGATATTATCCATTGACAATCTTATATTGTTTCGTCTATAAAACTCGGAATTGTTGATCATTGCTATTATAAATGTTTGGGCACTTTTGTTTGTATCCTGTTTCTAGTATCTCGCGCTTCAGCTCTGATCAGAAAACTTAAACTATTGTAAAGACATACCTGTTAGCTTTAATATGACGTTCTGTATGCCAATGTACATGAATATTTTTGTGAGGACTCAGCTCTAATGAAATTCCGGCCGTGTCCTTTCAATAACTCATACAGTATTTCCAAAGAAAATGCACGAACTATCCCGGCCACTTTTCCAATTGTTTTCGTGAAAACCTAATTCGGACTAGTACCAACATTTTAAAACGAAAAAAAAAAACGAATTGGTCATTATTGTAATCATATTGTAGTGTTTTATTTATTCAAATTCATATTATTTATATATTGATTAAATATTTCTGTATCTGTCCGTGACATCACAGTGGGCCTGATCAGAATATCAGCGCTGTGACACTTATTTTTAAGTGCCGCAGCATTATGCTGAGATAGGGGCGTTTAAGCCTCGTACAGGACTTTTAGTAACCATTTAATTTTGTTTTATTTTGTGTTATAATGTTTTTATTACTGTGTTTAGTTCAGTTTGTGATACTGCGTATCACGTACTGCCTAATGCGTATTTCTATGCGAGTCCTAATAAATAGTTTTTCTTTCTTTCTATACCAGGCCATTCAGAAAGTATTACGAAAAAAAGTAAGAAAGTATTAAGAAAAAAGACAGGCCTTACCTACACATTGTTTGCAAACTTATTTAAATTATCGTGTCTCATAAAAAAATGGATCTGCGCCGGGAACATTTTCGCGCTATGATTTTTTACTATTTCAAGTTTCGCCTGAAACCGGATGAACCGTACGATAGACTTTAAATGGCATTCATGGATGAAGGCCCTTTTAGAGGCAACCGTGTATCATTGGTATAACGAATTCAAATGCGGTCGACTCACTTTGGGGGATGTAGAAAGAATTGGTCGCCCTTTGACGGCTGTTACGGAAGAAAACGTGCTAGCAGTGAAAAATTTAATCCAAGACAATAGGCGAGTTACGTATCAAGAGATTCAGCACATACTGCAGGTTGGATCGGGATGCCTTTACGAAATTCTACAAGTGCATCTTTGCGTCAGCAGGTTAGTTTTACGCTGGGTGCCTCACAACCTTACCGATGCTCAGAAGCAGGCCCGGCTGGAATGGTGCCGTGATATGATAAACAAATTTGAAGCAGGCTCGTCTCGGCGTGTTTACGACAACATTACAGGTTATGAGTCTTGGATTTATCAACACGATCCAGAAACGCAGCGCCAGTCGACGGTTTGGGTGTTTCAAAACGAATCAACGCCTACCAGAGTGAAGCGATCTAGAAGCGGGGTGAAGATTTTGATCGCGAGCTGTTTCAATTTGACTGGTTACTAGGTGTCAATTCCTTTACGAAACCAAAAAGCATCAACGCTGAAAGGTACTAACTACTTGGCAGAAGTTTTCTTTGTTGTGAGCATTAAGCTACCAAACACAGGGTTCCGAGGGCTACTGCTCCACCACAACATGCCTTCGCACAACGCACTCAAAACGTGACATTGACCATAGAGCATAGAAAAAGAACTGTCATCTGACACAACGGTGTCACTTCAGTCACTATCGTCGTGTCAAACGTCATTAATCAATCAAAATCACAGCTCACCGCCATGACGGGTTTTTGTTGTCGGTTGCAATATCAAGTATAATTTCTTGGGTTTTACCAACATACAAAGCCATTTTTAAGTATTTGAACAGTTGAGAACTGTTATAAATGTGTTTCCCTATTTTTAAGTAGTGTTCAAGGACCTTGCCCAGGCTCCATACATTTTGGAACATCTCCTTTTCTTCGTAAGAAGACACTGTAGGTACGGTAGGCTGCATGTCAGTGGTAACGAAATCAGTATAAGCTGGCCTCTGACTTTTATTATTTGTTTTTTTTTTGTTATTATAGTACAGTAAGCTGACGTCGGTTGACCTTGAGTTGGCCTAGCGTAGTACGGACTTTAACTTTTTAAACTTCGGCTTACTGTGCTATAATAAAAAATAAAAAACAAATAATAAAACTAAAAACCATGCTCTTAGATAAATGATTGGTCTCGCCGCGTTCAACAAATACTACGCCGAAGTCGGCGTACCCAAGCCAGTCACACTGCAAGCTTTTGCTTCTGCAACGTTTTTTTTAAATTTTGGGATAAGCATAATCCGAAGTAAAATGCCAGTTTGCGTATTGAAACTGTGTAACAATAATACTAAAAGAAATAAGAAGGACACTGGGATCACATACCATCAGTAAGTATCGTATAATTTCGAAATTTCAATATTAAATAACATGAACCCTAAACGCCATTCAGTGTTGCCGCGTATACAAGAGTCAAGTACCCCGTGGTTGAAATTTTATAATGTGAATTTATTGTTTATGTGTTATATATCCTATTTCATTTATCTAACCTAGTTATTATATGCTTAACCTAGTTCTATAAATTATTTGATGTTTATCTTTGTAATCTATAAACATAAGGTGTAAAAATGTTAGCTGACACTATTTCAAGGTGTGATTCTACCCATGAAACTGAACAACTTTACATAAGGAACCTGATCGAAATATGCAAAAAAAAAACGTCGTATGTAAATATAAAAAAAAAAAGTATAAAAAATGAGGCCTAGTTATTGATATACATACCTTCCTTTTTCTAAAGAAGAAACCTACGTCTTACCTTTACACAAAGATATTTATACATTCGCTTTCAATTTATTGTTCATTTTTAATTATTTTTTTAGCTATTTTTATAACTTAACTATTAGCCCACGGCATAAAATATTTTTCCTATTAACTCGGGTTGAATCAGTTGAGCAACTGGTAACAAAATTCTTCACGCAGATTAGTTCTCAATGTCAACTGACAAATGTCAAGTGACTATGTATTACACACACTGCAATAATGTTTTAGTGAGTGCGGTATCTAGTCGAGCGCAGCGAAATAAATCATTTACCTAAGACTATGCCAGTATTTTAAAACAATTATTGACAATGAAAACTCCATAACATTCCATTATTTATTTATGTTCTATGTTGTTTTAACTTACTTTTGTGAAAAACAAGACAAACAATTTAGTTTTTACTTCTTAAAATATTTTTTTTATGTCATCAGTACCTACTATACAAATAAAAAATAGGATTGATCCCCAAGGTCATGGCAGAAATTTAAGCCATGTTGTGACGTCACTGAAGTTTTGACTGAAACATTATCCATAAGTTACCTATATTTGAATAAAAAATTGAGTTACAAAGAATAAAAACGATATATAGAAAATTATCTTGTTTTGGAACATTATACTCAATTTCATCCAGAACAAAGTTCTAACTCTATTGTGACCAAACTACAAGGAGCTTTTGGTCACAAAAAAATCAACTTAGAATACATACAGCTTGAGTAGAAAATTGAGTAAGTAGTGATGAAATCTAAATTATCTGAGATTATAAAATATAAGAACTTTTCTCGAGGTCAATCTTGTTTTTGTGCGTTATTATTTTTGATCACACAAAAATAACAATTCAGCTTCATTTGGTGCTACGCTTATATTAGGCTTGGGGGTTGATCATGTTCGTCTTCTTCTTTCATGCCTTCCATTATTTGCCTCCGGTCTTCGGCTGCTGTAGTCTGCGACGGCATCGTTGAACGCCTCAGCTGGATATTAATTAATTTAAATGACATTTAGGACATCTAGATGACCTGCTTTTGCAATTACCATTTCACAAGTATTAGAATACATAGTTTTTTGTTCCTGGTGGTGTTCATTAGTGTGGCAATGTGCCTAGTTGAAATAGTGCTTTGCTTTGAAATTGCTGTCGCTGAAAACCAGCGCTGGGGCTCTGTCTCGCATAGGGTCGTAGCATTATGCTGACCGATGACCGTTTGCGTTGATGTGTTATGTTTTGTGTTTGTGTTCGTTCTTTGCGTCATGTTCACCGCAAATAAACGTCTTTTCTTTCTTTTCTTCTTTCAATTAAGTTATCGCATTAATTGAAACCACGTTTTCTACATAACGTATTTTAAACATTTACAATTACATAGTTAATTCAAATTCAAATTCTAGCCGTGGGAACCTTTTTTACGAATAAGTTTTCGTCAACTTCCAACTTAATTTGTAATTATTTGGAAACGTTACGAGTACCATAAAGTTATAAAGTTTGTGTTGAAATGTTAATACCATCGCCCTGCGCGTGTTGCTCTATTATCAAGGTTGTTCTATTTTTTGCCAACTTTTAAGCTTTTTATTTTGTTGTAAAAATCCAGTTGTCGATTTTTTGTAAAATTGTTTATTTTATTATTTTAACCTATTTAATAACGTGATAACCTAATCGTAACTCTGTGTAATACATCATGTGAGTATCAGAAAGGTGTCGTCATATTTTAGAGTGTGAACAGACCATCAAACTGAACCACTTTCTCCATGGGACCACCATCGAAATCACGAAAAAATATCAACTTTCACATACAAAACTTCAATACCTACTCGACCCAAATGTATCAGACTGCAGATTATTTGGATATGACCACACTTTTTTAATACAAGGTGTTGATATAAAAGTATTAAGAAAACTTACAATAGTTTGGCGCCTAACACTTTTTCGTAGTTTTTGCAATTCCTCTCTCCTCTTACGTTGCAGGAAACCAATCTAAAAGAAATAAGGTAAGAATCTAATGAAAAAAAATAGACTTCTCTCAAGGAAGCGGCTGGTCCCGTTTCAATGTGCAGAGTTTCCATGTGACCCTGCGGTCTAGAGGTTGGCCTCTAACAATGCCAATATTTTTTGTTAGTTGGAGATGGTGATTTGTTATAATACAAGGACGGGTAATAACGGGTGTAAATAGAAAAGACGTAACGAAGCCGAGAGTCACTTGTACTTCCCGTTATTGTATTTTTTTTTTGTACTGAACCATTCCTAGGAACCTTCTGGTTTCCAAAATATTTAAGATCAAAATTCCAACTTACACTGAATGAAAACAAGCTTATAATGTAAACAAAACACAACTTTAAATACCCCATGACGCCTGTACCGTTGCATGTACCCATAAGCACAGTATTTTGCCTGTGTTACATTGCGCACTACCGCAAATAGCAATAATTAAAAGTCGTTTCCCAACAATGATTTTTATGCAATGTTACTTAATTTGATTTAAAGAATGCGTAGTTGATGGCTATTGATGTGTCTATATACACCCTGTAAGTGGCGGGTGGGAGGAGTCAAAACGATGATTTATAAATAAATTAAACGTCGTTTATCTAAAATTCAAATAAATTTCCTCAGTCTACAAGCAAAGCCAATCAAATACATAATATCCATTTCATTAATATTTCTAGTTGGCTGATTCGCAAACTCCATAGTGAGTGAATCACGAGTTTTTTTTTAAATATATACTAGTGTATTTTCGTCCCCACATCGTGTGTCCATTATTATTCTGGGAAGTCAGCTCTACAACTACCTCAGTAACTAGGTACTACAGTGTGCTACATACTACGTTCCACGCGTTGATATTTTTTTTTACAAATTATAGTACTTACCCTGTAGAGTATTAACGCGATGATGATCAAGATGCAGAGGCCGACAACAACTGCTATTATTATTGTCTGGAACGGTATCGGCGCCTCTTGCAGCGTTATGATTGAGATTATTCTAAAATAAATATATTTCGTCTTGTATTGACAAAGTAGTTATCAAAATTAGCATATATAAAGTATGTTGGGGTAAGGTCGGCGCTGGGAGAAGAACGTACGCTGACTTACAACATTCTCTAATTATTTAAAGACGTTCAAAAGCATTCATCCTTTTGTTAATTACTTACATATAGGTAGAAACTACAGAACGCCAGCTGCTACGATCCGTACATAGTCTGTTTGCTAGGTTTACGTTCATACATCATAATGTATGCCGGTTGCGAGGAATACACATCTGACTTTTCTATAGAACACAACCAATAAGTTTACTCTATGTTCTTCTAGGGCGTCCTCGCCCGGCGTATCCACTCACATCTTTGTTAATACCTTTTGTTAATCACCTTTCACTCATCGTATAAATATAACTCTTTTAAATTTTTGTCACTTCATCTTCTTTGTTAAACCACACAGTTGTCTTACCTCATTATTCCTCCTGTTAACAATTTTTTTTATTTACCTTTCAGCTGTATACTCGTCATCAGTAAATTCCATTTTAACAGCAGACATGATCGTAACATTTTTATTTTTATCGAGAAGTCCTTCTGCAAATGAAAAAAGATTATGAACACCAGAATGCAGCCTGATCTTTAACGCCGTACAGTTTGGGAAACAAGGGGAGACAACTTTTCTAGAGTACGATTAAACGAAGTTAAGTAGTGAATGATGTTAAGATCGAGAGCAACAAGAATTTTGCTAAGTGAATCTAGTCCACTAGATTAGCTTCACACATTACAACAACATGCCTTTATTCCTCGAAGGATTAAGCAGAGGTTTAGGATATATCTCCAGACATTGCGCCAGTTAAATTTGAAAGTCCCATGTAACAGGGGGTGATTACTCGATTATTTTCCATTACTCTGAATTTGTTAATTAGACTTTCAGAAACCGGCTCGCTTCCTACGAGGCTTTTATTAGTGTAACTTGGTTTTTTCAAAATATTTTTTCAGAAACACCCGGGAGTTTGAATAATGTAACTATAATGGTTCTTACCAAGACTTCTGGGGAAAATATACATCGGTATAAGGATTTTCGCGAATTCCACCTTTGCCACCAAACTTTCTACCAGACAAGTGTAAGTCATTGACTTCACACCTTGTGATTCAAGTTTGCAAGGAGTATATACTTTCGACGTGGAAAAGTACACCTGAAAATAAATGTCAAATATTTAAATTCAATATGGCAATAATTCATGGTTCATTCTATTTGGAGGATGAAGCAATTAATCAACTTAAGTTGACAGACCAACACCCAGATGGAAACGAGCCATAAAAATCACGGATTAGACCTGGATGAGACTCGCACAGATCAGGCAAGCATGTCAAAAAGGAGGCGGCCTATAATAAGCAGAGGATGGAACAAGTCTGAACCAACCGGTAACCAGTCGGTTATCTTTCTAAATGAAGGTTAGTGAACATATTCGTAAGAAGTTCGTAGAATCATCCCAGCGCTGATTTGCTGGATTCGTTCTCTTCTCTAAATATCGTTATTTCTCTTGACTCTTGAATGTTAATTCTGTTTATATGTATGTATTGTATGGTGTGTTAACAAAACATTAAAGTCAATGCAAATGCAAAATGCAAGTACAAAATGCACTCATTAAATCATCTAGGCTCCACAGTATGTTAATGCACTACCAAATGTAGGTCGCGATCAAAGTGCAAATACGCGAGCCAACTAACTAACTTATTTAATCAAAAATACATAATATTTCAATGTACGTACACCGTACATGGTTTTGAAATATGTTATGTATGTATCTAAGTACAAGGTGGGCCAAAAGTAATCACCCTGTTGGAAGATGCTCTCAATTTTGCAAATGGCCGCCAATGTCAAATCTGTTTTGATATTTGTGGACTAGACAGATGCGGAATACAAGTGAACAAGCCATTGAGCGATACACTCCCCAAGAACGCGGAATAATCGTGTCTATTTTTTGCATAACAATTCGTCTGTGATGTTGGCGCGGCGCGAATTCCGTTGCCGATTCCCCGGCCGTCCGACACCCACTGCGCAAACAATGCGCCGTTTGGCCACCAACCTTGAAGAGTATGGGACCACATGAGACGTTGCCAAGAGTGGCCTCCCCGGAGCACCCGTTCTGCTGAGAATATCGCCGCTGTTGCCGAGGATGTCGAGCTGTCGCCGGAAACATCGACCAGACGCCGTGCCACGCAATTAGCCATCAGCCGGACGTCCCTAAGGCGAATTTTGGTCAAAGACCTGCGCATTTTCCCGTACACAGTCCAATCCGTGCATCAGCTGCTGCCTGTCGACCGCCAAACGCGCGTAACCTACGCCCAAGCCATCCTCAATCTCGAGAAAGAAGTGGACGATTTTTCGACCAAAATCATAATTTTTCGAGTTTTTTTTGCCGCATTTGGACGAATTAGGACTGAGGGACATGTGGTTCCAACAGGACGGAGCAACGGCACACCCTGCGCAAGCCACAACCGTTATTCTGAAGGCAGCGTTCCCGGGCCGCCTCATCTCTCGTTTTGGCGATTTGTACTGGCCCGCAAGATCACCCGATTTAAGCGTTCCAGACTTTTTTTTGTGGGGTTTTTTGAAGTCCCGTGTTTACGTGAACAAGCCCGAGAGTCTGGAAGCCCTCAAGGACAACATTCGACACGAGTGCGAGAATCTATCGCCCGAGCCCGTATGGCAATCAATTGTGACGGCGCCCATTTGGTCGATATAATCTTCTCGACTTGACCAATAAAGTTCTAAAGGTTCAAATAAACATAACCAAAACACAGAATCGAAGTTTTTCATTTAGAAAAAAAAAGAGAGCCAAACAACATCGGATGACTTCTTTTGGCCCACCTTGGAATTTTATTATTTTTCGAGTGTTCTATCCCTTTGTTGCAGCTGCCATGTTTTATCTCTGCATCACCCTAAGGTTGACTGGAAGAAAATGCCTCCGGCATTAAGCAGTCCGCCATTGTAAAGTATTTTAATAATTGTGCATAAAGTTTTAGTTAAAAAAAAAATTATAATGTAGCATCTTACAGTAACTGAAGCATTATCAGCATCATCGTATTTGATGAACGGTTGTGTCTGCAAAGTTACACGAACTGGCAGCCCCACCCAGTTGGTCGGACCATTGTTTACGATCTGCAATGAAAGAAAAGCATTGTATTCATAGTCATGTTTATAGAACGTTACATTACCAAAATATCAACGTGTACGTTTATGCATACTCAAATTCAGGATCTTTCGTGCAAAAACTATCCTGGCAACAACATCAGGTCCTCTCTACCAAAAACCCTGCAACCAAACTAACTCAAAGAACCATGGTTCGAAAGCATTTGTTTTTCATGCTGGTCATTTTTATTCCTTGGTTTAAGGTACACGTCAGAGCTATTTGAAACACATAACATACTTATAATAAAATTGACACGATATTTTAATTCCGCAATTTCCAGGCTCCTGTCACCTTGCGATATCAGCGATTGTAAGAGCTTCTAAATAATATCGGAATCTCGATCCAACTAAAACCCTCGGAAGAGAGGTGATGGTTAACGGTAAGGGTTTAGATCAGCGGGGTATTTGCGTAACACACTTAAAATATGAATTAATTGCAATTGCTTTCATTTTGACGGTTCGGTCACCTTCACTGCGTTATTTACGTTGTGGAGAAGATGATTTTTTCAAACCTGATACCCTCGGATTGTGATTGGAAGTATGTTACGCAATAAGGGTGCTGGATTTTTACCATACCCTGATCTTTGCGTAAATAGCTCCCCTTTTTGCCGAGACGGCTTTCTACAGAAATAAAAAGCTTTGGATTTGTGCTCGGTTGATGGCAATAGGCTCGCCCCCTATTAAATGGGACACAAACATAACTGGCGAATTACTGGTGTATTACAGGTACATCTCTGCCCAACCCTATAATAACCCGTTAAAAGGCTTAAAAATTTCTCACCGTATAAACGTGTTTTATCTTTTTGCCATTTTCTTTGATATCCACTTCTGTCATATTTATAATGGCACCGATATCAGTCTCCCTGCAAGTAAACAAAAGATAAATAAATTATTAAAAAAACAATTTACCCTTTCTATTTTAATGAAGTTGAAAAACAAAGACAATACTGTGAGAAAAAAAACTAAAATGAATAATATGATAACAATAATACGAACCCCTTGGCGGTAATTCCTGTGGGATCAGCTCTCACAAGAATCGGAATCGTTTTGTTCTGGACGACTGTATTGATATCATTACAGCGATTATATAGAACCAATGTGATGTCTACACTCTTATCCAGGTTTGTAAGACGGTTCATTTCCAGTTCAATTTGACCAGTGGCCTGTGAATATTACATTAGATTACATAAATCATCTAGATAGATCTTATTTGTGATGTTCTTCAGAAAGTTCAGGTGCATAGTACTCGCAACCGGCGCACAGTGTACCGCGTAGAACATGCTAGGTGGACAATATTATTTTATGATATTTAACGATGCTTTTATATATAAGTAGTCATGTTGAGGCATTATTAATAGTTTTTGGTATGATTTTGTAATAAAAAACAAAAAAAAAATGTAAAAACAGAAAAAATAAATAAACAAACAACAAAAATGCATTAAATAAATAAATACCTACTGTACAAACTAACTTAACCTAAACCTAATCATCAGAATCATCATCAAAATCTTCTGGTGAATCGTCATCATTTTGTGGTAATGTGCGACAATATGATGACGTTTCCGGTCTTGATGCTACTATGGTCGGGCTTACGATTAACTTTAATACTTCTGCACATATTTTTTCCGGCATTTTTCGGGGAATCTCACGAAGGCCATTGATCAAAGGGTCAGATGTTATTATTAACATGGACAGCAAGTCTCTATTCGTGGCAACACGTGAGCACTTGCGGGTGTTGTACTCCCTAAATCTGCGGCAATCTTTGTTACGTGCTTCTTGAGCCTCTTCGGAAAGTTGCCCAATTGGATGCAATGCCGCTTTGATGACCTCAGTACTGTGTACTCATATTTTATGTACAGTAGCAGGCATATAGTACCACGAATAGAGACTAAGGTAATGTGTTCTAGTTTCAAGACAAAATTTATTAAATTCAACTAAGTTTATCTCGAACCCAGAAGACAATGTCCTCAAAATAACATCGAATTGTTTGATAATAGTAACATCCAATCCTGTGATTTGAGCGCTCATCTCAGCATTCTTAAAAAAGCGACGGGCTGTGTTTCCATCATTGGAAGAACCAAATCCTGGCTTTGGTTTATCTACAATGAGTCCCATCTCGTTCTTGAATATCAACTAGATTTCTATGGAACGAATCTTGATATCAGCTTTGTCTTCGTCGCTTCTAGCCTGCCATTTCTTAATATTCAACTTATAGCTGATATGTAAAAGGCATTCAAAGCAACGAATCCAAGCATGAAGTGTAGATAAACCAAAGCCAAAATGTTCCTGATTGCTGTTAAACTTCGCGGGGTCATCGTTCATCGTCTTGGGGGTGGCACCACAGATGAAACACTTTTGAGATGAGCGAGTTTCCGTTAAGGCGTTACATACCTTTCCGTCTATCATTATCTGAAGAAGTTCGTGTTTCACAGAGATTTGAGAATCACCAAAGTTGATAAGTGTTGGAAGACGAGCATTAATTTCTTCCAACAATCTATTTGTCTCCGCTAACGTGAAGTCACTCGTTTCCTTAGCAAATATAAATTTGATGGGGCGACAATACATAGTTGATGAAGGCCGAGGATTTTGCCAAATAATTTTACACCCATCATATAACTCTTAAGGGGAACGAAAGAAAATACGAAAAGAAATTCGTCCGTATCTTCATTGTTCTCAAATTTCTGTTTGTATGTGCTGTGCCCAGAACTTCCATCACATCCCCATTTACTAACAAGTGTAAACGTTGGACTTGTTGGGAGGACACTACTGATAACTTCATTATGTGCTATTACTAGACGTTCCGCTGTTTTATTTAATAAGGCTTGCAAATTTATTTCAGCACGAGTTTCTGTTATAGAAATGTGATCCTCTGCAGGGTAACAGGCCTTTTTAGATTTTACTACACTAAAATATGACGGAAACACGTTATGTCCTGCCATTATGGACCACTTCCTAGTTTGTTTGTAAGCATGTGTTGTTGACTTAGAATCTATATAGTATGCTAAGGCTTCGTCACTACTTAACTGCCTAGGATTAACGGAACTGGTATTTTCTTTTGACTTAATAATATTACCTGGCCTTTCACTAATGTCTCTAATCACATGGTCAACTTTTCATTGCCCTGCTGAACGCATAGCAATTTCGGCAGCAGTCACTAATTCACTGGCACTTCGAGATTCTACGAGATCCACGACTCGACGTTTCTTCGTCTTAAACGACGATTCCTCGAAATCTTTGCGAGGTTTTCCTGCAGATGTCACAACCTCACTCGATGTTGAAGGTTGTGGGGCTAAAGAACTCACAGTAAACTGTATGTCTCCTTCATCCAGCCAAGTCTTATTTCTAATTAAAAAACGCTCCTTCGATTTTCCCGAAGCCAACCATTTGGCTTCAATCTTAGTAGAAAAGTTGGATATTTTCAACTTTATTTCTCTTTGGCTGCTTTCAGTAATGTCACCAAAGTGAAATTTTGAAGAAAGATAGTCATAAATACGCGATATTTTATCATTCTTCGTGTGTTTCAACCACTCTTCAAAAAATGGTACCCTTGAAATAGAATAAACGTGTTCTGGAAAAAAAAAAAAAATATGTTGCACTGAATTGTGCTGAACAATATGTGTGTTTTTACAAACTACACAGTTATACCTATAATATATCTAAAAACTAGCCCGAATAGAGGCGAATCAATGTATTTCTTGAACGTTCAAAGTTTTGTTTATGAAAAAAATTACGCAAAAATTTATGCATTAAGTTAAAAAAATGCTAAAAATTCATTTTAATAGATTCTGATAAAAATAATATATTAAATAATAGTACATACCCTCAGTATTAATATCCATGACAAAAAACTTTCACAATATCACTATAAACCACTATGAGATGTGCACAAAAGTGTCGCTAAATTGCAACTGATTGACCGGAACGCTTGCATTAAACTCATTACCTGACTTCTGAACTCTATGACTCATCAGTTAAGCATTTGAAAAACAACTTTTTCTCGGAATTTGGAGTTTGGGGGTGTTGTTTGTGTTATGCAATTAAGATTTCCTGGAAATGAAAACTTGAATTTTGTCCACCTAGCATGTTCTAGGCGAAATACTGTGCGGCGTGCGTGTATGACCAGGAGGCCAGTACTCGTACTTAAAAAACTTTCAAATACAAGCTCAATCTCAGCGACAGTTAAATGTAAATTGATTGTATTTTTGACAAATTGAGACTGAGATAAGAATGCGAACGTTCTAAATACGGAGATTGCCGCTTAGATGTATGAACGTAAACGAGGCAAAAGGAGTATATAAGGATCGTAGCCGAGCGCCACTTGCGTTCTGTTGTTTCTGCCTTCCCCCATGAGAAGAAAGCGTGAGTTTATGTATGTATTTGTATAACCTCAAGCCTAGAATTCCCGAAACGTTTGGCAGATAATATATTACCCTAAATGCCGTGAAGTGCACGTTTGGCTACGATCATATTTCTATTGGAAAAAGTGAGATGATTTGTAATGCAATGATGAAGCGAGCGAACCTACCCAACTACTTTCCTTCCAGAGGGGCTTGGGGGGCTCACACTTAAGACTGTGCCCCGTGTCCCCATCAGTCGACTCGTACACACAGCCCCCCGGCTTCAGCACGATAGCACCGTCGACGTGCACGCGCACGCAAGAGTCATACGCTACCTCGCCGTTGTTCTGCACAGTGATGTTCATAGTTTCTTTGTTACTCGAGCCAATTATGTACTGGTTGATCTTTCTGTAATCACGAAATTTGTTACAATTAGGTGTCAATCATCGAACACGAAATGTTCTTTTCAGATTTTCGGCGTGGATTTTGCGTAGGTAAGTTTCGGTACTAATCGTAGCATTTGGATAACCTATAACGGCCAAACTCAATAACCTAAGACAGATCGCAACTGATGATAGACAGTACAATTCTATCTGTCCCTGTCAAACGAATAGCTGTCAACACGTAATAATTCGCTTTATTGGGAAGTTAATTAAAACCAGTGATTGATAAGTTTCCTATCTCCAGTTCGCAAAATTGGAGATAGATACGTTATTCTGTTCGGCCGTAAGTCTATAGTTTTAGTATCATCTTTTAGTTTAGCTATTGAGTTAACCTTCAATCTGTTGTAGAAGTTGAAGATGGGTATTTGAAATTAGAACAATAATTGTACAAAGGATCTGAAAAAAAATCCAGAGAAAGGTGAGCCAATCCTAGAAGATTCTTTAAGGTTGAGGGTACTTACTGGAAACTAATAAAGGATTTTAACTTCAACTCCGGTACACAAATCTTGTTCCCAGCACACTCGGCTGCCCACAAAGTATCCTGAATGGTCAAGACACTGCGGTCGCTTAGAACCACACGGGAGCTTTGAAAATTATCGAGTTTCCTGGGATCGACTTCCAGCTTCGAAGATATCATGTAGCCTATTTCTGTCTCGTATTTTCCGGCCTTAGAAGAAAATATTGTAAGTATTTAATAAGCTTAACATGACAACCTTTTCATTTTAAATAGCGTTTCATTTTAAGAGTTAGGCTAAAGATTATCCAATAGAGACTATGTAAGTAATAAAAACGTTTACATGATTTAAATATACATAGTTTAAGAGTGCAGACATTTTTAATGCATTACTTGATTTTTTAATGATTGTTGCGATTTTTTTTGGTGAAACGGAACGCGAACTCGAAACGCGTCGTCTTCGAAAATGCTGGAAGTCATGTCAAAAACCAAGTGAATAAACATCTATTATTGCAAACCGCTTGAATTCTCACTAAGATAACAAAGTAAAAACGATTTTTGTTTGAATTAAGCAAAAAAGTAATTTGATTTAGATGATTTGAGGCTAAAACAGAGATGTAAAAAAAGTAGTATCATGGATAATGACGTCAATCATGGCCGCGAGAACAACGGAAGTTTAAACTGTATTATTTATTGGGGTTCCATGTCAGACCACGCATGATGAAAGGTCGTTATTTGAAATGTATTCATGCTACGAACAAACTTAACTTTATGAAAATGTAAGTTTGTAATCACATTTTTTATGATATTTAAAACTACAAATTATCGATTTTCGGACTTTTTCCGTTACTTGTGCTGTGAGACCTTGATTCTTGCCAAATTTCATGACTCTAGGTCAACGGAAAGTACCCTATGGGTTTTGATTCATTTGCGAGTATCAAAATTGTCGCATAAATAGCCGTATTTTTATTGCGTTGACTTAGAAGCCTGATTTGTTTAGAGCTCTAAGAGTCTGTAAACCTTTGTATTTCATTTTAATTTCAACTTGATACCTCCGTCAACTGAATGAGACGAAATTCAAATTCCTTGTTCCTTGTTCCTTATTCAAGTTCCTTGGGGATAAGATCACTGATAAAAATGCCTAGCTTAATGCTGGTCCTGCACCACACCACAACTAATTAATTGACATTTGAAAGACTGTTGGAGCAGCTGAAGATTGTAAGAATATATTTGCATTGTATAAACTCAATCACATTTTTATTATTTATATGCATTGCACAGGTGTGAGTACTTTGTACTAAGGAGCTACCATTTACCGGGTAATATCATAGATTGACTTGAATGTGCCCTGGCAGCTGATAAAATGTCATTCTCACTCAAATGTCTTGCTGGCGGTGGCGCGTGTGTTGGATCATTTAGCTCCCTTCAAAATTGTTGAGCTGAATGGTGCTGATCCATGCGTCATGTTCGTGAACGGACGCCGTCAGTTGGGACTGGTCATCTCTTAGCTGCCATGGCTTATATTAATAGTTTATTTTTTGGATTGTTTTTAATTTTTTTTTGCTGCACTCTGTACCCTTTTAATGTGTATGGATTTTGTACATCGTTCTCACCTATGGGGTCAACATTAATGATGTAACTAATATATTTGTAACAACAATATTATTTAAAAGAGGGTCCATGGAGTTTCTTGCCCGATCTTCTCCATAGGTACCTACTACGCTTTGGAATGGGCAAATAGCTTCATATTTCTGACTGGCCGACTCCTTGACAATTCAAAAGCGTATGTAAAAGGTTTAATTGAAATAAATGCTTTAAGTTTGATCTTATAAGGGTTCAGTTTTTTCCTTTTGACGAACGGAACACTAAAAGTTAGCAATAAGCAATATTTAAATACTTAAAATACTTTTTTTGGGTTAAAATTTTTGTCCTTTTCGGATTAAGATTCCCTATTTTACTGTTGCAAAAAATGTACTCACTGTAGGCAAGTGAAACGGAACTTTTTTGCAGTATTCAAATTTTTTATCGGCCAGGTCCGTTTTGAGTACAACGCGACCATTGCCGTCGGTGCCGACCAGCTTAGCGTGATTGTGATTCATCTCCACCGTTGTTATAATACCTGACATAAATAAAACATTCGTTAGGACTCGTAACCATTAGGTACATAGCTGCAGGTCAATTAATCGTTGAAAATCTAGTCGCTATCTCATCTCAGCAATAATCAAAGTTTTTTTTTTTTTTATTATTGAAAAACTAGGGGTATTTTTGTCAGATTGGTGATGATTGCTGTGACGTGTGCTGTCAATAGTGGCAATCTCTAGGATCACTATGAAAACTTAGGTGAACCTAAGTTTTCATAGTGAGATTTATAAAACACCGGCAGGAGTTTTTAAATCTCACTATGAAAACTTAGAATGAAACTGAAAAACAGGAACGAGCGACAAAAAACAAAAAAGTTGACCTAAATCTTAAATTTGAGGTGCCATAATACATCGTATGGCGATAACTTACGCGCTGTGACAGTTTTCGGCAACCTCGGATACGTTACAGTTAAACAAACATCGAATTCAAAGTTTTCTTTACCAGAACTAGTGCGACCCTGAAAATAAACAAGTCTATATTAAGAGCAATTTAATAATGTGTACATAATGAAAAGGGAATTCAAGGCCATATTGAATTCTTGGGTCGTAAAGGGAAGTACATAATATGCATACATAATCAGCCCACAACGTTTCAACTTCTGGGTTATAGGACAGGACAGTGCGGGTTGGTGGATGTCACATGTCTTCGAATATTTGGTTCTAAGGCATGCTGGTTTGCTCACAATGTTGGCCTTCACAATATTCAAAGCATTCCTCTCGTAACTCTCTTACCACGTGCAGACCACGTCAATAACGGGTCTTGTAGAAATTTATGTAACGGCAAGGAATGGAAATATAAAAAAAGAAGACGTATTCTATAAGCTCCAAGACAAATTGTCTTTGGCATATTGTAAAACCACGCGTGCGTTTTGAAGTTTTGTTCGACAGGATTTGATCCTAAAACTAATCATTGCAAATACTCCATTTTCTAAATAAAAAAAATCCTAAAGTATCGTTTTCAATTAATTTTATCATTATTTAATAATAAGACATTAAAAACCTTAAGGCTATTTTTTTATAAACAAAAAATAAACTAAGAAAATGTTTTCACAGCAGTGTTAAAATTTATTGAGTTAATGGTTTTTAAACGTACTTCGGTCTGTTTTCAAAAGTTGGCCGAGTGTTGTTGTGTTTACATGTATATTTTTTATTTGTTTGAGGGTTATTGTAGATTTTGAAATAACAATAACACCAAAAGTAACTGATTACGCCATTTCGTCATTGAAGGAAATAATTGTAAGTATTATCATTCTGTACCATAATTTATAAGGACTATTGTTTCAAACCTAATTGTTAACATATTTCTTTCTAACCTTCTTCAATATAAGTTTTGCTGAATTTTACACGACCACACTCTTACTTTTCTCGAAACTACAACGATTCCGTGCCGTTCTCAAGCGTGGTAAATTGACAGTTCGAATCACGCCAAATTCGCGTTCATTTCGCGCGGTTTCGTTCATTATGTTATAAAGAATACGGATAGCAGATGTCGTGACTAGCTAAGGAATAGACGTGGTTTTTAAGCAGGGAATCATTACGTGGTCATAGTAAATTAAGGCCCTGTGGTGATAAACTAATTCATTCACACAAAGTAAAGTCGAGGCCGTTACCAATAGGCCACCACAGCTCGTAATAGGGATGATCCTTCTTATCAAAAAGTTGCAGTGGTTAGGAGGTGAGCTTGTCCTTATAAAAGGGTTGTTAAATCTTCTTTCATACCTACTCTGGTTGAATGAGTGTACTTTTAAAATAAAACATACCTGTACATTAGGAAATTTCGCTGATGTCTTCACAACTACTGCTGCCATGCACCTTAAGAGTACTACTGTGTCTTTGTATGGCGAGCCGATTGCTAATTCTATAAAAAAACACGGAAAAAATCAATAAAGAATTAATTTTTATAAGAGAGAAAGAAGACTACAGAAAGTATGCTCTTTCTTTACACACGAAACACGATTTATCACCCCACATAAGCATGTGTGGGGTGGTAAAGCGTGTATTCTGATTTGTCGAAAACCGCACTTTTCTCGAATCACTTAGAAGCCGCACGTTTCTGGCTATGAGTGGAAACCGCACGTTATTTTCTTCATAATTATTTAAAATAATGTAAAATTAAGAGAATAATGTTTTCCTGAAGCCAAAGTGGTTTTGGTAGCTGCTACGTTAAATACAATTATAGGACCACGTTCAACAGATGGTAGTTTAAGACATGGTAAAGTTAGGTACCTTTGCATCCATTCTGGTCATAATCTAACAATGGCGTGAGACTCATGCCGAAAGACTCGCCATAACTAGTTTCAGGCTTGATTTTTTGTAGGCATTTTAAGTAACTGTCTGTCAAAGCACTGCTGAGGTCGGCGCCACTATATAGGTAGACAACGCCATGGCCGTCTTCAAAAGGAGCTCCAATTGCTATTTCTGTACAGAATAGAATAGAACATATATTTATTTACTATGAGTGTCAAAAATCTGTTGTTACAAATATTGAAGAATCCTTATATAAAAAGATAAAATTATATCGTCGACACAAAAATAAACATTAGCCTTGAATAACTGTATTCTTTACAACACTCTCACACGTGGCTAAATCTTAATAAATTGCGATAATAATATCGAAATCTTGACCCAGCGAACTTCGTTCTGCCTCGGAACATTATCATCATAATTTTTTTTTTCTTGAACGATCGTATTTCTCAGTATTCCCGTTATATGAAATATAATAATTACTAACACTGCAACGAAGGGATCAAAAAGAACAAATCAACATGCTTTTTATAAATAAATAAACGCCACAATTTTTGGTGTGCCTAAATCCCTCAGAAAAAAACTAATTTATTTTTAAATTAAAAGTCTTTACCATCCCTCTGATCGCCATTTAAATCGCCGACGTTTACAATTGCACTACCAAACATCGATCCAGATGCTTGACCTACAATTCGTTTATGAAACTGTGGCGATTGCTGCAAGAAATAACAGACAAGTTAATTTAATAAATTCATCATAGTCTTGAAAACACTCATAAAGCAGAAGTCATAGATGAAGTCAACTCGCATGGAGTGTCGACTCCTTAATGCACAATTGAAAAAAATCGATAAAACAACAAATTAATTACTTTTACTGTCAAAACTTTGAAGCTAACAGAGTTTTATACTTACTTTAAACTTTAGGGCAAGATAAACATAAACAGCTCCCAAATTGTAGGTGTTTTTCACGGCATAAGTGGGTGCTCCCACGAGCAGGTCAGTCCTTTTGCCATACAACTTGGCACCACACAACACTGCTCCGAACATCGAACCTATTAATTCAGTGTCGACTTTCTTGTCCAATTTACGCAGGTAATTTATACGTTTATAGAATACTACCTGCGGGAAGAAAAGTTGATTAAAATCATGTCATTTCTATTAAGATCCAAGGTATAAAGATTGCATGATATAAGTTTACCACTCCAGAACCATACGGCGAACCCACGGCATACGACAAGTCGTGATTGATAAATGACCCAGAGGCGACGGCGTAGCCTGAAATAACAATGTTATTATAAATTTCAAGTTCATATGAACTAAACGTCTATTTAACGAAAACAGATTTTGAACGTATAATGTCTTCAAAGGGTGCAAAAAATACATGTCTAAGAGACATGACTATACAATGAACATAGTACACGTACTGGGAGCTCTCCTGGAGGGCTACTTTTTAGTCGCATTTGCGATTCCGATGCCGGGAGCCCTCGTGGAGATCTCCATTTCCAATGGGGATTTTTACGCAACTGCCGCGTATAACGTGTATAATTCAATAAATCATAATATTATTTTACAATATTTATAAGTTTGCGCGTTAGTTTTAAATGTCAAGCATTTTTTCATTAAATTGTCTATCTCATGCAACATTTTTTGTAAATTGTTAATCTTAAAAATCGAGGGTTTCAGGGATGCGTATAAAATTACTGCACAGCTACGTATTCCGGGAACTACTAAACCGATTTTTGCACATTTATGAATTATTTAAATAAATCAGACATTACTTTGCGTGAACATTTGGCAAAAGGTTGACCAACAACAATGATGGAATGCGACCGATTTATTTTATTGCACCTTCCCAGCCATCTTGTACATGAAAATACCATCAGAGAGACTAAGTATATCGACAAGATCCCGTGAAAACACTATTCTACTACGTTTTACAGTATCTCATAACACTGTTTCGAATCTAATGCCAAGAACCCTCCTGGAGGGTTCTTTTTTATCGCAAAGGTGATGCCGATGTCTCTCCTGGACGGTTCACTAGCAATAATTATGTATAATGGCTTAAATTCTATGAAAAATTATTGGAGTCGAATGTGTTAAGATAACTTAAGGCGATACAAGTAACGTAATGTACACAAGCATGTAAAGGTGCACACGTAGAACTTGTAAGAGCCGGCGCACAACAGTTTCGGATGGCACACAGAGTATTTTGACAGCAAAATACTGGTATTAAGCTGCATCCAGATAGTTTGGAAGCAACATAGTTTGGCAAGGCTTGGTGAAAAATGACGATGAAAATGTGCTTGAAATAAACAAATAAAGTCTTACCAAAATTAAACTTAGGAATGTTTCTACTTGTCCTGATCAGCTTCGGAACAACACCTGGCCTTTCATAAATCATTGCTCGACCTTAGAAGGAAAGTTTTATTATACTTATACTATATACCATGTTATATAACAAATATTTATTTAATTAAGTTTACATGCACAATATTACAGAATATAACACCATGGCGTTAAACAGAGCAATGCATACTAAAAAGTGACACACCTACTTACGTAGGTTATGTAAAATGCAATAAAAAGTAAATAATAAAAATACAAACACGAGAAAATAACAAAATTAACAACAAAACAAAAAGCAACCAATACAAAAAAATAAGCAAAATATTTAAACACTAATAAATTTGACAATAGGCTAGCCCTCTATTACATGGGACTTAAGCATAACAGGCGAAATGTGGGTGTTTCCAGTGTTGATGTTAGGAGAGCATTTGAGCATAGATAGGGCCCGGACGAGGGGCGAATGAGTTCGTGATACTGTGGGTGCTGACGGACATGTCAGATATAGTAGAAAACATACTAAAGATAAATAAAACATACTGAAGAGATATGAGGAACAGGGTGTAAAGTTCACTCATACTCTCAGAAAAGGGAGGATCCTCCGACCAGATGGATGTCGTATCTGGTGGGCAACTGCCCGACGATTGATGTCGGGAAGTTGTATATATGCTACCTGCGCGGTAAACTCTGATTGCGCGATGCAGGATTTGTGCGTTTGTTCGCATGTGGCGGTGTAGATGCCGCCACAATACTAAGGACAGGGATGAACTTAAAACCTCATAGAGGAACACATGCTGAATTCGGCCCACGCGGTAATTCCACTACATCATAGCATAATATCAGAATTTTCCACGCGAAATGTACCAAGTTTCGCTCCCATATGATTGTGTCCCTAGAATGTCCCCAACGTTTGTACTTACCATGGAACATGCCGGGGCCGCCAATTATAACAGTGTCATCCTCAGCAACGTCAGCACTCCAACCAAATGAATCCATGGACGCCTCTGCGAAACACACAGTAATCATACAAAACTAACGTTTTTACATCTGCAACACCTTTTAAGCCTACGAACGCACGGGCGCTTATTTAACGAGGCGCTAATTTTACCGCGTCCTGGATTTTCGACTTTCAGTGCATAGTCGAATGTTGAAAATTCAGTACACGGTAAAAACACATCACGGAAAAAAGTGTTCGTGCGTATGTTTTGCAAAACTGGCAGTTTTTGCGCAGCCGTAGGGCACACTTGACAAAAGTATTTATTCATAATTTAGCATTCGGTGTTTTGTTTTTGTATTATTTTTTCACGAACGTTGCTCACGGTTGTCATTGTCCGTAGTCGTTATGGGTTTTCAGAAGCACAAAAGTCTGGCA
Organism: Dasypolia templi; assembly: GCA_963555695.1. Lineage (NCBI taxonomy): Eukaryota > Metazoa > Arthropoda > Insecta > Lepidoptera > Noctuidae > Dasypolia > Dasypolia templi. The sequence goes on from OY743153.1 coordinate 22,388,547, forward strand.
AGTAACTCGTGACAACGTAACTCCTATAACAGTATATAGCATGTAACAAAAACCCTGTCCGATCCAATAAAAGCGTATTCCTGGTTGAACGTAAGTACTAGAAAATTCAAAAAAAAATGTAACTAATAAAAACCAAAAGTTTTTTTTAATGAACCATTCGAAATAAAACACTACATACGGTAAATTTTCACAAGTTGACAACAGACCACCAGCCGGCAAAATCTTTTAATTTTTACTTATTTTTATTTCTGTATCTAACTGCATCCGGTTAGACTCATAATTACAATATACATATTTGGGACAATACTAGGCAAATGCTGAATATGTCTTTTAAAAATTGTGTACTTTAAGTTCTTTCTTCCTCTTCTTTCTCGCGTTTTAGAATAACGGTTTTAGAAAGTGATATAATTACCCATCGGTGATGGCGAGTCCTCATTTCTCTCTTGTTCACTTATAGTTCTTCTTTGGGTAAGATCACCTTTCTCGTGTGCATAGCATCTGCCTTGTGTTACATAAGCGCCGAAACCTATAAAGAAAAAAATACTAATTGAACTGTGTTACATTTCTTTAATTATAAGCCGATTTTTTCGTTGGTTGCAGTCACATGGTCCAAGCGGGTGACGGTATCGGCGACGAGATTCACCTATGAGAGACACCCGATGCTATGCGCGCGCTCTCAATAAAACATATATGTTGTGAGTTATAAAACTTAGAATTCAAAGGGACTTTGTATAATTGGAAGTTAATGTAATTCTAATTAGTCTCTTTAAGGTAGTTTTATAAATAATGTTCCTTTTTCATCAGATAAGACTGCAAAGTAAAGTTTGTATGGTAGTTTTAAAGTAATGTATTAATGTCATAAATAATAGCATTTTTTCGTTAATGTAAATATTTTGATCATTTTACTTTAATGAATAAAATAATGTATGTATAAAGCGGTTATTACAGTTAGATTTATGTTAATCGGACCACGCGTTCGGAAGTTTTAAGTTGTGAAAGGGAAACAATACCCAACTACATTTTATAAAGTTTTGTTTTACGTTTATTTTTTAAAGTTATGTTAAATATTATTATTAAATACGATTATGAAACACATACACACTACAACGGTCCTCTATATAGCACATGGATTGACGAATCTGCTATTTTACATAACTGCTAACTGTTTTACAAAACAGCTGCGTTATGTAAAACAGCTGAACGACGTTTAGCGATTCTCCGTAACTACTGAATTGACTTTAGGGATGATGACTAATACTAAAAAGGTTCGTAAAAATAATGTTATTTCAAAGAAGGCATAGTAAAAATGAGACCATCGAAAAAATGAGTTAAATCGATGTAAATATGAAGAAGATACACGCTTTAAAAGTTTTAGGAGGGGATTGTTGCCGTCCTTGTCGCGCGGTACGGACAATGTTCGGCGCTAGTATGAATTTACATAGTTTTGACGTCACTTCTACGATAGTGCTCTCCTTGTCTAACACTTACTTTAAAACGCTTATAAGTTGGCAATTCTTTAAGCTTTTACACTTTTTGTTATATTGTTTGCACTATTTGAAAACAAATATTTTCTGAGATAAAAAAAAATTGTCATCATCCAAATTGCATTAACGTTTTGTATTTATCAATGCAGCTGGTCAACAATTACAGTTTATGTATAACAGCTTGAAACGATAGATTTTTGTTCTAAATTTTGTCGCTCGTGGCACAGTGTATCATAACAACAAAAATGTCGTTCCAAATATAAATAAGTAAAATAAGTAATGTGCAAGTCAAAACAGTGATTTTAAGAATATTTTTTACGTTATCAAGTGAGTCCTAATAATACTAAATGACTGCGATCAAGTTCGAAGTAGCGCGGTTGGTCACAGTTGCTAAAACTAAACTAATTGGTCACAGGATACCCTGACCAATTGTTTTGTGTAGCTTAGTTGCTGCGACCGATTCGGTATTAGATGCCATGTCATACATTTATCTTGACTGCAGTTGTGCCATTCTCCATCACGTCTAAACATGGGTAGCAGTCCTGTTGAAAGTAACGCCTATGGCAATCCAGCTGGCTTTATTACTGCTGTTTTACATAACGCACGCATTCCACTACCTCCGCTATACGTCGCCCGTCGCCGGCTTGAACCATTGGACTAAGTTGGCCTATAGATTTTGGATATTAAATTTATTTTGATTAGTATTTGTGGGTAACTGTCGAGCAATATTTTTGCTCCGATTTATACTCTTTTTTTTGCGGAATTGGCATGCTCTCGATCTCGATTTTGCCTGATGGAAAGCGATGGATGCGGTCTAAGATGAAACGAGCGTAAACCAAAAATGCCTGTTCACTCCTGCTTTGAACGCAGAAAGGTTATATGTGGAACGGAAAACAGACGATGGTAGAGAGTTCCACGTTATGGGTAGAAATTAACATTTTTTCTTTTTAATTTCAGTTTGTGTTTTTGAAAGTTAAGATAGATTGACTTACGAAGAGAATAGTCCGTATATCTTGGTGCGCACATCTGAAAATACAATATAACATTATAATTAGGCAGAGTATATAACTATAGCGTTCTTCATGTTAAATAAATAATTTTATTGTCATAAACACAGGTTACAGAAAAAAAGAAACCCAGATCCAGAGCTAGGTTCGAGTACGGTTAGTACTCTGCATTACCTGACCCCTCTTACAAAGAAGAACATTTGAACTGTACCTGTATTTCAGATGCCAGTGACTTCTCCCAGTTAGGTTGCAAAACAAGTTTTAAGCACACCTTCTCGTATAAGATTCTAGTGGGGAATATAAAAGGTCTGAAAGTCAAGACTTTAAGTAGAGATCTTTGAGCCCTTTTGAGGTGAATCATAAAAGCCTTATCCACCAACCCATACAGCAACACAATACCCCAAGACACGAGCGAATAGTACACAGTGCGAAGGAGTTTGAAGTCAGCTACATGTCTACGTTTTTTAAATGCCCAAATATGTTTCCTTATACGCGTTGTGCTGAGGTCTATGTACTGACGCCAGACAATCTTTTCATTTACAATTACACCAAGGTATTTCACATGTGTACACTTAGTAATTGCAGCGCATGAAAATATCATTGAAGAAGCCAACTTGTAGGCATGTAATCGTATACAAAAAAACTGGTTTTATTTTAGAGAAAGAGAATTTCAGAAAGGTTCAAAGTGTGATGATTACATCTTAGGCAATGGCTCAGTTTATGCAGTCCAAGTTCGGCGCTTAACGAACTTGGTGAAATATTAATGACGTTTCATCAGCGTAGGTAAAGATCTCGCCGTTTGTAATTGACATATGACACAGGTTATTTATGTTAATCAAGAAGAGACTCGGGCCAAGAATACTACCTTGAGGGACGCTATAGGTAACCCAACTCTTAGCGTACGTTCACAAAGAAAATCCTTAAAAAATTTTAAAACACCTGGGTAGGAATCAAGACAGTGTCGATAGCATTGGACGCATTGCATTTCTGTTTTTGATCTATTTTAGGTGTGACGTTATCTATCAATTGACCTGTGGCATCTTTAGTGCTTTTTCCCGACCTAAAGACAAACTAGGCATCGGACTGTATCTTATTGTGTTGCAGAAAGTTTGTGAGCCTTTTGTTTAACATTTTTCTAATATTTTTGACAAAGTCGTAGGTATGAACAAAGATGGACCTGAAGTTTCCAACATCGCCGTTCTTTCCCTCCTTGTGGACAGGAGTAATAAGGAACTTTTTAGACACCCTGGGTAAAATAGATCTCAATCAGTTTAGTCAGATATAATGTGTCTTGCCAATTTAAGACACTTGACCCGAATAGAACCCCAACTGTCGGGCGGAAGAAACACGATTGAATTTGAATGGGGGTTACTTCTCTAATAACTATTTTGAGCTGGTGTTTTTTTTCTTTGTTTACCAACATTAGGGAAGGTAGTTTACAGCACTTGAACCACTTTTCTGTGGGACTAAAATATGGTCCATAACAGTTTTCGATGTTGAGTTACTGATAATGGATTTGAAAAGATTCCATTTAGCTTTATTACAATTTGTATGTAGTACCATAGATTTTTCGTATTTTCTTTTCAACTTTTTCAGCAGAGCGTTACAAAAGTTTATGTACCTTTTGTATGTCAATTCAGCAAAAGTATTTTGTGGATTTTTTGTGAAGAATTTGTGAAGCTTATCTGTGTGGTGGACACATCGCAGTAGATCAGGGGTGAGACAGGGCTTAAGCAACCTTCTCCAACAGGGTTGAGAATTTATTTTCGAGTGTTGTGTTAATGCACTTGAAATATGATCAACTAAAAGAACGGCGGCATTATCTACGTCAGAGGCCCCGTTAACAAAGGAAAAATTAACAGCTTGGAAATGTGCAAGAGCAGCATCATAATCAACCTTCTTGTACATATTGTTTCTGATAATATAAAGATTTAGGCAACAAAGGTTTGAGGACTGATTCGTGGTCAGCTACTGTTAAATCTGTCACAAAGGCTGCAGCAGAGTAGGATGTGTTAATCATAATAAGATTTAGACAGTTTGCAAGGCTTGTTAGATAGATGTGTGAAGGGAGTAGCCCTAGTTCTAAAGTTAGATTTAGGTAAGTTGCACTGTTTCTGTTAGTATTGTTTGGTTTAATATCGATATTCATGTTGCTAGCAATAATCATGTGTTTAGCTTTACTTGGACCTCTGCAGGTTTGTAATGAGTTGAGGAAGCTATTGGTGCAGTATGTAGAAGGAGATCTATACATTAATATCTGGATAAACTTGAAGCAATAGAAAACTAGCGTCATTTGACTTAAGTCAACAGTGCATTTTATATTTTTCCTGACATAACTAACTTCACCAGGTGGACCGATGACCATGTGCAAGCCACAGAGGATTAGCACAGAACTGGTTGAAGTGGCGGTGGTTGGGGTATGTTCAGCGGTGGACGTGTTTCGGCTGAAATGATGAAATAACTATGCTACCATTTTGGCTAAGCCTGATCTTGGAAAAAAAATATTTGTTTTTCTCAATAATAATAGGAAAAGAAAATAATAGGAAAAGGTTTGTGTTCATTTAGCCAGCATACATTGAGGATCCCGAACAAGTGTGTAGCAGCACTAACCCTCCTTGTTTTTTTTGGTAATAAAAAAAAACTTACCAAAACGTAGTTTCGCGCGGCCGTGACGGTCGCTCCGAACCAGAAGTCATGTGTATAATTTGTCCCATCTGAAATATTTACACTATTTACTAATCCGTGACTGTGTATATAGCTAGAGTTCTCATGGTTAAATAATTATCGTCGCGCAAGTCGATCGAAGGTTAAGTTACGCTCGCACGATCATCCGTTACCCCTCCGTGCTACGAAAGCACGTTAAACCGTTGGACCCGGCTGTCATTCATAGATCATTGACAGCCGTTACTAGTAGTCAGAGGCCCAAAAGTATGGCAGACGCCTGTCATATGTCCAGCAGTAACTGTTTTGTGGAGTTATGTAACTGTATTTTGAAGGTCACTTATGCAGTCGCTCCATATAAAATACTGGTCAATCTAAAGGCTATACAAAATCAAACTGGTTGCTTGTTGAATTGTGAAATTTTTTGTTGATTCTGTAATAACTTTAACTCACACACAAAATTAATCATCTTCTTTTACAATATTTGTAAATATGTGAGCGCCATGTATCTTTCACATAATTAATTTACCAGCCAATGCTTTATATTTAATTCTTTTAACCTATTGTGGCAGTAATTTTACTCTAGGTGCATCGTCTTCACTTATAATTAAATAATTAATGTTACAAGTACAAAATATTGTAAATCATTTTAAAAGAGTAACAGTGGATTTTCTTTCCTATTCTTATCCATACGTTTGACAGGGGCAACTAGAATCAATTCTATTTATTTTTGTTAATGTTGACGTTCGAAAGTGCCATATAAGTGCCTCTTTGAAATAAATGATTTGACTTTGACTTTGGTTAGCTGCATTCGGCTAGACTAGCCAACATACAAAGTTAGCATAAGGCTTGGCGTATTGATTAAGTGTGCATATATATCAATGTGTAAATCAATAAAAATAATCTCTTTGGTTTTATTAAAGAAATTCTTACCTCTTCCCGTTTCCCTCTTAATAACATCCCTTGAGATTTTGGCGCATGCTCGATTTTCGATATTGCAGTCATATACTTCTCCAATGTCAGATATCCTCGGCGCACTTATTACCAATCTGGAATTACCGAAATAGATTTTCCTTAAACTGTATTATTGTCAAAAATTCCCTATTATTCGGTATTTTAAAGGTAAGCATTAGGTAACGTTCGTCATCATTGTAATATTTTATATAGCATAATCAGCCTATAACGTTCCCACTGCTGGGACACAGGCCTCCTATCAATATTTTATATGTCGACGATTTAATATGGCATACAGGAATGGTCTACTTCAATATAGGTATTTTTGACAAGAATTAAAAAATCACTGAAATATCTTATCTGTTTTCAGGAATAGGTAAAGTCGATCTCGTTTATGCTGTTACCACTATTGACAACAATTCCGCGTTAATTGACACTTTATTAGTGTCAATTAACGCGGAATTGTAGCCTAGAATTGTAGCCAATTTCTGTATTTAAGCATCATAAAATAGTAACGAAGTCAAAACTGAACATTGAATATTCAAGAAATTAATGCGACGGGGTGTGGTGGGAATGAGTCTGACGCCGAAAATATAGTTTTTAGAATTTTTGTCCGTGTGTTTGATTTGAGTGAATTTTTGTGAGTTTTGATGTATGTTTCGGATTGGAGCGAAATCGGTTGAATGAATTCGGATTAAAGGACAATGCCAGAAACTCTATATAACATTGCCCCACTCAAATCAAAAAGTCATTTACAAGCCTGCAATATGCATCATCTTAAAGCTTGTTTATTACTGTTAACTAAACATTTGTCCTACTGTCTGTAGAACTTGCGGTTTCTGTTAAAATCTTAAAACAAAACTGACATGGATTATATGTTAGGTGCAGTTTATAATTGTTAAAAAGCGATTTAAACAACATATACGTTACACATTATCATAATTAATGTAATCGTGATATGAGTTTTTGTTTTACAGGTATTTAATACTTTATTAGTTGTGTATCATGCGCAATAAGTAACGCAATAGGAAATTCAGGGATTGAATTCCTTTTTTCATTGATTTTTATCGTCAAGTTCTACTGAAAAACAGTGTATTATGAAAAAGTCCTATAATCATTACAACTATTTTCACTAATTAACATTTCCTGTAAATAGCTGGGCAGGATCTGGCATTGTCATTTGTAATACAATATATATATTGTAGTGTATTGTAAAAATATAAATTTGGCACACAGGTAGTTTATTATTACTTGGATTACGTGGGTCCACGTGGGTGAAGCCGCGGGCAAAAGCTAGTCACCAATAGAGCTGAACGCGATCAACACATCTAAACTGCATTCAAGAGCAGTCAGTATCAATATTCTACAACAGTCATGACACTGACAGCCAGGGGGGGTAAAGTTGCCTTTACGTACACAGCAACTTTTTTAGGTGCGCCATCTAGTAATCTGGTTCTGTAAATTTAAGGCAAATAATTCACAAAGCACTCAATAGAGGTCTCTACAAAACGACTTATACTTGTTGTTTAAAATTGCTATTTTGATTTCTTATTTATTTTCAATAAGTTTAATTGTAATTGTTAATTTAAATGTAAGACTTAAATTTAAATTACGGGCAGATGCATCTTTTTGGGTTTTTCGATTCATTTAATCGATTGCTATAAAAAAATTCAAATGTCAAAAGAATGCAAAAAATTGCCGATAAGTTTTGTAATTTGCAAACGTGAATATATATTCGTATTGAATATTCTTAAGCAACTTTGTTTCATTAAAAACTAAATTAACCTTTACAAACTATCTAAAAGAATAAATGTGCACATTTTCCATGCTTCATTGATTACATTTAATGTGGAGCGTTTTTTTTTACAAACTACTGTAAAATTAATTTCAAGCTACCAAACATGGTTTTACATGAATCAATCTACAACCACGGCAAACATACAAGCAATGAAATGAAAATAGTATAGAGTACAAGTAGTATATATATAAAAGGATAATAGTATGGTTAGTTATGGAACATGAAATCCAGGTGGCGCTACTTGTGACAGGTTGGCATAAAAATCCCTTGAGATGGCACTCTATACCAGTATTATAATGATGCTCTGTGCTGACAGCTCTTGCGTTCAGTTTCATTAGTGAAATCCGTCCTAGAGTGCGCGCTAAATAAGTCTGCATGCGGCTAACTTATCTAGCAATTAGGAGGTCGACTATACACAAACTTAACTAAATATAAGAATACCACTTACTTTTTATTAAATTCATCGTAAGTAATGCTGTAGCCAAAGTACGAATTATTGCGATTATTTTTTGTTGGTGGTCGAAAAACTTCCTTTATTCCTTCGAAGTAGAGTGCAAATGCGCTTGGCCATGCCGCCAGAGCCAGACAGACCAAAATAAGTACTAGAAGAAAAAAGATTATAAATCCAATATGATGAATTTTGACATAATGGTAAATATGACATGTCATTGTTAATTTAATAGTTTTATGGCGCAGTGACCGCTTTGACTTTGAACGATAACGATAACTACACGATATCGTCGGACTGATAGTTTCATACAATTACTACCAAACGCTTTCACACTGAGTCGTTGTAGTCAACGGTAACGTCGCCGACATTGTTTGTCCTTCCGATATTGGCGGACGACACAGTGTGGGGTGAAGCAGATCGCAGGGGAAGTAGCTTGGCCCTCGTCGCCAAACGGCCGTGCATGGATGCCACGTGCCTACCACCTCACCGCATCGCCCGGACTACTCTGTTTATATTTCGTTGCAACAAGACGTTATTGTTTTAAATTATTTAACATATCAAAGTTTCAATATGAATTCGTCACCTTGATAGAATTAGTAGAATCAAAGCCCTGTCGCAACACGACTATTCGAGACTGCTGTGGCAAACCTCATGACAATAAGCCGTTGTTTACATCGTGTCACATACCTACCGATATCTAATAATGATAGATATTTTAATCAAATGTAAACTGTATAACAGTAAATTTGAGTACTTACGTGTATTTAGTTCCTAGTTTTACATTTATAATCACCTAAATTGCAATGCCGTAGCCAGGCAACTAAGTTCTAAGAACCTACCTATTGTTAACATCTTCAAAACTCTGTACACTTAGATCACAACGATACGATATAGACGTGTCCGTGTCGTTATCGTCGAAGTGTGAAAACGGCCATTGACTAGGAATTACGTATGTATATATATTCAGATAAAATAACAGGTATTGGCGTTCTATTATCTGTATATATATATATATGTTGCTCGGGCAAAAGGCCTTTAAACAATATTAGTTCCTAATAATGACATGACGTTCAAGTAATGTACTACTGACATTTTTCATTCCATTCCTTTATTCCAACCACCACACGGTTGGAATGAAGGAATGGCGGTATATAATAATGTAATCTAAATAATGTGGGGAAGATAAGGGGGGGGGGGGTCTATAAAATAAGCCCAACTTGGGCTATTGTTCAATACAACATTGTAAGACAAATTGAATTCTGATAGAGATGGGGCGGCTAATGACAAGGTCAAAGGCATTATACTGTCCCCTAAAGTGAAGTGAGTTTTATTATTCCATGGAAGTTACACATGATTTAAATTTCGCAAGAAATTAATATTCACAGCATCGATTAAGTCCATTTTGCTGCACCCACATTCACTTATCTTCTAAAACGAAAAAAAAAACAGTAAAATGACCGAGATCTTTAACTTTTATTTTTAAAACACTTCATCACACCACTCACACTTCACTTCAAATGTCTCAATAGCAGCCCGGAGTCTGGATTTGTCCCGGTTGATGGCAATAGGCTCGCCCCCTATTACGTGGGATTTAAGCATAACTGGCGAAGTGTGGGTGTACTATAGGTACACCTCTGCCTAACTCTTCTGGGATTATATGTTATGTTTATGTTACTTCATAACATCACATCTGAAACGATGGATGGACTGTATGGAAGATGATGAAGCTAGATATGGGGTGACTACAGAAATGACGACTAATATAGAAGTATATAGAAAAATAAATGTTGCGCCGACTCCAAATAAACTGTGATAAGTGGAGGAGAACGGTAATGATAATATCATCCCTGTACCCGAAAGCTTAGGTAGAGGTGCACCTACCGTAACAAATCAAGTTCAGAAAATAATATATTTCTGTTAGTTAAGTTTCCAATTAAACTCCTACGTCGCGAGCCGTTGTTTGAAAATATAACAGAGAGTAAAAATATATTTCAATGAAATTAATAAAAAGAAATAAAGTAGGATTTTCATTAATGTTAAACACTTACAGTTCATGATCCCTCCTAACAGACACTAGTCCACATATGTATGCCTCTCAATCACGACAATATTTTTCCTGTGATGCCAATAATATTTTATCCTTGTTTCTAATTAATGAGGTCATACAGTTAATTATAAACTATTCATCCTGGAGTCAAACAACACAACAATGGTGATACAGGAGGAAAAGCGCTCAAAAAGTCTAAAAACATAAAATACGTATAAATCACGCCTGTTTCACATGGGGTTAGGCAGAAACTACAGAATGCCACCTGCTACGTTTCATACTTACTCCTCTATAAACGATCATGTAAGTCATACTCGCACACATATCTGACCTTTCTGAAATCATCACCAAGTAACGTCCCAGCGTTTCTACATCCGTCTTATAATGCCTTCATGGCAAGGAGATCAAGAGATAAAATGACTTTGGAATACGCAGCTACGTCACCACAGGAAAAAGATTTTTTTTCAAACTCATCATCGTGATCAACCCAGAGCAGTCCACTGCTGGGCAGACGTACACAGGAAAAGTCAGGGATAGAAAAAATTAAAGAAATTAACTACCTAGTTAAATTGTACATATATTATATATATATCAGGCTATATCAGGGATGACGTAGGGTGTCAACTTGTTTAAAATTTAATTTCTAACTGAACACACGTTTCTTCAGTGTCAATTCTGTGGACTCTCTGTGTAGCCAAGGGGGTACCATTGTAGTAGTATGATAAAATAAAAAATAAATTCTGGTACATATTAAATTAATAAGTAAAGTATTAAAAACTCAGTTTAGCATCTCCAATTACACGTCATTTAACTCCATCCTCGGCTACTCAGCCACCAAACCAAGATATTGGTCTACCAAATCAAGAATTGGAAGTTTGGTGTCAGTTTATCAGTAATTGGATATCTAAATTCATTTAAAACATAACCATGATGTTATGTAATAATCAAAATAAAAATAAATGTGTTCAAATAAGTACAGTCAGAGAAATTAATTAAGTTTTTAATTGACTCACTACGTTAATTTTCCAGCCGTTTCACAAAACTGTCAAAAAATTACAGTTGTGATTTGAACATACTGGCCATAACACATGCAATTTAAAAAAATGAAAATTCAGGATGTTAATAGACCCGAATGGCAGTGAAATACGCATTGTGTACATCGAACTAAGTAATACTGCACAACAATAATTGCTGGAAAACGACTTTTAATTGTGAAAATTTGCTGTTTGCGGTATGCAACGGTTCAAGGCTCGTGGAGGTATTGACACATTAACATTAAAAAATTGTTTTCATAAAAACGTTAGCAAAAACTGAAATGTTGTTGCTTCAATATCTTCGTAACCAGGAGGTTCCCAGCACGCATAGCGTGACCAAGTTTTGTCTACCGATTAATAGACAAATTTTAAATTTTGACCTTCAATATCTCCTGAACCCGAAGATTACCAGGTATGGTCCAGTACAAAAAACATAACTACAATGACATGGGAGTACTATTGACTCTCGGCTTCGTCAAGTGTCTTATTACGCCCGCTATATAACGATAAGGTTATAACGTGCACGTATTTCATGGTCTTAGAAATCATAAAAACGCGCACATTTGCTTAACAATTTTCCTAACGGTACCTACCTAAAGGGATCATTTTTCCTCAAATCATGTGCACATCATATTAGGTATACATCGAAAATAAACTTTATAAAAAGGATATGCTCATTTTTATTCTGGTATCTATAGTTTTTCCTGTTTAGACTGACAGAGCTAGATAGTCATTATAAATGACATGAAATGATTATAATAATACAATCACATTATTGTTCCACTGCAGGGCAAAGGCCTCTTCTCATTCAGAGAAGGCAAAAAGAAGATCAGTACTAAAAAATGTGTAGAATGAGCTCGTAAGGCGATAAAGTTACAAGGAAATAATTAGTTATGATTGCTGATAATTTGCAACAAAATATATTGTTGAACTTTTTTTTTTAAATAACATTAATCTGCGGGCAAGGACACTTCTTACTCTACAATGTAGCAGGGACATCGACGAGCAACCAGCAAGTCGATTCTGTAAAAATCTCAACATGAAGATTTGCGTGGAGCTGTCAGTGTCAACCCGTCTAGGTCAATCCCTAGCATCAGTGGCACAGACAGCTCACTCCACGCTCACGTCACCTAAGTTATAACGGTGAGTTGGTTACAGAATAGCACTACTGTTACCGTGGATTCGGTACAAAATTGGGAACCCTCCAGCGTTGAATTTTTTTTGTCGGTAAAGAAAAAACCGTTTCAAACATTTGACTGCGTTGGTGTCGCACTTTTCGATGAAACAGCAGATTTTTTTTTGTCCTAAGATTTTTTCTACACTTGGGGGTCTAGAATCATGTGCTGAATTCATGGTTACAGTTTCTGTGTCGATGTCCCCGCCACCCTGTACAAAGGGTCAAATTAAATTAGCTAGCGAAATCCACAGACATGATAGGTGTAGCGGCATCTACACCGCCACATGCAAAAATAAACATCATTCTGACGTCACGCAAAATACTGCATCACGCAACCAGAATTCACCTTGCAACTAGCATAATTTATACAACTTCTCGACATCAATCGTCGGACAGTTGCCCACCAGACATACCACCTGTCTGATCGGAGGATCCTCCCATTTCTATGGATAATGAGTGAACCTTACTCCTTGTCCCTCATACCTCTATATAGGTATCGATATCGAAATTACTAAAACAAAAAATTCCTTGACGATTTTATTTTTGGGGTCAACTTTTCTCTATTGCTATTTTAGCGACCCTAATGCGATAGCTGCATTGGCATTTAGAATATTGTAGGCCACGTCTATTCTCACTTTGTGTCAGACTGTATCATTTATCCAGAACAAACAACTATGTCGACAAGTTTGTCTGTGTGACTGTCTGTCACTTATTCCTATTTAATGGTAAAATAATATATTTATTTTAAAACCATGCACATGGTTCGGCCCACTTTGGAAACACACAAAACCTTAATTTTATGGCCTGACAGCTTGACGTGTTACCCTAATTAATAACGAAATATTCTTATTCATTAAAATTGTAAAACAATATCGAACCTCTTATAAACCCATTCCATTTCTATTTTATGGCACACAAATGGGCACTTATGGCAGCTTTAGAAATTCTGAGAATTGAGTAAAGTTAAAGCTCGGGCGCATTATCTCAAATGGTCACATCTGGGAATCGTAAAAGCCAGTCAGGCAATTGAGAATTAATTAAGAAATAGAAAAAATTGTTTTAAGTATATTTTCCAAAAAAAAAACATGGGAAATGACCGGGGTCCCGATTTTGGAGGCTGGTGGGAGTAGTGAGGAAGGACAGTTGGTTTTAGGCCGCGATAGGCGACAGTCGATATAGACTCAAGAGGGCAGGCTAGTTAAGTTAGGAGTTTGGTGAGTGTTTTGAGCTGTGAGGAGCTCTGTTCGGGGTGAAATTGGTAGTACGTGCTGCATTTCATAAGTAAGTAGTAATTTAATTCCCTCCAAAGATATCATTGGTAAGTGTTAAACTCTTTACTAATAATGTGAGTTTTCCATTACATTATTCTTGTAGGTTGATTTGTATTATGATTTATAGGTAACAGTTAGATAATATGATAATTTATTCCAGCATAGCGAAATTACGCAATTAATAAACACATAACATCACGCCTTGTTTCCCTGAAGGGTTGGGCAGAGGTGTACCTATAGCACACCCACATTGCGCCAGTTAGTCCCATGTAATAGGGGGCGAGCCTATTGCCATCAACCGGGCACAAATCCAGACTCCGGACTGCTACTGAAAAATTCAAGATAGAAAAACCCGGGACCTCATGCTCAGCAGTAGCGATTGCGACCACTAGACCAACGAGGCTATTAATTAACACTATTTTCTCTTGTATTACGTGTATAGAACTTTTGTTGGCACGTGATTTAGGTTCTATAGTGAGGTGAAATTAAATGTTGTTTCTACAACTAAACATAGTTAAAATGACTAAAATTAGGTAAATTATATTCGACGCGTGTGACGGGAGCAGTAGCTAGTAAACATCTGTCTTCGTTGAACGTTGATTCTTAGCAGACGTAAGACGTCGTTGGCACTTGAGATAACAGGGTTGTGCACGTGTGGGTTACATACCACTATACGTGTCCATCTCCTAATCCATACCCTCACAGATATTTGTCATTTGCGTTTGATTATAGGTAAGCGGAGAAGGCCTTCCACTTTATTTGACACTGAGCACTGACGCTCGGCTTTTGACGCGTAACTTGCGCACCACTTATGGAAGGCAGAACCGTAAATACTCACCGTTCATCTAAATCAAAATATGTTATAAAGCCGATCTAAATCGGCATTATAAAACAATCAAACGTTGGTGATAATTACTGCTTCCAAAAAATTTTGGCCACAGAACACTGCGCTTGGCTCGTTGTAGGCGCATCTCCGGGAGAGGGGGTAGGCTTCACCAAGCTTCCCAAACTGGATTGGTAGTCGTTCTAAGAACGCTAGGGACCGTGTCTCGATAAAACCAACACCAATATGGTATGCCAATTTCTAAATCAACACTATTTATCGAAACACGACAATTTGGACGCTTTGTCGCTGATAGCCGCACTGTATCCTCGAAATGTGACGAAATACCATCTCGGCAGGCACTGAGTCTGATCGCATTGAAGTTTGCTACAGACCGAGTCAATGGCATGCTTGTGCGATATTTTCTGTTATCATAATAAGAAATGGGGCTAGGCCGCCGTAAAGGTGTTATTAACATTAGTACCGGTTTAGAATAGTATACTCAATAATTGTCTCCCTTAATGGCAGTTAGACTTCGTAGTGCGCTGCTCTAGGATTGAGTAAGACATTTATATAGTGCTAAGCAAATGTGTTCTACTAAAATCGTATTTGCCTCAGAGGTTCTATGCGTTAGGTATAGCAGACAACACGTACAATGAGACAAACGTTCTAAAAGGGTTCCCCGTCTCACTGAAATGGGTACATCAGTCACAAATACATTAGCGTGGCTAACCGCTCAAGGCCCGCTGGTCCCATTTGGGTTCGGTAATCGAAAATTCTCTCAAGCCCCGCTGGTCCCATTTGGGATCCAACCGTTTCGCTCGGTTTTATCTCTAACAGTAATATAAATAAAGGTTATATTAGTGATATATATGAAGCCAGCGCTGCGCGTGCGGGCAGTAATAAACTAGTGTGCAAACAAGACGGTTGTTTCTTTTCTGTTCCCACATCTACATACATATCATTGGCGACGAGGTGTACGAACGAGTACCCACGCGTAGATAAAATGACTGCGTTTTTCGGAAATCTGTCTTCATTTGACCATAAAACCAGCGAATGGCAAATATTCAAGGGTAAATTAACGCAGTTTTTGAAGATCAATGCCGTTAATGACGATCTGAAGAGTGGAATATTACTGTGCCATCTTACGGAGGAGACTTACCGTCTGGCAATTAACCTATCGTTTCCAAAGGAGTTGGAGACGCTGAGCTATAAAGACCTAGTTGGATTACTCGATAGCCATTTCAAGCCAAAAAAGTGCTCGTTTGTGGATAAGGCGAAATTTTTTGGTGCCAGCAGAACAACAGGCGAAACCGTTGGAGAATGGGCGGCGCGATTAAGAGGTTTGGCAACTTAGTGCGACTTCGGCACCGCTCTAGAAACGAATTTAAGAGATCGTTTCGTCCTCGGCCTGACTGCAGGTCCAGAACGCGACAAGCTGTTCGAGCAGAACCCGTCGACGCTCACGCTGTCGCGGGCTATTGAATTGTCGGAGCAGGCAGCGTGTGCCAAGGAGGCAAAGGCCTTGTTAGGCAGCAGTTTGGAGGCTATGTCTATCAAGGAGGAACCAGTATACCGCGCGAAGTTCCAGGGTCAAGCTAGCCGTGGACGTGGCGCAGGTGGTGCTGATGCAGCAAACGGCCGCGATACGGATTGTTGCGAGGTTTGCGGCATGAAGAATCATAGTGGTGAAAAGTGTCGTTATAAAGGTTATACGTGTCAAAAGTGCGGTGTTAAAGGCCATTTAAAAAAAGTGTGCGGTCATTCAAAAAAAACGCGTGTTTATCATATTGACTCAAAGGAAAGTAGCAGTGGTAACCAGCCCCAGGACAAGGGTTGTGAGGAGTGCAAGAATTTTAATATAAGGTACGCGGCTGATAAGCCTATTGAAATAGAATTACTTTTAGGCGATCAATTTATTAAAATGGAACTAGATACAGGATCGGGCAGCACTGTTATTTCTGATATTTTTTATTTCAAAAGGTTCTCGCAATATCAGCTACAAAATTGTAATGTAAAAATGTGCTTGTACAATGGACATAAAATCTCTCCACTAGGATTTTTCACTATTCAAGCAAAATTTAATCAATTACAAAAAAATATTAAAATTTTCGTAGTTAGGAATGGAGGTCCTCCATTATTAGGTAGGGATTTCATGTCCGCTTTTAATTTAATAATAACAACTAACATTAACTTTAGTATGTAGCGATAATGATAAACTAGAATTCATTAGAAAATATCCAGAACTATGGCGAGATGAGTTGGGTTCATTTAATAAATTTAAAGTTACCTTACAACTAAAAGAAAACTCTGTTCCGAAATTTTTTAAGCCGCGAACTGTACCCTTTGCTCTAAAAGACAAGGTCGAACAAGAATTAGAGCGGTTAGTAGGTTTAGGTATTTTGGTGTCGATAAATCATGCGCAATACGCTACTCCGATAGTGCCGGTGTTAAAGGAAAACGGACAAGTAAGAATCGCGGGAGATTATTCGGTAACACTAAATAAAGACCTGGTAATTGAGAAATACCCCTTACCCAGAATCGAAGAGGTTTTTGCTAAGATTGGAGGGGGTGAGCTGTACAGTAAAATTGATCTAAAAAATGCATACAATCAATTTATATTCGAAGAGTCATCACAGGAACTAACGGCAATAAATACTCATAAGGGTCTATACAAATATACACGTTTAGTTTACGGTTTAGCTAACGCACCCGCTATTTTCCAAAAGTCTATGGAGACACTATTAGCAGGAATAGACGGAGTCAGTGTCTGGCTCGATGACATATGCATTACGGGTCCCGACAGAATCTCGCACATTAAAAGGTTAACGGAAGTTTTAGGTAGATTAAGCGATGCCGGTCTACGTCTTCAAAAAGACAAGTGCCAATTTTTTCAACAAAGTGTACTTTACTTAGGTTACGTGATTAGTAAAGCGGGACTAATGACTAGTCCTGAGGCGTTGTAAATTACTATAGGAATTTTATTCCTAACGCTTCGTCAGTACTCAGTCCTCTCCATGAACTACTACGGAGCGATGTGCCCTGGGAGTGGGGAGATAGGCAGCGGCAAGCTATGGTAGCAGTATGCCGTGAACTAGCCTCGGAACGCGTACTGGCGCATTTCGAGCCGACGGCGCAGCTTTTGCTCACGGTGGACGCCGGCCCGAGCGGACTCGGCGCCGTGCTTTCGCAGCGCGGGCACGACGACGCTCATGAGCGACCGCTTGCGTATGCATCTCGCTCCCTTACCGCTAGCGAGCGAAACTATAGTCAGATACAGAAGGAGGCGACTGCTATCATATTCGGTATGAAAAGGTACCATCAGTATTTGTACGGTCGCAGTGAGCCATTCATATTAAAAACCGATCATAGGCCTTTGGTTTCGATTTTTAATAGCAAGACAGGTATACCGGTAACAACAGCTCTAAGACTACAGAGATATGCTATTACACTCTCAGCCTATAACTATGTAGTACAATATGTATCAGGCGATAATAATATAGTAGCAGATTATTTTTCTCGCGCGCCATTAAAATGCTCAAACAAGGCGGAAGGGACCGATAATAATGTAGACGTAGATACCTATTACGCGCTCAAGTTTTTGGATGAAGCGTCGCCCGCAACTACGACACGCGACATAACGCAGGCAACGGATAGCGATACGGTGATCCAAACTGTAATTAGGTACATGCAAAAAGGATGACCTCGAACAATTATTTGTAAGTCAGTTTACCCTTATTTTCAGTGTAAGTCCGATTTGCAATACGTAAACGGTTGCCTTTTTAGGGGTCATAGAATAGTTATTCCATTAATTCTAAGAGATAAAATGCTATGTGAATTGCACGATACTCATTTAGGAATAATTAAAACAAAAAGTAATGCACGAAGTAGGATGTGGTGGCCCGGCATCGACGGCGACATCGAGCGTTGGGTAGGGTCCTGCACCACGTGCGCGAGTGTGCGGCCCGCGCCACCGCGCGACCCCCCCGCGGCCTGGCCCGCTGCCGCCGCCGCCTGGCAGCGCGTGCACATCGATTATATGACGGTAGGGCAGATATACCCTTCTCGTGGTTGTTGATTCTTTTAGTAAATGGGTAGAATGTCTTTACATGCATAATGGTACTTCAACTAAAGCTCTGATAACTAAACTCAAGGGAATTTTTTCAACCTTCGGTATACCGAATTTGTTGGCATCAGATAATGACGTAAAGATAAAATCGGACGAGTTTAAGAAATTTTGCTCTGCTAATGGTATCAAATACATGACAACGCCCATTTATCATCCGCCTAGTAATGGTCAAGCAGAAAATTCAGTAAGAACCTGTAAAAAAATGCTAAAATGTATTATAAAAGATAATTTACCACTGAATCAAAACAATGAATTGCTGTTAGGTTATTTGTTTAATTATAGAAATACCGTGCATTGTACCACTGGGGAAACGCCAGCAAAGTAAATGTTTGGAAGAAACCTACGATCTCGTCTCGATTTAGTTATACCTTCAAGCGAAGCTACGCACGTTGCTACTTCAGCGGAGCCCGGGAAAAGACAATTTGTAACTGTAGGCGATGTGGTTTGGACCCGATGGTACAGCGCACGGAAAGAAACATGGCAGTTAGGCATAATTAAAAATAGAATAGGTAATAAAATGTACAGAATTTTTATTAATGACTTAGATCATCACTGTATAAGGCATGTTGATCAATTACTGAGGTATACAGGTAGTAATCAGCCCACACAGATAAAAGACATTAAGGTGCCACATCAGCAAAAGTCGCCCAATCCTTCCGGTACCACTAGTACAAGTGAAAATACAGCATCACCAAGAGGATCTAGCGAGCAAACTGGTGAACAGGCTATGAGTTCACCCGTGACGACTGTAACTAATGTCGCTCCTTTCGCACCAAATGTGGAATGTGTCGAAGATGAGGGTGATTGTGAAGCGATTGAGAGCGTGCCGTCACTGGCAGCACAGCCCGAGATACTTGTGTCTGAGGGCAATTCGTCTCATAGTACGGGGAGAGTAACGTTAACGTATCGCTTGCACCATCACCCACACTACCGCGCCAAAAGCGCAATAGGAAGGTGATAGATTATAAGAAATATTTTTAACGTTTGCTTAGCATCTATTAATGTACTAAATTGTATTAATTTTAAAGGTGTATTTAAAATTGTCACCAGGTTTCAAAATCTAAGTGTGGAGGAGTGATATATATGAAGCCAGCGCTGCGCGTGCGGGCAGGGATTGGCTTGTGGTCGTCACACAAGCTTGTCCTACGGAATTTTCCTATTCCGTTAAAGTTTGTTCCGCGCGGACCGTCAAAAAAATTTTTATTCGCCTACCCGGTTTTTAGTACCGACGCGGTCGCGGAGGCCACACACCCGTGATGCCGAAACCCGGCACGCGCGGCTCGTTGGGCCGCGATGCCGGGTCACCGGAGTCCCGCCCGGCGCTGGATAGGACGTCGTCGATGCCGAACATCGGTGTCGCGTCGTCCGGTGTACCGCCGGCCGGGTCCATTAAAGACAAGAAGAAGAAGCCACCACCACCAACAAAGGAAGAAAGAAGAGGAGGGGGTTCGAGCGCCGCTGTTGCCACCGGCCCACCGACGTCATCGGCGCCTGCGCGCGCTGCGCCTACGCCGTCGTCGAGCCGACCGCACGCGGTAGCGATCCGCCCCGCCGCGTTCCGCCCGGTGCCCATCCAGGCCCCGGGGCCTGCCGCGAACCCAAACCGCGAAACACAAGCGCGCGCCGCAGCTCCGCCCGCGCACGCCGCAGCACCGCCCGCGCGCGTGCCCGCTTCCGAGCGCTCCGCCGCACACGCCGCGCCGCACGACTCCGCCGCACTGCTCGCACACCTGAGCACGCCATCCGAGCGCGCACGCGCACCCGTCGCGCACACCATCGCGCCGCCGCGCTTCGCTTCTCCGCCAGCGCCGTCAACGAGTGGCGAGAAGAACAACCAAGCGGGGCCAGCTCCGAGCACCACCACACCCGGTCCCCGCCGCCCGCTGGCGGGACCGGCGACAGCTGGACAGGAGCGGCCAGAAAGAATACGACATGAAATAAGGTCCGTACACAGTGACGCCACCATTACGCCCGCCTCGCCGGCGCCCCCCCGTGCCTCAGCATATGACTCGCCCGCGGTTATGTCGCCATGTTCGCCCAACGGGTCAAACATGTCGCTGGCTTCCGTGGGCTCGACCGACTCCTGCCGGGTTGACGTATACAGGGACGCGACCTCGCGACCCGGATACCGGCCCTCAGGGTCCAGGGCTGACGTCACCCTGATGTCGCCGGCGTCACCAACGCCGCCACAGGCCTCTGGCCATGGGCCACGGCCCGATCCCAGAGGCCAGCGGCAACGAAGACGCAGAAGCTCCAGCGAAACCGCAGTGGTGGAGGGGAAGCGGCTCTGCTCTGACCCGCCGCGGCCACCGCGCGAAAGCGCGCCGCGGGGTCCGGGCATGCCAGCGTCGCTTACCTTTGCCGACGCGGCACGCTGCTCACCCCCGCCACCTGCGTCTCCATCGCCGTCACCAACCGCGGGGCGCAGGCAAACCCCCGCCCCCGCTACCGATACCGCTGCCCCCGCCGCCCCTCCCGGCGCCGCTGCGACAAGAAAGCGGCAGCAGCCGGGAAAGAAGAAGCCCCGATACCCGCCGCTGGTGGTCGAAAGGCTGCCAAACTGGGCCGCCCACTTCAGGGCCATCAGAGAAAAGCTGGGCCGGCCTCCCAACGCGCGTCCGTACGGGGGTGGAGTTCGCTTCACCCCAGACAGCGAGGAAGAGTACAGATTGGTCCAGCGCTACCTGACCGGCCTAGAAAAGGACAGCGGCGTCTCATGGTTCGCGTACTCACTGCCAGCGGACAAGAACTTGAAGATCGCCATTCGGGGCCTGCCGGCAGACACGGACCCGAAGGAGATTGAGGAGGAGCTCCGTATGCTGGGACACCAGCCGGAGTATGTGCGACACATCAAGGGCGCACAAGGACGACCCGGCTGCGTGTTCCACGCAATTCTTAAGAAGACACCGGACGTCCGGGCCATTTATGACACCACGACATTTATATTGATGCGTGGTGTCAAAATAGAGGCCTGGCGCGGAAAACGCGGGCCTGCCCAGTGCCACCGATGCCAGCAATTCAGACACAGCTCGCATCAGTGTCACCGCCCGCTCGCTTGCGTGCGCTGCGGAGAGGCGCACGCGGCGAGAGAATGCCCTCGCCCACGGGAGGAACCGGCCACCTGCGCGAATTGCGGTGGCCCGCATCCCGCATGCAACATTAAGTGTCCGGTATTCCAAAATGAAATCCGGAACAAGCGAGCGGGGACTGCCGCCATAACGGCCACATCGCGCCGACCTAAAGTGGCCGCTGAGAGGCCGCAAGAGACGCAAGTAGAGGCCCAAGGCACGACGCTTATGGCGGCGGCCAACGGGCCCACAGACAAAACAGCTACCTCCTCCAGGCGGAGGAAAAATAAGAAACGAGGGGGTAAGGGCAAAGGGAAGAAACCCATACCACCCCCAGCGACCTCAGAGATTCCAAGGGCCGCCCCTGCCTCAAGTGGGGCGCAGGCTGTAACCAAGGAGATCAGCAAACCAACACCTACTGCTAGCGCCGGCACAGCGCCGCGGCAAACGGGTGAAACAACCAAGACTCAAAGTTTCCCGAGAGAGACGAGTGGCGGCGCTACCGGCGCCAAATCAACCACCAAAACCACAAAGAGTGAGTTTACAGCTTGCGCCATAAAACTCCTAATGGACCTTATAAAGGCCATCAGGCAGGGCCAAGATGTTGAGACGGTCATCCTGGATGGCCTGGCCACACTATTAACCCTGTATCATGGCTAGGCCACTCAGGATAATCCACTGGAATGCCCGCGGCCTCCGGAACAAGGTCGCCCCCCTCCGCCACCTCCTTCGGGATCAAGACATCGACGTGGCGCTAATAAGCGAGACGCTCCTGGGACCTGAAGACAGGATTAGGTTCCCGGGATACATCGCTTATAGGAAGGACGAAAGGTCGGCTCACGTACGATACCGTGGTCTGGCAGTATTGGTGAGACGAAGAGTCGTCCATCAGGAAATCCCCTCGACGACACCCAACTCTTTTTACGCGCTGGGTTTGCAGCTACACGTAGCCGGCGAGGACATAAGCATACATGCGTGTTACAAGCCGCCCGCGGCCCACTTGGACCTTACCGAGCTGCGGGCGCTTATTAACAGCTCAACTCACGCCACTATCCTCGCCGGTGATTTAAATTGTAAGCACCCGGCGTGGAACTCCTACATCACGAATACCGAGGGGAGACGGCTCTTCGCGGACGCGGAAGCCTTCGGCTATACGGTGTCCGGCCCAGAGACGCCCACACACTACCCAGACAACCTACGGCACATGCCGGACGTGCTGGACATCGTAGTCCACCGAGGGCTAAAATGCCAGATCACGCAACAAGTCATAGACGACGAGCTACAATCGGATCATCAACCCGTGCTCGTCGTCTTATCGGGAATGCCGGCCCGACTGAAGCCCATAGCGCCACGTCGCAAAACGGACTGGACGGATTTTGCAGAGAAGGTAGAGGCCACAACGCCGACTCGGCCTACTGTTACCTCCGCGGACGTGGACCAGATGGCTAACGACGTCACTGCTTGCATACAAAGCGCCTACAATTCGGCGACAAGCATGCAGCCGCAGGGGAGAGGGCAATTGCCGCCCCTGCCGGCGCATATCAATGCGATGATCGCCGCGAAGAGGCGCATCCGCAAGCAGTGGCAACAACTGAGATGCCCGACCATAAAGACGCAGCTCAACCGTCTCGCGGAAAAGGTAAAGGCCGAGTTACAGGCTCACACCGCCGCGGGCTGGGAGGAACGTATCGACGCCACGATGGACAGTTGGCCGTCGGTTCACCGACTATGCCGCCAGCTTACAAATACCCCAGCTCCGGTGCGTCCGCTACTCAACAACGACGGGGCGCTCAAGTACGTAGCGGAGGACCGGGCGGAGGTCTTCGCAGAACACCTGGAGCGTCAGTTCCGCCCAAACCCGACCAGCGACACCGTCCATGTCGCAGCAGTCGAGAAACACCTGGGAGACTACTTCGCAACGCCGATAGCTCCCGATGAGGACCCGATTTTCTTCTCGCCTGGCGAGGTCAGACGCGCCATCCGCAGGACGAAACCGAGGAAGGCCCCCGGTGCTGACGGTATCACCAACACAGCGCTGCGCCACCTGCTATACCGAATGGTAGCGGCGTTGGCGCGCCTGTTCACGGCGGTACTGCGCACCGGGACCTTTCCTGACTCGTGGAAGGAGGGGCGCGTCATAATGCTCCCCAAGGCGGGGAAGAACATCCTGAAGCCGGAGAGCTATCGGCCCATCACTTTGTTGCTGACGGTCTCCAAGGTGTTCGAAGCACTCCTGCTGCGACACCTGCTGCCGCACATCACGCCGCGACCCGAACAGTTTGGGTTCCGGGCGGAGCACAGCACGACGCTCCAGCTGTCGAGGGTACTGCACCTACTCACAGCTGCGCACAACAAAAAGGAATATTCGGTGTCAGTATTCCTCGACATGGAGAAGGCCTTCGACCGTGTATGGCATGAAGGCCTCGTGTACAAGATGGCCACATCCGACGCGCCCCGTCGCGTAGTGAAGGTGGTCTCTACTTTTCTCTCCCACAGGACCTTCAGGGTGGTGGTCGACGGCGCGCTGTCAAGCGCCCGGCCGGTGCTAGCCGGTGTGCCGCAAGGCAGCTGCGTGTCGCCGGCGTGTTACTCACGATACACGGACGACATCCCCACTACCACAGACTCGACGCTCGCGCTGTACGCAGACGACGCCGCGTACATCACTTCATCGCTCAATGCGAAGTACGCGGCGGTCAAGATGCAGCGCGCCCTCGATCTTCTTCCCGAGTGGCTGTCTAAGTGGCGGCTGTCGGTGAACGTGGGTAAGACGCAGGCGATGGTCTCCGGATTAGCGCGCCTCCCACCAAACCTGAAACTACAGGGGGCCGACATCGAGTGGTCGCCCCAGATGAAGTACCTGGGGGTAATCATAGATCGTCGGCTCACAATGGGGCCGCACGTCCGCTCGGTCGCCGCACAGGGGAGGGTCGCCCGCAGCCTCCTCAGACCGGTGCTCTCGTCCCGCATCCCGGTGCGCGTCAAGCTGGGCGTGTACAAGCTGTACGTACGCCCAGTCCTGACATACGCCGCACCCGCATGGTTCGTCCTCACAAGTGAGTCGAGCCGAAGGCTGCTCCGCACGCAACAAAACCTTGCGTTGCGGACCATTGTTGACGCCCCTCGCTATGTGAGGAACGACATCATCCAGAGGGACCTAGGGATTGAGAGCCTGGATGAGTTTGTGGAGCGCCTCGCGAAGGGAATGTTCGCGCGTGCCGACGCATCGGATTTGACGCACGTCAAAAACATTGCGCCCTGGCATGCGCGCCCCCCTGACGCGAGACCCCTCCCCCGCGACCTGGTAGCGGACGACGACCCCATCACCCCGGACTGACTCCCAGATAAGCCGTAACCAGGTAACACACGGCTTATCTGTGACAATAAGACTCCACACTCGCAACACACGCAACCGTTTGCGTAGCGCGTGCTAGGTTAATATAGACGCGTTACGTAAACAAACACAGACATCCGCCACTATACAGGCACCTTAACTCACACGCGGAGGCGCGGTGCGGACCGCGACCCGCGTAGACACTGGGCGGTGTGACACACTACAATACCGCCCACACACTCATGACGGCCCCTTAGCCCGGACAGTAACGGCTAGCTCTGTGATCTGGACGGGCGGGGGCCACTCACCTACTCTGTAGGCGCGTCGAGTCGACATCTCCGTCGCTGGTCGTCGCCGCCGGGCCTCCCCTAGGTAACTAGGGGTCTCACCTGGCGGCGGCAGACCGCCGAGATGTCGTGAAGAAAGCGGCGCTTCACTATAAGCGTCGCGGCGCTCCTACAGAAACAAAATAGCAATCACTCACACGGGCGCGCGTTGCCCGCGCGCGCCCGAAAATCCACTGCCATGAGCAGACCCAAGGAGAGGCCCGTATTTACGGGTCGCCGTATGGCATCTGCGGTCGGGGGGTGAAGCCCCGGCACCGCACGCAACGCCCCCTTACGGGGGCGCCGCGATATAGCTCCGAGCGTGCGGGCAGTAATAAACTAGTGTGCAAACAAGACGGTTGTTTCTTTTCTGTTCCCACATCTACATACATATCGGCAAAAATAGAACTGATTCTAGGCGCCACTTCCAAAAAGTAGTTTCGTATGGAGAAGAAGTGGCAAGAAATTTCTCCGTTACTCCTTTAAAATGTTTTACAATTTTTTGTACACATTATTTATATTTATAAATGTGAAGACGATGCACCAAGAATAAAAATACTATACCACAATTGGTAAAAAGAATTAAAAATAAAGCAAAGGCATATAAATTAATCACGTGATGGGTACATTGTGCTCACATATTTACAAACATTTGTAAAAATTTATGATTTTCCTAAAATATTAACTAGGAATAAGTCAGTGTGTGAGTGAAGTAAAAATAACAAATTATACAATACAATAAGCAAATAGTATGATTTTGTCTAGCCTCTAGATTGCACCCACGATACAGGAGTAATTCCTAGTGTGGGGCAACGTTTTTAAAAAAGAAAGAAGAAGAAGAATGTTGTATTTGTTGCCTCTGGCCGATACAAGGACTTTAAACTCTATTTAATAATGATCCTTGAGTTTCGATTTCTCAACTCTAATTTTCTAGTAGTTCTTGAATATTGTATTCTTTATCTCAGACCAATAATTCGGTCAGACTGACATAAACACGTGTCCTGCAAATATGCTTGTTGTGCAAAGAGTGGACTTACAGGGGTTTGGGTGACCACATCCATCTCATATCCAGTCTAAGGACTGATAGAGTCCATGTCTCCTTAAGAGCATGATGGCGACGCAACGCCGCTTGAATTAGCCGCTCCGATGCTAGACAGGGACGGTCGCAGGAAAAGTCGCTTCGTCAATTTAGCAGTTCGAGAGAACTTTTAGGGATCATGACTCCAAAAGAGCATGATGACGACGTAATACCGCGGAAAAGCCGCTTGTGTTACTTCATAGAAGTGTATCTCTGAGTACTCCGAGTGTAGATGCGAGGTATCGTGTGAGTTACGACTGATCAAATACCTGTTACGCTAGCGTTTGGGTAACTCATATATTTTTATAATAATGCACTCTGCATCTCTCTATTATTTAGCTTTCTAAAACCATATCCAAGATATTTTCATAACTGTGAATTCCTAAGTCTCATGTAACATTTGTTACAATTATTTCCTTGCCTTATTAATAATATCAAGGCATCGGACTTCTAAAAATTAGGGAATTCATTTCTATTATCGGTGTATCCAAGTCTGGTGACGAGCTCTACAGGGCCATACGGGGTGGAGTGCGGCTTTTTCCCCTTAGGGAGAAACCGACCTTATCACTTATATTAACATAATTAGGAAAAACTAATTTTTTTTCAGTCTAAGGTAATTAAGGTACTGTCACATCTGCACCTCATTTCCATCAGAAACCCAAAGGTAACACGCACAACAAGTGGTGACCCCAAACGTAAAATCAGAGATTTTTAGAAATGAATCCTGCAACAGCGGCTGTAGCAGTAGACTCCGTGCAGGCAAAGATACCAGAGTTTTGGACGGATTTGCCCAAGTTATCGTTTTACCTGTTTGAAGCGATTATGGTAACACAGAAGCAAGGCGACGCTCAGTTATATAAATTAGTTATCGCCAGATTGACCCAAAAAACAGATTTAATCGAAGACCTGCCAGAAACGAGCAAGTACGCGATGTTGAAGAAGCGTCTCTTTGCGGTATATGAAGAAAGCGCAGGCAAACAATTCCAGTGGCTGATTGGAGAAGCGGACCTCGAGGCACAGAAGCCTTCGGCGTTGGCAAGGAATAGCAGCTAACGGAGGAGCCACTGCAGAGGTGGTTGAACTGGTTACCTCCGGGCGTGCGAGCGGTACTGAATACTAGGAAGACCTCGCTGCTATGGCAGACAAGATTATGAAGAACAGAGGTACCGGGGAAGTAGAGTCAATCACACAGAAAGCGTCTGCGTCAGCAAGCGACACCAGCATGGAAATGGTCAATCAGCTTAAGGGGTTATCGACAGAAATAAAAGAGATGCGCGGGGAAATAAGTGAAATCAAGAAACGAGATGGGAACTCGGGAAATACGACAATGGCTACAGGGACGTTTCAGGTCCAGGAGCCGATCGTTACCACAGCGGACACCTGGCTCGCCAGACGGGGGCATCATTACCGCTACCGAGAAATCGCTCGGGCTTGTGAACCGCCGTGCAATTGGTCTAGGAGGCAGCAAAGTGCGAGAAACTAGAGGCGGTGCAGTCATCATCGGTGGATGATTGTGCCGCGGGAAACCACCGGCTGTGTGTGCGAGACTATAAGAGGGTTTTCGTGTACAGTATCGCCCATTAGTCCATATGCATTCTCACAAAGCAATAGATTGACGCTTTAGTTTCACTTACGACCTTCTTCTATCAGTTTTTTTTTATACTATTGACACGCACGCACACTCACTTTGTCTGCAATTGATAGTAGTTCATAATTTCAACTAACTTAACATATATCATGCTAGCTTAGTCGTTACCGTGCTTGGGTAGGAGCGATCATGGCGAGCCCTTTGTTTTTTTGGGTGGAAAATCATCAAATGTCTTCTCCCGCTCTGGGTGGAGCGGGAGGGCGTGTCAGACACTTACTGACTAAAACCCACCCGTTCCTTCAGTTGCCTGTGACAGGGCCACGGTTATCTCTATCGAATTACCCGCGACCCTGAAGCGTCGGCCCTATCGGACCTCGTCATTTTGTGCTGACATCTCTTTGAGGCGCGCGTGGAACGCGACGCGCTGTCGACCCGGGCCTGGTCCATACCGTCCGCAAGCCCGCGCCTACGGCGGCCGGGAATCCGCCGCCATCCGCCATCCCGTCATCGTCCATCAGACCTCGGCGTCTCCTGCGGCGACTAGGGGCGTGAGGGCGCAAGGCTCTCTCCCTCACGCGCTCCGCCTCCTCCTTCACGAGCATTACTGCTTCGCAGAAGGAGGTGACGGCTTTCCATTCCCCCTCGCTCCGTACCATGGCCTGAACTAGGGCCGGTCGCGAGAGCTCGCCGCCGCCGATCGCCTCCGCGAGGACACTGCGGTGCTTTGCTCAAGCTGGCAGACCTCTACCGTATGCTCCACCGTGTCCTCCGGGCGTTTCCTCCCGCCTTATGCGAAACAGGAACCTCCCGAAACAACCTTGTACGGAGAGGACCTGTGTCAGGCGGAAGGTGAGGACGCCGTGGCGCCTCTCCAACCACTCCTCAAAGAGGGGACTTACCGCCGCTATTGTGGCGTGCACGGCACTGGGTTGCGACAATCGCACCCTCCATGTCGCCATGAGATCCCACCGGAGCTCTGTCCGCTGTACCGTGATTTCTCGCGGCAGCGGAGTTACACTCCGGCGTTTTGCCTCCTCGCGCCACTCCCATACGTGTGCGAGGGCTTTGGCTTTTCCCTCCAGATCCCATGGTGGCAATCCGGCAAGGAGGCTCGCCGCCTCGCAGGAGACCGTGCGGTATCCCCGGACCAGCCGGACGGCCATGACCCTTTGGGTCGCGTTCAACCGGCGGGCTGGTCGACGTTATTACTAAAAAACAACGCATCATGCCTTGTAACTTGTTTAAACAGCACTGTTAAGGAAAAGTATTATGACGATGGGACCTGTCATTTATAATAAAATACCTATCGTTTTAAGGATTATTCTAAAAAAAAAAAAAATAAGGTAACTGCATTACTTTTAGGCAAATGTTATTACTCAGTGACAGACTTTTTTAATGATACGAGTTTTTCCTGATTATGAAGACTTTTGTACCTGACTATTTAATAATACTTAACTATAATTTCTGTTTTGATCTGTTGACATTATTTTGTTTGTCTATTTTAATTAGTGCAATAATTTTGTTGACATTCATTTTGTTTTAATAATATTTAATGTAACAATTTGCACGCCGTAAGGTAGACTGTAGCCGATCTCATTATTATACAACATCTTATATCTGAACCTACATTCATAGCAAATAAAATTATGATTCTGATGCTAATTGTTTCCCCGAAGGGTTGGGCAGAGGTGTACCTATAGCACATCCACATTTTATGTTATTACTAATACCTAAAATTAAAAAGTTTTGTTTGTAATAATGAAATTACTTGAAGTGGTTCGATAATCATTCGATACTTGTCTCGTTCATCTTGTTTACATAAATAAAAAAAGTTTCTAGGTAGACCACAGAAAACAGTAAATTAATTCCATTTCTGTGAGGTAGACATTCTTTACGACTATTCACCTAATTAAACGTCGATGGTTAGTGACAAATGTTAAAATCTGTTAGTTGGCGGTGTTGTGGTTATAATTTCCAAAATGCAGTGAAATGTAAATATTGAAGCTTTAGCAAAAATTATTGCGCTGGGTAAAAGTAGATGTTTATGATGTGATAACACAAATATGTATTGAAACCGGACTAATTGTGAGTGTTACCTATCATTTAAATATTTCATATTTCACTTTTTTTTTAAGTTAGTGAATGATGAGTAAAGTGTTAATAAATAAATTTTATGTTTTTTAAATTGTTTTTTTTTAATTATTATAAATACCATTAGTATATATTTTTTTGCTTAGATATGTCTAATAGTATTCCATTCTTTGTTCTACAGAAATACTGTTAGTCTGTGGGTTAAGAGATGTGAGGAAGAGCGGATCCTTGCTAGTCGAAGCGCTTATGAAGTGGAATGCTTATTTAAATAGGCCCTCACATGGTGAATGAATACCTATGAAACAAATGGTTTCATACCCACCGGACATTTTGCTGAATTAATTAAAAGCGTCATTCATTCATTAAAAACTGTTCGCCGTGTACTCCACGCTAAAAAGGTTGCATCACCAAAGCCCAGCAAACAATAACGTGATAAACAAGAAAGTTTAAGTTCTGGAATAGTTTATCCTGTATAAATAATTACCTTTAAAAATGAGGTTTAGTTTCAATCATCTTTTCTTAAAGAAAATGAATACTTAAGCTGTCCTCAACATGTAACATATCTTCATTATAGCCAAATAAAATGTGAAATACTTAATGGAAACAAACTACCCTACATAACCTCTTATTTTGGAAATTAAAGATCGAAGCTTAATGTTTATGGTGAAATAAATCTACTTTTCAATAGGTATTTAAGAACATCTCACGTGTTAAAATAAAACAAATTGCTTCGAAGTTCCTCGACACAGTATTGACAGTATTGTACATCCTATCAGTCTCGATCCTGGTGCGAAGTCACACGGTCGCTTTCGATATCTGTGTGTACAGCGTTGGCAATAGAATTCCAGCGATTGCCAACCTTTCTATTCAATCGCGTTACACATAATGATGGAAGTCCTTAAGTGTGGATCATGTGACGAGTCACTATCCGACGGAGCCCATTGCACAGTTTGCAATCGGGAGCTGCACTTTCATTGTGCGGGCATAACAGAAGCAGGTCACAGGAAACTGGGTGATAGAAAATTAACATGGCGCTGCAGCAAATGCAAAATATCCAGCTCTACCCAAGCCCTAGCGTCTCCAAGGCCCGAGATAGATTCGCTCATACTGCAAGAAATAAGATCTCTGGCGGACAAACTAGCCCCATTGGAATGCCTAAAAGATGATATTGCTGAATTGCGCACTGAGTTCGCTGGTTTCAAGTCGTCCCTCTGCGACACTAACCTGGAGCTGTAGGAGTTCAATGGAAGAATTAAAGACATTGAAACTCGCTTTATACGCGTGGAGAAGGTACAGGAGCAAGTTGAACACAT
Source organism: Dasypolia templi (assembly GCA_963555695.1). Classification (NCBI taxonomy): domain Eukaryota; kingdom Metazoa; phylum Arthropoda; class Insecta; order Lepidoptera; family Noctuidae; genus Dasypolia; species Dasypolia templi. The sequence continues at coordinate 22,420,181 of OY743153.1, forward strand.
CCAGACTCGATTAGAAAAATTTGAAGCGGAGTCTAACGCTAAGGAACAGTGGACTAGATTAAGCAACATCGAAATTAAAGGCATTCCTCAAACCAATCACGAGAACCTCTTCGAGCTCATTGGAAAAATCGGCACAAAAATTGATTACCCAGTCACGAAAGCTCAGACTAACTTTATTACGAGAGTTCCAACACGAGAAAAAGACCATGCGAAGCCCATAATTGTGTCTTTCCTGAATCGCTATGTTAAGGATGACTTTATTGCAGCTGCTAGACTGGCGTTTAAAGCTTCTGCTATATTTACAGGGCATATCAATCTGCCGGGAAATCAACGTATTTACGTGAAAGACCACCTCACAATGCAAAATAAAGCTCTACTGGCTAAAGTTAAAAAAGTGGCAGCGGAAGCTAATTTTCAATATACTTGGGTGAAGCACTCCAAAATTCATGTGAGGAAAACCGATACGTCGCCGCCAATGGTGTTGAAAACAGAAAAGGACCTCATAAAAATAAAATAAATAGTGCTCCTAATAATTATATCATCAGTCGGTTTCGGTTCATGTTAGACAAAATTATTTGAAAAAGATTGAGAACCATATCATCGGGAGTGCTACTAGTGTATTCCAAAAGTTATTGTGTCACTCCGTGTTAAACTTAGTGTTTATTCGTAAATGTAATTGTGATGTGGTCGCTTACAGGTTTGCCATTATGGATCTAATCTCATTTTCTTAAGATACGTTTTTAAGCGCCTTGCTTGTGCAGATAAGCCTATTCAGCCATACAACGATTCTATTGTTCCTCCTTGCAATTCATTAGTCGTAGCTATTTCAAACTTGTGTGTCATAAGTCGCTGTGTGCTGCTGTGCGTAAACATTACTGTATTTTTTATTTGATTTCTACTTGCATTCTATTATGTTATTATTGGTTTCTTCTGAATGTATTCATCAAATTTAGACTTATTATAACAACCGGTTATGTGGTTATTGTGTGGTTCAAAAATGGTTAACATATATTATCAAAATGTACGAGGCCTGCGCACGAAGACAAATAGTTTATATCGTAACATTTTATTAAATTCGTACGACGTTATTATATTCACGGATACCTGGTTAACGTATAATATTAACGATAGTGAGTTTTTGGATGTCCGGTATCTCGTATGGCGGCGTGACCGTGATTATTGTAGAACAGCACAAACACGGGGTGGTGGGGTGTTAATAGCAGTGAGGAATAACTTTACCGTTATCGAAAGATACGACTGGCGTACTACAGCGGAAGACTTATGGGTAACCGTCACATTTAAGAGGTCCAGACCTACTGTAAGTTATAATATGCATATCTGTTCGCTGTATTTATGTAAAGAAAACACGGGCAACTCATACACAACCCAACTAATTTTTTTTCATGAAAACCTAAATAATCTGATAACCACTCACCCGATGGATATTTTTATTATAATTGGCGATTTTAACTTCGGTGGGGATGTAGAATGGCTCAGCCGGAGTGATATTGCTGAGCTGAACCCCACAGGTATGTCTTCCCAACACATTATACATTTCTTTGACACTTTATACACTTGTAACTTGTCTCAATATAATAGCGTGCGTAACCTCAATGGAAGATTATTGGATCTTGTTTTTTTCAAATGGATTACTTAATGTAAAGGAATGTTGTGACCCATTAGCCACTCCAGTAGATTTGCCCCAATAACCATTAGTTATACACGCTGACTTTATAGAGACACAAATTTTTTGAGAAACACTGTGCTAAGTATCTTTACTACCAGGCTGACTATCCTTCTATAATTACTGCATTGGATCATGTGGATTGGAGCGAGTTTTTATCTGCTGAATCTCTGGACCAAGCTGTTTGCCTCTTTTATAATAAGCTTTACGAAATCAGGGACTTACACATTCCGGTTAAAACAATAAAAAAAGCGGCTCACCCCCCATGGTTCACTCGTTCATTAATTAAAGTTTTAAATGAAAAATATAAGCATCATCACAAATATAAAATATATGGTAACTTATCTGATTATCACTCCTTTGTCCTATTGCGAAGCCGCGCTAAGCTGCTAGAGAAGGAATGTTTTTCTGCTTATATGACAAAAATAGAAGACTCAATCGCCACTAATCCTAAATTATTCTGGTCGTACGTAAAGAGTAAGAGGCGTAATAACACTCTGCCTAAAGTAGTTCACTATATGGATAGGACCGCAGACACAGGTGAGAGTGTCACCGAACTTTTAGCCTCTTACTTTCAGTCAACCTTTCAGGACACTCCTTCAAGTGATTCGAATCTGATTTTAGACAACCATTCTAATACATCAGTATGTCTGAGCTCAGTCACAGTTAGTCCAGATCGAGTACTTAAACTACTTAAAAATCTTGATCCATCGAAATCGGGTGGACCAGACATGATCCCTCCTATTTTCATAGTAAACTATGCAAAAAGCCTAGTGGCACCTATCTTTTTTTTGTTTGATTGGTCGTTGAGATGTGGTGTCGTACCTAATATATGGAAGTCTGCTTTTGTCACACCTATCTTCAAAAAAGGAAACAAATCCGACGTACAAAACTATGGGCCTATATCCAAATTATGTCTTTTTTCCAAAGTTTTAGAGACACTAGTGTACACAGAGATTTACTCGGCTATGGAAAGTCACTTCAGTGATGAGCAGCACTGATTTCTCAGAAAACGGTCTTCTACCACCAACTTAGTATTGTCCAATGACATCATAACTGATGGAATGGAGAGAGGTCATCAGGTAGACGTGATTTACACCGACTACAGTAAATGTTTTGACAGGATAGATCATCGTGTGCTTCAACAGAAGTTATTGTCTGTGGGAATACACGGTGATTTTTTTCGATGGCTTATGTCATACATAGAAAATAGATCACAGGCTGTCGTGTTACGTGGATATGCGTCTCGATGGAATTCTATCCCATCAGGAGTCCCCCAAGGTTCATTCTTGGGTCCATTATTATTAATTATATTTATTTCCGATATAAAAACCTGTTTTAGTAACTCACATATAATTTTATACGCAGACGATATGAAGATCCTTAAATTGGTTAGGACATTATCTGATGCGGAGCAACTCCAGTCCGATCTGGACAGGTTTGTGGTATATTGCCTGTATAATAACCTGCAGCTTAATGTGTCTAAATGTTTTCATGTACCGTTTACACGGCAAAGACGTTCAATTGACTCTGCGTATAAAATAAATGGTCACTACATAAATAAACTGCAGTACCCTGCAGTACCCTTGAATATGCCTCTCAAGTATGAAACCCCCAATATGAGATGTATAAATCTCGCATTGAATTAGTTCAGAGGAAATTTATGAGATACCTAGATTTCAAGGCACATCAGTTTTCAGACGGTTATGAACACCGGTGTAATATTAAGGACATCTGCTTTCTAATCACCATTGCAAATGGATCAATCGATTGTTCCGATTTACTTAGCAAAATTCATCTTCGAACCAATCATAATAAGCTAAGATTACAACCAAGTGCCGTTTACAAAAACAAATTATAGGTTGTTGTATACGCAGTGCAAAATTATTTAACAACCTGCCACCGCATTTAGAAATCGACTTATTTTGCACAGGTGCGTTAAGAATCAGGAAAATCTTGAGTAAGGACTACTTAAAATGGGTTCGCGACTTATCTCGGCATACTTACCTATTTTCGACACCAATTTTTCTTTGAACTTCTTTTTATCAATGTAATATGAATGTGGAAGCTTGTAATTAGCAATTGTCAGCTGTTATTGTTTAGCTACTATAAAAGTATAATTAGTCTGTAAGCTTTGTAACGCTTGGCGCCTACTGCTACCAGCTCATATTAAATCTACTCAAATTTTAGCAATGCCATAAACTGGCCAGGTCACGCGCATGATGCGTGTCTAACAAAAGCGACGGAAATATATTTTTGTTTCGTGCAGTGCGATGCGAGTACTCGACTTTACGTCAGTGTGTGCCGTGCAAAACTGCGATCTTTGTGGTGTGTGTCATTTAAACACATACAGTCGTACCGCGAGTTCACAGCAATACGACTCTTAACGTGCCTATGTACTTTTGAACGCTTACTGTACGTATTGGATAAAGTCAAACGCGAATGTTCGTATATGCTTTTTGCAGCAAATAACACAGATATAAAAATATATCTTATAACTAACATAGAGCTTAATTTTGGTTTAGAAGAAGTTTTAACTGGTCAATTATTATTTGTAATGTAAAGACATGATGTCTTACATTGCGGTGCTGACTTCCTACAGATACACTGACCGATTGTAGATTTGCATAGTAAGAGAATGATTGATGGTTTAACCAAGATAAGGAGTGCATCCATAGTAAACTGTTCAGAACCATCAGTTTCGAGCATACAGCTAACTACCCTTATAGATAGTTGCTAGAGGAGTTTCCAAGCATAACAAAACCGGTACCAAATAAGGAACCATCTAGTCACAATTTTTACCATCGTATAGAGACTATAGTACCCCCAGTATTTACGCTTGCAAGGCCGTTACCACCAAACAGGTACAAATCAGTACAGGAGGAGTTAAGGTTAATGCAGGAATTAGGGATTTGCAGGCCATCAAGCAATCCTTCGGCGAGTGCTCTACACCTGGTGCCCAAGAAAGATGGGTAGATTCGAACCTGTAGTGACTATCGTGCACTCAATGCGATCACGAAGCCAGACAGGTACCCCATGCCGGGATTGCAGGATTTCACGTACGGATTTGCAGGTAAGACAATTTTCGGTAGATTAAAGAAAGAAAAGAAAGAAAGAAAAATGCGTTTATTGGCATTACAACACAAACCAATTACACCTTAAAACTATAAAAAACAGAAAACAAAGTAATGCCAAAAGGGCCTCAGCTCAGCATAATGTCAGATGACACAAGGTGACATCTGACGCTGGTTTTCAGCTGCAACCCACGAGTGCCATACGCCAGAATACTAAAACACAGAGAAGTGTGTGTCCGTTTTAATGACATACATGTGTGTGTATGTTGAGTTTGAGTTAGGATACATGGAATACTAAAATTAATTGTCCAGTTTCTGTGTATTTCCTACATACATTAAAATAGTAATCAATAAATAAATAAAAAAGTAAAACTACTCCACGACGTATTTGGCAAAATTCATTCATCACCACTGTCAATAAATATTAAGTAACCAAAATAAAAATTGATAAAATGGAAAAAAATAAAAGAAATTATAATTAATAATTTATAAAATAAAAAGAAATAAAATAAAAGAATGTAAAATTGTAAAATTGATAAAATTGAAAATGAATACATTTATTGCTATAAATGGCAGATATGTCGGCTCGAACACTTTCAAAATCCTTCTGATGGTGTAGTAAAAATTCTTTTAATTTCAATTTGAAAGTCGAGCAACTTTTACTATACTTTATAGGAGGAGGGATATTATTCCAGCATTTAGAAGCTGCGTAGCGAAAACTGCCTCTGAAAGCCGCCGACTTGTGCTGTGGGATGGAAAGCTGTTGAGAACATTTTCGTCCCTCACCGATTCTGTGTCTTCTTGTCCACGATAGTCTGTCATATAAGTAAGAAGGGGAGTGAGACTTAATAAACCCAAAGAGTAGGCTCGCCAAGTGAAGTTTACGCCTAGCTTTCATTTTTAAAATGTTGTGCTTGTTGAAAAAAGGTGTAACATGTCCTCTAAAGGGAACTTTAAAACAGAAACGTGCACAAGCGTTTTGAAGTCTTTGGATCATTCTTTCAGTTTTTGACAGTAGTCGTTGGCCGTACACCGTGTCCGCATAATTTAACTTTGATAGAACCAAAGACTCCACAAGCAAGACTCGCAATTCTTCACTAAGATAGGGACGGGCTTTGTATAAAATCTTAAGTCTATAATAGCAGTTACGGATAGACTCAGACACGTGTTTATGAAAGCGAAGTTCCGCGTCCATGATAAGACCCAGATTACGTGCTTCGTAGACCCGTTCGATAGGCTCTCCCATAACAGTGACACAGCCGGCACAGGGTTTAATTTTACCTAACTGGTTTTCGGTTCCAAAAAGCATATACTTGGTCTTGGTAGGGTTTAAGGCAAGCGTGTTGGCATTGGACCATTGCACTATGTTTTCAAGATCTTTATTAAGATCACTTAATGCTTGTTCATAGTCTTCCGGCTTAAATGATATATATATATTTGTGTATCATCGGCATAAATATGGTATTTGCATTTATTTATACTTTTAATGATATCGGCACAGTATAAAATAAACAATACTGGCCCAAGAATCGAGCCCTGTGGAACCCCCCTTCCTACTGAGCGATACCGAGAGACAACTGTTGAGCCGTCCGACCGACGTATTTCAACAAATTGCGTACGATCGCCAAGATAGCTACCAAACCATTGTATTGTGTCCTCATCAAATCCATAAAAAGCCATCTTTGATAGTAATAGAGGAACGTTAATACAGTCAAACGCGCGTGAAAAATCAAGAAAAACTAAAATAGTGTGCACATCCCATTATCTTGCGCCGACAAGATATTGTCTGTCACATCCAACAGAGCCGTGGCTGTACTACGACCTTTCCTAAACCCTGATTGAACATCTGGGAGGATTTTATTAGCCTCTAAAAATTCTACCAATTGCGCACATACTACTTTCTCTAAAACTTTAGAAAGTACCGGCAGTATACTTATAGGTCTAAGATCCTTCAACTCCAATGCATTAGGAAGCTTCAGTAATGGGTGCACTTTGGCAATTTTCCATAACTCAGGGAATGATGAGGATGTGACAGATGTATTTACTAAAGCAGTCACGGCGTCCAAAGTCACAGGTAGTGTCAGTAATATCATGTTTATGTTAGAGCCATCGCAACCTACAGCGTTCGATTTAATAGCAGTCAGTATTCTCGCAATTTCCTTGTGTGTAGTAGGTCTCAACCTAAACGTGGAACTATTATTTCGCGCGGATTGAAAATATGCAAGCAGTAAATCACTAGCTGTATCTGGACCTGGCACATTCAGAAAATGGTCACATATTTTGTCGGGATCGTTAAAGTGCAGAGGTAATTCTTTATGTTCAGAGGGGAGCAGGGTAGACTTTAGATTCTTCCAAAGCGCTCTGGAGTCATTTATTTGACTGTTGATGTTATGTTTAAAGTACGCCGACTTTTCGTAAAATAGAGACTTAGAAACGAGTGACTTTAATTCTTTGTAATATAACTTTTTACAATCAGATTTTTTGTTTTTAAAATACTCTGTGTGTGCTTTATTCCTCAAATTCATCATAAATTTTACATTGTCAGTAATCCAAGGGTAATAATACTCCTTAATAACACTAGTTTTTAGAGGTGCATGGATATCAAATAGTTTAAGTAAGTTCGAGTTAAATTCATTGACCATAGTATTAACATCTTGCAGCTCGATTAACGCTTTCCAGTTAAGTAACTCGAGATCCTGATCAAAACGTTCCCGAATAATGTCTTTTAGTGGTCGATAAGTTATGGTTTGCGACGGAATTTTCAAGTGCTTAAAACTAAATTCACCGGAAATCAACGCGTGCGCGCCTAGATCCGGTATGACATCAACTGAGACAGAGCGTGGCTTAACATTTGTACAGATGATGTCTATCAGAGAGTTGCCATGCACTGTAAAGTGTGTGGGTGACTGCACCAATTGTTTAAGGCCCAGGCAGTTCAAGAAAGAGACTAACTTGTCCGTCTTTGAGTCCGTGTCACTAAGTATGTTTATGTTAAAATCACCCATCAATATTGTGTACTCACATTGCGTAAGGGAGTTTAATGAACCAGATACAGCGTCTAGGAAAAGATCAACATCTTGCCAGGGCGGGCGGTAGGCGGTACCTATTGCTAGCTTCATTCCGCGAACACTAATTGTGAGCCACATCTGCTCGACCGTGGTATGCAATGGACTAGCAGTATACGAATGGTTTCGAACATTAATACCGTGCTTGATATAAAAACCAACACCGCCACCACGTCCTTTCTTGATAGATAATGGGCGCGGTATATGCCGTAGCCTGTATCCGGGTACGGAGGGGGCGCGCCCTTCTTCGCCTGCTCGCAGCCACGTCTCATTAATGGCCATAATGTCAACGTCCAAACCCAGTAATGCTGCAACAAACTCGTCGTGTTTCGTGCCTAAAGAACCCGCGTTCCAAAAACCAACCTTTAGGTATTGTAACGAGTTTTTTTACACCGTTACATGTATTGATGATTGTAGTTGATTTCGGAACGATTTCTTAATTGTATTTTTTATCTGTGATACGTTTCGTATGACATTTTGGACGTCAAAATTTGACGAGTCACTTTTGCGATCTTTGTTGGTGAAGGTGACAGGTCTCTTGATTTTTCCTGAATGGAATCGTAACTAATCTAGTTTATAGTGGCGCTTTAATGCCCTTATCCTAAACCAAAGGACCCGTGGAATGGTCCCGGTGGATATTTCTATCCGATTTTTGGTAAGTTGCTCTTTTCGAGAGAAAATTTCCTTCGACGATGGCGGTTCGTTTGTGACCATCTTACGGTTTTTCGCAGGTTTCCTCGTCGCCTCCCTACGTCTCTTATACCAAATATCTTCACGGTACACCGAGGGAGACGCGAGTTTATATACCTGGAATAAGCGGTAAGTTTTTCGTTGGTCGATGCGTCCCCGCGTGTCCGAGTTCGGAGTGAAATCACATCTCAGAGTTCCTTTTTGTCCACAGCCTACAATTGTGGGTGCTTATTCCACCTTTACTTCAATAAATTTCTACTGGCCTTCCACGGGGGCTGATTACCTGAGAGGTACCACCTTCCGGCTCTCGGGGTCATCTTCAAGCTTCCAGTTACATATTTTTATATTTTTTTCCTCTATAACATAACAGCCTTCAGCTGCGAATTTAAAGTTACAAAGATGCAATGATGATATAGCAACTAAAATTTATATTAATATAATTGTATTCATTAGGCTAAAGGTATACAATAAACTGGGAACGTTCAAGGTAGTGAGACTTTTAATCACCATTGACATCCACAGGCCCCCATCCTAAGATTAATGGTTCAATCTCTCCAACTTTATCTGGCTATCCATTAATAGTGTGTCGCTCCACGGCGCCCGAAATTTAATATCTTGCATTATAATACTTTTTTTAGGAGATCACATACTCAGAAACAAACACACACCTATTCTTTTAAATTTTTAATATTACATTTGGCTTCCCAATTAGGGACCGTATTATCCATTAAATTTTTATTATTACATTTGTCGCTCAAGCGAACAGGGACTTGAATTTAGCTTACTTATTTTGTTATTGATTCATTGCATCTTGATATTTTGTAGTAACACATTATTGTACAATGTTGTAATTTAAAACTTAAATTCTTTGGATGTTTGCTTTTAAGTAAACAGTATTTTCTACTAACATTATTGTACTTTGTACTATTGTGTATGTTTAATGTTTATGGTTACAGCATTACTTCTTCTTTTCTCTTACAAAACCATCATTTTGTATGGTAAGACAGTTTGTTTTATCTAAGTGTCTCAACAGTGTAAATTAAGTGCGGTGAAACTTTGTTTCATATTTAATCTAAAGCAAACTTTAGTTTAACTAAGTAATCTTACTTTTAGTAACTTGAATTGATCTTGTAAATTGTTACTGCATTTTTTAAACTTGAAATTTTCATCAAAACAAACTTTGAACATATCTTTTTAACCTCAAGTATTTTACAACTTTGGAAGTTTTTGTTTCATATTTAATCTTAAGTAAACTTTGGTTTAACTTGGTAACCTTACTTTAAGTAGTTTAAACTTATCCTGTAAATTATTATTGCATCTTTTTACTTGATAGTTTCATCAAAACAAAAAAACTTAGAAAATATTTTACACTTACCCTCAAATATTTCACTTTTTTTTTTAATTTACATCTTGCTTTGCTCATCAATTTTCGTTTAGTTTATTCATGATGGCTAATGAAGACCAGTCTTTTCCGCCTATTGCTAAAGACCACATAGAATCTGATGGCGCTTGCGCAGATCCTAATGTTGCACAAACTGCTCCGGACATGATTAATTTGACAGAAGTACCACACCCTTTTGATCATAATGAAAGGATTGCACATTCTTCCTCAGCTTTTGCTTTGCACGCTCTGCCTTCTTTTAATTCTATGAATGCTTTGGTTATCTTGTGTTGGAGAATTTATTACTGAAGTTGAAGAATATTTTATACAACATTTTGAAGAAATTTTGTTAGTTGGTTCAAATAGTTGTATTTTGGGTTCAAATAGTCATGACAATTTTTACAGTTGTGTTATAAAGTAAATTCCGTTTCTAGTGCTGCTTATATTTATTGGTATCACTGAATTACCTGTAACTTGTGATAATTTAACTAAAAAGTTTAATTTTCATATTATCCCTTCTTTTCAACTTGATTTCATTTTAGATTTTGCTTTTTGGTTAAGATTCGATTTGGCTTTTAGGTCTTAGCAATCCTAGTGGACGCTTAGCACGTTGGGCTGCTAGAATTTCTCAATTTACTTTTGATATAGTTCATAAAAAAGGTTCTTTACATTTAGTCCCAGACGCTTTGTCTCGTATTGAAATAGCTACTATAGGAATCTCTGAAAATAATTTAGTCTTACCCAATGATGATATTTACGATCCTTGGTATAAAAAAGTATTTATTAATTGTCAAAAGTCTCCTTGTAGATATTTATAAGAACTTTAGAGTAGAAAATAAAGCCTTATATAAGTTTTGGAAAAGTAAGTTTGATCCTAATAGTAATCTTAATTGGAAGATAGTTATTCCTATAGAACACATATTAGATACAATTCGTTCTAATCATGATGATATTAATTCTGGACACTTAGGTATTCATAAAACTTTAAATAAATTATAACAACACTATTTTTGGAAAGGGATGTTTAATGATGTTCAAAAATATATTCTTGCTTGTGATACTTGTAAAGCTTATAAACATACCACTCAACCTCCTTTTGGTATAATGGTTAACCCTAAAAAAGTTGATCGTCCTACGTTGATGCTTTCAGTAGACATTATAGGTATATTGCCTTAATCTTATTCTGGACATAAATATATTCTTTCAGTTGTTGATGTTTTCACTAAATACTGCTGGATTTTTCCTATGATAAATGCTACTACTAGAGTAATAAATAAACTTTTTGAAAAATAAATATTTCTTAAATTTGGTTGTCCCAAAATAATTGTTTGTGATAATGGTACACAATTCACTTCTAAACATTTTGTAGAGTTTTTGAAGGGTTTTAACATTATTAAAATATTTTATAATACTTTATACACGCCTCAAAATAATACTGTTGAGAGATATAATAAAACTATTGAAACTTGCATAGCTTGTTTTGTCAAAGATGATCATAGAAAATGGTCTAAATATTTACCTAATATTCAACTAGCTTTGAATAATAGTGTTAATCTGGCCACAGATTTCACACCTAATTTTTTGATGTTTGGTAGAGAACTTATTTTTGATGCTTCTTTACATCGTTTTAGTGATTCTATCGATAACATAGATGAACTGGAAATTTCCAATAGAGTTCACTATGCCGATTCTCTCAATTCACTTAGTAATATTTTTGTTAAAGTGCAAACTCATTTATTAAAAGCTTATCAGCGTAATGCTCGCTATTATAACAAAGGTCGCAAAGTCATTTCTTTTGATGTGGGTGATGTCGTGTGGAGAAGAAGTTTCGTTCAATCTCATGCACCTACTTATTTTTCGGCAAAACTTGCTCCTAAGTTTATTAAATGTAAAATTATTGAAAAGATTTCTGATAATGTTTATATTCTGAAAGACCTTAATAAGGGAACGACTGGTCGTTATCATGTTAAGGATATAATTAAATTTTAATTTGGTTTATCATTGTTAATCTTGATTTTGATGATTTTGACAGAAGGCTGTTTTTGATAGTGTGAAGTACATTGGGATGGATGATAGGTTATCGACAGTTTGAATGAAGATGTATATTAGGTAACTTCTTAAAAAAATATTAAATCTTGATTTAACATTCTAAATTACAACTTAGGACATTTTTATAAACTTCTTCAACCCACACAGATACATTTTCCATATCGAAGGATCTTATTATTATACTATTATTATCATGTATATATATTTTTTTAAATAGTCTTGTATGCAATTTTCCTGTGTAAATTTTGCATGCAATTCCTGAATTGGTGCCTACTACCTTTGTACGTTTTGTTTACACTTGTAGAGGTTTACCTATTTTTTTTATCATTGTGCTCCTATAGTGACTCTGTCACCCGGAATATTTCGCGGTGCACTTAGGAAGAACACAGTGATTTCTTTTTGTTTGTGCCCGGAAAGTTGGTGGAGTTGAGCCGATCACAACATTTTTTTTGTTTGTGCCCGGAAAGTTGGTGGAGTTGAGCCGATCACAACATTTTTTTTTGTTTGTGCCCGGAAAGTTGGTGGAGTTGAGCCGATCACAACATTTTTTTTTTGTTTGTCCCTGGAAAGTTGGTGGAGTTGAGCCGATCACAACATTTTTTTTGTTTGTGCCCGGAAAGTTGGTGGAGTTGAGCCGATCACAACATTTTTTTTGTTTGTGCCCGGAAAGTTGGTGGAGTTGAGCCGATCACAACATCTTTTTTCTTTGCATCTTTAGAGATGTGAAGGTTCCTATACTGTTTCTCACAGTTATAATTTGTTCCTGCTAGTCAGTGGCGATGGTGCCTAACTGCAATGCATAACTGAATTTTTTGGATTAATCTCGTTAAACAGCGGCGTTTGCGCTTAACTGTACTCGAATTTATATTCTTTTTATCCTGTTACATTAAACATATACTTGCTAGCCGGCGGCTATAGTGCCTAACCGAATTTGTATTGGTATTTTTTTTTGTGTCTTTTTAGAATTTTATACTTGTTAGTCGGTGGCGATGGTGCCCAACCGCACTCAATTGGGTATAGTTCTGTTGTATTGTTTTACAGTGTTAAGCGACTGCTGCACTTAACTGATTCTATAGTAGAACTTGGATTTAACTTGTTAGTCAGTGGCGAAGGTGCTTAACTGTACTCTTGTGGTTCTTTTGATATTATGGGTCGGTTGTGCTAGTATTTAGTCTGCACCTGTAAGTGTTGTTTGTATACACGTTGTTGTTTATATTTCCTGTTTCTTGGGAATCTGTTCGTTTTACCTTGATCGTTGTTTTTTTGGCATAAAATAAATTGCTTTCTTTTATTTTTTTCGGGGAGGGATGTAATGTAACGAGTTTTTTTACACCGTTACATGTATTAATGATTGTAGTTGATTTCGGAACGATTTCTTAATTGTATTTTTTATCTGTGATACGTTTCGTATGACATTTGGAACGTCAAAATTTGACGAGTCACTTTTGCGATCTTTGTTGGTGAAGGTGACAGGTCTCTTGATTTTTCCTGAATGGAATCGTAACTAATCTAGTTTATAGTGGCGCTTTAATGCCCTTATCCTAAACCAAAGGACCCGTGGAATGGTCCCGGTGGATATTTCTATCCGATTTTTGGTAAGTTGCTCTTTTCGAGAGAAAATTTCCTTCGACGATGGCGGTTCGTTTGTGACCATCTTACGGTTTCTCGCAGGTTTCCTCGTCGCCTCCCTACGTCTCTTATACCAAATATCTTCACGGTACACCGAGGGAGACGCGAGTTTATATACCTGGAATATGCGGTAAGTTTTTCGTTGGTCGATGCGTCCCCGCGTGTCCGAGTTCGGAGTGAAATCACATCTCAGAGTTCCTTTTTGTCCACAGCCTACAATTGTGGGTGCTTATTCCAACTTTACTTCAATAAATTTCTACTGGCCTTCCACGGGGGCTGATTACCTGAGAGGTACCACCTTCCGGCTCTCGGGGTCATCTTCAAGCTTCCAGTTACATATTTTTTATATTTTTTTCCTCTACAACATAACAGCCTTCAGCTGCGAATTTAAAGTTACAAAGATGCAATGATGATATAGCAACTAAAATTTATATTAATATAATTGTATTCATTAGGCTAAAGGTATACAATAAACTGGGAACGTTCAAGGTAGTGAGACTTTTAATCACCATTGACATCCACAGGCCCCCATCCTAAGATTAATGGTTCAATCTCTCCAACTTTATCTGGCTATCCATTAATAGTGTGTCGCTCCACGGCGCCCGAAATTTAATATCTTGCATTATAATACTTTTTTAGGAGATCACACACTCAGAAACAAACACACACCTATTCTTTTAAATTTTTAATATTAAATTTGGCTTCCCAATTAGGGACCGTATTATCCATTAAATTTTTATTATTACAGTATGTAGTAGACATCATTGATGAAATAACTTACTAATGATAAATTAAACTATCACAGAGTAAACTAAATAAAAGAACCCAAATAATAATAATAAATAAATGTAAAAAAGATTGTTGTGATAAATAAATAAAGTGTAGTGAAGGTGACTTATTATGCACGGCTTAGAAAAAACGTGTAAATATGGTCTGGCACCGTGGGCAGCGTAGATTCTACGTAAAACATGCCAACACTGGCAGGAACATGTATAATATATTGTACAATTTCTCTCAAAAATAGGGAAAAACAAAATGCATGTATTTAACAACGACAAGCAACAATGAAACAAGAATAAGCAAAATATTAAACGAAACAAAGGACTAAATTGAACATTCTCACGGAGCACCGTGTAATCCTGTGTGTGTACTTTGTACAAGAACAAACCTACTGAGCGATGAAAAAACGCGAGATGTCCTTTTCCGTTCGGATGTGCACAACCGACTTTCCCTCTTCTTTACGAGCAAGTATGCGGCCATCTTTAGTCCAGGTGTACTTCCATTCCAGGCTACTAGCAGCTTGGCGAGTCTCGTAGAATAACTGCCTGTATGGTTTTAGTCAGGCGCTCGTTCAGCTAGATGCGGTGTGGCGCTCCAGGCACTTCGATGTCGGCAGTAGTGAGGTTGCGGCGGACGCGTGCGGCACTCAGCAAATTATCACGCGTCGCGCGTCTTGCTAGTCGGACAACGACGATTCGAGGGCGGGGCGCTTCGCCTTCAGTGTGGTCACGCCGAACGTTCCCAACACGTTTAGCAAAAACGATATCCTGCTCTTCCAGCTTGATCGCTAGTTTGAGTGCGAGGTTGTTTATCAACTGAGCTGGGTTTTCCCCACTATACTCCGCAACACCAGACAGTTGAACATCGTTTAATAGGGACTCTTGCTCACGTTCATTCAGCTGCTGCTGGAGTTCCCCGATTGTTTCCTCCAGTTGACTTAAACGAGGGGAATTCGTTTGCTCGGTACTCACTTCGAGTTCTTTAACACGATGTTCCAGGGAGTCCATGCGGTTATAGCACTTATTCACCTTATCATCCAGACCTGAAAACTCATCTCGAAACTGACGTATTTCATCCCGCAATGCGTTAGATTAGATATTAACCGAGCTTATCATAATATTCGTGTAACACCGCAGGACATAAAAGAGACGGCAATAATTTCACCATTCGGTCTGTTTGAATTCCCTCGGATGTCGATAGGTTTGCGAAACGCGGCGCAAACGTTACAAACATTAAAGAATAATACGGTTTTGCAAAATTTCTCAAGAATTAGAATTTATCAAGGATCCGGAAGGAAAGGTAACCTCGTATTTATTTTGTTATATTGATGACGTCACAATATCCTGTACCAATGCCCAGCTGTTGATGGAACATTTTAAACTCATTTTTAGCAGGTTCGAACAGTACGGGATAACAGTCAATTAGTCAAAATGTAGTTTAGGGAAATCAGAGATACATTTTTTTGGCTACAATGTTAGTTCAGAAGGGATCTTTTAGGAAAAAAGGTCTAGCAATACAGAATTTTCTGCGGCCGGAAACGGTCGATAAGTTGCGACGGTTTCTCGAAATGGTTAATTTTTAACCATTTCGCAGCAAAAATACAGCACGTACGATCGTGAGTTGTAAGCAGTATACCTAGCAATCGATCATTTTAGGAACTTAGGTCGCGAATTAACCGTATTTATGACCATTTGCCATTATCTTAAGCATTTTCAAAGATAGGTACGAATCGAGAAACACCAATGCGAACACGACAGTTATTGCACATCAGCGAATAAACAAGGCAGGAAGCGATGACGTGGTTGCTGTCGCGTTATCATGTCCGTTGTTTGTTCCAGGAGCATCGATTTCAACGAAGTTGCTCAGGCACAGGAAACTGACAATCAGAAGATACGCATGTTAGCAGAATCGCGAGGCAGCGTCATATTGAAATAAATACATTCACCGCTACATAGCGGATATATAGATTTATTGTAACATTGCAAAAGAACAGGTCAGGTCATACCTCTCAGTTACTTTCCTAATAATAGCGTTTGATATAGTTCATAGCATAACCCACCCAGCCGTTACAAATTAACAAAGATGTCGCTAGGTGGGTTAGATCATGCATTCAATGTCAAACATTAATGTTACAAAGACACAGTTTCTTAAAAAGGTAAGCTTCCGATAACAGAACGATTTGAACATATTCACGTAGACACAGTTGGACCTTTACGTCGGTAACGCTACATAGTGTATATATAGATATATTTATTGTAATATTGCAAAAGAACAGGTCAGGTCATACCTCTCAGTTACTTTCCGAATAATAGCATTTCATATAGTTCATAGCATAAGCCACCCAGCCGTTGGGGCCACGCGTAGAATGATGACAAGACTTTAATTTTGGCCGGAAATGAACAAAGATGTCGCTAGCTGGGTTAGATCATGCATTCAATGTCAAACATTAATGTTACAAAGACGCAGTTTCTTAAAAAGGTTAGTTTCCGATAACAGAACGATTTGAATATATTCACGTAGACAAAGTTGGACCGTTACCGACTTCACAAGAAGGGTATCGCTATTGCGTCACCGTCATAGATATGTTTACAGGTTTTTAGAGGCAATACCAACTACAAAAATTACGGCTCACAAGGTAGCTGAGGCTTAGATAGCCGAAGTGTGGAAATTTAGATACGGTTGTCCAAAAACGCTAACGAACGATCAAGGTAGGCAATTCGAGAGCGAAGTTTTCAGCAGTTTGATGAATATGCTGGAAATAAATAAAATCCGTGCAACAACATACCATCCACAAAGGAACGGTATGGTAGAGAGAATGCATCGCTCGTTGAATGTAGCAATTAAAGCCAGGCTCACAGACAATATGTCATGGGTCGATGAACTACCGTCAGTTTTGTTGGGACTTTGCGCAGCCGCTAGCCGGTAACAAAGATCAAAATGTAAGTTAGTGTTAGCACGTAGTAAGTTTCGTTAAACGGGCGATTTTTATCATAAAGCAGAGAAAACACATGTAGGCCAATACTCCTCCGTTTCTAACAAAACTAAGGAGTATTATTAATGACCTGCGTCCACACTCACGAGCGACTAGCGATTCGAGAACAATATTTGAACCTTATTTCTAAAACAGATAATGTTATTTGATTAAGAGAAAACTAAGACTGGTAATAAAGGGGGTTTTGTATCATTAATAAAGTTGATTAAATAAATATTGATGTCTTAGTCCATCAAAAATTTACGAGTGGATCATAAAGTTACATGAAATTAAGGTTAGTGAGCTAGGGTTAACAGAAGTGAGAAGACTTTTGACATACAAAAGGGCGATAGTTAATCAACCGTGTAATTGCGGAGAATAAGACATCAGGTAGTGTCTTCGATAGAGATAGTGTCTGCGGTAATGATGATAGTGAAACACGAAATAAGCAGGGCGAGCAGAACTCGCTACTGCCAATGAATAAGACCACACTCTGGTCGAGTGATTAAGAAACCCGTGCGATATCTGCTCACCTAGCAAAAGTAACATAGTATATCTGCTATTCTATGAGACACATATGCTAGCAAAAGTACATATATCACTATGGCTACAGGCTAGCGACATAGTTGATAAAGTTAACAGACACTAAAGATTTCTTGAAATGGGCATTTAACATAATAAGGAATTAATTTTCAGGGCCCAAGCCCAAGTAGTGACTAGACAACAATATACTAGAAAGTAAATTGAACTATTTTGGAATAACGCCCATCATTATCGCTGTAATACTGTCCAGTATTACAGCGATAATGATGAGTTATTATTATTTTATGTCACGCAATAAGAAGGGGCTGCATAGGACACATGAGGGAGTGGGTAAGAAGGAAAGTGCCACGAATACTGACTTGGATAGCGGCAATGCCAGTTAATCCCGGAAACAATTGGAACCCGGCGACCGCAGCAGTTTTGTATAACAGTGTATGGAGATTGAAAAGTGCATGAATCAGTCAATTTAGTATAAAGTGTGCTGCCGATTGCCGCGCTCTCTTTACAAAGTGAATAGTGACATCACTGGACCCACGGCGAGATGAGGTGCTTGCGCGGATGTATCCCAAGTCGGATTTTAACATCGAATATGATAGTATCAAGGTTCAGCATGGAAACATAAACAAGAGCAGCGTTACGTTGCGACCATTGTTATATTAAGACGATATGAGGGAACTTTTTCGGAGACCTTTGTAAGAGGCAGTCGTTTTCATGTGTTAAATATATCCTTTGCCGTTATTAGTTTGTTTGAACTTAAAATTAATTATATTGTTATAAACTTAAAGTGGTTTTAGTTAATAGTTAGTGATTTTAAGTACATATAAAGTTAATACGTGTTAATCAGATTTAGTTAAGTTAGTAACACGCCGATGTTGTATTTGTCATTGTGAACCTTGTATGAACGACAACATCGGCTGTGTTTATGTGTATCTATTTTGCTGGCGCTGTCATAAAGGATACTGACAGCCCTAGTGGTGTTATTGATCGTTGCAGAACGGACGTTATGACAGCTACACAATGCTACTGTATGCTCACAATTGCCAAGAGCCCGCATTATTATGATAAGGTAGCAAGTAAGAGAAAGTGAGGTAATATAAATACCATTGAAAGCTCTTAATGTAAGACACGTTATAAAGCACAGCGATTGCTGAATGGGCATTTATAATTTTATAAAGGAGCGCCAGTGGGACGCTCGCCAGTCGCTTACACCACTACCACTACCCAGCCACGTCTACAGACTGTATCATTAAGCCAGAATAAACAATTAGTTTTACAACAAGAAATGAGATTCAGACAGCATCTCATTTCCATCAGAACCCCACAGCTAACACGCACAACACTATAAATAAAATTATCTTACCAACTACCTATATTAAAAACTAGCTTCTACCCGCGACTACCGCGACTGCGTGAAATTTCCGCCCCCCACCCACCATGTCGCAGCGCATCGCCCGCCCGCGCTTGTGCTTAATTTTCGCTTACAGTTCTCTCTTACTTTTTCATTTTGCTCGGCTCATAAGGACTGTATATGCCATAATTTTTCTTGAGAATTTGGCTATCAAAAACAACAATATTTCTTCGAATCCGACTATTGGTTCCAGAGCTCCGGTGATTAGCTCGTTCAAACATAAAAGCAAACTGTTCAGCTTTATTATTTGTATATAGATTAAGGAATGTAAATAAAAATGTATATTGATTGCAAATTAACTATAATGTTGGATAATACTTATACATTGATGACAATATCGAGAAGGATTTGCCTAAGCCAGGCGAAAGCCTAAGTTTCCGGTCACCAGAGGCAGTACTCGGCAAAATGACTATAGCGCCATCCTCTTTTCACACAGATAATTTTGAGACATTCTGTACCGCTCTAAGTTGCTACAATTTGAAGACGTAAAGATGATTTCTGAAAACCTTAACCATACCACAATTGTTAAACGATGCAAAAGGCAATGTCAAAAATGTGACGTAGGTAATTTGTGCTCACGAATTGTGAGTACAAATTCCACATGAAATGTTGTTGCCGACATCAGCGGGTTTGTTTTCTGTTTTCTAACAGTACATAAATAATATTGATTTTATATTAACCTCATTTCCCATGCCCGTGTACGAATTGTCGTAAGAGGAAATAACATTCGTAAGGTTTAAAAGTGGAGTTTATGCTCAGGATTCGTGCCAGCAACTATAACTAGTATAGTTACACAAAGTTCAAAAGTTATCTAACGTTGTCGTAAGATGATCTCTCTATAGTAATACATCCTTAATTGCTGAGCATACTACCGCCACACACAGTCACTTAATTGCGTAACACACTTACAATAACTATCCTTGGATTTTGCAAGACATTCCTAATCCATTGCTTTATAGGTCAGCACCCTAATTGCGTAACACATTTTCGTAAACGATTACGATTAATCTGTTTGATTTTGACGGTTCAAGAACATTCATTGCGTTCTATATATTGTTGAGCAGAATTTTTATCGAACTCAAGAAGCAATGGATTAGCAATCTGTTTCAAAACGATTCAGATTCCGATTGATTGTGTATTACGCAATTAGGGTGCTGATTATACTTTATTTTTAATTTGGAATAATTCTACTCAACAACGTAAATATCGCAATGAATGATGGTGGACTGTCAAAATGAAAGGCCGATGTCATTGTAATAAGTGTGTTACGACATTTCCCCGCAAGTTTTTCGGTGGTCCACCTAAGTTGAGACTTCAGTGTCATCATGTTCGTCTTCTTCTTCTATGACCTCCAGGATTTGCCTCTGGTCTTCGGCTGCTGGAACCTGAGTCGGCATCGTTGAACGCCTCAGCTGACCAATAACAAATTGATATTATGATTGAGATTTATATACAGGATGTCCCGTAAGTCGACGTCAAGCCGTAATCGGGTGAGTCATAACAGTTAACATCTACTGCCTGTGACGGCCTTTTAACTCCAGTTGCTACAAATTTAAACTTTTTTTTATATTTTTCGGTTATCTAATATGACCCCTATCACCCAGCGTGACGTCGATTTACTGGTTATCCTGTTTGTTTTTTCATCCGGACAATTTTTTTTTTCCTATTAAATTATATTTCACTTATGAGTTTTTCTAACGTTGGATATATTTTATTTGTGAAATAAAATTGATGTCTGCTGCCTTCTGGCAGTTTTATATACGAAAAATGTTAAAACTTAAAATATTCGGATAAATATATCTGACGCTTGAAAAATCTGCACTTACATAAAGAAGCGAATTCAACACCGAATGCACTTAATATTGTGTCCAGCGTGTATTGTTGCCTGCACGTTATAGGAACTAAATGTACGACCAACTTATCTGAGCAATTGTTGGTGGCATTGGTTGTAAAAGAAATATATATATTTAAAAGTTAAACGAAAACCGATTGTATATGCAATTCAAAATGTTATTTCAATAAAGGTCCGTTGCACAGATAAGTTGGTCGAAATGATATGATGGACGGTACTGAAAGACAAAGCCAAATTTGGGGCTGTATCTACATCGACACGCTAAGAAGAATACCGAACATTCTGGAATGGTTGTGCAAATGGTCAAGTCTTCCGTCGACTCTATCTGCACAGTCAATCTAGTTTTGTTACCATACCTTATAAACTATGAAACTATTAAGAAAACTTACAATCGTCTGACGCTTGACCCGTGTTTTTAATTGTTTTAATTCTTCTCTCTTCTTTCGTCGTAAGAAACCTACCTCAAAGAAACCAGACAGTGGATACATGATCTTCTGGCAAAGCAGAGGCCATTCCCGCGTGCAGAGTTTCCAGTTTGCTTCCGTGAGTTTTAGGTACGTACGTATATGCAAAGGGATATGGGACTTGCAGTACAGGCGTATTTAATTTTTAGGGTTTCATATCCAACTCGAAAAATGGAACCCTTATAATTTAGTCATGTCCATCTGTCCAGATATGACACAGCATAATTAACACTATGGAGATGAAACTATTATTACAACGCAAAACAATGAAATAGTGAAAGTATGTTTTTTTTGTTATGGTTGGCACTCTCCAAACACGAGCGTATGGGGTATTATTGGATCCCATAATTAAAAAAATTATGATGTTTCTATGTGACTTTGCTTTTGATATTTCTGATATTGCTTATCAATAGATTTTAGAGAAATATTATATTTTTGGTTAAAATATCATATATCTCGCTAAAATATAGGTTTAAAATTAAAATAAGCCTTGCAGTTCAGAAATGACCAGTCTCAACCGGCTGCGACCGTTCACGAACATGACGCGTGGATCAGCACCATCCAGTTTAACCATTTTGTTGGGAACCGAATGATCCAACACACGCGCCAATATCAGAGAATAATTAAAAGAGACTGTGACCTTTGAGTTTGTATCGGTCCTTCTTCATAGAGCACCTCCTAGTCGGATGGGAAACACCGACCTTCCCTAGTTTTAAAACATAATTGATTTTTGGCGTATTATAGGGTCTATTTTAACCATGTCAATAACCTCACTCCGTCTGCCCATGGGGGTAGGCAGAAACTACTAAACGCCACCTGTTACGATGCTTACTTAGTCCTTTCGCTTCGTTTCCGTTCATACACCTCAG
Source organism: Dasypolia templi (assembly GCA_963555695.1). NCBI lineage: Eukaryota > Metazoa > Arthropoda > Insecta > Lepidoptera > Noctuidae > Dasypolia > Dasypolia templi. Next base: position 22,442,640 of record OY743153.1, read on the forward strand.
GAGTAATTCCCGTATTTTGAAGAACGTTCGCAATCATATCTCAGTCTCAATCTGTCAAAAATACAAGAATTCCCTAAGTTTATTTTACTATCCCTTCATTATTTATTAATTAAACTATTTTCCAAATATGCATGTTCTATTGCGCTACCATTGGTTTGAACTAATTTCCTACCCTAAAGCTATTAAGACATTTGGTCCCATATGTACACATACATAAATTGACACCTACGGGACGTCTTCGCCTTTTTTTGTCTGACCAAACTATTTTCTATTATCGCATTCTAAAGTTACGTCAATCTAAAATCAGATTCTAAAGTAAGTTGCCACTATTCATTAATATCTCGGAATCAATTATAAGAGACAATTTAAGAGTAGTAAACAGTGGATGTGATTTCGCATTTTGGTGCACATTTTGGCTCGTAATTTAGCATAACGAAAAATTGCGTAAAAGCTTGAAAACTGCTAACCGTATAAACGTGTTGCATCTTATTGCCATTTTGTTTGATGTCCTCTTCCGTTCAATCGTTTCGTCTTTAGTCAAAGTTGCCGATGTCAGTTTCTCTGCAAACGAAGAAAAAAGTAGAGTAGTTTATCAAATTAAAACTTTTCATTTTATTTATGTAGTTGAAAAACACACAAACATGTTTGGTAAAAGAAATGAAAATGACGACGCCACGCTATGTGGAGATTGAGTCGGTTTCGGGTCATAAATCCATAACTTCCATGTTTTCATAGATTTGCAGCTGATTTTTTTTTGTGTATTCATGAATAAATGTACTTTTAAATAATATACAATTAATGGATATAATCATATGTTTATTGTCTAAAAAAAATAGTAAACTTGAAATGTTGAAAAATTTTCAGAAATTTATGACTATATTTAAATAATATGACCTTAAATGCCATAATAAACACAAAATAAACTCTTAAAATGATTTCTGCTATTATTATGTACCATTACTTTTAACTAAAAAAAAAAACACTGTATTATTCAACTAACTCTAAAGCTTCATCTATAAGTTCCATAGACTTTTTACTAGATGGTTTTCTTAAACTTGTTATGTAAGGGTCCGAAGTATACAAAATTGTATGTAGAACATCTTCATTTGTAGCTATTCTAGAGCATTTCCTAGCATGATGAAGTCTGAATCGTTTATAGTCTTTGTTCCTTGATTCCTGCGCATCTTCGGAAAGTTGTCCTAGGGGAAACACCGAATAATACCGAATGACGCTTTCACCGTGAATTAGGACTTTATGGACAGATGATGGCATATAATACCACATATATTTATTAACATATCTTTGTGCTGAATCCAAAGCATACTGACCGAATTTTGTAGCGTTAATAACTTTTCCACTTGACATAACTTGAAGTAAAACATAAAATCGTTTAATCAATTCCTCGTCCACACCAGTAATTTCTGCACTGCACTGATAATTTTGAAAAAATCTTCTAGCTGTATTACCGTCATTGCTGTTACCAGTACCTTGTTTAGGTTTATCTATATTTAAACCAAGTTCTTCTCTGAACCTTCTTTGTACATATGCCTTGATTTTTCAAATCTTTGTTTTCGTTTGTTGTAGCAGACCATTTTTCGAAGCCTAGATTATAGGATACATGTAAAATTAACTCCAAAAATCGAATCCAGCAATGCAATGTCGATAACCCAAATTGATAAGCATTTTCATCAACGGGTTTATTTTGCACTCCTTCTAAATTATTCATCTCTGTTGGTCTTGCACCACAAATAGTGCACAAAGCACCTGATGAAGTTTCTGACAAAACTTGAGCCACTTTCCCGTCAACCATGGTTAAAAATAATGTATGTTTAATTTCGATACCTTCTCCATTTATATTGACTAAAGTTGGTGTAAGAGCGTCCTTTTGAGCTTTAATTTCATTAACTACACTTCTTGTCTTTTCAGGTGTCTCCTTTGAAAACTCTATTAAAATGGGCCTACAAAATCTTACTGATGATGGAACAGGGTTTTCCCACACAGTTTCATTTGTATTAATATTTATAAGTTTCAGAGGCACTAATGAAGCTATAAATAAATTAGTGTCAGAAATTAACTCACTTTCTTCAACTAAGACTTGCTTGTATTCACTTTTTCCGCTTGAACCATCACAGCCCCATTTAGAATAAAGCATTAAATGTGTTTTGCCAACTTTGTATACACCATCAATTTGTAAAATTCTTGCAATAGTGTGATCCAGCAGATCTTGAAGTTTCACCTTTGCTTTAACATTATTAATTTCTACGCTTGATCTTGGTGGGTAGCACTTTCCTTTAGCTTCCTGAATTGATTTGTATGATGGAAATAATAAGCAATTCTTTGCGATTAAGTAACTCCTCATGTTTTCATACTGTGCCATATTAAGGTCCAACTCGATGAAAATACTGAGAGCTTCGTCTTTAGAGTACGCTGTTAAATGTGCCGGTTCGTTTAGGAGATTTTGACGTATATCACTTTTTTTTCCATGGGCAATACTCGTAAAATTTCGACAATGAATGCTTCTTCGGTTTCCCCTTGAGATCTCAATCCCTGAAGATATGAATTCAGTATAAAATCAAGGCCACTCCAACATTCAAGCAACTCCTTGTTTTTTCGTCTTTGTGTTCCATCGGAACTGTCTTCGTAGGTTTTCGAAGGGCGTCCTCGCTTTCCTGTCGATGTCGAAGGTTCGGATTCACAAGTAGGTTCTTCCAGATTCACAGTAAATATGACGTCCAACCAAACGCTATTCTTGTTTAAAAATATTTGCTTATTTCTGCCAGATTTTGTGTAACGTTGACGAAAGTTTGTAATAAGATTTTTTTGCACACTTGCTACAATCTTAGCGATATTTGCCTCGGAAAAGTTGGTAAAATTATTCCGTATATAACTTGTTAAAGCAACAACATAATTCCCGTCACTTTCAATTAAAACAAGACATAAGTCACGTCTGGTACAGTTGAATTCACTCATTGTTGCGAGAAGGTAGATGGTTAGGTTACTACACTTTAAGTAACGACAATGACGAACGAAAAACAGTATGTAATTATTGAGTATTCAGAATCCCTATTTTATATAAAAATATTGATTTGAAACGTGTGCAAAATTGTGGTAGAAAGAACGAATTATCATTGTGTAGTTATGCGGTTTACGATATGTATAATTGATAATTTATTATGTATGTGAACTAACAAATGGTGGGAAACACTCATCTCTCTCTCTACTCACTCATTATCTTAACGTAAACCGCAATTAATAAAATGTCACAAATAAGACCTATAATAAGCAAGTAGTCAAATAGCATTACGTATTTGTAGGATTTTTTACTGTTTTATGCTATAATAGATTAACATATGTTGTGCAACGAAATTGCAACTTTTCTTTTCTTATTTTAATATAATATTAAATTTCCTATCAAATAACATAATTTCCAGACCTTCGGCAAATTTCGGCAACTGTCAAAACTCTAATTGAAAGTTTCAGGTACGCAAAAATGATATGTCACGAGATAAATATTTCTAGTAAATATATTTACACATATATAGCATTTTTATGCATATCAGTCAAAAGTACATAGTATAAGCTTTCTGTAATGGTATAATACTTGTATAGTTTTCATTGCTAGGTGGCTAGAAAATAATCTTAAAAAAATACAAATTCAGATCGTTTTGTGATAGTTTAGGAATGATGTTTAGATGATCTTTTTTATAAACCAGTACCGACCACATACATAATTTATGTATAATATAGTAGATTAACTTCTTAGCTACAGTTTGAGGTATAATACGAGTACCTGCGCCGATTTTTACAAAATGTATTTATGGCCAGGCCCTCTTAGGCACCTCCACATAGTGCGCCACCCGGATCAGCCTTCACAGGAATCGGAATCGAGATATTCTGGGTGGCAACATCCTCATAGAGATTAAATAGAAGCATGTTGATGGTTTTAGTGTTATCCACGTTTGTAAGATGCGTCATCTCCAGTTCTATTTGACCGGTGGTCTGTGAATATCATAAAATAATAAATAACATCGTACCTATCTGTACGACTAACGGCCGAACCCAATAACGTATTAATCTCCAAATTTGGCGTACTGGAGATAGAAAAACCAATCAATCTCTGGTTTCAAATAAAATCTCTGGTCCCAATAAAACCAAAGTATGCGACCCTATAACGTATTGACACCTATTTGCGATTGACAGGGACAGATAGCATTGTTCTTTCTATCATGAGTAGTGATCTGTCTTATGTTATTAAGTTGGGCCGAAACATGACAAGTGCGAAAACCCCTCTCTATCTCGATCTGTCGAAATTTTTCTAAAATACTGACGTCATCCTAATGCCAGTAAAACTCAAAAAAAGCACTTTGACTGTTCGTTATCTCACTACGAGATACCGATGAAGCATGTTATTAAACAAAAATAACTTTTATCATTGCAACATCGGTCGATTTTATGCATGGAATTAGTATGTACTATGTTGATTTTACGTCCACCTCTTTTGATTTATGTTTAGTACCTTGTAAACGACTTTTTAGACCAAAATTAAATGTTTGTCTTAAGCATTCTACAATTGTAAAACAAAATTATTAGGCACTTATTATATTTACTAGATAATCACCACAAATGACAAATGGGCTGACGATCACAATTTGACTAAGCGAAGGTTGATATTGTAGCAATTACGTTTATTTAATATTATCAAACCCATGACGTTGCTCATAGTAACCACCTTTAAGAAATTAACGGGCGATTTTAGTAATTATTATGCTAAGGTTTGAAGATGATTTTTTTATCTCAAAAAGATGCTTTTTTCCGAATAGTGCTAACAATATTACAAAAAAAGTGTAAAAGCTTTAAAAAACTGCCAAGTTATAAACGTTTTAAAGTAAGTGTTAGACAAAGAGAGGACTATGATAGAAAGACGTCATGACTATGTAACTTCAAACTTGCGCCATACATTCACCGTACCGCGCGCCAAGGACGGGAATATCCCGTTCAAAAAATTTAAAGCTTGTGTCTTCTTCATATTTACATCGATTTAACAGAATTTTTCGATTATCTCATTTTATTATGCCTTGTTTGAAGTTATATGATTTTTACAAACTTTTAGAAGCTAGCCGTGAGCTAGCCAGTACAAAAAGGTTTTGGAAGCTTATATAGGAGCTTGTTCAATTAAAGAGGCGCGAACAGGATTACAAAAGGTATAATTGTTAAATAAAAACAATACAAAACTGGCGTCGCAGCGAAAGGCTAGAATGAAGTCAATACTAGTAACAAAGGAATGATTCTACTACCAGAACTTTGTGGGTCACTATGTGATTCTAGGTATTTAAGCGATAAAATCAAAATCAAAAGTCATTTATTCAAACTAGGCTGAGAGTCAGCACTTTTCGAACGTCAAAATTACATAAGACAGTCCCCCAAAACGCCCGCCCTTCACCACTTCCTAGTGCTTTAGCTGGGAAGAAGAAGTGGCGCAACAAACTCCCCAGCAGCACAGCTGTCTGTTTAGTTAGAAAACCATTGAATTATATAATTATAAGGTAATCAAAGAATAAAAACAGAAACACAAAAAAAAATATAACATATTAAATTATCTGCCATATTTAAGCTAGCCACGCCAATATACCCAAAACAGAAACCAATGAAAAAAACAACATAACTTAATACACAAATAAAAGCCTCCAGGCATAAGGGGCGTGACATCTTACATATGCATTATTGGATTATTTTTTAAGTAACCACAAATGACAAACCAGTACCATCGAAGTAAAATAAGTTAACAGAACAATTACTTAACAGAACTATTACAGAACAAAATCAAAACCATAGCCAGCAAGACGACCAGTCACCACAAGCAGCACCCGTTCACGAGCATAACGCAAAGATCAGCCATTTATTAAATAGTTAGATATTTAACAAACTAAATTAATTAACTACGCGAACGAAACATATTAGCGCTGTGCGGATCAAAGTAGTCTGAACGCGCTGTGGACGCTCTCGACTGCCCTGCAGCCGACGACCGCGAGGCGGCGGCGGTGTGGGGCGAGGTAACGGCCGGACAGGTGTGGCGGCAAGCTCGTACGCACACTAGCTTGGCGCGCACACTGGCGCGCTCCGACTAAACCCAAGGGGTAGGCAGAAACTCTGTGGACACAAATATACAATGTTAGTGTGGTCTTGTTAACATGGTGTTGTAAAATGTAAAATAAATAAATTCTTATCGGTTTCTCGTCAACGTTTAAGTTGCCCACGTTTACAATAAAATTGCACTACCAAACATTGATTCCAGATAGTTGACCTACAATTCTTCTTTTCAACTCAGGGGCTTGCTGCTAGAAATAACCAACTTCATTCATTAAAAAAAATTATAGCCTGTCATATCAAGTTTTGACGAATCAGAAGTTGAAGCATATTCTGTTTAAATTCTCATTGCACATGGTCTCAAAACAACAACAGCATATTCTACTATTACTACTAATTTGTTTTATCATACAGTTTTATCAATGATTAACTAAGAATTCCTGCCAAAGTCGTGAATATTTTCACTTTAACATGATAATGACATAACACGTTAAATAAAATATGATTTTTGTCCCTTTATTTTAAATGAAATTCTTTTAAATTCGCTAATTTTTCCTCTACTATACTTTAAGCTTGAATTCAGATTCTTAGATCATAGTCGTATTTTGGAACTATAATCTCAATGCCGACATGACAAATTTCAAATTACTACGTAACAATATTTTATTTAAGACCATGCACAAGTAAAAAATAATATTAGCATACTGTGGATTTTGCACAAAAAAGCCCCCGACGAAAACATTTGTGAAAAAACCAAGTTCTGAACAAACAGTGCGAACAAGTCGGCTTCACCGATAAAATAATTGGCGTCTATCTAAATGCATGCCAAAGTAAGTAAAAAGTTTATTAGTTTCCTTAGGGGAGCTATACAAGAGAACACTAACTGTATGAAAAATTTTATGTCCCGTGCATGCCGTTTCGTACTTATGTCCGCAATAAACCTATATAAGTTATCCGATTTTATTTTGTAATCTCCAATAGTATGATTATACCTACCTTTATGCTTAGTAACGAGTTCCACAAAGTTTGACGTCAAGTCAACACGAAGTTTGTTAACAAATGTGGGAGGAAACGAGTTTGGACACTAAGTGAATTGCAAAAAGATAAGAATTATTTTATTTTATTTTATTTTATTTTGAAAGTCTCCTTAATTTTAATCGATTGCCAAGCAACTGATTAGCCATCTTCGTATTTAAAAACGCTATTATGAGCTAATGTGGTTGCTGTTAAAATTGATGACCATCGGTGCACTGTTTAAAGCTTACTAAGAGGATGCTTTAAGCCAAGAGGGCGGATTTCTTTTGAATCAGCTAGTCGATTGAATAGAATTGTTGTGTGCTTCAAGGTTGTTTTGTTCCTAATATCGAGTTGGGGCTGAATAAATATGGATTTCGACAACCTTGTACGGGATTTCAGAACGACGCAGAAGAATGAAATAGTATGTTGAAACGTCTCTATTACATATTCTTCATTCGAAGAACAGATGATGAAAGGATTTATCGGGAAAGCTAGAAAGGGAAATCACGAGGAGGCTCAGTAGGTGCTCAGGAAGTTTGAAGAGAATTCGTGAGAAGCTCGTCGGAGAGAATGATTATTCAATGTGTTATCCCATGTGCTCCTCATCATATGTCGCCAGTTATAAGGCCAAGAACTAAAAAAGCCACGTTGTAGCATCAAACACAAATCACAAGAGACATTTGTTGAAAACAATTTTGATACATTGTAAAGCTTCATATTATTATTGGTGCTAGGTGCGAGTGGCTTTCATAGCAACAGCCAAAGTTGTAACTGTGAACAAGTATAATAATTGTTATTAAAAGACACTGAAACCCCAGTGAAAAGCAACAGTAAATAATGTGGAATATAAACAAGTTGCTACATACGTTTATAAAAGAGTATGTTCATGTGATCAAGTATAAAGGATATGCAACTAAGCTATGAATTTGCATGTCCGTGTTAATTTATCGGCTTCTGGTTTAACATTAATTTGGTCAGTTAGTTTACATTAGTGAGTAGATATAAATTAAGATAAATACCTTTTCTTGTTTACTCCAATTATTGGAGCTTATTATTTTCATTGCTACCATCGCAAACACAATTAAATAAAACAATTAAATAATTTTATTAAAATTCAAATTTTTAACTTTTTCGCTCAAAGTTACGTTACAAAAATCGTGGTTTTGACATCTTAGTTCTTAAAATTCTGTTTTTTTGTCGAATATTTTAATTATAATCTGTGCCCAACACATAATTTTACCTCTGTTTAATTTCGCTCTAATCACCTGCTAACCAGCATAGAAAGAAAAATAGATTATTTGTACAAAAACACCAAGAAAAAAAATTTCGTGATAAATAAAGAAAATGTTATTAATTCATAATAATTCGGAACTAACTAATTGGTAACCTAAACGGTGGCTAATTCATCAATACCATTTTCTAAGTTGAAATTTCCTTAGTGAATGTTTATTTCATAAAGTCAATTCTAATTAATCATCAAAGAGTTTTGTTGATGTTTCTAATGAGTCTATTTCTGATAAAACATATTTTGACCGTACCCAAAGGGTGCCAACGGAACCCTTTTAGTAAGCCCCCGCAATCGCAATTGAAAATTATTGCGGCTAGAACCGCTAGAAAACATAATAAAATAAAGTTACAAATTAAAGACCCGTACAAGAAACGTATTTAAATAAAATGTTTCAAATTTGCACGGTGGTACGGAAGACTTGAGCGTGAACCAATCTGACCCGCACTTGGCAGGTTTATTATTATGTACCTGTGGCGGCATCTACTCCGCCACATGCGAACAACGAATCACACTGATGTCACACAATTCCTGCATTGCGCAATCAGAGTTTACCGCGCAGCTAGCATATATACAACTTCCCAACTACAATCATCGGGCAGTTGCCTACCAGATACGACATCCATCTGGTCGGAGGATCCTCCCTTTACTAAAGAGTATGAGTGAACTTTACTCCCTGTTCCTCATATCCCTTCATACCAAACGTGAAAATTTCAACAGTCTACTATATATTACCGTTTATGTGATACCGCGCGCTAACAGACAGACGGACGGCGGAGCCTTAATATGGTGCCGTTGGCACCCGTCTGTTACGGCACCCTAAAACCCAGCAAAAATGCGAGTTGGACTCACGCATCGTGGGTTCTCCTCGATGAAAAAAATATTGTTCTATTTTGGACCAAAAGTTAGCCAAAATAAAAATTGAGAAGCATTATTTAATAGGCACTTGTAAATTTTCATCAGACATAACTTACGTCACGCTTTTATTATTGAGGTGGTGTCTTAAGGGGCCGAGGAACAACGCACGTAATAGGAATTCGAGGCCAGTACAAAATTCGTTCGGAATATTGCTATCTCTGTTTGACAAAACAAGGGAGCAAGGGACGCGGTGCGCAGCCGTGTGTGTGTGTGACTGTGTGAGTAGATAGAGAGCTATTATTAGCTGTACTGTAGTTACTGTACCTACCATTCAAACTCAAACTCAAACTCAAAGCATTTATTTCAAATAAACCCATTACAGGCACTTTTGAATTGTCAAGGGGTCGGTCAGTCAGAAATATGAAGCTAGTTGCCCATTCCAAAGCGAAGTAGGTACCTATGGAGAAGAACGGGCAAGAAACTCCATGGACACTCTTTTAAATAATATGGTTACAGAAAATTTGTTACATCAGTCTTGTTGAAATTAAACATGTGAGAACGATGTAGAAAGACCCGTAATAAAAAACATAAAAATCTGAAAAGAAAAATTAAAAAAGCCGTGGCAGCCAAGAGATGACCAGTCCCCACTGACGGCGCCCGTTCACGAACATGACGTATGGATCAGCACCATTCAGCTCAACCATTTTGAAGGGAACTTAATGATCCAACACACACGCCACCACCAGCGAGACATTTGAGTGAGCGTGACATACTCTCAGCCGCCAGGGCACATTCAAGTCAATGACAGACGTGCCCAGTATAGGGTAGCTTTATAGTAGGTACTACATAGTGCTCACACGTGTGCTTTGCAATTATACAATACTAAAAGATTGAATTTATACAGTGCAAAGATAGTTTTTACAATCTTCAGCAGCTCCAACAATATTTCCGAATGCTAATCAATTGTTTAGGCGCCCTTGTGGAGCAGAACCAGCGTTGAGCCAAGCATTTTTGTCAGAGATGTAATCCTCCAACTTATAATATGCTTGGCTGCATAGTGTGCGTTTGATACAGGTTTTGAATTTCGTTTCATTCAGTTGGAGTATGTGGGGAGGTATTTTATTATAACATTTTAAACAGTACCCCATGAAGGATGAATCTACTTTAGCCAGCCTGAAATTCATTCATTAACGACTCGGAAGATATTTCTATCTATTAGTAATTAGGTATGTAGGTATGTCATGATTTGCTTTGTTTTGACGGCTTTGGGGAATCGTTTGTAAATCTACAGACTAGTAATGCGTTTTTTGGAAATTCCTTTACAATGCCGGTATCTCAACATATAAGAATATTTCGTCGTCTAGGCCTTGTAGAGAAAATCAAGAAAAGTACATATACGCTGTTGGTGTTCTTGAATAAATTATATAAGGAACTACTTATGGTACTTATATATCGTCGAGCAGTGGTGGCCCAGTGGTAACGGTCCCGACTTACGAGTTGTAGGTCGTGAGTTCGAACCCAAGCAGGCGCTTTACTTTGTGTAAATAATTTAATCACCACTGCTCTCAAAACGGTGAAGGAAAACATCGTGATGAAACCGGCATGTCCTAGAACCAAAAATTCGAAGACATGTGACATCTACCAACCCGCACTGAGCCCGCGTGGTGGATTACGGCTCACTACCTCTCATAGAGAGGAGGCCTGTGTCGCAGCAGTGGGAACGTTATAGGCTGATTATGCTATTATGCTATATATCGTCATCGCGCGCGGTCTTAGGGGGAACCGGCCGACGTTGTACGTCGAGTAAATACAAAGTATAGGGATATTGTCTTTGTTAATTTTAAGCCTGTATAAGATAATTTATTCCCTTGGTCTTCTCTTTAAAAAAACTAGGGCTTTTTATGTCTTATTTATGTACTTATTACTTTTACTAAACTTAAAAATTGTTACTAAATGTATAAATAATGAATAAAAGTCAAATAATCAAAGTGTCAAATATAAAATATTCCAATAATTTATACCTATTTACGCAATATGAGTACATCAATAACACCGTCCTGAGCTAAAAACATTAAAAATAAAGTATTTGAATAAATATTTGTTTTGTTATGTTCTTCATCAAATTCAAATGAAAAGTCATTTATTCAAATTCGGCTGAGAGTCAGCACTTTTCGAACGTCAAAATGACATAGTACAACACAGATAAGTATGGAATTAGTGGGACCGGTGAGACTAGATATAAGACCTAAAGCGGTACCTAATATTTTAGGTGTATGATTTAATTCTAAGATATAGACCCATAGAAAATGCAGTTATTAACACTAATAGCTGTTTAGGTATATATTCATAGGAAATCCGGTCAGCAAAATGGTGGGTTATTTAATTATATGTAGTGTTTACGATTATTGAGGCAGTTGTAGGTATCTTTCACGAACTCATTGTAAAAACTATTTTAACGCGCACGAGACTGACCAGGAAAACTGGTGGTGTTGGTCATCTTCTGGTGGTTCCACGTGGGTTCACTGGTCGACACTCCCGTATGCACGAGATCTCGGCACAGCACTCACGCTAAATGTTCTCTCGAATTACAGCGATAAAATCGTATTAGACGGTTCAGAGGTGCGCGCGCGCAAACGTAATTGTTCTTGTATGGTTTCATTGGAGTCTCTAGGCGAAGTGACGCCATTTTGAAGACACCATCATTTTGGGAAAAAGGAGGGATACAGGAAACGCCGAGTGCTCATCCTAACAACATTAAAATACTGATTTGCGCACTAGGGTTTTAATACTATAAGAGGCAATTATTTTTTATTATGTTTTCGGCGTCAACAAGTGGGCTACATTTTTTTTTTAATGTTTTTATATTCCAATATTTTTACTTTATTTGTATGTATATAACGAGGGTAATTCACCCATTTGGGGTATCTCGTTATCGGAATCCGAGTTTGACATGGTGCAGGTACGAAATAACAATCTCAACACTGATTACAACTGTCTAGTTATTAACTCTCGATAACAAATTAACAAAATCTCAACTAATCAAGCCGATGGAAATGGATTAAAATACGGTAACGCGGTAAGTTCGATACAGGCTGGCAGCACGACCTCTCGCCTTGCCGTGTAACCAAAAAGTGCCGTTTATCCTCCGTCCTCTCAAGTCAAATACGTCTAATGTCAAACAATCCCAACTGACAGCTGCCAAGCATCGACCTCACCCAAGAATATTGCTTGACGTTTCCGACAAATTATAACAGATGGAGTTATTCTAAATTAATAATAATCCATAGCGATTCTAATAATTGTGCCTCTGTTTTGGGTCTGCGACACGGCCATCTTGACAATTTCACACGTCCTCGTGTGAGGCATCTGAAACAAGAATTTATGGGAAAGTAAAACGTTCCTTGCTCGGCCTTGCTGACCAAGACGTCAGGCAATAAAATAACACAATACAAACAACACAATTTTATTTTGATTCACATTGTCATCAATTCTTATAAAGAAAATCTTAGCATAGAAATCACCACTCTTCAAGAATCATCAATTTTCAAACCATTTCATGAAAACCCCTCCGACAAATCTAGTATGCAATGCTCTTTTCGGTAGACCCAACCTTGTCACGGACATCACATTGCCTCCATCCGGCAACTATGGGACCTCCATCCGGTACCCAATCATAAGACTATACATTGCCTTTATTTATCATCTTTGACGATTACCTACATCGCCATGCTGGACTTGCATCCACGAACAGCATTGGGATGCAAGCAATCTGAGTCAATTGCATTCTACATTTGCATCTTTTATCCCTCACTTAAGGTCTAACATCTCATCAGACGGTCTCGTCACGTCAGTCTTTCAGAGTCAGGGTCAGAGTCGGCGTCAGAATCTTTGTCGTTAAAATTTTCACTGTCGGTATTTTTCGAAGACGGTCGTGCGTATACTTGTATGTCCCATTTGAAATGAGAGCTTTAGGTACGTACCGGTCTCCATCTAGTACCTCTTTAACTTTGAAAGGCCCTTTGCATTTAGGATCGAGTTTTGGTTGGTTTCTTTCTTTGTTTTACAGCAGTACAAAGTCTCCGATAGTAACGGTTTTAGTTAGCTTTGGTAAAGTCAAAACAAATTTACAGTCAACAATCACATCACATGTTTGAACTATCCGTTATTTCTCAAATCGTATCTTAGCTGATGACTTAAGAAGTACTTAACTAATTGATAAAACCTCGCGTCCAATCATGATTTCATGTCGCAAGAAATAATCGAGTAAAACGTCAAAAATAATTTCATCTCTCTCAAGTAGTCAAATTGTGTACAGTTGACCTTACAGAAGTCTGTCCAATACCAGAATATGTGACATTCTCACAAACTTATTTACTACTGAATTTACAGGATAGATTCTTTAATCCAGCGAACATTCAGCACAGAAGTCATAATAAAAAATTAATTGCTCACCAGAATGCCGTGAGGATCCAGCAGGTGCGTCCACAAGACACACATCAACTCGCTTTTCCCTGACAGGATCAACCGCCGCGCTGCTGCTTGCTTCTCTGGCGTTCCTTTTAGGGCAGTTGAATGCGTAGTGTCCTTGTTCACGACAGTTGAAGCAAGTGATCCAGTCGGTTTTCCCTGTTGCCTGGTCACTCTTGACACTGCTAGACGCCATCGATCTCAATTGCTGTTCGTATATCTTCGAGTCTCTTTTCAGATGACATTGCATCGATCTGTGTCCTATTTTTCCACAGTTGAAACATTTGGTTCCGGCATACGGAAAATTGGGGCGGTTCCTCTTCGCGTCAGGACCTTCACATTCGTCACCGCCAGACGTGGCGCTACTCTTCAGAAACGAAACAGCCTTCAGTTCCCGTTGTAAATAGTTGCGGGTTTTGATGTCCGTTGTGAAGGACAATCGCTGAACTCGCGTATCGTTCTTCGCGATATGAGCTAGCACCGTCGCAATGGCAATCTGCTCTGTTGTGAGGCCATTCCATTTCGACATTATGGTTGTCATGAGGGTAGCTGCATATGCGGCCAAACACTCATTTTCCTTAGGTTTATTTCTATACAGATTGATTAGAAAAGATGCGGGAGTCTCTGGACAATCATACCTGGCTATAAACAGCTCCCTAAAATCGCTTCAGCACATCCTAGGGTAAGGAGACATGGACGACAGCCATGTCGAAGCTTCTCCCTTGAGTGCGCGGCTCAAGGCAATCATCAACGCTGCACCTTGACTATTCGGATCGATAACACAAATGTCCGCTGTTGCCAGCCAAGCACGGGGGTCGACATTCCGCTTTTCAGGGTCAAAATCCGGTAGGCGAACATCCACACTCGCAAAAGGTGTTTTCATTGCTTGCACGATAGCCATAAGGTTTTTGTTTTGCTGGTCCAAAGAAAACGCCATTATTCCATTTCTGTGCCACCTTCAAACGCACGCGCCTTGCCTTTACACTTTTCCTGCCTAACACTGTCACTTACACCATGTGGGGCATTTGGATTGCATCCCACTTCTGATAACGAGGGTAATTCACTCATTTGGGGTATCTCGTTATCGGAATCCGAGTTTGACATGGTGCAGGTACGAAATAACAATCTCAACACTGATTACAACTGTCTAGTTATTTACTCTCGATAACAAATTAACAAAATCTCAACTAATCAAGCCGATGGAAATGGATTAAAATACGGTAACGCGGTAAGTTCGATACAGGCTGGCAGCACGACATCTTATGGAGATGACGTGGGTGAGCGTGCGAAAATACAACGCAGGCATAGGTCATGATGGGACGGATGACTGCGGTATAGATGCGGAGCTTGCATTTGAGGGACAGTTTACTACGGGCTGTCAGTACGAATTGGAGCCTGCTAAGAGCGAAGGAGGCGCGCGCGCGAACCGCCTTAATATGAGCCTTAAAGGTAAGGTTCTCATCGAAGATCACGCCTAGGTATTTGGCTTGCTTCTCCCAAGGGATTGGCTTGCCGTATATAGTGATCGGGCTGGGAAGTGGGGGAGGGAGTCGACGACCTCTCGAGAAGAGAACCGCCTGACTCTTATCGGGGTTGACCTCGATTCTCCATTTCCGGAACCAAGCGCCTAAGACGTTTGCGGAGGTTTGGAGAGTACGAGCTATAGCGTTGGGACAGTGACCGGTATAGTAAACGGCAGTGTCGTCGGCGAAGAGAGCCAACTGAGCCTTTTTACTTTTTGGGATATCGCTAGTGAACAGCGTGAAGGCGAGAGGAGATAGTACGGAACCCTGAGGGACACCGGCGCGAATAGGATGAGGGGACGAGAGTGCTCCCTCGACGGGATAGCGAAAGGTCCGGTTCGACAAAAAGTCTCGTAAGATGAGCACGAGACGATCTGGCACTCCTAGTTGGTAGAGCTTGTATATCAAGCCGTTGTGCCAGACTTTGTCGAAGGCTTTCGCTATGTCGAAGAATAGCACACCCGTCGTCGCGTTACGCTGTAGACCAGCGCATAAGTGCTCTACTATACGGTGGACCTGTTGGGTGCCCGAGTGTTGGCTACGGAAACCAAACTGCTCGTTTGGTATGAGGCTCTTTGCTTCGGCGTAGTCTTTGAGACGCTTATAAATAAGCCTCTCGTAGATTTTGCCGAGAACATTGAGTAAACTAATAGGGCGGTAGCTGGAGGGCTCAGACTTTGGCTTGCCTGGCTTTGGGATACCGATGACGGTGGCTTCTTTCCATGCTTGTGGGAAAATGTTGTTGCTCAAGGTTTGTATACCTTATTGGTAATACCATCCGAACCGGGGGCCTTACGAGCGTGGAGCCCTTTAATTTTTGTCGTGCACTTCGTCTGGAGTGACGAGGCTCTTCGTTCGACTTCAGCGTCGACCTTGTTCAGGTGAGCTTGGTCTACTGGTTGGGAGCTGGGAGAACATTGGGACTCTAGGCTGTCAGCAAGACATTCAGCCTTGTCGGGACTGTCGAAAGCGACACTATTTTCGGGGCGGATGAGAGGAGGCATAGAGACTTCTTCTAAGGAACGCAATTTCCTCTGTAATTGCCAGAAGGCTTGATGAGTGGGCTCGAGTTCACTGAGCATCTTGTTCCAGCCCTCAGAGCGAACCTCCCCTATGCGTTTCTTTACAGCACGCTGTAAATGGCGCATGTGGGCTTTGTTCACGTCACAAGGGAAGGAGTCGTAGGCACGGATGGCCGCGTTCTTCTCGGTTATCAGTTCACGTACGTCAGTAGGTAGTTTCCAGCGATGGTCTTCCATCACCGGAACTTCCCGTGAACAATCCTCGTTTACAGAGCACGTACAATCCGTATTGACGGATTGTACGTGCTCTGTAAACGAGTCGATTGCGGCCGTCGTGTCGGCGACTGACACTAAGTGATCGGGGATGGTGTCTAAGTGAGGCGACGTGGTGGATTTCAGTCTTTCGCTTACTTTCCTCCAGTCGGTTATCGTCTGGGTCTGAGGGGGGCGGTTAGGGTCGATCAGGCCCGAGTAGGGTGCAAGATGCATGACTACAGGACGGTGGTCAGAGTTAAGCTCGTGGAACGTCTCTATCGATTGCAAACGGAGGTTCACATTCTTGAGCAGCGCTACATCGAGAACATCGGGAAGGTGATTAGGATTACCTGGGAAGTGAGTCGGGCTCATTGGAGCGATGACGTCAAAGTTAAGGGATTCGCCTAACTTGAAAACTAACCTACCTCTGGTTGAGGTTGTGCTACTATTCCACGCCGGGTGCTTGGCATTAAGATCCCCCGCCAAGATGACGGAGTCACTCATACCGAAGAGGGCAGTGAAGTCCTTTTGGAGCAAGATGGGATCCTCCGGACCATTGTCGGGTGGGATATACGCGGATATGATGGTGATCGGTTGGTGGCCGGTCATGCCGAGCCAGCAGATAGAGGTCTCCAGATGGGAGAAGAGAGGAGGTGGGTCTATAGGGATACAATACAGAGATTTCCTAAAGTATATGAGTGTGCCACCCTTGTGGCATCGAGACCTGTCATTGCGAACTAGTTTGTAGTTGGCAATGTTCGGGTTGCGGTGATGAGGCTTTAAGAAGGTTTCCTGTATGAGGAGGATGTCGAGCTGGTGGTCGCGGAGGAAAGCGGCGATCTCATCGCGTTGACCGGAAACGCCATTAGCGTTGAAAAATCCTAGTTTGAGGGGTCGGGGTTTGGTGGAATTTAACCTTGTGTTATCCATTGGAAATTAGAAATTTAAGGTTTTCAGGACTAACGCTATCTCGGGATACGCGTTAAGGATTTCTAAGAGACGACGGGGGTTGCCGTTTGCAGCAACGATTTCGTCGGCCATTTTTTCCACGGCGGAGGAATAGAGGGCCGCGTATGTGCTGATTATGATTTGGGCGCTGTCGCGGCCCGGGGCTCTTTGCGGTGCAACCGGTGGAGCCGTAGGGGCCGCGGTGGTTGCCGCAGGCGCTGGGATGGCGGTAGCCATCAGCGCTGGAACTTCAGCGGGTTGAGCGGGTTTGGAGGGCACTGAAGCTGCGGGAGCTTTAAGGTGCATAAGGTTTGCCCAGGGAGAGGGCATTTGAGGGCTAAGCCGCTCCGGCATTTGCGCGGAGGGAAGCTTCCCCCAGGGGCTTTCCCTGTGCTGGCGGTCACTCGCGCGTTTCGCGAGTTTCGGAGAGGATGACTTTGGCGCTTTCGGACAGCCCCGGTAATTTGCCGGGTGACCGGATTGGCCGCAGAGGACGCAGCTCGGCGGCTCTGCACATAGCTCCCTATCTTTAGGGCGAGAGCAGTCGGCGGTGCCATGCTCACCTAGACACTTGACGCATCTAGGGGTCGCATAGCAGTTGGTCTGCGAGTGACCGTACAGTTGGCAGCGATGACACTGGCCTATCAAGTTGGCTCGGTAGAGCTTCTCGATAGAGATGCCCGAGAGCGAGCACACCGACTTCACCTTGAATATCGGGTGGTGACCTTCCGTGGGGTCGCAGATGACAAGGACCATGTCGTATACAAGGCCCTGCCTCGCTTTGTGCAAGCGATGGACGGCGGATACTGGGACGCCTTGTGCAATAAGGTCGTCCTTAATCTCCTCAGTGGGGATTTCTTGGGGAACGTGCCTAATGACAACGCGAGTGGGGGTTTCCTCCGGAAGGGAGTACGTGTGAAAGGAATAGTTCCTTTCACGCAGGGCGCGGGAGAGATCCCTAAAGTCCGTAGACGAGGGGACGTTAACTTTGATCCCCTGGAGGGTGGATCGGGCGTTGGTGTAGTTGATCTTGCGATCAACATACATCCTGGAAATTTCAGTCCATTTGGACTTGTCTTGGACGTAAATGGGGGGAGGAGGCTTTTGCTTCCTCGCGGTAGGAGCGGGTGGGCAAGCCTTAGGGCTGGCGGGGCGACTGTCCCGCGGACTAGGGGCCGAAGTAGAGCTGGCTGCCGTTTATCCTCCGTCGTCTCAAGTCAAATACGTCTAATGTCAAACAATCCCAACTGACAGCTGCCAAGCCCTGTATCGACCTCACCCAAGCATATTGCTTGACGTTTCCGACAAATTATAATAGATGGAGTTATTCAAAATTAATAATAATCCATAGCGATTCTAATAATTGTGCCTCTGTGTTGGGTCTGCGACATATATAATTAAATTAGGGAGATAATAATAATAATCCGCTTTCGGGAACCTATTATTGAGTGTGCAAGTCACCCTCTGGCATTTTATTTGTGTAATTTATTTAAAACGTTAGTCAGGCAGGTGCTAAGTTCGCACCCAGACAACTTGGTGTATTCGGTGCTTAACTTTGTGTATTTTTTTTCATCAACCATTGCTCTCAAAACGGTGAATATGGCCGTATTTTTTCATCGAATGGGAATGTTTTTTTTTTATTTTGAAGCATAATTATTTGGAATTAGCTTTATTTTGAAGCATAAAGAAGACGTAGAAAATTTTAGGATGTCGTTGTACTAAATCGTCCAAAATTTCCAAAATATTTGGATTTAAAATAATTAAGTTTTACGCAGCTGCCATTTTGATGACTTTTTCAACTGACTAGGTTTGTCGGTTAGTAAGTTAACGGACCTCTACGGCAGTAATTAAATTTAACGCCTGATTCAGACATATAATCATGGATTGGCTCATGGTGAAACACACTTAACGTCCCGTTAAAATTGTAACATAACATTAAACTAACTAACAGGTGAAACTGGGCCTTAAAGTATTAAATAAATACATATTGAATTATTAAAAAAAAAGTAACAATTCATGATTCCTTTTATCAAACACTAGTCCAAACAGGGACAAGCCACAGCTATAGAACACAGACTCAACAGAGAAATTACAGCTGAATAGCCGTAGCACGAGAACGTTCTAATTAGTTACTTTATTACTTTCCTCATTACAGAAATTGTATTTGCGTTCAATATTAAACTTTATTGACACATGGAATTAAATAGATTTTTGCTGTACAGGATAAATGTGGGCATAATAACAATATTGATAGAAAAAATTCACTCCCAAATATTAATTGGCTAATTTACCTTAATGCAGTGCTGGTCATGTGGGTTATTTAGATATCTCCAAATGATTGATTGAAAATTTAAAACGATTTATAAAATAACTCTTGTTGGCATATTTGTAAAAACAGGTACAGTTTAAATATATATTTTACAAGAAAAAAACAAATTTCACCTTACCTAACCCTCTCATCAAACACGACGAAAACATAACCCCTTCGCACCGTCTTCGCTCCAGTAAAAACTTTTCGGCCGGCGAATAACTGTTTGAATTTGAATGTTCTGTAGGTAAGGTATGGAATAATTCATAAAAACGGCGCTATTCAATGTATGTAAATGCGTAAGTTTGATTGCTGTGTACAGTCACGAGCATTCATATATTACTAATAACTGTTGCCCGCGACTTCATCTGTGATCCAGGTTAATAATTAGCCTATTTCCTTATCCAGGACATGGTATGTGGCAAATTTCGTCCATATGGTTTCAGCCTTTTAGTGTGAAGGCGTAACAAACCAACAAACAAACTCACTTTCGCATTTATAATACTAGTTAGAATGGATAGCTCGGCTGATTTCATGATTGCCCATTAACATAACAACAAATATAAATGTGATAATTTGTAGAAGGCATATAGGTATTATATGACAATACCAGTGGCAGCACAAATATGTGAAATCGAAGGAACACCAAAACTATCTGGCGAGACATACTTCCATATTTTTAGTACATACATAAACTCACGTCTTCTTCCCATTGTGGTAGGCAGAACCTAAAGAACGGCACCTGCTAAGATTCTTACATAATTCTTTGCCTCGTTTTCGTTCATTCATCTGGTCTTACACGCACGCCGGTTGCGAATACTACACTGATGTATATGTACCTATTTACAAACTGCACCTAAGCCAGTAATAAACCAGTCATTACTACGAACGGTTGTTTCACTTGTCACCTACATGTCATACACACCAGACGTTTCTGAAGAACATCACCAATAAGATCACTACATGTCCTCTTATGGCGTCCCCTCCCTCCGTTTCCACTCACATCTTCCTTGTAAATACCTTTTTTGCGGGCTTTTGGCGAGACATGCCACGCCAAAATGTAAGATGCTGCATCGGCTGCACAAATAAGTGTCAATGCAATATGGGATATTTATGTCTAACGTCATAAATAACTGTCTACTCAGTTAAAACTCAGAATAATGTGATACTTCGCTGTAATCAAAAATATCATCATCACTTTAGCAGTATAAAATCAAAAATCCCGACTTGAATCCTATAGAAAACATATGGGGTCAAAGGAGATATTCCAAAATGTATGGAGCCTGGGCCAGTTCCTTGTACACTATACATAAATTTAGGAAAACACCCTAGATAAATGATTGGTCTCGACAAGATACCGGGCTCTCTAGGAACTATAGCTCAGTGAATGCGGCAACTGATTATTGTAATGTGTGTAAGACATCGTCACTTGACATTTGTCAGTTGACATTGAGAACTAGTGTGCGTGAAGAATTGTATTACCAGCTGCTCAACTGTTACCCTGAATAAACCGGTTGATCGGAAAAATATTTTATGCTGTGGTCTATTAATTAAGTTTTAAATATAAAATACTTAAAAATTAACAATAAATTAAAAGCGAATGTCTAAACATATTTGTGTATTGGTTAGGCGTACGTTTCTCCTTAAGAAAAAAGGAAGGTATCAATGATTCGGCCGCATTTTTATACTTTTGTTATTATTATTCACATACGATTTTTTTTTCGGATTTTTTCAGTTTCCATGGGAAAATTGTTCAGTTTCATGGGTAGAATCACCCCTTGAAATAGTGCCAGCTAACATTTTTACACCTAATATGTGTATAGATTGCAAAGATAAACATTAAATAATTTATAGAACTAAGTTAAGTATACAGTAACTAGGTTAGATAAATGAGGATATATAGTATGTAGAAACAACCAGAATTGAAACGGCAGGATCGTTATTTAAGCGTTTCAATGAAGACTGACAATGATTAGATTTAACAAAATAGTTTAACTTTAAAACAATTGCTTATTTCTAAGAATATCTAGTCTAGCAAATAATTACGCGTCGATATTTAGGAGCGATTGCTCGCCATCAGCTCAAGAATAATTATGATCTTCGAAAGGAATCGTTTGTACCTGGGCGTAGACTAATCCTCAACCAACGGAACTTCTGACTCAGTGTTGCCATTAAAATAATATAGGGTGTATCAAGTCTGTTATAGGCTCAAAAGTTTACATTCGGCCAACCAGAAGAAACGAGTCCCTTCGTTTATTTGTAATCAATTACATTGAACAAAAAATATATAACTAAGGACATTTAAGAAAATTAAATACTTGACTAAGAGGAAAAGAAATGTGAACCTTATTCGATTGTATACAAAACAGTTAATTTAAAAAAAACATAACATACTCATGTGCTCCTATCTGTATTAACAATGCCAGGCGGCACTCATATGCTCCTACCTGATTTGTATCGCAAATAGACAACATTTGACAAAACCCAAAGTTGGCTAAAACATTATTATTATTTTTATGGCACAACATCATTTATAAAAAAATAGAGCTCTACCCTAGAACAAGTCTGGTGTATCTACAAATAATCGCTTCTCACTACTGGAATTATATCTACTGACACTACACTCTCGAATCGTCTAAAAATATATAAGTATGTGGTTGAGCGGTCGGCTGCTGTGCTGCGTGTCGCGGGTTCGATTCCCGCACGGAACAAATATTTGTATGACCTACAAATAGTTGTTCCGGGTCTGGGTGTCTTGTGTATGTGAGTTTCCATGTTTGTGAACGCACCCACGATACAGGAGTAATTCCTAGTGTGGGGAAAAGTTAAAAAAAAAAAAAAAAAAATCTCCTATTCTGTATGTTGTGCTTTGTTTCCTATTTTATCAAACTTTTCCTTATTTATTTCTTGATATTTAGTTAAAAATTCTCCGGCTTCGACCTTAACTTCGTCCAACGTTTTTTTTTTCATAACGCCGCTGCCTACCTCCTATATTACTTCCTTTAATATACCCAGAGAAGGGTTTATAGCACTTTTCCCAAACAGCAATTCAGTTGGGGCTATCTTTGTTATACTATGCACAGAGGTATTAATACCTAATTGTACGTCTTGTACGTACTCGTCCCACTAATTGGGGTTTTTACCATGTGTCATTTTGCTCAATGCAGACAGAATCGTGCGGTTGTACCTTTCTACTTGACCGTTAGTAAGAGGCGTAGCCACAGAATTTAATATGTGCTAAATCCCTAAAAATTTTACAAATGATTAAAAAAAACTAGTAAAACTCGTACTCCTGTCCGTAATAAATTAAATTGTGTAAACACATTCATACCTTAAAATTTAACATTTAAAGCCGGCACAACTTTTTATTTCTGCCCCTTTTAATAAAAGTGCATCAGTCGGTTTAACTGTGTGTGACTTTCAGTTGTTTAATTTTGACAATAAATTTGCTTTTTTAATGTGCTTTACGTGGATCTATGCAATTTGAAACTTACTGTGACAGGAGTATCATCGTATTTTATGTAGGGATGGATTTGCAAAGTAACTTTTATTGGAAACTCCTTTCAGTTGCTCGGGCCTTCGTTCATGATCTGCAAAAATAAATACACCGTTAAAACTAAACCAAAGGCCAGGGAAGTTAAGGACCACTCAATCAGCATACTCTCAGACAGCATGGCTGTTCTGCAAACGCTAAACAGCCACACAGTTGAATCTGGGCTAATATACGAGTGTCACCTGCGCCTTAACCGGGTGTGTAGGCTCAATAACAGCCGACGAACATGCCAGAAGGGGGTAGAGTGAGACACCAGTGGGACCTGAACCCATCATGCCACTCTCCTTCGGGTACTTGCGCACTCTGGTAAGGAAACGCACCAGGGACCAACATCACAAACCATGGTTGGAACAAGGAGAGTGCAGGCAGGCTAAGGAAGCACTCCCTACAATTGATGGCCGCCTCACGAAACAGGTTCTCCGACTAACCAAATAACAGCTGTGCACAGTTACGGCAGCTTAAACTGGCCACAGGTCATTTAATAAACACCTCTTTGTCATTGGAGACACAGGCAGTCCGCTGTGCAGTGCCTGCATGGAGGAGGACGAGACAGCAGCTCATATGCTTCTAAACTGCCCGGTGGTCTTCACATACAGGGCAAAGTACTTTGGTAACCCGGGTACCTGGGTTACCAAAGTTCACGAGACTGTCAGTAGCACCAAGGCGTTGCTGGCCTACTACTGCTACTCAAGGAGCTGGAGTGGATTGAATTATCGATTTTCCCACCGTATGCAAAATACGCGCATTGACTTGGAGTTGCGGACACCAGACCGTATTACGTATTACCTAATAAGTAAACTAAAACCGGGACGGAAAATTGGGGGCGGACTCGTAGTCACACCAGTGCTGCAGTGGTAGTGTAACGAACATGTTTTTTTATGTTTGTCACACTGGAAATTTTTCTTTACGATGTAACACTTATTATTAGTGCGGTGAAAAAATATCAAACCAGAAACGCTTTTTGTAGTTAATAACAGTTCATGATATTAAACATTTTTATTTTCTGTAAGTCATACAACAAGTTGATAACGAAGCCTTATAAAAAAAAAAAGGTGGGTCGATCGAATTGACAAACCTTGTCAATTGAACGACCATTCGCCTTTTTTTCTCGCTCTTATATATTTATAATTAGACGCATAATGTCAGTTAAAAAAATAAAATTATGAATTTTTATACCTTTACAATAGCCGTGGTGTAATGGATCAGCTACTTACTAATTGGACTTTCAGCCTATATGAAATATTTACTGAATTTATTTCTGTTCACTGTTCATGTTTTACTTACATCTAGTTAATTACATTAAAAAAACTATTTCCTTATCTCGGAATCTCATCCCACAAAAGCCCCTTTGAAAACTTTAAATAAAATGCGACACCAACCGACGCCTATCACTGTATGCAAACAAAAGATATTCGAGAAAACGTAGCGGACGCTGTGACTTATCCCGAGGTGCTGAGGAGTGCAGATGTATTTCACGGCTACCAGGACAATTGCAGTGATTGGTAATGATCTTTACCAGCATCATAATACTTCCTTCCTAGCAAGTTTGGAGGCTATTAAAGGCAAGAAAGAGGTGGGATCTCTGTTTCTTTTTTCAACAAAGCCAAGCCAGAGATTAGAAACAAGACTTTACTCGGGATCGGGTCCGGGGGGACGTTACTGCCAAACAGCTTGTCACAAGCTGCACTTTTTTTATTTGGGTGGGAAATCATCAAAATCAAAATATTTTATTTCACATAAACATAAATGGGCACTTATGAAACGTCAGATTCTAGGTGCACGGTTCCAATTGGTCGTTTCCTATGGAGAAGAGCCGGAAAGAAACTCCATGGTTACTCTTTTAAAAATATTTGTCTTTTACAATGTTTTCAAATTACAGTGTTAATAGGTATGGGAGGACAGTGTAGTCCTGTTAACAAGTACCATATGTTAAACAAATAGACAATGGTCTATAAATTTACAATCCACAAGGCCTACAACGTTCTCACATTTACAAAATATAAAATAATCTAATAAAGTAAAATCAAAAACGAATTAAAAATTTTAGGTATATAATGTCAAATAATGATAATATTATGTCAGAGTTATGTAAAACGTAA
The DNA here is from genome assembly GCA_963555695.1 of Dasypolia templi. Lineage (NCBI taxonomy): Eukaryota > Metazoa > Arthropoda > Insecta > Lepidoptera > Noctuidae > Dasypolia > Dasypolia templi. The sequence goes on from OY743153.1 coordinate 22,468,059, forward strand.
ATATCTAATCCGCCGCCGCCGATCGCCTCCGCGAGGACACTGCGGTGCTTCGCTCAAGCTGGGCAGACCTCCACCGTATGCTCCACCGTGTCCTCCGGGCGATCCACACAATGGTGACACCCGGGCGTTTCCTCCCGTCTTATGCGAAACAGGAACCTCCCGAAACAACCGTGTCCGGTGAGGAGCTGTGTCAGGCGGAAGGTGAGGACGCCGTGGCGCCTCTCCAACCACTCCTCAAAGAGGGGACTTACCGCCGCTATCATGGCGTGCCCAAATCACAGGCTGCCCTGCGGGGTTATTATTGTTAAGGGTTGCTGTGTCCGACTACAGGGCAAATTCTTTTCTACTCTCTTTCCTCTTCTCACTATTCAAAGCTTCTAAGTTACAGTTATTGAAAGAATCCAGGTCATCCCGCCATCTCCATCTGGTTCACGAATCCACGATGTCGCTTGCCATTAAGAGGGACCCCATGAGTTTGGCCCAATGCTGGTCCGGTCGAATAATTAATGTTTAAGAATAAATTCTATCATTTTTTATTCAAACAAACACTTATAAATTTCACCGCACTACAGTCCTGCCGTCGGCCTCGAGAGAATGCGTACCTGACACCTGTCAGTGCGATAATTCTAGTAACTATTAGAGATGAAATTCGCAAAACACGTATTCGTTGAAACTGACAGGTGCCAAGAACGGCTTCTCTCGTCGGTCGGACTGTAATTGAAAATTACAAGTGGTAAATGGGTGTAGAAATATTAGCAGTGGTACAAACAGAAAATAAAAGTTCTATTAGTCATACTAGGTGACAACCTGGTGTGAAGAAGAGTCTGGTAAATTGCATACAAGCAAGCCTTAAGATTTTCACAATTTTTCTTACCGTATCATACGTGTTTTATTTTTTTGCAATTTTGTTTCGTCATGTTGACGAGGAAACCGATGTCAGTTTTTTAGGAAGCGAAGGAAATAGTAAAGGAATTTTGTCGACCCTCTTAATTTTATTTACTTTTAAGATTCAAACAAATTTGTAAATAAAATTAATGATAAAACAACGATACAAACCTTTTGGCGACAATGCCACCAGGATCAGCCTTCAAAGAAATCGAAAGCGAGATGTTTTCGCTGACGAAATCCTTACAGTTGAAGTTTTCCTTCCAGGACGTGCTCTAATTGCTCATCTAATTTCAACAATGAATCACCTCATAAAGCCTAAGAGAAATTCATGTGATGCGACAAACCCACTTTTTATGATGTTTTGAAAATTTCCCAAAATTCGACTCAAAATATCAATTTTCTCTGAACTCCCAAATTAAATTGCCTTCATTGCTATTCTATTGGCTACCCAGTACCTTAGCAAACCTTACGATGTATCCAAGTGTACTCAAACATCAATCAGTTAAACCAATACCTTGGTGTACCTACCTAATAATTTGATCAACTTTTGCGAAACGTTGTGGATGCTTCCACAGATGGAAGGAGCGAAATCGATATGTAAATTTTGGTCCCGAGCAACAGTATCGAATGACTGTAAAGATCGAATATTTTTTTTTTCTTAAATGATTTGCGTAAAAGTTTTTACTATTGTTATAGAGTTTATATAATTATGGTTAAATTCAATTGAGGGCGAACGTTTCAGCAGGCTGAAACGTTCGCCCTCAATAAATTTTAAGAAAGCAAGGGCGAGCAATTTAAGATTTCAGCAGAAGACGGGTGAAGAAATTTACAAACTCTTATGCAACTTCTTCCTTTTAAACTCAAAACTCAAACTCAAAGCGAACGTTTCAGCAGGCTGAAACGTTCGCCCTCAATAAATTTTAAGAAAGCAAGGGCGAGCAATTTAAGATTTCAGCAGAAGACGGGTGAAGAAATTTACAAACTCTTATGCAACTTCTTCCTTTTAAACTCAAAACTCAAACTCAAAGCATTTTATTCAATTATACCATTAATAGGCACATTTGAATTGTCAAGGCTAACAAGGTATAGCTCATGCGAGCCTGCAGCTTTCCTACAGGTCGATTTAGACCAAACTAACATAGAACCAGAGCAAGACTTAGATCATCCTACTCTTGATTTTCTTGTTATTCTAGTAGATAGAACAACCAAAGAAAACTCTTTTCTAAGATAATTTGATAGAGTTGGGATAAGCATTCGCTCGTTTGGGCGTTAAAATAGAAACCAATTAATTTGTTTATTGAAGTCCCTAAGTTTAAATATGTTGTTTGTATTCCACTTAGTAATAATGCGTTATTTACCTAGCACATTGGAAACTTTATTTCTAAAAAAATTTGAGACATCACTCTATTAATCGAAACTATTTTGTTTAGAAAATATGCATGAAAGTTTTATTACAGGACATTAATATGCATACTCAAAAACAAAATATTCCAATTTAAAAAAAAAACCTCATTCTACGGAACTCTGCGACGACACTGTTGGTGTAGCGACGTATTGCCACGCCAACAGTCGGTCTGCCTGCGGCAGGCATTAGTGGTTTTACAACAATTTTTTTTGGAAATAGAACTTACCAAAGTTTAACATTCCTACGTTGATATACTCCTGTATATCTGCTTGTCCTGATGAGCTTCGGAACTTTATTATATTGGTTATAAATCATTCCTCGACCTTTGAAATAATAGAAAAAGTTTGCATGCATGAAACACAACAATTTCCTACCCATTACAGTATACTAAGAAACTGTTTCACTGTGATATTAATGTCCCTCGAGCTCCCAAGCCATAAATTTACCATGGTACATGCCGGGGCCGCCATCGATTGTGGAGTTATCGGGTGCGACGTCAATACTCCAACCAAATTAATCCATACAAAGCTCTGTAAAACACAAAGTAAGGATTTTACTAATCCTTATTAAGGAAATCATGTATCTTGATACACTGTGCGTATGCACTGTGCGTAGGCAGTTCTTTACTCTGGTGCCCTTACCATCTGTAGCTTGAACCTGTTCCAGATAAAAAATAATATTTTAACGAAGGCGAGTTAGGCTTTCGTATAGTACATAGTCGAAAAGGGTTCTAGAAAACGTGATTTTTGACAATCTTAAAGTTTTATTTTTATATTGGTTCGCTTTCCTTCAAAACACCAATCGCGTATTAGTAGCATTTGCCATATGTTACATACCAGGCCACTCAGAAAGTATTGCGAAAAAAAGTTTTTATGTATGAGAGACTGGCCAGTTAAAGTCTATTTTAAAAATATGATTATTTGTAAGTAATAATAAGTACGTTTCAATTTCAAAATTTCCCTCTACATTGTGTGCGAGCTAATTTAAATTATCGTATCTAATTAAAAAATGGATCTGCGCCGGAAACATTTTCGTGTTATGATTTTATAATAAAATTATAGAAAGAAAGAAAAATAGATTTATTTGTCACAGAAACATGCACGCATAATCAGCCTATTATGTTCCCACTGCTGGGACACAGGCCTCATCTCTATGAGAGGGACTCACAGAAACACCTGCATATTAAATAACTCGATTCCAAAACTAAAAAAAAAACAACCAGATTTATTCTTACGAAGACAGAACATAAATAAATAGTCGGCAGCCTTACGCCGTTACTGTGACGTGACAAGAAGGCTTCCACTCGGCATGATGCTGTGCTATGCCCACGGCACAGCGCTGATTTTCAGTGGTCACCCAAAAATCACGTACGGAAACCAAGTCAGGTTTAGGGATTCAGTATATTAGAAGAAAATACAGTAGCGCTCATAAGTCCATAGGCATTCTCACAAAGTAATAGATTGACGCTTCGGTTTCACTTACGACCTTCTTCTACTATAGACACGCACACACACTCACTTTGTCTGTAATTGATAGTAGTTCATTATTTCAACTAAGTTAACATATGGCAGGCTAGCTTAGTCGTAACCGTGCTTGGTTAGGAGCGATTATGGCGAGCCCTGAGTTCGAATCAGACATTTACGAATAATATGTATTTATAGTTTTTGTATGTTATTAATAATACGTAAGTAGATCAATTTTATTTATTAAATAAAATATCTGTAGTGGTTCGATAATTATCGAACCACTACAGATATTTTATTTTATTTAAAAGTTTTAAGTTTTTTTTTATTTAGAAGTTATCTTATTTAAAATTATAATCATTATATGATGAATGATTATAATCATTCGATACTAGTCTCGTTCATCTTGTTTACTTAGATAATAAAAGTTTGTAGGTAGACCACAGAAAACTGAGTAAATTATTTCGATTTCTGGGAGGTGGATGCAATTCGTTACGACTATTCACATAATTGAACGTTGTTGGTTAGTGGCGAATGTTAAAATCTGTTAATTAGCAGTATATAATATCTGTTAATTAGTAGTTATAATTTTCAAAATGCAGTGAAATATGAATATTGAAGTGTGACAGTACCTAAATTACCCTAGGCTGATACATTTTTCGTTTTTCCTAATTATGTTAATATTAGCGTTAAGGTCGGTTTCCCCCTAAGGGGAAAAGGCCGCACTCCAACCCCATGCGGCCCTGTAGAGCTCGTCACCAGACTTGGTCACTCTCCCACCGATAATAGAAGTGAATCCCCAAATTTATAGAAGCCGAATGCCTTGATATTATTAATGAGGCAAGGAAACAGTGTATCAATATTAGACGATACTTGGGAATTCATAGTTATGAAATATATTGGAAGTGATTTTAGAAAGCTAAATAATAGAGGGAGGCAGAGTAAATTATTATATAAACTAGTGAGTAACCCAAACGCTAGCGCGTAATAGGTATTTGATCAGTCGTAGCTCACACAATACCTCGCATCTACACTCGGAGTACTCAGAGATACACTTCCAGAAAGTGACGGAAGCGGCTTTACAGCGGCATAGCGTCGACGTCATGCTCTTTTGGAGTCATGGCCCCTAGCAGTTCTCTCGAACTGATAAACGTGACGAAGCGGCTTTTCCTGCGGCAACCGTGCAAGTTTCCTTGTCTAGCAACGGAGCGGCTAGTTCTAGCGGCATTGCGTCTGCATCATGCTCTTAAGGAGACACGGTCCCTATCAGTCCTTAGACTGGAAAAGAGATAGATGTGGTCACCCAAATCCCTGGAAGTTCACTCTTTGCACAGTGAGCATATTTGTAAGACACGTGCTCATGTCAGACTGACCGAGTTATTAGTCTAAGATATAGAATATAATATTCTTTGAATTATTAGATAGTTTGAATTGAGAAGTAGAGAATCATGGATAATTATTAAATAGAGTTTAGAGTTATAGTATCGGCCAAAGGCAACGAATACAACATTCAAGAATTACTAGTTATGAGAGTAGAGAATCAAACTCAAGCAGAATTAATAGAGTTGTGAATAAACTCACTAAAGTCTATAGACAGTCCCAAAGAGCCCCACCCTTCACCACTTCCTAGTGCTTATGCTGGGGAGAAGAAGTGGCGCAACAAACTCCCCAGCAACACGTGTCTGTCTGATTATTAGTTATAATGACTATCAACTCCTTCAGCCTAGGATAACTATAATAACTAAAGGCTCACCCAGTCTCACCAACAAACACCAACACATACTACGTTAAAAACTAGATTACAGAATAATAATAAACTAAATCTGTACTTCAACACAACTATTTTTAACTTATTTAATATTAATTCGCTCTCCTACAGCAGCTCACTTGGACAAGACACCTAACTTTCAATAATTCTCGTAACTTTCTTAGCCTAGCCTTACACCGACCGTTTTCTACCGCGGCCTGTCTCCCTTCTCGCAGGTAGCGCTAATAATACCTGTAATAGAATCTTCATAATGTGAAGAGGTAAGGGAATCGTTACGCTTGCGCTTTAATCAACAATAATAGCTACGTTAATGTATCTGTGTATGATATACCCATTTCAGTGAGACGGGGAACCGTTTTACAACGTGTGTCTCGTTGTACGTGTTCGACTAAACCTACCGCATATAACCTCTAAGGACAATATACGATTTTAGCAGAACATGTTCCCTAAGCACAATATAAATGTCTTACTCAATCCTAGGGACAGTGAACTACGAAGCCCAACTGCCATTGAGTGCGACAAGTATTGAGTATAAAAATCTAAACGCGTACTAATGTTAATATCATTTTTACGGCAGCCTAGCCCCATTTCTTACTAAAATAACAGAAAATATCGCACAAGCGTACCGTAGACTCAGTCTGTAGCAAAACTCAATGCGATCGTACTCGGTGTTTGCCGAGGTGATTATTTCCTCACCTCACATCTCGTTAATCTTCCCCATTTCGAGGATACAGTGTGGCTGTCAGCGGCAAAGCGTCCAAATTAACGTGTTTAGATAAATAGTGTCGATTTAGAAATTGGCGTACCATATGCCGGGTGTAGGTTTTATCGAGACACGGTCCCTAGCGTTCTTAGAACGACTACCTATCCAGTTTGGGGAGCTTTGTAAAGCCTACCCCCTCTCCCGGAGACGTGCATACAACGAGCCTTTCGTAAAGAGTTGTGTGGCCAAACCTTTTTGGAAGCAGTAATTATCACTAACGTTTGATTGTTTTATGATGCCGATTTAGATCGACTTTATAGCATATGTTGTTTAAAATGAACTGAGAGTATTTACGGTTCTGCCTTCCGTATGTGGTTGCGCATGTTACAGGTCAAAGTCGCCAAAAGTCGAGCGTCAGTGATCAGTGTCAAATAAAGTGGAAGGCCTTCTCCGTTTCCCTATAATCAAACGCAAAGGACAAATATCTGTCAGGGTATGGATTAGGAGATGGACACGTAATACAATAGAAAATAGAGTTAATTAATAGCGCAATGTCGCTATGCTGGAATAAATGATTATTAATAGCTCTGCAGCGATATATTCTAAATGTTATCTACAAATCATAAAACAAATCAGCCTACAAGAACAATACAATGGAAAAGACACATTATTAGTAAAGAGTTTAACACTTACCAATGATATCTTTGTAGGGAATTAGATTACTACTCACGAAATGCCGCACGTAGTACCAACTTCACCTCGAACACAGCTCCTCCCAGATCACAACATTCACCAACCTCCTTTTTTTTTTTTTTTGTTCCCGGGGTGGAAAATCCTAATGGATGTCCTCCGCCCTGGGGCGGGCGGAGGGGTCTGTCAGACTCTTACTGACTAAAAACCACCCCGGTGTTCCATCTCACACCTACGCCGGGGTCGCGGGAACACATTATTCTTCCACAACCCCGGCTGGTGCCGGCCCGCTTGCGCGGGCCCCGTCTCGGGCGGGGGGAGTGAGGTGTACTCCCCCCGCAACGTCTGTGAGCGGCGCACGCGGAACACTACGCGCGCCGCCTTCTCGGGTCCTGATGTTGGGGGGCGACGGATGTCCCCGAATCCGTCGCCCCTGGACCCATTTAGGGGGGCCGGAAGAGGGCGTTGTCCGCCCTCCTCCGACGCCCGGTGCGTCTGCTGCGGGCCGGGTCGAGGGTCGAAATCTCTCTCTCCCTTTCCGCAGCCTCCTTCTGCGAGATGACCGTTTCGCAAAAGGAGACCACTGCGTCCCAGGACTCTGCGCCGCCAACCATCGCGTTCACGACGGCCGGCAGTGACAGGTCGTTGCCTACTTCGGTGATGAGGGCACGGCGCGGCTCCTCCCAAGCTGCACACTCTGCCAGCGTGTGCCACGCCGTGTCCTCCCGGCAGTCGACGCAGTGGTGACACCGGGCGTCCGGCTCCCTGTTTATGCGACACAGGTACTTCCCGAAGCAACCATGCCCCGAGAGCACCTGCGTCGCCCGAAATGTCAGAAAGCCGTGCCTTCTCCCGAGCCAGCGGTCGAGCACTGGCCGGATCGCCTCGATGGTGCTGAGGCCGGCGTAGGGCGTGAAAGCCTCACCTGCCATTCCGCCACCAGGACCTCGCGGAGCTGCAATCGACGCTGCTCGATATGTTGCTTCGACTTATAACACATTTTTCTATTTCTTAATTGTTTCTCAATTGCCTATACGATTCACAGCTGGCTGCCATAACGCGCCCTCGCTACAACTTTCTCGTTCTCAGAATTTCTAAAGGACTACAGATTTCGATTGTCATTTCTTTCGAGCGATGACGGCTGCCATAAGTGGCCATAAAATAGAAATGTAATGCATTTTTGAGAGGCCAATAAGTGCAAAGAATTAGGATATCTTGTTATTTATTAGGGTAACGCGTCAAGCTGTCAGACCATAAAATTAAGATTTAATGTGTTTCTAAAGTGGACCGAACCATGTGCATGGTTTTAGAATAAATATAATATTTTGTTATTAAATAGGAATAAGTGACAGACAGTCACAGAAGCGTGGGCAATAATATGGCGCTGCGTATATGTGGACGTAAACGATGGGATAACACAAATGGACTAAGTTTGCGTGTTATCATTGAAATATTTCATATTTGAATAAATATTTATCATTATTTGTTTAAATTAGTAAATGACGAGTGTTATAAACAAAATGTTATTTGTAATATTTTATCTTAATTATTACAGTTTATAGTATTTTGCTAAGAGATGTCTAACGGTATTGCATTCTTTGTTCTAGAGAAATACTGTGAGTCTGTAGGTTAAGAGATGTGAGGAAGAGGGAATCCTTGCTAGTCAGAGCGCTTGTTTATGAAGTGGAAAGCTTATTTAAACAAGACTTCACATGGTGAATGACTTCATAACAACTGAAATGGTTTCATACCAACCGGAAATTTTACTGAATTATTCAACAAGTCATTAAAAACTGTTTACCGTATACTCCACGCTATAAAGGTTGCATCATCAAAGCCCAGCAAACAATAACGTAATAAACAAGAACGTTTAAGATTCTGAATAGTTCATCCTGTATATTGCGCTCGATCCGTGATTATTTCATTTATAACAATGAGGTTTAGTTTCAATCGTCTTTTCTTAAAGAAAATGAATACTTAAGCTCTCACTCTCATCGACAAACACTCACACATACTCACTCCAATTTGCCATCAAAATTGTTTAACATTAGTTTTTCATTTTCTTTTCCATTTTGCTTCACTCTTGTTATTATTAATTTGTAATCGTTCTTTATTATGTTTAACGTGTATGTCCATTTAAAACAGTCATAGGTCGCTGTTGAGTCTCCGATGGAGGGTAAGCCTGGTGATCTGTAATACAGGTTTTACCTACTACAGACACCAGTCTCTGATTAAGTTTACTTTGACTTTGTACTGTGTTTGTGATTTTTGAGAGAATAATAAAGAATAATATAATAAGCTATCCTCAAGTCCTCAATATAAGATCTATATTCACTAAAGCCAAATAAAATGTGATATACTTAACTTATTTAAATCACTTATTTTGGAAATTAATGACCGTAGCTTAATGTTTATGGTCAAATAAATACTTATCAAATTTTTTGAACATTTCACGTCATTTATAAAGAAATGCTTCTAAGTTCCTTGTTATAGTATTGCACATCCTATTTGGCTGAAGGAGTTATGATAAATAATCGTACCGGTTTGTTATCCATATGTAAAGTATTATAACAAATAAATACGTCAGTAATTTTTTTTATCACTTGTTACGCTTTTTTTATTCTAAACCCTGTATTGCAATAACAAAAATAATAAAAAAACAGCTTTTTTTTTAAATCGTTTCAAACCAAAATAAAAAACTGGCAATAAAACTACGCTGCATCCCATGAGATCAGAACCAAAGTCGACTGTTTCTCAGTACAAGTATTGGCGCCTGCTGCTACCAGTTCATATTAGATTAACTCGAATTTTAGCAATGCCATAAACCGGCCAGGTCACGAGCATGATGCGTGTATAACAAAAGCGACGGCAATATATTTTTGATTCGTGTAGTGCAATGCAAGTGCGCGACTTCACGTCAGTGTGTGCTGTGCAAAACTGCTATCTTTGTGTTGTGTGTCGTTTAAACACATACAGTCTTACCGCGATTTCACAGTAAATACGACTCTTAACGTGCCTATGCACTTTTGAACGCTTACTGTGCACCTAGCCCTTCTGGGATTACAGGCGTGATGTTATGTTATGATGTTTAAATAAGTAAACGCAGGTGATTTCAAGTGTCGCCTGAAACCGGACGAATCGTACGATAGACTTCAAATGGCATTCATGGATGAAGGCCTTTCTAAGGCAACCGTGTATCGTTGGTATAACCAATTGAAGCGAGGTCGTTTAACTTTGGGGGATGAAGAAAGAAGTGGTGGCCCTTTGACAGCTGTAACGGAAGAAAACGTCTTAAAATAACTGTTTCTCCGTTGTCACCGAGTTTGTCATCTGAATTTCTTTAAGTAACACACATTTCAGTAACACTATTTTACAATAACCATACCAACACAGTCACCAAACACATTGTTTTGTTTTGAAATTCCATATTAATATTGATTACGTAATACGCCATCTAATTATTACGTAATTACTACCTGTTATAACAATAACAATAACAGTATGTCAAAACGTCAAACCTATTTTAAATGACAGCTGCGCGACAGATTATCAAAGGCTAACGGCGCGTGAGCTTTCAATGCCCGGAATGTTACCATTTTTATAAATATTGTCTATTTTATTTTGTTGAACACTTATCCAGTTATTATGTGTATGTATTTTTATTTTTTATTTTCATCTTAGCGTTTGCTACACTGGTCGACGTCATTCAACGCCGGCTGTCGCTGAAAACCAGCGCTGGGGCTCTGTCTCGCATAGGGTCGTAGCATTAAGCTGAGCGATGGCCGTTTTGCGTGGATGTGACGCATATTTTCCCCCGATTTGTTCTCTTTGGTGTTTGTGTTCGATCACTGCGTCATGTTTACCGTAAATAAACGTTATTTTCTTTCTTTTCTTTTTTTCTTTTGATTTTTTTTATCCAAGACAATAGGCGAGCTACGTATCAAGAGATTCAGCAAACACTACGGGTTGGATCGGGAAGCCTTCACGAAATTCTAAACTTCCATCTTCTCGTAAGTAGGATAGTTTCACGCTGGGTGCCGCACAGCCTCACCAATGCTCAGAAGCAGACCCGGGTGGAATGATGCTGTGATATGATAAACAAAGGAGATGGACAAAATGTGCCCCACGGAGTACAAACGTACATTTAATGCAGAAAATTGAAATAAAATAAATAAAGAATTTTGAATAACGTTTTATGCCTCATAGCAGAAGTGGTGAAATAATCGTGATTAAAAGTTTTTCTGTTTGATTTGCGTTTTATATACCTTTTAATGTTGCCATATAATATTAGCAAAGATCAGAACAGGGAAAAAATATTATATGAAGGTTTTTAAAATAAAAAATAAACGCTTAGCAGGCCTTAAATATACACGTAAATTATTCGTAACCATAATGTAATAAAGACATATTTTTTGTACGTTTTCTTGTCTATAAATTGAACCATCTATGACTGAATTTATAGACGTTAGTGCAGTTACGGATAGGATAATATGACGTTATTACTGGCAACACCGCTGACAAATGTCAATTGTCAATACCATATTCCTTTGACGACGATTATTGTCTTTGACGTTTGCGCCGGTATTCTTGTTCGAATCGTGCTTATGTTTCATTGTTTTCGCATAGAAGTTTATATTTTATAGTGTCGTAGCGCCACACGAGTGCTCTAACTAATAATGATTGTAAACTGTATAATTACAAACAACGAAAATGGACCTTTTACAAGCGTGTGTTGACTGTGGTATCCCAATTAGAGAACGCGCGCAGGCGGCATGTAAAATCATCATTACCCCCCTGATGTGATGAGTTCTTCTATAGGAGTGGTTAACTTTTGAGGTAAGTTCTAGTTTCAATAACTACCTCCTACTAAAATATATACGACTGGTATTATTTACAGCATATTCTAACGTCGTGGTCAAATCTTTGACTAATAAGTTTCTTTTTTACCTTCACAGTTGTCACCTCATAGCTGTGTCTGTGGTGCCTGCTATGACAATAAACCAAGACGCCTTGCAACCAATTCAAGGGAAAGACAACTTGGTCATACCAATGTTTGTTATGGCTGTTGGAGATCAGTAATACGTGCAAGAAGACACGACATTTCGGAATTGAATTAATGTTTTGATAACATTAAATGATTAAAATAATGTTCTTCGTTTTATTATTTGCCATATACAGAATATGCTACTGTAGACATTTTACTTTTTGTGCAAAAAAAAAAATTACAAAGTATAGATTTTATCAGATGATATAAAAATGCTTTTATAATTATTTAAAACTAAAATACTATTTATATTAAACTCCTGGCACAGATATATACACATTAATTTACATGAAATACCTTAGCCATAGTGCAAAAATCAACCTTTTCAAACGTTCATAACTTTTGCCCACAACTGCTCAGCAATATGCCTCTTTTTAATTTTGTTTGTAGAAGATCAGTACTATAAAATGACAAATATTTTGTATCTGTACATTCTGGGGCACAAGCCCATACAATTTTTGGCCATGTCCTTTGAAGCAGGCTCGTCTCGACGTGTTTACGACATCATTACAGGTGATGAGTCTTGGATTCGTCAATACGATCCAAAAACGAAGCGCCAGTCGACGTTTTGGGTCCATCTGCTTGCTGCCAGCCACCTTCTTCAAATCATCGACCCATCGTGCCGCAGGGCGTCCCACACTACGTTTGCCCAAACGCGGTCTAGCACATGTCTGCTCCATCGACCGTCTGTGCGTCTACAGACATGGCCGGCACACTTCCATTTCAGCATGCTGATTCTACGTGCAATGTCGGTGACTTTAGTTCTCTGGCGAATGACTTCGTGACTTCTCGCACCTCTGATTTGCAGATGACATATGCATCATGGCGAAATCTATGCAGGAGACGGAAGTGAAGCTGAACAGCCTGAGCGATTCTTCAAGGCGGGTAGGTCTTGGGATGAACCTTGACAAAACCAAAGTCATGTTGTTTTGCTGATGATATGAAGATATTTTCTGCAATATCATCGGATGATGACATGGATGCTCTCCAATCTGACTTGGCTGTTAAATATTCAGTAATCTCCTTTAGCAGAAAACGCGTCCCTCTCCCTACATCTTATAAACTTAAAGGGCAGCTATTGCAGAGATGTGACGGTGTACGCGACCTGGGCGTTTTTCATGATTCGAAACTACTTTTTAACGTGCACATTGAGCAAATAGTGGCCAAATCATCAAAGTCACTGGGGTTTGTTATGAGACTCGCTGGGTGTTTCAAGAAGGCCAAAACTCTAAAGATTATTTATTGCTCTTTTGTCAGAAGCCATCTTGAATATGCGTCTCAAATTTGGAACCCGTATTATGGCAAATATATTGATCGTATTGAGAATATACAAAAACAGATTTATTCGTTTCCTATGTTTTCGGCTACGTTTACCATACCATTCTGATAATTACTTAAATCTTTGCAAGAAATTTCACTTGCAGCCACTTACAAATCGTCGTCGTCTAGCGGATTGCACTTTTCTTTTAAAAGTTATATCAAACGAGATTGAATGTCCTGAACTCTTGCATAAACTGCGTTTCAATGTCCCTCAGAGATCAGTTAGATTTAATCCGCCTATTTCCATTCCTTTTTCCTCTTCTAATTACAGGCAAAACTCATACATGGTGCGAGCGAGCAAGGACTTTAATATTCTTTGTAAAGAGTTCGCATTTGACCCATTTACCACAAAAAGTTATTCTGCACGCATTCCCTGAACGCGGAATTTTTTTAAAGTGCATAATGCTATTTGCACATTATTTAAATACATTTACTTTATTTCTATCGTGCATGTTAGTGATCCTAAATTTTTTATTACTGATACTGTTTCTACACGTGAGAACCTGTAATTGGCTCTATGTCTCATACACTTTTTTGTTATACTTTTGTAATAGCTGTTGGTTCTCCTATAAATAAATAAATAAATAATGGTCATGACTCCCCGAGACCTGTAATCGTAAATGACGCTGCCCTCGAGGTTGTGCAAGAATACTTATATCTAGGCCAAATGATACAATTGGGGCGGCACAACTTTGAGAAGGAGGCGACCAGAAGAATACGCTTGGGCAGGGTGGCATTCGGGAAGCTGCGCGATATCTTTGAGTCATCGATCCCACAATCCCTTAAGACCATGGTCTATAACAGTGCGTCCTTCCCACTATGATTTACGGAGCCGAAACGTGGACACTCACCATAGGCCTGATCCTCAAATTCAAGGTTGCTCAGCGTGCAATGGAGAGAGAAATGCTCGGGGTTTCTTTGGTGGATAGAATTCGCAACGAAGTCATTCGCCAGAGAACTAAAGACGGTTTGGGTGTTTCAAAATAAATCGACGCCTACCAAAGTGAAGCAATCTAGAAGCGGGTGGGAGATTTTGATCCCGAACTTTTTTAAATTTGACTGGCTACTTGGTGTCAATTCCTTAACGGAACCAAAGAAGCATCAACGCTGAATGGTATACTACCAAATGCTTGGCAGAAGTTTCCCCTGTTGTGAGCAACAAGCGACCAAACACAGGGCTCCGGGGGTACTGCTCCACCACGACAACGCGCCTTCGTACATCGCGCTTAAAACGAGGGACATCATGGATAGCACGGCCGTCAAACTCCTGGGTCAATCTCCTTACAGCCCTGACCTAGCACCGTGTGACTTCTTTTAATTCCCGAAAAAAAAAGATGTGATCAAAGGGATACAATTTCCTGTCAGCGTTCGAGCAGGCTGTAAACGAGGTGTCTGCGGAGGACTGAAAAAAGTGTTTCGAACTAGTCCAGACGCATGAAACTTTGTAAAGAGGCTTGTGGAGAGTACTTTGAACAGATTTTTATTTTTACCATCGTTAAACTTTCTGAGTGTCCCACGTGTTTGTTTTTCCCTATAAATAACAGGAAAATACAACTTTTATTGGTACATAACATTTTTTTTTTTTTCAATTTTAGGTATCCGGTCCTCTATCTGTTTGTGTTTCTTCATTTCTTTGCTTCACGCTCGAATTCGGCCATAGCTACCCTGTGGGTGAATTCGAGCGTGGAGCAAAGAATTTTAGCCGTCGCCTCTTGCACTTTTAGGTACATAATATAAAAACAGCAAATTGCAAGTTGCACTCGCGCATCGTTGGTTCTTAATTGGTACGTAATTCGATAAATATTTTTTCCATTTTTGGACCGTAAGTTTGTCAAAACATTCTTGAGAAGCAAAATATGGTAGGTGTTAGAATTTCAAGTCTGTAACAAAGTTTCAGAAATTAATTTGAATTTACCCTGTTAATAATTATACTCCGTATTTCTTTATTGCACACATCTGAAAATAATGAAAATAAAAACCTATTTAGAACGATATGATATATTCCCATTACAACTGTAACAAATCAGAATTTTTATCATATCTACAAAAGTCACGAATAAAGAATTGAAATTAGAATTGTTGTTAACTACCTAAAATGTCAGATAATGAGAACATTACGCCAAAGACGTAAGTAAAAAAAAACATCGTAACATTGGCAACATGTTATAAAAGCGGATACTGTTTAAAAGAAATGACTTGCTTGTTTTAGTTAATCTAAAGTGGGGTATCACAATTTCTACGTGTATTTAAATAATAAACTGTACATAGCTTCTTATTTTGAAATTTAGATTACCCGTTCAATTTCATGTGTGTCGTAAAATTGTAAAGCATATTGTAATTGTAAATGCAACGTTGATAAAAGCATACATCCTTTTGGACCATTCCTCATTTGTTAAACTCTTGGGGAAGTAGATACGGTTAACGGTGCTGTGTCAAGGTTTACACAGCAGTTATTTTATGATAGTCGGTAGTCGAAATCAAAAAGTCTGACGAATGGATAGAGGAATCGAGTGGATCGCTTTTTTAAATAAATTACAAAGAACCACCAGCAACCAATCGGGGCACCCCGACCAAATGGGTTAGCTTAGCATAATCAGCCTTTTATGTTCCCACTGCTGAGACACAGGCCTCCTCTCTGTTAGAGGGAGTGGGCCGTAATCCACCACGCAGGCCCAGTGCGGGTTGGTAGATGTCACATGTCTTCGAATTTTTGGTTCTAAGACATGCCGGTTTCCTCACGATGTTTTTGAGAGCAGTGGTGATGAAATAATTTACACAAAGTAAAGCGCCTGTCTGGTACGAACATACGACCTACAACTCGTAAGTCGCGGCCGTTACCACTGGGCCATCACTGCTCTCTAGGGGTTAGCTTGGGCAGAGATAATATAATACTACGTACAGATACTCAATGCTATACAAAGAAATGACACCTTCCTAAGTCTGGCTATTGAGCTGGCTATTTTTCTTCGTCCAACTTTCACTGATGGCAGTATCGGCGACTCACTAATTGACCCAGAGACTGTAGTTTTACAACGCCATCTCGGACAGGACTCGGACTTTTTTTTTAAACGTTTCGTTCAATCCTTTCTACTCGTATATAAAGTTTTATAGTTACGATATCAGAAAAACATGACATTATATTTCTTTCTTTTATATTTCTATGTAAAAAAAGGTAAAAATAATGACACTGACAGCTCTTGATCGTACTATTAGGGTCGGTTTCACCGGACACGGTTGTTTCGGGAGGTTCCTGTTTCGCATAAGGCGGGAGGAAACGCCCGGGTGTCACCATTGTGTGGATCGCCCGGAGGACACGGTGGAGCATACGGTGGAGGTATGCCCAGCTTGGGCGGAGCACCGCAGTGTCCTCGCGGAGGCGATTGGCGGCGGCGATCTCTCGCGTCCGGCCCTGGTCCAGGCCATGGTACGGAGCGAGAGGGAATGGAAAGCCGTCACCTCCTTCTGCGACGCAGTAATGCTCGCGAAGGAGGAGGCGGAGCGGGTGAGGGAGAGAGCATTGCGCCCTCACGCCCCCACTAGCCGCCGCAGGAGACGCCCTGGGCGTCGGGAGTCGCCTGCAGATTCCCGGCCACCGTAGGCGCGGGCTTGCGGATGGCGAGCAATGGGTAGCTCGCCGTCCGGTAAGGACCAGGCCCGGGTCGACGGCGCGTTGTGTTCCACGCGCGCCTCAAAGAGATGTCAGCACAAAGTGACGGGGTCCGATAGGGCCGCCGCATCGGGGTCGCGGGTTATTCCACAGAGAAAACCGTGGCCCTGGCACAGGCAACTGAAGGGACACGGGTGGGTTTTAGTCAGTAAAAGTCTGACACGCCCTGCCGCTCCACCCAGAGCGGGAGAAGTCATTTGATGATTTCCCACCCAAAAAACCAAAAAAAAAAAAAAAAAAAGGGTTGGTTTCCAGTCTAACCGAATTCAGCTGAATATCAGTTTTTTGACCGATTTCAATACTCCATTCGGTTGTACATTTTTTTTGTTACTTCAGAACTTCGCCATTTATAAACGATTTTTTTTAAATGGTATACTTATCGATTGAAATATATATATATTTGGTCAAGTTCTGATGTGTGGTTTTTGAGTTAGCTTCACTATTACGTATTTTTTCCACTTAGTGTATGTTGATAATGATAACTTCCTGTCACTGTTATTTTAGCAAGCGAAGCTTACACGAATTTAGGTACATACTTCGAAAATAAAAACGCTACAAAGTTATAAAAGTTAAAAAATTTGTAATAAAGTTTAACATAGAGCGACTGAATAACCTCCACAACTCAGTTACTGGGTAACACGAAACCTCTTGGACCTACCAAGCTCTGGTTGTCAGACTTTAAGACTTATGAATACCCGTAACGACTGCCAAATATCAACGAATAACAGGCGGGACCAAACGTGTTCCAAGACATGGAGGAATCTCGCCTTGTTAGTGATGGTCAGCCATCCACGCATTGACCGCGGAAGAGAAACCTAACTTTCGAACGACCCGTGTGGTTGTTTTCATTAAACCACTATCAGTGATCAAACATCGTAACTTGAACATTATTTCTCAATTTAATTCAAGTGTTGTTTCAGCTCTTCAAAGTACTAGATTCTGATTGTAGAAGATAGAAGTGTTTGATTCAATTTATCTTTAAGATTGTAGTTCCTTTCTGCAAGCATCGTCTCGAAGGCTTATTTCACGGCAATGTTTAAATGAACAAGAACAAAATGATTTCACTTTCGATACCTATGCGGTCCTTTGAAAGAGAGTTCTATCGAATTATGGATTTTACAGAATAGTTATACTAGACTACTACTACACTAATCCCTGGTTTCTGAGGTCCTCAAATAGACTATCAATTTCAGCTCATTAATGTCAAATTATATGACAAAAAAGAAGTCATTTTGTATTGAAATGCTCAAAATCAGCCTATTACGTTCGCACTGCTGGGACACAGGCCCCCTCTCTGCGAGAAGGCCGTAATACACCAATCAGCCCCGGTGCGGGTTGGTAGATGCCACATGTCTTCAAATTTTTGGTTCTAGAACATGTTCTCAGTGGTGATGAAATTATTTACACAAAGTAAAGCGCCTGCCTGGGTTCGAACCCATGACCTTGAAGACCAAGGCTCGATGTCTTGGCCGTTACCGCTGAGCCACCAATGCTCCGTCAGTGTTCAGTAATAAGTAGCAATGTGCATATTTAAAATAAAAATAACACAGTAGCACCATCGAATTGATAAACGTTATCTAAAAAACCTACCTCAAAAATCGGACATAAATTAAACAAGATTTACGTTTGCCAATCTGCTGACTTTGACATACTGTATTTGCTTATACTCATTGATAAGCGAAGTATGTAATATGATGTATATTTATGAAACGTTTCTCTAAAAACCCGCACAAATTGTCACTGTAAATAGTGAGTAATAGTTGACATACTTATATAGATAATCTGAAACAAGCCTAGACACGGTATTTGAAGGCTCTAAACATACCTACTGTCTACGAAATGTATGATAAGTATACGTAGGAACTAACTATGAGTAAAACATTGGGTACAGTAAAGAAACTAAGCAATGATTGGTAAAACTGTCGGTTTGTTTGTCTGCCTGCCTGTATGTCTGTTAATGACATTGATGTCATCTTTTATTGAAATTGCAGCAGCAAAAAATTTGCTCTATTATGTTTTGTGAAAGTAGGTACATTGAAGTTCAAATAAATTTCATGATTTTTTTATTGATAAATATTTCTGCAAAAGGAAAAAAACGAATTTACTCATCGGTACTCTGTAATTAAAAGCAATGTCTTCAATATTCGATAAAATATGGGACAAAACTTTGATTAATCTAGAAACTTAAATATAAATGAGATTCATTTGAAACTTACCACACCGTTAGGTATCGCATTAGTAAAGAATTGTAGGAATCTGTATAATAATGTTATTTATACGTAAACAGCTGTTATCTTATAAATATAAAACCCAAAGTGCGGGCGGTAATCGATTAGTAATACGTAAACCAGCAAAATGATATTATTTCACCTTTTTGCTAGTTTTTCTATACTACAAACATGTTTGACGGAGAGTGACGATAATTTTAGTTTGTATAACAATCATAAAATGTATCTTATACAGGGAAGTAAGGAAGGCATGGATAAACTGGTGGACGTTCTCATGAAGAATCATGTGAGTAATTTTAGGTTTTGCGACCTTAAAATGAAAACAGATAACCTTTGTAAGATAGCTTTTTAGTCCATCTGTCACAGAGGTTTTCCAACTTAAGGTTTACTCCTGTTTGAGTGCTTATGAAAACTCTTAAAGTTTCTACCCATTTAGTAGATTCTTTTTCTTGCGTATCGGCTCGAACTGTGATAAATTACTCATCATCAACATTATGCATAATAACTCATAACGTGATAAAAAAGGTAGACATTCTTCGAGGTGGTAATTGGAGCAATAGCATTCTAGGATGCGCTGGATGTCTATCATTTAAACCGACTTTCTAAAGGAGAGGTTCTCAATTGGTCTGTTTGTGTTTTTTATATATTTTTTATTTTTGGATGTTTGGAACGCGTTGTCTCCAGCAATTTATTAAAGATCGATTTAAAAAAAAATATTTAATGGATAGCTCGTGCTACAAGGGTGGTCCCATATAAATGTTATTAACTTTGCTTGGGTAGATTTTCAGTCAGCTTCAAAAGTCTTTGTGTGGGGTAGGTACCACAACCAACATGTGAAAAATAAAAAAAAACAAAACGCCGACTTAAAAAAAAAACACCACATAGTGAAAGATAACTTTAATTTTAGAAGAAGTTGAACAAAAAAAAAACAGTAATTAATGCACTTCAAAGTGGCCGCTGATCGGCGTCACAATTAGACAGCTCAAAATAAAAATCAAAATCAAGTCATTTATTCAAATTACGCTGAGAGTCAGCACTTTTCCAACGCCAAAATTACGTAAGACAGTCCCCCATAACACCCGCCCTTCACCACTTCCTAGTGCTTTAGCTGGGAAGAAGAAGTGGCGCAACAAACTCCCCAGCAGTACAGCTGTCTGTTCAGTTATAAAAACTAATGAACTATACAAATATAAGGTAATAAAAGTAAAAAAAATACGAAACACAGAAAATCATATTAAATTATCTGCCTTAAGTAAGCTAGCCACGCCAATATACCCAAAACAGAAACCACTATACATCAATGAAAAAACAGCATAACTTAATGCACAAATAAAAGCCTCGAGGGCGTGACTCCTTATAAATGCATTATTGGATAAATTTTTAAGTAAACACAATTGATAAACAAGGACCATCGAAGTAAAAGAAATTAACAGATCAATTACTTTAACAATAACAAAACCATAGTCAGCTAGACGACCAGTCACCACAAGCAGCACCCGTTCACGGGCATAACGCAAAGATCAGCCATTATTCCCCTCGCCATATTTGAGGGAAGGAGGCAACCCGATCCCCGACGCTACCGCAAGCAGTGACATCTAAGGGAGCATAACGAACTCGCTTCCGGTTGTTCAGGCAAGAATAATTTATGATCAATTGTCGAGGTCGCTAGCTGTAATTGCACAGCAGAATATGGTAGGACATAATGCTGTGGAAATAACTAAAATAGACTAACCGAGCTGTATCAACGACAGTGTATGTCTTACTTTCGTGACGGCGTAGGCCGCTGAACTGAGCCTCCCCACTAGGCTTGATAAATGTGGGCCCCACTAAAGTTTGGCATCTACTGTTAAGCCCAGAAAAACTGCCGAGTCTAGTGTTTCAAGCAGCTCTTTATCTAAGACGATGTTGGGTCCTAGATTTCTACCATTGGGTAAGACGAACTTTACACATTTAGTTTTCTTAGCCTTGAGAACTAGGTTATTTGACGTAAACCAATCCGTAACCATTGAGAGTGCACTGTTTACGTCGTCAAAATTTTGTTTACTCCTGTCTACTTTAAAAATAAGAGAGGTATCATCTGCAAACAGTACAACGTCACAGATATCATTTAAATAGAATGGTAAGTCATTGATATGCACTAAGAACAAAAATGGACCCTATTATTGAGCTATGAGGTACACCTAACTAAAGTGGAAGCCCGGAAGATTTCACACCATCGACATCTATACATTGGAACCTATTGTATAAATAAGAATTTATTACGTTGAGAGCTACGTTTTAGATACCGTAATAACGCAGTTTACGCAAAAGCATGTCATGGTGCACGCAATCAAAGGCTTTAGAGAGATCACAGAAAACTCCAATAGCATTTTGCGATTTCTCCCATGCATTCAATATGTGTTTCAGCTGAGCAACACCCACATCTGAAGTGGAACGTCCTTTTGTAAAGCCATATTGTTCATCATGAAGGGGGCTATTTAAACTAAAATATCTTAGCAACTGCTTAAGTATTAACTTTTCAAATATTTTGCTAAATGCTGGTAAGATAGAAATAGGCCTGAAATTGCCAATGGTATTTTTAATACCAGATTTAAACAATGGTATGACTTTATTACTCTTCATGAGGTCAGGAAAAGTTCCTATATCAAAACATTTATTAAAAGTAAGGGGGCTACGATGTCTGTTATATTAGTTAAAAGTTTAATGGAGATGCCCCAGTAATCACCAGTGTTTTTAGATTGAAGTGTGTTAAAGACGTTAATTACATCAAAAGATTCTCAGCTATAGACGGGGACGAATTTAAGGAGCAAGTCGTAGTTATAGGTATATTGGCAAAAAACTCATTAAATGGCTCAGCTACGTCAGCTGCCTTATTAACTAATTTGTTATCAACCATAATTTCAAGTTGATTTTCTTGTTTAAATGATTTACCAATTTCATTGTTTATAATTTTCCAAGTGATTTTACTTTATTATTAGAACTTTTAATCTTTTTAAATAATTTTGAATAATAATGCACATACTTTAGGAAAGGAGTATCAAAACTGTGTTTTTACAAACCATATAACTCGTATAGTCTCGCTCTACTTTTGTAAATACCTGGATTAGCCCATTGGTTGAAACTAACGGAGGTGCCATTAATATTAATGGTTTTGGTCTTGAAAATAGATTGGTATTATTTTTAGCACAACATCAAAAAGGGCTCCGTAAATTTCATTAGTATTTTCATGTTCTACTAACGATTGTGTAATTCTATGAGCTATACTATTTTTAAACTTGTTACAACGACTAGCTGTATAAGGCCTGCATTCAAGTTTATGCGGCTTAAGCTCAAATAAGTTTAGTGCACCGTATCGTATATAAAAAAGTTAACTACTCAGAGATAAATTCCCGAAAGTGTAACATCACCCAGTCTTAACAGGGGTATCGTACAACCTAGTAAATTTGCTGTGGAGCTCAAATATTTATTAATATTTATATATCTATTTACATTTCCACAGTCACTGCTATCATTACAGGAAATTCTTATTGCGGTAGCGTGGTCCTTAATTAAACTGTATTAAAATAACATAACACATACAATATTGTTATTGTGAATTCATTCAGGGAGCAGGAAAATAAATCCATCCTGTCAGCAGTGTAATTGTCCTTCAAAACACCGGGATTATAGGTCTTACCGTGCAATAGTTTGAATACATATGTGGTTAAAGCTAAGTCTCTCCTTGTCGCGAGCTTGTTGTACCTAAATAGATTCGTTCCAAGTAAAATACTGGTATTCACCTCTCGTTAGGAAAAGGCTGCGCAAATGATGATGAATAAAGATCAACGCAAAGAATATTGTTATATCTTGGAAAAATAATTTACAATCGCGAAAGATACCTAAGGCCCATGTGGAAGGCCAAAAGTAACGTGTTACCAACTTAAATCACCAATGAGTCGACAGAATGGCACACCACTAGTACGTATTTCAGTAGAGCGGCGGTGATCTCTCGCGTCCGGCCCTGGTCCAAGGCCATGGTACGGAGTGAGAGGGTGGGAAAAAAAAAATGTTGTGTTCCATAACGGATTGTGATTGTTTGTGTTGTGTAAGATGAGATATTTATTTATTTGCGTATAACGTGATATACAATGGTGTTAAATACAAATTTATATAGCATGCAACATTATATAGTTAGATGAAGAAGGCATCAACCTTTTTTTTTTGGTTTTAAACATCAACATTTTTCATCTAAAAATAGAATAATAATAAACAATAAAAACGACATTCAAGTAACCATTTATATTACTTTATTTTAAATAATCTTGTTATGTTTTGTTTATTTATTCTGTTAGGTACATGTCGGCATGACCTTTGTAAACAACACGTGCAGCGGGCCGAGTTACGCTGTGCAAAGTGGCACATTCACCTCCGTTTACGGAGAGTAACTCTACTCAAACCACTTTATGTAAGCGAGTGCGCAGCGTTGGAAGGGATCCTTCTTGTGGCAGGCTCGGCCCGGTGCACCTGCTGTAGCGCCTAGAGCTATTATATCGATCCATTTAATTAATTAATAAGCTGTTGGAATAAAAAAGTTGGTTACTGCTATATTTCATACTTTCATTTAATATGTCGGACTTCTGCCTTCAGGTCATTTCATGGTGATTATTTTATAAGAAATTGTGAGTGAAATAAAGTGATTGTGCTATAACTAGTGTCTCTATTTTCTTCGTCCGACAACCCACGCCTTCTTACAAAGTGCAAGTGTAATATCGCTGATGAGGGCCTATCCCGATATACACAAACATTTAATTATTTATTAAGTTGGTGCCAACATAAACTCATTAGAGCTTAATGTTTACAAGGGCCTTGGTATTTTGTTTTGATTCAATACAATTTTGTTTTCAGGAGTTGCCATACCACTCGAAAACAGCGAAAGGATGTCATATGCTGGTGGCGCCCTCTCTGGTGCCAATTGTGGAAGATATCGCCAAAGCCGAAGGCCTAACCACCAGAGTGATCCTCGATGATTATTCAGAGTAAGTAGTTTAGGCAGGCAGCATTTACCGAGCTTTCCAAACTGCAGAAGACCCCATAACTTGAAGAAGCATCGTATGTGGTCGCGATCCTCATAACGACGAAAAAATTGAGTATTAATTGCAGATACTTTCATACATTTAAAATAATTGTAACCACTTGACATCAAGTGAGCCATCCAGATCACTGATTTTATATGACTTACCTCATCATAACTATCATACACATCCTGATTTCACCCAATACGGGTGGCATAAGCCTCTCTTTCTTTGAGGCAATATCCACGCTCTTGTGCCAGCTCATACTTCATACATCGGCTTAGTATATATAGATAGTGCAATCCACGAAGATGCGCCCCACTATTCCTCCTAAACGTTTATAGTATATGTGTGCAAGCTTCCGTCAATGTTTGAATGTTATCAGTACACACTAATTACCTATGAGTGCACACGCACACTACAATGAATAGACTAATCAGGAGAGAGCGTCAAAATTTAAATAAATTGAAATTTAAAAAATTGGTGGGGCGCGTCTTCGTGAATTGCACTATCTATATCAATCGATCACATAAAAAAGGATCAGGAGCCTTATTAGCTGCAAAATTCTATAACGTTACTCGCAATATAGCTGCATTTAATAACCAGCCTAGAAATGAAAGAAATGAAGGTAAATGGGATAGTTATTGGCTGCCAGTCCCTAACTAGATTGTAAAACAGGGTACCCACTATCTTAGCGCACCACCTGTTCCGAACCTCTCCTTTTTGTTCCCATAAACATGGCCACCGCAATAAAGCAGATCAGATGCTGTCAGCACTGTTGGTGCGTGATTTTCTGGATACCTAGCTTAACGCCAACGAGAAGCGTTTTCAGAAAGTTTGTATTCACTCGGTCTACAGCATGTATCAAGATTTGGCTTTTAATTTTAAATACACCTTTCTGATTCACGGTTTAGACTTCTTAGTCGGCTTCACTTCGAAGTAGCGAACATCTTGATGATATTGATTATAATCATCTAAGAGATAAAATACACTGTAATGATAAACGATACAATATCACCACTTTTGGCTTTTGGAAGTTTGCTGCAAATAATAATGTTTATTTTTAAGATTTATTCGCAACGAAAAAAATAGTAGACAATACAATGATGGTTTCTCTTGGACTGCCTACTACGATGTTGATGATGTGAGTACCACAAGTAATACCTGTTTTTGTTTTATATATTTTTTCATGAGACTAAGGTTAAAATTAGCGTTTCCTAAGACTGCGACGGCCGCCACATAGCGTTCGAAATTTACTGTCAAATGAAAATCAAAAGTCATGTTATGAAACCAGGCTGAGAATTAGCGCTTTTTGAATGTAAAAATTATATAAGAGAGTCCCCCAAAACGCCCGCCCCTCAACACTGCCTAGAGCTTAAGCTGGGAAAAAGAAGTGGTGCAACAATTTGCCCAGCATCACAGCTGTCTGTTCATTTAGAAGAACTGGATTCTATCCAGTATTCTGTTAAGTAATTAACATTACGAAACACTGAGACTTAAATTAAATGAATTGCCATATGTCAGCTAGCACACGCCAATATCCCAACAAAGACATTGTAAACTACACTCAAGCATAAATCAGAAGGGGCTTGTGACTAAGTTATAACAGGCGCACAGGTCGATTGATCAGGTAAAGCTTCGCTTGCCGCGGTTGGTCCATAGATAGGTGACCATCTTTATATGCCAAGATCCCGTGCCCCGGAAAGCACTTTAAGCCGTTGTCATTCGTGGATCTTTGACAGTCGTTACGGGACGTCAGAAGCTCGAAAGTCTGATAACCGGTCTTACCAAGGGGTATCGTATTACCCAGTAACTAATAAAATACTAGAATTCAGCTGCATCTGGTTAGACTGGAAGCCGACCCCAACATAGTGCGGAAAAGGATAGGCAGGATGACTCAAGCAGAAATAAATAATAAAAACGTAAAAAAAACTGAATTCCTACATAAAAGACTCCAGTCTTATAGGCTGTGCCCGCTTACCTGTAATTTGAAGTCCTCGTTTTATTTGAGGCAAGGAGGCAACCTAACCCCTGATGCTACCGCGAGCAGTGACATCTAAGGAAACATGATGATTTTGCTGCCGGTTGCTCTAGCAAGAATAATATGGTTAATGGTCGAGGTCGCTGTCTAAGCACATACATTTACAACTCAATAATAAAATAAAATAAAATGATACTAAATTGACGCACTTGACCAACTATTATTACGCATTAAAAGGCAAATCTATCAAAGAATGACGTCACTTAAATAGTGTGTTTTCCTGGAGAGCGTTTTTTGACAACGTAAATTCAAACCCCGCTGCCACAATTGTGAGAGCTTTTCTAGGAAACCGTAGCTGTAAGTAAAGTAGTTTTTATAATGTACCTGTGGGAACTTGAGTGCTAAAGTATAAAAGCGTTACCTATTTCTTAAATTTTTTTTAAGTTTGTTTCTAAAAAGTCTAAAGACTGTTACTTGCTATTGTACGTCTTCATTGGGTAGTTGGACTTTTTGGGTAACTTAGTGGATCATCTTGACCAAAACAGCCTGCCTGGATGCAACCGCGTTCCTCCAACCCAGGATTTTATAACCTAGAATCGACTAACCATTGAGGTCGAAAAATTAATAATCTCGAATATCTAAATTCAGACTGCCTCGTTGGTGGTCACAAGCGGTACGGCTCAGCATGAGGTCTTGGGTTCGATTCCCAGGTCAGGATTTTTTTTGTGGGTTTTTCTATCTGGAATTTCTCAGTAGCAGCCCGGAGTCTGGATTTGTGCCCGGTTGATAGCCTAATGGATTCCCTATTACACGGGGACTTAAATATAACTGGCGAAAAGAAATGAAAGAAATGTCCGATGATACATCTCCGCTCAACCCTTCTCTGGTCGTGATGTTATGTTTTCTAATTTCAGATTTACGGGTATCTTCAAAACATGAGTAAACAACACTCGGAGTGGGCTCAGGTGGTAGTCGGTGGGCAAAGCTACGAAGGTCGACAGATCTTAGGGTTACGGATAAACACCCCGACTGATGAGGATAAACCAGTCATGTTCATTGAATCAGGCAAGTATTGGTGTTGACAATCTACGTTATAAATAATTAGTCAACCTAGATTCGTATGTACTGTGTATGTTTTATTTCTTGGCGAAACCTACAAGTAACAGCGGAGCGGTTTTGCAGTGCATCATCTAAATAATTCATTTAGGATCTCTAATCCGAATTTAAGATCTGAGTTCAATACGAATTTGGCTTGCTCTAAATTCAGACGGACACAGTTCGGATCTAGTGCGCAATCAATCATATAAATAGTATTTACTACTTCGGACCGACATTTCTCGGATTCTGATGCAGTGCAGAACCGCTGTTACAATCAAGGAAAATGGCTGGTTTGTACTTACATTGGTGGTACTTAAGATAGCTTGTGAAGTTTGTACGTTTTTATCAATTTCCGTAAATATTGATTCTAAATGCGAGGAAAGAGAAGCCATACCTACTCCATTGTTGAAGGGGCCGCTATAATACCGTACCATTGGAACTGTAATTATGGAATGCATAAGTTGTGTTTTTATAATTTGTAAGCTGTCACAGGCCTTATATGGTTTCATATGCCGCTTGCTTAGTTGATCATAACCTACATTGTTTACACATCACAGTAATAAAAAAAACACCTTTAATCTTTTGTGAAATAGATCACAACTATGCAATTGGCAACTGGTACCTACATTACTTTAAGAATTTAATACTTGGCCACTTCAAAAATAAAAGATGATCAAGTACAGACTAAATTCAAATATAATTTCTTTTCTTGCATGTCCGATGGCCAACATGACATTCACTACATTATGCAATCTCTTTTAGAACACTGCTAGCTATAACGCAGAAGTCGCAAAAACTGATACAGCATTTGTTTTATTCGACAGGTATCCACGCAAGGGAATGGATCACTCCAGCCACGACGACCTACTTTATCAACGAACTTCTGACCAGCAGTGACCCAGAGATAACATCAATGAGGGACCAGTTTGATTGGCATATCTTCCCCACTGTCAATCCTGATGGATACCACTACAGTTATACTAAAGTTAGTCGGCTATTAATGCTTTATGAAATGGTTAAGTGGAACAAAAACATGTATGTTACTTATTTATAATGAGATATGAATCAAACTTACATGCTCTACTGAAACAGTTGGGCATGTAAGTTTGATTACATGACGCCATAACAGAATAGTAATATTCTGTTATGGCGTCATGGACCGCATCATCGCCTGTGACTTCCTTATTAAAATTTTGCCTAAAATTGTGGCCAGAAATACGAGGCGATTAATGAGTTATTTGATACCTTTAATTTTTAGAATAGTTCTCAATAATAATTTATTGACATTGTTTTACAAATAAAACCTAATTATAAGTAAATACGAAATCTAAATAATAATGATGAAACAGGAAAATGGCAAGTCACGTTGAACATTTTTGATATTATGAATTTCAGGACCGGATGTGGAGGAAAACCCGATCGCGCTCCGCTAACGGATGCTATGGGGCTGACCCTAACCGGAATTGGGACCATAACTGGATGAGTACGAAAACTATTTTATCTAGCTACTTCTAATTTCTTAGTTTTCAAAAAAAAAATGAGCTCCATTGTTGCAGCAATTAATGTGGTCGTTCTTGTTATGGACTTGAGAGCTATTTTTTATGGAGTTGCATACCAGAAACCGTCATAAAATCTGCTCACTGCCCTTAGACACTAATACTATGCCCATAGACATCTTCAAAACTAGAGGCATTAAAGATGCTGATGTTAAATCCGGGGTAAAACAAATTATAACGGCACCCATTCCCAAAATAAAATTTGCTGAAAGCCAATATCGATTTAAATTCAAGATACAGAATTCAATGGAGGGCTCAAAATCTGTTGCTCTGTGAAAAAAGTCCTTTGCCCTGCAGTGTAACAATAATAGGCTGTATAAAATTAATCGTCGTGTATCTGCTTAGTGCCATGCCTGACTAATGCGTGCCAAACTTTTTCATTAACTAAAGTTCAGCAAAACAGGATGAGAACGTACGAGTACCAAAGAGGACTTGAACAGAGTTTTATAAACATAAAACTAAGGTCCGATTTCACAATAAAATTGAACGCGATCAGTTCATAAACTCTGTTTAATTAAGAGCCGCCAGTATCATTGTTTTCTATGGAGTATTTACATTGACAGCACTTGAACGCGTTTTAGATGTGCGGAATGCGTTCAGTAACATTGGTGAAATCGGCACTTAGAGACCTAGTGAAAACTACGCTGATTAGGGAAATATAAAAATTAAAGGATGTGATAAGTATCTGCTAAATACTCAAACTTAAATTAAGATGGGCAGGCCACATTCAAAGGCTAGAACCTCAAAGATGGGCGCAGGTCGTGACAGACTGGACCTTCAGAAATAATAAAAGAAAGAGAAGCAGACTTTCCAAAAGGTGGGAGGACGAAATTGTGAAAACAACTTTCAAGTGTTTGGCAAAAACAGCCAGACTAAGGGAGAAATGAAAACATTTGGAGGAGGCTTTTACCGCCTCCTTACAAAGAGGAAACATAAACAATGAAGATACTAAAACGCAATACTAAAACGAAATAAAGTTTGGTTTTTTATTCAATTACCAACAACAAACATACAAAAATATTTTTTTTCTGTAAGGAATAAATATAAGCATTTTTATTATTCTATTATCTATTCCAGATTACAGTTCATCAAACAACTCATGCAACTACCAGTTGTACGCTGGATCGAAACCATTTTCAGAGATAGAGACGAAAACGCTGTCTGAGTACATATCTGGACTAGAGAACATGTTGGGTTATATCTCGTACCATTCTACAGCGCAGACATTGCTTCTCCCGTACTCCGACTCCAGCGAACACGTTGATAATTATGATGATTTGGTAAGAATATCTAAGATATAGACCCGTTTTGGAATCGCCAAACTGTCTTGAGCAAGCGTGGTGATCAATGCTTGTTCCTTCTTTGTTGAGAAGAGGCCTTTGCTCTGCAGTGGAGTGGAGTAAGGCTGGTATTATTATTTATACTGAATTGCGCTTAAGGATATCCTCAGGCTTGGTGGAACGACGATCTTCACGGGAAGCCCAAAAATAGATTGGTGAGAGGCCGAATATTAAGCTGAAATAATGATCTCTTCATCAGCCTAAAGCAGTCAACGGACCTCTAGCAAGAGGTCCAAGATATGTTTTGCAAATTAAAGAGTCGTACTTATCCGTTCAACATGACGGGGCGCAGCTACAAGGCCAGGACAAGTGGAAATCACTTTCAAACTGTTTCGTATTTACAAAAACTTTCAACAGAATTGATATCGTTTCTATGTGACCATATGTCAAGCCATTTTCGACATATACATCACCGTTATCGCTAAAAGAATGTCACTTTGTCCAGGTCCTCAGGTCGTGCCGCCTTTACTGACGGTGGTTTGTTTTAACGTTTGCTTCAGAACCACTCCCTCTTTTTTATTACCGACTTCATTATTATTTACTTCTTTTTGCAGAAGAAAATCGGTGAGACATCTCTTCGTTATGGGTATGCAGTGAATAAGGCTAAGTACGATGGACCGGGAACAGCTGCTGAAATTTTGTGTAAGACAACTTGAATATGTTACTTAGAAATGAATATGCTTTGTTATCGTTTTTAAAATACCTACCTACCTGTACCTATGGTAGAAGTCAGATGCTATTTGGATAGAGCAGGGACACTTGTGCTATTTCGGTTTTTTTAAACTTAATGCCTTGGCTTGCGTTTAGTGAGCGACATCTATCGGAATCATATGAAGTTAAACACTGATTTCTCCATTTTTGTGTTAAAACTGGTTCTCAATTACACAGATGGCATTAATATCTGCTATTGTTGTAATGATGCTTCGTCTTCACATCCGCATCTGCCTCCACAAGTTTTTAGCGGAGTTGCTACGTAGGTCTAATAAAGTTAATCGACTACAAAACTAAGACCCTTCAATGCGGTGGAGATTTAACTCGAAGTGTCAAGATTTTGCTCCCATGCTTCCGCCAGATTCAGCACCAAGTCAGCCACTATTTAGTGAATCTGGTTTAATTTATGACCGACAAAAAATTATCGCTGAGAAGGTGACAAAGCCGCAAAACTGTTGAAATACAGTTTACCTTGTCTAGACTTGGATTACCAACAGTTATTTTTCCTCGTCCGCTTTCGCGAAGTTATTCACCGATCTGTCAACATTAGCTCTAAAATATGAACGCAGATGGCATTAGGGTACTACATAATTTACCAAAATGTTTTTTTTGTTCAGACAAGGCATCAGGAGGCAGCATAGACTGGGTGCGTCACACCCAGGGCACTGATCTCGTGTACGTGTACGAGCTTCGAGGATTCTACTTCTCGTGGCCTCCCAGCAGGATCTATGAGCAAGGAGACGAGGTCACCCAAATGTTGGTCGGGCTTGTTAAGGAGGCTCGCAATTTGGGATATTTTTAGGAAAAATTTCAACTTTCTGAACTAATCGTGGCAAAAGGGTTTGATGACGAGATTAGCTATTTCTTACTTGACCTAAAGTTATGAATAAAACGTGACAAAAGTTTGTTGTGTGATTTTCCCTGATTACGGCACTGACGTTGATTTTAAAAGTTATAGGTGTACTTAAGGCAGCTTGTACTCCTACAATAAACTACCCTTGTAAACAAATGAACCATTATTTTCATGCAATAACATTGATGACCCGTATGCTTGAATGTTTTCGCGTTTAGTTAAAATATAACTTTTGCAATAACAATGCGTTTCATGAATTTTGAGTCGGAATTGACTCGTTCAGGTACCAAAAGAACTGAATTGTCTCCAAAAACTCAATCGACACGGACGAATCAAAGCTTCTGCAGCAGCAACTGAACCAAAACCGAAAAAAAAAAACACGCCAAAGTCGATCAAAAGTCAAAGTCATGTTGACTATCGCGGTGTTGGGCACTCAATTCTTGGCGGAAGGTCAAACGGTAAATAAAGAATAATATTTGAGCGTTATGCAGCGTTTAAGAGAGCAAATTCAACGAAACGGGCCAGATTTTGACGGAAATTCTTGGATTTTGCATCACATTAATGCGCCTTGGCACAAGGCCACCATTGTGAATGTATTTCTGACCAAAATCTCAACAAATACCATCGAGCAATCACTATAGTCACCAGATGATAGATGTTTCCAGCCGGTTTCTTTGTTTTTCATAATAAACTCAAATTACCACTTCGTGGCACCCGTTTTCATTCGGTAGAAGACATAAAGGAGAATTCGCGGCGTGAAATGAACTCAACTCTAAATTTTAATTGTTTATGTAGGCACAGTCATTATTTATATCTCTTTAATTTTTTGCCTGGGAGTGTCTGGGACTTATATTATAAATTGCAAAAATTGCCCTTTTTCGTTAAATATAAATTTCTGAATATCGACGGCATTTCCCCACAACAGGATAGCGTACGACATTATACTGAAAATAACTAAAGAATACTAAACGGGCTGTCTCTAAATCAGCTAAATTACGATTTTTTCTACTGGCGTGCTGAGCTTAGCTTCTTTGACAATTTATCTTTAGGGGGCATATCACTGAAGCTTAGTATCCAAAGTTATGACTAAAAATAATGTTGTAGTTTCGGGTTTCAACTCTTCAACCTTCATAAGAACACTACTTGCTGCTTGTCTAACATGAGGTAGGTATCGTAAACTTATTTTATTTTGCTCATATAAACAGTGTTTGCTAATATTAACAATCTTTTATTCTATAAATATTCAATTTTAGCATGAAAGAGGATTCCGCTTATTCAGACGAATGATTATAAATGGTCTTTGAGTACCTCCCACGTACTTCCCTACCAATGTATTACGGATATTATATTTAGACGAATACGACATTTGAATGAATATTTTGGCTTGTGTGTTCATTGGGTTTTCTTTTTGTATTACGATTATGAATCTTTTGTAACGAAAAATTATTTTTGGTAAATTTTATTCCCTGAGGACCATTAGGCACTTTTTAATTATGTCAATATTTCGCTTGTCATCGTTCATTCAATCATTTTCACCCGACTGAAAATAAGGCATTGGCCTTTGCCTCGGAGAGGACTGCCTCGTTGGTTTAGTGGTCGCAATCGCTACTGTTGAGCATGAGGTCCTGGGTTCTATTCCCAGGTCGGGCAACGTGTAATTGGGTTTTTCTATCTGGAATTTCTCAGTAGCAGCCCGAAGTCTGGATTTGTGCCCGGTAGATGGCAATAGGCTCGCCCCCTATTACATGGGACTTATAACTGGCGAAATGTGGGTGTACTATAGGTACACTTCTGCCTAACCCTTCGAGGAAACAAGGCGTGATGTTATGTTATGAAAAGAAGGTTTAAGCTCTTTTCACGAATTATTATGAAACTGAAAATTACCTAATTTCTTTGCTCGTCATCATACCTTAAAACTAAGTACCTCTATTATCGACCAGATAAGTTAACCAGAACTTATCAAAAAGTTGTGAATCAGGTTATTTTTCTAAATACTTAAAAATATTCAATCAACACCCTTTCACTTTAAAAAACAGCTGTATGTACGCAACCGAGGTACGGTGCGAACGTTCGTTCATTCATTAATTCAGTAACATGTCAGTTAATGACAAATTCACCGCGAAGCGAGCGTGAAGAGATGTTATCAAATCAGCGCGGAAGACTCTAGAATAATTATTATAGTCGGCAGCCTGTTAATTCGTTAACATTGAATAAAATTTATCGTAAATGTGTTATAATAATATAACCATTCTTTGTCTGTTGCCATGTTGAAATTAACTTTTCCTAAATCCTAAGCAGAGTGCTGAGGACAGGCCCAGTGGTAACGGCCGCGACTTACGAGTTGTAGGTCATAGGTTCGAACCCAGAAAGGCGCTTTATTTTGTGTAAATTATTTCATCACCCATCGTGAGGAACCCGGCATGTCTTGGAACCAAAAATTCGAAGACATGTGACATCTACCAACCCGCACTGGGCCCGCGTGGTGGATCACGGCCCACTATCCTCTCACAGAGAGGAGGCCTGTGTCCCAGCAGGGGAACATAATAGGCTGAATATGCTATTTTTGCTTTGTCCTAAGCAAATGTGACTAAATATTAAAGACCATTTTAATACGTCACTTATGATATTCTTAAGGGATCGAGACGAATGCGGATGAAACCGCGGGGTGCAGCTAGTAACACTGTAAGCGCACTAGCAGACACATTTTATATGAAAAGGTTCTGAAAAATTACGAAAAGCAATACCTAAATCAGACCGGACACACCCCGGACAGCTTAGCGGCTTCCGGTTTGGTGCTAGCCCAGCTTCCTGACTGGCTTATATTTTGACCAAAACATAAGAAATTATATCATAACACAACATCACGCCTGTAATACCAGAAGAGCCAGGCAGAGGTGTACCCATAGTACACCCACATTCGCCAGTTATGCTTAGGTCCCATTTAATAGGAAGCGATATTGCCATCAACCGGGCACAAAACAAGACTCCGGGCTGCTACTGAAAAATTCTAAATAGAAAAACCCAATAACACTTTGCCCGACCTGGGAATCGAACTCAGGACCTCATGCTCAGCAGTAGCTCTTGCAACCAGTATACTAACTAGGCAGGCGAGGCAAGAAATTATATTATGAGTAAAAAGAGGTTTTGTTACCTGATCAACGTTCGATCTTCAGAAACGGCACACTTAAGCTCCGGTTTCCTAAAAGACCGGTGGCCGTCACATAACTGTCCGCAGTGCTGTCATGAAATTACCAGGGTTTGACTTTACGGTGTCTAAAAACGTTCTCTAGGGAAACACACCAATTTTTACTTTCCTTTAAAACGTTTCAGTGACGTCATTCGACGGTAAATTGCGGATGCTATTGTGCCAGCCACCGCAGTCTTTGGATGCTTTAACATAACGACACTTAAATACGTAGTATTGTGTGACACGGCATGATTCCGTTGATGCCGCCGTCGGCAACACTGAGTTCAGGTTAGCTAACTAGCCAAGTTTTAACGTGCCACTATTCGTTTTTAGAAAAAAATTATATTAGAAACCTCAATATCATTTTTGAAGACCTATCCATAGATACGTACACGTATGGGTTTGATGAAAGTTGTTATTTGAGTTTTAGTTCTAAGTATGGGGAACCCCCAAAATAAATTTAAATTTTTGTGTGAAAATCTTAATGCGGTTCACAGAATACATCTACTTACCAAGTTTCAACAGTATAGTTCTTATACTTATAGTTCAGGAAAAAAGTGGCTGTGGCATACGGACGAACAGACAGACAGACAGACATGACGAATCCATCAGGGTTGCGTTTTTTGCCATTTGGCTACGGAACCCTAAAAACAATGCGGTTACAGACAGAAACGAAAAGCGACTGTAAATTAAAACATCTATAGATTGGGCTCGAGCCATTCTTAAATACAATTCGTGCCGAAACAACAGAAAGAGGAGAAAATTTACAACAAGGCATTATTTCTATTTAACGTTCATCCTGGGACTACTTGAAACCAAGTGCCGACGAAACTGGAATATTTTTGTTACGGTAAAAAATATTGAGAAACTACGAGATGAAATTTTTTGATTAAAAGGAGGAATGATTTAAAAGTCTGCTCTAAGAGGTAACGATAAAGGGCCTCTTTTTCCTAAGCTCCTGTTTATGATCTTTTTCAGGAAAAAATCTTGACTTGAAAAGTAGAAACCTTGAGTTATTGGATTTTGTGAAATTAAATATTTGTTTGTTATTTACGGTTCGGTTCGACAGAGATTAGAAAAATTAGCTGTAATTATAAAAAAATGCTGTTTTTTTGTTCGCCTGTCATTAAATCATGTGTCTATAGTTTAATACTAACTTACGTCATCATTCTACTAATTTCATCAATTTATTTGGGGTCAGCGAAAATGTCTTCCATGCTTTTTTATAAGACGTCATCTCGGCCGGTAGTCACCTCCTTTCTCATCATCTATCACACAGTCCATCCATCGTTTCTTGGATAACAAAGCCTATCTCCTTAAATACTTACTTACCCAACTAATATTTAATAATTAAATGAAATATTGAATATAAGCAACACTTTCTGAGACAACTAAAACATATTATTCAACACAGTTGCTCATAAAGTGGCTCTTATGACACCGCTTTTTGGTTCATAATGTATTAAACACGCGGGCTTTTTACTTTACATAACCGCACTCGTGTTTTATATTTACCGCACTGGTGTTATATATTAAAAAAAAAAAAAAAAATTTTTCAAAAGATAATTTATATTTTTATCATTTATATTTTTATCATAAGTCGGAGGACTTATACCCAAGAAAATGAAAACAACGAAATTATAAATAATACCAATACCTTAACACAAACAGTAAAAATGCCAACAAAAACTGTTCGGTATCATTTTAAGAATTGTACTTTCACCAATTGTTTCAATAATTAAAGACAATAACAATACGAGTCTGGTATTTTTCCTAGGAAGTGTGTTGAAAAACGTCGTGTGACACGCGTGTGCATTGATCATTACCCACTTGGCTCCCGTATCGCGCTCGCCTGTGGCTCGCGCGAATAAAACCGCCTCAGGGAAAAATGACCAAAAGAGCACACTTGTATCACAATGTACTATAAAATGTTAATGTTTCTCTCTGACCACCATTGTGATCCAAGCCTGTCTAAGCAAGTGAGCTGAGAGCCTTAGCTACCTCCATCTTTTGTAAAATTCGTACCTACACTCTTACAAAATGTCCACAACATAATTTTTGAAACAATGTCACCGTACCGTTCGTATGAAGTAAAAAACAAACAGGTGGTTATGCCATAGAACAAAAAAACCTTACAGAAGTGCATTCGCTTTTCTTTGTGGGAGAGCTAATCCCACCTATAAAATTACCCACCTTCTGCTACCCACGCCCACCACTACTATGACCCAGGCTAAAGGGGGTTGTCAATATTATGTCAGGTCAAACGTAACCATTGAACGTTTCTTAGCCCCAAACAGTAGGCATTGAGAACACGTTTGAAATGAAAGGGTTGCTTCTATTCTTTCCTGTTCTGTGGTAGTAGGTACCTAAATAAACACACTGCACTGGTATGAACAAAATGTGTTTGTTCTTAACTACTCTGCATTTATAATGGGTATAAATTATACTCCGTGTATGAACGTAAGAAAGGTTAAGTGAACCTAAAATAACTAAGAATAAAGAACCTAGGCAGGCCTAAAGCAATTAAAAGTTAGACAGATGATAATGTGCTGATAAAACATTTAAAAAAAAATGAAATCGGTTCGGCCGCTTGGAAGCTATGATGCCACAGATAGACTCAGATACACGTGACAAGGTCTTCTAGGGCCGATGCCTGCCAGGATCTGCGAAGTAACACGGGTGGGTATTAGTCAGTAAAAGTCTGGCATGCCCTGCCACTCCGCCCAGAGCGGGAGTAGTCATTTGATGATTTCCCATGCAAAAAAAAGGCCTCACGTCAATGGTCACAAAACCAGTAAAGGCTCGCCTCTTATTTTCTTGAAATTCCGTTCCGGTCAAAGTGTTATCACTGATGTGCGGCCTACTGCACACAAAGCTGAGCAATAGGCTATAGCACTAAGTGGCGAGACAGAAAACGCGTTTATTGGCATTACAGCAACAAATCAAACAAATTAAGACTATAAAAATCAAAGGGGCCTCAGCTCA
The DNA here is from genome assembly GCA_963555695.1 of Dasypolia templi. Taxonomy (NCBI): domain Eukaryota; kingdom Metazoa; phylum Arthropoda; class Insecta; order Lepidoptera; family Noctuidae; genus Dasypolia; species Dasypolia templi. Next base: position 22,505,997 of record OY743153.1, read on the forward strand.
GCATAATGTCAGATGATAGCTATTTAAACAGACGCGGATTTTCAACTGCAGCGCACTAGTGCCATCCTAACTTAATATTATAAGTGCGAAAGTAAGTTTGTTTGAGAGTTAATTCCCGTTTTAATTTAGGCGCATCACAAGCAACAACGAGAAACGAAGCCAAATGTCCGGTGCGTAAGCGCGTATTTATTAAAGGGCATGAGCAGTTCCTGCTTTTGAGTTCGGGAACTTGTGCAGGATTACAGTTTTTACATTAAAAAAAATTAAAATTATCATTGTTATATTATTCTGACTAAAGCCGCCCTGCCTCGGTTATAATATCTGAAAAACAGTATGTCTGTATGATTCTGCTTTTCTTAGATATTCTTCACTTCGAAATTTTTACGTACTTTTCTCTTCTTTACAATATCCATAATCATCCGGTAAACATAATTTGAAAAGGAAAAGTACAACTCTGTCAAGAAAGTACCGGGAAAAGATCAATATTATACAAAATGTTAGTTATTCATCCAAATTTACTTTATCTCCTTCAAAGTATGCTCCTGCAGAAACGATACACTTACGACAAAGAATAATAATTTGTTGAGTTTTAAGTCAAAAATTCTGACCTGAATGATGACCCGAGTGATGAATGATGACCTTGTGCGAAGGCGCATTATCGTGATGCAGTTCCAAGAATTTTCTTTCCACAAATCTGGTCTTTTTCGAATTTGCTCTCTTAAACGCCGCATAACACTCAAATAATATTCCGTATTTACCATTTGACTTTCCGGCAAGAACTCCGAGTTTTCAACACCGCGATAGTCAAAGAAATCACAGTCAACATGACTTTGACTTTTGATCAACTTTGGCGTGATTTTTTCGGTTTGGGTTCAGTTGGAAGGCGCCACTCCGAAGCTTGTTGACTAGTTTGCATGTCAACTCGTAAACCCACGTTTCGTGACCAGTAATAAATGAATTTCATGAATGTTGGGTCGGAATTGACTCGTTCTAGCATGTCCTCAGCGATTCATAAGCGATTGAGTTTTTGGAGAAAGTTCAGGTCGTTTGGGAATACCCGAGCGGTAACATGTTACATACCCAAGTGATTATTTAAAGCGGCCCCGCGCGCCCTGGTCTGCAGAAACTGCCCCGGGCCAAAGTACTAGTAATTGAAATCCTCGTAAACAAGAAGTGCAAAGTTTTTTTTTTAATGAAACCAACTACATTAAATAAAGTAAACAAATGAAAAACAAACACCAACCGTAACGTAATCAACTGGACAATGTTCAATTTTCAAACTTAGCTGAGCCAACTCGAGCGAAAACATGCATTCAGAGCAGCATGGAATATCCAACACGGATTTGAACTGGCGACCCCTGTCTCAGTAGTGCCGCTACGCCACCGTGCAAGTATCTGTGCGTGCCCAATTTCGATACTGACTATAATAATAATAATAATAAATCTTTATTTCCAGAATTACAATTAAAAATTTACCACTTGGTTTATAACAAGATAAATTACTGACTGTGAGAGGCTTACGTCATCACTTGCGCTGCTACGGCGACGCTTACCAGTGCTACGAGCTACGCCCCTACGATCCAGCTACGAGTCAGCCATCGGCTACGCCGCTACTGCTAGCAATACAACCCAATATCGACTGTTGGACTTGTGTACTGTATTGTCCATAATGTTGAGTATTCCGCGAACTCCGCCCAAAACAGCGACAGTAAGTCGGACCCACACTCAAACACAATCAGAGTGACATTAACTGCGCCATATCGATGAGTGGATTTGTAACCTCTCGTAGTATACGCCCGCGCAACGCTGAATCTCCGCAAGACTGTTCTAGCGACCATACCCCCAAGTTATTGAACAGGACCTCTGCATTTCAAAATCTTTAGTGGAACAGACTGCCCTTATGACCAAACTTAAGTCCGACGTTGCAGAAAAAAAGTCCCAAAACTTGGTCATCCAAGCAAAAAAGTCGCAATGATCATGATCTCGAATCTAAATGACTATTTCATCCACAAGCTTCTTGCACATAACATTTTGGTTCTTCTCCAATATCTCCTAACCACTATTATTTCAACACTACACTTACATTTTAGATTACATATTTTACACATCCACACTATTTCACCTAAAAACAAAACACAAACTTCTCTCAATATACACCGTAACACTTTTCACACTTTGCATACTGTAATGCAACAGATGGCGCTTGAGAACCATCATGAAGCTGATAACTGCGAAGATAGCAACGAGCGGGCGCCGCGCCTAGCTGGCATATTGCACCGAGGCTTACGTTCTCTTTTCTCGCGGACACCGACGGCTTAACATCTACCTAACATCTTGTTGTACTACATTACTGTGTATTTTTATTAAATAATTCTATTAATCTCTTACCTTGTTTTTCTGAGCTCTAACAGCTCAGTAGCGGGATAGACTATTGCAGCCCGCGAGGAACACATTGCCTTGGGAGGCTTTTGTGACGAGACATTTACGATGTGCACCCGGACGGATAAGCCATAATTTAAACCCACAACCGGTTTTTGTTTATTTGATTGGGTTATGTAAACATTAAGACGTCAATCACACGACTGGAAGGCAACAGATGGCGCTTGAGAACCATCATGAAGCTGACAACTGCGAAGATGGCAACGAGCGGGCGCCGCGCCTAGCTGGCATAATGCACCGAGGCGGACGTTCTCTTTTCTCTAGTAGATAACTAGTACTGTATAATTGCTATATGCCATATTATGTGAGTACTATGTACATGCTTTAAAGCTACCATTTACAGGGTACGTCTTTCATTGACTTGAATGTGTCCTGGCGGCTGAGAGTATGTCATGCTCACTTTAATGTTTCGCTGATGGTGGCGCGTGTGTTGGATCATTTAGTTCCCTTCAAAATGGTTGAGTTGAATGGTGCTAATCCATGCGTCATGTTCGTGAACGGGCCCCGTCAGTTGAGACTGGTCATCTCTTAGCTGCGACGGCGTATTTTAATTAAATTTTATTTTTGAATTGTTTTCATATTTATATAACGGACGCTTTTAACGTTCTGCATCGTTCTCACATGCATAATTTCAACATGAATGATGTAACCAATCTATTGTAAACATAATTTGATTTAAAAGAGTGTCCGTGGAGTTTCTTGCCCGTTCTTCTCTATAGGTACCTACTACGCTTTGGAATGGGCAACTAGCTTCATTTTTCTGACCGACCGACCTTGACAATTTAAAAGTGCCTGTAATTAGTTTATTTGAAATAAATGCTTTGAGTTTGAGTTCTCGCGGACACCGACTGCTTAACATCTACCTTGTTGTACTACGTTATTGTGATTTTTATTAAATAATTATATTAATCTCTTACCTTGTTCTTCTGAGCTCTTACAATTGTTAAAGTTCTATGTATCTATAAGGCTCCAACTCCGTTCCTCTCTCCCCATCTACAAGCCTTTTCTTTATTTGTTTGTTTTACTTTTACTCTAACATCGCTCTTATGGGTTGCATGAACTTGGACCTGAGTCCAACCAACAGTAATGACAGAACACTCGAATACCTGTCACTAAATACCTCTATGCGTGTGTGTAGTGCGGCAGCTCTTCGTATTCAAGGCAGTCGCGCTATCGCATAGCGCCTTTTTACGGGTGCCTTTTTAGATACATCGTCTGTGAGTTCTGATTTATTGATCTTCATTGTGTTTTCATCTTAACTGAAACAAATCAGGCACACACTCACGCATAAACACCCACACTCACCCACACATATCTATACTCACACTTACACAGCTACACTCACACAAACATACACCCGGCACACATAAATAGATACTCCCTTTTACTGGTTATTAATTAATTTATATTAAGTTTCCCCGTTTCTTATCATCAAAATTAATTGTATTAGTCTAATTAATTTTGTTTTTTACAAAAGTGCACATTACTAATTTGTTAGTAACTATCATAACATCCATATTGGACGGATGGATGACCCCTTTTTTTTTTTTTTTTTTTTTGGGTGGGAAATCATCAAATGACTTCTCCCGCTCTGGGTGGAGCGGGAGGGCGTGTCAGACTTTTACTGACTAGGTTTTTCCTTAGCATAGGGGTCATTGAACATTTATCTTGTATCAGACTATGTATACGCTTACATGAAGTGTCACCCTGCATCAGTTTACTTATTTTTTTACGTCAAATAAAAAGTATATTATTATTTCGTTTATTTATTTTTATGCATATTTTGCTACATTTTTTAATATTTTTATACAACAACTTAAAAATAAACAATTTGGCACCAAAAATCATCCATCTGAGACTTTTATAATTTTGACTAGCTGCCCCGCAAACGTTGTTTTGCTTCCTTTTTTTAAATAGATGTTGGCTGATTCTCAGACATACCAGATATGCACTCAAAATTTCATACAAACCGGTCCAGCCGTTTCGGAGAAGGTTGGTAACAAACATTACGACACGAGAATTTTATATATTCGTAGATACACCTAGTGTCACTCTCACTATAAAGACGAATCTAACGACACCTCTCTATCTTAAATCCATCAAGCCGTTAAGGCTACAGAACTTGCCAAAGAAAAATATATACATACACTCGAAAAACGTAGCCCTCTTTCATTCGTTACACTTATTTAGCTTTTTATACTTTCAGAGCGCGGAGTGTCATTTGCAGCATTTTCCTCAGGATCTATGTGATAAAGTAATGCAGTTTTCCTAATGATAAACTTACTTGATGTCATCAGCAGAAGACTTCAAGTAAGTTTTCTTTTTAGCTTAGTCTTTAAACTATTGTGATCAGCATTAGTAGAGGTCACATTTCAGAATCATCGTAGTAAATAATATTTCTGTGTTACAGTTTGGAAAGTATTGTAAGGTACATGGGAAGTTTAAGATAAGTTGCTGTTGAAAATAGCAATTCAACCTGACGACCTAACGAACCTGATGTTGGGACCTGACAAGATCGTTTGTTAAAAAAAAAACACTAAGAGCCACAAAACTAAATACATAACTAACTAAATGATTTAGTATTAAATATCGAAACTCCTCATTAGTTGGAGGACAGCACATAGTTGCTTTTCTGCAAGTCTGTTTATCTAAAATACCCACTAGACATCTAAAACGCCTGTACATTGTACGCTCATCACGTTATTTCGTGATCTTAGGCGATTTCCAGTACTTATGTACTTTGTCCTAAGTTCAAAGGCTTTGGAAAAGAGGAACCTTAAGACCCCCCTACCCCAAGTAACTAAGTTGAATATAATATTATGTAGGTACCTTTGTTGTTTAATGAAGCGAAGATTTCTTTACATGATGTAAATTTTGGAAGTAATAAATACTCTCCAAAGTTTTATACATATTGTGATATTTATCTTTTTGATAGCAGCTTCTTAATGAATGATCCAGTTTATATTCGTTTACCAAGTAACCAGTTAGACCAGTAGACCATATTTTAGATACAGTTATCCTCGTCCGGCACCTAAACCAATCACTATATTATTAATAATGCATTGCTATATATGTTCGAAAAAAAAATCTACTGAACAACATAAATACACATACAGCATATACAGCATAATCAGCCTATAACGCCTGGGACACAGGCCTTCTCTCAGTGAGAGGGAGTGGGCTATAATCCACCACGCAGGCCCAGTGCGTGTTGGCAGATGTCACATGTCTTCGAATTTTTGGTTCTTGGACATGGCGGTTTCCTCACGATGTTTTCCTTTACCGTTATGAGAGCAGTGGTTATGATAGCAGCCACTTTACTTTGTGTATTTAAATACACTAAGTAAAGTGGCTGCCTGGGTTCGAACTCACGATCTATAACTAGTAAGTCGGGGCCAATACCACTGGGCCACCACTGCTCTATACACACACAATACACATAATTAAAAACATAAACTAGGCGTGAGTTTATGTTTGTATGTGTATTGGGTGTAATAATGTATGTGTATTGTCTGATTATGCTGTATTGTGTACAAGTCTTCCCATGGGGGTAGGCAGAAGCCACAGAACGTCAACTGACAAAACAACGTAAATAACGCAATGAATGTTATGAACTGTCAAAATTAATGCCAATCCTACAGTTAATGTGTTACGCATTTACCCCTCAGGCTTTTTAGTCTACTCTAGAACAGAATCAAAACTAATACGATTGAGATGTACAGCAGTGCTGTCTGTTTCTTTGTAAAAGGTAATCACTGAAAATACTGATCCAAACACATAACATATTTTACTGGTCGAAAGCTACACTACTGTCAAGTGACATAGGATACTTTTTTCCCGAAAATTTGAACGGTGCTGTGCCATAGACCACATTAATGTTAATACTCAATCATTCCAAATTCTCGTCTATTTGTGCGATGCGATGAAGCGTTTAGCTGAGCGAAACCCAAGTAATACCTAGGGGTATTATCTACTAACTCAATTATTTCTAATTCACATCTATTTGTACGTCGAACGCCCCTCTAACATTGTCAGCCAGTTTCTCGGAGCACATTATTCGCCAATTAAACAGTAACCTTGGACTAACAAATAATATCGGGATAACGATATATTTTTTCAATGAAGAGTATTCAATATTGCTGCAGGGCAAAAGCCTCTTCTACAGATAAGGTACGAGCATTGATCACCACACTTTCCCAAGACGGGTTGACGATTACAGACTTATCTTAACTATAAGTGCAGGGTATCCGTCACCGATGTCAGGATATGCAAGATAAACTCAGAAGTTACATGTAAATTATAGAATAGTCACATATTCACTTGCCCAGATTTGAACCCACAATCTCGTGCAAAAGAGGCGAGGAGTTAAGCACTGGGCATCCTTCAGTGCGTTTGCCAATCGCGGTCTCCAACCATAATGAAAAAATAACAAAACAGGTGTCATCCGATCGAATGAGTTACATATATAAGTATAGGTACTTCGACGTACAACTGGGTTAACAGTATTCTGAAAAAAACTCACTCTCTGATAACTTGTGCGGAGTGAGCTTAAAGTAAGGAGCCATTAGTTTCAATTTATAGCATCAGATAGAATGACAGATCACTTTAAGGTCACTTCACCTCACCTTCTTCTCACGGTGAGACTTCAACAGAATAGATCGGTTGGATATCTGCTCAGACAGTAACGAATAACACATAAAAATTCCAATATTTAATCCAATAATCACAAAACATCTATCTTAACTAATCAATCAACAACTTGACAAACGCAATCGAAAGTCAAAAAGAAAAATAATCCTTGAAAAAACAGGGCTTAGTTCGGCCTCGGCTTAGTCCAATATTTCGGCAGTTCCCTAATGCCGGCTACCGAGGTATTGATCAAACGTATCCGGTGATAATCTTCGACCGGACCGAAACACGACCTTTTATTCTTTCTTTAGGGTTCCGTGGTAATTAATAGCTTTAACTCGCATAGAATATTTAATTACTGATTTTGTCTTTATTGGGTATGTTACTATTTTTATTTTGTGTTTAACCGAAGGGAGGTGGAAAATGAGCTAGATTTTTTTAAATTTGTGTATTCTTGAATGTAACCTAGCTCGGATTTGGAAGGAATGGTCGTGGATTTGTGGATTACACTAATAAACTTGAATGTTTTTATTAAAAGAAAACAATATGTCACGACCCACGCCTGACGTCTATAGCCAAGGCGAGATTTATTCCACATTTAAAAACATTGAAAAAGATTTTATAGTTACTATTCTTCAAACTAGTCTCTTCAATAAAATATTCACACAGACAACTCTCGAAAGCGGTTTAGATTTGCTGATCGCGTTCAGTATAATTGGTGAATTTAGACACAATATACAAAAAAACTATGATAATAAAGAACACATAAAAATTCTTCTTCAAAATTGCTAACTGATTGTTAGGAGTAGTCGTATTCAGTTACCCACGTCCGCTGAGCCGCATTAGTTATTCAAGGCACGACTGTAACTTGGAGGCATGACTCACGAGGATATCAGGACTTACATACTTTATATTCGTAATTGCTTACAAATTCCTACGTAAATGCTAGTGTCTTGGACAAGGTTCTTCGGATGGTAAGAGGGCGAATTATCTTTTATCTATGAAAAAAAAACTGTTGTGACTTTATGAAAATTGACAGATGTCAGTTTGAAACTAAGTGTAACAGCTTTTTTTAAATTCCGCGATCCATTTGCTGTCACTTAGAATTGTTCTTATGGTAGAGAAAAGAGACAATTTATTATTCGTAGACGTATTCTCAAAGACGGCGAATTGGCCCTGTCCTATGAATGATCATTAAAACAGTTTTTTTTTCGTTTAAGTACGGTCGTGTATCGTTTCACAAAATAAAACTTGTTCTTTGTTGCCGTTGAATCGTGTCACATATTCCAATAATATTTTAGTTTGAAGCTCAACAATACGGAACCCAACCTTTATTTCATTCCCAAAAAATTGGTGAGGCGGGTTTTCTTTCAGTTCGCTCCCTTCGGATGATAGATAGGGGCTTTGTCTTTACAAATTGAGATCTCGTTGAGCCCGGCTTTGCTCACAGAAAATACGTATAAATATCGTACTTTAGGAAAAAAAAACATAATACAGACGTTTTATTAAAATTATGATTGACACCCTCTTTGGTGGTTATTTGTATTTGTTACACGAATTTTATCTACTGAAGGATTTTTCTGCAATGATAAGGATTTATTTGATTTGCGATTCATGAATATCGTTATCACCACAGGCCGGAATTATGTACCTAACGTGGTATAGACCTCCTTTCTTGAATAGTGCACATTTATTAAAAAAAACTGATTATAACACAAACATGCTGAATTAAATTTTAATTACAAAATGTTTTGTTTTGGTTTGGAGTGCTTTGTTTTCTCTTGATACCAGCCCCAGGGAATAGTGTAATATCCACGAGCGTACCTACTCAGTGGAGACGCTCGTGCGTATGAAATCCGTCAACCATGATAAACGAGTTTCTGGTTTCACTCGAAATAACGGAATAACAGGCTATTGTTATAGTTCAACTTTCAATAAAGTTTTTCTTGTTTTGACTGGCTGTAACAAAAACCCTGGACAAAAATAAAATAATAAAACTGAACACTGCTTCGAAAATCTCAATGAACGACTTCATAATATGAACGCATCAACATTTCAACGAAAGCAATAAAAGCAACTGGTAAAAAAATTGGAATAGGAAAAGTAACATGGCGTTCTTTCTGCCGTGGAGTCGTGTTCCTCCACATTTTAAAGTGATTAATTTAGGTGCACTCGCCGAACCACATTTGCAAGGACGAAAAGCATATTATTCTTTGTCCGGACTAGAAAAATAAATGTAAGTTGTAATGGAGTGAACATTTTGCGAACGACGACGAGATGACTGTTTTATTTATGATAGCTGATGTATGTTGTCACTAAGGTTGTCACATTTTGCATGATGTCAAGATTGCAGATGAGTGTCAATTTGCATTATGTAATTTCATGAGCTAGCTAACCCGATCACCCGGCGACAGACGTCCTGTCCAATTGTCAATTCATAAATAAATACCATAGAAAAAAGGACGTTCAGTTTTTTCGGGAATCATTTTCGGACTATTACAGTCCGCGAGGCTTAAGCTGAGCTTTGCATTTGTGTGAGTGATTACCAATGGCACCAATGTGTTCGTGTAAAGGACGCGTCGCCATGTGCACGCACACAAATGCAAAGCTTGGATTAGGCCTCGCAGACTGTACCAACATTTTAAAACAAAAAATTGTCAAACTGGTCCAGACGTTCTTAAGTACTGCACTTTCATTTTTATTGCTATACAACGTGTAACGGAATTAACGCAAGAGCTCATACACCCCAACTAGAATATTAAATTATAAGACTAAAATAACATCTGTAATTTAATAATAGATAAACCACACCTAGCAATTTTTTATAAAATAGTTGTCCTGACTAAACATAAAACGTTTGAGCACACTACTCGATCTGTACCCACACTAATAGCGCACGCACCGCACATTCATGTGCCTGTCAGCTGGCTAGGTAGGTAAGCACTGCAAGAGTAGGAGTACGCACTAGGTATCTGTGTACGTTAGTTCAATGACCGAACATTACGCACAGATCACACGTAAAGTCTCGTTCACACTGGCGCGACGCCGCAGCGCGACACAAAGGCACCGCGTGTCGCGCGACGAGTGGTGCCTCTGTGTCATGCTGTGGCGTCGCGCCTGTTTGTGGGAGCCTTAATAAATAAGCTTTGGATTATTTTGTTCTAAGTTATTAGGTTTAGTAAAAGGGAAGCATTTTCAAATCGAGCAACTTTTTGCCCGTCTGCGATAGGGTGTTACCTCCGGCGTGCGCCCGCGCCCTTTCGCCGCACGGTCGTCCCGGAGACTGACTCATTTAAGGTTCGTTCCCACGGTCCTGTCGTGCCTGTTTGTGCGAGCCTTTATCTCTGATGCGTACTTAACTGTTGCGATATCATATTCTGAGTCGGCGTGTATGAATGATTTGAATCATAAATATTTACACTAATTAAATTCGGTAAAGATAAAAGTAATTACTAACAGGTTTGAGCTATTTAAACTACACTATTTCTTCGCCTCCTTTTAAGTAAACATTCAAAATGTGCACCGCCTTGCTCGATGCACTTTATTGCACGCTTTCTTATGTTAAATTTTAGTTTATTTAGTACTTCAGTATCACTTTTCACAATACCAAAGGCGAGTTCAGTTTTTTGTCTGAGGTCTTCTACACTCGTTGCCTCGTTTACGTAAACCAGCGATTTTATTCGACCCCACAAATAAAAGTCTAAAGGCGTTAGATCAGCCGATCTGGGAGGCCACTGCACTGGCCCTCACGACCAATCCAACGGGGCCCATATTCCGCATCAAGATGCTGCCGAACGTTCCATGAGAAATGCGCGGGAGCACCGTCGTGTTGGTAAAACACGTCTCTTAAAAAGAATAGCGGGACGTCCTCCAATAACTCGGGCAATGTTTCCCGCAAGAACTGTAGGTAGGTATCTCCAGTTAACCTCGGCAGAAAAACAGGGCCGAGTACGCGTGTACCTATGACGCCCGCCCACACGTTCACGGAGAACCTGTGCTGAAACGAATCAACACGGCATGCATGTGGATTCTCATGTCTCCACAAATGCTGGTTATGCTGGTTGTAAATGCCAACTCGCGTGAAGGTGCTCTCGTCCGTCCAGATGATGTTTCCTTGCCAGTTCTCTAACAACCATATACTAAATTCCAGACGTGGCAAGTAGTCGTTCGGCGTCAGCTCCTGACAACGTCGCAGGTGATACGGGAGTTCACCATCAGCGCGTACCGTTCGCCACACATACATGTGGCTGCAGTCGAATAATGGTGCTGCTTCTCTTGTGCTCTTCTCTGGGTTTTCGTCAAAATAGTTTAATATTGTTGCTTGTAAGCGAGTAGTGCGCACATTTGCCCCTCTATCTATTGCCGTGTTAGGACGAAAGGTACCGGAGCCTGTCAGACGCTGAGTTGCACTTAACATTGTCCTGGCGCTCACTCTAGTATCATATCGTTCATTGAACTCTCGACACGCTAACTCGACATTATCGTTGCAACGAGCCAGTGTCCTCACCATCTCCGTGTACTGAATATTGGTGTACTGGAATGCCATCGCGCGCTTAAACAAATAAATGTGACAGCAACATAAATTAAATTCGGGAACACTTGTCGCTGCCGGAGAATAACTAAACCTTTGATGTGAGGCGGGCAGTGGCAGCGCGTGCGTCTGCATGTCAAACGTCAAAGCTGTAAGTCGGCAAATTAATACATCTCGCTCTTTCAAATTAATCTTTCATTTGCAAAAGAAGTACTACTCGTACAAATGTTCTAATATTTTGGCTTTTCTAAACAAACGAATGTGTAAAACGATCTACAAATTTGGTCGCGCAATTAAAAAAGCTTTATTTGTATGATATAAGGTCTAAATTGCCTTAAATTAACTTTTTTTTAACAGGACAAGATTAAATGTAATAAAAAGTAAAAAGCAATGCTTATGTGTGTAAGAAAGCTATGATCGGACTACAAATTCGGTTTTGCATTTAAATAAGACGTACTGCTTTGGAAAAAGGTTTAAGTTTCCTTAAACTGACTATGAGTGAGTTGCAAATTCGGTCGTGCATTTGAAAAGGCTTTATTCCTTTGTGATAAGGCTTATATTTTCTTAAATCAAATACTGTATTACCTTGTTACGACGCGGTGGTACTAATTTCAGGTAAATTTAAGATTATTCCGGGAAAAATTAACACAAATAAATAATGACGGAAATGGATTCAGAAGCTGATTAAGCTTATTCTGTTACACGTTGTATTAGTGTTTTTACGCATTGTTTTAGAGGAATGCAAAACGCTGCTACTGAATGAAAGATGTAAAATCGTTTGTTATTGAGTACTCGTTGACAAAAACCCAAAAAAAAAATACTTTCAATTACCAGTAAGTAAAATCAACATAGCCATTTTTGAACCTGCGCCTAAAATCCGTGTCAAACAAACGATAGTTTATACCTGGCACCAGATTAACGACACCAAATTATGAAATAACCATGACAAAAAAAATGCAGACGCCATCTTGTACATATGAACGCTTTTTCGCGTGATTATTTCTTTGTTCTAAAAAAACATTTTTCAATTTTATAAACATTATGAGTGACCATCCACCCTACCGCTTCAATGGAGCGTAGGTAATTATTTTGACAAATACGCCTAGTTTCCGTACCGTCCATTTTTATACTGTGCAGGAACTAATCTAGAGTTTGGAAGAAACGGGTTAGGTTAAGTTGGAACTGTGCGCGAGCCGAATTGGTTGCAGTAACTTGGCTATTTTGTATTTTTAGGACCGCAAAATGAGAATTATTTCAGGTTAAAAAGGCGCAGTATTAGAATCATTTTTGTGTTCAATAATATTTGCAGGAGTGCAAAATGATAAATATATAGGTTCAATTAAAAACACGACAAACGTATTAAGTTAAGTTTATGTAGGGCAACATCCATGTTTAGAAAGGCCATAATGCCATTCCAGTCGGGACAGATGATCGAATTCACCAATATTTGTTCAACCCTAGTTTAGGGACCTCAACTATATCAATCAATCTCTTCGCCATACAGACACTTGCTTTGTCCCTGCATCACATAGGTATTGATCCGAAGTGTCTTGATTGAGTATGAAAGCAGTCAAATTTCATTATATCCCGGAGGAGTAAACACTCTCTAATTTCCGCTACGCAACCGTCCTGTGTTCGATATTTCTGCTAGACTAACTAAAAGGTTTTTCTTTTCATGTTTATATTTAAATTCGGATGTATTGTAGATGGAAATACGTTTTCCTTTGCGGTGACATGGTAAATGCGTGCACTGACTAGACAGGTCCACTCAATCTGTGTGGTTCTTTCGTCAAGATACCATTTCAGACATTAATCCACAAGATCTGACCAAGACAATAAATGAACTTTAAAAGATACTGTGACCTCTGAGTTTGTGTCGGCCTTCTTCTCAGAGTAGTAAGATAGGAAACGCCGACCTCATCTAGTTTTTAAAATATGATTGACGTGTAAAAGTGTTTGTACAAACCTACTTACAGAAATAAAATCATTTATCAAAGAGTAGGACTGAACACTTCTTCCTCTTGATTGAACGTTTTCACAACATGGACCAATTTATATTGTCAAAGGGCGTTGAGGAAATTAAAATGATTTAATTCGGGTTAAAATTCAATGTTGATTCGTCCAAGAGTCAACATACAAACCAAACATGAAATAAAATCATACATACGAGTATTCAAGAACTACTTATTCAAGCGCCTTCTTAGTTTATGAAGTCCCCGTACAGATTAATTTGACCCGAAGCAAGTTTTTCGGTCCGATTAATGAGACTGAATCAAAATTTCTCACACGAAACGTTCTGGGCGGAGTTACGACTTCCAAGACCTGATTAAGAAAGCTTGTATGCTTTGAAGAACTTATGAAATTAAGATGAGTTTGAGATTAAAAAAATAGGCATATTTTTTGGTACATTGCAAAATTATCGAATAAGACAAATCAAATGTGTGTTAGACTAATTGATACACGCCATTGGCCTTTGCTGCCAGTACCTACCCTCGCCCCGTGCCTCGTTGGTCTAGTGGTCGCAAGAACTACTGCTGAGCATGAGGTCCTGGGTTCGATTCCCAGGTCGGGCAAAGTGTTATTGGGTATTCTATCTGAAATTTCTCAGTAGCAGCCCGGAGTCAGGATTTGTGCCCGGTTGATGGCAACAGGCTCGCCCCCTATTACATGGGACATAAACATAACTGGCGCAATGTAGGTGTACTATAGGTACACCTCTGCCTAACCCTTCTGGGATTACAGGCGTGATGTTATGTTATGTTATGTCCAGTACCTATATTATGTATTCTGATTATCCTTCCTTTTTTTGCCGGGGTGGAAAATCCTAATGGATGTCCACCGCTGTTTGGCGGGCGGAGGGACTCCTGTCAGACTCTTACTGACTAAAAACCAACCCGGTGTTCAATCTCACACCTACGTCGGGGTCCCGGGAACATACGATTCTTCCGCAACCACGACTGTTGTTGACTCCTCATGTTGGGAGGGGAGTGAGGTGTTTGACTCCCCCCGCAACGTCTAAGAGGGGCGCGTGTGGAAAACTACGCGCCGCCACCTCAGGTCCTGATGTATGGGGAGCGGCGGACGTCCCCAAGTCCGCCGTCCCTGGACCCAGTTTAGAGGGGCTGGAAGAGGGCAATCGCCCTCCGCCTACGACAGACCCCTTGCGACGAGTCAGATAAATGGCCCCGTGGCCCACCATTTTTCGGCCGCAATGGATAGGGTGAGCGGCCAACAACATACCGACACTCCGGCCGACACGACGGCTTTTACAGTGCCAAATATCAGTTTCGCGGTAAAAAATGTGTGATTGAACTCAAAACTCAAACTCAAAGCATTTATTTAACTATCGGGCACTTTTTTTCAGGAATTTTCAAGGGGTCGGTCAGTCAGAGTTGCCCATTCTAAATCGTAGTAGTTTCCTATTGAGAAGTACGAAGAAAGTAAACTCCACGGACACTCTTTTAAGTCAAAATATTGGTTACATCATTCATGTTGAAATTTTACAAGTCATAAAATGTACAATTTCAACATGTTTGAAAAAAAATAAAACCGGCCAAGTGCGAGTCGGAATCGCGCACCAAGGGTTCCGTACAAACCTCCTACAGGTATATAAGTTCACACGCGTTCATGAGGAAAGGTGTGCTGAGTTTAAAATTGTCTATAAAAATATACAACAAACTACCAGACATAGTAAAGAAAGAAGAAAAGGTTTTATATTTGTAACAAACAAATGCTATTATTCCGTAGACGAATATTTATATGATAAACATAAATAATAGAAAAAAAGGTATATAATTTTGTTAAGGAAATTACTAATATAATAAAAAGTTTTAGAAGAATAATAATTGATAACAGTAACTAATGATAATCGCGTAATCTATAGGTATGTTTAACATAAATTAGTGATAGGGTAACAATGAATAAATAATATAATAATAATAAATAAAAAAATCATAATATTGCAATTAATAATAAATTTTATAATTAAAGAATAATAATTAAGTAATATAGCCATAACAACTATTCAAAGAAAATAATATATATTAATTAATAAACAGGATATAATACATGTACAGGTATCTAAAAATTATTTAAAATATTGTAGTACATTTTGCAGATAAAGTACAAAATAATGGTTAAGCGAAATGTTATTATCTTGTTCGCGACCTTTCGTTCTTGTGTTTCGATTTTTATTCCAGAATCAAAATCAGAACTTTAAAAACTAAAAAAAAATCAAAACTCTAAATTACTTTAACTATACTATTGCTATAAATCTAGGAACAGGTATAAGATGTTGTACATGAATTAATGAGATCGGCTACAGTAAGTATAATCATAGTTTTTAATTCGCTGATGACATTTCTCTTATTTTTCAATAGATAGAAAAGATACGGATGTGTGTGAACGATAGTCTGGCTGTTCTTTCGAAATTGTTCGCAGTTAACAATATTTTACTTAATGCGAACAAAACTAAATGTCTTAAGTTCTCATTACCAAATGTACCCCAAGTGGGTTTAAATTTAAAACTTGATGGCAAGAAAGTAGATGCTATTACGGAAACTATATTTCAAGGAATTACTTTAGATTCAAAATTGCAATGAGGCGCTCTTTGAGGTAAATTAAGTTCTGATGCAGATGCAGTAAGAAAAATAAGGCAGTTGACCGGTATAGGCTCTGCTTATTTCCACAGTATTATGTCTTATGGCGTTATGCTGTGAGGATCAGCAGCTGACGTAGATTTAATTTTTTATTTTACAAAAGAAGGCAATCCGCGCGATCCATGAAATGGGTCCTCGCGAGTCTCTTAGAAACAAATTCAAAGAAATTGATAAACTAACTCTGCCTTCTCTTTATATCTTAGAAAGTATTTTGTATGTTCGCAAAAACTTAGGACTTTTTGAAATAAGAAGCGTTTTCCATAACATAAATACACGTAGTAAAAATGAAATTGTTATACCCAAATTTAGATTAACTAAAACAAGCAAGTAATTTCTGATAAACGGTATCGGCTTTTATAACAAGTTGCTAAAGTCGGTTACAGAACTTGGCGATGGAAAGTTCAAAACCCACAACAAACGTGACCATATCAAAAAGCATATTATAAGATTACAGACTACTTCGAAGACAAGGAAGTTTGGCAATTATTCCTTCTGCACCTTTCTGGCTTCCCTGGTACCTCTTAAACGGCATCACTATGTAAATTTATAATAACTGCTCCCAAATAACAGTGTTTAATTTTTATTTTTAATGATTAGATATCAACTTTTACATAACTCTGACATTATGGTACTTGTTGACAGGCCTACACTGTCCTCTCATAGCTATTAACACTGTTATTTGAAAACATTGCAAAAGTCAAATATTTTTTTAAAGAGTAACTATGGAGTTTCTTGGCGGCTCTTCTCCGTAGGAAACGACCAATTGGAACCGTGCACCTAGATTCTGACGTTTCCTAAGTGCCTATGTAGGTTTATGTGAAATAAAATATTTTGATTTTTTGAGTTTTTGATTGAATACAAAACTGACAACTTAGAATCGGACTCAGCTGTCAATTTTTATACCAATAGAGAACTCTAATTCGATTACCGCTACGTTCCTATTTCAAAAACTGGCTCGATAATTTAAACCTTGTAATACGGCTTGAGTTTGAGTTTGACTAGTAAAAAAAACAAATGAAGCTTTTCATGTTCATTATTTATTTAGGACATCCTCGTTTAAACTATAAAATTATTTATTTTTAATCAAAAGCTTCTGTAGACCTAATTACACAAAGAGCGCAACAATAAACGTATTTTAAAAAAGTATTATCAGAGGTGCACTCCTAAACTTTGTTTAATTGGTCTTAATTGTGCGCGGCCGGACACAGTGATGTCCGGCACATTACTGTGTCCACTTATGTTGCTGTGTCGATTTAGAAGTCCTGGAAAGAAATTTGAACCTTAAAAGCAATAATAGAGATGACGTCAATTTTTATTTCTCCTCAAAAATATGTATGTTACCAAATACAATGTTGTAAAAAGCGTAAAAGCCTAAGAAATTGCGAAGTTTTAAACGTTTTAAAATAGGTGTTAGATAAGGACAACACTCGTAGACGGGACATCACGACTATGCAACTTCATACTAGCGCCACACATTGTCCGTACCGCGTGATAAGGACGGGAATAATCCCATTCAAAAACTTTAAAAGCGTGCTTCTTCATAGTTACATCGATCAAACAGATTTTTTCGATTATGTAATTTTTTGTACAACAAATAAATAATAAAAGCAGCTTCTCTCCATAGATCTTTGTGAAGTTTGAATCTTGTTTCTCGTCGTGTAATCATATATTAGTACCAAGTCTGGCAACCATAAGTGAGACATGGCAAAATAGCAGAGTCTAGTACTGTCTTTTTAAAAAAAATTGGAAGTTTTGATTTCAATATCTCTTTATGAGCCCAGAACTTTTATATAAATAAACATCCTTCGGTTTATTTCTTCAAAATTCCTGTTTTACCTGAAGGAGATTTGCTTGCCCAGATATATATACTCCTGCAAGTACTCGAGCGACATGTTATTAACCAAGATAGGCGTCATCTCGTTGTTGGTCATGACTTTAGTTTTGTTAAGGTTCATCTCTAAACCTACGTATACGCTCGCTGCTCGTTGTTCATAATATTGAGTTCCAAAGGATTTTCCGACAGTACGACAACGTCATCCGCAAAAAGTAAATGGCTTAGATGTTTTCCATTTACATTAATGCCCCTCTCTGACCATGGGAGATCTGTCATTATATTCTGTACTACCGCTATGAACAATTTAGGTGTAAAAGGATCACCATGTTTGACTCCTCTGTTAATATTTATTGTAGCCCCGACTCTATCTAGACTGACTCGACTTGTGCTATTTAAGTAGATATTTTTAATTATATTCATGTATTTAGAATTCACATTTTGTTTGTCTAGCGTCTTCCATATACTATGCGAAATAGAGTCAAAAGCTGTAGTCAATAAAAGCTATGTAGACCGGTTTACGGAATTCCAGATATCTCTCTATTTGATCTATAACATGTATATGGTCTGTTCCATATGCTGGAACTCTCACTCATTGCCCGTTCGGAGCGGACGTGTTTTTGGTTTCTGAGAATATAGAAATAATCTTTAGTTTATTTTAATGATTAAATTGTACCGATATTCGAACCCTCCTCTTTCTTCTAGGGGAAGTACCCGTAAGGGGCGGCGGCCATATTGGTTGGTGTCGGTGGTCTCGCTTTCTCACGTGCATCTCCAGTGGTCGGAACGTTACTGTTGACATTTGGTGAGTCAAGATCAATTTTTTTATAAACACGAAAAACTCCTGCGCCTGCTGAGACTCGAACCACCGAAGCCATATTGACATTACGTCATTACAGCAAAATACTTTCCTACTTTCTGACACGCATTTACCGAGTGCAGAGTAGCCAAGGCCCTTATAAGCAAATTATTGCACAATTTCATTCAGTTACTCTGTAAAACACAGTACTTCGCGCTGTGCGTGATTTTAACAAAGGAAAGCCACCCTCCGCAAAATTAAATAGTGAAAATTCCGGCTTGAATGGTGAATGCACTCTTATATACGTCGCTGATCAGAAAACTTTTCTTTGAGGCACGTAAATTGGGAAAAGTAATGGATGCCAATACTGCTGGACGGCAAATGGAAGAATTTTTATTCGCAAGAGAGAAGGCGAAAAACCGATACTTTTAATCTCTGAATCCAGCTTTCAAAACATACTGCATGATAATAAGTAATATGTCAACTGTTCGCGTATCAATTTCCTGTATAATATTATGGAAGCATAATCCTTTTTTGTTATTTTTCAAACTTTTTTTTCTTCTCTGCACTCTTACATTCATACACTTACAAAAACCAAATATATAACACAACTATACAATTCACCAATAAACTATACAGCACACTCACGTGCATTCAAAACACTCACATGTCACAAAGTTTATTAATTTTAGGAAAATGTTGTCGACGATACAATATGGTGTGGGAAGACATAATCGAACATATTGCTTATCCCGGGTTATTTTAGCGAATAATAATGAGCAGGTCTGTAATGCTCTAAAGCTAAATATGAGACTTAACGTAAAATCTGTAAGTGTACGTAAAAATAAATAAAAAATGAACAACGTAAATGATGTAATACATAGCTTGGAAACATATGGGTCCCACGAATCCTTTAGTTGTCCCTCTGACAAATGTCTTTAGATTTTGGGAAACCCCAATAAAACAACAAATGTGCTGCATCTAAATATTCGCAGTATTGGTAAGAACTTTAATAGCGTCCTTGTGTTATTATCTGTCTTAAAAATCAAGTGTGATGGGATAATTTTCTCGGAATATTGGCTGAAAAAAAAATACCAATATTCCATTTCTGAAGGGATAATATTCGGCCTATACGTCGACAAACAGCCTAAATAAAAACGATGGTTTAGTTATTAACGTTCTTTCAGATTTACAGCATAACATTGTGGAGCTCGAGTTTGTTGATGCAAACTGCCTAATCTACAAAATCACTGACATTGTAATTATTGCAAAACAACAAACGACCAAAAATATCTCGAAAGTAGATCTACTTGGAGTTGTTGCTGAGATTGCAAAAACCGATTTCAGTTCCATCTTGTGTACTAGCAATCCAAATTGGGCTACTGAATTTCTTATTAATACAATCGTTTCTATTATACATAAAAATACCGTCACTAGGTGCATTCCTGCCAGGACTGCTAATATGCATTAGGAATAGGGACAACATGCATAGAGAACACAAAAATACACCGGACAGTTTTCCTTTAAAATTAACCTTTATGCGTTATCGCAACTTTTGCAATAAGCTTTTACATAGGCTAAAAACAGCCACGAAAAAAGTGAATTGGTGAAGGCTAAAAATAATCCTAAAAAGACCTGGAACATTATAATCACTATAATTAATAAAAAATATCTAGATCTTTTCCTATGGAGTTATTGTCTCTGAATAACTTAGACTGCAAATCCTCATTAAACATGGCAAATAATTATTTTGCTTATATTGGCAAAGAACTTGCAGCTAAGCATACAAATGTTGGTACGCTCAGGTGAACTCAATTGTTCTTTTCCCTCCGGATCACGCGGAAGTTGATAATATTATTATGAGTATACGTTCCGATTCTGCCCCGGGTTTAATGGAATAGGTTCACAGCTTTTAAAAATGAGCAGACAGACTCTTGTGCCCCTTGTTGATCACATTTGTGGTCTTTGTATCTCTGAGGGTGTATTCCCAAAAGTATTAAAGAGAGCGGTCGTTCTCCCTATTCACAAGGGAGGAGATAGAGGCAGTGTCAACAATTACAGACCAATTTCAGTCCTTTCGGCATTGTCGAAGGTTCTTGAGAGGGTCCTGAACAATCGTCTTGTGTCTTTCCTGGAAAATCACAATGTTCTCTCGAGCCACCAATTTGGTTTTCGTAGGAGGAAGTCATGTGAGGATGCTATCTCTGCCCTTATTGACGAAGTAGTTGTGACTCTTGATAAAAAGTCTAAGTGCCTGGGAATATTCTTAGACTTATCTAAGGCATTTGACACTGTCTCTGTCCCTATCCTACTCAAAAAAAATAGAGAAAATTGGAATTAGAGGCACAGTGCTGACGCAGATACCTTACGTACGGTTTATTTCTCAATTTGCCAGTCAATATTAACATATGGCATAACAGTCTGGGGTGGTGCCTCAAAGACAAGTATGATACAGCTGGAGAGGGCGCAGAGAGCTGTTCTCAAGGTCGCTCTATTGCACAAAGAATGTCAGATCTTGAGCGTGAGGCAGCTCTTTGTGCTAAACTGTACGTTGTGCCTCTAATTCCAATTTTCTCGAATTTTAGCTATCTTTGCAAGCTATCTGTCTGAGCGTACGCAGTGTGTTAAAGTCACCACATATGTCAGTGATGAGTGTGGTTTGTCCTTCGGAGTGCCACAAGGTTCCATCTTGGACCCTACACTTTTCTTAGTATATGTAAACAATCTATGTGATTTAGTACTCCCAAATTGTTCCAATTACTCATATGTGGATGATAAGGCCCTTGTGTACCACAAGGGCCGTATGCTGAAAATGTAAAAGAAGCCCGAGAGAGAGCATAATCTGTTCTTGGTATTGTTATGTCTTGGCTATCAGCGAATAGTCTAACCTTAAATGTGGATGAAACCAACTTTATCACTTTCTCCCTCAAATCTTCTTCGCAACCTGATATAACAGTTTCAGTTAAAGTACCTACTAATTATAATGTTTACCCAAACCAATGCTCCTGCCTTTCCCTGACAAGAAAAACTAGTGTGAAATACCTTGGCGTACTAATAGACAACCTCATATCCTGAAATGCTCAGGTTCGGGCATTGTTTGGCAGAGTTAGAAAACTTATTACCGTGTTTAAAAGCTTGCGGTACAGTGCTGACGCAGATACCTTACGTACGGTTTATTTCTCAATTTGCCAGTCAATATTAACATATGGCATAACAGTCTGGGGTGGTGCCTCAAAGACAAGTACGATACAGCTGCAGAGGGCGCAGATAGTTATTCTCAAGGTCGCTCTATTGCACAAAGAATGTCAGATCTTGAGCGTGAGGCAGCTCTTTGTGCTAAACTGTACGTTGTGCAGACATGCTTCTTTACAGTTGGATCTCAATCGCTTGACAAAACGTAGGACCATGGACGTATGCCCCATAGAGAGGCACAGAACCAAACTTGCACAACGTCATTTCAGAATCCTTGGTGGTCGTTTATACAATTTTGTGAACAAACAATGGGACACCTACACGTTCAATAAATTTGACTGTAAAGGTAAGGTCCGTAAATGCATAATGACCCTTAGCTATGATGAGGTTGAAAAACATCTCCATATATAGATTTCACCCAAACAGTACCCCGTCCGACTCATCCTCGTATACACACATATATCTACACAACACAACACAAACACACATACACATACCACAAACCACTCACACAAATACACACACACACTCTCAACACAGTATTGAAATGGTTTTTTATTCATTTTAATAGTTTTGTGTATAAAATTTATTTTCTGTCTATAGTACCTACATTGTGAACTTCCGAACGTCTATTATATATATATCGGGATAGGCCCTCATCAGCGAAATTACACTTGCACTTTGTAAGTAGGCGTGGATTGTCGGGCGAAGAAAATAGAGAAACTAGTTACAGCACAATCACTTTATTTCACTCACAACTTCTTATTAAATAATCACCATGAAATAACCTGAAGGCAGAGGTCCGACATATTAAATGAAAGTATGAAATATAGCAGTAACCAACTTATTTATTCCAACCGCTTGTTAATTAATTCAATAGATCGCTATAATAGCTCTAGGCGCTACAGCAGGCGCACCGGGCCGAGCCTGCCACAAGAATGATCCCTTCCAACGCTGCGCACTCGCTTACATAAAGTGGCCTGAGTAGTGGGGAGAGTGGGTAGGTGAATGTGCCACTTTGCACAGCGTAACTCGGCCCGCTGCACTTGTCGTTTACATAAATCACGCCGACATATATTTTTTGTCTGATTGTTGTTAACTTGAGAGCCCTGTCACCCATAACACAAGTTTAATCTTAGCTTGGGTGTCAGAGGTTTATAACTCTGTTTAAACCTACAATTTAGATGACACATTTATCTTGTTATATACCAAGTGGTAAATGTTAAATTGTTATTCTGGAAATAAAGATTTATTTATTAATAATTTATGTGTCTATAACCGAAGATATTCTGGCGAGTAGGCATGATGAAAATAGCTTATAAAAGCAGGACATAAGGCTTATCGGTCGGTAATTTGCTGTCTGCTGGGTCGCCCTTTTTGTACAGTCAAATTATTTCTGATTCAGACTTAATTCTTAATTCAATTTTAATTTTAGTATTTGTATTTCGATTTCATGTTCGCAAAACATAGGTACAGTTGACATATTCTTCAGTTGATTTGACGACTCCATGTTTTGTATTGAGTTTGGGCGACTATAAGCTTGCGTAGAAACCCGTTGCTACACTTATAATTTCGCTACATGATGGTGAACCGTAGTGAAGAGATGGGACTCATGTTTTTGTTCTGTCCAGCTTCTTGAATGCTTTTTTGACTGATCTTGTGTTTTTTATGTGCTTTTCCAAAGTATCCTTTGTGCGTTTTATTACATTCTTTTTTTTCTTTATTTGTTTGTTTGTATAGTTTTTTCAAGTCTTCTCTGTCTTATTTGTTAAGATTTGGTTTAGTTTGTAGGGCGCTTCTTTTTATCATCAGTTCCGTAGCCTTATTTATTCAAATTTTTTGTTTCTTCGATCTTGATTTGTCTTTTAAACTTGATTTTAATGCACTTTCTATCATCTGGTAATATTAATTGGCTGTAACATTTTGCATGTGTTTCTAGTAAGTTTGGTATGTGTTCACTTAGACTTTTTATGTACATTTTACGATCATCCAATTTTTATTGTGTAATTATCTGCCGGTGAAATTTCGTCTGCTTTTTCTTATTGATCTCAGGTTAAGAGTCGCTCTTAGCAGTATGTGGTCTATTCCAAACGATGCGGAACTTAGCACCTCAAATTTAGAAAATAAATGTGGCTTGTTCAAAAACATAACAAAAAAACTCCTTATTAATTATTTGGTAAACACATTGAATGTTATTTTCAAATTGATGAAATACACAGTTTATCATCATCCTCATCATCATCATCGTTTATCTCGCCCTTATTCAGTGATAAGGTAGGTAGAAACCGCGGTTGGAAAACCTTGTCAATAGAAACTATTTAGTTTCTGAGAAACATTTTCGGAGCACTATTTCAAGAGAAATATGCATTCGACAGTTTTTTTTTTAACTTACAAAGGAAAATAGACAAATTATTGAAAATAAAACCTTTATTAACTTTGATACTCATAGTGCCCCTAAGCGTTTACTGAAACTTCTACAACTCCTCCCCTAAGACGACCCACTAACCAAACTAAGACTGCAGTTGCAAACTGACAACTCAGGAAAAGAAAATAACACACTTAAAATATTTTACTAGAGTGCGGAAAAAACGACTCAAATCGATAGGAATACAAGAAAGTTCAAACAAAGAAAACTTAACTAGACAGCTCTATTCGCCTCAATATTAGCCAAGAGTACGGACATAATAATGGATACTGGTTTACCTAGGACTTCTTTCAAAGAATACACGATACAGGTATTTAACTTGATAAGCCATAAAGCTAATGCAGTTAATAATTTGATAGCTGACAACAATTAATCTCCTGGTGTCGACAAGCAACTCTCATTCGTAGCTACCATACGTATGGCTGAAAACCCACAGAATAGTGTATTAAACAAAACTACCCAAAATTTCCCTAAAGAGGACAGTTGTGAAAATGAAGAAAGTATCAATATATCACACACCTGTTGATGAACTGACTCACGATACTCCACGCAGTAGAAATACTCTTCACGCAATTACAAAATAATAAAGCAAAAAAAGAGTTATGAAATTATGTAAAGAACAAGGGAATGGAATAATTCAATCACTTAGTCAGCTATTGGGATAAGACTATACGGCTCGCATATATTCTCGACTATAAAATCTGGTACAACAATGAAAAAAATCATCAATTCATAAAAAAATTAAATAGCTAAATTCAATGTGAATGATTATGTTGGTGTTGGTTTGGGCCGCCATGATCGCGACTCATATGACACGGAAAGTACATACACACATGTCTTTCACCCATCAAGAACACAAATAAAATTATAAGTGAGGTTCTTTGAAGAATCAATTAAATATTAGGGTGTATCGTGTGGAAAGTATGGCAACGTAATTTTATGCATATGGCCTACTCAAGATAACGGCCTCGTCATTACGGGAAATCTTGCAATTGGACTATACATACAAATCAAATGAATTTCAATATTTATCAAATATTCAAAGAAAAAAAAAATATGTAGATAAAAATGTACAAACTTACTTTACAAACAATAAAAATAAAACATAGACCAAAAATTACGTTTCTTTTATAATTACTCATCTAGTACACTAGACAAAATAGATTTATTAAAAAACAATGATATAACTTAACTATCGAACTAAGATGTATCCTAAAAGTTCTAACACGACATTGGTAAGAAAAACAAACCAGGATGCAAATTTAAATCTGCATTGATAATTTCGAGTAAAATGCAGGATGGAAGTAATTGAATTTGCCCTATCGGTTCACACGGCGCAATTTCTGAAGTGTCCCGTACCTATTTTGAAATATTAGTAAAAATCTCAACTTAAGCCCAATGAGCAAAACTATCAAAATTTTCATATGCACTAAGCGAAATTAAAAAAAACTACCAATCTACAAACTGCACTTATCACGTACTACGCATATGCCCAGGCATGGCTCAGCTATGGGGTCATGCCGTGGGGAAACAGTACAGATTCTCAAACCGTATTTATTTTACAAAAGAAGTTAATTCGAATAATAACAAACATAGCACAAACAGATAGCTGTAAACCATACTTCCGAAAACACAAAATACTCACACTTCCCTCTCTATATATCTTAGAATTATGTAAATTTGTCAGAAAACACTCAGATTTTTACACCAAATGCGAAGAAACCCAAACAAGATACACCCTTCGACACAACAAAAACAAATTAAACGTACCTCAATCCCGACTCAAAATGCACTCATCCAGACCTTTAGTCATGTCGATAAAAATTTATAATAAATTACCTAACGATATTAGAAAAATAAGCAAAACAAATACATTTATTAATACATTGAAACAATTTCTGGAATCTAAGTCGTACTACTCAGTAAAGGAGTTTCTAGATGACAAATCAATTGCAAAATAAAATTATTATCTTTCTTAGACAACAAACACTGTGAAATAAATACAATAAAAAATACGAATACATAAATAATAACGTAATTTAATAATTATTGAAATACTATTTAAAATTCCAAAATAATTAGCTGCATTATTTTTATGAAATACATGTACTAAAATACCTAATATACTACCTATATATACAAACCTAAAAATAAATATTTAAATACATATATAATTATACACCCAATTAAATATTTATAATAATTTAAATTAATATTGAACTGCTACTTAGCCCTCTTCCTCTCTCCTAATTTTTGCTGTGCCCGACAGGGTCCATATTGATCTTTTATTTAGTTTTTACCATCGATGTAATACATATGGAATGCAATAAAGTATTGAGTATTGAATATGAATAAATTTAGAACCTACCTTGAGACACTAACGATCTATATAATATATGAAAACGACGATCCAAATGATGCAATTAACTCATTTATCGAACCATTTAAATTCTTTTATAACCTATGATTCCGCCGTAGACCTATTACTAACAAACAAATAACTAAAATGAATATTGCGACGAGTTTAACTAAGTAACTTCAAGAAAAGCCAATTATTAGGGACGTCTAGACTAAAACCTACTCAAGTAAATTACACAAAATTTTCAAATATGTAAAATTTGAAGAAAAAAAACCGACGAAACGATCTCAATATAAGTACAACATTAAAACTTCTGACAATACAAGCAAAAGGACTTAAACTATAATAAAAAACACCTTGTCGTAAATCTGCCTAGTGACTCAATAAATACAATTCGAATTAACAATTAAACCAGTAACAAAACTCAATTAATGGGTGACAGTTCCAACGACTATTAAGTAGAAAAAAATATGCCAATAGCAGGAGCTGTTAAAGGTCGAGTGTTTATGTAATAAATTAACAAAAATTAAAGGTAATGGCTCCATGTCAACCGATACAAATAGTTAACATCATAAAAGGTCTTAAAAACACTAATAACGAAATTTCAACTAAGATTAAAACATGTTACCGATTTGATTGGTAAACACTAAGTCATATTATTAACCTGTGTATCAGCGAGGGGGTTTGTCCCGACCGTCTAGTTAGTTACATTTTGTTTCATAATATAATAAGCAGATAACGCAAAACTATAGACCTATTACTCTTTTGCCAATTTTCTCCAAAATTTGTGAGAAATATATTTATAGTGAGAAAAACAAAATGATTTTCTGCTTAAAATGCTTTTTATGACTTTTCAAATTAAATTATGACAAATATTGATTATAATCACCAACTACTTGATACCTCCTTGGACTGCCTCGTTGGTCTAGTGCTTGCAAGAGCTACTGCTGAGTATGAGATCCTGTGTTCAATTCCCAGGTCGAACAAAGTGTTTGTGGCGGCATCTACACCGCCACATACGAACGAACGCATCAATCCTGCATCGCGCAAGCAGAGTTTACTGCGCAGATAGCATATATACAACTTCCCGACAACAATCATCGGGCAGTTGCCCACCAGACACGACATCCATCTGGTCGGAGGATCCTCCCTTTTCCGAAGAGTATGAGTGAACTTTACACCCTGTTCCTCATATCCCTAAAACTGGTGACCCCGAGTATGAACGTCAGCGCAGCCTTCGTGCAACTACTTCAGCGTGACGTCATCATCATCACTCCCGCAAGCTTTAGAGCGCCGAGTCACAGCCAGCCAGCCAGCAACCACGGCTTCAACGGGTATCCTGACCATCAGCATGCAGCGCGAGCGCATACCTGGTCATCACCCTCAGCCTCATCAGCAAACTTGGCACAGCACACTGCACATTCGGCCGGTCCACAAGCAGAGCCCTTAATCACTCTCCTGGTCGAACAGCAGCAGCCAGCCACAACCCGGCGCTGTACCACATCCGACCCACTGGAGTACAAGCAGCGCCACCCCGACTCACTGGGGGCATCTTCGCAGACAGTAATAATAATAATAATAATAAATCATTTATTTCAGATCTTACGATTACATCCATATTTGTTAGTAAAATTGCGAGCTTACAAACTAGTGTTAGTGATAATTAGAAGTAAATCATTAATAATAAATAAACATAAATACATAATTAATTAAATAATATACACTAATTATTGTTATTTTATTAAAAAAATAAATAAAAGACAGTAAGCGGTAAGGTGGACTCCCCGATGATAGCGGCAAATCATTATACGACTGCATGCAGCCGTATCCAGCGCGCCAGCATCGGAGAGTCCCACCGTTCCGCTAACGCGCGCAGGATGGTGTTGGGACTGTCACGCGAGCGGCGCATGATAGAAGCGCACCGTTTGCGCATGATAGCCGCAAATCCATCTGTGTCCACCTGCGCGAACATCGCGGAGGCGCTGCAGTGGCGCGGCAGTCCCATCAGTACCCGGAACGCATTATTGTATTGAACGCGCAGATCGCTGTATGTTCGCTGTGTATAGTTAACCCACAGGCTGCAGGTGTAAAAGGACTGACAGTACACTTTAAAAAGCGCACCTTTGACAGTCCCCGTGCACCGTGAAAACCTGCGGGCCAACATGTTGCATCGGACCGACAGCGCTCTGCGCTCCCTATCAATATCCACACTATCCTTAAGGTCCTCAGTGACCCAGTGGCCCAAATACTTAAATTGCTCGACTTTGTTTAGAGCCGTACCACACAAAGTAAAATTCGGAACGTATGTGTATCGCTTATTGTCCGGCTTGAAAATCATTATTTCGCTCTTTTTCGTGTTGTATTTGAGCCCATGAGTCACCGCGTAGGACTCACAAATATTCAGGAGCCTTCGTAATCCACCAATAGAAGGGCTCAGCAGCACCATATCGTCTGCGTAACTGATGTTATTCATACACACTCCATCTATATGACACCCGACGCCGGTGCTGCTGAGCTCTTCGATCAGTCGGTTGACGTACAGGTTGAAGAGCGTGGGAGAGGTCAGCCCTCCCTGCCTCACCCCGCATTCCAGTCTATACCCCTCCGAGAGAGCGCCCGCCCATGTCACAAAATTCCTTTGATTCCTGTACCAATGCATAAGTAGTAACACAATTTCCCCCGGTAGACAAGTTTCATCTCTTAACTTACCCCACAGAATATCGTATGACACAAGATCGAACGCTTTTGATAAATCTAGGTAGCACGCATATACTGGGGTCTTTCTACAAGTGTAATACTGTACAGTCTGCTTGAGGCACAGGATAGCACTCTCGGTAGAAAGCCCGGGCCTGAAGCCGAACTGCGCGTCGCTTAGCGAGACGTGTTTATCCAGGTGCTGACCAAGCAGACTGTCCAGCACTTTGGCGACCACTGTGGCTAGAGAGATCGGTCTATAGTTGTTTGCATCTGATGTATCACCAGTTTTATTTTGATGATTGGTACAACTACAGCACGCACTAGATTATCGGGAAGGTGGGAGTGGCCTAAACACAGGGTGAAAAACATAGAAAGCACTCTGGGTAGGTGTACACCTGCGTGCTGCAGGTGCTCGATGCTAAGGCTGTCATGGCCCGGGGATTTACCCCTCACCATGCCTCTGATCACTGCACGCACTTCACTTGTAGTAAAATTAACACCACGCGCACTACCTTCCCTAGCATCAGGCTCCTGCCGCGCTAGGCACAGAGGAGAGGCCACCCTGAAAAGATGGGAAAACATAGTGGCGATCTCGCTAGGCTCGTGCACTCCCGCCACGCTAACGGGGAGGCTCGGCTTATGATTCAATTTCTTGGTGTTTTTCCAGAACTGACCGAATTTCTTTTTTGAGTGAAGTTCCGCTATAATGTCCATCTTTATCTGTTGTTGGTTATTCTGACACCACTTTAATTTCGATTTAAAAAGCGCGCCTAGTCTCACACATATCATTATAAAGACGTCCAGCCCCGGGCTTACCCCCATATAACCAAGCCTGAAAACACAGCCGAGCCCTCCCATGAGCGCCACGGACGTGTCTGTTCCACCCGGTAATGTATTTACCTCTACGCTTTTCGGTAACATTATAACTACATATAGCGGCCTCCGACAGAATACAAATAATGTCGTTATACATGTTATCTAACAGGCTTTTATGACTTTTGTTACAACACATATTATCTGAGCAGTTTCTTAGTTCTGACGGAAAGTTAATTTCACGAAGTCTAGAGTGACATGCATTTTTAAATTTCACTATCTGAGTCGCGTCACGTTCACCCCAGACTATTCTGTTTATACGAACTGTAGGTATACAAATCTTAGGCTTAACTAAATTAAAATTACATATTATACACACCGCGAACTACGCGACACCTGGTTCCGACCCACTGGAACCTCAGCTGGCACTGGCAAAAAGCATCGCAAGATACAAGACTTAGCTCACTATCGACCTCCGGTCTCTGGAGGGGAGTGATGTGGCGGCATCTACACCGCCACATACGAACGAACGCATCAATCCTGCATCGCGCAAGCAGAGTTTACCGCGCAGATAGCATATATACAACTTCCCGACAACAATCATCGGGCAGTTGCCCACCAGACACGACATCCATCTGGTCGGAAGATCCTCCCTTTTCCGAAGAGTATGAGTGAACTTTACACCCTGTTCCTCATATCTCTAAATGTTATTGGGTTTTCCTATTTAGAATTTCTCAGTAGCAGCCCGGTCGATGGCAATAGGCTCACCCTCTATTACATGGGACTTAAGCATAACTGGCGAAATGTGGGTGTACTATAGGTAAACCTCTGTCTAACAGTGCTGGGATTACAGGCGTGATGTTTTGTAACTATTGATAATACGCATTTGTTTGTGCCACGTATTATGATTTGACGCAAACTATTGATTGTGTTCACCACAATATTTGAAGAAACAAACTTGAATCATATGGTATAAGAGGTACATATTACCTTTCAAAAAAAAACTATAAAAGTCTTAAATTTAAAGCCTAAAGAAGAAGTTACATACCTGTCCAAAGAACGCACAGTATATATCTGAGTACCATAGGGTAGTGTATTGGGTCCCTTACTGTTCTTGATTAATGACCTGCCAAATGCCACAGACTCCCCCATAAAATACACTCTCTTGAAAAAAAAACGGTAACCAATATCTTGCAATAAATCTGAATCATATAAATTGATCTCGATAACGTGGTCAATTAATTAATCTCTTGATCTTATAATGAAAGTTGTAGAATTAATCTTCGAAAAACCCAAGTAATGCACTTTGGCCATAAAAATTGGAGGTTCAATACGAAAGTAACAAAATTCTAGGCTTTATTACTAACAGGCAGCTTAACTGGAAGGATCACATTGAAACGTTTATGTAAGAAAATTATTGGTTTATCCAATGTCAATAAACTCACTCTAAAATTTTACACAGCTTATTATTGTCTTGTGGCATCTATATTATGATACGGTATTATATTTTTGGGTAACTCTTTAAACGAAGATACCACTTTAAAAACCCCAAAGCGATCCATCAGGGCCATGTTTAACAACAATGAAATGGATAGTGGTAAACTATACTTAAAAATAAAAAAACTGACAGTATAGTCCTTAACAAATAAGGCAGTTTCACAAATATTCGCAGAAATTATTGCGACAAAAAGTTTTTTATGGATGAGAGACTGACCAGTTATCGTCTATTTTGAAAACATGATTATTTGTAAGTGAAAATAGGTACGTTCCAATTTAAAAATTTCCCTCCACATTGCTTTCGAGCTAATTTTGATTATCGTGTCTCATAAAAAATCGATCTGCGCCGGGATCATTTTCTCGCTATGATTTTTTACGATTTCAAGTGTCGCCTGAAACCGGACTAATCGTACAATAGACTTCAAATGGCATTCATGGATGAAGGCCCTTCTAAGGCAACCGTATATCGTTGGTATAACGAATTGAAGTGCGGCCGACTAACTTTGGGGATCAAGAAAGAAGTGGTCGCCCTTTGAGGGCTGTTACGAAAGAAAACGTGCTAGCAGTGAAAAATTTAATCCAAGACAATAGGTGAGTTACGTATCACGAGATTCAGCACAAACTGCTTGTTTTGGTAAAACAAGCAGTTTGTACTAGGGAAGCCTTCACGAAACAAATTTGAAGCATGCTCGTCTCGGTGTGTTTTCAACATCACCACAGGTGATGAGTCTTGGATTTATCAATACGATCCAGAAACGATGCGCCAGTCGACGGTTTGGGTGCTTTAAAACGAATCTACGCCTACCAAAGTGAAGCGATTTAGAAGCGATGGGATGGTTTTAATCGCGAGCTTTTTTAAATTGACCGGCTACTAGGTGTCAATTCCTTTACGAAACTAAAGAAGCATCAACGCTGAATGGTATACTACCAAATGATTCACAGAAGTTTTCTCCGTTGTGGGCAACAAACACAGGGCTCCGCGGGCCACTGCTCCACCACGCTAACGTGCCTTCGCACACCGTGCTCAAAACGTGGGACTTCCTGGACAGGACACCAGTCAAACTCCTGGGTCACTCTCCTTAAAGCCTTGATCTAGCACCGTGTCACTTATTTTTATTACCGAAAAAATCTGCTCAAAGGGATAAAATTTTCGTGGCCGGAAGATGCGCTGTAGGTTTTCGAGCAGGCTGTAAACGGGGTGTGAAAAAAATACTAATAGAATATTTATTTTATTTTCTAAAAGCTTTCTGAGTGTCCCACGAACATAGTCGGCTCTGTATATTTATGAAACTGCCTTATTTGTTAAGTTGAATGCAAATTTGTTTCCTCACCTATTAGATGCTGTTAAACGTAGCAGGCGGAATGATATTTTTCGCGGACGGAGAGCCAGAAGAGCCCTAATGGGGAAAAGCATATTCTGCTATGGAAAATATGTTTTTCAAGCTTATAACAAAAGTAAGTTTATTAAAAAAAACAAAATAACCTAAAGAGTTCAATTTCAATGGATTTAAAAAGAATCTTGAAGACTGGCTGTTTAATAAATTGTACTATAGTTTAAACGAATTATGTCCTAATTGTAATTCATACTTTTATACTTATTAATGTTATAAATTGTCAAAAGTCACTGTGTCTGTATGTTATCTTTTCACGCCTATACCACTGAACGAATTTCGATAAAATTTTAAGGCAAGGAGTTAGATGACATGCTGGGGAAGGACAAAGGTTACTTTTTGTCCCGGCAGAACGGTCCCTTAGGATAATTTCCGACATCCACCCAGATGAAGCCGCGGGCTGAAACTAGTCTTTAAATGCCTTAAAGCCCTTAAATGTAAAGAACTGGGAAATAATACAAATTTTAGAGAATCCATTTGGTAGGACGACACTGGTGGACAGTTCTGGTGGCCAACATTGGTGGAATTAGAATGTGTATGCAGATTAGTAATTAGTTACAATGATTTAAAGAATATTCTTTATGAACGATTTAATTTTCTTGAATATTTGTACACGACTAGCTACTGCCCGCGTCTTCGTCCACGTGAAATTGCTTGTTTCACCGAACCACCGCACCTTTATAACCTTCTCAATAATTGGGCTATCAAATGGAAAGAATTTAGTTCGTTAGTATTTTTCGAATTATAATTGAATTATATTATTAGAAACTTTAATAGTGAGCTAAGGGTTTTTTTTTATGTAAAGAATACATTTTGTTAGTTTAAAACCTGGATTAACACAGGATACTTTTTATCCCTGTAGTACGTTTCCGTAGGACAATTATCGATATCCGCGCCGGCGAAGCTGCGGGCAAAAGCAACTTTAGTATCAAACAAAAACTAAAACTTTTGACACTTGAAACTTACGACCATATTAGATGGCTCTGTGTATACAGCGAAAAGAACTTCGTTCCAATCTGGTGTCCCATGACACCCGACTTTTTGTTTGAACGCGCCAATCTCTGGAACTACGGAGTCGGATTTGAAAAAATATTTTTGCATTTGATAACCCAATTCTTGAGGAAGGTTATACGCTATTTACTATCACGTTACGACCCTAGGGAGCGTAATGTTAACCGGCAAGTAAAACCACATAACACAGCTAGTTTATTATATTTGGAAATGGATGTTTGCGTAGTTAATCAGTTTGCCACATGTCCGAAAATAGGGAAGTTCAATAAAACGTGACGAGTCGGCCAACACAGGTTTGATGAATTCGATTACATTGGATAACTTAAGCGCTCTGTACTTTAGTGCGAAATTCGCAAAACCCCCGTAAATCCTTGACGCATGCGCTGATCGCGATGTAATTTGACCCCGCTCTGACCCCACTTACAAAAAACGCTGTAGCTGCGATTATATTGCCGCTATTGTCATTATGTAAACATTTTTGGGTTCGTGAAGAATGGAGCCACTCAAGATAATATCATAATAGTACGTTTCTATTATAAACATCCTATTGAAAACATAGAACTGGGTTTCAACTAAGACTCTAGTTGGTTTATCCATTTTTGGCCAATTTATTTATTTTTTCAGTCAGAATCTTATTTGAAAGTGAACAAAAACAAAGTTAATGATGAATTATTAGTAGTTTTACCTTACAGAGACACTAATTCAATAAAAAATCGTAAGAATTCAAAATGTAAACAATGATGTCATTGACAACCTTGGAAACTATGTCAAATATTTCTCGAAATATCGATTAAAATTGACGTAATACGGCTAGAATACATGAAATTATGTATTATCAGTAGGTTTTGCGTCGTGGTAGTGTACACTTATAAATGAATATACATCCACTTACCGAAGAATAACACAAAAAAAAAAACACTATCACTATCGCTCGGTACCCACTTGACACCACTTGAATGTTCGGTTTTTATTATGTTGGGAGTGACGTTTTTAGTTCTATTTTTTGTCTCTGATTGTTAAATATTATCTGTCCTGTGGATCAATTGAACAGTAGCAGTAGCAAACCTTAAAATAATAGAAATTAAAGTTAAAAATCGACTGGGGTTGATGGTATACCGGAATACCGTCGGTACTTGACGGAAAGTTGGTTCCTGTATACATGTCAAGAATAGAGCGGTCCGTGTTTGTAAGTAGTGGTTTGTTAGGTTCATCGTGATTGGCCATACGATAGAATTTTTGAGATTGATTGCTTGGTCGAACGTAGTGGGATTTTTGAAGAGAAATGTAGGCTGGCGAAATGTGGGTGTGCTATAAGGTTCACCTCTGCCTAACCCTTAGTTAGAGGAATACTGACGTGTTGTTATGGTATGAGTAAATGTAGGCTGGTTTGATGTATTTTTAAAAATTAATAGGTTTTTTTTTTTAACAAAACAGTTCCGTTATTTTAGAAAATTTAATTGATATAACAAGTTTAGTGAATTAAAATTCAAATGTTTATTGCTCCACTCAGCACAGTCCGCGAGGCCTAAGCTGAGCTTTGCATTTGTGTGAGTGCACATAGCGAGGTGTCCTTTGATTGGCAATCAGCCAATTGGACAATCGGCCTTAGGCGCCGTGTGTCCCTCGCGGTCCCTCGCGCGATCACATTGGTGTGATTGGTAATCACTCACACAAATGCAAAGCTCAGCTTAGGCCTCGCGGACTTAAAAAAACTGGCAACACCGTGTCAACAAAACGTCAATTTATCGAGTCTGTATTTAAAAATGCTTTTAAATTATTCATTGTTCTCTGTATAAAATCGATGTTATAAACATCTAAAGCTCTAGTGACATTATTAGTGAGTAAACTGTGACGCGTTAAATCATAATGAAACACTTCGAAAACTATCATCATCATGATCTATTTGAAATAAATGCGTTGACTTTGACTTTGACTTTAACTGAACATTTATTGCCATAAAGTCCGATAGTCTAGTAGTAATTTTTGACAGTTGCTTTGTTTATGAGCGGTGGGTAGTTTGTAAAAGTAGGTCAATGCAAGTGGAAGTTGTCTTGGTTACTTGTGTTGGTTCGCGGATATTTGTTTCAGGTTATATGTTTCCATAAAGTTTAAGAACTCCAGAGTCTGTTTATTTTTATTGTACACGTTTATGTTAAAATCTCCTCCTAATATTAAGTGTTCATGTGATTTTTGCATAATAATAATAATAATTCGTTTAATTCAGGTAACAAAGACCCATAACATAAATACCTTATAGCCTAACATACATAATTGTAAAAAACACAAAATAATCTATTTATTACGTTGGGTCGGTGACGTATTGCGCTGAGTCGTGGTGTCGTGTAGACTTCCGCGAAAACGCCGATATACGACACCCGTCGACCAAAATTCCTCCTTCATGAAACTTTCCAGGTCGGAACCCGCACCACAAAAGATCTGAAGTTAATCTTATGGCGTGACTCCAACTTCTCGACTCTCAAGGTGAACTTGGTCTTCGTCCTTATGTACTCCACCACTTCTTCTACCTTCGTCGTGTAATGTAAACGTGACATGTACAGCTGCGTCGATGACATAGCGGGACGCAGCAACATGTCGGGACCAGTCAATGCCGTTCCGCACTGATTGCGACAAGCAGGCTTCTTCTTCTTTTTCTTCTTCTCGACGCGAATGAAGCCTTCTTCGTCGGTCTGTCCTTGGCTTGTTACCGGTGGTAGCGAGCTTCGAACTGCTTCGGAGGGCCTTTGGGCACCCCTCGTATTATTAGGTTGCCGCTGATGATTTGAGGGAGCTTTAATAACGGCAGCCGAGTAAGCACGTCCCGGTGTTGACGTGCTAACATTGATCGGCGTTCCAACAATGGGGGACGCGGAGAGTGCGGGTCGCGGTTGGGCATCGCTTGCAATGACGGCGGCCGGCGACGAGTCGAATATTGCTGATTCGAAACCCAGCTGCGATGCATTGAACGCGCCGTGACGT
Organism: Dasypolia templi; assembly: GCA_963555695.1. NCBI lineage: Eukaryota > Metazoa > Arthropoda > Insecta > Lepidoptera > Noctuidae > Dasypolia > Dasypolia templi. Next base: position 22,543,245 of record OY743153.1, read on the forward strand.
ATGTTGACGTTAGTAGCTGACTCGTGTGACCTACATACCGTCTTGCGTAAATCTGCTACTTCAGTACGTAGATCACTGATGGTGGATTGCGATGCTTCCAAATTCAACTGTATCTCAATCAGGCTTGATCTTAGGGTTGTGATGTCCCGCAGCAGCCTGGTGACGGCGACGTGGTCAAATGTGACTGGGGGCAGCTTGCGCAAATCCTTAGCCACGAAAGACGGCACGGTCGTCCGGGTCGGTCTCCTTAAACATTTTTATGATGTCTTGGAGACTCCTCACTCCCTTTTCATCCCTCCTACGGGACGGCATTCGGTCAGCCATAAGTAGCGACTTATACAGCATTGTTTTAGCCCTGCGTATCTCTTCTTTATTGAACTTTGATGTGCAGACCTGGATCACTGACCTCGTCTATGACATCCAGCTGGTACTGCAGGAATGCCAGGACCTCGTTCGCCACAAGTTCTTCCGAACGCATGGTGGCAGCGGCATTTCCCGCGCTTGGCGAAAAATAATAATTTCCGCTTACAGTGCAAGCGCGTCTGATTGCAACGGCCGATCGCACTGCACTGCCGTAGCACTAAAACAGCCGTAGTTAATCCTTTTCCTGTTTACTCCAAATATTATAGCTTTACATTTTCATTGCAACCGTAGCAAACACAATGAAATAAACGTAATAAATTAATTAAAATTTAATTTGTAACATTTAAGTAAATTGTATATGTAAATTGTCAAAAACTCATTACATTTTATTGAACGAATAGATATTGTTAATCATTTAGGAGTATTTTATAGAATTTTGTGCTATTGATGTTCCCAAAATAAACGGTACTTATATAAAACTTTATAGAGCAGATCGTTAAATTGATATATTTCTTCAAAAATTGGAAAAGTTTTACACAAATTAAATATTAAAAATGAACACATGAACACTTAATATTAGGAGGAGACACATAAACGTGTACAAAATAATAAAAATAAACAGACTCTGGAGTTCTTAAACCTTATGAAAACATATAAGCAACAAATACCCGCGAACCAACACAAGTACCCAAAACAACTTCCACTTGCATTGACCTACTTTTTACAAGCTACCCACCGCTCATAAACAAACCAACTGTCAAAAATTATGGACTATCGGACTTTATGGCAATAAATGTTCAGTCAAAGTCAAAGCATTTATTTCAAATAGGCCCATGAAAAGGCACTTTTGAACGTCAACATTTACATTAAAAATAGAACTGATTCTAGGCGCCACTTCCAAAAGGTAGTTTCGTATGGAGAAGGGGCAAGAAACTCCACCGTTACTCTTTTAAAATGTCTTACAATATTTTGTATACATTAATTATATTTTTAAATGGGAAGGCGATGCACCAAGAATAAAATAAAAATAAAAGAATAAAAAATAAAGTAAAGGCAGATAAATTAATCACGTGACAGGTACAGTAGCACTCAAAAGTCCATAAGCAATCTCACAAAGCAATAGATTGACGCCTCGGTTTCACTTACGACCTTCTTCTATAAGTTGTTTCTATACTATAGACACGCACACACACTCACTTGGTCTGTAATTGGTAGTAGTTCATAATTTCAACTAACTTAACATATGGCATGCTGGCTTAGTCGTTACCGTGCTTGGGTAGCAGCGTAGCGATTATGGCGAGCCCCGACTTCGAATCTCATCTGCGCCTGCTCGATGTTATTTTCAAAAAATATCTATTAAATATTTTGAAATGTTATTAATATAATACCTAAAATGATCAATTTTTGTATGTTTTAATGAAATTACTTGAAGTGATTCGATAATCATTCGATACTTGTCTCGTTCATCTTGTTTCCATAAATAATAAATTTTTGTAGGTAGGCCACAGACAACTGAGTAAATTATTTCAATTTCTGTGAGGTAAATGCAATTCGTTACGACTATTCACCTAATTGAACGTTGGTGGTTAGTGACGAATGTTTAAATCTGTTAATAAGCGGTGTTGTGCAAGTATTAAAGCATTGGCAAATATTGTTGCGCTGCGTAATAGAAGATGTAAATGATGTGATAACACAAATATATATTGAAACCGGACTAAGTGTGAGTGTAATCATTTAAATATTTTGTATTTTACTAAATTTAAATTGTTATTTGTCTAAATTTCTGAATGACGAGTAAAATGTTATAAATATAAATTTTGCTTATAGGTGTCTAATAGTATCACATTCTTTGTTCTAGACAAATACTGTGAGTCTGTCTAGATAGTTGGAGCGCTTATTTATGAAGTGGATTCTTATTTAAATAAGCCCTCACAAGCTGAATGATTATGCAACAAATGGTTTCATACCAACCGGACATTTTGCTGAATTAATTAAAAGCATCATTAAAATCCGTTCGCCGTGTACTCCGCGCTAAAAAGGTTGCATCACCGAAGCCCTGCAAACAATAACGTAATAAGAAAGAACGTTTAAGTACCGGAATAGTTTATCCTGTATTCTTAATTATAAAAATTGAGGTTTAGTTTCAATCATCTTTTCACAGAACGAAAATGAAAATGAAAACTTAAGCTATCCTCAATATGTTACCTATATTCACTAAAGCCAAATAAAATGTGAAATACTTAATGTACACAAACTGCCATACAAAACCACTTAATAAAATCACTTATTTTCAAAATTCATGATCGAAACTTAATTGTTTATGGTGAAATAAATCAACATATCAATTTTTTTGAACATCTCACGTTTAAATTAAATAAATTGCTTCTAAGTTCCTTGACATAGTATTGCACATCCTATTTGGCTGAAGAATTTATTATAATTAATCGTAGCGGTTATCTTTATGTAAAATACACTTGGGAGCAAATAAATCGAGCCACTACCTTTTTTCACGTGAAATGGTAAATATTTTTGGGAATATGGAACGTATCAATTCGAACTATATATCGCCTAAAAGTTAAGTTAATAACCTTAACAATGAGGGTAAATTATTGAATAATAACCTTATTGAATGATAAATTATTGGCTCTGCAAGAAAAATGGTAATTTTGATAGAAAATTTAGTAGGGCTAAAACAGTCCATAAAAACAATAAAAAACAAAATTATTGCAAAAAAAATATTCTTAATAACTGGTATTACCCCCCCGTGCCCTGATGCATTCTTGTAGCCTATTAGTCATCGATCTGATCAGAGTTACGATGACATATTGTGGTATGTTCTCCCACTCTTCAAGCACAGCGACTTTAAGCTCGGGAATGGATGAAACAGCGGGAACCCTGGCTCGCACTCTCCGTTTTAGCTCGTCCCATAGGTGTTCGATCGGGTTCAAATCGGGACTTCGTGCTGGCCATACCATTTGTTGAATCCCGATCGCAGACAAGTATTCCGTAACGATCTGCGCGGTATGAGGTCTCGCATTGTCATGCATAAACAAGCAATTTTCTCCGACAAAACCAGCATACGGCATTACGTGGTCTTCAAGAATGTCAGTTATGTATCGGTCAGCTGTTAATCCACGTCTACCACTGCCATCGTTGGCGGGGTCGACGAAGACAAGTTCCGTTTTTCCGTCTAGAGAAATTCCTCCCCACACCATACAAGAACCACCACCAAAACTCACAGTTTCTCGAATGCAACATTGGGCAAATCTTTCACCAGGACGTCTATACACTCGGTTTCTCCCGTCATTGCTAAAAAGACAGATTCTTGACTCGTCAGAAAACAAAACTGACCTCCAGTCTTCTAACGTCCAATTAATGTGTTCTCGAGCAAACTCCAAGCGAGATCGGCGATGAGCTACAGTCAATTTTGGGCCAGTTGCTGGTTTGTGTGATGTTAAATTTCGTTCCTTTAGTCTTCGTCTCACTGTCCACCTACTGATTGGGACACCTCGAACGTCACGTAACGCTTGCTGTAGCTGAACAGCATTAAGTCCACGGTCGCGCAACGAATTGGTTGCAATAAAGCGGTCGTCACGTTCTGTTGTTGCCCGTGGTCGCCCAGTTCCAGGTCGCCGAACAAAAGCACCAGTCTCCAGATACCTGCGGTATACCCGCTGTACCTTTGAACGACTCAAATGAAGTCTGCGTGCCACTTCACGTTGTCCGTGTCCAACCTCAAGTAAAGCTACAACTTGGGCAGCTTCCGTCGGTGTAGTATCCATTTTATCAGGTTATTTTGATTACACAGACACAGATAAAGACAACAATAACAAGTAATATGGGTATGATTAACAAAAACCTCAAATTTAATCTTTTCTTAACAGAGTACAATAAAAATGTCATAAGCAAATTAAATGCGATACTTTTATTCTACCCTTTAAACTTTAATTAAAAGGAAATTTTGACAACTAACTACCCTCATTGTAAAGGTTATTAAATACCCTTTTAGGCGATATATGTTTCGAATCGATGCGTTCCATAATACCAAAAATAATAACCATAATGCGTGAAAAAGGAAGTGGCTCGATTTATTTGCTCCCAAGTGTATTATAACAATAAAAATGTTAGTTTTTGTTTTCACTTCTAACGCTTTTTTTTACATATTTAACCTTTTATTGCAATAACAACAAAAATATAAAAAACAGCCATTTTTTTTAACATATTAAAAAAATATAAAAATTGTCAATAAAACCAAAATAAAAATGGCAATAAAACTGCGCTGCACCTTATGAGATCAGAACTTAAGCCGGCGACTTCTCAGTCCAACGCTTGGCCCCTACTGCTACCAGCTCATATCAGATTTACTCGAATTTTAGCAATGCCATAAACCGGCCAGGTCACGCGCATGATGCGTGTCTAACAAAAGCGACGGAAATATATTTTTGTTTCGTACAGAGCGACGACGCGAGTACGCGATACGACAGTGTGTGCCGTGCAAAACTGCGATCTTTGTGGTGTGTCGTTGAAACACATACAGTCGTACCGTGAGTTCACAGCAGTACGACTCTTAACGTGCCTATGCACTTTTGATCGCTAACTGTACATTGTGCTTACATATTTACAAACATTGTAAAAATATATGTTTTTCCTAAAATATTAACAAGGAATAAGTTAGTGTGTGAGTAAAGTAAAAATAACAAATTATACGATACAATAAGCAACTCGTATGATTTTGTCTAGCCTCTAGATTGTCCTATGGAGCAGGATGAAATGCCGTATGAAATAATGCTGTGGAAGAAGCTAAAAGAAACCAAACGCTCGGTTTCTACGTCTGTTAACTATCTTATCTTTCTAACAGCATACGTGGCCGAGCTTAGTCACCCCGCGAGTGATGTTATATGGGGTCCCTATTGTAACTTCTCGTCTAGCGTGGTTCCTAGGAAAACCGTCTGATTAATAAATTCCAGTTTTTCTCCGTTCAATGTGATGTTACATTCGCTACTTCTAACGTTAGGTAATTTAAATCGAATGCATTTGGCTTTTTTTCTCATTTAGTACCAAATTATTTACCGTAAACCAATCTTGGACTAAACTAATCTTGAACATCAGCTTTCCTATATTTAACTTAATTAAGGTGTTCACACCATCCACTATGTCCTTTCTGGTAATACCAGTACTATTTCCTAATAGCAAAACCATAGTAGAATAATTTTCTAGGTTTGTATTTGCAATTATTTTAATCATTTGTTTAAAACTTATGTTACGATAACTATGGTTAGCAAAACTATGGCTAAGGTAATTGAGTAAATATTTTCCGAAGCCTGAACCTAATTCATCACCAAAAATATTGTCTTGTTTTTCTGTGTATTAACACAGGTCTCTGCTGGAATAGCAAACACTGGAGGTGGCAAGTTAGGCTGAGGCTGAAGAGGTGATGATTGGTTGGCACAGCTTCTGGAGAGATTATTAGTTGGAGTCTCGTATCTCTCAGAATTGCACTTCACCAAATCCAGTAGTTCCCCAGCCTCAAACAAGTGGTCACTTAGTTGCCGTTGTGAAGTCTCATATTTTTAAAAAATATCCTTCAGCAAGTGCTCCTTCTATAATATATCATTATGCAGGAGCTGGATATCAGTGTCATACTTTTCCCTACATTTATCTAACTCAGTAGTACAAATATTTAAATTTTTCGATAGGACAACACGTTCCTTTCTAAGCTCAAAATTTAATTTTAAGAGATTTTTGGATTTTAATTCCTCTCTGTGTCCGTTTAATTAACTTCTTGATTTTATTGTATTCTTTAATTTGTTGTGACTCATAACAACAGGACATAATGGTATAGTATCATCACCAGTCAAATCTATTGTTACAGCTGGCTCACTGACTGACGCTGGTTTTGATTGACTACCTACCAACTTATCAAATAAATTACTGGTGCTAGTGTCCTGTTCACTGACCTTGATACACTCTGAGAGAGATAGTGCCTTTTGGGATTCACACAATATCAGTTCCAGTTCTGTTATGCGATTCAAAGCCAGTTTGTGGGTGTCACTGCACTGCTGAAATGTTGACACAAGATGTTGTAGATGACTGTGATGGTTGGCTAAGTCCAAGTGTTCTATGTGTAAGCTCCTTCAATGTAGCTCTTAATTTTGCTTCCATCTCCCTGATTGTGGCACTGCGGGTCATCATTTTCTTTGAAATGTCAGTCACCTGGAATGTGTAAAGATAAGCAGCTAAATAACAATGTAAGAAAAGATGTTCTATTATTAAGATTAGTAGGAGGTAGATGAAAAAAAAATTAGTTAAAAAATATGTGATGAATTGTTATTAAGTTAAAATTACAATTGGGTGAAATTGATAAGGAATTAAATAGAAATGTTAAATAGAAGTGAAGTTACAAGAAATACACTGCTTTTATTAAGGGTAATTACAAAGAAACTTGATTGACAATAACAAGTCTATGACACAACGTAAACGTAGATACTCGCCACAGTGTTCTTGGCTAGCACGTGTGTTTATAATTTTTAGCTTTTTATTGTGCTTGTTGACATTTTTGTGACTTGTTATTATTTAAGAGTGTTGTCCTTGTGTTCGTAACCAGGTTTGTATTGTGATTGTGGTGTTTAAGTCGCGTTTTATCCAAGATGGATAAAAATAAACCCTCTGATCCTGACCCACCCGAAATTCCAGGCCCTTCTACTCCTTTTTCTCCGAAACCACTATCCCAATTTGCGGATTTCGTCTGTAGCGTTATAGATATGGATGTATCACAACCCCAATCAAACTCACGCAAACGCAGAAATTCTTACACCCACTCTTCCAAGCAAGCAACCAAAAGTCAAATTGGTCGAATCTAGTACTCCGTTATGGATAAGGCTCCTTATGTTGTCCATGTTTCTCGTATAGAGACTCAACCAAACGCTGGCACCACCCTACGTAACGGTAAGTTCCTTATGAATAATAACATTGCGAACATTATTCGTGGAGGTGTTAAAAGAGTCGGTAAAAACCGTGTGTCAGTGGAGTTTGCTTCCCCCAGGATGCTAACTCTTTCTTGGTAAACAGTCTGTTAGCCAACTATATTTACTCTGCATCAATCCCTACATTTAATATAACAAGGATGGGTGTTGTTACTGGTGTTCCCTCAGACATTACAGAAGAAGCAGCAATAACTTATTTGTCTGTTCCCTCAGGTTGCGGACAAATACTGAAAGTTCGCGTATTAATAGAAAAACTCAAAGAGACGGTGTTAATGAGTGGAAACCCACTGAAACATGTGTTCGGACCTTTGATGGTCAAGTACTACCAAATAGGATCTACTGCTGTTACACGTCTCTCCCTGTTGAGCAATACATATACCCGACAATTCAATGCCGCAAGTGTTGCAGAATTGGACATGTTGCAAATCTATGCAGGTCTAAACCACGCTGCAGAAAATGTGGCCACGATCACCCTGGTGATGGTAGGAACATTTCTGAGGGTGAGGCCTTTTGTGTGCTTTGTTCGGGTAATCACTTTGCTAATAGCAGGTCAGGCCCCTCGTATGGCAGGCAGAAGGCTTTTAAGACTGTTATGGCTGAGAAAACTGTTCCCTATGCTGAGGCTTGCAAGATTATACCAACAGCTTCCAGCAATTGTGCCAACATTGCTAAATCTCCAATTTCTCAGTCCTATCGCAAAACTGTGACACTTAAACCAAGGACCCCATCTTATGAAAAAGCTGCTGATCAGCAGTTAGATAGTACTCCTCAAACTTCACAGCCTAATGGCTGTGTTCTGAATTATCAAAATGTCCCCTCTAATACTCGTAACACAGTGTCTATTATTGAACTTCTTATAAAACTTATACCTACTGTTATTTCTTCTGCTTCTTCCAGTTCCCAATCATCGTCCAACGTTGCCGATCAACTTATTTCATTACAACTTCAAGTAAAAAATGGCGTCCCGCCTAGTATTCCTTCAGTGGAATGTGAGGAGCGTGTGGCATAAAAAGCACGACCTAATATTTCTCTTGAATAAGTACAAGCCATTGGCATTGGCTTGTTCTATAGGTGAGACTTGGCTCACCCCAAGTCTTAGCTTTCGTATGCCATACTTCAACATTCTCAGATGTGACAGATCTGATGGCTATGGAGGTTCGGCTCTCCTTGTCAATAATCGGGTCCCTCTTTTGTCCTTACCTTTGTCTTCACTCACAGGTGATATAAGTATTGTAGCAGGTAGGGTGGAAGGCATTACAGTGTTTTAGATTTACATTGCTCATCTTCGGCATGATTTTTTGGCTATTTAAAAAAAAAATTGTACTCAAGGGCCAATTCTGGTCATGGTGATTTTAACTGCCATCATTTCAGATGCGGGTCCAAACGCTCTGATGCTTTTGTTGTAGCTTTGGTTGACATCTTGGATGATCTGGATCTCTGCATTCTTAATAATGGTTGTCCAACACGCATATCTCCTCCCGGACAACCCATTGGGAATGTACGACCTTGTTGCATGGTAGCGATCACTACCCTTTGTTTGTTTTTTTTGATTGGGAAATCATAAAATGACTTCTCCCGCTCTGGGTGGAGCGGGAGGGCGTGTCAGACTTTTACTGACCAAAACCCACCCGTGTTCCTTCAGTTGCCTGTATCACGGTTGTGCCAGGGCCACGGTTACTCTTTCGAATTACCCGAGACCCTGAGGCGTCGGTCCTATCGGACCCCGTCATTTTGTGCTGACAGCTCTTGGAGGCGCGCGTGGAACACGACACGCTGTCGACCCGGGCCTGGTCCCTACCGGACGGCGAGCTACCCATTGCTCGCCGTCCGGTAGCAAGTCCACAAGCCCACGCCTACGGTGGCCGGGAATCTGCAGGCGACTCCCGATGCCCAGGGCGTCTCCTTTGGCGACTAGGGGCGTGAGGGTGCAAGTCTCTCTCCCTCACGCGCTCCGCCTCCTCCTTCGCGACCATTATGCTTCGCAGAAGGAGGTGACGGCTTTCCATTCCCTCTCGCTCCGTACCATGGCCTGGACCAGGGCCGGACGCGAGATATCGCCGCCGCCGATCGCCTCCGCTAGGACACTGCGGTGCTCCGCCCAAGCTGGGCAGACCTCCACCGTATGCTCCACACCCGGGCATTTCCTCCCGCCTTCGCCGCGAATCAGGAAACTCCCGAAACAACCGTGTCCGGTGAAGACCTGTGTCAGGCGGAAGGTAAGGACGCCGTGGCGCCTCTCCAACTACTCCTCAAAGAGGGGACTTACCGCCGCTATTGTGGCGTGCCCAGCGATCGCTACCCTATTGTTATATCTTTGGCTACTAAGACTTATTTAGAGAAAACTTGTCCTCCACTTTTGAAATATAACTTATACAAACCAGATTGGGCAAAATTTGTATCATTATTGGAGGATAAAATTTACGTTCTTCCAAATTTAAATTCAAGTGTATTAGATTCTTGTAGTCACTGCAATGCCAAGAGCTGTTATGAGGGTTTTGTTACTGCCATCACCTCCAGTGCTGATTCCTGCTTTCCGCTGAGAAACAGTGCTCATAATAAAATCCCTTCACCCCCGTGGTGGGACCCTGAGTGCACTTCGTGCAATCAGGAATAGAAACGAGGCCGAGGAATGTTACAATGCAGATATGAGCACCGAAAATCTATTGGCATATTGCCAGATTAATACCAGAACCAAACGTCACCTTCGCAAGAAGAAACGTGCAAGTTGGGTTAAGTTCTGCACCTCCTTATCACCCTCTACTCCTGCATCGGTGGTTTGAAAAAGCATCAATAGGTTTAGACGTGGGTGCTCCCAATCAGTCTCTTCAACATATGTTCCACTCCCTTCTAAATGCAGAGTATTTCCCTGCTAAATGTATCAGAGGACCCTTTTGATGCACCATTTACTTACTCACCTTATAATAAACCGTCTTGAGTGGATTGTCGAATCGAGAGACTTACTGCCGAATTATCAATTTGGTTTCAGGAAAGAGCTTAGTACACAATGGACAGTGTAGTTTTAGTAATGGATATTCGCTTAGCTCTATCGAAAAATGAATCCGTTCTTGCCACTTTCCTTGTCATCTCCTCTGCGTATGACAATGTACTTCTTCTCAGGCAAAAACTGCAACAGCTGAGTCTTCCGGCTAAGATGATACAATGCATATGTGAGCTACTGTTGTTCCGCTCATTGGTCCTGAGAGTCCAGGGAGAGGAATTCGATAAAAAGCAACATGGATGGGACTTCCATAAGACTCTGTCCTAAGTCCCATACTTTACAACTTGTACACGGCTGATATTGGGTCCTGCAAAATTATAATTGTCAGATCTTACAATATGCCGATGACATTGTTTTGTACGTGACAGATCCCTCCATTGTTGACGCTGCTTCATCTATGTGCCTGTCTCTGGATTCATTGAATCAGTGGCTTTAAAGCCATGGCCTGTCGTTATCTGCGGCGAAAAGTTCGGCAGTAATTTTCACTCGCAATAAAACTCATGCCCCATGTTTCAGTGAGAATTTTAGGACAAAATATTCCTATAGTGACTAAAGTAAAACTTTTAGGCGTTATTTTAGATTCGAAAGAAACTGGCAAATACCATATTAATTTTATCACACAAAAATGTGAAAGAATTACTTAAATTTTAAAAGTTCTTGCGGGTGTTTGGTGGGGTGCTCACCCCTACACCATGAAATTAGTATGTTGGGGATTCCCAGAGGTGTTAGAATTAAAATAGCGGACTGTAATTTTAGGTATGGTTCGTATATTGGACGTAAGAACGCGCGCCTCTATGGTCCGTCTTTTTGAATGGTACTGGTCGTCGCATTCGGCCGCGGGTCCCCGGCTCTCGGCCCCTCGTCCCCCGTTCCCCGCTCCCGTTGTCGCAGTGGCGGGCGGTGATACGTTTTGTCTCCGACATACTCCCCGGGTTGAAGTAGGTAGGTAGGCAGCTGATTCAACAAGCGGATTCTGGAAGGGGACAAATGTTATTAAACGCCCTTCGAATAATGGTTCCTCCCTTGATCCTTATATCGGCGACTCGAGTGACTTGATCCTGAGCTCCTGGGAAAACGGCCACACAACGACCCAGGGCCCAACGTAACGGAGGTAGTGCCTTTTCCTTTAAAAGGACTAAGGAACCCAATTTGAGTTCGCTTGATGAAGTAGGCCACTTCGTCTTTTGCTAAAGCAAAAGACGAAGTGGCCTACTTCATCAAGCGTAGTGACGTACTCGTTGGAAAATCGTTTCCAGAAGTGTTGCTTGATGAACTCGATTCGTTTGTATCGCTCAAGGCTCGTTATTTTTTCTGTCAGCTGTGGATGTGGAACAGACACAAGTGATCGTCCTATTAAAAAGTGAGCGGGTGTTAAAGGTGTGAAATCTGTAGGATCGGTATTTAAGGCGGTGATAGGACGTGAATTGAGAATGGCTTCCACCTGAGTCAGACAAGTGTGCATTTCTTCATAAGAGAAATGCGTAAGTTGGAGAAGTCTACGAAGATGATATTTAGTGGAACGGACCGCAGATTCAGCCATTCCATTGAAATGGGGGGTGTAGCTCGGAATGAAGAGGAAGTCTATGTGTGAGTCTCTTGGGCGACTTCAGAACTAATTTGGGAACTTGAATCCTGTAAGAAACGATGTAATTCGTTACATGCACCTACAAAATTAGTCCCATTGTCGGAGGTTATACTTTGAGGCTTCCCTCGACGAGCCACAAACCGGTTTAGAGCGGCCATGTATCCCTCTTTAGTCAGATCTGTAACGAGTTCCAAATGCACGGCTTTTGTAGCTAAGCAGACGAAAATGGACAAGTAAGATTTAGTTAGCTGGCAACCTCGACCTTTACGGTTAGCAATCATAACTGGGCCTGCGTAAACCACCGAACAGTGTAAAAAAGGGAATTCCAGTGTAGTCCTGGATTCAGGTAACTGTCCCATTATGGGCTGAACATTACTGGCTTTAAATCTAAAACATTTTATGCAACCTTTCGTTATGGATTTAGACAGATTCCTTCCTCCTAAAGGCCAAAAAGTTTGTCGAATATTGGACAACAGTAACTGAGGTCCAGCATGTAAAAGCTTTAAGTGATGCATATGAAATATGATTTTCGTTAAATGGTGTTTGCTACATAATAATATAGGATGCTTTGTGTCATAGCTATAAGGTGAATTATCAAGTCTACCGCCTACTCTCAAGATATCATTTGAATCTAGAAATGGGTTTAATGATATTAGTTTATTTTTCTTTGGTAATGCGTGACCTGATTTTAAGATAAGGTATTCATTTGCGAACATTTCTAACTGTGCAATGTGTATGATAAAATTAAGTGAATTTTGCAATTCGTCACAAGAAAGATGTTCGCATAATCGGTTAGTTTTGTTTTTACAGTTATAAATAAATCTGTGTATATATGCTATAACTCTTTTTAAACGTGTAAATTGTGAATATTTAGGTATAAGTTTTGTAAATAGTTTATCGTCATCGTTCTTACTAACGTCATTATTTATAACAAGACAAGGTTGGAGATCCGGTAGGTCCTGTTTCTGGGATTCATTAGGCATTTTTGGCCAACAATGCTGTGACTCAAGCAAATACGAAGGACCCGACCACCACAACGACGCGTCGCTGATAATATCAGCCTTCACCCCGCGAGAAACAAGATCCGCCGGGTTTTCCTTGGACGGTACGTAGCTCCACGTTTGACCGCTGGTGCTTTCCTTGATCTCATTAACACGATTACGTACGAATTGATTAAGTTGATTTGAAGGGGTAGATAACCCTAAGACGATCGTGGAATCGCACCAAAACCGACACATGTTAATGTTTAACGTAAGTGATTTTTTTACCTTAGTACACAGTCTTGCGCCTAATAAAGCCCCACACAACTCAAGACGTGGGATAGTGGTAGGTTTGATCGGTGCAACCTTGTTTTTCGAGATTAAGAGCTGGACACGCATAAGCCCCGAGTTACACACAGACCGAATGTAGATGCATGCCCCATATGCACTTTCAGATGCATCTGTGAATACATGGATTTCAATCTTTATGCAAAGATCACTAAGAATCCATCGAGGAATTTGTAACTTATTAAGACAGGATAATCTGTTAGCAAATGAAGACCAGAGATGTAAAATCTCAGACGAAACTGCTTCGTCCCAAGAGCTTTTATTGACCCATAATTTCTGCATAATCAATTTAGCTTCGACCACGCATGGACCTACAAGCCCTAATGGGTCGAATATTTGACTTATAACAGAAAGAATGTGGCGTTTGGTAACCTTCTCATGAAGTTCAATATTAATTGAGAATGATAAGGTATCCTGCTGACAAAGCCAATATAAACCTAATTTTTTTGATGATGTATTTGTGTTGTTATCTGATAGATCCAAAATTGTGTATGAATCTATGATTTTACCTGAGAACATCTCGTTAAGAATTAATGCGTTATTAGATTTCCATTTGCGAATATTGAATTTTGCTTAATTTAAGGCGGCAGTAATTCCCTTACATAACTTTATTGCTTCGCTTACAGTACAGGATCCACTTAACAAATCATCGCAGTAAAAATCGTGTAATATACTATATTTTACGCTATTATCGTTGACTGTGGTTGCCAGACTACTCAAACATTTAGTCGCGAGATATGGCGCTGAAGCAGTCCCCTGACATACTGTGTTAAGTGTGTATGTTTTTAAGCGATGAGAGGAATCATACCTAAATATTATTTGCTGTAACGAGCGTTGACTGGGTACTATGTCAATAGATCTAAAAAAAAATTCAATGTCTGCCGATACTACAAACTTATGCTGGCGGAATCTGAGGAGAATCGATAAGAGGTCGTCTTGGACAGTAGGGCCGACCATCTGAATTTCATTGTATGAAATTCCTGAAGTGGTGACAGCAGAAGCGTCGAAGACTGTACGCAACTTTGTCGTTGTACTGGACTCCCGAAGTACGCCATGATGAGGAAGGTAGTAGTTGACATTGTCACTGTATGGAAAAAGGGTTTTATTTTCAGTCATGTGACCTAACTGCTCGTATTCTTTCATGAAGTCTAAATATTTCTCCTTCAATATAGGTTCTCGTTTGAATTTTCGCTCAAGCAATAAAAAGCGGCACTTAGCCATCTCAAAAGAATCACCTAAGACCTGGGGATCCCGCTTGAGAGGAATGGTGACGACAAAGCGACCATCGTCATTAAGAGTGGTGTTGACAGTAAAACTATTTTCACACGCACGTTCCTTTGCGGATTGAGAATGCTCAAGAGAAACACTATCTACTTCCCAAAAACGAGTGAGATCAATATCAAGTTGACCTTGAGTAAAAAGACATTGACTGAATGTACATTTCGGACTCGATATGTGACCAGTGACTATCCATTCGAACTCTGAACTACGTAACATAGGTAAATGCTTGCCTAGGCTAATCTTTTTGCTACCTAGAATATCCCAGAAGATATCTGCCCCGATAAGAAGATCGACCTTAGAAGGAATGTTATAAGAGGGGTCAGATAGACATAAGCCTGCTGGAATTTGAATGTGTTGTGTGTCAATGTATGTGATTGGTACTGGTGACGTTGGTGAACACGTGACAATCAATGTTAGTATAGCTAGAATTGAATGACTCAATTGTGAGATTGCAAGACTGTGTACTATTGGATACATGTTTATTGAAACCTGATACCGTGGAGCTCACGTTCCGCCTCGGCAAACCCAGCTTACTGCAGAAAGCTTCGGAAACGATATTTATTCCGCTACCGTTGTCCAAGATGTGGGTGTACTATAGGTACACCTCTGCCCAACCCTTCGGGGAAACAAGGCGTGATGTTATGACAAAAACATTTCTTTGCTACATGACCGAATCGCAAACAGTTCAAACACACATTGAACTCCCTTACTTTAGAAATGCGAGATTCTAGTGGAAGACTTCTAAATGATTCGCAAGTGAACAGCTGATGTGACTCATCGTCGCACAATGGGCATGATTTACGTTTTAATGTTTTATTTTTGCTATTTGTGCTATTATTTATTACTAAAGTTTTCGCTTTTACGGGTTCTGATTTTATTTTATTATTTTTATTGTTCTCTTCTAAAGTTTGTAATAAGTCGGCTCTGTTATTTAAAAATGTTATGAACTATGATAGGGATGGGGATGAAGTTAATGTATTCCTATGTTCTTCCCACTGTCGACCCGTCACACTATCAAGTTTGGTTGATATCATATAAATTACGAGCGTATCCCAATACTGAGTGGGTTCTTTCAATGATGTGAGAGCCCTGATGTTCTTGTTAGTTACATCAATAAGATATTGGATCGACTTACACGATTCTAATCGAATAGGATCTACGTTGAACAAAGCCTGTATGTGATTATTAACCAGTAAACGACTATTATCGAATCGCTCGCACAATAATTCCCACGCAATTTTATAGTTGTCACTTTTATAATCGTGGTTTTTAATAATCAGAGCAGCACTTCCCTGAAGAGAAGCCCGTAAATAGTGGAACTTATTAATGTTATCAATGCTTTCACTGTTATGTATAAGAGAAAGGAATGTGTCTTTAAATTCAAGCCAGTCTTGATAGCCGCCACTGTAATGTGGTAAGTCAATTTTCGGTAGCCTAACCAAATTTCTCACTCGCCCACCTGTTTCTGCATCACTGAACTCCAACACATTCCCGCTGCGCTTCCCTCCGGCAGCAAGCAGGCTCTTGGCTGTGGCCATCAGTGGAAAGTAGTCGCTGTCAAACTGCACACGCTCGGCGGTAACTTCATCGGTTGGTGGCTCATCGGATAGGATCTCGATTTCAATCTGTAACGCGTCGAATTCCTCGCATAAGGACTCAAATTTTCGTAAGCGACACTCCAAAACTATGATTTGTAGTTCCGTTAACGATTTTGAAGTCTTCATTAATTTTATGTGATTGCCAAAAATAGTAAGCTTTGATTTTATAGCTGAGCGTTTTTTAACTAAAGTTTTAAGTTCAGACATGATCACAAAACGAACCTCAAATCGCAATAAGGGCTACAGCTGATTTTAAGCACCGTAATAAAGAGATGTAAGCAATAATTATAACCAGGTAGCTGTGGTCAATGACTGTGCGTAATGATTTGAAGTAAACAAGATGATTCATGCGATAGGCATTCAACGCTCGAGTTTTATGACTGCAAGTAGCTCACAATAGATAACGGGATATGTATTTATCAATGAGTTTAACGTACGAAGAATGCACAAAGCACCGGCTCAAGTTTTAGCAAAATGTGTATGAGATTTAAAACGGAAATATGAATTTGAGTAGCTAAGAGAAGAGGGAATAAGAGGAATAAATAGGAACGAACTCACAAGATGTCTTATCCTATAGCCTGAGACGAGACGGTTTGTTCGTCCTTCAGATGTCCTTCCTTGACCTCCTCGAAAGTCGTCGCGTAATGGCCGGCGCGTACGACTCGCTAAAGTTTCTTGATTATGACACGGAATATTCTCCAAAATAAGCTTCAAGACGTTCTTTGTGTCCTTTTCCACGGTGAGAGGACCATTTGTTGGGGATTCCCAGAGGTGTTAGAATTAAAATAGCGGACTGTAATTTTAGGTATGGTTCGTATATTGGACGTAAGAACGCGCGCCTCTATGGTCCGTCTTTTTGAATGGTACTGGTCGTCGCATTCGGCCGCGGGTCCCCGGCTCTCGGCCTCTCGTCCCCCGTTCCCCGCTCCCGTTGTCGCAGTGGCGGGCGGTGATACGTTTTGTCTCCGACAAGTATATAATGCCTTAGTTCGTAGCGTTTTAGACTACGGAACGTATCTCCTGATTCCATGTAACACGACAAGGTGCCTTCGAATTATCTTAGGTTGTATGAAGTCCTCCCCCATTAACGCATTGCAGGTCGAGTGTGCTGAACCTCCCCTGTAGATATTCCCATCCTCTTATAGGAAAATTGAACGACTTAGATGCCTTATGCAGAAGCTCGAATTATTGGAAAAATAAAGAAATCCTTCTAAACGCCTTTCGGCAAATTCAAAATTTAGCTTGCCCGATTGTACAGTATCCCAGACTTCCCCTTTTTAATTTTGCCTATGAAGTTCTAAGTTATATTCCAAAAAAATTCTTTGATATTGGTATATCCAAAAAATCCTCGTCAGCGAATTCGACTTTCAATGCGGTGGTAGGCGAGCGATGGAATGGTTTCCAATTATTTTTTACGGATTCTTCGAAATCATCAGATTTTAACCACACTGGAGCTGCGGTTTATTGCCAAAGCTCTAGAATAGTCTTACAGTTTAAATGTCCTAAGGAGTCTTCTCTATTCACGAGTGAATGTGTGGCTATATTGGAACCTTGCCATTTGCCATTTATGTTATTATTTTTGTTGTTTGTTCCAGTCCGGTACTAGCCCAACAAGATCTACGTAGTGTTCGACAACATCAATCGAATAATTTTACTTTTGTCTTCAGTTGTTGTTTTTCTTTTAATTTAGTAAATGTTTCTTCCTTTTATTTTTTAACACGCACACTTGTAATTCCAATTCACTTTAGACATTGGCAGAATAGTCGACATCGGCTTTGCTTGCCATTTAATAAAAATAAAATAGAATAGAACGTAAACGTAGACAATTTAACAGAAAACGATAATAAAACTTGGTATACCAAAAAAATATTATTTACAAGAAAGAACATCGAATGTTTTAAAAATTCACTAAAATCTGAAAATTGTGAAATTATACTAAATCAAAATAATGGTGTACACACAAACAGTAAAAAGTATAATGAACCAAAATTACACGGAATTTCACGCCATAAACTGCCGAATTGGAGGTTGACATCTGTCATGTCACCTCGGAACGAAATTTAACAAATTAACAAATGTTGACGAGATCAGCCGCACGTCAAGCACGCCCACCACCTCCGGACTCTTCGCCCAGCTCCGCCTCGCCGCCGCCGGTATCCAGCCCCACCGTGAGTGCTGTGACGACACCGGCCGCGGTACTTTGCGCGAGCGACGAGTATTTTTCCCCGCCGACGTCGCCAACACCTGTTCGTCGGCAGGGGAGAGGCCGGCCACCGAGGAGCTTGGGACTTAGGGGCCATCCGGCCCCGAGCCGGGTCCCCGCTACCGGTGGTTGTGTGCAGCGCATGAGATGGACTCAGTCTATGAACGAGAACGTCATGCGCGCATATTATGGGTTACAGAGCAATACACGACCACGAGTGATGCGCTTTGTAAGGCGGGCATTTTCGGGGACTGAAATAAGCCCTCGAGAATACATGTCCCGTATCACAGAGCGCATCGACTTCCTGAAGCAGAAAGTTTGTGCATGGGCGAGCCGTATTCGGCGATATAAGCAGCGGGTTGATCGATACACGCAGAATCGCATGTTCCAGAGCGATTTTGTTCAGGTCGCTCCCAGGCTCTATATACCCAATATAGAGCCTGGGAGCGACCTGAACAAAATTTGACAGACGTGTGCCGCCCGGATGATGCCGCCACAAGTGCATTCTAGCGCAGCATCTGGTCAGTACCCGTCTGTCACACTGAGGCTGACTGGATGCAGGATGTCAAGCGAGTGTGTGAAACTATACCAGAAATGGAAACAGTCCTAATTACGCCATCAGACGTTGCCAGAGCAGTTCGTCCGTTACCGAATTGGAAATCGCCAGGGCCGGATGGATTGCACAACTTTTGGTTGAAATGGCTAATTAGTTCGCATACTAGCCTGGCATCTCAGTTCCAGTCAGCCTTAGAATCTGGGTCGCTACCGCAGTTTCTATCAACAGGCGTTACCCACCTGCTCCATAAGTCAGGTAGTCCCACGGAACCCAAGAATTATAGACCGATCACGTGTTTGTAGACGATCTATAAACTTCTTACATCCATTTTGAGAACGAAAATTAATACACACATTGACGGTAACTCGATTATGTCTGCCTCTCAAAACGGATGTAGGAACGGGTCCCGAGGTACTAAGGAGTTACTCCTCATTGACATGGCCATTAACCAACAGGTTCGTCGCTCCCGCAAGGATCTGTCGACATGCTGGGCCTACGACTCGGTGCCACATACATGGCTTGTGAGGGTGCTGGAGTTGTACAAGATAGATGCAACTCTACGCACCTTCCATAGGTCCTGTATGGGGCAATGGAGGACGGTCCTTCGCTATCCGGGGTGTCAACAGATCCAGGGGAATGACGAGCCTGTCTGGATTAAACGGGGAATATTTCAGGGCGACAGTTTGAGTCCACTTTGGTTCTGATTAGCTCTGAATCCTCTAAGCACACTGCTGGAGGATTCAGGTCTAGGCTATCGGTTGAAGATAGGTGGTCAGGTCATATCTCACCTTCTGTTCATGGATGACTTGAAAATCTTTGCTCCCAACAAATTGCAACTGATGGAGCTACTGAAGTTAACTGAAACATTCAGTAGCGCCATCAGAATGGAATTTGGTGTTGACAAATGTGCAATCATGCATGTCAAGCGAGGTGAGATTATGGAATCCGAAGGTAACTTTCGGATTCCATACACCTTAGATCCCTCTCTTCATCCGAAAACTATAAGTATTTGGGTATGTCGGAAGCGTTAGGCACCAACGTTATTAACATGAAGCAATCGTTGAAGGAGCGCTTCTTTGGCCGCCTGAAGAAGGTATTAATTAGTCTTCTTTCGGGCGGAAACAAGTTGTGCGCCTTCAACAGTTGGGTCATGCCAATTTTGATGTACTCTTTCGGCATACTCAAAAAGACCCAAACCGAACTCGACACCCTGGATAGGCGGGTCCGTACACTTCTGACCGCAAACCGGATGCATCACCCACGATCATCGGTGATGAGACTGTACATCCCGCGAAAGTGCGGGGGTCGAGGCTTTTTAAATGCGAAGACCCTCCACAACCGCGAGGTGTGCAGTCTGAGGGAATACTTTTTTTAAACCGAAGTGGGTATGCACCGCGATGTGGTCGCAGTAGACAAGGGGCTAACCCCGCTCTCCATGGCTAAAGGGAACTGGCACAGACCTGTAGTACTTACTTGCGATCACCGCAAGGCGGTATGGCAAAGCAAGGAGCTTCACGGTCGCTTCTATCGGGCTCTTCATGAGCCTGACGTAGATTTCCTAGCGTCCGTATCCTAGCTACGTTTTGGTGAACTTTTCGGGGAAACTAAGGTTTCGTTTGTGCAATTATGGACGAAGTTATCTTGACTAATAACTACCGGAGACATATAATGAAGGACGGGACGGTTGACGTGTGTCGGGCATGCCACCGTCCAGGTGAGTCCATCAGACATATTATCTCTGGTAGTTCTCGTCTGGCTAACGGCGAGTACTTGCACAGGCATAACCAAGTAGCCAGGATTATTCACCAGCAACTTGCTTTGAAATATAAACTTGTGGATTCTGGGGTACCTACCGTATTACAAGTATGTGCCCGACCCAGTTCTCGAAAATGACCTTGTCACGTTGTACTGGGATCGGTCTATCATTACTGACAGGACTATTATCGCTAATAAGCCTGACATTGTAGTGATAGATCGATTAGCGCGCCGCACAATGATTTTCGATGTTACCATTCCACATGACGAGAACCTCGTGAAAGCTGAGAAAGAGAAACAAATTAAATATCTCGACTTAGCACACTAGGTTGTTGACATGTGGAATGTGAGCTCGGCTGTCATTGTGCCGATTGTCGTATCGGCCAATGGCCTGATGGCAAAAAGCCTCGACCAACATCTCTCGAGGCTTTCGTTAGGCGGTTGGATCAAGGGCCTGATTCAGAAGGCAGTACTCCTCGATACGGCTCGCATTGTGAGGAGGTTCCTGTCTCTGGAGCCCTTACCACCAGTAGCTTGGACCCTGCTCCCGCTACCGGCGGACCACATTTTTATATATTTTTAAATGTTTTTTTAAGTTGTTTTATAAAAATATTTAAAAAATGTAGCAAAATAAGGATAAGAATAAATAAAAGACATATTAATATATTACGTAGAACTAATTCAGTCGCTTATGGAAATATTATGAACGATTGTTAACGCATGGCAGGCAATAAAGCATAAAATATTAGTTTAAATAACATATATTTAGTAATAGTACAAATGTTAATATAATTACGTACGTATACGTTTTTTGATATTTTACAAAAACATTATATTTGATGAAGGTTCACAGGTGCGTCAACCTCATATGCGGGCAACGACTGCAAAGGTGTTGTGTTATGCAAGTGTTTGAGTCGAAACTCGTGAAGAATCACGAGCTCAGCGGTTTCAAGGTCAGAGACTTGAATTAACGGAGTGTATGGTAACTTACGTAGAAATCGCAAGACACATACTACGTATAATGCGTAATATTTTTTTCGATCTGAATGATTGCGATATCTGATCTGATTATGCGTAATATTTTTTTTGATTTGAAATTGATCTGAGTGATCGTTGTTGAAAAAACTATTATTTTTGTGTGCTTGTTGCTATCTGTTGCACACCCTGAAACCAGCCAGCCGAATTCAGTTTCTTGTAATGTAGGCTGTTGTTTACCTAAATGAATTCGACTGCTGCCTATTATCTGCCAAAATATGTCAGCACCTAATAATAGGTCAATTTCAGCAGGTTCATAGAACAGAGGGTCATCTAGTTGCAAATGTTTTGGTAGGTTAATAGTTTATGTGTTGATGCGCAGGTTGGGTACTGAGTGTGCTATTGTATCAAGTAACAAACATGGCATATTGACTGTGAATGAATTGTGCAATGATTTTATTGTAACATTTGTGCAATGAAATATATTTGTGTGTTGCTGATTGACGCCTGAAACTGTGCCTTGAATGGATTCGAATGTGATGTTGAGCTTTGTAGATAGATTGTTTGTGATGTAACTAGAGGTACTTCCATTATTCAGTAATGCTCTTGCCAAGTGTGGTGCATAAGTTTAAGTCCCGGCTGGAGGCCTTAATTTATTAGGGCAACCACAGGCAAGTCCATTTAAGCAGACGACAACCTCATAGGTTGACCTGCGAGATGCCATTCCCAAAAAAAAAAAAATACGGCCTCGAAGAACTCTCGGTTCCAAAAATAACGAGTCAGTCACATAAGTTCGAATATCTACAAAACTGTAAGAGTTAGATCAATGAAATAAAAAACAGAATAAAAACTATTTAGTTGCGCTTCTTATTAAATACTTTTTATACTGACTGATGAATGAAACTTGTTTTAAAAAAAAAATATATATATAAAATGGATTTTTTCGAAAACTTTGCTTGTTTAATGTCATTATGGTTTCTTTCCATTTCTAATCTGTCACAAAAAATATATTGTGAACGACTTCCACGTGCATAATCAGTATTCTGTGAGGCAGTCCCGTTAGATGAATGTACCAGAATCCTGACTTTCTTGGAACTTGGGCGGAGCCAGCGTGAAACAGCAAGAAACATTGGTGTATCTTTGTCGACTGTTCAGCGGGTAGTCCAGCGGTACCGAGAGACCGGATCACACCTTCGGAGACCAGGAAATGGCAGGCCAAGATGCACAACGGTCAGGGGTGACAGACACCTGGTGGCTAGAATGCTCCGAAATCGTTTTCAAACTGCAGTTGGTCTAAAAAACCACTTTATTCGCTATGGTGGTAGCAATTTAAGCGCACAAACAGTGAGGAGACGTCCCATTAAGGCCCACAAATGGCCCCAAACTTGAACGGCAACATAGAATTGCAAGACAGAGATACGTGCGCGAGCACCAACACTGGACACTGGACGATTGGTCTAGGGTAATGTTCACGGACGAATAGAAATTCATGCTTTACAAGCAGTTCGTGTACAGAAGGAACGCTTCCATCAAGGCTGTGTGGAGGAAAAAGTGGCACACGGCGGAGGCTTAGTACTTGTTCGGGCTGGAATTCCTGCCGAGGCCCGCACCGAGCTCGTGCTAATTCAAAATGGCACTCTAAATGCAGAGAGTAACGTGGAGGAGATCCTGAAAGAGCATGTGGGACCTTTCATGGCGAGGATGGACCGGGATGGCATATTAATGCATATTAATGCGCGTCCCCATACCGCCGGAATTGAAAATGAATACCTTGGAGAGGTCGGTATCGAACTGATACAGTAGCCAGCGCGAAGCCCTGATTTAAACCCCATAGAGCATGCATGGGACGAGCTCGAGCGTTGCGTAAAACGTCGTAACTCCCCACCAATCACGCTACCCGAGCTCAGACAAGCACTGGTGGAGAAATGGGAAGCCATTCCTCAGAACAGGCTCCGAAATTAGGTGTTCAACATGCCGAATTGCCTGGAATCTGCAATAAGAGCTCGGGGAGGCAATACGAAGTATTAAAATTATGCATGTAATGAACAAAATCAAATAAAATATAAAAAATTCTTACTTTAGTTTTTATTTTATTTTGAGAATAAGAATTAAGGTACACATAAGTTTCAATTTATAATTTTTTTGTATCATTAAATGCCCAATCGAACAGTATTCGTTTCATTATGATAGCATACGTAGTTCGGGAGATGTTCGGACTTATGTAACTGACCCGTTATTTTTGGGACCGAGTGTAGTTTACACTAAATTTATCTAGATCTTCATTAAGGGAATTCTTACTCCAGTTGTAAGATTTCCCTTAATAAAGATGTAACTGTGGTGTGGTGTTGTGTTTGTATGTATAGCATACAAATCAAATGTAAATCAAAATATAATTATGTAGATACGAGTATGTACAAACTGACTTTACAAACCATAAAATTAAATATAGACCGAAAATTTAGTTTTTTGTTTATAATAACTGTAGGCTAATTCACGTAACAAAAGAAGTTTAGATGCAGTGCAGTTGCAGTGAAGTTTCGATCAAAACAACGTTTTTCGTATTCTCTACCGCTATCAGATACGCTCGCGTCAAGTTCGCGTCACGCGAGCGCATTATCGGTATTCTCCTACTGCGCGTCATCAGTGCGTGGTTCTGAACGCAACAAGATCGGTATTTTGCTATTCTTTTGACGTCTCAAAATGACACATTTTAGGTTTCAATTCGATCAACGTGCAGTTTTGGTTACGCACAACATAAGTTCCTCAATATTTACTTTTGTTGACATCAAATTGTATTTTTTGGTAATGTAAGTGTTTAAAATTAAATATTATACGTTTAATTGTTAAAACCTGTTAACTACAAGTCGTTTTCAATTAAATTCTTAATGTATTTTTACCTTTTAGTGAACATGAGTTACCAACTTGGGTTGAGGATTTTATCCCTCGCTGCCGAAATAGATGTCCGAGAACGTCGTCAAACCCTAAAAAGGCATAGGTTTTTTTTGGATCCATTCCGTATTTCGGATCGGGAATTCCAGAAACCCTTTCGTCTGAGCAAAGACTTGACTCGGGAATTGATTCGAAAGCTAGAGGCATGTATTCCGACGGAGAAAAGGAAGGATGGTTTGAGTGTACAGGCAAAGGTTAGTCCATCGTGTTTATCTATAGTAATTTAATTAAGCTGAAGAGTTTGGTTGAACGTGCTAATCTCTGGAACCAGTCACTTCCAAATTACTCAAGAATTGGGCTATCAAATTGTGATAGCTCGGTTCTATATCTGTTTTTTTGTAGTTTTTGGCTGTATTGATGGCACCCAAGTTACCATTATAAGACCCAGTCAGCATGAAGAACGATACTTCAATAGGAAAGGATATCATTCTCTCAATGTGATGATTGTATGTAATCTATTTAGACATAATCAATCTTATTTTCTATAATTTAAAAAACAAACAATTATTATAATATATTGTTTGCTTTACTAGCATAAAAATAAAACTGTACATCTGAAAATTATTTTTTCAAATATGTGATTGGAATCTTAAAATTTTATGCATTGACCCCAGTAAGCCTGGGGCAACCCATGATTCATCAGTATGGCGTGATTTACAGCCCTATCTTAACCAAAAATATGATGAAGAGGAAATATTTTTGTTGGGTGAATGTCCTTCCATACCTATTAAAAAAATATGTTAAACATTGTTTTTATTCAATATTATGAATAATTATTCTTCTAGGTGACAGTGGTTATGCATTGAGGAAGACAATGATGACCCCAGTCTTGAATGCAATACCAGGTTCTCCAGAAGACCAATATTATAAGCTGCAGGTCTCAGCTCGCAATACAGTAGAGAGATGCATTGGTGTCTTGAAAGCTCAATTCAGGTATGTATTTGAGTAAAACTAGTTTTGTCTAAGTTTCCTCTTAATATTCATACTCTTTTTATTATCTTGACCTGAAGAAGTCTTGAATATAATGAGGCCTTTTTTGTTGTATTGTTAGGTATTTATAATAGTTTCTAAATGTTTTTGTTTCAGGTGTTTATTATCTGCACATATGCTTCACTATGATCCTGTTTTTGCAGGTCAAATATTGAATGCCTGTGCTGTAATGCATAATATAGCAAACATGGCACAATTACCAGTGCCCCAACTGACACATCAAGAGCGTGAGCAGAGTGAGAAGAGAGAATGCGTGTAAGGCGTTGAGCATCTGAGAAGGATGTGCGTGCAGAGAGTCTGAGTATTCTTGCGCAAGCTAACAGGCAGCCAAACAGAGACTTGTTGGAAGTTCGGGCTGTCCAACAGGCTCTTATGAATCGCCTGTGGCTACATAGGGAATAAGAGTCAGAATAGAGGATAATTATTTATTTTTGTATTTATAATGATGATAAGATTGTAATTGTTTTTAACAAGCACATCTATTTTTTACATTGTATCATCTGAAGAAGCTAGCCGCCCCCGCCGTCTTGCCTAAAAAGAAAATGACTGCATTGTAGATTCTTTTAGGATTATAAACAAAATATATTTAAGTGGAAAGTTGTGTGTGCAAAAAAGAAAAGTTTTGTTATTACCAAGGAATGATTTATATTTTCCAGTGCTACTGCTATGCGGTACTGTGCATCAGCTGATGTGGTTGCTGCATCAGCCATTCTGTTCATGGCATCAGCCATCTTACTGTAGCCTTCAGCCACAAGCCTTTCGACCTCTATTCTTGACTTTTCTAAATTGGCCAGTGTATTTTGAGACTGCTCCAGCTCTGATGATATACAAGGCGCTGCAAAAAATTAGATTTAAAATGTATCTATAAAAATCAGTTAATAGGTAAAATATAATCAACCTAATAACAGTTTAATGTATTATTTTCCATTACAAGTGAGTTATGTATATTGTGTATCAATAATAAAATGTACATTGCCTACGTCGCTGACGTGGATTTTTGCTGCGTCGCTGTCTTGACGTGGATTGTTGCTGCGACGCTGTCTGAGTAGCCTCTTGCTCACTGAAACAAAATAAAAATATGTCATGGTTTTCAGACTGTTATTTATTTCCCAAATAAGACAAGTTATCATAATCCTTATTATTAAGGTTGAAGCTCCACTGTAGCCGATTCACGATCGTAACAAGTACGTATTTACCCAATTACAATCCTATGATTCATACAACTCTCTACGATAGTAAAACTCGACATGTTGTCCCTTCTGCAAAGACGTACATTTTACGATCGCGAATCATATTTTGTTCAACATACAACCAACCCGCAAATTGCAAAAAACCTGAGAAAATATGAATTTCGCGGGCTACTCTGCAGCTTCAACCTTAATCCTTATACTTATTACCTTTCAGTAATATGTGTGATGTTTTGTGTTGTTGCAACGTCAGCCTCAAAACTGATATCTTCATTTCTGAAAAAATAAATAACATTTATGAATATTAAGTACTTAAATGGTTAGTAATAAATTATCTAAATTAAAATAGAATGACCTCTCACACGAGAACTGCATATTTCTAATAGTTATTGCTCAGCTAGAATGATAGGTTCTTGACTTAATAAAAACTTACATATTAATGCTATTGTTGAGTGTTGGTGCATGCATAGTATCTTCTGAAGGTAATGTGGGAAGTGCAGGCAACGGAGAAACTGCGTGGGGTGCAGGCTAGCAAAGCAAAAAGAAAAATACCACTGTCAATAAGACCCGAGCTTAAATACGATAAAAATAAAATAAAACGTATTCAATAACTTACCGACAAGGGATTTATTTGCACCTCATTTTGGGGTGTGCCACTTCTCCCCACAATCTCAATGCCTGCACCAAGCAGAGCAGCGATTCTCTCCTCTAAAGGGGATAAAGAAGTGGGTACGCCTGGCCCTCCACCTGTACCTTGTTGGTTATTCCGAATCTGCCTAATTCGGTTGAGCAAGCGGCTCTTATAGTCGGTGTACCACTAAAAATATTACAAATCTAGTTATTTACCCAAGTATAATGTACCGATAGCGATACACATAGGTGCAATATCGATATGATCTACCTAACTGACCTTGTTCCAGTTTTTGGGAATTCTTGGATCCCCGTCTGCCTCTGCATTTAAGATATTGGCGCATTCTGACCAAAGGCGTGATGTCAAGGCACTCCCTTCTCTAGATTTTACTCTGCCACGGGCAAAATCCCTGTGGCCCTCCAAATACTCGACCAGCAGTTCCATTTGCCGCACAGACACACGTTTGCGTGAAGTCATATCTACGGAAGAATCAGGATGAAACTTATATGAAATGAATTTAAACTGCTACTACTTCGTATAATTCACTGTACCTACATCCTTAATAATTTTATTATAATCATTATAATTTATACTTACCATCTAAGTTCACTGAGTCTTGAATTTCGCGCTCTATAAGTTATAAGCGCGTTTCCTCATAATATGACAGTTTTAGTTTTACGTGGCAATGTTAGACCATCATTCAGCCAAATTATAGCAAAATATATCTTTGATTGCGAATTAAAACATAATTGTTCGTTTATATGGTAAGAAAAAGCACTATAATCAGTACTGAGGTATTATTTCAGTATTATAATAACGTTAAATTCATGTTAATGTAATCGATTTTATTCGATTATTCAGTGAGTATTATTTTTTCTTTCATGTGGCCACACCGTGGGTAATTTGGTAGAGTTTGGCATAGACTACTACGAGTTTGGTTGCAGTGCAGTTGACGTGCAGTTTACGCGCAGCTGACGCGCAGTTCAAAGATTACGAGAATACCCTTTGACACTCAAACCTAAACTTAACTGCTCCTGCACTGCAACTTCATCGGTGCGTCATAAAATTACGTGAATTAGCCCTCTGATCTAGTACATCAGACAAAATAGACGTATTAAAAAACAATGTAATAACTATCAAACTAACATGTCTCCTTAAACGTTTTAACACGACGATAGCAAGAAAAATAAACCAGGATGCAAATTTAAATCTGCATTGATAATTTCACCCATAATTTCGATAAAATAAATGCAGGATGGAAGTGATAGAATTTGCCCTATCGGATCACACGGCAGAATTTCTGAAGTGTCCCGTACCTATTAACTGTGTTTTGACATATTAGTAAAAATCTCAAATTTAGTCCAAAGAATATGAATATATCGGGATAGGCCCTCATCAGCGATATTACACTTGCACTTTGTAAGTAGGCGTGGATTGTCGGGTTGGATAGCACAATCACTTTATTTCACTCACAATTTCTTATAAAATAATCACCATGAAATGACCTGAAGGCAGAGGTCCGACATATTAAATGAAAGTATGAAATATAGCAGTAACCAATTTTTTATTCCAACAGCTTGTTAATTAATTAAATGGATCGCTATAATAGCTCTAGGCGCAACAGCAAGTGCACCGGGCCGAGCCTGCCATAAGAATGATCCCCTCCTCACTGCGCACTAGCTTACATTAAGTTGCTTGAGAAGTGGGGAGAGTGGGGAGGTGAACGTTCCGCGTTGCACAGCGTAACTCGGCCCGTTGCAAGTGCTGTTTACAATGGAGATACTGACGTGCGGACGTCCTCGTACGCGTAGTCTCATCAAGCATTGTCTAAAAAGACAACGTTATTATTATGTTCGTTCATCCTGACTAGCAATCTGATCCGGGTCATCCCTACTAACTGTGCAACTAAATCTGGACCGCTCGATATTGAGCCTTCAAGACTTATACTAGTAATCTGGTCCGGTTCAGCCCTGCAGAGTTTACTACTAATTCTGGACCGCTCGTTATTGAGCCTTCAAGACTTTAGCAATCTGGTCCGGTTTACCCCTTCAGAGTTATAATCTTTTAGCCCGGTCTAGCGACCCTTCAGAATTATAACCTCCTGGTCCGGTCTAACGACCCTACAGAGTTATAATCTCCTGGTCCGGTTATAACAAATCCTTCAGGATTGTTACTGCTTGGTCCGGTCATGGACGACCCTTCAAGATCACTCTAGTTCAGTGCAGTTTATTTTTTTTTGTCTCTTTTTTTTGCTTTTTTGTCCCTTTTTTGTCTCTTCCTTTGTCTCTTTTTTGTTTCTTTTTGTTTCTTTTATTTTTGTTAGTCCGGACTATTAATCTTACGAGTATTAATTAATAATTTTAATCTTAAGAATAGACTCGACTTAGACACTCCGAATGCGTAGCACGCCTGGGCGATGCCAACCGAGTCTCATGTCATACAACCAGCAAAATGTCACTTCAATATGCATAAGCGTTCGGTGTTGTGTCAGAGTGTCATGTCATTGAATGTGTCGTAGCAGACATATAATTCATGTTCATGACACTCTAAACTATCAAACGACATCTATGAAAACTAAATTACACTAATTTATGTATTGAAGCGCCGTGACCGCTAGACAGACATTTTAGCTCTAGGCGCTATAGCAAGTGTACCGGGCCGAGCCAGCCACAAGAATGATCCCCTCCTCGCTGCGCACTAGCCTACATTAAGTTGCTTGAGAGTGGGGAGAGTGGGGAGGTGAACGTCCCGCTTTGCACAGCGTAACTCGGCCCGTTGCACGAGCTGTTTACAATGGAGACGCCGACAAATACATTTAGAACCTGCCTTGAGACACTAACGTACTATATAATATATGACGACGACGATCCAAATGATGCATTTAACTCATTTATCGAACTATTTAAATTATTTTATGACCTATAATACGGCAAGATTTTTTTTTTATAACTCTGAAGTATCCGCTGAAATTACAGGCTTAAGAAAATACTTGATTGATCGTTGTTATATAATTTTACAAGCTTTATCATCGGGTTATAAAATTGACACAACAAAATTTAAAGAATATGCTTTGGAAACCGCATGGCAATTAGTCCAAGAGTATCCATGGTACAATCTCCCAGCTTCCGTCCACAAAGTTCTTATTCACGGATCTCAAGTAAGTGAATATGCTTTATTGTTCATCGGGGGACTTTCCAAAGAGGCAGCTGAAGCCAACAACAAACATTTTAAAGCTTTCAGACGAGATCACACTCGAAAAATTTCGAGAGAACTTACAAATTCAGATTTACTTAACAGACTTTTACTTAGCCTACCTTATATTACTGGCCTTCGGAAACTTCCCCGTACGAAAAAGAGCGCAATGTCAGATACAATTTTAGATTTATTGCAAGTCTAGCTAATTTTAAATCTGTTATTTTCTAATTTTAAGTCGATTTCATGTAAAATATCTATTGATTTCCATTTTTATTTTTTCATTGATCTATTTAGTTGTGTCTTTTTGACACATAGAGAATACACCCCAACATGAAGAGTTTTGATTTATTGTCAAAAACGCTTCAGAACCCCACAAGCACACTAAATATTTTGATATTTATTTTATTATTCTTTTCGTGTTAAAAATTATCAAATATATATCATTATGTATTAATTTACATATACACTAATATATTATAAGTTTTTATTGCTACCAGAACCACCTGCCACGAAAAAAAAGTTTTAAATAAGATTTTCAGTATTTATGACCGCCTTTGTTCGGCGGCGGTACCACTGTACAGCGCCCTTTTTTTGTGTATTGGTAGGCATGGTAATCGCTGTCTAAGTTCGTCCGGAATGGATCTATGCTTGCGAAACGCATCCTCCATTGCGCTCCTCAATCGGTCATTGCACTGGTTACTTACGTGATAACCCTATCATCTTCTTCTTCAGCACCATGATTGGAACACGGTAGATCAATGGTTGCTCAGTATCTCTGAGCGCAGCCTATCAAGTGCGGCATCGTCAAACGTATGGTTGCGTTGGATGACCCGCACCTGATCCGAAATTCGATGGGCTGAAACATTGACGGTTGGTTATAGTTCCTTAAACAGAGACAGCATCCTACCACGGTACGCAGTCAGGTTAGTTCTCCCCTCTGTAGACCTGTAGTATGCGCGCATGACATTTTCGTTCATAGACTAAGTCCATCTCATGTGCTGCACACAACCCCTAAGGATGGCCCCTAAGCCCCAAGCTTCTCGGTGGCCAGCCTCTCCCTTGCCAACGTACAGGTGTTGGTGACGTTGCCGGGGAAAAGAACTCGTTGCTCGAGCTCGGTGCAACTACCGCGGCCCGTGTCATCACAGCGTTCACGCCAGTGGGGCTGGATACCGGCGGCGGCGAGGCGGAGCTGAGCGAAGAGTCCGGACGTGGTCGCCGTGATTGTCTCATAGCTGATCTCGTCAACATTTTTTTAATTTTCAGACTTGTCATTCATCTTATCATGATGTTCCGAGTAGTATACGGAATACAATTCTGGTTCATTTTACTTTTTATGTCGTGATTTGGAATTCAGGCTTGTAGTACTCTGAAAATATAAAAAACTGTGTCTAAAATGAATATAAATAATGGAAAATTATTAAACAAATTTCGTGACGCGTTGACGTTGGTGTTGCCAGCTTATTTTATTTTATTATTACTTTATCTTTGCCTTCTTATCTTAATTTTAATCGTATATGAGTAATTTTATGAACACAGGTGAAGTCCAAATGCGACACCCAGTACATGGAGTCCTGCCATTCTTCTTTGCTTTGTCAAAAAACGACTAAGTAATTTTGCTCGTGTCAAAAATCGAAAAGAAAAACTGAAACAGTAGAATACTATTATATAAGAAATTATGCAAATATAAGCACTAAATAGGAACATGTGTATCATAATGGTTTATGACGTCTAGGTTTATTATAATGTTCTAAATACCTGGTGTCCAAAACTAAGCTTCACTTTGTCACAGCAGTCAGCTAAATCTCGATATAGTTCAACCCATCCTTGAATCTGTTCCCTTGTGATATCACATTGTTCATCTGAACTAATATCACAGTTCCCTACCTTCTCCTGAACGGCTGATATCAACGCAGTCAAGCATTTCAACAAATGCCCAACTATCATAACAACAACATAAAACATTAGGTGCTGTAATAATATAGACATTCTTGTAATCTTTTGTGATACCAAAATTGGTACCAAAACTAATGGGCTTCACTGTGAGAACTTCAGAAAAGTTTCCAGAGATCTGAGGAGATAAAACGCTATAAATAAATAAATAAAGCTAATGCTGAACCAGTGTGTTTTTTTTTAGAGAATTTTTGATTTTCTTGTCATCATTAAAGCGTTGAGACAATAGTGATGCTTCTTAAATATGGCATGAAGGCGCGGCTGTTACAGACCCAGCCCGATCACTATGTACGGCAAGCCAATCCCTTGGGAGAAGCAAGCCAAATACCTAGGCGTGATCCTTGATCAAAACTTAACGTTTAAACAGCACATTAAGGCTGTTCGCGCGCACGCCGCTTTCGCTCTTGGTAGACTCCACTTTATTCTGACAGCCCGTTGCAAACTGTCACTTAAATGCAAACTGCGCATCTACACCGCAGTCATCCGTCCCATCATGACCTATGCCTGCGTTGTATTCGCGCACGCTCACCCACGTCATCTCCATAAGAAGCAGACCCTCCAAAACCGTTTCCTTAGAAAGGTCACGGGTGCCCACTACTATATCCGAAATATAGATCTCCACGTAGACCTAAAAATGCCTACCATAAACCAGTTCATGAAACGCTTATCGAAGCGTTTCTTTGACTGTGGCATAAAACACCCCAACCCCTTGATCTCAGCGGCCGCCCGCTACACTCCTTAATCGCCCCCGACGACGCCACTACCCTCCTCCAGGAGAGTAGTAAGGCCACCAGCACGCTTCATAAGCCCAAAACCCGATCGCCATCCTACCGTCCTCGCCGCCGAGGCCCGCCGCGACGCCCAAATCCACGCCCCTCCCGACCCTTGCTCGAGCCAGCCCGCGCCGCTGAGTCTGTAGCTTTAAATTCGTCCCAAATTAATATCAATCCTGATCCAGCTAGTCCCTTGCTGCCCTCTTCCAGCGACGCCCTAAGCCGAGGTCCGTACCCCACAGGGGGTGCCCTTAGCGTTGTCGCTTAGTTTTAGTTAGTATTTAAGTTTAAGTCCTGGCTGGAGGCCTTAATTTATTAGGGCAACCACAGGCAAGTCCGTCTAAGCAGACGACAACCTCATAGGTTGACCTGCGAGATGCCATTTTTATAAATAAAAAACGGCTGTTACAGATAGCAGACCTCATTGACGTCAAGGAGGTTAAATAGGCTAGTGCTAAAAAAACAGCAAAAATTAAATTGATTTGATTGTATTCGACCTCTCCTAACACCAAATACAATTCATTAGTAACAATTATAGTTAGCAACATAGTCTGAATGGATATGAGGAAGATAATAAAATATTTCTTAGTCCTCTTCTGGCTGCCATAATTCCTGTATATTCCAAAGAAGTTTTCCATTAACAATAAATTTCTGAAACTTTTTAATGGTGCCATTTTGTTTCTCATGTTGTATGCTCAGTAACCACGATAAAGTAATACTTGTAATGGATGGAAGCAAACATTTTATTACTTTTAATTTCCTAGCGTAGTATCTTTTGTAAGTATTTGGAATCTGACTGTCGTTTTGATGACACTACAACAAAAATATTTTTCTGTTTAATTATCTAGTTAATTATGCCAAGACATGTTATAAGTATTACTGAAATTACTTTTAACAGTTTTTTTTTCAGTTTGGGCCAGTTTCAGGTTTTCTGTTTTTTTTTGTTGTTGTAAATTTGAATGTCTATGCCTGCGTGTCTACCTCTGCAGTGGATATCGCGGCAGGGATCTTACGCGGTAGGCCCTACGGCGTAGTTGCCCCGCTGTGGAGAAAGGTCGCGTTTCCGACGGTAGCAGTAGCGAAGTGCAATAGTGTGCGTCTCGACGCGATAAAAATCGAGCTCAGTGATCGTTTTATATTGATATTTTCTGTGTATACGCCTACCGATTCCAATGAAAACTTTGAGGAATTCACAGCGTGTCGTGTTCAGGTCCAGGCTTTCCAACGAGAGTGCTATCCTGTGCCTCTAGCAGACTGTACAGTATTACACTAGTAGAAATACCCCAATGCATGCATGCTAAAGGGATGAAACTTGTGTACCTGGGGAAATTGTGCTACTGTTTATGGGCGGGCGCTCTCTTGAAGTGGTTTGGGCTGAAATGCGGGGTGAGGCAGAGGGGGTTGAACTCTCCCACGCTCTTCAACCTCTAAGTCAACCGACTGATCGATGAGTTCAACAGCACCGGCATCAAGTGTCATATAGATAGAGTGTGTATGAATAACATCAGCAATGCAGACGAAATCTTGCTGCTGAGCCCTTCAATTGGTGGCTTACGAATAACGCTCCTGAATATTTGTGTATCCTACGCGGTGACTCGTGGGCTCAAACACAACACGATAAAGAGTATAATAATGATAACAAGCGATACACATTCATTCTGAATTATACTATATGTGGTACGGCTCTAAACAAAGTCGAGCAATTTACGTATTTGGGCCCCTGGGTTACTAAGGATCTTAAGGACAGTGTGGATATTGAAAGGGAGTGCAGAGCGCTATCTGTCCCATGCAACATGTTGACCCGCAGGTTTTCACGGTGCACGGGGGCTGTCAAAGTTGCGCCTTTTAAGGCTAAGAACTCACGGAGCGATTTCCACCCGCGTCCACCACGGCTGCGGGGCCGCAGCTTCTGTAGAATGCAGATATATATGTAAAAATTAAAGCATATCTCACTACGCGTTTTACGCCGGTGGTGTGCACAGTTGTTTGCAGATCCCACTGCACCGGCGGGCAACTAGTCGAATCGCGCGCGGCGCGGTCACCCGCAGCCACAGCGGGTTGCGCCCGCGCGCTCTGCGATCGGTTGGCGGGCAACCGCCGGCGGCCGGGCGGGGGGTACAGATATCCAACGCTATTTTGCACCAGTGACATGTGGCATCGTGACGTGTTTGTGCATGTCTAACAAACATTATAAGATAGATATTAAAAACGATCTACTAATTAAATCTACTAATTAATTCTCTCATACTTTAAGTATCTAGGGCATGTTGTAACCGAAACCCTCCATGATGACGCAGACATTAAGAGGGGGCGGAGAGCAATGTTGGTGCGTGCTAACATGATGGTACATAGATTTGCCAGGTGTACAGCCCAAGTAAAGATAACTTTGTTCAGAGCCTTTACAGCAGTGCCCAATGGACCAACTACACGCAGCGGGCCTACAATGCTCTCAGAGTACAGTACAAAAACGCCTTTAGGATTCTGGTGCATGTTTGACGACGGATGACTTTTACGCCATAATGCGTAAAAAGTCTGCCTCACTACAGAATTCGAGGGAGTGGCAATGGAATCCTAAGGATGATTGCAGATAGACCAGTATCAGCAGCTGTGGGAAGGCTCATCAGGCTACATGTTACCTGACCATTGTACGTATTAATTTAATCATTTATTTCAACTCCATTGTAACTTAAATGTATAATATTTTCAACTATTTATTACAGTTTTATTTATTTATTATAATTTTATGTTTCAATCATCTAATTCTATTTATTTTTTCATATTATATTAATGGATCTCCTCATGACTAACATAGTTTTAAGATAATGTAGTACTAACAAAATATGGACATTTAGATAGTCTGAATTAAAAGTTTTTTTTTAAATAAAGATTTTGAAAATGTTGAGGGTTTGGAAAATTTTAATTGTATATAACTTTATTTTTCTTAATTGACTATGGTTACCTATAACCTACCTAGAGTTGTAAAGAAATCGAGTCCTAAATCTTGAGCTCGGCTCACAAATTACACAACTCGACTAATTACAACAAGACTCCAAGCCAAATTTCTTTCTTTAAATTTTTGACCATTGCCAACTTAAGCTCCACTGTCACTCGTAACAAAATGTAGAAAAACCTCTTTAATGTTATTGCTTGTCTTCTGCTGCGTATTGATTGAGGTATCTGTATACTCTCAAGATTATGACTAAAATCTTCTTCTCTAATGTGATGGCCGTCTCGTTTTCATATCAAATTGTGAAGTATGCATACTTCACAATTTGGTATGAAAACGAATTAAAATTTTATCAATTGATATTGTGAAAGCATGTTGCAACATGCCTTCACAATATCAATTGATATAATTACTGAGACATCTAAATAACGATTTATAATTCGCGATTTGTTTGTTAAAACGCGAAATGCACATTCTACGTATCTCCTTGCTCTAGATAAGCGATAATTAAATACCCTTTTTTGTACGCTCAATAACTGACCACCATAAGGTCTCATTATATTTTGATGCAATACAAATGCCTCATCGTCTACGAATATATATGGCGCAGGTGGCAAGGTAGATCCGGATATTCGAATCAATAGAAGTAGTCGAAGTAATAGGATCGCTATAAAGCGCATTCCAAAAATTAGTATTTAAAAAAAATTATCAGCATTACTTCCCGGGGCTTCGATGTCTACAAAAAAAAGCAGTAATCCGCATCAACTACAACCAGTAACACAAATGAAAAAAATAACTTACAATTTTAGTAAATTGAAGCACTGTTATCTAGTTTAATTTATTCTTATGTGTTTCCCTTTGAATGCTACGACGAAGTGAGGAAAGTTTGCGTAATTGTAAAATTGTTGGCTGATTTCTTCTAAAACTTCTGTAGTGATTACCGGAAAACATTCAAGCAATAACACCTCCCATAATTTTTCACTACTTGTGTGCCCAATTCTGAATGTGAAGTGTAAATCTTTAATTGAAGTTCCACTTGCTAGGTATCTACTTAATTATATGCTTTTCAGGAAACTTGGTAATAAAAAATAGTAACATATTAAAGATTGCTGCATAAAAAACAACAAAAAAGTTGAAACAGGAACATAATCTGGATCGGGCGCAAAGAAAAACAAAAAGTACAAATATAATGATCAGTTAAAGTTTTTGGAAAAAAAAAAATGTGCAAACTGAAAATACCCCCTCAACCTTAACAAACAATGCTCAAGGTCAAAAAACTACCAATACTACTCCGTTGCATCAACGTCAGATGCTTTTGCTACCTACACCAGTCTCTTCTCAAACAGCTGATAAAAAGAAAAAAGAGGACTTCGCCGACAAAGTATTAATCTAGTTGTTGTCTTAACGTGAAGATAGACGATTGTTATTTTTTCATAGAAATTTACCTTCATTACAAAATTTTGATGAAGCAAAAATAAGAAAATTTCAAATCGCAGATCTACAAATTATTGATAATCTTGATAATAATCTTCCAGCATTTTGATCTTATCAATATACAATTACAGTCAAGAAAATAACAGTAATAATATCTATTGCAGCTTTCGTACCTCTTCTTACCAGTCTACTCCTGAAAGCAACACCCAAAGTCCACATAATCTTCCATCAGTCTCTTCAGTTGATAGTAATTTGACAATTTGTGAGATGATGTGTATTTTGAAAAAATAAATATATCAATTTCAATATTATTACCAGTTTTATTAAAATAAGCATACATACCTTAATGTTATTGCCAACATTTCCTCCGGTGATATAGGATCTCGCATATTACACTGTTTTTTTTTTTGAAGAACACGTTCTATTTTTCTTGAAAGTTTTAAATAACTAGATAAATAATAGTAGAATGTATCTTAAGGGAAAAAAAATTATTTTTACGACAAGGGAGCTATTTTGAATCCAGAGCGAAGTGAGGGATTCTTTAGTAGATTCCTGAATGTAGCGAGGGATTCAAAGTACTTCGCCCGAGCAAAAAATATATTTTGCGGCCGAGTGATACACTCTACTTTTCATCACCAACTGTGAGAAAATAAAAGGCGCCTCATATTTTATTGTAATATTATTATTTAATAAAACAAAGAGTAACAACTAAATTGAAATTAAATAGTATTTAATAATAAAACAACAAAAAAAAACTTATATTTACATTTGAGACATTTTAGGAACTCTGAACATTTAATGTTCCAGTTTCATTAGGAATGGAGATTGTTGTACATTTTCTATTCTGCGTGTTTGAAATAATGCCCGAATCTGGCTCATTTTGAGGAAAATGTGACGGTGAATCTCGTTGTTTGGATGTAGATGGCCGCGGCGACAGTGGCATGGATGGATTAACTGAAAGTTGCAAGTTAATGTTTTCCACGATGCATTCACATGTTTTCGCCTTGTTCTCAATGGAATCTTCTATATACCCCTCTGCTACAGCAATCGACTTCAATCCACCATGTCGCTTGAGAACAGTTAAGTCCGCTCCAGAATCTGCCAAAAGAGTAGCATAAGCACGACGAAAACAATGTCCTGTAAACAGCTGTATATCGGGTGACTTCAAATAAGTAGCGATTTCTTGTGGCATGTTAGCAAATTTTATTTTTTCGCATAACTTGTTTGAAGCACTTGCCATTTTGATAACGTATGAAAAACCGATTGGTCTTCATATCAGAAGGTTGCAGGTCCAGGTATTTCTGTACAATAGTTTTGCATTCTCCTCGGATTACGAAGGATCGGTCAATTTTTGTTTTTGTGTCTGTCAGCTTTACTAACAGTAAATTATCCGAGTCATTTTCAACATCAACAACAACTATTTTAAAAGTTCATTGCCACGACAAGCTCCATTTACTCCGAAAATTAAAGCCATCTGTAACAAAACCGAATGTGATTAAGACAAGTATCTTTCGAAGTACAGGTTACAATAAAATGCGCATTTTAAAACACTATGGTTATACTTTACCAATCCACCATATACATAGTTACTTACTTTTACGGCAAGAAATACTTTTTCGGGTGCCTCATTAAGGAAAGTCTCCACGTTTTTGACTTTTTAGGTTTGGATTTTTAGGTTTAAATCCATCCGACATCCTCTTCAGATACGCTATTAATTTCGAATAATTATGTGACCAGTTTTACTTCGCTATTAGAACTGACTGTATTTTAGCATTGAGTAGGTACTCCAAAGAGTGGAAAGTTGTTAAGTTTTGGCTAAGTACTAGAAGTAGGCCAAAAACACAGATTCTGAAATGTCTCGAATATTCATTTCCATTTCCACTTCGTCATTCAATAAAATTACCATAAGCTTTCATTTCTCCCGGGATTTTGCAGGTAATAGATTATCTATCACATTTCTTGCGTCAGTTCTAATATTTTCAGGAGTTAATTCTATACTTTCACTGTCACTTGAAGAACTCATTTTTAAAAACAATCCGTGAAAATTGACGATAACGTGGGTTGAAGTTAGCGCGTTTTTAATTTGATTCCCTTTTTTTATTCAGCCGGCGGCGCGACTATGGGCCGTCGTACCAGCCAGTCTTTATTCAAACAATATTTGCGTTCGATTTCTCTGGCGCTGAACACTAAGATGTTCCAAATTCAAAGATAATTATGGCGCACTTATAAAGAAGATTAAAAACTCATTACTGCCCGATAAAAGTTTCTTGTAGAAAACACTTCCTTTGGGTGCACTTAAAGGCGAACCAAGTCGTCCTTTTCGAATAGATGGGATGAAAAGAATTTTTCATCGTCCTTCTTTAAAGAAGGACGAAGAAAAATTCACTAACAAGAATAACAAATAATCCATAACGATCTCCATCCTGAATCAGTGGATGTACCCAGAAACTTTAGGGTCTTCTTTTTTTAATTCTTCTGTGAAGTAAGTGTAACGCAACAGCTCGTTTCTGGTGTTGTTCATGGAGGTCTGGACCTCAACTGATCCGACTGATCGTTAACTGACCGTCTTGTAAACCGCCCGTCTTGCGATCATCGTCCGCCACGTTTGCGGGCATGATCTCAACCGCGACGGCTGTGTAACCGCGGAAATAACCGGTCTCGTGAGTTTAGAAATAAAACCGCAGTTCCACCACCGCGGCGGGCACGGTACAATATCGCTCCGTGAGTTTTTAGCCTAAAGCGTACTGTCAGTCCTTTTACACCTGCAGCCTGTGGGTTAACTATACACAGCGTACATACAGCGATGCGGACATTCAGCGGACCGGTGGGACTCTCCGATGCTGACTCGCTGGATACGACTGCACGCAGTCGTATGGTGATTTGTCACCATCATCGGGGAATCCACCCTACGGTTTACTGTTTTAAAATAGGCATATAGGGCAAATAGGGCAGTCAGATGCTCAAGTTACCTTGTATCATGTTTGTGGACGCTAGACAGGCAGTAACATGTTTAATCCTAGTATTCCGAAGCGTCCGGTTGAACAAAGTTGGGGAACGGTTAGACAGGTGACGTTGTGTGTCTCGGCGACGAAGTTACGGGTATTTAATGGACGGAAGCAAAACATTTTGTTATTTAAATTCTTAAAGAAGTGAAACTGAAGTAGTCGACTGAGTGGTTACACGATTTTAATCTTTAATAATATCGTGTACACGTGTTCGTTTTCATTATCGCTCTGATCAACGCTGTTAAGCGATGTCATGTTATTGAACTGGCGAAATGTGGGTGTACTACAGGTACACCTCTGCTCGATTCTTCGGGGAAACAAGGCGTGATGTTATGTTATATGTTATGTTATCATAGTTATAGATAGGTACATTGTTTGTTCCAAGATATATTTTCATAAGTTTGATTATTTAACTCAGTTAGCAAAACACTACAGAATTCTTTATTACTCGCACGAAGAATATCAAGTCGCATGGGCGACCATAGAGACCCCAATTTGTAACGACAAATTGGTGTCAATTTGTTAGAACAAATTGAGGTCTTTTTTTTAATAAACACTTACTTACAATGATACCGAAACACTTCTGAAACCTTGACACATACACACCCTCACACTCATGTACTCTCAGTCACACATACTCTTTCACTTACATATACTCACACTCATATTTACACCCACTCATACACACTTTTGATTAAATTTATGTTAATGTTAACCTAGGTTAGTAATAGCTTAAAAATGTATATGTATTGCTTTTTGAATAACACGTCTGGCTTGGGAAGAGCGGACTCCCTAATACAGGCACTATCTGCCTAAAAGGAAGATCCAATCAAAACATTTTGTGTATACCTAAACTTGCTTTACCAATAAACAATGTTGTTATTATTATAAGTAAAGATTTTATTTGTTGAAACATAGTGCACATGATACATTGCATGCAAGACAATAATGATTTACAGAAAAGTGTTAACATGTTCAGCTGCATATCGTGGCGTACAAATTGGTAGGAAGAGATGGTGCATAAACCGTGATAGTATTCATCAATATTCAATGTCAAAGTAGTCACTAAATAAATTAGTCTATAAAAATGAATAACTGTCATTAACCTCTCAGATCGGATTGCGAAATTCGCGAAACCCCCTTTAAGTACCTACGCATGCGCTTATCGCGATGTAATTTGACCCCGCTCTGACCTCGCTCACAAAAAACGATGTAGCTGCGATAATATTGCCGCTATTGACATTATGTAAACAGTTTCGGGTTCGTGATGAATGGAGCCACTCAAGATAATATCAACAACACTCATAATAGCACGTTTGTATTATAAACATCCTATTGAAAACATAGAACTGGGTTTCTAATAAGATTCTAATTGGTTTATCCATTATTGGCCAATTAATTTATGTTTTCAATTGGAATCTTGTTTGAAAGTGAACATGAACAAAGTAAATGATGAATTATCAGTAGTTTTACCTTACAAAGACACTAATTCAATAAAAAATCATAAGAATTCAAAATGTAAACAATGACGTCATTGACAACCTTGGAAACTATGTCAAATATTTCTCGAAATATCGAATAAAATTGTTGTAATACGGCTAGAATACATGAAATTATGTATTATCAGTATGTTTTGCGTCATAACTAACATCACAAAGGTACTAATTCATTGCAAAATCATCAAATTCGTACAACAAAATTCATGACAACAAATTCTGTTTACGTAAAAAACATTGGCTCAAAAAACATGTTTTATTATATTGTTTCATGCAAACGATTATCTAAAAAGTTGTATTGTACACTTATAAATGAATATACATCCACTTACCGAAGAATAACACACAAAAAACACAGTAAATACACAATCACTATCGCACGACTCACTCGTCACCCACTTGACACTGACGCGTAAAATGGCGGGTTTCAACATTTTTTCTTTAATTTTGTGAGTAATATTTTTAGTTCGTGTTTTTGTCTATGATTTAAAAATGTTATCGGCCCTATGGTCAAATTTTACAGAAGCAATAGTAAACCTTAAAGTAATGTAAATTTAAGTTTAAAATCGACTGGGGTTGATGGGCTTCCGGTGTCCCGTCGGGACTTGCCGGCAATTATTCGGAGGGCTTCCAGAAGCCCGCTCGGGAAACGAGCGGAATTACATTTCCAAATTACAAATTAAACACAAAAAAAAACAATACATTACAATAACATGTCAAAAATACAACATCGTCATCTCAAAAAGGAAGAACATTGTCCTCTTTCATAAACGTTTTGTAGTGATAACTAATAAAATAATTTTTTGTAGAAGTCGATAATTTATTAACTTATAATTCAGTATGTTGACACGTTTATTTTGGTTTTTTACGAATGGCCACCGCTCTTGTGTGCCTTACATTGTAAAGTCTCATCTTACGTACTAGAGTTACAGTTACGTACAAACATGTCGCTATGGCGATGGCGTCCCAACAGTATTCCTTCCCCTCTTTTTTTGTTTATATAAAAATAATAATAATTAAAATCAAAACAATGTGTTGCATACCTAAGTCCTGACTACTAATTAAACTGATTTGGAATGTTAACGATAATAACACTGGTTCGTCTCGAGGCTAATAACAGTGGGATCGCCTCACAATGTTTGCTCGTGGCAGGTCATACTTGCTTTCGTGACTGACACACGATGCCTAACCTTTCAATTTAAAATTATTTAGATAAAAACCGATACAATTTATGATTATTTAATACATTATTTTGATTTTTTCACTGTT
This sequence comes from Dasypolia templi, assembly GCA_963555695.1. Taxonomy (NCBI): domain Eukaryota; kingdom Metazoa; phylum Arthropoda; class Insecta; order Lepidoptera; family Noctuidae; genus Dasypolia; species Dasypolia templi. Next base: position 22,586,699 of record OY743153.1, read on the forward strand.
TTTTTATTTTTTTTATTTTTATGCTTCACTTTCACTGGTTTATTATACACTTTGTACAGTACGTTTTACACTATTCATATTGGATCGTTGTTGGCTGTTGACCGACTTTGTTGATCGGGGCTGTTGATATTACCGATGTCATTTCTTTTTTGGCCCACTTTTATATACCTTTGTTGCACTTCTTGAGATGAAACAGGCACCAAAAAATTATGAACACAATGCCGATAAGTGTGCCATACATTTCCATATTCTGCTCTAAGGAACTATTGCTTGCACCGTTTGCGCCGTTCTGGGCTATTATAATTTCTTCTTGCGTGCAATACGACTATCCCATTTTTTGTACAAAGAACAAAATGGTGAATGTTATATAAAACGTGAGTCCGGAATTGTTTTTACAAGAAATTGTTATAATATGAGTGAGTAGGTACCCATTTATAACTATAATTTGCCTAATACTACTGTTTTTTCCCCGAGTTAATTTGTATATTTGTTGTAATGCTAAGCGATGCGTAACTACGCTACCGTTCCTCTTGGTTCCGTAATCGTTACGGTTTGTTAATCGCGTCGCTTAGCATTACATTCGCTTACATAGGATTACAAATTATAATAAAACCTTACTGGCTGTTTCATGACTCGGCCAGAGCGTGAAGTGCGAGTAGTGCTTGGAATTGGAATGTCAGTAGGTTCGATTCCAGTTTTATTTTTACTTATTTGGCTATCTGAACTTTCTGTACTAGTATTACCATCGGTTGTATCGCTCAAGACATAAGCTGGGTTTAGTCTTTCAATAGATATACTAGCTTTCCTTCCAGGCAACTGAATGCGTAAACCTTAGGCTTCCCTTGTAAAACGCGATATGGACCATCATAAGGAGCCTTCAATGGTATATGTACTGTGTCGTCTCTGGCAAATACGTATTCAACTTTGGTTAACTGTGGATGTACAAACCATGAGCGTGAGTTTCCATGCGGCTCCGGCACGGGCCTAAGTGATTTTATATGTTCCCGTATCTGTTCTACAAAACTGTATGGCACTGATAAACCTATTTGTGCGTCATCATAGAAATCTCCTGGAAGACGTAACGTGCCACCGTATGTTAATTCCGCGGCTGATTTCCTACTATCGCTTCTACATCTAGCGCGGAGACCTAACATAACTGTGGGCAATTCATCGACCCATGACTTTCCTTCCAATCGCGCCATAAGTGTTCTGTGCCAGCGCTCTACTGCTCGATTAGCTTGTGGGTGATAACCCGTGGTGCGTATCCTATTAATACCTAAAATTTTCAAAAGTTGTTGGAAAAGCATACTTTCGAATTGGCGGCCTTGATCACTTGTTAATTTTATTGGACAACCATATCGGCAGATCCACTCTCTGTATAAAAAACCCGCTACCTTCTCTGCAGTCATATCCTGCATGGGGAAGGCTTCAGGCGATCGTGTACACCGGTATATTACCGTTAAGCAATACTTGAAACCATCTTGTGGTATGGTTACTATATGGATATGGTGGAATTTTTTACTTTAGGAAAGTGTCCTATGTCTGAAACAGTATGGCGATCTATTTTTTCAACTATGTCTAAGGGACAATATATGACAGATATATGTCCTTGGGCTTGCCCAAGGACTCTTTGATGGTCGGCAGATACCTAATTCTTGCATTTTGTGGAATTCGGCATTTGCACGTTGGTATCGGACGGGTGCCAGAGGCCGTGCTCGTAAAAAGACCGGTGGTCCGGTTGTTTCAATACTATGCTGTACAGAACTCGGTTTCGTTTCTGCGAATGACATTAGTTTAGTTATGCTTGAGAATTTCGATAAGAGGTCATGATAAGGATGGTCAACACTAACAGAAAGTACAGAAGGTTCACTCATGCTTACTATTGATGTTATGACATTTAAATCTGTTACCTGGTCGATGAGTTTTCGGGCGCTGACGTCAACCAGAAGTTTATGATGACTTTTTAAATCAGATTCAAATATTTATTGATTTACGTCAGCGATTACGAAATCCCATCCCGATATAACTTTAGAAAACATGGGTAATTTTAAATAAGTAGTGGATACTAAGCTGTTGCTTATTAAGTAATGGACTGTCAATAACTTTGATAACAAGACACTATTTAACATGCTCGTTTAAATATATATCTCTTCGATCAATACCGCTAAGCTACGACATATGTCGTCACTGAAATTACAATTGAAATGTTATGTTCACAAAGCGACGTATTCTTAATTATGTATCGAATGAAAAGGTATTATTCTTAAAATAGTCTAATGCCTCAGTTAAATTATGCGGACACGGTGTACGGCCAACGACTACTGTCAAAAACTGAAAGAATGATCCAAAGACTTCAAAACGCTTGTGCACGTTTCTGTTTTAAAGTTCCCTTTAGAGGACATGTTACACCTTTTTTCAACAAGCACAACATTTTAAAAATGAAAGCTAGGCGTCAACTTCACTTGGCGAGCCTACTCTTTGGTGTTATTAAGTCTCACTCCCCTTCTTACTTATATGACAGACTATCGTGGATAAGAAGACACAGAATCGGTGAGGGACGAAAATGTTCTCAACAGCTTTCCATCCCACAGCACAAGTCGGCGGCTTTCAGAGGCAGTTTTCGCTACGCAGCTTCTAAATGCTGGAATAATATCCCTCCTCCTATAAAGTATAGTAAAAGTTGCTCGACTTTCAAATTGAAATTAAAAGAATTTTTACTACACCATCAGAAGGATTTTGAAAGTGTTCGAGCCGACATATCTGCCATATAAAGCAATAAATGTATTCATTTTCAATTTTATCAATTTTAAAATTTTTAATTTCTTTTAATTTTATAAATTATTAATTATAATTTCTTTAATTTTTTTTTATATTTTTTTTTTCCATTTTATCAAATTTTTTTTTGGTTACTTAATATTTATTGATAGTGGTGATGAATGAATTTTGCCAAATACGTCGTGGAGTAGTTTTACTTTTTTATTTATTTATTGATTACTGTTTTAATGTATGTAGGAAATACACAGAAACTGGACAATTAATTTTAGTATTCCATTTATCCTAACTCAAACTCAACATACACACACATGTATGTCATTAAAACGGACACACACTCTCTGTGTTTTAGTATTCTGGCGTATGGCACTCGTGGGTTGCAGCTGAAAACCAGCGTCAGATGTCACCTTGTGTTGTCATCTGACATTATGCTGAGCTGAGGCCCTTTTGGCATTACTTTGTTTTCAGTTTTTTATAGTTTTAAGGTGTAATTGGTTTGTGTTGTAATGCCAATAAACGCATTTTTCTTTCTTTCTTTCCTCAATGCGTCAATATGCAATTGCACTTTTAAATGAGGTTTCGTGAGGTTATAATATAATTACATATTCTTAAACAGGAAACAGTGTTTGTTAAAGATACTCGTTCTTTTACTGGCGCGTTGCAATCAACTAGCATTTGTTCCACACGTTTTATTCGGTTACACTTTTGTCGTCATAGGACAATGTGGATGAGTTGTCATACTTCCCGGCTTCTGAACTGAGTGCAGTGATTGTAATCTGCTATGTTTTTATGTTTTGTAATGGAGTAAATTATTTTTTTGCATGCACATGTTTCTGTGAAAAATAAAGTAATATTTCTGATTGTTTTTCTTTAAAAAGAGGTCATTAAATTGGTTCAGGATCTTCTACAAAATTCCGATGAGGGATCCTCGCCAAGCCGAGTGCGATCTCGAATAGGTTTTTTACGAAATCATAACTGCCAGTAAACAACGAAAGACTATACGATTTTATAATGATAAACACACTTATGATGTTACAACTATGACACAGTATAAATTTATCTACACGTTTAAAGTTTTTTTATCTACTTAGAAATAGTTAAATGATATGGTTAAATTGCAACAAAACTATAACATAGTTGACAGACAAAGTGAGTATAACGGGCAGCATGAACATCCCAGCATGATTGTTGGTCAATAACCTGATTTCTATTGGATTCTTCTTTATCAGACGAATAAAGTCCTTTATCAACTTCGCTTCAGTTTCACCTGAATCTGTAACGAAATGTCAATGGATTTACGCGTGATTTTTTGTCCATAAAATCAACAACTGAAACAGTCTTACCAATAATCATAGTATTGTAAAGTTGCACCAACACCCGTCGAAACTTCACTCCTTGGTTACTCGCCATCTGCCCAGCAACTAATGGCATCATCATCATTGATACGTAACTAAATAAAGCACTTAAAATAATCGTAGACTCTACGGTATTCCCAATCTGTAATTTCAAAAACTATCATCACGCGACTGACAAACTGATCAGAGCGACTGGCTTAGATCGGGTCATCGTTATTCAGCTAAAACCGGCGCCAACAAAGATGGGAAAAGTAGGCAAATGAAAATTGTTTCACTTTAGTTTTTTTTTCAACTAAAGTGGAGTAGAATCGTGATGAGCAAAGTATAGCCACCTATTTAAAAGAACAAAACCTCTTCAAAAAAAGGTGACAATACTTAGCGGCAGAATTATAGACCTCTTTGTTAGCTGACTTGACGATTTCCAGCTACCAGTACAAGTTGGAAAAGAATAGCAAAATGTGTTAGGAAGACGTAGTAATTTTTTACCGACTTCTAAGGGGAGGACGTTCTAAATTTGTATGTATGGTTTTTGTATGCTTGTTACGCGATATCTCCGGCAATTGTGGATTATATTTATTAAAATAATTTTTTTTTTTTTGAATCGATATGGTATATTTTACGCTTCAGGGGTACCACATGGGGTGGCATGTTGAAGAATCTTCTCGGGGTGCACCCTGGGCAAGAAAAGAACCCCAATCCTAAGGTTGACCTTAGGATTGGGGTTATCTTTAGGTTGGATTCATCCATTGCTGTACGCTTGAGCGTGCCGAAGGATGAATGGCCGGAACAAATGTAGAAAAACTACCCCAGGTCGGTACCGGCTGCTCGGCAGCCGGAGGATCCGCCACGTTCCATTCGGGAACGTGGGTTGGGGGCAACAAATGTCTGATGAGCCGAGGAGGCGCAAGAAGCGAAGCGTCGCGGCTAGGCTCCGTGCCCCGAAGTCCACAGCTGTAGTGATCCCACTACACACTGCAGACGCTCTGGCTGAAAATCTTAGGGCGTCCCTGAATGACGAGTGTCCAGGCCCACTAAGTGAGCTGACATGCGTATCCTGTACCTGGACGACTCCGTGACGGAGGAAGAGGTGGTGGCTGCAGAGGGCAGGCACCATTCGTCCTTGTTCACGGCGTGCCTTGATCGGGGCCAGTTTTCCACTTTGTGGAAAACCGGTCGCTTGGTCCTGCTCAGGAAGGTGGGGCGCCGCTTCATTGGGGCTTATCTAGCGGAGAGGTGTGTCACCTACATGGGACGTTATGGCGGAAACCAGCGCCTCGTGTCGTGCGGTGTTCCGCAGGGTTCGGTCGTAGGTCCACTCCTGTGGAACATCGGGTACGACTGGGTGCTGAGGGGCGAATTCCAACCGGGCGTAGACCTGATGTATTACGCGGACGACAAACTAGTCACAGCCCGGGGGAATTCGTATAGGGGGGCAGCGTTGCTGGCGATGGCTGCGGTCTCACAGATAGTGAGCCGCATACGGCGCCTAGGCCTGGAGGTGGCCCTCAACAAGTCGGAGGCCATGGTGTTTCAAGGTCCGCGGCGGGCGCCGCCGCCTGGATCACACATAGTGGTCGGGGGGCTTCGAATCACTATCGTGCCAACCATGAAGTACCTGGGATTGGTGCTCGACAGCCGGTGGGATTTCGGCCCCCACTTTCGGCGGCTGGCGCCCGAGTAATTAAGCGCGGCTGGGGCGCTGTCAACGCTGCTTCCCGGGAGGAGATGGCGCTTCCCGTCGACTGCCAGGAGGACACGGCGTGGCATACGCTGGCAGAGTGTCTGTGGGAGTCATGGGACGCGGTGGTTTCCTTATGCGAAACAGTGATCTCGCAGAAGGAGAATTTCTTTGTATGGGACGTAGTACTAAATTATCTGTGGTAGTACTTACTTTTAACACATCCTCGTAAAAAATATAGTACATCAACAAAATGCAGTGTGATGTTGACAATATGATCGAAAAGAAAACCTGAAACATAAGAATACCATTATGTATTAAATATTGCAAATATAAGGAATTAATATGTACATGTTTAACATATCTAGGATCTCTTGGTACAATTATATGTTCTAAATACCTGGCGTCCAAAGCAAAGCCTCACTTTATCACAGCAGTCAGCTAAATCTCGATATAGTTCAACCCATTCTTGAATCTGTTCCTTTGTGATATCACATTGTTCATCCGAACGAATATCACATTTTCCTAAACTCTTCTGAACGGCTGATACCAACAATGTCAAGCATTTGAATAAATGAACTACTATCATTACAACAACATATAATATTAGTTGCTGAAATTTAAAAGTAATTCTGGTTATTATTTGTGATATGGGGACCAAAATTAACAGACCAAACTGTGGAAATTTTCGATAAGTGTACACTGCTCTGAAGAGAGCAAACGCTGTAGTCCATAAAATAAAGATAATGCTGAACCAATATGTTTTTTTTAGAGATTTTTTTAGTTTCTTGTCATCTTTAAAGCGTTCAGAGACAATACTGATTCTTCTATAGTATGACATGAAGGCACGGCTGTTACAGATACCAGTCATGACGTACATCACTGAGGATAAATAAGCTGTTGCTGAAAAACCAGCTAAAATTAAATTGATTTGATTGTTATCGACATCTCCTAACAACAAACACAATTCATTAATAACAAATATAGTTTGCAACATAGTCTGGACGAATATTAGGAAGATAATAAAACATTTCTTAGTCTTCTTCTGACTGCAATAATTCCTGTATATTCCAAAAAAGTGCTCCATTAACAATAAATAGTTGAAACTCTTTAATGATGACATGTTTGTTCCTAATGTTGTTTGCCTCAGTAACCACGATAAAGTAATACTTGTTACAAATGGAAGCAAACATTTTATTACTTTTTATTTTCTAGCGAGTAGTTTCGTAAGTAATTGTAACCTGACTGTCGTTTTGATGACACTTCGTCATTAATAATTTATGTTTAATTATCTAGTTGATAATGCCAAGCCATGTCATAGGTATTACTGAAATTACTTTAAATAGTTTTTCAGTTTGGTCCAGTTTCAGGTTTCCTGAATTATTGTTATGTTCGTAATGTTGTTTTTTTTTTAGATTTTAAATATTTTCCAAGCAATATTTTTTTGTTAAAAAAAATTTCGAAATTATAATAGCAACAAAATCGTTTTTTCCTTTCGCAGCAGAAAAAGTTTCATAATGAAAGGTTGCTTTTACCGTATTGTACATCAGATTATTTATAACTTATGTAGGAACGGACCGTTATGACAGGATGATAGTGAAATGAGACGTGAAGACGAATGACAAATGTGAAACATAAACGAGTGACAGTGATGAATGTACGAAATAGTCAAGGAGTGACAGAGATAGGGAATGAATGTTTAAAATGTAGAATATGTAGACACATTTCTACGAAATGCATTCGGTCGACAAACGAAAAGACCCATGCCCGAAAACGGGAACGGCGAGGCGAAAAACTGAATTTGATAAACGAACGATGTGTGTGACCGACTTCACTTCGAACATTCGCGAGGCTGCGGCAGGCTCAACTGACGACATTGACAGGAGTACTAACGTCAGTGACGGCGACAAGATGGCGATACCAGTGGAAACTGACGCTAACTTCACTGATGTTTACGACGAAGAAAAACGCCGGCACAGATTCAAGTTGCAAATTGGACTTTCGTGGGCAGTGGTGAAAGTTAATACGTGCTTTTGTTTGTGTTACGAATGTTTTCGATTTTAGTTAATTTTACAAGTGTGAACTTCAATAGAGACTATTCTTTGTGTTTGTATTTTAGTATAAGGTTTGTCTTAACATTAATTAGTTTATTTTTTAAGATTTTATCCTTCATCCACAATAGATGCCGAAAAACCCCCTGACCCTCGTGAACCTCCTGACCCTTTTGATTACACTCCGGTGTTAACCGTTACTCTCCGACGACAATGTACAATCAGAAGTTATGGAATCCAAATCTGCAAGCAGGAAACCTCGATCAATTACCCCTCGGCTACTTTATTCAACCCTCCTAAGCATGCTAGAAACACAATTGGAAGACCAATTTATACGATGAGAGATTACCTCCCGTTTATTTTAGACGCATCCTTAAAAGAAGGTCAGACCCCATGTACTGTTCTTCATTCCATTAAAGGACAATGCGCATTGATGTATGGAATCCCTTACCATGCTTCATCAAAATCAAACTTTGTTTTTTATTGACTACACTTATTATTATAACTCCTGTAAAAGTTCTTTTTGTAAACAAAACCCGGGCTTCGGAGTTATTTTATCAAATCGAAAATAACCTAAAAAGAAAGTTAGTGTTTGTGTTTAGCTAAATGACGTATTTTATATAGACTCGACAAACACGAATGAACATTACCGCTCCAAAAAACAGCGTAATCCGCTAATATTCATAAGAATTTTAAGAGTTATAGCGATGCATAACCGCGTCACAGGGTGCGTGACTGAAATTCGAGGATTTACCCGACCTTATTGCTAAAACTGTGAGCGGTTAACATATCTAAGGGTAACCATACCTTAATCATTAAACGCTATCGTGATCACACTGCCAATTAAACATCATCATAAGTGTGACCAGTCCAACCAAAACAAAGCCTTTAATAGTATAATACTATTCATTACAGACACTAGTTATTGCAACCTCAAAAACCATTACCACAAGCTCCACAAACAGAACGATAATAACCAGCTGCATTGTGCATTCTTTTCCTAATATAGGCGCTTAGTAAAGAGAAGTACGGATGTAGATTTTGCTACTTACACCAATCGTATTCAGTCAAATATTAAATGTGACCCCAAACCTTCTGGGCCTATGTGAAAAGTAACAGGGAAAATAATGAGCAGGTTACCTTTGGTGACATGTCGCCAACGCTAGTGGCAGATGAGTTTTCAAAATATTTTAGTAGCGTATTCCTGTCAAACTTAACATCATTAGATCCCGAGCATGCTATCGCTACTGCGAATGCGACTCCTAATAACATGTCCCACCTTGTTATATTGATTACGTTCACGAATCTGAAGTTCGTGGCACTATGGCTCGGCTTTCTCCAAAATTTACTCAAGGTCCAGATGGAATACCACATTACTTGATTAAGGACGGCTGCGAAATTTTCAAATTGCCATCTAATTCTATGTAATTTAACCTGTTTTTGTATGTGTAATTACTAGTACTGACCGATAACTTGTATGTGTGGTGCTTACTGTTAATATAAGTTGGTTATAAATAAATAAATAAAATTCTTCTAAAACTGAATAAATACCAGTCCGACGGATGTGTTCACCATAATAACATCTAGCCTGTTTGAGTTGCTATGTCCCAAGTGCAAACCGTTTTAAATCAGATAGCATCTAAATGTGGATTATTGCTGTCAATCATCTGAAAATTCACTCTCCTTCTATTGAGATTTGCCTGTTCAACATAAGTTGCCAAATGATTCTCAAGTGAAAGCCTAGCCTATCTTTAGCAATTCTTATATATTCCAAGGCTTCTGGTGGATCTTCTACAACAACATGAAACTTATTAATTAGGGCACAACAGATTCTAAAATCATCCTTTAGGTGAAAGACGAAAGAGTCTAAAACCCCTTTTCACCATCCCATAAACCACTTCTACAACCCAGCGACACATAGTTACAAAACGAGACCGATTTGCCTGCTGGGTTGTTAACTGATGTTCGTTCTCTAAAGAGTATGAGTGTACTTTAGACCCTGTTCCTCTTATCTCTTCAGACTGGATACAAGTATGTAATTTAACGTAACTGTTTGATAAATGATAAATGATAAATGATTTTTATTTCTGTAAGTGGGTTTGTACAAACACTTTTACACGTCAAACATTTTTTTTTTTAACTAGATGAGGTCGGCGTTTCCTATCTGACTACTCTGAGAAGAAAAGCCGAAACAAACTCAGAGGTCACAGTCTCTTTTAAAGTCCAGACATAATCTTGGTCAGATCATGTTAAGACCATGTGGATTGATGTCTGAAATGGTCTTTTGAGGAAAGAACCACACAGATTGAGTGGACCTGTCCAGTCAGTGCACGCATTTGTCAGTAATCGTACAGCTCAACTCAAAACATAAGGAGCTCAACGATTCGACGAACAATACCAAAGAAAGGACATTGGATAGGCCGCATAATTACTCAAACCGCCAGACCAAGTTACGATTAAAATTAACTGAGATAATAAAATATAAATAAACAAAAGTAAAAAATAAAAATGACCCACGTAGTCTTAACATTCACAATAATAACAATAAAATAATACCTAGGTAAGTATTCATGTCATTGTTTATTTTACAGATCATATGAGGACCATGTAGGTAGGTGTCTGAAATGGTCTTTTGAGGAAAGAACCATACAGATTTGAGTGGGCCTGTCCAGTCAGTGCACGCATTTGTCATTAATCGTGCAGCTCAACTCAAAACGTAAGGAGCTCAACGATTCGACGAACAATACCAAAGAAAGGACATTTGGGTAGGCCGCTTTAAGTACTCAAACTGCCAGATATAAAAAAATTATGAAATAACTGAGATAGACAAAATATATAGAAATAATACCCACTAAGTCCTCACACGAAATTAAAATAATAATAATATTATACAAAGTAAATATTCATGTCATAATCATGAAATTTCAAAGTGTATATAAAATAAAACAAAAGTTACGTACCAAACAAAAAACAAAAAAAAAAAAAAAAAACACACTCAGTATGCAAAAATTGGAGCAGGTCAGTCCCAAGCCTTTTTGTCCTCAATATAGTCTTTGACTGTATAAAAAGCTTTCTGGCACAACTTACGTTTAATAAATGATTTGAATTTATTAAGGCTTAGATCTTGAACATGGCTTGGAAGTTTATTATAAAAGCGTATACATTGACATCTGAACGAGCCACCTATTTTCTTGAGCCTTGTTGTAGGTACAACAAATTTGTGTTTGTTCCTAGTATTTATATTATGGATATCACTGTATTTTTTAAACAATTTTATGTTTTTGTGGGCATATAAAAGATTTTCATAAATATACTGAGAAGGCACAGTCATTACATTAATTTCCTTAAATTTTTCTCTGAGAGAGTGTCTCGGACTTAATTTATAAATTGATCTAACAGCTCTTTTCTGCAAAACAAATATAGTCTGCATGTCGGCGGCATTTCCCCACAAAAGAATACCGTACGACATCACACTATGAAAATAACTAAAGTATACTAAACGGGCTGTCTCTAAATCAGTTAAATTTCGAACTTTTCTAACAGCGTATGCTGCGGAGCTTAGCTTTTTTGACAATTTATCAATATGTGGGCCCCACTGAAGCTTAGCATCCAAAGTTAAGCCCAAGAATACTGTGCTGTCTTCAAGTTTCAATTCTTCGCCCTTTATCAACACATTCGTTTTCACCTGCCTAACGTGAGGTAGCGTAAACTTAATGCATTTAGTCTTCTTTTCATTAAGAAGTAAATTATTAACATTGAACCAGTGAACTATTTTTGAGACCGCGTTATTTACATCGTCAGTAACCAGCTGCTGACGTTTAAGTTTAAACAAAAGTGAAGTATCATCCGCAAACAACACTATATCATGATTATCCTTTATGAGGTAAGGCAAGTCATTAATATAAATAAGAAACAAGAAAGGACCAAGAATTGAGCCCTGTGGAACTCCCATTGTTAAGATAGATCCGGGAGATCTTTCTCCATTAACGTCAACGCTCTGAATCCTTTTACTCAAGTATGAAGTAAGAAGATCCAGAGCGGTGTTTCGGATCCCGTAGTGACGGAGTTTCCTGATTAACGTTTCATGGAGAACGCAATCGAATGCCTTGGACAAATCACAAAAGATGCCCAAGGCATCGCATTTATCTTCCCAAGCATTATAAATATGTCCTAAAAGTTCAACACCGGCATCAGTAGTTGAACGACCCCTTGTAAACCCGAATTGTTTGCTATGTAATAATTTGTGTCTGTTAAAAAATCTTTGCAGTTGGTCTAAAATTAATTTCTCAAAAATTTTACTAAATGTTGGTAGTACTGAAATAGGTCTATAATTTGTGGGGTCTGATGTACTACCTGATTTAAACAAAGGTATTATTTTACTTTTTTTCATAAGGTCAGGAAACTCCCCACAGTCAATACAATTATTAAAGATAAGAACTAGAGTAGGTGCTACAATGTCTATAATAGACTTAGCAACTTCTACAGAATTACCCCACAGATCTGCAGTCTTTTTTACATTTAAAGTGTGAAAAACTTTGATTATATCCCTACATGTAATATGTTCAAAATTAAATTCCGAATCGCAAAATTTTACATTTTCCTTTAGCAAAGACTCAGCAACAGAAGGCGATGAGTTAAGGGATTTAGTAGTTGAAACGGGAATATCTGAAAAGAATTTTTCAAAGGCCGCGGCGACTTGTGAGTCTGATTTTATTATGTTGTCATTAATAGACAGGCTGTAGTCAGTACTTCTGTTACTAGACCTTCCCGTTTCACTATTAATAATTTTCCAAGTCGTTTTAATTATGTTACTACTGCTTTTAATCTTCGAACCCAAATAACGTGACTTGGCCATAACACAAACTTTTTTAAACAGTTTTGAATAATTTCTAACATATAAATTAAATTCAGCAGTGTTAACATAAGTCCTTTCATTATACAGCTCATAAAGCCGTGTTCTACTTTTATGAATACCAATGGTAGCCCAATCACTGAAAGATGCATTACTATTAACCGAGATAGTTTTGGGAATAAAGATCGAATTAAATTGTTTACAGTAAATATTAAAGAACTCATCATATAGATGATTAGGATCAGCATGAACAGGAGAATACAAAAGTGGTAAATTATTTATTAGTTTAAATTTAAAAGCCTCTAAGCGGCCTGTAGTTTTCGGGTTGACAGTGATATCCTTTTTACTTATTTTGTTGTTTGGAATACATGTTTTTGATCGGGCAGTAATTCTATGGAAAGAGATAATAATATCTAATAACATTATTTATTCGTGAAACCTTCAGTTATCGGGACACAATATTTTTAGCTATCATAAGTGAAAAACAAATTTAAAAAAACAATATCGGATTTACCTAAAACAAATTTATTTGCAAACAGACTAAAATTTAACAATTATTCAAGGAATCATCAATGCTTGAGTAATCACAAACAAAAAACCGTTAAAAATCAAAATAATAATCACCATCCAACACAAAATATAACACAAAGTAAAATACGAAATAAAATCATGTAGCGTGGGTACCAACAACCTTACCGACCGGCGACTCAGCAACAAAAGGACTGTTCTCTTTTATTTTTTATGTATGGCATCTCGTAGTTGACCTTGAGAGGTCGTGACTACTTAACCGGACTATCCTGTGGCTGCCTTAAGCGGACTCGAAGCCTCCAGCCAGGGGCGTAAAACTACTTACATAAGTAAAACTAATTACTAAGCGAACGCTCGCTAAGGGCACCCGCTGTGGGGTACGGACATCGGCTTAGGGCGTCGCTGACGGGAGGACAGCAAGATGGGACAGGCTGGATCTGGATTATATTATTATTATCTGGGGAATTTAAAGCTACAGGCTCAGCTACGGCGCGGGCTGGCACTTCGTCGAGCAAGGGTCGGGGGGGGGACAGTTACGTCGGGATCTTCGAGAGGAACCTCGGCGGCGAGGTTGGAATGTCGGTCTGTGTTTGTGCACTGTACTGGTGGCCCTACTGCTCTCCTGAATGAGAGTTATGTGGTCATCGGGATCGGTGAGGACATGCTTGGGACGGCGGACATGACTAATGGAGGAGGGAATATAGCTAGCGGCGTTGACAACCAGAGGGTTGCGGTGATTCGCGGCGGTCTCGAAGAAACGCTTTGAAATGCGTTTCATGAACTGGCGGATAGTGGGAATCATAAGGTCAACGTGAAGGATCTCGTTGCGAACGTACCAGGGGGAGCCTGTAATCCTACGGAGGAACTTGTTCTGGAGGGTCTGAATTCTGTTGAAGCGATAGGGCTTGGCGTGTGCAAAGACTGCACTGGCATAGGTCATGATCGGGCGGATGCACGCTGTGTAGATACGCATTTTGCAATTTAGTGACAATTTGCTACGTGCATTTAGGACAAAGTGAAGTCTACCTAGAGCGAAGGCGGCGCGCGAACAAGCCGCCTTAATGTGCTCTGAAAAAGAGAGGTGCTCATCGAGCACTACACCCAGATATTTGACTCGCTTCTCCCAAGGGATCGGCTTGCCGAACATGGTGATCGGTCGAGGGGGGCAGGGGGTATGACGCGGCTTCGAGAATAGAACCGCTTGACTTTTGTCGGGATTTACTTCAATTCTCCATTTCCTAAACCAGGCGCCAAGCTTGTTGACTTGGGTTTGGAGAATGCGAGATATCGAGTCTGGATCACGGCCGGTGTAGTAAATGGCCGTGTCGTCTGCGAACAGAGCCAGCTGTGCCTTGCTGCACTTGGGCATATCGCTGGTGAATAGCGTGAATGCTAGGGGAGAGATCACAGAGCCCTGAGGGACTCCTGCGCGAATAGGGTGGGGGGACGATAGCGCTCCTTCGATGCGATAACGGAAGGTGCGATTCGACAAAAAGTCCCGTAAGATGAGCACGAGACGATCTGGCACACCGAGTTGGTACAGCTTATATAATAAGCCGTTGTGCCAGACTTTGTCGAACGCTTTCGCTATGTCGAAGAAGACAGCACCGGTCATCAAACCTCGTTGGAAACCGAAGTTGATGTGTTCGACTATACGGTGGACCTGTTGTATGCACGAGTGTTGGGTTCTAAAACCAAACTGTTCGTTGGGGATAAGGCCCTTTGTCTCGGCGTAGTCTCTGAGACGCTTATAAATAAGCCTCTCATAGATTTTGCCGAGGACATTGAGCAGACTGATGGGGCGGTAACTAGTAGGCTCCGACTTTGGCTTGCCGAGCTTCGGAATACCGATGACGGTGGCTTCATGGAATGCCTGTGGGAAGATGTTATTGCTCAGAGCACCATTGAAGATGGTGGTCAGTAGCATTATCAGGTGGGCAGGGAAAAGTTGGAATACCCTATTGGTGATTCCATCTGAGCCTGGGGCTACGAGCCTTAAGACCTTTGATGAGGTCGTGCACTTCGTCTGGCGTGACGGGGGGCAGTGGATACTCTGGGTCTTCGATGGGAGGGAGGGAGGCTCTATGTTCGATTTCAGCGTCGACCTCAGAGAGGTGGGCTTGGTCTACTGGTTGAGAGCTAGGCGAGCATTGGGCTTCTAGACTGTCGGCTGGAAGCTCAGCCTTGTCGACATCATCGAAGGCGATGGTCTTGTCGGGACAGATCAGGAGGGGCATGGAGACTATTTCTCCGGATCTAAGCTTTCTCTGGAGTTGCCAGAAGGCTAGGAGGGTGGGATCTAGTTCGCTCAGCATCTTGTCCCAGCCGGCGGTACGCAGCTCCTCTATGCGTGTTCTTACAGTACGCTGTAAGTAACGCATATGGGCTTTGTTCGCGTCGCAGGGGAAGTTGCTGTAGGCACGGACAGCCGCGTTCTTCTCATTCAACAGTTCGCGTACATCGTCCGGCAACTTCCCTTGAACAATCGTTCAGGACTGATTGTACGTGAGCTGTGAATGAGTCAATCGCGGCCGTCGTGTCAGCGATAGATAGTCAAAATGATCGGGGATTGTGTCCAAGTGGGGGGACGTGGTGGATTTTAAGCGATCGCTTACTATCCTCCAGTCCGTTACCACTTTGGTGGGAGGGGGTTGGGTGGAGTCGGGCAGACCTAAGCGGGGGACCAGTTTCATGACTACTGGACGGTGATCAGAAGCGAGCTCTTGTACCACTTCTATAGAGTCCAACCGTAGGTGGACTTTTTGTAGGAGCGCCACGTCGAGCACGTCGGCGGTGTGATTGGGATCGGGGGGAAAGTGAGTGGGAGTCATCGGCGCGATTACATCGAAATTCTGAGAGGAGGAGAGGTTGAACAAGTGTCTCCCTCTGGAAGAGGTCCTGGTGCTATTCCAGGAGGGATGTTTTGCGTTAAGATCACCCGCTATGATAACGGAGTCACTCAGGCTAAATAGGACAGAAAGATCTTCAGAAAGGAGTTGGAAATTCTCCGAAGTATTAATGGGGGGGAAGTAGGCCGATACTATGGTGATCGGTTGATGACCTGTCATGCCAAGCCGACAGCAAGACACTTCCAATCGTGAAAGTGTGGGAGGATCGATGGGAATGCAGTAAAGCTCCTTTTTGTAGTAGATAAGGGTACCGCCCTTATGGCAACGCGTCCTGTCATTGCGAACTGTACGATAGTTTGCAATTGACGGATTTCGGTAACTCGGTTTAAGGATCGTTTCCTGAACAAGGAGGATGTCGATGTGGTGGTCGCGGAGGAACTCGCTGATTTCAGCACATTGTCGCAGGATGCCATTGGCATTGAAATAACCTAGCTTTAGGGATCGGGGTTTGGTTCTCGCGAGGATAGCTTTATCCATTATTAGGGTTGGGTTGATTGGTGAAGGACATCAGGGATTGCGTAATGTCCGGGTACGCATTATAAATACTTTGTATCATGTAGAGGTTGCCGGCATTTCTGGCGGCAACAATTTCGCTGGCCATTTTCCTGGCGCGAGGGGTGAGGAAGGCCGTAAACGTGCTCGAGATCACGTTAAAGACGTCCATCGGGTTCTGGCCGATAACACGGGTGGCTGCGGGTGGAGCTGAAGCGGCGGGAGCGGCTTTGTTCACGGGAATAGGAATGCCTGGGGGCGCGTTGACGCGGATGCGGGGGTCCATGAGTGGAGGGATGGCCGCAGGAACGGGTCTGGGAGCTAAGGCTGGCAAAGCCTGCTGATGGTGGAGGTAATTCCAGGGCCAGGGCCTCTGAGGACTGAGTCGCTCCTGGTGATGGGATGTTGGTCACGCGTGGGCGTAGCGGGGGCTTTCCCTTTGTTGACGGGCGTCTGCACGCTTCGTCAGCTTGGAAGATGAGGTTTTGGGAGCCTTGGGGCACCCACGATAGTTAGCCGGATGGCCTGAGTCTCCACATAGCACACAGCTTGGCGGCTCTGTGCACAAGGTGCGGTCCTTTAGACGGGTGCATTCTGCAGTGCCGTGATCGCCCAGGCACTTGACGCACCTGGGTTTGGCATGGCAGTGCATCTGCGAATGTCCGTAAAGCTGGCAGCGGTGACACTGCCCTATGACACCGGTATTGAAGGGTTTCTCAATCTGCAAGCCAGTGAGGTTGCAGATGGATCGGACGTTAAAGATGGGGTGGTGACCCTCAGTAGGAGGGCAGACCACGAGGACCATGTCGAATGGCACTCGGCCTCTGGCGCGGTGCATCCGGTGCACTTCGGTAACGGGGACGTTTTGCGACAGAGGGTCGGCTTTAATGTCGTCCGCAGGTATTTCCTTCGGGATCCTACGGATCACGACTCTAGTTTGACGGTCTTCGGGGAGGGCGTAGGTGTGGAACGACACACCTCTAAGTCGGAGAGTTTTGGTTAGCTCCCTGTAGTCATTCGACGTACGGACTGTCACCTTTATACCCTGCTGGGTTGATTTGGCACTGGTGTAGCCGATTTTTAGGTCGGTGCACCATTTTGACACGTCGGTCTATTTCCCCTTGTCCTGGATATACACAGGGGGAGGGCAGCACTGTGGCTGAGGGAAGAGGTTGGGGCCGAGGCGGCCTGGGAGGGGGCAGTGGCGGATGGAGCCACGGGAGCGGAGGTGGCTTCGATAGCCGGTTTTTTGGTACTTGTGTCAGGATTGTCTTTTTCAAGGAGTGCCTGTTTAAGGACCCCGACTTCCTAGCCAAGTATGGCGTCAAATTTGCTGCTCTGCAGCAGTCCGTCCCCGCTCCATCTGAGCAAGTAGGCACCGCCAGCTTAGACATCGCTACGTTTAGCGATGCCCTCGAGCCCTCTTCGTCGCAACTTCCAGGTTGCTCGCCGCCGGCTGTCCACATGGACACCAGTGAGCCGTCCCGTCGCCCGACCTCACCTTATTTAGACGAGAGCGACTCCCAAAGCTTCTCCCCCTCTTCCGACGAAGGCGTCTTCAAGACGGTCGGTTCCAAAAAGAGGAGCCTTAAAATCAAAGACAGTACCGACACAAGGACCAAAAAACCGGCTATCGAAGCCACCTCCGCTCCCGTGGCTCCATCCGCCACTGCCCCCTCCCAGGCCGCCTCGGCCCCAACCTCTTCCCTCAGCCACAGTGCTGCCCTCCCCCTGTGTATATCCAGGACAAGGGGAAATAGACCGAACTGTCAAAATGGTGCACCGACCTAAAAATCGGCTACACCAGTGCCAAATCAACCCAGCAGGGTATAAAGGTGACAGTCCATTAAGCACACCGCATATGGTGGTTAGTATAGATGAGATTAGGAATATGTTAGACAAATTAAGGAGTTTATATTCGAACAATGAAATACTTGATTTAGAATTAAGGGACTATTATGACATAATTAAGCTAGGATACTTTTATATAGAAAACAAGATAGTTATAGTATTTTAGGTGCCGATTGCCTTCCCTCCAATCTATAGCTTTTACAAACTGTCCTGTTGGGGTGTAATGCCCAACAGTGAAAATGTTATGTACTTGTTAGGTTTGTTATGTTATGTTATGTTATGTAAATGAGTAGACTAACGATTCCCTTGATGGATTTATTGCTACTGAATATAATTACACAATTATGTCACTTAAATACTATGTTAGAGAAATGCACACCTAAACAATATCGATGTGCATTATTGAGTATGACGTACGAACTCCCACAAAGGTCAATGTACAGCGTAGCTCGTACATATTGCCCACTCACAAAAGTTAACTGGAAACAATAAAAAATGAAAGTGTTATGTTAAATATAAAAATGTAAATGAATTGTAAACCAGAATAATCTAATCCGAGCCTTATACAATTAAATCACAACGCGCAATAGGCGACGTTGCTTTGTTGAGTGTTCGTGCACTCGATAAGTGCACTACGCTGCTGTCGTCTGTGACGTCAACTACAGCTGCGGTGTCCATGATGCTTGCAGTCGACCTCCTCCTGGGCACTGGATGGGGAACAGGTGGTGCCTCAGTTTTCTCTTGACTCGTGCAATGTTTGCGAAGTCGGTGGTAAGCATAGATTGCGCTAGCCGTCGCTGCTACTGTTGCCAATACGTATATGACTACGTATTGGTGGATATCGTGGTATGTTGCCCGATCAGATATGATGTCTTCTGTGGTCGCGGCTTTCATCTGTTCTATTTGTTTTCCCATTTCTTGCAGTAATGAGCTTTGATCCATTACCGTCTCATTCTCGGGTTCGTGTTTCAAAACCGGTACCGTCAGGTTGATGATCCGATTAATTGGAGGTATTTCCAGCGTGAGTTCTTCAACATTGGCATGCATTATGTCCATCAGCTGCCTTTGGGAATGTACCGTGAACGTGTCACTATTGATAGTGCAGTCGCAACCAAGTGTCATTACCCCTGCATTGTTAAGTAGTGCAGTTGAAACTTGATTCCCGCATATGACGCGTATTTTGCAAGCGTCACAGCAAAAGTATAAATAGCTTTTTATGTTGTTAAGTTCCAACCACTTGTTTTGACAATTCTCATGTTTTGTTTTGCAGTCAGACGAGTCTTGTCTCTTCTTGCAAAGGCTCTCGTCAGACTGCATGTTGTAAATTGGTGACCTCATGGGGCACAACATAGTCGTGCTGTCGTAATGAATGCATTGATGTAGGTCGGTTCCAGTCATCGGTAGATATGAGTTCTTCTGTATGTTAATAGCTAATAGTTCCGCTATCGGCAGTAGGGTGACCATGTCGAAGCCATTCTTTCTTGGGATAGGAATGACGTGATAAACTTCGTAGTTTTCTCTACTGATTAACGGCACCCGTATCTCAATGATTAGATAGCTCTCTGTCATTTTTGCCTTCACTTGTAGAAGGTGATATAGGCGGAAGAAATCCTCTTGGATGCTGGTGATGGGAAGTGCCACATCCTTTGAGAGCTGACCGGATATGACATTCAATTCGTCCCGAAGTTGTTCTGGCGCAATGAGGTGTAAGTTCATCTTGCCGTTGTAAATGTTGGTTACGGTATCCAACAGAATCTCTTGAACGTTTCTTAGATGCTCTATAAAGCTGTTTGCAGAGATAGCAGACATCAGAAACTCGATTGATAGTTCTTGAGATTCAATTTCTTGATGAATTTTATTCGTTAGCTTGTCTAGGCTTAGCAGATGTTGATTGAATAATTTGTATTGTTTTGCAATTGTTTCTTCCGATCTTCTTAGTACGTTGTATTCGGCTTCTATTATAGTTGTCTGATTTTTAGACAATAGGGCCAGATGTTTCTCATTTTGCTTAATGAGTTCTATATCCCGTTGATATTGTTCGGCGAATTGGTCATCCAGTACTCCGAACAGGGAACGTGCGATTGACCCGACACCGTTGATAAGGCCGCGTTGGCTTCTCATATTCACCCGACCTTGCGGATTCAGCAACATACGGTTATAGTGTTCGAGTTCAGCGAACGCATGATGTAATTGTAATGAGATGACGTCACATTGAGTTTTCTGTTTTAGTTTTGAACATATGGTTTCGAGATGATCGTTAAAGTTGGTGAAAACAGCTGTTCCATGCCAGTAGGGTGTGACGTCGTAGTAAACCACTATCTTCCACTCGTCGCGAATCAATTTCATGTTGGTGGCTTTATAAAAATATAGGCCTTGTTGCAATTCGATAAAGTTTGTTGTGTTTGTTGTCGCGCTTGCTGGACTCAGTAGGTACAGCAGGGTCATTACTAATCCGATCAAGTTGATTTTGCTTGTCTTGGCAGTTTGTTGACGTTTTGTTGCGATCTCGTTTTTAATAGGTTGTATGTGTCCCTTTTCGTTGTTTCGTGGATCAGAGTTTTGTTCGCTGTCAATTGGTAAAATGGATAGCTTTGTTATGGGTCTCTTTATGGAGCCGTTTCTTGTTTTTAGGGTGACGACACGAACATATCCGTCGTTCCCCGGGTGAAGATCTGTTACTCTGCCCATCAACCATTTTCCAGCGGGGCGCTGGTCATCATGTACAACAACCAAGTCACCAATCTTCACATTGTTCTGAGGCTTCTGCCACTTTGTTCTTGCTAACAGTTGGCACAAGTACTCGTTTTTCCACTTCTTCCAGATTTCTGTGTATATTTTTCTAGTTAGCTCCCATCTTGTTCGGGCGTCTTCTCTTGTTTGGATTACGGTCAAACCTGACCTCCCTGTTAGAAAGTGTGCTGGCGTCAGACAGTCTAGGTCTTCCACATTTTCACTCAGCGCGCACAGGGGCCTGGAGTTTAGACAAGCTTCTAGTTTTGTTAAGATTGTGGTGTACTCCTCGAATGTTAACTTCTGCTCACCCACCACTCGTTTTAAATGGTGTTTCAAGCTTCTTACGGCTCGTTCCCACAATCCACCTGCCGAAGGCCATGCGGGAGCGTTGAAATGCCACTGTATGAACATCTCGGCGACTTCCTTCTGTAGTTGTTCGTTCCTGTAGGTGTTCTCTATTTCCCCGTATTGTTCCATGAGCAGTCGATTAGCGCCGACAAAGTTCGTGCCATTATCGCTGTACATATTGCGGGGAGCGTCTCTCCTTGCTGCCATTCTGTTAAGGGCTGCCAGAAATGCCGAGCTTGTAAGATCAGAGACCAATTCGATGTGCACTGCCTTTGTTACCATGCAAACAAAGATGGCTATGTAACCCTTGGTGGTTTTAGCCCCTCTTCCTTTATTCATTTTAACATCGACGAATCCCGTGTAGTCCACTCCTGAATGGTAGAATGGCGGGGCAGGGTTTATTCTTGCGGTCGGCAGTTCGCCCATGATTTGTTGTTGTTTTGTTGGACTGTTTTTTCGGCACGTTACGCATTTTCTGAGTTGCATTTTAGTGACTCGCACGCCACCGATGATCCAGTATTTTTGGCGAAGGTGCGACAAGGTGAGTCGCGGTCCACCGTGAAACGTCATTTGGTGAGCTTGATCGATGAGCAAATGCGTTAGGTGGCTGTCGTGAGGGATGATCATTGGATTCTTCATCTCTTCAGTTAATGGGGCGTTGTTCAATCTTCCCCCGACTCTTAGCAAGCCTTCTTGATCAATGTAAGGGTTGAGAGGCAATAACTTACTATTTGATGCCACCCTGCCGAGTTTATGTAAATGACTTATGTCCGTTTCAAATACCTTTTTTTGTGTTTGTTTCACAATTGCCTTAGTTGCACTATTCAGTTCTTGCAACGTAAGGTAACTCGGTAAATTGCGATGTTTCGAGTCCAATGTTCGAAATGTTAAGTTCAATGCTCTGTGTATCCATGCGACTATTCGAATGACATGGTTAATAGAGCTATGTTTTTGCAATAATTGTTCGATAATGTTGATGGTTTCTGTCTTGGTTTGGACGGCATTGACTTGTTTCATTGCCGTTGTTTTTACCTCTTGATCTGACTTATAGACCTGTTTCTCTATAGTCCTCATTTCAACTGATGATAGCCAAGTAGGACCTTGCCACCATAGTTTGTTTCCTTTCAATTGACCAGCGTACTGGCCTCGGCTCGCGGCGTCAGCGGGATTTTCATTTGACTTGACGTAATCCCAACACGAGCGCGGTATTACAGTGTTGATTTTTTGAACTCGATTCTCTACATATGTTTTCCATCGTGATGGGTCACCTTGTATCCAACCCAGGACCACCATAGAATCAGTCCAGCCATAGACTCGAATGTTATGTTGATGTAAGGATTTCTTAACCTTTTGCATTAATTTGCATAATAGGTGCGCTCCATTTAATTCTAGTTTAGGCAATGTTGCTGTTTTTCTGTGTGGTACAATTTTAGATTTAGCAGCGACAAGAATAACATCTGTTGATGGGCGAACTCGTGCGTAAATAACACACGCATAGGCATCCAGGGAGGCGTCACTGAAGCCATGTAGTTCTATAGCTTGTCTTCCGTCGCATCTGAGCCATCTTGGTACTTCACACAAGTTTATCGCCCTTATGTCCGCTTGTATTTTGCACCATTCTTTGTGTATGTTGTCGGGAACTTCGTCGTCCCATTGTAATTTGACCTCCCAAATTTTTTGGAACAGTAACTTTAATTTTGTTGATAAGATAGCCAGCCAGCCAAGTGGGTCAAACAATTTTGATATTTCAGCTAATAAGCTGCGTTTTGTATGTTTCTTGCTGACGCTTGAAATCGAACATTGGAATGTAAATTTGTCCTCTGTCGAATTCCAGCATAGGCCCAATGTTTTTGATGTTTGATCCGTTTTGAAGTTGAAGACAGTGGTTTCATTGTTATGTTGGGTTGTTGCATTTTCCAAGACTGCCGGTTCGTTTGACGACCATTTTCTAAGATTGAACCCTCCACTCATGAGTAATTGTTTTAGGTCCGAAATTAGCTTCTGTCCTTGTTCAATGGTATGCGATCCGTGAACGAGATCATCGACGTAAAATGACTCCTCCACTACCTTTGAAGCTTCCGGGAAATTTTGCACCTCGTCCTCCGCTAGTCTTCGTAGTGTCATTATGGCCAGAAACGGCGCTGCTTTGGTGCCATAAGTAACTGTGGCGAGCTGATATGAAAGTAACGGTTGTTACGGTGATTCGCGCCAGACAATCTGTTGTAGGCTTTGGTCACAGTGGGCCACAAAAATTTGCCTGTACATCTTTTCAATATCAGCTGTGTATGCATACTTGTACTGCCTCCACTGTATTAATATTGCTTGTAAATCTTGCTGTAGGTTTGGGCCCTTGTACATGAGATCGTTTAAGCTCCAACCGGTAGTTGTTTTTGCGGAGGCATTAAACACAACCCTGTACTTTGTTGTTGTTGAGTCGGCGCGTTCAACGCCGTGGTGTGGCAAGTAGCAGTCGAGTGTCTTGTTACATGTTGATTGTTGCATATGACCTAAGTCAATGTACTCTGCTATAAATTCTTTATACGCTTTTGCTAAGTGTTGTTGTTTTCCAAATCTTCGTTCTAAAGTTTTGAATTGGGCAATCGCTATCTGTTTGGACGAGCCCAGCTTGCATTCCCAGTCGTTTATCATTGGAAGTCGAACTTCGTATCGTCCGTTTTCCAAACGTTGTGTGGAGTTGTTGTAGTACTCAACACATTTCTGACCTTCCACTGAGAAGTCGCCTTGGTCTTTGATATCTTCGGAATCCCAAAACTGTCTCATATCCTCCAGGTTGTTCAATACCACGTTGCATTGTAATTTTGTAGAATTGACGTGTCCGCATAGTAGCCAGTCTAAGTATGTTTGCTGTGCGATGGGCCGTGTGACGTCATCGCCTTTGATCATTCCTCCTAGCATGATCTGGGAGTAAATGTCTGCTCCAAATAGCAGATCTACTGGTCGGCTGGTGTTGAATTCCGGATCCGCCAAGTTGATGTTTTGTTTTTGAGGCCATGACGGTTTTGTAAAGGTTTTGTTTGGTAGATTCTTGATTAAGTTTCTCATTATGTATACTGATTTTCTGAACTTGAAGTCGCTGCAGACAGAGCTGCATGAAATTGTTATCATGCCCTTGCAATTGCTCTCCTTCTCTCCAACTCCAAAGACAACTCCTTTACACTTCTGGCGTTTGATCCCAAGAAGTTGAGCTGCTCGTTCTGTTATCAGTGATATTTGAGACCCTTGATCTACTAGAGCTCGCATGTTGTACTGAGTTCCATCAGCTCCCTCAACCTTAACTATGGCGGTCGCTAATAGGATCTCCGAAGCTTCTTCATCATTTTGAAAGACATGAGATGATGAATCCGTTTGGTATTGTTCATTGTTTTTTGATGCAGCCTCGTGCAATAACGTATTGTGCTTAGCTTTGCACTTGCGACATCGGTTGTTTGAAGTACATTTTTTGCCTTTGTGGCTGTACAGGCAATTAATGCAGACTTGCAATTTGTTAATTGTGTTAAGTTTTACATCATTCGACATTTCTAAAAACTTGGCACAAAAAAGAGGCCATGCTCGTCGTTGCAGAGTGGACAAGTAAACGTTGACGCATGGAACGATTTCGTAACCTTGTTGTTACTAGCCGCCTGATTCTTGTTGTTATGATAGCTGTATTTCTTGTTATGGGATGCTTCTTGATTCTGGTTTGTTGCAGAACTTGACTTCTGATAGTTGTCTTGTTTACGCTGCGACGATTCCATTGAAGTAAACATCGCCTCTAGGTAGTTTAAGAAATCCTTTAGCACCGGTAATTCTCGCGAGTTCTTCAGTGATTCAATGTAATCTGAGTATGTCTCAGCGTCCAGTTTTTGTGTCAAAATGTGCACTAATAGAGGATCCCAGGTTCTGACATCCACTTCTAAGTTCTTGATAGCGTGCAAACATTCGATTGTGACGTCATGTATTTTCATGATTGGTGCTAATGACTGTTGTTGCATAGTAGGTAGATTGAAGAGCATGTTGATATGTGATGTAAATATCAGTTTTTTGTTGTTGTAGCGATTGTTGAGAATGTCCCAACACACTAGATAGCTGTCCGAGCTTATTTGTAAGTGCTGTATCAGTCTTTCAGCTTCTCCTTGGACCTTGCTTTTCAAAAATTGCATCTTCTGCGCATTTGAAAAAGATGTATTGTTATGGATGGCTTCCGTGAAAAGGTCTTTGAAGGGTATCCACTGATTAAACTTTCCGTGAAATACTGGTATCTCCAACTTTGGTGTTGTTCTTTCTCTATAAGCTCCGGACCATATCTTGGTGTTTAATGCTTTCTTCAGATCAATATATTGTTTTTCGAATCTTGTAAAGCGCTCTTCATATATTGCGTTTTTGTCCCCGTTGAGTTCGCACTCGATTTCCCAATGGAGACTGTCAATAGCAGACCAACGCGCTTGTAACGATTGCAACGCATCCTGGAATTCCCATTTTTCTGTGATAAATTCCACTTGAATGTTGGCGACAGCTCTCATACAAGCCTTGAAGTTCGCCGATTGTTTGCGTAATAGGTCGTCCAGTTTACTGTTGGAACCCGTGTCCCTCTTGTTAGGGCTTTGTTGTTGCCGAGGAGGCGATTGATCCCTCTTGTTGGTCTCAATCGTGTTACTGGTTTGTTCTTCCTCCTTGCTGTCTGTTTGCTCTTGTAATTTCTTGTTCGATGCACCTGTTTCATCTTGTTCAGAGGCACTTTCGAACGGTGTTGGTTGCACCGCCGATCCCCCTGCGGACCGTTTATGCGTCGACAGTTGCTGATGTTGTTGGAGAATTAACTCCTTGACCTCGTTATAACACTTCAATGCTGTGTTATATAGATCGCTTGTAAAGTAAGGATGACTCGCACTTACTTCTGTAGACAGACGGTCATGGTTGAACTGGAATTCACTCCATAAGTTTTCCAGCATTTGCATACGCCGTTTGAAGTAGTCCACGTTCTTCCTGTCCCAGCCATCCTTCTTGATGTTGATGCCGACTTGCTTGATGTTTTCGTAAAGTTCGCGCTGATTCTCGTAAGTGTTAGCTGATGACGTCATGTTGCCAAACTTTCCGACGAATTGACGAACCTTTGCTTTGAGAAGTAGGCTGTTGCTCCAAACTCCTGGGTCTTGGTATTGTGCAACTTTTCTCTTCTACGATATGCGCCTTCTCAATTGGATACTGGGGCGACTCGCTTGTGAGAGACCAGTCCAACCGATTCGCGACCGTAAAAGATATAAATCACACAACACTAAATTGCTCGAAGGACCAAATGTTGGGGTGTAATGCCCAACAGTGAAAATGTTATGTACTTGTTAGGTTTGTTATGTTATGTTATGTTATGTAAATGAGTAGACTAACGATTCCCTTGATGGATTTATTGCTACGGAATATAATTACACAATTATGTCACTTAAATACTATGTTAGAGAAATGCACACCTAAACAATATCGATGTGCATTATTGAGTATGACGTACGAACTCCCACAAAGGTCAATGTACAGCGTAGCTCGTACATGTCCATTGTTCCTAACAAGAATAATAAAATCCTCTTACCTATCTCACCTTTAATTGCAATTTCTGGACAGGATTCTATGTACATGGAGGCTGAATGGCCGAAGATAAATTCACTGTACGTCTGCGAAGCAAAATCAAAGTACAAGACCCAAGATGACCCAGATTGCATCCAGCCTCTGATCTCCAAGCAAGAACTTCTCCCATCCTGTAAGCTGTCTAAAGTCGTTCTAACAAAGAAGCTGTGGAGCAACTCGACGATAAACGTTACACCATCAGTTTTCCATATCCAACCAAAGTGAAGATATCATGCAGACAAGAAATATATAAAACCCTTGAAGGAAGCTATTTGGCCATCATCCCGTACAATTGTCACATCAAAAAGCCCGAATTCACCATAGCGAACTCTAACAACCACATCAAGGGATTCGCTCTGGAGATTATCAATCAAATCAATCAAATCATTTATTTCAGGTATACACCCATATAGAATTTGCACAAGATTACAAAATGTTACAAGATTACCAAAATTACAAATAACACATTAATGATAATTTATATAAGATTACAATACAATTAATACCAATATTACATTACATTAAAAAAAGATAAGAATAACTTTAGCTGGAATATTAATTGCCATATACGAAGAAACTGTTTACCTCGTATATGGCCCTCACTATTCCATTGTCAGATTTATGTATGCGGTTCATAAAGGAGGCCTGCGACTTTCTCATGACTGCGTGAAAGTCATCTACCCTGTTTTCAGCAAACATGCCGGACGCACTACACCGCCAAGGCAGGCCCAGTATGCGTTATTATATTGAACACGCAAAGTGTTGTAAGCACGATGCGTGTATTTGTACCATAAGGCACTGGTGTAAAGGTTCCGGCAGTATGCGTTAAACAGCGTGATTAACTTGATTTGAACATTTTGCAAATCGTCGTGCCAGCATATTACTCTTGGCAGCAAGAGAACGTCTCTGTCTTTCTATGTCATCCTCATCTTTTAGTTTTTCATTCAGTATATGACCTAAATATGTGAAGCACTTGACAGATTCCAACTTAGCGTTGCATAAGAATATGTCCGGTATATGTAATGTGCTGTTGTCGTAGCGAAAACACATTGTTTGACTCTTTTTAACATTATACTTAAGACCATGCTTATCCGCATATACCTCACATATTCCTATCAACGCTTGCATTGCTGTGACAGACGGTCTGAGCAGAACCATGTCGTCGGCAATTACCTACAAATATTGAAGATTTAGAAACGTCAAGCGAAGCACCAATCATACTAAACTCTGCCGACCTAAAAACCTGCACTCCATAAACACAAAGATCATGCTACAGACTCCAGTTAAACATAATGAAGCAGTTGTACAGCTCTCTACCACACCACGATTCTAATCTATTTAATACTATCTGGTGCAAGTGCACTCATCATCGCTCTGATGTACCGACGACACCGAGCGAAGCAACTTTATAAAAATCAACCAATGCGAACGGATTATGCTACATCTTCAAGAGATTATGCTGAAATTCAGGAGGCAAATAGAACCAGTACCAGCGAAATAATAATCGACCACAGCAATATTTCTTCATCTATACCACATAAGATTTCGAAATAGTTAGTTATGTAATCTTCGGGGGGAAGTGTTACGTATTTGCATAGTACCCAAACCGCTGACAGGCGTTTACCCAGTTAGTGCGAATTGCATCAGCCCCGGACACGAGGCGCCGACGCAGCACAACGTGATGCAGCCCGACACCGGACATCGAAGTCGGTGTAAAACGGTCACTCTTGACACAGCATCGGTCAACCGTCGACTATTTTAGCTATTAATTAATATTGTAATTCTTTTAGAATAAATTAAGTTAAATATTTTTTTTTTTTTTTATCGTCCGGCTACAGCCTTCGTAATTAGCAGGCCCCCGTTGCTACAACTGTAATAAGTATGGACACATGAGTAAGTTCTGTAATAACAAAAAGAAGTATAATAATCATGGTTATGCAGCAGTTTTTTCAGCAGCTCGTGAATGTATGAACAGTGTGGAATGGTATGTGGATTCAGGAGCATCTTTACACATGACTAATATACCTGACTACATGTATGATGTCCGGGCTTCTCCGATACAAGATATAAAGGTTGCCAACAACACATCACCGTGGAGAAAATGGGTAATAAATCACATACAGGTGAGAGATATTTTGTATGTTCCACAATTAAGCATCAACTTTTGTCGATATTAAAAGTATCATGCACAGGAAGGCTGTAACTCCAACTAAATTTAAATGTCGACCCTCGCCTTCGAACCGGGAGATCCTTGTGAATGCTCGTAATCGCTGCAATATGGTGTGTAGAGATGCACAACGACGCCATATCCACACCTCAGTTGAAAACGGAGATCCAGCTAAAGTCTGAAAATTTCTTAAATCCTTGGGAGTTGGGAAATCGCGCCAAGAATCGATTCCTAAAAACTTAAATATTGATCTACTGAATCAACACTTCTCATCTTCGTCCCACTGTAATGGGACCATGAAGACAGCTACAATAAACTATCTTTCAAACCTTCAAATCTTTTTATTTATTTTTAGTCAATTCTCTGATTGTGATGTTAAGAAGAGCGTAGATTCAATCACATCTAACGCAGTTGGTAGTGATTGTGTAAGTTGGAAAATGTTACTTCCTGTCCTCGACGAAATCCTTCCTATCCTATGCTATATCCTAAACTACTATATATCCTTTTGTGTTTATCCATCGATGTGGAAAGAGGCAAAAATCACTCCTTTACCCAAAAAATGTAATCCTACTTCTTTTTCCGAATATCGTCCTATCTCCATCTTGCCTTTCCTCTCCAAAGTCCTTGAACGCCTTGTCCATAATCAGCTTAGTGCTTTTCTTTAATGATAAATGATAAATGATAAATGATTTTATTTCTGTAAATAGGTTTGTAAAAACACTTTTACACGTCAATCATATTTTAAAAACTAGGTGAGATCGGCATTTCCTATCTGACTACTCTGAGAAGAAACGCCGAAACAAACTCAGAGGTCACAGTCTCTTTTAAAGTCCAGACATAATCTTGGTCAGGTCATGTGAAGACCATGTGGATTGATATCTGAAATGGTCTTTCGAGGAAAGAACCACACAGAATGAGTGGACCTGTCCAGTCAGTGTACGCATTTGTCAGTTGTCATGCAGCTCAACACAGAACTAAAGGAGCTAAACGATTCGACGAACATTACCAAAGAAAGGACATTTGGGTAGGCCGCATAAATTACTCAAACTGCCAGACCATGATTAAAACTAATAATTTAAAAAAAAAATGCATTAAAAAAAACAACAAATCCACAATGTCTTCACATTCACAATAATTAAAATAGTATAATCCTTTACAAAGTAAATGGCATTGCATATATAAAGTGCATCAATGTCAAAGTGTAAATAAAATATTAAAATAATCTTGGTCATATCATATGAGGACTATGTAGACTGGTGTCTGAAATGGTCTTTTGAGGAAAGAACCACACGGATTTGAGTGGACCTGTCCAGTCAGTGCACGCATTTGTCAATCATCGTGCAGCTCAACTCAGAACTAAGGAGCTCAACGACTCGACGAACAATACAAAAGAAAGGACACTTGGGGAGGCCGCGTAAAGTACTCAAACAGCCAGACCATCATCACTAAAAGAAGAGAAAAAAAAAAACGCAAAGACCCACACAGTCCGCACATTCACAAAAATCAAAACAATATTATACTTTATACAGTAAATATATACATGTCATTGTTTAGATAAAAGGTAAAAGAAAAAGAAAAAAAGTAAAAATAGCAAATTACACATCAATTATGTCTGTGTAAACTTATTGGAGCAGCTCAATCCCAAGCCTTCTTGTCCTCAATATACTCCTTGACAGTATAATAGGCTTTCTGGCATAATTTCCGCTTTATAAAAGTTTTAAATTTATTAAGGCTTAGTTCTTGAATGTGGCTAGGAAGTTTATTATAAAAACGTATACATTGACATTTAAACGAGCCACCTATTTTCTTGAGCCTGGTAGTGGGAACAACAAATTTGTGTTTATTCCTAGTATTTTTGTCATGGATATCACTGTATTTTTTAAACAGATTAATATTTTTATGTGCATATAAAAGATTTTCATAAATGTACTGAGAAGGCACAGTCATTATATTAATCTCTTTAAATTTGTCTCTGAGGGAGTGTCTGGGACTTAATTTATAAATTGAACGAATTGCCCTTTTTTGTAAAACAAAAACTGTTTGAATGTCGGCGGCATTTCCCCACAAAAGAATACCGTACGACATCACACTATGAAAATAACTAAAGTAAACTAAACGCGCTGTCTCTAAATCAGTTAAATTACGAATTTTTCTAACGGCGTATGCTGCAGAGCTTAGTTTTTTTGACAATTTATCTATATGGGGGCCCCATTGAAGCTTGGCATCCAAAGTTATGCCTAAGAACACTGTGGAGTTTTCGGGTTTCAACTCTTCACCCTTTAAAAGAACACTAGTTTCTACTTGTCTAACATGAGGTATCGTAAACTTAATACATTTAGTTTTTTTCTCGTTAAGAAGTAGGTTATTAACATTAAACCAGTTAACTACCTTAGCGAGGGCGCTATTTACAATGTCAGTAACCAGCTGCTGACGTTTCAGTTTAAATAAAAGTGAAGTGTCGTCTGCAAACAATACTATATCATGATTATCCTTTATGAGGTATGGCAAGTCATTAATATAAATAAGAAACAAAAATGGGCCAAGAATTGAGCCCTGGGGGACCCCCATTCTAACTACAGATCCAGGTGATCTTTTTCCGTTAACATCTACTCTTTGAATCCTATCACTTAAGTAAGAAGTAAGAAGATCCAGAGAGGCGTTCCGTATTCCGTAGTGGTGCAGTTTCCTGATTAATGTTTCATGAAGAACACAATCAAATGCCTTGGACAGATCGCAAAAGATGCCCAAAGCATCGCACTTGTCCTCCCATGCATTATAAACATGTCCTAAAAGTTCAACTCCGGCATCAGTAGTCGAACGACCCTTTGTAAAACCAAACTGTTTGTTATGCAGTAATTTGTGTTTATTAAAAAATCTTTGCATTTGATCTAAAATAAGTTTTTCAAAAATTTTACTAAAGGTAGGTAGCACTGAAATAGGTCTATAATTAGTAGGGTCAGATGTGCTACCCGATTTAAACAATGGTATTATTTTACTGTTTTTCATAAGATCAGGAAACTCACCACGGTCAATACAATTATTAAAAATAACAGCTAAAGTAGGTGCTACAATATCTATAATTGACTTAGCAACGTCCACAGAATTACCCCATAGATCTGCGGTCTTTTTAACATTTAATGTGTGAAAGGTTTTAATTATATCTCTACAGGTGACATATTGGAAATTAAACTCAGAATCACAAACTGGAACGTTTTCTTTAAGCAAAGACTCTGCAGTAGTGGGCGATGAGTTCAGAGATTTAGTAGTCGATACGGGAATCTCTGCAAAGAAATTTTCAAAGGCCGCGGCGACTTGCGAATCTGATTTAATTATGTTGCCATCAATATCAAGGCTGAAGTCACTACTTCGGTTGCATGACCTTCCCGTTTCGCTATTAATGATATTCCATGTCGTTTTAATTTTGTAAGAATAGTCTGCTGAATCCATTCCAATCCGGTTTTCGTCCTGGTCACAGCACCGCTACAGCCTTAGTTAACGTCACTGATGACATACGGTTAGGCATGGAAGCAGGAAAATTGACGGTTCTTTGCTTACTGGATTTTAGTAACGCGTTTAATACTGTCGATTTCGGTATACTGCTTGGCATGCTTTGCTCACTTAACATTTCTCCAACGGCGATTGACTGGTTTCGTAGTTTCCTGTATGGCCACCGGCAACGTATTTGCATAGAAAAGTCTTGCTCTTCTTGGTGTTATACTTCTGCCGGTGTACCTCAGCGTGGCGTTTTATCTCCTTTATTCTTTGCAATATTTATAAACACTATTTCCAAAAAACGTTCTTTCTTCTTACCACCTTTATGCAGATGATTTACAAAAATATACACAAGCAACCATTTTGGATTTGGCTGATGCCATTAATATCATAAATAAGGATTTAGATTCAATTTGCGAGTGGAGTGAGGCACATGGGTTGCAGGTTAATCCATCGAAGACTCAGGTTGTTGGCAGCTCAAGGATGACCCCCAAGATAAACTGGTCGCAGCTTCCCCAAGTTCAATTTAACGGAACTGCTATTCCAGTCAGCGAAAAGGTTAAGAACCTTGGGCTTTGGATCGACAAACATCTTTCTTGGGGTCCCCAGTTACAGGAAGTAAGTCGCAATTTTTTTGCATCTGGTAAGTCCCTGAGACGATTGCGGAACTTTCTTCCAACTGCCACTAAAACTGCGCTTGCACAATCCCTTTTACTTCCCATCCTTGACTACGCTGATGTCAGTTATCTCGATCTCACTGAGGCACAACTAGATAAACTTGAGCGACTTCAAAATTTTGCATAAGATTTATATTTGGCCTGCGCAAATATGATCACATTTCTGAATTGAGCTTTGTACGAAACAAAGCTCAAGTGGCTTCCCATACGTCTTCGCCGGAATTCTCATATCTTATTTCAGATCTACAGTATTCTGTATAACCCTACGACCCCCTCTTATCTTAAAAAACGTTTCAAGTTCCTTCATGACACACATAACAGATATCTGAGGTCATCGGAAAACTTAAGACTAGAGATGCCAATGCATTCCACCAGTTTTTATGACAAGTCTTTTACAGTTCAAGCAGTACGGTTATGGAATGCCTTGCCTATGTCTATAAGGTGTGCTCAATCACTGTCCACTTTTAAATATCTAGTAAAAAAAACACTTCCTCACTCCTTAATCATTATTACATATAGTTTCATGAGTCTTGTTTCGTATTTATTATTGTATATACATGTGTGTGTAGATAAATATATGTATGTAATTAATGAATATGTATATGGTACACCACTGACTTCCTGCAGTATTGTCTCTCCTTCTCCCTTTAATCCATCCAAAGGTTGTGTGTAAAAGATCGCTTTTAGCGATAATACCGCCCATTATGTCACCCAATGTAAAATTTCTACATAAATGTCTGTAATTTGTAAGGTGTACATAATAAAAAGTGTTAGAGTTTGTATATATGTCAAAACTCTTTGAAGGTGAAGCTATGAAGCCTCCATAGAATAATGGAATAACCATTGGACATTCTTAAAAAGAATAGTAACAACGGTGTCACTTCTTGCAAAGAATATAACTACTCTCTACCGAGAGACTTCTTGTTTTATATTTTTCCTTGTCCTGTCCATAATTAAACTTACATTATGATATTTATGCCTCTATTTCTGTTTCTTTAATGAAGAGTATTTTATTATATTCTATTCTATTAGTCAGTTGGCAAAGAATGGCTGTCAAGTAATATTTATTCAAACTGTCTGTGATATATATAATAGAGAGAAACAGTTAGTAGCAACGGCAAGGCTGACTAATAAAATGTACAAATTGAACACTGTCAAAGGTAATGCATACATGACAACTGCAGACAACTTCAGATAACCAGAGCTTAGATGTATGGCACCGTAGAATGGGACATCTTAACTACAATGATGTTAATAAATTGCCAACATGTACTGAAGGTGTTAAATGATTAAATACTAATAACAGTAATAAAAATTGCATTCCATGTTTGAAAGGTAAACAGACTATAGGCTCACGCTATTAAGAATATAGGCTCACGGGCTACCACACCTTTGGAACTAATACACTCAGAATTGTGTGGTCCCGTGGAGACAACATCTATGGGAGGAGTCAGGTGTTTCATCACTTTCATAGATGATTATTCAAGAAAAGTATCTGTAATTTTTTTTTTATGAATATTTAAGAAGTTTTTGAAATTTCCAAGAAAGAGATTGACAATCAATTAAACTGTAAAATAAAAATACTACGCACCGATAATGGTTTAGAATATATTAATAACCAAATGTCTAAATATTTGGCAGATACAGGTATCAAGCATCAGACAACTGCACCATAT
Organism: Dasypolia templi; assembly: GCA_963555695.1. Lineage (NCBI taxonomy): Eukaryota > Metazoa > Arthropoda > Insecta > Lepidoptera > Noctuidae > Dasypolia > Dasypolia templi. The sequence continues at coordinate 22,621,893 of OY743153.1, forward strand.
ACAACATATACGCCGGAGCAAAATGGTGTTGCCGAGCGGATGAATCGCACTCTCGTGGAGCGTGCCAGATGAATGTTGTTCGATGCCGGACTTTCCAAACAGTTATGGGCAGAGGCAGTGGAGACAGCTGCTCATCTTATTAATCGTTCTCCGACTCGAGTTCTTGACTACGTGACACCACTGGAGAAATTGACAGGTAATAAACATTACTCATAAAAAAATAAATTGGCTGTAAAGCTATGGTTCACGTGCCGAAAGAAAAACGATCAAAGTGGGATTCAAAATCCACAGAAATGATTTTTCTTGGATACTGCGAAAATACCAAAGGGTATAGATTATTGAACCCAATTAAAAAGAAGATTACTAAAAGCAGAAATGTCACATTTATTGAAGACTGCCCCTGTGATAAGAGTGAGACTTTAGGCTCAACTATAAATAATAATAATACACTATAGATACTTGTACCTTTAACCGAAACCGTACAGATTCCATTCAGTGGAGAAAACTCCACTGAATGGAACTCCACAATTGATCCAAAAACAAAGTTTTGCATGATTCAAGAAGTGAAATCAACTGTAGATACAACTTCAAATCGAGAAATTATTGTGTCCTTGTTGTATTTATCGCAAGGAACGCACCCAGATATATCCTAAGCTGTGAATGCTTTAAGTAAATTTAATTCGAGAGCAGAAATGCAGCATATGGTGGTGCTGAAACGAGTCTTAAGATACCTGATATTGTGATGCAGATTGGGCTGGCGATGAAGATGACTGAAGATCATGTACTGGCTATGTATTTATATTTCAGGGTGGTGCAATCACGTGGAACTCACACCGACAACAAACTGTTGCGCTATCCACTACCGAAGCTGAATATATGTCACTATCCAGCTGCATTCAAGACGCTATGTGGCTTGGACCAATGCAAGAAGAGTTTCGGCCCAACTTGGCCACCATACCTCTTACTATTTCATGTGAAAATCAAAGTGCGATAGAACTTGCAGGTACTGTAAACTATCATTCCATATCCAAGCACATAGATATACGACACCACTTTGTACGCGATAAGGTGCAATTGAAGAAGATTGTCATCACATACAGTACATGTATATGAACCGAACAACATTGTTTCTGATCGATTCGCGCGCCCCTATATAATAGTGTGTTTCTCAACGCGCACCTCTCTGTCAGCTGTTAACCTCTCTAGAATCATATTCCTTTATTGTAACCGTTTCTATTAAACTAGCTTATACTTAATTTAGTTTCATTCCATTAAATATACTCGACATAAAACCCACCTCAAGATCACCCGTTCAATTTAATAATTTTATTGAAAGGGTTAACTCTTCTTGGGCCGCGTTAAAACATTTGGACATTAGCAATGTATCCGACTTTATAATTGCTGAACATTCTACAATTATATTTGTAGGAGCGGGTCACGGACGTGCGTAAGCGGTGGTATTGTTTGACTGACGTATATATGAGTGAAATTAATGAGTCCAAAGATGGCATATCGCGTGATCAATGAACCATTAAATAGCAAGTGACAACACTCCATTTTCACTCTCAGACCGTATGATAGCGGCGCTAACATCATCCCCCCCCCCCCCCCGTTTTGGAAATTTGTAGTATTTTTGAAAGATAAAAAAAGGATAAGGGAAGGATATCAAGTTAAAATGACGTAAAAAAAGAAAATAAGCGGATAGAATTTAAAAACATAATAAAAATATTTATTACAATTAAGATAAATGCGTTCATATCTGTGCTAATTGATAAAATCAATTAAAACTATTTTGATGTAAGCGGACACAACCTAAAATTATTATGAATGACTGTTAACGCATTTCAGGCAATAAAGCATAACATGTTTGTTGATATAATACATAAATTGTATTATTACGTAGGTATACGTTTTTAGATTTCTTACAATAACGTTATAATATTTGATGAAGGTTCACAGATGCGTCAACCTCATAGGAAGGCTTGTAACTCGCGAAGAATCGCAAGCTCAGTGGTTTTAAGGTCAGAGACTTAAATTAACGGAGCGTATAGGTAACCTACGTAGAAATCGCAAGACATTTATTATAGTGCGTAATATTTTTTTCCAAGATGAAATTCGGAGAGCGAGCTCAAAAAGTATTCAAGTATCCATATTAGAAATTACTGTTAAAGTAATAGAACCTTTTGTTTCAGGTATGGATAAATTTGACTGAATTTCAGTCACGCGGTTGGCAACGAATATTTGCCAACGGTGTGGAGATGAATGAATCCATGAAAGAGCTATCGCGGAATCACCGAAAGCGAATTTCTCTTTTATAGAATATATAGTATATGCTATACCTACACCATTCGTCAACATTCATCCACTCACGTCCCTTATCATATCCTCATATTAGCTAGCATTTTACGAATCGTTCTAAAACGATTTCTTTTATAATATCTTTAATAAAACATTCATATTTTTCTTACTTTTTCCATTGTTGTGACACGTAAGTCAAATGATCAAACTGTCATTGTTTTTCTTTTTCTCTTTTAGTCTATGAAGATTGCTTTTTGGTTTATATAACTTGAATTATTTTATCAATAGGTTTAGCTGAAATATTGTGTTTTCTATATAATTACCGATTGTTATCTGAATTTCGACTTCAAAAATAATTAATAAGGACACGCTCAGACTCGATCATGGAGGTTTTTAAACATCTTGGCCGAACACACAGTCTGGTTTTAAAGCTGGCAGATGAGATGTCAGAATGAAGAAAAACTATTAAGAAAACTTCAAAAATCGTTTTAAATAATTGCTGAAAAGCAATATTTTGCATATAAAGAAAAGGCTGAAGCATCTGATGGGGATTCGGCGTCCGGGCTTCGTCAACAAACCATCTGTCTGGGAATTCTACGTCTGCACTCTGCAGGGTACCTAACCATCTGCCTGGAGATTCTGCGTCGAGCTTTGTCGATGGATACTGGCACTCTGAAGTGTCCCTTCGACACCTGAAGACCCTCATTCTCCATCTCCTTCTTCCCTTCACGGAGAAGATTACGCCCATGAAGCTAATCTACGAAGATCCTCCATCATCCTCCTCCTCCGGACGAACATGTTCATCTTCAAGCCTTCCATATAAACTTCAGTGTCGTGTGAACCGTGTTTTATATTGTACTATAGTACCACCTGTATTTTCTATTTCATTCATTAAACTATCTGTACCAAGTCTACTTGCATCCTTTCATGTACTTAGGATCTGGTAGTTACCTTACAAGGATGAAGATTATGAAAAACCGTATGTACTTGTTTGACAAGTTTAGCGAGAAGCAGCGAGGCACATAATTCAAACCTTGTTAGCGAAACAGTCTTCAGTGGAGCCACTTTAGACTTAGCGCATACTAAAAGAGTGTATAATTATAACATTACCGTTAGGGTTTGTCACGTGCAGATATAGGACGCAGCCGTAAGCCTTCATACTAGCGTTACCAAAAGCGAGTAAATTGACGACACAACCGGCCGCGACACCCAAGTGGCGAGGTATTTGTAAACTATACAATAACGGTAAATCGGTTTTGAATTTAACGAATTTAACGTTTTTTATCCCACCCTAGTTTAGCGAGCCAAAGATCTGAATTAGCCGCGCGACGAAGTCTAGCACATCAAATAAGCGAACAGTAGTCGCAGAGGATGCGGCGTGCAAGATACTAATACGCTCGTTATCATTGAAGAGGTATAATATTTTTTGACATTAACTATCATTATCTGACAGTAAAATCCTAAGATACACTTATATCAGCGGTTATTGCAACTTTTATTCCTAAAGTTACGCAAAAGCGAAAATAAGTCTGCCTGCAAATGAGGCCCTGTATGCAGCAATGAGGATGGCAAGATCGGGCGGATGCACGCTGCGCATCCGCCCGATACACATTTTGCACTTTAGTGACAATTTACTACGTGCATTTAGGACAAAGTGAAGTCTACCTAGAGCGAAGGCGGCGCGCGAACGAGCCGCCTTAATGTGCTCTGAAAAAGAGAGGTGCTCATCGAGCACTACACCCAGATATTTGGCTCGCTTCTCCCAAGGGATCGGCTTGCCGAACATGGTGATCGGTCGAGGGGGGCAGGGATTGCGACGTGGCTTTGAGAAAAGAACCGCTTGACTTTTGTCGGGATTGACTTCGATTCGCCATTTTCTAAACCAAGCGGCAAGCTTGTTCACTTGGGTTTGGAGAATGCGAGCTATCGAATTTTCATCATTCAGGTGTAGTAGATGGCCGTGTCGTCTGCGAACACGGCCAACTGCGCCTTACTGCACTTGGGCATATCGCTGGTGAATAGCGTGAAAGCTAGAGGAGAGATCACAGAGCCCTGAGGGACTCCTGCGCGAATAGGTTGGGGGGAGGATAGCGCTGCTTCGATGCGATAACGGAAGGTGCGGTTCGACAAAAAGTCCCAAAAGATGAGCACGAGACGATCTGGCACACCGAGTTGGTACAGCTTATATAATAAGCTGTTGTGCCAGACTTTGTCAAACGCTTTCGCTATGTCGAAGAAGACAGCACCGGTCATCAAACTTCGTTGGAAACCGAAGTTGATGTGTTCGACTATACGGTGGACCTGTTGTACGCACGAGTGTTGGGTTCTAAAACCAAACTGTTCGTTGGGGATAAGGCCCTTTGTCTCGGCGTAGTCTCTAAGACGCTTATAAATAAGCCTCTCATAGATTTTGCCGAGGACATTGGGCAGGCTGATGGGGCGGTAACTAGTAGGCTCCGACTTTGGCTTGCCGAGCTTCGGGATACCGATGACGGTGGCTTCTTTGAATGCCTGTGGGAAGATGTTATTGCTCAGAGCACCATTGAAGATGGTGGTCAGTAGCATTATCAGGTGGGCAGGGAAAAGTTTGAATACCCTATTGGTGATTCCATCTGAGCCTGGGGCTTTACGAGCCTTAAGACCTTTGATGAGGTCGTGCACTTCGTCTGGCGTGACGGGGGGCAGTGGATACTCTGGGTCTTCGACGGGAGGGAGGGAGGCTCTATGTTCGATTTCAGCGTCGACCTCAGAGAGGTGAGCTTGGTCTACTGGTTGAGAGCTAAGCGAGCATTGGGCTTCTAGACTGTCGGCTAGAAGCTAAGCCTTGTCGACATCATCGAAGGCGATGGTCTTGTCGGGACGGATCAGGGGGGGCATGGAGACTATTTCTCCGGATCTTAGTTTCCTCTGGAGTTGCCAGAAGGCTAGGTGGGTGGGCTCTAGTTCGCTCAGCATCTTGTCCCAGCCGGCGGTACGCAGCTCCTCTATGCGTGTTCTTACAGAACGTTGTAAGTAACGCATATGGGCTTTGTTCGCGTCGCAGGGGAAGTTGCTGTAGGCATGGACAGCCGCGTTCTTCTCATTCAGCATTTCGCGTACATCGTCCGGCAACTTCCAGCTACGGTCCTCCGTCGCTGGAACTTCCCTTGAACAATCGTTCAGGACTGATTGTACGTGAGCTGTAAATGAGTCGATCGCGGCCGTCGTGTCAGCGATGGAGTCAAAATGATCGGGGATTGGGTCCAAGTGGGGGGACGTGGTGGATTTTACCACCACTTACCGTTACCACTTTTGTGGGAGGGGGTTGGGTGGAGTCGGGCAGACCTAAGCGGGGGACCAGTTTCATGACTACTGGACGGTGATCAGAAGCGAGCTCTTGTACCACCTGTATAGATTCCAACCGTAGGTTGACGTTCTGTAGGAGCGCCACGTCGAGCACGTCGGCGGTGTGATTGGGATCGGGGGGAAAGTGAGTGGGAGTCATCGGCGCGATGACATCGAAATTCTGAGAGGAGGAGAGGTTGAACAAGTGTCTCCCTCTGGAAGAGGTCCTGGTGCTATTCCAGGAGGGATGTTTTGCGTTGAGATCACCCGCTATGATAACGGAGTCACTCAGGCTAAATAGGACAGAAAGATCTTCAGTAAGGAGTTGGAAATTCTCCGAAGTATTAATGGGGGGAGGTAGGCCGATACTATAGTGATCGGTTGATGACCTGTCATGCCAAGCCGACAGCAAGACACTTCCAATCGTGAAAGTGTGGGAGGGTCGATGGGAATGCAGTAAAGCTCCTTTTTTTAGTAGATAAGGGTACCGCCCTTATGGCAACGCGTCCTGTCATTGCGAACTGTACGATAGTTTGCAATTGACGGATTTCGGTAACTCGGTTTAAGGAACGTTTCCTGAACAAGGAGGATGTCAATGTGGTGGTCGCGGAGGAACTCGCTGATTTCAGCACATTGCCGCAGGATGCCATTGGCATTGAAATAACCTAGCTTTAGGGATCGGGGTTTGGTTCTCGCGAGGATAGCTTTATCCATTATTAGGGTTGGGTTGATTGGTGAAGGACATCAGGGATTGCGTAATGTCCGGGTACGCATTATAGATACTTTGTATCATGTAGAGGTTGCCGGCATTTCTGGCGGCAACAATTTCGCTGGCCATTTTCCTGGCGCGAGAGGTGAGGAAGGCCGTGAACGTGCTCGAGATCACGATAAACGCGTCCATCGGGTTCTGGCCGATAACACGGGTGGCTGCGAGTGGAGCTGAAGCGGCGGGAGCGGCTTTGTTCACGGGCATAGGAATGCCTGGGGGCGCGTTAACGCGGATGCGGGGGTCCATGAGTGGAGGGATGGCCGCAAGAACGGGTCTGGGAGCTAAGGCTGGAAAAGCCTGCTGATGGTGGAGGTAATTCCAGGGCGAGGGCCTCTGAGGACTGAGTCGCTCCTGGTTATGAGATGTTGGCCACGCGTGGGCGTAACGGGGGCTTTCCCTTTGTTGACGGGCGTCTGCACGCTTCGTCAGCTTGGGAGATGAGGTTTTGGGAGCCTTGGGGCACCCACGATAGTTGGCCGGATGGCCTGAGTCTCCGCATAGCACACAGCTTGGCGGCTCTGTGCATAAGGTGCGGTCCTTTGGACGGGTGCATTCTGCAGTGCCGTGATCGCCCAGGCACTTGACGCACCTGGGTTTGGCATGGCAGTGCATCTGCAAATGCCCGTAAAGTTGGCAGCGGTGACACTGCCCTATGACACCGGTCTTGAATGGTTTCTCAATCTGCAAGCCGGTGAGGTAGCAGATGGATCGGACGTTAAAGATAGGGTGGTGACCCTCAGTAGGAGGGCAGACCACGAGGACCATGTCGAATGGCACTCGGCCTCTGGCGCGGTGCATCCGGTGCACTTCGGTAACGGGGACGTTTTGCGACAGAAGGTCGGCTTTAATATCGTCCGCTGGTATTTCCTTCGGGATCCTACGGATCACGACTCTAGTTTAACGGTCTTCGGGGAGGGCGTAGGTGTGGAACGACACACCTCTAAGTCGGAGAGTTTTGGTTAGCTCCCTGTAGTCGTTTCACGTAGGCACTGTCACCTTTATCCCCTGCTGGGTTGATTTTGCACTGGTGTAGCCGATTTTTAGGTCGGTGCACCATTTTGACACGTCGGTCTATTTCCCCTTGTCCTGGATATACACAGGGGGAGGGGGGGCGATCTTTTTTGCCGCAGAGGGCTGGGCAGAGGGCTTGGCAGCACTGTGGCTGAGGGAAGAGGTTGGGGCCGAGGCGGCCTGGGAGATTTTTGGTCCTTGTGTCAGGGGACTTATTAGCCCTGAATCTGTACCTTATATACGGAGTCAAAATGGGGAATTACTATTTAAAAAACCTCCCTATATGATTTTCAAGTACAAGGAAAAATGTACTGCAGTGGCAGAAAATTCTGTAATTTATTATATTGAAAAAGATGAGTTGTTGATAAAGTTAGATTATTTTACAATAACAATATAAAGGCTGAAATTTTGAATAAATATCTGTATACAGATTATTATAATATAATAAAACACCTAAAAGTTATATATGAGTTTTATTTGTGATACACTCTCGGAAATTGCATAACATTATACATATAAAAATATTTAATATCTATAGGTCTTACTATAGCTGTTCAGTAAAAACTCCGCTTACCCCACTCACACCTGTATTTCAAATGATCTGCCATAGGCAGTAATGTTGACAAAACAAATTTATATTTCTCATAATTTTCAAATCAGTGTAAAACTTGGCAGACTCAACATGACTTGAAAAAAGAGACAGCATTGTGGCAGTCTGAGTAGAAACGGATGTTTTGTAATTTTGATTGTTAAAATTGTCACCACAATCAACAGGTGTAACAAGAGAAGAAATTTCTAACTCTCTTTCGTATTCCATTATATTGTGGATTCTGAGTAATAGAAGGATGTGGGTTTTGATAGCTTGAAAGATGTTGGAAAAGATTCTTTTGAATGTTTCTCTTAGCATGTCTTTTGGTCTCTCACACTAGCACTGGCTGATATCCTTTTCTGGTTCCATGAAAAGACCCTTGGTACTGCTTCTTTCTTTAAAAGTTTGTGTACACAGGAAAAACCTTAAAACCAGATGAACAATGATAAGTATTTAAAGATATTATGTAATGTTAACAATTTAGGTATATAGATACTAGCTTAAATAGAAGAACTATCGTTTAAAACACCCACCTGTACTCACACTTAATGTTTGGTAATAATTTTCATGAAAATGATCTCGACATAACCTCGTCGTCCGAGTAGGCTCAGTTTTTAATCCTTACGGCAGCTATCCACTTTCTTCTTTTAATACGATTTATTGGAAATTTGTGTTGGCCTACGTTTTAACACCCAATTACTCAACACTTTGTAATTTCTACACTTGGGAGCAAATAAATCGAGCCACTACCTTTTTTCACGTAAAATGGTAAATATTTTTGGGAATATGGAACGTATCAATTCGAACTATATATCGCCTAAAAGTTAAGTTAATAACCTTAACAATGAGGGTAAATTATTGAATAATAACCTTATTGAATGATAAATTATTGGCTCTGCAAGAAAAATGGTAATTTTGATAGAAAATTTAGTAGGGCTAAAACAGTCCATAAAAACAATAAAAAACAAAATTATTGCAAAAAAAATATTCTTAATAACTGGTATTACCCCCCCGTGCCCTGATGCATTCTTGTAGCCTATTAGTCATCGATCTGATCAGAGTTACGATGACATATTGTGTTATGTTCTCCCACTCTTCAAGCACAGCGACTTTAAGCTCGGGAATGGATGAAACAGCGGGAACCCTGGCTCGGACTCTCCGTTTTAGCTCGTCCCATAGGTGTTCGATCGGGTTCAAATCGGGACTTCGTGCTGGCCATACCATTTGTTGAATCCCGATCGCAGACAAGTATTCCGTAACGATCTGCGCGGTATGAGGTCTCGCATTGTCATGCATAAACAAGAAATTTTCTCCGACAAAACCAGCATACGGCATTACGTGGTCTTCAAGAATGTCAGTTATGTATCGGTCAGCTGTTAATCCACGTCTACCACTGCCATCGTTGGCGGGGTCGACGAAGACAAGTTCCGTTTTTCCGTCTAGAGAAATTCCTCCCCACACCATACAAGAACCACCACCAAAACTCACAGTTTCTCGAATGCAACATTGGGCAAATCTTTCACCAGGACGTCTATACACTCGGTTTCTCCCGTCATTGCTAAAAAGACAGATTCTTGACTCGTCAGAAAACAAAACTGACCTCCAGTCTTCTAACGTCCAATTAATGTGTTCTCGAGCAAACTCCAAGCGAGATCGGCGATGAGCTACAGTCAATTTTGGGCCAGTTGCTGGTTTGTGTGATGTTAAATTTCGTTCCTTTAGTCTTCGTCTCACTGTCCACCTACTGATTGCGACACCTCGAACGTCACGTAACGCTTGCTGTAGCTGAACAGCATTAAGTCCACGGTCGCGCAACGAATTGGTTGCAATAAAGCGGTCGTCACGTTCTGTTGTTGCCCGTGGTCGGCCAGTTCCAGGTCGCCGAACAAAAGCACCAGTCTCCAGATACCTGCGGTATACCCGCTGTACCTTTGAACGACTCAAATGAAGTCTGCGTGCCACTTCACGTTGTCCGTGTCCAACCTCAAGTAAAGCTACAACTTGGGCAGCTTCCGTCGGTGTAGTATCCATTTTATCAGGTTATTTTGATTACACAGACACAGATAAAGACAACAATAACAAGTAATATGGGTATGATTAACAAAAACCTCAAATTTAATCTTTTCTTAACAGAGTACAATAAAAATGTCATAAGCAAATTAAATACGATAATTTTATTCTACCCTTTAAACTTTAATTAAAATGAAATTTTGACAACTAACTACCCTCATTGTAAAGGTTATTAAATACCCTTTTAGGCGATATATGTTTCGAATCGATGCGTTCCATAATACCAAAAATAATAACCATAATGCGTAAAAAAGGAAGTGGCTCGATTTATTTGCTCCCAAGTGTATGTTATTTGTGAACATATTTTATAAGATGCTATACAATTTGACAGATAAATTGGAACAATCGTATACAGCGCCCCTTTGACAGTTGCCTTCCCCATTCGTTGAGTGACGTGCCGCTGACAGATGTAGTGTTTGCGTCAAAAATTACGCGTGTTTTTGTCGTCGTCGTTGTAAGGCTGAACAACAGCGCGGTGCGGTATTAAGTAGCCTTTATTTATTGCGGAAAAAGAATAAGGTATTTCGGATATATAACTGTTATCTATTTATTCGGTAATTACGTCGCAATAAGCTTGAAGTAAAGCGGGAAGCGAATGAAATTTGCGCTCTAACGCAGACAATCTACGCTGAGCGTGACTGAATGAGTTACCTAAAGATTTAGGTTCACCCTTGAAAAGCAATTACACTATATTACGCCCATCTGGATTCTTTGAAACGGTCGATTAATAAAAACCTTCACAGTCTTGTTTTTCCGGACTTATTGCCTTAACAGTAGGCACCTCTTCTATTTCCCAGAATTTTAAAATTGAGTTGTTAAAGTGTTTATTAACGGACCGAAGGACCAGGCTACATTGTCACGGTTGACAGAAGGTACCTCGCCCATGACAATATATACGAGCGTGGTTTCGAGCGCATAAGGTATGGAACGCGACGTGTCCGGAAAATCAGATGGTATAGCGAGCGGTGGGGAATGATTTTTCCTCCTAAGAATGACTGCAAATATTTGGGTACTTAGAATAGCGTTTATGTTACCAGGTACATTCCAATATTCGTCAGCGAGCGGTAAGTCCTTAAAATGATCCATTAAGGATGCTTGAACTACGCGCGTAGGTAACGAGTCAATGATATGATCAATCACTAACATTGTCAGTTTATATTGAGCATCACTCAGGTGCGATTTAATTGTAAGCGTTACTTAACCTTTAATAGGTGCGGAAATCGAACCTACTGGTTTTAAAGTTGAATTAACTGGCAGCTGAATTTTCAGTTTTAATTTTTACAACAAGCGAGAGTAAAAAGATTATTTAGAGAACCACTATCTACTAAACATCTTATTGTAAAGCGGTTTCCATTTATAGGAGCGAATACTTGCGCGGTAGGTAATACAATTTAATTGGTTAGAAGGTAAAACTTTACTTTTATAACGTGAGTGTAGCGTGATCGAATGGTCACTCACTAAAGCGCACATCGATGTCACGACCGGTGGTGTATCTATATGTGTGTGCATACATACAGACTTCGGACGCCCCGAGCCCGACCTTGAGTTTGAAGCAGCTGATGTTGAAGGATTATTATCCATTCCTACAACTAGACTGCGGAATGTGTGGAGTTCTTTCAAAATGGAATGGTTGTTTTTGTTACAATGTCTACAGGTATTTGTCGAACCACAACGAAAAGTAGTATGTTTACTGCTAAAACATACACCTTTTGTTATCTTTGTGGCGGTATCTACACTGCCACATGCGAACACCGCATCACACTGACGTCACACAAATCCTGCATCGCGCAATCAGAGTTTGCCGCGCAGCTGGCATATATACAACTTCCAGTGGCAGTTGCCCACCAGATACGACATCCATCTGGTCGGAGGATCCTCCCTTTTCCAAAGAGTATGAGTGAACTATACACCCTGTTCCTCATATCTCTTCATCTTTAATAAAATTAAAGCGATCTTTAACAGCAAGCTTTTTGAATTCCACACACTCGTATAAAAGAATATGATGAGGTTTGCTACGTTGAATACAAGCTGGTTTATTATTATGAGGTTCGTTACGGAAAAGATTTGCAGGTGTATTATTCAAATTCAAATTCTTTATTACGAGCGAAGACTCATTTAGGGTTAGTAACATTGTCCTTAAAAAACTAAGTGTTAATAAACAACTCGATACGGTGACACATGTAACTGACAGTAGTGAACCATATATGGACAGTCCATCCTGTCAGCAATCATTTTTAGAACCCTGTTGGGGCTGGCCATGACTCGAGCCACCAACGAAGCTGCGCGCTTTTGCATTATGGTGTAAAAACAATCTACACGCGCCACTGCAAACATCCCTAACGCACTGCAACGCCATGGCAACCACATCAGATTTCTAAACGCGTTATTGAATTGGACATGAAGGGCTCCATACGACGCTAGCGAATATTTCTCCCACAAGCTGCATGTGAAGAAGGAGGTACAGAATGCTCTAAAAAGCGTCACCTTCACGTCACCAGTACACCGTGCAAACCTGCGGGCTATCATATTCGCGCGTACGGAAAAAGCCCTCCGTTCCCTTTCAATATCAGCATTGTCTTTAAGGTCAATGGTGACAATGTGACCCAGGTATTTAAATTGTTCCACTCGCTAAAGAGGAACACCGCTTAGCCATTTGGACGACACATCAAGATGGTACTTGGTCCCACCCTCAAAAACAATGTACTGACTTTTTTTATTGTTAAACAACAATCCATGTTCTATTCACATATGACTAATAGTGAAGAGGGCAGGGGAGGTTAACCCCCCCTGTCTCACTCCACACTCCAATTGATACGGCTCCGACAGCACACCAGCACGACAGCATTGGTATGGAAATCAGGTCAACAATGTTCGGTGGGCAACCGAACATTGTTGACCTGATTTCCATACCAATGCTTGAAGATATCACCGCCGAGCCAGGGTTCCCGCTGTTTCATCCATTCCCGAGCTTAAATTCGCTGTGCTTGAAGAGTGGGAGAACATACCACAATATGTCATCGTAACTCTGATCAGATCGATGACTAATAGGCTACAAGAATGCATCAGGGCACGGGGGGGTAATACCAGTTATTAAGAATATTTTTTTTGCAATAATTTTGTTTTTTATTGTTTTTATGGACTGTTTTAGCCCTACTAAATTTTCTATCAAAATTACCATTTTTCTTGCAGAGCCAATAATTTATCATTCAATAAGGTTATTATTCAATAATTTACCCTCATTGTTAAGGTTATTAACTTAACTTTTAGGCGATATATAGTTCGAATTGATACGTTCCATATTCCCAAAAATATTTACCATTTTACGTGAAAAAGGTAGTGGCTCGATTTATTTGCTCCCAAGTGTAGTTTATTTGACATAAACCAATCCGTAACTATTGAGTCCCCCCATACTCCCGGGGGATCGAAAGCACTACGTTATACAAAGCTACGACTTGCGAACTGAAACCAAACAGAAGCTGTACAACTCGTGGTCAGCAATGTGGCAGGTAAGTTCGAAACTTAAGAGGGCGTACTATGCTAGTATTCAAACCGGTTTATTTTATGTCTTAAATTGTCCAAGATAACTGCTACATCCTTGTGTAGACTAAGAGTTTACTTCTTTCCTGAAGAAGATCCGCGTTCGTGATAGTTCCTTGTGCGAATGCGGTCTTGATGATGGTGCTCAGATTTTTTGTTCGTGTTGTGACAGTACCTAAATTACCCTAGGCTGATAAATTTTTCGTTTTTCCTAATTATGTCAATATAAGCGTTAAGGTCGGTTTCCCCCTAAGGGGAAAAGGCCGCACTCCAACCCCGTGCGGCCCTGTAGAGCTGGTCAGCAGACTTGGTCACTCTCCCACCGATAATAGAAGTGAATTCCAAAATTTATAGAAGCCAAATGCCTTGATATCATTAATGAGACAAGGAAACAATGTATCAATATTAGACGATACTTGGGAATTCATAGTTATGAAATATATTGGAAGTGATTTTAGAAAGCTAAATAATAGAGGGACGCAGAGTAATATATTATATAAACTTGTGAGTAACCCAAACGCTAGCGCGTAATAGGTATTTGATCAGTCGTCACTCACACAATAATTCGCATCTACATTTGGAGTACTCAGAGATACACTTCCATAAAGTGACGCAAGCGGCTTTACAGCGGCATAGCGTCGACATTATGCTCTTTTGGAGTCATGGCCCCTAGCAGTTCTCTCGAACTGATAAACGTGACGAAGGGGCTTTTCCTGCGGCAACCGTGCGACTGTCCTTGTCTAGCAACGGAGCGGCTAGTTCTAGCGGCATTGCGTCTGCATCATGCTCTTAAGGAGACATGGTCCCTATCAGTCCTTAGACCGGATAAGAGATAAATGTGGTCACCCAAACCCCTGGAAGTTCTCTCTTTGCACAACAAGGATATTTGCAAGACTCGTGCTCGTGTCAGTCTGACCGAGTTATTAGTCTAAGATATAGAATATAATATTCTTTGAATTACTAGATAATTAGAGTTGAGAAATGGAAACTGAAGGATCATTATTAAATAGAGTTTAGAGTTCTAGTATCGGCCAAAGGCAACGAATACAACATTCAAGAATTACTAGTTATGAGAGTAGAGAATCAAACTCAAGCATAGTTAATAGAGTTGTGAATCAATTCACTTTAAGGTCTATAGACAGCCCCAAAGAGCCCCACCCTTCACCACTTCCTAGTGCTTATGCTGGGGAGAAGAAGTGGCGCAACAAACTCCCCAGCAACACGTGTCTGTCTGATTATTAGTTATAATGTCTATCAACTCCTTCAGCCCAGGATAACTAAATAACTAAAGGCTCAACCAGTCTCACCATCAGACACTAACACATACTAAGTTAAAAACTAAATTAAAGAATAATAATAAACTAAATCTGTGCTTCAACACAGCTATATTTAACTTATTTAATATTAACTCGCTCTCCTACAACAGCCAACTTGGACAAGGCCTCTGGCGCTCAATAATTCTCCTAACTTTCTTGGCCTAGCCTTACACCGACCGCTTCCTACCGTGGTCTATCTCCCTTCTCGCAGGTAGCGCTAATAATACCTGTAATAGAATCTTCATAATGTGCAGGGTAAAGGAATCGCTACGCTTGCGCTTTAATCAATCAATAATAGCTACGTTAATGTATCTGTGTATGATGTACCCATTTCAGTGAGACGGGGAACCGTTTTACAACGTTTGTCTCATTGTACGTGTTCTACTAAACCTAACGCATAAACCTCTGAGGACAATATACGACTTTAGTAGAACATGTTTCCTAAGCACTATATAAATGTCTTACTCAATCCTAGAGACAGTGCACTACGAAGCCCAACTGCCATTGAGTGAGACATGTATTGAGTATAAAATTCTAAACGCGTGCTAATGTTAATATCACCTTTACGGCAGCCTAGCCCCATTTCTTAATAAAATAACAGAAAATATCGCACAAGCGAACAGTAGACTCAGTCTGTAGCAAAACTCAATGCGATCGTACTCGGTGTTTGCCGAGGTGGGTATTTCGTCACCTCACATCTCGTTAAACTTCCCCATTTCGAGGATACAGTGCGGCTGTCAGCGGCAAAGCGTCAAAATTGATGTGTTTCGATAAATAGTGTCGATTTAGAAATTGGCGTACCATATGTGTAGATTTTATCGAGACACGGTCCAATGATATCTTTGTAGGGAATTAGATTATTACTCACGAAATGCCGCACGTAGTACCAACTTCACCTCGAACACAGCTCCTGCCAGCTCACAACACTCACCAACCTCCTAACTTAACTAGCTTTCCCTCTTGAGACTATCACGACTGAACCCTGTCATGTCCTAAGACCAACTGCCATAGCTCACCACTCCCGCCAGCCTCCAAAATCGGGGCTTCGGCCTTTCCCACGCTATTTTTGTAAACTTTGACTTAAAACACACTTTTATATTTCTTAATTGTTTCTCAAATGCGTCCCGGGTTTACGATTCACAGATGGCTGCAATAACGCGCCCTCACTTTAACTTTCTCGTTCTCAGAATTTCTAAAGAACCTTCGATTTCGATTGTCTAAATATTTATTTCGAGCGACGACGGCTGCCATAAGTTATTAGGGTAACGCGTCAAGCTGTCAGACCGTAAAATTAAGATTTAATGTGTTTCTAAAGTGGACCGAACCATGTGCATGGTTTTAGAATAAATATAATATTTTGTTATTAAATAGGAATAAGTGACAGACAGTCACAGTGTCCTTACAATTCCCCATCCTTTGACTTACATCATAAGCTCTCCAAAATAAAAATCCCACTTCCTAAAAACTTACGTTCCCTGTTGACTAACTTTTCTCCTAAACTTATCCAAATCTTATCAAATTGTCTAAATGTAAATTCAGTTTGGTGTGTAGTAATAATAACTTTATATATATAAATGTAGAGTTGTGGTGGTATTAAAGTAAATATTCTATATTTACTAACAAAAATTGTCTTGTCATTTCAGCTAATAACATAACTTAACTAAAACTACCACGAAGTACAAAGTTCGACGGCTCACCTTAATGCTCTGTCATCACGACATGACGCTGGCAGAATAGTTGACATCGGCTCAGTTGCCAAACAAGAGAAATAAAAGCCTAAAACACGATTATGATGAATAAGTGCGAAGTAAATGCGTTGATTGACTCTGGTAGTGAGAGAAATTTGGTGTGTACCGAATCTTATAAACATCTGGATGCTCGCTCCTGAGTCTGTAAATACTGCCACAAATCTGGGGGTTTAGGCGGCAGTGTAGTGTCGACGCAAAAGTTTACTGCTTGTGTATTGTGAGATGGAAATGATATTGCATTGCATGTTGTTTCGAGGCGTATTGTGTCAAGAATTCCTTAAAGATGGCTTGCGTGTGTGGTTAGTCAGGATGAGTTTGTTTTAGGTATTACTAAACACCAGCAAGTGCAACAAAAATTATTGATTGTGTGAAGAATTATAAACCAGTAGAGGTAAAGGAAGCGCTTATAGAATTGCGCATTGTGCTCAAGGATGACATACCAGTGGCTCAGCGAGCAAGACGTATATCTTTAGCTGAACAACAGATTGTTGAAAAGCAACTGTCAGAGTGGCTTATGGATGGAATAATTCTTTTCATAATATTCCTCACCTTTGGTGTTAGTAAAGAAAACATGTAGCAGTACTAGAGTATGTTTAGACTATAGACAAAAAGATGATAAAAGATTAATTTCATCTGCCTATTATTGATGATTTGATTGATAAACTTAAAGATGCTCATGTTTTTAGTGTATTAGATTAAATGTTTTCATTTGAAAGTCAGTAAAGAAAGTATAAAGAACAATTGCCTTTCTTACACACAATGGACAGTATAAGTTTTTGAGGGCTCCGTTTGGTTTGTCGGTTTGCCCAAAGTATTTTATGCGATTTGCACTGAACTTATAGCAAAAGGAATATTGGTTATATTCATAATTGATTTATTTATACGTGCTATTTATGAATATCAGGCATTGCAGCGGCTTAAAGAAGTGTTAGCTGTCGCATCATAATATGATCTGCAGATTAATTGGAAAAGGCGCAATTCCTATATCGAAGAATAGAGTACCTTGGACACATCATAGAGGATGGAAAAGTTCAATCCTCTCAGGACGAAACAGAAGCTGTTACCAGGTACCCTGAACCAAAGACTTTAAAGCAACTTCATAGTTTCTGGGATTAACATATTTTAGGAAGTATATTAAAGATTTTGATTTATTAATAGCTAAATTAACTGATTTGTTAAGGATGTTAACTTTGTGTTTGAAGATATCCAGAGAAGTGTATTTAATGTGATGCAGAATGCTAGTAGCCCAGTGTTAAGGATTTATGATTCTCAGTTATTAACTGAATTGCAAGCAAAAGCAGAGTTACCGATGCCTCTGCAATAGCATACAGTGCTATATTGCTTCAGAGAGACCATACAAGTAAGTTACATCCTATACACTACTACAGTAGGAAGACCAGTGATGCTGAGAAGTAGTTTAGTAGCTATGAGTTGGAAGATTTGGCTATTATTGAAGGAGTAAAGAAGTTTAGGCATTACTTATACCGAAAAAACTTAAAAATTGTTACAGACTGTCAAGACTTTCAGAAGAATTTGAATGAGAAGGACCTAACAGCTAGAGTAGCCAAATGGGTATTTTTGCTTGAAAAGTATAATTATGTTATTGAACATCGACCAGGAGGTAAAATGCAACATGCACACGCTTTGAGCAGAAATCCATTCGTCGGAGCTGTTGAGTTAAGCAAACATGATCAGGTTAAGCAAGCACAGATATTGGATGAAGGTATTAAGGCGATTATATAGATTGTAAAACTTCATCCATGTAAAGACTATATCTACAGCAATGATTTATTGTACAAAGGACTAGAAAGAAAGTTAGTTCTACCAAGAAATTTAGAATTTGAGATTTTAATATACACCAAGAGGGTCATTTTGGAAAAAGAAAATGATAGAACAAGAATATTACATCAAAAATATTAGCAGAAAAGAAAGAAAATATGTAGGAGACATTGTAGCCATCAAACGCACACAGTTTGGAACTGGATTGAAGCTCAAGCCGAAGTATCTAAGACCATACGGAGTCTGACTGGGGACAGTCAGAATGGCCGAGCTGTGGGAACGGAACGTTATGACAGGATGATATTGAAATGAGACGTAAAGGCAAATGACAGATGTGAAGCATAAACTATAATGCTCAAATACTGTTAAGAGCAGAAATAAATGAAGACGGTTTAAACAAGCTAGATTCTGCGAAGCAAATAAAATGCAGCAATGGCATAGAAAACTAGATCATCTCAATGAGGGGCAAATGCAAATAGATCTAGATAAAAATAACATGGAAGTATTGGAATTGAATAAAAATGACACAGTTAAAGACTGTGTAGTGAGTGCTAAAGAAAAAGCAAAAAAAATACCATTTAATACCGGCGAAATGTGGGTGTACTATAGGTACACCTCTGCTCAACCCTTCTGGGATTACAGGCGTGATGTTATGTTATGTTATTACCATTTACACACCCAAAAATGAAGAAATAACAAATAATAAATTACAAATGGGCATGTAGATGTATGTGGTCTCATCAGACAATTATCTAAAGTGGGTTCCAAGTACTTCGTCACATTTACTAATGACTATTCAAGATATACAAGAGTAGTGAAGACCTATCAAAATTTTAAGAATTTAAAAACAAGGCAGAACCAAACAAAATATAGTTTGTTTACAAAGTGACAATGGGACGGAATACATTAACGATGAATTTGACAAATATCTAAGAGAGAATGGCATCAAAAGAAGGCTATCTGCACCTTATACACCCGAACGAAATAGGTTGGCAAAGAGAAAAAATTTAACATTACTAGATAAAGCTAGATGTATGTTAATTGATGCTAATATGAAAAAAGTGTTTTGGGCTGAAGCCATTAATACAGCCAACTACTTGGCAAACCGTAGTCCTTTCAGCAGTATTAATGATGAGACTCCTTTTGAAAAATTGGTAAATAGAGTTCCATCTAAGGCATTTCCACATTTTCGGAACCAAGGCGTTCGTTCGAAAAAGTGAAAAAGAAACAGAAAATTTGAAGCTTAATCGACTGCTGGTATATTTGTAGGGTACTCGGAAAACACAAACCATACCGTTATTAACCATATATTTAATCTAGAATCAGACAAAGTGATTATAAGTAGAGATGTCAAAGTACTGGATAAAATTAGACAAAAAAAGAACAATATAGAGAAGTAGTTGATAAAAATGAAGTAGAAGTTGTACTTTTTCCAGAAGAAGAAAATGAAGACTCGAATGGACAGGAAATTAATTAATTAAATGAAGAACTAGACGCTAATGATATATTTGTTGATGCAACTACAGAAACAGGTGAGAATAGTGATGAATTGGAAGATAATAAGCAAAATTTAATCTCACATTAAAACAATACTTGGAAAATTATACACAAGAATGAAAGTTAATATTTGATAGATATTTAAATGATTCTGAATAATAAATACAATGCACTTGGAGAAATAGACAGACGAAAGGCGCGAACCAGCAAGACGGAATTGACTATACTGAAACATTTGCACCAGTAGCAAAAATGAGTACAATATGACTATTGATTGCATAAGCAATAGAAAATAATCTGAAACTAAGTCAGCTGGATGTCTGTACAGCATTTTAAATGGTGATATAGATGAACAAATTTTTATGAAGAATCTAAAAAATCTTGATAGATATTTAAAAATTATTATATCACACGGAAAAGAAAAAGAGTTGATGAGAAAAGCAAGAAAAATGCTAGTAAATATAAATAAATATAAAAATAATGGAAAATGTCAACTATATAAAGCTATATACGGATTGAAACAGGCTGAAAGGTAAAGAAAATTATTGGAAATTGGTTTTAAAAATGCTACAGCATATCCTTGTTTGTATATATTTGAACAAGGAGAAGAAAAACAGTTCGCCAACGTCTATGTCGACGATATAAGGACGCGTATGCAAAATTTATAAGTATGGAATCAACTACTACATTGCCACGTGTCACAATCACAGGTGTATGCACGGCTTAGCTGCGTGAATTGTTATCAAATGAACTTATTTTGATACTTGGAATATTTTTTGATAGAAGTGAAAATTAATATGTAGGTACACAAAAAATATTTCCTAACGCTGTTTATAATTTTACTAAAGTACCTACCTTCTGCAGTGACTGGAAGCACTGGTAGCCCTCTATAAGTAGAAAGATGTGGACTATGATTTTTGGGCTGGTTTTGATAGTTATGATGAGACCTTACCTCCGGACTTGATGGACTGACCTGAAGGTGTACATTTGTGACTGCTACTAAAACTCCTCGACAAATAGAACTAGGTGTGCCGAGTTTAAACCCGTTTTGTTATTTATGATGAGACCTTACCTCCGGACTTGATGGAGGGTCCTGAAGTTGTTCTTTAAAGGCTTTCCTGGAACGAATAGACAAGCAGAGCTAAGTGTCCCGAGTTTTGGTTCATTTTGTAAGTTTTGTTGAGACCTTACTTCCGCACTTGATGGAGTGACCTGAAGGTGTACTTTGACGATTGCTACTGAAACTAATAGACTAGCAGAGCTATGTGTCCCGAGTTTAGGATAATTTTGTAAGTTATGTTGAGACCTTACATCCGGACTTGAGGGAGTGACCTGAAGGTGTATTTAAAGACTCTTACTCGACTTTAGCAGTGCCTTTAACTGTGTCGAATTTGATATCCTTCTAGGTATCCTTAAATCTTTCAATTTCTCTTCTTCTACTATTGGTTGGTTCGATTCCTACCTTAAAGGCCGCTCTCAGCGAGTTCGTCTTGAAGAGTCTTCTTCTGAATGGTGCTCTCTTACCGCTGGTGTACCTCAGGGTGCCTTTCTTTCTCCTCTTCTCTTTTCTATTTTCATTAACTCTTAAAACGAGTCCAAACATGTCACACCTAGCTCTGTCCGTCTATTATTACCAGTAGGAGTCTTTAACACTAAAAACAGTGATTATACAATGTTAACAATAGAAATAAGAACAAACTAAGTGCTCCCTTTCACCGGCTTGATTATGTTCATAACTCATTTGTTGGCCTTGGTATAACCTTTTATAACAAGCTACCCTCTTCTTTGCCAGATTTGCATTTTAATGCGTTTAAAGCCCAAGTTAAATCCAACCTTTGTTCAAAGGCATGTTATTCCATTAACGACCACTTTAACGATAATAATAGTTGGTCGCTGTGATTAACTCAAGGCAATGTTTATGTACTTTATCCAGAATCAGCTTACCTACTGACAGGGTATATCAGTTCATATATTTGTTTTATTTGACTATCTTTTCTGTTTCTGCTAAAATTTAGTTTTAGAACATCATTATCTGGTGCTTTTTTATTTTTTTATGGAAAACTTCTCTGTGGCAAAAACAGCGAAGAATCCCTGGGGTTTATCATGGTTTCATAATTCTTTTACTGTTTCGCAATTTGGCAGTTTGAGAATTTACCTCTATAACTTGCTTTATTAGCTTACCCATAGTTTCTGCTGCTACATGAGGATCTCGATTGTTATAGACGTCACTAAAGTCTAGTTGCTTAATGTCCATATCTAACTGGTCGTGTTGACTCTATGAGAGAAGCGGTAATCCGCTTCTCTCATAGATCTCATCTTCCTTTGAGAGAAACAGCAATACCTTGTCATGATCAGTCAGTGCAGAATGAGCAACAAGTAAAGAAGCAGGCCGCTGACTTTTTAAGGCAAAGTGATCAAAACACATAGGAGCGCATAATGATAATTATATTTATACGTTCAATTAAAAACACGACAAACATATTATGTTATGTTTATGTAGGGCAACATCCAGGTTTAGACAGGCCATAATGCCATTCCAGTCTGAACAAATGCTCGCATTCACCAATCATTGTTCAACCGTAGTTTAGGGAGCTCAACTATATCAATCAATCTCTTCGCCATACAGACACTGGCTTTGTCCCTGCATCACATAGGTATTGATCCGTTTTGTCTTGATTGAGTTGGAAAGCAGTCATATTTCATTATATCCCTGAGGAGTATTTTTTTTCAATGTTAACATTTTTACATTTAAATAATTTCGCAAAAATACATCATATTTCACTATTTAAATGGCTTAAACATACGTAGTAACGTATCTTAATCATGTTTAGAAAGACATTTTGTAGTCAATAGTGTATTTTCTACTATTATCGAGTGAAAAAGTACCGCCATGACGCGCGAAATTCATAACTGTTTTTGATGAATTAACAAATTCAGTCCTAAATCTCTAACCATTACACAATGCTGCTATTAAAAACTGTTGATTACTTACCCGTCCATGCTGTTTAATCCTTGAAAGGTGTATTAATGGCTTCATGGTTATCAATTTGGGTGTTGAAAATCCGAGTTTAAAAACGAAATTAACGCGTCATTGAGCCGTCAGAATTGAAACATTCCTTGTCAAAACTGTCACGAAATGTTTAGCTTGGGTTTTGGCTTGCCTACTCTATTGCCGACACTCTTTTTTTTATTTTTTTGTTCCCGGGGTGGAAAATCCTCATGGATGTCCTCCGCCCTAGGGCGGGCGTAGGGGTCTGTCAGACTCTTACTGACTAAAAACCATCCCGGTGTTCCATCTCACACCTACGTCGGGGTCGCGGGAACATGATTCTTCCGCGACCCCGACCCCTCGGGTTGGGGGGGGGAGTGAGGTGTTTGACTCCCATCGCGCCGCCACCTCGGGTCCTGATGTGTGGGGGGGCGGCGGACGTCCCCGAGTCCGCCGTCCCTGGACCCATTTAGGGGGGCTGGAAGAGGGCGTTGTCCGCCCTCCGCCTGCGCCCAGTGCGCCTGCTGCGGATCGGGAGAGTGGACGAGATCTCTCTCTCCCATTTCGCAGCCTCCTTGTGCGAGATGACTGTTTCGCAGAAACCACCGCGTCCCAGGACTCGGCGCTGCCAACCATCGAACTGACTACGGAACTTACGACAGGTCACTGCCTACTTCTGAGATGAGGGCACGGCGCGGCTCCTCCCAAGCGGCACACTCTGCCAGCGTATGCCACGCCGTGTCCTCCCGGCAGTCGACGCAGTGGTGACACCGGGTGTCCGGCTCCCTGTTTATGCGACACAGGTACTTCCCGAAGCAACCATGCCCCGAGAGCCCCTGCGTCGCCCGAAACGACAGGGAGCCGTGCCTCCTCCCGAGCCAGAGGTCGAGCACTGGCCGGGCCGCCTCGATGGTGACGAGGCCGGCGGTCTGGCGTGAGAGCCTGTCCCGCCATTCCGCCACTAGGACCTCGCGAAGCTGCGACCGACGCTGCTCCACATGGCGCTGCATCGGCCGCTCGCCCCGCGCCCTCGCTTCCTCGCGCCAACGATAGAGTGACGCGATCACCTTCGCCTCTAGGTCCCATGGCGGGGATCCGGCCAGTGTACAAGCCGCCTCGTAGGAGATCGTGCGATACCCCCTTATGACTCTGACGGCCATTGCTCTCTGCGGCTTTCGCAGAACAGAGATGCTAGAGGCAGGTCAGCCGCCCAGATCGGAGCCCCGTAAAGGGCCATCGATCGCACGATCCCCACGTAGAGCCGCCTACAAGCGGCGCTCGGGCCCCCCAGATTGGGAAGCAGCGTTGCCAGCGCCCCAGCCGCGCCCAACAACTTGGGCGCCAGCCGCTGGAAGTGGGGTCCGAAGTCCCACCGGCTGTCGAGCACCAATCCCAGATATTTCATGGTGGGCTCGACAGCGATCCGGACCCCCCTGACCACAATGTGTGATCCGGCCAGCGGCGCCCGCCGGGGGCCATGAAACACCATGGCCTCCGACTTGTTGAGGGCCACCTCCAGGCCGAGGCGCCGCTGTGAAGAGTCCTCTTAGCTGGGGCTCAAGCTCTTTCAGAGCGAGGCTAGCGCTAGGCCGTGAATCCCGTCGGGCCCCGGAGCCACGTTCTTGGCCCGGAGCCGCATCACGGCCGCCTCCATCTTTGCCTGTGTCACCTCTGGGACGCTGATGGCATTCTCCTCTGTAGACTCTGCGGCTGTGGACAAAGCGATCGGCGGCGGAGTATGCTCCGCTCTTGCCAGAGCCGGCTGCGACTACCTCCTCCAGCAGCTCGGGTTGAAGACTCTCCGTAAGTGGTGGCGCCGCGGATCGAAGTTTCCCTCGAACCGCTCGATAGGGGCGCCCCCACGGATCCCCGTCAAGAGTCTCCAACATCTCCTCCCTGGCTCGCATCCTCGCCTCGCCGATGGCCAGCCACAGAGTCTCCTTTGCCGCGCAGTACACCACGTACAGCGCGGCTTCTTCGTCCGGGACCCGACGACGTCTCCTCCGGTAACGGGTGTACTGGCGTCTAACCGCCACGCACGCGACGCGTAACTGCGCGATCTCGGCGGACCACCAGTACACCTGGCGCCTTGCCGACTGTGTGTGGACCCGGGGCATGGACTCTGACATAATATTATCATTATTTGACATTATATTCCTACAGTTTTAATTTAAAATCTTCATTATTAGATTTTTTGGACAGCATGTTATTTCAGATATGTGTTACAGTTGAAATGGCAATAATTTCGTTTGGTTTAAATTGGTTTTTTATTCTCCTTTATTAGATTCTATTATATTTTGAAAATGTGAGAACGTTGTAGGCCTTGTAGATTGTAAAGGACCATGGACAAAAATTTATGAAGCGTGGGCTCACCTACCAACAGAGATGAGATCACTTCGAATATACTTGTACTTCAATAAATATAAAGTTTTTTTTTTGTTTTGTTATTTTGCTCTAAATATATTTCTCCTACTACAAATAAACTATAATCCTGTTTAGTAATGCTGTTATGATATCATAGCTGTTGTGTTTGATATCCAATGCTAGTTTTAATGCCATGTGAATAAATTAATACAGCTGTTTTCAGTTAGAAATATCTTTATTATCATTTCAATCAATATAAATTAAAATATCGTTTAGATGACCTTTTTCTTTTGGGTAGGAAATCATCAAATGACCTCTCCCGCTCCGGGTGGAGCCGCCACCTCGCCGTGGCGCCTCTCCAACCACTCCTCAAAGAGGGGACTTACCGCTACTATTGTGGCGTGCCCAGCACTGGGTTGAGACAATCGCACCCTCCATGTCGCCATTAGTTCCCGCCGGAGCTCTGTCCGCTGTACCGTGATTTCTCGCGCTAGCGGAGTTATACCCGGCGTTTTGCCTCCTCGCGCCACTCCGTTACATGCCCGAGGGCTTTTGCCTCCAGATCCCATGGCGGCAGTCCGGCAAGGAGGCTCGCCTACTTGGTGTCAATTCCTTTACGAAACCAAAGAAGTATCAACGCTGAATGGTATACTACTAAATGCTTGTCAGAAGTTTTCTCTGTTGTGAGCAACAAGTGAAAACCCAAACACAGGGCTCCGCGGCTACTGCTCCACCATGACAACACGCCTTCGCACACCGCGCTCAAAACGAGGGACTTCCTGGACAGCACACCGGTCATACTCCAGGTCAATCTCCTTACAGCCCTGCCTAGCACCGTGTGACTTCCTTTTATTCCCGAAAATAAATAATCTGATCAAAGGGATACAATTTTCGTCGCAGGAAGATGCGTTGTCAATGCTCGAGCAGGCTGTAAATGAGGTGTCTACGGCGGACTAGAAAAAGTGTATACAAAACTGGTTCAGATGCATGAAACTTTGTATAGAGGCTAGTGGAGAGTACTTTGAAAAGATTTAATTTAAAAATATACCTATAGAACATTTATTTTATTTTTGCAAAACTTGCTGAGTGCCCCACGTTCATAGTCGGTAATTATGAAACTGCCTAATTTGTTAAGTTGTAACAGGCGGAATGATATGCTACGCGGACGGACAGCCAGAAGAGCCCTAATGGGGAAAAGCATTCTGATATGCAAATTATGCTTTTCGAGCTTACAACAAAAGTAAGTTTATTAAAAAAATCAATTTAAAGTAAGTTTACTAAGAAATGTAGGCTGACGAAATGTGGGTGTTCTATAAGGTACTCCTCTGCCTAACCCTTAGAGGAATACTGACGTGGTGTTTTGGGATGAGTAAATTTAAGCTGGTTTGATGTATTTGTAAAATGATTTTGTTTTGAATGAAACAGTTCCGTTATTTTAGAAAATTTAATTGATATACCAAGTTTAGTGAATTCAAATTCAACAGTTTATTGCTAAACTCAGCACAGTCCGCGAGGCCTAAGCTGAGCTTTGCATTTCTGTGAGTGCACAAAATCAAAATAAAAAGTCATTTATTCAAATTAGGCTGAGAGTCAGCACTTTTCGAATGTCAAAATTACACATGACAGTCCCCAAAAACGCCCGCCCTTCACCACTTCCTAGTGCTTTAGCTGGGAAGAAGAAGTGGCGCAACAAACTCCCCAGCAGCACAGCTGTCTGAAAAACCATTGAACTATATACAATTATAAGGTAATCAAAGTTAAAAAAAACGAAACAGAAAATCATATTAAATTGTCTGCCATATGTAAGCTAGCCACGCCAATTTACCCAAAACAGAAACCAATAAAAATCAATGAAAAAACAACAACTTAATATACAAATAAAAGCCTCCAGAAATAAAGGGCGTAACACCTTATATATGCATAATTTGATTAACTTTTAAGTACACACAAATGAAAAACAAGGACCATCGAAGTAAAATAAATTAACAGAACAATTACTTTAACAATAACAAAATAACCATAGACAGCAAGACGACGAGTCAACACAAGCAGCACCCGTTCACGAGCATAACGCAAAAATCAGCCATTGCCCCCCTCGCCATATTTGAGGGAAGGAGGCAACCCGATCCCCGACGCTACCGCAAGCAGTCAAGCAAGACATCTACGGGAACATGACGAACTCGCTGCCGGTTGCTAAGGCAAGAATAATTTATGATCAATTGTCGAGGTCGCTAGCTAACCACATATTGCAATAAGTTGTATTGTATTATCGTTAAAAACACATTTTAATGAGTAGATCATGGCAATAATAAATGAAGATAACTAAAATTAATTGACTTATCTAGTCAAATATAATTAAAATTAATATACGAACTCGTATACCCTGTCAGTAGGTAAGCTGATTCTGGAGAAAGAACACGAACATTGTCTTGAGCTAATCAGAGCGACCAACAGTTCTTATCGTTTAAGTAGTCGTTAATGGAATAATATGCCTTTGAACAAAGGTTGGATTTTACTTGAGCCTTAAACGTAGTAGAAGGAAAATTTTGTAAAGAAGAGGGCGATTTGTTATAAAAGGTTATACCAAGCCCAACAAATGAGTTATGGACCTTATGAAGCTGGTGAAAGGGTGCACGTAGATTGTTCTTATTTCTAGTGTTAACATTGTGAAAATCACTATTTTTAGTGTATAAGTGTATATTTTGCCTAATGTATATGGCGAACATGAATTGTGATGCTACCGTGAGAATACCAATATCTTAAAAAAAAACTAAGAGAAACTCTGGCTCCTAGCTGGTAAATTGCTCGGACGGCTCGTTTTTGAAGAACGAATGTATTTTGAATATCAGCAGCTTTGCCCCACAGCAGAATATAATAATAATAATAACTTTTATTTGGACTCAATAAAAATATAGCCTAATACAGTTTCATTATCAAGAGCTAGGATACAGAGTAAGCTATGATAATATAATTATAATATGATATAATGTAAGTCAGTAGACGGCTACAACTATATGAACTCCTGAATTCCAAACTAGGTAAAAACCTGTATCTTGGAAATCAGTGCCCTTCCGTGGTGAACTAGGTGTAACAACTTACAAAATTACATAAATGACAATTTAATAGTAAAATAACTTTTAGCAATAAAATAACTTATTCTAGACTATAAAAGGAGGTACATAAGTGAACTTGACGGGTGAGTGGTGTAAGTGAATGTAAGTGGTGTGAGCAGTGTATGTATAGGGTGCGAATAAGTGTGATATGTGACGTGTAGGCATGAATATGAGTGTTGTGTGTAGTGTAGATATAGCTATGGTGTGAAAGTGTATGCCATGAGTAGGTGTGCTTTCGGTACGTTAATTCTATTTTAAAATATTCAGTGTTTTTTCCGTATTGGTATAATCAAGGTTTAGGAGCCATTTAGTGACCACTATTTTACATTGTTGTTTAGTTAAAGGATATATTTTTAGGATATGATTGACTTTGTTGTACAAATGGCTACCTAAGAAGTTGAAAAATCTCTGAGCAAAATGAGTGTGGCAAACTTCACAAACGCAGACTGAATGTTTTCTACGTTTTTGTTGAATAGCTGTAGGATCATAAGTCAGTAAACTATGCTTTTTGAGGATAGTTTGAAGTATGAAAAGCTGTCTTACTGTTAAAACTTCGCAGGTTTTGTAAAGGTCGGTAGTGGGATGAAAGAATGGCAGGAACGCACTTACTTTAAGAAGTGCTCTTTGAGCGCGCTGAAGTTTCAAAATTATTGTTTTACACGCACCGCCCCATGAGGTTATACAGTAGACCAATAGTGACTGACATAAGGCGGAGTAAACAGTTTTAAGTACCTTAGGACTAGCTAAACGTCTGAGATTTTAAAAAATATATATATCAATTTCCGAACCCTTGAAGAAACCAGGTCTATGTGGGGAGCAAAATTGAGTCTGCTATCAATTAGGACACCAAGGTACTTGATGGTGCTCGCTTGATCAAGCGAAGGACAGTTACAGGTTGTTAGACGACTACAAATATGGGAGTTGGCCAAAATGGATTCTGATCTGATATCAATCATTTGTGGGAGATTTCGGAGAGAAAATTTTATATATTTTGTTTTATCAACATTTAATGTTAAGAGGTTACATTTCAGCCACTGGTTTACGGCATCAAAACCACCCTGAGCATGTTGAAACGTGTTGCCCCATGAGCTACCTCTGAAAACAAGGGCTGTGTCATCTGCAAAGGTAACTATCTTCCCATTTAAGAGTTCAAGGTCACAAAGGTCATTAACGTAAATGAGGAATAAAGTAGGTCCAAGGATACTACCTTGAGGAACACCGTAGGTAATGGGAAGGTCGTTACTTATCCAATCGCCAACTCTGACACATTGATATCTTTTACTAACGTAGTCTGTGAAGAGTTTAAGCTGTAACCCTCTAACGCCCATACGCTCAAGTTTGACCAGCAACCTGGGGACAGAGACTGTGTCAAAGGCCTTAGACAAATCGAGAAAAATTGCCAGAACTTTCTTTTTATTATCAATATTTTGAACAACAAAGTCAGGTAAGATTTGTGAGATTTTGAAGGCTTGTGGGAAAGTTCCAGATGTAAATGCCAAGTTGCAAATAAAAGTTAGTGGGGAAACCAGTATAGATCTATAGCGGGATAGAAAATTTGCAGATAAATTGTCACGTCCAGGAGCACAGTTATGTTTTAGATTAAGAACTAGGTTGTTAATCTCATTTTCATCTGTTGCAAGCATTACGAAAGAATGAGGACAGCTAGGCTTAAGGGGTTCTGAAGAAACTGGCGCAGATTCATGCGATAAATGTTTTTCTGCAAGTGATTTTCCAACATTCGCAAAGAAAGCATTTATAGCGTCAACAGAACGTTGAGGGTTACTTGGCGATATCAATTCAGCAGCGACTTCCTTGGATTGAGAAGTGTGAGTCATTGTTTTAATGGCGTTCCATTGCTTTTTAGAGTTAATATACAGTTTTTATATTTAGACGCAACATTATTCAGCAAATTGTGTAAACTTTCCAAAAAAATATCAACATTTCTAACACTCGGTGAACGGTAAATAGCAAGAACCAAAGTTTGATTTTTGAGTGTTATTAATAGACTATTACAGTCCAAGACAGATGGTTCCTTCACACAAGCATTAATACCTTTTTTAATAAAAACAACTATCCCGTCATTTTGGGTTTTGTTATTAGAAGTTGAATAAATATCGTATCCATCCATTGTAGGAAGATTGTGAACACCACGCAACCAGCACTCGGTTAACACTATTAAATCCCATTCAACTCTGGACCTACCCAAAAGAGTAAGCATACCAGCCAGGTTGCAGTTGATGCTTCTAATGTTTAGCGTAATGACTTTTAAAGTTTTACCGGTAGATGAGATTAGAGATGAGCATTCATCAATGCAGCAGGTAGATGCATTAGCCACGGATAAGAGGTCAACATCGGTAGATATATCACAATTTATGGTATCGAATTTAAGATTAAACCATCTGTAAATCTAAAGAAGTTTAAGGAAAAATAAATTGTATAAGCAAATATAACTATACCGGATGTTGAGTGTATTTAAAGTTGGGCGAGTGTGTGTAAGTGTGCGGGTGTTAATGTTGTGATCGTCAAGTCTGTGCCAAGATGGCGTAAAACAATTTTATAAATCAGATTGAGCTTAAATTTCAAATAACTTAACTGGCATAAGGCCTTAGTATAAGATAACAGTGTTAACATTAGATCAGAAATGATACTGCTGCTCAGGCGGTAAAGTCACGCTAGATTAAGTTGCATAATATCTACCTCATTATCAACACATAAGGTTGGTTGATCATCACTTTTTTTCATGTAAATTTTGCCATAAGAATGCCAGCAACCCGTGAAAGAGTTTTTTTTAGCATGTTGACGAGCCAAGTAGAATAATTTCTTAGCATATGGAGTAAGAGACTCAGAGATATAAACGGGTTGCGTAGGGCCGTTAATCATTAGGTGTGAACTATTAAGCTTATTCTCTTTGTTGCTCTTATTAAACAACTTAGCCTTCTGAATAATATTCTCTTTCACGGATGTTGTGGCAAATTCAACTATGATTGGAGAGTTAGCATTATTTTTGGTTTTCAATCTGTATGTATCTCGAATATCAGAAATCTGGATAGACTGCTGTAATACATCACCGACTTTGGTAATTAATTGTGTGATATTTTCCTTGGTCTCAGTCGGCGACTGCGGCACATTTCTCAGTTCAATGGTGGTCGACCTAGCCTTTCTTTCCAAAAAATCGATTCTCTGTTCAAGCGATTCAACCTGGACTTTATAAGTGGAATTTTCTCTCTGCACTTTACCCAAAGTTTCCAGTACCTCATCATACTTCTCTGACATGAAGTTAACGGATTTTTTTAACTCAGTAGTTTCCTGCTTTAACAATGCCGAGGCCTCAGTAAGAGCATCAAATTTAGAAGTTTGTGTCTTGGAGAATTCGTCAAACAGTTCCCTTATTTCAATCATATGCAAGTCTCCTTGTTTACGCTTGTTTTTCCGCGAGGCGGTAAAAATTCTAGCTGAATCGTTGTCAGAGACGATTCTATCGGATGCAGTGTCAGAATCCTGAGGAACATGCAAAGGATCATCCACGTTTGATTTCGTTGTTTTAGGTGGTGTTCGTGATACCTACATGTTGTTGTCTTGTTTACAGATGACGTAGAATTTGATAGAAGCCAAGTTTGTTTTAGTTATACAGTCGTGCCGTGAGATTTGTAGCAAGTATGTAAAAGTTACCTTGCGTAGCCGATGTGATACGTGTTGTCTGTCCCCGTAGCAGCTTCGTAGCGGAAACCGGTATCGTACTATAATATCGTAGGACATAACGCTGTGGAAATAACTAAAACAGACTAACCCAGCTGTATCAACGTCAGTGTATTGTCTTACTTTCCTGACGGCGTAGACGGCTGAACTGAGCCTCCCCGCGTTTTATATATGTGGGCCCCACTGAAGTTTGGCATCTTATGTTATGCCCAGAAAAACTGCCGAGTCTACTGTTTGAAGCAGCTCTTTATCTAAGACGATGTTGGTTCCTAGATTTCTAACATTCGGTAAGACGAACTTTATACATTTAGTTTTCTTAGCATTGAGAACTAGGTTATTTGACGTAAACCAATCCGTAACCATTGAAAGTGCACTGTTTACGTCATCAAAATCTTGTCTATCCCTGTCTAATTTAAAAATAAGAGAGGTATCATCTGCAAACATTACAACGTCACAGATAGCATTTAAATAGAATGGTAAGTCATTGATATACACTAGGAACAAGAATGGACTTAGTATTGAGCCTTGAGGAACACCTAACTGAACTGGAAGCCCAGAAGATTTCACACCATCGACATCTACACATTGGAACCTTTTGTGTAAATAAGAATTTATTACGTTGAGAGCTTCGTTTTGGATACCGTAATGACGTAGTTTACGCAAAAGCGTGTCATGGTGCACGCAATCAAAGGCTTAGAGAGATCACAGAAAATTCCAATAGCATTTTGCGATTTCTTCTATGCATTAAATATGTGTTTCAGCAGAGCAACACCCGCATCTGTAGTTGAACGTCCTTTTGTAAAGCCAGACTGTACATTATGAAGAAGGCTATTTAAATTCAAATGTCTTAGCAACTGCATAAGTATTAACT
Organism: Dasypolia templi; assembly: GCA_963555695.1. NCBI lineage: Eukaryota > Metazoa > Arthropoda > Insecta > Lepidoptera > Noctuidae > Dasypolia > Dasypolia templi. The sequence continues at coordinate 22,654,864 of OY743153.1, forward strand.
TTTCACTTTTCTAAATGCTGGTAAGATAGAAATTGGCCTGAAATTGCTAATGTTATTTTTATTACCAGATTTAAATAATGGTATGACTTTACTACTCTTCATGACGTCAAGAAAAGTTCCTATATCAACACATTTATTAAAAGTAACAGCTAGATAGAGGGCTACGATGTCTATTATATTACTTAAAAGTTTAATTGAGATGCCCCAGTAATCACCAGTGTTTTTAGATTTAAGTGTGTTAAAGACGTTAATTACATCACTAGGCGTTACATGTTGGGCTGGGACTGCCTTGAAGCGGCTTCTGCCCAATCTAGGGGGTCCAAACGCCTCCTGCTGGAGGCTCTACGCGGGAGTCGTGCGCGAGGGAATGGTTTGCCGTGACCTCCTTCTGCGAAACAGTATTGCTTGCGAAGGAGGAGGCGGAGCGCGTGAGGGAGAGAGCCTTGCGCCCTCAAGCCCCTAGTCGCCGCAGGAGACGGCCTGGGCGTCGGGAATGGCAAGCAGATTCCCGTCCACCGTAGGCGCGGGCTTGCGGACGATGAGCAATGGGTAGTTCGCCGTCCGGTAGGGACCAGGCCCGAGTCGACGGCGCGTCGTGTTCCACGCGTGCCATATAACTCGTATAGTCTCGCTCTTTTACAAATTCCTGGATTAGCCCATTGGTTGAAGCCAACAGAGGTGCCATTAATGTTAATGGTTTTTGTCTTGAAAATAGATTGGTATTCTTTTTGCACAACATCAAAAAGGGCTCCGTAAATTTCACTAGGATTCTCTTAGAATAAATAAGTTGAGGCTTGGGTGCCTGGGCACAGCTAAAAGACAGGTTATTTGTCAGAGATTCATACCTCTCTGCATTGAACTTGACCAGGTCTGCCAACTAATTGGCCTCCTGCATGCGTTTACTCAGGTCCTTTTGAGAAGCCTCAAATTTACTAAAGATATCCTTTAGAGCATATTCCCTAACAAACAACTCATCCTGAAGGTGCTGAGTATCAGTGTCATACACAGTATTACATGATTCTAATTCAATATTACACTTCTTTAATTCTTGTATTAAATGTAGATTTCTATGTCTGAGTTTTGTGTTTAATTTGCACATAGCGAGGCGTCGTTTGATTGGAAATCGGCCTGAGGCGCTGTGTGTCCGTCTCGCGATCACATTGGTGCGATTGGTAATCACTCAAACAAATGCAAAGTTCAGCTTTGGCGTCGCGGACTGTACGGATCTTAATACCTTTCCAGATGTCAATTGAACGCGCAGTCCACTGTGTTGCATCAATGCAGGCTTGCAAAACTATCACTAAAATTATACAACGTCATTAGTGTAATTGACAATACAAATAAAATAATTTCAATTCGTTTAATTTTAATAAAATAGTAATAGGTATAGGTATGTATTGTTATTAAATACATACAATTTCTATCACACAGTTGTTCATTTATTGTGTAGTACGTCTTACTTAACAGTAGATTATTGAGTTGCTTTTTAAAAACCATTGACATCTCAAATACTTTCGAAAATTTATTATAAATCTATGTCGCCATTCCTAGGGTTTTTTAATGGTACACTGCTGCTGTAGAATGCAGCATAGTCTGGATATTTGGAGTGTTAAAACTTTCACTTTTTTTTTAAATTCAAACACTGTTACTTGTTTATAATAACTTTATTATATACATGGAATCCTGATTACAAATTCAACCGACTTGCTTCGTAGCTCAATGATCACTACTCAACAGTGGCTACACTGCTTTTAATACATTTCAAAATGACGTTTTCCCCACCCAGAAATAATAAGATTATCATAACCGTCATTTCAAGTGCTGCCTAACGAAATACATTTGAAAGTTAGTTACAATATTAATCATTTGTTCTTTGACAGTGTTGCCACTGTGGATATTATACTTGGGTGTTCAAATAATACATTTGTTTAAATTAAATTCCAACTTCCGTAATAATCGATTAGTTCGATTAGGTTTACTAAAATTCACAACTTATTTTTTATGAATGAGGCAGATTTAACTAGAAAATGCACAATATTTATTTGAAATTAAAACAAGAATTTGAAACAAGCTAACAATTCGTCCATCCTGATAAGTCTCGCGTCCTCGCGAACGACATAATTTAGCTAAAAGTTAGTATAAACTAACACATACAATTTATACATCGCACTTCATAGACAACATTTACTTTTCTAGATTTTCGTAATGCTATTGCAGTAATTGTGCACTTTGTACTCCAAGAGTACTGTTGTATGGATTAACGTGACTACGTGCACATAGCACTTCGAGTAGTTCTGTTTCTACACTCTCGCACATAGCAGTGTATGGATTAACATGACTACGTGCACATAGCACTTCAAGTAGTTCTGTTTCTACACTCTCGCACATAGCAGTGTATGAATTAACGTGACTACGTGCACATAGCACTTCGAGTAGTTCTGTTTCTACACTCTCGCACATAGTAGTGTATGGGTTAATATGACTACGTGCACATAGCACTTCAAGTAGTTCTGTCTCTACACTCTCGCACATAGCAGTGTATGGATTAACATGACTACGTGCACATAGCACTTCACGTAGTTCTGTTTTTACATTCACGCACATAGCGTAGGTGTGTACTTTTAATTTAGGTAAAGTATATAAACTCAATCATTGTTTTCAACAAAATATATCTAATAAACTCAAACCATTTCTCATACATGTTTTTCATTATATTTTAACTTAAAAAGTATTTTCGATCGCTTATAACACGGAACTTAATTATTATACTAATTACTACATACAAACATATTCACATTTAAATATACTTACGCACATAGCAGTGTAAGTGTACAATGTGCGTGCTTCGCACTCTTAATTTAGGAGAAGTATATAAACTCAATCATTGTTCTAAATCAAAATATATCTAATAAACTCAAATCATTTCTCATACATTGTTTCAATCCATTTGTTTACTTAAAAAGTATGTTCTATCCTTTACAATAAAGAACTTTATCATTATACCAATTAATACACACAATATATATTCACAGTTAAACAGATTCATATAAATAGCAACATATTATATATGATTTTAAATTAACCATCCGTACTCTCACTAGTAGAAGATTCACTTCCATTATTATTAAAACAAACCCAAGGATGTATTTTATCGATAGAAAATATACCCTTATACTTTGCAGCTCCCTTTTTTTCGTAATAGGAGTATCTTCCACCTCATACCTATCGTGATCTAAAACTTGTTATTTTGTACGGCCCTGAACATTTGCATAATAATTTTACCTACAGTATGTGCTGCTCTTTCCACTCTAACCAAGTCCCCAACTTTAAATTCAAATGGTTTTGTTCTTTTTTTATCATATCTATTCTTTTGATTTTCTTGCGACTTTTTCGTGTGTTCATCTACTTCATCCCTAATCTTACGTAACCTTTCGTAACCGGTGCTTATTTCCTTTTCGTTAGATGTGTTTTCAACTATGTCATCATCTATTTCCGAAACTAGACTACCTTCATTGATTCCAGTAAGCCATAACCCAAACAAAACCTCAGATGGGGTTTTTCCCGTGCCTTTGTTTACAGTATTGTTTAATTCCCATTGTACCAGTAAAAGTCGGTCATCCCATAGTCTTTCGTCTTTACCATGATTTTGCGAAGCTAAAGAGTCTAAAATTGTTCGATTATATCGCTCTACTTGGCCATTCGCTCTAGGTGAAGCAACTGCATTCTTTATGTGGTGAACTCCTACTTCAGTAATGAAACTTTTAAATTTCGCACTTGTAAATGACGTGCCTCTATCGCTAATTACTCGTTTTGGCAAACCAAAAATAGTCCCTAAGAACCGTGATGGTAGAAGTGGACTTCGTATTTTTAACCGCCTTCAAAACAATAAATTTTGTGAACGATTCTATAATCACCAAAATGTAACAATTTTTTCTTTTTGACTTTACAAATGGAAAGGGAGCAGTTTCCTTAGGTATAGGATGCAAGAAACCCTGCTTTTTGCCCGCCGGCAATTTGTTATGAGCACACTATAAACAGGCATTCACATACTTTTTAATAAATTTACGCATCAGAGGAAACCAATAATGTTGTTTTAGTTTATCCAATGTCTTATCAAACGCAAAGTGGCCTATTTCATAGTGGTTTTTCTGGAGTATTTGCCACCTACAGCCCTTCGGCACCACCCACCTTAATCCGTCCTCAGTTACTTTATACACTCTTCCGCGCTTAAGGGCGAAATTTTTACGTATCTCTACTAAGTCATCAAACTCTTTATCAGCAAGGATTTTCTTAATGCGTTGTATTTTAGAGTCTTCTAACTGTACTATCGTTAACCAGTGATCAGTTATTGTCATAATGTCGAAAGTGTCAATAGCCTGAATTACCCCTGCATTTTCCATCGTAGGATTCCTACTTAATGCGCCAACGTGAATCATGCCTTTTCCAGATTTATATATTACGTTACAGTCATACACCTGAATCGAACTCCACCATCGCGCAACTCTTGCAAAAAAAGTAAAGCTTAACCCTAGCACGTACGTTCTGAACTTCACTAGCGCTGCAATTACTGCAAGAGTCTCTAACTCATACGATGAAAAATGGGACTCCTCAGGTGAAGTCTGTCTACTGTAATAAGCTACTGGTTTGAAATTTCCATTGATTTGCTTTTGCAGTAAAACGCTCCCTATGCCATGTTTGCTTGCATCTATATGTATTTTAGTTTCAAGCTTGGGGTTATATAACGCTAGTACGGGCCTTGAAACAAGTGCACTTTTCAATTTATCAAACGCCTCTTCTTGAGCTCGTGACCAAACCCAAGTAGAGTTTTTCTTTAGTAATTTTGTAAGATGACGAGCCATTTCACCGAAACCTCTAATAAAACGACGAAAAAAACTAGCTAGGCCAATAAACTGTCGGACATTGTGTACGTCTTTTGGCTTAGGAAAGTTATTGACGCATTCAATTTTCTTAATACCCGGTCTTACACCTTCGCTGGAAATTTCAAAACCTAGATAGCCAACGTGATTTTGAAAGAAGTAGCATTTTTGTGGTTTTTACGTTAATCCCGCCTCCCTAAACCTTTGAAGGACGATTTCTAATCTTTTGATACCTTCTTCAAATGAACTACTGGGTACTAAGACATCATCCATGTAAGCTAGTGCAATATTGTAGCGTAAATTACCTAAGAGCAAATTGATAGTTTGCTGGAAAACAGCCAGTGCGTTAGCCAGACCGAAGGGCATTCTATTAAACTCAAATTGTCCATCGGGTGTTACAAACGAGCTTTTATTCTTGCTCTCTTCAGTCAGTGAAATCTGATAACAGCCAGAGGCCAAATCTAACGCACAAAAATACTTATTCCCTGCCAAACGATCAATCTGGTCCTCAATACGAGGCAACGGGTAATGTTGCTTAATTGTCTTCCTATGCAGGGCGCGATAGTCCACACCGAGCCGTTTATCACCAGTTTTCATTTTGACTAGCAAAACAGGACTCGCGTATGGAGATCGGGACTCTCTTATGATGTCATATTTTAAGAGTTCTTCAACCATAATTCTAACTTCTTCCCGTTCTGAATGGCTGAACTTGTAGGGTCGATAAACTACTGGCTCTGTATCTCCTAACAGAATATCCATTTCCGAGACCGTGGTCTGACCTAGTTCACACAAGTCTTTGGCAAAACAATCGCGGTACTGGTTCAAAGTTTCTGATCGTTGTCCAAATTTTCATCAATATTAAGGTCATCCAATGTAAATGGAGGTTTACCGCCTTGGTTTTGAACCCTTTGTATCATATTTATGCCTTTGATGTTATTATTAATTTGAATAGCACGAGCCAAAACTTGGCCTTCTTTTAATTGGATTAGTCTATTATCATAGTTTAGAATACTTAAATGACCAATACCGTTTTTGATATTATAAGTACCAATTCCTACACGGTAGTTTAAACGATAACCATTTTCAACAAAAACAATTCCACAAAAACTTGAATCGCTAAACACCTTGACAGAAATACAACCCTCAGCCCTAACAGCTTTGACAGATTTTAAAGTCAGTCGTGTATCATTTTTAATTCGATTATCAGTAATCATCAAATCTCTATCAGATTTAAATACGTGGGGTTGCTCCGTAGCAGTCTGTCCAATGAGTAGATCATAGTTTAAACAACTATCAGGAACGACAATTACTTCAACATACATTTTAACATTGTCAATCATTAACGAAATCTTAGCTTTACCTAAAGCACTCACGTTTGTATTACCAAAACCTTTTAAAGATGGCAAATTATTTACTTGCCATTTTTGACGAGGAACAATTACTTCCATGACGGATTCTTTTATCAAAGTACACTGACTACCAAAATCTACGTACCCTGTCAACTATACATTATTAACGTTAACACCCTTAACAAACTTTTTGTCCACTTCTAACCACGTCCACGTCAATATCATGGCCTAGTCACAATGTCTTAACTTCAGCTCTATCTACCCAAACGCTCTTATTACATTTAGGATCGTCATGACCAATGCGTTTACACTGTTGGCACTTAACAATAGGTTTTTTACATCCTGATACGTAATGGCCCGTTTCATGACAGTTATAACATGTCAATACTCTACCCAAATTACATTTTATAGGTTTACGAGTTTCGTTTACAGAACGTACCGATTTCTTATTGAACCTATCTAATCGCTCATGTTTGACGCCCCTCAGATAACCCAGTAGTTTATCAGCATCCCTAAAACCTACTGCCTCTGCTCCGAACCGAACCGACCTATCATCTATTCCGGAAACAATGCAGTCAACAGCATTCCTACCCACTACACTACACCGATTTAAGGCTATTAACTTTTCATGATAGTACTCTTCTAAATCGTCTCCAAACTTTGCCCTTATAGCTAACATTTCCGTAAGCATACGAGTATTACCATAATTTTCATGTGAGGAAAAAGCGGATTTAAGTTTTTCGACCCATTCGTCCCATGAAAGCAAAACTGATGACTGTACTTCGTACCACTTTTTTGGGGTACCAATTAACTTTGGAAGAGCATAGTGAGCGGTCTGCCGACTGTCCCAGGCATAGATCTCAGATCATTCTTTTACTTTATTCAACCAAGTTACAACTGTTTGGTTTTTCGATTTAGGATCGAATTCTGGAACTACGTTATTATCAGAAAATCTTTCTTTACTCTGTGGATTTACGGCTAAGATGGATTGTAAGGACTCTTTGATACAATTAAGTAATTCATTATTAACATCGATAGATGGAGGCAGTGGCGTAACAGATGCACATTTTTTTTAAAACAATAGCGGACTGGACTTCGTGATCTATTAACGCTTTCTCTACGAGAAGTTTGCAATCTGTGACGCCTCTGTCGACGACTTCGACCTATGAATCTATTTCTCGATTCATTTGTCTCCGCGTCCGTTGATGGCGTACTTGGTGTGCGACGCTGCAATGGAGGTTTCACCACTGACCTGCTTCAACTTCTTGCCTGCGACAAAACCCTTGGAGGTGATCTTCTGGATCTGCGCCACTCGTAGCTACGACCATCTTTGTAGGGCGATGCTGGTGAGCGATGACTTCGCCTGGGCGTTGCTGACGAGCGATGACTTCGCCTGGGCGCTGCTGACCAGCGATGACTTTTCCTCAAGTCTCGTCGGCTGCGTCTCGAGGGCCCTCCCAGCACAATGCTGTGATGACTCCCGGTCGACTTCTCTGACCAGTCACTGGACATCTTCACACAATTGTTCAATGTATACTGCCAGTGGTCTGAAAAAATTTAAAACAACGAGTACCTATTTCATTTAATATAAACCTGTTGTTAAATTAAAAGTAGGTAACCAATGTGATAAATTAAATTAATAAATGCTTCCTATGTTATGCAAATAAATTGTGTCTCAAGGCAGAAAAAAAAAAATACCATGCGTATCATTTTTGTTCTATACCTATACTGTGGAGTAAAGTAGATTTAGACTTTCCTTTGGCGAGGACATCACGTAAGATATTTATAAATTTACATACTTACTTATACATAGAATAATATATAGCAGATATTTAAAAAAAAAATGGAATTTTACGAACCCTACACAAAAATAATTATTAACTGCTATTTGACTTTTTAAATATTTCAACAACCATTAACCTTGCCATAGGATATTTAGGTAACATATCAATGATTGATATCTCCACCTGCAGTAGTGTAATATCAACACGGATAGATTTCCACTTTAGTACCACACTTTCATAAATATTACACGAACAAAAATCATACTGAGTAATCAATTAACTAGTAACATACCTTACTGTGGACGTATGATCACACCAGGGTGGAAGCAATAGCTACACCGGAATTCCCTGCTGTTATCCCTGCTTCTGATTTCTTAAAACTTTCACTTTTTTTTTTAATTTAAACACTGTTACTTGTTTATAATAACTTTATTATATACATGGAATCCTGATTACAATTTCAACCGACTTGCTTCGTAGCTCATTGATCACTGCTCAACATTGACTCCACTGCTTTTATTACATTTCAAAATGACGTTTTCCCCACCCAGAAATAATAAGATTATCATAACCGTCATTTCAAGTGCTGCCTAACGAAAATACATTTGAAAGTTAGTTACAATATTAATCATTTGTTCTTTGACAGTGTTGCCACAGTGGATATTATACTTTGCTGTTCGAATAATACATTTGTTTAAATTAAATTCCAACTTCCGTAATAATCGATTAGTTCAGGTTTAGTAAAATTCACAACTTATTTTATTTATGAATGAGGCAGATTTAACTAGAAAATGCACAATATTTATTTGAAATTAAAACAAGAGTTTGAAACAAGCTAACAATTCGTCCATCCTGATAAGTCTCGCGTCCTCGCGAACGACATAATTTAGCTAAAAGTTAGTATAAACTAACACATACATTTTATACATCGCACTTCAAATTAGAGAAGATTAATCAATATTAAATATGGATTAATCTTCTTCTGGCTACAATAATTTCTGTGTATATGGCTAAGATATTGGGGCTCGCTCGTGGTTAAATAACAACAGCTGAGTTCGCTCGAAGGTCATGTTATGCTTGCCGCGGTCGGCTCGTGACTGGGTAGCCATCCATTACATATCGAGACCCCTCCGTGCTTTGGAGAGCACGTTATGCCGTTGATCTCAGCTCTCACTCGTAGGTCTTTGACACTCCTTACGGCCAGTCAGATGCTCAAGTTACCTAGTTCCTTGCTTGTGGACTACGAGTCCTAGACTAGATACGCAGTCGCTCCATGTAAAATAATAGTATTCAGAAGCGTCCGGTTGAACAGAGTTGGGGAACGGTTAGGCAGATAACCTGTTGTGTGTCTCGACGACGAAGTTACGGGTATTTAATGGACAGAAGCAAAACATTTTGTTATATAAATTCTTCGTTAAATTTCAAGATTTTAATCTTTAATAATATCGTGCACACGTGTTCGTTTTCATTATCGCTCTGATCAACGCTGTTAAGTAATGTCATGTTATTGAAGTTATACATAGGAACAGTGTTTTTTCCAAGAGTAGGTAGTTAGATTTCGGGAGCGGAGCGATGGTTGAAAATAAAACATGTTAGGACTCGTTTAACTAAGAGTTTATTAGAATAAACGACCCGAGCTTACAGAGCTTGATGTAAGACTGACTATTCTATCTAACCTAATTAAAACATAGAACTTACAACTAAGCTGGTGGTCACTGGCGCCTTCACATCACGCCATGTCTGGCTGATAAGGGCAAAAATGCAGCCTTCGAGCTTATGGCTCTACCACAGCGATAAAGTGGGTTCGCAGAATATAACTAGGTACCTGTTTTATGTTTGATTATTAATTGTTATTTTCATAAGTTTTATCAATAAAGTCAGTCAGCAAAACACTACAGATTTTTTTATTACTCTCACGAAGAAGATCAAATTACTCGTCGCATGAGGTACCATAGAGACCCCAATTTGTAACCACAAATTGGAGTCAATTTGTTAGAACAAATTGGGGTCTTTTTTTATTATAAAACAATTTCAACCTTGTTGAGAAAATACTATAGTTAATACAACTTAAAACGGTGAAAGAAAACATCGTGAGGAAACCGGCATGTCTTAGAACTAAAAATTCTAAGACATGTGACATCTACCAACCTGCACTGGGCCCGCGTGGTGGATAACGGCCCACTCACTCTTACAGAAAGGAGGCCTGTATCCCAGCAGTGGGAACATAATAGGCTAATTATATTATATTATATTTAATTAAATACAACTTGAACTAAAATATTTCTAGAAACTATTGAACAAAAAACTAAAACTTTTAACTTAGGGCATGTTTTTGAGACATTATAATATCTCAAAGTAAGCAAGTAAAGATGTTATTTGTTGAAACATGGTGTACATGATACATTGCATGCAAGACAATAATGATTTACAGAAAAGTACTAACATGTTCAGCCGCATATCGTGGCGTACAAACTGGTAGGAAGAGATGGTGCATAAACCGTGAAAATATTCATCAAAATTCAATGTCAAAGTAGTCACTCAATAAATTAGTCTATAAATATGGATTACTTTAATTAAAATTTCATTTCCATTACAAATTAAAAACACAAAAAAAAACAATAGATTACAATAACATGTCAAAAATACAACATCGTCATCTAAAAAACGAAGAAAATTGTCCTCTTTGATAAAAAGAGTGATAACTCAATAAAACAATTGTTTGTAGAAGTCGATAATGTATTTGTCGGCATCACCATTGTAAACGGCACTTGCAACGGGCCGAGTTAAGTTGTGCAAAGCGGTACGTTCGCCTCCCCACTCTCCCCACTTCTCAAGCAACTTAATGTAAGCTAGTGCGCAGCGAGAGGGGGATCATTCTTGTGGCAGGCTCGGCCCGGTGCACCTGCTGTAGCGCCTAGAGCTATTATATCGATCCATTCAGCGTACAGATATTGACAAAATTACGTTCTATTTACGGAAAAAAGTTAACGTTACTGAAGAGTTTCATTATTCGTATTTAACATCAACACTGACCAACATGGTGAAGATAAATTCTCATTAGTTCAGATATTACGAAAGGATAATTAATTCTTTATTGGTGGTATGGTGTTTATGGTTAAAGAAATTTATTTCTCAATAAGGAATTACAAAGATTTCACTTACTTGAGAACGTTTTTAAACCTAAAACATAACTAGGGCACTCAAATTAATCAGCTATTGTTTTAATTTATATCATATAACATTATTAACTAACACAAAACTTAAAACTTTTAGATCCACCTGTATATACGCAATGGTATAACGTTATGTAACGCGATCCCGGTGCCACAATAAAGCAATGCAACAGTAGGGCAAGCCTGTTAATTGGAGTAGTGTTTGAT